>CAWUFW010001825.1:0-2567394 GCA_963921515.1 Calotriton arnoldi | reverse complement strand
CCTTCCCAGCATGCCCATCCTTCCCTTCCTTTTGACTCTGCTTCCCTGTGGGGTGGGGTGCCTGTGCTGACAGGATGGCTGGGAGTGTTGTCCTGGCAGTTGTTTGGCTACAAGTCCCAAGAGTGTCCCTGTGCTTCACACAGCATAACCCAGGGTGGTGGTTCTTTGTGGGATCTTCAGTTAGGATGTGAGGCATTGCATTCTCCCAGGTGGGTTATGTGGAGTTAGTGTTGAGGGGGTGTGTGAGGGGAGGTGCTTGTAACTATGGTCAGTGCTGTGAGTCCTCCTTCCCACCCAGCCAGATATCCCACCATGGAACGTGCTTCCATTGCAGGGAGTGCAAGTTGTCTTTCAGGATGTCAGTCAGTGGTGTCCTCCTGTTGGTTGTTGCACAGTTCCCAGCAGGGCCTTGTGCTCCCCAGCAGTACCCAGTGTCAGCCATCTTGTGAGTCCTTTTCCACTCCCTGTGATGTGAGCATGGTTGAGAGTGGTGTTGATGGGCCAATTGTGAGGGTGACCAATATCTGTGCCTACAACTCCCATCATGCTATTGCCTCCACCCCCCTTCCCAGCATGCCCATCCTTCCTTCCTTTTGACTCTGCTTCCCTGTGGGGTGGGGTGCCTGTGCTGACAGGATGGCTGGGAGTGTTGTCCTGGCAGTTGTTTGGCTACAAGTCCCAAGAGTGTCCCTGTGCTTCACACAGCATAACCCAGGGTGGTGGTTCTTTGTGGGATCTTCAGTTAGGATGTGAGGCATTGCATTCTCCCAGGTGGGTTATGTGGAGTTAGTGTTGAGGGGGTGTGTGAGGGGAGGTGCTTGTAACTATGGTCAGTGCTGTGAGTCCTCCTTCCCACCCAGCCAGATATCCCACCATGGAACGTGCTTCCATTGCAGGGAGTGCAAGTTGTCTTTCAGGATGTCAGTCAGTGGTGTCCTGCTGTTGGTTGTTGCACAGTTCCCAGCAGGGCCTTGTGCTCCCCCAGCAGTACCCAGTGTCAGCCATCTTGTGAGTCCTTTTCCACTCCCTGTGATGTGAGCATGGTTGAGAGTGGTGTTGATGGGCCAATTGTGAGGGTGACCAATATCTGTGCCTACAACTCCCATCATGCTATTGCCTCCACCCCCTTCCCAGCATGCCCATCCTTCCGTCCTTTTGACTCTGCTTCCCTGTGGGGTGGGGTGCCTGTGCTGACAGGATGGCTGGGAGTGTTGTCCTGGCAGTTGTTTGGCTACAAGTCCCAAGAGTGTCCCTGTGCTTCACACAGCATAACCCAGGGTGGTGGTTCTTTGTGGGATCTTCAGTTAGGATGTGAGGCATTGCATTCTCCCAGGTGGGTTATGTGGAGTTAGTGTTGAGGGGGTGTGTGAGGGGAGGTGCTTGTAACTATGGTCAGTGCTGTGAGTCCTCCTTCCCACCCAGCCAGATATCCCACCATGGAACGTGCTTCCATTGCAGGGAGTGCAAGTTGTCTTTCAGGATGTCAGTCAGTGGTGTCCTGCTGTTGGTTGTTGCACAGTTCCCAGCAGGGCCTTGTGCTCCCCCAGCAGTACCCAGTGTCAGCCATCTTGTGAGTCCTTTTCCACTCCCTGTGATGTGAGCATGGTTGAGAGTGGTGTTGATGGGCCAATTGTGAGGGTGACCAATATCTGTGCCTACAACTCCCATCATGCTATTGCCTCCACCCCCCTTCCCAGCATGCCCATCCTTCCTTCCTTTTGACTCTGCTTCCCTGTGGGGTGGGGTGCCTGTGCTGACAGGATGGCTGGGAGTGTTGTCCTGGCAGTTGTTTGGCTACAAGTCCCAAGAGTGTCCCTGTGCTTCACACAGCATAACCCAGGGTGGTGGTTCTTTGTGGGATCTTCAGTTAGGATGTGAGGCATTGCATTCTCCCAGGTGGGTTATGTGGAGTTAGTGTTGAGGGGGTGTGTGAGGGGAGGTGCTTGTAACTATGGTCAGTGCTGTGAGTCCTCCTTCCCACCCAGCCAGATATCCCACCATGGAACGTGCTTCCATTGCAGGGAGTGCAAGTTGTCTTTCAGGATGTCAGTCAGTGGTGTCCTGCTGTTGGTTGTTGCACAGTTCCCAGCAGGGCCTTGTGCTCCCCCAGCAGTACCCAGTGTCAGCCATCTTGTGAGTCCTTTTCCACTCCCTGTGATGTGAGCATGGTTGAGAGTGGTGTTGATGGGCCAATTGTGAGGGTGACCAATATCTGTGCCTACAACTCCCATCATGCTATTGCCTCCACCCCCTTCCCAGCATGCCCATCCTTCCTTCCTTTTGACTCTGCTTCCCTGTGGGGTGGGGTGCCTGTGCTGACAGGATGGCTGGGAGTGTTGTCCTGGCAGTTGTTTGGCTACAAGTCCCAAGAGTGTCCCTGTGCTTCACACAGCATAACCCAGGGTGGTGGTTCTTTGTGGGATCTTCAGTTAGGATGTGAGGCATTGCATTCTCCCAGGTGGGTTATGTGGAGTTAGTGTTGAGGGGGTGTGTGAGGGGAGGTGCTTGTAACTATGGTCAGTGCTGTGAGTCCTCCTTCCCACCCAGCCAGATATCCCACCATGGAACGTGCTTCCATTGCAGGGAGTGCAAGTTGTCTTTCAGGATGTCAGTCAGTGGTGTCCTGCTGTTGGTTGTTGCACAGTTCCCAGCAGGGCCTTGTGCTCCCCCAGCAGTACCCAGTGTCAGCCATCTTGTGAGTCCTTTTCCACTCCCTGTGATGTGAGCATGGTTGAGAGTGGTGTTGATGGGCCAATTGTGAGGGTGACCAATATCTGTGCCTACAACTCCCATCATGCTATTGCCTCCACCCCCTTCCCAGCATGCCCATCCTTCCGTCCTTTTGACTCTGCTTCCCTGTGGGGTGGGGTGCCTGTGCTGACAGGATGGCTGGGAGTGTTGTCCTGGCAGTTGTTTGGCTACAAGTCCCAAGAGTGTCCCTGTGCTTCACACAGCATAACCCAGGGTGGTGGTTCTTTGTGGGATCTTCAGTTAGGATGTGAGGCATTGCATTCTCCCAGGTGGGTTATGTGGAGTTAGTGTTGAGGGGGTGTGTGAGGGGAGGTGCTTGTAACTATGGTCAGTGCTGTGAGTCCTCCTTCCCACCCAGCCAGATATCCCACCATGGAACGTGCTTCCATTGCAGGGAGTGCAAGTTGTCTTTCAGGATGTCAGTCAGTGGTGTCCTGCTGTTGGTTGTTGCACAGTTCCCAGCAGGGCCTTGTGCTCCCCCAGCAGTACCCAGTGTCAGCCATCTTGTGAGTCCTTTTCCACTCCCTGTGATGTGAGCATGGTTGAGAGTGGTGTTGATGGGCCAATTGTGAGGGTGACCAATATCTGTGCCTACAACTCCCATCATGCTATTGCCTCCACCCCCTTCCCAGCATGCCCATCCTTCCTTCCTTTTTGACTCTGCTTCCCTGTGGGGTGGGGTGCCTGTGCTGACAGGATGGCTGGGAGTGTTGTCCTGGCAGTTGTTTGGCTACAAGTCCCAAGAGTGTCCCTGTGCTTCACACAGCATAACCCAGGGTGGTGGTTCTTTGTGGGATCTTCAGTTAGGATGTGAGGCATTGCATTCTCCCAGGTGGGTTATGTGGAGTTAGTGTTGAGGGGGTGTGTGAGGGGAGGTGCTTGTAACTATGGTCAGTGCTGTGAGTCCTCCTTCCCACCCAGCCAGATATCCCACCATGGAACGTGCTTCCATTGCAGGGAGTGCAAGTTGTCTTTCAGGATGTCAGTCAGTTGTGTCCTGCTGTTGGTTGTTGCACAGTTCCCAGCAGGGCCTTGTGCTCCCCCAGCAGTACCCAGTGTCAGCCATCTTGTGAGTCCTTTTCCACTCCCTGTGATGTGAGCATGGTTGAGAGTGGTGTTGATGGGCCAATTGTGAGGGTGACCAATATCTGTGCCTACAACTCCCATCATGCTATTGCCTCCACCCCCTTCCCAGCATGCCCATCCTTCCTTCCTTTTGACTCTGCTTCCCTGTGGGGTGGGGTGCCTGTGCTGACAGGATGGCTGGGAGTGTTGTCCTGGCAGTTGTTTGGCTACAAGTCCCAAGAGTGTCCCTGTGCTTCACACAGCATAACCCAGGGTGGTGGTTCTTTGTGGGATCTTCAGTTAGGATGTGAGGCATTGCATTCTCCCAGGTGGGTTATGTGGAGTTAGTGTTGAGGGGGTGTGTGAGGGGAGGTGCTTGTAACTATGGTCAGTGCTGTGAGTCCTCCTTCCCACCCAGCCAGATATCCCACCATGGAACGTGCTTCCATTGCAGGGAGTGCAAGTTGTCTTTCAGGATGTCAGTCAGTGGTGCTGTGCTGTTGGTTGTTGCACAGTTCCCAGCAGGGCCTTGTGCTCCCCCCAGCAGTACCCAGTGTCAGCCATCTTGTGAGTCCTTTTCCACTCCCTGTGATGTGAGCATGGTTGAGAGTGGTGTTGATGGGCCAATTGTGAGGGTGACCAATATCTGTGCCTACAACTCCCATCATGCTATTGCCTCCACCCCCCTTCCCAGCATGCCAATCCTTCTTTCCTTTTGACTCTGCTTCCCTGTGGGGTGGGGTGCCTGTGCTGACAGGATGGCTGGGAGTGTTGTCCTGGCAGTTGTTTGGCTACAAGTCCCAAGAGTGTCCCTGTGCTTCACACAGCATAACCCAGGGTGGTGGTTCTTTGTGGGATCTTCAGTTAGGATGTGAGGCATTGCATTCTCCCAGGTGGGTTATGTGGAGTTAGTGTTGAGGGGGTGTGTGAGGGGAGGTGCTTGTAACTATGGTCAGTGCTGTGAGTCCTCCTTCCCACCCAGCCAGATATCCCACCATGGAACGTGCTTCCATTGCAGGGAGTGCAAGTTGTCTTTCAGGATGTCAGTCAGTGGTGTCCTGCTGTTGGTTGTTGCACAGTTCCCAGCAGGGCCTTGTGCTCCCCCAGCAGTACCCAGTGTCAGCCATCTTGTGAGTCCTTTTCCACTCCCTGTGATGTGAGCATGGTTGAGAGTGGTGTTGATGGGCCAATTGTGAGGGTGACCAATATCTGTGCCTACAACTCCCATCATGCTATTGCCTCCACCCCCTTCCCAGCATGCCCATCCTTCCTTCCTTTTGACTCTGCTTCCCTGTGGGGTGGGGTGCCTGTGCTGACAGGATGGCTGGGAGTGTTGTCCTGGCAGTTGTTTGGCTACAAGTCCCAAGAGTGTCCCTGTGCTTCACACAGCATAACCCAGGGTGGTGGTTCTTTGTGGGATCTTCAGTTAGGATGTGAGGCATTGCATTCTCCCAGGTGGGTTATGTGGAGTTAGTGTTGAGGGGGTGTGTGAGGGGAGGTGCTTGTAACTATGGTCAGTGCTGTGAGTCCTCCTTCCCACCCAGCCAGATATCCCACCATGGAACGTGCTTCCATTGCAGGGAGTGCAAGTTGTCTTTCAGGATGTCAGTCAGTGGTGTCCTGCTGTTGGTTGTTGCACAGTTCCCAGCAGGGCCTTGTGCTCCCCCAGCAGTACCCAGTGTCAGCCACCTTATGAGTCCTTTTCCACTCCCTGTGATGTGAGCATGGTTGAGAGTGGTGTTGATGGGCCAATTGTGAGGGTGACCAATATCTGTGCCTACAACTCCCATCATGCTATTGCCTCCACCCCCCTTCCCAGCATGCCCATCCTACCTTCCTTTTGACTCTGCTTCCCTGTGGGGTGGGGTGCCTGTGCTGACAGGATGGCTGGGAGTGTTGTCCTGGCAGTTGTTTGGCTACAAGTCCCAAGAGTGTCCCTGTGCTTCACACAGCATAACCCAGGGTGGTGGTTCTTTGTGGGATCTTCAGTTAGGAAGTATGGTGGAGAGGTGTGGTGCAGCGGCCAGGGCAGCTGACTTCGGAGCACAGGCCTCACGGTTCGATCCCCGGCTCCGGCGGCAGCTCAGCTCAGCACCATGTGACTCTGGGCAATAGCTCACTTAATTTCCACGACGGCCCCCAGCGCCTTGAGACCCGTAAGGGTGAGTAGTTCGCGCTTTACAAATACGGATTTACATTTACAGGATGTGAGGCATTGCATTCTCCCAGGTGGGTTATGTGGAGTTAGTGTTGAGGGGGTGTGTGAGGGGAGGTGCTTGTAACTATGGTCAGTGCTGTGAGTCCTCCTTCCCACCCAGCCAGATATCCCACCATGGAACGTGCTTCCATTGCAGGGAGTGCAAGTTGTCTTTCAGGATGTCAGTCAGTGGTGTCCTGCTGTTGGTTGTTGCACAGTTCCCAGCAGGGCCTTGTGCTCCCCCCAGCAGTACCCAGTGTCAGCCATCTTGTCAGTTGTTTTCCACTCCCTGTGATGTGAGCATGGTTCAGAGTGGTGTTGATGGGCCAATTGTGGGTGTGACCAATATCTGTGACTACCACTCCCATCATGCTATTGGCTACACTGACTTGACCAGCATACACAGAATTCCTTCCTTTCAGTGAGCTTCCCTGTGAGGTGGTGTTCTAGTGGTGGGTAAATATCTGGGAGTGTTTGTTGGTTCTATTTGTGCCACTGCCTTGCTGTATTTGTTGTTAGGTTTGTAGATGTCATGACACAGTTACATATCACTATGAGATGGCAGGTATTGTGTTTGTCTGACTAGCATTCACATCTTGGGATGAATATCTTTTGGTTGCTGTGTATTTGCTAAGTGTGCATGGTTTGCCTATCCCCTTGACTGTGATGTGTGTGTGTTGTCACACCATATTGTGTATATTAGTTGTGTACTCACCAGGCTCTGGGATGTCTGTTAGTCCGTATACGCTCACTGGTGGTAGGATGGCCCGCACCTTCTCCTCCCAGGACCTGAGGTACACTGGTTTTGCAGGAGGGCCACTGCCGGTGTGCCGGCTGAGGAGGTAATCCTTTTTGAGTAGGTCCCGGACCCTCCTGCGCACATCATACCACCTGTTCTGGATGTCTGCCTTTGTGCGCAAACATGGTGATTGTGCGTTGACCCTGTCGACAATCCTCGCCCACATCTTGGTTTTCTGCGACATGGGGGTCTGTTGTACCAATGTACCAAACAACTGTGGCTCTACCCTCAGGATCTCGTCTACCAGGACTTCCAATTCACAATGTAGGAACTTATGGTTCTTCTTTGGGGGCATGGTGATGGGTGGTGGTGGTGATTGATGTGTGTGTGTGTGCAAGTGGGGGGTGTGAGTGTAGGTTTAGCTGGGTGTGTGTGAGGGTGCTATTTGTAGGTGTGGTAATGGTGTGTGGCTTGTGTGATGTATGAGCTGTGAGTGTGTCTGTGGTTGCTGTGTGATGGTGTTCTGTCTGGCAGGTCAGTGGAATTTGCAAAGGATCATGGTAGGGATTTGTGGCCTTTATGTAGGTGGAGTTGGAGATGTGTCCTTGTTCCATTTTTTTTCCCTCCCTGTATTTATTGGCTTAGTGGATGCTTGTTTGGCCCTTTTTATCTAATTTTTCCTTGGTGATTTTGGTGCATGTAGGACTCGTTCTTGTGTCCGAGTAGGACGCTGCAGTTGCCTGGTGCGATCTTGTCCGACTCGTTCCCGCTGTGTGTCAGCTAGGTTTCATATGCGGCGTACGAGTCGGTAGCGTAGTATTGGGTTGCTTCGGCTGGGTTTTGTATGCGTGTCGGTCGTACGGCTTGTGCTCCGGGCGAGTCGGTCGTGTTTTGCACGCACAGCATCGTACTACGCGGGTCGGAGTTCGCGGGTATGTTTCGTTCGGGTTCAATCCGAGTGCGTGTCGGTCGGTTCGTTTCGCGTGATTTCCTGGCCGGATGGCTTGTTTCCGTCCGGCTCGGTCGGTCGTTTTGTATTCCGTCCGAGTCGGTCGGATTTCACATGCATTTCATCGTACTACCCGGGTCGTACGGCGCCGGTCCGAGTCGGTCGGACTAAATTCCCGTACCGAGTCGGTCGGTATGTTTTCCGGCCCGAATCGGAATCGGCCCCATAGTCTATAGTATGTGCTTCCACTTATTAGCTCTCTTTCCTTCCATGATCACCACATGAATGTCACAAAACCAACCAGGGCTCCTTAAATGAAGGGAACAAAATCCCCACATAAATCGATGAGGGAATGCCACCAGAGCAAAGCATATGGGCCAATCACAGTCCGCCCCATTTCAAAAAAGAAACACAAGACGTATACAGCATTTATGTATGTATTTGGAAAGACAGGTCATTGTATTCAGCAATATCTGTAAACCTAAAATGAATAAGAAACATCAGTAACACTACATAGAAAAACAGCAGCCAGGTTTAATGAAGTCAAGTCAGTTCCAAAATGGATAGTACATGTCATACAGTCTTCTGGAGCCTACATGATTGTGCGTAAAGAAAAAGACTTTCTCAGATGGACAAGAAAATATTGTTTCAGGAATTTTTGATTCAGTAGCTCCATGATATTATATGGACAATATGTTTACTCAATCGTTTCAAATACCGATGAATAAGAAAATGATCGCTGAAGAAATTAAGGCAGTTGATGGTTCCTTTTTGCATTCAGGTCCGTCACGGTTCCATACAGATATGATTCACATGGTTTGCTTTGGAAATCAACATGAAATGACCTGTTTTGATTTAATTGATGTTCCCCAGTAAATGATGATTCAAGGTATGCCATGGTTGACATTACATAGCCCCAGCATTGACTGGGCAACTAGAACAGTACAACAAAATTCCGATTATTGTGATTATTGTTAGAACAGTTGTTTGCTATAGTTTGAAGCAAGTAAGAATTATTCTCCTAAGTATTTGGTAGAAATTGCAATATCTTGTAATATTGGTTGTGTAACTTCTTTAATATATTGTTATAGAAGCTGTAGTGATTTGCTTGACAAGAAAAATGAAAGTATGTTACCTGCACATCAGAGCTACAATTGTAAAAGTGATTTAGAACAAGGAACACTAATAACTTGTAGTAGAGTTATATTTATTCACAGAATTAGAAACAGAAAACTTGAGAAAGTATTTGGACACGAATTATGGTTCATAGGTCTATGGGAGCAACACAGTCACCCACCTTCTCTCTTTTAGTTTTTGTTCCAAAGAAAGGAAGTGAGTTTTAAATTTGCATAAACTGTATAGAAATCAATAGATACCATTTCCACTTGACACTTGTTTTATTAGGCCAGGCCCTAAATGCCCCAAAAGCCCTCATAATTCCTAAAGGATGGCGTTTCCGCCGTCGGGATTATTATGTCGGTTTCCGACAGTCAATCCATGTTATGTTATGTTATTAATATTTCTAAAGCGCAAACTGTTACCCGAGGGTGTCCTGGCGCTGAACCTGACGTCCTACGGAGGCCTAAACACGGGGTTGGAAAAAGGAAGTAGTTAGATAGTAAACAGCCACGTCTTCAGGGCCTTCCTGAAGTCCAGATGGTTTGTCTTGCACCTGAGATGCATCGGGAGTTCATTCCATGCTTTAGCTGCACCGACCACAAAACTTCTGCCGCCCCAGTTGGACTTCTTTACAAAGGGCACTGATATCCGTTTTGCTTCTGAAGAGCGCAGAGGTCTTCTGGGTACATACCACTGGAACTGCCTTCTTAGGTGGAGGGGATCACTTCCTTGAAGGGATTTGTGGACCACACAAAGAGCTTTAAACAGAATGTGTTTTTTGACGGGCAACCAGTGGAGCTTTTTAATCTCAGCCGCGATTGAAGCATATTTTGATATGCCGGTGAGCAGTCTGGCCGCTGCGTTCTGCAGTAGTTGCAATTTTTCATAAGACCATCCTGGATATTGAAATAAAGACTATTACAATAATCCAGTCTGGACATAGCTAAGGCGGTGATGACAGTTTGTTGGCTTTCTTTGGGTAGGAAAGGCATAATTTTCTTGCAGGATCTGAGAGTGTACGAGGTAGCTGAGACCACTGCATTCACTTGATCCTTGAAATTGAGTTTGTTGTCAATGTATACTCCTAAATTTTTCACCTTCCTAATAGGAGTCGGAAGAGGACCCAGTGTGTCCGGCCACCATGCCGGGGTCCAAAAATTTGGATCATTGCCGAACAAAACCACCTCCGTTTTACTGGAGTTTAGTTTAAGGCAGTTTTGGGCCATCCAGTTCCCCACAGCTGTCATGCAATCATGGAAACGGGACGCCGTTTCCTGTACCCCATCCGGTAGTAGTGACACCACAATTTGGGTGTCATCTGCATACGAGGTCAAATTAAAACCGAAGCATTCAACTAGGGGAGCCAGCTGTGATACATAAATGTTAAAAAGTGTTGGACTATTGGATGACCCCTGCGGGACTCCACAGGGCAATGAAAAAGGTTTTGCAGTGAAATCTCCAAAGGAAACAGTCTGTACTCTATTAGATAGGAAGGATTTGATTAACTTCCAGGCAGTACCCTTGACTCCAATCTCTTGCAGCCGGTCCATCAATAAGACATGATGGACCGTATCAAAAGCCGCGGAGAGGTCCAGCATAGTCATTACAGCTTTTCCTCCCTGGTCCAGAATAGTCCTGATTTCTTCAGTAGACTTAAGAAGCGCAGACTCCGTGCTATGCCCCCCTCGAAAGCCATACTGGGTGGGATCTAGCACCTGGGCTTCTTCCAAGAATAGACTGAGTTGTGTATTCATAATTTTTTCTGTAATTTTTGCAGGGAGTGGGAGTCTGGAGATAGGTCTAAAATTATTAGAATCTTTAGGATCCAGACTTGGTTTTTTCAGCAGGGGCAGTATGGATGCACTTTTCCATGTTTTGGGGAAATATCCTTCGGCAAACATAGCATTAATGATGGATGTCAGCGTTAGTGTGATTGGCTTGGGTGCTAGTTTTAGTATAGAGAGTGGGCATGGATCCGATGGTGAGCCCGATTTTGTTGTCATAAGAAGCTTAAAAGTATCTGTGACCATAACTGGAGCAAAATTCTCAAGCTGTGGCAAGGAGCTTTGTAACGGCTTAGAGTCAACTATGTCGGTCAGGGGTGTCTTCGTAGTTGAGCCAGTAAGAGTGGAAAAGATCACCTCAACCTTTTCGAAGAAAAATGTTGCCATCTTGTCACACAGTTCTTGGCTGGCTGTAATAGGTGGGGGGGGGGGGTTGGGTGCGCTAAGGCGGTGACCGTTTGAAAAAGTTCCCTAGTAGAATTTTTTGCCGAATTAATTTTATTTGTAAAAAACTCTTGTTTTGTTTTTTGAAGCAGCTGCTTATACTGAGTTAGGCATAGTTTGTATTTATTTTTGTCTGTCTCATTGTACTCCGTCCTCCAAGTTCTTTCACTAGGCTAGTTTTTTTTCTCTAAGCTCTTGAGTGTACCACGGCGTGGAGGGTTGTGCCCTGTTGGGGCGGAGGAATTTTTTAGGAGCTAGCTTATTGTCTGCTGCTTCCAGCCAGTTAGTATATGCAGAAGTGGCTTCATCTAGATCACAGGGTAGGGCAAACGAAGTAGAGGTTAACAATTCCTGTAATTCATCAGCGTTTACCTTATTCCATGCTCTGCTGATCAATTGTTTATTTGCTGATTTTTTAATACAACGGTCAGGCAGAAGCACTTCAAACAATACCGCCTTGTGGTCTGACCAAACCACTGGGAGAAGGTCAGTGAAAGCCAGCTGCGTGTTGTTAGAGAAAATGCCATCCAATGTGTGACCTGCCGTGTTTGTGGCGCCAAGGACCAATTGCTTTAGGTCCACACTATTCATCAGATCAAGCAAGCTAGAAGTATCTGGAGCCGTGTGAACTTCCAAATGGAAGTTAGAGTCCCCTAATATCATGTATGCGCAAGCACTTAACTCATTCTCCAACATACCACAAGCTTGAGTTATAAACCGGTTTCTGGGACCAGGTGGCCTGTAAATGAGGGTGCCTTTAAAGGTGTGGTGGTGAGAGAGATAAAAGCCAAAATCCAGCGCTTCGCAGTCAGTGTTAGATGCGCAGTTGAAAGATGCGTTTAGTGAGTTTCGGTATATCACTGCTAAACCACCTCCTTTCTTAAGAGGCCTATTTAAGGTATGGCAGAGGTAATCCGGTGGTGTGGCTTTGACCAAGTCTGGACCTGATGCATCATCCGTCCATGACTCAGTGATAAAGGCAATGCTGATTTCCTCTTCCTCAATTAGAGAGGCACAGTCTATACTATGTTTAACTAAGGATCTTGCATTAAGAAGAACACACTTACAAGCTTTTTTACCTGTGTGTTTTTTCTGGGCTCTATGCCTGATATGTTTATCTTTAGACTGCAGGATCAAAAAATCCGGTAGTTTAGTGTTACAGCCAGGGCAGATTATGTCACCATGTGGGAGCTCGATGCCGGGTTGGATACATATACAATTAGGGTAACTCTTAATATTATTTAGGCTATGCAGCAGGCTGCTAGAGTAGGATTGAAGCCTGGGGTGCCCTGCATCCAGGAGGGCAGGGGGGCTGGCGCTGTGTGCGGGTCGTGCGCGGATGGGCGCAGATGGGCTTGCCTTAGGCGTGCCAGCGGCACGCCAGCGGCGCGCCCGCTGCGCACGTCCGCTGCGCGCTCGCGCCAGCCTCTCCTTAAGTATAGAGGTGCGAGAATGACTAGCCCGCTAACCCTGCCTCCTCCCAAAATGGCGGTCTCGCACTGCCTATGTGGACCCCGGGAGTGAGGCAATCGGATAATGTGCAAACACGCAAATTCAATTTTTAAAAAGCAACAGCGTCAAGCTAGTAGCGCAGGTATCAGTTAAAATGAGTTAAAACAGAGCAGATAGATTACCCCACGTTGGTCTCTCCCGGCTCAAGCCTCCATGGCCAATCCATGGCGTTTCCGACATGGATTGGCTGTAGGAAACTGACTTTGGGGGCCCCTAGCAGGGCCCCCTTCCCCCCTGGCCCTTCCTCTGCCCCCTTAACATCCTGCACCTTGCATGGTGCCTACCACACGGTGCAGGGATGTTTAAAAACTTAAATTTTTCAATGGGAGCTTGTGCTGCAGGCGGTTTCAGCCCGTCGCACATGCTCCCATTGAAAAATTGAAGTGTGCGGTCGCATCCTAATTGCGTGGTAGGAACCGCCAACCTATAGTCGGGCGATTCCATCCACAAAACGGTGTTGGTCAGAGGCAACTCCGACCGACATCGTAATGAGGGCCTAAGATTAGGCTGGCAAACTGATACATTGAGGCTGCAGAGCACAGGTACAAGTGGATACGTCAGTTCCAGTATGTCAAATCAGTTTCAAAATTTGTAACGCAGTAAGATGGACAATGCCAGCTACATAATATACAGAATAGGATTCATGCAAGGGTTTTCGTAAAATAGTCACTAATATCAATAACAGAAGAGAATTAGCAGATATTTTTTTAACAAAGGTGAAGTTTAGCTACAAAATGTATAAAATTATGCTTTTATTAAATACGGCTTCTTGTGCTGTGCCTGTGAGCTATTGTAAACTAAAATGGGTTATGTTTGTTCATGGTTGTCTTTAATGCTATGCAATTTAGGTGACACTGATATACTGGTAATTTGGTGCTCTGTAATACTGTGCCTAATGGCACTGAATTGGGATGTTCTACTTTGGTGCAACTGTATTAAAATGGTATTTTACATTACATTGTCAAAACAGTATTGACAACATACATTTTAGAAAATGAATACATTTCTTGTGTGGATCTTTCTTTAGTGTGATCATCATCATGACCAATTTCTCATCTGCCAATTGTTGTTACTGTTTTTATTCAGGAAAGGAAACATTTGAATAAATAGTGTTTTTATTTGTTATATCCACAGGAGAGTACACAGAATCTTAGTACTGTAATTTACGGTAGATTTGCATTTCAATGATTAATTTGCATTTTGTAAGTAACAACTTTTATGCTTATTTGAATTTGCATTTGATTATGAAACACAAAATAAGACTGCTTAATATATCCTTCCCATTACCTCTCACACGCTTCCCTGAAATTTCTGCTAAAAGCACTTTCGACATTGTTGAATGTTTATTGAAATAAACAAGTAACATAACAAAATAACTAGCTTTGGACATCCTTTTTATAGCATTTGTTATGTATTCTTTTAATGTTTTGATATATTTTGTAAGAAAATGAATTATTAATTTGAGTTGATGGTTGTCTACAACAAAGGTTTCAATGATTTAAACTTTAGCTCAATCCCTGGTAGCTATGGCACAGAGCAGCTACGTTTAGCCTAAAGAAAATGTGAAATGCATTTAGAAATACAGAACTAGTTAAAAAGTTTTAAAAAAACGAAAAAACACACAGTAAAAATCCCACTCCAATTACAGTAAAATGTAATAACCGAAATGGCACCAAAACAGCAACTATCCAATTTAGGGAAGTGGAGGTATTTTAAAGATTTAAGAGAAAATGCACCAAGAAAAAGAAAAGGGCCAATCAGTAATCATTGCAGGTAACCGGTGCCTAGGGCCGATTTCAGGCTGGCAGCGATTGACACAGGTTGGATAGGACACACAGATTTGTCCCAGTCAAAGATTTTACTTTAGGACTTCTGAAATGGAAGTCAAAATCCTTCAGTTGGACAAGGATGCAGATTGTATACAAGGAAATCCTCTGGAAGCTGGATTGTCATTAGATAAAATCTGGCTGAATCCATTGATTTTGCAGGGAAACCTCTCAGCGGAAAAGTCCAAATTTCATGCCCAGACAGGTCTGTTTGTCAGCCCGATACTTTTCATTCCTTCACCCGATTCAGAATTCTTTATTTGGACATAGCATTTTTTGGAGCTGAGAATCCTCCAACAGGGCAAGGCTGCAGGCTGCCTACGGAAAGGTTTGATAGGCTTGTGCAAAGGTCTGCTGAACAGGTTTTTTGAGGAACAAAAAGCTCTGAGTAGCATCAATTTGATCTTCTTACCCAGAGAGGTTTGACTTGGGTGGTTGGTCCTGGTCCTCTGGAGGCCTGGAAGTCCAAAATTATTTCAATTCCCAATTTTTCCGAATTTGTCAGAAAGTCCAGTTAGACACAGCCATGGGTCCCAGGACCTCAGGGACAGCACTTAGGGGTCAAACCTCACTAAATCAGAGGCCACCAGCTGGTCCAGTTATAACTGGTCAGATAGGCACTTTAGGAAAAGGCCTCTTGCTGTTTGCTATGTCCCGGTAGCCACACATGACTTAACCTTGGATTGTTTGTCTGGGTACAAGTGGGAGTAGGTCCAGCACTTCAGCTCTCCTCACAGGTCTCAAACAGCAGAGGCAGTCCTTCTTCTGTTCTTCCAAAAGTACAGAAAGTGCTCTGAGGAGGTAGCCTTGGGCAGCCCATTCATGATTGGCACTAGCTAATGGGTGCAGGTGACTCCTGGCTTGTCGCTAACCATAGGGTAAAAGTTCCCATGGGCAACCCTACCCACTTTTTCAGGAGCTGCTGTTTGCACTACTCGAATCAATCCCGCAGTGCACCGTATTCCTAAAATGCCAATGGAAGGACTTTCTAAAACTCCTGAGGAAGAACTTTCTCCCTTGTACAGAGTTTGGGTGTTAGCCCAGAGGTGTGTACAGGGCAATGACGAGCCCCGTCCTTTGTGGTCACTCAAAACTGGTTCTAGGAGTAACTTGCCTCCCCTGGGTGTGGAGGCAGTCTGGATGGGGTAACAAAGATTTGCCTTCACCAGGTCTCACCTTACCTTTACTTGTGAAAGAGTAGGCCCCTACAAATTATGAACTTCTTGGGTCCATCCTTATTAGTCTTCCTGTAAGGGGAATAAAACCATCTTCCAACACACACAGGGAATAGTTTCTGACTTGGGAGCAGTTTTCATACCTAATTAAGCTCAAGAACCGCCTGCACAGCTGCAGGTGAACTAATGCAAGTTAGCCTCGGGGAGCTTCAGGCAGAGAAATGGTACCTTTCTAAAAGTTATTTTCCTAAATATTTATTAAAAACCTAACTTGATCATTGAATTGGACTTTAATAAATTTCTAATATAGTGGTTGAACTATTTTTCTAGCTTGTCTCAAACCTGAGATAGTGTTAGACCTGGCATCCTTGGTGTGGTTTCCCCTGACTTTTTGCCTCTACCTCCTGTATTTTTGATGCTGTGCTGGATTTCGTTTTTGCTGGCTTAGTTGCTTTGGGCACTTTGCCACAGCTGATCAGTGTCAAAGTGCAAGTGCTCCCTGTGTAAATTGTTATTGTGATTTGTTCTCCCTGATTGGCATATTTGATTCACTAGTAGATCCCTAGTAAAGTGCATTAAGTGTACCAGGGCTGGTAAATCAACAACTACTAGTGGGCCTGCAGCACTGATTGTGCCACCTACATGAGTAGCCCTGAAAAGATGTCTCAGGCCTGCCACTGCAGTGCCTGTGCGCAGTTTGTTAACTGCCATGTCGACCTGGCAAGTGCACCCACTTGCCAGGCCCTAACCATCCCTTTTCTTACATGCTAGGCACCCCTAAGGTAGGCCCAAGGCACCCCTGTGGGCAGGGTGCGGTGTATGTGAAAGGTAGGACATGCCCTGGTGTGTGTGTGTGTGGCATGTCCTGATAGTGAAATACTGCCAAATTCGTTTTTCACTATTGCAAGGCTATCTGTTCCCATAGGATAGAATGGGGAGTTTGCTTATAACATTTTATAAACATAACTACCCCTGGGAACAAGATAGGGAAATAAAGTTTGATATGCCTGAACTCAAAATGTTAAGATGCATCTTTTAGTGAGGGTGATTTTTACATTCTGTGTTTGAAAATACCACTTTTAGAAAGTAGGTATTTTCTTGCTTAGCCATCCAGTGTGCCTCTGCTATGATGTGTATTGAGTGTCTGGCTTTAGGGTGACAGGGGCTGGGGAGGTGCAGTGGCTCCAGAGAGTCTGGATTAGTCAGGGCTGGGCTGAATAGACCTGGGCTTCATTTAGAGTAGGGGGAGGAGATTTCCTTTCACCTGAATGGGCCTGGTCTGCCTTTCACAATGCTGTCTCCACCTCCTGCCAGGTAGCTGCACCAGAGAGGACAGACTGAGTTTTGACTGAGCACAGGGCTTCTCTGCCACCAGAGAACAAAGGATTTTCCAGTATAAATATTGGGGCCCAGTCCCCAGAACTTTAGATCATCCTTGGAGTAAAAGAGGACCCTTTGCCAAGGAGAAGAGCTGGAGAAACTGAGGAGAAGTACTGCCCCTTTGCAGTGTGCTGTGTGGGGTTGGCCTGCAGTTGCTGTTTCTGCTAAGGAAAGGAAAAGGACTTTGCTGTGTTCTGTGTCCCCTGCTTGAAGGAGATCTCCAAGAGCCTGTGTGTGCTGGCCTCCTGTTCTGAAGTCTCAGGGACACAAAGACTTCACCCCCAGCTCCCCTGAACTC
The DNA here is from genome assembly GCA_963921515.1 of Calotriton arnoldi. Lineage (NCBI taxonomy): Eukaryota > Metazoa > Chordata > Amphibia > Caudata > Salamandridae > Calotriton > Calotriton arnoldi. Next base: position 2,550,155 of record CAWUFW010001825.1, on the reverse strand, counting down.
TGCTGCTGTGAGTTCTGACCTTCCAGGAGATGCATGTGCCAGTTTGGGCCTCTGGAGGTTGTTCTAGCTGTTTGAGAGCTGGAAGAAAGAAGAAACTTGAAGAACTGCAAAAATCGACGCATCGCTCTTCTTGCGGCTGTTTTTCCACGCATTGTCATGCCGCTGCAAAAACCGACGCAGCGCCTGTTGCCCCTGTTAGAATTGATGCATCGAGGGATCATGGCTGAAGAAAACCGATGCAGCGCCGCTCGATGCCGCTGCATCGAACACCGACGCATCCCGGATTTCCACGCATCGCACCTGTGCGGCAAGTTTTCCAGATGCATCACCTGCGGGCCGGAACCGTCACAAAGAATCAACGCATCACTCGCCATACAGACCGGATTCGATGCAACTCGTCCTCTACATGCCGCAGAACTGTCACATCGCCTCCCCAAGGTCTCAAGAGTTGACGCACCTCTTTGTTTCCGACTCTGCGGCTGTTTAGCTTGCGAATTTTGAGGCAGCCTCAGGTACTTTGTGTAAAAGTCACACATCCACAGTTTCCTATGGTAAAAGTTCTTGAAACCTTTTAAAAGTCATATTTTTAACTGTGTATGTTGGATTTTTGTCATTTTGGTCTTGTTTAGTTTAGATAAAGATATTTTATTTTTCTAAACTGGTGTGATGTCCTTTTGTGGTGTTTTCACTGTGTTACTGTGAGTGTTGGTACAAATACTTAACACATTGCCTTTAGGATAAGCCTGTCTGCTCGTGCCAAGCTACCGAGGGGTTGAGCAGGGATTATGTAAAGTGTGTATCCCCCTTACCCTGACTAGAAGCAAGGGTCCCTATTTGGACAAAGGTACCTACATCGGCCAACTAGAGGCCCCCATTTCTAACAGATAGCAAACTCAAAATTTAATATCATTTCCCAATGTTTCTCAGTAGACCATCCAAAGTCTTCTACAGTAAAAAAGAAAACTTTAAGGTGGTAGTTACTGTAGGGACATGTTAACCTTGTATTTCTGCATGTCTCACTTTTAAATGCCATGCACCCTACTTTGTGGGTTACAAGGCCTACATAAATCTTGAACTGGACCAGATAACATACGAGCAGGCTGTTTGAGAAGTGAGCCAGTGTTGCTGTTCTCCAAAGGAGTCCAGGATCACATTTTAAGGAAGTGGTCTCAACCCAATACCGCTTACTCAAACAAAAGGGAGTGATCCTGTGTTGTTCTGCCACTCTCTGCACCATCACTATGACACTATGGAAAAAGTCTTGAAGCTAGCTTACCTATTGTAGGCTATGTGTTTTCGGTTGGTGGTTTAATGGGAAGCATCTGGGGAGAGGTATAGTGCAGGTGATGTCCCCTTTGCATTGGCAAGTGTATGCAGGTGTTATGAAATGTAAATTTTCTGCTGCATTTCTTTTCAGTTTGTGCACTTTTTACATTGTTAATATCTATGTTGCTATGATTTTTGTGTCTTCAAATGATCAGCTCTTACTGGTTATTTGAGATAAATGATACAAGGGAAATGTTTCTGTCGACTTTAGTATTCAATTGAATGTTTTTTTCTCAACCCTCTTGTTTACAAGTGCTGGTATGTTGCTGTCAGTGTTTGTATATTGTTGCACAATTATCCTTATATTGCTTTCCTTTATACTTGTATTGTTAATGCCTGTCACCTTTGGTTCTGGTATGATTTCAGTGCAGTTCCTATGAGTGCCCTGCATCGGTTTGTGACTTATTTCAAGGTTGGGTAGACTTAATTCTTAGCCTGGTTCACCGGAGCTACTAGTTAAGTAATTTTGGGTGTGTTTTTGGGATTGCGATTGACTTACATTTTCTCATATGTGTCAGTGGATTTTCATTGTCACTCTGATGGCACCTCCCTTGATTTTTCACTTGCCACACCCATGCTGGAGGAAATGTTTCCATTTTTTTAGTCCACTCCCTTTCCCCTGCCCACACTCACATTTTGCACCTTGGCAGTATATTTTCACGTGAGTCCTATTCTATTCCCCATATGTGGTGGGTTATTACATACATGTATGTCAGAGAACTGCTGCCCGTATAGTTCCAAAAGAGTTTTTGTGGGTTGCCGATTACCAAATGGACTTGGATATTGGATTCTTTAAATCCACAGAGACCCTCTAATAAATGGTTTTGGCTTTAGTAGACATTGTCCTCGAATAAAAGTCTGATTTGTTAGTGAAATTGTCTATTGTAATAAAGGTTGGAACATTTTGTCTCAAAGAGGTGCTTCTTATTATTTTTGGGAGAAATTTTGTTTTATATAAACTTTATTTATTGTCAAATGGGTAATGGTCTACTATCTCTTTGGTTACTATTTTTCTCTATTTTGCCATTATAGATAATACTCAAAATGCTCATAGCTCTTAATTCAAAGATGCACCTTTGTTTTTTTACTAAATTAGTTTCAGATATCAGATTATTTCATCTTAAGGTGTACTGGTATTTCTGTTGCTGCATTCTGCAACCCCAAGAAATACTTCAACCAAGTCTAACTTCACTAATAGGCATTTTTGAGAAATAACTGGTTTGTCTCTGAAATGCCTCACTCAAAGAATTGTTGTGGGATCCTGGGCTTAGCCTTAGGCTTATTTTGTCACACTTTCTCATCAGGGACATCTTAAGGATTTTGGGGGCCCAGTGCCAAACATATTTTGGGGGCCCCTGTTCAGGACAGCAGTCAATTTATGATCCAATTTCAAGTCTTTTGTGCCCTCTTTGGCTAGGTCACTGACAGTGCATATTCTGAATGTGTTTCCATCTAATATTCAGGGATAGTGATGTGGGTTTTCAATATTTTAACAGTAGCAGCTCACTAATTTTATTGCAAATAATATCTGTGACCCCTTTCATTTTTCCTATGTGAAGTCCTGTTTTGCTCTAAAAGAAACATTTTTATGGATGTTGCCAGAAACAGCAACACAACATTTCTCTGAAAAATGTCTGTTATGGACTCCCACAAATCACCCACACTAAAAACAAATTAAAGGAAAACGGTATTTAGAGCAATTTGCTAAATAATTATTCAAGGTCATCACGGCAAGACTCTCTGCAGAACAGAGCTGTCTCTATCAGGAGGCCCCTGAAAGGCTGGTGCCCTGGACCAGTGCCCACTTTACCCATGCCTTAAAATCTCACTGACTCTCACTCTCTCTTCTGTCTGCCACATTTATGTCTTACATTTCACGCTTCGGCTGCAGACAGAGGATCAGTCAAAGACAAGCGGCTATTTTAAACCATGACTCTGCCTTATACTACCAGAGGACCCAGCTTCATTTTTAAGAGGTTGCAACGATGGGCCGCAGTTGGGAACAGTGTCTGCAGTGGGATTTCTGGTGCGCACAGTGACAATCCCCTCCCACTCATGCCCTCCTCCTAAGAACCATTATCTGTGCCTCATTTTCAACGTGGTACACAATCATTGGGCCTCCCAATTGCCTGCTTGCCCCTATGCCCTCTTCTGTAATACAGTGAGTGTGGTAAAGCAAATGTTTTCCCTAATTTTCATTGTGGTATACCTCAATGCAAATGAACAGTACTCTCTTGTGGGAGCATGCTGGGCAAAGTTTTGCTGTGGTGCAATCCATATTACAGAAGGTCCATAATAGCATTGGCGGTGCTATCTGTGATAACAAAATGACCCTGGGTGCTAAAAGCAAGTGCAAATGTGTAACATGCCCACTGGTGCAATATTGGTATAGCTGGTAGTAAAGATTATACTCAAAGAAATTGTTGTGCTGTATGAGCTTTAACTTTAAAACTACAGTCTCTCATTAACAGTGACTGCATTTATAGAGTTAGAATGCACAGTGATCCACTTTGATATGGCTGAAAGATAGACAGACTTACATTGCACCTTCTCTCAGTAGCTGTTAGACTTGGCATGTTTGGCTTGGTTTCCCGTGACTTTTTGCCTATACCTCCTGTATTTTTGCTGGCTTAGATGCTTTGGGCACTTTGCCACTGCTGATCAGTGTCAAAGTGCAAGTGCTCCCTGTGTAAATTGTTGTTACAATTGGTTCTCCCCGATTGACATATTTGATTTACTAGTAAGCCCCTAGTAAAGTGCACTGAAGTGTGCCAGGGCCTGTAAATCAAATGCTACTAGTGGGCCTGCGATACCAAAGGGGATGATGGACGGAGCGCTTGAGCAAATCAAACACTCACCCCCAGTCAACTGATCTGGGTTTAATCCATCATCATTCTTTAGCTCACTCCACCACCCCAGTTCAGACATGGCCATATGCAAATCAGTCTGACCCTGTGCCTCATGGGAACAGTCCAGCCCGAACTGCCAAGCCATGTCTTCCCTGGACCGGAAACAAGCATCCTGGGAACGGTTTCTGGCTATTCAGCCGTCATCAGCCAGGCTAGCTTGAATCCAGTGGCAAAGTAAGCAAGGGACCCACGTCTGGGCATACCCTGCCAACTTAGGGCGAACAAAGCGATACCAAAGGGGATGATGGACGGAGCGCTTGAGCAAAATCAAACACTCACCCCCAGTCAACTGATCTGGGTTTAATCCATCATCATTCTTTAGCTCACTCCACCACCCCAGTTCAGACATGGCCAAATGCAAATCAGTCTGACCCTGTGCCTCATGGGAACAGTCCAGCCCGAACTGAAAAAAGCCATGTCTTCCCTGGACCGGAAACAAGCATCCTGGGACCGGTTTCTGGCTATTCAGCCGTCATCAGCCAGGCTAGCTTGAATCCAGTGGCAAAGTGAGCAAGGGACCCATGTCTGGGCCTACCCTGCCAACTTAGGGCGAACAAAGCGATACCAAAGGGGATGAGGGCTGAAAGCCCGAAACCGGTCCTAGGATGCTTGTTTCCAGTTCAGGGAGGACGTGGCCTGGCAGTTCGGGCTGGACCGTTCCCATTGGGCGCAGGGTCAAGACTGATTTGCATATGGCTGGGTCCAAACTGGAATGGCATGGTGAACAAAAAAACGATGGATGTAGGCCCAGATCTCTGTACTGGGGTGAATGTATGACATTGTTCTGCATTCTGTCCATCAATTGTTCTTTTTGCATTTGTCACCCCGAGTGGGACGGGTATGCCCAGACGTGGGTCCTGTGCTCTCCATGCCACTGGAGTCAAGCTATCCTGGCTGATGAGGGCTGAAAGCCCGAAACCGGACCTAGGATGCTTGTTTCCAGTTCAGGGAGGACCTGGCCTGGCAGTTCGGGCTGGACTGTTCCCTATTGGGCGCAGGGTCAAGACTGATTTGCATATGGCTGGGTCCAAACTGGAATGGCATGGTGAGCCAAAAATCGATGGATTTAGTCCCAGATCTCTGTACTGGGGTGAATGTATGACATTGTTCTGCATTCTGTCCATCAATTGTTCTTTTTGCATTTGTCACCCCGAGTGGGACGGGTATGCCCAGACGTGGGTCCCGTGCTCTCCATGCCACTGGAGTCAAGCTATCCTGGGTGATGAGGGCTGAAAGCCCGAAACCGGTCCTAGGATGCTTGTTTCCAGTTCAGGGAGGACCTGGCCTGGCAGTTTGGGCTGGACTGTTCCCATTGGGCGCAGGGTCAAGACTGATTTGCATATGGCTGGGTCCAAACTGGAATGGCATGGTGAGCAAGAAAACGATGGATTTAGGCCCAGATCTCTGTACTGGGGTGAATGTATGACATTGTTCTGCATTCTGTCCATCAATTGTTCTTTTGCATTTGTCACCCCGAGTGGGACGGGTATGCCCAGGCGTGGGTCCCGTGCTCTCCATGCCACTGGAGTCAAGCTATCCTGGCTGATGAGGGCTGAAAGCCCGAAACCGGTCCTAGGATGCTTGTTTCCAGTTCAGGGAGGACCTGGCCTGGCAGTTCGGGCTGGACTGTTCCCATTGGGCGCAGGGTCAAGACTGATTTGCATATGGCTGGGTCCAAACTGGAATGGCATGGTGAGCAAAAAAACGATGGATTTAGGCCCAGATCTGTGTACTGGGGTGAATGTATGACATTGTTCTGCATTCTGTCCATCAATTGTTCTTTTTGCATTTGTCACCCTGAGTGGGACGGTTATGCCCAGACGTGGGTCCCGTGCTCTCCATGCCACTGGAGTCAAGCTATCCTGGCTGATGAGGGCTGAAAGCCCGAAACCGGTCCTAGGATGCTTGTTTCCAGTTCAGGGAGGACCTGGCCTGGCAGTTCGGGCTGGACTGTTCCCATTGGGCGCCGGGTCAAGACTGATTTGCATATGGCTGGGTCCAAACTGGAATGGCATGGTGAGCAAAAAACGATGGATTTAGGCCCAGATCTCTGTACTGGGGTGAATGTATGACATTGTTCTGCATTCTGTCCATCAATTGTTCTTTTGCATTTGTCACCCGAGTGGGACGGGTATGCCCAGGCGTGGGTCCCGTGCTCTCCATGCCACTGGAGTCAAGCTATCCTGGCTGATGAGGGCTGAAAGCCCAAAACCGGTCCTAGGATGCTTGTTTCCAGTTCAGGGAGGACCTGGCCTGGCAGTTCGGGCTGGACTGTTCCCATTGGGCGCAGGGTCAAGACTGATTTGCATATGGCTGGGTCCAAACTGGAATTGCATGGTGAGCAAAAAAACGATGGATTTAGGCCCAGATCTCTGTACTGGGGTGAATGTATGACATTGTTCTGCATTCTGTCCATCAATTGTTCTTTTTGCACTAGTGGGCCTGCAGCACTGATTGTGCCACCCACATGAGTAACTCTGAAATGGTAACTCAGACCTGCCACCGCAGTGTCTGTGTGCAGTTGCTAACTGCCATGTCATTGTCAACTTGGCAAGTGCACCCACTCACCAGGCCCTAACCTTCACTTTTCTTACATGTAAGGCACCCCTATGGTAGGCCCAAGGTACCCCCCTGGGCAGGATGCAGTGTATGTGAAAGGTAGGACATGTACTGGTGTGTGTGACATGTCCTGATAGTGAAATACTGCCAATTTCATTTTTCACTATTGAAAGGATATCTTGCCCCATAGGATAGAATGGGAGTTTATTTATAACATCTTATGAATATAACTTCCCACTGGGACAAGATGGAGATATAAAGTTTAGGCTCTCTGAACTCAGAATTTAATAACACATCTTTTAGTAAAGATGGTTTTTAAATTGTGTGTTTGAAAATGCCACTTTTAGAAAGTAGGCATTTTCTTGTTTAACCATTCTGTGTTCCTCTGCCTGTTTGTGGTGTATTGACTGTCTGGTTTTGGAGTGACAGGGGCCGGGGAGGTGCATTCTCTCAGACAGGGGTGGGGTTGATGTGTGTCCTGCCTTTCCTGAATGAGTCAGGGCTGGGTTGAGTAGACCTGGGTTGCATTCAAAGTAGGGGGAAGGGTTCTCACTAGCACCTGGAGAGGCCCAGTCTGCATTTAGAGTGGTGGGATGAGATTTCCCTTGCACCTGAATAGGGCCTGTCTGCCTTACACAATGCTGTCTCCACCTCCTGCCAGGCAGCTGCACCAGAGAGGACAGAACTGGTTTGGACTGGGCTCAGAGACCCTTGCACAAAGAGAACAAAGACATTTTGGGGTATAAGTATTAGACCTAAAACCCCTGAACTTTAGATCATTTCTGGAATCCAAGAGGAACCTTTGCCAAGGAGAAGAGCTGGAGAAACTGAGGGTAATACTGCCCCTTTGCTGTGTGTTGTCTGGGGTTGGCCTGCAGTAGCTGTTTCTGCCAAGGAAAGGACAAGGACTTTGCTGTGTGCTGTGTGCCCCTGCTTGAGGAAGATCTCCAAGGGCTTGAGTAGAGCTTGCCTCCTGTTCTGAAGTCTCAGGGACACAAAGACTTTACCCCCAGCTCCTCTGTACTTCCTTGCTTGGAGTTCTGACCTGCCAAGAGGTGCCTGTGACTGTGATGGGCCTCTGGAGGTTGTTCCTGCTTTTGGGAGCTGGAAAAGCAACGCAACTACAAGAAAATCGACGCATCGCTCTTCTTGCGGCTGTTTTTCCGATGCAGCACCGTGGTGTGAGAAGAATCTCCACACATCGCCGAGCTGCAGCCGAAACCGACGCAGCGCCTGTCACTGCGGCAAGAACCGACACAGCGAGGGATCACCGCTGGAGAAACCGAGGCAGTGCCGCTCGACGCCACTGCATCGATCGCCGACGCATCCCGGATTTCTGCGCATCGTACCTGTGCAGCAAGTTTTCCCGACGCATCACCCGCGGACCAAAACCGTCTCGGAATTGACGCATCATTGTCCCCTACAGACCGGATTCGGCGCATCACTTCTCCTGTGTGCAGTAGAACTGTGGCATCATCTCAGGAACTGATGCATCTCTTTGTTTTTTGACGCTTCCAATCTCTGCGGCTGTTTAGCCTTGTGAACTTTGTCGCAACTACAGGTACTTTGAGAGAAATCACGCATCCATAGTTTTCTATGGGCCAAGTTGTTTTAAACCTTTTTAAAGTCATATTCTTATTACATGTATGATGGATTTTTGCCATTCTGATCTTGTTGAGTTTAGATAAAGATACTTTATTTTTCTAAATTGGTGTGGTGTCCATTTGTGGTGTTATCACTGTATTACTGTGTGTTTTGAGTACAAATACTTTACACATTAAGTCTGCCTGCTCGTGCCAAGCTACCCAGGGGATGAGATGGGGTTTTTCCAAAGTTTGTGTCCCCTTACCCTGACCAGAAGCAAGGGTCCCTATTTGGACAAAGGTACCTCCCTCTGCCAACTAGAGACCCCCATTTATAACAGTAGCCCTTTGGGAACTACTGACCTGTTAGAAGACAAACAAATGCAAAATAGTATCAAACACTACAATTCAAATAGAGAACAACAAAGTAGTTTCTTGTAAGATTTTTTAATGCATTAGTAAAACATTCCATGATCCAAGGGACCAACTCTACTCTGCAAATCTAGCTCTCTTTTCTTGCTTTTTTCAGATGTTTTACATTGAAGACATCAGAGATCACCCTGCCTCTCTGTGTCACATCATGTAGAAAACAGAACGGAGGATGGGCAGTGCTAAATTGGAAGAAAAATAAATGAATGCAGATGTTGCTATTCTTGAGTGCCGACCACTGGTGCTGCCTATTGCAGAATGCCAAGGCAGGCTACTTAGCCTTCATTCTGTCTCTTGCCTTTTTCTTCCACCACCCTACGCTACCTTCCTCACTCGTCCCGTTACTTAAACTATGAGGTGAAAGGGCCCATTTACAAACTTTTCAGCACCCCTTCCAATCTGCTTTCTATTTCTAGTGAAGGTAGAGAGACTACTCAAACTACCCCAAACTTCCCCCAGCACTTCATGTTTTTAGGTCTTGCCTAGGCAGCACTTGCACTGTCTCTTCGAGACATGCTGGATTCAGGATATGGGCCCAGCACTTTTGGTTGGTTAGTTGGCATGCCTTTCTAAATTCCTTTACTGCAGTTGGTCAATATAGTCCATCTGTCCCGCCTTTGTGTGCTTGGTTCCCTCCCAGCAGACATCACCAATAGTTTTTTTTGGTTGGCCATCTGTTGCCTCCTCGCTCGCACCCCCTCCCTCTCGTCATTGCTGCCGTCCTTCCTGTGGTGCTGACCTGCTGATGTAATCTGTTGTATTTTGATAACTTTACCGACCCTAACACATTGTATTTTTATTGCTCGCTGCGGCATGCCACACTCCCCTGCACGACACTGCAGTGACTTTTGTGGCAATGGCTTTGTATTTTGGTACCTTTAACTACCACAACACGTGTTTATTGTTCGCTCCGGCATGCCACACCCACTCCACGACACTGCATTGACTTTTGTGGCAATGGCGGCATGCCACACTTTAGCTTTAAACATCTAAAGCTAAAGTGTGGCGTGCCGCCATTGCTACAAAAGTCAATAAATAAAAAAACAAAGGCTTATGGACACCGCATTTCTTTTCCATTTATTTACTTTTATAGCAATGGTGGCATGCTGCGCTTTAGCTTTAAACATCTAAAGCTAAACCGCAGCATGCCGCGATTGCCACATTAGTAAATAAACAGAAAAAAAGAAAGCTGCACAACTTTTTTTTCTATTTATTGACTTTTGCAGCAATGGCGGCACGCCATGCTTTAGCTTTAAACATCTGAAGCTAAAGCGCGGCTTGTCATGATTACTACAAAAGTGAATAAATAAAAAAATCAAAGGCTGGCAGGCCACGCATTTCTTTTCCATTTGCAAAGACAATAGATTGACATTTAACTAATGCGAGACCTATTGCATTGCAAATGCTTGTTTTCTTGTGCCCTGTTGTCTCCTGACTGGGCTGTTGAAGGTTTGCTGAATCCCCTACCTTTATGCGGTGCTAAAGCCACCTACACATCAGTTGCAGTGAGTAAACTGTTGTGTTATTTCTTGTTGCTATGGCTGCTTGGAGCACCGTATTCCTACTGTTTTAATTCGGCCTCCTGGGGCGCCATTTTGCTATTTGTTAATTGGGCTGCTTGGGGTGCCATATTACTGATATTAAACTAGACTTTTTGGGGCTCCGCGTTGCTACTAATTTCATTAGACAGCCGGGTGCTGCATATCTATTACCGGCTGCCTGTGTTCCCTCATTCCATTTTTTTCTTGGACTGCCTGTACTCCGAGTTTTCTTTTGACTTTTTGCCTCGATTTCCCCTTGCTGGCACTCTCTCCTACTCGGATGCTTGCTTGACGCTGATAGACTAGCACAGGGGACCAGCGTGGTGGGTCGAGGGCTCTTTAACTGGAGCGCATTCCCAGAGCTGTCCTGCTGGCATTGGATTCAGGTCGGTATACTTTGATGTTAGCCCAGCGCTCCTATTGGTCCTATTTGCTACAGCACTGAGGAACATAGGGGCATATTAACAAGGCCCGGCGATAAATATCGCAAAGCGCGCTTAGCGCTTGCATATTTATCGCCGGCTATCTCTGTAATTTATCGCCCGGTTAGCGCGTTATCAACAACGTGCATCGCCGAGGCGATAAAATTCCAGAGATAGCGTGGATATCGCCATTTTCCATGGTGGAAAACGGCGATATCCTAGATGATAGGGCCTGTGGTCTTAGCCACAGAATCCACCCCCCATGTTAAGTATGACTTAGTCAGGAATTTAACAGACGTTAAATTCCTGCGGTAAGGCATACTTAACGCGATTTAAAAGATCGCTAACCCTCCTTGATAATATCGCGAAGCTGCCTTCGTGATATTATCCCTGTTTGGTTTCACAGCCACGCCTACTTTGCATCTCATTAGCGATGCAAAGTTAGGCGTGCTGGGAACGGGCGCTAAGTCAGCAAAACACGCGATAGCGTATCTTTGCTGATAAGGCGATGAAATTATCGCCGCTTTTCACCCGAAAATGGACGCAAAAGCGGCGATAATTTCATATCGCCCCCTTGTTAATATGCCCCAAAGATGGTAAAAACGATTAGAGATATAAACACATTTTACCTCGTGGCTTTCCCTGAGAATCTGGCAGAGCTCAGATCATCTGTTTGGTGGCTATTTACTGTATCTAGGTATGCCTTTCATTTTTGCCTGTTGGTGCTTATTTGTCAGGCATTAACATGGTCTGCTACGGTTAGGACACCTGCCTTGCATTTAGGCAGCTTCTTGACATACTCATCCATGTTTTCACTCCTGTGAGTGCTGCAGTGTTTTCAACATGGACAAGCATTCTGCAAAGTCACACCACACGTCTCCTGATAGACACATTCGTGGCGCAGCAGCCAGAGCTGCCGACTCGGTAGCTGTGGATCGAGGATCGAGTCTCTGCCTCTACACAACATCCTGTGATTCTGGGCACATCACTTAATCTCCCCCTGCCCATGGACAGCGCCTGGTTTCCCCCAGGGAAGATAAGCCGGGCTATATCAACATACTCTTCTCCTCTTTTGTACAGAGATGGTCAGATCTTTGTCAGGTCCATACAATTGTCAGCATTGAGGTATTCTTCCTTACAGATGCTCTCCTCACTTTTCTGGCAGGTCCTCCTTCTCTGTCTCCCCTCCATCCTCCTGCTCTTTGTGGGCCTTTCCTGAGTACGATGAGGATGATGTGGGTTTTACAGGGGATCCTTCTGCTTCTAGAGGCAAATACTTTCAAAGAGTGGATTTCAGAGCAATTCTGTCCTATCTTTCATCCAATTTACAATTACACACAGAGAAGGAGCAACAGTACACTAGTTCTGAGTGGTTCTGTCAATTTCAGAAGCTGTCCTATCCGAAGGTGTGAGTAATTGCTGCAATCCAGAACATCCTAAAGAGAGAAGGGAAGGACCCTGACAGGCTGTGTGTTCCTAGATATATGGGTCGTCTCTATCCATTTGCTAGTGGCAAAATGGAGTTGCCACAGGCTGTGATCGTAGACCCTTTACTGGCGAATTTAGTGGAAAAAATCTTCCCTTCTGTCCAAGGATTTTGGTTTGTCTGATCCAGTAGGCAAGAATGTGAGAGGGGCTCTCAAGACAACTCATGCTGGTTTAAGCTGTGCTTTATGGTCTGAAATATATGCTATTTACACCTCCCAATCCTTAGTAAAGGACTTTCAATCCTTAGCATTCTGCACATGTTAAGGGGAGGATTTTTCTCAGCTACTAAGCAGAACGGAAGTTCAGGCAAAGTTTGTCTCTGACATTATGTTTGATAATTTGAAGGCTTCAGTAATGGCTGTGGCTGAGTCTGTAGCGGCACAGAGACATCTTTAACTGAGGAATTGGAAAGTTGAAACTTCTCAGAAGAACTGTGTTGAGAGAACGCCTACTCTCTGGCACTAAGCTTAAGAATTAAAGGTAGGTTTTTTGCAGATCCTTTAAAAGCCAAAAGCATGTGAAACTCTTTTGTCATCGACAAAGGTATTGGGAGGAGAGCAATGGGAGAGTGACATATCCACAAGAAAAAGATCCGATCCATTTCATAACAGGTCTCGTTTTCAGCCAAAGAGGCAGGCTGGATCCTCCTCTAAGCAGTCGGGGGGCAAACAGAGCACCAAACAGAATTCCTGACTATGCAAAGCAGCCTTCAGTGCCTGTAGGAAGATGGCTTCATCTATTTCATCGCGCAATTCATTTCGGACAACCTGGCATTTCAGTTAATCACCAAGGGTTACTGTTTAGATGGCTCTCAAGATTTCCCAGAACCCCACTTTGTCTGAACCTCATGACCGAGGAACGAGATCAAACAGAATGCACTTCAAGACAGTATTGCCCTCTTAGAGCTGAAGAATGCTATAGTTCCTGTTCCCTCCTGGGAGAGATGCCTGGGGTGCTACTCTAGAATATTCCTTGTCCAGAAGACCTCAGGTGATTTTCAAATGATAATAGATCTGAGGTTTTCAACCAGCACATTCCAGATGCTTCTGTCAGGATAAACACTCTACATCGAGTCATACCTCTGCTATCCAAAGAAGATTTCCTCATGAAGATAGACCCGCAGGATGCCTATTTCCATGTGCCCATAGCTTCTGCACACCAAAGATTCCTCAGATTTGCAACAGGTGTTGGCAGTTCTAGGTGTTACTATTTGGCCTCAAGTCATCGTCCAGGATCTTCACCAAAGCCCTAGCCCCAGTAGTGGGTCTCCCACACGCACAAGTGTTTATGGTTAATCCATATTTGGGCAACTTATTAATTCAGTCCCCATCCCATTATCAGTATCTGACTAATACAGCCCAGACAACAGAGACTCTGCAAAGATTTGGGTTCCTCATCAATTTACAGAAGTCGTGTCTCAAACCAACGACCACCCAGGAGTACTTTGGTGTCAAATTTTGTGCGACTCAGGGAATGGTGTTTTTGCCGGAATCCTGGAAGAACAAACTTGTTAACCTTCTGCAGAGGTTATTATTGAAAGATGAGGCTCAAGCTAGGGAGTGGCTGTGCATACAGGGGCATATGGTAACTTTTAGCAATTTGATACTTTTCTTCTTTTTACCATTCTCTCTCACATCTTTTTGCCTGGTTTAGGTGGAACTTGGAATATTGTTATCTCATTCTCTTCTTCTCAGGCTGCAACACTGGATATCATCCCTTTGTCGGGACTCCATTTGGGGCAATTAGTGGTGCACATTTTGCAGCATTGGGTCCCTCTTGAGGAGAATTACTACCAGATGATCCCAGTCACGCCATACATCCGACAATTTCTAGCTTGGTTGTTGAGCCCCCCTTCATTGGACAGGGGAACTTTCTTACTCTATCCCAACCTGATCATTCTCACTACCGATGTCAGTGGTAATGGTTGGGGAGCAATTTTGGGTGCACAATCAGCGCAGGGCCACTGCAGCCAAGAGAAATGGTCCAAATCCGAGCTGACAGCCGTTTAGAGGGTGATCCAACATTTTCTCAAGCATTTGCAGGTGAGGGTTATGCCTTTATGCACAGACAACACTGTGGCTTTGTCATAGCTGAATTGTCAATTCTGCCCAGTTCTCATTCCCTCATTCCTCTTACTCAACAGGTTTTTATGTGGGCAGATTCAAACCTCCTAGCCCTCAATGCCATTTACATCAAGGACTCATTGAATAGTCAGGTGGATTCCCTGAGCAGCATTTTTTCTTGCTCTCAGGATTTCGGTCTGAGTCCCAAGATATGCAGAAGGTCGGGAGTACCTCTAGTGGGCCTTTTGGAACAAGGGAGAACGCTCACCTCCCTTTGTTCCTCTCCAGGTTTCGAGATCACAGAGCGATAGATAGATGCCTTAACCAGCCCCTAGCCAGTAGGGCTCCTATATGCATTTTACCCATCCCCCTAATTCTGAAGCTCCTGGCCAGACTTCAGTGAGAATCAGCAGAGATGGTGTTAGCACTACTGTTTTGTACAAAGAGACCACTGTTTCCTCTTTTGAGACTTCTTCAGACAGAGCTGAAGTGGATCCTTCCCTTGTTCCTACCTCCTCTGGCCTGACTGCCTCTTCCTCCAGACACTAGTCTGGTTAAGGTTGGGAGTCTGGAGGTTGGGAGGGAGGAGTTCTTGAGGAAGGGTCTTTCTCTTTTGGTCTCTTCTTCCCTGCAGGTGTCCAGGAGAACTTCTACCTACAGGGCCTACTCTCATCTTTGGGCCTCCTTTGATACAGGATATAGAAGTAAGGGTTTCACTCTGGTTACTTCTCCAACTGCCAATATTCATACATTTTTGCAGAAGGGTTTTGAAAAGAGTTTGATGTTTTCCACACTAAGAGTACAGTGGTCCGCGACAAGGGCATTCAGATCTCCCTGGGAGAAACTCTCACCTACAGAACTCCTAGTTTCCAGATTGTTTAAGGGGTTCCAGTTACTAAGAACCAAGGTTTGCCGCCTGTTTCTGTCTTGGGACCTGCATTTATTCCTATCTTTTCTTCACATAGAACCCTTTGTACCTCAGCAAACTATTTCTGAAAGGTTTCCTAACACTGAAATACTTTTTCCTTTATCCTTGTGGCCATTACCACAGCAAGGCATTTGGGTGAATTGGGAGCCTTAGTTTGTAGACATCCTAAGTTGAGGGTATTTGAAGATCGTCTTGTCCTCACTTTGGATCCCAGTTTCCTTCCAAAAGTTAACCCTGCTTTTCATAGGAATCAGGAGGTCATTCTCCGTGTGTTACCTTTTGAGGGGGATTATCTGATTCAATACTTCACCTTTTGGATGTGGTGAGGGCAGTGACTATCTATTTGAAGAGATCAGCCAAGTATTGGGTTTCAGATGCCATCTTTGTTAATTTCAGACAGGTTAAGAGGAGTGAAATACCTGCTTCCTCCAACCTGGCAAGATGGATAAAGTCAGTTAGATCCCTAGCATATCAAAAGAGGTGTAGAGACATCCCTGATAGTATTGTATCACACTCTACTAAGGGCCCGATTATGAGTTTCTGCGGTACGAGGGTGGGTGGTACTCCACCGGTGCGCCCCCGCACTGCAGAGGCTCGCCACTGCCCACCTGCTAGATTACAAGTTATTTGTAGTCTGGTGGGTGGGCAGCATGGCGTTTCCAGGGCGGTGCCTCTTTCAAAGACCGGCACTGCAATGGGAACGCCTCACAAGGTTCCTGCACGGCATGGACTGAAAAGTCCATGCCGTGCAGGAACTGTTGTGCATGCACACAGGGGGACACATTCTCAAGCGGAGGAGGCAAAGGGGGCCCTCTAGGGACCCCTTTGTTTTCTCTCTGCTAGGGTTGACATGGAGGAGGAACATCAATGTCACCGCCGGCGGAGAGGAAACTTGTAATATGCTTGGCGGGACAGCAGTGGTCCAGCCAAGCATATTGCGGCCTCTGCCACGCCACCTCCAGCGACCCGTGGATCCCTGGCGGTGTCGGCAGTCTCAGGGAGGTCCAACTCCTAATGGGGCAGTCGGACCACCGGTGCGGCGATGGCTGGACCGCCACCGCCGCACCACTACAAGTCTGGCAGTCCTCCGGCCACCAGACTCGTAATCAGGCCCTAGAGGTATGGTTTCCTCCTGGGCAGTGGTCAGGTGTCTCCATTGGAGATATTTGTAGTGCGGCCACCTGGTCTTCCCCCTCCTCATTTATCCATCATTACAGATTAAATGTAGCACAAGGTAATGAGTTGTGTTTTGGAAAACTAGTTGTTTTGGAATCTGTGTCTTCCTAGAATATTGGTTCTGTTGCTGAGTTTTTTTTCTTTCTTTTTTGCCACAATTCTTTCTGTTGCTCATGGAGGAATGGTAGATGTTTCATATAAAGTGTTCTTTCTCCTCTATGACGTCTCTTTGTCTTAATACTGCTGTTTTTGATGAAGGGTTGTTTGCTTGGGAAATTGTCATAGAGCAAGTAATGGGACAAGGTAGAAGAAGAGGAGGTAATGTTCGGTAATCAGGATTACTTTGATTCTTGTTAATAGTCCCAGTACTCACAAGCCCACCTCCCGCCCACCTTCCCCCAGCAGCTTATTATCAGGGGCTTGGTTACAAATAGGAAGTGCTGAGTGGAGGTAGGGGGTATTATGGGTAGTCTCTCTACTATAGTAGAAATAGAAAGCAGCTTTGAAGTGTGGACGGATAGCTGGTGAATGGGCACATTTACCTCATAGAGAAAGTACTGGGACGAGTAAGAAGAATCGGTATAATAAAGATTACCGTTAAGTAATCCCTTTGTCCCTCTTTTCCAGTCTTTCTACTCCTCACATTTCTACAGTTCATTCTTTTGCTCGAGATCAAAGTCTTGATGATGAAAATGAAGTTACCATCCCCAAATATAAGTCCTGGCGCTCTTTGCAAACCCGGCACAAATTAAGAACCGGGCATGAGCTTCAAATTTTATGAAGTGTCATTTGTATTTCTGCCTGGTGCCTTTGTCTGTAACACCAAAGAAATAAGGGAGGTTCATTTGGGTAAAAATTGCCAGTACAAGAATAATTAAACATAAATATCCTCTTTGTGAAATTATGTACTTCCTCCACTTATGCGGTATTCCTTTAAAAACATAACACCTGCTGCCGCAGGCTGGCGTGGCAGCAAACAGAGATAGTGTTGACAGAGCTCAGACGCATCTTCAGGAAGATTTATCCTCTCCAGAGTTGTCTAATAGATCAATACTCATTTTCCCCACAAATCTACTCAATCCATCACAGATCTGCTAAATCCTTAATTAATCTATTTCTAGATGAACGACACTGGCACTTCTCAACCTCGGTGCCTTTTAACATTGATTTCTACATTAGGGCGATGTAGCGCACTGCACTGAGCATTAGAGGAGGTCGCGTCTGATCACGGGCCTATTTTTAAAGCCACATTTATTGCGTGAGAAGCGTTTGGTAGCATCCTTCTGTCGAAAAGCCTCTCGCGCATTCCTAACGTCATTCAGCTCGAGGCTAAAGGGGTCTCTTAGACCAGAGCACCAGAGGAAAACCGTGCGCAGGCGGAAGTTGCGCCTTTTTGTGAACTGGCGCCTATTACCAGCAAAACTCAATTTGCGCGTGCACGCCTGTCGCCTGGTGACGTAAGACCGTGCACGAAAAGTACAACATTTGCCATTTGGAAGCACGCACACCACATCAAACCAAATTCGGGAGGAGAAGACGAACAAGAGAGGTTGAAAATGCTTTTCTTCGCCAGAAAAAATCTAAACGAGGATCTGGTCCCTATGTGATTTTTAGACCTTGTTCTGTAAACATTTGTGAGAGCCATGTCGAGGCAAGAAGGTCACTGCCGCAATGAAAAATAAATATTTACAAAATAGTGTGGATTTTCTTCCTTCCCCAGCTGTCTCGCTAAAACCAAGATATTGGCTAACACTGGTCTTTTCTCCAATTTAGAGATATTCAATATTATTTACATTTGTGCCCTGACACCATGGGACTGTGACTGCCCAAAATATGTCAGTAATTAATGCAGGGCCAGCATAATGAAGGATGGACATCATTATGCTATTCACCCCCACAGTATGTTAAAATTACCACAGTAATGCAGGGGCTGGTTTATAACTATCCACAACTATGCAGGGGCTGGTATTATAATAGTTGCTCGAGCTATGGAGCTTCTGTGCTGGAAAACCACAGTAGAGCACGAATTACCACAATTGTTCCACAACCATAGCGTGCCATGAATGTCCACAATATACAAAGAATTTCTATAGTATTCTGCCACGGTGAACATTATGCCCAATTTGGGCAACTTGTGCAATAGATGCCCACAATGTGCCAATACTTACCACCATACTGCCAGGACCACCATATGCACCATTTGCCTGGAATGACTGTCATTATGACAGGACCAGAGTTATGCAAGAGATAGGCAACATAATGCCACGGATACCTATAATATTTCAGGAATTACCTTGATTATACGACAGTTAGCTGGGATGGACATGATGCCATGGACGACCACAAGTTGCAGCGAATTATCATCATTGTGCGATGGGCATCAATTCACAAGGGATGGGAATCATTCTACAGATGTCCACGTTATTGAGAAAACACAATTAAGCGAAAGTGAGTTGTTTACTAGGGTTAGGCAATGGACGTAATGCAATGGGTAATCAGATGTTTTCAAGAATTACTACCATTATGTGGGGGGGTACATTTTGCAGGTGGTGGGTAATCACTTCTCTCCCTCACAAGGTGTCTGCTGCTCCCAATTCGTGCACCAGGGAGAAGGGAGGGATGCACCGCAGTGCATTAGGCAGGCAAGGGGATAGAGTCAGTCAAAGTGGATGAAAGTCAATAAGTAGGAAGGAAGGAAGTAGGAGTGTCTGGGGGCGGCTAAGCAGGACTGCTTAGGGGAAGGGTCAAAATGGAGAATTAGATGGCTTAAGTAGAGGTTTAATTTGGAGTGCCTCGGGAGGAAAGGGGTTAGGCAGAAGACACTTGCATGACTTTATGAGAGGGCCATCAGATGTGCTTGGATGCCCCTGGGGAGAAGCTCATTGGGTGGTCGAGGTTGCTTTCATGGAGGGTAGGGGTGGGTGCTTTTGTACTGCCTTCAGTGGGAAAAGCTCTAGGGAGAGATTCTTGTTTTTCTGCCCTTGCAAGAAATGATAGCAAGGCGAACACTTATCTTACATTTTGCCATGCAGGGGGAAGGTTTTTCATCTGCATAGCAACAAAGTACTTAGCCTTCCATGGCAACTTGGCAACTTGCCATGGACATGACTCTTTTCCTTATATGGCTCTGTACAACTCCGTGGCAAGAGCTAACAAATATGGCAGCATGCGAACGGACATCTGTGCTTTGAACCAGTGTCTATCTTGCCCTTCTACAGCCTACATCTGACAATCATACTGTTGGAGCTGTCACTCAAGGACGGTTTTCATGTCACAAATTGTTACCACCCCATTTTAGATGCCAGTATTCTGTCAATTGTTGGTGATTCCAGAGCATTTGCAATTCACTTATACATATCCTTGGCAATCGCAAGGATGAGGGTGTTATTTTTTAACTCACTAGCCCTTACGATTCTCAAGGACTTGAGATTTGGACGTTTCGAACAGCATATCTAATTTCAACTGGCAGGATTCTCTTTAATACATTTTAGGAGACGTTTTTGCACTCGCAAAGCCTGCAGTTTAGTACACAGCAGGCTGTGAAAGTGGAAAACACCATTAAAACATCTGGTCTCAGGTTTGCAAACCAAAAGCAGTGTCCATTGGGCGGGACCAAACATTGGGCCCTGCACGTTCTGGTGGCATCTTTGGGGAAGTGAGAATACTCACAAGCCATGGCTGAAGACCACCAACAGAAACCAGCCCCATAGGCTGTGCACAGAGGTATTTTGGTAATGTGCCAAAGCACAACATGACAAAAGGAAGTTACAAAATAACAAGTGTTAAAAAAATCTTCCAAATTCCTCTAAAAAAACCTCCATTGAAGTGGCCTTTTAATTTTTTTCTAAAACATTTAAATATAGAAATTCACCAGTTATGGTAACCTAGGCAACGATAACCTCCACCAAACCACTGCTCTAGATCTCACATACATTATAAATGACTTGGGGCCTGATTTAGATCTTGGTGGACGGGTTACTCCGTCACAATGGTGCCGGATATACCGTCCGCCCGACACACAAATCCCATAAGATTGTGACGGAGTAACCCGTCCGCCAAGATCCAAATCAGCCCCCTTAATCATAAGCATCACCATTGACATCACTAAAGCTGCACATATGTTGTCTTTTCCACATATGTTTGCTTTCAGAGCCTAGTCATGCCCTAGTTTTATATAGCTTTCTAATACCAAGTAAAGGCTTTTACAATTGATAGTGAGTGACTGTAGTAATCTTTCAGTTCCTTATGTTCATTTCACAAGCAAGTAGTTGCTCGTATCAGTACTCATTTCTAGCAGGTGCATTTGCCTGATTGGACCTGTGCCCAGAGTGCCTGCAGGATGTTACGGTAGAGGTGCTGGAGACAGAATATATCCAAAGTCCAGAATCTGTTCTCAGACCACACCGGTCATAGCCTAAGACCACAAATAGAAAACTAGAGGTAACCAGGTATTCCTGGAAACCTGGATAATCTAGAAGTAAACAATAAAAATGTTTCCCTCAGATTTACTCAGAAAACAAAATTGAATCCTCTTGGTCGGATGCCAAAATGTGTTGAACCCAAAAAGAATGTACAAAACAAAAACTTATTAACATGAAAACATTTAATTCATTTTTGTTCATTTGAATATGCAGCAGCAATACAGTAGATGTTCCATGTGACGAAACAGTGCAATTTGGTCCCAAATAGTCACAAGTGAGCACCTATTATGCATAGAGGGAAGCACTCATCGATAGCAACTTCCAGAGCACTGATGCAATAACATTAATGTACGTAGGTACAGTGTGTTTTTCATTAAGTTGTAATATGCTACCATCATCCTGTTGCCCTAATGAAGTCCCTGTAATGAATCAGTATACAGGGTCGAAGCATAGACATATTAACTTTAATGTCTGGATATTCATTGTATTTCATTTTGGAGCCTGAACTGACACTGGTCTGCATTCGTATGAGAAATGTTTTACACACCTAATAATGTATCTTACTCATATTGTTCTTCTGGGCACATTCACATCTTCTCACTGGCCACACATGGAGCATCTGCTGTATTGTTTGCGACTATCCAATTGAACGAAAATCAATGCAAGTTTTTCTTTTTGAAGGACTTTTATACACGTTCTTTTGAGGTTTTGCACATTTTGGCTCCCCACCTATGGCATTCAATTCTCTATCCCTGGTACAACAATAGAGAGAAACAGAATTTAGAAGGTAAGAATATTGTTTTTTATGTGTATAATATTTAATTATTATTGTATATATTATTGTTTACTTTAATATTGTTTTATTGAATGTCATTTTGTAATTAAGTTAATATACTTTAGTAATCATATTAATTTTAGATGTTAGTATTATTAAAGTTTTTGTTTTCAAAATTTTAGTATAGTTTGCAATTTTTAATTTATAATTATTCTTTTTATACTTATTTAAAAACTTATAATTTAAAATGGGTTGTTAGGTTTGTAGGAGAATAGGGTGAGAAGCTATTTAATGATAAATATTTTTTTTAATTCTTTATGTTAATTATATACTAATTTATATTTTAGTACTGGGTTGCAAGGTTTCTAGGGGAATAGGGTGGGAAATTATTCAAATTATAATATTTTTGTTTAAATACTTTTTATATCAATTGCATATTTAATTAGTAATTATGTAAATTGTTTAATTGATAAATTATTATTTTAATAATGTATGTGTATTTTGTGACTTACATGTGTATTTTACTTTTAGCCCATTTTATTACTAATTTATAATTTAGTAATGAGTTGTTGGGTTTGTAGGAATATTTACATGATAAATGTTTTTAACAAATGAATTTATGTTAATAAAGTAAATAATTGGTAATTAATTATGTAAATTATTTAATCAATTATTTGTTATGTAATTATTAATTAATTGATAAGTGTATTTAATAATACACTTTGTAAAATGCATTTTACATTCAGTATTGGCTTTACATTTATTTGTTATATTTAATTACTATATTTAGTGCTCTATTATGGTGTCTGTAGGAGTTGCCTATGACCGACAACGTCGCTGTCTCCGGACCGAGCAACCTCTGGTCGGCAGTCCCGACACTGCCATTACAATGCGACCTCACATGGTGCGGTCGCAAACCGGCCGTAGCACAAGCTCCCATAGAGAAATGGGAGATTGTGTTAATCCGTGCACCCCCAACCAGAGGCTGCAAGGAGAAGGGGGCCCTGCTAGGGCCCCCCCAAACTCACTTTCTGGCAGGCTTTCTATGTCGGAAAGCCCGGAATGGAAAGCCTGTCGGAAACCGAGCATCGTAATCCCTATGGCAGAAACATCGTCCATAGGGATTACGGGCCGGTCTCCGACTGGCTGACGGGCTCAAGGAGCACGTCGGAACTCAGCTGGAATGACTGGCCGGTTTCAATTCAGACTGTCTAGATTGTAATTAGGCAATTGAAACTGCGATGAGGATCGAAAAGCCTCCGACCTGCAGTCGGAGGCCTTCTGGGCCTCATCGTAATAAGGCCCAAAATGTTATTATTATTTTATTCATAATTTGTTTTAAGTTTTTTAGGGGCTTTATTTTTGGGGGTTGGTAGGGAGTGAAGTGTATTTATTTTAAATGTATGTTATGTTTTTTTCTTTAACACATTTCTGTATTATTAGATGTTTTGTCAATTACAATTAATTTCATTCATTTATAAAGCATATGTTTTTATTTTTAATATATTTTAATAATTTTACATTGTTAGGTATGTAAATGTTTGTTAAAATGATTAGAAATGTAAATAGTATATGAAACCCTTCCTATGTCCAACACTTTCCCTGCTTACACCTACGTTGGAGTGAAAATAAAAAATCGAATCCGTCCAAATTCATACACTTTCCTTACTGTTGCTTAGTTGGTGTTGGAATTGTAAATCTAATTCCTCCATAGTCCATTTTCCCTGCTTTTGCTGACATTGAATTGAGTAAATCTAACTTCTCCAAAGTCATAATTTTACTTAAATTAGAGTTAAAATAGTCAATCTGAGTCATTAGAGTCCCAACACTTTTGTTAGTGTTGCCTATTTTTGATTGCTGTTACTTTTCTTTTTTTTACTGTTTGAACCCTTTATAAAAATGTCAATTTTACGTCTTTTTAATTTACTTTTATTTTTTCAATTAAATGTGATATTTGTTTTTGTTCATATGTGTTTATTCATTTTTAGTTTTAACTTAGTGTTACGATTTTTAATTTAATGTTTTTAAATTGTTTAACTATTGTTAGACTTGGTATCCTTGCTGCGGTTTCCCCAGACTTTTTACCTCTACCTCCTACATTTTTGACTGTGAACTGGATTTTGTTTTTGCCGCTTGGATGCTTTGGGCAAATTGCCACTGCTGATCAGTATCAAAGTGCAAATGATCCCTGTGTATATTGTGATTATGATTGGCATATTTCATTTACTGGTAAGTCCCTAGTAAAGTGCACTATGTGTGCAGAGGGCCTGTAAATCAAATGATACAAGTGGGCCTGCAGCACTGATTAAGCCACCCACACCAGTAGCCTTTCAAATGTGTCTCAGACCTGCCACTGCAATGTCTGCATGTGCAGTCTTAGACTGCCATGTCGACCTAGCATGTGCACTGACTTGCCAGGCCCTAACCTTCCCTTTTCTTCCATGTAAGGCACCCCTCAGGCAGGCCCAAGGTACCCCCATGGGCAGGGTGCAGTGTTTGTGAAAGGCAGGACACGTACTGGTGTATTTTACTTGTCCTTATAGTGAAATACAGCCAATTTTGTTTTTCACTGTTGAGGGTATGGGTTAATGGCTAGTGTGGCCGACTTTGAAGCCATGGAACCAGGTTCGAGTCTGGCAGGAGGCTCAAACATTCTGTGATTCCGGGCAAATCACTTAATCTCCCCATGCCCAAAAAATGAATGTGTCTGCCTGTAATGTAACCAGTGCTCATGTAAAGCGCTCTGATGCCTTCGGTCAAATTTGTGCTATATAAAACGGCAAAAAAAAGGCTATCTGTCCCATGGGCTATCATTAAAGCTGCACTGTAACATTTTACATGTGTAACTTTCCATTGGGACAAGATAGGGATTTGCAGTTTAGGCACTCTGAACTCAAAATGTAATAAGACATCTTGTAGTAAAGGTGGTTTTTAAATTGTGTGTTTGAAAATGCCACTTTTAGAAAGTGGGCATTTTCTTGTTTAGCCAACCTGTGTGTCTCTGCCTGTTTGTGTATTCACCGTCTGGTTTTGGAGTGTCGAGGCTTGGGATGTGCATTTACTCTAGACAATCAGAAAGGGGGTTGGAGTGTGCCCTGCTTTACCAGGGTGACTTGTTGCCAGGCTGAATAGACCCTTTTGCACTTAGAGTGGTGGGAAGAGTTTTCACTAGCACCTGAATAGGCTGCGTCTGCTCTGCACAATGCTGTCTCCACCTTCTGTAGTGAAGCTGGACCAGGGAGGACAGAACTGGTTTTTACTGAGCTCAGAGACTCTTGCAATAAAGACTACAAACAGAAAATGGGGTATAAGTATTAGACATAAAACCCCAGAACTGTAGATAATTTCTGGACTCTGCCAAGGAGAAGAGCTGAAGAGCTGTACGGAGGAGTACTGCCCCTTTGCTGTGTGTTGCTTTGCTGGGTTGGCCTGCAGTTGCTGCTTCTGCCAAGAAGAGGACAAAGACTGGACGTTTGCTGTGAACCTGCTTGTGAAGAATCTTCAAGGGCTTGTGTTTGCTTGCCTGCTGTTTTGAAGTCTCAGGGACACAAAGACTTCACCACCATCTTCCTTTAACTCCACTGCTGGGAGTTCTGACCTGCCAGGAGGTGTGATGATGTGATGATCTGACCTGACTGTGATGTCATCTGGTATGGTAAGGGGGTGAAATTCTGTATTGGAAGGTTTTCAAGGGTTAATAAGTCAGTTATGAGTAGAGATTCAGAGTAACATGTAATAGAGTTAACGGGCTCTAATAAATGTGATATAAGCAGCTGTTTAAGTAAGTCTATTTCTTACAAAGGCGATGAGTGGAAAGAACGCACAAAGGAAACTCACGGGCTGTTGAAGAATTAAGAAACAGCTGCAGTTTATCGTGTCGTCCGACACTATCTGACAGCCGGAAGGTATCCGAAGGTGAGGATTGACCGGCAGTGTGAAGATCACCGCATAGAAAAAAGAAGAAGAAGCGAGTGGTGAGTGTCGGACATGATCAGTGTCAGACTGAAAACAACTATGTAACGCACGCACACACGCATGCAAGAGTGAACGCGAGTGCCATTTTGGAGTCAGGCGGCAAGCGTGTAGCGCGTGTAGCGCATAAGGAGCAAAAATTAAAAATAAAAGGAAAAATATGAAAAGGAAGTGCATGAAAAGGTGATAACTGGAGCTAGGAAGAGTGCTGGAAGTAAGTGCAAAAAGGAAATTTAAAATAATTATTGATAGAGAAACGGTGGCAGCCATTTTTAAGTCAGGCACAACTTGAAGGCATAATAAAAAATAAAAAAAGAGAAGAGGATCCATAATAAAGTGGAGAAATACAATAATACAGAAAAGAACAAAACAAAAGCAGAATAATACAAAAAGGGACTAAAACAATCATACAAAGAGTTAACATATAAATACAGCAGTCAAGTCAGTGGGATATACAAGCAGTGAAGTTACAGTAAATATGAATTCAGAAATATACAATGAAGAGGATATTGCTGGGAATGTCTCAAGCACAATCTTTAGGAGACCATTACCTTTTAATCTATGTAACCAAGAAAATGTTGTGTAAAGATGGAAAAAATGGATGAGGAGATTTGAACATTTTCTGAAAGCAACATGTAAGAAATACACTGATGAACAAGTGAAAGACTTGTTGCTCAATCTTGTAGGAGATGATGTAGAAGACTAAATAATTCCATTCCCAGAGCAAGAGCGAGATACGTATAAAGGGCTCATGAAGTGTTTAAATGACAAGTTTGATCCTCTCAGAAACCTAGATTTTGAAAGAAACAATTTTAACATGGCTTGTCAACAAGAAGACGAAACAATGGATGACTACGTCACTAGACTTGAAAAGTTGGTGACATTCTGTGAATTTGACAAATTTAGTAATGAAGAGGCAATAAGACTGAGAGTGATACAAGGTTGTAACTCAATAAAATTTAGGAAAAAACTTATGACCTCTAGGTGATTTTACGAATGGCCAAAACAGATATGCAAGCTCAGAAACATGCTACAAATATAGAAGAAGGAAGAATGAAAGTGATAGAGCAGGTGAGACAACTGTCAAAGAAAGTGAATATTGTAGAAAAAGTGGAAATGCAGACCAAAGAAAGGAGATTGTGTTACAGATGTGGGTTTCAATTACCGCGTCTGAGAACTTGTCCAGCAATGGGACAACAATGCAAAGAATGTGGGAGATACAATCATTTCGCAAGTGTATGTGGGTTTAAAAAAGAAAAAAAAGAAGTTTGGATTAAAAAAGAAAACTGGAAGCAAGCCAGTCTGGATACAAAGAAGAGATTTGGAAACACAAAATATGTAAGGCAAATGGAAGGAGTTGAAGAGGATTTTGAAGGAGAAGTCAAGCAGTCTGAAAGACTTTACATGATGCAAGAAGAAAGTGAACCTCAACAACTCAATATGGTTAAAAGAGCAAATATAAAAAAACACATCTGTGGACTTAATGGTTGGTCTCAAAAGGTTCCATCTGTTTTAGATAGTGGAGGAACATCAACATAATGTGCGTAACTGAATATATGAAGATGCTTAAACAACCCCCTTTAAGTCCATAGAATGTTAGCGTTTTTCAATGGGGGGCTACAAATCCTGTTTTATGCTTATGAAAGTTTGAAGAAACACTACAATATGGAGATATGACAAGCAAAGAAGACATACATGTCTTAAAAGGTGAAGTTCCAGGATCTTGTCTGTTGAGCAACGTTACTGCTCAGCTCGTGGGTTTGTTAGCAATGAATTGTAACATGTCAATAGATCATCCAGTTCTAAGAAAATATCCTGGATTATTTGAGGGATTAGGTAAACTGAAGGACAAAGTGATTACTCTGCACATAAATGAAACAATAAGACAAGTAGCGCAAACACATAGAAGGGTACCAGTTCACATGCAGGCAAACGTAGAAAAAGAGATAAAACTATTGCTTGATCAGGGTATAATTGAAGAAGTGACAGGACCAACACCTTGGGTGTCACCCATTGTAATTGTTCCAAAAAAGGATACTGAGGACATCATAATATGTGTTGATTTGAGAATTCCGATCGCAACTATTGCAAGAGAGAACGTTATCCAGGTCCTCATTTGAATGATATGATTAGTAGTATCAATGGGGCTGCATTCTTTTCAAAACTTGACTTATACGAAGGATATCATCAGTTGAAAATTGACAACCAGTCAAGATATATCACAACGTTCTCTACGCATTTGGGACTATTTAGATATAAACGGTTAAACTTTGGAATATGTTCAGATGCTGAGATCTTTCAAGAAATTATAAAGAATGTCATAAGGCCGGTGCAGAATAGTAAGAATTACAGTGATGATATTATAATCTTTGGCAAAACTCAGGAGGAACATGACCAGGCACTGGATGGAGTATGTCAACAGCTGCAAAAAGCTGGGTTGACACTCAATCTTAAAAAATGTGAAATAAATGAGACTGAGTTGACGTTCTTTGGACATTTATTTTCTGCTGAAGGAATGAGGCCAGATCCTGTCAAAATATCAGCTCTAAATGCAGTACAAAGGCCTAAGGATGTAACGGAGTTACGGTCATTTCTAGGAATGTCTAGCTATAGTGCAAGACATATTAAAAATGTTGCAACTGTTAGCTCACCACTCAGAGAACTAACAAGGAAACGACGAAGATTGAGCTGGAATAACGAATGTGAACAGGCGTTTAAAGAAAAAAAGTTAGAAATATCAAATGCTGCAAATTTAAAATATTTTGATCCACATCTGTGCATAGAGCTAGTAGTAGATGCCAGTCCTGTAGGGCTGGGTGCAATTTTGGTACAGCATACATCTGGGAGGGAAACTCCTAGAAATGTGGTCTCTCATGCTAGTAAAAGTCTATCTGAGGTAGAACAAAGATACTTCCAGCCTGAAAAAGAAAGTTTGGCTGTTGTCTGGGCATGTGAACATTATCATGACTTTATA
This sequence comes from Calotriton arnoldi, assembly GCA_963921515.1. Lineage (NCBI taxonomy): Eukaryota > Metazoa > Chordata > Amphibia > Caudata > Salamandridae > Calotriton > Calotriton arnoldi. The sequence goes on along the minus strand of CAWUFW010001825.1, from coordinate 2,521,589 downwards.
TGTGGTAAGCCATTTGTAATCATCAATGATCATCAAGTTCTCATTTCTATTTTTGGAAACCCAAAAACAAAGATGCCACTGAGGATTGAAAGATGGGGAATGAGGCTGATTGATCATGACTTTAGAATTATTCATATACCAAGAAAAGAATACCATCCAGCGGATTACTTATCTAGGCACCCATGTAAAACAGAGGCAACACAACAATCAGAAGCAGAAGAATATATATGTTTCATAGTAAAATCAGCAGTGCCAGGAATTGTTAAGGAGAAAGAACTAATTTAAGCAACGCGAACAGATGACACTATCCAAGAAGTGATAAGAATTATGCATGGAAATAATTGGAGGTTAATAAACAATGCAAGCCGATTTAGTTCAAATCAGCCGCGGTCGGTGGTAGGAGTGCTGCCGGGCGGTGACGTGAGGAGGGGGAGGGGCAGGGTGGGGGTAGTAAACTATGGATTATGGAGGTTTACAGGTAAGTCAACATATAAATAAATAAAACGAATTTCGTTGCGTGCACTGCATCGCATTTGGGGATGCAGTGCGCGCAACGAAATTCGTTTTATTTATTTATATGTTTACTTACCTGTAAACCTCCGTAATCCATAGTTTACTACCCCCACCCTGGCCCTCCCCCTCCCCACGTCACTGCCCGGCAGCACTCCTACCACCGACCGCGGCTGGTTCAAATATAAAGAAACATGATATATTAGCATTCAAAAACATACATTCTGCGTTATCCGTGGCTTCTTCTGGAATATTACTAAGGGGAAACAAAATAATAATTCCAGCAAAATTGCAGCGACATGTCATTGACTTGGCACATGAAAGTCATTGAGGCATCTCTGCCACAAAGAATTTCTTAAGAGAGAAACTGTGGGAAAGAGAGATGGAAGAATTGCATATGTCTGAATTACCGAAAGCTGTATGGTCCAATATCGCAGCAGACTTTTATGGACCATTAGACTCGGGTCATTATCTGCTAGCAATAATAGATAAATATTCTCATTTCCCCATTGTAAAAGTGGTGTCCTCAACGTCTACATCAGCAATACTACCAGTTCTGGATGAAATATTCTCTACTTGGGGAATACCTAACACTTTGAAAACTGATAATGGGCCACCATTTAATGGAAGTGACTTTCAAAAATTCATGGATTATCTAGGTATAGTGCATAGAAGGATAACTCCGATGTGGCCTCAAGCTAACGGAATGGTGGAAAGGTTGATGGCCACCATTAAAAAGGCTTTGCAGAGAGCAAAACTGTCATAAATATCGATAAATCAAGCATTATGTCAAGTTTTGCGATATTATCAGAATACTCCACACATGTCAACTGGAAAATGCCCTTCTGATCTAATGTTTGGTCAGTCAAGACAAACTCATCAACCACATCTGCCAGCAAAACCACCAAAAGATCACAAGGAGGTGATGGAAAAAGATAAAGAGGCAAGGGACAAAATGAAATATTATGCAGAAAATGGAAGAAGATGTCAAGACAAAGAGTACTAAATAGGTGATTTGGTACTGATTCGCCAACAGCAAGTGAAAAAGTCACAATATAGATTTAATCCTATACCTCTTGAAGTGACAAATGTTAAAGGAACGACAGTAACAGCGGAAAATGATAGCAGAGTGATAACCAGAAATAAAAACGTTTTTTAGGAAAATCAAATAAAGCCATGAACAAGAAAATACACAAGTGAATGGTCGAGGAAATGAGCTGATGCTCCGGAAATCTGAAAGGGTTTTGAAAAGACCTGAACAACTAATGGAACATTGTTGAATTTTTTTTTTCTTCTCTTTTTTCTTCAAATTGGGGGAGGAGGGAGATGTGATGATCTGATGATCTGACCTGACTGTGATGTCATCTGGAATGGTAAGGGGGTGAAGTTCTGTATTGGAAGGGTGGAAGGTTTTCAAGGGTTAATAAGTCAGTTATGAGTAGGGATTCAGAGTAACATGTAATAGAGTTAACGGGCTCTAATAAATGTGATATAAGCAGCTATTTATGTAAGTCTATTTCTTACAGGAGGTGTCTGTTCCAGTTCGTGGCCTCTGTTGCTGGGAGCTGAGAAACCTTGAAGAAACCAAGAAAATCGACGCATCACCCTTCCAGCGCCTGTTTTTCTGACGCAGCACTGCTGAGCGGGAGATATTTCCATGCTTTGCTGCCGTGCGGCCGAATAATCAACGCAGTGCATGCCGGCAGCTGAACAATCCGCCGCACGACGAGTCCAGTGCACTGACCTCCAAAGTCCGCGATCATCGCACCGACTCCGACGCAGGCCCGGCTGAAAGAATGGAAGCATTATGATATATGGGATCGGAAATCATATCTTCTGACATGCACACATCATGTAGATTTAGGACACCCTGGTGAAGGGTTCCTAAAGACCTTCATACTTCTCATCTCATTTAGCCTCCCCTGTGCTTTCTTGACACAAGGCAAAGAACACCATACAGGGCTACCTAGATTTGATCTGCACCATGGTACCCTGTTAAATTTTTGGACTGGTTCCTCTCTGAAGGGTAGTTCACTCAAAGACTGTGCACAACTTTGAGGGGGTCCTACACCTCCCCCATGAAGGGCAGGTTACAGCTCTGGCACAAGGCTCACAGATTGGTAGGACACACAGCCATTATCTGAGGATGTCCATGCAGTCAAGAACTGTGTCAATAAATACATGTGCAACGGTGTGCAAAGCTTCGAGCACTCCCAAATAATTCAATGTAAAGTTCCGGAGTAAATATTCCACCAACAGGCTTTATTTTTTCAAAAGTGCCTTTCAATTCTTTGCCATGCCAACATGTGCTTTGTCTATGCTGTAGATGTGACAGTAGACTTCATCAGGGCTACAATGACAAATGTACAAGACTTAAAAGTCATCCCAGGAACGGGAATGACCAAAGTACCGTCACCCAGGTGACACTGACCAGATAACCACATGTGCAAGAGATCATATTGTAGAGTATCAAAAGATCTGAACATATTACATTACTATCAAGGTGTATCTGATCGTCATTGGCACTCACCAATAAAGTATCCCTTAGGACGGAAAAACTGTATAGCAAAAGAGTGTCCAAAAGTTGAAAATAGAAGTAGTCGATGTTTTAGGTCTGCCACCAATATGCGAGTGACTAACAAAATATCTGCTTACCTAATCAAGAATATATCAGGGATAAGTATGTTATCACAAGGTCTCCAAGTGTCTAGTTATCCAATCATGAAAAATGTATGCGTCAAACCCTTAATTACCACTTTGTACTGGGAAAAATTTCCAATCATTCACTGACTCAAATTGACAAAATGATATATAAGATTCTGAAAATTCCAGTTGTCATTATTGGTCCCCCAGAAAGTAATGGAGCTCATGGTCAATATTAAGACTCTCCTCCACTGCTTTCAATTTCATAATCCATAATTGTTCCTACCTTCTTAGTCAAAGTTCATGGTTGCCACCTCTTCTATCTTGTTTCACTATCTCCATTCCATGAAACTGAAAGTTCCGATAGTGATCTTGTTTCTCGCTTGTTAGGGTATGTAGTGCCAATGGATATTTCGGGTCTCCCTGTTTGACTGCCCTAAAGTGTTCTGCTATTCTTTCTCTGGCTATTTGAATTGTGTTGCTACATAGATCTTATTGTATTTACATATCAAGACATATACTACAAATCGTGAGGCACAGTTAATATTGTCCTTGATGTAGTATGTGGGGCTATTGTTGTAGCTAAAGGAAGTGACATCTATGGCAATCCTGCATACTGAACAGTGTCCACATTTGTAGAACTCTTTGGTGTGTAGAGCCCACCAAGATACTTTCTGTGTTTATTTTTATTTTTTTATCAGGGCCGGACTTGGCCAGGTCGCAAGATGGCCGCTTGCTAAGAGGGGGCTGCCAGTCAAATCCATTATCCTGGAGTGATCTGGTGACTAGCAGATCCATCGCCGCATCCACTTGTCGCTGTGGCCTCATGAACCTGCTAGGGCCACCGATGGTCAAGTTTTAAGGCCCCAACTTGCTGCGGACCACCGGACCTCAGGGACCCGGGCCGCATCACCCCCATACTGAAATGCGGCCCTGCAGCAAGGCCTCCCTGGCTTTCTCTGTGAGCAGTCTGCTGAGATTAACCCGGCCACTGCAGTGAACTGTGGAGGCAAGATTGCCATTTCCTGGCCCCTACTGATTTGCGGGGCTCTGGTGGCCTGGTTCGCCAGGCGTGGCACGGCCTCAGCAGCTTGAGGGCTCAGCACTGGGCTCTGCCTTTGAATATACATCCTGACTCGGCCTGGGCCTTGCCCCTTAGGCCTGTGGAAGGCACCAGCCAGGCCTCACAACATTGTTGCTCCTCCTGCTAGGGTGCTGGTTTGCCACTGGACCTTACTACCACATCTCTTGACCCCGCACTGAAGCAGCTCTAGCTGGCCGGCACTGAGACCGGGCGGTATGGGCCTGGAGGTCATCTGGCAGCTGGTGGGTGCACAATAACTCTTTGACTCTAGCTATTCTGCTCTTGGCTCCTGGGTATCTCACAGCTGTAGCCACATGAATACCCCTTGTTGGTTGTGACAGACATTACCACCACCAATACTACCCTCCAGGCCACCCAGCACCCCCATGTCACTCCCAGGGGGCCCCCTGCTGTTGTGTGGTGGGGTGGCAGGTATCCCGGTCGCTGGACTGTTGCACCAGTTGCTCCCTCTCTTCATAGCTGCACAACTGGGATGCTGCAAGCTTGCTCTTGCCCCCCATGTGAGACAACCATCTGGGGAGTGGCAGGGCTCTGAAGTGATCTTCAACTGCTCTTTGCTGCTCAATTGGAGCTGTGTCCTCCTTGCTGGACCGATCTCCCTTGCAGACCCCTGCACCACTTCACCCTAATCTGCCTTCACCATCTACTGGGTTCCTGCTATTACCTCTGCTTCTGTGCCCTTCCGCTCTGCACATTAACCATAGGCAAGCATGATGCATGCCAGGCTAAGCTAACATTTGAAGGCAAGAGATTTACCCGACAGGCTAATCAGGAGCCGCCACCGGGGGGCCCAACCAAGATGATATCAACCTCAAAGAACTCTTTGAGGACTTCAAACTCGGTCTCAGAGCCATCAACGCAAAGCTAGACATCCTCACAAATCTTCTGGACCACATGAAGCACTGTGTGGATAAACATGAAGGCAGGCTGGACAATTTGGAAACCAGGGCCTGGGATGTGGATGATGCCCAGGCTGACCCCAAAGAACATCTTCTCCGGATGGACATTATACTTGACCTTATCAAGGCCAAAAATGAGGATTTAAAATCAGTCCTGTTGCAACAACCCCTGGATCACGGGGATCTCTGAGTCAACCGCTATCAACCAAATGGAGTATTTCATAGAAACCATGCTTCGTGACCTGTTTGGAGAGGCCGTTTCCCCTGTGTTCATTGTGGAGAGGGAGCATCGCTCACTGGTACCGCGTCTCCCTCCGGGTGCACCGGCCCGTCCCATCATTGCAAGAATCCCGAATTACCGAGATCAAGACGTTGTCCTGAGGTAAGCCCGTGAAAATTAAAAGCTCCAATACCAAGGAAATGGTATTTCTTTCTACCCAGACTTTACTCTCACAGTTCAGGCTGCCTGGTGGGAATTCTTACCTGCTAAGAGACTTCTACAACAGACAGAAATTCCCTTTGCCCTCCTTTATTCAGCCAAACTGCGCATCCCATTTAAATGGAAACCTCACTTTTTTACCGCTGATAAAGTTGCACTGAAGTTTGCCAAACACATCACTGCTAAGAAGCCTTCACCCCAAAGCTCGCCTCAAAGCTTCAGAGCGGATCATCTCAGCGATAATGATTGATAACTTGTCATGACTTGCTCCCTGCGTTCTCGTGTCGCCCACCACCAGGGGGCCGAACTGTGGGACTCTCCAGTGTTCTAATAAGCTTCCAGACCCTCCCCTTCATGTATATACTGACTTCCAGCCATTTGGACACTCTTTGGGAATTGACATCTATTCCCAATCCATGCCGGGTTTTGTGAAAGCCAGCCTGCTCATACTTGAAGCCAGCCAGCTCATGTTTGGAACTCCACTACCTAGAATTCCCTGCTCACTGCTTTGTCTCCACCCCTGCAGGCCAAGGATGGGTGGAGGAATTCAGATCACCTGTGGCTGGCTGCTGCTAGCCTGCTCACACCTGCTGCATGTGATTACTGTGAGCTCTTTTAAGCCCCAGCTCCCTTCAGCCCAGGGTTGGTCATTGTAGCTGTTTTCCGGTGAGACCGATCCTTGTTTCTAGTGTTTCCTGAACTTTTGATATTCCTTGATTACTGAGCTATAGTTAATCCTTGTTCCTTGATTCCTGAGCTATAACTATTTCCTTGTGCCTGAATTAGCACTGCCTGCAGTGCTACCTTGTTTCCTGAGTTCCTGAGCTATAGTTATTCTTTGTTCCTGTTCCTGGGCTTCAGCTATTTCTTGTTCCTGATTTGCACTGCTTGCAGTGCTCTCTTGACTCCTTGTTTCCTGAGCTGTAGCTTTAGTAATTCCCTGTTCCTGAACCAGCACTGCCTGCAGTGCTACCTTGACTCCTGAAGCTTTAGTAATTCCCTGTTCCTGAACTAGCACTGCCTGCAGTGCTACCTTGACTCCTGAAGCTTTAGTAATTCCCTGTTCCTGAACCAGCACTGCCTGCAGTGCTACCTTGACTCCTGAGCCTTAGCTCAATTCTTGTTCCTGCCCCAGCACTACCTTCTATGCTACTTTGTTTTCTTGATTCCTGAACCTGCTCTTTTCTAGTATACCCTTGTAGCCTCCCCTTCTGTATATCCTTTTCCAGTCCCTGCCTTTCTTCCCAATTCCTTGGTTCCAGTTCTCGTTTGCAGTCTTTCTATTCTGCTGTCTTGCTTCTGTTACCTTGTATGTTTGTTACCTGCATTCTGCCAAGTGTGCCCTTTGATTTCCTTCCTTTCCTGTTAAGCACTCCTCCTTGCTAGCTCCTTGTCTATTGTGCTTGTGTTTAATTCTACCCCTTTGCTGTTACTGCCTTGCGTGTTCCTGTTTGATCGCCAGGATCCGTGGGCACAGCTGACTACCTAGGTGGTGTTTCTTGTTCACTGTGAGTATTGTCTTTGAGTTATTGTTATAACATCACCATAGGTATAAGCTCCACAGACCCTGCCTTTGCATACATATCCTATATGTGGGTATTTTCAGTCAGTATCTGTAACAGCAATTGTGGGTGAGGAACTTACTGAGCTTCAGTCTTACCATGTGGAGCTCCTGAGTGCTTTACCCCACATTCCCTTTATTGTTAATGTTGTAATATATATGTGTCTTGCACGTCCGTCCTGGGTGTAGTTAGTCTGAATGCTAAATTGCCTTGTGAGTGCCATTCCTCTCTGAGTCTTAGCCATATTGTTCACTGTACAGGCTTCCCCTTTGGATCCCTTTTTCTCCTCTGACTCCCTGTGTGATCCTGGGCAGCGCTGTACTACTCTTTCTGTGCATGGTACGTTTTCTACCCAGTCCTTGCTCAAGTCCCTGACTGTGTTCCTGACATAGTCCCGGACAGTCCCTGACATAACTTGACTTCTTGCACCTACAGGTGACCTCATCCTACTGGATGTTCCTGGGCAGTCGCCACTTATCTCCACTTATTACTTGCACCCTACGGCCTCAGCCAACTGGTGGTGCCCCGTCTGGACTGCTTCGAACAGGGATATGCCAGACAGATAGGATCAGCCTGCTGTCCTACCTCTGGGTGTCTTGCACCCATTTGTCTACCTCGCCATTACCTGGCTGGGTCATTCGCCCAGCTCCCCTCCACCTCCAGGGATGTTTCCCAAGCCTGTTGTTCATTTCACAGTGGGATGCTGGGATTGTCATACTCAACCATGTTCGGGGGTTGCAGTGGGTGGGTTGGATTTGGAGTGTTATTTCTTATTGCTGTCTGTTGCTGCTCTCTTTACTTCCCGAACATATACTAAGGCTGTATTCCTTTCCCCACCCACTTGCGCGTCATATACCTTTCGGCTGACTGAACTCAACTCCTCATACCATCCCCCTACAATGCTATGACAGCCACCAAATGTTTGACGTGGAACATCCACGGGCTTAACAATCACAGGAAAGCACGCCTGGTTCATACATATCTAACCAGACACCAGGTGGATGTCTGCTTCCTCCAGGTACTCCATCTTTCACACTTGTCTGTTCCCGGGCTTTGTGCCAGATGGTGCTGCAACTCCTACACCTCTCTGTACTCCGGCTATATCCGAGGCGTGGCAATTCTACTGTGCAAAGGCATACCATGACAACTTTGCCGTGCCATGTGCGATGACAGTGGGCACTATGTTATCCTTGCAGGCACTCTACATAGACAGTCGGTTATATTAGCTACAGTCTGCGATCCCAATGCCAATGACCTGGGTTTCTTCTCGGAGATCTGGTGGTTGATTGCTGGCCTCGGTCCTGGGGCAATATCTATGGGGTGGTGATTTCAATGTAATAGAAGACGACTGCTTAGATATGTCAGGCACCTCCAAGACATATAATGATACTCTCACACAGACATGGCAAAGGGTACCTGTATTACAGCTCATCACAAGGCATGGTCCAGAATAGTTTACTGGTTAATCTCTCAGGATGCTCAGACCTGGGTTAGAAGGTTGGCACACCTATCCTGCACTCTTTCCGACCATACCCCCATTTTACTAGAGCTCCTCATGCCTTTTTCTTGGTGTCTGCTGACTGGGCCTCTGTGGGAAATGGTATTCCGAAAGGATATTCACAAAGAAATAGTTGAGTACTTCTCTCATAACGTGGGTTCTGTGGACTCTCCCTTCACTCTTTGGGAAGTCCTGAAGCTGGTCACCTGCGGCACATGTATCGTGAAACAATCGGGTGTATTAAAGGCCAAACGTGGGAGGCTCGCACACTTAGAACACAATATTAACAAACTTGAGACTGAATACTTCCAATCCAAAGATTTTCCAAACTGCCAGCCATCAGGGACAAATTGATGGAGTTCTCTGAGGAGACGTTCCACAAGACCAACTTCCTGAATTGGAACAGGCAGGCCCACTGTTATGGGGAGGGTGACCGCCCTGGGAGGACTCTAGTCACTATGCTCCGTAAACTGCATGCATCCTCCCAGATGGTAGAACTGATAGACGCTGACTTATATCTTCAAACCACCCCCTCAGGACTCTTGAATACGATGTCTTCCTTCTTTGCTAAACTAAACACCGCCACACCCATTCACCACGTAAGTGATTTACTTGCATATCTAGTAGTTTTCAATTACTGTGGCTGGACCGTGCCCACCGAGCCAACCTGGACTCACCGTTCACAGTATAAGAAATAGTCAAAGGTCATTCAGGGTCTCCTGGGTGACAAGGCGCTGGGTCTGGATGGCTTAACAACCGTCTTCTATAAGGAATATGCATCCATCCTGGCACCCCACTGCTTCCCATGTTTGAAGAATCCCTTGCTCGGGGTTCTCTGCCACCCTCCCTCTCAGAGAGGCGGTCATCGTGACGCTTATCAAACTAGATAAACCTGCCTCCCACAGTGACTCCTACAAGCCGCTCTCAAAACTGCTCTCAATGATCAATGTCAACGACAAAATGTTTGCAAAGTTATTGGCAAACCGCCTTCATCCCCTCTTGCCTGAGATCGTAAGGCCAGATAATCTGGATTTATCCCCGGTTGTTCCACATCACATAATCTTCGCACCATTTTCACTGTTATGCATCATCTTTACCCTTAGATTTTGGCAGTGGCTGCTCTACTTGATGTCACTAAGGCGTCTGACTCATTTGAGTGGTCCTACTTTTTCACTCTACTTGAGCATTTTGGTCTCAGCCCGCCTCCTCCATCAAATATGATTACTATATACCCTCCCAACTGCCCATGTCCATCTAAATAGCATGCTATCTGATCCATTCCCAGTCACCCACGGTACATGCCAGGGCTGCCCACTGTCGTCAATTTTGTTCACAATAGCAATGGAGCCCCTGGCCTTGGCTTCACTACCATGGGGCTAAAAGTTTCCAAGTATGCCAATGATGTCACCCTTTACATCTGCAAGCCCCGTGAGAATCTTACTCTAGTAACCCACAAAGTCATACGGTCAGTGGTTTCAGGGGCATTCAGTTTAACTGGTCTAAGTCGATCTTGTTTCCGCTTACTGATGGCACCCAACCCTTCACTAAGGACTACACGCATAGGTGGGCAACAGATCCTGTACGATATTTGGGCATTTGGCTCAGCCGCAACCCAGCCGAACTCTGGAGGGCCAATTCTGGAGGCGCTGTCTAATGGCTGGAAGACAGAATACCACTCTTGCTTTTGGATCAGATAGCGATAGCGAAAATGATCATTCTACCGAACTTTCTTTATCTTTTTCTTAATGTGCCTATCCCCCTCACGGCCACTTTCATGCAGCGTCCATGGTCTATTCTTGTAGTGCTAATTTGGGCTGGGAAACAGCCTTACATTTCCTGGGAGCTCCTCACACTACCACTCACCCAGGGTGGACTGGGCACTCCGGACCTGACGCTTTATGCTTTCTGTGCTCAGGGACAGTACCTACACTATTGGTTCTATCCGATACCCTTCCAGCCCCATTCTGCCATCGAACTTGACTGAGCTGCATCATGGTCACTATCCACCGCTCTTTACCTTCCCTATAAGCCGCCATGGGTGGAGATAAGCACTGTTGAGTGCATGTGCTGGGCGTGGAATGGACTGAGGAAATGAGTGGGACTCCCAGATCTCTATGCCCCTTTCGTACCAGTCAGGCGTAACCCCCAGTTGCCCCCCTTGCAGGATAAGGGAGCTAGGATGCATGCCTGTGGGCAAGGCCTCCTAACCTTTTCCAACCTATATCCGGCAAACACTTTCATACCACCATTTGAATGCCCAGCACACACACCTCCTACAGCACTGGAAACTTTCCAATACTTTCGACCTCATGCTTCCTGCTGCACACTGCACGACACCTTTCCTGTACCCCCCTTACACTTTAGGCACTTGAACATGTACTTACTAATGGATCACTGGGTAAACTAGTTACTCGCTTATACATCATCATCCAACACTCTGCACCAATCACAACACCGGCTGCTCGCCTGGCGTGGGAGGAGGACATGAAGCCCCCTATTACAGACACCCAATGGTCCGATTGTTGTGCTCAGACGGAAACACTTCACCCAACTACATGCTAAGGCTGCTGCACTTCACGGTTTTACACCGCTTAAACCGCTCCCCACACAACTCTTCCATATGTGCTTGCTGGCTAACCTGAACTGCGGCAGATACAATTCCCAGCAGGCCTCTTTCATACATCTAGCCTGGCACTGCTCTAAAGTTGTGGAATTCTGGGAGGAAGTTTTCTCCCTCATTCTTGCCATCACAGAACACTCACCCCCGCTGTCCATTAGTGGGTCTACTTGGGTTACAGCAAAGATGTCCCTGCATGTAACCGCTGGCTCATCACCATGCTCCTTCCCATGGTCAAATGGAGAGTGGCCATGAATTAGGGCTGACGACCTGCTGCCCACCATCATGGTTTGACTCCAGGATGTTACATATTGTCAGGGGCAACTCTCTCACTTCTGGGAGCTGATGTCAGCACGATCCCGTCCCAAGGACATAAGAGAGCATTTTCTGGCTTATATACATCAAAGAGCCTCCTCCCCATCCCCGCCTAGAGAAATCCCATTCGGGGCTACCCCAGATCCCCCTGGGTCTGCGCTGCCTCCTACCAATTAATCTGAGAGCCCTGTTGTTATGGATTACCCCTAGTATATCCTGCATATCAAATAGACATTTTGTGCCTTTTTATACTTCTATTCCAGGTCATTACTGGTTATTGCAACCTTCTTGGTTGTTAGTCCACTATGAATCCTCTTTGTAATACGATAGATGGGTCACAGAATGGAAACTGCTGTCTCCTGTTACACTATTGTGATATTGTGCAAACTCCTTCTCTTTCCCATTAGCCTTTCTTCCTACTGGATATTCTCTTCCTTGCTTCTCCTTCCCTTGTTTTTTGCACGGTGCTGTTGTATAATTGTACTTTCTTGATTTAAATGATAATAATTATTTTTTTTTAAATGATACTTTCTTTGTTGGGCTAGGATAACTCGGGCTAATGATACTCCTGTTTGTTCTTCCGTTACGGAAGGCAATATTAGGGTGATGCAAGGATTGATCTTATCGGTGCACAGACAGAATATCGAGTTTCAAATATCGATATACAGTAATATTGAGTTTGAAATATCGTCACTTTCCCTACTGTTGCACTCACTGGAGTGGGAATAGTAATTTTTAGTCCTCCACTATCCAACACTTTCCCTACTATTGCACTCATTGGAGTGGGAATAGTAAGTTTTACCCCTCCGCTAGGCAACACTTTCCCTACTGTTGCATTCACTGGCGTGGGAATAGTAATTTTTACTGATGCGCTATCCAACACTTTCCCTACTGTTGCATTCACTGGAGTGGGAATAGTAATTTTTTCACCTCCGCTATCTAATACTTTCCCTACTGTTGCATTCACTGGAGTGGGAATAGTAATTTTTAACCCTATGCTATCCAACACTTTCCCTACTGTTGCACTCACTGGAGTGGCAATAGTAATTTTTACCCCTATGCTATCCAACACTTTCCCTACTGTTGCACTCACTGGAGTGGCAATAGTAATTTTTACCCCTATGCTATCAAACACTTTCCCTACTGTTGCACTCACTGGAGTGGGAATAGTAATTTTTACCCCTCCACTATCCAACACTTTCCGTACTGTTGCACTCACTGGAGTGGGAATAGTCATTTTTACCCCTCCGCTATCCAACACTTTCCCTACTGTTGCACTCACTGGAGTGGCAATAGTAATTTTTGCCCCTCGGCTATCCAACACTTTCCCTACTGTTGCACTCACTGGAGTGGGAATAGTAATTTTTAGTCCTCCACTATCCAACACTTTCCCTACTGTTGCACTCACTAGAGTGGGAATAGTAAGTTTTACCCCTCCGCTATGCAACACTTTCCCTACTGTTGCATTCACTGGCGTGGGAATAGTAATTTTTACCGATGCACTATCCAACACTTTCCCTACTGTTGCATTCACTGGAGTGGGAATAGTAAGTTTTTTAACCTCCGCTATCCAATACTTTCCCTACTGTTGCATTCACTGGAGTGGGAATAGTAATTTTTAACCCTACGCTATCCAACACTGTCCCTACTGTTGCACTCACTGAAGTGGCAACAGTAATTTTTACCCCTATGCTATCCAACACTTTCCCTACTGTTGCACTCACTGGAGTGGGAATAGTAATTTTTAGTCCTCCACTATCCAACACTTTCCCTACTGTTGCACTCACTGGAGTGGGAATAGTTATTTTTACCCCTCCATTATCCAACACTTCCCATACTGTTGCACTCACTGGAGTGGGAATAGTAATTTTTAGTCCTCCACTATCCAACACTTTCCCTACACTTTCCCTACTGTTGCACTCACTGGAGTGGCAATAGTAATTTTTACCCCTCCGCTATCTAACACTTTTCCTACTGTTGCACTCACTGGAGTGGGAATAGTAATTTTTACCCCTCCGCTATCTAACACTTTCCCTACTGTTGCACTCACTGGAGTGGGAATAGTAATTTTTAGTCCTCCACTATCTAACACTTTCCCTACTGTTGCACTCACTGGAGTGGGAATAGTAATTTTTAGTCCTCCACTATCCAACACTTTCCCTACTGTTGCACTCACTGGAGTGGGAATAGTATTTTTTACCCCTATGCTATTCAACACTTTCCCTACTGTTGCACTCACTGGAGTGGGAATAGCTATTTTTACCCCTATGCTATCCAACACTTTCCCTACGGTTGCACCCACTAGAGTGGAAATAGTAATTTTTACTTCTCCACTATCCAACACTTTCCCTACTGTTGCACTCACTGGAGTGGGAATAGTAATTTTTACTTCTCCGCTATCCAACACTTTCCCTACTGTTGTACTCACTGGAGTGGGAACAGTAATTTTACCCCTCCTCTATCCAACACTTTCCCTACTGTTGCACTCACTGGAGTGGGAATAGTAATTTTTCCCCTCCGCTATCCAACACTTTCCCTACTGTTGCACTCACAGGAGTGGGAATAGTAAATTTTAGTCCTCCACTATCCAACACTTTCCCTACTGTTGGACTCACTGGAGTGGCAATAGTAATTTTTACCCCTATGCTATCCAATGCTTTCCCTACTGTTGCACTCACTGGAGTGGGAATAGTAATTTCTTGTCCTCCACTATCCAACACTTTCCCTACTGTTGCACTCACTGGAGTGGGAATAGTAATTTTTACCCCTATGCTATCCAACACTTTCCCTACTGTTGCACTCACTGGAGTGGGAATAGTAATTTTTACCCCTCCGCTATCCAGCACTTTCCCTACTGTTGCACTCACTGGAGTGGGAATAGTAAGTTTTACCCCTCCGCTATCCAACACTTTCCCTACTGTTGCACTCACTGGAGTGAGAATAGTACGTTTTACCCCTCCGCTATGCAACACTTTCCCTACTGTTGCATTCACTGGTGTGGGAATAGTAATTTTTACTGATGCGCTATCCAACACTTTCCCTACTGTTGCATTCACTGGAGTGGGAATAGTATTTTTTTCACCTCCGCTATCCAATACTTTCCCTACTGTTGCATTTACTGGAGTGGGAATAGTAATTTTTAACCCTAAGCTATCCAACACTTTCCCTACTGTTGCACTCACTGGAGTGGGAATAGTAATTTTTACCCCTACGCTATCCAAAACTTTCCCTACTGTTGCACTCACTTGAGTGGGAATAGTCATTTTTACCCCTCCGCTATGCAACACTTTCCCTACTGTTGAACTCACTGGAGTGGGAATAGTCATTTTTACCGATGCGCTATCCAACACTTTCCCTACTGTTGCATTCACTGGAGTGGGAATAGTCATTTTTTGACCTCCGCTATCCAACACTTTCCCTACTGTTGAACTCACTGGAGTGGGAATAGTAATTTGTACCCCTACGCTATCCAACACTTTTCTTACTGTTGCATTCAATGGAGTGCAAAATGTAAGTTTAATTTTTTTTTAAATATATTAATATTTTAATTTATAATATAATGGTTTTTTTATTAGATTTTGTGTTTTAATAAATAATATTTGTTTATTTGATCATTAATTATGCTAATTATGGAGGTACAATTTTTTTAACATTTAGATGTGTGTTGTGAAATGTGTAGGAAATAAAGAATATTTATTTTATGTAACAATTCATGTTTTTGATTATAATTAATTTATAATAAATATAGTTATTTGTTTGTAATTTTTATAAAATAATGTTTGTTGGTAATTTTTAGTTTTTTTACATTACAACATTTCTATTTTTTATTATTTTTAATAATTTTTAATTTGTGTGTTTTTTTACAATTTTTGAATTGTAGTTGATCTTTTGTTTGTTTTTATTTTTTTATTGACTTTATTGAGAATATTAATTTTAACCCTCTGCTATCCAACAATTTCCCTACTGTTGCACTCACTGGAGTGGGAATAGTAATTTTTACCCCTCCGCTATCCAACACTTTCCCTACTGTTGATCTCACTGGAGTGGGAATAGTTATTTTTACCCCTCCATTATCCAACACTTCCCATACTGTTGCACTCACTGGAGTGGGAATAGTAATTTTTAGTCCTCCACTATCCAACACTTTCCCTACACTTTCCCTACTGTTGCACTCACTGGAGTGGCAATAGTAATTTTTACCCCTCCGCTATCTAACACTTTCCCTACTGTTGCACTCACTGGAGTGGGAATAGTAATTTTTACCCCTCCGCTATCTAACACTTTCCCAACTGTTGCACTCACTGGAGTGGGAATAGTAATTTTTAGTCCTCCACTATCCAACACTTTCCCTACTGTTGCACTCACTGGAGTGGGAATAGTATTTTTTACCCCTATACTATTCAACACTTTCCCTACTGTTGCACTCACTGGAGTGGGAATAGCTATTTTTACCCCTATGCTACCCAACACTTTCCCTACGGTTGCACCCACTAGAGTGGAAATAGTAATTTTTACTTCTCCACTATCCAACACTTTCCCTACTGTTGCACTCACTGGAGTGGGAATAGCTATTTTTACCCCTCCATTATCCAACACTTCCCATACTGTTGCACTCACTGGAGTGGGAATAGTAATTTTTAGTCCTCCACTATCCAACACTTTCCCTACACTTTCCCTACTGTTGCACTCACTGGAGTGGCAATAGTAATTTTTACCCCTACGCTATCTAACACTTTCCCTACTGTTGCACTCACTGGAGTGGGAATAGTAATTTTTACCCCTCCGCTATCTAACACTTTCCCTACTGTTGCACTCACTGGAGTGGGAATAGTAATTTTTAGTCCTCCACTATCCAACACTTTCCCTACTGTTGCACTCACTGGAGTGGGAATAGTATTTTTACCCCTATGCTATTCAACACTTTCCCTACTGTTGCACTCACTGGAGTGGGAATAGCTATTTTTACCCCTATGCTATCCAACACTTTCCCTACGGTTGCACCCACTAGAGTGGAAATAGTCATTTTTACTTCTCCACTATCCAACACTTTCCCTACTGTTGCACTCACTGGAGTGGGAATAGTAATTTTTACTTCTCCGCTATCCAACACTTTCCCTACTGTTGTACTCACTGGAGTGGGAACAGTAATTTTTACCCCTCCTCTATCCAACACTTTCCCTACTGTTGCACTCACTGGAGTGGGAATAGTAATTTTTTCCCCTCCGCTATCCAACACTTTCCCTACTGTTGCACTCACAGGAGTGGGAATAGTAAATTTTAGTCCTCCACTATCCAACACTTTCCCTACTGTTGGACTCACTGGAGTGGCAATAGTAATTTTTACCCCTATGCTATCCAATGCTTTCCCTACTGTTGCACTCACTGGAGTGGGAATAGTAATTTTTTGTCCTCCACTATCCAACACTTTCCCTACTGTTGCACTCACTGGAGTGTGAATAGTAATTTTTACCCCTATGCTATCCAACACTTTCCCTACTGTTGCACTCACTGGAGTGGGAATAGTAATTTTTACCCCTCCGCTATCCAGCACTTTCCCTACTGTTGCACTCACTGGAGTGGGAATAGTAAGTTTTACCCCTCCGCTATGCAACACTTTCCCTACTGTTGCATTCACTGGAGTGGGAATAGTAATTTTTACCGATGCGCTATCCAACACTTTCCCTACTGTTGCATTCACTGGAGTGGGAATAGTAATTTTTCACCTCCGCTATCCAATACTTTCCCTACTGTTACATTCACTGGAGTGGGAACAGTAATTTTTAACCCTACGCTATCCAACACTTTCCCTACTGTTGAACTTACTGGAGTAGGAATACTCATTTTTACCCCTACACTATTCAACACTTTCTCTACTGTTGCACTCACTGGAGTGGGAATAGTCATTTTTACCCCTCCGTCATTTTTACTGATGGGCTATCCAACACTTTCCCTACTGTTGAACTCACTGGAGTGGGAATAGTAATTTTTACCCCTACGCTATCCAACACTTTTCTTACTGTTGCACTCAATGGAGTGCAAAATGTAAGTTTAATTTTTTAAATATATTAATATTTTAATTTATAATATATATTTTTTTAATTGGATTTTGTGTTATAGGTATATGTATATTTATATATATTTATTTGTTAATTTTTATATATTTATAACATTTTAAAATAAATTAAAGTTATTATTTTATTAATTGTTTTAAAGTAAATATTTATATATTACATTTTATATATGTACATTACATTTTTTTAAATTAAATGTATTTATTATATTTGTTTAAATGTACATTACATCTAAATATGTTTTTTAAAGTTAATTTTATTATTTACTTTATTAAACATTATTTTTCATATATAAAAAAAATCGATATTTTGTACATCGATATTTTTTACATCTATATTTTTTCGATATTTTTGTATTTTACATTTTAAAGATAGGATGTCGATATTGTGGATGTCGATATTTGCTTGTCGATATTTGTGTTTGGGGATATTTTGTAGTCGATATTATGTCAGTGATCCGACCTTATCATATTCTCTAAACAGGTGCCAGTGTCTATTAAGTACCATACTTACTTTATCTATATTTCTACCCCATGTAGTGATTGGCCTAAAGGCACCATAATGTGTTGGATCTCTCTTCTTAGTTTCTCTTAGGGTTTTGGATCTGTCGTAGTCTCAAGGCCCTGTTGCTAGCTGTCACTACAATCTGTTTATCATACACTCTAAAGTGGTACCTCTGCATTATATCATCAATATTATTTTTGAATTCTACATCGGAGCTGAAGTTCCTCCTGGCTCTAACCATCTCTGCATACAGTAGCTGTCAGTTGATGTTTTGGGTGTGCACTTGTGTGTAGTATGGCACTGCAAGAGGTCTCCTTCCTGTACTTGCAGCTTTGGAGTTGAGGGCCAAATGTATATAGCTCAACATGGTTTAGTATATCTCAATAATGGCATATAGAAGATGCCAATGTGGACAACATTTTGTGCTAATAATTACAAAGGTGCACATGACACACATGTGAAGCACATTGCAGGGTCATATATGGTTTTGACAAATGTTTATGAAGACACCACTTACCTGGATAATGTATATGCACATGACTGAAGAGGGGTATTTCCAGTGATTTTATACAAATATATTACGTTGACTGTCAGTGACTGGACAAATTAGCTGAGAGTGACTACTTTGCGCCTATACTTCTTGAGTGTGCAAAAGGTGAGCTGATATATAAGTTTGTCGATTTGAGTCAGTGAATGATTGGAAAAGGTCCCCAGTCCGAAGTAGCAATTAGGGGTATGACATATGTATTTTTCAGGATTGAATAACTAGATACTTGGAGACCTTGTGATAACACACTTAGCCTTGATATACACTTGATTAGGTAAGCAGATATTTTATTAGACACTCGCATATTGGTGGTAGACCTAAAACATTGACTACTTCTATTTTCAACTTTTGTACACTCTTTTGCTATGCTGTTTTTCTGTCCTCTGGGAAACTTAATTGGTGAGTGCCAATGGCAATCAGGTATACTTTGATTATAAAGTAATATGTTTACATCTTTTGATACTCCACGATGTGGCTTCTTGCACATGTTGTGATCTGGTCAGTGTGACATGGGTGAATGTTCTTTGGTCATTCCCGATGCTGGGATGACTTTTAAGTCTTGTGCATTTGTCATTGTGGCCCTGATGAAGTCTGCTGTCACATCTACAGCAGAGACGAAACATGTGTTGGCATGACAAAGAATTGAAAGATGCTTTTGAAAAAATAAAGGCTGTTGGTGGAACATTAACAATGGAAGTCTATGTTGAATTATTTGGGAGTTCTCGAAGCTTTGCGCATGACTTTGACTCGATCCGACAGAAGAACTGGTGGCTCTTCTTCCTTCTTGAGCACCCATTACATGATGCCTTGTATTGATTGGGGCTTTTGAAATTGTGTCTACATTAAGGGGCCGATTACGATGGCGGATGGAAAAGCACTCCGACCGCCGTTGTTGTGGAAAAAACCGTCCGCATGTACCGCGGCAAAACCGCTGGTCACATTACGATGCAATGATTGGAAAATCCGACCACGGCGGTCAGATTCTACAAAACTCCGCAGGCTACGTCCGGAAAACCAGAAAATCCGTCTGCGGCGGACTGTAATGCTGCGGAAAGAATCAAAAACGCCGATCCACCAGCGGAATGACCGCAAGTGAAATTACGATAAAATGGTGGAGCAAGCGGAACGATCAGTCGTTTCTGACCTCCGCGGTCGCGTGAAAAGATAAATGGCAGAGCTGGCGGAACGATCACGTTCATACAGCTGCGGTCGCTCGGAAAGAGGAATGGCGGACGAATGCAACCACACAACAAGGCTACCAAGTGTGGCTGATTGTTTTCTGCTGCTTTAAAAAATATGTGACACACCCCAATAACACATCCCCATGGCAAAAAAAATACAAATCCAAGGTCAACCCAGAAAACACACCTGACATGAATACTCCATTTGGGCACACCCACTTAGCTGAGTATAAAACCAACCCCTTCCCTGACCAGCATCCTTTGCACAACTGCAGAAGTGAAGGGCCAAACACCACAGCAGAAAGGAGAGGCAAATCATCACACATCACACCATCACAACCACCCACACCAACAACACCAACACACACCTCACAAATCTCCACCACCACCTTCCCACCTGCACTTGTCACCCATTTGCACATCACACACCATGGCACAGAAAAAAATGCCAAAATTCACAGACAATGAGTTGTCAGTCATGGTAGATGAGATAATCAGAGTAGAACCACATTTGTTTGGAAGCATGGTCCAACAGACACCACTAGTCGGAAAAACCTCAAATGTGGGAAAGGATAGTCAACAAAGTCAATGCAGTAGGGACCACCCTGCGCACACTGCGTGACATCAAGAGGAGGTGGCATGACCTCAAGACCAGGGTGAAAGAGCGTGCCAACAAGAACCATGAGCTGGCTCAGAGGACTGGCGGTGGCCCTCCCATTCCACCACTAACATTCACTGAATGGGAGGAGAAGGTGCTTGACATACTGCATCCAGAGAGTCTCCCAGGAATACCCGGGGAAGTGGAGGCTGGTAAGTACCAACAAATGTATCCCATTACACTGCCATGTACTGTCTTGCACAACTAGAAAGCTACACTTCCCAGACCAAAATGCACTTACGTACAACACACTCTTCCCAACACATTTCTCACATATCTACCATTTCCGTCCTCTGAATCACCCCCAACGTAGCTAGCAATATTTCCATGTATGTGTACAGGTAGCCAGCACTACAACTCCCACAAGGCACCCTTGTCCCACAGCTGAGCAATATGGAGCACTCCCCCTACCCAGAACTATGTGGCAGCCATTTCATTGCTCTCCTCAAACTTACAGGTAGGTAGCCATCTTAACAGGGAGGGGGGGTGGTGTCCAGGCAGCCAGCACTACAATTCCCACAAGTCACCCTTGTCCTACAGCTGAGCAAGATGGAGCACTCCCCCACCCAGAACCATGTGGCAGGCATTACATTGCTCTCCTCAACCTTACAGGCAGGTAGCCTTCTCATGCTCTCTTGTCTCACCCCTGAGCAGGATGGAACACTCCCCCCACCCAGAACCATGTGGCAGCCTTTTCATTGCTCTCCTCAAACGTACAGGTAGGTAGCCATCTTAACAGGGAGGTGGGGGGGGTGTCCAGACAGCCAGCACTACAATCCCCACAAGGCACCCTTGTCCCACAGCTGAGCAAGATGGAGCACTCCCCCCACCCAGAACTGTGTGGCAGCCATTTCATTGCTCTGCTCAACCTTACAGGCAGGTAGCCTTCTCATGCTCTCTTGTCTCACCCCTGAGCAGGATGGAGCACTCCCCCCACCCAGAACCATGTGGCAGCCATTTCCCTCCACTGTGTTACCTAACAGGTAGGTAGTCAGCATGCACCCTGTTATCCTTCTCAAAATGCATGGAGCCATATGACCACAACATCCCTCAAATGTCAGCCAACTCTGTATAGATCCAAATGTTACATCCAGTGTGCAGACAGCTAAGCGCATGTAACTGTCACAGAAATTACACTTTGACTCACCAAGTCACATGTGAAGCAAATGCAGGGCCCAATCATGCACAGCACAGAATGCAATGTGTAAGTGCCATGGTGTCAGAGCATGAAGGCCCCTATGAACACAAAACATGCACGGTCAATCTGTCAAAAAAGCAGCAGTACATGATATGAATGAAAATTTAAAATAATCAAATGTCTAGTTTTTGCATAGCTGAAACAGATTCTGTGAAGAGTAAACAAAAACCACGCATTAACAAAAGTTGATGTGCACCAAGTTGGTAGATGATGACATGTTCTTGTACTGAAACACAACAAGTACTCCTGGGGTTCGTGGATGAAATCCACGTGTATTTATACAATAGACCTAAATGGGATATTGGAGGGAAGTCCTATCTTGAAGAGACACCCTAGGGAGTGGGGAAGGAAACAATTCCTTTTGTTTTAATTACCCTCACACACCCTAGTGGTATCATGCTTCATCATCGGGTCACCCTGACCCCTATAAGTCAGGGTGGGATCAACCGTATTGCAGGGAGCTCTTAGTGAGAAAATGACCAGGGGGCGTTAAAGATTAAAAAACCATAAACAGATCCCAGTATCCCTTTATTCTTGGATCTGTTGTGGTTATTAAAATATAAAAACGGGGTCAATTGGAGTATTTATGGTCCTATGACCCTAAAGCCAACATGTTTCAGTCCTGAATGGGCCTAGCTAGGTCCTGGACTTTCTTCAGGGCAATGTGATACCCTCCCTGGAAGGCGCAGAAGGATATTCCCTATACTGCTGTTTATGTAAGGGCAGATAGCTGCTCCTTACCAGTTAGTTAAAGATAATTATCTTTAAAATTCTTTATCACTCCATCTGTGAATAAAAAGAAAGAAAAAAGAAACAAACAAAAATACATCATTGTGTGTTGGTCACTGGATGTCTGTCACTACTTCCCATTTGTGATGTGCTTGCCGGAACACCTGTGTTGTGTACACAGTGTGAAACACACATCATACATCATGCCTAATTTTGTACGTGATTCATAAATTACATTTAGTTTTACCACACTCACCTAGGTGGGCAAATGTGGTGATGTGGCGAACATGGTCGCATTCTGTCGGTTGCCGCATACTTGTGTGTGCACAATCATAGTGATACACCAATCATGGTGCTAGTCGTGTCACTCACTCCATATATCAGAAATGCTCATATCAATCGCCGTGATTAGCCATACATACAACCCATTTACATCATAGTCCTTACCCTACTATGGGGGAGGAATTTCATTTCCAGGCACCTTGATTTATCAAGGGGTAGCCCTGTAGTCACACACTACATTGTGGTAAAACAAGGCGGTGCCAGGAAAACAACAAGAAAGAAAAAACAGTGCGGAGGTTAAAAGCCAGCAATTGCTGTAGAGCAGTGAAAGAACTCGGACCTACATCATAGTAAGTAGTTTGTCAGTGGGCACTATTACTTACTACACCAAGGGTCCTGCCCCGCTTGATGACCTATTCGGTGTGGTCCCGGGCTTTGGCGTAAGGTTACGGAGTCCGCGGGGGTTTTAAATCTGTGTCTCAAACGCGGGGAAATTGCAAGCGGACACGCCTCCTGGGTGCGGTGACGTGTGTTACGCGTGTGGCGTTCAACATCGCGTGGTTCTTTGAGGAGGATCATGGAAAATGTAGTTGTTGGACCACTGGCTGTTGCCGATGTGCACGGGCGGTGGTAATTAAAAATATATATACAAAATTATTCACACGGAGATTGATACACCACCTGGGCGCATTTTGCCGAAATAAAGTAGTAATAATCACGCAATGAATTATTTTGTATTAACGTCCCATTCACCCGCATGTATAGCTTATACTAAGATGTTGTGATAATAATTTAGTTGGGATGGGCTGGAAGAGTGACTCGCTGTGTAGTTTTAATGAGACATGCCTTAGCGAACAGTCTTGCTTCAGTAAAGGGTGGGCTGGAAGAGTGACTCACCGTATAACTTTATTGAGACGTGCCTCAGCGAACAATCTTACTGCAGTAATGGATGTTTCCATGTTGCGTGCTGCTAGGCGCGCCCGATCGTTGAGCTGTGTTTCTAAACATGATAACGAACAACCCTGTATCGTGCAATTGTTCTATTTTAGCTATTAATTTTAAACTCGATGTAAGTGCTGTACGTTGACAACGATGGTAGATGGCGATGTATTGGCCATATATTTAATGGAGCTTAGTTTGCGCTTTTTTTAGCAAAAACAAAGTATTTAGCAACAAATACTAAGTATCGTGGCCAAAAGGACACATCGCTATAGTTATGTGTTTAAAGTTAAATTAAGGGTGGTATAGAGCACCATGTATTAGACACATCTACCGGAGTATAAGCCCAAGTTTACACGCACTTATTCATTTCGGTCATCTTTACCCATTTGGGAAAAGTAAAGTCAGAATTGGAATTGGTAAAATGAAAGTAAGGACTCCCATTAATTTGCTCAAAACAGGTGGGCATCATTTTTTGTTTAGTTGACACCAAGGAATAGAGTCATTCAATCCTGATACATGGGTGTGCAATCGATATACCCATCGTTGTTCTCGCTCTAGTAGTCTATTGGAAAGGTTGCCAGTACCAGTCACCCTGTCAATTATAGACCATTTCATGTCTGTGTCACTATGTTTCTTTTCTAAGTAATGGGCAGTCAGTTTGGTGGCCGTTATCGCCCGTCTGACAGTGCTTCTGTGCTCACCTATTCGTATTCCTATTTTTCTGCTAGTCATTCCTACATACATAAGCTGGCAGGGGCACTTGATGACATACACCACACTGTCACTGTTACAATTTGTATGTGACATTTGTACCCAGGGTTAAGCCATTCCCAGATCAATTTGTTTGGTGTGTTCAGTAAGGGGACACACCACACATGATCCACATGGGTAATGGCCCATTACTGGCGGAGTGTTCCAAAGTGTAAGTTGATTAGTGGTCATAGGTTTGTAAGAGTTGGTGTGTATGAGGGTATCTTTTAGACTCTTGTTTCTCCTGAATGAAAACATCGGTTTCTCAAACGCCAATCTATTTGACGTAAGAATGGACCATTTTTTATTGATGATCTTTTTAACATCGTTTGAAGAGGAGTTATAAGTTGTGACACATATCAATGTGTCCTTTTCTGGTTTTTCATTTGATTCGAGTAAGGCATCTCGAGGGGTATTGCGTGATCTTTTGTTTGCTTTCTCAATGATCTTTGTTGGATAGCCCTTCTGTTGTAGTTTGGTGGTGAGTATTTCTGCTTCTTTCTTGTAGTCTTGTAAATCGGAACAATTTCTGCAAATACGGAGAAACTGGCCAACTGGCAAGTTCTCCCTCAAAGACCGCGGATGAGCATTGTCGAATTGTAACAGGCTATTTCTATCTGTGGGTTTGGTGTAAAACGAACTGATTAGCGTTCCACCTCTGGCGATGAGTTTGACATCCAGGAAAGAGACCGCCTCGTTGTTGGTGGTCATGGTGAATTTTAAATGTGGGTTGAGTTGATTTATCCAATTCAAGAAATTATTCAGAATGGACTTATCCCCTGTCATAAGGTTTCTGCACATACACAGAGCTATGCACAGGAAAATGGGACCCCGGAATACAGTGGTTTGCCACCATATACCGTAGCACCCAAAAACCCCAACCCAACTAGCTTAGCATCCCATTAGCACCCAAGTACTAATGTTTGGACAACCCAGAACACGGTATCTTTATCTCAGGACTCGCAGAAGCAAGAACACTCTTTCATCACTCACTCGTACTTGTCCACAAGATGCGTAGGAAGAGACACTGGATAGGTTAAAATATTTATTCCAACTTACGTGCTCTAATGTACAGTACACGTGTCAGTACTAATAGCATAATGCATATGACTAATATAAGCAGCATGGTCACAATTCCATAGAATACAAACGGGGAAAGCATCTCAGAGCTCAGTGGATAAACGTATAAATAACATTACCACCCTCCCCTTGCAGTAAGATAGTTTATTATAATAATAGAAGACCTCTGGGCTTTGACTAGCGAACCCCCATACCTCAGTCTCTAGATGCAGAATTACATCAGCAGGACATCATAGCTCTTCTCACTGAAAGGGATTTCTCCAAGTGTGTTAAGCGCTAGTAAACCACAGTATTAAAAGCATACCAAGTTCTTCATGGCAATTGTACATAATGTTATGTCTGGGTGCGCGAGACTGGCCATATCAGGAAGAACCAAAATACATTGTTATGCGACCTTGTACATGTTTGTGCAGACTGAGCCCAAAAAGGTGAACAACAGAAGATGCAGACAGTGCAAAAGAACTTGGCACGAGCAAAGGGCGAGGCAGGCCCGGCTCAGTGTAACGTGCGCAAAGAAAAGCAGCATGGCAGCCAGGCCTAGGCCAACATAACAAGGCAGGTAACAATCCACAAGACACCCTCCCCTGGACAGTCCGGCGGCCAGGACAGAGGCCCATCAGAGGAGAGAAATAGCCGTCGGAGCACAGGGAGCGCCCAAACGGCGAAGGGCAGGTCAATCCATGAAAGTGAAAGTACAGAAAAAAGCCATACCCTCCAAGAGTTCATCATTGGAATCGTCAAAAAACATAGATGCCATCCAATCCATGAGTTCAAAAGAGCAGGAATGCTCCTCAGCAAAGGGAGCATCCAGAAGCAATGCGGGACAGCTTGCGTGATAATTGAAACAGCTTCGTTGTAGGAGATCCTGGGCAGCCGCCCAGATATCCCATTGCGCCAAAATCCCCAGTGCAGCCGCACGCGCCATACAGCCAGCGACGGAACAGTCCTGCTCATGGGCCTCTAAGGGACCCATCAACTGAACAAAATCCGGAACAGACAATGACGAATTGGAGAGGCAATAATCCAGAGTCCAGGTGAAAGGACAGCGGACACAAGTCATCACAGGTTGCACGCAAGTGAAATACGCAAAGCGAAATGAAAGAGT
The DNA here is from genome assembly GCA_963921515.1 of Calotriton arnoldi. Taxonomy (NCBI): domain Eukaryota; kingdom Metazoa; phylum Chordata; class Amphibia; order Caudata; family Salamandridae; genus Calotriton; species Calotriton arnoldi. Next base: position 2,494,954 of record CAWUFW010001825.1, on the reverse strand, counting down.
ATATGACACACTCAGTGTCGCCAATGGCAAGACACCAAAACCAGCCAAAAGGCGCTCACGGAGCAGCTGGAGGCGTTCTGGATCGAGCAGGTCCCATCGGGGAGCAGCCATTGCGCAGAAAGCAAATTAAGAGCAAGACACCAGCCGCTAAAGCGAGGATCAATGGGAAACCGCCAAAGACACTGGAAAAAATAGAATGTATGAAAGCCGGGATGACACCAAAAATAGTTTGGAAGGAGGACACCAAGCCCGACCCCACGACCTTAAAAAAGTGCACTAGGCCTTCAGTGTTAGATGCGTTAAAAATACGATGTATTAACTCCCCAAAATGTTGGGGGAGATTAGTGTTTAAAAGGGCCTGTATTTCACTGTGGGTACTCGCCACCTGGAGAATGAATGTCTCCCGGGCGGACGTGAGCATAACTTCCTCGTTCAATAATAGTGCCTTTATTCTGCTCAGTCTATTGAAATCTGCTTCCAGGGTAGGGATGGAAGGCCAAATAGAGATATCAACCTTGCCGTGAGGGGGAGGAAACAGCACATTTTTGCAGCAGACAACCCTGTGCGAAACTGTTACAATGTAAGGAATGCCCGCCTGCAGGCCACAACAGTTTTCGTTATTTAAAAGTAAATAACTACCATTGGAAAGGAGAGTGAAAGTAGGTGAAATAACAGGAGCAGGAATACCTTTCAGCACACAAGCAAGATTAGGAGAGGAAACGCTGCATGAGCCATGCAATTTAATGTGTTTACAAATAAGCGAATGACCTATAGTCGAGTCGCAGTACTCCCCCGTGAGAAAGACTTCCTTGCCGTCCCGAAGGCATTTATACATGAAAGGCAAGGACCAGAGTTCATGCAGGAAAGCACTGCCCAATGGCCGGTAACGGCCCACAGGATAATGTTTCATGCACGAGTCAAATTCAAACAAGGAAAACGGTAAAGCTATAACCCCATGGACTAGCCATACAGCAGAATCGAGTTCTGCAACAGAGAACGGCAATGGATCCACCTTTTCGATATGTAATAGATTGTAAGTTGCATCCTTCATGGACATAAATTGCTGTTTATCAGTTAAGTTAAAAGGTAGAAATAAGGCAGAGGTGTTCAAGAAATGCCAAGGCACTTTACCTAACTTAAGTGTTTGTAAAGTCCATGCAAACTGCATAACTGAGCGCAATTGATTCTGACCATGATATAACACAGAAACATCATCTTGTACAATATCAACAACAGAGGACACAATATTCTCTAAAGTGTAAATGCGAGAAGACAGGGTATTAATACTATTGTCAACAACAGCAAGCACCTTTTCCATATTTGCTTGATCTATTTCCCGAAGACGGGAAGCAGCTTCCATTTGTGATAGCTTCCAGAGTTCATTATACGTTTCATAAATGAATCTCTTAGGTCGGGGACCACGAGGTCCCAAAACAAAGTCGGACAGATCAATATTGCCTGAAAGGAGGGACAAATGTTGTTTAACAGAATCAAGGGACGAATGTTGCAGCCATTGTTTGCATAATTTACCAACAGAGTATGTAGTGACAGTACGGGCATCAGTAAACCTCGGATCGGGCCTATTCTGTGTGTAGCTAGCACCAGTATCATGAAAACGCATTTGACATGCATTAGATGATATAGGCCATACTAACCAGGGTGACTGAACCAGCTCAGAAACATTAAACGAGTTATTTTGTAACATTGCCTGCAGGGACACGAGGGACAGATTGAATCGTGAGCTTTCATTTGGAAAACTCGACAGGGATGGTATTGATGGCGTATTCAATTGTTTAGTGGTTGCTAAGCCCCAACATGTAGTCTGATAGATGGAAGCATTTAGGAACATAATTTGGGTAGGGATGAGGCACGCACGATGCAACGCCTCGGTTCCCTGTACCTGCCATGGCTTGGAGCCCCAAATAGATTTTAAATCCACTGTATTATCCCAGTACTCATAACCACCCACAGCTAGGGCACTCAGAAAGGAACCTGAATAAAGCAATTTGGTGTGTGTCAACATAATTTTCTGAGTTGATGTGTTATTAAGTCTAAAATAATAGGATGAAGGGTTCGACCGATTAAAATCAGTAAAATAATTAAACTTATTCCGAAGAGTTTGAGAGCTACCTGGCAAGGGGTTTGGACAATGTTCCCATTGGGTGAAGTTAACAGAACTTCGCAGGGCACTGGGCTTATGAAGAAAATGATTACCCCAATGTTGGTAACAATACAAATCGGCATAATTAGCAGAATTCATATATAGATCTTCAGCATTAAAAGATGCATAATATTTTAAATCGGCAAACAATGCTTCAACGGCATGCACATCCCAATCATCAGAATGAATATTATTTTGTACTACATCACCCATTGAAACACGAAGGACATTAGGTACATTAATAATTTCCGTCGGACCATGGATTTGATAGTTCACTGCATCCCATACGATGCCATCAGCAACTGGGAAGGCTGAAATGTTCACAAATGTGTGGTCACGCTTCATGATGTGAGACGAGGAATGAGGAGCCAAAGTTCCAGAAACATAGTCTACAGCAGAGCGTTCAGGTAAATAGTGACCATTGATTAGTAGAAAAAACACTGTGACAAAGCCAATGGACATGAACAAAAATATCAAGAAAAGTACCAACCAGATGTATGTCCAGGGGGAATCAAAAAATTGTCTCTAAACCAGGATATAAAAATACTGAACTTGGATGGAACTTTTGAAGATGTGGAATCCGAATCAAAGGAATAACGAGTCGGGCTTAGTGGCGTTGTTGGTTGATGTGCCACCGATTCTGATGCAGGATATGTATACTCGTCCTCGTTGATATTGGTGGAGAGTTGGGGATCAATCATAGTTTCAGGCAAATCAACCATCTCAATTACAGCATCAGCGATAGTTCGTGCAGATGGACTATGAACATATGTCCGATAAATGGCAGGACAAGAGACCGCTGGTGTGACACTATTCAGGATCGGCCAGGCGCTGTAGCTTGACATTTTCAACTGAGATGTATCTGTTCTCTTTGCGACCAGGAAGCGGTGGTAAAATGACTGTACGTGTTCCCTTCAGGCCAAGAACTGGAACCGGTGCACGAAAAGAGGGGCCAAATTCCTTTTTGTTTTCAACCTTCTCTCGAACCAGTTCTCCAATTTTCGGAAGCCAGCCGGCTACCGGAACCTGCAACGCAGGATCTGTGGCTGAAGGCAAATGTGTAGTTGCAAGTTTGTCTCGGGCTTCTTGTAAGTCCTGTAACATAGCAGAATGGTTATCTACATCAAACTTGGCGGATTGCGCCGCGATGTCTGGACCCTCAAGGTCAGGCACAAACATTCGTATGCCAAAGAGCATTTCGTATGGGGTCCGCCCACCCAGAGGTCTTCTAGGGAGATTATTAAGTGCACGCTGAACGGTATACAAATGGGCCAGCCAGTTCCTGCCAGTACCTAAAACCCTAGCTGTTAAGGATTGCTTTAAGTCACGGTTCATTCGTTCAACGATAGAGTTGCCCTCAGGCCTATACGGAGACGAAAATTTCACCCGCACCCCAAGCGAAGCCATTGCATCCTTGTAAGCCCTAGAGGCAAACGCTGGACCTTGGTCCGAATGGAAGGTGCCGCATGCGAAAATTCCCACAAAGACACGCAAATCCCTGATTACATTTCGGGCGTCAGCACTCCGTTGTGGCCAGACCCAGAGAAACCGTGTGCACGAGTCCACTGCCACTAAGATGTATTTATAAGCAGTGTCTGATGAGAATGGACCGCAGTGATCCAAGTAAACACACCCAAAGGGTCTGTTAGCAATGCAGAGCGGTGTTTGTGGTGGACGTGTTACCGTGGAAGGCTTAATCTGTTGACAAACGTCGCAAGAAAGCACGAAAGCACGGGTGTCTTTATATAACCCACGCCACCAATAACGCTGCTGCAAGATGGAAACCGTAGCTGACACACCTGCATGTGCAGAAGCCATGCCTTCGTGTGCAGCTGATATCAAGGCACTCCTGCGGTCCGCGTTGGGGATCAGCCGATCTCCAACGTCAGGTATAGTTACATAAGGAACCTGATCGGGACTTAATGTGTAAGAATACTTGGAAGGGAAACCTGTAGGGTAATTATTACCTTCCTTGGTTGCAGCAATAGCTGCTAATATAACAGGGTCTATTTTAGACATGGACCTGGTAACCGCTGCTACTGAACACGTGACTACTGCTGAACGGGCAGCTTCATCTGCCAGATCGTTACCAATAGCGTGTGCGCCCACCCGCTGATGGCCTAAGGTGTGTACCACCTGTGTGAGGGGCAGACGTTGTTGCAATTCTGCCACTCGAACCCAAAGCATTTTATGCTTAATTGTGCTCCCTTTTGCGTCCTTGTAGTCGTTTTTCGACCAGAAAAACAGATTGTCATTGTAAGATTGTACACAGTAAAAGGAATCACATACAATAAGAGTGGTCTCATCCTGAGAAGCGAACTCAAGCGCAAGTAGCAATGCCTGCAGCTCGGCCAATTGTGCGGTACTATCTCCAAGTGTGCGAGTATGCACTACAGTGGATTTGAACTTGCCATCCACAAAGGATCCCGCAACAATAGCACATGCAGCAGAATAAGCGTGCTTGGACCCAGTGGCCGGTTGCGCCGAACCATCGGTGTAGATCACACATTTGTAATCCTCAAGCGGCAGTAAAAACAAAGGAGGAGGATGAACGAATTCATACTGTAAATACTCCTGAGTCTGAAGAGAAGAATCAAAGACAAAAGTGACGTCCGAAGACGTCAAAGATGTAGCCCATTGTATCCAACGGGGATGCATTGCTTTTGAGTTCGGTACACTTGCCTTTGTTACTGCCTCCAGGGCAGGACAGGGTGTTACCACCAGAATCCGCTTACCCTGTGCCAGTGCGCGTTCTTTTAGAATCGCCATTTGCACTGCAGTCAGAACTTTTTCAACAGATGTAAAGCGCAATTCAGCGGAAGTGTACAGATGTGACTTGTATGCGATAGGTACTGTATCACCTTCATTAAAGGTTAAGTAGGTGAATCCCACCGCCCCCGGAATAATTCTAATCACCAGGTTTGTGTGGTTATCACGAGTCAAAAGATATTTAGACTCCAAAAGGTCTGTCTGCAAAGACTGCAGAATTGAGGTGTGCTCAGGCAGCCAGCAAGACCTTGAATAAGTAGGTTGTATCAAAGCATACAAAGGCTTGATACGCTGGGCATATTCGGGAATGTAAGTACGCCCGAAATTCAGGAAACCCAGCAAAGACTGAAGCTTCTTCAGAGTATTTGGGGGGCACAAATGTGCACATTTTTCCAAGAAATGGGGGCTAAGCCCTTACCTTCGTTATTGAGCTCATAGCCCAAGAACAGAACGGTAAATTCAGCAATGTGTGACTTAGCAAAGTTAAATTTGTAACCCTGCTCCGCAAATTCAAGAATAATGCGGTCCACACGGGACAGATGCTGATATAACTCGTCGTCTGTCAGATAGATGTCATCAACGTACGAACATGCGTCTTGATCAATGTCATTTAACAAAGAAACAACACGGGCGGCGAATATACCCGGACTATTTTTATAGCCCATGGGTAATCGCCGGAACTGGAATAATTTACCACCGGATGTGAATGCGGTCCATTGACCACTCTCCGGGGCGAGGTTGTGCGTGTAGAAACCGTTTGAAAGGTCAAGTGTCGTTTTGTATTTTTTACGAACAAGACTGTCTACAAGCGCAGAACTGTGTGTATTTTGCACCGCAAAGTTCCGACAATGAGTATTTAAATGCCGGTAATCCAAAACTAAGCGGTACGATCCATCGGGTTTAGAAACCACGAAAAGGGGATTGTTCATAGGTGATACGCATGGTTCAATTACTCCCTGATATTCCAACTGTGTCAGAATTTCGGAGACGGGGCCTTTTGCCTGCCGTTTAATGGGATATTGGGGTTGTGGCTGCGGTAGTGACCGCAAAGGTATTGCATGAGGAGGTGATTCTTCATCCCATCCCACATGGTTGCGGTATAACGCTGGTGCCAGGTACACTGCCCACTCAGCTGCAAGTGCTTCAGCTTTGTCTTTTGGGACATGCCGTGAAAAGCTTGGAAGGATTACCTCCTCTCCTTTATGTGCAGCTAAAACGAATGGGGGTGGCCAATCCACCTCTGCTAACAAAATGTCATATGAAGAGGTTAGATTTTCCCAAAAAATCCCTTTTATTTCACGCGGTATGTCACCTTCGATTTGTATGACTATATCATATAGTCTGTCAGGGGGTGCCACTCTCGTGTCAGCTGTCTCTACAGTAACGAATGTTTCAGTTGCTGTCGCCTCCATATGAGGACGTAGCGCCTCCCGCACTATGGTAACTTCCGCGGCGCTGTCTAGGAGGGTCACTGCCCACGTCCAATTCTGGAGTCTCGTTCTCACGGTCTGAGGCATATTTCGCTGTGACAGCGGCAACCTTTTTCTTCTGAAATTGCGGTCGAGGAAGATGAAATTCTTCTGCTTTACCTCTGACTTGTTGTCGAGGTTGGTCTCGCTCCTGGGGAGCCTCTCGGCCCCTTCCTCTATCTTGCCGTCCTCCTCCACCAGCCTGTGACGACGTCTGGGCCTGTGAAGAACGAGGAGAACGCGTATCAGAGCTCTGAAACCTTTCTGGTGATTTAATCCTTGACCTATCACGTAAATCATAAGTACGTTCAGAAGAAACCGAAACTGGGGAAGCGCCTCTCGACCCCGGCTTCTTTTGTTGCTTACCCTGTTTTTTCTGTCTCCAACTCTTTTTAGTGAAGACTGGTTTATCATCTTTCTCAGATGCACTTTTTGTTTGTATAACTTGTGATTGCGATTGAGTTTGCATTTTTACAAAAGGCTTGTTGCCTAGGCTATTTCTTCCAATTGTTTTATAAGCCCGGGCTATTATTTTCGGTAATTCGCGAGGCCTGTCCAACTCTGGGACCAAAGCCAAAGCATTCGCTACTTGAAAGTTCATAGCATCGCCCTTGACATTTCCAAGGATCAGCTCAGCTACTACATCAAACACTCCCACTAGTCTCATCCCTAATTCCACAGCCGCTTCAGGGCCATGTTCATCCTGTACTTTTTTAATTACAGAGGGTAGAACCGTCATGGAAGGAGTTCCAAAACATTTTGAATAAACTGCTGCGAATACCTTACCCCAGTTTTCACATGATGTCAAATCGGGGATTATGTCTTTTGGCAAACTTATCGTGAGGATGCGGTGTTTATCTACTGGGGATGTATGTGGAAACACTGCTTCTATCTGATCGAACTTTTCAGCAAGCCAGTAAGGATAGTCGTCCTTATTTTGTGGACGTTTGCCCATCACAGAATTTACCATGACAGGACTTATAGTCACTCCAGCTGCAATAGCTGGTTGGCCTGCGACTACAGGAGCAGCTCCATGGAGGCTACCTGTAACGTATGTCACCAAGGCTCGATGCACTCGCACCAATCCGGTATGCATAGTGCGCAGTTCCGCAAGCGGTAATGCCAGATAATTTGGATGCGGGGTATACCCGGCCAATACAGGCCAAGTGGCCCCCTGAATTGATAAGGGGCCTAAACGAACTGCGGTAGTTGGTTGTGGTAGGGCGCCATTGAACCAAACACGGTGCTGCCAAGCCGTGAGAGGCACTTCAAGAGCAGTATAGGGTCGATAGGCAGCAGGAACAGCGGTGGGCTTATATTCATGAAACAGCTTATCACCTGCATCCACCGCTTCAAAAGTGATCCAAGTGTAAAACACTTCAAAGTGATAAGCCGCATCGGCTTGAACCACAAAGACCAACTCGACCCCAGTATCGGGCACTCCATACACAGCTAAGTGGTCTCGGAGTGCTCCTCGACTATGTGCAGCTATCGCCACACCAGCCATGACTAAACAATTATATTCGACAACCTAACAGGGAGCACAAAAATGGGTCTATTAACTAACCTTTTTTAATAATATCAAGCTTGAAAGAACCTATAAAACATTCAATATAGGAGGTATCACCGTCACATACGCCTCCGGAAGCGTACGCGAGGGGTTTGTGGACAAGCACAAGCACTACTCAAGCGTCTCGCAGATAAGCTGCCCCACGTTGGTGCGCCATGTCATAAGGTTTCTGCACATACACAGAGCTATGCACAGGAAAATGGGACCCCGGAATACAGTGGTTTGCCACCATATACCGTAGCACCCAAAAACCCCAACCCAACTAGCTTAGCATCCCATTAGCACCCAAGTACTAATGTTTGGACAACCCAGAACACGGTATCTTTATCTCAGGACTCGCAGAAGCAAGAACACTCTTTCATCACTCACTCGTACTTGTCCACAAGATGCGTAGGAAGAGACACTGGATAGGTTAAAATATTTATTCCAACTTACGTGCTCTAATGTACAGTACACGTGTCAGTACTAATAGCATAATGCATATGACTAATATAAGCAGCATGGTCACAATTCCATAGAATACAAACGGGGAAAGCATCTCAGAGCTCAGTGGATAAACGTATAAATAACATTACCACCCTCCCCTTGCAGTAAGATAGTTTATTATAATAATAGAAGACCTCTGGGCTTTGACTAGCGAACCCCCATACCTCAGTCTCTAGATGCAGAATTACATCAGCAGGACATCATAGCTCTTCTCACTGAAAGGGATTTCTCCAAGTGTGTTAAGCGCTAGTAAACCACAGTATTAAAAGCATACCAAGTTCTTCATGGCAATTGTACATAATGTTATGTCTGGGTGCGCGAGACTGGCCATATCAGGAAGAACCAAAATACATTGTTATGCGACCTTGTACATGTTTGTGCAGACTGAGCCCAAAAAGGTGAACAACAGAAGATGCAGACAGTGCAAAAGAACTTGGCACGAGCAAAGGGCGAGGCAGGCCCGGCTCAGTGTAACGTGCGCAAAGAAAAGCAGCATGGCAGCCAGGCCTAGGCCAACATAAAAAGGCAGGTAACAATCCACAAGACACCCCTTTCCAGATCACCAGGATATCATCGATGTATCTGTACCACTTACAGATGTTGTTAGAGTAAGGGTTTGTGGGCCATATATGTTGTTCCTCAAATTGGCCCACGTACAGACACGCTATGCTGGGCGCAAACGTGCTGCCCATGCAAGTACCATGGACTTGAAGGTACATCTGGTCTTCAAAGTTGAAGAAATTCTCCATTAGTGCTAGGCGCATAAGGGTGATGACTCAACTCACCGGTGCTTCCCATTGCCACTCTTCTTGTTTCAGTAGATCTTCAATAACCCGGATACTTTCCTCTTGCGGAATGCTGGTGTATAGTGCTTCCACGTCTAGACACACCATAGTATTCTCTTCTGGGTCGTATGTTATATCCCTCAAAAGGTTGAGTAGGTGTTTTGTATCCTGTACATATGACTTGATTCGTGTCACGAGGGGACGTAGGAACCAATCGGTATATTTGGACAATGGTTAGAGTAGGGATCCGATGCCAGACATGATAGGTCTCCCTGGCGGTGGTATTTTTCCTTTGTGTATCTTGGGTATTGTGTAGAAGAGTGGTACTCTCGGCTCATCTGGGTTAAGGAACTCCTGTTCTTTTTTTGTAATCCATTCATGTTCCAATGCATCTGCGGTTAGTGTTCTTATAGTTTTTTTAGTCGTGATGTAGGGTCTCTGTTGATCTTCTTATAATATTTGTCATCAGCCAGGAGGTTCATGCATGCTGTTCTGTAGGCATAAGTACTCTGAATGACTGTTGCACCGCCTTTCTCAGCCGGTTTGATTATGATGTCAGCTCTCGAGCTCAATGATTTTAAAGCCAATCTTTCGTTTTTACTTAGATTGTTGAAGACGCCTTTCTTTGGTTGCTGTCCTTCCACTTCCTTTGTGACACTTTCTTCGAAGGCTATGACTTCAGGGGGCATAAGAGATGACGGTGGAAAAAAGTTTGATTTCAAGCGCAATGTGGTGTAATTATCATCCACCTCGAGTTTGTCTTTATCCAGAAAGAAGGTCTTGATACGGATTTTCCGAAAGAACAAACTCAAATCACAGCGCAGTTGGAATTTGTCTAGGTAGGCTGTGGGGACAAACCCTAATCCTTTATTAAGGACTGAGAGTTCATCAACGGTCCAGATGTTCTCGGTAAGGTTGACCACTAATCCCTGGTTCCACTCGTGCTCGGTTGTTGGCCTCTGGTCTGACTCCGGGTGTTCATGGCTGTTCTCTCGTCTTCCCATTGGACTCTTCTGTTGTTGCCTCTTCTCCCGCGTCTTCCTCTTCTCCCGCCCTGTCCTAAAAAACAATTCGAATTGTAGTTGGGTTGGAAGAAGGGTCCTGGTTGGTATTGGGGATGTCCCTGAAATGGAACAGGACCGAAGGGGCCTGGCCAAAGGTACATCTGTGGTGGTATGAAGCCTTGGTTGAAACTCGCTCTTCGGGGTCTTCTTGGTCTATTACGCCAGCTCTTATTGGAACCATCACTTGACCATTGGTCTTGTTCTGAGTCTGAGGAGCTAGATTCACCCTGATAGGATGATCCAGACTCAGCATCCTCTTGACCCTTGTAGTCATCCTTGATGTATGGATATACCCTCTCATGAGAACATTTCTTAAGATCTTTCTGTAATTTGTTAATTTTACTCGGTATCAAGTAATCTTTATGTTCTCCAATGTCTTTATTTACTTCTTCAAGTTTTTTCTTGAACAGCGTGATTTTAATATCTGTCATTAATTCATCCTCACTGGTTTTTATTTTTATCAAGAGTGCCTCCGAGATACGTTTGGCTGTATTTATGATGAGGATCAACCAATCACGTGTGCATCGCCACGCGATCAGTGACCACTCTTTTCTGAATAGTGGGTCAGCCAGAAAGATTCTGGGAGCATTAGTAACCAGGAGGCCAGTTGGAGCTGCGTTGCCACGTAAATATTCAGTCATGATAGCTACATGTAACAAAACTTTCATTTGAGTATGTTTTAGTTCCTTCAACTCGTCCCAATTCTGGGCTTGGTTCAAACTCTGGCTTATGTTGGTGTCTGGTAATAACGAGGGGGCAGCCAGAATGGCAGAAGCTATTTTGTCTGAATACCCAAGGCCCAAAGATTCAGCCATAATTGGTGAGTTACTAGGCGTGTGATAATGTTGTTCTGTCCAAAAAAGTGAGGGAAGGGTGTGAAGTGGCACCAGGGGGTGACGATAGTGCAAAAAGATAAAGGATGAGTGACAATTGGTGTGCTCTGCTAAACCGACACTGTATATTTGTCTTAAACTGTAATAGTTACAGGCTTACTCGAAGCTAGGCCCCACAGCTGTGCGCTGCTCAATACTGTACACTACTATGGCAAAGAAGGGAAAGAGCCCTTTCCCCTTTTGCCGTGAGGGCTGAGAGGACAATTCACAAGGGAGTACACCCTCCCGTATTTTAAGATACTGAAACACAACAAGTACTCCTGGGGTTCGTGGATGAAGTCCACGTGTATTTATACAATAGACCTAAATGGGATATTGGAGGGAAGTCCTATCTTGAGGAGACACCCTAGGGAGTGGGGAAGGAAACAATTCCTTTTGTTTTAATTACCCTCACACACCCTAGTGGTGTCATGCTTCATCATCGGGTGACCCTGACCCCTATAAGCCAGGGTGGGCTCAACCGTATTGCAGGGAGCTCTTAGTGAGAAAATGACCAGGGGCGTTAAAGATTAAGAAATCATAAACAGATCCCAGTATCCCTTTATTCTTGGATCTGTTGTGTTTATTAAAATATAAAAACGGGGTCAATTGGAGAATTTATGGTCCTATGACCCTAAAGCCAACATGTTTCAGTCCTGATTGGGCCTAGATAGGTCCTGGACTTTCTTCAGGGCAACGTGATACCCTCCCTGGAAGGCGCAGAAGGATATTCCCTATACTGCTGTTTATGTGAGGGCAGATAGCTGCTCCTTACCAGTTAGTTAAAGATAATTATCTTTAAAATTCTTTATCACTCCATCTGTGAATAAAAAGAAAGAAAAAACAAAACAAACAAAAATACATCATTGTGTGTTGGTCACTGGATGTCTGTCACTACTTCCCTTTTGTGATGTGCTTGCCGGAACACCTGTGTTGTGTACACAGTGTGAAACACACATCATACATCATACCTAATTTTGTACGTGATTCATAAATTACATTTAGTTTTACCACACTCACCTAGGTGGGCAAATGTGGTGATGTGGCGAACACACTATCTGCACGTGTCCCATGGTTGCAATTTACATGTCACACTAATGACAAGTAATGTATGTACGGCATCATTATGTCATGATGCTGATAATCTTTTACCAATAACAAGTGATTGCAATGTAAACTGCTTGGCATATCAAATGTAACATCCAAAAGTCTGACACCAAGCCTGTGGAGTGCACTTAACTGACAATATAACCTATGTTCAACAGGAGATCCACAAGCAACTGCTGCTGAAAACACCAACAACCAGCAGAGCCAGTCTCACCCCCCGGAATGCTGATTCTCTATGTTTCTCGGATGAGGAGCAACAACCTGGGCCCTCAGGACTGCCAGGGCGTACTCCATCTCAGGGCCTCATTGTCCCCACCACCACCACAGCGACAACCACAGCGCTGACTCCTGCTACAATGACCTGTGCGGCAGCCACCTCCACCATCACCACTGCTGCCTGCAACACTGTCCCTGCCTCAGTGGTTAGCAACACCACCACACAATCCGAGGATGCCAGAGAGAGTGTGCGGGTGCGTCGACTCCCAATGCCACAGGTCCGAGTCAGCAGGGCAGGTGGGAGGGCAACTGGGGGACAATCACAGGAGGACACTGAGACAGAAGCCCTGGCCACCGTTGCAAGAGTCCTTGGTACATACCAACAGAACCAGGGACAGATGGACCAGGTTGTTGAAGAAGTGCGTGAGCTCCGCCTGCTGCTGAGGTCCATGGACACACGTATGGGCCAACTTGTGGATCTCATGGGCCAGCTTGTGGGTGTTCTTAGGGACAGACATGCTGCTCAAATGACGGCTCAACCCCCCTCCAGTGGCCAGCTTGCTGATTCTCCCACCACCTCAGCTGCGCCCAAAAAGAGGGGTGAGCTGCAAGACAATGACTCCTCAGACACCGCTGAGCCTGCAGCAGAGGCCCCCCCTGCCAAACGCAAGAGGGGACATCCGAGAAACACCACGGGAGGATCACGTGGCAAAGCACCAACCAAAGCCAAGTCGCTGAGCCAGCCATGATGGCACTTGTGTTGCCCTGGACATTGACTTTATTGATTATCCTATCCCACATTGCCATGTTGATGGAAGGAGTTTGTTGGACTGTGTGATTACATCAATGTGGTGACTATACTATTTGTTTCATTTACCATCACTGACAACTCATACACTCACTTTGCACAAATCTCATAACAACCACTTTAAATTTTAACAAAACCGATTTGAAAATAAACACTCTCTACACACCTATGCCTTTGTGTCAGTTCCATGTTTATCACAGTATGTACAATGTCAACTCAGATACCAAAGTACCACAAACTCTGATTGTGACGAGACATTGATGGGGTGAAGGAACCTAGAAAGACACAAGAGAATGACATTTGGTTGTCAGATGATGCCATTACAGCAACAACACACCACTAGTCAACACTGTACAAAAGCCATCACACATAGCAATGACCAACACCATCAACATAGACATGAGGTATAGGTATGTGGAAAACAATACACTGTGCCACACACATCAGCCATTAGCAGTGAGCCAACAACAGCCAGCAGCCAAAAACCTCATCTATGCCTTGCCACTACCATCACAGCCAACAGACAATGTCACTGTTGTACAATGTTACGTACACTCAAGGGAAGTAGTTGTTGATGAGTTGTTGATGCAGGTCAACACCTTCCTCCTCTCCACTATCATCATCACTGGGCATGTGTGGATTTGCAGCGGGGGGCATCTGCTGCTCATCATCGTCCAGGAGCAGGGGGATCTCTTTGCGCAAGGCCAGGTTGTGGAGCATGCAGCATGCAACTATGATCTGATACACCTTTTGGGGAGAGTAGAGTAGTGCACCACCGCTCTTGTCCAGACACCGAAATCTAGACTTCAGAAGTCCAAAAGCACGCTCCACTACACGACGTGTCCTCCCATGTGCATCATTGTAGCGGACTTCTCCCGGGGTCCTTGGATTCCTCAGTGGGCTCAGCAACCAAGGCCGGTTGGGATACGCAGAGTCACCTAGGTGTGAGATACACAGACCAATTTAGTAATATAAACAGTTGACCAGAACAGCATGTCACACATACAGCACACTACTTGACTCAGCATACTCACCGACAAGCCACGCACGCTCCGGATGCAGATTTTTCATCAATTGTGGGATGATGCTGTTACGCAGTATGTAGGAATCATGTGCAGATCCTGGATATTTGGCACATACATGGGAGATAATCATATCCGCTTGGCATACCACTTGCACATTAATGGAATGGAAATGCTTCCTGTTACGGTATATGTGCTCATGTGCCTGTGATAGAACTAGGCCAATGTGTGTGCAATCAATGGCTCCAACAACATTAGGTATGTGTCCAAGGTCATAAAAATCACCCTTCACATCTGCCAATTCATGTCTTCTTGGAAAGTGGATGTAGCGGTCCTTGTAGGTCAACATTGTGGACAGGACATCACGCAGCACCATGCTGAACATAGCTTGAGACATTCCACCGGCGATGGCCACCGTGTACTGAAACGAACCAGTGGCAAAAAAATGCAGGGCAGCCATCACCTTAACTGTTGGCGTCAAAGCTGTCGGATAGGTTCTGTGAGGCCTCAGATGGGGCTCCAACTGAGCACATAGCTCTTGAAGGGTAAGGTGATTCAGATGGAATTTCCTTATGATGTCCTCATCCTCCATGTTCGCCAGCACTGGGAAAGGCCGATGCACATTTGGTCGTCTCCTACATATAATGAAAGAGGACACATGTAAATTCAATTCACAGATGAGATGTGGCAAACATCTTACATAATGACTAGCACAGCACCAACATTGACAGGACTGTAACAACTGCTTAATGCACAAGTCACATGCCCAGACACCTTGATCTCATGTAGTCATTCATGTGGTCAGGATGTACATACTAACTACTTCCAAATCAGAATCAGACTATGTGAATGGTAAATGGTACACTCCTACATCTTGTGTCACCAGCCCTGGGTGTACCTGACATAGCACATGTGGCAGACAGCAACACTGCTGACTTCTACGTAGCTGCTGTACCTGCAACACCTTCTTGCTTTAGTCTCACTAAGCACAACATTTTTACACAGTGAGCACAGTGTGTGTAAGCTGGTCAACTATCAAGATAAATACACCACTGTACACAGTGATATAGGCACATTATGTGGTCAGTCCATCATTACTGTGGGTTAAGTAGCCATTTAACACATAGACATGTTCACAAGTATGAGACTCCATTACACATCAAATCTGTGTACATGCACACAAATATCATATTTGACATGTGAGGAAGTACATGCCAATGCATGTACTCATGTGTACTAACATGACATGTGTGGGCATCATTGAGTTAAATGTCACACTCTCCTTTCACTTTCCAACCAGGTGCAACAATATAGTGTGAATGTATAGTGATCAGTGATGAAAATTGCCAAGTGGCAATTCAATAGCACAATGTGTCCATAGGTGCAGTAGGCGTGCTCTGCCACTGCGGTCACGGCCATTGGTCACAATTGAAAGATGCTGGATTGCGGTAGAGACCACCTGGCACCCGCAGTGTGACACCGCCAATGACAATGCCATGGCAGCCATTGGGAACCGCCATCGCAGTAGTGCAATACAGTTTTGAAACCCGCGGTAGGCGTGCTCCGCCACTGTGGTCACGGCCATTGGACACAATTGAAAGATGTTGGATTGCAGTAGAGACCACCTGGCCCCCGCAGTGTGACACTGCCAATGACAATGCCATGGCAGCCAATGGGAACCGCCATCGCAGTAGCGCAATACAGTTTTGAAACCCGCGGTAGGCGTGCTCCGCCACTGCGGTCATGGCCATTGGACACAATTGAAAGATGCTGGATTGCGGTAGAGACCACCTGGCACCCACGGTGTGACATCGCCAATGTCAATGCCATGGCAGCCAATGGGAACCGCCATCGCGGTAGCGCAATACAGTTTTGAAACTCGCGGTAGGCGTGCACCGCCACTGTGGTCACGGCCATTGGACACAATTGAAAGATGCTGGATTGCGGTAGAGTCCACCTGACCCCCGCGGTGTGACACCGCCAATGACAATGCCATGGTAGCCAATGGGAA
Organism: Calotriton arnoldi; assembly: GCA_963921515.1. Classification (NCBI taxonomy): domain Eukaryota; kingdom Metazoa; phylum Chordata; class Amphibia; order Caudata; family Salamandridae; genus Calotriton; species Calotriton arnoldi. The sequence continues at coordinate 2,478,614 of CAWUFW010001825.1, read as the reverse complement.
CCGCCATCGCGGTAGCACAATACAGTTTTAAAACTCGCGGTGGGCGTGCTCCGCCACTACGGTCATGGCCATTGGACACAATTGAAAGATGCTGGATTGCGGTAGAGACCACCTGGCACCCACGGTGTGACACCGCCAATGACAATGCCATGGCAGCCAATGGGAACCGCCATCGCAGTAGCGCAATACAGTTTTGAAACTCGCGGTAGGCGTGCACCGCCACTGCAGTCACGGCCATTGGACACAATTGAAAGATGCTGGATTGCGGTAGAGACCACCTGGCACCCGCGGTGTGACACCGCCAATGACAATGCCATGGCAGCCAATGGGAACCGCCATCGCAGTAGCACAATACAGTTTTGAAACCCGCGGTAGGCATGCTCCGTCACTGCGGTCACGGCCATTGGACACAATTGAAAGATGTTGGATTGCGGTAGTGACCACCTGGCCCCCGCAGTGTGACACCGCCAATGACAATGCCATGGCAGCCAATGGGAACCGCCATCGCAGTAGCGCAATACAGTTTTGAAACCCGCAGTAGGCGTGCTCCGCCACTGCGGTCATGGCCATTGGACACAATTGAAAGATGCTGGATTGCGGTTGAGACCACCTGGCACCCACGGTTTGACACCGCCAATGACAATGCCATGGCAGCCAATGGGAACCAGCATTGCGGTAGCGCAATACAGTTTTGAAACTCGCGGTAGGCATGCACTGCCACTGCGGTCACGGCCATTGGACATAATTGAAAGATTCTGGATTGCGGTAGAGTCCACCTGGCCCCCGCGGTGTGACACCGCCAATGACAATGCCATGGTAGCCAATGGGAACCGCCATCGCGGTAGCACAATACAGTTTTGAAACTCGCGGTGGGCGTGCACCGCCACTGCGGTCACGGTCATTGGATACAATTGTAAGATGCAAACCAGGCAGACCAATTGCATCAGCAAAGTACCACTGACACAACCCTAGGGGCCTATAAATGTCTGTGAGAGAGCCACACATGTCACTTGCATTCAGACACTGCTGCCTGCCATTCATCACCACCAACTGCTGCTGTACCTGTACTCTGGACCTAGTGATGGCTCGAACAGAGAACATCAGGGCCCGTCCCTTCACCACAGAGGAGCTGGAGGTCCTGGTGGACGAGGTCCTTGCCCAGTATGGGAGGCTAAATGGTGCTCCAGAGGTACTGGTAAGTGTCTGAGTAAAAGTTTGAGAGTGCTCAGACTGCTCACATGATGTTACTGTACAGTAGTATGTGCCTGTGAGTGCAAGCCAATGTTCATGCATCAATATTTTGCCAACAGCAGGGTCCATACATGACCTAGTACTTAATGCTCTTGAGTATGTGGGGAGGATGGCAACATAGACACTTGTGCAGCTCTTTTTAAGCAAAAAAAAACACATGTTGTTCTCAGACTGGGTAATGTAAATGTGTGAGACACTGCCTAGCATGATGACTTCATGTCAATGGGGTGTGTAGCCTTATTTCCACAGATCCCTGAATGCATTTAAGGATGGGAATGACATACTGTGTTTTAGCAGTTATACAGTTACACTGCTGGTTTGAGACACTCGAACTCTGAACATACATTCCCTGTGCTATGTGATGTCATAGTCCATTAAGTGTTCATATGCTCATTTGTGACATTTCAAATGTAGATTGACCTGAGGGTACTGGATAATGTGTGTACAGCTTTCAAATTGACACTCTGGAGATGTGTTCATTCTGCACAGAAGTACAATGCCTGAGTCTATCACTCTTGGTGGTAAATCACCTATGACACATCAGCTAAATGTGAGGTTGACATGTCATCCTACTATTGATTCCATGATGTGTTGAGTCTCGCATGTGTATGCACTGTTTCTCCATTCACATTGTACATGCATGTGATTTATGTGATGGACCACGTTTATCCTAAGTGTAAGGCCCTCTGGCCTGCACAGTAACTGTCCAATGTTACAAGGAACCATTACTAAAATGACTGAGTAAAACATATGTGCTGTCCACCACCCTATTTTTCCATGAGCTATCATAGGCCTGAGGAGTTCACAAGACAGGCCTCCACCTTGTGAGAAGAGTGTGAGAAAGTAAGATCAGGGACCTAAATGTGACCACCATGACACATGTAGCTATACAATGGTCAAGGACATTAAGGGTTGTGTAGTGTAGGACACAGTGAGACTGACCACTACACATTATTTCCAGTGTATTGTATGTCATGCTTACTCACATAGTGCATCACAGCTGAGGCCCATTATTACTTTTGGTTCTGTGCTAGCACTCTGCATGTGTATGAGATGGGCATGTAGTGTGTCCATCATCATAGATGTATACATAGCTATGATATGGATTGATCCAAGTGTACAATGTGACATGTTGTATGGGCTCTGCTCTCCATTGATGTATTAGTGTGCTATGTATTTTCATGCTCCTGTACTGACACACAGTGGTACACAACACAGTGTCACAGAAACATCCTCTTCTTGTCTCCTATGCCTGCAGCTTAAGGTCCATCAGCATATGGCCATATGGAGGGCCAGTGCCCGCAAGGTGGGGTCTCTGGGTGCCTCAAACCGACGTCATACACACTGCCACAAGAGGTGGGATGACATCTGCCGCCTGAGCAAAAACATCACAGAGATGACGCTGGCGGTGCTCCCTCGAAGTGACAGGTTGGCGCGCAGGACCATGACACCACTAATGCCCCGCATCTTGGCAGTGACACAGCCAGAGCTGGATGGACGTTTGAGGGCCCATCAGCAGCAAGTTGGGGGTGAGTATTTTGCAAAGTGTGACTTTGCGTATGAGTGACTGCATGAATCCCAGCCCTGAGCAAGTGCGAACTCTGTGATGTCTCTAGTGTGATGCAATGGCTTCTAAGTGGCCTCAGTGTTGAGTGCAGCGGTTCTGCATTCATACCACATTTTGTTTTTCATGTGTTAAAACCCATGAACCTTGTCATATTAAATCATCTTGCCATGTTTTCATGTCACATTGTATGAATGTTGTCTGAACTTAGACCTTCATACACAGGATTATTCATTGTGTGAAGTGTGTAGCCCAGTACACTGGTCAGGCTTGTGTGTGCTGTGTGGCTAGCACAATAGTGTGCTCATGTGATGATGTGTTAGTGGCTAGAGACAGGCACAGATGTGGACTCAGTGAGCAGTGAGTTGGGAAAGGTCACACCTGTCCCATGGGTCCTTTTTTCACAATGATAGAGAAGACAGCACCATTGCAAAATATGTTAGCATGATAACAGCAGGATGGCATAACATGCTGAATTGCCTACCATGGTGACAGCGAGTGCACACAGGTGCTGATAGGGTAGATAGTGATCATTGCAGTGATGCATTGGCTGATTTGCATTTGCCATTTGTGCAGATGGCAACTTTACTGGGATGGTTAGACTCTGTCATTTAATTGCAATGTAGCTGAAGCTGGCTATTGCAAAAAAATGTTGGCACTATGGCTTAACATGTTTGGATGCGATCTGTGTGTATGGCAAATTGTGATGTGACTGAGGTGTTGTACAGTAATTTGGAAAATGATAATGAACAAAGGTTACTCAGAGTGTCAGTCCTCAGTATGTGTGCATTTTGGAGGGGTGTCCATGTGCATCAGTGCATGGTGAAGTTGTGGCTAAAGCTTTTAATCAGTGAGTGACTTTTTGGCACATTGATGTGTCATATGCCAGACCCTAGGTATTCTCACACATTAGCTGTCCTTATGGAGTCCACCAACTTCCTCATCAACAGAAGACACTATCCTGCCTTGGATCTATGAGGGCCTGTCAGGCACTTGCGGAGATGTTGGTTTGTGGCATGTCACAATCTATGAAGGCCTTGCATTTTTTTCCCATTTTCATGCTATTGTGCATTGTGTTTGTGACTACATTGTTACATGGGGCTCATTATCACTTCATTAACAAAAAAGATGTGGCCTTGTGACATATGCTGCAGTGTGAGTGTCAGAGACATCAACTGGCAGTGCAAAGCAGTGAGCATCATGTTAGTGTGCATTTAGAAATGTGTGCTGTGCACATCAAATTAATTGTAACATCTACACAGCTGACACCAATGGACAACTGTAGTTGTGCTTCAAAGCCCAACATGGTGGATTTCAGGAGGTGATTGCCCTTGCAAAAGGACATATTTGACTTGGTGTCTGTGGTTTTCCATTAAATATACTCCATATGTGACAGAGACAACATGTTTTGATGTATAGCTATCTTACCTACAGGCAATTGTATGTGTGGTTACAGGGAGGCACAGGCTCAGCTATTTGACTGTGTCTACACAACATGGAGCATGACTATCAACTATGCATGTTTCCATGCATCAGCTGATGATTGCATGAATGTGGCATATGCTGAAAGTACATGGAGTGGTTCAACATGGGAGTATCATTTGCAGGATTTGAGTTTTGATTGCATATGATGTTTGTGAGTATGGCACTATACTGAACCTATGTCTCTGTCTCTTGCAGCATCTACCGAGGGCAGGGAAGGAAGGGGGCCCGACAGCGTTGGGGAAGCTACTGGCACGACTGGGACACAGGAGTTCAGTGACACTGAGGGGACCAGCGCCTCGGAGGGGGACAGGAGTGCCCTGGATGATTCCCGCCCGGAAACACCAACCTCCACATCTTCCCAGTCCAGTGGTGACTCCTCGATGTTGTGGGGACCCGGAAGTTCCAGATCTGCATCTTCTTCCGCCACACCTCGTCCAGTGCCCACCCTCCCGGATGCTCCCCCAAGTGCTGTCCGTGCCCGCAGCCCTAAGAAGGGTAGAGTCTCCTTCCCCCAGGCACCGCTGCCCCTGCCCCTGTCTCCCCTCAGTGTGGAGGCCATAGAAATTTTGCGGCAACTGTGTGTGGGTCAGACTGCTCTCCTGAATGCCCTCCAGGATCATGGCAACAAGTTGTCCCAGGTTGTTGCGTTCATGTAGGGCATTCATTCGGACGTGGGTGGCCTACACCGAACTGTCCAGTCTTTGTCCTCCACAGTGACGGCAGCCATTCAGCAGTCCCAAACTCTCAGTCCAGCTTCTGTCCCTTTGGCAACCACCCTGCCAGTGGCCACACCTGACCAGAGTACACACACACCAGAGCCCTCAGGCACCCAGTCATCCACACGCAGCACACAACCTCAGCACTCTAAGCATACCAGACACCATACACCATCACCACAACCCAAAACGAGCACACATGACTGCAAGACAAAAATCCCATCACAGGACACTCAGGGACATATGGCAAAAAAGCATGCATCCACATTAGATTCCTCCAAAACAACACCATCCAAGGACACTCCCATCCCCACACCTGATCCCAAGGACACACAGACACTTGCCATGTCTGCAGTGAACCTGGTGCCTGCCACGACTAAGCCCAAACACATTCCAAAGGCAGTTTCACCCAAAACGTCGACTCCCACCCACACCCCTGTGAAGCATGGACAAGAGAGAAAAGTGAGGAGTGTACATCAACAACAGGGGATGCAGGGCAAAAGGCAAGGCTACCCCTAGCCTACCACCAGGTCCAGAAAATCCACACGTGGGGAGCCACCTGCACCTGCTACACCTTTGGGGAAGAGTGAGGCTGTTGTGCCCACCTCACTTCTCACTCCGGCCAAGACACTTGTGGGATATCGGATCCCCAAACAGTTGAGACCCAGCCCTCCACATTCACCCTCAGCCACTGAGCCTCCACACAGCATGTCTCCACCTCCCGTGCCACCACTCCACCCGGTCCAAGCAGCCCTCAGGATCCCACATCCATGGATCCCTCTACCTCAGCCAGTTCTCTCCCTCCCAGGTCCAGTCCTCCAACTGGCCACGACAATCAGCCCCCTCCCAGTTCAATTTCAAGCCAAAGTTGAAGCCAAGTCCCCCTCCCCACACCATTTCTCCAACAGCGGTGCCTGGACTGCCCAATTGAAGCCCCTGACCTGTGGGGATTCCCATGGCAGTGGACTGTGTTACCTATTTGATGTGCAAGTTTACATGCACACATGTGCGGACTTGAAATTTGGACTGGCCAATGGCCTTGATGTTTTGCACTTTTGATGCCTATGCAGAGTTTATGTAATAAAGACTATTACTCATGTTGTGAGCTTTGTCGCTGCCCTTGCTAATGATGCAGTGCAATGTATGTGTATATGTTCATGTGACACATGCTCTGTATGCAACATTCACATTGGCATATACCTGATTTTCTTTTTCAGAGGTTGCCAGAGGTTACAGGCACTTTTGTGCTTCTTGACTCAGAGGCTTGAGGGGGCACTGATGGTTGTCCGTGGTGATCTAATCTTATCCTAATCATTCTATTGTCAGGTCTCCAATTTTGTACACGTCATATTTGGATGCTGTACCACAACAGAAGAGAATTCTATCCACAGGATAACTTGTGTGGTGGACAGGGTCCGTCATATCTATGGGATCTATCTTGATGTGTGAACAGTAGTGTGGATGTGTAGTCATCTTGTGTAGGCCTGGCTTCATAGTCACATGGGTACATTTGAATGTGTGCAGTTGAGTAGTCATACAGTGTGATTGGCCTATCATTGGCAGAAGTGGTGATGAGTATGTGCCCCTGAACACGACACCTACACACATGTATGATCCAGGTAATGAGTGCCTGTTTGTTTACATTGACAGACACGTGCTTTAGATAGTGGGCATATGTAGGAGTTGTTGGTTGAGCACTGTGCAGTGTGTTGGTATGACCTTGTAGTCCTGGGGTACACCTACTTGTTGTCGCTGTCAGTTGTGAGTATGCAGAGTGGTTCACTGCAATGTCTGTGTTGTGGTTTTTTGATCAGCCATGGCTCTTGCTTACGTTTGTGCTCACTGTGCTGACCTGCTCAGGCAAACTGACATTATAAGTGGCATTTCTCATACATTGGTGTCACTTTACATCATTTGTTGGACAAGTATGTGGTATTGAGAGTCATACCATCCCCAATGGGGGCTTTTGATGGCTACACATTGTGAGTTACTCCTCTATGTGTTTTTGCTCTGTACACTCCTCACCTGTCCAATACTGATGTACACACCACTTCAGTCTAATGTCTTCCACCCCATGCCTTGCTAGTGTGTGACCCCCACCACCACTGCATAGTGTGACACTATACTGTGGGAGGATGATCTGTGTCCAGGACCAATGTTCCACTCAGGACTGTTTCACAATTTGTTATGTGCTATTTTCTTCTACTTGATTGCAGTCATGGTTGCTCATGTACAGTGCAGATGTTTGTCCAGCACAGTCCTCTAGTCATGTTCCATGCATCTGTGTTTTCCAGAGTTGTGCAGCAGTGGGTGATAGCTAAAGTATATGTGTGTTTGCTGAGGTACTGCTACTCATCCTGAGTGTGATGTGATCTGTGCCCTGTGATGATTTGTGGTGTTGAAGTTCATGGTGGAGCACTCAGATATGTGTGATACTGGTTTTGTTGGTGTTCACACACTGCTTACTGTACATGCACTGCTGTGAGTGTATGTTGCCTTGTCCGTGCCTGGTGTGAGTCCCCCTGATGTCCAGCTGAGTTTGCTATGTGATGATTTTGTATGTGCATATGTTGTGTACTTGTTGTTGATGGATGCAGTCTTTGGCCTGTGTTGGCTCTTTCCACTGACAGGTCCATGTGTGTGTAATGTTATATTTGCATGACATTGTGTGTGAGGAGTTTGTGTATTGGAATACATTCAGATGTGTATAGAATTTGTTGTGTGCATTTCTTGTGTGACTCACATGCAGCAATGTGGGGTCTTGTTCATTGGCTTGTTTTGAGTGCAAAATTGTGCTAAGGCCCTCTATATTTGAGCAGTCACTTGTCAGGAGTGTGTATGTGCATGCTTGTGCTACACATGGACACCATGCTCACTTGGTAACTGGTGGAGTGTATATGTCTGTGTTTCAGCTTTGTTCTATTGCACACAGTTGGTGTTCATGATTGGCATTTGATCATGTATTTTTTGATTGGGTTGGATGATGGTGTCTGTGCAGTTAGCCAGAGTAAAAATGTTATCTATTCCTGTGCTCTCTAGGGTTGCATTGCCTATCCACTGTTTGCCTACACATGGGTGAGCTTGTTAGACTTCTTTGGATGCTGTTTGTGAGACATGTGTTTGGCAAATGGTTTTTGAACAGCATTGGTTCAGACATCCCTGAGTGGGATTCCGACATTTGTAGATACACACCAGGGTGTGGCATTGGTTCTCAGGAAACGCACAGGACATTATTTGCACCTTTATCTGTGTTTCTCACAGGTGTGGAGTAGAGAAGGTGTGAGATGGGTAGAGGAGGGGTATGTGTGAAGGTCATACTTGGGTTTGACAGTCAGGGAGTGTGATAATGAGCCATGAGAGTTGTGCTGGTGGCATGCACATGTCAAGGGAGTTGACACAGATGTGGGGCTGGTCACTGTATGGCTTATGACAGTTCCTATCATTCCTGGGCCAATGCATAGCTTGCATTGCTGTATCACAGGGATATTGCACAGATGTTACTTTAGTTATATTTCATTCAATGTGCCACCCATGTCTGATTTGATGGCCTAGGTGTAGTGTAATATGTTGCACCTCTTGCATGTCATGTACAAATGCTATCTGAGATATCTCCATGTTTTACATGCACTGTGCACTCCACTTTAGGCTAGTTTAGTTATTGTCATACATTGCTGCTGACTTATGGTATGTGTATGAGGCTAAGTTTCAGTGTGTGAGCTGTCTGAAGGACTTGACATGCAGTGTGAACAGTTCCATGGTTGTTAATCTACACAGTGACTCTTCATTTCTTAAATTACTCACTTTGATTCACATGAGTGTAAGGCAGGTGTGAGTAGGAGGAGGGTTGTCCTGAGTCTCAGGTCAGAGTTTCCTGCTGTCAAGATGGAGTCTTCCTGAAACTTTGGCATTCATTCACTACTTTGCAGTTGGTGCTCCCTTTGTTGAGGTGTAGTGATGGTTTGTAGGTGTTCTGTGAGTTGGCAGTGTAGTCAGTGTTGTTGATGTACTGGACATACTCACATGGTGTCATTTATTGCAGCAGTACACTGGTGAGTCAAATGCACAGTGGTGCTTACTTTGAGTTTGCTGTTTGAGTCAGAAATGTCTCACTGTGTTGCATGATATGGGCAGTCATTGTGTGATATGGTCTGCCATTGTATGTGATGGGCCTATCAATGTCTGCTTGGGGGCTGTGGTGATCTGTGATTGTGAGGCAGTGGTGTCTAATATGATGTGTCATCTACCTGGGCTCACTGACTCATTCCAACACCTTGTTGCCCTACTGTGAAATACACATACACACCCTACTTGGTCTGCCCTCCTCTGTTCCACATTGTATGTGGACTGACCCTTATTTGTGTGCAATGATGACTATGGTCATTTTGGAGGGACTCTTGCCTCACCCTACACTCATGTTACTATACATTTGAAGGTGTTCCTAATGAGATGACACTCTAAGGGGTCGATTCCGATCCGGGTCGGAAACCGTACCGACCGACACGGACCTGTAATGGAGACCGACCGACACGTTCCGGCGCCGTACGACCCGCGCAGTACGATGCAATGCGTGTGAATTACAAGCGACTCGTACGGAACACAAGCCGCACGACCGAACCGTACGGGAAAAAGTGATTCGCCAGTAAACGGACCTGGAACCGCACCCACCGACACGCATCAGGAATGGACGCGACCGACACGGACCCGCGCTGTACGACCCGCGTAATACGATGCAATGCGTGTAAAACAAGACCGACTTGCACGGAGCACAAGCCGGAAGACCGAGACGTACAGAAAACAGTGACTACCAAACAGTAGACTCCATTGCGTCCAACTCGTTCGCCAACGAAGAAATACAGCAGAATGTCAGTGTGACAGTCTCGGATTACCCCGCAAGAGCCACTGGCAGCGTCCGTCCCGGTCAAATGAACGTCTCCATCACGCCCACCAAAACCTAAGGAAAAAAGACCAAAAAAGGACCAAACAAGCACTGACAAAGCCAATTAATAAAAAAACATGGAACTAAGGCACACCCACAACTCCACCTACATAAAGGCCCAAATCCACTCCCATGATCCCTTGCTATTTTCAAACACATGACAGCAGAGGAGACAACTACACAGCACTCTGAGCAACACCCACACCTCACCCACCACACAACATCCACACCATTACCACTTCCTAAACACACTCACAACAAGCAAGAGAAACTGACACCCACACACCCTCACTTACACCCTCACACACACATCAACCACCACAACCACCCAGCACCATGCCCCCAAAGAAGAATCCAAAGTTCACAGATAGTGAGTTGGTAGTCCTGGTTGATGAAATACTCCGAGTAGAGCCACATTTATTTGGAACCTTGGTCCAACAGACCCCCATGTCACAGAAAACAAAGATGTGGGAGAGGATCGTCGACAAGGTGAACGCACAAGCACCTTGCCTGTGCACAAAGGATGACATCCAGAACAGGTATTATGATGTGCGCAGGAGGGTCAAGAAGCTCATAGGCAGAGACCATGCCTTGAGCCAGCACACTGGCAGTGGCCCACCTGCAAAACCAACATACTTCACGTCCTGGGAGGAGAAAGTGCGGGCCATACTCCCACCGGAGGGCATCCATGGATTAACAGGAATACCAGAGCCTGGTGAGTACACAACCAATCTAGTCAATATTGTGTGGCAACACACACACATCACTGCCAAGGGGACATTGGAAACAAGTAGCGTCAGCAAATGCAAAGTAAGCCAGAAAAAATGTAATTCTGTGATGTGTATGCCAGTTACACAAACGCAACAGCTGCTATCTCAGAGTAATATCAAACTAGGTCATAACATGTAAAAACCTAACAACAAATACAGCAAGGCATTGGCCCTAAACACCAACAAACACTGTCAGCCATCTTGTCAGCACTGTTACACCACCTCACAGGGAAGCTGAGTCACAGTGAGGAAGGTCAGGGATGCTGGGAGGGTGGGTGTAGCCAAAAGCTTGATGGGAGTTGTAGTCACAGACACCAGACCCTCTCCCACATGGTCCATCAAGTCCACCCTGAACTATGTTCACCTCACAGGGAGTGGAAAAGTACTGCCAAGATGGCTGACGCTGGGCTCTGCTGTGGGGACCACAAGGCCCTGTTGGGAGTACTGCTCATACAAACACCAGGACACCACTGTCAGCCATCTTGCCAGCACTGTTACACCACCTCACAGGGAAGCTGAGTCACAGGAAGGAAGGTCAGGGATGCTGGGAGGGTGGGTGTAGCCAAAAGCTTGATGGGAGTTGTAGTCACAGACACCAGACCCCCTCCCACATGGTCCATCAAGTCCACCCTGAACTATGTTCACCTCACAGGGAGTGGGAAAGTACTGCCAAGATGGCTGACGCTGGGCTCTGCTGTGGGGACCACAAGGCCCTGTTGGGAGTACTGCTCATACAAACACCAGGACACCACTGTCAGCCATCTTGCCAGCACTGTTACACCACCTCACAGGGAAGCTGAGTCACAGGAAGGAAGGTCAGGGATGCTGGGAGGGTGGGTGTAGCCAAAATCTTGATGGGAGTTGTAGTCACAGACACCAGACCCCCTCCCACATGGTCCATCAAGTCCATCCTGAACTATGTGCACCTCACAGGGAATGGGAAAGTACTGCCAAGATGGCTGACGCTGGGCTCTGCTGTGGGGACCACAAGGCCCTGCTGGGACTTTTGCTCCAACAAAGAACAGGACACCACTGCCTGACATCCAGAACTTTAACTTGGACTCCCTGCAATGGAAGCATCCTAGAGGGGGGATTAGCTGGCCCCTGTGGGAGAAGGTGGGCCTGAAAGTACACCAAATACCAGCAATCCCGCAAATACACACACCTCCACAGCAGGAACAAATACACCCCTTGGGACCACTCACACAAAAAGTAAATGCCCATGCGAGATGCCTGACACATTGGCCAGACGTATGAATTGGCTGCAAATCACACCAATGCACTTGCCCCCTCAAACTCCTTCACACTGAAAGCCATCGCAACTGTATGTATCCTCTCACTGTCTGGTCCTGCAGTGTGGCAGGGGTGCCCCCTGGCCTGGTTGTGAAGGTGTGTGCCCTCTATGACAATTGGGGAGGAGTAGGCTTAGCACATACCAAAAGCCACACCCCAAACCACATATACACCATTCACAGGTGACACATGATAGTGAATGGAATGGCCACAGCAACATAGCTGACTCCGTAGCATGGTGTCATTTACACAAGGCACTGTGGTGATCTGCATTCCACTCCTACATCGTGCAGCGTTGATTGCATCCCTCACACAACAATCCCCTCACTGTCATTGACACTTGCAACACAAGGAGCAACCTGGCCTGGGCAGGAGTAGGCATACAACTCACAGCAGCATAAGTCAAACACACAAACCTCTGTCCCTCTCTCATGAGCATGGGATAGTCTGCGATCTGCCGTTGTGAATACCCCTTACCATGGAGGACATTGACCACATAAATGACATCATCACGCACAGAACTCTGCCCCAACATCATCAGCTATGGATAACACCATCCAATGTGTGAAATGAGATGTGAACTAGGGACACACACAACAAAATAGTATCTACACAGTGAATGCAGCCATACCGTACTGTGACCATGTTGTTCAGACACAACAATGTTACTCACAAATACAAGCACAAATGCCAGCACACAACGTCCAAACGTGCTACACATTGCAAGTGGAAGTGCATGTATGTCATTGTTAAAGTACGAATGTTGAGAGGAGGGACACACCTGTGTCAGGCACTTGAGGGCACATGAGTAGCAATGCCTATTTACAGTCAAACAATCATGAAATGAGATATTCATGCACACAGCCCTACGTGCCCATCAAAATGCTCAAGCATCGAATGACATTGTGCTAAACCAAAATAGACACCCGTCACTGACAATGTAGGACAATGCAATGTAAATACACTCATCATGATGTGCAGTGGCAACTAATGTGTGCGAACCGTTGATGTGTGCAGATACATTACATACATTGTGTGTCTCTTACACCCACAGGGGATGCTGGGGACCCAGCAAGAACAGAAGACGAATCCCAGCCCCAGACTCTGGATGACCCTGACCTCCCCGGTGTGGATGCCTCTATGTCCTCTTCGGACGAGGATGAACAACCTGGCACCTCCGGTGTGGCCCCGCTCCCAGCCCCAGCAGCTGCAACATCAGCACACCCAGCCACCACTCCTGGACCACCTGTGAACACCTCAATCACCCCTGCCAACACAGCCAGACCAAGGCAACAGGACAACGATGGCACAGGTACACAGGGCACCCAGGAGCTGACGGATAACAACACCAGTGCCAACACAGACAGGGGCCCAGTGTCGCCTGTGCCTGCCAGGGCAGGTCCTGCCCGTGTGGGCAGGGGTGGTGTGAGGGTGGTCAGGGTGAGGCCACGACCTGCAGATAGGGCTGGACTGCAGGAAGATCTGCAGTTGAGACGCATCATCGATGCGTACCAGGAAAGCACCGGAGGATTTGGCCAGGTTGTGGGGATCCTCAGGGACATGCAACAGCAGCAGGCTGCACATCATGCCAGAATGGACTCCCACATGACCCGGATGGAGTCCAAAATGGACACAATTGATGAACTCACGGCCGTGCATAGGGACATACTGACATGCCTCCGCCAGATAGCCAACTACATGACCACACCTCCCTGTGTGCCCACTACATCAGTTGCCACTACATCAGCAACTGCCACAGGGAAGGAGGTGGACTCTGGCGGAGAGTCCTCTGCACCACAGTAGCCTGAACTTGAGGGTCCCCCTGAGAAGAAGAAGAGGGGTCATCCGAAGAAGGACAAGTAAGAGGCAGATGGCCATGCATACCCACCAGGACGTGACTACCTGTTCTAGACATCATCCAATGTGTGCAAAGTGTTCACCTTGTTGACTGTCGCTAAACTCCCACACATGTGATGGAGGGTCTAAGTTGGACCAATGTTCCAAAGGACTGTGGACTTTACTCTAGAAATTTCATCAATCAACACTACCAACTGCACTGTGAGCTTTGGATTCCTATTACACTGTACAGCACTTTCACTTACGTATAACTTACAAACACATGCATGTGAATAAATTCACTATAACACAATACATGCCTCTGTTGCGACTGAAACTTGGTTTGTGTTATTGAGAGTATGACCTGTGAAAAGATGTCTGTGCATGTGAACTACTACAGCTATGTAAACACAGTCATGTGAGTCATGGTGATGTGACACATATGAGGTAGACACCCCACTACGTCAACACAACACATACTTACCATGCCCATCTAACTCATCGTCCTAACTTATGTGAACATAGAATGCAGTGAGATGCATATACACAACACCCTTCTTGAGTCTGTGGCAAGATGCCCACAGGTACAGCATGCAAATGAATGTTGGATGTGTGGAGACCGACAACGCACATCCCAAAGTGAAGCACAGGTTTATTACACATTTGAAACATGTTGAAGCCACCACAGATGCAAGGTAATCACACGTGACAGTGGCCACACAGTCACCAAGTGTGGAATAATTAAAGTCCAGGGGTGTGTGGCACATCACTTGTTGGTAGACGACTACTTCCACCCTGGAACTGGATTCTGGGAGTCGGGGGTCAGAGTTGAACAAACAGCCAAAGTACCCTGTGAAGGACAGAAGAACACGATAGAACAGCAATACACATGCCCGAAACATGTCACAAGATACCCACACAAAACCACGTAATCATGTCAACACTGTTGAGGAGTACAGACTACCTGAAAGGACACATCACTGCACGCATCCAGTCAAGTAGCACACAGCCACACTCACACAGCAACTGAGCACCACCAACACATATCAGCAAACACAATACATTGTCAAAACATCCCTGTATACTCACATTCAGGCGAAAATGTTGTTGATGAGCTGTGTGCGGACATCACCCTCATCATCATCATCACTGGCATCGTGGCCCAGGCCAGGATCCTCCACAGGTGGCGGATGTTGGTCATCGTCATCCGGGATGAGAGGCAACTCCTTCCTCACTGCCAGGTTTTGTAGCATGCAGCAGACTATGATGATTTTGCACACCTTAGCAGGTGCATATGGGAGGGCCCCTCCTGTCTTGTCCAGGCAGCGGAAGCGGAAGCGACTCTTCAGGAGACCAAAGGTCCGCTCGATCACTCTCCTGGTCCGACCATGTGCCTCATTGTAGCACATCTCTGCTGGTGTCACAGGGTTCCTGAGGGGTGTCAGCAACCACGGCATGTTGGGGTATCCGGAGTCACCTACATACAGACAATTGCACATTAGCTGAGTTTGAAAAGAGCGTGGAAAACAACATTGCCAAACACACACAATGTCAAACAGTCAGTACACACCGACAAGCCAGGCACGCTTGGTTCTGCATCTGGTTCTGCATCTGTGCCATCATCCTCCGGATGCGACTAATCCTCATGATGTACGCATCGTGCGCAGAACCGGGAAATCGTGCACACACATGTGAAATAGACATGTCCGCCAGACATACCACCAGAGCATTAATTGAATGGAAATGTTTCCGGTTCCGGTATGGCATCTCATGTGCATGTGGTGGTACCAAAGCCACATGTGTCCCATCAATGGAGCTGATGACATGTGGCATCCTCCCCAGTGCATAGAAGTCACTCTTGATGTCAGTGAGTTGTTGTGGGTTAGGGAAATGGATGTAGAGGTCGAGGAAAGTCAACATTGCCTCCAACACATTGCGCAGCACACGGCTGAACATAGTCTGTGACATCCCACCAGCAGACGCCACAGTGTATTGAAAGGTACCGGTGGCAAAGAAGTGTAGGGCAGCCATCACCTTCAACTTGGGGGTCAGCGCTGTAGGGTATGGCCGGCCAGGTTGCAAATGTGGGGCCAACTGCTCCGCCAAATCCTCAATCAGTGGCCTGGTGAAGCGGTACCGTCGGATGCAGTCACGTTCAACCATGGTAGCAAGGTCAGGGAACGGTCTATGGACAGCTGGTCTCCTGCAGTACATAGGTGTGCAAAGAAAGATAGTAAGTTCCCCTACCTATGTGGCACTGACCATGCTAAATTTCACATGAGACATCACAAAAAGACACAAGTGCTTTATGTGTGTGCTGTTGTGTATGGACACATATGTCACCTACATGCCCATCATCTCACCTCTCATCTCAACATATGTACACAAGTTCCATGTTGTGCTGTGTCAACTCAATGGGCTGTGTCACAGTACATCTGTACTGATATCACATACCAAACACACACCACAGTGACAAGTGAGGACAGATGTCTTCCCTGCATCACAGCTCCTTGACAGGCAGATACTCAGGGACCTTGTATTGCCACACAGACACTGGCATGATGTGGCGTATCATGTACACGCCACTACATGCCCATGACTCCCACAGGAAGTGTCCACTGATGTCTCTGCAGGACTTACATGGACATCTGTGACACACAGACACAACATCAATGTGCATGCACAAACCACATGGATGTGGAGACTGTTTACCATTGGGCACATGGAATCTGAGACATCAGGAACACAATATGCGCACAGACTGTGGATGTACATCACAATTGTGGCACTGGAACACCCTGTGACACACATACCATCCCACCTAAGAGTCAGGGTGCATGTAACATGTCATACACAAAGTCCCCCTGGAACTGTGTACATGCCTCAAGCTCTGAACTGTACAGTTATCTATTACAGTGGTAATGTGCACGAACACACAAAGGAAGCTGTCCCCATGAACCCTTGCACAGTCTGGGAGTGGCTGCCACAAAGTGCTACACAACAAATCATATGTTGACCCCCATACACACACAGGTAATGCAGCCTTACATGCCTGTGTCACAGGCTGTGGTGTTGCAGGTGTGCACCTGAGTCCCTGGCAAGTAACAGTGTGTGGCATCCGTTAGCCAGTGACACCAACAGTGGCAGACGCGGGTGACCTCAGGAAAGACGCGTCGTACAGTACGAGACCGATCCGTGCGCATCCCTGGCCCATAGATTGTAATGGGGAGAGACGCGGGTGAGTTTTCAAAATACGCGTCGTACACCCAGGGACCGAGCCGTGCATACTCATTGGCTATGGACTATCATGGAGACGGGTGCGTGTTGTTTTACAAAATACGCGTCGTACACCCAGGGACCGAGCCATGCATACGCATTGGCTATGGACTATCATGGAGACAGGTGCGTGTTCTTTAACAAAATACGCATCGTACAGTCAGGTACCGAGCCGTGCATACGCATTGGCTATGGACTATCATGGAGACGGGTGCGTGTTGTTTTTCAACATACGCGTTGTACAGTCAGGTACCGAGCCGTGCATATGCATTGGCTATAGACTATCATGGAGACGGCTGCGTGTTGTTTTACAAAATACGCGTCGTACACCCAGGTACCGAGCCGTGCATACGCATTGGCTATGGACTATCATGGAGACGGGTGCGTGTTGTTTTTCAAAATACGCGTTGTACAGTCAGGTACCGAGCCCTGTGCACGTATTGGCTATGGCCTGTCATGGAGACGGACGCGGATTTGAAATTTGTACGAATCGTGAGCCGAAAATTCAGTTGGCTCACCACAACAATGTTGCAATTTCAATGGTGTTCTGAAGTTGAAATTTTAAACGTTGCGGAAGGCGTGTACGACTTGTGCAATTCCATGGATTGGCCAGATTCATTAGATGCAAATGTGTCGGACCTATTGCATTGTACGCATGGGACAGATTCTGACTCTGCAGCACAGATATAAGGCTGTGTGTGGCCCTGAGAGCTCACTTGCCTGCACTACATGCTCCAGATTGACATCTCTGCTACCACTGCTGCTGTCTCTGCATCCTCTGGCTTCAAGAATGGCACGTACTGTGGAGAGGGCCCCAGCCTTCACAGAGGAGGAGAACCAGGCCCTGCTGGACAGCCTCCTTCCACAGTACAGCAAGCTGTATGGGAAACCAGGGGAGCAGGTGAGTGTGCAAACCACATCCTTTCTCATTGCGCATGTTGTCTGACTAGCAGTACTAGCATTGTGTACACCAGTGGCTAGCATGCTCACTGAGTAGCTGTCACCCCCAAAGTGTGTAGATACATGTACTGAACAGGTACTGTGCTGACAGAGTGCAAATTGAGTAGTTTGTCATTCCCAGGCAATGTTTGCATGTTGTAACTGCTGGACAACTGTCCATTACCATGGTTGCACTACCTGTGTACATCTTGTGCCCCTGTGATAGAGACATTTATTTTCATACTGTGTGATGCACAAATATGTTGCATGTGTAGTGATGCTCTTCTAACTTTGTCATCCTCACAGGTTGATGCCCATCAGAAGCAGGAGATCTGGCTGACCATCGCCCGGGCAGTACGATCTGTGGGGGTCTACAGGCGCCGCATCCGCAACTGCCAGAAGAGGTGGCAGGACCTTTGTGGCTGGACCTGGCGGATCGCAAGAGTCCAGCTGAAGCTGTCGCCTCCTCGAAGGAGGGGCGGAAGACGGCACCTGACACCCCACATGCTCCGGATACTGGCGGTGGTCTTCCCTGACCTGGATGGGCAGTTGAAGGCCAGACAGCAGCAAGGAGGGGGTAAGTGCTAGCCTTTTCTGTGACCTTTGTCTCACATGCTGTTTGCACTCCTTTAGGCTGGTTACACTCCCACAGTGCATCTGTCTGCTACAACAAGAGTCATGTTCCTCCATTGTGTTATGCCCCATCCTCATCTGATACACAGGTGTGGCCCTTTCAGTCTGTGACTTCTGTTACTTGGGTTTTGTGTCCTTGCTGTTAACTAAGGTTAAAGTTGGGGACAGCATCTGCTACAGGGACTTTGTTGTGGGCTTCATGACTGGGTCAATTGGTTACACATTTTCCGAAATCTGACATGTACTGTGTGTGGTCCATTTATATGTGTCCAACTGCTGATCTGACTCACCACATGTGCCTGGGGTATTTACAACACACCCATGCAGCAGGTGAGACCAATTTTGGGGCCACAGAAGAATGTACATCATGTGTGTCACACATGCATAGCCACCTGCCTCGTGTTCAGGGTAATCCCATGTTGCACAGGGACCAGGACAGGTATACCCTCTCCGGCTATAATTAGCATTCTGCTCTCCTACTCCTGTGTGTCATCCAACATGTTGGACATTGTGTAATGTGCACTCAGGTGACTGCCTCTGTGTCATTGTGTACTGGCCTAGCTTTTCGGACTACTCGAGTGTGACACTGTTTGGGGTGTGCAGCCATCTGATATGTGGATGTTGAGTCTGCACATGGGGTAAAACATAGGTGTATCATGACTTGAGTGTGCCCAATGGTCAGTTCAACATTCAAGTGCAAGCAGCTCATTATCGTTCTCATCAGCCTGTGATGTGTACATGTGTACAGAGTTGTGTTTGCACTTACTCAGATGTCACATGTGAATGACGTGGGTGCATCAGAGTCCTAATGATGTGGGCAGCAGGGGGTGTACATGTGCACTTGACAGCTACCGAGCTTGCATTCCCAAAACATTCATGATGGTGGCACAGTGCAGACTGCTGTTTTTGGTATGCACTGCCCCTGTGACAGGAGCCAATGATGACTGATTTGCCAGACATGGCTGTGCCATGGCATACCACTTGCAAAGGTGTATCCTGCAGTATTGTGAGATGTCATGCATGCACCCATTTTTACATTGACTATCAAGACATGACGCCATCATGGTGTCTGGTGATGAGTGACGAACCATTCTATCGGCAATGACTCTGCCCATCCCTTTCCCTGACACATGTACTGAGTAACTGGCAGGAGAAGGGATATGTGTGTAGTGACACATTTCAATCTTAACTCTTGGAAGTTGGACAACGGTCTATGTGGTGCATATGTGCACACATGATTGTTTCCATCCTACATGCACCACATAGATGGCTCCATGGATATGAGGGATATGAGGGGCATGGTTGAGTGGCAGGCCGACAAGTGGCTAGTTCAAATATATGTCAGCACTTTTTGCAATGTTTAGCAACTGATGCCAAGGCTTGATCTGTAATGTGCTGTACTTACTGTGGTGTGTCAGGTCAATACAGGTGACTGATGTGGATCTGTTTTTCATGATTGTTTGCAGATACATCTACGGCCACAGGAGGAGACAGCTCCACGAACCAGGAGGAGCCGCAGAGCCAGACTGGGTCAGCTGCCGGGGAGTCGGAGGAACCCAGTGGCACGGAGGGTGAGGGGAGCCACACCGAGGAGACCTCAGCGCCATCCACCTCAGCTGAGGAACACAGCAGCTCGGATGATGACTCCCTTGTGGAGGCGGGTGACAGCAGCCACCAGACACCAGCTAGCAAGTCTGTCCCTGTCTCCCCTGCTGCCCTGAGTGTGGAGTCTGTGGACTTGCTTGAGCGGCTCCATGTAGGGCACACATCGGTGCTGAGTGTCCTCAATGCTCACACCAGTCTGTTGACACATCTGGTGTCCTTCATTGAGGGCATCTCATCTAACATGTCTGCCCTACAGAGGACCAATCAGTCCACGGCCTCCTCACTGACAGCAGCAGTGTCCCTCCTCCAACAGGCCCTCACACCTCCTACCTCTGCCCCATCCACAATCCCCACTACCCTACCTGTCCAATACACACACACACCGGCACAGGCAAGCACCACCA
This sequence comes from Calotriton arnoldi, assembly GCA_963921515.1. Classification (NCBI taxonomy): domain Eukaryota; kingdom Metazoa; phylum Chordata; class Amphibia; order Caudata; family Salamandridae; genus Calotriton; species Calotriton arnoldi. Next base: position 2,457,906 of record CAWUFW010001825.1, on the reverse strand, counting down.
CAGACACGAGCAGCACACGGCCATGCACGCCCAAATCCCAACGCACACGCACGCACACTCAGGGGACTGATACCACACACACAGGGGATGGGGCCCAGACACACACACAGGCATCCATGAGCACTCCGCAGTCCTCAGATACCTCTCCCTCCAAAACCCCTTCCCTTGCCTCACATGCAACCCCCCCTTCCCAGAAGCTCTTCCTCTGTGACCTTGGCCTCTTCCCCACAGATCTATCTGATCCTACTCACAAGGGGAAGAGGAAGTCACCACGCACAGAGGGGAGTTCCCCTGCCACACGGACACCCTCCCCAGGCGCAGTAACACTGAGGCCCCCATACGCAAATCCCCCGGACCAGGAAGAGCAAGACCCCACCAAAATCACACAGTTCCACCACACAGTCTCCATCCTCCAGCCCCCAGGCCACCACTCCACAGGTTCCCCCACCACACCCTGCCCCAGGTTTCCACACACACCAATACCACATCCCCAAAATGATCAGGCCCTCCCCCCCTGGCACATGCACTTCCACCCCCACCCCACACGCTCAGCCTGTTCCTGCCACTGGTGTGGAGACCGTGTCCCCCCTCTGTCCTGGCCACCTCATCTGCACCCCATTCCACTCCTTCGGAGATTGGCACTGCAGTGGAGTCCACATCCACTCCGTCTGACTTGGGCCCTGCAGTGGAGAACCCGTCCACTACATCTGACCTGCCCATTGCATTGGTGCCGGCACCCACCACATCTTGCTTGAGCCCTGCATTGGTGCCGGCATCCACCACATCTGGCTTGAGCCCTGCAGTGGTGACGGCACCCACTGTATCAGACACCTCCACTGCAGTTGCCAGTGACACTCCTGCACCCACCACCCCTCCCCTGCCTCATTCTGCTATCCCCTGATCTGTCCCTGCGGTGCCTGGCCGGCCCATATGTATGCCCCTCCAAGGGGGGATGTCCCCTGTCGGTAGCAGTGCAGGCAAGCTATGGGTGACATTTGTCACATTTTACCCTGTTTGGACTATGTGAATGGACTAGCCATTGGCCTTTGTTTACTTTGGACTTCACAGTTTAAAAGTTCCAATTGCTGAATAAAGCCTCTATTGGTATCGAGTGGTTTTGCTTTTGATGTACATGATGTTGTTGAGTATTATCATGCATTTGCTGTTGTAATATTGTTGTTGAGATCAGGAAAGTGAAGTGTTGGTGTGATGGACTCCATGTGGCCCATGGGATATGTGTCCAATTGTGGTCTGTAGCCATGTCATACTTTTCAGCAATCTGAGTGTGTCATGATTACCAAATTTGGCACAGGGATTTTCATCTTTCATTTGCCAGATGACATTTGTGGCTTGCAGTAATGCACATCTGTTGGGCTCAACATTGTTAAATTTGTCTATCTCCCTGACTGTGGGCCCATCTCCACTGGACATGTAGGTTTGCGCATCAATGATGTGGAAGTCTACTGTGTCATCAGTGCAACTTGCTAAACATGTGTATTGAGTATGTGCAGATGACTTGAGGGACACCCCATACACAGGCTGATGTGACCAGAGCCTTCATTGTGTTGTAAATGTTGGCTCAGTGACCAAGGTTTATGGTGACATAACATAGCCCTGCATAGACAACGTTTGGCACAGATGACCTTCCACAGGAGTGGAGTCACCTCATGGCAGTGTGTTATTCTGTGACATTGCCTGAGCCCATGGTGTGTGTTCTGTGAGCATGTCTGTGTGTGTTCCCTTCCATTCCTTTTTACTACACACGCTGTATTCCCTACAGATGTTCCAGTTTGTGGTGCTTGCTGAGTTGTCCTGTGTTCATCTCACAGCTTGGGACAGGGTTTTCTTGGCTGTTGGTACATGGCTAACTACTGGTCATTAGGGTGTCATCCCTAGGTGTGTTTGTTGTGAGGTCCTGGGATGTGGGCAAACGCACGTGGGACACATTCAGGATTCCCCAAGGCCATTTTGTGTTTACGCCATCATGTTGTTATGTCTATGTGGTATCTTTCAGTGATTGTGACACGTGTATGTGTGTGTGACTGCTCCCACTCCTCAGGTACAGTGGTGCAATGTTGGAAGGTGTCAGCATGTGTTCAATATGGGTATCCTTGGGTTCTTAATTGGTGTGTGACTGTGGCAGGGATCCCAATGATTCTAGTGCATTTTAGCTCATGGCAATGTCCTGCATACTGTGCAGTGTGTCAGACATTCACGAGGATCGTTGACTGGGCACGTGTGATGAATTATGGGTACCTTAGATCCCCACCCCCACCCCTGGGATTGTCATGGGTGCATGTGCAGTGTCACCAGTCCATGTGGGCTTCACTGATGCACATTGGTGCAGATCCAGGTGTGTGGTGTTTGGAGTGGCCAAATGTGAGTTGTGTTGTAGCTAGGTCCCTACCTCCATTTGGGCCTTGCATTACAGGCCATGCCCTGTGGTTTCTGTTTGTGTGATGGCAGTTTTTTGCTCAGGAATCATGACCCAGTGTGCACAGGTGACTGTGCTTCACAGTATGTGCAACATCTACATTTGTCATCACAGGGGAATTACTATGCATGCTAGTGTCACCACATTGTGGGGTCCCTGTGTTGTATTCCTCTTAGGGTGTCCATAAACGGGCTTTCCAGTATCATGTCCTTATATAGGCACAATTCGCCCTGCCCTTATATAGGCATAAAATCCCAGCCCTTATTTAGGCATTAAACCGTGCACTCCAAATACAGGCATGGTCTCTGACATCCGTCCACCCTAACGTCACAACGAGTTCATGAAGAACAGACCCTTAGGCTGCGGGAGTTTCCCTAGCCCAGGACTATTGATTTCTTCAAGGACTCATATATTATGCATGAACCATTATTCCTTAGGGGTTCATTCATGACGTCTTCCGCTGTCCGACTCACGTCAATACTAACATTCTTAGGTACTTCTCAGGTATAAATATACCTTCCCTAGCCCCTGTAAATCAGAGGATACCTCAACTTCAGAGGAGCCCGTTTCCCGGCCTGACGCACTGTGAAGACGCTGTCATCCCTGCACGCAGAGAGTCCAGCTTCCAGTGATCTGACTTCCCTTGCGGGGTGTTGGAGTTCGAGTCTGGCAAAGAGATTCCTACCTCTCTCATTCTTCAGGTATTATTATTATTATTATTATTATTTGCATTTATAGAGCGCACGGCTACCTCCAACGGAGGTGTCCCGGCGCTAGAGAAACAGCAAAAAGTTCAGGCCATGAAGCAAGTCGGGGGGTTACGGGTGGTTAAATAACCACGTCTTGAGTGCTTTCCTAAACAATTTTTCTGACTTAGCCTTCCTAATATATATAGGCATTGTATTCCAAAGGACAGCTGCTTTCACTGAAAAGGAACAGCCTCCAGTTCTGGATTTTTTAAAACGGGGGATGACCAGCAGTTCATGTTGATTAGGTATGGAGCTGACAAGAACCTAGAGGGACTCTTGGCATACTAGGCATACTAGGCTTAACATACTCTTAGTATACCATAGTAAGGAATACTTCACCTACTTCATACCTCTCCCTACACCTAGGTTAGGTTAGGTACATTGGGGTAGAACTAGATTAGAAACGCATCGTATGAGTACTCGCATTTTTAGTCTGTGTTATTTATGTAAAGGCATATGTACTAAAAGATAATGCTATCGCAGTATTATTTATTTCTACTGCTCACACTGTACATTATTTATCTTGCATACTGTCTTGTGATCGTAACAGCACATTTTACTTACACCAGAAACAAGACTGTTCAATAAATCTTTTATTGAAACGCCCGTCTATTCTTTCTGTGTAACTTGGAGAAAACTAAGCATGCACGATTGAGCTGAGTGAAATAGTTATCTATTGTTTCCACGACTCTGGGACACGTTCTGATTCTAAAGGGAAACAAAGTGGTCATGTTTTGCGGCTGCCAGAAACTACTCCCTTCTTGTTATCCAAGGAGTTTCTAGTGGCCTCTGAGCTAGCTGGCACAAGTAATTAAGTTTAATATACTCGATAGGGACATACTGACCTTAGTCCTATGTCAAACCTATAGGATATATTATTCCAATGCGCAGAGCCTATTAGGGAAATAGGAGCTACACTACATGGCGCCCAACGGTTTGGTAAGGCGGTAATTCAACGTTAGATACTGAGTAACTCAGCCGTGCTTTTTCTCTCAGAGACCCCTACCCATATACTTCAAAAGACGTCTGGAGTGGGCAGGGTTAAGTATCCACCAAGGCTACATAGAGAAGCACCCTATATATTAGCTGTTTGGTTTGCTCAACGTTGAAGGATACAGTGTTCCAAAATATTGTGCACCTTATCTTTGTTTCCTTGAAACTTGTTCTACATTTTTCAAAAAACAAAATGACTGAAGCCGGAAACGGTGAAGCTGCGGCTGATCCAGCCCAAGCAGCAGTTTTTAACATTACAGGTTTAAATGAAACCGAGGAGGGTGTTATAGACATCCATCCAAACTTAAGAAGAGCCATCACTCTAAAACTCATAAAACATGGCCTACCACCAAGAGGAGGTAGAGCAGTTTTCGTGATAGAGGCACATGAATCCTTTCAGACAGAGGTATTCTATTCATGGGTAATATTTCCTGAATCCAATTCAGTAACACATGTTTCACTTCTACAAAGAAGATGATCCACCAGAGGAATACATTCCTTTCGAGGATATTGAAATTCCATTAACATACCAAGAGCATCAGCTCTGGTTTAAAGGCACCCTAAAACATCACAAAAACATTACCAGGCTCGGTCCACTAGGTAGACCAGGAGCAACATGGCCGATTCTAGCCGGCTACACACCTCATCCTGACATTGAAGAAATGTCAAACGAGGAACTACTTACTCAAATCACAGAGTTAATAAAAATTTACAGACAATTGGTCCAATATGTCATGCGGACTTTTACAGTCCAGCAACCATTAACAATTCCAAATCCAACTCCCTAACAGGGGAATACACTAAAAATTACACCACAGACTCTATACGCAGTCATGGGTAAAATGCCCACAAAACGTGAGCAAATTCCATTCTGGATAGCTCAAACAATTACTCAAATCGAAGCAGTATTTCCAAATACTAGCCCGTATGAGAAACACAGAATACTGACAATCAGTTTACCAATGGGGATCGCACCACAACTGGAAGACTGCACCACTTGGGGCTCAGTCTTTGCTGCCATCTATACTAAAACACATGGCATTCCGTCAATTGCGGTAATACCTGATGTCCTGAAACAAATTCAAAACGAATACGGGGCAGAACCTGCTCTAAATTTAGGTATGAAATTACTGAAAAATTTCGACCAGGTCTCAACAATAATATTATCTAATATTAAAGGGGAGGCAGCAGCAGTGGCGATCCGCCCAAAATTAAGGGAATTTGATGTTACGGAACATCAAACAGAGCTACCCAGAATAATTGAACAATCTTATGCAGAATTAGGCAGAGATAGTTTGGGTGGAAGACCAGTGAAACCAAAACTATCTGAAAGTCCTGAGAAGGACTCTATTAAACAAACTCCTACATCTTCTAAAAAGTAGTGGGAGACTAATAAACAAAATTCAAATGAGAAACGTTCTCAATCCCGAGGTAGGTCTCCTCAAAAGGAGCCCTCTGAAAGGAGGTATAACCTCAGGAATAGGGATAATTTGAGAAAACCTGACAGGTATCAAGATACTGATACACGTTCCTCTCGTCCCTTTCAGATCTCATCACAGACTTCGGAAAGAAGAGGACGATCGGAACATAGAGAAGAACGCGTGAAATCGAAAGACGACAAACACGCTCCAAAAACTAAAGCAAAACCTCAATTCTCCAAAAAGAAAGTAGCAGGTCTAAAGATCAGACATGCCGAGAATACTGAGAACACAACTCAAGAACGGAGAATGGGCTCAGACAATGCTGGACAGTGCAGCAGAAGTCACAATAGCTCGCCAGAACCTGAAGGAACTTCTGGAGATAGTGGACTTGAATGAGTACATTAAAGTAGAGACTGTAGACACCAGGGTTAGTACTCCACAAAAGTTATATGAAATAACACTCCGGATGGAGGGAGACAAAGCTAGACAGGTGAAAGCACTTTTTTGGGAAAGACTATCAAAGGGCTATGACATACTTCTAGCAGAAAAGGACTGGCCACCACAATTTGTCAGGGAGTGCCCACATGGCGAGGACATTATTATGCCTGCCTTCTCCAACCATATTCCAATTCACCTAAGATATACATATGCCAGGAAATGGGCAGTGGCCCAGGCCTCAGCATTATATAAAAATCATGTAGGATGGGATGAGGACTCACCTCACCATAAAATACATCTGAAACATGAACCAACTGCACAACGGCAGTACCCAATAAAGCAAGAAGCTAAAAAACAGGTCAGGGAGATCTTAGATCAACTTGAATATCAAGGGGTGATTGAAACATGCACCTCCTCAATGAACAATCCTTTGTTTCCTGTCTCCAAACCAGACAATACATATCTTCTAGTTTTGGACTACAGACACCTGAACACTTGTTCTAAAACTTTTGCAGTGCAAAATGCACATAGCACAGCATTAATGAATAACATTGTGCGTAAAAAATATAAAACAACATTAGACATCTCAAATGGTTTCTTTTGTCAAAACATAGCACCTGAAAGCAGGTACTTAACAGCATTCTCCATAATGGGGACCCAGCGTCACTTTTGTCGACTCCCACAAGGGTTCAAGAACAGCCCAGGTTTATTCTCAGCGAGGGTAACGGAGTTACTACACATTTATGACAATGAGGCATTGTCCTATGTCGATGACATCTATCTGACGGACGATGACCTGGAAAAACACTTGAACAGGGTGAGCACCATTATACTGGGTTTCGCCTCTGAGGGCTACAAGTTCAACTTTAAAAAGTCCAGAATTGCCCATCTCAATGTCCTATTTCTAGGATATGAACTTTCAAGTGAAGGCAAGAGCTTGGCAGCTAACTTTCTAGAGAAATGTGCGCTGCTCCAACCTCCAAAAACGCTAAAATATTTACAATCCATCCTGGGTTTCCTAAATTTTGGAAGAACATACATTCTAAATTACGCAGAAAGGGTTAAACCTCTCTACGCATTAATCAAACCTGATTTTTCGATCAGAAACTGGACACAGGAACACACAGAAATCTTGCGTTCACTCCAGGCTAACATGTTAGCACCAAGTCACTTACAAACACGCATAAGTCAACACAATTTGGTGATCCGAATAATTTCGGGTCAATGCGGATTCACCTACTTAACCTTCAATGAGGGTGAGAAAATACCAATCACATACAAATCTCATTTGTACACACAAGCGGAAATGCGCTTCAGTTCAACTGAAAAAATTCTGACAGCAGTTCAAACCGCTGTAGCAAAAGAAAGAGCCTTAGCCCAAGGGAATCGCATTATTGTCGTAACCCCGGTACCAGCTTTAGAAGCGGTCACAAAAGCAAGCATTCCAAATGCTAAAGCATTACATCCAAGATGGATACAATGGGTTAATTCTCTTGCTGCAACAGATGTTGAATATGTTTTTGATCCAGATTTAAAAACACAAGCATTCCTGCATTATGAACAAGAATGTCCTCTGCCTACTGAAATTCTGCCTCTCGATCAGTACGAATTCATAATTTACACTGACGGATCGGCACAACCCGCAACAGGGAGTAAGCAAGCTTACAGTGCAGCGTGTGCAATCGTTAAAGGTCGCATGCGAAATGGCATCTTCAGACCTATGGTCACAAAAACTCAGTCTCTAGGAGATTGTACAGCTCAGCGAGCTGAACTACAAGCATTCAAACTGTCACTTGAAAGTACAGATCGAGAATTCCCCACACTAATAGTGTGCGATTCCTTTTACTGTGTTCAGTCGTATAATGAATATATACAAAACTGGCTTGAAAATGGATTCAAAGATGCGAAAGGTGGCACAATAAAGCACAAAATGCTTTGGGAACAAGTAGTTCAGTTGAAAAACGAACTACCAAAGGCTCACGTGATCCACACACTGAGTCATCAACGTGATGGCGTTCACGTTGCAGGGAATTCATTGGCTGATGAAGCCACAAAGGGGGCTGTGCAGACGGCTTCCGTAGCTGCGATCACTCGTTCAAAAACAAAAATAGACGGTGAGATAATGTTGGCTGTCAATGCTTCAAGCAAAGGCAGCAGTGCAGCGTTACCAAAAAGTTTCCACTCAAGTACTCTTATGTAATTGATGCGAACAACGTTCCTTTTGCTCGAATCCCTGGAGTGGGGGATAGGGTAATTCCAAACATGGAACGTAGAGCAGCCTTGATTTATGAAACACATTTGGGGGAGGGTCTGTCACATCAAGGGATCTCTAAAACAATTTTGACGTTAAAAGAGATGTACTGGTGGCCTGGGATGAATACAGAAATTCACATATTCATCAACAACTGCTTAGACTGTAAATTACAGCGAGAGAGCCACCAGACACCATGCTGCGAATGCGGCAACTCAGTACAGACACTATTGTTAGACAGCATTAGACTATCTACGCGCCTGCGTCCTACTGGACAAAGGCATTCCCACAAATACTGAATCTAGGTTCCTATGGATATGGCCTCAGCGCTCAGCTGACGCTCGAACTGTTATAAAAGATTTGCGAGTCTTTATCGGCACATACGCAATAGGCACGCTACATTCTAACCAGGGTCCTGCGTTTAGCTCTCGGGCTTACAAAGAAGCCATGGCCAGTCTGGGCGTTGCATTGCGGTACTCCTCTCCATTCCATCCTGAGGGAAATTCGGTTGTGGAAAGGAAAATCCGGGACATAAAGCAGTCTATAACAGCTAGGGTATTAGGTTCGGGTGATGGGTGGGTCAAACACCTTAATGGGGTCCAACGCTCATTGAACAATCTGCCAAGAAGTTCTCTATGGGGGTCACTCCATATGAGGTCCTATTTGGGACAAGAATGTGGGTACCAGACCTTGAACACATAGGCACAGTGGTGGAAAATAAACCGTTTGATATCAAAGATCGTTTGGCTGTTTTACAGGAACTGAATGAGTTAAGAACGAAACAAAGCAACGTATTCCTACAGCCAACCACCACTGGGGAAAAATCGGCGGTCCCAGCAAGGCCTGTCTGGATTCCAAAAGTTGGGGATCTAGTCAGAGAAAAAATTGCGGACAAGAAGGAATTTGGAACTTCTTACAGACAACCAGTACCTGTCCTAGCAGTTCAAGGAACAAGAACAGAACTTCTGCCTCCCCTTGCTGGAAGAAAGGAGAAAAGATTTGTGTCCATCGACCTGATCAAACCACAGTATGTGGCCAATACTAAATAGTAGGCCTCGTGGACTCCGACCTAGTAGCAGACACACTCCTCTCGCTACTATCCAAGAGGTTCAGACTGAAAGACTGAAAGACGAGAATTCAGCTGTAACAGATGGAGGACTAAGCAACAACGCTATGGAACTCATCCCTCTTGAACACCAAGTAACAGTTCGTCCAAATACACCTGTCTACACCAATGAAGCAAGTGATGAACTGGTTCCAGTGATTTCTACAAATCCTGATGCAATTCCAACAATTGATAGAACTGCTTCTGGCTATTTCATTAACTTTGATACGTTCTCAGAAGATCCGAGTGAACCTGAAACGACGCCAGCATCATTCAAATTCAAGCAGCAAGTACAAGACTTTCTTCACTTTCTGAAAAAGACTTATTTGGTTTCTCCATGGATTGAACTCTGGATTACATCTGGACTTTTTGTTTTCCTGCTCTGGCTAGCTTTGGTTACAACTGTGAGCGTGCTTATAAGTGGCAGATACATCCATGTGAATACTGAAAGAAAAGGCGTGAACGTACTTTTGAAACCTCATAAATCTTCCCATCGTGAAGCAAGAGACTTGTCATCAGTGAACATCACAGCTGTTCCTATACAGGATGGTATAGTGTGGGACAAAACAGATTTTGACATCTTCGGCCCGACGGAACAATTGAACATTCCACATTTGTTTAAAATTTCACTAAGTGATCTAATTTCGTCCAGTACCTATTCTGATGATTGGGACTTTGAGACTGTTAACGACATAATGTTTGACCTAGAAAAATCTGCTGCATTTTCTAAAAATGAATATTTAGAGGGTTCATCAGACTATGAACAACTGTATTGTTATAACCACTATGGTCATCATTATTTGCATAAATCTGCATATCCAAGAAATGTGTTTATGTTTAACCAATGGGAACATTGTCCTACACCACCTAAAGGTAGTTCAAAAACATTTGCCAAAAAGTTTCCATATTTTTCAGGTTACAATACATCTGATCCAGAAATGTTTTACTATAAAAATGTAAACAAGACAGGGCTGAAAATTATGTTAACAAATGCAAAACAGATTTACTCTGCATTATTTAATGCCCAACTGTCTAGACAGGGTTTCAACTTTTGGAAAGACACAATAGACACAAAAACAGTCTGGGGTACTAAAGATTGGCAAGTGCAGGGGATAGAAGCTTTATTTAGAGCCTGTATCATCCCTGAACAAATAATGTTTTTGAATGAAACCATCCAACAAACATCTTGTCTTGGATTAGCCAAGATCAAGGACATGAACACACCTTCTGTACCAACACCTGCAAGTGATAACGATACACAGGCAGTGGAGACAGTTGACAATATACTACAACTCAACAGATCTAATCCTGATTGGAAAAAATGGTTGATCTGGCCCACAGACACGAATAACTGTCAGGAAAGATTCCTGAATAAAAGTCAGGGCTTTACTATTAATAGGCCAGACCCAAGATACGTCCAAAGACAACATCCGGGGGTAGTAACAACATACAGTGTAGGAAAAGTATGCCTCGATTGGCTGCATAAGTCTACACTACAGGATGTGAAACAACACTTAACCTTACTTAAAAAGGATGCAGACCTTATGGAATTCTTGCTTGGACCAAGAAAACTGCGTCAAAAATGTTTCATATATGCCGGCATTTATGCTGCCTATAATGAAGCATGGAAAGTATCACAGATGGAGGCTGCAGAACGAATACGTGAACTTGATCGTATTAATTTAGAGAAAACACTCTCTGTGGTCGACAATGGGTTAACAACTTTGTCCTCCAGAATATATTCATTGGATGGCATTGTATCCTCTGCTATCGACATACTAGAACAAGATTTGGCGATGTTACAGCAAGGCCAATCTCAATTACGTTCTATTGTGTTATTAAGCTGGACGCTGCAATCTTTGCGAGCGGGCTATGTGCCTTGGCGTTTCATCAACACATCGGCTCTGTTTGCAGAATACAATCTAACTGATAAACAGATCGAACTGGCACAAAGAGGAGCAAAGTATACAGTGCTAAGCATTGAAAAACTGGAAAAGTTACCATTCACAGTGGCAGAAAAACCAGCTACAGAATGGCTTATTCATGGCAAAATAACATTACCTGTGAGTACTTTTCAGTTTCAGTATTGCCTCAGACAAATGCAAGCAGGCAAATATGAAAGGTTGGGTAAGGAATACATTAAGACATCTTGGGATTTACCGTATACATATAGATGTTGGAGTGGGGATCGTGAAGTGTTTTTGAGCGGTACACACTGTAAACGTGCACTGAGCGGTTCACTTATATGTCAGGACATTTCTTTACACGGGGCTTGTAATGGTTCTGTGGCTAATTTGTCTTGCCCTCAGCAGGGTACACCAGCTGCTGTGATTAATCCAACGTTTGGACAACTTTCTAATGGGAGTTACCTCATGTTGATTGATCAGAGTTGCTGCGGCATGTTGCCAGGCATCCCATATCTAGTAACGGTCAACTCCAGGGTCACTTGCTGTATGCAAGTATTGTTTCCACCAATAGACACAGTCAGGGAGTCGCCTCTATGGCCTTCGCTGAACGTCTCTTTTATAAGATTTGATACTTTGAGCAGAATGAAAGCCATGCTTTTACAGCAAACAGTGCCTTTGACCTCGGCCAAAGAAACCTATGATCTACAAGTAGCAAGGACTTCGGCTGAGATACAGACTTTAATACGTACAAACTGCCCTATACATTTCGTAGAAATGATAGGACGTATCTTCAATATGTCTGATACAACCGGAATTGTACATGTATTTAAGAGCATCTGCTCCGGTCTGTTAGCACCTTTCTATGCAATACTCGGAATCATCCCGAACTTTGCACATTCGGTGTTTGGTGGCATACCATTAATTCTAGCACTTGTTGCCGGAATTCTATTTCTCTTCTTGCTATTGTGCTATGGCCAGCCTATTCGCAGACATCACTCCGAGTGAAATGGAGAAAGCTCTCCTTGAACGAAAGTGCCGTGAGCAAATAGTACAGCTTTTGGGCATGACTCGTCTACGGGACCTTAATACAACTTGGTTCCTGTCATTCAGACCAATCTGGCAAGATTGCATCTTACCTGTTCTACGATGCCTGCTATGCGGTGAAGAATGCGTGTTGGACACCTGTCTAACATTTCCATCAGCAACGCCAACGGATGTCGATACTCTGCTGGTCCCGATAACGGCCCATGCTCTGGGTTGTCCCCAGAGGCTACCAATCCTGATGTCAGCATTCATTGAGATCTCACAGACGCTTCCGGCTGCTGCTGAGGTATGAGAAAGATCTACAGGCACACAGGTAACAACGGACGCGAACATTGCTGCGGCAACCTATGCTGGAAGCGATGCTTCTCATCTCTGTGCAATTAATCTACTACACAAGGTGTTCCAACTGACACCAACTTCAGTGGATGATGTTTTGTCTATAGAAATAGATGATCTCATCTTTACACAGTAACAATTTGGCCTTCATTTTTCAAAACAACTTGGAACTCTACCAAAATTGAACTTTTCCCATTTTTCGAACGAAAATGGCACTTCAATCTGCTTAAAGTAGAACTAGCCTTATAGTACAGACTTCACGGTACTTCCACGGACACTTAGTCATCTTGTGTGTCTAAAACAGTTAATTAATTTTCATGACATGAAATGACTTTGATTTTTGAGAAACTTATCGATCATTTTCTGTCACATGTAAATATTACTGCTTATTTCATTCCAATTGCATTTATTTTCGAACTTTATGCCTGAAATGAAAAGCATTTGCTTCAGATGTACAGTACCTTTTGCATTTTTTAATATCTTTTTTAATGCTTTTAAGAAATATTTTTTAAATATGCGGTACTCCATTTAATGTTTAGCATTTTAAATGTTTAGAATTTTAGTATTATCGTACACACGAAAGTGGAGTGGGTGTTGTATTCCTCTTAGGGTGTCCATAAACGGGCTTTCCAGTATCATGTCCTTATATAGGCACAATTTGCCCTGCCCTTATATAGGCATAAAATCCCAGCCCTTATTTAGGCATTAAACCGTGCACTCCAAATACAGGCATGGTCTCTGACATCCGTCCACCCTAACGTCACAACGAGTTCATGAAGAACAGACCCTTAGGCTGCGGGAGTTTCCCTAGCCCAGGACTATTGATTTCTTCAAGGACTCATATATTAAGCATGAACCATTATTCCTTAGGGGTTCATTCATGACGTCTTCCGCTGTCCGACTCACGTCAATACTAACATTCTTAGGTACTTCTCAGGTATAAATATACCTTCCCTAGCCCCTGTAAATCAGAGGAGATCTCGACTTCAGAGGAGCCCGTTTCCCGGCCTGACGCACTGTGAAGACGCTGTCATCCCTGCACGCAGAGAGTCCAGCTTCCAGTGATCTGACTTCCCTTGCGGGGTGTTGGAGTTCGAGTCTGGCAAAGAGATTCCTACCTCTCTCATTCTTCAGGTATGGAGCTGACAAGAACCTAGAGGGACTCTTGGCATACTAGGCATACTAGGCTTAACATACTCTTAGTATACCATAGTAAGGAATACTTCACCTACTTCATACCTCTCCCTACACCTAGGTTAGGTTAGGTACATTGGGGTAGAACTAGATTAGAAACGCATCGTATGAGTACTCGCATTTTTAGTCTGTGTTATTTATGTAAAGGCATATGTACTAAAAGATAATGCTATCGCAGTATTATTTATTTCTACTGCTCACACTGTACATTATTTATCTCGCATACTGTCTTGTGATCGTAACAGCACATTTTACTTACACCAGAAACAAGACTGTTCAATAAATCTTTTATTGAAACGCCCGTCTATTCTTTCTGTGTAACTTGGAGAAAACTAAGCATGCACGATTGAGCTGAGTGAAATAGTTATCTATTGTTTCCACGACTCTGGGACACGTTCTGATTCTAAAGGGAAACAAAGTGGTCATGTTTTGCGGCTGCCAGAAACTACTCCCTTCTTGTTATCCAAGGAGTTTCTAGTGGCCTCTGAGCTAGCTGGCACAAGTAATTAAGTTTAATATATTCGATAGGGACATACTGACCTTAGTCCTATGTCAAACCTATAGGATATATTATTCCAATGCGCAGAGCCTATTAGGGAAATAGGAGCTACACTACACCTGAGGGTAGTGCTGTGGTGGTTGTGTCTCTTGCTGTGTTGGTTGATGTTCCGCCCAGCTTGTGTCACATTGATCTTTTGGGATCCCACTCATCTTACAATGTGTGATTGACCACAAATGTGTGGCGAATCAATGAGTTTCTTTAGTTTGTCACTGTGTACACATCTGTGTGATTGCAGTTCTGCCCCCCTTATGTGTTGTGTAGTACCCTGGGGAGACTGACACACACACACACGTTGTGTTTGATATGCAGTGTGAGTCTGGCTGGCTGTGTCTGTGCATCTGCAGCACTGCATTGGTATGTGTTTTGTGGGCCATTGGGTGGATGTTGGTTGGAGATTCTTCCCTACTGTCCCTGGGACTCTTGCCTCATCAGTGTGCACATTCATCATGTTTGGTATGTCCCATTGCTGCCATGGTCTGGGACTTTGTGACTTAACAGCTGCAGCGTCCACGGAATGCTTAGTTTGTGTATGTGTTTGTTCAGGTATGTATGTTTGCATTATGATGGCCACTTCTGACATTGTCCAATTGGACACTGGAGGCATTCTCAGCCCCCATGGGCGATGCTTGTCTGCACATGGCAGAGGGTGTTTTTGTTGCACAGCAATCTTTGCCTCACCACATCTGTGTCTGTATGGGACACAACCACTACTTTGCCTCACACGTGCCTGTGGTTTTGGGACCAGGAATCATACATGCTGTTTGGCAGTTGCAACTTTTTTCATGACAACACTCACCTTTAGCTCACTGTGGTGTGTGTGGCCTTAGACCCCATTACCACAATGTGCAAAATGTGCTGTACTTTTAAACGCCACATTCACATTTTGCTCAGTGTGGTGAGTGGGGGTTTAGACCCCATTTTCACAATGATCATGGACTGCTGTAGTTTTGAACCCCACACTTACATTTTGGTCACTGTACTGATGGGGGGTTTAGAACCCATTACCACAGTGAACATAGACTGCAGTGGTTTCCCACCCCACACTGGCCTTTTGGTCACTGTGGTGAGTGGGGGTCCAGACCCCATTACCACAGTGATCATGTAATGCTTGAATAGTGAAACACACACTCAGGTTTTGGTCACACATGTGATGGGAGGTACATTGTCTGTTCACTGTCAGATTCACTGTTGTAGGCATTTGACACGGGAAACCCACTATTGCCATGATGGTAGGGGTGGTGTGTTTTACATACACACTCACCCTATGTGTGTGGATGCTGGTAGTGTTATGCATCCCCCATCCTGTGTGTGGCTACTGCTAGTACAGGTTGGCATCCAGCCCCTATGGGCTGGGCACTGGTGGTAGTGGTAGGCATCCAGCCCCCTATGAGTGGGGATGCTTGTAGTGATAGTCATCCAGCATCCTGGGAGTAGGGGGTACTGGTGGTGGTAGGCATCCAGCACCCTATGGGCTGGGCACTGGTGGTAGTGGTAGGCATCCAGCCCCCTATGAGTAGGGGGTACTTGTAGTGCTAGGCATCCAGCCCCCTATGAGTGGGGATGGTAGCAGTGATAGTCATCCAGCATCCTGGGAGTAGGGGGTACTGGTATTGGTAGGCATCCAGCCCCCTACGGGCTGGGCACTGGTGGTAGTGCTAGGCATCCAGCCCCCTATGAGTGGGAGTACTGGTAGTGATGTGCATCCAGCCCCCTATGAATGGGGATGGTAGCAGTGATAGTCATCCAGCATCCTGGGAGTAGGGGGTACTGGTAGTGGTAGGCATCCAGCCCCCTATGAGTGGGGGTACTGGTTGTGATGTGCATCCAGCCCCCTATGAGTAGGGATGGTAGCAGTGATAGTCATCCAGCATCCTGGGAGTAGGGGATACTGGTAGTGGTAGGCATCCAGCCCCCTATGAGTAGGGGGTACTGGTAGTGCTAGGCATCCAGCCCCCTATGAGTGGGGATGGTGGCAGTGATAGTCATCCAGCATCTTGGGAGTAGGGGGTACTGGTAGTGGTAGGCATCCAGCCCCCTATGAATGGGGGTACTGGTTGTGATGTGCATCCAGCCCCCTATGAGTGGGGATGGTAGCAGTGTTAGTCATCCAGCATCCTGGGAGTAGGGGGTACTGGTAGTGGTAGGCATCCAGCCCCCTATGAGTAGGGGGTACTGGTAGTGCTAGGCATCCAGCCCCCTATGAGTGGGGATGGTAGCAGTGATAGTCATCCAGCATCCTGGGAGTAGGGGGTACTGGTAGTGGTAGGCATCCAGCCCCCTATGAGTGGGGGTACTGGTTGTGATGTGCATCCAGCCCCCTATGAGTGGGGATGGTAGCAGTGATAGTCATCCAGCATCCTGGGAGTAGGGGTACTGGTAGTGGTAGGCATCCAGCCCCCTATGAGTAGGGGGTACTGGTAGTGCTAGGCATCCAGCCCCCTATGAGTGGGGATGGTAGCAGTGATAGTCATCCAGCATCCTGGGAGTAGGGGGTACTGGTAGTGGTAGGCATCCAGCCCCCTATGAGTAGGGGGTACTGGTTGTGCTAGGCATCCAGCCCCTATGGGCTGGGCACTGGTGGTAGTGGTAGGCATCCAGCCCCCTATGAGTGGGGATGGTAGTAGTGATAGTCATCCAGCATCCTGGGAGTAGGGGGTACTGGTAATGCTAGGCATCCAGCCCCTATGGGCTGGGCACTGGTGGTAGGTGTAGGCATCCAGCCCCCTATGAGTGGGGATGGTAGTAGTGATAGTCATCCAGCATCCTGGGAGTAGGGGGTACTGGTAGTGCTAGGCATCCAGCCCCCTATGGGCTGGGCACTGGTGGTAGTGGTAGGCATCCAGCCCCCTATGAGTAGGGGGTACCGGTAGTGCTAGGCATCCAGCCCCCTATGAGTGGGGATGGTAGCAGTGATAGTCATCCAGCATCCTGGGAGTAGGGGGTACTGGTAGTGGTAGGCATCCAGCCCCCTATGGGTAGGGGGTACTGGTAGTGATGGGCTTCATGCCCCTATGGTAGTGCTGTTGCTAGTGTACGGCATATCAACATCCCTATGTGTGTGTGAATTATTGCGGGTACGTGTCGTTTGTTTCTGTGGTGGGTGTCTGACTTACCGTCTCCGACGTAGGCGTCTGTTCCTGATCCGGTTATAGATGTAAAGTAGTGGGATGACCTGCGCGATGGGATTTATGCTGTCTTCGTCTCGTACACGCTGATTGTTGCTCCGTCTCGTACCCGTTGCTAGTTGGTCCGTCTCGTGGCAGTGGATCGTGTTGTAGCGCGAATCGTGCCTATAATACTGCTCTCCCGGAGGCTGTGACGTGCTGGAAGTGGTGACCCGTTCGGCGCGTAGGAAGTGCGCATCGTACTTGTCCGGCCGGAAACTGCTGTGTATTTGCTTCCGTGCGACTCGATTCGGCGTTTACGGATCTGGCTCGTACGGGAACTGTAGCTGGGATCAGAGCGTATGGCTCGTTCGGATTTTTAGCACATTTGTGCATCGTACTTCCTTGCCCGGATGGACCGCCTGCCGGTACGTGTCGTTCGGAAGGTAAGCCTACGAGCGGCTCTTTGAGGGCATACCGAGCGAGATCGGAATCGGCCCCTAAACAGTGTCCCTACACATGACTTCTTGCTGCAGATATGTTGTGCTGAGTGGTGCTTCTTTTATGTTACATGTGGTGTGAATGTTGTGATGTTGGTGTTGCTTGTCTGGGACAATGTCCTGGACTCCTAGTACATTGTGGGCAGGTTTTCCCGCGGCTTCACCGCTGCGGTGACATGACCGGCACAACTGGGCTAGTTGCAGTGATTTCTATGGTGATGGGTGACCCCAATGCAGAGGTGTCAATTTGTGATGTGCAGGACATGTGTACTTTCACTGGGGGATAGGTTCCTGTCTCCACCAGGCTGTCTGATGTAGACAGGACACGTACTTTAGCGCGACAGTTGTGTGTTGTGGTTGTATGCGGGGATGTGTTGTTGACTTACCTGCTGTGTTGACCGCGACGGCGTCTTATCTGCTGATAGTGGATGAGGTACAGCAGCGGAAGGGCTTGTAGAGTTGGATCCATGGCGGCCAGGAACGTGTGGACGTGTTTCGGATTCGAGTTTCTATCTCCGCAGTTGTGCTTCCGCCGTCTCTGGGTGGCTGGTTTCTCCGCTGCGTTCGGATGGGCTGTTTGAGGCATCGTATTTGTATTTTGTATTTTATTATTAACTGTGCAATTAATTAAAATCATTACAGTAAAAGCAATCAACCTATTACTACTAAAACAATGATAAAACTTCAGTTTGTGAGTAAAATTTAAAAGTTTTTAATGAGGGGATTTGCCGCCCCTCCCCTGTTCTGCCATGGTCTACCATCCCCAAGGAATTGTAGCTACGGAGTTGCAATCAGAAATCCGACGATGTTCTGTGAAGATGGGTATCATTATAAAGCTGTAACTCATTCCCCTTGACCACTGGTCAGTTGTCCTTTGAGGCACTATCCTTGGGGGGGTGCTGGGAGTGCAAGAAGGCGATAGTTCACAATCGGGACCACCTAAACTGTCTTCCGCTAGATTTTTTGAGCTCTTCCCCACTGTATTATTTCGTTCATTTGCCATTTTTAGGGCGGTCCTGATGTAATGTATAAATTTCCCCAGTCTGGCTAAGGTCGTCGTGCTGGAATTTGAAAAGCACATGGCTGACACTTCGCTGCAAGTTTTTATTCCGTTGATGGTGCAAATCGGGCGCAGTAGACGCCGGCGTTCATCGATGAGATTGGGGCAACAGCATAGGAGGTGCAGCCACGATTCCCTCCTATAGGGGCAGAGTCTGCAGTTTGTGGCATCCCCCCTTTGGGCCCATGCAGGGTTGAAGTCTGCAATACCTAAGGTGGTTAATCTCATGGACAGGATTTTCCTTCGGGCCAATGGAGTGAGAGCGTCACTTAAGTATGCCTGGGCTTTGCCTGCCGTGTATGAGCTGTTCAACGGGTCTAAGTGTGAACTTGAATGAAGAGAGTTACGATCAAGATCAAATGAGATGTCGCACACTTGTTTATTTATGGCTCTTTTCCAGGCGTTCATCGGAATTTCTGGCCGCGGTAAGCTCTCATCCACTATATTCAATGTTTTGATTGCTTTGTTAAGGTTGGTGTGCCAGGTCGTACGTGGCTCTTCAAAAATAGCTCTCAGTTGGTGTTTTAGTGTGTTGGCTGGGGCCCTTAAAATCCTGAGATAGAGTTTTATAAATTCCCCCTGGCACATCAAATCCGGCCTAGCCACGCCTAGTTCCAGCCTTAGCCTTGACTTCCCTGCTGTCCTTGGGATTTGAAGCACTATTTTGTATGCTTTGGATTGTGCCGAGTTTATGGAGGCGTGCGGTAACCCGGGGAAAGCCAGGTGGCCATAGGTGATTGCTGGTAGAAGTTTTGCTTTTAAAACTTTCAGTATTGGACCGGCGGTTGGACTGATCAGGTGGAGGCTTAGTTGCTTGAGTAAATGTATGACCTTATTGGCCTTGATGCTCTGGTGCTTCAAGTGGGCGTTCGCCTAAGCCCGTTCCGTCAGCCACACCCCCAGATAGTTATATGACTCCGCCGTCTTGATTTTCAAGTTGCCCATTTGCCATTGTGCTTTCTTTTTCTGGTGGTAAGACCCGAAAATGACGACCTTGGTCTTTCCTTGGTTTACTGTCAGGTTATTGATGTTGTTGAAGCGATTTAATGCAGTTAGGGCTCTTTGTAGGCCCACCTTTGTGTGGTCCATTATGGCTGTGTCGTCGGCGAATTGGAGCACCGGCAGCCTCATGTTTCCCAGTTTTGGTGCTACTAGGCCAGCTCCTTTTAGGGCATCCCCCAAATCCGCCGTGTATGGGTTAAAAAGCATGGGTGCCAGCACGCAGCCTTGCTTCAACCCACTCTCCGTGATTATTTTCGAGAACACTGTGCTGGCGCTGGTTTTAACCCGTACCCAGGTGGCTTCATACAGCGATCTGATTGCCGTCAGTAGATTTGGGGGAATGCCCCAGTTTTCTAGCTTCCACCATAGTCTTCTGCGGACAACCTTATCAAAGGCGGTGCTGTAATCCACGAAGCAACAAAAAAGTGGGAGGTGGTTCTTCTGTGTTGCATGGGCTGATAAGTGTGCCAGTGCCAATACGTTGTCCATGGTCGATGCCTGTGACCTGAAGCCAGTCTGGAAAAGAGGTATGATGCTATTCTCATCTGCCCACTTCTCCAAGTCCTTTAATAGTAGGCGGGCGTAGGCCTTGGCTTCAAGGTCAAGAAGGGCGATAAGCCTATAATTTGATGGCTTTGACCGGTCACCTTTTTTGAAAATGGGGACCAGGATGGAGCTTCTCCAGGAGTCGGGAGTTATAGCTGTCTGGAAAGAGTGATTGTATAAAGGTGTTAGCATTGCTGCCCAGATGTCCGGGGCCTTTTTAAAAACTGGCGCCGGAATCCCATTAGGCCCGGGGGCCCCATCGTTCTTCATGTTCTTGATGGTCTTGATGACCATATGGGGATTTATCTGGGCGGGTGATGTACTGTGTGTTTCCACCGGTGTTCTAATTCCCACTGCCCAGTTGCATTGGCTGGCGATCGTGTCTCGTGGCTTGATGTTTGATGGCTAGTCCCGGCCAACCCAACCGCTGGCCTCTCCTGGACTGTCTTTGCATGGGGGGGCGATTACATAGAGCTGTTTGACATAAGTCAGCCAGACTTTTTCTGCTACTCCATTCTCCCGTGAGATTCCTCCGCTGCTCAGCTGGTTGATATGTCTCCACAGATGCGCTGGATTCTTCCGCTTTATCAGGGAGAAGACTTTGAGCCATTCCCTTTCCGTGGTGGCATTTTTGTGCTCCCATATTTTCTTCCTTAGTGCTGCCCTCAGCGAAGCTACCGACGGTCATCGTGTTTTGTCCGGCGGTCGTAACGTCATTCCGCACGGCGGTCTTTCTCTATTGGCTCCCTCCGCCACCGTTGCGGATCGAAAAATCTGGCGGATCCGGAAACTCCGCGACGGACGGGAAATGGTTTGTCTTTGCCCATTGTAATGCGGCGGATGCTAGGACCATCGCAGGAGTAAATAAATGGACGTTTTCCGCCAGCACCGCGGAGGTGCCTACTACCGCCATCGTAATCGGCCCCTAAGTGAGTGTGCCCTTTTCTCCCAGCCACCTATTTGTGTTTGAATATGTGCACGAGTGTCAACTTAATGAATTGCAAGGCAGAAGTGTATTGTGGGCCTGCTAGTTTCCACTTGTGACTGCCACAAATTCCCATTTGTATGATGTGGTGCTGAGACAGAATATCGAGATGGAAATGTCGATTTACACAAATATCGAGTTGGAGATATAGTGATTCAGAAATATCGACAACAAGAATATCGTGGTCAAGAATATCGAATTTAAGGTAAGAAATATCGTTTTTAAAAATATAGAAGTCATTAATATTGTTTGCAAAAATATAGATGTTTAAAATATCGATTTTTTAATTAGTGTTATGTATTTTAGTTTATATTTTAAATGTATGCGATGTATGTTTTTTTGTATAAGTATTGTTTATGTTTTTTAATAAATGTGTTAAATTTTTAGTAGTTATGAATTCTTATTTTAATTCAATTTTGCATTTTTTAGTTCCATAGTGGGTTGTGGGTTTATAGGGGAATAGGGTGGCAAGTAATTTAATTATAATAAATTAATGATAATTTTTAATTTATTTAATTTAGATTTTATAGCGTTTATTGTGGAAAGTAATTTATTTGTAATTAATTATTAATTGGCTGTTAATTAATATTATTTAATTAATTGATAATTAATTATGGCAATTGTGTAATTTCTTTTAGGTGCGGGTTGGGAGGTTTATAGGGGTAAAGGGTGGGAAGTAGCTTAGATTAGATTAGATTAGAATACTTGTAAAGCGCATGGCTGCCTCGGCAATGAGGCGTCCCAGCGCTGAGCAAGACAGAGAGAGACAAAGAGGAGATTAGGGTTGAGGAAAAAGCCAAGTCTTCACATGCCGTCTGAAGGTCTGATGATCGGAGATGTTACGAATATAGAGAGGAAGAGAGTTCCAGAGGGCAGGGGCCAATCGCCTGAAGGAGCGACCACCAGATCTAGTCCTTCGTACGCGTGGAATGCATGCGAGGGCAAGGTTAGCCGATCTCAATGCTCGAGGAGGATGATAGAGAGTACACAGGTCACTCAGAGTGTCCGGACCAATACCGGTCAGGATCTTGTGCACAGTGCAGAGCGCCTTAAAGTGCACACGATGTGCAAAGGGCAGCCAATGCAGACGGAGAAGGAGGTTGGAAACATGGCTGTACTTAGGAAGAGCAAAAATAGCGCGTGCTGCAGCGTTCTGTACCCGTTGCAGTCGAGTCAGCACCGACTTATTGGAGCCAAGCAAGAGCACATTGCAGTAGTCCAAACGGGCCAACACAGAGGCCTGAATAATCAACTGCCGCGTTTGGGCATCAAAAAGACCAAGTATTGGTCTGAGGCCACGTAGAACCCCAAAGCATTTCCCTGCAACAGATTTGGAGTGCATCTCGAAGGTGAGGTCTTTATCAACCATAAAGCCGAGATTTTTCACTACGGACTTAGGGGCAGGAGGGGTTCCAAGGGCCAAAGGCCACCATTCGTTGGTCCAAAGGTGGGATGCTTTGCCCAGCAAAAGGATCTCGGATTTCGCGGAGTTCAGCTGCAGAAAGTTCGCTGACATCCACTCTGCAACAGCCAGTAAGTCTTCCCTAAATTTTGTTCTGTCCTGGCTGGGGTTGTCAGACATGGTGATCACCAACTGGGTGTCGTCAGCATACGACACCAAGGAGATTCCTCTTGCTTTGGCCATCCGGGCCAGTGGACTCATATATATATTGAAGAGCGTAGGGCTCAGTGCCGAGCCCTGAGGGACCCCACAGCGCAGAGGATGAACCTGAGAAGCAAAGGGGGGGCAATTACTTGAAAGGTCCGATCAGCCAGAAAGGAGGAGAACCACAACAGGGCATTATTACAGATCCCTATCTCCTCCAAACGGTGGAGCAGGATTTCGTGGGAAACCGTATCAAATGCCGCACTCAGGTCCAGCAGGACCAGAGCAGAGGTCCTGCCGGCATCCGAGGCGGATCTAAGTTGTTCTACCACCGTCAATAGTGCAGATTCGGTACTGTGACGTGGTCGGAACCCATTTTGGGATCTATCAAGAATGTGATTAACTTCCAAAAAGTGGATTAACGTCGAATTCACATGAGCTTCCAAGATTTTAGATAAAAATGGGAGCAGTGATATAGGACGATCGTTTTCTGGCTTGGAGGTATCCAATGACGTTTTTTTTAGCAGGGGGACCACTTTAGCGTGTTTCCAGGATTTTGGGACTGCCGCCAAGGTAAGAGATAAGTTAAGCAAGTCCAGGCACTCTGGTAGGAGGCCCTGTTGAACTTTCCTAAAGGCGTCTGGTCTTAAGGGGTCATCTGGGGACCCTGATTTAATTTTGATCGCTAAATCCTCCAGGTCTTTAGGGAGAATGATAGGGAATGATGTGAGAGAAACAGTCTCCACATCCATATGAGCATTCTTCCAGCTAGCGCCCAGAGCACCAGTGTGAGCAAAGTTGTGATAAATACCTTCCACTTTCTCCAAGAAGAAGTTCGCCAGCTCCTCACATTGTTGGCTAGATGATATAATACTACCTGAAGCTGAGGGAGGGGAGACCAAATCCTTCAGGAGAGAGAAAATGGTTTTGCTACGATTGGTACTCATGGAAATCAAGCTGGAAAAGTGAGCTGCCCTAGTTTTGCGCACTAGTTTGTGGTAGGATTTTATAGTTAATCTATACAGTGCTTTAGCCTGGGGATCATAAGCACGTCTCCACATTCTTTCTAGAACTTTGCAGTTCTTCCGAGCTAGGGTCAGATCCTCATTAAACCAGTCGTTAGCCCGCGTACCTTTGGAGTAGGTAAGTTTGAGAGGGATGCAGGTATCCAAAGCTTGGATTACCCACCTATGGAAAAGAGCATCAGCCTCTTCTATATTAGTAGCTTTGCCTGGTGGCTTAGTGCACAAGGCTGCGAGGAAGGCCTCTTGATCAAATTTGTGCCTAGGCCGTTTCAGTGAAGGGTGCTGGGTTAGCTGGGGCTGGAGATCGGCCAGTGTTAGCCGCATAGGGATAAGAAAGTGATCCGTCCAGATCATAGGAAGAGGTGTTAGGACTTCCAATGACTCAAGATTGGAAAAGACCGGGTCTAAGAGATGTCCGGCGCTGTGAGTGGCGGCAGGGACCAGCTGTGTCAGTTGGCAAGCTGCCAAGTCCCCTAGGAAGCAAAGAGTATCCGGGGAATCTAGCATTTCGAGATGAAGATTTAGATCACCAATAATATTAAAATTGGCGGTCTGAAGAGCTAGTATCGAAGTAGTATTTGCCAAGGCTTCTCTAAAATTTTTCGATGGACCAGGTGGGCGATAAATTAAAAGACCGGAGAAGGTAAAATTAGCACTCAGTGCAATTTTAAAGAGCGCGCTCTCACAGTCTGGCAGAGCTTGTGAAATAAAACTACAGGCGTGGGCTGTTTTGTACACAATCGCAATACCCCCGCCTCTCCCCCCTGTTCTATTAAGACTGCTAATGGCATAACCTGCGGGAAGGGCCAGTGCCGGTATAGCCACTGAGGCATCGGATAGCCAAGTTTCCGTTAGGAAAAGGGCCTCAGGAGAGTAATCCTGGAGAAGATCAAATACCTCGGCATGGTGTTTGGACAATGAACGGCAATTAATACTCAAAATCGAGTATGTTGAGGTCCTGGGGCCTGAGAGTATAGAACACTCAGAGGTCCTGGGGCCTGAGAGTATAGAACACTCAGAGGGCAGCCGCCTAAGGGTACATTCTCTACAGAGGGTAGGGCAATCATCTGGGTCCCAGCTATGAGTCCCACAGGCACCCACTTTTTGAAGGTCGAGTAGTGCTCTGCGCGAGTAGACTAATCTTTGTGCCCTGGCTTCTGGCGACGTCCAGGCGCGGACGGGCACAGACGGGCTTGCCTTAGGCGCGCCTTCGGTGCGCCAGCGGCGCGCCCGCTGCGCGCGTCCGCTGCGCGTCCTCGCAGCGGCAGTCATTAAATGCCGCAGGGGCTCAACAAGTAATTTACTTTTGATTAATTAATAATTAGTTGTTAATTTATATTACTCAATTGATTGAAAATTAATTATGGAAATTGTTTTATTAATTTTAGGTGTGGGTTGTGGGGTTTATAGGGGTAAAGTGTGGGAAGTAATTTATGTTTAATTCATTAATAATTAGTTGTTAATTTATATTAACTAATTAATTGATAATTAATTATGGTAATTGTGACATTTGTTTTAGGTGTGGGTTGTGGGGATTATGGGGTAAACGGTGGGAAGTAATTAATTTTTAACTAATTAATAATAAGTTCTTAAATAATATCAATTAATTGATAGAAGATTAATTACAGAAATTGTGTAATTACTTTTAGGTGCGGGTTGTGGGGTTTATAGGGGTAAAGGGTGGGAAGTAATTTATGTTGAATTAATTAATAATTAGTTGGTCAATTCATATTAATTGATTAATTGAAAATATGGAAATGCTGTAATTAATTTTAGGTGTGGGTTGTGGGGTTTATAGGGGTAAAGGGTGGGAAGTAATTTTTGTTTAATTAATCAAAAATTAGTTGATCATTAATATTAATTAATTAATTTATATTTAATTAGGGTATTTGTTTATATTATTTTTTGTGTGGGCTTTATTGTTATAGGGGTACAGTGTGGGGAGTAAATTAATTTTACTTACTTTATAATTAGTTGTTAAATACTATTAGTTTTTTAATTGAAAATAAGTTTTAATTGTGTAATTAATTTTTTTACAGTTTGATTTTAGTTGTGGGTTGTGGGGATTATAAGGGGAAAGTGTGGGAAGTTAAATAATTTTTATGAGTTTTAATTTGTTTTTTAATTAATAATATTTCTTAAATTGGTAATTAATTATGTTAGCGGACGAAGTACATTTTTTTAAAATTTAGATGTGGGTTGTGAATTTTGTGGTGTTATAGGGTAGGAGGAAATAAAAAAGTAAATTTATGTAATAATTAATGTTTTTGTTTCTAAATAATTTTCTATTAAAAATATTTATTTTTTGGGAAATTATTTTTATTTTATTTAATATAATATTTGTAGGTATTTATTATATGTATTTAACATTATAATATGTTTTTGGGAAAATGTAATATTTAATATATTTGTATTTTTAACATTTATATATATATATTTTTTTTTTTAAATATATTTTTATTGTTGTTAAAATTTTGTTTGTTTTTAATTTTGAACTGACTGGAGCGAGAATATTAATTGTTACTCCTCTGCAATCCAACACTTTCCCTACTGTTGCACTCAATGGAGTGAGAATATTAATTGTTACTCCTCTGCAATCCAACACTTTCCCTACTGTTGCACTCACTGGAGTGGAAATAGTAATTTCTACCCCTCCGCTGTCCAACACTTTCCCTACTGTAACGCTCACTGGAGTGGGAAAAGTAATTTTTATCCCTCCGCTGTCCAACACTTTCCCTACTGTTGCACTAACTGGAGTTGAAATAGTAATTTTTACCCCTCCGCTATCCAACACTTTCCCTACTGTTGCACTCACTGGAGTGGGAATAGTAATTTCTACCCCTCTGCTATCCAACACTTTCCCTACTGTTACACTCACTGGAGTGGGAATAGTAATTTTATCCCCTCTGCTATCCAACACTTTCCCTACTGTTGCACTCACTGGAGTTGGAATAGTAATTTTTACTGCTCCGCTATCCAACACTTTCCCTACAGTTGCACTCACTGGAGTGGGAATAGTAATTTTTACCCCTCCTCTGTCCAACACTTTCCCTACTGTTACGCTCACTGGAGTGGAAATAGTAATTTTTATCCCTCCGCTATCCAACACTTCCCCTACTGTTGCACTCACTGGAGTTGGAATAGTAATGTTTACCCCTCCGCTATCCAACACTTTCCCTACTGTTGCACTCACTGGAGTGGGAATAGTAGTTTCTACCCCTCCGCTATCCAACACTTTCCCTACTGTTACACTCACTGGAGTGGGAATAGTAATTTCTACCCCTCCGCTATCCAACACTTTCCCCACTGTTGCACTCACTGGAGTGGGAATAATTATTTTTACCCCTCCGCTATCCTACACTTTCCCTTCTGTTGCACTCACTAGAGTGGGAAATTTAAGTTTGAAGATTGTTTAATAGTTTGTTTTTTTAATTAGATTTTATGTTATTGGTACACAAATTTATATATATATATATATATATATATATATATATATATATATATATATATATTTATATTTTGTAAATTTTTATATAATTTTAAAATAATAAAATGAATAGTTTAATTGTTTTAAAATAAATATATATGAATTATTATGTATGTGTTTAACTTTTTTAATTACGTTTATTTATTATATATTTTTTGATTTATATTAAATATACTTTATTTTTTATATTAATTTTATTTAACATATTTAATATTTATTATTTTATTTTATATATATAAATAAAATTCGATATTTTGCACAACTATGGGGCCCATTACGATGGCGGGCGGAAGCACAACCGCCGTGCTGGCGGATGCAAAAACCACCAGTTACCGCCGGCACGCAGCAGTCCACACGCCCGCCCAATTACGATGCGAAAAGCAGGCCAAACACCGCCGGCAAGCCAGCAACACCGTCCGCCATCAAAGTGCGCCCGCACACGTAGCGGCGCAGCCCAACTGACACACACCGTCCGACGAAACACGTCCCGCCCGGCGCATAAATTACGATGCCGCAAACAAACGGCTCCCACGGCAAAGAGACACCGCACGTGAAAGAGAGGCGGAAACACGGACGCCGAGCACGGACAACGAAGAAGCGGCACCCCGGGCATGAATCCAGCACTGCAGGCCCTTCCCATGCTTCTGCTGATGCACCACCAAGGACGCAACGTACCGCGGAGACGCAGGTAGGCACACACACAACAAGTGCACGCAAACAGCGCACACAGTGCAAGGGCGGAAAAAGCGGACAACCCCCACCAGCGCGTGCACACTACACATCCACCATTGCATCCACATATGACACACAGGCCAAATCCTAACATCGCAGAACACATGTGTACACACCACCTGGGACTAGGAACCAACCACCCCGTCACGGCCCCAAAGCGGCGATGACGCCGCCACACATGCGCACAACGCAGAGGCCAACCGCAGCGCCATGCATGCGTCGCACACAGACACAGGGACACAACCAAGCAGCACACACACCAGCCCCACCCCGAACGCACATGACACGTGACAGGCCGGCCACAGACATGTCCCCAACGCCCAATTCACGGACAACACCCAACGCCACACAACCGACGCACACATGTCAGTGAAGTCACGCAACAGCAGGACACACCCCAGTGTAACAAACATGGCGAAGCACACAGCGGCGGCAACACCAACTAGGAGAAGCAGGGCTCCTTCGGGAAGAGGAACGCCAGTACCACACTGAAAAACCCATACCACCCTGCACATATGAACAAGACACATGAAACGGAACACCAAAGAGCCCGGGGACCGACAACAGGTGGCCCAAGAATTACATCCACACACAAGGCCCAACGCAGAGCGGAAAGGCAGCCTGCCGCCCACACAAGGGAGAGCAGACAGCACTGAATGACCTTCCATTCCAACACCGAAACCACAGCCCTACGACAGAAGCCGGTGAATACAGCCATTGTCCAAGAATAGACCAACACAGGCATGCCGAGGAGACCGACCACAGGGCAGATAGCGCATATCACAGAAGCACACAACGGACGGGGAAGAAAGAAGAAAACACTCCCCCATGTCGGCCACATGCAAGTTAATTGGAAGGAGTCACACAGCACTGACCTTGAACTGTCTGAGAAGCATGTGGGAAGAGGGCCCGTGTCCTCCAAACAAGCCAACAGAACACAAGTCCTGTCTCCCCACGACTACACAGAGCTCACAGCAACCCCGGAGCGTGCACATTGCAGACTGCACACACAGCCGGAGCACGCCACCTCTACGAACCGCTGCGAAATGGCAACCGCAACACACCTACCCAACTACGCCGAACAGCTCAAGCTGTACCAAACCAACACGATACATACATTGGGATGCGATCTCCTGTCCCTGCTGAACGTAAGTTACCGACTGACTTACCGCATCACATTGTTCAGCTGCGTCATGCCCGTCTTCTACTGTCGGAGGTGTCCCTACCAGCATCCCGTCGAGATATGCCTCTCCAACCCGGCATGTCTGAAGGCGGACCTGCTACCACTACTCCTCCCTCTGGACGCACACGACAGGGCCTGCTCTGCCTATGGGGGCATGGCGTATGTGGCCAACATCGCACGCGCACTGAAATGGAACCACTGTGCCTCCACACGACGGATCATCGAGAACAGCTACATCGAATGTCACCCAGCATGCCCCATCATGGTCCTCCAAGGGACAACCTACGAACAACACCTTGACAGCCACCATCCGCTTCATTGGCTGGCAAACATGTACACCACCAATGACATGGAAGCCCTGCTGGACGGCATCGCATACCTGACAACCTGTAAATACGTCGGACCACAACGCAGGTTCCCCGAGTGACCTATGAAGTCCAACCCCGCACCCATGCTCAGCTTCCGCACGGACTGGCCAGTCACCACCACAACAGCCATACCAAACGACCGGCAACTGTAACCACACCATCAACGACATCGCCATGACATCGGATATGACCGGGACATGCACACTGTTCCCCATCACATCCAGGAACACCGCATGCATCGTGGGAGGCAGTGGCATGGGCTCTGTGCATCGCACCCACATGGACGGAACTGCACGAACAACCAGGACACGACATGGATCCAGCGCACATGGACACACACACCGCTCAGTGGACATGAATAGGTCGCCTGGAGTCTGTGGGTGCTGCACCCCTCCCACCCCCGCCCCGGGAATCCCATACCAGGACCTTTGCATGGACGACAAGTGCATACAACAACAACACGACCCCAGTGACTGGGACATGTCCAGTAACCACCACAGTGCAACAACAAGTGGCACGCCGCTGCATGCACGCAAGCACATGCCCTGATGTCATCTCACATGCACGCGTGCATGAGGAACAACCGCAGCAAACCTGTCACATGGAACTGAGATGGACTGTGCCCATGATGCCGAGCGGTCTGGTAGGCTACATGTATACCGTCTGTGTCAAAGTCCGCAGCTCCGCAGCTATACGTAAATGTACATTAGCACAGCCTTGGCCAAGCAGATGTAACCCCACACCCTATCCCATTTGTAATCATGCTCAGTATATCCTCAACATGTATTCCGCTGCCAGTAGTGTCCACTATACTGCATCACAGAGGACAGAAGACTCAATATAATGTTTGAAACCAAAACTGTCTCCGCTGACTCATTTCACAAGTACGAATGAGAGAGGATGAGAGTATGTGAAGTACACGGCAGTCGTGACATGACCATGTAGTCCACTGGTATTGGATGTCAACGCAAATGAGTAGCACTACTGTGGAAGACACACATGTGTCGTGTGAAGTCGTATGGATGCAGTGCTCAGGTGGGTGGGTGCGACGGGTAGATGCGCACATGCCAAGTTGGAGCACGCCGTGTTGGGAGGGCTCATGAACAGTACACCACCGCTTCCCTGGGCATTGTGAGAGGACACCTGTCGGGGGAGTGAACACGTGTGTGCACAGCAGCCGGGCACACGTACAAGGCGGTACCAGGCGCACCTCAGCCCACCCTCTGTGGACAAGCTGGATCCTGTTGTGCGCCCGCCATGCCCCTTGACAAGGCACACACAGCCCCAGTCGACCAGGTGTAACCCCAACATAGTCAATCCGCACAGGCGATACAGGGCACGGGATGGCAGTGGAGCATGGTGTGTGAGAGGTCTCCTCGCGCTCCTCCTGGTCATATCACGCAGGCAATAGAACCTCAACGTCTAGCATGGCACAAGTCAAATGGAAGTGTAGGGGGGACGCACCACAGCACGAGCAGCACTGACGTCACGGGAGGTGGCTCGCACCATCCCATCCATTGCCCATCATACCAACCACGCCACATGCCATTGCGACTAAGTGCAAGCGCGTGCGCCACCACCCCGAGCCCTCCCCAGAGAGGCCAAAGAGTGAATGTGTGGGCCATCAGCCACAGACGGACGCGGCATGGCCGCAAGGGCAGCCACAGCCACTGGGTGTCGCAGGTGGCGGATCCGGAAGGCGAAGACTGTGATGCATAGTCCATGCAGGCCGGGTCTCCATTTGGGGCACCACGCAGGTGGACGGCGTCCCGCCACACATCATACCCTGAGACAGCCCACTCGTGCAACTGGACCCACACATACACTCCTTGCCCTCTCTGGTGCGAGCTTGGGGCTGCCTGTGCAAGCGCTAGCCTCGCAGGTGAGCATGCATATTGGGGGGCGAGGGGAGGACATGAGGGCTGGGGCGAAGATGACTGTATCACTGTCAGTTAGTACAAGGGATGACCCAGATGTGGAAAGGAAGAGACGTGTCCCGTGTGTACTGCAACTAGTCGCCAATCCAACTACCCCCCCATGTCCGGAATGTAAGCCCGCACCTAGGCCCGCCCATCCGCCACATCGAACATACCACCAGCACGACAACCTTCCCATTCGAAACACTGACTGGGGGTGGCGACCAGTGAACAATCATGTGTAGCCTACCCACGCGTACATGTGGGCCCTCCATGATCCATGTCACCTGCGGCAAAGACATGACATGCGCAATGAGGGAAGTGAGGAGAGCTGTCCGTCCCACGCGCAGAAGGTGCATCAGCTCCACAGACCCAGCAGCGAGTCCAGCAGGGGTCACATGTGCAGGGGCAGCTGTGCCTGGTGTGAAGGCACATGCATATAGACAGCACATCGACCAATGTGTAGTCTGCCCACATCCACAGTCCATCATCATGCGGACATAGGAATTGAACACAGGGCAACACATCTTAGTTGGTGCACCCACCGTGACCAACAATGCGCAATCATCGACGTACCCGCCCTGTGCATGGCCCCCCACCCAACGGAGGCACATCCAGTGCCACCATCCCACACACACAAGCCTTCCACGGAACATGCTGTGTCCAATGGTCAGTACAGAGTCAGCGCCCATCTGGTGGATCCTGAACAGGAGACACATGCACACACATGCCAGCTCCCACTATGTACGTCTGCCACCTGGCACGTGCAATGTAACCTCTCACCTGTGACTGCAAGCACACAGCCGTCTTGGCATGGGGCTGTCAATGTGGACACCAGTCAATGTTTCGGGAGCTGTGATCCGTACAGTGCTGTACATAGGGTGCAGTGCTGACACCTACTACTGTCTCATATCCCCTCGTGCCACAGGTCCCACTTGTATTGGCCGCTCAGCCCGTGCCCACATCGTCGTGCGTCGTGTGCCATACTCATCCAGCCTCGGAAGCAGTTCCATGCTCAGCAGACACTCATGTTGCCGTGGCGTTGCCGCTTGACGAATATGCAGTCAGTCCCCATCAGCACGCCCCGCAAGTCATTGGGGCCTAGATCCCCATGTGCATGCACATGGCAGTGGTATGTCTCACTTGCCATTGCCATTGTTGGGAGACCTGTGTAAGTGTATTGTGGCCGTGCCGTCCCAGCTTGACAGCTGGGCTGTGGCTCATGTGCTTGCTCAGTCATGTCAGTGATGTGTATGCGAAATTGCTATGTGCCGTGTTGCTTTGACATGTGTCCTCTGCCATTTAACCCAGGCGGAGACCGAACATTGACCGCCCATACCAATTGCTGGCGGACATGGACGATACAGAGGTAATCAGGAAGTTTCGGCTGGACAGGCCAACTCTGCATCGACTGTGTGCCATGTTAGAGCCCCATCTCCGTCCCCGCAGGGTGTATCCGACTGCTGTCACCCCCACGGCTAAGGTGATGGCCGCCATGCATTTCTTCGCCACTGGGTCATTCCAGCACACAGTGGGCAGTGGAGGAGGGATGTCCCAGCCCATGTTCAGCAAGGTGCTGAGGGATGTACTGGCAGCCATGATGCTGTACCGGAACAGGTACATCCGCTTCCCCAGGGCTCGTGAATTGGCGGCAGTGAAGGGTGCATTCTATGCCCTTGGCAGAATCCCACACGTCGTGGGAGCCATTGACTGCACTCATGTTGGCCTTGTTCCACCACAGGCCACTGAGCACCTGTACCGCAACAGGAAGCACACGCACTCCCTGAATGTGCAAGTGGTGTGCCTTGCGGACATGGTGATCACCCACGTGTGTGCCAAGTTTCCAGGCTCGGCCCATGACGCACACATAATGCGCAACAGCATCTTGCCACGACTGATGGCCAATCTGCAACAGGATCGTGCCTGTATTGTCGGTGAGTATGTGGAGTGGTGTAGCGTGCTGGTTGTGCGATGCTGTCCCCTGTCCAGTTGGAATAGCTACGGTTCTCTGTGTCCCTCACACCCAGGTGACTCTGCGTACCCGAATGGGGCATGGCTGCTCAGTCCATTGAGGAATCCTCGCACCCCAGCAGACGATCGATACAATGAGGCACATGGGAGGACCAGACGTGTGGTCGAGCGTACCTTTGGCCTCCTCAAGTCCAGGTTCAGGTGCCTGGACCGCACCGGGGGTGCACTGGCGTACTCCCCACAGAAGGTGTGCCAGATAGTGGTGGCGTGCTGCATGCTGCACAATCTGGCCATTCGGAAGCAGATCCCCCTCATTGTGGATGACGGAGATCAACCAGGGCCCCAGCCCGCAGACCAGGACAGCTCGAGTGAGGTGGACAGCGGAGAGGAGGAAGCTGGGAATGTGCGCCAGCAGCTCATCGCCCGCTACTTCACTTGACGGTGAGTGTCCATGTACGACGGATGATGTGTCTGTATCTGTGCAGGTGTGTGTGTGCTGTGTCAGGGTGGCCGTATGTTCACTGCGTGCAGTGTGTCAATGCTCCATGGCCAGGGTAGTATGCCACTGTTGGTGACTGTGGCATTGTGCCCTATTGCTCTGTGCGATGTGTGTACATTGCTTGTAGTTGTTGACATGTACTGTGTGATGGGTGTGTGACACACTCATTGAATGTGCTCCTGTTCTGTCTCCCACCCCTAGGTCCCTACAGGCCCTCCGGATTCCATTGCCATGCCACGCATCAGGTGCCCTTCCGCCCAAGGTGGCCGTTGTATTCCGTACAAATAAAACACAGGGCACAAACAGCAGTTAGTGAAAAAGGTGCATTTATTACAAACTGTGACATGTGATTGTGTGTAAGGTGATGACAAAAGTGGTGCGTGCAGTGACAATGAGCTGTCGGTCATGGCTGCGTGATGATCAGGGTGTACCCACTGGTTCTATGTCCATAGTCCAACACACACATGCCATCCAGATGGCTGTGTGGAGTGGGATCGTAGAGCAAGTCAATGCAGTGGCTGGTCAAGGAAGGCTGGCGGAAGGCTGGCTGGCTGCCTCACTTGCGACTGGAGCGTGCGAAGTCCTCCCGGGAGATCTGTTTCCTCTTCGGACGGCCCCTTCCACGTTTGGGAGGGGGTGTGTGGTGGCGACCTGCTGGTGGTGGGTGAGGTGTGCTCACTGGCTGTGGACGCAGGGGAAGTGGACACTGCTGGCCGACCCTGCGCCCTAGCAGGTGGTGGCGGAGGTGGTGTTGCTGGCCTTGCCTGTGACCCCACCGCCACCACCAGCTGGCCCATGAGGTCCACGAGTTGGTCCATACGGGACACGAATTGGCCCATATGGGCGTCCATGGACCTCAGCACCCCCAGCACCTCCCGCGTGTCAGTAGCAGACCTGGCCCATTGTCCTTGGGCCTCTTCATAGGCCCCAAGGACTCTGGCCATTTGAGGCAGGGCATGGCTCCCAGGGAGGCTGGCGTTTCCCTGACCCTGCTCCTCCTACCAGTCCTGCTGCCACCGGCCTGCCCACTAGCCACATTGCTCACCACGGTCCTCGCTGTGGCTCCCAGGGTGGATCCAGTCGGCCGGGCCACCACCTGCGCTGGGGCTGGTGCCAGCGAAGACGTGGTGGTGGTGGAGGCGGTGGTGGTCGGTGCGGCGATGGTGGCGGTTGCGGCAGTGGTAGTGGCCGCAATGACCGTGGGTGTGGCCGCAACGACAGTGGCAGCAGGGGACTGGGACTGTTCAGCATCCCTGGATGATGGGTTGGTGGGTAGGAGGGGTCCTGGGAGCGGCTGGGCCCTGCCACGCCAGATGGGCCAGCTTGGTGGTCCGTGTCCGAAGAGGTGGACAGATCCTCCAGATCCGTGTGTCCTCGTTGGGGGCTTGTAGGCTGGCTGTGCTGGCTGCTGTCTCCATCCCCAGCGTCCAGCAGTTCGTCACCTGTGGAGAGAATGAGATTTGTTATTGTGTTGCACCTGGCGAAGTATGTATTAGTCGTCTGACATTGGCAGTTCGTGCAATCTCGTACATGGGTTTCCCGGAGGCGAGTGTGTGGCTGTGGCATCTGTAGTTGTGTGTGCTAGGCAATGGGAATGTGTGCTGTGCACATGTGGCATGGGACGGATTGGCCATGCCGATGGGTGTGTTGCTTTGCCCCTACTCATTGTGACTCTGGTGTATGCGGGCTCCTGGCCCATCCTGGGTCTGGTTTGTACTTTGCTTTTGGAGTTCAAATGGAACGCTTAGGAACGCATATGGCAACATGGGGGCCATGCCCCAGATTCGCATTTGGGAGGGGATATGCTTTTGGGGTTCAAATGGAGCGCTTAGGAACGCATATGGCAACATGGGGGCCATGCCCCAGATTCGCATTTGGGATGGAATATGCTTTTGGGGTTCAAATGGACACGCTTAGGAACGCATATGGCAACATGGGGGCCATGCCCCAGATTCGCATTTGGGAGGGGATATGCTTTTGGGGTACATGCTGTGAGCCATGGGTGCCGAACGTGACATGTGTTGTGGCAGCATGACAGTGCATGGTCTGAGGTGTGTGCATGCCTGACATGCCCTGCATATTTGCTGTCTGTTGTGGTTACTGGACATGGCATTGGACGCATCGTTATGAGTGAGTGATAGTTGTGTGCCAGCCAACGTATTGCAGTTGTCCCATCTCCTTGGTGTGCGTGCTGCCCTGTGCCATGTGCATCACTGCAGTGCTCGGGGGGGGTGTGGCCCATGTTGTGTGTTGTTGCTCACAGTGTGTCGTGCGCTTAATTGACTTCTGGCACATGGTTGGTCATGGGCATGTGTCTTAGCGTGACTGCTGTATGTGTGGCAGCTGTGCGGATGACATGCCTTTCATGTGACTGGGGCTGACGGATGGTATGTTGTATGTGCATGGTGTGTCTGTGAGTTTGATGGGTTCAGTGGTGTTCGTGTGCATTTCTGTTGTTCCGCTCTGTTGCGTCTAGTGTTGTTTGTCTTACATAGGCGTAGTTGTGGGGTGTGGGGTTGACAGGCAGTGGGGGCTACATGGACAGGACTTCAATGGTGTTTCGGTTGTGTGTGATGAGTTGCACAGTGGCTGCCGTGTGGGACTATATTCAGTGTGGCTTGTGCATGCAGACGTGGCTCCTTGGGTGTTGCTATGTCTGTGATGGGTCATGTGGGGTGTGAGTCTGCTGTTCATGTCCGTGTGCACATTGTTCACTTGTTCGTGACGGTGGGCGGTGCTGCGTGTCCGTGTGCTACGTGACATGTCCCATGTGTTGGTGGTGTTATGGTCCTCATGCCTCCAGTAATCCAGCCCTGTCCAGTTTCCCACCTGCAAGTTGTTCGTGCGTGCACTGTACTGGATGCCACATGGCTCTAAGCGGGGGTGCTCCATGTTGCAGGTCTGTGGGGGTGGGGGGTGTAGTGGGTCGTGGGGGTGGCTGTACACCCACTGACACCGATTGCTGTGGACCGTGATGTCTGCCTTTCGGCTGTCGTTGTGCACTGCGGTGGCTGACACGTGGCTGTGGGGTGTGGGGGATGCTCCTCCTTGCTGTGCTGTGGGACTGGGGCCTGGTGTGTGTTGTACTTGGGCTGTCCACCCTCCCACCCACTGCACTTTGTGTTCCTGCCACTTACCTGTTACTTGTCGGTTAGTGCAGCTGTGGCGGACACATGGGTGTGGTGGGTGCTCGTTGTGGCGCTTCTGGCATATTTGGGGACCTGTTGGTGGTTACGTGGCTGGCTTAGTGTACACATGTCCCCACGCATCTTACAGTTGTTCGGTTTGGGCTGTGTGTGGTAGTGTCTGTTGCATGTGTGTGTGATGTGTTGTGTATTGTGTGCTGGACATGGGGGTGTTTGTCCCTGGGAGCTGTGGCATGGTAGTTGCGCATGTGAGTACATAGCGGTGTGCTGGTATACATTAGTTTGTACTTACCAGCCTCCACTCCCCCTGCTAATCCGGCGAGGATCTCCGGATGGATTACGACTCGCACCTTCTCCTCCCACGCTTTGAAGGTCTTAAAGAGCGCGGGATTCCCTCCGCCAGTGACGGCAGCCAGCTCTCTGTTTTTGCCCTCCTTCTTCTTGACCAGGCTCTTTACGTCATTCCAACGTTTGTTTATCTCGACTCTGTTCCTGGGCAGGGTCCCGACTGCATTGACCTGGTCTACGATCCGGGTCCACATTCTGTTTCTGGTGGCTAGTGGTGTGTGCTGGACCATGTTCCCATAGATTTGTGGGTACACCTTGATGATCTCGTCGACCATGACCGTCAGCTCCATGGGCGTGAACTTGGGCATCCTTTGTGGTGCCATGGTGTTTGTGGTGCTGGTGCGGTGTGTGTTGTGTAATGTGCAGGGGGTTTGTGGTGCCGGTGTTTGGTGGTGGTGGTGGTTGTGATGTGTGCGTTTCTGTGGTGTGCTGCTGTCCTTGCTGTGTCACTGTGTCCTCTCCTCTCCTCTCTGGTTTGCAATGTAGCAAGGGGTTGTGGTCTGTGGGAGTGCTGCTTTTGTACTCACCTATGTGGGTGTGTCCTCATGGTCTGTTGTTTTCAGGTGTGTTGTGTCTGGGGTTCTGGCCTTTGTATTTTTTGTTTGTCCGGGGGTGTTTTCGGGATGTGTACTGTGCTTGTGTATTTGTGCGTGCCTTGCTGTGTGGACTTGTTGGCCATGTTGTGTGCTATTGGTTTTGTGTGCGGATGGTTTCTGTGCAGGTACGTGGGCGCCATGGCTTCTGCCGTGTCGATTCTCATCGGCGTTGTTTGCGCTGGCGGGCGGTATATTTGTTGTTTTTCCGCGCTCATGGCGGTGCGATCGTAATTTCACGTGCGGTGTGTCGGCCGTGTGGGCGGGCGGTTTTGTGTTGTCGTGCGTGTTTCCGTCCGTGGCGGGCGGTTTGACTCCGACTCCGGACGATGGCGGGCGGTATTTTGTGTGATTTTTCCGCCGATGGCGGTTTTCGGTTTGTGTACTCATAATGGCGTGGTCGGTGTTCAGGCGGTGTGTGCGGGCGGATTTTGCCGCTTCCATGCCTGGCGGATTTTTTTACGCCGGGTATCGTAATGAGCCCCTATATTTTTACATCAATATTTTTTTCTCGATATTTTTGTACTTGCCTGTTTAAGTATAGGGAGTTGATATTTTTGCATCGATATTTTTTACTTCTATATTTTTAACATCAATATTTTGTCAGTGGACCGTATGATGTTGCCTG
The DNA here is from genome assembly GCA_963921515.1 of Calotriton arnoldi. Taxonomy (NCBI): domain Eukaryota; kingdom Metazoa; phylum Chordata; class Amphibia; order Caudata; family Salamandridae; genus Calotriton; species Calotriton arnoldi. Next base: position 2,418,773 of record CAWUFW010001825.1, on the reverse strand, counting down.
TAATGTTCAGCAGGGTGTTAAAAACAAAAGCATTAGCTTTGTATCTCCTAAAGATCAAATCAGGTCTCTCAGCAGACAACTCCACTTAGTCCTGCAGGTAAGTTCATCAACATAGGGAGAAAGGCAAGGGGCATGTAAAGATAGTCTGGCAGGCAAGCAATCCGGAAGGATTTCAATCAATCTGTCAAGAACACCCTACTCCTTGAAAAGTCACTTTTTGCTCCAAATCGTCTATTCGTGACATCAGTTGTCACCATACAATGGTCTGACCATTCTTCCATTCACCAGGTACAAAATTGCTACTCCAACATATTTTCCCATGTTGCTCATGAGAAACAACTGTCTACTCCATCCTCACAGGCTAGTTGACAAAGAGCTTATTTCCTTGGTTGCTCCTCATGGATTAAGTTGAAAGGTCAAATTCCCACCAATTCACTCACAATGAAGTACTGGAAAAACTGATTCAAGAATTTTGCATAAATAGAACAGATAAAGCAACATTTGAGAAAACTTAACAAAAGTCCATTACCGCAGGCTATGAATAATGCAGCCTAAGTAAAATGTTAATTTAATGCATTTTAAAGTTAGCATTTCTTATTTAGTTAAATAAACTCATAATTAAGTTCAAGCATAATGAAATAAATCAAGCATATCATATATGAGAATACGGCAATATTGTCAGTGATTATTGCACTTAAATGTTCAACTCTAATTATGGCCTAATACCAACATTTTAAAAGTACCTACGTGCAAACTATTCCTAAAATCATTTTAATAAAATCATTTTAGGAAATCTAAGACACTAGCATTTATGCTGAAAGTTTCGTTCATATAACATTTTGCATTAAGATTTTGCACCACTTTTTCATTTGTTATGTTGCATTACAATGAAGTCAATAGAGATGCTAAGTTTCATCATTAATATTTGCACAATTGTATGTAAGACTCATTTGTTACATGGATATATTGCTTCATATTAATAATTTGTGTTATTTTGCATCATAGAAATCATTTTCCATCAATAATTTTTCATAAAGATTTTGTTAAAATAATATATTAATCAGTTAATAAGCATGTCAAACTCATTGTATCTATATTCTTCAATTTCTACAAATTTTCTCAGTTTCAAAATGCACGCTAGATTTTTCTGTCAAAATCGTTTTTTATGTTGTGTTTAGGAAAATCAGCTTTAATGCTGTAACAATATTACAAACAGCGTTTGTCATTGTGGGTCAAATTGATGTTGGTGTGACCACTACAGTCTCCTAGCAAGACACTCCTCAGTTTAGTTTTGTGCCACAATAATTTCACTCAGATGTCCTTTTCTTGGACTTCCAGTGTCGGAATATAGAATTAGACACCACTTTACACTGGTAAGAAAAAAAACAAGCAAAAACATTTAGCACTATGTTTCTGCTTGTCTAATACAAAATTAAATAAGTCAAATATGCTCCACAAAAATGGTGGAAATGGAATGTAAAGAAAAGTATATAATATCATTTTAATTCATGTAAATCATTGTATAACACAGATATTAACAAAGAGATGCAGCTTCATGTACAGCCTACCAAAAGGTAGGGTTAGGCATAGACCTGCTCAGCACCAAGATACACTTGCAGGTGATAGAACACTTTACAATTAAACATAGCATAACTTTTAAAATATGCAGCAAACTTATTTTGCATTACCTTTGATATTTATGTACTAAAATGAAATTAATTGATTTTTCCATAAACTTAAGCCTATATTTCATTTTTTTAAAGTGGAGAACATGTATTTTTTCAAGGACATTGTTGACATATCAGAATAGCATTGAATATTTTCTTATGCCTATTGTTGATACCATTAACCTCCCTCTAATATGCAAAGAGCAAAAAATCCAAATGGATTTGCCCTTTTCAATTATTTTTTTCACCAGTGCTAATTTTCTGTAATGTAGCACAAGATGTTCTGGGAGCAGGTGTAATGTTCTGATCATCAGCTTAGCAGAATGTTAGCTTTAATAGAGAATCGGCTCTGAGGCCATCAGTGTCCACTTTACTTGTTTCCAGCTCATGAAAATGAATTATTCATATTGTTGCACAATTATTGGAAGAAATAATTATTTTCCTAGACATTCCTGCTGATTAAGTTCTCTTTGGAGGGCCAGAAAATGTAGTTTAGGGGAACAAATCGGAATTTTCAATCTCTGATAAGTACAACAGATGAAAAGATCTTCAATAAACCTTCTATTTGAAGAGGTGGACGAAGTCTAAAACTTGACATGTTAAGTTAGTCTAGGTGGAGAACTTAACCCTTCATGAAGGAGGGTAAAGTGTTTCAACTTTGCCCACATTAAAGTTCAAGCTCTCCCAGCATTGGCCCGAAACGCGTCTGGCAGGTAAACCAGAGAAGGACTTTGTTCATGGCGTGTGCCCTTGCTTTGGCGTAATTTCCACCTGGGAGTGCATCCCACCTAGTGGCAACTCTTTTTGTATTTTGTACAGCGGCCTGCCTGGTCGCGGGATTGCACCACCGTAAACACTTGCGGGTCGGTGGCTGCTTTATTGGGGCAGCTGACTGTGGAACAGGAGGTGCCTGTTATATGCGGGGGTGCCGGCGCGAACATCGGCAATCCTTTTTAAGACATTTTTTGTGAGTGCCGGCAGTGACCCACTTGGGTTTTACTGAACCACCAGTCCCAGGAAGCATTGCTTCAGGTGATTCACCTGAGCGTTATTATTATGGGGATTACTGGTGGTTGCCGCATGCCGGCACGTCACATGGTCTGCCACTGAAGAGGGCATTGGCCCGAAACGCGTCTGGCAGGTAAACCAGAGAAGAACTTTGTTCATGGCGTGTGCCCTTGCTTTGGCGTAATTTCCACCTGGGAGTGCATCCCACCTAGTGGCAACTCTTTTTATATTTTGTACAGCGGCCTGCCTGGTCGCGGGATTGCACCACCGCGAAACACTTGCGGGTCCGCGGCTGCTTTATTGGGGCAGCTGACTGTGGAACAGGAGGTGCCTGTTATATGCGGGGGTGCCGGCGCGAACATCGGCAATCCTTTTTAAGACATTTTTTGTGAGTGCCGGCAGTGACCCACTTGGGTTTTACTGAACCACCAGTCCCAGGAAGCATTGCTTCAGGTGATTCACCTGAGCGTTATTATTATGGGGATTACTGGTGGTTGCCGCATGCCGGCACGTCACATGGTCTGCCACTGAAGAGGGCATTGGCCCGAAACGCGTCTGGCAGGTAAACCAGAGAAGGACTTTGTTCATGGCGTGTGCCCTTGCTTTGGCGTAATTTCCACCTGGGAGTTCATCCCACCTAGTGGCAACTCTTTTTGTATATATATATATATATATATATATATATATATATATATATATATATATATCGCCAAATGATGGAATTGCATTGCATGTAATTGCATGTAATTTTGCATACTGTCATCAAAATTTGACATAATTACACTTCAGCAAATTACATGAATTTCACATACCCCTAGAAAACAGTTAATGCTTGACAGCTCTACTGTGGAGGCTCCCTAACACTTATGGCCCTAATCTCTAAATGGTAGGCAGACAGACCTCACCAAACTTCACCCAGTCTTATCCAAAGAACCAATTCTAACCACTTGGCCTTCTTCACCCCAGAAGAAACTGTCTCCACCAGGAAGTCCATCAACTCAGGGGCCCCATCGGACCCCTTCCCCACCACACCTACTCCAGAGGACTGCAACCCATCAGCACCATGCTCACACCCATTCTAAATGCTTCCACCTCCTTTGCGCACTTCCCAGACACTTAGAAACACAAAACTGTCCTTTTATAGCCGAAGAAACCCTGCACTGACCCTTCAACGCTTGCCAACTACAGATTGATCTCCCTGCTATCGTTCCCAGCCAAGGTCTTAGATAAGATTGTCAACAGACGACTCACCAAATATCTGAACGACCACCACCTCCTTGACACCACTCAGTCTGGTTTCCAACCCAACCAAGCATGGAAACTGCCTTCATCCCCACCATTGATGAAATACGAATGACTCTAGATGGAGGAGAGACATTCTCACCCTTTTGGACGTATCTGCAGTGTTTGACACGGTCTACCAACTCATCCTCATCCAATGCCTACACGACATCGGAATCCAAGGACACACATTCCGGTGATGTATTCCTTCCTGACTGGAAGGACCCAGACAGTCGACTTGGCACAGTACACCTCGGACACCTGCAACCTTGTCTGTGAAGTTCTGCAAAGGATCCTGCCTAAGCCCGACACTCCTCAAAGCATATATGATTCCCCTAGCTAGCATCTTCCATTCTCACAATATCACCATCCTCTCCTACGCTGATGACACACAACTCATTTTTTCTCTCATGGACAAGATGCCCTGTACCTGGACCAAGTTCAGTGCATGCATGACTAAAATCACCCAGTGGATGAAGACCAACTGTCTGACGCTGAACACTGACAGGACCAAAATCGTGAATTTTGGGAACAGCACTTCACTGTGGAACTCCACCTGGTGGTCAACCGATCTAGGACCTACACCCACGTTCACCACCCATGCTAAGAGTCTCCAGAGTGTTATCAACAGCAAACTTAGGTATGCAAATTTTGGATTCATAGATGGCCTCTACTGACACTGGTGAAGCCTGGGGAAACCTGGCACCTTGCACTGGACATGCAATCTGCTGCGTAGCCCACAGAAAGACACAGAGGACGTCCAGTGCCTTAATGATATATCTGCCATGCCAGCTGAGTGCTCTACACCTCCCTCTCTTTACCCCCTCATCTTCCCCCCTTCTCTCATGCCCCCTTCTCGAAATGGTGGAGCATCAGACACTTTGCTATTAAGATTTTTCATTGTCTTATTGTGATACACAATATACTCACCAGCTTTTGATTGCTTAGTTTTGTCGTGTTGTCCTTTTTGCATAAATTTCAATAAAAAGATTTTTTTTTAAAACCAACTAACTTGACATCACCAATCAAATCATCTCCATCACTACTTCCAGTGCCGGCTCGCATAGGGCGTGCTGCGGGGCGGTAGGGCGGGGCGGGGGTAGTAAACTCGGACATACGACGGAACGGAGGAACGTAATTATTACTTTCCTCCGTTCCGTCGTATGTCCGAGTTTACTACCCCCCCACCCTGCCCCTCCCCTGCCCCACCGCCCCGCAGCACGCCCTATGAGAGCCACCACTGACTACTTCATGCTTCCACACTCTGCAAGTGCTGAGGAAGATTTGTATATGGCTCCCGCTCAGCACCTGGAAAACCATCATGCATGCCCTGATCAAAAAAAAGCCAGAATATGGGACCACCCTTATTGCCAGGATTTTTTTTTAAAAGCTCACCAGAAGGCAGCAGGCCATTCAGAACCCAATGTTCAGAAATGCTCTCAACCTCATACACCGCACTCACATCACACAACAACTGAAGGCGCTCCACTTGCTCACCATACACAAATGAGCACAATTCAATTTCCTCATCCACACTATCAAGGCACTACATAACACTGTCCCAGCATCTCTCAACAGTCATATCTGCCCTCACAAATATTCTAGACACCTCTGCTCATCCAGACTCCTACTTGCACACATCCCATGCATACAGAAAACCAGATTCGGTGATCAAGCTTTCTCGTATATCACTCCTAAACCTTGGAACACCCTGAATGCAACACATTAGAGCCTCCACCTCACTTCTTGAATTCCACAAGCTGAAGACCTGGTTTTTCGAGTAGTCCTACTAGGCCCTAGGTTTGGCTAGACACACATCTGCTCAGCACCAGGATACTCTCTTGCATAATTGTGTGCTCTACAAATCTGGATAACGAAGGAGTTCTGCCGGTGGGGAATTAGAGAGTGGAGGCCAGGCAATGAATTTCCCAGTGGGCCACATAAGTGATATTTGTCTGTCGAACGGTCCTTTCTCTCACCCTGTGTTTTTTGAGCTTCATTGACATTGCACTTTGCGAAGCTGAGTAAGTTTTAAAAAATTATGTGAGTCTCCACAACTTTTCACACCCTTCATGCAGATTAATAAGACTCCTTACCAGAATTCTTTCGTACCAGCATTTTTTTCACAAAAATACTTTGTCCGTCATTTAAGCTGCTAAAACCATTGTAACTGTAGGGTCACTTCCTAGCCCTAAAACCTATCATGAATATACCCTTGACAGGAATGATTGACTATCTTTCTCCCGTTATCTTCTACAAATGTCATATGGTGCATTTTCAAATGCATATGTGCCGCATAAGCAAAAAAAAACAATCTATTGTTTACCATATTCATCTACAGTCTTATTCATAAATAGAAACTGTCCATACTTGCAGATCCTGGCTTTACTCAGACACTGTCATCTGCATGCATTTCCATTTCATTTGCTCGCATTCATGAATAATTCCCGGCATCTGAATAGCTCTGTGAGATACCTGCTAGAAAGCAGAAAAAGGGAAGAGCGGCCAGCTGACGATTATTCACTACATGCTTGGCTAATGCTGGTAGCAAGTGTTCGGAGCACCGTTAATTCTCGCCTTAGTTATATTGACTTTGTTAGACCTGGCATCTTTGTTGTGTTTTTTCCCTTGTCTTTTTCCTTTAGACCTCCTGTTTTTGACTGTGTGCTGCCTTTTGTTTTTGTTGGTTTTAGAACTCTGGGCACTTCACCACTGCTGATCAGTGCTAAAGTGCAAGTGCTCCCTGTGTAAAATATGATTGTAATAGGTTATCCATGATTGGCAGATTTGATAAGCCCAATTAAAGTGCACTGCGTGTGCCCAGGGCCAGTAATTCAAATGCTACTAGTGGGCCTGCAGCACTGATTGTGCCACCCACATGAGTAGCCCTGCAAACATGCCTCAGCCTGCCACTGAAGTATCTGTGAGTGCAGTTTTAAACTTCCATGTCGACCTGGCAAGTGCACCCACTTGCCAGGCCCAAACCGTCCCTTTTACTACATGTAAAGTAACCCTAAGGTAGGCCCAAGGTAGCACCATGGGCAGGGTGCATTGTATTTGAAAGGTAGGAGAGGTTCTGGTGTGTTTTACATGTCCTGACAGTGAAATACTGCCAATTTTGTTTTTCACTATGGCAAGAACTAGCTCTCCCATAGGTTATCATTGGAGCTGCCTTGTAGCGTCTTACAAATGTAACTTTCAATTGGGAAGAGATAGAGAGTTGAGGTTTGGGCTCCATGAGCTCAGAATTAAAAAAACATCTGTTAGAGAAGGTGATTTTTAAATTGTGTGTTTGAAAATGCCACTTTTAGAAAGTGAAAAAAAGGGGTTTTTACCTGGACCTTGTATCATTAAATGCACTTATGATTTACCGTGGAGGTCAAAGATAATTATTTTATTTGACCAAGTTTTTTACTTATCAAAATTCATTTTGTTTTTTCAAATATTCATTCAGTTGCAAACAAAGAAGACACACAAAAATATTAACAACCTTCTATACAAAAAAGTCACAAAGACTCAATCATCAAATTAATAATACATGAAATACTGTCATTAATGACAACCAACAATACAACATCACCACATAATGTACAACAAATACACAAAAAACAAAAGATATTGTGCAATCAAAATAATAAATCAAATGATTAGCATGTGTAATCAAATAATGAATCAAATGATTAACATAGCTTATGAATCACAAAGGGAACGAAACAATCATTTTTCTGACATTGATAATGATAATGATAATCTATTTATTGCGTGATTAATTAAAACCTTTGCAATCAGTTAAAACGTGTGTAGAAAACAAAACAACATGATTTATAATACTAGAATTAGTTAAATGCATTTAAAATTTGCAATGTTTCCATAAAATTACAAGAAGAATAAAAGCAGGCATACAGTACAGCCAATAAGGTGCGTAAGATAGCTAAAGTGCAAAAAAGAATTTGGGGAGTATAAACTCCTAAGCGTTCCTTGGCAATGCCGGTTCCTTTAAAGTTAGGGTTTTGATCTAAATAGCATTGGAGTCTATAAGTGGGCATCCAAAAGTTTGTTGTTGACAGTTGCAATCTGCAGTTCGTCGTGTCATTTGCACACCCAGTTCATTGCACCCCTTGCCAGGTAATTCCAATGTTAGTGATAGGCTAGTTCCTAAGCCCGCGTTGCTGAGCCAGGGATGACCCGATAGATTTGAGGATTTTATGTCGACGTTACTGGCCCACAACCCAAGAGTGGCTGCTTAAAAACATGAAGGAACAGTAGTAATAGACAAAATTACCAGGGACAATCTCTTTTGAACAGGGTTGTCATAAATAACTCAGAGGATGGTGCCTAAATTGATGACCAGTTTGTTAGAGTACTTCCAGGGATAGCTTTGCTTTTGCTGCACTCATAAACCGAACAAGGCTGCAGGCCAACCGAACGTTACTACCCTCGAAGCAGGCCTTTACCGCCTGTCTGCATGTTCGTACCTGGCTTTCGATCAGGCGCGGCTTTAATAGCTGTCTTCGTTCCGCTTCCAAGCCCTTGCAAATGCATAGTAGATGTAGAACATCCTCATTGGTGTCTCCGCATAATCTGCAATGGTTTGTTGTGTCTGTGCGTTTCCACGGTGGAAGGTGACACTTGGCGGGTAAAATTCCCTACCTCAGAAGCAGGAATCTTTCTTTTGTGATTCTCGAGAAGCCTGTTCCTAGGTATGGTTGTGGCTTGCCCCTCGCATAGCTCTGAATTACAAACCAACCATGGGCCCTCCTACTGAGTGCTGCTTTGTCTTCTTCGTTGGATACAATCTTTACTGATTTATTTACCAGGTCCTTGAAACTTTTATGGGACGTACTAGTTTCCCATAGTTCCTGTAAAGCAAGCAGCCTTATTGCTGATTGAAGGTAACCCATGGCCGGGCTGTCTTTTTTCCTTGTCATTTCCTTCCACAAGTGTGAGTTCAGTGTGCCAGGCTCGGCTCCCTTTATTTTGTACCAGCACTTGGCGTAGGCGCCCTTCTGTGATATTGCTGCTTTTGGAGGCCGAACTTCAGCCTTATTTGTGCTGGCGAAGTGAACTGCGGGAGATTGAATATTATTCTCATGGCCTTGGAGACCGCATTATCCAAGGTAACCTCGTCTCTCCCTCTCATTGATTCACTGCCGTAAGTGATCGTAGGTAAAAGCCTTGCACTGAGCACTTCTAGTAAAGGAAAAAGATTGGGGCCGGTTATTTTGTGCTTGATATTTTTTAATGCAACTGCCAGTATGCTCCCTCTGCCTTTGATAGCAGCTTTCTGTTTGAGGAACGAGCCGTTCCTGTCAAAAATTACTCCCAGATACTTATATTCCTCAACCATCTCCAGCAGCCGGCCCCCCAACGTCCATCGGGGATGGTGTTTGTTGTTCCGCTGGTTTACTACCATGACTTTGGATTTTTCAAGGTTTATACTTAACCCGTTCTTGTCTGCAAAGTTGCTTGTGATGTTTATCAGATGCTGCAGGCCGACTGGAGTTCGACTGATGAGTATCAGGTCGTCAGCATACAGTAGGTTTGAAAGAGTTAAGCCCCCCAGATTCGGGGCATGATGGTTACAGTTGTCCAGCTCTGTAGTGAGGTCGGAGACGAAGAGGTTGAACAGGGTCGGGGCAAGGACACAGCCCTGCTTCAGCCCTTAGGTAGTTGGTATTCTCCTTGACAGACAATCCCCTGCTCCCACTTTAATTTGGACCCATGTTTCGGAGTGAAGTAAAATTAACTGGTTCAGGAGTTTTGCGGCTATTCCCCACCTCAAAAGTTTCACCCAAAGTATCCCCCTGGCAACGCTATCGAAAGCGGCTTTATAATCGATAAAGCAGACAAATAGTGGCTTATTGATATTTTTAGTTGCATCTATCAAGAGCGAAAGAGCAAGAATATTTGTTGTTGTCCCCAAGCTTTTTTGAAAGCCTGTTTGGTTGATGGGAATTAGGGCTTTTTCCTGTGCCCACTCCGTGAGTTCATTCAGTAGGAGGCCTGCGTAGTATTTGGCTTCAATATCTACTAATGCAATGAGCCTATAGTTCTTTGGCTCAGTCATGCTGCCTTTTTTATGGATCGGTGAAATAATTGATCCCTTCCAAGAATCAGGAATTCTTTTGGCTTCCATAATATTGTTATAGAGGGGTAGTAGCGCTTCAGCCCAATAGTTCGGATCCTGCTTGTATATGATTGCTGGTAGGCCGTTGGGCCCAGGCGCTCCCTCCTTCCGGCTTTTCGAGATTCTATTCACAAGCAGTTTGTTTGAGAAGAAGGGAATGAATTCCGATCCTCTGTGTTTGAGGGGCTGCCGGTCGCATTGGCACACCGGCATGTCTTGTTTGATTTCGCCAACTTCCGTGTTGAAGTGGTGCTGTAGGTAGTTTAACACAAACAAATGAGAGGGGCCCCTTTATCAACAAAGGAGTAGGGCACCAAATAGACCGTAGTCGAAGACAGCCCCCTTTGGAATTATTTATTACAGTGGATCCAAACCATTCAGCCAATCCAGATTATCACCAGAACATGACACCACCACCAATCTCAGAAAGACCAAGTGTATCAAAAATATACAAATTTTTATTAAAAATTCTCAGACAATATTCAGCAAAAACAACCATCAATATACAATGTTAAAAAGAATTTTGGACCAACACATACACATAGTTAAAAATAGTTAAAAAACACAGTTAATCATAGGGAGAATAATCAAGAAAAATACTTTCTATTTGTCTAAAGGCACATCAATATGATCCAGATCATTTGTGCAACACATCACAATATTGTGCAATAAATTTAAAACGAAAAACAGATCACAAATGTCATCACAATCTATAATATGCCTTTATGTAGTATGCGTCGACGCGTTTCGGTGGATTTTATTGTTCTTCGAAATCACCTTCCTCAGGACAAACATAAATACTCCCACATGGATAATTTCAATCTGTACAAATTCATGCAAAAAAATATATAAAAAAGACACAATTACTCTTCAGAAATATATAGACAGTGTTAATATTCTGGTGATACACACATCATTTATCAAACAAACCCCCACACAGTCATCTAAACCATTCCCTACTATTTAAAAAAAGTGCCATAAGGTCATCATAAGGATTTAACCAGATGTCCTCCGTTATGTGCGAATTTATTCCCGGAGCCGTTGGGTTCTCTAAGCTGTTGACTGCCTGCCAAAACCTGGCGCTGTTGTTTGTTTTTGCGTCGTATAGCAATTTTGCCCATGTTATATCGGCGTTTTCCTTTTTTGCTAGCCATATGATTTTATTTCTGCGAGCCTTTAACCTCCTTAATTCTGACTGTATGTTATCAACTGGGCCGTGTAGGCGGAGACTACGCAGTGCTCTATTAGTTTTGCTCTTTATTTGTCTTAGTTCGGCGTTTTGAGTTCTTGAGAAATAAATTCTTTGGTTGCTTGCTGACTTGCAGGGAACCTCCCGTTGGTTTTTTGGCCTTGCCTTTTCTTTCGTTGGCTCTTTTTTGAACTTAGTTGAGTCGAAGCTTTTGATGAAGTTTTCCCAAGCAATTAAGCTGTTCACACTCAGCTGTTTGCTTTCCTCCCATCTTTTTTTCGATTCGGTCAGAAGTTTTTCTGGATCGCTTGTGTTGCATTTAATTCGCCGGTAGTTTGATGTAACCTTTGAATTTGAGTTATCAATTAGGTATGTAATTGCCGTTCCGTGAGCGTCAAGTATGAACTCTTGAGGTTGGTGATCACTGTGATCCAGCGTTCCAATCCTAAAACCTTTTATTGAGCTGAAAAGGGATAAAGAAGTAAAAGTGTAATCTATTGCAGTGGTTCTGAGGGCATTGTGAAAAGTTGCAGCTTGTGGGCGGTCTCCCGCGAATCGGCCATTTAATGCTACCAGGGACAGATTTTCTAGTTCGTTCAGGAGGTCTTTAGAGATCTTAGTTTGCTTGCCCCACCTGCACTCGTTCTGGCGTGGGACCCCCCATGCTGCGTGTCAGTCTGCTGCCGGCCTGCCCGAGTCAGCGCCCCCTGTGAGGCACATGTTGAAGTCACCTGAAACGATGTAATTTGAAGATGCCTCTTCAGTAACTAGCTTGGTTAGTTCGGCTACCAGAAGTGTAGCCCCTATTTTTTTATTACGGGGTGTATGTAGGTATTAACAAGTATTAACTGTTGTTTGTCTCTGGGACCTGCTATTTCCATCTGTATTGTTTTTATTCCATTTGTTTGAGTGTTTTTACTTGTTAGTTCCTTCACGGTTGTTATAGTTTTGATTGAGGCGTATGTCATAAGGCCACCTTTCAAATGGCCAAAATTCGAACTTCTGGTTCCCGGGAGATGGTATGATTTGAAACCTTGTAGATGAAAAGGATCTTCCAGCCATGTTTCTTGTAGGAGAATTAAATCGAATTGTTGGACTTATGTCAAAAAGACCTTGTCAAAGACTTTAGTTCCAAGTCCATTTATATTCCAGGAGCAGAATTTTAGATTTGGAGTGTTTTTTACCTTTTCTGCTCTCTGTCATTGGTTCTCGGGTCTGCAATTTATGGTTTTTGCTATTCATGACCAGTCATTTGGTGTATTCTTTCCTCCTTTGTCCCGAACATTGTGGGTGGTATCTCCGTTGCTTTCCGTGACCTCAACGGAGGTGCTGCGTGCCCCTTTAAGCACAGAGTTAGTGGGTCCAAAGTTACCCTTATTGCTTGGCCTGCTGTCATTAGGCCCTTGATGGTGTCGGAGTAGGGGTTCTGGGTACCCGACTGAGTGGTGAATCTGTAGTCAGATCCCCCAGGCTTCTAATTGGTACTCCTCCTTAAGAATTCTCTCCGCTATTTCCCGAGTTGCCCAGGTTGTTTTTGTTGCTTCATGCTCCGACAGGTGTTTAAACATTTCTAATGCGACAGATTCCAGGTCTTGTGAACCGATCCCAGCCAGATTGCTAATGGCGGTTAGTATTCGGAGAATGTTTCCTCTGTTAAGAATGTCGCCCCGTCCTTTAGATTTATATTCTGGGATGAACAGAATAGACTTGGGAGTTTCCCGTCGGGAATTGTTTGGGGGAGTTACACTGCGCGGGTCCTTTTCCCTTCCCCTACGTTTAGGGGTGACTGTTTTTCTATTTCCACTCTTTCTACTGTTTCAGTGCTTGGCTCTTTTTTCCTCCACCCTGCTTTGAAGCTGCTCAGTTTAACTGGTCCCGTTTTTTTTGCTATTTCCACTTTAGGTTTGAGGTCTGCTGTTTCTGTTAGCTTGGTGGAAACCTTTACGGCAGTTGTTATCGCAGGCGTGGTTCCCCCTGTAGTTGCGGGTCCCGAGTTGTTTTCCGCCTGTTCGGTTAAATTGATAATCTCTGGGAGTTTGTATTCCCTTAAATGTGCATTTCCTACATCTTCTAGCCCTGCTGAACAGGATGCAATGGGGGCGATCAGCTCAAACTGTGGGTTTGATGGCTCCCTGCTTGCTCTTTGTTCTAGCTGGTGTCCGCTCAAGGCTTTTGTTGATACTTGAAAGAAGGTTTTAATAGTTGGCTTTTTATTCCTCCCTTTCCTCCTCTGTTTCCGGCGTTGCTTGGATGATTGCCATTTATTCGACGATGCGTCACCTTCGACTGATTGGCTTGTCTGCTTGTTGCAGCTGCTGGATCTCCGCTCAGCCCTTTGTTGTTCTGGAACATCCATTGTGCTTGTAAAGACGAAGCCCGAATGCTTGCTCTCGTTGTCTCTATCATGGGTCCCTGGTTCCTCTTGTTGTTCCGGATCAGTAACAGCATCTTCTCCTGGCCGTTGTTCGATTCTGGCCGCGGCTGAGGAAGAGACCGGAGCATTCTCGTTCTCTTCAATTATAGGCTGCTCTTTGTGATCCGAGGCGAACGGTGTTTTATCGTTTATGAGGTCTCTTTTTTGTTTGTTATTGGATTTTAATTTACCTATATTCATTGTGTTAGTTGTGTTAATATTTTTTAAGTCCGTAAGGAGGTCACCCATCACTGCGGGTAATGTTGCAAGTTTATCGATAATTAAATGGCAGGTGCAGCTCGGAGGAATTATTGCTGTTTCGGTTTGGGCTCTTTTGATGAAGTTGTTCAGTTCCGACAACTTACTATCGATGCTTGTAACATGTAGGGCTAAACAGTTGAGGAGGGTTAGATGTATATCCATCTTGTCCGAGTGGTATTCCATGGCTTTTGTTGTAAGTTGCATGGTATTAAGGAGAGATGCCCATATTTTGTTCTCTCCTGTTGGCATTTCCTCTGTCAGCTCCCTTGTCGCTCTTCCTGATTCTTGGGCTGCTGTATCGCCTTCAACCTCGGAGGAGTATGTGGTGACAAGATTATCCCATTCTTCATTCGTAAGAGAGGACGTGTTACTGACTAGGCGAGCTGGTGTCTCTTCTTGTTCACCCCCAGCCTTCCCTATACTGCTGCCTGATGTAATGAATACCGGTTCTGACTGTAGTCCGATAAATGCTGGGTTTAACGGCTTGAACTTGATATCAGTATTGATGTCGGTATTAATGTCGGTGTTGATGATTTCTGATGCCTTTCCCTGGGCCCCGTTGTGCTGTGCAGTCGAATTTGAATTGGCTCTTTCGTTTATGTGATCAAGGGCAGTGGCATCCAGACTTAGGGGGTCATTAGCATGTCGGGCGGATCGCCACCGCCCGCATGGTGGTGGCGATCCACCCGACATATTCCTCCGCCCGCATGCAAATTTCCCCCACCACATTACTATGGCGGGGGGGACCCCGGCAAACGGAAAGACCGTCCGCCGGTTTTCCGCCCAGTCGATGAGTCGACCGGGCGGAAAAGCAGTTAATATGGTGGCGGTGTCTAGTAGACACCGCCATCCATATTATGATGCATGCGGGGTTATGCCTTTCCGCTGCGGCAACGCCGCCACGGAAAGGCATGTGGTCTTCTACATTGGGGGCCCGTAGCGGGCCCCCAGGGATTCTGGGGTGTGGGGGGTGCACATGGGGGGTACCTATGGTACCCCCCTGCATTTCAATGTACAACGTGGCAGGCACCGCGCGGTTCCTGTCACGTTGTGCATTGAAAAGCACAACTTGCATCTTTGGCATTGCGGCGGGCGGTGCTTTTAGCACCGCCCACCCCAATGTCAGAAATGCGGGATGCGCCCGCCAGTGTGGTGGGCGCATCCTAATGGCATGTGCGGGACCGCCGCATGCATTGCGGGCGGTCCCATTTCCCGGGGGTATGGCGGGTGGACAGAGTCCGCCCGCCATGCTAATGACCCCCTTAGTTGTGGATTCTTTACTTCCGCTGTTTTAGTTGGAAAATTGTCTGGGATGGTAATGCCAGTTGAGGTTGAAATTGTCTCAGGTGCGACTGAGTGGGCTTGTGAGTCTAAAGGTGCTGCGACTGCATAAGTTGTTGTGCACTGGCGGGTCCGTATTTTAATATCATTTTTCTGACATTGAGGAACTGAGATTCAATTATCATGCCATACGGAGGGTTTTAAAATTGTTTTCCCCTGTTATGGACACTATGTTTCGTTCCCTTTGTGATTATAAGCTATGTTAATCATTTGATTCATTATTTGATTACACATGCTAATCATTTGATTTATCATTTTGATTGCACAATATCTTTTGTTTTTTGTGTATTTGTTGTACATTATGTGGTGATGTTGTATTGTTGGTTGTCATTAATGACAGTATTTCATGTATTATTAATTTGATGATTAAGTCTTTGTGACTTTTTTGTATAGAAGGTTGTTAATATTTTTGTGTGTCTTCTTTGTTTGCAACTGAATGAATATTTGAAAAAACTAAATGAATTTTGATAAGTAAAAAACTTGGTCAAATAAAATAATTATCTTTGACCTCTACGGTAAATCATAAGTGCATTTAATGATACAAGGTCCAGGTAAAACCCCCTTTTTTTCCTATTATATGGCCCTACCTGCACTTTGTCCACTTGGGCCTAACTCCTTTGTGTTGATAACTTTTAGAAAGTGGTCATTTTCTTGCTTTACCATTCCGTGTCTCTGCCTGCCTCTGGAATCCAGTTGGGCTGTTTGTGCATTCACTCTAGACAGTCGCACAAAGGGAGATGAGGTGTGTCCTGCATATCCTGATGACCCATCACCAGACTGATGGGCCTTCCTGTGCTAGAGTGGTGGGAGGAGTTGTAACTGATATCTGAATAGGGCTGTGCCTGGCTTTTCAAAATGCTGTCTCCACCCCCTGTAGTGTGTCTAAGCCAAGACAGAGCTTGACAGGATATGTGCACTACAAAGCCTATCCTTTGAAGCATGCCTACTTCAATGGCCAAAACCGGTATAAGTACTGGACTTGTAACCCCAGACTTTTAGAACACTTCTGGATCAAGAAGAGACTTTGCCAGAGGAAGAGCTGGAGAGCTGTCAATATTGCCCCTTTGCTTTGTTTGCTTTACTGGATTGGCCAGCAGTTGCTGCTTTTGACATGAAGAGACTGAGTACTGGAATTTTGCTTTGGTATCCTGTTTGAGAAGATTCTCCAAGGGCTTGTGTGTGCTTGCCTCCTGTTAAGAAAGTCTCAGGGCCATCAAAGACTTCATATGCAGCCCCTGAACTCCTGTGCTGGGAGTTCTGACCTGCCAAGTGGTGTCAATTCCAGTTCTGGGCCCTTGGAGGTGGCTTCTGCTGCAAGAAGAGCTGAAATTCCATGCATCGCCCTTCAGCGCCATTTTTCCCGCCACAAGCTTGCTGTGCAGTTGAAAAACCAACTCATCACCGCGGTGCGGCACCAGTTTGCGGCCAGAAGAACCACTGCAGCCTGAGTCCAGAGCCCCATGTCTCCGAAGTCCAAGACCCCCGCTCCAACTCCGACGCAGGCCCTGATGTGCGGCTAAAGGAATCAATGCATTACCTGCTTGCTGCTGTAAGAATTGATGCAGCACCTTTTTAGCTGCCGCATTGACCCTAGCGCATCTGGATTTGCCACGCTTGGCACCTGTGTGCCAAGTTTACATCAACGCTGGGCTTCACTAAGGAGCCATGGCCGCGTGTCTGGAGAACCAACACATCACCTCCCGTTGCAGTAAGAAATTGATGAACCACCTCTTTTCACAAGGAACCGACGCATTACTGTCTCTGTGTAGCAATAAGTAACCAACACCTCACCTCCCCTGGAAGCAAGAAACCGATGCATCACCTTCCCTGCGAGTAAGGAACCAATGCATTGCTTGCTTTTTCGGTGCCTCACCTCCCCAGGGCCTGTTTTTTTCTTTGATTTTGATGCATCCCTAGTACTTTGTGCTAAACGTGGCGCATCCATAGTTTTATATGGACTGAACTGTTTCAAATCTTTAAAAGTGATATCTTGATTTATGTATGTTGGATTTTTGCCATTTTTGTGTGGTTTGGATTAGATAAAGATTGGTTATTTTCCTAAACTGGTGTGATGTTCATTTGTAGTGTTTTTACTGTGTTACTGTGTGTTTATGTACAAATGCTTTACACATTGCCTCTGAGATAAGCCTGACTGCTCATGCCAAGCTACCAAGGGGTGAGTAGGGGTTATCTTGGGTGTGTAATCCCCTTTCCCTGACTAGAAGGAAGAGTCCCTACTTAGACAGGGTGCAAGCCACTGCCAACTAGAGACCCCCGTTTCTAACAGACTGCGGAAAGAGTCCAGTGCATGAATAGTCCTAAAGAAATGCTGGTTTCTAAAATAATCAAGCTGAAATACAAATGTACTTATTTCCATATAGGGGCTGTTTAAAAGACATTTGAGCAAGGAAGAAAATACATTTCTATAATTTCAGGGACTAACTGAAAGGTCAGTGCATGTTTCGATCCATTAAATGCTACCTGTTAAGTGGAGAAAAGCAGAAGCTTCTCTGGCTGCAGCAAAGTCTGTAAATGAATCACATAAATGTGGTATTAAACAAAAACCTGTTTGAACGTTTTGCAAAATGTTCTGCTCATTTATTGCATTGTATATGTGGAAAATCTGCTTATAACACGTGTGGAAATTCATTTTCGGTTCATATCGTGTTTTTTTCCACTTTGTTTTAGTGCTGTATGGTTCAGTAGTGGTATAGGGCAAATCTTAGTCCTTATGCACCATGGGCCAGTGACCATAACAACTCTTTCTGCTATGGCAGAAATTCAAAGACACAGTGGGGCATATTTACAAGGAGTTAACACCACCAGAACGTCACTTTTTCTGACATCTTGGTGGTGTTAACTCCTTCGTCTTATTTACAAGGCGGCATTGAGCCACTTAATGTGGCTTAATGCCACCTTGTAAATAATGCCCCTATTCACGCAGCACTTAGTGTGAAGGGGCGTGCAATGGGTGTTGCAGTGAGCGTTCCTCCGCAACACCCATTGCTTTTTGAAGCTGACCCATATTTACAAAGTATGGGGCAGCGGCAAACATACCACCAGGGGATCCCTGGTCTTAAGCAGGAGATACAAGGAGAAATATTTGATTTCTCCTCGTATTTTGCTCTTTCCACGTGTGCTGCAGTCTGCAGCACACAAAGATAGAGGAAATCAGCTGTAAAGATTGTTTATATGCAGGTGTCTCTTCCTGCACATAAACAACTGCAAAATGGAGCTAGGGTGCCTACGCTGGGGCTAGGCAGCTTTTTTAGTGCCGGAGCTAGGGGTAACGCAGGGGTGCGCTGCATTCTTGTGAATACAGCGCATCCCTGCATTTTTTAAACTGTTGGAGTGCGAAATTCCCAATTTGGCATTACACCACGTTCCACCAGTTTCTTTTAAATATGCCCCAGTGTCGGTTAGGGAACTTTGCTCGAGAGGTGGAGCCCTTCAGTGTGGTCCTATCAACTACATTATTTAATGTATCTGTTATCACTGAATTTGTTCTAATACTCAAGGGTCTGAATGCCAACGACAGAAGGTATATAAGTTTCTTATGTAGGAACAATGCATCGCCTCAAAGGGATAGAGTTAGTCCTAGGTGTTAGTAAGTAGAATCCTCAGTAGCTAAATAAGGTGGAACCAATGCTAATTCACAGGTAAGGGGGTATCTGCAGGTAGGCAGCCCTGTGACCATGATTAGTGTCACCAGCCTCTTTTGAACTGATCACTGGAGCACTAAGGAAGAAAGAAAGCTCAGGGCTGTCACTACCAACTGCCCACCAACAAGGTTGTTTCTCAGTGGTACGCCTTCCCCCAATCATCCAATTGTGGAAGCTTGACTGTAAGAAAGTGAATCCTCCAAATGGAATTGATGGTGTGAGAGTAGATTGAGGAGGAGAAGGACACAAGGAATAAGACATCCAGGCCTGAATTGGGGCCACTTTCCTCCAGACCCTCCTGTAGTATCACATTCAGGTCTAGTTTGCGCTATATAAAACTCTGAAAAAAAAAAATAACTGCTTACCTTCTCCCATTTGTAAATGATTATGTAATAAGGTAACATCAATGTTATCCTATTGGAGAGGTAGGCCTTGCAGTAGTGGAAAACGAATTTAAGAGTTTTTCACTACCAGGATATGTAGAACTTAAAATTACATGTCCAACTTTTGAAAAACATTGCACCCTGCCTTGTGGGCTATTTAGGGTCTACTCTTGGGGTGACTTATATGTATTAAAAATGAAGGTGTGGGGCTGGCAAAAGGTTTACAAACTGCACACACACACTGCAATGGGAGTTCTGAGACATGTTGAAAGGGCTATATAAGTGGGTGGCACAATAAGTGCTGCAAACCCACTTGTAGCATTTAATTTACAGGCTCTGGGTACATGTAGTACCAATTTACTAGGGACCTTCTCAGTAAACTAAATATGCCAATTGTGGATAAGCCAAATTTACCATGTTTTTAAGGAGTGAGTGCATGGACTTTAGCACTGGCTATTAGGGGTAAAAGCTGTAGAGTCCTAAGGCTAGTAAAAATGAGATCAGCAAAAGGGAGAACGAAGGCAAAGGTTTTGGGGGGGGGGCAACCGAAGGCTGACAGGTCTAACAGATACCACATGCTAAACACAGGCATGCCTAATACTTAGTTTTTACACAGCTGATAGGTGGCAATGCTTTAAGCTGTCTGTAAATCAAGACCCACATTTCTAGCTACTAACCACAGCAGAGAAGTACTTAACAGTATATGCTCACTGAAACTAGTATAATGATCTTGTCATTCGTGTTTTACATGAAATGTGATGGTAATTCACCCTATTTATCAGCTGGCTCTTTAGACCTAAGACATAACGTCTTACATCTTGAAACATTCTCTAGCAGAATTAGTTCTATAAAGTCTTAATCTCATTTCCAAGTATGGTTTACATCATTCTGGGCTCCTAAAAGCAATAAAGAGAGGAACAACCATCTAGGAAAGGTTCTTTCCTGCAGCTAGGAATAGCTGAGTCTATATTGTTTTATGAGATGTTCTGCACCACATATCTCTGATTAAGTGTAAAATGCCATGTTGTGGTAGCCCAGCACATTCTGATCCATCCTTAGTAGACTTATTTCTGGTTAGGCCCTGACAGCTTTCTTTTGAATTTTTCAATGAGCCATGGCTGGCCTAACCAATTAGAGGAATCTTTTATCATTTTTTACTGTTCGCTTTGACAGCTTAACTGTCCCTGTTCAACCAGACTGAAGACATGGTGTCAGTGCTTTCCAGTGATGACCTTTACATTATGAGGAGTTGGTCTAACAATTTCTGATACATTATTTTGCATCCACAAAATGAAACCCCTAAGTGAAAATGCCCTAATTATTTCAGCTGGAATTGTTCTCTTTGACCAAACCATGTGGAATTATAATATTAGTTCCCAACGTGGGAAGCAAGGCCTCTGAAAAACAACATCCAAAATAGACAAAAAGGCCAGGTCCGTTAAAAAGACCTAGGTCAATCCTGACTGAGAATTAAAATTTTAAGTCATTACAACTACCAATATATGATATTTTAAATATCATCATACAAAAATATCATAACCACAATATAGACAACCATAATGCCATCATGGTAAGTATATATTTATGCACAACCTCCCTAGCCAAACATTCCTCAACCTGTGGAGGATATACAGACACATAAAATTGTTTATTGCAAGTAATCAGAAAGAACAGTACAAAAGCACTTAGCAATAACTAGAAAAAAGATGCAGACTCAAATCTCTTTTAGAAGAGAATAAGGTTCCAGATCAAGATCTGAATAAACATGAATGACTGACTCATATCCTAAGCCTTGGCCATGCTCACATTTCATTCCATGTAGGAATTGTGGACATGTGCTCATCACACCAGAGGACTGATAACATCAATCCCTATGCGCATGATAGATATTACCCTCTGGTCAGCAAAACTGAACTCAGTGATAGAATGTGAGCGAAGTAAACAGTCCTATGGGGGAATGGAGTTTTTAAGGGTTCTACTAAGAAGCCTAACACAGCATTAGTTAGGACCACCCCAAAGTTCTTTGAAGAACACTACATCACTATGCTGTAAAGATACACAAACTAGCTACCAATCCTATCATTTTGTGGATATATGGTTTTATTGGACCCTGCACAGCACTCCACTGCCTTTTTGCGAAGCTTGCACTATAAAAATATCACATACATGCATACTTACAAAACAGGAGCATGGGTGAATGCACTGCAGAGAAATTGAATGGCTAGGTTACTCAAAACAAAGATGAATTGTTTCAAGGGGTTGTTGTTTTTAAAGAATGTTATTAAAGAAGATTGCATAACTACATTAAAGTTTGCACATATAAAAGTAACAACAGAATGTTTCATAAATGGATATATAACATCTTATTGGATTTAAATATGTTGCATAGAGGTAATTTTATGTATAATATGAAGAAAGAAGGAATGAAAGAAGGAAGGAAGTACATGACAAAAGGCAATAATATCTATTAGAAAGACTAAAGAGGAGAGTGAAAAATTAAGTATATAAGCATCACATCACTGATAATATATCATCAATAAAAATTCATAAAGGGAATATAAACAAAAAAAAAAACAGTACAGTTCATGGAGGTTTGGGGACCTCTTCCAAGAGAGGTTGGTGGCGAGCAAAACTTTGAGCGCAAGTATCTAAGAAAACAGCAACAGGTGACCAAATACTATCCCTCTTAATAACAAGGGAAACTGGGCTAACATAAGCTCTATCTAAATCATCGTTGTAACATACACTATACCACCAAGCTTTCAAAGATGTTTGCGAGGATTGTTTCCAGTTCTTAGTAATCTGCTGAAAGTCAACTGCAATTATTAAATCGAGTATAACAGTTTTATAAGTGCTGTTTTGCCAAACGTCAGAAAGGTTTCCAAGAAAAACATTTGAATATGAAAAAGGAATATCTGTATGAAAAATAACATTGATTTGAGACCATACTTTGAGCCACAACTGATGGGTATATGGGCATAAAAAAGCATGTGGTATAAATCTGCAGAGGTAGTGTTGCATGACCATCAATTCGAGAAGGAATCTGGGTTAAATTTATGTAACTGAGATGGGGTAATCATGAGTCTATTATAGATAAATAAGAGAGTTTCAGTACTGCTGGCATATCTAGAAGTTTTACGTACATTTAACCAATTTTTATCCCAAAGTGCGGTAAACCATAAAATCTGGAAATCCAGTTCCCATTGTAATTCAACTTCCGATTAATCTCTATGTTCTGCAGTTTTGGATAGTATTTCATAAATGGAAGAAGCAGTGGGTAATTGGATTAAATTAGAAGGGGGTGATTATTATGAGTTGGAGTGGGAGTATGTGATGATAGTGCTGTTAAAGTGTAAGCAGTGCTTTGGATTAAAGTATCAAATTTATTGCAATATGAGTTGGGGAGGATGCATAATAATTGTACTTGTGAAAAAGTAAAAAAAGAGTTTTTCCGCCAAAGTTGATATACCCAAAGTAAACGTTTATCTCTCCATGTTTTCCAAAAGATTGGTCTATTGTTACTTTTTAGAAGGTTATTATGCTAAATAAAAAAGTGAAGAAATTGTTCTGTATCTGAAAGATTTGAGAAGAAAATTGGGTTTAGTGTCATAGAAGTAGTTTTGTGAAAAGGGGATGATAGAAAGTGTGTTTTTTGAGAAAAGAGAGAAATTCTTTCAATGAAAAGGGGGATAAGAAGGATAATTCAATATCTTTCCAGAGGGGAGGGGAATTCCAGCGGTGACTCTTTTAGGCATCTGGAAGTTTGTTTAAGTAAAAACGCAGTATGATAAGATTCAAAATCAGGGACATTTACACCGTTTAAGTTTGAGAAGGGACATACAGGTTTTTTTTATTATTCCATAGAAAGGAGGAAAGAATAGAGTCAATCTTTTTTAAAAAGTAAGCAGGAATATTAAGGGGAATGGCAGAAATAGTATAAAGAATGATAGGTGTAGGCATCATTTTAATAGTGTCGAGCCTACCCCACAGTGACAAATAAAGAGGATGCCTTCTAGCTGTTGAAGTTGATAAAGCGGTGATAACTGCATTCAGGTTAAAGATGAAGGGGGTTATTACAAGTTTGGCTGCCCATGGGACTACCAAACCTGACCCCCCTATTTTAGTTTGGTGGTGGGATCGCCCCAGGCCCACTGCAACCGCCGGGGAACCGAAGTTCCCTGGTGGTGTTGCAGCGGTGTGAGGCAGTGATATGCTGGTGGTGCCATTGCAGCACTGCCAAGCATATTATGAATGTCCTCACTGACAGCCTTTTCATGGTGGTGAGCCTGCCATGAAAAGGATGGCAGTGAGGGAACTACATTGGCCCTACAGGGTACGCTGATGCTTCAAGCCATGGGGATGCATGCAGGGGGGCACATATTGTGCCACTCTTTGTGCATGCACCCCCTTCCCTGCTTTGGCATGGAGTGCAGAGTCCATGCTGTGCAGGAACGGGCTTTCCTGCTCCCATTGCGGTACCTCCATGGGACTGCCAAAGGACCGCCTGCCAGACAACGAGAAAAATCGTAATCTGGTGAGCGGCTAGCGGTGGACTATTGCGGCGTGGGAGCAGTCTGGCCAAACCAGGAAAGTTTATGGACAATAAATGTCCAATCCATTTGATCAAAAGCTTCTTCAGCATCAAGGGAAATAGCCACCAGCGAGTGGATTCATTCGTTAGTTTAGTTAGTATATTAAAAAAAAACCTTGTAGTATCAGAAATATATCTGCCCTTGATAAAACCTGATTGTTCTTTACCAATGAGAAGTGTTAAAAAGAGATCCAGATGGAGAGCAAGGAGTTCCGCAAATATTTTGTAATCAGAATTGATTAAGGAAATCGGTCTATAATTTTTACAGAAATGTTGATCTCGTCCATTCTTAGGAATGAGACAGATAAGTGCCTCTTGAAAGGTACCACAGGATGCTTTGGAGGAAATAAAATGATTGAATAGGTGATGAAGTTTTGGAAGCAAAAGTTTGGGAAAATGTGCATAGAATTCAATAGGAAAAACCATCTAGTCTAGGAGCTTTTCCTCCTTTAATAAATGTAATTGCTTGAGAAATATGTTTAAGAGAGACGTCTCCTTCCAATGAGGAAAAATCTATGGTAGAATCAACGTCCTTCTGAATAGAGGAAAGATATTGTTGTATGGCATCTGGATATGTAATGGATTCGGTGGTATAAAGAGTAGTATAGAATGTTTTAAACTCATCTAAAATTTCTGCATCTTGGGAATTTGCTTTTAAAATAGATTAATTTTTTTTTGTTCTTTTCTAATTTTAAGGTAGGTAGCAAGTAATTTACCTTCTTGGGGGCCTATTAGGATGGCGGGCGGACTTTAGTCCGCCCGCCATCCTCGAGGTGCTGGGACCGGCTGCCAGACGTGCGGCGGTCCCGCACCGCTGATTAAGGTCGCATTCTGCATATTTGACATTGCGGCACCGCAATGCCAAATGAGCATGTTGTGCATTCCCATGCACAACGTGGCAGGCACCGCGCGGTGCCTGCCACCTTGTACATGGAACTGCAGGGGGGTACTATGGGTACCCCCCAAGTGCACCCCCACCCCCTCCTGGGGGCCCACAACGGGCCCCCAAAGCACATCTCCGCCAGCCTTTCCATGGCAGCATTGCCGCCATGGAAAGGCCTTTTGAGACACACATCCTAATATGGATGGTGGTGCCTGCTAGGCACCGCCACCATATTGAGGCCCAATTCCGCCCGGCCGGCAATCGGAACGATTGCCGACCGGCAGAAAAGCGGCGGACGGACTTTGCGTCCGCCGCGATACCCTGCGCCATAATAATATGGCGGGGGTAATTCAGGTTTGGATGGCGGGCGGATCGCCACCGCCGGGCCGGCGGTGGCAATCTGCCCGCCATCCTAATGACCCCCTTTGTTTTGCACTCCATAATTTCTAGCACTGCCTTAAAGGAGAAAAGAAGCAGCATTTTCTGTAGAGAGTTTATTGTATATTAATTTTTCCTTAAAAGGTTATTGAATGAAGGCAGTGGTGGCTCCTCCACTAAGGCGGAGGAGCGTCGCCCCACAGCCTTGAAGCAGGAAAAGAAAGGAAAAAATAAAATGATAATAACGTAATGTTATGATCATTTTATTTTGTACTTCTGCTGCAGCAGCTTTGCGGGACGGGGCGGGACGGGGCTATAGAGCATGGGAGGAGTGGTAGTACCCAGAACCCTCCTTAGTGCGCAATGACTGTTTGGCTGGCCCTTTCGGGCCGCCCAAAACAGTCCTGCGCACTTTCCCTGGTCTCCATGGAGGCTGCACTACAGCCTGCATGGAGAACATGCCCACCCTACCAGCCCCTGGCTGAATGCCATGTCATGGCACTCAGACCAATTATATTGCTGCATTGCAGCTTTGTGATTGGTCAGGGGAGCCTGTGTGTCGGGTGTTTCCTGTTCCTGGAGTCCGACGCAGGAGAGCAGGAGCAGAGACACGTGACCAGGCTGCAAGGTAAGTGTTCATTTATTTTTTTAATTGCGCCCCCCCGCCCTGCCACCAGCAAGCCGTGCCGGCCGCCACTGGATGAAGGGTCGAATTAGTGGTATCATACAGAGTTTCCAACTGTTTAATGCTTTTCAGAATATCAAGTGCTTTCTGGGAATTTAGGGGCATATTTACAAGCTCCTTGCTCTGCCAGTGCATCACTTTTTGTGACGCGCCGGCAGCACAGTATGGTGCTTCATATTTACAAGGACCCGTAAAGCCACCCTGAATGTCTTTTCGTGTCCTTGTAAATACAGCTCTTTTTCATGCAGCACTTTGCGTGAAAGGGGCTTTCCATGGGTGTTGCTGTGGGTGTTCCCACGCAACACCCAGTGATTCTGTTGCATTCCCTGATTTACAATGTTTCATAAACCTGGGAATACGTCAGAATCCTACACCTCCCCAGGGGAGGCATAAGGATACGCAGCGAGGAGAAATACTTTTATTTCTCCTCACTTTTCCCTCTTTCTATGCGTGCTGCATTCTGCAGCACACTTAGGAAGAGGAAAACACTTCTCGTGATTGTTTTTGTGCAGGAAAGTGTCCCTTCCAGCAAAAAAACAATCATCCCCACAACGCTGGCACCCTTGTACCATGGTGCAAGGGGGCCTGTGTTGGTGTATTGCAGTCAATTGTGCGCCAGCGCAGGGGAGAGCTCAGGGATACGTCATATTGTTGTAAATATGACGTATCCCTTTGCTCCGAAAGTTAAGCAGCGCGGCGCAGCCAAATGGCTTGTAGCACAGCGCTACGTTACTTCTTTGTAAATATGGCCCATAGGAAATAATGAAATCCCTAGCTGACTTTTTAAATGAGTGCTATAAAACATGAAAAGGGATATAAGAAGATGAGGTAAGGGTAAAGAATTCAGTAGTGAAGGACTCAAATACGGAAGTAAAAAACGGATCTAGTAACAAAGAGGTATTAAAACGCCATCTTCTATTACCAGTATTTATAGGGAGTAATTCTAAATGTATTCTCAAAGTTGTGGGTTACATAATCTCCAGGAGTCAATAATAGATCTTTGGTCAATAATGTCAGTGAACTGCTGATGCATGGTAGACGGAATAAATGTTGTCTTAGAGATTCGATCTATTAGGGATCTAAAACGAAATTCCAGTCACCACCAAATATTACATACTCTGTGGAAATTGACATCAGTTTAACAGAAACAGCAGGCCAAAATATGTTATCAGTTTTAGTAGGTGCATGAATGTTAAACAAAGAGATAGGAACATTATTGATTCAAATCTGAACAATCACCCATCGTTCTTCGTCACCTGACTCTTTGGAGAGTGTAAAGTGAGGTTGTCAATGACAAAGAACAGTAACTCCATTTCTTTTCCCAGAGCCAGGAGAAGAAAATACATTTCCCACCCATTGATGCTTAAGTTTTTGAACTTCTGAAGCAACCACATGAGTTTTCTGTAGAAGTACAATGTCTGCTTTAGGCCTGGATAAATGAACAAGTACTCTTGGCCTTTTGATAGGTGAACCTAAACCTTTAACATTGCAAGATATAACATGTAACATAATTTAACAAAGATTAAGAACTATTAAATATAAATTAGATTGATGATGATAAACTGAAAATACAAACGAATATGAAGAAACCATTTCCATTTTCACCAAACTTTATTTCGGTCATAAAAGGCTATAAAAAGTAAAAATTCATATACAAGTATAGCAATAATGGACAGATCTTAACAATTCATTGAAGGCAAATTACGTAGTATATCCAAAAGAGATTTTTTTGTTTTTGTTTGACCAATATCATTACACCGGTTAAAAACAAGAATGATTACAACCAAATAAAAGATGTTAAAATTTTGAGACTAAAAACGACAAAACTGCGGAGAACATTTTTACAGTTACAGAGATGTGCTAAAAAGGCCCTACGTCTGTGCCACATAGAATTAAGGAAACGGGACACGGCAAAGACTATAGGGGGATGTGTGTCAGTTCTTAAAATTCTATATACCTCCAAACACTGTGTACAACCCAAGTTTCTACTTAATGATATGAGCCAACGCCGTCTGGCAGGTTTATAACCAGGGCAGAAGAAGAGAATATGTATGTCAGTCTCATCAGGGCTATTGCAGACAGGACAGCCAACAGAGAGATCTTTTGTCCATTTATTTGTGAAAGCATTAACCGGGAGGGTCCCTGTTCTGAACTGGATATACAGCTTCCTTGCCATGGGGGGCTGTATATCATCCAGAAAGGGCTCAAAGCGATACTCGGTTTTTATGTTAAAAAATTCAGCCGTTAAGTGGCCGAGTTTAGTGTTCGCCTGCAGATCGACTAGTTTGAGTGCTCTATAAGCTCTGACAAGATGTAATCGAGATATTGTTGGGGACACTTCCTCGGGATTAGTCCATAGGTTGGGCATGCCTATTCTGGCACAAGTTTCTTTAATGTGCTTAAACCATTGCAATTTTCCCACCCCCGGTAGTCCCAGGACCCCCTTAAATTCAGTTTGATAAGATACTAATTATGGGGTCACCCACAGTCTGCGCCAGAAGGTCAATGGTCTTAGTCCAATCTCTTCTGCAATGGGTTTAATTCCTAAATCCAGGCGCAGAGGGATGAGGGGAGTGCTAGACGGTAACCCCAAAAGCTTTCTCTTAAATTGGTTTTATATTTTGGCCAGTCCGCCGGAGGGGCGGTGGCCCCATAGTTCTGCCCCATACATTGCAGCACTCCTTACTTGCACTTTATAGATTTCGGCAACAGGGCCTGGCGGTTTGTGTAAGGAATTCCTAAATGATTTGGTGATTCCTCCCACCAGCTGCGCTAGCCTCAAGCCTGCCTTATCTAGTTGTGGGCCCCATTCAAACGTTTCGGACAATGTAACGCCAAGGTAATCGAAGACAGTTACCCTCTCTAGGAGAGTGCCATTTAGGGAGGGGTTTGGGCGAGATGTTTTGGCTGGATTGAAAACCATAAATTTGGTCTTAGTTGTATTAATCTCTAGCCCTCGATTTTTACAAAATAAAGAAAAGCTGTCTAGGATCCTTTGAATGCCCATGGGAGACTTGGACAACAGCAATGTGTCGTCCGCGAACATCATTGCTGGCACC
Organism: Calotriton arnoldi; assembly: GCA_963921515.1. NCBI lineage: Eukaryota > Metazoa > Chordata > Amphibia > Caudata > Salamandridae > Calotriton > Calotriton arnoldi. The sequence continues at coordinate 2,389,845 of CAWUFW010001825.1, read as the reverse complement.
CTGCCTTGCACCAGCTTCGGGGCATCATTGTCCGCTACTTCGTTTAATTGGGCCACCAGAGCATTGATAAAAAGACAAAACAGGGTGGGGGCCAGGACACACCCCTGTCTCACTCCTCTGTTAACTGGGAAGCGGAGGGTCAGTTCTCCGGATTTCCCATACCTAACTTGGGCAAAATTACCTGTATGCAATCGCATAAACAGTGACAACAGGTACGACGGAATGCCCAGCTGCTCAAGAACCTCCCACAATTTGACTCGTGGTACCAGATCGAAGGCCGATTTAAGGTCAACGAATATCAAATAGAGGCTGCCACCCTCTATTGACACCGTCTTCCAGTATAGAAGTTGGAGCCTGAAGAGCTGGTCAATGGTGGAGGTGTTCTTCCTAAACCCAGCCTGGTATGCACTCAGGACTTCATGCTCTTTCATCCAAGAGTGGAGACGCTCAAGGAGGATCCTGGCGAACAATTTCTGGGTGACATCTATAAGGCTTATCAGCCTATAGTTAGAGGGCAAGAGGGGTGAGCCTTTCTTGAACACTGGGAAGATTTCGGCCCCTAGCCACGTATCCGGGATCTTCATACCTAGCAAGATAGCATTAAAAATTGCCCAGAGATAGGGTCCCCAAATGTTAGGTTCCTCCCTGAATAGGTCCCCTGGGATCTTGTCTAAACCGGGGGCCTTTCCTAGGGGGAGCTTCCTAATTGCGTTTAAGACTTCTTTTAGGGTAATCCATTGGGGGTCTTCATTAGGATTCTCTGAAATTGCTAAAGCCGTTGCATCTTTGGGCTCTATGGGTTCCTCAGTTGAATAGAGAGTTTGGAAGTGCCGTTTCCATGCAGCTGCAGCAATATTTGGCTCTATCGCTAAGTTCTCTACACTGCCGTCTACGCTCACTAGAGACCAGAACTTCTTCAAGTCCCTATTATTGAGTGCTGCCTTAATATCTTCCCACCTTTCAAGCTCCCAGTTCTTCTTGGCCAACTTGATACAATCTCTATACTGGGCCCTGCTTGATTTTATTAAGGATCTATCCTTAAGCTTAATAGCGTCTATGAGGGCGCTCTTTGCCTTGCGGCAAGATTTGTTAACCCAGGTTTGCTTGACTCCCTTGATAGGCTTAGAAAATGTCATGGGGTTAAAAATGTTAGTCAGACTTGTTGACAGTGCTTCATGCAGTGCCTCTAGTCTACTGATGGTAAGTGGAGTGTCGAGTGTTGCAGCAGCCAGCTCCATTTCCATTAAGGGCGAGATGATTTTAGAATATAATACGGCCTCCTTATCTGGTGACTGCTTAAACTTTCCCCACCTAATTTTTCTTCTATTGTTGGTGAGTGAAGAAACACTCTGAGAAAACAATGAAAGATGGTAAATAAATAGTAGACATTGTAGAAATGTAGGAAAGAATATGGCAAGAAAAAGAAAGAGAAAGAAGAAACCAAAGAAAGAGAGATAAATAGAATCCATGTAAACAATAAACAGAATGACATACCGGAAACACAAACATAAATCAAGGGTTTTGAAGCCACATTGGGAAGACGACCCAACTAACTCGACCTGCAGGTCAGGAGGGCACACTATCCAAACGGACAAGGGATGATGATGATCAAAATATGAAGACATCACATAACAAGAACAGAGCACAAAAAAAACAATTATTTATTGAGAAACATGTTATGAACATAGTTATTATTCACGTATAACAGAGCTTTAGTTAGTATTTGTAAAAGATAATCAAGTACTAGAAAGTCTTGCAACTTCCATTTCCTCTTCTTTGCAAGAGTCCAAAAACATTTGTAGTAGAGCAGGATCCTCATAGGTCATAGTCTTATTTTTATAAGTGACTTTAAAAAGACAAGGATGGATGAGTCTGAATCTGGCATTAATATTCCTGAGCGCTGGTCGCATATCTAGAAACTTCTTTCTTTTATCTGCTGTGACTTTGGCATAGTCTTGAGAAAAGAACAATTGAGATCCTTGCCATGAGATTCGACCTTTTAATTTAACTGCTTGTAAGACTTTCAACAAATCAGTATATTCCAAAAAGTAGAGGATGACACCTCTTGATTTTTTGAGAAGATGCAAAATGCAGACTATGACCTAGTCTGTGTGCCCATTGAATATTCAGTATTGGTGTTGCAGGAAGACCAAGAGCTTTTTGTAGAAATGATTGAAAAAAGGTAATAGGGTTGGACCCTTCCAAACCTTCTGTTAAGCCATAAATATGTAGATTACCACATCAATTGCGTTTTTCAAGGTTCTTAACATGTTTTTTAAGATGAGAAATTTCCATTTGAACAGAAGGAAGTTGTTGAGCAATCACTTGAAATGATTCCACCTGCTGTTCCATTTGTGCAACTTTGTCATCAATATCAGACCATATTTCTTCTAGAAGCAGTTCCAGAGAAATTGGTGGAGAAGACTTAGGGGCCGATTCCGATTCGGGCCGGAAATCTCTCCGACCGAGCCGGACTCGGAGAGATTTCCAACCGAATCGGACCCTAGCAGCCCGACCTAACGAGTACGATGCGCACGTATGCCATCGGACTCGATTCGGTCGGACTCCCATTGAAGTCAATGGGAGCCAGTCGTACGACGCGTACACGGGCTCCCATTGACTCAATGGGCACGACGCGAACAAGGGCGCCCCCTACAGCGAGTACGCGTCGATGCGGGTCGTGCCGTACATGCACATGTAGGGGGGACCCATGGGTCCCCCCTGTGTGCGACTCACGCGGCTAAGCGTACAGGGAGGTCCGACACGGACCCCCAAAGTACGGCTCCGACTGCTCTTTGGAGCCGGAGTGCGCGGCTCGGTCGGACTGCTCGCAGCGCGCATCGTACTTACCCGGCCGGGGAACGTCTCCATTGCGCGGTGCGAGTCGAGTCCGAGCGAGTCGGTCGGTGCGGTTCGACCCGGGAACGAGTCGGTCGGAGCGGTCGGGACGCCCGGACGAGTCGGTCAGCGATTTCGCATCGTACTCGCTCGCCCGGACGCACGTACGAATCGGTCGGGAAATAGGGCTCCGAATCGGATCCGGTTAAGCCGAATCCGATTCGGAGCACTACCGGCCGAGATCGGAATCGGCCCCTTAGTTGGTGAAGGGGGATCTTTTTTAGCCCTTTTGTTTGACAAAAGTGTCAAAGAAGCACCCGATTTAGACATATGTTTGGTAGCGGGAAGCGCAATACTAGAAACTGCCGCTCCTGAGGAGGAGGATGGGTTGCCATGTTCTCAATTCTCCATGTTGTCCTGTAGTATAACAAATAGAATAGAGTCCAGCAAAGTGGAAGATTTAGCTTGTAATTTTGAAGCTGTGGAATTGTATCTGAAGGACCTTGTTTTCCCCATAAAACGCAGGTGATATCATAGCAATAACTTCTTATCAGATTGGGGAATATTGGCACACAAAAATTGTTGCTATTGACAAGATAAAATGAGGCAGGTAGTAATATGCAAAAAAGAGTAAAATGCCAAAGTCTCTCCTACCAAGTGTAAAAAACAAGTCTTCTTAAGTGAAGGAAAATTCAGATTAGATAGGAAATCGTCAAATGATAGTGCTGCAAAGGTCAAAAACGCAGTATTTCCATGGATAAGCAAAAAGCAGCTGTTATCAAAAACCAGTTAAGTAATGTCACAAAAATCACAAAAGAGAAGAATGAAAGTCTTCCCAAAGCATACTTTTCCTTAAGCTGAGAAAGTAAGTGATAATGTAGCTTAGTGATAGTAAAACATCTTCTCAAAAGATGTGACATATGTATTTTATATAGAACAAAAGTACAAATTAGAAAACTGATGGCAAAAATGATTGCATAGAGTTGATTAATCATGTTTCATGGCAGTGAAATGTAGACAAAACCATACATAACTGCATTGTAGCATTGTTATAAAAGTTTGTTTTCAATGTTGAGGAGATAGTCCTGGTAATGCTGGTATTGTTTTGGAAAGAAATTATGATGCTGGAATAAATATTGGCTCCAAAACAGTCTCAGGAAATGTATTTGCAAGATTAGCTGTGATCTTGCCCGCAGTGCGTTATATTTAACAGCTGACGGAGTTCCAAAGCGGGCAGAAACAAAATGGCAGGCACAATTCCTGTTAGGGGAACACGCTGGCAGAAATGTAGAAAAGAGTGGTGTTTACCGCTTACTGTCATCAGTGAAGAATATTTGCCTAGTCAGGGGACATTCACACACTAAGTACGACTGGCATAACGCTGTAGGTAAGCCTTTTCCGTAGGGAGGAAAGTGGGCCTCCGAAACCACCATGGAGCTGCGTTAGCAGGCAGTCATCTTTGTCGGCATCAAGCCACACTCCTGTTTCAAGGGTTTTTTGATATGATAACAGTCAATTATATATGAATAATAGATCTCCACAATTTCAACAAATCATGGTTATCTCTAAAATATCCAAGTTTTGTAGGGAACACAAAGATCGCACCAGAAAACCAAATACAAATGTCTAGACTAAGGGACTGAGTGGACAAAAGCAGAAATGGGCACAAGACTCCTGAATCAACACAGAGTGTCCCAGTTGCAAAAGACCTGAAGAGGCAGTTCTAAGAATATTGAAAGTTTATTGTGAGGATATTTCGCTCCATTCTGAGGCCAAATACTCTTGAGCCAACAGGTGTGTGAGCATTCCACAGTGCCAAATGCCATTTTTGTCAGTTAGGTCCAACATGCAGGGAACTTGAGTGTGAAAAAGAAAAAAGTTAAGGTTTTAATGTAATTTCTACTTATCCGAGGGGTGGGGGGACATTCCATGTGAATCATTTCTGCAGGATATCCCACACCCATCAAGTAAATGGCATGGAAAATTAAGATACCAGAGCAGTATCAAACCAGTAATTGAGATAACTTTTCAGAAAATGATTATGGATTTTCTGGTTTCTTGAGACCTCCCACTAACTTAGGCAACAGGAACATTTAATGACAGTAAACTTAATTAATCGACTTGTGATATGGTAGGCTCTATGATGGTTCTTCACCAAAGAAGTTTAGAATATTGAGAAAGCAATATATTTGTTTATAGATTGTTTCATGAGACCATGTTGTGGTAGCCCAGCACATTCTGATCCATCCTTAGTACACTCATTTCTGGTTTAGACTCTGAAGAGCTTTCTTTTGTGTTTTTTTATTAATCTTGAGGAATAACAAGATTTGTACAAACAATCAAATGGCAAACGCCAGACATTATCTATCACGCTAGGATGTGTGGATTGCTGAATCTGATAGCTGAAAGCCCTCAAAATGTATAACCTGTATGCTGTTCCATAACAGAGCAGTGATGTTGATTATTTCAGAACCTTAATGGAAATCAAAAATTTCTTGGGAACAATCAGTACAAGCATCTGGTAGGGGGAGTACGGATAGAACAAGTTGCCCTGAATGTGGTCAAAAGGCTGCCGATATTTCTTACATGTTTTATCTATGTCCTAAACTATCGGATTTTTGGAAAAAGGTCATACAATATATTGGTCAACATCTGAACCTTGATTCAACTATTTCTTTTAAAGAGATTATGCTGGGGCTTAAGATATGTGATGACCCTTATATGGGATGTTTAATGTCCATTTTACTCGTAATCGTGCCCGTCTTTGTATTGCTAGAGAGTGGATTAGCCCTAATCCTCCTTCATTATTTGATTGGCTGGTTCTTATGAAGGATATTTACGAAAAAGAATGTGCACTTGCTAAAACTCGATCTATCCGTTCAATGTTAAGATTCAATCGTATCTGGAATTACTTTGAACATTAGTATGGCTTGTTATCAAATTGACTGAGGATGTTTTAAGAATGTCTCTGTATAAGTATTTTTTTGGGATCTATCTAGAATGAGGTTATGACTTGCTTTTTAAAGCCTTGTTTGGCTTTTTTTTTTTATATACTGTTTAATGTATTGCCTAACCTATGTTCTTTTTCTAATAGTTGTCTGTACACCTTGTCAAAATAAAAACTTAAAAAAAAAAAAAAAGGAAATCAAAAATTTCTTCCATGCAAACAGGCTCAAATATTATCATTTTGTGACAGATGTGATACTGTTCATGGGGCTCGAGGGGATGACGAACAGTGAAGAGAAGTGAACCCATCTTTAAACAGTGACATCAATCAGAAAAAGCTACTCAGTTGGGAGATCTAGACATTCTTTCACACTGACATCCAGAAGGGCAAGTCAGATGTAATTATTCTATTGTTATGCAACTCTCCCTGACTAGAGGGTTGACTGACTTATTTGTTCGCTCCATTCACTCTTGTCATAATACACCTGTCAAAAACAGAACTTAACATATCTCTCAAAATATCATTGATAACGTTAAATGTGGGCAGCCTCAAGAAAGGCTTAGGAGGAGTGATTGAATCATCTCAAATTCCCTGGAGAATAGTGATGAGTGCACAATAATAAGTTTATGCACTTCTCAGAATATAAAGCATTTAGAACTACTTCAGAAAATATATCCAGTCTTTTGCTGGAGCTCATAAGCTTGTGACCAAACCAGAAATGCATTGTTGTGTGAGGATGTTTGATAAAAACCGGTGGTTAAAGGAATCTTAATATAGTTGATACCTGATAGTTATCAGAACTATCAACCCTTGAGATACCAAGTATCAGAACTATCCACACTTGAAAACCATTATCAGTTTCCAGGAAAACACTTTGGTCTGAAGAATGGCCTGAACTGTTTTTAAAGTGTGGTAAAACCCTGGCATGGATGGTACTTCAGTTTATGCTCACGCCTGGTAGGATCATTTGGCACGGTGCAGGAAGAAGATCAAGGACATGAAGGGAATCTCATAAACAGCAATATTGGCTACCAAGTGCCAAATTCACCACTGTTGAATTGTTACCTTGGCCCATCATGTAAATAGAGGCAAGGTTTGTCGTCGTCAAGCCAATTTCAATGCAATCATTTACTAGGACCCACAGAGGAGTTAGCCACGGAGGAGATGATTGCATTTATAAGCTTCAGTTGATCTGATCAAAAAATTTAGAGCACATATAGCTCGTGCTCTCACTAAAATCACAATCACAGTAGGCAGATTTGAGCCATGGGGCTCCGAAAATAGTGGAAAAGGAGCTAAAAGCTCCATACGAAATTCAGCTAACCCATGAGATGCCTCCTCTTGGTCAATGACTTCTTCAAAAGTGAAAGTATTAGAAAAAGGTGAAAATGTGCACTGTTGTTTGGGCCACTGCTTCTCAGTCTTCATGAGCGAGTTTATTGTGGTGCTGAAAACACAGTGAACAGAACCAGAGATGCTTATGAAACATGGACACAATAATTGATTTTGGAGGATGAAAAGCATAAGATAAGCAAAAAGAGAGAGAATAGAACTTGTAACTATAGGATTCATCATTATTGGCATGGAACATAAGACTAGATAAAGGTGATGAGCTATCCCATTCACTTGGGGTTCTCATAATAGTTACCCTATTAATCAAGTGACACTCAGAGTCTAAGTGGTTAATCTGTAAAAGTGGAGTGCTCTACAGTGTGAGTAGGGAGAATTTAATAGATTAAAGTAGTCAATCAGCATGTCAAGTATGTCCAAAAATGTTTCTGGCTTATTTGAAGTGGAATTGGTCTTTGAGTTACCTGGCAACATTGATGGCTTAATAAGTATGTGTTATACTTGAAAAAAGCTTTCACATGGAACTCATTTTTAGAAAAAGTTTTGTTCACAGATCTTTCTGTGTAGAGTAAATCTATTATACTAACATGTGTAATACACAGTAGCCGTCGACATATATACAAAGGCAGACTGTGTTTTCTTGCAATTCTGATACAATGATTAATTCCCTTTGTCTCTAAATCTCACTGAATGTAAAACTGCTGCCTTATGATATAAAGTAACCAATATACTGTGATTTCAGTTCTGGTTTGTCTTTTCACCCGTGTCACATTCACTCTTCCTTTCTCTCTTGAGAAACACTTATAACTTGTTTTATTCTAATAATGTACGTTTAATAAAACTCGGTTCGACTGAACTGCAGTTGTTCATAAATACTTGCTGTGCTGAAATCTTTTTGATGCATTCTTTTTTAAGGCTACTGTGTATTACATATGTTAGTATAATAGATTTACTCTGCACAGAAAGATCTGTGAACAAAACTGTTTCTGAAAATGAGTTCCATGTGAACATTTTTTCAAGTATAACTTGTTACCCCAGTTCACATGGACATAAGGGTTGCTCTTGTATTTGTTTAAATAATAAGTATGTGTGGCATGCATCTGTCTTCATGATGTGTGGTCCAGGTATCAGGGATACAACAGAATGAACACAAGGAGCATCGTTCTTAAAGTTATTCTCCTGTGTAAGTCAGACTTACATATGCAAATACTGTGATCTATTGGTGCCATCCCACTTTCCAATTAAGGACAGTTGTTATCACAGTTGTTAATTAAGTAACTCACACAGAGGTTTTCAGTGAGGAAACATATTCCTGGGGGTGGGTATTCTAGGGCAGGAATGCCTTGGAAGATTTTACACACCCAAAAACGTGCACATTAGTGTGTATTCACAAACCATTTCCCACCCCTTCCCATCCTGGAACTGGTTGGAGATTTACTTCTGTCAGATCCCTTTCCTGGGTGAGGAGAGCAAGAGAGCGACTACAAAATTAGTAGGGATATATTGGAAGGTGATTCTACAGGGGGCAAATATATTTTTCCTATCGAGAAAATCTGCAAATGGTGAAGATTTCCAGGCACAATCTGTCGAGTTTTGTGAATTCCTGAAAAGAACAATTTACACACATGAGGGTGTAAATCTCCAATGCACATTTTTTTATTTCTATAGGAATACGGTACAAAATGTTTTTATAATCATTGACATAATTCAGAATAATTAAATATGTGATATAGCAACGCTCTATGAATATATCCCCCGCAGGAATTGCTGCGGAGCTACTACCATTAGTGAGTCATGACGATCTGCTGATGTATGCATGCAGTAAGACTAAGATAACATTTGAGCACAGAGTAATAAAATGTTCCCAAACAGGAATTGAGAAATTTACATTTGGAAAGAGAGTTCTAAATATAAATGCAATATTGCAAGTTCTACATTCAGAATGTTTTTCTTTTTCCATGGGAGCATATTCGTCTAAATGAGTTAGGTGACATTAGTAAACATTAATTCTGGTTCAGTATCTGTACGCAAATCGAATAAGAAGAAAGACACGTATGCACACAAAGATGCACGTGCACACTCTAGTTTAGTAGCTCATAATCTGCAGCCCGCTGAACCATTGGGGTCAGCAACGCTAGCTCAGGAGGTCTGTGACAGTCGGGAAAAAAAGTTATCAGCAGATTAATGAAATATATATAAATAAAAAAGCTAAAACAAATGTCAGATGGGAATTGTAAAAATATTGTGTAAATTTGAAGGAATTTGAAATTGCAGACTAAAAATTTAGGGGCAGATTTAAAAAGATTTGTTGCAACGCAATGCAGCAAGACAATTTGCTGCGCTACATCAAATGGAGAGGGCAGAAATGCGCCGTAGCTACTAAAATATGGCCACAGTCCTGCCCTGGCACTCTTAGTGCAGCCTACCACCAACTCAGGCACCCTTGCACCTTGGTGTGAGAGTGCCTATGTTAGGGGCAGGGTTGTTTTGTACAGGAAGGTGCACCTTCATGCACAAAAGCATTCCTTTGAGTCATTGTCCTCTTTCTATGTGTGCTGCAGAATGCAGCACAGGTAAAAAGACTAAATAAAGAGGAGAAATCAAGATATTTCTCCTCTTTATGCCTCACATGGGAAGGCATAGCATTTTGATGCATTCCTTGGTTTACTAGTGTTAGTAAATCTGGGAATGTGCCATAAGCTATGGGTGGATGTGTGGGAATGCCTTCCCTACGCAGAGTAACGGAAGCCAGAGACTTGTGCTGCCTTGCGTTAGCTCAGATTTACTATGCAATGCAGACCCACGCAATGTGTCTCTGCGTGGCATAGTAAATCTGATTTAGGGGCTTGCGTCGCCTTGCGTGAAGTAAGGGCAACACAAGCCCTTAATAAATCTGGCCCTAAGTTGAAATACTTAGCTTGATTTGTGGGAACAGCACAGGTACAACAAACACAATATACTATGAACGATGAGTGGCCTCACTTGAAGCACTGATGAAAAGAGAGCATGTATTAGTAGTAAAAAAAAGACTAAGTGATGCACTAGAGTCTAGCATATTGCTTCATCCTTTTGAATTAAAAGTCAAATTTAGAAAAGCGTCAATTTTCCCACTGAAATGAAAATTTCGTTTTTTCTATATTTGTTGGGAATTAAGTAAAATATTTAATCATTTGTGTATTTGTTTGATGCTCCCTTGTTTCTGTCATTATGTGTATTGTTTTGAGACTTAAATCATAGAAATGGCTTAGGCTAGAGACTCGGGGGGATATTCACAAGAACGTGTGCTAAATATCACCAGAAAATGTTAACGCAACTTTATACATCGCAGCCTATCACGGGAAAATAACCCCGTGTTAACCTGGAATTCACAACACGGCGGTACCATGCGATAGTCTCCCGAAACCGCGGCCAATGTCCGCGATACAACCACCTCGACAGAGATAAAAACACAAACCCCAACACCAAAAAACATGCGGTGAGCCCATTCGCGAGGAGGAAAGCAGCGATAAGCAGCGCAAGGCCCGCGACACATATACGGCATGCGGGAATAAGCACAACAAAAGCAGGTAAAAGAAAGACAAACCAAACAGAAAACAGCGAAGCACAATGGAGGCAGTCAGTGCCAGCACACAACCCCACAAGCACCATTGGCAACAAAACATTAGACATGGCAGGCCATTGTGGACAAGGTCAATGCAGCCCGAGAGCGGAGGAGGACAATGGCAGAAAACCAGAACAGCTGGAATGATGCGAAACGCACAAACAAGCATAAACACGCCAACAACCACAAGGCAGCAATGCACACCGGAGGTGGGAGTCCAGCGCCACACCAGGAGCTGGATGACATGGAGGAAATGGTGTCCACCACATCAGTCTGGAGATGGTGGCAGGACTCGGGGCCCGGAAACTGCTTAAAATCAACAGACACAACAGCAACAGGGAGAGAAACCACCAGGGACTGGGGGTACGGTGGGAGATGGCCACAATGGCACACATGCACAATTAAGCACACCACAACTGCAGACAAACCATGCCCAAGAGGAACAACACCAACCAAGAGCACAAGTCACACAAGTCGGCAATATCACACCACTGAACAAGCACAGAAGTGAAAACCACACCGCCTGAAAGGGAGAAGGGTGAGCCAAATCAGAGATGAAGGGACATCTCACACACAATGCAGCACACACACATAGGAAGCAGAGCACCCCAACATCGAACACAATGTGGAACAAACACCAACATCTGCACAACCAAACACAGGAGACAAGTGCACCCGCTTGTGGCCGGTAAATGGCCATACGCATCTGGCAAACCACGAAACAGGGACATGATAATGCACAAGTACCAACCCACAGCCCTGATGGGGCAGCAATGCATGTAAGGCAGGGACCCAGATAGGCCGTGACACACACATTGGCATACAAATAAACACTCAACACAGTTGGAGACAAGTGAACGTGCGGAAATTTTATCAACAATTGCGTGTCAGTACGGCCAAGGGAAGTGCCACGACATGCAGACCAATGCAGCAGCATGTCTGAATGAGGAACGTTGGAAAGCGCCCATGTCCACCCCCGGGGAGTCCATCACCAACACAAGTCATTGCCAACCCGCGTATGTTGTCCGCGCATGGATCAGGAGTCCAGGCCAATGCAGCCATGTCCACTGTCTCCCAGGGACATGTGACCAGATCCCCAACATGCAACCAGGCGTCGGGACACGTGCAATGGGTCACATGCAGTCCTGGCTGTAGGTACCTGGTCACTCGTCCATGAATGCGAGTGCAGCAGCGTAGGCCAACATTTCCAATGCGAGATCGTTGTTCACCACATCTGACATGTCGGCGAAGTAACCCATCAGCTGTCCCGGACAGATGTGCTCACTCCAACCCCTGGCCCTAATATGCACGAAAGCCCAATCAGGGAGCGGCTCAATGTGGTCACTGCACACGACGACTCCTGCAATCTCCCAGGTCCAGTTCCCAGCATGCATGCCAAACATCCAGGCATGCCATAAACGGGCATCACGGTGACACTCCTGGTCGTGGTCCAACAGGGGGCGCACACACACGTCGAAATCCAGGTCAGCTACCGTTACGTTGGAGAGGCAGACATCCATGGACCACTCGAATATGCACGAGCGACAGTGCAACACAGGTTGAACGCAGGTGACGTTGGCAATTTATTTTTATTTATTTTTCATTTATACCGCGTGACGAATCATCCCCTCAGGGATCTCTCAGCGCTTTTGGCTACACAGTGCTAAAGGCTAGGACAAAATTGCGGATTTAGAACAGCCAGGTTTTTAACTGCTTCTTGAACTGCCCCAAGCTTGCGCAGGCGCGTAGCTCATCCGGCAGGCGGTTCCAATGGAGCGGGGCTAGATGTGAAAAAGCGCGCCCTCCTATTTTGACTTTCCTGATTTTACAGGGACGTAGTAAATTACGATTGCTAGATCTCAATAAACGGGCAGGTATATAGGGAACTAACTTCTTCCTTAGGTAGACCGGGCCGATGCCCTGCTGTGCTTTAAACACCGACGTCAAGAGCTTAAACACTGCTCTCTTCCTCATGGGCAGCCAGTGTAGTTGTTGCAAAAGAGGACGGGAGGGGGTACGTACTGGTTTGTTGAGGACCAGTCGGGCTGCCGTATTTTGCACTACCTGTAGCCTAGACGCAAGGTCCTCCCTGATTCCTACTAGTAGTGCATTCCCATAGTCCAGTCTACTAACTAGTAGTGCCTGTACTAGGGTCTTTCTGGCCTCCAAAGGGATCCAAGGAAAAATCTTCCTCAGCATCCGCATGATGCCAAAGCATGTGCCCGATACTGACTTCACGTGTTCCTCCATCGAAAGCTTATTTTCAAACAGGATACCCAAATTCCGTGCCTGAGTGGTTGGATTGGGTGCCTCCCCCAATTCCTCCGGCCACCAGTCCGACGACCATAATTCTGTCGCCTTTCCAAACAGAAGGATCTCCGTCTTATTGGAGTTGAGCTGCAGAAAATTCTCGCTCATCCAAGCGGCAATTTTCAGCATGCAGGATTTAAACTTTGCTCTGGCTTTTGCTGGGTCCGTCTCGATGGGGATTATCACCTGCGTGTCATCCGCATACGAGATTGTCTCAAAACCGCAAGATCTTATGATGGAGGCCAGCGGTGCCACATAGATGTTGAATAATGTGGGGCTTAAGATGGAGCCCTGCGGGACCCCCTTGTCTACTGCGGTGGTCTGAGAGACGAATGTGTCTAATTGGACACATTGTGCTCTATTGTTAAGAAAGCTCTGCAGCCACATCCAAGCCAAACCTTCGACACCAATCTCCCGCAGCCTGTCCAACAGGACACGATGAGAGATGGTGTCAAAGGCTGCCGATAGATCAAGGAGCACTAGCATGGTGGGCATCCCTCTGTCCAGTGACATCCTGATCGTATCCATGACATCCACCAGTGCCGCCTCTGTGCTATGGGCTGCACGGAAACCTGATTGCGAGGGGTCCAATAACCCATACTGCTCCAGATATCCCGTAAGTTGTTTGTTTACCAATGTCTCCATGACCTTCAAGCTGCAAGGGAGGAGGGAGATTGGTCTATAATTTTGAAGGTCCGCCCTGTCTGCCAGAGCCTTCTTCAGCAAAGGTTTTATATGCGCTTTTTTCCATTTCCTGGGAAATACGGCCGTAGCCAGGGAGATGTTACAAACCTCTGCTAGCGACGGAGCTAAAATTGGAGCGAGTTCAGCCATTATAAATGGCACCGCCGGGTCTGAGGGGGCACCTGATTTTGTTCGTGCCAACACTGCTGCCACTTGCTCTGTGGTAATAGCTGTGAATGCGTCGAGTCTAGGTAGTGTGGGGTCTCTCTTCGGAGGGGCCAACCCCTTCGGTGCTGCTCCTGCCGCTAGAGAGCTGTAGATCTTGTCTACCTTATCCCTAAAATGATTTGCTATGTTATCACATAGTGTTTGTGTCGGGGGTATAGAGCGACTGTTAGCTTTAGGGTTTGTGAACTCTTTGAGTATTTTAAAGAGCTCCTTAGAAGAGTTCTTTGCCTCCCATATTCTCGAGCCTAGGTGGTCTCTTCTTGCTGAGTTACAGTTTGTTATATAGGCTTTGTGTGCTACTGAAAAGGCCAGTTTATCCTCTGGCCGCTTGGTTTTCCTCCATTTTCTTTCTCTGCCTCTACACCTGGCCTTTTCCTTCTTAAGACTTTCAGAGTACCAGGGGCTGAGACAGCCCTTTCCTGCGTCTCGTACTACCCTGCACGGCGCGATGATATTTAGCGTGTCTCCAATTGAGGCCTCCCATTTTCCTAAGGCATTATCACTTCCCTCTCCTTTATCGAAGGAGGGGGTCTAAAGACCTGACTAAATGCCATAGGGGTGACTTTCCTCCAAGCTCTACGAGGACTCATTCTACATTGGGACTGGCATCCTCTATCCGCCCTGCTCAAGGTGAATTTAAGCGCAAAATGATCGGTCCAGGTTAGTGGCCACGGGGATTCCACTGATAAGTCTATGTTTGCAAAGATATTATCCAAGGTATGCCCTGCAATATGGGTAGGTTCATGAATTCTTGAGAGAGACCCAACGACTCCATGGCTGACAACAGACATTTCGTATCTAAATTAGAGGGGTCATCTAAATGGTGATTAAAGTCGCCAACCAAAAAGAACTCGGATTGCAGGATATACGGGGCGAGGGTCTCCAGTAATGAGGTGCAGAACAATTTATTACTTTCTCCTGGTGGATGATATACTACCGCCCCCATCCCACTGGTCCCTTTCCAAGACTGCAGTCGAAACACCAACAGTTCCATCCCATCTGAATCAAGTACTTTAATGTAGTGTGGGACGCGTAAGGCTATAGCCAGGCCACCCCCACTTTTGTTCACTCTGTCTAATCTTGTGACGGTATACTCGTCCGGGAACGCAGAGGCCATAACTGGGGTGGAGTGACTTTGCATCCAAGTTTCAGAGATAAGACATATGTCCGGCTTCAGATCCTCCAGCAGGTCCCACAGTTCTGCGAAGTGTTTAGGGATAGATCTAGCATTAATATATAGTGCCCGAGAGGGCTCCTGTTTTTCCTTCCCCTGGGTAATGCTACCCGTCCTTGGTGCTTTATTGGTTTTATTAGCTTGCTTGCTTGCTTTGGGTCTTGGAGCAGAGTGGGTCGGCTGTTTGCCTGACCTGTGATGTCGACCTACCACATTGACCACACCTCCTGCCTTGTATCCCTATATCTCCTAAGAGCTTTCCCTCACAACCCCTGCCCAGCATGTTCTCCCTTAGGTCCAATAACTCCTCCTTAGAGTACCTTAAAACCGCCATCTTCTCCCTGTTCAAACTGGCGGAGTTTCCTGGCAGCCGGCAGCGTCAAGGCGCGGACGGGCGCAGACGGGCTTGCCTTAGGCGCGCCTTTGGCGCACCCGCTGCGCGTCCGAGCGCGCGCTGAAATTTATGCCCCCCGGAGGTAGCAGCTAGACCGCTAACCTCTCCAAAATGGCCGCCAAAGTCGGGTTGCCACTTCCCCTCCCAGGCAGCCTCTCTCCACTCAATCGGCCGTTAGTAAACGCGACCGCGGTGGACCGGAGAGTTGCCCTAGCCACCTTCACTTCCCCAAACAGGTAATGACAGCTAAAATGCTAAAAGTTATTTTAATTTTAAAATGCAGGCATAATCACTCTCAGCCTGTAACTGATCCGCAGCACTGCCAATGGCAGTGCCCCCAGTACATGCAGCAGACGTGCACGGTACAGGTCCACGTGACTGGAGTAGAGCATGTGTCCGGGATAGTCTGCCATTGCGTCAGTGGCTCTGCTTGAAGCGGCACTGTGAGGACCTGCGCCAGTCCTGTGGATGAAACGCCACAGCTCAGAGCAATGAGCAGTGTCTGTGTGCAATGGGTGCAGGCCTGGGGGGTGGTGGGAGTATGAGTGAAGGCCATTTCACGCACGCACACTACGACCAAGGACTTCTGCGTGTGGCCTCACGTCTGGCAGTGCGTAGTGTGGGAGTCGCCTGGAAATGCTATCCTATCTGTCAGGGGGTGCTGCGCACATGCAAGTCACATCTAGGAGCTGCAGATATGCTACCGCCAGATAGTGCGGACAAAGGACCATTCATCCCTACAGTAACTGCACCATCTGCATGCATTCAGGAGGCGTACAGAGGCCTGCCGTGGGTGTGGTGGGATGTCTGCGAGGAATCATGGATGATATGCCCAGCACGTGGCACATGTGCGGCCTCACTGTGTGTTACATTGCCTCACAGCTGCTCCACCCTCCCACGAGCCCCCACACTTGTGTGCCCCGAGCGGTTGTATCATGTGCACTCCTACGGCACATCATTGTAATGCCTGTCCGCGCATGTCCAGCGGCATGCCACCAACACCGTGATGCTGGCCTTTGAAGGTGTGCGGCCAAGTGAGTGTAGGCTAATGGTCCGGACAGGGCAGTGTACAGTCCATGGCTGGCTGTGATCACGCTGCGAATGAGGCTAGGCAACTGACTCATGCAGCCGCAGGACTGATACACATAACACTTGGCATGCATGTGCCAAGACCCCGAGCGGTCTGGCGCTCCTACATTTCCCCGTCCGTGTGGGCCCGTCCTCCTGGTACATGCTACATTGCAACATCGACTACTGTGACCCTGGTGGTGACAACACCCCAACACAGAGACACACTTACCGGACTTCCTGCCCAAGGCCAGGTCCGAGCCACGCCCTGCTCCCCCTGCCGAATCAGCACACCCCTGCGCTGACCTGACGTATGCCGGACCAGCACACGCCGCTTGTGCATGCAGGGGGGGCGGGCGAAGCTACATGTCCAAGGTCACTGCCAACGTTGAGGTGACATGGTATCGTCCGCTGAAGACAGCACACTGTGATGTTGCAGGGCCCGTGCCCATCATGCTGACACAATGACCACACGGACACACTTGCTCAGATGGTGTGAATGGCTACGGGCACGTGCACCCGACCACATTTATTAGCAGGCACACATATCTAGTGACACCTGTGTTGGATGTGTGTGGGGTGTGTGCACACCAGCCGGCAAGGGCTGCCTGGTGCAGGAGGAAATCGACAACAGTGTACATCGTAAAGGACACAACCATTCAACCGTAAAGGACCCATGACCTGAGCTGCACAGAGTTAGTGGCCCCGGATGCACAGGATCCTGCACGGGCCTACCGCCACGGGCCGCTGACTTGCGGTGCACTGGGGCAGGGTCACGAGAGCAGAGCAGGTTCCCGCAGATGACTAGGGGGGTTGTCGCGGAGTGTCTCGGTGGACAGTGGAAGGTGTACCCCAGGGCATGATGCCGAGGGCAGAACCACGCTGAAACAGTCACCATGGTGGAGATGAGTGGAGCAAACACATGTCGGACCCCAAGTCCGTCCCAGCCAGATGATGATGATGCAGACAACCCCCAGGCCATGGACTCAGACGACACCAAAGTTCAACCAGAGAGTGCCCATGAGTCATTGCGCACAGAGTTAGTGGCACCAGTGCTGATAGGGGATGCCGCCTGCGATGAGGCGTGTCCAATGGCGTGGACTCCTCCATATCTTACCCAGGACACAGTTCCACATGTGTGGCCTACTGGACCGCAGTGTAGGCCTGAGGCAGCGGCCAGCAGGGGCCATTCACCGAGCGTCGCCGGCTTAGGTTGGATGGTCCCACCGGCCTGCGTAGTTCAGGTTCAGTGCACCACGGGACGCGGACTTGCGTTGCACAGGGTTAGTGGCACCAGGTCAGTTGTTGCTAGTGTTCGGTCACCTCCGTAACGAGGATCCGGCTTTCATCCGGACTGAACCGCATCTTCCTCTTACTCCTCTCCGTGCGTTCACTGGTATGGACTCTGCCATCCATGAATCACGACTGGGTGATGGATGTGGGGCCTACTGGACCGCAGTGTAGGCCGGGGGCAGCGGTCAGCACGGGCCCACAGACACGTGTCGTGTGCTTGTGATGCATTCGTTTGCTCCACTGATAGCAGGGAGTTTAGTGATATCACCCCTGCAGTAGACATCTGGTCACTGCCATTCATGACTCAGGACACAGTTCCACATGTGGGACCCACTGGGACGCTGTGTAGGCCTGTGCCCTCACCCACATGTCGCCGGCTTGCGTTAAATAGGGTTAGTGGCACCATGTGTCACCGGCTTGCATTGAACAGGGTTAGTGGCACCACGTGTCGCCGGCTTGCGTTGAACAGGGTTAGTGGCACCACGTGTCGCCGGCTTGCGATATGGAATTATGCCTCACTGATCGAAGAGAGTCTGGTGCTGTGGCCGCTGCCACGGACAAGGGGTCACTGCCATTCATGACTCAGGACACAGTTCCACATGTGGGACTCACTGGGCCGAGGAGGATGCAGGTGGAGTATGTGAATGTATAAGGAGTAATGTGGGCCTGCGCTGTGGAGGCCAGCGATGGTCTGCGGAGGCTGCAAAGGTCGCGGGCCTGGGGCCTGGAGCTTGCACCGGCATGTGGTGGGCCCTCTTTGACACACGCCGGTGTTGGCAGGTTAGCGGAGCATCGTTGGTGCGCTGGGGCAGGCATGACGGTCTGGGGCCCAGCGGCCCGGGGTGCAGCAGGCGCACAGGGACGCAGGCCCCGCCGCGCTCAGCGCCGGACTCGTGGCGGGCTGAGAGGCACCGCCCTGGCAGACGCGTTGTCCATTCCGAATGAGAACCACGCCCAGTGCGATGGGCTTTTTGTTCACACCCCTACGCAGGCCTGGCGTACGCAGGTCCAACCCAGGGGGACGTAACGTGCGACATTTCCGCGTTCTGCCCCACAGCCTGTGGGGACATGGTAGCGTCCACTGGCCACTACACTCCATGCACCAGCAGTTGATCTCCACATGGCCATTTCCGTGATTTGCACGCTGTGGTCTGTCCGGCATCTCCACGCCACATCTGGCATTGGGTAGGTTCACATTCCTTAGTCACTTGCCGCTCTCGCACATGCCTGCTCCATGCCTCTCCTCACATCCTGCTATTGTGTGTCTGTGGTGCCATGCCGTGGCTGGGTTGTGGGCATGGCAAGGCCAAGTTCCTGATGGAGTCGTGTTGTCGTGTCTGGTCGGTTGCCATGTTGTGTGTCATGTTGAATGTAGTTGTGCTGCGTGTCCATTGCCGGTGTCGTGAGTTGCATGACTGTGGGCTGGAGGTGTGTGGTGTGTTCATTTTGGACTTACCAACAGGCACTGCATTTCTGTCCGGAGATGTGAGAATCATGCACTCGGCCTGGGGAGTTGGCCACGACATTGTGGAGGAGTCCCGGGCGGTCCACTGTTGCCTGCACATTCATGATATGCGTGTGCTTTCTGTTGTGGTAGTTGTGTGCAGTGTCGGCAGGGGGCATGAGGGGTACATGTGTGCAGTTGATTAGCCCTGGCACGTGAGGGAATCCAGCTATGGCGTAGGGGCCTTGCTTGGTCTCCAGCAGCTCCTGCGCAGTGTGGGTGAAGTGGAGGTGCTGGGGTACCAGGCTGTTGTTGGCATCCAGGACAGGTGTGATGACCTTGTATGGGGCTGGCTATGTGACTCCTCCGACTCCAGCAGTTGTGGGTTGGATGGTACCAGAGGCCGACATGTGCTGCGCAGCCGGCAGCTTTGTCTGCGGAGGGATGTTGGTAGTCCGCTGGGTTGGGACAGTCAGCAGGTGGGGGATGTGGGTCAGGATGTGGGGGATGGTTGTCCTTTTGGGCCTGTGGTGGGCAATGTCCTCCTCTGGCGTTGGGTCTGGGTGGCAGGTGCGTTTCAGGTGGGTCCGCTGTCTTTGTGTACGCTGCCTCTGTGGTGTTCCCTGGGGGGGGGCGGGACGGGTCCTGGGGGTGGTTGCGGGCCTGGGGTGGGTGGGGGTGGGTGTTGTGTCCCTCATGGGTCTCAGAGCTGCATGATGATTGTCTCCATGGCATCTGTGGGTCTTCGGGTATGGCTCTTGGCTGGGCTCGCTTTCATGCTGCAGGTAGTCGTCCTGCTTAACACCAGCAAAAGGCAGGTGTTAAATCCCTGATGCTACCGCGGCTTATTGCCTGTTTTTGGTTCGCATCGCAGTTCTGGCAGTTTGTTGTGAAGGTGGTGTTGTGGTTTTTTCGTGTGTTTTTGCACGGGAACGCCTACTCTGCATCTCATTAGGGTTAGTTGGTGGTGTCCACCGTGGTGTTAAGTTTTGGGGCAGTTATCGGGGGAATACTGGCGATGTCGGCAGTTTGCACCCGCTTGTGAATGGGGTGTTAAATCTATCTCCACTTTTGATGAGTTAAGGTGGAGATAAATCGAAGATAAGTCCTTGTGAATATGCCCTATGGTCTTTAATAATAAATCAGTGGGAGTCCCCAGATGCCAGGAATGATTCAACGGGGGTCCCCGGAATCCATTAATGATTCAGTGGTGGTCCACACATGTCAAAAGCTTAAGAAGTGCTGTTTTAGTTTGTCACATAAACCATGAAGTAGAATATTGTAATTAATGTTTGGAAAAAAACAAGTAAAAAAAAGTCTGTTTTATGTAAATTTGAATATAGTATGACCACAGGGAAAAAAGTAATTTAATCATTCACCAGATATGCAGGTGACTTTTCAATGGCTGTCTTTAAACATGTATTTGGTATCATAATTTTCAGTTTTTTGCTTTAGTTTAGGGATATATTGCGCTCAACTCAGTAGTCATGGCAGGTGAAGCAACTCCCACTTTTTTTTATTTTAGCTGTGCAGCTAATAACTTTATAAAGAATAAAAAACGTCTTTGCCAAAGATGTATTTTCTGTTTCCATTGAGTTTTTACTTCAGCTGCTGCTTTGGATACGCCATGCCTAACTTCTAGGGTACTTGGCAATAACTGGTGTATTGTGTGATTGTGGAGCAATCGATTTCTGTGAAGTAACGCGAAAACTGAAATTTTCACACTCAGAATTTGAGCTGTTGACCTTGATCATCGCTTGGCAAGCATGATCAGTAGCTCAACAATCCACTTCTCAGGCTGGTCTGTGATCCATGTCCGTCCGCCTGTGCACAAGGGAACGTCAGCAGCTGCTGGCCAGCACACCCCTGGTTAAAATAGAGTTATTGGAACAGACAGGATATGAAGGGGCGGCAGATGCTCAAACATCTGATTCAATTTACTCTACAGAGACATGAAGACCTGTATGGTAATACACTGTCATTGACCTCCATAGGGCCTTAAAAGTAGAGATGGGCCAAATTAATTGCATTAAATGAGAAGTAGGTGAAATTTGACACATTTCCCGAAAAAAAAACACAGAAATCCCAGAATCCTAGCATTTTTTTTTCATTCAAGAAAAGTAGAGTATTGAGAAATTGCCAATATTTGACAACTTTTGTGAAAATAAGTGTGGTGGGTTTGAAAGTAAAGTCCGGCTGGTTTTACAGTAGTTAACACATTATAAGCGCCATATATACACATTTAGTCATATACATTTTGCACCAGGAACATGTGTTTTTCACCTACTCAGACTAGTGTCTGTCTGACACAAAAATCTAAATAAGACTGTAGTCGATGGCTAATGTCTGTATACCTGGAGCGGATGGCCGAACACTACACCCTCTGAAATTCCCATTACACTATTTTTCAACAAATGATCTTAAAACATGAGTGGCAGAAGTGACATTTGTGGCCATCTCAAAGTAATGTGTCTCGTCTGCAAAAACAGATTAAAAAGAGAGGTTCTGTTTTTAATTAGCTAATTGTATTAATTTTAGAATAAAATGAAATAGATGAGTCTGAACTTTCTATTTTATTATCTGCTTTTCTTTAGTAAAAGGGGCTCATTGACCCTTCTGCACTGCCATGTGTGTAAGCACCAAATTGCAAATTTGCGTTGGCGCTTATTTGTGGTGGATGACGTCCCATTTCACCAGGGAAGAGTCAAAAGGAAAGACAACCACAAACCCAGCTCCCATCTACAGACTCAAAGTTACATATTTAGGAACACTTAATAGACCTAATAAATTCAATCTTTCTTCTGTGAAATATTGGGGGAATTTGGAATCGCAAAGCAATAGAAAGTGTTTGTGAGGTGCAATCGGGACCAATCACTTCCTTGTATTGGGTGCTGGCTTGGTTGCTTTCAGGCAAACATGTGCATCTGCATCGAAAACAATTTCAGTAGGGAGAATGCGGGTTTTGTGACTTGGGACAAATTACACTTAACACAAAACAGTGTGGGTTTGAGCTTGTAAATGGGGGCCTCAGTGGGCATGTGTAGAGATCCATGCAAAACCTCTGCAAAGCTAATTGTCTCAATAAATGTAGTGTTAAAAAACATGCAAAGTGCTTCGTAGGAATAAAAACACAGGGCCTTATTTATGAGGCCTTGTGACACTTTTGCACCGCCTTTGCATCACATTTGTGACGCATCGGCGGCGTAAAAACATGTTGTGCCCTATTTACAAAGTGGCGCGTCAAGGCAGATGTGTCACTTTGTAAACCCCTGCGCCACATTATACCTGCGCCAGGTATAATGTATGCAGGGTGGCCGTTACCCTGCAAAAAGCCTCGTAGAAGTGGCGCATTAAAATCTATAAGACTGCGTCAATATCTTATACCTCCTTTACAACAGGCGTAAGACTGAAGCCGGCCCTTTTACATTGGGCTTACCCCATGTGAAAGGACACATTGCTGGAGTTACGTCTGTTTTCAGACACACCCCAGCGATGCACCACTTTTGCGCCTACAGATACATCAGAAATGTTGATGTATCTGTAACTCCTCGCGACATGGAGTGCCGTACATTAAATATGGCACATCCATTCAGTCGCAAGGAGGGCGCAGTGAAAACTGTTGCATCGCTTTTTTCACACAGCGATGCAAATGTTTTCATAAATGAGGCCCACAATGTGCAAATACACCTATCTTTAGTCCCTAAACAGTTCTACACATAGGGCATGTTTATGTATATTTTGGTGCCGAATGCCAGGTCTGCCAGTTGTGGTCTGTAACTCCGGACCTGAATCTGTTCATTACGAGTTTTGATCACCGGAATGAGGAATAGCCATGCACACCTGCGCATATCAGGTCCTCATGGTTATCCCACTGCTTAATTTGTAAATGAATGAGTGCTAGTGCTCAAAGCTCTGCTCCAAAGCCTAGTGGCCGTGCCATTAAATATCGTGCACGGAATACCAAGTCTGCATAGTCTTAAATCCATCTCATGTCTCTTTAATCCACTACCAGACATACTCTGCCCCTTTATCTTACACGTGCTGGTTCCTGCTTTCTCCCTTTGCAGTGTTTTCCCATCTTTCTTTTTGTCCATCTTTCCACTTTGTATGTTTTTACCTCTCTTACTATTATTCATTGCCTGTTGTGGAAAAATAAGTGCTGGTCGCCAAAAATGAGTGCCCGAGGCCACCACCGGCAACCACCAGCTCAAATTAAGCACTGGTTATCCCTTATGTTGGGGACATTTCTTTGCAATTTACCAACAGCTGCAAGCAGTTGGTAAATTGAAGCAGAACAATGGGTCAGTTAGAATTTGTTTGAGGCAGTACCCTCCTGGGGATAGTGCTTCGCCAGACTTGCAACCGGGTCCTTAGCACGCTAGGTTCCGATCTCACTAAATTGGCGGTGAAAGCTCTCCGAACACTACAACCTATAGCTTAACATCCGATCCTACAAAAAGGCAGCCGCGCCCCGTGCAGGTTAGAGCGGTGGGGGGGGGGGATTTCGACAGACGACGAGGGAAAATTAATTATTTATTTAATTTTCCCTCATGGGCGTCTGTCGAATCCCCCCCCCCAACCCGGCCCCACAGTACTTACCTGCACCGGCCGCGGCTGCAAAAGGTCAGTATTTACGCCCAACCCTTCTTGGTTACTGGGACTGAGGGCGTGGCATTTTATGCCAGTACAGAATGGTGTTTTAAATGCCAGTACTCTGCCAGATAAAGACACCCACAGGAATACCACGCAAGATCTAAATGTTTTTCACCTCACCTTAAATGTGGCATTGATCTGCGTTGTGTCTTCCAGCCGTACGAGAAGTTATCTTTCCTGCTCCTTTCAAAATACAAAGAAAACGGAACATTATTATTATTATTATAACATTTACACCTGTGGAACGTCTGATCCCGCGAAGCCCCGCCCCCAGAGATGCCTGCTTTTAAAGACAGTTGTGCTTGATCAGAGACAGTGCTGGAGAGTAGTTAATGATTGCCTTTCATGTGGGGTTTTAAATTTCAACATGGGTTACTTTATTATTCATATCAATCTGGCTTTCACATCTTCTTGCATAGACACTCCAGATTACATTTCCTTCATTATCATCACAGAACTCGATGAACAAGTGGCGCATCTGTTCCTCAAGTGGTTTATTATCTGCTCTGATGAGGTTTCGGATGAGCAGCAAAATGACTTAAGTATGGGGCCGGGAAACGCACCCAGGTTTGTGAATAATCTTACATTCAGGCACCGTTGTGCTAACTAGCAAATCTGACGCGTTTTTTTCCTCTTAAGTAGCAGTTAGTAGCAAACACTTCAGCAAAGTGATCGAGGAGAAATCTTGGCATTTTGTTCATGTTTAATAAAGATATTGTTGTGGTGCTCAGCATAAATTCTACACTTCCACATTCACCGGCTTAAGAAAGTTACATTTTTCGCAAATGCTACGAAAATCAGTCAAATCAAATATGTTAGTATTTTTTTTAAAGTGACAAATCAAAGCTATTCATTAGGAAGCACTTCACATGCATCCTTAGTTTGCAAGTGTTTGGCAACATGTTTTGGGGAGCTTTTTATGGAAGTAACATTTTGCGCTGGGTTGCTGGCAGTGATGGTGACAGAGTTCTAGTCAGATTCTAGTATTGCCTTGGTCACAGAAGCTCATACCTTATACAACTGCATTTCAGTGGTGAATTGTTTTCTTCCCATCTAAAGTGACCAGAACCCCTTCATTAACCTCCAGCTTTAAAGCTCTTAGAATCACAACTGCCTAGCAACGGGGCTGATTCACACGCATTTATGAGCATGGGAAGTAGTACTACAGGAGAACTCTTCTAGGTACTCTTAAATGCCGTTGTCAATCGGCCCCATAACTTCCAACTCCCTATTAGTAAATTTGGAAAGAGGATGCTGTCCTTTCATTTGGTACTAATTGTATATGTGTAGCCCTGAATATTCCCATTGTATGGCCATTTTAGATGTTTTGGGCCACATGTAAAAGTACATAAAAATGTACTACAAGAGTACTACTTTGCATATGTCAAAATGCTTTGTAAATAGGACCACGCATGTATGGTATTGTAATGTATTGTACTGTATTGCAACATTTATACATTTCTTACTACATCTATTTGAGGTGCAGTAGAGCTTGCCTATATGTGTAGTACGCTAAACTGTATGGGGGCATTGGTTGAAAGAGTGTTGTCTTTGTTTTGATCCTATGTGGAATGTGTTTCCATGTCACACGTAATGACCACTGAGGCGCAGTTATCAAGTTATAGGATGCAGGCTTATCAGTGTGATGGATGAAGAAGTGTGAGAGAGAGAGGCATGCATTTTATGGTTTTCAGTCAGCTGGCAGCTTTGATCAGCTCTGCAGGTCTCTGTTTTGGTATTTTGTTATGATCATAGTCCACTTATCTATTTGCTTTACTGGGTTGTCCATTCTGAAATATTTTGTGTTAAGTTTATGGTACTTAGCAGGCACAGGTTAGAGGGAGAAATGGTGGATAGATCTGCTGGCATAAACTTAGTAAATATCATCCCATGTCTGATTGTCATTGTGAGATGTCAAAAAGTCATAGTAAGAAGCTTGATGGCACACGCAGTGGTGGACTAAATTAAAGTCCTTTGTTGGACAGCGGTATGTGGCAAATCTCTTCAGGTATTCATTGAGGCCTGTTGAGGTGGTGATTGGTGGTTTACTGCTGTGGACTGGTACACACTTGGGCAATGGAAAGGACACAAGCAGTTTTGTCTTTTGTGAGTGTAAGAGTGTCAAGCTATATGATGGAATTGTTATGCAGCCTGTAAGAACCGGAATCGATTGCCTGACATGGTATTGTATTAGTGTGGGCCAGCAGGCCTACATATTGTATTTTATTGTAATTGCATTTATATAGCACTTACTACATTTAACAAGGCATTAAATCACTTTACACCAGGCAGCACACTGCTCTGGAACCCAAGGTTAGTGTTTTTTTTCTTAGTGGTTATTGTTTTTTTGGGAGTAGTCTTGCGCTCTTAAGCAAATTGTTACAGTTATTTATTCCACTTTCTTTGTGGTAGATTAAATTAATAGGAGTTAGGTGTGATCGTTAGTGGGAGAAGGGATGTGTGAATTCATGCAAATAGTTGGCAATATTCAGAGATGTGCGACAGGAGATTAGTTATTATTAGATTGCAGGGGTATAACTTTTAAAGGATAGGTTATGATCTTTGATATAAGGTGTGGGCAATTTTCAGTAATAAGGTAAGCTTCCATGTGAAAGTAAGCTGTGCTCAGAGAGCGGAGATATGCAGATAATGGAAAGTAACTAGAGGGTCATTTGAAATAAAGGGGGAGGCAACAATGGAAGTTTTAGGTCAAGGTAAATTTTCATGAGAATATAGAAGGCGCTCTTTTAAGATGCAATGCAATCTGAGGATGTAAAACAGTGGAAGAAACAACATGTGACACTGTACTATATTAGGTACTTTTGATAAGCACTAGAAACAGACTAACAATCTATCTCTGAAAGGCTACCCCAAGGCCACTGCTTCAGCAAGAACAGTTGATCAGCTCAAGATCTGGAAGTGAAAACTAATGGCTTGACCCACATATAGAAAAACATGGAAAGCTTTACCATGCACACCATTTAGGGTTCACCAGGGGCAGTGCTTAATTTGTAAAAAAGTAAGTGCCAGGGCCCTTATCAGGAGGCCACTGCAGATGCCACCACCCATTGCCACTGCCAGCACTGCCAATGCCAGTACCAGTACAACTACTAACCATCACACATCTACAAGTGTGACAGTTCAGACTATTCCAGGCTCTCAAAGCTATAAAAATGGCTCGTGCGGCAAGTAGTACCCATTTTTAATGTATATTGAATTAATAAACAACTGTTGTTGTGCTCATCTCTTAGTTAAACAGACAGCGCCACCATGTGGCAGACTGTCATAATTGCTGGTGCTGACAATTAAGTGCTGATGCCGAGCCCTGCAAACCACCAGCTCAAATGAAGCACAGGCCAGTGGTCGCAGCTGCCTTGCCCCTTGCGACTGCTGACACTGCCTTTGCAACCCCTGGCCTCAGAGGTGGCAAAATTAGTACCAGGAACACAGGGACAGCTCGTCCTTATGGATGTCGGTTGGGTTGGGGCTCCACTTTGCTTGTTTTCTGTCAATGTTTTTATTACATCAATAGTAAATAATATATTTTGCACAATTAGTGTAATAAAGAATGGAGTACAATTAGCTGGAATATGACTCTCACTGGCAGCTGCGGTAAGTAAAAAATGTGTGTTGTGAGTGTGCTTGCGAGTGACAGTCTGTTTATGTGAGAGGGAGTGTGTATGTGTGAATGTTTGTGTGTATGTGTAAGCCTGTGTGTGAGTGAAAGTAAAGGTCAAATGGCATGTGATGTCACCTTAACTACCCATGGCATTTTGGCAAATTGACGTCCATGAGATTTAGACTACCCTCAAAGGTAGATGTATTCTTTGCGATCATAGCATCGTGAGAGAGTAGACAGGGTAAATTATGGAAACATTTAAGAGGAGATTCTGCACATACAGGAGCGGATGTCTTCTGATGTTCACCCTATAAGTTTGGCTCAGAGTATTGATTATGCAAGTGAAATGGGATGCATTTTAGATGCCCCTGCTTTTGACATGGCACATAATGGGAGTGAGGATAGCTTCCCAAGACAATGGAAGAGCATCACCTGCATTTGTGTGCTTGGAGGGTGGATACCCAGAGAATGAAGTGAGGAGAATGTAGGACTACTTTTAGCAATCCCATTAATTTTTTTAGCACGAGGTGTTGAATAGTTTTTTCCTGAGCACTGCTATTTGGTAGATGGTAGCGGTTACAGGTGTGACTGCATTTTCTGGTGTTTAAGGTGAGGTCTTCCTGAACCAGGCCTGCCCTTTGTCTGTCCACAATTGCTACTTCAGAAAGGTTGATGACAGCCGGGTCTAGAGATCTCATACTTCATTGTGCCCATATTGTGGGTACTCATATTTGAATCCAGCCCCAGTGCTTCCTTCTGTGAGATGCACCACTTTATGCAAAATCCTGGAGCCTGAGCAAGGAACCAACCCTATTTCACAACCTCTCAGTTAAACATCACTGTAGGGGGAAAAGGGTAAAGCCATGCTGCTGAGAATTATGTATCACTTGACATTTACATGTCCATCTCTAGGCCTGGGCCGAGCTAGCGGAGTTCTGCCATGCGGGATTCTGCAGAGTGGCCCAAAAACTCCACAAGATTCCACAGAATTCCCCGGGTGTGCTACGTTTTTGACATTCAGTAGCCCGATGCACATGAACAGCACCCCGTGGTTCGTATAGGTACAGCCATTTTGTTTTCTGTTCTGTGCATGGTGCTGGGGCCTGTTGTTCAATCCACACTTAATCTTTGTAATCCTCCCTCTATCTGACTCATTCACCTCTCATTTTTAGGTTGAGCCTAGACAGCGTGCATGCGCTATCCTCAAGCCATGCTTTATTTAGTATGTGGGCTTTTAGTCCACCCCTCCCTGCTGGTTGGTTAAGGAGAGCATCACTCGCAAAAGCTTGCTTCCATATGGCTTCTTTGCATTATATGTCCCGCCTTCTCGTGTCTCCCTTCTCCCCTGGAGTATTGGCCTATTACAGGTATTCTTTAACTTTACTGTAAAAACCCCTCCTTGTCGCTGCTTGTTTTTAGTTGCTTTCTGCTTATCACTGCTTGTTTATTTTTGTTTTCCCCTACCGTTTTGCATTATGAGCCTTCCCCCCACCATCCGAGCACAAATGCGGCGTTTCCCTTAATCAGGCGGCAATGCTTCCTCCTGGCTGGAGACCAAGCGATGCCACTGCGAGTGCCAGGAGCTCATTGCCATGGCTGCTGCTGCAATATAAGTCAGTTAGCTGCTGAGACCCCTGAAAGCACCCATCCTGTTTCTCCGCGCTGACAGATCATATTCCTTGAATATGACCCTGGAGACCGGGTCCTTGGTTCTGCTTAAAAAGGAAATGTTAGCGGGTTGCAGCTACCCTTTGTGAGGTTCCCCATCACTGCCCACTTTGCTGCCCCACTTGTGCACTCTTGCCATACCAATCTGCTCCCATTCACGTTCCTGCCAGCCCCCACCTGCACTGTCCCGATCACTCCCCTCCTGCACTGCCCCGTTCAGTGCCCTCTTGTTTGATGCGCTGTAAACAGAGCTGTTCATCTTGTCCAGTGGAAGGGAGTAGAAGGCCTCTCGCTTGAAGCGAGCTGCAGCAGCAGAGCCTGCTTCCAAGCCCCGCCTCAGCCGCTCACAGGCCTCAATTCCTTACCCCTGCCTTCTCAGCTCCGACTCCCGCCCGTGTTTTTCTTTATTGTCCTAGCTCCTATGGAGGCTGCATACCTCGTAACACTAGCAAGCCCAGGCTGACTCACACACTGCGCTAAGAAGTTTAAATGTAGACTGCTTGAAGGAAAGCCGGTGCACAAACGTGCCTCGGCTCTTTATAGTAGCCTCTGGTTGTGAGTAGGTGTGTGTGGGGGAGGAAGTTTTTGGCACCCAAGAGGGAGGGGAGATATTGGTATCCCAGGTTGTTTAAATGTCAAATGTGTGTTTTTATAATATCAGCGCAACCCAAAGTGATTGAGATTACTGCATTATTTCACTGACTGTACCATCGGTCGTTGCTTCCACTGTGTGGAGTGCAGTCCGTCCATGTTTCTGTGGGTCCTTTGATATTTGCAAGGGCACCTCATCCAAGCACTGCCCTGCCTCGCACTGGAGCTTAGCCAAAAAAAAGGCTAACTTTTATTCTTTACTCTGGATGGCATCCCTGACATGGGATCCCACACCAGCTGTCAGATGGTGCTTATCTGGCCCCATACAGAGCCTAGCCCTGCTGCAATGGCAGTGTGTGAATGTACTACTGCCAGTTGCCATATGTAGACCTCCCGGTTGTGGCCCCTCCTATCTCCTGGTGTCTGATGCAACCAAAGAGCACATGGATTTTCTTTGTAACCAGACCTGCGCAGGAGGGCCCACCTCAGGGCTTCGTGATGCACACATACAACTTGGCGGGGAGTTTGGTTGTGCTGTACTGTAGTCAAGGGCACCGCTTGGTGTGTTTTCAGTGCGTACCCCAGCTTGTCCTACTACTGCGTCCTACCAGATGCACACCCTTGTTGAAATAATACAGCCTGCCGGCTGTGTAACCTGGCCTATGAGTGCCTCAGGCTTGCCCAATCATGCTGTGCTCAAATGTTGCAGTACATCTCGGAATAAAGGGGGTCACCTCTTTTCTTTTTTCTGCTGGACCAGAAATATGGGTAAATGTCTCGCTGTTTTTTTTTTTTGCAATGAGGTTTAATGGCTTTTCAGCACACCATAAGCATGGTTGTGTCCAGAGGCCTGCTTGTGTAATTTTGTGTGCAGTACTAAACCTGAAGAGTTGTTTCCTTCTTGCAGATAGCTGTCTGTTGTCCTAATAATCCAAACCATTGCCTCGGGCTATGAAATTAGAAACAGGCAAAGGACAGGGGTGCAAGCAAGACTCCCCACTGCTCATACCCCCTTCAGCACACTGCTTGGACACAGATGAACACTCTCTACCCTTACACATAAGGACATGTTAGGAGAAAGGCATAAAAACAAAAACAGGAAAGCCAAAATTGAAGCTTGGCTCAGGAAAGTTGAAGCAACTACCCATGGAAATGAGAAAGACGTGCAAAAAAAGGCTGACAATAAATACATTCTTTTAATTAATTCTTCCACACAAACAAGGGTTTGTGACATAAAATGCAGCCCTTTCAAAAGAGTTTCTTTTTAAGGAGAAGGAACAGTGAATCACAGAGACAATCTGCATCATTCTAGTGGCTCATTAATATCCTACCACATGTTTGCCAGGAGCACACTGGAGTTCATTTCCTCCAGTAAGCACAGGGAACATGATTACACATTTTCTGCTCCAGCCAAATATGAAGAATTATTATGGCCAGTGACATGCTGACTGTCCCACTCAGTAACTCTATCTTCCTTTCTATCTATTGTGCGCAGCTCTAACCCCTATCTATTCACCATGCACAAAATTCCACTACTCAAATACACTACGCACATTATGGTCGTCAGTGCTGCCATGGGGGCAGCCCTGACCATTTTTTTAGAGGCAGATGTGGCAGCACTTGTTTTTTCATGTGTGGCACCACCTCCCCTCCATGCTGGCAGCAGGCGTCATGCCTGGAAGCGGATGCGCCCTGCGGGGGTGTTAGCTGCGTTGGTGGAGGGTGCAGCGGTGTGTGCGCCACAACACTCAAGTCCAGCGCATCCAACCACAGTTGACGCACTGGAGGCCGACATTATAGACCATGAGCAGGACCTGCTCGACCTGCTAGGCATTGAGATTGCAGGGCTTGGTGAGCAAATATTTTTTGTGTTTGTGTCCTACAATGCTAATATTTTTTTCCAAATAGCATGCTGCTCACACTCAGAGGTAAGTTAAGTTTACGTTATGAATATTATGTGATCCAGTTGCTAGCCAGGTGCTCCGCGCTACCTAAATGTACTCATTGGAGCTTACTTGGGCTGATTATTTAAGAAGCCTTGAAGACTCCTCTGTCCTGTCACTAAGATAGCTATATCAGTAAGTTAGCATTCTCTGTGACTTTCTTTATGTTGCTTGTACAATCCCAAACAATCTCACAGTGATGTGTAGTATGCATCTATGAATTGAAAAAGGGAAGCTGAGTTGGCCCAGAAAGGGGTTGAGAAATGAGAATGAGATGAGAATGAAGGGTCATTCATTGCAATGCATTAGTCCCAAATATAGTTTAGGAAATATGGAATAGGGCTTACGACAATTAGGATGGTCAACTCGATAGACACTAGTACTATAGGCAATCTGATTTATAAAAGTACAACGTTACTTCGTTTGCCTAACAAAATATTTTTGGGAAGATTAACTGTACCACTAATCTATTTTTTGTATCTTCTTTATTTATTACATCAGCACCCAAGGGCAAGAAGAGGGATAGTTCTGATGCGGGTCAGGGAGCTGGGGATGCCATCACCAGTGCTGAGGCAGATGTTTCTGGTGATCCCAATAAGTCCTGTTATTTTTTATTATTTCCCTAACTTTGACCTCTGCCCATTATTAGAATAATTGTAATTTCGCTTTGTTTTTTTTATACTGTCTCCTTTTTTTCACTCCTCTATCAAATGTTTGTTAAATTCTTGTTATCTCTGCATTATCCTTTTTTCTATATTTCATGTTTTTGTAGCTGACTTCCTTCTGTCTGTACTAGTCTTTAGTTTTCTTCTGCTTTGTCAGTAAGCTTTCCCTCTCCCTTATATATCTTGTGGTACTGTAAGACTAAGAGAACAGATTTTTGGTACTCTACTGTCTACTGAGAAGATTTCAGGCCCAAGTAAGCTAGTATTTATTCACCACACATGTTTGTTGAGAAGGCTTTCTTTTTCTTGCTCATGCTCAAACAGTTAAAATGAGAGAGTGGCCATTGTCATGGTGGACCCCCTCCCAATGTTGTTCTATAAATTACTCATTTATACAGTATACAAGCAGTTTCCATGACAGTGCAGCATGGCAGGAAAGTATGAGGTCACACTGCATTTGCCAATCAACACCATATGTCCTTCATTGACCATTATTACACCGCTTCACTGCGCTCCAATGACTCAGAGTAATCATAGCTCTGCCCCTCCATTAAGAAATGTTTTTGGTTGAGTTGACTACCTGGCTTTTCTAACATTGTCAACCAACAAAATGCCCAAAGGGATATTTTTGATAGAAGATACTGCTAACTGAACTGTAGTGGTGTATTGTGAATGTATTTTGTTTAAAAAAAAAGTGGAGGCAAATCTGGCATCTAAAAATGCGTAATGTTTTTTCTAGCTGCACAGACCACCAGTGCCGGGGCCAGCACCAGTTCTGCAAGCACGAAGGTGGATGAAGGGGCAGACACAGCGGCAGCAGGGACGGGCAGAGGTTAGCCACATTGCTTCCTTATTGACAATTACTATTATACTCACTGCAAGGGTGCCATGCTTCTTCAAAACCTCCTCTTTAGCAGCTACAGCTGTGGTTGCATTCTTATGGCCTCTTCCCATCTGCAACTCAGCAGGCAAAAGTCCATAATAAAAGCAAAAAATTATGGGTTGATGGAATAGGGAAGGAAGGATGGAAGGTTCAGAAAGGATGGGTGAAATGGTATATGAGTGAAAGGATGTGGGGGTGGGTGAAAGGAGACTTGGCTGGCTAAATGTGGATGGATGGGTGAAAGGATAGTTGAAAAGGTAGATACTGAATGGGTGGATATATGGAGGGATTGGAAATGTTGGTGAAAGACTGGATGAGAGAAAGTAAAGCTTAAATGGTGGGTATTAAAGGGTGAATAGAACAATGAAAGGATGAATAGATCATTGCTTGAATGAAGAAACAAGGGAGCTCTTCTGGAGAGGGACATGCTCACCTACTTCAATTGCTTGGTTTCCAAAGCTATGGTTCAAAGTGGGGAGCATTTTAATTTTTTGTCTACTCCCTTGACTCACTGTATTTGTTCAGCAAGGTAGATATGTATCCCACCCATCATCATTCATCACCTCCCTCCCTGCCCATGGCATTTCGCCACCCATGACCTAAGTGCAGCATGGTTCAATTCATCACTGCAGTGTTGACGGTGCAATGTTCATCTGCTTCAGTTAATGCTACATTTAGAAAGTTTACAATCCATTGCAAACTGAAAACAAGGTGTGTTTCTCTTCCCTCCCAGTGCCCACTTAGTCACCTCCTAGTACTCCATTCCTCTATTATTTCCTAAGTTCTGTCCCAGTCTACCAAAAAATTGAAAAATCTGTTCCTTTCCCTGTACTGCAGTGCATCTTTTTTCCCACGGTCTACTTATGACAGACAGGATATCCACATTTTATATGTGACATGTGTGATAGTATCTTATTTATTTATTATCTACCTATTCGGCATCAGCATAGTATTGAAAGACATTTGGAAAAGAGCAGGGCCATTGGAATTAAAGTAAGATAATTGTCCATTACAGCTGCCCCAGCTGCAGACTGCAGAAAGTAGCAAAGGGCTTAACTCGCTGGCTAGCATGCCTCCATTGATTTAGCAAAACAACTTGTACGCCATACTTCATAATGCCTTACTAATTAATGAGGGGTCATTTATTTTTATATTTCCACACAAAGTGTCTGTTTAGTATTTCAATAGGAAAGACTTTAAGATAAAAAAAATCACTCTTTTTAATCTGGTGCTATGTTATTGTACCTTAATTCTTTTTAGCCAGTCAGTGCTTTTTTATGTGAAGCATGTATGAGTAAAAAATGACCCTGTGCATCTCCTAATCACATCAAATTCCAATGGCCCGAGGGGACCAGCAATGTACTGCTACTGTGCCACTATTTAATTTTGAGCAAGTGGTTGCACAGAGCATGGTTTGCAATTTGTCTTTTTTATTTTTGTTTTTTTCTTGATGTAGCTACTCTAGCTGGTCCACCACCTGTACCAACATGACAGGAGACAGAAACCCAGCTGTGGGGGCAGAGGTTGGAGACAATCCAGCAGGAATACTGTCAGCTGGTGGCACTGGAGGAAGAGGAGGCGCAAGCAGCTGCCACTGCCACTGACCCCAGTTTCACCAGCCAGCTCCAGCCAACATCACTGCCAGCATCGCCGGCAGCTGTCAGGCCCTCGGTTGACCACCACTACTGCCTCTAGTTCCAGTACTGCGTCCTGCAGCATCTGGCACGGTTTGAGGAAAGAGTGTTCCGGATGGATCAAAAACTTGACCCCATTAGAGGACACCCTCTTCTAAAGCCATTTTTTAATTTTTTGTTTTAGTGGGGGGGACTTGTTTTGTGGTTGGGGACGGGGTGATTAGTTTGGGAAGAGGGGTGGGCCTCATGTGGGTGGAAAAGCTGTGTTGTATAATTGTTCAAAAAAATAAAAGTGAAATTATTATTTTACTTTATTGCCTCAAATCTTTATTTTGGTGTTTTACTTTGTACTGCTGCCATTTAGCATAGCCTGTTTCTTAAATCTGCTTAACAAAGTGTACACTAGTTAGTTATAGCGGTGTCCTACTACCCTCTGTAATTATATTGACCACTAAGGGGGATTGCCATTTCCTATATTGCCTACGACAACCTAGATAAACAACATCTTCAGTAGAAGTTAGTTACTAATTAAACTAGTTCACTTCCCTCCATAGTTCTCTTAATCTTCTTACTGCAGGGTTTCCCAAGGTGCCATCTTATGGTGGTGGTAGTAGTAGCAGCAGGCTAGCATGCTAACAGGGAAGGAATCACAAGTGAGGTCCCACTCCCACCTAGGTGAACTCCAACCATAGGATTGATCAAAGGATTATGCATCACAGGCAACTAGATTGAAAGAAAACACAGAGTTAGTGGGTTGTATCTTTTATATCATAACTTTAGAAAGACTGAGACCAGACTATCACCATAACACAACAAAGAAGGCCTGATATGATGAAAAATAGCAATAGTAACTTCTTCTGAGCAATAGTATTTAATTAAAACTAAACTTACAAAATCCTCAAAACAGGAGCGAACAAGGTTAAGCGTTTATGCAACACATATGATTGATGATGGTGATGAATGATGCATGGGAGTGTAAATGGGGCAGGCGTGGGCTATTTCTCAGGTAACAGAAGATCCCACAGTGAGTTCGTGTGGCTTTCACCACATCCACCCCACCAAGTGTGTGATCCATTTATGGTGTAAAATTAAGTCACACCTCAATGAATCTCACAGCCAAGGGGAAGAGGGTTAGGGATTTAATGAATGGATGGGAAGGGGAAATTGGGGAAAGGTGTGACAAAGACAAACACTACACATCGACAATATTCATCAGGGTGATGAGCACATCATCATAATCATCAATCTGTTGTGGAAGGAAATGAAGGAATGATTATGACGCAGTTCAGTTAAATGCACTGCAAACAGTCCTTCAGCCCAAGAGACCCAGGTTATTATTATATATCGAAAAAAAGTTCTGTCATCTAGGTTGGGAAAATACAAATTATGGAGCAGTGAAGTGAACCCACGCAGTTCTAAAAAAATTGTTAACAGAAAACTGATACTGTATTGCCAAACTGGGTGTTACATCTGTATTCTTCTCGGAGTGTCTTTAAATCTTGGGTGCCTGGCTTAAGCGGTTTGGTAATGTAAGCAGGAGTGTTAGGGAGCGTTCGTCTTTTGTTCAAGAGAAGAGAAGGCCTGAGGATTGTAAAACAGAAACAATATTGTAGAGTCAAGGAGAAAGACAGAAGGTAAACTTCATGAGGAGTGTACCAAGAAGTCTCAGAGGAAGAGCAAGAGCATAGTCTACTACAATCTTTCATTTTATGACTCATGTGCAATCAATTAACTGAGAAGTGAGAGCAATTTACAACCAATCACAGACAAGTGGCTGCATGTACCGGGCAGATCAATCTCACAACTGTTATGATAGTCATAACATTAGCCAAGTGCGTGCATGATGTGATGATGTGAAATCACATGTCTGTCTCCAGTTACTTACAACAACAGGGCCCCCTAACAACCACAACCACATAATAGCAGAGTTTCACATTTGAGCCAGCACACACACTCAGCAGCATTGCATTTCCCGAATTCATGCACCTCTCACCAGTCCACGGAACTGAGTAGGCCTCTTAGAGTCATCATCATGTTGGTTTCCCTGAAGTTGACACTCTTTTTTAATCTGGTGCTATGTTATTGTACCTTAATTCTTTTTAGCCAGTCAGTGCTTTTTTATGTGAAGCATGTATGAGTAAAAAATGACCCTGTGCATCTCCTAATCACATCAAATTCCAATGGCCCGAGGGGACCAGCAATGTACTGCTACTGTGCCACTATTTAATTTTAAGCAAGTGGTTGCACAGAGCATGGTTTGCAATTTGTCTTTTTTATTTTTGTTTTTTTCTTGATGTAGCTACTCTAGCTGGTCCACCACCTGTACCAACATGGCAGGAGACAGAAGCCCAGCTGTGGGGGCAGAGGTTGGAGACAATCCAGGCAGGACTACTGTCAGCTGGAGACACTGCAGGAAGAGGAGGCACAAGCAGCTGCCACTGCCCCTGGCCCCAGTTTCACCAGCCAGCTCCAGCCAACATCACTGCCAGCATCGCCGGCAGCTGTCAGGCCCTCGGTTGACCACCACTACTGCCTCTAGTTCCAGTACTGCGACCTGCAGCATCTGGCACGGTTTGAGGAAAGAGTGTTCCGGATGGATCAGAAACTTGACCCCCTTAGAGGACGCCCTCTTCTAAAGCCATTTTTTTATTTTTTGTTTTGGTGGGGGGGAACTTGTTTTGTGATTGGGGATGGGGTGATTTGTTTGGGAAGAGGGGTGGGCCTCATGTGGGTGGAAAGGCTGTGTTTTATAATAGTTAAAAAAATAAAAGTGAAATTATTATTTTACTTTATTGCCACAAATCTTTATTTTGGTGTTTTGCTTTGTATTGCTGCCTTTTAGCATAGCCTGTTTCTTAAATCTGCTTAACAAAGTGTACACTAGTTAGTTATAGCGGTGTCCTACTACCCTCTGTAATTATATTGACCACTAAGGGGGATTGCCATTTCCTATATTGCCTACGACAACCTAGATAAACAACATCTTCAGTAGAAGTTAGTTACTAATTAAACTAGTTCACTTCCCTCCATAGTTCGCTTAGTCTTCTTACTGCAGGGTTTCCCAAGGTGCCATCTTATGGTGGTGGTGGTAGTAGTAGCAGCAGGCTAGCATGCTAACAGGGAAGGAATCACAAGTGAGGTCCCACTCCCACCTAGGTGAACTCCAACCATAGGATTGATCAAAGGATTATGCATCACAGGCAACTAGATTGAAAGAAAACACAGAGTTAGTGGGTTGTATCTTTTATATCATAACTTTAGAAAGACTGAGACTAGACTATCACCATAACACAACAAAGAAGGCCTGATATGATGAAAAATAGCAATAGTAACTTCTTCCGAGCAATAGTATTTAATTAAAACTAAACTTACGAAATCCTCAAAACAGCAGTGAACAAGGTTAAGCGTTTATGCAACACATATGATTGATGATGTTGATGAATGATGCATGGCAGTGTAAATGGGGCAGGCGTGGGCTATTTCTCAGGTAACAGAAGATCCCGCAGTGAGTTCTTGTGGCTTTCACCACATCCACCCCACCAAGTGTGTGATCCATTTATGGTGTAAAATTAAGTCACACCTCAATGAATCTCACAGCCAAGGGGAAGAGGGTTAGGGGTTTAATGAATGGATGGGAAGGGGAATTTGGGGAAAGGTGTGACACAGACAAACACTACACATCGACAATATTCATCAGGGTGATGAGCAGCACATCATCATCATCATCAATCTGTTGTGGAAGGAAATGAAGGAATGATTATGACGCAGTTCAGTTAAATGCACTGCAAACAGTCCTTCAGCCCAAGAGACCCAGGTTATTATTATATATCGAAAAAAAGTTCTGTCATCTAGGTTGGGAAAATACAAATTATGGAGCAGTGAAGTGAACCCACACAGTTCTAAAAAATTGTTAAAAAGAAGAATGATACTGTATTGCCAAACTGGGTGTTACATCTGTATTCTTCTCGGAGTGTCTTTAAATCTTGGGTCTCTATCACAATTCCGGCAATGAAGGGAAAGAGCCCTCTCCCTATGCCGTAAGGGCAGAGAGGAAATCTCGTGAGGGAGTACACCCTCCCGTGTATGAACCACTGTATCACAATAAGTACTCCTTGGATGCGTGGATGATAACCGCGTCTTTTTTATACTAGACCCTGGTGAGGTACAGATGGGAAGTCCTAGGATGAAGAGACCCACTAAGGAGTGGGGAAGGAAGCAATTCCTTTTGTTTTAATTACCCTCACACACCCTAGTTGTGTCATGCTTCATCATCGGGTCACCCTGACGCCTAAAAGTCAGGGTGGGCTCGACCATTTTTCAGGGAGCTCTTAATGATAATATAACCAGGGAGAATTAAAGATTAAAAAATCACCAGCAAATCCCAGTATCCCTTTAATCTTCGATTTGTTAGGGTTATTAAAAGGAGTAAACAGGGGTCAGAATAGGAGTGTTTATGGTCCTATGACCCTACAGCCAACATGTTTCAGTCCTGCTAGGGCCATAAAGGTCCCAGACTTTCTTCAGGGCAACAACACAACCTCCCTGGAACACGCAGAAGGAAAATTCCCTACACTGCTGTTTATCTAAGGGCAGATAGCTGCTCCTTAGTTTAATAGAAGATAATTTATCTCCTTGATCCTGTTATCACTCCATCTGTAAAAACAAACAAAGGCAAACAAGGAAAACAACGTGTATTATTCATTGAGTACATTAAAATACTTCCCAATTGTGATGTGCTGGCCAATACACCTGTGTAGTTAACATGGTGTCGATAAACACATCATCTCTTATAACCACATTGGTATGTGATTATGACACACGTTTATTTTTACCACGCTCACATATGTGGCAAAATATGGTGTAGTGGCGATCCTTATCGCATTCTACCAATATCCACGTTCTTGTGCTTGTGTTCTCAGAGTGCATCCACCCGTGTCACAGAACAGCATGTATAAGTCTCCTGGCTGATGAAAAATATTACAAAAAATCAATAGAGACCCCACAGTACGTCTAAAAAAGGCAATAAGATCCTTGACCATTGATGCAGAGGACCGCAACTGGATCACAAAGAAAGAACATCATTTCCTAACTCCAGATGATCCCAGAGTGCCCCGGTTCTACACAATACCGAAAATACGCAAAGGTAAAAATCCACCTCCCGGAAGGACGATCGTATCAGGAGTGGGGTGCCTTCTTGAACCTTTGTCCAAATACACCGATTGGTTTCTACGACCCCTTGTCACATGTATCAAGTCATATGTGCAAGACACTAAACTCCTACTAAACCTTTTGACAGACATAGAATACGACCCAAGGGAAAACACCATGGTTTGTCTCGACGTGGAAGCGCTGTATACCAGCATTCCACAAGAAGAAAGCGTTCGTGTGATAGAGGAGCTTTTGAGACAGGAAGAGTGGCAATAGGAAGCACCGGTCAATTGGGTCATTACTCTCATGTGCCTAGCCTTGACGGAGAATTTCTTTTGCTTTGAGGATCAGATGTATCTACAAGTACATGGCACGTCTATGGGCAGCACCTTTGCGCCGAGCATAGCGTGTCTGTACGTGGGCCAGTTTGAAGATCAACACATCTGGCCCACTAACCCTTACTCTGACAACATCTGTAAGTGGTTTAGGTACATCAATGACATCCTGGTCATTTGGAAGGGAGACAAGTCCATTCTGAATAACTTTCTCATTTGGATGAATCAATTAAATCCACATCTAAACTTTACCATGACCACCAACAGTGAAATGGTCTCCTTCTTAGATGTGAATCTGATCGCCAGTGGTGGTACCCTGATCAGTTCCTTATACACCAAGCCCACAGACCGGAACAGTCTGTTGCACTTTGATAGTGCCCATCCCCGTGCCTTGAGGGAGAACTTACCAGTGGGCCAGTTCCTCAGGGCCCGAAGAAATTGCACCAACTTACAAGACTACAAGAAGGAAGCAGCCCTCCATACCACTAAATTACAACAGAAGGCCTACCCACAAAAAATCATTGAAAGGGCTAATAAAAGATCGCGTAACACCCCGCGGGAGGCACTGCTGGAAACCCATTAAAAAACGGAAAAGGACACGTTAATATGTGTCACTACCTATAACTCCTCGTCTAACGACATTAAAAAAATCATAAATAAAAAATGGCCGGTATTAACATCAAACAAGCTTATGTTTGAAAAACTGATGTTCTCGTTTAAGAGGAATAAAAGTCTAAGAGACACACTGATACATACCAACATGCATAAACCCAAGATGCTGAATCAACTTACACTTTGGAACAATCCACCAGTTTCAGGTCACTACCCCTGTGGATCATGTGTGGTATGCCCACTTACGGAACACACAAAAAAAATCGATCTTGGTATGGCATTTCCGTGGGAACAACGCTCACATACTAATTGTAATAGCGACAACGTTGTATATATCATCAGGTGCCCATGCCAACTTTAATATGTAGGCAAGACTAGCAGAAAAATAAAAACACGAATAGGTGAGCACAGAAGCACGATTAGGAGGGCAATCACAGCTACCAAGCTTACTGCTCATTATCTCGAACACAAGCACAGTGACACAGATATAAAATGGGCAGTCATTGAGAAAGTAAGTGGCATAGGTAACCTTAACAATAGACTGCTGGAACGCGAACAACGATGGGTTTATCGTCTAAAAACCCATCTGATTGGCCTCAATGATTCTATTCCATGGAATCAAATACATAGAAGGTGACACTAGAGTGTCCTTGTTCATGTAGGTTGAGCATCCTCTCAGTATTAAAATGGTTTCCATTTAAAATATAGTGCATTTCTGACTTGTCCTTTTAATAGCAACAGCAGTTACTTACTGGGACTAGCAACAGGAGTGTTTATCTCAATAAAGTTTTTTGTTGTTAAAGATTGGGCTAACGTATATTATGGGACAGGACTCGTACCCTAATAAATACCCTGGCTTGGAATATATAGCTTAATATTCTCCTAAGGTGTCTCTTCCTATGTACTTTAAATTCCTGCATGAGCTGCCGGGTACTATAACAAGCCGTTCGTCAACAATACGGCTTTTGCGCTCTTATACAATATATCTTTTGGCAAAAACCCCAATTCCATCCCAAGGTATGACGCTGCGCGACAGCGTCTGATCGATGACGCACGTACATGATCACACCCAACAATATTACTTTTTACGTTTGTAAACGATAATTTTTGGAAAAAACCACAATTCCCAGTATACCATCCCAAGGTATGACGCCGCGCGACGGTGTCTGATCTATGACGCGCGCACATGATCATACCCATTAGCTTGAATGATTAGGATTCGCGCGCCCGCAAGGGATATTTAAACCCCTTCAACCAGGCGTTTCACACAAAGGCCCGGGGAACCCGCACCGAGTAGGTGAGAGAGCGGGGCAGGACCCTTGATGATGTGAGTAACTTTGGCACTCAATTGGAAAACAGGTATGTGTGCACCCGCGTTTATACGAGCATTTTAAGTACTATTATCTATTGCTCACAGGCTCTGTTGATTTTATTTCTTTTTGGTGCGCGACTGCTTGCAACATGCAGTGTTTGACTACAGGGCTACCCCTTATACTGCGAGGGGCCCGGAGAAGAGTTCCCTCGCCCATGACTGAGTAAGGGTATAAGTGTGAGTGTTGTGTATGAAAGACTAAAACACGGCAACTGATAGCAGCCTAGCGCTGTCCAGTGAGAGTGACACGGGTGGATGCACTCTGAGAACACAAGCACAAGAACGTGGATATTGGTAGAATGCGACAAGGATCGCCACTACACCATATTTTGCCACCTAGGTGAGCGTGGTAAAAATAAACGTGTGTCATAATCACATACCAATGTGGTTATAAGAGATGATGTGTTTATCGACACCATGTTAACTACACAGGTGTATTGGCCAGCACATCACAATTGGGAAGCATTTTAATGCACTCGATGAATAATACACGTTGTTATCCTTGTTTGCCTTTGTTTGTTTTTACAGATGGAGCGATAACAGGATCAAGGAGATAAATTATCTTCTATTAAACTAAGGAGCAGCTATCTGCCCTTAGATAAACAGCAGTGTAGGGAATTTTGCTTCTGCGTGTTCCAGGGAGGTTGTGTTGTTGCCCTGAAGAAAGTCTGGGATCTTTATGGCCCTAGCAGGACTGAAACATGTTGGCTGTAGGGTCATAGGACCATAAACACTCCTATTCTGACCCCTGTTTACACCTTTTAATAACCCTAACAAATCCAAGATTAAAGGGATACTGGGATTTGCTGGTGTTTTTTTAATCTTTAATTCTCCCTGGTCATAGTATCATTAAGAGCTCCCTGAAAAACGGTTGAGCCCACCCTGACTTTTAGGCGTCAGGGTGACCCGATGATGAAGCATGACACCACTAGGGTGTGTGAGGGTAATTAAAACAAAAGGAATTGCTTCCTTCCCCACTCCTTAGTGGGTCTCTTCATCCTAGGACTTCCCATCTGTACCTCACCAGGGTCTAGTATAGAAAAGACGCGGTTATCATCCACGCATTCAAGGAGTACTTATTGTGATACAGTGGTTTAAATGTTGGGT
Organism: Calotriton arnoldi; assembly: GCA_963921515.1. NCBI lineage: Eukaryota > Metazoa > Chordata > Amphibia > Caudata > Salamandridae > Calotriton > Calotriton arnoldi. The sequence continues at coordinate 2,346,284 of CAWUFW010001825.1, read as the reverse complement.
GCCTGACTTAAGCGGTTTGGTAATGTAAGCAGGAGTGTTAGGGAGCTTTCGTCTTTTGTTCAAGAGAAGAGAAGGCCTGAGGATTGTAAAACAGAAACAATATTGTAGAGTCAAGGAGAAAGACAGAAGGTAAACTTCATGAGGAGTGTACCAAGAAGTCTCAGAGGAAGAGCAAGAGCATAGTCTACTGCAGTCATTCATTTTATGACTCATGTGCAATCAATTAACTGAGAAGTGAGAGCAATTTACAACCAATCACAGACAAGTGGCTGCATGTACCGGGCAGATCAATCTCACAACTGTTATGATATTCATAACATTAGCCAAGTACGTGCATGATGTGATGATGTGAAATCACATGTCTGTCTCCAGTTACTTACAACAACAGGGCCCCCTCACAACTACAACCACATAATAGCAGAGTTTCACATTTGAGCCAGCACACACACTCAGCAGCATTGCATTTCCCAAATTAATGCACCTCTCACCAGTCCACGGAACTGAGTAGGCCTCTTAGAGTCATCATCATGTTGGTTTCCTTGAAGTTGACAACTTCCTTCTTCTGGCTGTTGTTGAAGTAGTCCCACCCTGAGTCCTTCCATCAGCCTCAGTAAGGAATCAGTCCAACTCTGCTCCCACCCAAATGAGAAACATTGACCTGTAGTGCACTGCTGTTGCTAAACAAGAAGAGAAACATCGAGTAGTTTTTTTGTGTAGATTTGTTAACTAAACTGACTGATCTGGTCTTTGAAGATTGAGAACCAGAAAAAAGGAGTGGGCCTGGCAAGCAAATATCACTGAGTGTCAAAGGGGAAGGGCCAATCGCCTTCAGGAAAAATGATTACCCATGAGTCCCCAAACATTGCAAATTGTCACAATCAAGCTTACAAATTAGTTGAACACCCTCCCTCACTGTCTGCAACCACATGAATCATCATTCATCACTCACAATCACTCAATAATATATCACTCATTAGTGCAATTGTTACCTGTTCCAGTCCAAGCAATGTGCTATACAATTGTATCTCCTCTTTGATGCAAGCACCACACATTGGGCAGTGTTGTAAATCAAATGTTCTGGGTCAGTCCTGCTAGGGGTGAAAAATAGGATAGGCATTGGACGGAGGCAGGCATTGTCTCTCCAATATCCTTTAAGAGGGTGGGGGGCTTGTTCACTGCACACTGGTCCAACTCCAATCTGACCATACATGTGCCTAAAATGGTTGGGGCTGCATAAGTCAGTCAGACACAAACAAACAAATTATATAATGTTCCCCTAGCTATAGTCATTTTTTATTTTTGGCAAAGCAGTTCGACAATAAAAAGTTCTATGGTGGCCTACTCAGCCAGGGAAGTAGAGTCCATCCTCAGACTCAAGTGGTTCACCCAGAAGTTGGTCAGCCAACACACTCTGAACTGAGTCTGACCAATCACCCTCATCATCTTCTTGTGGTATTTCAGGAACAGTGCAATTCGGTGGTATAAAGTGTTGGTTCATTTTGATCATGGTCAATCACTCCACGTTTTGAGGCGAGAGACTGGTCCTTCCCACTGTGACAACTGCACCAGCTGCACTGAACACAGGCTCACGAGACACACTGGCCACGGGACAAGCATCATACTTTATGGCCAGCCTGCTGAGCACAGGCCATTGGCGCATCTTCCCATATTAATACACCAATGGGGTTTATTCCACATAGACCTCATTTGAGTCATCCAGATGCTCCTGGAACATCCTCCCAATGGTCATTGGTGCTGCCACTTGCTCAACCTCTTGTGCCTCTGCAGTAGACTTAAACCCTGCCACTTGATACCAAGCCAATGCAGAGGTTGGGGCCGATTCTTGTGTTCCCGTTGTTGTTGTTGCCGGTGTTCTTGATGCTGGTGTTGGCTGCTGTGAGACAACAGGACTGCCCTCTCTGGAAGTTGAAAGAGGCACCCTAGAACTTCTTTCTGGCAGTGGGACTCTCATTTCCAGCCATTCTTCTTCCAGGACTCTGGTTCACTCAATAATCCATGTCTTGTATTGTGAAACATTCCCTTCTGAAAAAGGAATGAAAGTGGCCAGTAATTTTTGTGCCGTGGATCAAGTATTGTGGCACAGATGTACTCTTTGAACAACCCAATATTGTTTTGCCCCTTGCATTATTAGCCAAGTGAAGGATTAAGCCCTCAACCAACTCATGCGCATCTTTGTTTTCATTCTCACCTGCGAGTGCGAACCTTTCAGACACCTTTTTTAACTGTTCCTAGCAGATGCAACAATGGGATAGCTTGGCCCATTGTACTGTTCTCCTTGCTGACTTCCCGTATCAAAACCTCAAAAGGAAGTAGCATCTCTGACAACCAATTGACTAGGCCCCATTTGCCCATCTCAATGATCATAGTTTTCCCAGTCACCTCTCCTCTTTTTATGACATACTCATTGATCGGTATGTACTTCTCAAACAGACGTTGCAACGTGTAATAGCCGAGTTCCAATGTGTTGGCACCTCCTGTATGAGGGTTTTAACTGGTAATCTATTAGTTTGCTGAATGATCCTCAACTGCTTTTGTACTTTAAAATTTAAAAGAATGGCTGAAATGAGTGCAGATTCTTCTGCAGGTGATCAGTAAGTTGCTGACTAGGTCTCCTTTTTTGAGAGAAAGTCCTGCACAACAATGTTGATGCAATGTGCCAAAAACAGGACCCTGAAATATTTACCATCTGCCATGGCCTTAACTATATTTCTGCCATTGTTAGTGACAACAAATCCAATTCTGAGTAACAAACAGTCTTTATCCTGAGCAAAAATAGTAATGTCAAAGAGTACGAAGACCTTCTTTAATCTCAAATGTTGACTTCATGATAGTCACATTCAGTAATATACTTGTTACAGTGTAGTTGGTACATTGGTTAGTACATTCACACCCAGGTGATAGGAGTAGCCAACACGTGTTTCGTCATTGGGTCATCACCCTTCGACTTCCTCAGGGCAATACTATGTAGAAACAGTCGTATGTCAATCCCAAGAAGCAGGTTTGTCCCGAGTTTTTCAAACCTCTATCTTCAAGTAGTCCGTAGCAAAATAGAGTTTTATTTAGAAGATCTCGTGGGTTTTAACGGAGAGCACTCCAAGCGTTAACCAGCGTCTTGCCTTCACTTCATGATAGTCACATCCAATAATATACTCGTTGCAGTGTAGTTGGTACATTGGTTAGTACATTCACAACCAGGTGCGAGGCGTAGCCAACATGTGTTTCGTTATTGGGTCATCACCCTTCGACTTCCTCAGGACAATACTATGTAGAAACAGCCACATGTCAATCCCAAGAAGCAGGTTTGTCCTGAGTTTTTCAAACCTCTATCTTCAAATAGTCCGTAGTAAAATAGAGTTTTATATAGAAGATCTCACGGGATTTATTGGAGAGTACTCCATGCATTAACCAGCGTCTTGATGTAACTATCATGAAGTGAAAATTTGAGATTAAAGAAGAAGATCTTCGTACTCTTGGACAGTACTATTTTTTGCTCAGGGTAAAGACTGTTTGTTACTGATACATTTTGGGACTTCTTGTCCTCAGAATTCTTTGGAACGTGGGTGGCCATTTCCCCTTTATCCTTGAGAGCATTCAGATTTATCTAGGGGTGTCTACTTTCTTTATGGTTATGTGCAGAGGCTAACCCAGTCATGCTCATTACTTGGATAAATCCAATTCTGAGACCTCTGGGTCACAGCCATTCAAACACCTTGCTTTTAAAGTCTTCCAAGATGTTTGCAGCTGTATGGGATTTCTCCATGGCGAACATGGCTACTTTTGCATGCTGCCAAACGCCCTTTAAAGTTTCTTCAGTACTGAGACCTGTGCATAGCTAACCTCCAAAAGAAACCCAGTGTGCAGTGATACACATGTAATCAGTGGCTTGACAACTGGTCCACATTTCTGTTGTCAGGTCGATAGTGTGAACAGTACTCTGTTGCAAAGTTTGACCAACCAATTGCAGCACATTGTGATGGAGCCTTGGAGCAGCAACTCTTGCAAAATAGGTCCTGCTGAGAACATTCCATTTTCAGCAGATGAATGCCACAAATAAAAAAAAACCCTCCTTCCACAAAAGAAAAAGGGAGAAGGTCCAGTGTCAACATTTTAGCTAGCTTCCAGTTGTACAAATGTGACTTTGGGTGGTTGCATTTGTACGGTCCCTCCTGCCTAAACATGCGCATAATAGTAGCCTGCATTGTTTTCTTTTCTGCTGCCACTGATGCAGGCAACTTTCAGAGAGAAGATGAACCAGCAGGTGGTAGACTTAATACGTGTCTTGTTGGGACAGTCACTGTATGCTGCTGTGGTGTCTTCATCTGACTCCTGTGCCGTTGTGAGGTTGCTGAGGCGGGTGATACTGGCGCACTGATTAAAGATGTCACCTTCTTCTTCCTCATCACCTTCACCTCCCACTGTGATTGGGGTTAATTCCCCTCTCACACCACTTTCACCACCACCACTAATTTTTTTAAGGTGCGCCTCCCAGCGGATTGCTTGATGTTTTTTCATATGGGTCATTTGGCCTCCAATATCATAGTGTGAATCAGGATTACCTCAACTAACACTTGCATGGCAAATTGAACATATTGCAATGTTCTCCTCCTGCTTTCTAATCATAAAGAAGTCCCAAACTTCGGAGGTGTACATTTTCAGTAGGCCACAGGTGCCACTGCCAATGCCCAAAGAACTGGAGGTAGGCGGGAATGTCAACGATTGCCTCTCTACAGTGTGTACTACTGAAGTAGTGGTGGATGCAGGTGTGAGTGGGGGCATTACAAACATGGAAGCTGGTGGTAGTGCCACATCCCTCGTAGCAGGTACAATAGGAGGGGTAATGTGGGCCTCCTCTGGGCCAGCTTCCTTGACAATGATTGGCTCGTCATCTTCCTCACCCCCTCCCATAATTGTAAGGCTTTCATGAACTTTCCTTTTCCTGAGCCTCTCCTGGTGTGTGTTAGACTCAGCCGGGGTCCAATCCATGTCCAGATCATCAGCAGGGGGCTTGGAGATGATGGTGGAGTATCCTTTTTAGGTCTCGGCCTGCACCAGCGCTTACGCTGGTCTGGCCGAGAGTTTTAGTAAGCGGGTTTTGGAAGTGCAAACACTGGCTTTCGGCTGGCGATCAGCTTGAGTTCACGATGGCGTGCACGCGCAGCTGGCATCTGGGTTTCCTATCGCTTCCTCATTTCCTCGTCATGGCTCATTAACTCTCTGGACTCTGATGTTTCAATCGCAGCAGCAGCTCACATTACCAACTGAGGGCCCTGGACTACAGTCACATGAAAAACAACAGCGATTAGCATTGAAATGCAAGCTTTTTTTGTCTAGTTAGAAATATTGCTTCGGTGGGTTGATTTCACCTTATATCGCTATTTGTTTTATATTGGGAGTCACAGCCTAATTACCAGTATTTTTGTCTCTCACTGTTTTTTTAAAAATATTTATTCGCGTAAAGCACAAAGCTATATTTAAGGTTACTTTTTCCGCGTCACTTCTTCACTCTATTTAAACTCCACACCCCCACTCTTATTGTCTCTCCTCCTCTCTCTCTCTCTCCCCTCTCTAATTCTCTCTCTACTTAATTAACTCTCCCCTCTCTATCTTTTTAGCCTTTCATTCTCTCTCACCCCTTTATCTGTTTCTCTTTCAAACTCCTTCATTCACTCTCTCTCCCCTTCTTTCTCTCTCTCTATCCCGCTCCACTCTTTATTCTATGTACACCCTTTCTCTCTCTTTCTCTCTCACCACCCTCTCTAATTGGGCATTATATCTTCACTCTATCTCTCACTCGGCAACACCACAGCATCACTCAGCGCAACCACAGCATCACTCAGCACCACCATAGCTTTACTCAGCGACACCACATCATCACTCAGGGCCAACACTGCATCACTCAGCACCACCACAGGATGACTCAGCACCACCACAGCATCGCTCAGCACCACCACAGCATCGCTCAGCGCGACCACAGCATTACTCAGTGCCACCACAGCATCGCTCAGCGCCACCACAGCATCGCTCAGCACCACCACAGCATCGCTCAGCGTCACCAAGCATCGCTCAGCGCCACCACAGCATCGCTCAGCGCCACCACAGCATCGCTCAGCGCCGCCACAGCATCGCTCAGCACCACCACAGCATCGCTCAGCGCCGCCACAGCATCGCTCAGCACCGCCACTCCATCGCTCAGCACCGCCACTGCATCGCTCAGCACCGCCACAGCATCGCTCACCGCCACCACAGCATCACTCAGGGCCACCACAGCATCACTCAGCGCTGCCACAGCATCACTCAGCGCTGCCACAGCATCACTCAGCGCCGCCACAGCATCACTCAGCGCCAAGACAATATCACTCAGCACCACCACAGCATCACTCAGTGCCAAGACAATATCACTAAGCACCACCACAGCATCACTCGGCACCACAGCAGTATCACTCAGCAACACCTGAGTATCATTCAGCATCACCTCAGCATCGTCTCCGCAACAGTCACCACCACCACCACTACCACCTCAGCATCACTCAGCACCACCTCAGCCTGCTCTCGGAATCTGGCATCTGTTGATTCTCCCCTAGCGTCTGGCCGCTGCTAGTGTTATAATACATGTACTAGTTCCCAACCTTCACCCTCCGATTGTTTATGCCCCCTCAAAAAAAAAGCTTTAACAAACAACCATTGCCAGCATTGCAAGAACAAAAGAAAACTGAGGAAATTTTTTATTGTAAATACTTTTTAATATGGTCGTTCAGTTTTACATAATGCCTTCTTGGTCATATATAAAGTAACAAAAATGCTTCTGACACTTTTTTATTATAACTTTTCAGCATGCCGCACAGCAGCCACACTTCTCTACAGCACAGCTTGAAGACATTGGCAAAGTCAATAGCTCTGGCTAAACACTTATAAGGCCCCAAAGGCGAGACCTATTGGCTATGCCAATGCTTGTTTTTCTAGCTGTAGATCTGGAAGCCAATGGTTTTAAAAGAGAAGGTTCTTGCTCAGCCGGAAGCTCAACCTCCTGTTCGTCTCCTACTTCAGGAAGATCTATTGAAGTCTGTAGCTGTTGTCCACTTTCCTGACTTTCCTGCAATGACTGGGTACTTTGCGAAAGAGATAAATCCAATTCAATGTCACTGCTTGTCGGCGTAGACATGATTGCAGTGGCTGCTTCTCTAAGAGACATGGCCTTGGCTTAGGTTAGGGTGGTGGCGTTGATGTGGGAGTGCTGCTCCCAGCTTACTCCCCAGAGGCTAGTGCGGCAGGCACATGACCCTTGAAAAAGGTTTTGGCCGACAAACCAGTGTTGGAAATCTGCTTCTTCTCCTCCCCACTGCCCACTTCCTTGGCAGCACCTTTCTTTGGGACCATCTTGAAGTGGTCAGTTGGCAGATTGAAGGACTTGCATGACTGTCTGACAGTACTGTGGGTGAGGTCTCTTGTGCACCTATAAGCAAACACGCAAGAAAAACATTTAGTGAAACGTAGCATTGCTGCAATTTGAATTAGTACAGACAAAGACAGTATAATTTAGTGTGGTTACTTAAGTTATCAATATTATCCTAAATAATACAACAATAGTGTATCCATTCCAAAGTCAAACCACACCACCAGAACATAATATTTAATCTCTAAACAGGATAACAACATACAGATGTAAGTGTTTGGTTAGTGTGCCTCTAAGGGAGACAACTGCGGCAGTCAGGGAGGTGCAGGGGAAAATTAAATAATGCTTAAGAAATGAATGCTGGTGTGCATCTATGACAGATAAGAAGGTTCAGGGGGAAATGGAATATTCATTAACAAATGAATGCTGGTGTGTACACCTATGGCAGGCATGGGGTCCAGGGGAAAATGGAATAATAAATACTTTGAAAAATGCTGTTGTGCAGCTGTGTGCCTATGGCAGGGTGGTGGTGGGAAAATGTATGAAACCTTTTTAAAAGAAAGAAAATAATTTATACAAAAAACATAAAATAAAAAACAAAATAAAAAGAATAAAGAAAATGTAAAGAAAAAGCAAAACAAATAACAAATATAAAAAAACGGAATTGCTGGTGTACTAAAGGACACTAGGGGACTACGAGAAACCTATTGGGAGGCAAGGAGGTGCAGGTGAATAATGCAAAAAATTCATATGATATAAAACACAGTTAATATACAAATGCTACACTGATCCTCAAGCATAATATTAAACTGATATCAGGTAAAAGTAAAAAAAATGAACAAATACAAAAAGGCATAGCCTTCTCCTATCAATCACCCTTTGAAAACTGGAAAAAAAGGGTTGCTACACAAAATGGCCGCCGGCCACAGTCAACCAACAACAGCAGGCACGGAGGCATGGCCACAACAAAGAACACATGCAGGCCTATGACAAAAGCACACTGGCTGGCTACACAAATTGGCCACTGAGTTCTAAATGAGCATTTCATCCACCTGGGACTGATAAAATCAGAAAGAAAGAACAGTGGAAACAAAAAACATATGAGCCACGATTCAGGTCAAAGAATCTCTTTGCAGTTGATGCCCTAAATGGATCTTGCACATCAGAAAAAGATTCCATCCTTCATACATCCCTAAAATGTCCTTAAGTAATCTTGGAATTGGCTAGAACTTCATAAAATGGCATGACTGTCCCCAGACGTGCTCAAACTGCACAAACTTCTTTAAATCCAATGGTGGGGCTAATACAATGCTCTGCACGGACTAGTGCTCTACTCTATGAAGCACATCTGGGCCATTGGTGGCTTTCAAAGGTCAGGGGGCATGTAATTCCCTGTTCAATTTAATGGTTGAGTGAGCATGGTGAGAGCATTACAGCCGATGCACGTCCCTCGCACATTTTCAGCAGAAGACAGAATACACCAAAATATTACCGTCCTGTATCATTTACTTATAAAACCCAGAAGTGCCTATCAAATATCCCATATCTGCATACCTGATCTAAATATACTCTATGAATACTTGTATGTAATATTTTCGTGCATACACACAACACATGCGAGATTCACCCTAACGTATCCATCGAATGCTCTCAAATATAAACAAGTAAACACTTATGGACTAAAAAGTACACCCAACAGAGAAGGTATAAGAGCACCACTTAAGTTCGGTAAGTTTGTCAAACAAATTAAAACATGCCTCTGATGAATGGCCAAGTCAACTATCCTGGGGCCACATGTACAATACGTTGAAATAGCGGGTTTCTAATTGCGATATCCTGCCAATGGCAATTAGGAAATCACTATTTCAAATGTATGAAACTCTTTTGAATTTAATTTGTGATTCCCAATGGTTTGTAAATAGACTACCTCATGAATATTAATGAGGTAGGTCTCAGTTTGCGGCCCATTGGGAATCGTTATAATCACAGGGATGGTGGCCTGCTGGGGTCAGCAGACCACCATGTCTGTGATTGCTTTTTCAAAAAGCAATTATTTTTTTTTAAATGCAGCCCACTTTCCTTAAAGGAAAATAGGATGCTTTTCAAAAAATATAATGAAAAGTTTGCTTTTCAATTTTTAAGAGTAGGCAGTGGTCCATGGGACCACTGTCTGCTCTTATAAAGTATTTTGCCAACCATTCTCAAAGGGGAAGGGGTCCCTTCAGGACTCATTCCCATTTGCGAATGGGTTACTACCATTTTTCAAATGGCAGTACATGCATACATACCATTTGAATTCGGAATTAGGAAGGGATGCCCTCAACACGCCCCTTCCGAATACCGACATGCAAAACCCAAATTGCGATTTGGTAACAAGTTACTGAATTTCTATTTGGGCTTTGTACATACCAAAAAGCATTTTTGTGTTCGCAAACGTGCGACTGGCAAAAGGATTTGTACATGTGGCCCTTGGTGTGCAAACAACCGCATCTTAAATTTGGAATCAGAAAAGCGTTGCTGAGCATTACAAAAGCAATTACACTAAGGGCCTAATTACGAGTCTGGTGGTCCTCAGACTGCCAGACTCGTGGTGGCGTGGCAGGGGTGGATTTAGACACCGTCGCACTCGCGGTCCGACCGCCCCATTATTACTCGTGCAGTCGGACTGCCCTAGGACCGCAGGCTCCACCAGGGAACCACCGTTCCCTGGCGTAGGAGCAGCGGTCAGAGGCCGCAATATGCTTGGCGGGACCGCCAAGGTCCTGCCAAGCATATTATGTGTTTCCTCTCCGCTGGGCTTTTCATGGCGGTGGAAACAAAGGGGGCCCTAAAGTGCCCCCCTGTGCCTCAGACATAAGTGGATGCACGCAGGGGGGCATAACATGTGCCTACCTGTGTGCATGCACATAGTTTCCTGAACAGCATGGAGTTTCAAGTCCATGCCGTGCAGGAACCTTGTGAGGCGTTCCCATTGTGGTGCCCTTTTAAAAGGCACTGCTGCCTTTTAAAGGGCACCGCAGGGGGCACCGCCACGCTGCCCACCCACCAGACCACTGAAAACTAGTAATCTGGCGGGCGGGTGGCAGCAACCTTTGGCAAAGCGGTGGAGCGTAATCGGGCCCTTACCCCTTTTATTTTTGTTACGTGTTAGCATAGATACAATAGCAAAACCATTGTTCCCCCACCCAAGACCCCCACCAATTAATGCAGTTAACAAAGAGATTTATTTTACTAAAGTTTAACTAAGTTTTTTTTTACATTTCATATTAAAAAAACTCTACAAGCTGCAACACACATAAAACTAAAAAACCCTTAGTGATGTGCATCACTTTCTTTACTAGCATCGCGAGCCAAGACAGCACAATAATTGCAACAGAATACACACTGTACGCTAAAGCAGTGAAACCCTGAAATGTGTGAGCTTACTTCGGTGCGCACACAAGACCTGCATTGCCAGTCACTGCTGAGCTGCACTTATCACCCGTAACATTGCTTTCAAGTCATTTCTTTATTTTGAACGAACCTTACTCCAATAAACACGCTTTAATCCTTTTGCTGCCAGGCCTCTCCCCTCCCCGAGCCACACCCTTTTTTGACTATTTGGGGTAGTTCACGCTTAGGCCCCCATAACATTTTGTCCAATTAAGGCATCCACACCAAATTTGCGTCATTTTCTTCTAACATACTGAGGATTCTGAAGGCACCAGGGGTTTGTGGATTCCCCTGGAGGGGACCGAGAAATTAGTCAAAATACAGCTAAATTTGGGGGTTTTAGGAAAAATTGGATAAAAGTGCTGCAGAAAAAAGTGTCTGGTTTGTTCCCTGCAAATCGTATCAACGAAGGGTTTGTGGTCACCATCTTCCCAGCTTTCAGGAACAGGCAGACTTTTATCAGAAAACCAAACTTTTCTGCACAGTTTTGGCATTTTACTGGTACATAGCCTATTTTTTCCTATTTTTTGTGCATTCAACCTCATTCCAGTTAGTTTTTCTGAAACGTAGACAAAATTATGAATTCAGCAATGGGTCATTTGTGCAGATCCTTCAAAGTTTTCCTATGGAAAGTAACAGTTGAAATAAAAGAATATTGAAATTTAGTTAAAAAAAACAGTAATTTGTGCCCACATCTTCACCTGTAACTTCTTCTAACTATGGTAGATTTTTGAAAGTTATATAGCATTACGTCCGCGAGACCCTTCTGGTTGCAGGGTTATATGAGGCTTGAAGGTTCACCAAGAACCCGAGGTATCCAGAGTAATAACTGAATTGCACCTTGCAATGGTTTTTCATTGTGTTCCAGGTATACAGTAATTCCGTAAAATACAAAGAGTGAAAAATCGGTATAAATGAAACCTACGAATTTCTGAAATGGGAACAAGATATGGAGTTTAGAAGCAGTGGTTATTTGCGTATCTCTGAATTTGTGTGTACCCATATTCATGTGTGAGTTAGAGGGTATTGTTCAAAATGACTTTTTTACACACTGTCTTACATTTGGAAGGCAGAAATGCATAGAAAGACAAATGGTTATAACACTTGTTCTACTATTCTCTGTTTCCCTAAGTCTCCCGATAAAAACGGTACCTCAAATGGTTCCCTAGATTGCCGCTGAGTACGGGACCAAAAACGCAGGTGTCACCCTTGCAAAAACAGGTTGTTTTGTCATAGATAGGGGGCATCTGCGTTTTTGGTCTGGGGCTTGGCTATCTAGGGAAACCTACCAAACCCAGACATTTCTGAAAACTATACACCCAAGGGGAGTCCAGAGATGTGTGGTTTGTGTGGATCCCCTTATGTGTTCTTACCCAGAATACCCTGTAAACCTCAAATTTAGCTAAAAAGTCAAATTTTCCTCACATTTCTGTGTGGGAAGGTTGCGTGATCACCAAGTCAGCACAAATTTTCCACCAACCAGCGTTCCCCTCAATCTCCCGATGAAAATGAAACCTCATTTGTGTCTGTGCCCAAAGCAGTGTCAGCCTAAAAACGTATTAAAAAAAACCTGCTCTTCAGGACCCACTTTGGTTCCCCCCTTAGTCTTTCATTTTATGGGTGTTTAGCTTCTCTGCTTTGGGCAACCACACAAGTGAGCAATCATTTTTTTCAGGAAACGCTGGGTGGTGGGAAATTTGTGCCTGCGCAGTGATCCGACAAATTTTGCACACCGAAATGTAAGGTAAGTGGGAATTGATAGCTACATTTGATGTTTACAGAGGATTCAGGGTAAATAAACTCTGGAGGATCCACGCATTCCACATCGCCAGCCAAGCACCATCCATGCATACCACCAGCCAAGCGCCATCCAAGCACAGCACCAGTCAAGCACCATCCAAGCATATCGCCAGCCAAGCGACAGTCCAAGCACACCACCAGCCAAGTGACAGTCCACACCCACCAGACATGTGCCATCCATGCAGACCGCTAGCCAAGTGACAGTCCACGCAGACTGCCAGCCAAGTGCTAGTCCACACACACTGCTAGCTAACCACAAGTCCACACACTCCGCCAGCAAAATGCAAGTTCACACACAGGCAGCCAAACGGCAGTAAACACAGACAGTTAGTCAAACTCCAATTCACACACACACAGAAACTTTCACTCGTGTCTAGTGGTTTTCTGCCCCCCTTGGGAGCAGGTGTACCTAAAAATATTGCTGATCTGCCCAAAAGGGGGCAAAAGCAGCCAAAATGTGTTCACAAAAAAAGGGGAGCAATCCTTGCCTAAGGGGCCGCTCCTTGACATGCCCATAAACATATCTCTGGTGCCTATTTGGCTTTCTTCTCCCCAAAGGGCAGATCAGGGGCAATTGCCCCATCTGCTCCTGGGGGGGGGGCAGAAAGACTGTGGCTATTTTTTGGGGCGGTCAGGGCTTTCTGCCCCCCCCGGGAGCAGTTTGGGGGTAATAACCCCCATCTGCGCTCCAGGGTGGGCAGGAAAGACTGTCAATTTTTTTGTTTGGGGGGGTTGGGGGTATTGATATGCCCATTTTAGCCAGCCCCCACCCTTACATATTCAAAACAAAAAATCCCAGGTGTCTAGTGGGCTTTCTGACCCCCCCTGGGGGCAGATCAGGGGATAGTACCCCCATCTGCTTCCCAGGGGGGGGCAGAAAGACTTCTGTTTTTATAATTGTGGGTGGGGGCATGGTCTTGCCCATTGTGGGCAGCCCCATCCATCTTTTATATTAAAAAAAACAACTCATCTCTGGTGCCTAGTGGGCTTTCTTCCCTCTCAGGGGGGCAGATCAGGGGCTATTGCACCCATATGCACCCCAGGGGGGCAGAAAGACTGTGCCAAATTTTGAGAGGGGTGGGGGTATTATAATGCCCATTTAGGGCAGCCCGCACCCCTAAGTTAAAAAAAAAAGTATCCCTGGTGTCTAGTGTGCTTTCTGCCCCCCCCGTGGGGGCAGATTGGGGGCTACTGGGGGGACAGAAAGACTGAAAATGCCCAAAGTTATTTGGGGGGAGCAAATGCCCTTGCCCAAGGTGCCGCTCCCCTCCCTGGTGTCTAGTGGGTGGATCCCTGCTTGGGAATCGCCCTCCTGCGGCGATCCCCAAGCAGGGAACCACTAGCGAAGGGTACTGTTGGAAAGGGGAGATTCTCCCCTTTCCAATGGTACTGCTACCATCTGCCTACATGTTAGGGGGACTGAGATAGCCCCTGGAGCACATAGGCAGTGAAAGTAAAATGAGCCGATCGAATCATTTCACTTTCAATTTCAGTGTAATGACGTCAGCGCGCCATGCAGGCCAATCATCATTGCAGTAAAAAAAAAATGCCTCAGCTCTTCCCCAGCTCCGGAGGCTGAAAAAGAAATCCTGCTGCTCTTTCAGGCAGAGGGATTTCTGACTGCTGTGCTGAGGATGTAATGGTTACGTTCAGCTGCACTGCAGCCAAGGACGTAACTATTACGTCCTCGGCATAGATGGTGTTAAAGGCAATGGGTTTAATGATAGACTTGCATGCCAGGTAATCACTATTAATGCAAACACAAGGAGATGATGGATGGAGTGCTGAAACTTTTCAGACACTCACCCCCAGTCACAGATCTGGGTTGAATCCATCATCGTTCTTTAGCTCACTTCGCCACCCCAGTTCAGACAAAGCTATATGCAAATCAGTCTTGACCCTGTGCCTCATGAGAACAGTCCAGCCCGAACTGCCAAGCCATGTCTTCCCTGGACCGGAAACAAGCCTCCTGGCACCGGTTTCGGGCTAACAGCCCTCATCAGCCAGGCTAGCTTGAATCCAGTGGCAAAGTGAGTAAGGGACCCACGTCTGGGCATAACCTGCCAACTTAGGGTGAACAAAGCAAACACAAGGAGATGATGGATGGAGCGCTGAAACTTTTCAGACACTCACCCCCAGTCACAGATCTGGGTTGAATCCATCATCGTTCTTTAGCTCACTTCGCCACCCCAGTTCAGACAAAGCTATATGCAAATCAGTCTTGACCCTGTGCCTCATGGGAACAGTCAAGCCAAAACTGCCAAGCCATGTCTTCCCTGGACCGGAAACAAGCATCCTGGGACCGGTTTCAGGCTAACAGCCCTCATCCAGGCTAGCTTGAATCCAGTGGCAAAGTGAGCAAGCGGCCACGTCTGGGCATACCCTGCCAACTTAGGGCGAACAAAGCAAACACAAGGAGATGATGGATGGAGCGCTGAAACTTTTCAGACACTCACCCCCAGTCACAGATCTGGGTTGAATCCATCATCGTTCTTTAACTCACTTCGCCACCCCAGTTCAGACAAAGCTATATGCAATTCAGTCTTGACCCTGTGCCTCATGGGAACAGTCCAGCCTGAACTGCCAAGCCATGTCTTCCCTGGACCGGAAAAGAAGCATTCTAGGACCGGTTTCGGGCTAACAGCCCTCATCAGCCAGGCTAGCTTGAATCCAGTGGCAAAGTGAGCAAGGGACCCACCTCTGGGCATACCCTGCCAACTTAGGGCGAACAAAGCAAACACAAGGAGATGATGGACGGAGCGCTGAAACTTTTCAGATACTCACCCCCAGTCACAGATGTGGGTTGAATCCATCATCGTTCTTTAGCTCACTTCGCCACCCCAGTTCAGACAAAGCTATATGCAAATCAGTCTTGACCCTGTGCCTCATGGGAGCAGTCCAGCCCGAACTGCCAAGCCATGTCTTCCCTGGACCGGAAACAAGCATCCTGTTACCGGTTTCACCTGCGGCGATCCCCAAGCAGGGATCCACTAGCAAAGGGTACTGTTGGAAAGGGGAGATTCTCCCCTTTCCAATGGTACTGCTACCATCTGCCTACATGTTAGGGGGACTGAGATAGCCCCTGGAGCAGATAGGCAGTGAAAGTGAAATGAGCCGATCGAATAATTTCACTTTCAATTTCAGTGTAATGACGTCAGCGCGCCATGCAGGCCAATCATCATTGCAGTAAAAAAAAATGCCCCAGTTCTTCCCCAGCTCCGGAGGCTGGAAAAGAAATCCCACTGCTCTTTACAGCAGAGGGATTTCTGACTGCTGTGCTGAGGACGTAATGGTCACGTTCAGCTGCACTGCAGCCAAGGACGTAACTATTACGTCCTCGGCATAGATGGGGTTAAAGGCAATGGGTTTAGTGATAGACTTGCATGCCAGGTAATCAATATTAATAGCTTCAACATAATGAGGAATCAGATGCCCACTAGCCAATACTGCCAGCTCTCAGATGCCCACTAGCCAATACTGCCAGCTCTCAGATGCCCACTAGCCAATACTGCCAGCTCCCAGATGCCCACCAAAAGGCACAAGTAGCTGCCAAAGCTGCACTAGTTAGGACAATTTCCCCAACAAGCCATTGTCACTTGCTCCCCACACTTGAAATGGGCAAGCTACAAAACATACATAAAGGCCAAGCCAGAGGTCTATTTGCCTTGGCACTGAGTGTCAAACCACCCATCAATCCATCCACCAAATTATGCATGGCATGGGATACAAGATCTGTGTAACCTGAGATATATCCTTAAGCCCTGAAATCATATTAGTTTTGGTATTAGACAGCAACACTACCCATGGGTTAGTCAGAACGCATGTGATCATACCACTGACAGCAGAGTTATCATCCAAAAATACCAGCTACAAGTACCAAACATTATTTAGAGTCGCTGTCTGTACATAAATTTAACATACTCATGCCTTAGAAAGTACAGCTATACCTCAGGTTACAAATTAAATCTTCAAATAGAAATTTGATCCCTCAAGCTACATAGATCACACAGACCCAGGACTCAAATCAGAAGGGGTTATTTGTAGATTGAAAAAACAATCATAATCACTCGGGCTTTGGACAAATTAACTAGGCATTAGACTAGAATCATGCCTAAAACAGCACAGCTGACACTCAGGTTGTGTGGGCCTCGGCTACAGGGTCAGGGGGGGCACATGTGGTGCCTCCCAAACATTCATGCACGGTGTGCCAGACACCACATGGCGCCTGGCACACGGTGCATGGAAACATGCCTTTTACTACTGCAGCTTGTGCTGTGGTCCATTTCTGGGCCGCAGCGCAAGTCACAATGGTAAAATGCATGTTTCCAAATACCTACACGGCAGTCTCATCATAATATGGTGGGTGGAACCGCTGACTACATATTGGCCAGTCTCCATCCTGCTCTGATGGCGGTCAGACTCTCGACCAAAGGTCATTGTATTGAGGCCCTCTGTTTCTCAGCACCCTCTCTACTCCCCCTTTCTATCAAGCCCAGTTTTAAAATCCACCACCATCATCCTCTCTTACAAAGCCACTCGCTCATATTTTCCTCAGCTCCCGAACCTGCAAAACTTACACTTTCCAAGTAACCAGCTATCACTTTTTTGATACTGCCCCAGCCGGATGTCTGACATAATATCGGAACAACAAATATCGTGCTACACAAATATTGTGTCAAAAATTAATGTCAAAAATATTGTCTACATATACTTCTAATGATAAGTACAAAAATATCGGAACAAATATATCATTCACACTATCGTTAAAAATGATACAAAAATATCGATTTTCATTATTTATATAGTATAAAATAGTAAATACAACATATTTTAACATATAACATTAAAATAATGTCAAATGAAAATGTTTAATTATTTAATAATATATATAAAGATACATTCATAAAAACACACAAACATGTATAACTAACGAGTCTTGGCATGATCAAGGCGTATTCCACGCCGAAACGCGTTGGTTTGTTCAGCATAGAATGAAAATAAACTTCATGAACTATTGTGGACTATCAATTCTAGCAATTTCTTGAGTTGAGTGTGTGTCCCGCACGTCAGTTGCAGTGATCGGAGGTGGTCTGGAGATATATATATATATATATATATATATATATATATATATATATATATATATATATATATATATATATATTTATATATATCCAACAGTCCTGGTGTAGTGAATCACAAAACAGGTACGGACTTCGATATTTGCTGGTGCCAAAATAATTAAGGTTTATTGTTCAATAAGTGCTGTCCATCATGACGCGTTGCACGTTGGCTGGTGGGAGAGACATGTCCTCGGCCAGACTCACGGGGAGCTGTTTGCCAACCATGTTATCAAATGGTGGCGATTTATAGACGATGTGAGTGTAATCTGGCGTGGGTCCAAAGAATCGGCACAGAACTTTGTCAATGCTATCAGTGCTAACAACTTGAACCTTGAGTTTACTGCTACTATAAGCAATGAAAAGGTACAGTTCCTGGATGTTGAAATCTATATTGAAAATAATATCATCCAAACTAAACTCCATAGAAAGGCAACATCTGGGAATTCGACTCTACATGCTAGCAGCTCCCACCCCAGACACCTCATTAAAAGCATCCCGTATGGGGAGTTTTTAAGAATCAAAAGAATATGCAGCAACAATATTGACCTTACAGAATGCCTAGCTGACTCTGTACAACGGTTTCAGGCTCGCGGTTATGATATGAGGGATCTGCAAACAGCTTTAACTAAAGTACATAATATAGGGAGTGAAACTGTTCTGCCAAATAGAGCTGACAAAGTAATAACAGGGAGAGTAAGTAAACTGCACAGGGAGAACAGTGCGGTACGTTTAATAACTACATATAGTTGCCATGAGAAACAAGTTAGAAATATTATAAATAAAAACTGGCCTATATTGAAAACTGATATTACTCTCGCCCCAGTACTGGATGAAAGGCCAGCAATTACTTTTAGAAGGGCACCCTCTATGAGGGATGCTCTTGTGAAAACTAGTCCGGAAGTATGTAACACGAGACATTGGCTTTCTACTCGGACAGGATTTTACAAATGTAGCTCCTGCAGGGCATGTAAGTTCGGGATCAATAAACAGGAGTACTTGGATGCTTTCGCATATACCCCATGTAAAATTAATGGGCTATTTACTTGTAAAACTGATTATGCGGTATACGTACTGGAATGTACATGTCATCTTCAGTACGTAGGTAGCACCAAGCTTCAGGTTTTTAATCGCATTTTACAACACCTGCGTGCGATTGTAAATTCAGATCCCAGCTATCCAGTTGCTCGCCATTTTAAACTTGTTCATCAAAATAATTTAAATGATCTTTGTTATTTGGTAATTGATGCAGTCCCCAGGTCCATAAGAGGGGGCAACAGAGAAAGAAAGTTGCGGCAGCTGGAGAGCCAATACATATTACAACTTGATACAAAGATGCCAAATGGCCTGAATACTGGAGAGGATCTCTATAATTTTTTATAACAGTGTTTATAACATTGCTATTAATGAATGAGCCTTTACCAAATATGTATTAGCTATGTGGAGATCCCCCGATCAAAGACTTACATCTATTTTTTATTTGTTGTTTTTTATTGCTGCTATATATATGAAATGAGGTTTTATTATTTATACACCTTTTTAGCTTGACTGATTTTTAGGCGGATTTTGGCCTTATTTATACCGTGTTTTAGCTGGTTTTACTGGTTTTTATTTGGTGTCTGTGAGGTGTTTGATATGGCGATTGTTGGTTAAGCTATAGAGTTGTATTAATGACTGTTGTTCTATTAGGGTGAATTGAAATGTATTGGAATAAGATGTCTTAACTTTGGTTATCTCCAATATGCGCATTTGCACTGCTGTTTTTTGCACATTTAAGTGAAAGGTTAAAATTGCTATTGAAATCAATGAATTTAATGCAATATAAGGTCTCAGGTATCAGGCACAACACATTGATGTGTATATTTATTGTGTTTTGCATTTGCACTTTATACTCATGATATTAAGGTTTTGAGCTTGTGTCCAGCCATCCTACGATATTTTACTATTTTAGTAAGTGAATTAACTATGACTTAATAGTTGACTCGTTTTTACTTTTATCATTATTATAGTTGTTAAGCACTATTTGCAATTTTTATTTGTATGAATTTTGCACTATGCACTTTAGTTGATCAACAGAAGTGAGCCACAATGAGCGTCATGTTGAATTTTGGTTACTTGAAACTACCATATTATTGGGCACTGGCTCTGTATTTTGTAGAAACAGTGATTCTGTATTCACCCAATTTTGGTAGTAGAAATGTGCAATGATTTGTCTCTATCATTAGCAGAGAAAGCAATTAATTATTTGTATTTATACATGAATTGATATAATATTGCCATGATCTAAGTAGCCTCTTGAACATTATGAATAAATAGTCTGTTGTCTAGCTCTACGAAGGATATGGGAGGGACTGCTCTCATGGTGCATTTGTATATAAATGTTATTGGGTCCTGACATGTCATGTGATCAAGACCGGGGAAACTCGGTCGAAACGCGTCATGCTGCTGACATCCACAATAAAGCACAGCAATATTTAAATTACTTGGTGGTCCGTACCTGATTTCCCGTTTTGATGAGGGTGTTGCATCAGGATTGTGGTTCTCGATATATATATATATATATATATATATATATATATATATATATATATATATATATATATATATATTTATTTATATATATATCCAACAGTCTTGGTGTAGTGAATCACAAAACAGGTACGGACTTCGATATTTGCTGGTGCCAAAATAATTAAGGTTTATTGTTCAATAAGTGCTGTCCATCATGACGCGTTTCGGTCACGTCCGTGGCCTTGATCACATGATCACACTACGTAGTTTCAAGTTATTAATAGGACACATTCATACCATGTGATCGGTGACGTCATCAGTAGCCACTGAAGACATACTCATTAGCAAAGTCACTCAAAAGAGGAAAGCATAAAATAATGATATGGATCATATATCAAATAATTTAAAAGCAGTTGAAAGAATGTGCAAATTACGCAAAATAATACTTGTAGAAGCTACATCAAATGCTGAATAATAAATACGATATACTTGATCTTAAAAGAGTAAACAAAATGTCTCTAGTATGTTAAAAGCTATGATAAAACCGACTGTTATACAATAAATGTTGAAACATATATATATATATAGGGTTTACATTAAAAATCATAAAATGTACAAATACATTGAATTTATATGATATGTGCAAACATTGTCGGTCAGCTATACTTAAGTAAATATCTTGTTGCAAAAGGTCGTAGCTACAGTACTATGATAATGATCCATACTCCACTGTATTGGTGCAAGAAAGTGCTTTTGTGCCAATTAGATTTTGTAAAGTGCTAGTGCTAAAGTGCTACCTAGGTTACTGAATGTGTGCAATCAGACAAAAAATTATTGATTGCTAAAATAGATAAAATACTCTAATACAAAAAGTGTGTAGATGTGGCAGCTGAAGATGAAGCTATAAATAATGTAGAATCCAGTTTAGCCTTACCGGGGGGACCCCATGTTGTTATCAGGTATGGTCTCACAGTGTCGTCGTATGTGGGTAAGCAAGCTAAAGGAAAGGAAATAAATAGGTAGGTATGGTAAGGAAATGATGTGAAGGTAGCTATACAGGGATTTAGAGGTAATTGTATAGATCCTCACTAATGTTCAGGCCAAATGGAGACTTAGTATCGAGTTCTAAGATGTATTTGGACTCTAATTGGCGAAGTGTTTTTTCCCGGTTACCTCCTCTTATATGGGTTTTTACAGCATTTATGACATAGTATCTGAGGCAGTCCAGATTGTTATTATGTATAGCTTTGAAATGCCTTGCCACAGGATAAGAAGAGTCAGAATTGACTATTGCACGTAGATGCTGTAGAATCCTAATATGAACTTGTAATTTGGTACTGCCTATGTACCTAAGGCCACAGCTGCATTGTAATACATATACAGCATGGTCTGTTCTACATGTGTAGTGGCCCTGTAGTTTTATACTGTGAGTGGAAAAGGCAGTGTTATAGGAGGTAATATTGGTTCCAAATTTGCATGCGCGGCACGTGCTACATTTAAAAAAACCAGATAGTGGAGCCAACCAGCTGCCTTTGCTGTCAATTTCGGGACTGGTTTTTACTAGGTCATTGCGCATGGAATATGCTTTGCGAAACGTAAATATAGGTTTAGCAGGAAGCACTTGTTTGAGGGTGGCATCAGTTAGAATAATGAGCCATTGTTTGTTAACAATCGTCCTAATGCTATTAGATTGTTTGCTGAAGGTGGTGATAAGTCTAGTATGTGATTTATCAATGTTCTCCAGAGTGTTAGTATCTACATGAGGACCATCCATCTCCATATCTCTGTTGGGATTAAGTAGTAAATTCCTATCCTTGCTGTTGGCTTTTTTCATTGCCGCATCTAACTTCCTAGAGTCATAGCTTCTTTCTATGAATCTCTTTTTGGCCTCTTGTTGGTATGTAGTCTGTGCCCTTTCTGTATTGCAGGCTCTATGTATGCGGAGAAATTGTCCATAAGGTATACTCGTGATAGTATGTTGGGGATGGAAACTTTTTGCGTGCAATATGGAATTGCCTGCAGTAGATTTTCTGAACAGACAGGTTTCTATTTTGTTACCCTCTATGCATACTTTGATGTCAAGAAAATTGGTGGTTGTGGAGTCTATATGTGAAGTAAACTGTAGGTTAAGATTATTGACATTGATTTTCTTAACAAAGTTATCTGCCTGTTGTGCTGTGCCTCTCCATATTACAAACACATGATCGATGTAACGCCACCATTGCACAACGTGTTCCGTCCACTCAACCTCATGTTCGATTTTGAGGACATGCTCCTCCCACCAGCCAACATGTAAACATGCATAGCTAGGGGAG
Organism: Calotriton arnoldi; assembly: GCA_963921515.1. NCBI lineage: Eukaryota > Metazoa > Chordata > Amphibia > Caudata > Salamandridae > Calotriton > Calotriton arnoldi. The sequence continues at coordinate 2,323,695 of CAWUFW010001825.1, read as the reverse complement.
AAGCATGCCCCTATCGCTACTCCTCTCAACTGCTGGTAAACATTGTTGTCAAACATAAACACATTATTATGTAGGCACCAGTGTATCATGTTGAGCAGCATCTGGTTATGACTGTATATTTCAATCGGTCGTTTGTCCAAGTAATAATTAATGACATTGAGTCCATCACAGTGTACAATACTTGTATATATGGCAGAAATGTCCATAGTTAAAAAGATATAATCACTGGACCAAGTTTGTTCACTGAGCTTGAGCAAAAAATCGGTGGTATCACGAATATATGTAGGCAAGGTGGTGACAAAGTCTTGCAAATAGTAGCCTACATATCTGGATGTGTTCTCGAATAGCCCTGTTTTTTGCTGATATTATGGGTCTTCCGAGCACTGGTGTCTCATTTTTGTGCACTTTGGGTACAAAGTAAATAGTGGGCATAGTTGGAAAGTCATTATTGAGGAACGCAAATTCTTCTTTAGAGATGAGCCCTTCTCTTTTCCACTTAGTTAGATCGTCTTTGTAGTTTTTGCTCATTTTTTTCACTTGTGCTATATTGATGGTTTTGTAGCATGTTGTCTTGTTAAGATGTTTATATGCTTCTTTTTTGTAATCACTTTTCTTCCATAGCACTACATTGCCCCCTTTGTCTGACTTGTTTATTATTATTGCTGAGTTGTTTTTAAGTTTGGTCATGAGCTTGAAATATTCCTTGGTTTGGAAGTTAGGGGCTCTAGGATGTGAATTAACACTGCGATAAAGTTTTTTCAATTCTTCTGTAATGCGATCATGGAAGATATCAATAGCGTCACGAGGCATGGTGGGTACAAATGTGGACGATGGTTTAAAGGGACTCTGGCCCGGTTTGGTAAGGAGAATTCCTTCTGATCTTGCAAGGACTTGTGTGTTAGTACTGTCATGACTGGTGCTGTTGTTATCATCATTAAGGTCATGTAATGTTCTAAGTAACGAGATATCCCTTGATTGTAACCCAATGGGTCTAGTTTGACGACATGATTGTGCTTCTTTGGTGGTATCCTCGCTGTGTTTTTTGATAGTATAGTATTTAGTCAGCTTGAGTTTTCTAATGAATTTGTATATGTCCACTCGTGTATGATGGTAGCTGAAATTACTTTCCGGGCAATATGAGAGGCCAAGGGCAAGAAGTTGTTGTTCTGCTTGATTAAGTTGTATGTCAGTGAGGTTTATCACAGTTTTGTCTATTTCGGCTAGCGTTTCTTCCACCTCTGGTTTTGCTGTCTTCGTCCTCTTGTGTTTGAGGCATTGTCGTCTTTTGCGTCTTCGGGCATTCCTCCTTTGTTTTGTGGCCCGTTTGGATTCCTCGGTCTAAGGGATTGTTTTCGTTCCCTTCTTAAAAAATCCAATTCCTCTGCCAGTGTCAAGTGGCCTAAGTCTGCTTGTTGGTCTGGTCCAATTGACCCCCCATCTTCTGATTCTGTTTCGCTTGGGGCAGTACTTGCTTCAGATGTGGATATATTGGCTTCGCTGCCTGTGACATTTGATTCCTTTGGTCCTCCTGTCATTTTGTTGGCGCCCTTTTGTCTACGAAGGTTATCATATTTACACGCAAATGTAAATATTTGGCCCAGTTCATAGTCATTTATGTCTTGTGCATATTTAAATGCTTTAATGACCTCTTCTTGTTTTTTTAAACGGTCTTTCATTTCTTTTACGCTTTTATCTATGAAATCCTTATGGCTTGAGTGCTCAACTTGGCTCAATTCTGCATTAATACGTGTGATTTCAATCATATTTTTATCCCGGTCAATTCGTGCATATTTAATCAGGAGACATACCAACCGCATTGACACGTCTAAGTTATTTTCAGCCCATTCCTTTAATAGAAGAGGGTTGGGATTCTCAAAACTTGGCGCTAGCATGATGCGCAGTCCTCTCGGGATTCTCCTGGTCTCATGATACTTTTCTAGTGACTTAATTTCCCACCACTTAGTCAGTTCACTTTTGCTGTTTTTTTCCAGGGCTCGTAATAGTGTTTTCACATCATTATTTAATGTCAGATCACTTTTGTTAGCTTTGCTGCCCCCTTCAGTTATTTTGGGCAGATTTAGGAATAGCTCTTCAGCTGCTTGTTCCCTTTCGCGTAGCGCGTCTTCAGACATGGCACTGTGGTATATTGCAATAGTTTAAACCGGACTTTAAAAATTGATTCTCAGTCCATGATGGCATATAAGCACCTCCCCACCTGCTGTGTGACCCCTTAACTTACCGCGTGTTTCTAGGCGAACTCACGAGTCCTCCGACTCACGAAATGCACCACCGACACTGCGAGTATTCTTATGAAGGTCAGAGCAGGGGGCTGATCATATATATATATATATCATTTGTATGTTGCTCCTTCTGGAGCCGATGGACCCGTTGGGAGTGGCGCGTATGCCGGTAGAGCGTACCGGCTGTTAAATCCTTAAAGCAAAGTTCCAAAGTCAACGCGCTCTCAGGGATCAGCACACACAATCCAGGGTAGTTGCCAGAAACTGTTTATTACACTTTGCGTTTCGGCAAAATGCACGGGGAAAGAGAAGAAGGACTTCGGGAGACCACAAGAGTGTCAGCCAGATTGGAAAGTGCATACAGTCAATGAAGTTACAGGTATAATACTTGATACTGTTCAAAGCACAGTCATGAAATAAAATACATAATGTAAAGGAAAAATAAACTGAAAAATATACAGACATCCCACAGGAAAATGGTGGACCCAAGTCCATGATATTAAGACAATAGTGTCCTATGTAGGGGACCATCTAAAGGAGAACACCCCTGAGACTGCAAAAATGTAAGTAAAGTTATAGTACCTGGCACGTCTCAATGAACTCTAAATAAATGCACAGATGTTTGTCCCCAATGCGCTTGGACAGAACCGTCTGCCTCCAAATTACAACCAAATGCAAAGCGCAACCTGCATGTGCTTAATGCGAAAAGTGTAAAGGGCAAGTGCCCAGATGTATCCTGTGTAAGACTGTGATACTATAGACCATGGTCTCCTTAATGCACACTCAAAAGAACACCATGGATGCAGAAAGTCTTATTTGAGAAGGATCCCAGGAGTGACAAACGAAGAAAAGGGTAGGGAACCCGTGCCAGTGAGTGTCGTGGAGGTGGGTCCCTTCCTTTCCTCCTGCAAAAGAAACAAAAGAAAAAATTGTAACTAAAAACTAAAACCAATGTGATACAGACTAATGATTACAGTTGAACATTATGTAAAGTTACACTTTTCAGATGCTAAAGATGGTAAAACATCAATGGATGTCGGAGGGATGGGACAAGGGTCCAGGAATCTATTCATCCCTTAAGTGGATTGCTAGTTCCTCGTCCTGGTTTAGACCCCCAGGAATATTAGTTTGGAAATCTATGATGTATTTAGACTCCTTCTTTCTGAGTTTGAGAACTCTGCCGCCTCCCCTATGATCACTCGTGAGCTGTTTGATGGCAAAATATGTGAGTTGCGATGCGTCAGAGAAGTGTGTTCGGATTGAAAATGTTGGGCTACTGGGTAGCCAGGATTATTGTTGGTGATGGCCCAGATATGTTCTAAAATCCTCTTTTTAGCCATTAGTGTAGTACTGCCTGTGTACCATAATTTTCAAGGGCATTTATTGATGTAAATCACAAAAGTAGTACTACATGTGAGGAACTGGGAAATAGATTTGTTGGTTTTCCCCCTGCAGAGTTGTTTCCGCATAGAACTGTTTTTGCATGCCTTTCAGTGCCCGCAAGGAAAAAATCCCTGTAAAGGGTGTGTGTCCCTGGCTGGTGGTTCAGTGATGTCACTATGGACCAACATGTCCCTGATGCTACGTCCTCTTTTGTATGTGATGTTGAGTCTACTCTTGATGTTACTGCCTATGATATTGTCACTTGTTAGTATGTTCCAGTTCTTGGCCAGGATCCTCTTGACGTCACCAGCATTCTTGTTGTACGTCAAGATGATTCTGGTAGTATCTTCTGTCGGGTCAGTCACAGTGATGGGATTATCAGAGAGGGTCTCTTGCCTCTCTATAGTAGCGTTTCGTATCAATGGGGTAACCCGAAAGACCACTGGACTCGGGTAAATAGTGGAACACAAAAGATAGTCACAGTGGAAATTATTCACAATGTATCTGCAACCAATACATGGTCTATATACAAGGAATATGACAACACCAAATGGCTCATTCAATAAATGATTATGATTTAATAAATATCACAAAAATTGTCATCATAGATCATAGACTCAAAAATTGTGAACTGAATATCACATTTAACATTTAGTAAAAACAGGTGCATACAGCGTGAAGTGATAGGTGCGTAGTTAGGATAAGTGAAAGTGATGTGCAGGGGGAAAGGTGGTGCATATATATACATCAATATACAATAATGATAACCTAACCTGCCAAATTACTGGCAAAACATACAAATGCAAAATCATAAACAAAAGATGCAGATATAGATCCTCTGTCATCCAGGTTTGATAAGTGAAGGGAAGGAGATGTCGACGTTTCGACCCCTATAAAAACCAGCAGATTTGACGTCTTGGAGGTGGGGTCTTCATCAGGACCAACGGGGAAGGGGGAAGGGAAGCGAAGGGTATATGTTGCACCAGTGACAGCACAGGTGTCTTCAGGCTGAAAGATAGTGATGTGGGCCAGCAAGGCTCTCACGATAGGTACAGCAGTCCGAATAGGAATAAACCAAAGGTACGCAATAACCTAAGGCCGCGGATGTATCCGTATAGAAAGAGCAAGGGTTCAAACGTAACCCATAGCTCTGGGAAGCGTCGAGACTTCAGCCTGAAGACACCTGTGCTGTCACTGGTGCAACATATACCCTTCGCTGTACCTTAGCCACAGAATAACCAGTTCAGTATCTGGAGACAGCTCTGTGCTTTTGACGATCTCTTCCTCCATAGGCCCATAAAGAGGTTAGCAAAACATGGAGCGAAGCATGAACCCATCGCAGTCCCAAGGGTTTGTTGGTAGATAACGCCATCAAAAAGAAAGATGTTATTTCTGAGGCAATATTCAATCATTTCCAAGATCATATTAGTGTGGTCTCTGAATCTCACGTCTTTTTTGCAACAAATGTTGGCAGGCCTTTAGGCCTAGTTGGTGATCTATAATAGTGAAAAGGGAGTTAACATCTAACGTGATAAGGAGGAAGTCATCATCCCAATCAGTGCCCTCAAGTTTGCTCAAAAAATCTTTGGTATCCCTGACATAAGAGGGGAGTTTCATCACATGGTCCCTTAGAAAATGGTCTACGTACTTGGAAAAATTTTCAAGTACACTGCCCTTAGAAGACACTATGGGGCGTCCTGGTGGATTGAGTGGATCTTTGTGTACTTTCAGAAGTAGGTACAGAACTGCGAGTTTCGGATGTCCCTTTTTAAGAAGCAGTACTCCTCCCACTCTAAAATGCCCTTATCCTTCCATTCATTCAGTTTGTGCCAGATCATGGTGATACTACTGGTGTAAGTCTCTCTGGAAATGGGAGTGTAAAGCTTCATGTTGTTAAGTTGTCTGCGCGCTTCCGCAATATACATGTCTTTGCTGAGTAGAACTACATTACTGCCTTTGTCCGCAGGTCGTATAATGATATCCTTGTCGGCAGTCAAGGAAATCAGAGCCTGCCTTTGTATAAAAGTAAGATTAGCGGGTGACCTGTTTCTGTAGTGTGTTCTCTGTCTGTATTCCATAAGTGATTTGGAAACAGTATCGTGGAATGTGTCAATGTTCTCATGGGAAAGTTTTGGAAAGAAGGTAGAACGTGGTTTAAAGCTGGTTCTAGCAGCTGAATCATGTGTGATGCCTAATTCATCAAGGACCGACTCTACTGTGCTAACAGCCCCCTCACAGTCTGGTCCTTGTTGTAGTTCATGTAATTTCAGAGGTGTGTGGCATCGGTTCCTCCCTGTTGTTCTGACCTGATGCTCTTAATTTGTGCCATTTACTAATAAATCTGTGCAGATCAATTCTTGTCTCTGCGTAATTAAACGTGTTTGTTGGACAAAAGGAAAGACCTACACATACACACATATATATTCCTCAGCAAGTCCAATGAAGCGCACACTCAGGCAGGGATTGCAAATCCAGAAGTAATTTAATCGTTTCTGTAATGCGTTTCAACTGTTGCACAGTCTTGATCAAGTGTGTGTGATCAAGACTGTGCAACAGTCGAAACACGTTACAGAAATGATTAAATTACTTCTGGATTTGCAATCCCAACCTGAGTGTGCGCTTCATTGGACTTGCTGAGGAATTGAATGTCCGGCTTGTCCCGCCGGTACCGCACACCACCTTTCATGGGCCCCGGATTACGGAAGGGTTGTGTTTCTTTTGAAGATATACATATATCTATCTATCTATCTATCTATCTATCTATCTATCTATCTATATATATATATATATTCACTGAAAAAACCATAGGTTTCAGGGACGTTATAGTTAGAAATTAGCATTTAAAAAACCTTAGAAATTCACTGAAAAAACCATAGGTTTCAGGGACGTTATAGGTAGTTTGAGATTTCACTCGTACAAAACCATAGAAATTCGGCCGTTATAGTTAGTAGACCTAACTATAACTCGCGCCCCCGCAATGCACTGCTGATGACGTCACATATTACATCACTCATGACATGCTCAGTGACATCACTGATGACATCACTGATGACATCTCAAATGACATCACTGATGACATCACTGATGACATCATCCAGTGATTGTGTGTTTCTGTAACGTATAAAAATATGTTTTATATATATATGCCAAGGTGTATTGAAGTATGAGTGGGTGTATGAGTGTCTGAATGGATGACTAAGTAGGTGTGTGACTGACTGTATAAGTGAGTGATTAAATGTGTCTTACTGAATGCATGGGTTAGTAACTAAACTGTGTGAATGTCTTTATTAGTCTGTTCGTTGGTGTGTAAGCGGCTGCATGGCTTGGTGAGTAGCTACATGAGTGTCTATATGGGTTATTTATTGAATGTCTGAGTATCTGTATGGGTGCCTGAGTGTCTTTGTGGGTGGGTGGGGGTGTGTGTGACTCTGTGCATAGGTATGTGAGTGGTTGTTTCACTGGCTGTATGGGTTCAAGAGTGCATATGGAAACAGCTGTATGGGTGGGTGAGTGTGTGTATGGGTGTGTTGGTGAGTGAATGGATGTCTCAGTGGTGCATGTGTGAGTAACTAAATATGTTTTAAAGCAGTATATGTGAGTGTTGGAGTATATAAATGACTATATGTCAGAGTGAGTGATTGCAAGAATATCTGTATGGATGAGTGTGTGTTTCTATGAGTGATTGTTTAAGAGAGTAAGTATATGTTAGTATCTGTATAAATAAGTGCGGTGGTGTGTGTATGACTGTATAAGCAAGGAAATGGATGTGTGATAGTTTCTTTGCATGACTGACCAGGTGTATGAGTAACTCTTTGGGTGAGTGGCAGTGTGTGAGTGTCTATATGGGTGTATGAGTGGATATATCAGTGGCTGTATAGATGAATGACTGTGTGTATGAGTGACTGTATGGGTTAGTGGGTGGATGTGTATGTAGACGTATGAATCACTGAGCAGGTATGTACTAACTGCTATTGGTCTGTCTATGGTTTCGATATTGGTGGTCTGTATTTTAGAGTGGGTGTATGAAAGGTTTTATTAGGGTATGAGGAGGTACATCAGATGATCACGTGGATGATGTCATCAGTGATGTCATTTGAGATGTCATCAGTGATGTCACTGAGCATGTCATGAGTGATGTAATATGTGACGTCATCAGCAGTGCATTGCAGGGGCGCGAGTTATAGTTAGGTCTACTAACTATAACGGCCGAATTTCTATGGTTTTGTACGAGTGAAATCTCCAACTAACTATAACATCCCTGAAACCTATGGTTTTTTCAGTGAATTTCTAAGGTTTTTTAAATGCTCATTTCTAACTATAACGTCCCTGAAACCTATGGTTTTTTCAGTGAATTTCAAAGGTTTTTTAAATGTTAATTTCTAACTATAACGTACCTGAAACCTATGGTTTTTTCAGTAAATTTCTAAGGTTTTTTAAATACTAATTTCTAACTATGCCTACAAAGGTAGGACATGTGAAAAAAGAGGAAGAAAAGCTCAGAAAGAAGCAAGACAAATGCAGAAAGAGGCAACAGAAGTCCAGAAAGACAAAGAAAAGTGCAGGAAGAAGAAGAGATGTGCAGAAAGAACCAACAGAGGAGCAGAAAGTCCTCCTGTGCCCCCAACTTTTTGCTGATGGGTACTGGTGGTAACTGACTCTGACTAACCAGGCCTAGAGCCAGTGCTATGCTAAAAGACACTTAGAATACAGTGAAAACACCTACATACACTAGGGAACACTATGCATTGGGGTACCCCTGTGATTAGCATGACCTCCTCTGTATTTGCCATGAGTTAATGCCTGGGTCATTGCATGAGTACATGAGTAGTGACTGGATGATTAGAGTACTGCAAGGAGAGTGCATGGTGAATTTATAAGTGCTTGGGTTTTGGCGGAGTGATTGGATAAGTACACACATGTCACATCAGTCCCACTCCCTCCCTTCACCACTGTGCAAACGTGCCCCCTGGCAGGTTTTAAGTTGGGGGATTAATTCCCCTTGAATCCTGAGGGTCCCTTCGGGCCAACTAGCCCACCAGGTACCTCCAGTAAGCGCCACAGAGCTGCGTTGCAGAGAGGTGGTCCAAAGCCACGCCCCTTTTTACACCTCTCTGCAACGCAACTCTGTTGTGCTTACTGAAGGTAGCTGGTGGGCTAGTTGGCCCCCAGGGACTCTCAGGATACAAGGGGACTTAATCCCCCAACTTAAAACACGACACGGAGCGCGTTTGCACACTTGTCACATCAGACCCCGCCCCCTGCCTTCACCACTGTGCAAACGCGCCACGTGGCTCGTTTTAAGTTGGGGAATTAAGTCCCCTTAAATCCTGAAGGTCCCTGGGGTCCAACTAGCCCACCAGGTATCTCCAGTAAGCGCCACAGAGCTGCGTTGCAGAGAGGTGTAAAAATGGGTGTGGCCTCGGACCACCTCTCTGCAACGCAGCCCTGTGGCGCTTACTGGAGGTACCTGGTGGGCTAGTTGGCCCCCAGGGACCCTCAGGATTGAAGGGGAATTAATTCCCCAACTTACAACGTGCCACAGGGCGTATTTGCACACATGTCACATCAGGCCCTGCCCCCTCCCTTCACCACTGTGCAAACGCGCCCCGTGGCGCGTTTTTAGTTGGGGGATTAAGTCCCCTTGAATCCTGAGGGTCCCTGGGGTCCAACTAGTCCACCAGGTACCTCCAGTAAGCGCCACAGAGGTGCGTTGCAGAGAGGTGTTCAAAGAGGCACGGCCTCGGACCACCTCTCTGCAAGGCAGCCCTGTGGCACATACTGGAGGTACCTGGTGGGCTAGGTGGCCCCAGGGACCCTCAGTATTGAAGGGGAATTAATTCCCCAACTTAAAACGCGCCACAGGGCACGTTTGCAGAGTGTCGCTGGGAGGGGGCAGGGCCTCCAGCACGATGCCGGTCTTTTTTATTTCTTTTTAGAAGGGGGCTGTGTGGCCCCTCTTCTTTCTCTTTTGGGCCCTGGGGACCCCATCCCCCAGGGCCTGACCCCTTTTTAAAAAAAAAAAAAAATCTGAACGGGAAGGGGGCCGTGTGGGCCCCCCTCCCATGGCCAATTCCGGCCCCGGGGACCCCATCCCCCGGGGCATGGGCACATTTATTTAATTTTTTAAGGAGGGGGGCTGCATGGCCCCCCTCATGAGGCCTCTATTGGCCCCGGGGACCCCATCCCCTGGGCCGGCCTTTATTTATTTATTTTTTAAATAAACTTTTTGGGGGAGGGGGGCCGCGTGGCCCCCCTCCCGGGCCACTTCTAGCCCCGGGGACCCCATCCCCCGGGGCAATGCCACATAAATTTCTTTTTTTATGGAGGGGGGCTGCGTGGCCCCCCTCCTGAGGTCTCTATTAGCCCCGGGGACCCCATCCCCCGGGGCCGGCCTTTATTTTACTTTTATTATTTTTTATTTTTTGGGGGAGGGGGCTGCATGGCCCCCCTCCCGGGCCACTTCTAGCCCAGGGACCCCATCCCCCGGGGCCGGCCCTATCCAAGGGGGACTGTGGGGGACCCCAATTCCCCAACGGTCCCGCTGGCTCCCCGCGGCCTGGAGGAGCCGGCATTGCTTTTCCACATGGGGAGCTGCTGACATGTAGCTCCCCATGTGGAAAAGCAATCTGCTTTGGATTTTGGAAGAGAGAGCATGTTTCCCTGCTCTCGCTTCTAAAATCCAAAGCAAGTTTGCTATGACAGGACGGGAGCCGCCCTGCCATAGCAAACAGCAGTGTCCCGGGGGTGGGTACCCCGGGACACTCCAGGAGCCGGCCCTGGGGGGGGTGGCGGTCCCCTGGGCCACCAAGGGCTCCAGGAGGGGTGCCGCGCGGCCCAATGTAATTGAAGCCCCGGGGAGGTGGTGGTCCCCTGGGCTCGGGGGTCCGTAACGGACCCCCGCATCTGCATTATTAGTGCCCCGGGGATGTGGCGGTCCCCGGGGCGTGTGGGGGGGCTCGAGCCTCCCCACACAGGTTTATTTATTTTTTAAAATAGAAGCCCCAGGGGGTGGCGGTCCCCGGGGCTGCGGGGGGGCTGTGCACCCCCCCACCAATATTTCACAAAAGCCCCGGGGGGTGGTGGTCCCCGGGGCTTGGGGAGGGCCTTAGAGGCCCCCCACAAATTAAATAAGCCCCGGGGGTGGAGGTCCCCGGGGCTGCGGGATGGCCGTGTGCCCTCCCGCATATTCCAAACATAGCCCCGGGGATGTGGCGGTCCCCGGGGCTGCGGGGTCCCCCACGGGCCCCCGCTAATATATTTTTGCAATGCCCCCGGGACCTGGCCCACCCGGGGGCCTCAATTAAATGAACCGCAAGAGCCCGCGATTCATTTTTTTTAAAAATTTCGGCGGGATTTGCGACCCCAGCGCGAATTTCGCCAAATTTATTTATTTATTTTTTTAAATGCTTTTTAAGTTAAGGCCCTGGGGGTCCTTGTGGGACCCCTGAGCAGGCCTAGGGGGTCAGGGTGTTTCTACCCTGCCCCCTTTTCTTATTTTTTAACAATTTTTTACTGTTTTCTTGTGACTTCCTGGTTTGGAGTGTTGACAGCCAATTAGAATAAAGCTCGTGGTCGGGAGGGTTCGCGGATCCACCGCGGCCATAGATATCGCAACTTTTATTTTTTGAATTTATCAGCAACTACTGAATGGATTTACACCATTTAAAAAAAAGGTCGCTTTCTGAACCAAGCACTACCTTTTTGCCAAATTTGGGGTAATTCCGTTTAGCAGTTCGGGCTGTAGCCTGTCTCAAAATTTCCTATGGAAATTAACACACGAAAAACGCGTTTTGGGACACCCTTTTTTCTCAGCCCCCGCTTTACGAATCACCCCCAAACTTTCAGGATAGGAGCTGACCTGGATAGACTTTTTTTGGGAGAATTTCGTGAAGATTCGTCAAACAACACCAAAGTTATTAAAAAATCAAAAAACGCTTTTCCTATGGAAACTAGGTTCTAACTATAACTACCTACTGGCGACTGCCAGTAGGTAATATATATATATATATATATATATATATATATATATATATATATGTTTTCCAAAGTTTTTCCTGCATTTAAGGATGCACTCCACAGCAGGTAGGTTTCATACCCTTTATTTGCATGAAAGTGAAGTTACAATCCGACCTTTTAAATCCTCCTGCCTAACGCGTTTCAAAGCTTGCTGCTTCTTTATCAAAGGCATCCGTGATTTCACAGCAATGTTGCACGAACACAATGTCACTTAAATACTCGGCTCTTTCCAGCCGTGGAGGACTGCACCACCCGTGGAAGCAACGAGGGGCTGAAGGAGAGGGGACTGTTCCTTTCCGATGCAGGCACAGCAGCGCGATGATTTGTGAAGGTGAAATTCCATTCCGAGGCCCAATGGAGGGCTTAATTTGTCCTTGGAAACAACGTGAAATTCACAGAACCTACTGGAAGGTATTTTCAATTGCCAAATTTGACCACAAGTACCAGCGTGCATCAGTTCAATAAAATCCATTAAGGAAGGCACACCGGATGCCTATAAATGAAGGAGCACGTAGTGACATTGTGTTCGTGCAACATTGCTGTGAAATCACGGATGCCTTTGATAAAGAAGCAGCAAGCTTTGAAACGCGTTAGGCAGGAGGATTTAAAAGGTCGGATTGTAACTTCACTTCCATGCAAATAAAGGGTATGAAACCTACCTGCTGTGGAGTGCGTCCTTAAATGCAGGAAAAACTTTGGAAAACATATATATATATATATATATATATATATATATATTCACTGAAAAAACCATAGGTTTCAGGCACGTTATAGTTAGAAATTAGCATTTAAAAAACCTTAGAAATTCACTGAAGAAACCATAGGTTTCAGGGACGTTATAGTTAGTTGGACATTTCACTCGTACAAAACCATAGAAATTCTGCTGTTATAGTTAGTTCAGCTAACTATAACTCGCGCCCCCGCAATGCACTGCTGATGACATCACATATTACATCATTCATGACATGGTCAGTGACATCACGGATGACAACACGGATGACATCTCAAATGACATCACTATTTTATTGTGCACAAACCAAAGGGCGACGCGTTTTGGCGTTAAGCCTTTGTCAAGCGACAATTCAACAAAATACGGAAATCCTTATATATATATATATATATATTCACTGAAAAAACCATAGGTTTCAGACACGTTATAGTTACAAATTAGCATTTAAAAAACCTTTGAAATTCACTGAAAAAACCATAGGTTTTAGGGACAGTTTTAGTTACTTGGACATTGCACTCGTACAAAACCCGTGAAATTCCCCGTTATAGTTAGTTCAGCTAACTATAACTCGCGCCCCACAATGCACTGCTGATGACGTCACATATTACATCACTCATGACATGGTCAGTGACATCACTGATGACATCACTGATGACATCTCAAATGACATCACTGATGACATCATCCAGTGACTGTGTGTTTCTGTAAAGTTTAAATATTTTTAATATATATAGGAAAAGACGTATTGAAGAATGAGTGGGTGTGTAAGTGTCTGTATGGATGATTTAGTAGGTGCGTGACTGACTCTATAAGTGAGTGATTTAACGTATCTTACTGAATGCATGGGTTAGTGACTAAACTGGGTGAATGTCTGTATCCGTCTGTCTGTTGCTGTGTAAGTGGCTGCATGTGTTTGTGAATAGCTAAATGAGTGTCTATATGAGTTATTGAATGCTTGTCTGAGTATCTGTATGGGTGCCTGAGTGTTTGTGTGGGAGGGGTGTGTGCAACTCTGTGCATAGATGTGTGAGTGGGTGATTCACTGGGTGGATGGTTTCAAGAGTGCATCTGTGATAGACTGTATGGGTGGGTAAGTGTGTGTAAGAGTGTGTTAGTGAGTGAATGTATGTCCCAGTGGTACATGTGTGAGTAACTACATATGTGAAAGGCAGTATATATGTGTGTTGGAGTATATAAATAGCTATAAGCAAGAGTGAGTGATTGTGATAGTGGCTGTATGGATGAGTGTGTGCTTGTATCTGTGATTGTATAAGAGCGTAACAATGTGCTACTATTTGTATGAGTAAGTGAGCTGGTGTGTGTATAACTGTATAGGTGAGTAAATGGCAGTGTGTTTAATTATTTGCATGACTGACTAGGTGTGTGAGTATCTCTATGGATGAGTGGCGTTGTTTGAGTGTCTATATAGGAGTAAGAGTGCATATGATGGTCCTGTACTGAGTGACCGTAAGTATGAGTGACTGTACGGGTGAGTGAGTGGGTGTGTGTGTGTAGACCTAAGAATCAGTGAGTGGGTATGTAGTTATTGGTGTTGGAGTGTCTATGGTTTTGCGAATGGCAGTCTGTAATTTAGAGTGGGTGTATCAAAGGTTATATTAGGGTGTGAGGAGGTGCATCAGATTATCACGTGGATGATGTCATCAGTGATGTCATTTGAGATGTCATCAGTGATGTCATCAGTGATGTCACTGACCATGTCATGAGTGATGTAATATGTGACGTCATCAGCAGTGCATTGCGGGCGCGAGTTATAGTTAGCTGAACTAACTATAACGGGGAATTTCACGGGTTTTGTACGAGTGCAATGTCCAAGTAACTAAAACTGTCCCTAAAACCTATGGTTTTTTCAGTGAATTTCAAAGGTTTTTAAATGCTAATTTGTAACTATAACGTGTCTGAAACCTATGGTTTTTTCAGTGAATTTCAAAGGTTTTTTAAATGCTAATTTGTAACTATAACGTGTCTGAAACCTATGGTTTTTTCAGTGAATTTCAAAGGTTTTTTAAATGCTAATTTCTAACTATAACGTGCCTGAAACCTACGGTTTTTTCAGTGAATTTCAAAGGTTTTGTAAATGACAATTTTTAAATGTATTAATTGTTATATTAATTTTTTTCATACTGATTTACTACATTTTTAGAAACAATTTTTTTTACATATTTTATTTTTTAAATTACATTGTAATTACATTATACATTACATTACAAAAATACTTTCTCAGAATGAATTACTTTAGTTTAAATACTTTGCAGATAGGCAATAGACTTTTAAGTACAGTAGTTACAGTTGTTGCAATGGGCAACACATTTTCAAACACAATGCAACATTCAGCTCAATGTGAATTTCTAGTTAAATGCAATTAGTTACTTTATGGATTACTTTTGTAACCACAGGACTGGATCCTAGATTCAGTCCTGGTACATCTCCTGTAAACAGTTGAGTAAAAGCGTTTTGGTTACAGTCGTGATTTTTAAGGAATATTATTGTATTTTAAAAGTTGACACTTAGAAACTTTTTCTCATAGAATCACCAATGTTATCCTATGGAAGGAAATTCACTTAGCAGGTAAAAACTGTTATCGTTACTTTTTCTTACTCAGTGTTGGATCCTGGATCCAGCACTGGTGCATCTCCTGTAAACAGTTGAAAAAATGCGTTTAAGTCATACAGGCGATTTTTAAGGAATATTTGTAGTTTGTGAAAATCAACACTTTGAAACTTTTTGCTGAAAACCAGTCAATCTTAGCCTATGAAGGAAATTCAAGTTACCGGTAAGTACGGTTAAAATTACTTTTGAGGATCAGTACTGGGCTGAAAGATGCAGCACTGAGGTCTCTCCTGATAACAGGTGAGTAAATCGGAATTCGTATTTCGGCTGATTTTAGAGGAATATTTTAAAGTTCCAAAACTCCACACTTAGAAGAATTTCCAAGTGAAACCAGTCAATGTTAGCCTATGGAAGGAAATTCAAGTTACTGGTAAGTACGGTTAAAATTACTTTTCAGGACCAGTACTGGGCTGAAAGATGCAGCACTGAGGTCTCTCCTGATAACAGGTGAGTAAATCAGAATTTGGATTTCGGCTGATTTTAGAGGAATATTTGTATGTTTCAAAAATCAACACTTAGAAACTTTTTCAGCAAAAAGCAGGCAATGATATCCTATGGAAGGAAATTCAAGTTACTGGTAAGTACGGTTAAAATTACTTTTGAGGATCAGTACTGGGCTGAAAGATGCAGCACTGAGGTCTCTCCTGATAACAGGTGAGTAAATCGGAATTCGTATTTCGGCTGATTTTAGAGGAATATTTTAAAGTTCCAAAACTCCACACTTAGAAGAATTTCCAAGTGAAACCAGTCAATGTTAGCCTATGAAGGAAATTCAAGTTACCGGTAAGTACGGTTAAAATTACTTTTCAGGATCAGTACTGGGCTGAAAGATGCAGCACTGAGGTCTCTCCTGATAACAGGTGAGTAAATCGGAATTCGTATTTCGGCTGATTTTAGAGGAATATTTTAAAGTTCCAAAACTCCACACTTAGAAGAATTTCCAAGTGAAACCAGTCAATGTTAGCCTATGAAGGAAATTCAAGTTACCGGTGAAGTACGGTTAAAATTACTTTTCAGGACCAGTACTGGGCTGAAAGATGCAGCACTGAGGTCTCTCCTGATAACAGGTGAGTAAATCGGAATTCGTATTTCGGCTGATTTTAGAGGAATATTTTAAAGTTCCAAAACTCCACACTTAGAAGAATTTCCAAGTGAAACCAGTCAATGTTAGCCTATGGAAGGAAATTCAAGTTACTGGTAAGTACGGTTAAAATTACTTTTCAGGACCAGTACTGGGCTGAAAGATACAGCACTGAGGTCTCTCCTTATAACAGGTGAGTAAATCGGAATTCGTATTTCGGCTGATTTTAGAGGAATATTTTAAAGTTCCAAAACTCCACACTTAGAAGAATTTCCAAGTGAAACCAGTCAATGTTAGCCTATGAAGGAAATTCAAGTTACCGGTAAGTACGGCTAAAATTACTTTTCAGGACCAGTACTGGGCTGAAAGATGCAGCACTGAGGTCTCTCCTGATAACAGGTGAGTAAATCGGAATTCGTATTTCGGCTGATTTTAGAGGAATATTTGCACAATGGTGAAGGGAGGGGCGGGGCCTGAGGTTACATCTGTGCAAACGCGCCCCGTGGCGCGTTTTAAGTTGGGGGATTAAGTCCCCTTGAATCCTGAGGGTCCCTAGGGGCCAACTAGCCCACCAGGAACCTCCAATATGCGCCAGGGGGCTGCGTTGCAGAGACGTGTAGAGAGGCCACACCCCTTTTTACACCTCTCTGCAACGCAGCCAGGGGGCGCGTTTGCAGAGTGGTGAAGGAAGGGGGCGGGGCCTGCGGGCCAGATCGTTTTTTTTTTTTTGTCTCCTGAAGGGGGCTGTGTGGCCCCCTTCCTTTTTTCTGTTTTTGGGCCCTGGGGACCCCATCCCCCAGGGCCTTACCCCTTTTTAAATTTCAAAATAAAAAAAAACGGGAAGGGGGCCGCGTGGCCCCCTTCCCCGGGCCTGTATTGGCCCCGGGGACCCCATCTCCCGGGGCATGGCCTCTATTTTTATTTTTAATATTTTGAGGGGGCTGCGTGGCTCCCCTCCTCTGGCCATTTTAAGGCCCGGGACCCCATCCCCGGGCCGGCCATACCCTTTTTTTTTTTTTATTATTTTTGAAAACTTTGGGGAGGGGGCCGCGTGGCCCCCCTCCCGGGCCACTACTTGCCCCGGGGACCCCATCCCCCGGGGCCTGGCCTCGTTGGGGACTGTGGGGGGTCCCCAAACCCCCACAGTCCCGCCGGCTCCCCACGTCCCTTGGGAGCCGGCATTGCTGTTCCACATGGGGAGCAGCTGACATGCTGCTCCCCATGTGGAAAAGCAATGTGCTTTGGATATTGGAAGAGAGAGCAGGTTTCCTGCTCTCTCTTCCAATATCCAAAGCAAGTTTGCAATGACAGGACGGGAGCCGCGAGGCTCCCGTCCTGTCATTGCAAACAGCAGTGTCCCGGGGTAGGCACCCGGGACACTGCAGGAGCCGGCCCTGGGGGTGGCGGTCCCCAGGGCCATCAAGGGCTCCAGGAGGGGGCCGCGCGGCCCCCTCCCATCGTGTGCACAGCCCCGGGGAGGTGGTGGTCCCCGGGGCTCTGGGGGTCTGTAACGGACCCCCATATTTAAATGATTAGTGCCCCGGGGAGGTGGCGGTCCCCGGGGTGTGTGGGGGCTGGAGCCCCCACACAGGTTTTTCATTTAAAAAAGAAGCCCCGGGAAGGTGGTGGTCCCGGGGCTGCGGGAGGGCTCAGAGCCCTCCCGCAACCATTATGCATAAAGCCCCGGGGGTGGTGGTCCCCGGGCTTGGGGGCCCTTAGAGGCCCCCACACATAAAATTAACCCCCCAGCATGCCCTCGGGACTTGGCCCACCCGGGGCCAATTAACATCGAAGCGCGGAGACCACGCTTCGATTTTTCTTGGCAGGATTCGCGCACCCTGAGCGCATCCTGCCGATTTTTTTTTTTTAAATGCTTTTTTGCCCAGGGGTCCTTGTGGGACCCCCTGAGCAGGCCTAGGGGTTAGGGTGTTTCTACCCTGCCCCCTTTGTGCGTTTTGCGCACTTGTTTCTTTTTTTCTCGGCGGGATACGCGCACCCTAAGCGCATCCCGCCGATTTAAAAAAAAAAAAACTTTTTCTGCCCAGGGGGTCCTTGTGGGACCCCTGAGCAGACCTAGGGGGTCAGGGTGTTTCTACCCTGCCCCCTTTTGCGCTTTGCGCACTTGTTTCTGTCCCTCGGTTCTACCGAGGGATAAAATGGCTGCCAACACTTCTTGATTTGGAGTGTTGACAGCCAATTAGCATGCAGCTCGTGATCGGGAGGGTACGCGGATCCGACGCGCCCATAGATATATATGTGATTTTAATTGTGAATTTCTCAGGAACTACTGAACGGATTTACACCATTTTAGCAAAAGGCACCAGTCTGAACCAAGGGCTACCTCTTTGCCAAATTTGGGGTAATTCCGTTCAGCAGTTCAGGCTGTAGCTGCGACTAAAGGTTCCTATGGAAAAATGAATGGGGAAAACGCGTTTTGGGACCCCCCTTTTTTCTCGGCCCCCGCTTGACGTATCACCCCGAGACTTTCAGGGTAGGAGCGGACCGGAGCGCCCCAACAAGTTGGAAGCTTTTGCGAAGATTCGTCATCCGACGCCAACGTTATTGCAAATAGAATGTCGCGGATTTCCTATGGATAATAGGTTGTAACTATAACTATCTACTGGCGACCGCCAGTAGATAATATATATATATATATATGTAGATATAGATATATATAGATTTAGATATATAAATGTAGATATATATATATATATATATACATATACACACACCCAAATTAACACTTAAAGAAAATATATATTATTGTTTTTAATTTACTATTATAAAAAGCATAAATATATAAATATATATATATATTTGTATATGTAAATGAAACCTAAAAATTATTAAAACACAAATGCGAAACATTATACTAAATTACAAAAATAATTAAATATAATAAAACTATAAAATTAAAAATGACTACACAAATTACAAACATTTAAAAAAATATATATATAGCCAATGAAATGAAATTAAATAAATAACTAATGCAAACATATATTTTAACAATTTACAAATAAAGGCCCTCATTTTGATGTCGGGCAGACAGCCAACGATTGGCCTTTGGTGGCGGTCCGCCCAACATCTAGGGCATTGATCCGACTGCCGGATTACAATACTGGCGATTAAAGTGATTATGTCGGGGGAAGGCTGACGCCTCCGACAGGCTGAAGGAGCCCTTCGGGCGGCATTTGTTCGCTAGTCCCTACAATGGCGGCGGTGCCTGTGCAGGCACCGCCGTAGGGATTAGATTTCCCTCTCCGACTGCCTTTTCATTGCGGTCCCTCCGACATGAAAAGGAAACCAGAAAGAGACTTTGAGGGCCCCAAGCAGGCCCCCCATCCCTCGTGGGCCACTGCCAAGTGGCCAGGGTGGCACATGTGGTGCCCCCCAAACATCAATGCACTGTGTCCAGGCACTACATGGTGCCTGGCATACGGTGCATGGATGTTTGAAAAGTTCCTTTTTGTCCTGCGGCTTGTGCTGTGGCCCTTTTCTGGGCTGCAGCTGAAGCCGTAGTAGAAAAAGGCATTTTACGACCGCCTGCATGGTGGTCATATCGTAATAGGGCAGGTGGGACCACCGACTCATTATCGGACGGTCACCTGCCCCCAGTGATGGCGGTCGGATGCTCATCCGACCGCATTCATAATGGGGCCCACAGTATTTAAATAATAAAATAATAAAATACAGTATACCCTCTACAGTGCATACAATAGTAGGGAAGGCTTTGGAATTCAAAGGGGCAAAATGTACTATTCCCCCCATTCTGTGCAAAGGTATGAAAATTGTTGGACTTTGGAGGTGTTAACTTTACTACTCCAACTCCAGTCTGTGCAACAGTATGGAAAGCATTGGACTTTGGAAGGGTTACATTTATTATTCCCAATCCAATCTGTGCAACAGTAGAGAAAATGTTGGACTTCGGAGAGGTAGAATTTACTATTCTAGCTCCAGTCTGTGCAACTGTGGGGAAGTGTTGGACTTCGGAGGGGTTACATTTACTATTCCCACTCCAGTCTGTACAACAGGAGGGAAAGCATTGGACTTCCGAGAGGTTAAATTTCTATTCCCACTCCAGTCTGTGCAACATTACGGAAAGCGTAGGACTTCAGAGATTTAAAATTTACTATTCCAACTCCTGTCTGTGCAGCAGTAGGGAAAGCGTTGGACTTCACAAGACAACATCCTGCACCTAATATATAACATAAAATAAATAATTATTAAACAATTTACATAATTAATAATAAATTGTTAATGAATTATTAATTAACTTAAATTAACTTCCCACCCCATACTCCTAAAACCCCAACAACCTGCACCTAAAATATGGCTTAAAAAATATATTCATTACACAATTTACATAATTAAGCCTGTACCCCACAAACCTCACAACCCACTACTACACGATAAATTGCTATTAACAATTAAATAAAAAATCATAAAACATTTAAAATTTAACTATTTTTAAAAATATTGTCAACAATTATACAAACAATATTTAACAAATAAAATGAATATATGAAATAAAACACAAAAAATAATTAAAAAACGATATTTTTAAACAACTATCAGGCACATGCATCAACCATTTTTGCGAGTGCAAACGGTGCGATTCGCAAAAATTGGCCGTTTGCGCCCGCAAAAATGGCATTTGCGATGCATCAAGGTTCAAGGCACTCGCAATTTGAGAATTCGCAATTAATTGCGAGTTCTCAAATTGCGATAGCATTTAAGGAATCGCATTTTGCGATTCCTTAAATGCAATGCAAGAACCACTTTGAAGTAGCGATTTCGCTACTAGGGGCGGAAATTACCATGAAGTTGAACTTGATGGTAATTTGCAAAACTTTGAAAAATGCACTAAAGTGCATTTTTCAAAGTTGTAGGTTACACACACACATGTCCTTGGGACATGTGTGTGCGCAACATTTGTGCACAGATCAATTTCAGGGTGCAACAGGGTGTCCTTTTGACACCTTGGCACCCTTGAAATTGCATGCGCAATTTGCGAGTACCAATTGGTACTCGCAAATTGCGCATGTAATTTCCCATTCATTCCTATGGGCCTGTAGGCCCATAGGAATGAATGGGAAGCCATTCCTTATTTGCGATTCGCAATTTGCGAGTCGCAAATAAGGAATGTGTATGAATCGCTATTTTTATAGCGATTCCTACATGCATAGGCATTTGCGAGTCCTTAATTGCGATTCCTTAATAATCGCAATTAAGGACTCGCAAAATCCTACCTTGATGCATGTGCCTGTATATTATTAAAAACAATATTAAAATCACAGATATCCTTATAAATATTACGTACCTAAAAAATTTATATTCTTGTCAACGATATTTCTGCATCACGATATTTATGTCAAGACTTTAAAAACTCAATATTTGCATATCTCAATATTTATAATTCCATATTTTGTCCAAATACTGTCCCAACCCTCACACCCCGCAGTCCACACTCACCAATGTGTTAACCCTCCTCTGTCTCACCATCCGACAAGCCCTGAGGCTGTTGCTTTTTTCCATAAGACTGCAGGCCATATATACTTCTTACATTTTCAAGCCCATTTACATGAATCTAGATGAACTGACCTATGCAGAAAATGCAAATTGCTCATTTTCTGTCTTGGAAGAAAGAGAGAGTCTGCCCTGCAGTAATTTCAACACAGACACTGCAATCTATAAAGATTCTACTGCAGGTACATGTACGCACTGGAATAGCTCAGGAGCAGAAAGCAGTGTATGCCTGCAGGAGCATAAGAACAGTGCCTTTGACTTCACTTTCTGAGCCAAGAAACTGAAGCCCCTCATGGAATTCTTAGAAACCCTGACTTGATACTTTCAATAAATAAGTCACTTAGAGCCTGATTTGGACCCAGGCTGGCAGCCTATTATCCACTGAGCATGGGAGGTCATCTTCTCCACCATCCCATTTAGACAGCTGCCTGCCAAAGTACAAGATCACTGCCAGCCTGGGTGGTAATCATTGTGCTTTCAGTCTCACACACTATTGTACATTTGGTAATATGAGGAAGGAGCACTTTGCTGTTAGGACGAGAACCCTCACTCACCCGAAGGTGACATGCTTCATCATTGGGTTCCCTCCTCACACAAGGACCGCAAGGTACCTTGGGTGGGCTACAACTCCTGAGCATCAGACCAGGAGGAGTGGAGGTGTTTTGATGAGTGAAATGATGATATTAATGAGCGAGGGGCAGAGTGCAAAAAGGAACCTACAATGTCAATAAAACTATCTCCTAGTGGGCAAAAACCTTTCATTCTGGTGCCACCATCAGATAGGGTTAAAAGGGTGCGAGGACAGGGTATAAAAACTACCCTATCTAAGTGTGTCAACATGTTTCAGCCCTTCAATGACTTTCTCAACTTCGTGGGCATTCATCAGGACCAGATAAGACTGTCACTCTGCTTTTAGAAAATCTAAATTAAATACCAGCCATACCTTCGACTTGGTGGATTACTGGGTGGGTTACCACTATTCTCAGTGTCCACCTATGACGCCAGAGTGTATGCACATATCCCACTCTCAAGCATTAGTCCCCATCAATGTAACAGAGCTGTTGTGCTCCTGAAAAGCGAGTAGGTGTATGGGGCTGGTGAGAGGCAATCATTGAGCTTTCACAGGAGCCGTTGTTATGGCAGGTTCTGTGATGGTGTTGAAAGAAAGTTTGATGCATGGCTACTATCTTTGAGGCAGGCGCACACTAAACATTTTTGTTTTTCAAAAACAAACTCCCAAAGTGGAGTCTAAAAAAAAAAAACTCATAGGGTGTGGGTGTCATTATTTTCTTTTCTGTTTATGACCACCAGGTTTTACCTGACAGTGATGGACAAAAACAAAGGCCATTAGACCATATAATGTAAATAGGGCGAGCAGTCGAATGCCTTTACTCTAACAGCCACTACTCATTCAGGCCATTGCAGTAGGTCTTCTGACTGCAAAAACAGTGTGAACTGATGGCCGTCTATTTCAAAATAGAGGCGGTATACCAAGGGTTTGGCAGGATGGGTACTCTGGCAAATTGGTGATGAAGTATCTTGTCCGCCAAACTTTAAATCAGGTATTTAATTTCCAAGTCAGCAGTTGAATAGACGTCAGCGCTTTGGTCTCAGAGTGTACATAGTACGTGAGACTACCATCAGGACAAGCTAGCATTTTTAATGATAGTGCACCCCAAAACTGCAAACGGCATGACAAAATGTTTTATGACAAGTAATTAATAACACAGAAGCACATGTTAGGCCACCGTTTTTTGTAAGTAGTTGTTTTTATATTTCTTCATTAGTTTCTTTATTCCATTAGGTGGGATGATTATTGACTGAAATGTCAACATCCAATCCAAAATTGGCACAGAAATTAAGTACTTTATGTAATTAACGCAATTGTTACCAAATGAGGGCATTTTTCATAGATAATTGACATATCAAGATGATGGTAAAAAATGATGATACTCAAATGAAATTGGGCCTTTGTATGTGCAAACTTTTTTATATCCCTCCCTGTTTGTTAAAATAAAAAAAATTATATTGTAGATAAGTAGATAAATGATTCTGCTAATTTGTTACCAAACAATACTTTGTAGGTTGCTCGCTTCTTCAATTTCTCAATACTTAAAAAGATAATCTGATTAATGAATGTGTATAGGTCTATTGGGAGCATGTGTAGTTGGATTTCAACTCTGGCAACAGAAATCTGGTTGTAGCACCAAGTATCTCGATTGTCACAGATCACTCTGAAACACAAGAAACTTATACTCCATGAATCTAAGATGGCCACCACTTTTGCAAGTCTTTTGAGATTCCCATAGCACCCAGGGACTTGCAGTCTGTTTTGACTCTATCCATGTTTCTTATACAGTGTGTGTATTGCAGATACAAAGCCTGATACCAAGCGACTCTCACACTTGCAGCATGTACTGAACTCCCCTTCAGAAGTACTGCACATCCAGGAAGTTTGTTGTATTGTCTCTCCTTGCCTGTTCTCTTATCATAGGGGAGTGTTGGGCACGAATCATGACAATCATGTCAAGGCTCTTCAAATTCAAAAGCTGATTCAAGGTCACTACAGAGGCAACAGTTATATTAACCTGACAGTGTGTGTGTGTGTGTACCTGTGTAACTGTGTACAAGTGTTTATTTGTGTATATATGTGCAATTGTCTAATTGTACAGCTAGCTAGGATGCTGGCATGCACTACAGTGGGACAGTGCACAGCATTCAGGGACTGCCCTCCCTTGAGTTTAGTGACACTTATTAAATCCCAACACAGTTAAGTTGATGTGTTTCTTGACTACTATGTCACCATTTTGAATTAGCTTTAATTACCCAGAGCACTGTGTGTAAACAAACATGAAAGGACTTCTCTATTTGACAATACAATTGCAAAATGAAACAAGTACTAAAAAGATCATTTCTTGCTATGAGCTAAATAAACATTTCTTATTCTTTTCACTACAAACAAGAGCCCCCCACCCCGAGCCACTCTCGGATAGCTATTGCTTGTTCTGTTCAACTCTATATTGAAACAATGTTTAGGTGTAAAAAGATATCCATAGATGGTCCAAGTGGACTGCACATAGTCTTTTCTATTAAAGCTACTACCATAATCAATCTTATTGAATTTTCATGGGGCATTGCTTGATGTTCTACACCATTATATTTAAACTTCAGAACTTTGTCACTTTGTTAACCACCACATCATAATATTTCCATCCCTCTTTTAGGGCAAAGACCAAATACATCCATATCATTCTTCATAGTATCAATATTAGTTACCTCCATTTGTGATTCTCCAGTTTGCTTATCATTCCACCTTATTCATTTATTTCAATTCCATGTTGTTCAGTCCAATCTCCACAGTGGAACAACCTCAACATGTCATTCAGCCTTTCATTCTGCAAAACCTAATCAAAAACATAGAGCTCAACAATTTAAAATATATTATCTCCTGGCTGTCTCCAGAGTGTGTGTGTTGCAGCACACCTCTTAATTGCAAAAGTAACAATTTTTATTATACTACGCAAACGGGTATTACAGCATATGAGGGGTATCTAAAATCATGATGCCAGCTATTCAGAAGCTTAACACTTTCATATATTCCTTGAGAGGATGTGTGATCTATTAACAAATTATGCCATAGATTCTGTTCCAAGGAACAGCCGGAATGGGGCGGGGGAGAGCATGAAGAAGATTAAAATTCAGTTATATGATGGAATTGGGTACCAAAGAGTCTCATGGTTTAAAAATTGAGAGAGAATTATATGTACACCTGCGAGCAAGTATACACCACGATACATGACACTGGAGATAGCTAAGCGATAATACGTTTTTAATTAATGAGCACTATGGTTTTATTTGCTTTTGCTGCACGAAGGGCTGAATGGACTGTTGAGGATGCTCCCCTTTGAAAATTGTTGTTTATTTTAAGGTAGTTATCTTAACAAATACGTCTTCATCAAATTGGAATAGGACACGTTACAACACAAACATTTACAACACATGCCTTTACAACGCGGTTTTTACATCGCAACATCCATCACAATGCATGATTTTACAACGCATGCCAACACAACGCATTTTTAGAAACTACATTTACAACGCATTCCATTACAACGCATACCACTACAACGTGTACCATTACATCGCATAATACTTTTAGGGCAACAGAAGGGTAAGTGTTGAATAGTGTAGGGGTAAAAATTACGATTCCCACTCCAGTGAGTGCAACAGTAGGGTAAGTGTTGGATAGTGTAGGGGTAAAAATGACTATTCCCACTCCAGTCATTGCAACAGTAGGGTAAGTGTTGGATAGTGTAGGGGTAAAAATTACTATTTCCACTCTAGTGAGTGCAACAGTAGGGTAAGTGTTGGATAGTGTAGTGACATGCTTTGTAATGGCATGCGTTGTAGTGACATGCATTGTAATGGGTGCGTGGCATGCGATGTAAAGGCAGTTGCGTTGTAATGACTGCGTTGTAAATGTAGTGCCTTGTAATGGTTGTTTCCCATCAAATTGCAACTAACAATGGCCACTGTTTGCAATTAGAATATTTAGATTTACCTTTCATGAATACATTGTTGATAAAACAATGGATAATGGCAACAGCCAAAGGACGTTAGTTCTAGTTAAACAGACTGCAAATAACACTGTCAGAGAATAAATATTACTGGTTTAGGTTCTTTATTGCCCAAAATGAAGTGGAATAATCACCATATTTCACAGAGAACCATGGAATATGCAAAATATGTCAAGGTTTCCTTTGAATTATATTTTTGATCATTATAATGCCAGCCCCCAAACAACTCTGCAGAGCTTTACCATTGTCATGGCTACTAGAATTATATGGCCTGAAGCACCAGATTATGTGGCAAAGTTATCTAAAATATGTGGCTAAAAGGATGATGTATGCAGCACATTCTCTTGTAATTTTTATCAATTTGAGCTAGAAAAAACATTGTTGTGAAATCTGCAATTTATGTTGCAAGTATGGTCCAATGTTTGATCAGATATTTATGCTTGAAATGTAAACTAAACATAAACAATATAATCACAATAAGTGCCTATTTTAGCTGCGCTGCAGAGAGAAACATTTTTTTAAAGCTATCTCCCCAAAATAAACATAATACAAAACACATAACTTGTAGTATGGTACTATATTACGATGTTGCAGTTCTGATGGCATTTACAAACCACGTCTTATGATGTCACCAGAAGACCTACACGGTTACTAGTTTTGTATCCCAGACAATTAACAGGAGCATGAGGCATCCCCATGTAATGCTCAAGTGTTCCATGCTGAATCTGAGTTTCCGAGGACCACATTTTGGAAATTGGTTATTGCCCAAATAGAAAAGGAAAGAGTAAAAATGTTCTGCAAGTGGATAGCACAACACTCATATTCCCTTGAAAGAGAGGAATAAAAATGCATCTATTCACATTCATTGACTTTATTGTCTCCTGTCACAGTGTGTAGTAATAGTAATTGCAATTATATTGTGAATAGTAATTATGATGAAGTGTTGAAGTGCTTTATGGCGAGTAACATGCTACACGCAATCAAATGCAATCAATGGTTATTAGGTTTAGTCTTGTGCATTCAAGGAAACATGCCATGCATTTATTTTAGTTTCCTTGTGGTAAAATACATGAATCAGTAGAAGGTACATTAAATCATTAGAAGGGCGGAGGTGGGAAAGCTAGCAAAATCACATAGAGAGATGATCCAAATGGGGAGATGATCCAAAGGTCTGGCTTGAATTTAGAATAAAAACACGAGAAAACTCATTGAAGGAACTATAATGCAAAACTATGTCTCTTTATTTAACCGTTGCAATTATTTCAATGTGGTATATTAGATCACACATTGAAGCTCTCAGGATCCTGAGGACTGACACAAGCCCGCTTTTTAAGTCTCGCCTACGCAGCGCGCATGCGCTGCGCTGCATAGGAAAAAGACCTATAGTAATCGCTTCGGCTTTTCAGCCAAAAACGTGCACGCATTGCATTGCTTTCAATGGCAATGCGTGCACGTTTGGCGATTCCCTTGCAGGAGCGAGCTTTGGCAACATATGTTTGCTCGCTCCCGCAAGGGAATCGCTGTGTGTTCTCTTGCACTCCCCCCACCCCTCCCACTTGCTAGCCCAGTAGTTTCACTTTCGCTGCGGCGGGGCCGCGTTTGTGTTTCAGCGCTTGTTTCTCTCGTAATCTCCTGCATTCCTACTTATAAATGTTGGCATGTAGGCTGCATTAGAGAGAGCCAGCTAGCTGCCTTTGATCGTCCATGTGTAGTGGATCGAAAAATTGCACATGGTCATGTTTCGGGCATGAAGTAATGCCACGCGAGGCGTTGGCATCCACGGCCACCCTTTCCCGAGCTCGGCCGGCTCTCGGTGCTGCGCGCCAGGCCTCCTTCCGTGCAGCTGCGGCCGCAGGTCCAGCCTCACCA
Source organism: Calotriton arnoldi (assembly GCA_963921515.1). Classification (NCBI taxonomy): domain Eukaryota; kingdom Metazoa; phylum Chordata; class Amphibia; order Caudata; family Salamandridae; genus Calotriton; species Calotriton arnoldi. The sequence continues at coordinate 2,295,642 of CAWUFW010001825.1, read as the reverse complement.
TCGAGAGGCCTCTGGGGGTACGGGGGTGCGGCGGCCGCCATTGGCATCACCTGCGTCAACACCTTTAGCCTATTTTGGGAGGACGTGATGCTACACGCACCCATGAGCCGAGTGAGGTAAAGCAACTGCCTTTGGCGTACACATACTGCAATGGTATTTTGGGTATGAGTTTTACTAAGGTCTAACACCACAGTGAAACATGTGGGGTACTAAACATAAACACAGGGATGGAGGGTATATCACAGCCTCTTTACTTGATACATATACACATAAATTGCCCAACCCATTTTAGTTTTTTGTGAATATGTGCTTTCGTACTTTAGAAGTAAATGTTTGCTTCGCAAACCAGCCAGATTACCAAGAAACTTGAGCACGTTTTGAGGAACGATTGTTCGTTATCTGGTTGTTCACTAACTCTAGTCAACCACCTTTTCTGTATCTATGTAATTTTTAGTATTTATGTAGTGGAAAACTAGGTGTGTAGGAACCTTTCAGTGCAATACGCCATCTACTCTACCAATCTCTTTACACATTCTTAAGCAGTAAGCTGGCTTTCCTGGCTGTAGGCACTGTTTGTTTCATGTGTCATTGCTGTAGTAGGCCCGCCGCCATCTGGTAGTATTTTGTATTAAGGCGGATGTTACTGCAGTGGACTGGCTGCTTTCGGTGTAGAGTGCATTTGCTACCGTAGGTCGGTACCAGTCACTGTTAGGTTTGTTGAATAACGGAGACTGGTCACATTGGTTGTAGGGTGGATTCATGTGCATATTAAGTGGGGATCTTTGAGAGTCTGGAGGCAGCCTGTTCCCTCTGCCACTCCTAATATGTTCGCCACCATCCAACAAAGTTGAATACTAGTTTTCCCCACCCTTCACTGCTGTCACGTTGTGACAGTGGTTGTGGGTTCGTGTTTCTATGTCCGTGTACCCCTCCCTATCCTCAGTTGTTCCTCACCACTCAGCATCTACTCTATATGCTGCCCCTCCCTCTTCCTGTACATTACAGCTGCCGCAACCACATTTCAGCCACAATATTTATTAAAAAGCTTCAAGGAATTTGACAATCGCTTCTAAGGCTGGTTGGAAGGAACCTTAAAATGATCAAGCCCATATTACTTCACATAAGATAAATTGTCTTGGTAGAGATCAGAAGGCCCTTTTTCCTAGGACTTTTGTTTGTATCACTCACGTGATGCACAAATAACATATAGCAAGGCCTGTGTTGTATGCAACATTATTATAAACACATAAAAAAACAAACTATGGCACTGCATCATCTGCAGCTATCATGTCAGCTGTCCGTCTGCAGCCTTCAGGCCATCTGTTAAGTTTTTAACATCTTTTTTAAAAACACAACACAGATAGGCCTTTCTTGGCCCTCAGCCAAGCACAGGTCTGTACCTACTTACATGTTTGAGAGGCAGGAACAGTTCCAATCTCGATGTTACTGCTGCTTATTTTGTTCCATATTCTGCTATAATTGGCATTAGACATGGCATGGAGGAAGATAGATTTGACAAAGTGAAAGTGAACAGGATATCATCTGCATTCACAAAAGCTTTTCAATGACTAAAAGTGCCATGACCTTCATCTCAGTAGACTGCCTAATGGCAGCAACTAGCAGTTCAAGGGTTAGTAGAAACCGGAGAGCTGACAAGCTTCCTTTGCTTGCTCTTTCCTGTAAATTCTGTGCTGGTCACTTTCAGCTCGTTCTTCTTCATTTGGCCTCCCTTTGAAGCTAGTCTTCATCTGTCAGCAATACAGCACGCAATGCATACCCACTCCTTCCAGTTTTACACCTCTAAAAATAAGATTACCTTTCCCCTTGTTCTCTACATTTTGATTCTTCCTCGGTATCCTTCCCACCGCCATCTCTATCTCATTTCATTAACTTGCTTTTATTTTTGATCCATATTCTTTCTTTCACAAAGCAGACCTCCTCTGTTGGTTCTTCTTGCTGACTTACTCGTACCAGCTTTAAAAAATTTGCTCATTTCATACCTTTAGAGCCACTACATTGCACAATTTTGATACATTTCCATTGGTGTGTTGAAGTGTTAGGTCTTGCAACTATTTTCTTTTTTCCCTGCTCATGTTGAACTTGTATGTTTTGTTTGTAGCTCCTCCTTGCTTGGGTCTGAAATTGTAAAGACGTTTGTGCGTTTCCGACATTTTTTGCTAGAAGCAACATGTTTGAATTTGCGCGCATTTAAAGGCCACCATTCTTTGTAATTGTTTCATCATTTTTAAACTTGTCAACACAATCCACACAAATACACTCCACACCATGCCACATAATTCCAATCCGCATAAGTTCACTCAACGCCACACACTTCCATGCCACACATTTCAACCTACACATTTGCATTCCACACCACATAATTCGACAACAAACAACCAATTCAACTCAACAACATACTTACACAACACGCTACATACATCCAATCCACACCACAAAACTCCACAACATGCCACAAAATTCAACAGCACACCATATAATTAAACTCCACTAAATACCACTCTACAACTCAAAATACCATTCCACATAATTACACTCCATGACACACATTCCCAGTCCACAAAATTCCAGTATACTCAATACCACATAATTATAACCACACAATTCCACTGCACACCATGAATCCTCTTCACACCACACAATTCCAATACTAAGAATTCTAATCCAACCTACACAATTGAACTCCACACCACATACATTGACTCCACTCAAAACCAAAACACCAGGGCAAAAGACATTGTCATTTAGAATGCCAATAGCTCTAACTCTCACAAATGCGAGACCTATTGCATTGCAAATGCTTGTTGTTAGTGCAGTTGCAAAATTCTTGGGCAAGGCCTAGCTATTGAGGCGTAAATTAATAGTCCCTTCCTTCTAACACCAGCACACTCGCTAATACTCTATGATTCAGACTTAGGATCCGTTCTCGCCAATGCACTGGATGGGGGGCGTTTGTTTCTGACGCTCATGGCAGACCCCTAGGGCTTTTGTAGGATTGAGAATCTGTCTATCCCCGGTGTGCTTTCCTTCTTGCCCCTGGTAGATTGTTAAACAGAGGGCACAAGCTCAATGGCACACGTATCATCGACTACTGTGAATCCTACACTATGCTGTTGCTGTACCAGCTGTGCTTGGATTATTGTCAAATTATTGGCTACTAGTGGATTTAGCACTTTACATTATGTATTTCCTGAATTTTTGCTCCATCTCACTGCAAGAATCATTTTGTACCTGAAACGCCCTCCCTCACTGGCCACTGAGGCTGTTACCAATCTGCTGCCTACTGAGATCTCTGTACACACAATTATGCATCGTGCATTTCTATATGAACCACCCTGCATCAGAAATGCCCGTTTTCATTGGTCGCTAAGAATATCTTCCATCGCTGCTCATTGAGGCCACTGCATGCACAACTATGCATTTTACACTCTTGCACTATGCACTTTGTCCATCTGTATGAACCCTCTTGCAATAGAGACTGTTTGCTATCAAATCTGGACACTTAGATACTGGACACAAGAATGTAGTTTGTTTCCCCATCTAACTCAAAATGTGCTTTCTTTTAAAAAATGTACTGTTTTATCTTCTTAACTGTAATAGTATTTTAATGCTTGCACTTTTATGCGATACTCTGATGGCTCAAATTGCATAAATAAAGTTTGATATGATATTAGATTAGCATTCAGAATTAAGTGGCACTTCTTAAAATGAGTACATTTCTAAAAATTAACATAGAAAGTACTCCTTCTGTAATCAATGGATGCCCTAACAGGGTTGCATAAGTGAACAAGAGGCAATTCAGAATTTGATACGCACTACAAAAATGGTCAGTCATTTAACTATACATTGAGCAACATCATGATCTTTTAAAACATATGTCTGAGTATTTACATTTTGCTTTGTATTTTTCACACTCTGAACAGAATGACCTCTAAGTGGTTTCACTTTTTCTATGAATAAAAATCAGGCCCGATGAAGCAAAGTTCACACAAATGTATGCTTTACGTATGCTCACACAAAATGATCAAGCAGGGAAGCCAAGATTTGAGCCCAGGTTGGAGGCTGCTCCTGGTGGGGCTGTTCTAGGGGCTTTCCTCATGGCTATCCTGGACCTAGCTATGGATGTACTTATCTGCAACTAAGACTAAATAAATCATTTATAATCTACACCTCAGCTATCATACTTTCATTACAACAGTTTCCCAGTCACACATAGTCTGCCCACTGAGCAATATCATCTTCTCACTCTAGTTTTGAACAAAAGGGCAATGCTATATGCTTAGTTCTCCTTGAATACCTAAATTAGTACAGTGTGTTTAATAAGGCAGACGAGCAAAATTTACAAGTTGGAGGAGTGTCCTCCCTGAATGGGATACCACTCCACACAATCATAGGTGGTCAAGTGTTCCTGCACCCAGATTCTGCAGGGTCCCCGCTTTTTCCGGCTGAAATATTCTGTGTATAAAAATGTTAGCATCTGCTGACAGCAGGTGGTAAATGGGAGCGTTAATTCCCATGGAAAAGGAAATAAATACTGTGTGGAATTTCACCCAGAAAAAAATGGGTCTGCGTGGTTATTACCCATTACCTGGAGATTAACTTCAAATAGATAATGTAGGTGTGGAGATACCAGCCGGAATCATTAATTCCAGTCACTGACGTGGCATCATTAATTACAGTCACCTGCTATCTCCTCACCTAAATCCGCACAACCTGTTATCGGGCTGATAATGTGCTAATTCAATATGACACTGTGTAAGAAATTAGGCAAACCAGGTGTGATTCAGTCTCAAAGGAGAGCAAAAACTCAAAAAATATTGGAATACATAAAGCAATTCTGAAAAATACATAGAAAGACCAAGCATGTGTGCTGTTTTCCATAATAGGAAATAAAATCTAAGTAAGGAAGAATCTATTTATATGTTAATATCAATGGCCTCCACAAAAGTTAACAAATAAAAGTATTTCAGTAGAAGCCAACAAATGAGGTCGAGGTCCCATGGGGCTTGTTTTCAGGTTACAGCCATTCAATGTGACAGATAACACAAAATGCAACTCTAAATTGTCAATAGGCGTTGCTAGCTTTGTTTTTCTTTAACACTCCAATGCCATAGGAAGAACTCACAGGGAAAGCACACATTGTGGGCGACTATTTCTTATCTATAACATACTAGCCAGCTGTCCATCTTTTAGTTGGACATTGCATTTGTGGCTGGTTGTATTTCAGAATATTGAGCACAAAAATATTGTCCTACAGAAATATGGCAGCCAGAATACTGAATACCAAAATATTGTAGAGGCAAGTATAGATAGATAAGTACATACTTACCATACTCAACTTCTCCTCAATGTACCTTGCAGATATATATATTGTCAATGGACATATATGGAAATTAAATAGAGCAGACCTAACTTATTTTTATTTTTATAAATTGTACATGCCAGGAAAGACAGCCATTAGGGTCATTTCCATATCAAATACAGAGGCTAGTAGCTCATACAATTCAAGACTTAGGGCACAGTGATTTGGCACACAGGAAGCACATTCTGCAAGAATAATGTGGCCCTGAGGATAGCCTAACACTGTAAAAAGAGATAGCGGGACAAGCTGTTGAGTGTGAGGCATAGGTGTTATGCTAGGGACATCGCATGTCATTGTTTCAGTGACCGGTTGGGGGAGAGCAATCAATAAATTAGTGCCACCCTTAGCAAGGATCGCAGCAGGGGGTGTCAACCATAGCAAGCGGTGTAGTCTGAGAATTATTTCATAATTCGCAGGCACTGCCATTAAAGGTTCACTCGGCGGGAGCCCTGAGGTAATCAGCCAGTCTTCACAGTGACCACAAATTAGAGTCGGGTTTCGCGCCAGCAGTATTGCATCCTACCCTGTGATATGTGCACCCCGTCCAGCTTGTTGCCTTAGCTGTTGCATTGCGTCATCCTCATCTCACCCCCAGTGGTCGAACTCTACTTAACTATACATATATAATTCACTTCAAGATATTTTGTAGTAGATATTCCAATTACACATTAGGAGCATGATATTTCAAACTTGACATTCTGGTAGGATCCCTTGTGCCATTCCAAACTCCACCTTGCATCATAAGGGGGAAAGTGCAGACCAACACTGGGAAAGGGAGAAGTTCCTACAATCTCCAGCTGAGCTCCGGAATGTCTCAACTGTCCAAGAGACATGGGCCAAGCAGCACCTTAGCATTAGGTCCGAGTCTAGCTCAAGCCTTCATTGGCTATCTAACCTACATTCGTGTGTGTGACTAACTACACTAAAGTAATAGAATTTGTGGTACATTGCTGTGCTAACTGCAATTGATGTACGAAAAAGATCTTCCTATTTTCATCAGAATGATGCTTTAATTTAACACCCATTTCGGATAGCCTAAAAAAGCATTAATTGTTATCCCCCAGGTGGTAATGGTGGGTAGAGAGCTGCTGAAGACTAAGGGCCTAATTATGAGTATGGCAGTCCATAGGACTACCAAACTTGCGGTAGAGGTGCACTGGTGGTCGGGGACCTCCGCACCAGTAGTCTGACCGCCGCATTACAACTACGGTGGTCGGACCACCATAGGACCGCTGCAACCACCAGGGATCCACGATCCTTGGCAGTGGCGTGGCGGTCTGAGGGCAGCAATATGCTGGTGATGGCGGCGGAATAGCCAAGCATATTACGAGTTTCCTCACCGCCATTGATTTTATGGCGGTGAGCCTGTCATGAAACCTGTGGTGGTGAGAAAACTAAGGGGGTCCTACAGGTCCCCCTGTTCCTTCATGGCCTGAGGATGCATGCAGGGGGGCACCTAGTGTGCTCCCCTGTCTGCATGCACCCTCTTTCCTGCACTACTTGGACTGCACAATCCATGCCTTGCAGGAACGGGATTTGGCGTTACCATTGCGGTGCCTTTTCAATAGGCACCGCCTTGGGAACGCCACAGGACCTCCCGCCAGACCGGAAGTCGGCGGTGAGGTTTAGCAGTGTGGGAACAGGCCAGTGGCCTGCTGCCCCGCTCCCACACTGCCAAACTCATAATCAGGCCCTGAACCACCTAGCCATGTGCTCAGCTGGCTAAACAGGCCTTTTCCTATGCGTCTGTAGGTCAGAGTCAGTGTTCCCAAATCTCCTCTAGAGGGATAGCAGGTCTCACTGTCCTATGCAGAAGGGAGATGGCCCAAAGTCGGTAGGATCTTAAAGGACTGACTTACTCCCAGAAGATTCCCAATGACCTCATACAAGTGCTCTGGATAAGACTAGTCCAAGGCTGGAATTATCTTGGTTGTTATTATTTTCTTGTCTCCGTTGGCTTTATAAGCCCACAAAGCATAACAGTGCCGTTGAGGTAAGAAGGTAAACCTCATTTACAAAGGCATTCTCCCATGCAATCTGCTACACAAGCAAAGGCACCAGTAGTATCCTCACAGGTGCATCACATTTCCCGTTCCTCTCCCCTTCTGTAGCCAGCCATTGTTGAAGGCTGGCAGAATGTTTTTGCTTCTGCCAGTGGTAAACCATCACCTATTCCCTATTATTGACGCTAGATTGTAGAAGATTATTGTTTGTGGTCGATTATCAGATGTTGTTATCTTTCACAGTTTTATTCTTTTCACAAAAATGTTCTTCCTCTGGCACAATTGTTACACCAAGAGTCTTTCTATACCTTTTGCTAACTTCAGTATTATCCCTTACAATTTCTGTTAACTCATGTATTGTCTCTAAATTTCAAAGACTCTTTTTTCTGAATTTGTTGTTATTATGAGGCTATTACTTCTCATTCCTGCATGGCTTACGTGTGTTTGTAAGCTTGTTCTCCTTAAATGTCTCTGTCTTACTTTCATTCTCTTTTGTCTTCTCTCCTTTTCTCTTTCTTCTTGGTTCCCATATCCTTTTGTATATAAAATCCTTCTTTCTTTCTTTCTTTCTTTCTTTCTTCTTTCTTTCTTTCATCTTTATTTCCCATTTTGCTTTTTCTTGGTTTCTTAATTTGCTTCTTTTTTCCATTTGTCTTTCTGTTTTTTCTTTCTCTTGTTCTATAGGGTTACTTTATATCTTTCATTTTTAAAATCTGTCATCTTCCTTTTTTCCTTTCTCTCTCTTTCGTCCTTCTTTCTGTGTTTTTTCTTTGTTTCAATTTTTATTTGCTTCCTTTTTTCTTGCCTTTTTTCAATTATCTTTCTTCCGTTTTTGTCCAACAACTAGTGTTACCTTGTTGCGACATCTGACATTCTCAGTTATCATTAATGTCCTGGTTTCCATAGTTGCGATTATAAAAGTTTTTTTATGAAACATAGGAAATAAGTGTGTGCACTCATATATGTTATAAGATTGTTGTAAAATTAGATCCCCGTTCTTCTCAGAACATGCCCATATATCTTTATAGCTTAAAAGTCTGCTGGCTGGTTGTAGGTTCCTTGCTGTTACCTAGCGGAGACAGACTGCCCATATAAGCTGGGCCTTTGTGCTAAAACCATTCTCCATGAAACAGAGAGTTTTGAAAATAATTCTTAGTTTCCACCTGAGCAAGATGATGCTGTTCAGAACTGTCACCTTCCTTTCTCCTCACTTTGCTCTTGTAAAAAGTGAAAGATCCTTTGTGGGCAACCCAGTATGGGTCACAACATCACATTAAATTAGCCCCCAGTAGAGAGCTATTGGAAGCAGCCTCAGCTACAATGCCCCAACCGGTCCCACGTTGCAGAAGGTCATTATAAAATAGTGGCCATGGGGGTTGTTAATGGCAGCTCATCAACCCATGAAAGCAGTTCCATAATAAGCAGGCCACTAGGAAATTGCCAGAGTGGCTTTAGTTTACCATTAGTAAAATTAAAGTCGTAGTTTGTGACTATCAAAAAAAAATAGAAAACTTACACAGAAGTGTAAGTACACCTTTGTGAATCAGACCCTCAGTGTCCTCTTAAGACACATTATCCAATGCTCCACTTAGGCACAGCACACTGTGCTCCCCTGAGGTGCATTGCCCAGCATCACACAGTGTTCTCTTGAGGCTCATCACACAGTGCATCTTTGCGGTGAAATGCTGGTGCCTCCCTGGTCCACATCTCCTTTTTCTCCCCTGGTGAACATTATGCTGGGCTCTGCTGATGCGGATCAACCTGTTCCACTTCATTGTGTATGACTCTTATGCAGTGTGACTTAATAGATTTTTCTTTGTTGATCTATGCGTTATTGTATGTTTGTTGGATTTTGTGAAAATTGATGTGTGGAAATGTACTGGTCTGTGTGCTTGTGGTGCATGGCTTAGTTGTGAACAAGTGTGCTTTTGTTGTACGAGTTAACATGCATGAACTATACAGACTGTTGGACCCAGCCCTGTCTGGAGGGTCATCCCCAGACTTTTTATCTTCACTCCTCCATTTTTGCTGAATTCATATTTGTTGCCCTTAGGACTCTATGCACTTTATCATTGCTAGCCAGTGCTAAAGTGTTTGTGCTCACCTTCCTGAGCATGGTGGCATTGGCTTATACCCAATTGGCATATCTAATTTACTTATAAGTCCCTAGTAAGATGGTACTACATGTACCCAGAACCTGTAGATTAAATACTTCAAGTGGGCCTGCAGCACTGATTGTGCCACCCACTTAAGCAGAGCTTTAAAAATGCTTCAGGCCTGCCATGGCAGCCTGTGTGTGCAGATTTAATTTCGACCTGGCAAAGTAAACATTTTTGCCTGCCCAAACCTTCCTTTTTAATACATATAAGTCACCCTAGGGTAGACCCTGGACAGCCCAGAGGGCAGGGTGCAATGTATTTAAAATGTAGGACATGTACTTTTATGTTTTACATGCCCTGATAGTGAAAACATCTTATCTCTTAAAATAATTTTTCACTACTGCAATCAATCAATCAATTAATCAATCAGAATTTGTAGAGCGCAGCAAATCACCTGTGAGAGTCTCAAGGTGCTGGAGATGCTAGCTGCTTTGTGGTGCTCTGTTCATTCAAACAGCTAGGTCTTGAGTCCTTTCCTAAATTCCCGGAGCAATGAGGCATTTCTGAGGTGCAGGGGAAGGTTGTTCCAAGCTTTAGCCGCCAGGTGTGAGAAGGAGCGTCCTCCGCTGTTGCTTTGGCTTATCTGGGAGATGTCTGCGAGGAAGAGGGAGGTGGATCATAGGTGTCTGGTCAGTGGGTGGAAGGTCATGCATTTGTTGATGTATGTTAGTCCTTAGTTGTGCAGGGCTTTATATGTATGGGTCAGCACCTTGAACTGGCATCTCTTCTGGTTTGGGAGCCAGTGTGACTTCTTGAGGTGCGGGTTGATGTGGGTCCATCTGGGAAGGTTGAGGATGAGTCTTGCAGCTGAGTTTTGTATTGTCTGCAGTCTCTTCAGGAGGCATGCTGTGATTCCTACGTAGAGTGTGCTCCTGTAGTCCAGCCTGCTGGTGACTAGTGCCTGCATGACGGTGCTTCTGGTGTTGACTGGGAGCCACCTGAAGACTTTGCAGAGCATGCTTAGGGTGTGTAAGCGGGTGGATGAGACTGCATTTACCTGTTTCTTCATAGATAGCTTGCATGCCAAGATGATGCCATGGTTGTGGGCGTGGTCTGTCGGGATGGGGGTTGGGTCGAGTTCAGCAGGCCACCATACATTGTTCCATGGTGAGGTGTTGTCCCAGAGATAAGGACTTACGTCTTGTCAGAGTTCAGCTTGAGACTGTTGTCGTTCATCCAGTTGGCAGCGTTCATCATGCATCTGTGGAAGTTGTCTCTGGTGGTGAAGGGTTCTTCTGACAGCGACAGGATGAGCTGGGTGTTGTCGGCATAGGAGATGATGCTGAGTCCATGCGTTCTGATGGTGTTGGCCAGGGGGGGTCATGGACGTGTTGAAGAGATTGGGGCTGAGGGATGATCCTTGTGGGACGCAGCAGACGATCTTCTTTGGATCTGAGGTTAACAGTGGGAGGTGGATTCTCTGGGTTCTTCTGGTGAGGAATGAGGCAATTTATATGAGGACGTTTCCCTGGATTCCAATGTGGTAGAGTCTGTTGATCAAGATGTGATGGGAGATGGTGTCAAAGGTGGCTGATAGGTCCAGAAGGATGAGGGCTGATGTTTCACCATAGTCTAGGAGGGCCCTGATGTCATTGGTGGCTGCAATCCATGCTGTATCAGTGATTTTGTTGGCTCAGACTTCGGAATGAGAGGGGTCCAAGAGGTTGTTGTGTTTCAGGTGTTCAGTGAGTTGCTGGTTAATTGCCTACCCCTCCCATAGGATAATACTGGAGTTACCTTATTACATTTTATAAGTGTAATTTCCAAATGGGAACAGGTCACCAGTTAGTGGTTGGTGTCTCTGGAATTGGAAATTTAAAATCCTAACTTACGGTGAAATTGGGTTTTAAATTACAGTTTTGAAAATTCCACTTTTTGGAAGTTGCCATTTTCCTGCCTTAGCCATTTAATGCCTGTAGCCTGTCTCTAGTCACATGACCGGGTGCAGCTGACAGTTGGTCTTGGTGTATTCCTCCTACACAGCGACACAAACAATAGGGAGCTTAGGTGTGCCTGGATGGGCCATCACTGGCAGGATGGGAGGGAGGAGCTGGGCACAGCCCCACTTACACCTGAATAAGCTGTGGCCTACCGCCACACAAAGGGTTGCATACCCTCTGTAGTTAGACTGGAGCCAGGACAGGGAAGGCAGAATGCCTGGGGTCTTCAAAGGGAAACCTCTAGAGGCTTCTTCCCCACTTCAAATGCACAACTGGGTGTATATATACTGGACCACAGACATCACAACTTCAGCACACTTCTGGACCTGTGGATACTCTGCCAGGAAGAAGGACTGCTAGACTGCGCTCTGCTAGGCTACTGCCTTGCTGTGCTGCTGCTTTGCTGTGCTGACCTACTGCCTGCTGGCCTCCTGCCTAGGTGAGAAGGACGGGACCTACATCTTTAGAACCCAGAACCCGAGAGTGACTCCAAGGGCTAGTTGGCTTGCCTTCTTACTTGAGTCTCAGGGACAGAAGGCTCCATCAACCTTGTGCCTGCACCTGTACTCTGCCATGTGTGAGTCCACCCTGCCAAGTGGTGCCACCCCAGTCCTGGACCCTTGGAAGTGGGCCTAAGGTACACTGCCAGCCTCTGTGGACCCAGCAGAACTGATGCATCTCCTGCTGCATGGCGCAAACCCGAGCAGAACTGACGCATCACTGCTGCTGTGTGGATCGGACATGCCTCAAAGACCCGAATCACATTGCAGCTCGTCACCACATCAGAACTGCAGCTGAGTGATGCATCCACGGTGCAGGCCCTTGCATCTGTCATCAACGGCAGCCTCAATGACGACACTGCACTCTGCATCGAAGCCTCCCAGCTCCTCAGAACCAACGCATTGCCCCGACTGTGCAACACATCTCCGACTCCGGACTTTGCATCTCAAGCCCTTGCCAATGGGATCTTCTATGATAACGTAACAGGACCTTTCACTGCAGCCTTGCCACATCTCAGAACCAATGCATCGCTCCAGCTGCATAACGTATTTTCGATGCGGATCTTCGCATGCTCCGTAAACCAGGATCGAAGGTACTTTGCTTAGTGGGCCTAACTGGGCTCCTGTAGCCTGCCCACACTCCATCATGGTTGGCCTGAACTTGTGACTTTGTCCCGGTCCAGCGGGACCAGATATCCACAGTTGGCGCTTTGTGCTATTTTCACTAAAATCTTTAAAATTGAATATCTCTGGTTCTACCAACTGCATTTTTGTAGTTTTGGCCCTGTTTTATTTTTAAAAAATTACTCTAGTTTTCTAAATCTGTGAGGGGCTCCTTTTGTGGTGTCTTTTTACTGTGTTACTGTGTTAAGCGTTGCACAAATACTTTATACAAAGCCTCTGACTGCTCTGGTCTGTCTCAAGCTACCCGAGTGTTGAGTACAGGTTAATTTAGGGTTTGCTTGTGAATTCACCCTGAGAAGAATTGTGGTTGCTGCTTGAGAAGGGTTTCACCCCCCTCAGCCAGTAACCCAATTTCTTACACAGGAGCCATAACATTTGGCTCTGCTAATGATTACTTTGAGGTCTTGGTCGCACGTCTGTGGAATTCCCTTTCCTGCCTTAAGAGCCATGAGAACTGATTGTAATGTTTAGAGGAGGCACAAAAATAACAACTGAAATTATATGTTCCTTTTTAGATCTTGCCTGCGACAGCTCATATGCTGCATGCCTTGACACTTGCAAGAGATATTGTATACAAGGGGCTTGCAGCCCATCCATTGCTTACCATTCATTGGCTTCACTGTCCCTCGTATTAGCTGCCTTCTAATTGGTCAGCATGGGCTGACTTCACTTCCTCTTCTTCCAGCTGGAACACGGACCAAGTACTGATTGCCTCAGCTTGCTTTCTGTCCTTTCACCAATTATGCTGTGATTGAGGCCAACTTTTAATTTTTTCTTCTTCCCTGTTGTCCTTGTTGAACCTCTTGCCATTAGTAGCTAAGTTTTACTATGCTACATGCACTTCAATGAAGACCTTTTCTCCTTTAAAATGGATGTTTTTGTGACAACAGATGTTATCTGATTTCAAATTTATTTTTATAAGACGTAGGCATGGCACAATTGCTTTCTTTATGTTATGAGAATTTTTTTGCCAAATGTAATTTTTTTTGTTCACGCATGGAGAGGTTAACTGTTTGGCTCAGAATCACAGGGCTGTTGTACCAAGAACTAACAAGCATTGGTAAAGTCGATAGCTTTAGCCTTTAAAATAATTGGCTGTGCAATTGCCTTTTATTCATGCTATGCAGCACGACAATTGCCAACTTTGGCAGTGATTTGTAACCATTCTGTAAAGCAGTGTGGCTGCTGTGCAGCATGGCAAAAAATAATAATTAACAAGCATTGGTAAATGCATTAGGTTTCGCCTATGCTAATAATATATATATTTTTGGGTAAGTTTTAAGTTGGTGAGCAGTTGTGCCATATAATATAAAGAAACTCTGTAAAATTCTTATGACTTGTTTTTTTAGAAAGGCAATATATTGTGCAGTATCTGCTGGTTACATAAAGTGGTCCTGTACCTTCGGGTAATGTTGTGAAAGCCAGAGTGCCAATCTTTTTGGTGAAAAATGTCTCCACACATTGCTAGCGCACATATTGCCCAATTCCAAGACGGAGGTCCTCATCCTCGGCTCCAACCCCTCAGCCTGGTACGACTCCTGGTGGCCAATGACGCTGGGAGCAGACCCGACACCCACCGACCACGCATGCAACCTGGGAGTCATCCTCGACTCAACGCTCTCCATGGCCAAGCAAGTCAACGCAGTCTCCTCCTCCTGCTTCAACACCCTCCGCATGCTTCGCAAGATCTACAGGTGGATCCCGACAGACACAAGAAGAACAGTCACCCAGGCCCTCGTCAGTAGCAGACTTGACTATGGGAACGCCCTCTACGCGGGAGCCCCGGCCAAGCTCATCAAGCGACTGCAACGCATACAAAACGCCTCCGCATGCATGATCCTCGACGTACCACGCCACAGCCACATCACCCCCCACCTGAGGAACCTGCACTGGCTCCCCGTCGACAGGAGGATCACCTTCAAACTCCTCATCCACGCACACAAGGCACTCCACAAATCTGGCCCAGCCTACCTCAACAGACGACTCTTCTTCTACGTCCCCAACTGCCAGCTCCGCTCCGCCGACCTCTCCCTCGCCACCGTCCCTCGCATTCGAAGAACAACCACCGGCGGCAGATCCTTCTCACACCTCGCCACCAAGACCTGGAACACCCTTCCACTAAGCCTACGACAGACCCAAGACCTGCTGACCTTCAGGAGGCTACTCAAGACCTGGCTGTTCGACCAGTAGCAGCACCCCCCCCATTCCCTCTCCCCAGCGCCTTGAGACCCTCGCGGGTAAGTAGTGCGCTCTACAAATTCTGTGATTGATTGATTGATTGAATGCCTTTTCTTTCTTGTTCAGCAATAAAAGTTGGTGCCAATGTGGACACGATGCTTGGGATTATTATGTAAGTATTTGATTTTTCCCTGCTTCTTCACTAGCAAAACTAAAAGGCTGGCAGGCAATGCCAGACCTGTTGGAACTGCCAGTGCTTGTTTAGCATGAATTTGCACCACAAGCACTTTGCGAAAAAGGAAAAATTACTATATTTTGCAGTTTTTTCACTGAGGACTGCTCAAGACCCCGGCCCTCCCACTCTTTTTCTCTGTTCGTTCTCATCCCAGAATACTTGATGCAACTTCAGGAAACACTGCAAAATAAAATAAAAATGAATCATGAAATCAAGAGTAAGGTCATACAGTGAATAAGAGTTATGCTAATCAGATTAATAAGTGGTTCATTTCCTCTTAAGTCTCCATCAATGTGCATACTAGGTCATATCGCTGGTATTTACAAACTGAATTCACGAACCCCATCTAAAATGCTATGTTTAAGTGCTGACTTTGTATTTTGCTCCAAGACCTATTGCATAATTTTCTTTCCTAGAGCTATCCATAAAATCGAAAAATATTGTGCAATGCATCATGTGAAAAGGCATGCAGTTGTGATGGAATGGTGTTTCCAATAGCCCATCTCTGCTGATGAGTTCTCATTGCAGCACTGACTGTACGTGTTCTTCTCAATGTATTAGACAAAAGTTGGTCAGTTATTCTGCCTAACATTTCTTCTTATTTGCACAATATATCAATTAAAGGAACTACTCTTAGGATAACAGCTGTCTTTTGTTAAACACTAAAAGGGGGACTGGGTGGAAGCAATCACGGGGTGAGGATGGCGGGAGAAAGTAATGACTAGGGCAGGGGATGGCGGGTGCAAGCAATGACTGGGCTGGAGGCGGATGCCAGCAACGTTGGGGGATGAGGGGAGAACAGTCTGCAAATCATGCACTCATTTGGAGTGCTACAGATTAAATGAAAAAATAGAGAGAAGAGGCAGGACAGAGGATGTGGCGCAAGGGCCAGAAGTGCTGACCTTGGAGCTGGGGAGCCGGGTCTGAGTCTCCGCTTCGGTTCACAAGCACCCTTGAAATGCATGCAAAAAAAGTTTAAATAAAAGACATTGGAGAAAGCAGGTAAAAAATGTCATACAGGACGAGACAAAAAGCAAGCTCCAAATGCATGCAGCCAGGGAAAGTAAACATATGGAACATTTACCAAAAGAAAAAAAGCTCACACCACCCACGCAGATGGGAATGAGTAGTTAGGCCTCAGGAAACTGATAAGAGAGACACAGAAGGGAGAACAGGCTACAACCAATGGAAACTGAGGAAAGCAAACTGGCAAGCAGATGGACCAATTCGAACTGAAGGCAGGATGTAAGTGCCTTTTAAGATAAATTAAAGGCAATAGATTTTACAAGCACAGCGCAAGTGCTGTGCAGGTGAAACCTAAAAAGGACTATGCTGCATCCAGGGCTAATGCACTTAAATTAACAAAAAAAGCACATTAGCCCTGGCTGCATCATAGCACCTTTTTTAGCTAGTTTTAGCCAGATTGCAAATCACCCACGCTGCTGTAAAGCATGGCTACAACCCATTGCCAAAGCCAAAGGGCTCTCATAGCCAAGACCTATTAGCCAGGGCTTTAAGTGGGCCGGGTCCTGCCGGTGCTCAGCACCGGCAGTTCTAAAAAGCAGGTGCTGAGACGGGTCCCTATCGGGCTCTCCATTTTTGCCCTCATACTCAGAATGGAAAAAAATATCTTAACTCTGCAGCAGTAGCACCCTTCACTGCCTTTGAGATAACTTCAAAGAGACTTGTGATAGTACTTTCAGTCGCATCATTTAAAAACTGAAGCATTTTCAATGTTCTATACAACAAAGACATAGTTGTTACTTATTTATCTTAGGAAACTAACAACCATTGACAAAGCCAATTGTTCTGGCTTGTTGCAGTTGTAATGTTACTGTTGGCTGCCCGCGGTCCCTGAAGGGGACCCTCCTAAGAGGGCGGCCGCCTTAGTGCCACATGAGGGCACACGAGACAGCCCAGTGTTGGGGGGACCCCTAGGGGTCCGCGTGCCCGCGTCATATCCGGGCAGGAGTGGGTGGGGGCGAGGTATAAGTACCTCTCCCGCCCACCTGGTGTCCTCTTTCCCACGACCCTTGACGCCATTTAGACGTGCCCTACGATCCCTCGGAGCTGAGAAGCGGTGAGTGCTTTGACCCCGGCCCCCCCTCCCCATTAGACAAAGCTAACAGTCCTGACTTGCTGTAGGCATGTTACTTGTTATATCATATGCAATGAAGGAAACAGACATACAAGTCGGGCAGCTCACTAGTCTAAACACAGATTCTTAGCGTACGTGTGTTAAGCCACGCCCTTATTTACATTGGCCACGCCCCCCCTTTTTTCATCCCACTTAAAGCCCGGGGCGGCACATCATACATTCTTTGACATCGCACGCTTGTGGCCGCTGAGCTTGCAGAGCGGATACTGTCGACTGTGGCCTCGAGCGGGCCTGCTCCGGGGTTGCACGTCTCCTCGAGCTGCGAGTGCAGGTTCGAGCCTGACGAGGGCTCAGCAGCCTGTGATACAAAAAAATAATATGTGCTTGAGTAACTAACTGAACTGGTGCTTAGGTAAGGCGGCACCAATATCTTCGGCTGATTTTGCGCTATACACCGCCAATAAAGTAAAATACATAAAATAATTACATCGTTTAGTTACATGCAGTTTTGCCGCCCACCTCGCATCAGAAATGCTGCACCTCTGCATGGGGCAAATTAGTGGGAGCTGGGTCTCATGGAACTCCTATCGGAGCGGCGAGGCTTGTACTGCTGTGGCAGTGGGTGTTGTCTGCAATGATAATTGCTGGGTTTTGGGTCTGTTGTGTCCCCTGTAGCGTCTCTTTCCAGCGAGGTTAATCTGTGGTCCCTAGGCACGACGCGGGCAACTGGTTGTTCACTTGGGACTTTGATTCCCTAGACAGACAGTGCAATCTTTTGTCTCGGCGTAGCACACCAATACCTCTGGGTTGAGTTACATTACACAATGCTCCAGAAGGTATGGCATGGGCTGACCTCCAAGTGTAAGGAAGGAGGGTTCTCGGACCATTTGGCTAACAAGTATTCACCTGTATATCGAGGCGGGTGTGAGTTTGGAAATGGCATCAGTTGTTACACTCCTGCAGTAGTGGGGAATGGAGAGAGAGCATGGCACAGCGCAATCGTGCTGATCTGAACCGGGGGCACACTCAGAGGATGCATTGCCATGGTCTGAGGGGCATCCCCTTCTCACATGAGCCACTTTGCAGTGTGCAGGGGAAAGCTGCCTTTTGTCAGTAGCCCTCGAGCGCAAGTTCTGTCACAAGGCAGAGGGTAATCCATTGGGAGGGTAAAACTCTAGGAAAAACTCAAAATTATTAATGAATGTAAAGGTACAGAATTCAACATCGGTCACCTATCCCATAGATGGATTAACATTGTGATGTACAATGATGACTATTACATTCGGTCCTCCACAGACTATCATATTTGACATACAATTGGGAATTGAATACTGCAGGTGGACACAAACATATTTCACCCTGCCACAAAAAGTCAGTGACACACACTTTACATAGTTGAACCAGGCATTGAATTTACAGCCTCTCGTGCTTAAATCCACAATGTAGAAAGTCACCCCTGGACTTTCAAAAGTGCTGCAATGGACGACTAACGGTAAACTACAGCATCAAGTTTACCTGTGCTAAATTTGACTGTGTGGTTTCCGGTGCTCGGCACCGTCACTTAATTGTCGACGCCGGCGATGGTGACAGTTCGCCACAACTTGGCGCTGTCTCTCTATTTTAGAGATGACCACAACAACAGACAATTATTAATTCAATATACATTAAAATTACTATTGTCGGCTGCCCATGCCATTCTTATAGCACTGGGGGCCTGGAATAGTCTGAATTGCCACACTTGCACAATTGTTTTGGTCAGTAGTTGTGATGTTACTAGGATTGGCAGCAGGGCAGGAGCAATGTTTGGTGCAAACTGAAGTGGCCTCCTGACGTGAGGAGGGCCAACTTGTGCTGTGGGGGTGATTTCGCAGACATAGGACAAGGCATACATCCTTGGTGCCTTTTGACTAAAGGGACAATGCAGGAAGAGTAGGGTTTGTATTTATTGCATTGAGCGGATACTTCGCTGCTTGGCCAACAAGGTCCTTGGGCCACCTGGAGTGATGCATGTTGCCCTCTCTCTGTCTTATTGGTTGAATGCTGCTACTTCTGACAGATGAAAAAACGGGTCGGTTATGGCCGGGCTCGGCGAGTATGGGTTCATCTTTCTCACCTCTGGGTTGAGACATGTGGTCAGGACATGTGAATTAGGGGTTTGGACCTTTATTTTAATTGCACGTAACATCATTGTCGGGGGTATCAAGAGTGCCGTTAGTTTAAGAACTCCTTGTCTCACACCTGTACTTCCTCCTTAACATGCCAGTGCAGATAATTCTGATTCAGTAGGTTGGAGCGCAGCTCGCTTGGACATTCCCTGCTTTAGGGATACATAAGCATTAGTTCCCTGTTTTTGAATGCAGACGCGGGGCTATTGGCTAGTGCCTGCCCCCGTTTCGTGCACCTATGATAAATTACCATTATCCTCCTGGTACATCATACCTCCCTGGTCTATGCTCAGCAGTTCTTGGAGAGACAGCTATTGTTACTCTGCCGACTGGTGATGGTTCTTTTATTTACTTAATATAAATATTAGACACACGGGTCCGCGCCTACGAGCTTACGAAGGATGTGGATCACAGTGGCGTGTGGCCTGCAGGACTGGATCGCAGTATTGGGTTTGTCTCCGGGGTCATAGGTTCGACCTGACTGGTCCGCGCAGCTTTCGTATTCGCGGGGATTCTAGAAGTGCAGAGTGCAGTGCTTAAATTTGAACTGGGGGGGGCAAGCTGGGCCCATCCGGACCCCCCTGTTTCGGGCCAGCAGTAGTTATTCCTCAGCAAACTTTGAGCCGGAGCAGGAGAGAGGAAAAAACAGAGAGGTAGATATAGATGGATAAGCCATCGTAGAGGAGAATCTGGCAAAAGAGAGAAAGTTGAGGCAGAGTGTGTTTGTTAGTGGATTAAAAGAGGTGTGAGGTATTCTGGGCAGCCTTGGGAGTTTGCCGCCAACGTCTTTGTGCCAGCTACAGGCTTGGGAGCAAAGCTTCGGGCACAACATTCTTTTACAAGTTGACCACTGACAGACTAGTAGAGGCTGGCGGGAACTGGCTATCCACCGATACCACTAGGGCTAACATGACTGACTTTTGTTGGCTGCTGTTGAATGTAAGGGATACCCAATTTCGCAATAAATGTGAGCTCACCTGTTGAATGATTTGGTTTGACATTTAAAGTCAGCTTCTAGCAAGTTTGAAGGCCATAGATTCAATGGGCCTTTTCACATGTCCTTTTGCCTTCTAAATAAGTAAACCTTCACTGGCAGGGCCCACTGCTGTAATCAGCATGTGAATTAGAGGCAGGTTTAGTGAAAACAAAAACACTACTTGGACCTGCAAAATACAGCTGAACCTCTAGCCTTGCTGTAGGGGTAAGGCTATGGGGGGATTATATTCATGGAGGCAATGACAGAAGAGGGTGAACTATGCAGCACCCACTTCACGGGGTGGGCTCAGCTTTGCATGCTACCCTGCATTGGTTACTGACTTTAGGTTAGCAGGAAGCTGTATCTGGCATCTTAGTACACGCAGGCCGTATGGGGGGAGGCTGCACAGACATGGCATTGTTCAGGGGAATGGGTTCTCCCCCAGTCAGGAGCCGGAAGCAGCGCGGGGAGACATAGTACATAGGTCGACACAGAACCTACTTTCAGGTACCTTGGCTAGCCTCCCCTCCCCCTCCAAATGGCGGAGGGGCATACAGTTCCCCATTTGTTGTCTATGCAGAGGAAAGATCTGATGGGACACCCTTTCCAGGCTCCTAATTGTAATTTTCCATTATGGGACGGCAACTACGTTATGTCATCTGATCTATTAGTTTGGGGCAGCTACACCGCACCGAGCTTTCTGTCAGGCGCAATTTGATTTCATCAACCAAGGCCATCTTTGACTCCTGGGTGTGTAGATCTCCTGCGTATTCACCCATAGGCTAGACATAGGGATTGCACAGTGGGTACAGGATTCACATAGGGGTGCTGGCCACCAGCTGTGCCCTGGGAAACGCTTGCAGTACGCTAGTAACCAGTAATTGATAGTGGTACCGTTAACAAGTTCCAGGAACAGCGCTTTTCAGGATTAGCATCTGATGGGGGAAAGTGTTTGGATGCGGTGTGAGAGGAAACCGCACCTTGGGGGTATACAGCTACCACTAATTGATTTATGCATGGTGCAGGCCAGGAGGTATCCCAGAAGTACCTGATAGATCTTCAGTAGAGCGTTGATATGTGTCAGGCAGTATTTGGTACCAACCAGTAAAAGGAAAGACCACAGGGGGCTCCAAAGTAGTCCGCACATTCAGACGGCAGCAAAGTTATTGGCCTGTCATATAAACGGTCCCCTATTAACCTACAGGAAGTAAAGGTCAAGGTCCTATCTAGGGGGGCAGGTGCAGTAGGGGCAATGCGGCACTTAGCGTTGGACTCTGCCAGCAGCAGTACGTCCAGTTGGGGCTGGTGTATTGACTCACAGGCAGGCCGCCAAGCAAGCTGGACCAGGTACCTAGGTCACGCCCATTAGGCAGAGGTGTCCAGTGGAATCACATAATTGGGGACTGCACCAGGACATGAAACTGCACAGGTTGGATTCCGACGTAATGTTTCGGCACCACTGATATTGTTAACTGTGACAGGCATTTCCCTAAGGCCTCTTGTTTAGACGCACCAGTAGCTGGGCAGGCGCGTACTTTGGGGAGGATGGTCACAAAGGTATATTAGTCTGTGGCGAGCAAGCTAGCAAGACATTTTCACACTCTTCTCTAACGGGAGCCCCTTTGGGGAAACAGTGGGTGGTGCTTGCTATTTGGGCAGAGGACAGGAGGTTCAAAGAGCTTTCCAGGGTCCCCATGGCTTAGCCAAATGATCAATGCACAGGAGGATGGAGGGTGATTACAATGGCCTCACTGTTTGCATCATTGAATAACTACAAGGTACTACAGATAGGGAGCATATCAGCTACCCAGCGGATGTGTATCACAAGTGGATCTGATACACGTGATTGTACAGCCTTATTGATGCTTGTCATAACAGTCCAGAGCACTACACAGGGGGTGAAGAATAGGCCAAAGTCCCTTGTCAATTTATGCTTCCTTTTATTCGCCCGGGATTGGTGCTTGCAATGTCATTCAAATTTGGCAGCCAGAAACGGAAAAGGCAAAGAAATACCTGTGATTGTGCGAGGGGCACTCAGCAGCGAAGTAAGCTAAGATTCAGCATAATCCTGGTACACCTTCGGGAAAAACTCAGGGTTATGGGCTACACACGAATAGGCACTATTCAGTCAGCTGGGGTGTGAGTTTGTCAGTCCTAAAAGGGTGCTGTTACCTCAATAGTGCTGAAATAGAGGGGTTGGATAACAAATATGGACAACTACCAGAGCACAGTTTACATTCATAGTTAGGAGGGTGCAGGTACATTGCTCAAAGGTTTTACTCCAGGTCCTCAGATCCAAAAGCATTGCATGTTACCAGTTGCTTCAGTTAAGCAAATTATCCTTGGGAGTTGTCAGCTAACAATGGGACTACTGTCCCAATTTCTGGCCCAGGAATTCTGGACGGTGTGGCACTCCCATCAGGGGTGTAGTGAGAAGATCAAATCCGGCCCGGGCTCAGCAAGGGAGGGTATTGCTGATTGCATCAAACTGGGAGATATGTGATATGGCCCAGTGGGTCTGGTCGCCTCCTAGCTGGCCCTTCTGGAGAGGGTTACTTCCTGGTTCAGGCTGACAGCACGCCCCTTACCAATTTCGGGTTGAACAGGTAATGAAGGCATGATTAAATATGTCAGGCAATGCGGGTCCTGGCAGGCGCTTTTGCAGTCACTCTTTTGCAGGGGCAGCAAGCCCAGCGTTCTGGGCGGGCTTGTCAGCGCAGTGCATCATGCAGGTGGGACGATGGGAATCCCAATGTTTTAAAAGGTACTTCTGTCAGAGCCACCCAGGGGAGTGGCCAGAGACAGGTAAAGTGTATTATGTACAGGCGAATTTTGAGTATACCAAGGGCACCCCAGTGATGCACCAGAAGAAGAGGGGTTCACCTGTCAAGAGTGGGCATGGACTTGTTTTGATGGACCTGGGAGAGGTCCAGGAACCAGCAGGATGTAGGTAAGAATGCTGGCCTTGTTGGGGGGCCCTGGTTGTGACGGTGGCCACACCCAGAGCTGTGGCGGAGTTGCAGGGTGATCCAGAGGCTGAAAGGTACATGGGGTACCCTCTTCAGGAGCACAACAAGGGTGCAAAGGCCAAATATCCCCAGGGAGGTCCTCGCGTTGGACCCTGGAGGAGCGACGGCGCCCCGTTAGTCCTATGGGTGGTTGTGGACCTGAGCAACCGGGGGTTGCCTGGAACGCTCTGCCCCCTTTGGAGGGCATGAGTAATGGAGTGGACTGGTGGTCCACCGGTGGGAGGGGTTACCCCCTCCCCCAAAATTGGTAAGCACCGATTGGCTAAGGCCACGGTGTAATTTGGCTCATCAGGTGGGCAGGCGGCGGAGGGGCTGCCTGCCCTTGGATCGCCCGTAAGATAACCCACCATGTTGGCATATTTGGTATGCAAATAGACCTGCAGCAATTTTCTCCACGAAAAAAAGGTGTCTTGTCTGTTTATTTCTTCAGGAGATTGCTGTATGGGGGATGGGGAGTGTTGCTGATATTGGCAGTATGTTGGCTGCCCGCGGTCCACGAAGGGGACCCTCCTAAGAGGGCGGCCGCCTTAGTGCCAGATGAGGGCACACGAGACAGCCCAGTGTTGGGGGGACCCTCTAGGGGTCCGCGCGCCTGCGTCATATCTGGGCAGGAGTGGGCGGGGGCAAGGTATAAGTACCTCTCCCGCCCACCTGGCGTCCTCTTTCCCACGACCCTTGACGCCGTTTCCCTCCCTACCGCTTACCCGGCGTACTTGCAGGGTGTGGGGTGGGAGAGGTTTTCTAACTTGTTATTTTGTGTTGCAGGCGGAGTTACAGGGCGATCCAGAGGCTGAAAGGTACATGGGGTAGCCTCTTCAGGAGCACAACAAGGGTGCAAAGGCCAAATATCCCCAAGGAGGTACTCGCGTTGGACCCTGGAGGAGCGACGGCACCCCGTTAGTCCTACGGCCGGTTGTGGACCTGAGCAACCGGGGGATGCCTGGAACACTCCGCCCCCTTCGGGGGGCGTGAGTAATGGGGTGGACTGGCGGTCCACCGGTGGGAGGGGTTGCCCCCTCCCCCAAAATTGGTAAGCACCGATTGGCTAAGGCCACACTGTAATTTGGCTCATCAGGTGGGCAGGCGGCGGAGGGGCTGCCTGCCCTTAGATCGCCCGTAAGATAACCCACCATGTTGGCATATTTGGTATGCAAATAAACCTGCAGCAATTTTCTCCACGAAAAAAAGGTGTCTTGTCTGTTTATTTCTTCAGGAGATTGCTGTATGGGGGATGGGGAGTGTTGCTGATATTGGCACTAATGTTGAATTATAAATCTGGATGCAAGTAGCAAAATACCAGTCGGGCAGGACACTAGGCTAAGCACAGATTTTTAGCATACCTGTTTTTAAGCCACGCCCTTAATTACATCGGCCACTTCCCTTGCAGAGACTCCCCAGTTTTTTCATTCCACTTAAAGCCTGCTATTAGCTTTGCCAATGCTTGTTTGTAAACGGTGCCCTTACCTCCCGTCCATTTTGTAGCTCTGTGCGCAGTGAACTTCAAATGCAAATGAACAATTGGAAATGGAATCGCGACGTGGTCTGCGTTTGGAAGGCTTATGTTCATAATAACCTTCCAGATGCATGTTCCCAATAAAACTGGTCTAATCGAAAACCTTGTTTGCTTAGCATCAGAGGTAAAACTGATCTGACACTTTGGGGATTTGTTCCTAGCTAGCCAGTGCCACGGAGGACATTTGAAAAACATCTGTCCTTGGGAGATAAAACGAGGGCTTGCTATCGCCATTGGCACAGAAATTCGGCCATAGGTCTTCTGACAGAGCTTTCATTCACCGACTGCTGGCAGCACTGACAAAACCTCGCCGGCAAAGCTAACCCGACCTGCTTTGTGGAGCTGTAGGGTTTGAAAGAGACCCGCCAATCCGCTGTGAGAGCAGGAAGCCATAAAATGAGAACCCTAGTTGCTCTTTTGAGGCAGTTTGTGTCAGTAGTCTGATAACTTTGATAACCTTTTTGGTATGAAATAAAATAAAGATCTAAAGCCGTCCAAAAGTGATTTTCACCTTCGCCGTACTTTCTGCTGAATTAGGACAGAGAGCTTTATTATGTGGCAATGTTCTGTAGAGAAAATTAGGTGACGCCGAGAGCATCTCAAATTTACGCCGGGCGCTTTGTACTATGTTCAGGAGCAAACCTAGGGGCATATCTACAAGGGCAGGCGATAA
The DNA here is from genome assembly GCA_963921515.1 of Calotriton arnoldi. Taxonomy (NCBI): domain Eukaryota; kingdom Metazoa; phylum Chordata; class Amphibia; order Caudata; family Salamandridae; genus Calotriton; species Calotriton arnoldi. The sequence goes on along the minus strand of CAWUFW010001825.1, from coordinate 2,270,109 downwards.
TTAACGCTCAGCGCTCTTAGCGTGAGGATAATTATCACCGGCCATCTCTGAATTTTATCGCGGAGATAGCGTGCTATCAGCAACGCTTATCTCCAAAGCGATAAAATTCAGAGCGCAAGCTGCCAACTGTGCGATTATCGCTGGAAATCCAGCAATAATCGCACAACTTTGGCGATAGCTTGCTGATAGGGCTACACATACTTAGCCATGATATCCACCTTCCATAGGATATCATGGCTAAGTCGAGTTTCAAAGCAGGCATAAGGAAAGTAGCGATAACAGAGGTTATCGCTACTTTTCTTGTCGCCATGCTTCTTAGTGTGGGGCTTGATAATAGGAGAAATGTCGCTTAGCGACATTTCTCCCGTTATTCTGGGGAGGAACGCCCACTTTGCATCTCATTAGAGATGCAAAGCTGGGCGATATGAGAATGGGCGAAAAGCATGGATTCACGCGTTAGCGTGTCCTTGCTAATAGGGCGTTAAAATTATCGCCGCTTTTCGTCCGAAAACAGACGCTAAAGCGGCGATAAATTTATCGCCTGCCCTTGTAGATATGCCCCCTAGAGATTCGAGTAGCGATGGGCGAGCTGAGCCAGAGACAAGCCAATGAATGGCGGGATTCTAAGAGCCAGTCAATGAACCGAGCCCTGAAAATAGTTGCCATCTAAATCATGCAACACGCATCATGTGGAAATTTGATAGTCTCTTTAAAATAAAAAGCAATTTCTTCAACATTCAGAAGCATTTTAACTAAACACATCGGATTATTTTTCTACGGCTCGCACACTGAACACACGTATTAGAAGGTTATCTCATATGTTATGACAAAGAAAAAGGAGGCTCTGCAAAATATAATATTGGCCTAAGATCACATAATTTGGTAAAGTGGGGAAACCAGGATTGCTCTCGCGTTTTCTGGTTTCACATTATGCAATTCGACCACTATATGGCAACCTCTATCATTTTTAACATCAAAGGTTTATGCTATGTTTCAATTACTGATGCATGTTAGAGCGTAGGTGGCAGGCAGAAGCCACATTAAAACTCAATCAATCAATCAATCAATCAATCAGGGATTTGTGAAGTGCGCTGCTCCCCCGTGAGGGTCTCAAGGCGCTTGGGGGAGGTGGGTTTGTGCAGCTCCATCTCATCCAAAGAGCCATGACTTGAGGCTCTTCCTGAAAGCTTGCAGAGCGGGGCATCGTCTGATGCTGAAAGGGGAGTTCGTTCCAGGTCTTGGCCGCAATGTAGGAGTAGGCTCTCCCTCCCGTCCTGGCTCTGCGGATGCGTGGGGTTTCGGCCAGAGCGAGGTCGGCGGAGCGGAGGCTTCTCTTGGGTGCGTAGAAGCAGACTCTTTCGTTGAGGTATTGGGGCCCGGTGTTGTGGAGGGATTTGTAGGCGTGAGTGAGTAGCTTGAAGGTCACTCTCTTTTCGACGGGGAGCCAATGGAGGTCTCACAGGTGCTGGGTGATGTGCTCTTGTCGGGGCATGCCGAGGATGAGCCTGGCTGTGGTGTTTTGGATGGTCTGGAGTTTGCGGAGTAGAGATTTGTTGATTCCAGTGTAGAGGGCATTTCCGTAGTCCAGTCTGCTGGTTATGAGTGCGTGGGTGATGGCCTTTCTGATTTTGGGGGGGATCCATTTGAAGGTCTTGCGGAGGATGCGGAGGGTATTGAAGCACGTGGAAGAAACAGCGTTGGTCTGTCGGGTCATGGTGAGGGAGGAGTCGAGCAGGATGCCGAGGTTGTGGGCGTGGTCCGTGGGTGTGGGAGGGTTGCCGAGGGCGGTGGGCCACCAGCTGTTGTCCCATGCGGAGGGGGTAGATCCGAGGATGAGGACTTCTGTTTTCTCCGAGTTGAGCTTCGGGCAGCTGCTGCTCATCCATGATACGCCGTCTTTCATTCCTTCCTGGAAGCTGTGTCTGGTGATGTCGGGTTCCTTGGTGAGGGAGAGGATGAGTTGGGTGTCATCGGCGTAGGATACTATGCTGAGTCCATGCTTCCTGACGATGGTAGCGAGGGGGGCCGGCTCGTTTTGGGCCCAAGGGTCCAAGAGAACCTTGTGCTGAGCCAGGGCCTGGCCTCTGGCTCAAGCCTGGCTCGAGCTTTAAGTGGCTTGGCCACCTCCAGATTCTAGTGGGCTCTTTTTGATGTAGTTGATCAAAAGTTTCTGAATTGCATTTGCAAAAGAACATGTAAAATGTGGTCCACGCACCAGTACCTTTACCCTAGTATCATAATGTGTGAATAAGATGTAAGACACTCAGGGGCCGATTCCGATTCAGGCCGGAAATCTCTCCGACCGAGCCGGACCCGGAGAGATTTCCGACCGAATCGGACTCTGGCAGTCCGACCGAACGAGTACGATGCGCACGCATGCAATCGGACTCGAGTCGGTCGGACTCCCATTGAGTCAATGGGAGCCGGACGTACAACGCGTACGCGGGCTCCCATTGACCCAATGGGTGCGAGGCGAACAAGGGTGCCCCCTACAGCAGGTACGCTTCGAAGCGACTCGCGGCGTACATGCACAGGTAGGGGGGACCCATGGGTCCCCCCTGTGTGCGACTCGCGCGGCTACGCGTACAGGGCGGTCCGACACGGACCCCCAAAGTGCGGCTCCGACTGCTCTGTCGAGCCGGACGGCGCGAGTTGGTCGGACTGCTCACAGCGCGCATCGTACTTGCCCGGCCGGGGAACGTCTCCATCGCGCGGTGCGCGTCGTGTCCGTGCGAGTCGTTCGGAGCGCTTCGGACTCGCGAACAAGTCGGTCGGCGATTTCGCGTGCGCTCGCATCGTACTCGCTCGGCCGGACGCACGTACGAATCAGTCGGGAAAGAGGGCTCCGAATCGGATCCGGTTAAGCCGAATCCGATTCGGTGCACTACCGGCCGAGATCGGAATCGGCCCCCATGTGTAAATCTGTGTTGCTCCGGGAATTTGCTCCTTTGCTCCAGAGCAATTATTAATGAATTCAGTCTAGCTGAGCATTGGAAATCAGATGTTTCATCTCTTCAGGAAGGTAAAGAAGCCATAGGCAAGGTCACCAGGTGAATTAATTGAGTTTGTGTAACACTGACGACTAAGCCAGTTTCAAGTATTTTTGTGAGAAGTATAAACTTGTTGATTTGGTGCTCACTATCTTATTCTAATGTTGTGGTATGGATAATAATAATTCAGCAAAACTCACTTTTCAACCTTTCAGAGCAGCTTAGCGGGTGAGAGTCAGGCTACTAGACCCTTGATCCCAGTGACATCATGGGATGTGACATCACACGGCCCTTCATCCAGTAACATTACAAGCAGTGACACCACCTGACCATTAACTAAGTGACAACAAAAAGGTGACTTCACATGGTCTTGTTATCTGGCAAAATAGCACTCATTTTATAGCCCATAGATGGACGAAACGCTGAGTGGACCTATCGGGATTCAAACCAGTGACGATGGGGTTGAGAATTGTCACAAAACATTCAGGAAAATAGACTAGAGCAACCTTTCATCATGTGACCATGCGCTAAGACAGCTGCATTTTATCACTCACAGTTCTTAAAAGAATGGATCTTTCAAGTTCTCAACAAAAGAAACAAGCTAATTTAAAGGTAAACTCTTTCAAAGGCAGCAGGTAAAAAACTAGTGGGCACCTAGGTGTCTTAATCTAGTGAGCTCTGATCTGTACTTAGATATTTCTGGGTTTCTAATTTGAGCTACAGGAGCGAGACATAGAGTGATCAATTTGTAGGTTGAGTGCAGTAGACAGCACATGCACTGTCTGTTGCAAGGCATAGGCTTACCAAGAACGCAGAGGGGCTTCGAGCCAGTCCATTGCTTACTATTGGTTTGATTTTTTTGTCACTCTCATTTGCCTAATTCTTAGTTATATCCCAGCTTGTCAATATTGTGGTTGTCTCTCCCATTGAGCATTGCCTCTTTACAATCTCTTTGATTCGTGGCATTGCTGCTTCCACTGCTTGCTTTTCAAGCACTAGTTTTTTCTTTTGTGTGAGGCACTCCCCTAGAGTGCGTGTGTTTTTGAGCCATCTCCCTTTTATACATTCCTCTGCCTGTGTTTCTGTTGCCAACTATCCCCACCCTCCTTCCTCTTGCACTTTCTGTGTGCCTCTCCCTGTTGCTTCCCTCCACCTCTCCCTCTGTGTTGCTTCACCCCAACTCTCATGTTGCTTTCACTCCCGCCCTCCTCCCATTGCTTTCGTATCCCCTCTATCCCTCCCTCTGTTGCTTTCGTGCTCATGCCATGTTATTTTGGCGTTACCCCCACCCATGTTGCTTCACTGTTAGAAATGGGGTTTCAGGTTGGCTAGGGTATACACCTAAGCCAGACAGAACCCACCACTCTAGTAAGGGAAAGGGAGATACACACCCAAGATAACCCCTGCTCACCACCTTGGTAGCTTGGCAGAGCAGTCAGGCTTATCCCAGAGGCAATGTGTAAAGCGCTTGCGCAACACACTCACACAGCAGTGACACACTAGGCACACCACAAAAGAGACTCCACACAAGGTTATATAAAAATATCCTTTGTGTTATCCATAAAAATACATTAGATCACAATCACATACATCAGTGTGCCTACAGGCACTGGTCATGACTTCACAGGTATTACATAAACCACTTTGCCAATCAAGCAATTGTCATAAATGTCACAGTAAGGATAAGCAGTAACTACTGGTAGGATTGCCCTTATCGTAACACCTTATGCATAAGCATCATCAGCAGTGCACCATAGTAAACACTTGCAGCAGTGCACACATTAGAAAAAGAACATCCCCTCACTGTACAGGGGGTGCCAAACCCTGGCAATGTAACAACACCCTCCTATTCCCATCAGGGCACAGCACATCCATATTACCAGTGTACACAGTCAGCGCTGCCCTTGTGCTCCTATTAGGGTACCTGGTGTCCTTTCCATATGCTTCTGGGCCACGTGCCCGCTGCCAAGAGGCTAAACACAGTAAAGCTCAGCCCCACTCACCACTCCTTGGGGGCTGAGTGGGTTAGGTTGCAGCCATCCGCTGTAACCAACGACAAAGGGCCCGGTACTTCTACTGGGAGGCAGCCACTGGCGGTGCTCCAATCTGGCACTTCAGGACTGGCAGACACGGGGATACGTCTCCGTCCTCCTCTCCTCCTCTTGCTGTTTGAGAATGCGGTCCCGCTTGGCCCTGCCTACAACCAGGCTCGGCCATGTGGCCCGTCACCTCTGGCTGGCTTCCAGCTGCTGCGGGGGCTTCCTGCTGGGTGGCAGTGAGCCACGGCTCCTCTCCCCAGCTTCTCCCTCCCCCAGGCAGGTAGAGAGGTTCTCCCGCCACAGAGAACCCGCTCGGCTCCTTGCTCACCGGCAGCCTCTTTCAACACCACGCTGATGACGTGGTGTCTTCGTGAGCTTCTGGGGGCATGGCTAGGCAATGGCGGGAACTCCGGTTGCCTAGCAACGCTGCCGACTCACTTGCGCTGGGACGGGCAGCTCCCTACCGCCCCGGGCTCCTTACACAACACGGCAAGGTGACCGCTCCCTTGCGAGTCCAAGGAGCATATGCCCAGAACTTTCCCAACGCACAGGGAAAGCGTACTGAAAGGATAAAAGCGCTCCTCCCTGGCAGCACGAGTGAGCCCACTCCTTGGGCAACAGATTTTACAGCGCTCTCAAAGCGTGCTGTGACATTGATGAGCGAGGCGCTCCCAAATGTGCGAGTTTTGATAATTCCAGATGCTGAGCAGCGCTTCACCATGCGCTGCCTAGCAGATGCAGGCATATCACAATGCACCCCGGAGAACACTTGGGGCACTTTTATGGAGTAGGGTGCAGGCAGGCAAGCCAGCACATCAGGATTTTTTAGCAAGGTTGCAGTCCTTCCAGTAGCCCAGCAAGCCCCAGATCAGCACACCAAGTAGGTCCAAGTGGGGGTTTCTTCTGCCAGCCCAACAGCTCCTCGTCACCAGTCCTACACAGTGTCTTGTCTGTCACATGGGGTCACAGCCCCTTTACTTATAGTGCCCATGTCTTTGTTCTGGGGGCACTTTAAAACATATTTACAAGTGCACAACACCCCCCATTCACTGTGTAGGCCCTGGCTGCAGACACACCACAGGGGGGTGGAGCCAGCATTGTAGAAGGCAGGCACAGCCCTATTCAGGTGCAGGTGCAACTCCTCCCACCACTCCAAATGCAGACCAGGCCTATGCAGGTGTAAGGGAATTCTCCTCCCACTACTCTAAATTCAGCTGAGGTCTATTAAGCCTAGCGCTGAGTCACCCAGGCAGGGCAGGACACACCTCATCCCCCCCAGGGTCTGGCTGGAGTGAATGCACATCCCCTCTCCCCTGTCAGTCAGAACGAGACGGTCAATACACATCCAGGCAGGGCACAAAGACACATCAGCACACAGAAATGCCCACTTCTAAAAGTGGCATCTCTAAAATAGTAATAATAAATCTCCTTTCACCAATAAGCAGGATTTATCACTACTATTCCAAACATACCAAACACGGTCATGCTACCCCTCTCATGTCAGGAATTAGCACTGAAGCACATATCAGGGAATACCCAATGCATCCCTATGAGAGGGCAGCCTCACAGCAGTGAGTAACCAAATAGGCTGTTTGTCACTACCAGAACATGCCTCACAGTTAAGGCACATGTCCTACCATTTACCTACACAGCACCCTGCCCATAGGGCTAGCTAGGGCCTTACTTAGGGGTGACTGATATGTAGAAAAAGGGGAGTTGCAGGCATGGCAACCACTTTATATGCCACGTCACAACGGCAGTAAACTGCGCGTGCAGGCCCTGCAGTGGCAGAGGCCTGAGACAGGTTCAAAAGGCTACTTCGGTGGGTGGCGCAAGCAGCGCTGCAAGCCCACCAGCAGCATTTAATTTACAGGCCCTGGGTATATGGGATACCACTGTACAAGGGACTTAAAGGTAAATTAAATATGCCAAACAGGTGTAGACCAATCTTACCAAGTTTACAGTAGAGAGCACATGCACTTTAGCACTGATCAGCAGTGATAAAGTGCCCAGAATAATAAAACCACCACCAACAACAAGTCAGAAAAAATTGAAGAGGAAGGCAAAAAGTTCTGGGATGACCCTGCAAAAAGGGCCAAGTCCAACATTCACCATTTGCCCCTAACCTTCCCCCGTGTTGCCCTACTGTTCCCCCACCCCCTGTGTTGATTCCACTCCTCCTTCTAGCCCATCTTTAAACAAATGTTTTGCACATTGTATTCTCTTTTTTGTTGTGAATCCAAACTAAATCGGTGCAAAAAGAAAAAGAAGTGCCTCTGTCATTTTGTAGACATGCACCTACATAATGATGTGGTCAGCCACACCAAAGGCTGTTTTTCAACTTTAGCCACACTGCTCCGCATCATGTGTTTGTATTTTCTCTCGTGCATGAACCAAGTACCTCTTCATTTTGTAATGTTTATCCACTGCTGAACTGCTTTCGTTGTTGGAGCTACTTTTTTTTGACAGCTTGTTTTTTTTGTAATAACACCAAATTCCCCCAGACAATTCTTTACAAACTGACCCTTGTTTATTCAGCTTTGCATGGCTTGCTGTACTGTGACCCTGCACTGCAGTCTTGGAACAGCATATCACTCACGTGCCCAGTTAGAAATGGAGGTCCCTAGTTGGCAGTGGTATGGACCCTGTCCAAGTAGGGACCCTTTCTTCTAGTCAGGGTAAGGAAGTTGCACACTCAAGATAACCTCTGCTCACCCTCTTGTTAGCTTGGCACGAGCAGTCAGGCTTATGTCAGAGGCAATGTGTAAAGCATTTGTACATAGACGCAGAGTAATACAGTGAAAACGCTACAAATGAACACCACACCAGTTTAGAAAAATAACCAATCTTTATCTAAACCAACCAAAACCAAAACAACAAAAATCCAACATACAGAACTCAAGATATCACTTTTAAAAGTGTTAAGCAATTCTGTCCATAGAACTCTATGTATCTGTTGATTTTAGCACAAAGTACCTTTGATGCGTCAAAATCGAAGGTGAAAAACAGCTGCAGAGGAGGGAAGCGTCAGCGATGCGTCGATTCTGGAGTCCCAAAGGAATGGAGGCATCAATTCCGCTGCACGCAGGAGGTGTTTTGTCGATTCCTTACTGCAAGGAGAAGCGATGGGTCAAAATTCTAAAGCGGTTCCTTTCTGCTGACGATGCATTGAAAACTGTGGCACACAGTTGCGATGCGTGGAAAATTCATACACGCTGGGGTCAATGCAGCGGCAGCAAAACAGGCGCAGCATTGATTCTTCCAACTGCAGACCAGGATGCGTTTATTCTTTCAGCCACACAGCAGGGCCTGCTTCGGAGTCGGAGCAGGGGTCTTGGATGTCAGTGACACAGTGCTTTGGACTCAGGATGCAGTGGTTCTTCTGGCCGTGAACAGGCGCTGCTTCAATTTTTCAGACGCACCGCAGCATTGTGTTGGTTTTTCAACCACATGGCAAACTTGCAGTGGGGAAAACCGGTGCTGGAAGGGCGATATGTAGATTCTGAGTCTTGAAGCAGCAGCACCACCTCCAAGGGCCCAGAACTGGAATTGGAACCACTTGGAATGGCAGAACTCCCAGCAGTGGAGTACAGGGGACTGCAGATGAAGTCTTTGATGACCCTGAGACATCTTAAAAGGGGGCAAGCACGCAAGCCCTTGGAGAATCTTCTCAAGAAGGATACCAAAGCAAAGTCCAGTCCTTGTCCTCTCCAAGACAGATGCACCACTGCAGGCCAACTCAGCAAAACAACACAGCAAAGGGGCAGTACTCCTCCTGAAAGCTCTCAAGCTTTTCCTCTTGGCAGAGTCTCCTCTTGATCCAGAAGTTCTAAACATGTGAGGTTACAGGTCAAATACTTATAGCCCTTTTGGCCTTTGAAGTAGGCATACTTCAAAGGAAAGTCTTTGTTGTCCTCAAGATCCTGCCTTGACCTGTCTTGGCTCCAGACACACTGCAGGGGGGTGGAGGCAGCATTGTCAGAGGGCAGGCGCAGCCCTATTCAGGTGCCAGTGACAACTCCTCCCACTACCCTAGCTTCGGAAGGCTTATCAGCCAGATGTTGTTTCCACAGGCAGACAGAGATACAGAATGGTAAAACAAGAAAATGCCCACTTTCTAAAAGTGGCATTTTCAAACACACAATTTAAAAACCAACTTAACTAAAAGATGTATTTCTAAATCCTGAGTTCAAACCCAAACTTCAAATCTCTATCTTTTGCCAATTGAAAGTTACATTTGTAAGATGTTGCAAAGCAGCTCCAATGAAATCTATGGGACAGATGTCCCTTGCAATAGTGAAAAATTACATTGGCAGTATTTCACTATCAGGACATGCAAAAAATACCAGCAAGTGTCCTACCTTTTACATACACTGCACCCCTCCCATGGGACTACCTTGTGCCTACCTAAGGGGTGCCTTACATGTAGAAAAAGGGAAGGTTTGAGCCTGGCAAATGAGTGCACTTCCCATGCCGACATCGCAGTTTAAAACTGAACTCATAGACACTGGAATGGCAGGTCAAAGACAAGCTTACAGGGATATTCATGTGGGTGGCACAACCAGTGCTGCAGGCTCACTAGTAGCATTTGAATTGCAGGCCCTGGGCACCCACAGTGCATTATACTAGGGACTTACCAGTAAATCAAAAATGCCAATCATGGATAACTGATCATAGTCACAATTTACACAGGGAGCACTTGCACTTTAGCACCGATCATTAGTGTTAAAGCGCCCAGAGTACACAAACTAGCAAAAAATGAAGTCCTGCATACAGTCAAAAATACCGGAGGTAGAGGAAATAAGACAGGGGAAAGCACACCAAGGATGCTGGAGTTTTCGGGCACTATTTACACTCAGCGTACATTTTAGATACTTACGAATCAGCACAACGGTTTCTACATTTAGACACTATGGGCCAGATTTGCTAACCTTTCACGCAACACAGTGTAGCAAGGCAACTTGCTGTGCTGTGTTGCTTGAAAGGGAGAGAGCAGAAATGTGCCATATCTACTAAGATATGGTACACTTCTGCTCCCTCATAGTTCAGGTGCACTTCAGTAAGCCTAGCGCCAACTCAGATACCCTTGCACCAGGTTGCAACGGTGCATGCTTTACAAGGAGAATTGTTTTTTGTGCAGGAAGGGATACCTTCCTGCACAAAAACAATCTCTTGAGGCATTTTCCTCTTTCTATGTGTACTGCAGATTGCAGCACATATAGAAAGAGGAAATAGCGAACAAAATAAAATATTTTTCTCCTTGTTACACCATCCTCTGGGAGGTGTAGCTATTTCATGCAATCCCAGGTTTACAGACCTTTGTAAATCTGGGATTGCCTGAAATCAATGGGTGGATGCATGGGAACGCCCTCTGTCAGAGATCTTCGGGAAGTCGGTGGGCTCAATTCCTGTCTGCCCTCCCTTTCTTCTTTTTTTGCAGTTTTATATAGCGGGAACTCGACCTGAAGGTATCGGAGTGTTATACATGAGCATCAGTTACGTTACACAAGGATACATGTCGAGACTCGGACCTAGTTCCCCAGTTCCAAAGTCGGCAACTCTGACCGTTACACCACGTCCTCCTGAAGTGGATGAAAGGTGAATTATTGAATTAATGCATGTGTTCACAGTGCAACGAAAGGTGGAAGTATACGCCACATATGCACACATTATCACAGTCTCTATTTATTGCCCAGATACACTGGGTTACATGGTAAATAAAACAGGCACGTAGCTTGTCGCTGCCCTTACTATGGGCTAATTCCATTGGCACTATGACCGTTTTACCCCCAAACATCACTTTGAAGTTTGCACACCTCTCACACATGCAAGTTGCAGTGCTCAGACATAGCATGTTGCCGACTAGTACATAAACCCACAGAGCAGTGCAGATGCACAATCGAAACAAACACTGGCAAAGCCAATAGGTATCGCTTATGCAAGATCTCTTGGCTTTGTCAGTTTTTTCACATGTTGCTGCGCAGCCAACATGGCTTAAAGAAAAAAAATGCTATTACACAGCCAGCATTAACCACATCATAGTGTTTATTTTTAGGTTTTTTTAAAGCTAAAAGTCATGCTGCACAGCAGCTCGTGCTGCTGTACAACATGAAAAATATATTGACAAAGACCATCGATCTCTCATAGGCTAACCTATAGGCTTTACCAATGCTTGTTTTGTACTGTGGGTTTTCTAAAAACTGTATTGTTGGGCAATTTGTGTTGTGAGGAATGTTTTCTACCACACGTCTGTTGGTTGTCTGACATGTACGTGACTTGATCCACAGTTTCAATTTGTTGTTAGTTTTATCACACATGGGGCTCGGAAACACACCGACTGGGGACTGATAAGGTAACTGTTAGTGTGGAATGGATATTGTATGTTCTGTATGTGTTTTATGTGTACTGATCATGTCTTTTTGTGGTGGCATGTGCACGTGCACAGTGCTAGATTGGTTTATCTGTTTCAGACAGGGGGGACTCCTCCGCTAAGGCTGAGGAGTGTCGCCCCACTGCTCGCAGAGCAGAAAAAAAATAAAAATACAATAATAATAACCTCTTTATTGTCATTTTATTTTTCTTTACTACAGGGCTGGGTTAGGGCGGGGCAGGCCTGGTGTCACAGAGGGAGGAGTGATTTGCACACTCCAAGTGCACACCACTGCTCGGCCAGCCAAACAGTCATAAGCACTTTGCATCTTCCTCACCAAGCTGTAATGCACAGCCTAGTGAGGAACATGCACAGGCTCCCTGTCCCCATCTGAGCGTCGAACCACGGCGCTCACACCAATCACAACGCTGCATTGTAGCATTGTGATTGGCTATCGGGAGCCTAGTTGCTTCCTGGTTCGGACCTCGTCAAGAAGAGCTGCAACGTGCCTGAGAGACGGCGGCTGTTTAAAAGGTAAGAGTTATTTATTTATTTCAATCACCCCCCCCACCTCGCCACCCCCATTCCCTGCCAGCCCCCACTGGTTTCAGACGGTTTGTTTCAAGTGGTTGTCTAGAATGTGGGGAGAGGAGTTGGCCTAACGGCTAGGGCGGTCGACCTCGAATCTGGGGAACTGGGTTCGAGTCTCGGCAATGACGCTGAACATCCTGTGATTCTGGGCAAATCACTTAATCTCCCCGTGCCTAACAAAAAAATGAATGTGTCCTCATGTAACGCAACTGGTGCTATGTAAAGCGCTCTGATACCCGATACCTTCGGGTCAAGTTTGCGCTATATAAAAACTCCGTAAAATAAAATATAAAAAAATAAAATGTGAGACTGAGTGGTGTCAGGCACTTTTTCATGTGAATCTGATGAAGATATTTTCTTGGGTAATATGCTCCTTCATGGCTGTTAAGTTGACTAATGTGGTGGTTTGCTGGGAATGGGGATGAAAGTGGCGCCACTCCTGTTTAAGAATGGCAAAGGTATATTGTGGCTTACGACCTTTGTTTCAGTTATTGAATCTCGAAGAGATTTTCAAGTAGCAGGTTTGTAATGCAATCATTTAATACCTGGTTCACATCGCAAACTGAACACCCATTCTCCAAGCAGCCAGAGTGCAAACTGCACATCCTTGTTTGAGAATGGGTATTAGTACATCAGATACCAAATTCACTAAAAGGTATAAAATAGCTTTCTGCTCTTGACGATGTGCCCCCTGGAAATAGCAGGAGGGCACCCTTAGTCGGCCCCACGGGCAGTACCCATAGCATATCGTCTGTTTTATCAGGAAGAGGGTGCCAGTGACGTCATCTAGGGGTGCCCAAAGAGGCAACCTATATAGCATCGCAAGGTAAAGGATCGGCCTCTTCTTTCTCTCCACTGAGCACCGCCAACATACTGAGCTGTTTTGCTGATCTTACGCCCTGTATTCTTGTAACAATAATGTCTTTGGCTGATCTTATGTCCTTTGTTCTCATAACAATAATGTCTGCTTAACTATGGTTATTATTCCTCACTGATGCGATGTGACTATGTGAATAAAAGGCTACGCCCTTAGTTAAACCACATTAATGGCATTTGTCTGTCTCCTTGAGAGTCGTGTCAGTAGGGGGCAGTGAGTTGCACATTGGGGCGCTCTATAAACACTCCTCAAGCTAAAAAAAATCAAGTGAACTGGCACACTTTCATTGCGTCTGCTAATGGCAAATTATTTCATCCTGATTAATACACATTTATAAAAGAAATAGCTCATGAAAAGTAGCCTCATTTCCAGTATTTGAATATGTTGTCCTGGTCTCTCCGATTTTCAGAAGATCTCTGGTTCATGGTAGCGGCTGGTTCATTTTACAGTAGTGGGACGTAAACACCATCCGTAAATTGAGCCCAACAAGTGGAGTAAGCAAACTTGACTTCCTCTAGGGGGGTCAGGTAAAAAGCAGGATTGAATGACACACCATACAGCACAATTTTCAACTAAACTAACTGACAAAACTATATGATCTGGAATGCATGAAAAATTCCCAAGAGCTTCATGGTGTGCCAGTAAGTACGTAATGTTTTGATTATTAATTGAAATCATCCGAATAAAAAATTATATACAAAATTGATTTGAAACATTATTTAAATTAGTGATATGATAATTATCATAATTATGCTTCTTCCCTTGAAGCATCGTAACCCACCACATTTGCTTCACAGTACTCTCAGTCTGTTACCATACACATGTAGATCCTTGTTTAGTGGTTTTGGTAGCTACAGCACCACTATTACAGTTCGGCAGGTCAATGAGCATAAGGAGTTTGCCAATCCTCTTCAGCTCTTCTAACCAAGGCTTTAGTGTTAGTGGCGCCTGGTGTGACAATATTTTTGGTGCTCTCCTCTCCCCATGACCTACTCCTCAGATTCCCTCACTACCACCCTGCAAAATGGCCCCTCTTCTCTCCACAGACCCTCTCTCACATACATTTCATTAGTTTTAAAGCGCTGCTAAAGGCTGGCTTTTCTAATCCACTCAGCTATACACATGAAATACAGATCTCTTCTTTGCAGCAGGCATATTAACCCTCTGAGCTAGTTTATGGCGAGTCAAAACTACCAGAAGGCAAAACTCCGTTCTCTCTCTCTAGCAGGAACATTTTTCACAAGAATTATCTTGACATTTTTATTGCTGCCTGAAAACTGGACGCACAAGGAACTCTGTAGCAGGTGCTTTTAAATCGTAAGTTATTGCTAAATAGAGTGCCCCTTCCTGAGGTCATTGCCCCCTTCCAAGTCAGGCCCAGTGCGGTGGCACTGGTCGCACCACCCTAAAGTTGGCCCTGGTTCTAGCGTGGTCCTCCATAAATGTTATATACTGCAGATTAGCCTTGATAATTGTGGTACCCTAGGATAGACTCTCCTGCCACTTTGCCGACCAAGTTACCGGGTCTTAGGGTGCTGGTTCCTCCCACCAAGTTCCACTTTGCATCAAAAGGGAAACTATGTTTCACAAAAAATCTGCTACATGTTTGCATTGCACAAAACCTTCCTATGCTATCGTTTAACTCCAAGTACATTCCCCTCTCTATCAGAAACACTCATAACCATCTTCTGTTTAGGAAATCCCTCAAGATTTGGCTTTTATCAATCTAGCTTCTTCCCCTCTTTTCTTAGGGTGCTGTCAGCTGCAGTTGTGTGCTTTAGGCCTAGTGCTGGGAAGCCCCATTGTGGTTGCAGCCATGCACTCTATACATCTTGTAACATAACAAATCTTTAATATCATTTCTTTTGACTTAATGGTCTAAATAAAAGGAAACATCTAAGATCCATCCATCCATCCAATATAACTTTGCCCTCAAAAGACATGGCTTCGGATGATTCTTGGTATGTGCAGCAGTACATAATAGCATAGGAATATTTTTGTGGAACTGATAAACGTGACTAATTTTATGTGTAAATAGTTTTCGTTATAGATAAAAGACTGGTGATTTTGAGCAGAGGTTTGGACTGAAGTATGTTATATTGTTATTGCAGAATACATCAGTCTAACCACGAAAATAAATATTTTTAAACAATTTTCATGCCAGTGGATTTCTGGCAGTTTTGGGGGTTTAGGTAAGACGTTACAAATAAAATGAGGCTGGGTGTAAGTTGCACTTCAGCTTTGGCTCCAGAATTACATAATTAGGCAAAAGTTAAATTTCACTGAGGGTGCCAGCAAAGTGTGCCAAAACGTTGCATTGTTGGTTGGGAGATATTAGTTTAAGGATATTCGGTTAGACTAGCTTTCTATGTGTTTGCTTTGACCAAGTGATGATGATGGCACCAGCATGGTTTTAGTGACAGGTGCTTTCATTATAGAAATATATAATGGGGACAGTTTTGGTAATTCTTACATGCTTTCAATTCCTTATTTCCATAATGCCTTGTGCTTTGGCAATCACATGGGCATGTAAAGACCAGGTAACGGGCTAAAGTTCTGGAGTGGGGAGCTTCCAACCATTCATTTTACTCTTGTGGAATTTAAACATGATGAATGATAAGTTTAGGAGAGGGGTGGTGCTGCATGCAGCCTTATGTTTGTCTGCTCCAACAGGCACACCTGATGAGATCCAACTGCATATGTATCAGCAGCACAGGCCTACATATGGGATTTACCACAGGGAACAGAGGGTAGTCCATTCTTACTCAAAAACATTCCCACAACCACATTCAACAAACCTGGAGAGATAGCAGGTAGATAGCTTATGGTAACAGGGTTGTTCAAAGGACAAATATTGACTATTAGGAATGTCTATTTTTATCCCTGATACCTGTGGCCTTTCCACACAAAGAGACAGACTTCTGACGCAGGCACCCATATGGGTCACTAACTTGGATGGAGACTTCCATGGAATTTTGGCCTGATCCATGTAAAAACCAGGCACGACCGGTATAGGTAAGAGCAGTAAGGCAGTGTGGCGGGGCGGGGGGAGTCGACATATGACGGGATAGGTAAAATAAAATTTAAAAAAGCACTTACCTTGCACTCACCACATCGCCGACTCGGTGATGCGACAAGTACAATGTAAGTGGTTTTATTTATTTATTTTCCCTATCCCGTCGTATGTCGACTTTCCCAGCCCTGCCCCACCAGCCCACCGTTCTTACCTATACAGGCCACGTCTGTTAAACACCTAGAACCCATTGACACAACAGCTGAGAACACTCCTCTATCAAAACTTGCCAAGTCACTGGCTATGAGTGACGAGGATAGCAAAGCTATTCTGCTGCTTGGAAGAACACCTTTTCTCAGGACATATATATCTTTTTCTGTAGTTGATTATTTGTTTATGCTCAATCCAGATCTTCACACTTTTGCATAACTCACATTCTAGCCAGAGGGTTGTCATACCTCTCCTAAATAGAACTGCTGGTATGATGGACTTACAATGTATTAGGGGGTACATTTGGGACAATGCTTGTTGCCTCACAAATGATGACTTGTAAAGGTCCTGTGGGATAAAATGAAACAGTACTTCCAGCTTAGCATAGGCTCCATAGAATAACTCTTGGTTCTGTGGAAGCCTTCATATATAAGCTTAGAGGTAGGGCTATGAGTTACATTTCCTAACAAGGACAAGCAGGTGGCTGTGAGGTCACTGGAAGCTCTCATTCTAGACCTGGAGACCCTTTACCATTTGATAAGAAGTGATGAGATACATCGGGAGATTCAGCTTGCTAAGTTCACTCTATGGTAAACAGTGTTGAGTTAGACTTTAGAAATCTGGATGTTCAGATTTATGAATATGGGAACAAAACAGATAAAGTATTATACTGGCTCAGTAAGCAAACAGAAATATGGGGGTATGGGTATACAAGAAAACATTGAGTAACTGCTCATTGATTCCTATAAATGGTGCCTAGCATTTCCTCTTATTTTCAACGGTTGCATAAAATAAATGAGTGTCTCTATCCAGACTCACTCTTTGACTTTATTACAGCTCTACCCATGGCATGCTTGATACACTGGTGAGTAAGGCTTTTGAGGCACAGACCACGGTGCTAGACTTATAGAGCATAGAAATTACAGTTTTGCTGACCCCATGCAACCCAGCCTATTCACAAAGTTTTTCAAGGCCCATATTGCTTATTAATGTTGAGGCAAAGACCTTTGAACGGATGCTGATGAATGGCCTGCTGAAAGTGATAACTTCCCTGGTTCATCCCGACCAGAGTGGGTCTATGATAGAGCAATCTTGATAAAATATACGCTGCCTCCACAATACACTGGCCTCGGTGGAAAGGCTGACTGTACCCCTAAAAGTCTTCTACATGGATTTTGAAAAAGCATGTGACTGAATGGAACATGGCTACTTCATTGCAATGCTAACTAGAATGATTTTGACACCAAATATATTGCCTGAATACCCACATTCTGCAGAGAGCCTCTGCCTGGAGTATGTGTTATTGGTGCATTATACTATCGGTTTCCCATTACGTGTGGAAACCACTACATTTTACACTGGAGATAGATCAGTTGACAGAATGGATCAGAGGAGGCACAGGAATAGGTGCCTTCAAATAGTTGTCCATAGTGGAATGCTGGGACTCTCCATATGCAGATGACCTTCTTTGGTTTCTTATTTAGTTGCAGCTCCCCAATCTACATGCAGAACACATCCTGAATTTATTTAGTGAATACTCAGGCCTTGAAGTATACTGGTCCAAATCAAGTATCTTTCCAGTGAAAGACGAAATTGCTGCAGTGATGTAAGTTTCCCTTTCAGAGGATTGGCTTGCTTGCAATGGTTTCTGTTACTTAGTAGCATTTTTTACTAAAGCAAAATCAGGGAGCTTAGCTGTAAACGTAGATCCCCGATTACATATACTGAAATCAGACCGTCAGCATTGATGCCTACTTCCTCTGCCCATAATAAAGAGAGGAATTCTGTTTAAAATTATATCTTGGAGCGTGACTCGGGGGAGGACCCATCAAGACATTTGTTGTTGAGCCTGGGCTTGGGCCTGAGGTTAGGCATGCTGTGGACAATTGGGAGCCACAGAGAGTGCTGTGGA
The DNA here is from genome assembly GCA_963921515.1 of Calotriton arnoldi. Classification (NCBI taxonomy): domain Eukaryota; kingdom Metazoa; phylum Chordata; class Amphibia; order Caudata; family Salamandridae; genus Calotriton; species Calotriton arnoldi. The sequence goes on along the minus strand of CAWUFW010001825.1, from coordinate 2,252,107 downwards.
TGATGCGGTGAGGAGGCAGGCCTTCCATCCTGTTGGGAGTAGGCAGACACTCTGAGAAGAATGTCAGATAGGAGTCCAGTATCATGTGATAGATGATTACTAAGATGGTGCCCGCCTGCTTCGATCCTGCACAGGCCCGCAACAACCACACCAACCGAAATGTAAAGGGTCTGCACCAACAGTGTGAAGAGCTTTGCCCAGTAGAATCAGAGGGTGTCCAGCAGGGGATGCAGGCAAAAGACAGCAGGCACCAGTCCCAGGCTGCGCATCCAAGGTGTGTGTGGAGGTTCCCACACTCTCATCTGAGACAGAGTGGGCTTCTTTGTCTGTTAATCAATCAATCAGTCTGGATTTATAAAGCACTGCTAATCACTCGATAGGGTATCCAGGCACTTGAAGGTTCTGGAGGCTTATTCGAACAGCCAGGCCTTGAGGGCCATTTGGAATTCCGGAAGTGAGGTGATGGTCTGGAGTTGCATGGGGAGGCTGTTCCAGGTTTTTGCTGCGTTGTGGAAGAAGGAGTGTCCTCCTCTTCTGCTTCGGTAGATGCGAGGAGTATGGGCAAGTGAAAGGGAGGTGGAGCAAAGTCTTTTCGATGGTTGGTGGACATTCAGGAAGTGGTTCATGTAGGCGGGTCCTTAGTTGTTTAGAGGCTTGTGTGTGGGTCAGCAGCTTGAATTGTCATCTTTTCCGTACGGGGAGCCAGTGGAGTTGCCTGAGGTGTTTTGTGATGTGGGTTTGTTGGGGAAGGTAGAGATGAGTCTGGCTGCAGTGTTCTGTATGGTCTGAAGTCTCTGTTGGAGGAGTGTGGTGATTCCTACATAGAGAACGTTGTCGTAGTCCAGTCGGCTGGTGATGAGGGCCTGTGTCACTGCGCTTCTTGTGTGTGAGGGTAGCCATTTGAAGATCTTACGTAGCATGCACAGAGTTAGGAAGTAGGCGGAGGAGACAGCTTTGATTTGTGATTTCATGGTGTGCTTGTTGTCAGTGATGACTCTGAGGTTCCTGGCATGGTCAGAAGGAGTGGGTGCGGTTCCCTGGTCTGATGGCCACAGGAGTCCTTCCATGTGTTGCTGCTGTTGCCAAAGATCATTACTTCCGCCTTGTTTGTGTTCAGCTGCAGGCAGTTCTTCTTCATCCAGTCGGTGATGCTTATCATGAATCTGTGGAAGTTAGTTCTGGTGGTGGTGGGGTCGTCGGTGAGTGAGAGGATCTGCGTAGGAAGTCATGTTGAGACACTGGAATCTGACAATGTTGGCCAATGGGTTCATATATGATTTGAAGAGCTTGGGGCTGAGGGATGAGCCCTAGGGGACACCGCATGTGATCTCCTCGGGTTCGGAAGTGACAGGTGGGTGGTGGATCCTCTAAGCTCTTCCGGTGAGGAAGGAGGTGATCTATCTGAGTGCATTGGAGTCTTTCAATCAGCGTGTGGTGGGATATTGTGTAAAAGGCTGCAGAGGGGTGGAGGAGGATCAGAGCTGCTGTTTCTACATGGTCAAGGAGGGTTCAGATGTCGCCGGTGGCTGAGATATAGACATAGACTGAGACATAGCTGATTAATCTCTTCCTCCCCACCCATTCCTTTCCCAGGAACTGGGCCAAATACTGCTAATGGCTCTCTTGTGAGTGGAGCTCGTTGATACCCCTGCTGGTCAACAGAGTAATTCATTTGGTCCAGTAGTGGGTACAAAGGCCTAGAATCTGATTATGGCTTAGTCTGGGAAATATAACAATTCTCAAAGTGACATAAGGAGTACAGTTATCACAAAAGTGATAGTGGATCTGCACTCGGGTACATGTTTACCTTAAGATTCATATCTGACCATTATCTCTAGGCCTAAGTGTGGCAAAACTGTGCGGTCATGCAAATTTTGTCCAAAAGGTAAAATGCAGTGAGCACACAGTCATTTCAGTAAAGCCTTACAGATGTAAATAATGATTGCCCACTCACATTATAATGCCTACATCAGGTCAGCACCAGTCTCCACAGGGTCCTTTGTGCTACAGGCTACTTGTGTGCGGATACTGGGCTGAGATAGCCGGTAGTTTCAAATGTTCAGCTTGCACACATGTGCACGTACATGTGCTCTTCTGTTCACTTGTAACCAGCCCAGAGGCTCTTACCCTAGCTGTGCAGCACAGCCTTATCTCTAAAGGCGGACACTGGTGGTTAGCACTCTCAGTCCATTTCCAGAGAATTTACCGTGAGTACCACTGTTGGAGCAATGCCAAATGAGATGCATCTTCATGGCACCTAACCCAGGGTGCGGCCCTTCAAGGCATGATTGCTAAGCCCTATAAAGGATATACAGGGTTTGAACTGCCACTTGCTCTACTGTAATACTGTTGGGCCTTCTGCGAGAAGACAGCATAAACTGATTGTACATTCCTATGGGCAAGCTTATGTCACTTTTCATTCTATCATGGAGACTAACTTTAGTACTGTTTTGGAAAGACCTGAAACACATTCAAGGCCCGTGTGAATGGACATTGGGAAGTTGGACAATAGCATGTCATGTCCCAGTTCTAGAAAGAAGGCAGACAATGCATAGAATGTCAGACTCCTCTGAGGGAGATGAAAGAGGAACGGGTGATGAAAGAGAATTATGATATAGCTCAAGTCCCAAAAGAACATCGCTTCATTGGAGACTAAGGGACAGGAGGAGTAGATAATGGTCACTCTCCTGATAAAAGAAAAAAGAGGGGAACTCACTGAGACTACTGAAAAAGTTAAGGCGGGCAGATGAGGCAGAAACTTGAGAGGCTCCATTTATACAATAATATAGAGAACAATAGCAATCTACCATAATTGGCCAGGTTGATGTTTTCACTTGCCCCTTCCTTGTTTCCTCTAAATGCATTAAAATTATTTCTGTTGTATGTATAAGTAATTATGTTTTGTTCTTTTTGTTTTTTGTTTTATTTGTAATTGTTTAAAATCCAATAAATAAAGTGATAAAAATATCCCTTCCTAATCTTCTATAAACACTTTAAAATTCCCACCAAATTTCTTTTGATGTACCAAAGAAATGACTTTGCTGAAGTCCTTCTTGCAGAATAATGGTACTCCAAGGGTATCCATGGCCAAATGTTAAAGCTCATCTTTTGACAGGGAACTGAAGATAGCTTATATTCATTCATGCTATTGAGCATCTCATTTGATAATTGTCATTCATTGGGCTCAATTCCAGGATTTAACATTGAGCTTTGGGCAAGTGACAACCACTAATCACTTAATTTTCAGTACAGAAGGTAAGTCCCTGTGGACTTACCTACTGCATCAGAGATTGTCATTAATCAGTGGCAGGCCGCTTTGAAGTGGTATACTTATGAAAGTAAGAACACTATTTATGGATAGAATCCTGACACAGTTGTCTACTCTGAAAAGATTTAAGTGTTGGGAAATACTGAGAAACTTAACACCAAGTACTATTAGTAGTCAGACTCATAAGCAATACATCTCAGAACTACAAACAATTTAGCTTCCTGCCACACAATTATTTTGATATTTGTAATAATGCCATGTCTGTCATGCCTTAGGAACATGGAATGCCTGCCAGACTTTAATCTCCTTGAGGGAAAATTAACAACAAGCACCCTAGGAGATAAAAGGTTTCGAAAATGTATGGAACCCATATCATTAAAAACCGGAGTTGCGGACTAAAGTTAAGAAGGACTTAGTCCGCCGGAGGATGAAGAGTGGCCAAAGGTGCTTATGACAACTAGGGAGTCTGCCATGTCAGCCATCTTGCACTGATCCTGTTCAACTACCTGAATAGGGTCTTAGGGGTCGATTATGATGGCGGGCGGATCGGCACCGCCGTGGCTGCGGTGGCTTCCGCCGGCCTGACGGGTGCTGTTTTGCCAACCACGGTCGCGAATCCCTGACTGCCATATTACGATGGGCAGACATAGGCCAAATCCCTACCGCCGCGGAGTTTTCAGTACCGCCAGTACCTTGGTTCCGCGACGACGGCGGACGTAGCCAATAGCGGGAGACCGCCGTGCGGAATGACGTGTAGACCGCCGTCCGAATCACAATGCCTCAAATAGGCAATCGGACCGCAACGGAGAAAACACCCATTGAAACACGGCGGAAACAATACTGCGGAGGAAAACGGCAATAACACACAACTCCACACGTTCGCTACCGCAATGGATCCTGCTCTACAAGCCCTATCGCTGCTGTTCCTGATCTGCGATCAACAAAGACGCCGCCGCCGTCGACAGCACCGCAGGTACGTCAATGCCACACCTCCGCATCGGGGTCATCCATCAAGAACGTCATCACCGCATCCTCCCGGTCACGTCACCGCAGCGGTGAAGACACGGGAAAAGTTCCGCACAATCCAGTAGGCAGGGCCAGCGGCACGCATGGGCAGTCACAGGGACGTGTAAGGATTGTGTTGGCCCTGGCCCAAATGTACATCGTGTGCCTCTGTTGGTAGCAGCTGACATTACCTGATACCATCACAGCTCCTACCATCCCACCCTGTTCAACATCAAAATGTGTGCCCATTTGATATTCAGGGATAGTGATGTATGTGAACAAGTTCATAGGTGTATTGTGGCAAAACAACACCTGCAAGGTAATGCCAAATAGGTGCCTGTGGTGTGAAACCCCCTTCCTGCCACTGCCAAGATGATTAGTAGGGGGCAAACCCCACCTGCAAAGTAATGCCAAATAGGTGCCTGTGATGTGAAACCCCCTTCCTGCCACTGCCAAGATGAGTATTAGGGGCAAACCCCACCTGCAAAGTAATGCCAAAAGGTGCCTGTGGTGTGAAACCCCCTTCATGCCACTGCCAAGATGAGTATCAGGGGGCAAACCCCACCTGCAAAGTAATGCCAAAAGGTGCATGTGTTGTGAAACCCCCTTCCTGCCACTGCCAAGATGAGTATTAGGGGCTAACCCCACCTGCAAAGTAATGCCAAAAAGCTGCCTGTGGTGTGAAACCCCTTCCTGCCACTGCCAAGATGAGTATTAGGGGGCAAACCCCACCTGCAAAGTAATGCCAAATAGGTGCCTGTGATGTGAAACCCCCTTCCTGCCACTGCCAAGATGAGTATTAGGGGGCAAACCCCACCTGCAAAGTAATGCCAAAAAGGTGCCTGTGGTGTGAAACCCCCTTCCTGCCACTGCCAAGATGAGTAGTAGGGGGCAAACTCCACCTGCAAAGTAATGCCAAAAAGGTGCATGTGTTGTGAAACCCCCTTCCTGCCACTGCCAAGATGAGTATTAGGGGGCAAACCCCACCTGCAAAGTAAAGCCAAAAAGCTGCCTGTGGTGTGAAACCCCCTTCCTGCCACTGCCAAGATGAGTAGTAGGGGGCAAACCCCACCTGGAACATACATGTTTGTAGTTGGCATGTACAGGGCCACATACACCTCAACACCACTGTCAAGGACAGGCCAAGCACACTGTGTGACCACTCAACTGCACACATCCAAATATACCCATGTGAGTACGAAGACAGGCCTACACAAGATCACCACACACACACTGCTGTCCACACATCCAAACACATCACACAGACATCACCAACCTTGGACACCCCGCAAGTTAGACTGTGTGTAGAATTCACCTCTGTTGTGGTATAGCCCCCTAACATGACATGTGTACAATCATACTGAAATCAACAGCAAATGATGATTGCAAGAGTACATCAACACCCACAAACATCATTGCACCCCAAACCTCAGAGTCAAGCAGACCAAAAGTGTGTGTTACGTTTGCCAAACAATGACAAAGTGAATGAAGTCAATGGCAATGTGGAAATGCCATGCAGAGCATGTGGCACATTCATCCATACCCACACATCAAAATGTTTAATTAAGCAAGGGCAGTAACAAACGATACAACAGGAGTAACAGTGTTTATTGCAAAATATCCAGATAGGCACAAAATGTCAAACAAATAAAAGGCAATTGGCCAGTCCACAGTCCAAACAATGCACATGTGTGCATGAAAATGTTTACAGTGAATGTGGAACACCGTACACTGCCATGTGAATGAACAAAGCACCGGGGCTATCAAAGTGCAGTCCAGGCACCACTGTGGGAGAGATGGGTATGGGAGGGGGTCTGTGCCTCAGACTTGCCTGTCAGTTGGACTGGGAGGTGGCTGATTGTCGTGGCCACTGGCGGAACTGGACCTGGGCGAGAGAGGCTCGTCAGAGTCAGAGTCAGCAGTGGCTGTGGCTGTGGCAGGCGTAGGGCTGCTTGGACCGGGTGGCATGGTGGCACGTGGAGTCGGAGAGATGCTGCCGTGAGACACAGAGGCAGTGGTGGCTGTGGCAGGTGTAGGGCTGCTTCTATTGGGTGGCATGGTGGCAAGTGGAGGTGGAGAGATGCTGCCATGAGACACACAGGCAGTAGTGGCAGTGGCAGGTGTAGGCCTGCTTCTACTGGGTGGCATGGTGGCACGTGGAGGCGGAGAGATGCTGCCATGAGACACAGAGGCAGTGGCTGTGGCAGGTGTAGGCCTGCTTGGACCGGGTGGCATGGTGGCACGTGGAGGCGGAGAGATGCTGCCGTGAGACACAGAGGCAGTATTGGCTGTGGCAGGTGTAGGGCTGCTCGGACCGGGTGGCATGGTGGCACGTGGAGGCGGAGAGACGCTGCCGTGAGACACAGTGGGTGAGGGTGAATGTTGAGGGCTGCCTCTACACTTCTTGGGTATACGATATTGCAGAAGTGTCTTGGGAGTTGTGGGAAGTGTGGCTGGCACAACAGAGTCCCTCTCCAACAAAGGTGTGACAGGTGCAGGTGGCCCTCCTTGTGGGGATTTGCAGGATGTGGACTTCGCCTTGCTTTTTGCTTGCCTTTTGCCCTCCATCCCCTGTGGCCCTGGTGAACGACTCACATTGCTCTCCTGACCACGCTTCACAGGGGTGTGGGTGGGAGTAGAGGTCCTGGGTGAAGCAGTCTTAGGTTGCTTTGTGGGCTTTCCCTTCAGCGGCACCAGCACCACATCAGGCATGCCAACTGTTTGTCTGTCACTTGGAGCAGTTGTGTGGATGGGAGTCTCTTGTGATGGGTGCAATCTTGTCGATCGTGAGCTAGAGGCCTGCTTCTTTGCCTGATGCCCCTGAGTGTCATGTGAAGGGCTTTTTTCTTTGCGTCCCTGTGTGCCTGTGTCACTTTTTGGGGATGGTGTCTGAGGTCTTGCACGCTTGGAGCGCTGCTGTCGTGTGCTGGGTGTTGACGACTCGGGGCCTGAGGGCTCAGTTGTGTGGTCACTCCCCTCAGGGGTTGCCACTGGCAGGGTGGTTGGTGAAGGCATTGGTGCTGGACTTGGATGCTGTGATAGCTGAATGGCTGCCGTCACGGTGGAGGACAAACCCTGGACAGTCCTGTGTAGCCCACCCACGTCCGAATGAATGCCCTCCATAAATGCCAGAACCTGTCCCAACTTCTTGTCCTGATCCTGGAAAGCATTTAGGAGAGCTGTCTGACCCACACACAGCTGGCGCAAGAGTTCAATCGCCTCAACACTGAGGGCAGCAGTGGAGACATGGGCAGGGGCAGTGGTGCCTGGGGTGAAGGCGACTCTACCCTTAACAGCCCTGCGGGCACGGACAGCACTAGTGGTAGTAGCCGGGATGGTGGGCACTGGCCGATGTGTGGTGGAGGAAGAGGCAGCATTGTCACTCCCTGTGACCACCATTGTCGCTGACTCCCCACTGGAGTCCGATGATGTTGAGGTTGTGCTTTCTGCGCGTGAGTCCTCAAGGACAATCCTGTCCCCCTCCGAGGCGCTGGTCACATCAGTGTCAGTGATCTCATGGCTATCATGCGTGCCACATGCTTCAGCACTGGTGTCCATATCATGGCCTTCCATGCACTCGGTAGATGCTGCAATGGATAGAGACATAGGTTCAGTACAGTGCCATACACACAAACATCAAATGCAAGCACTGAACTAGACTAGATAATGACAACCCCAAGTTGCACAACACCCTGTGCAGTCTGCATGTGCAACAATCATGCTGAACACAGAAGATGCATGGAAATATGCATTGTTTACATCAATGAGCCATGTGAGGTTCACACCGGCAAATAGCAGGTCCCTGCCTCCTTGTAATGTAAACTAAACATCTCTGCAAGCATACCCACGTGCCTGTATGTGAGAGAGGCATACATCTCAGCATGTTGCCTCTGTCACATATGGAGTCATTGTAAGGGGACAACACAGATACAGATTCAAATTTCTACTTAATAATGTCCATGAGCTACTGATGTCTGACAAGGTGAGCAATTCATCTTGCAAACTGATGCACGTTGGTGTCAGATGTGTACTTCACACCATTTACAAGTCCTGTAGTGCACACATTGTTAAATGCACACTGACATGATGCACACTGCTGTACACTGCCTGGTGATGTCCATGACACCCAGAATGCAGAAGATGTCATAAGGCCACATCTCATCATGCAATGGCAAGGGCCATTGTATGAAACACATGATCAAGTCCATCTATGGGAAAATACATGACACCTGCACTGAACACACAGGCCACTGAGAAGTAGTTCCTAAAAATTTACACAGCAGCAAGATCAGCAATGTCTCACGGTCGCCATTCATGCAGTCACTCACACCCAAAGTCAGCCTACGCAGAATACTCACCACTTACTCTCTGCTGATGGTCCCTCAAACGTTCATACAGCTCTGGCTGTGTCACAGACAAGATGCAGGACATCAGTGGAGTCATGGTTCGGCGCGCCAACCTGCCACTGCGAGGGACCAGCCCCACCATCATCTCTGCCACGGTCCTGCTCAGACGGGAGATGTCGTCCCACCTCTTGTGGCAGTGTGTGTGCCGTCTGTTGTTTACACCCAGAGTCCGCACCTTCCGTGCAATGTTCTTCCATGTGGCCTTATGCTGGTGGACCTTCAGCTGCAGGCATAGGAGACAAGAAAAGGAAGTATCAGAGACCCTGTGTCATTCACAATGTGTGTCAGCACAGGAGAACATAAATGCATGGCACACAAATCGCTACATCTTCATCAGAGGCCATACAGCATGACACATAGTACATGTTCATTACAATACTACACAGAAATGAATGCATGTATGGCAAGGCACACAGTACATGGCCATCTCATACACATGCACAATGGCAGCACAGACAGCCATGTGCAGAAGGCCCTCATCTGTGATGCAGTATGTGAGTGAGCATGACATGTAATACAGTAATAATGAAGTGTAGTGGCAGACTCACTGTGTCCACCACTACACACCCCACAATGCCCTTGGCCTGTGAATGGCTCAATGCATTTTTCAGGAAACATATTGGGACATAATCTGATTTAACACGCACTTCTCACAATGTTAAGTCCTCGATTGTGCAATTCTCAGGACTATGATGGCTCAGTGAGTATTAGGTGTGTGGACTAAACACATGTTTGACTCAGTCCAGTTAGGCATGGTTCAGAGTAACATTGGACAGTGTCTGTGCAGGTCAGAGGAACTCACAGTGCGGCTCAACATGGTCCCTCAGATAAATCTCATGGATGTACAGCATGAAAGGGTGAAAAGTGCCAACACATGCGAGACTGAACACATGTTCAAATCAATGTAAGGATGACATCTACTACTTACATTGATGTGAAGTGTCATTGTTGCATTAACATCAAGTGGGTTCCACTCATGCATTGGACTATTGTGCATGATGCTCACATCAACATAGTGCACTTAAGAAATAGTCAACACACATAAGTTAGTGCTCCATACCAATATACATTTCAACAGTCACATATGAGGTTGTGAAGAGTGAGTGGACAGTCACATAACATGGCACAGTAAAAATCAGTCCCGACTTGTGCTGTTTCAGAACACCATCGTATCTGTGTGGCTGTTTAAACAATGCATGTCTCCCCCTACCTAAAATCAACTTATGTAGGTGTGGAAATAAGCCTACAGACACCATTGACATGAAGTTAGCATGCATGGCAGTGTAACACACATTTACATCACCTAGTCTCAGACCAACATGTTCATTAAGTTTGTGCAAGAATGGCTGTAGGAGTGTCCATTTTCTACACATAATCAAAGTCAAGTCCCACAGAACATGTATGGAGCATGCCATGTCAACTATTACGATGCCTGTACATCGACTTGCACTCACAGGCACATACTACTGCACAGCAACATCATGGTATCATGTTGATCACTCTCACACTTGGAATCAGGGACACTTACCAGTGCATCTGGTGCACCAAAAAGCCTCCCATACTGTGCAAGGACCTCGTCCACCAGAAGCTCCACCTCCTCTGTAGTGAAGGGACGGGCCCTGACATTCTCTGTTCTCGCCATCACTGGGTCCAGGATACAGCGGGTTCCAAAGTAGCATTTCACTACCGCGACCGCGGGTCCCATTGGCTGCAATGGCATTGGTGGTGTCACACCGTGGGAGACAGGCGGTTGCTACCGCTATGCTGCATCTTTCAAGTGTGGCCAATGAGCGGCCCCGCGGTGGCGGTGCACACCTACCGCGGGTTCCAAAGTAGCATTTCACTACCGCGACCGCGGGTCCCATTGGCTGCAATGGCATTGGTGGTGTCACACCGCGGGGGACAGGTGGTCGCTACCGCTATGCTGCATCTTCCAAGTGTGGCCAATGAGCGGCCCCGCGGTGGCGGAGCACACCTACCGCGGGTTCCAAAGTAGCATTTCACTACCGCGACCGCGGGTCCCATTGGCTGCAATGGCATTGGTGGTGTCACACCGCGGGGGACAGGCGGTCGCTACCGCTATGCTGCATCTTTCAAGTGTGGCCAATGAGCGGCCCGCGGTGGCGGTGCACGCCTACCGCGGGTTCCAAAGTAGCATTTCACTACCGCAGGTCCCATTGGCTGCAATGGCATTGGTGGTGTCACACCGCGGGGGACAGGCGGTCGCTACCGCTATGCTGCATCTTTCAAGTGTGGCCAATGAGCGGCACCGCGGTGGCGGTGCACGCCTATTGCGGGTTCCAAAGTAGCATTTCACTATCGCGACCGCGGGTCCCATTGGCTGCAAGGCATTGGTGGTGTCACACCGCAGAGGACAGGCGGTCGCTACTGCTTTGCTGCTTCTTTCAAGTGTGGCCAATGAGCGGCCCCGCGGTGGCGGTGCACGCCTACCGTGGTTTCCAAAAATGCATTTCACTACCGCGATCGCGGTTCCCATTGGCTGCAATGGCATTGGTGGTGTCACACCGCAAAGGACAGGCGGTCGCTACCGCTATGCTGCATCTTTCAAGTGTGGCCAATGAGCGGCCCCGCGGTGGCGGTGCATGCCTACCGCGATTTCCAAAAATGCATTTCACTACCGCGATCGCGGTTCCCATTGGCTGCAATGGCATTGGTGGTGTCACACCGCGGGGGACAGGCGGTCACTACCGCTATGCTGCATCTTTCAAGTGTGGCCAATGAGCGGCCCCGCGGTGGCGGTGGACGCCTACCGCGGGTTCCAAAGTAGCATTTCACTACCGCGACCGCGGGTCCCATTGGCTGCAATGGCATTGGTGGTGTCACACCACGGGGGACAGGCGGTCGCTACCGCTATGCTGCATCTTTCAAGTGTGGCCAATGAGCGGCCCCGCGGTGGCGGTGCACGCCTACCGCGTGGCGGTGCACGCCTACCGCGGGTTCCAAAGTAGCATTTCACTACCGCGACCGCGGGTCCCATTGGCTGCAATGGCATTGGTGGTGTCACACCGCGGGGGACAGGCGGTCGCTACCGCTATGCTGCATCTTTCAAGTGTGGCCAATGAGCGGCCCGCGGTGGCGGTGCACGCCTACCGCAGGTTCCAAAGTAGCATTTCACTACCGTGGGTCCCATTGGCTGCAATGGCATTGGTGGTGTCACACCGCGGGGGACAGGTGGTCGCTACCGCTATGCTGCATCTTTCAAGTGTGGCCAATGAGCGGCCCCGCAGTGGCGGTGCATGCCTATCGCGGGTTCCAAAGTAGCATTTCACTATCGCGATCGCGGGTCCCATTGGCTGCAAGGCATTGGTGGTGTCACACCGCAGAGGACAGGCGGTCGCTACCGCTATGCTGCATCTTTCAAGTGTGGCCAATGAGCGGCCCCGCGGTGGCGGAGCACACCTACCGCGGGTTCCAAAGTAGCATTTCACTACCACGACCGCGGGTCCCATTGGCTGCAATGGCATTGGTGGTGTCACACCGCGGGGGACAGGCGGTCGCTACCGCTATGCTGCATCTTTCAAGTGTGGCCAATGAGCGGCCCGCGGTGGCGGTGCACGCCTACCGCGGGTTCCAAAGTAGCATTTCACTACCGCGGGTCCCATTGGCTGCAATGGCATTGGTGGTGTCACACCGCGGGGGACAGGCGGTCGCTACCGCTATGCTGTATCTTTCAAGTGTGGCCAATGAGCGGCCCCGCGGTGGCGGTGCATGCCTATCGCGGGTTCCAAAGTAGCATTTCACTATCGCGACTGCGGGTCCCATTGGCTGCAAGGCATTGGTGGTGTCACACCGCGGGGGACAGGCGGTCGCTACCGCTATGCTGCATCTTTCAAGTGTGGCCAATGAGCGGCCCCACGGTGGCGGTGCACGCCTACCGCTGTTATGGGCACATTATGCACTAGCAATGGCAATGGTCTAATTTAACAATCGAACACTATGCCTCCATAGTGTCTTTATGCACTTGTTTTGTACAATGAATGCTGGTGTGACATTAAACTCACTGATGCCTACACATGCCATGTCTATGGAAAATGGGACATGCATTGACATGCACTTACTCACGTCACCTATGATATGTGTGTGGATGTACATCTATTGGTTGTATGATGTTGTCTCATCTTTGGAATCAACTTAATGTGTGAGATGGCTAATCACACAACAGTAATGATTGCCTGAACACATAATGGTGGTATGTTACTGTGCCCATGGCTGGTTTAAGTAGGATATGTGCTCAGCTTACACACACTGTGCACATTGTGATGATAACTAGTGGTCTGTGCAACTTAAGCAAGAAGGTGTGGCAGGTAAAGCAGCTACATATGAGTCAGCAGTGTTGCTGTCTCATACCTGTGCTGTGTCACCTACTCCTAGGCCTGGGGCCACCAGATGTATTGGTGTACCATTCACAACCTCTGAATATGTTTGTCTGGTAGTCAGTATGTACAACATGACCCCTTGTAAACACACATGTGGTGAATGTCTCTCTGCATCTGAGTTGTGGATTCAGCAATTGTTGGAGTACGTTCATTGTTTCTGCTGTGTGAGTCAAGATGTGAGAAGTCGGACACATCTCATTGTGTAATTTGAATAACATTAGTCCTCTCCCATTTCATGTAGGCGACGACCAAATGTGCACCGGCCTTTCACAGTCCTGGCGGACATGGAGGATGTGGACATCATCAGGAAATTTCATCTGGATCGTGTTACACTGCAAGAGCTGTGTGCTCAGTTGGAGCCCCATCTGAGGCCTCAACGCACATATCCAACTGCCCTATCCCCAACCGTGAAGATCATGGCAGTGCTGCATTTCTTCGCTACGCGCTCTTTCCAACACACGGTGGCCACCGCCGGTGGGATGTTGCAACCAACATTCAGCATGGTGCTCTGGGATGTGGTGTCCGCATTGATGCTATACAAGGACCAATACATACAATTCCCAAATACAGCAGATTTGCCTGCTGTGAAGGCTGGTTTTTATGCCCTTGGCCACATTCCTCATGTAGTTGGTTCCATTGACGGCACACACATTGCCCTTGTCCCACCACAGGCACGTGAGCAGGTGTATAGGAACAGGAAGCACTACCATTCCATTAATGTGCAGGTGGTATGCCAAGCTGATATGATCATCAGCCATGTTTGTGCGCGATTTGCTGGCTCCGCCCATAACTCCTACATCCTGCGGAACAGCATTGTACCCCGGCTGATGGAAAATCTACATCCAGAGCGTGCATGGCTTGTAGGTGAGTACACTGAGTCAAGTAGTGTGCTGTGTGTGACATGCTGTTCTCGTCAACTGTTTGTATCACAACATTTCTCTGTGTATGTCACACCTAGGTGACTCAGCGTATCCCAACAGGCCGTGGTTGCTGAGCCCACTGCGGAATCCAAGTATCCCGGGTGAAGTCAGCTACAACGAGGCACATGGTAGGACACGACGTGTGGTGGAGCGCACCTTTGGCCTACTGAAGTCCCGATTCCGGTGCCTGGACAAGAGCGGAGGTGCACTGTTGTATTCCCCATGAAAGGTGTGCCGGATAGTTGTAACATGCTGCATGCTACACAACCTTGCCTTGCGCAAAGCCGTTCCGCTGATCATGGATGACGATGAGCAGCAGATGCCCCCTCCTGCACACCCACACACTTCCAGTGCGGACAATAGTGGTGAAGAGGAAGGTGTTGACCTGCGTCAACAGCTCATTGCCAACTACTTCCCTTGAATGTAAGTGACTTTGTAGACAAGTGACATTGTGTATTTGCTTGGATGTTACTATCAGGGCATAGATAACTTTAACTGCTGGCTGTTGTGTGTGTGATGAGGGATGATGTGTGTGGCACAGGGTATGTGTATCTAGGTACATCATGTGTATGTTGAGGTTGTTGACCATTGCTATGGGTGCTTGTTTTTGTACCTTGATGCCTAGTGTTGTATTTCTGCTGTGAAGGCGTCACCTGATGAGTAAATGTCATTCTCTTGTGTCTTTCTAGGTTCATTCACCCTCTGAATGCCTCCTCTGCTTCACAGCTGTTGGAACATTGAAATCTGATTTGTCATTGTACATACTGGAATAAACATGTAGCTCACACAGACATAGGTATGTGAAGAGTGTTTATTTGGAATTAGTTTTTGTGCAAGTGACGGGGATATGTACATAAATGTGAACAGTGAATAAATGAGTTGTCAGTCATGGTAGTTGAGACAAATAGTGTAGTCACCACAAAGCTGAAGTCACACAGTCCAACAGACTCAGGCCATCAACATGGCAATGTGGGCAAGAATAGTCAACATAGTCAATGCAAAGGGGAACAACAAGATACCATCATGGCTGGCTCTGTGAGTGGCGTTGGTATGGTGGCCTGCCACCAAATCCTCTCCTGTGGATTCTCGGACGGCCCCTGGTGCGTTTGGGAGGGGGGCATCTGCTGCAGGGTCAGTGGTGTCTGAGAACTCACTCTCCTCCTGCACACCCCTCTCTGTGGCTGCAGCTGGAATGTTGGGCTGCACAGCAGGCAATCCACTGGAGGGGGTGGAGCGGCACTTGGGGCTGGGAGACTGTCCCTCAGAACACCCACTAGCTGGCCAACAAGGTCGACAAGTTGGCCCATCTGTGTGTCCATGGACTGCTGCAGCAGGCGGATCTCATGCATGTCTTCAGCAAGCTGGCCCATTACTCCATGGTTTGCTTGGTAGGCACCAAGGACTCTTGCAATGGTGGCCAGGGATTCAGGGTCATTGTCCTCCTGTGTCTCTGCCCCAGTTGTACTCCCACCTGCCCTCCTGACACGGACCTGTGGCATAGTCCCCTGACGCACTGGCACACTCTCCCTGTCATGCTGGGATTGTGTGGTGGTGTTGGTAACCACCGTGGAAGGGCGTGTGTTGCAGGCAGCAGTGGTGATGGTGGTGGTGGAGGCCACACAGGTCGTAGTGGCATGGGGCAGCACAGTTGTTCTTGCCGTGGTGGTGGTGGTGGTGGAGCCCACACAGGTCGTAGTGGCAGGGGGCAGCACAGTTGTTCTTGCTGTGGTGGTGGTGGTGGAGGCCACACAGCTCGTAGTGGATGGGGGCAGCATGGTTGGTCTTGCCGTGGTGGTGGTGGTGGGGACAATGAGGGCTTGAGACATGTTAGTCCCTGCCACACCAGAGGGGCCAGCTTGAGAATCCTCGTCGGACAATGTTGGGGAATCTGCATCCGAGAGTCCACATTCCAGGGGGGGAGACTGGCTCCGCATGTTGGTGTCATCCTCTGCAGTTAGTTGCTGATCTCCTGTTGAACAGAGGTGATATGGTGATTGAGTTGCACGCAACAAGCTTGATGTTAGACAATTGTTTGAGACATTTGATACAACACACACTTTACAATGCAATGACTTTGTATGTCTGCTATATGCTGTGCACCATGTCATGACGTTGAGGTACATACCTTTTAAGTCCATGTTGTCCGTTGGGAATTGATACTTGGTGCAGTGTACAGATAGTGTGAATACACGGACATGTCCTCATCTACCTAATTGCGTGACATCAATTTTCTGTTGTGCGTCTTTTCATTTAGCTGTTCATGTTATCTATTTCAACAGAGCTAGTAGGAACCATTGTCATGTTATACATAGCTTTGGAATCACATGTACTTCCCTTTTTTCCATGTAGACCATGCATGTTTGGTGTTGAGATGGGCGTTCATGCTCAGACACCATGGCACTTCCACATTGCATTCTCTGCTGTGCACAATTGTGGGATGCATTTGTTTCACTTGTGACTTGGTGAGTATGAGTTCAAAATATGTGACAGTTACATGCACTTAGATGTCTGCACACTGGATGTGGCATTGAAAACTATGCCAAGTTGGCTGACATGTTAGTGCTGATGTTGTTATGTGGCTACATGCATTTAGATGAGGATGGCGGGGTACATGCAGTTACTACCTACGTGTAAGTTTTGGGAGTGCAATGCAATGGCTGCCCCATGCTTGTGGGTGTGGGGAATGCTCCATCCTGCTGAGCTGTGGGACAAGGGGGCTGTCGGGAGTTGTAGTGCAGACTTCACAGCCACAAAGACCCCTCCCTGTTAAGATGGCTACCTACCTGTAAGTTTGATGAGAACAATGAAATGGCTGCCACATGGTTCTGGGTGGGGGGACATGCTCCATCCTGCTGAGCTGTGGGACAAGGGTGCCTGGTTGGAGTTGTAGTGCAGGCTTCCCACACACAAAGACCCCTCCCTGTTAAGATGGCTACCTACCTGTAAGTTTGATGGGAAGAATGAAATGGCTGCCACATGGTTGTGGGTGTGGGGGGTGCTCCATCTTGCTCAGCTGTGGGACAAGGGGGCCTGTTGGGAGTTGTAGTGCAGACTTCACAGCCACAAAGACCCCTCCCTGTTGAGATGGCTACCTACCTGTGAAGTTACACATTGGAGGGAAATGGCTGCCCCATGCTTGGGGGTGTGGGGGATGCTCCGTCCTGCTCAGCTGTGGGACAAGGGTGCCTGGTGGGAATTGTAGTGCAGTCTTCCCACACACAAACACCCCTCCCTGTTATGATGGCTACCTACCTGTAAGTTTGCTGAGAACAATGAAATGGCTGCCACATGGTTCTGGGTGGGGGGGACATGCTCCATCCTGCTCAGCTGTGGGACAAGGGTGCCTGGTGGGAGTTGTAGTGCAGGCTTCACACACACAAACACCCCTCCCTGTTAAGATGGCTACCTACCTGTAAGTTTGATGGGAAGAATGAAATGGCTACCACATGGTTGTGGGTGTGGGGAGTGCTCCATCTTGCTCAGCTGTGGGACAAGGGTGCCTGTTGGGAGTTGTAGTGCAGACTTCACAGCAACAAAGACCCCTCCCTGTTGACATGGCTACCTACCTGTGAAGTTACACATTGGAGGGAAATGGCTGCCCCATGCTTGGGGGTGTGGGGGATTCTCCATCCTGCTGAGCTGTGGGACAAGGGGGCCTGTTGGGAGTTGTAGTGCTGGCTGCCTGTACATGTGCCCCCCATGTAAATATTGTTATGTACCTTTGTGGTGAATGAGAGGGAGTTCTTGTGGGATCTGTGAGACCTGTTTGGGGGTAGTGTGGTGGACATGAGTACATTTGGGCCTAGGAGGTGTTGCTTTTAGTTGTGCAAGCTACTACATAGCAGTGTTATGGCAGACTTTTGTTGGTACTTACCAGCCTCCATTCCCCCTCAATTCCAGTGCAACTCTCTGGGTGCAGTATGCCAAGCACCTTCTCCTCCCATGCGTTGAATGTTCTTGGTGGAATGGGAGGGCCACTGCCAGTCCGGTTTGCCAGCTCACGGTTCTTGCTGTTCTTCTCCTTGACCTTGCTCTTGAGGTCAGTCCACCTCTTCCTGATCTCCTTCCTGTTGCGTGGAACTTGCCCTACAGCATTGACTCTGTCAACTATCCTTTGCCACATTTGATTTTGCCTGGCTGATGGGGTCTGTTGGACCCTGCTTCCTAAAACATATGGTTCAACTCTTATTATCTCATCCACCATGACTGACAACTCACCATCAGTGAATTTGGGCATCTTATGTGCCATGGTGTGTGATGTGCTGAGTGGTTAAGAGTGCAGGTGTGTAGGTGGTGGTGGTGGTGATGTGGGTGGTGTGTGTGTGTGTGTGATGGTGTGATGTGTGCAGGGTTGCCTATCCTTTGTGTGATGTTGTTGGGCCCTTCTGTTCTGGAGTTGTGCAAAGAATTGTGGTCATGCAGGGGCTGGTTTTATGCTCTGCTATGTGGGTGGGTCCAAACTGAGTATTCATGTCCGGTGTGTTGTCTGTGTTAGGCTGGGATTTGTAGTTCTTATTTGCCAGGGGCATGTGTCAATGGGGTGTGTTGGCTGTTTTCATTGGCTGAGCCAGATACACAGCCACATTTGGTGGTTTTGTGGTGTAGTTGCTTACGACCGCCATTACTATTTCCGCACGGACACCGCGGTCGGACTGCAATGGTCATTCCTCCAGCTCTCCCATTCATCATTGCTGTCAATCGCGGCGGTCGGAAACAGCGGTCGTACCGCTGGCACCGTGGTAAGATCATAATTGCACTCATGGGAATTCCGCTTGTGTATCGGCGGGTTGTGAGCTTTCCGCAGTGGATCCGACCGCCGTGGAGGGTATTTCGCATTTTCTGCACATGCGCCGCCGGTGTTTCTTGGGTTCCGACCGCAGCGGTCAGATTTTTCCACCGGTGCATCGTAATGTGATCGGCGGTGGTGCCGCAGGCCATGCGGGCGGTCTTTTCACATTGCCACGGCGGGCGGAATGGTTTTCCGACCGCCATCGTAATCGGCCCCTAATTTACCAGAACCATTCTGTGGCGCATGAGACAAGACTCTTCCCTTTTGTGCCTTCAATGTTAGACTGCAGAGGGTGATTTTATTACCCAATTTAGAGTTGCTTAAATTGTTCTATCTTTTTAAAGGGTGTTGCCAGCTCATATCTGCAATGTAGGGAAAACATACTACCTCAGAATGTGATCCAAATAAAGGTCCTGAATGAGCTTGACACCAAAACCTGTAGAAGGGTTATCCTCTAATTGAGTCTGGCCCTGTTTAAGAGATATATTGACCAAAAATGGCAGATAGTGGTGACTGATGTTAAGGCAGTGGATTTTGGGGATGTCCAAATGTCTGCCGATGAAAGCCCTGTTCTATAAAGCTTGTGAATGTCCTAAAGAATCTGAGTACCATGGATGATTTACTTTGCATGTGACCTCTGTGAATGTGTTAGGGATTTAGGAACTCCTGAAACTTAATTGTTTTAGGCTACAATGCAGGTTTTGTTGAGACTGTACAAAACATGGTCCTTTCCTTGATCCCCAATAATGCTTACCTGGAAATTACTTCGAAATCCAACCAATTATTTATTTTAAATGCACGAAAACAGTGTTTAGAACTAGACGAAATTACAAGCTGAAAATACCAACCCCTTTCTTATGTATTCTATAGAATCAGTTACTAGCTGACATTTTAACACAACCAAAAATAATTCCAGTGCTGGAAATAGCATTTTTCACTCTACAGTGATATTAGATGGCCTTTTGATTGCAGCTTAAAATGTTACTGTTCTGCAAATAACATGAGGGTTAATGCTAATTAGGGTAAAAATGACAGCGGTGCACAATGTTACCATCTTTTCAAAAATATAGTATGACAATTTTTTTTTTTAAATATTGTGATGAAAAGAATATCACAGTACTGTATATTTCAGGTACAAATTTAGGGGCTCATTACGATGGCGGAATGATTGCCACCGCCGGGCTGGCGGTGGCGATCATTCCGCCATCACAATGAGATTTACCCACTGCCATATTAGGATGGTGGTGGGTATCGCGGCGGACGCAAAGTCCATCTGCCGCTTTTCCGCCAATGGCAATCGCACCGATTACCTGGCGGGCGGAGCAGGGCCACTAATATGGTGGCGGTACCTAGCAGGCACCGTCCGCCATATTAGGATGTGTCTGTGTAGAGGCCTTTCTATGGCGGCGATGCCGCCATGGAAAGGCTGGCGGGGATTGGGTTTGGGGGCCCGTTGCGGGCCCCCCTTGGGGGGGGTGTCGCGGCACTGGGGGGTACCCATGGTACCCCCCTGCATTTCCATGCACCAAGTGGCAGGCACCGCGTGGTGCCTGCCACGTGGTGCAGGGAAATTCGGTGCAAGCACCTTTGACATTGCGGACGGGGCTGCAGCCAGCAGCACTGCCCGCAATGTTAAAGGCCCAAGATGCGCCCGCCAGTATGGTGGACGCATCCTAATCGCAGTGGTGTCTGGCGGCCGGTCCCAATCACCGCTACGCCATCGTAATCAGCCTCTTAGGGGCCGATTCCGATCTCGGTCGGAGGCGCACCCAATACCATTCGGTCGGGAAAAAAGCCATGCGAAAGCCTGTTTCCCGACCGATCCGTACAGCACACCGAACGAGCAAGTACGATGCGCACAACAGCAAAAATCCCGGCCGAGCCGTACTCACCCAAACCAGGTCCTGTTCTCCGACCGAGGCGAATCCGGAAACGCCGAATCGAGTCGCACGGAAGGGAAAATGCAGCCCCGTCCGGCCGGACAAGTACGATGCGCTTTCCGTACGCGCCGAACCCGTCGCTACGCACGGCACGTCAAAGCATCCGGGAGAGGCGCACATAAGCTCCGAATCGCGCCACAACACGATCCACGGCTACGAGACGAACACAGCACCGACGAGGACGACGCGAAGCGGCGAGGACGAAGCCAAGCGACGAGGACGACGCGAAGCAACGAGAAGGACGAACGACACGAACCAACCATGAATCCCTTCGTCCTGATCATACCAATATTCTACATCTACTACCGGAACAGGCACGGACGCGTACGGCGCAGAAGGTAAGTCAGACACCAACCACAAAACACATACAACACGTACACGACACATCACACACATACACTGGGAATCTGAATATACTTACACCAGCAACAGCAGCACCATAGGGGCGGGATGCCCATCACCAATTCCACATATGCACACAGGGGCCTGAATGCGCGCCACCACCCCAACCCAGGGGGCTGGATGCCAACCACCACAACCACCCTTAGCCAGGGGGTGCCAGATGCCCACCACCACTACCACCCTTAGCCAGGGGGGCTGGATGCCTACCACTACTACCACCCTCACCCAGGGCGGGCTGGATGCCCTACCACCACCCTTAGCCAGGGGGGCTGGATGCCTACCACTACTACCACCCTTAGCCAGGGGGGCAGGATGCCCACCACTACTACCACCCCCACCCAGGGGGCTGGATGCCTACCACTACTACCACCCTCAACCAGGGGGGCTGGATGCCTACCACTACTACCACCCTCACCCAGGGGGGCAGGATGCCCACCACTACTACCACCCCCACCCAGGGGGGCAGGATGCCTACCACTACTACCACCCTCACCCAGGGGGGCAGGATGCCCACCACTACTACCACCCTTAGCCAGGGGGCTGGATGCCTACCACCTACCCCTTAGCCAGGGGGCTGGATGCCTACCACTACTACCACCCCCACCCAGGGGGCAGGATGCCTACCACTACTACCACCCTCACCCAGGGGGGCAGGATGCCCACCACTACTACCACCCTCACCCAGGGGGGCAGGATGCCTACCACTACTACCACCCTCACCCAGGGGGGCAGGATGCCCACCACTACTACCACCCTCACCCAGGGGGGCAGGATGCCCACCACTACTACCACCCTTAGCCAGGGGGCAGGATGCCCACCACTACTACCACCCTTAGCCAGGGGGCTGGATGCCTACCACCACCCTTAGCCAGGGGGCTGGATGCCTACCACTACTACCACCCCCACCCAGGGGGCAGGATGCCTACCACTACTACCACCCTCACCCAGGGGGGCAGGATGCCCACCACTACTACCACCCTCACCCAGGGGGGCAGGATGCCCACCACTACTACCACCCTTAGCCAGGGGGGCAGGATGCCCACCACTACTACCACCCCCACCCAGGGGGGCAGGATGCCTACCACTACTACCACCCTCACCCAGGGGGGCAGGATGCCCACCACTACTACCACCCTCACCCAGGGCGGGCTGGATGCCCCCACTACTACCACCCTTAGCCAGGGGGGCTGGATGCCTACCACTACTACCACCCTTAGCCAGGGGGGCAGGATGCCCACCACTACTACCACCCTCACCCAGGGGGGCAGGATGCCCACCACTACTACCACCCTTAGCCAGGGGGGCAGGATGCCCACCACTACTACCACCCTCACCCAGGGGGCAGGATGCCCACCACTACTACCACCCTTAGCCAGGGGGGCTGGATGCCTACCACTACTACCACCCCCACTCATAGGATGGACAATGCATGACACAACAAGCACACCACAACCTAGGGAATGCAAGATTAAGACATCCCCCCACCACCATGACAAGCGTGTGAGCAGGCTGTGTCAAATGCCTACAACACCGAACATGACATTGAACATACAATGTGACCCCCTAGCACATGTGCCACACATATATGTGTGTGGCACCCACAATGCAAGCAGCCCATGACCATTGTGGCAATGGGGCCTAAACCCCCATCATCACAGTGACCAAAAGGCAAGTGTGGGGTCCATAGCTGAAGCACATTTTGACCATTGTGGCAATGGGGTCTAAACCCCCATCATCACAGTGACCAAAAGGTAAGTGTGGGGTCCATAGCTGAAGCACAGTTTGACCATTGTGGCAATGGGGTCTAAACCCCCATCATCACAGTGACCAAAAGGCAAGTGTGGGGTCCATAGCTGAAGCACATTTTGACCATTGTGGCAATGGGGTCTAAACCCCCATCATCACAGTGACCAAAAGGTAAGTGTGGGGTCCATAGCTGAAGCACAGTTTGACCATTGTGGCAATGGGGTCTAAACCCCCATCATCACAGTGACCAAAAGGCAAGTGTGGGGTCCATAGCTGAAGCACATTTTGACCATTGTGGCAATGGGGTCTACACCCTCATCATCACAGTGACCAAAAGGTAATTGTTGACAAAGAAAGAGCTGCAACTGCCAAACTGCATGGATCATTCCTGGTCACAGAACCAAAAACTCATCTGTGGCAAAGTAGTGTATGTGTCCCATTGCAACATAAATTGGGGGAGCCAAATACTGCAGTGCAAATGAAACATTCCTTTGGCCATGTGCAGACAAACAACACCCATGGTGGCTGAGACCGTCAACAGTCATCAATGACACAATGACAGAAGTGACCATCAGAATGCAGAACCACATATTTGCACCAATGGGCACACAAATGCAGATACCCTGTGGAGACAGCAGATGTGAGGTGAACAGATACCATACCATGGCAGCAATGGGACACACAAACCATGATCACTGTGCTGACCGATGACCTAGGAGTCCCAGGGACAGCAGGGGAAACACACCAAACAACATACAGCCAATGGCACACCCAAGATATGCCAATGCAGTGGTGCAGATGCACAAACACAAACAGGCAGACCAACACTGTCATCATACACAGCAGGTGAGGGGTGGGGGTGCCATTGTCCCCAGGCAACAACACAACACATGAGGAGAGCTGAATACCAATCATACAGATGTGCATACACTGCCACACTAAGGTAACTCATGGATCCAAATCCCCTATGTGGGCAAGCAGGCATTGACAGGTGAGAGGGAGCACAAAACACACATGTCACACAGGCACGTAGGAACAACAACTGACACAGCAAGTCACAGACACACCACAGCACCACCCCCAGGGCCCCCACAATGTGGTGACCCTGGGCTGAAGAAAAATACCACTGTGATGACAAAGCTAAATGTCGTTCACACTGTGAACCACAGTCAGGTGTCCTGAGCAACTAACTACCATCACACCTACACAAGCACAAATCAATCAGCATGGCCAGTAAGCCAAGGCCAACATGGAGGCAGGGGACTAGCCGGGCAACAACTCTCATCTGCACACACTCAAGACCACACCCCTCGACCTCCAACAATGTGCAGCAGTGAAGTACACATGCACTGGTGACATTGCACATGCACCCATTACTATTCCAGGGTGGTGGGTGGGAACCAAGGTGTAGAAACACATCACACATGGACACTCAACAAGACTCCTGAATGTCTGACACACTGCACACTACGCTGTACATGGACATGACGGCAATACCACACCGACCAATGGGATCCCAGCCACAGTCACACACCAATGAAGAAGCCAAGGTCACCCACAAAGAACACACATAGACAACAACCAACATTGCAGCCCGGACCCTAAGGAGTGCCAGCAGTCACACACACAACGTGTCACAATCACTGAAAGATAACACAAACTGGAAATCACATGACAGGGGCAAACAACAAGTGCCAAAGGGAAACCTGACTGTGACCCATCTGCGTCAGCACACAAACTCTGCCCTGACAGCAAACACACCTATGGGTGACACCCTGATGACCAGTAATGTGCCATGCACCCACATCACAGAGAACACAGGGAGAAGACTTTGGGGGAACATAGCTCAAGTCAGCAAGCATCACAAACAGGTACAACACTAGGGATCACAGCATGCGCAGATGAATGGAAGTGAACACACAGACATGCACATACAACACACACCTTGGGCGCAGGCAATGTCACACGTGTACACACTGCCATGAGGGGACTCCACTCCTGTGTGAGGAAAGCTGTGCCATATGTTGCCTCAGTAGGGCCCCATCATGTCAGCTGAGCACTTGGTCACACAATCAACAATTAGCACCAAATGAGGGCTCCCATCACATCAGCCTGGTCATGGATGTGCCAACGGAATCATCAGCACAGATCCAACACACTTGTATAGCAATGTTGCACTGACTACACGGATGAGTCCCTCCCCATTGATGCCCAAACCTGCATGTCCACTGGAGATGGCAACACGGTCAGGGAAGTAGACAAATGCAACGATGGCAGGCACAACAGATGTGCAGGGGTGGAAGCCACAGATATGAAATTGCCAATGTAAGTAGGAAACCCATTGCCAAATACTGAACACATGACACCCTCAGATGCTGCTATTGATGACATGGATACACCACATGATAGGACACATTCCCCCTGGACCACATGGGTTCCTGCACAGTAACACTTCATAATCATGAGACCAGATATCACCATCACTGCAGCAAGGGCATGGTTAGCTGCACCAACAACATGTACATCTGAAGCATGAGCACTAGAGAAAAGAAAGTTGCTTTATTCAGCATATGTGTTGAGGCCAAACGAAGTCCTGAAAAAAGAGCAAAGGCCAATGGCCAGTCCATTGTCAAAGTTCAAACAGGGTGACACTGGCAGATGTCACCCTACGCATGCCTGCACAATACCAGGGACAATCCACTAGGAGGGGCAACCGGGGGGCAGGCCAGGCACCGCAGGGACAGGATCAGGGCTCACCAGGGGAGTCAGGGAAGGGGTGGTGGGTGCTGGAGAGCCACTGACAACTGCAGTGGAGGTGTCTGACATGGTGTGTGCCGGCACAACTGGGGGCATGACACAGATGTCGTGGGTGCCGGCACAACTGCAGTGGACCCTGCAGATGGGGTGGACAGGTCCGCCACTGCAGTGCCCAAGTCAGACAGGGCGGTAGTGGACTCCACTGCAGTGCCTACCTCCAGGGGAGGAGAATGGGGAACAGGCAAGGTGGGTTGGACAGAGGGGGGGACACCCTCACCACATCAGTGGCACAGACAAGCGCAGCGGGGGTGTGGTGCTGGGAGAGCAAGTGGCAGGGGGAGAAGGCCGGAGCATCTTGGGGATGGTATATCTGTGGGTGGGGGAACCTGGGGCAGGGTGTGGTGGGGGCACCTGTGCAGTGGGGGCCTGAGGGATGGAGGACGGAGACCTTGTGCCTGAGCTGCAGGGCGGTGGCGGGGTCTTGCTCTTAGCACTCCGGGGGGACTTGCGGGTGGGGGCCTCAGTCCGTCTGCGCCTGGGGGAGGGTGTCCGGGGGCGAGGGGCACTCTGCTCCGTGTGGGTGGGCTTCCTCTTCCCCCGGGATGCTGGAGCAGCTTCATCGGTGGGGAAGAGGCCGAGGTCACAGAGGAAGAGCTGCTGTGACTTTGGGGTTGCAGGTGAGGCAAGGGAGGGTGCTTTGGAGGGAGAGGGAACTGAGGACTGCGCAGTGCATGTGGATGCGTGTGTGTGTTCCAGGGCCCCATCCCCTGTGAGTCTGGCTTCAGTCCCCTGAATGTGCTTGCGTGTGCGTTTTGTCATTGGCGTGTGTGTCAGTGTGCTGGATGTGTGTGTGCTGGTGTGTGCCAGTGTGTGTGTGCCTGGGATGGGTAAGGTGCTGGGGAGTGTGGATGGAGCAGAGGCAGGAGGGGTGAGGGACCGTTTGAGGAGGGACACTGCTGCCGTCAGGGAGGAGTCCATGGACCTATTGCCCCTCTGTAGGTCAGACATGCCCGATGAGATGCCCTCCATGAACGACACCAGCTGAGTCAACAGCGCGGTGTGCGCATGGAGGACACTCAGCATGGCTGTCTGCCCTACATGGAGCTGGCGAAGGAGGTACACAGACTCCTCACTCAGGGCAGCAGGGGACACAGGGGCAGGGGGTGCGGTGCCTGGCCCAAAGGAGACACGCTCCCGGACATGGGAGCCTCCACGGACCTGGGGAATGGGAGCCGATGGGAGGGCGGTGGTGGTGCTGGTGGTGGCGGGGACAGCAACACTAGCTGGGGTGTGGTGGCTGCTGACACCCGCCTCCACAAGGGAGTCATCCTCCGAGTTGCTCTGGTCCTCAGCTGAGGTGGATGCTGCTGAGGACTCCTCGGTGTGGCTCCCCTCGCCCTCCGTGCCACTGGGTCCCTCCGACCACTCCTCGGCTGCTGACCCAGTCTGGCTCTCCGGCTCCTCCTGGTCCGTGGAGCTGTCCCCTTCCGTGGCCGTGGATGTATCTGCAAACAATGGGGAAACAGACAGACATCAGTCACCTGCACATAACGCACACACCACTGTGAGCACAGCACATCACAGAGCAAGCCCTGGCATCATTAGTTGTACATTGCTAAAAGTGCACTAATTGAACAGGAGAAGTCAATTGTCAGTCTGATGCCAAGCATGGCACTCACATCCCACATGGCCTTGCACCCATCTGTCTGGTGTCTGTTGGATTGCAACACCCCAGTGTTGACACATGCACCAAGTACACAGTAGTTGGACAGTGCAGAGAACACGGTGTGGACACATCACAGCTCTTGCCACTGAGTCAGTACAGGTTTACGGATGTAAGGGATGCCCAGAGTCAAATAGGAAATGCATGTGATGCATACCAGCGACAGACACCATGATGCACCCATGTCCTGATAGCCAGCGCCACTATGGTGTGCATGTAGCACATGTCACTCCCCTGCAGGATCACCAATCAGTAGACACATGCCATGGCGGAGGCATGACTGCAAAGTCATACATCACTGTCTCAGTGATGTATGACTTTGCAGCCAGACAACAACACTCTGCACTGTGTCACAATAGTAGGTCATGGGGAATGCAAGTCCTGGAGCTGCACAAGTGCACATGTACATCCCCCCACAACACATCCTCTTAACCCTCATCTGTCCAGGTCATACCTATTGGACATATGGGAGACCTGTGACACTACCCTCTGAACCTGAGCCCCTCACACTCTGCTGTGCATGGGGAACAGCTGCCTGAACTTCACATTTACATGCCCCAGTCTGCATGGGCAGCTGATCAGACACCTATGTGTCACACAAGTATCGTCTCCTATGGTCACATCTCCAGTGGCATGCTGAGCCCCTACCAAGAAACTCCACAGCAGTCCTGGCGACTAATCCACAGCACACTGACACAGAGGCAGACACCTGAGGGGCAAATCACTGTGCACAATGTGTCCTCTGATACACGGGAGTGGGAGTACAGAGTGTATTGTATGGCCTGGAGTAGGCATGACTGTCCAGCCCCACATGAATGAGGGATGAGCCCTGGACTGTAGGCAGCTGGCTAAGTATGTGTGACACACGTCATATACATACTCCTGGGGCCCAAACATTGTTCCCACCCGCAGCATGGGTGTGTGCCAGGTACCCCAGCCACATGTGGTGGATCAGCTCAGCAATTGGACCACAGATCAAAGTAACACGCTGAATACATGTCAGAATACAGGCATTGTGTAAGCAATGGACCCACCCATGATGCCCACCACAGAGTCAGGGAAACAGATGCTGTCTCCCACCTTGAGTCAAGCAAACTGCAAGGACACAGTCCTAAGTGACAGAATTCCCTGCATGTAAGGGCCACACCTGGGTATCAGATGAGGAGTGGGCAGTGCACAATAGAGGGACATGGCTCCTGGACAACATGACTGCTGTACTGTGGCAGTTCAACCTGGCCCGAGGAGGGCACATAACATGTTAGACAGAGTACACAGTGCAGTCTTTGACTCACCCCCTCCTTGCTGCTCTCTGGCCTTCAGCTGCCCATCCAGGTCTGGAAAGACCACCGCCAGGATCCTGAGCATGTGGGGGGTCAGGGTCCGTGTTCCGCCCCTCCTGCGAGGAGGCGACAGCTTCAGCTGGACCCGTGCAATCCTCCGGGTCCAGCCCCGAAGGTCCTGCCACCTCTTTTGGCAGTTGCGGATCCGGCGCTTGTAGACCCCCACGGACCGGACAGCCCGGACGATGTCCTTCCAGATCTCATGCTTCCGATGGGCAGAAGCCTGTCAGGATGACAAAGTGATAAGGACATTACTACACATGCAACATATCCGTGCATGACACAGTTGCATATACATGTCGCAATCACAGGGGCACATGGTGTACCCAGGCAGTGCACGGCTGCCCATGGACAGTTTTCCAGAAGTCACTACATGGTATCATAGCATGGGGAGTAAAACCCTGTTCAGAAGCACTGTCACTGCACCATACCTGTCCAGTGCAAGTCACTACACACTATGGGGGGTGACAACTACTCAGTGAGCCTGCTAGCCAGTGGTGTGCTGACTCTCAGCCTTGCTAGTCAGACAAAATGCACATTCAGAAAGGCAGTGCACAGAACACTCACCTGCTCCCCTGGTGTCCCATACAGCTTGCTGTACTGTGGAAGTAGGCTGTCCAGCAGGGCCTGGTTCTCTTCAAGGCTGAAGGCTGGGGCTCTCTCCACAGTACGTGCCATTGCAGGGTCCAGAGGGGCAGAGACAGCAGCAGTGCAGTGGCAGATGTCGTCCTGGAGCATGTAGTGCAGGCAAGTGGGCTCTCAGGGGAACATGCAGCAATATATATGTGCTGGAGAGGCAGATACTGTCCCTTGTGTCCAAAGTGATAGGTCCAAGTCGTTTGCATCTTCTGAATCTGGCCAATCCATGGAATAGCAGCACCAAAACACGCCCACAGCATCCTTCAAATCTTCAACTTCATGACATACATGATTTTGCAACATTGTTGTGGGTGACCAACTGATTTTCCAGCAACCGACTCGTTCGAATATTCGAAAACGCGTCCGTTGCCAGGCAAGCCCATTGTCAATGGGTGCGCACCGATCGGTCCATTGCTGTTCAACGCGCACAGGGGTACAACGCGTACCCGCACACATTGAATGCAATGGGCCGGCCGGAGGCACCGATCGGTCCATTGCAGTTCAACGCGCACAGGGGTACAACGCGTACCCGCACACATTGAATGCAATGGGCCGGCCGGAGGCACCGATCGGTCCATTGCAGTACAACGCGCACAGGGGTACAACGCGTACCCGCACACATTGAATGCAATGGGCCGGCCGGAGGCACCGATCGGTCCATTGCTGTTCAACGCGCACAGGGGTACAACGCGTGCCCGCACACATTGAATGCAATGGGCCGGCCGGAGGCACCGATCGGTCCATTGCAGTACAACGCGCACAGGGGTACAACGCGTACCCGCACACATTGAATGCAATGGGCCGGCCGGAGGCACCGATCGGTCCATTGCTGTTCAACGCGCACAGGGGTACAACGCGTACCCGCACACATTGAATGCAATGGGCCGGCCGGAGGCACCGATCGGTCCATTGCAGTTCAACGCGCACAGGGGTACAACGCGTACCCGCACACATTGAATGCAATGGGCCGGCCGGAGGCACCGATCGGTCCATTGCTGTTCAACGCGCACAGGGGTACAACGCGTACCCGCACACATTGAATGCAATGGGCCGGCCGGAGGCACCGATCGGTCCATTGCTGTTCAACGCGCACAGGGGTACAACGCGTACCCGCACACATTGAATGCAATGGGCCGGCCGGAGGCACCGATCGGTCCATTGCAGTTCAACGCGCACAGGGGTACAACGCGTACCCGCACACATTGAATGCAATGGGCCGGCCGGAGGCACCGATCGGTCCATTGCTGTTCAACGCGCACAGGGGTACAACGCGTACCCGCACACATTGAATGCAATGGGCCGGCCGGAGGCACCGATCGGTCCATTGCAGTACAACGCATCACTGTACATGTGACTGGCATATGTCAGCATGCCTGTCTCAGATGGACATATGCCAGCCACAGATAGCTCCCAGGGAGTGAGGGGCACACCTACATCACGACAGCCTGTCCAAACCTTATCATAAGGCATGTAAGGCTGCATTTCCTATTGTGTGTATGTTGGTGTACATGTTGTCCTGTGGGTGTCACCTGTGGGCAGCCACCCCCAGGCTGTGCACGTGTTCATGGGGACAGGATCATGGGTGTTACGTGTACGTGACCACTGTGATGTGCAACTGTTCATATCTGTGCATGTGCCATGGTCACATTTCACAGTGGTGTTTGTGTATGTCATGTCACATACCCCGTGAGTCCCATGTGGGACGGTATGTTTGAGCCAGGGTGTCCCAGTGGCACAATAGTGATGGCCCTCCACAGTCTTTGTGCATGTAGTGTTTACAATGTCTCTGATTTCATGTGCACAATGGGAGACAGTCTCCACATCCACGTTGTGTGTGCATGGACTCTGATGTTGTGCGTGTGTGTCACAGACGTCCATGGCTCTCCTGCCATGGCAAGTGTGGCCACTACCTGTGGGGGTCATGTTTGTTTTGTTGTGGTGTACACATGATACTCCAGGTGATGCCAGTGTCCATGTGGCATTACAGGGTCCCTGGGAATGTGCCTGTCGTTGAGCTGTGGTGCCTGGGGCACATCTGTCCTCACATGTCACTGGGGGGTGACTGTGACACAGCATCATGATATCCAATGGGCCAAACAGGGACAAATTGATGCCACCTGTAGGACCGTGTTGACAGATGTTGGCCATGTATGTACCATAAATGTCGTTCCGGTACTGCACACTTCATGTAGTTGTGCCTCATGATGATGTATGTTGGGATCTTGAGTGTGTTCAATGCCGCATATGTGGGGTGACTGACGATCTTGCTTACTTCTCCTCTGCACTGCAGGGCTCCTGCTGTCCATCGGCCATTCCCAGACCTGGCAACGATGGTGGAACGGGACAGCATCCGACGGTACCGCTTCACCAGGCAGCTGATTGAGGATTTGGCAGTGCAGTTGTCCCCACATTTGCAGCCTGGCCGGCCGTATCCTACAGCGCTGACCCCCAAGGTGAAGGTGATGGCAGCCCTACACTTCTTTGCCACCGGTACCTTCCAACATACTGTGGCGTCTGCTGGTGGGATGTCACAGACCATGTTCAGCCGTGTGCTCCGCGATGTTTTGGCGGCAATGTTGCTCTTCCTGAACCGGTACATCTATTTCCCTAGACTGCGACGACTCACTGACGTGAAGAGTGACTTTTATGCCCTGGGGAGGATGCCGCATGTCATTGGCTCCATTGATGGGACACATGTGGCTTTGGTACCACCACAGGCCCAGGAGCAGGCCTACAGGAACCGCAAGCACTACCACTCGGTCAATGCACTGGTGGTGTGTCTTGCAGACATGACCATCACACACGTGTGTGCCCGTTTCCCTGGTTCAGCACACGATGCCTTTGTGATGAGGAGTAGTCGCATCCCCAGGTTGATGGCACAGATGCAGAACCAGCGTGCCTGGCTTGTCGGTGTGTACTGACTTTGTGCCATTGTGTGTGATCTGATCTGTAGTATTCCGCCCACTTTTCCAAGTCAGCTGATGTGCACTTGTCTGTCCGTAGGTGACTCGGGATACCCCAACATGCCGTGGTTGCTGACACCCCTCAGGAACCCTGTGACACCTGCCCAGATGCGCTACAATGAGGCACATGGTCGGACCAGGAGAGTGATTGAGCGGACCTTTGGTCTCCTGAAGAGCCGCTTCCGCTGCCTGGACAAGACCGGAGGGTCCCTCCCATATGCCCCTGCGAAAGTGTGCAAGATTATCATCGTCTGCTGCATGCTCCACAACCTGGCAGTGCGGAAGGAGTTGCCTCTCATCCAGGATGACGATGACCAACATCCGCCACCTGTGGAGGATCCTGGCCTGGACCACGATGCCAGTGACGATGATGATGATGATGGTGATGGTGATGTCCGCACACAGCTCATCACCAACTTCTTTAGCTGAATGTGAGTATCCTGAGGTGTCATGTGAATGATGTGAGTTGGCATGATGTGTGGGTGGTGCTCTGGTGCTGTTGGAGTGTGTCCATGGGCTACTTGACAGGATGTGTGTTGCGATGTGTGGTGACAGGTGGGCTGTACTCCCCAACAGTGTTGACATGCTAACTTGGTTCTGGGTGGGTATCTTGTAACATGTATTGTGCATGAGTTTTGCTGTTCTGTCCTGTACTGCATTGCTTTTGACTGTGTGTCATTTCTGTCCTTCACAGGGTACTTTCAGATTCGTTTGGTCAACTGTGTCCACCGACGACGTGATTGCACATCCAGGCTGGTAGCTGTTGTGTCCCTACAGGTGATGTGCGCCACACCCATGGACTTCCTTCTGTCTACAGTTGTTGACTGTGTGCCCGCTACCAGGTGGGGTTACCTTGCATCTGTAGTGGTTACGGCATGTTGCTACTGTGTAATAAACCTGTGCTTCACTTAGTGATGTGCGTTGTCTGTGGTCACACATTTGACTGCCATTTGCTTACTGCACCTGTGGGCTACTTGACTACAACTGGGAATGGGTGTGGTGTCTGTGCATTGCACCGTCTTCCCTGGCAACATCAGTGTAGGCAATGAGTCAGATGGCCTAGGTGTGTATGTGTTGTGTAGCCCTGGTGGTGTGTCTCCCTCATATGTGTCACGTTGCCTGTACTCACATGCCTGTGTTGTCCTTGCTGTTGCAGTTCGCATACACTGTGTAATTTTGCAGTTCATCATCCCCATAACAGCACCCACGTTGGAATCACGACAGAGGCAAGTATGGTGTATTAGTGTGTTTATTGTGATAATAGTGCATAGGATGGATTGTGCTGTACATGAATCTTGCAATCCCAAGTTCCTAGATGAATAGAAAGTCCAGGTAGACAGGATCCCCAGTATCGGGGCCACTGTTGTCTGACACATTGTTCCAACTTATACTCCCCATGCAATGTGTGGGAGTAGTGTTGCCATCAACAGGGTGAACAGTCTGTGCACAAAGGCGAAAATCCAGAACAGGTTCAGGCTTCCTGGGAGTTGCGCTTGGCCATCAGCCTCTCACTTTCCCCTCCTCGGACGACCCCTCTTCTTGGGGGGGGGCCCTCAAGTGCAGGCTGCTGCGGTGCAGGGGACTCTCCGCCAGAGTCCTCCTCCCTCCCTGTGGCAGTTGCAGTTTGTTCGGTACCAGATGTTGTTGGCACACAGGGAGGTGTGGACTGGTTGCTGTTCATCTGGCGGAGGCATTGTAAAATGTCCCTGTGCACCGCCGTCATCTCATGTAGTACATCCCACTTGGACTCCACGCGGGTCATGTGGGAGTCCACACGTGACATGTGGGAGTCCACACGTGACATGTGTGACTCCACTTGGGACATGTGGGAGTCCAAGCGGGCATGATGGGCAGCCTGCTGCTGTTTGATGTCTCTGAGGAGCCCCACTACCTGGCTGAGCTCTCCGGTGCTGGACTGGTACGCATCAGCTATGCGTACCAGTTGTGGGTCTTCATGCACACCAGCAACGTCTGCAAGCAGCGACCTCTGTCTCCCACCCCTCCCACCACCCCTGCTGACATGTGCAGTGTGTGCAGTTGCACGCACAGATAACCCTGGTCCACCTTGGGGGTTGGTGGTGGTGGTGGTGTCCATGGCCCCAGGTTGGTCCAGGGTCACTGCGCTGGTGTTGTTCCTTATTCTGTCCATGTCGGCAGGGATGGTATTCGTGGTGACAGTCGTTGGAGGGGTGGGTGCAGGGGGTGCAGCTGGTGGACCTGCTGGTGCTGCAGCTGGTGGTCCTGCTGGTGCAGCATGTTGACTTGCACCGGATGTGCCAGGTTGTTCATCGTCCGAGGAGGACAGAGGCTGTACGACGCCAGTGAGCTCGGCATCCTCTTGAGCCTGGGACTGGGACTCCTCAGCGTCTGCTGCTGTGTCCCTATCATCACCTGTTTTTGGGAGACACAAACAATGTATGTCATGTTTCTGCAGGCATCAGTGGTTGACACACCTGACAGTTGTGACTGTGCCTCGGGGTGCGGGCCTGTACATTGTATTGTCCTAAGTCGTCACAGTCAGGGGTTGATATTGGTGTGGCACATTGTCCTGCATTATTTGGGCATTTCTATGTATTCTCTGGGGTGTGAACATGGTCTGCATTGATTGTGTTTGGTTGACAGCCAGACCTCCTTCCCACCCACCCACCCACCCAGTCAGTTATCCCACCATGGAACGTGCTTGCATTGCAGGGAGTGTAAGTTGTCTCTCAGGATGTCAGTCAGTGGTGTCCTGCTGTTTGTTGGTGCACAGTTGGCAGCAGGGCCTTGTGCTCCCCACAGCAGTAGCCAGTGTCAGCCATCTTGTGAGTCCTTCTCCACTCCCTGTGATGTGAGCATGGTTCAGGGTGGTGTTGATGGGCCAGTTGTGAGGCTGAGCAATGTCTGTGACTACGACTCCCATCATGCTATTGCCTCCACCCCCTTCCCAGCATGCCCATGCTTCCTTCCTTTTGACTCTGCTTCCCTGTGGGGTGGGCTGGCTGTGCTGACAGGATGGCTGGGAGTGTTGTCCTGGCAGTTGTTTGGCTAAGAGTCCCAAGAGTGTCCCTGTGCTTCACACAACATAAGCCAGGGTGGTGGTGCTTTGTGGGATCTTGTGTTGGGATGGAGGGCATTGCATTCTACCAGGTGGGTACTGTGGAGTTTGTGTTGGGGGGGGGGTGAGGGGAGGTGCTGGTGACTATGGTCAGTGCTGCAAGTCCCCCTTCCCACCCAGCCAGCCAGATATCCCACCATGGAACGTGCTTGCATTGCAGGGAGTGTAAGTTGTCTCTCAGGATGTCAGTCAGTGGTGTCCTGCTGTTTGTTGGTGCACAGTTGGCAGCAGGGCCTTGTGCTCCCCACAGCAGTAGCCAGTGTCAGCCATCTTGTGAGTCCTTCTCCACTCCCTGTGATGTGAGCATGGTTCAGGGTGGTGTTGATGGGCCAGTTGTGAGGCTGAGCAATGTCTGTGACTACGACTCCCATCATGCTATTGCCTCCACCCCCTTCCCAGCATGCCCATGCTTCCTTCCTTTTGACTCTGCTTCCCTGTGGGGTGGGCTGGCTGTGCTGACAGGATGGCTGGGAGTGTTGTCCTGGCAGTTGTTTGGCTAAGAGTCCCAAGAGTGTCCCTGTGCTTCACACAACATAAGCCAGGGTGGTGGTGCTTTGTGGGATCTTGTGTTAGGATGGAGGGCATTGCATTCTACCAGGTGGGTACTGTGGAGTTTGTGTTGGGGGGGTGTGAGGGGAGGTGCTGGTGACTATGGTCAGTGCTGCAAGTCCCCCTTCCCACCCAGCCAGCCAGATATCCCACCATGGAACGTGCTTGCATTGCAGGGAGTGTAAGTTGTCTCTCAGGATGTCAGTCAGTGGTGTCCTGCTGTTTGTTGGTGCACAGTTGGCAGCAGGGCCTTGTGCTCCCCACAGCAGTAGCCAGTGTCAGCCATCTTGTGAGTCCTTCTCCACTCCCTGTGATGTGAGCATGGTTCAGGGTGGTGTTGATGGGCCAGTTGTGAGGCTGAGCAATGTCTGTGACTACGACTCCCATCATGCTATTGCCTCCACCCCCTTCCCAGCATGCCCATGCTTCCTTCCTTTTGACTCTGCTTCCCTGTGGGGTGGGCTGGCTGTGCTGACAGGATGGCTGGGAGTGTTGTCCTGGCAGTTGTTTGGCTAAGAGTCCCAAGAGTGTCCCTGTGCTTCACACAACATAAGCCAGGGTGGTGGTGCTTTGTGGGATCTTGTGTTAGGATGGAGGGCATTGCATTCTACCAGGTGGGTACTGTGGAGTTTGTGTTGGGGGGGGTGTGAGGGGAGGTGCTGGTGACTATGGTCAGTGCTGCAAGTCCCCCTTCCCACCCAGCCAGCCAGATAGCCCACCATGGAACGTGCTTGCATTGCAGGGAGTGTAAGTTGTCTCTCAGGATGTCAGTCAGTGGTGTCCTGCTGTTTGTTGGTGCACAGTTGGCAGCAGGGCCTTGTGCTCCCCACAGCAGTAGCCAGTGTCAGCCATCTTGTGAGTCCTTCTCCACTCCCTGTGATGTGAGCATGGTTCAGGGTGGTGTTGATGGGCCAGTTGTGAGGCTGAGCAATGTCTGTGACTACGACTCCCATCATGCTATTGCCTCCACCCCCTTCCCAGCATGCCCATGCTTCCTTCCTTTTGACTCTGCTTCCCTGTGGGGTGGGCTGGCTGTGCTGACAGGATGGCTGGGAGTGTTGTCCTGGCAGTTGTTTGGCTAAGAGTCCCAAGAGTGTCCCTGTGCTTCACACAACATAAGCCAGGGTGGTGGTGCTTTGTGGGATCTTGTGTTGGGATGGAGGGCATTGCATTCTACCAGGTGGGTACTGTGGAGTTTGTGTTGGGGGGGGTGTGAGGGGAGGTGCTGGTGACTATGGTCAGTGCTGCAAGTCCCCCTTCCCACCCAGCCAGCCAGATAGCCCACCATGGAACGTGCTTGCATTGCAGGGAGTGTAAGTTGTCTCTCAGGATGTCAGTCAGTGGTGTCCTGCTGTTTGTTGGTGCACAGTTGGCAGCAGGGCCTTGTGCTCCCCACAGCAGTAGCCAGTGTCAGCCATCTTGTGAGTCCTTCTCCACTCCCTGTGATGTGAGCATGGTTCAGGGTGGTGTTGATGGGACAGTTGTGGGGGGGGGCAATATGTGTGACTGCGACTCCCATGATGCTATTGGCTACACTGACTTGGCCAGCATACACAGAATTCCTTCCTTTGAGTGGTCTTCACTGTGTGTTGGTGTTGTTGTGGTGGCTACATGTGTGGATGTGTGTGTTAGTTCTATTTGTGCCACTGCCTAGCTGTAGTTGTGGTTGTGTTTGTACATGTGTTGGCACAGTTGGATGTGACTTTTTTGATGGCATGTGTTGTGTTTATCTGACTGACATACACATTTTGGGATGATTCTGTTCTAGTTGCTGTGTAATTGCTATGTGTGCATGGTTTGACTCTCCCCTTGACAGTGATGTGTGTGTTTTGTGGCAGTTTATTGTGTACATTTGTTGTGTACTCACCAGGCTCTGGGATGTTCTCTAGTCCATATACGCTCACTGGCGGAAGGATGGCCCGCACCTTCTCCTCCCAGGGCCTGAGGTATATTGGCTTGGCAGGAGGGCCACTGCCGGTCTGTTGGCTGTTGGTGTAGTCTATCTTCAGCAGGTCCCGTACCCTCCTGCGCACGTCATACCACCTGTTCTGGATGTCCGTCTTTGTGCGCCGACATGATGATTGGGCGTTCACCCTGTTGATGATCCTCTCCCACATCTTGGTTTTCTGCGACATGGGGGTCTGTTGGACCAGAGTGCCAAACAGCTGTGGCTCCACCCTGAGGATCTCGTCTACCAGGACTTCCAATTCACAATCTAGGAACTTGGGATTCTTCTTGGGGGGCATGGTGATGGGTGGTGATGGTGAGTGATGTGTGTGTTGGTGTGCAGGTGAGGGTGTGTGAGTGTGTGTTTTGCTGGGTGTATGTGAGGTAGGTATTTGTTGGTGTGCTGATGGTGTGTGGCTTGTGTGAGGGATGAGCTGTGGGTGTGTGGTTGCTTTCTCTTGGGTGCTGGCAGTGAAATGGCATTTGCAAAGGCTCATGGTAGTGATTTGTGTCCTTTATATAGGTGGAGTTGTGGGTGTGTCTTTGTTCTCTGTCCCCACCCCCCAGTATTTATTGGCTTGGTAATTGCTTGTTTGGCCTTTTTTGGGTGATTTTTCCTTTGTGCTGTTTGTGTATGTTGGAAACGTTCTTGTGACCGAGTCGGACCCTGCATTGGTCTCGTACGGTGTTTTCCGTTTCGTTCACGCTGTGTTTGTGCAGTTTTGTATGCTGCGTACGCGTCGGTCGCGGTGTATTGTGTTGCTTCGGCTCGGTTTTGTATGCGTGTCGGTTGTACGGCTTGTCCTCCGTCCGACTCGGTCGTGTTTTCGCGCCTTGCATCGTACTTTGCGGGTTGGAGTTGGCGGGTACGATTCGGTCGGATTTGTTCCGGGTGCGTGTCGGTCGGTTGGATTCGCGTGTTTTTCCGGCCGGATTGCTATTTTCCGAGCGGCTCGGTCGGTCGGCTTGGTTTCCTGACGTGTCGGTCGGATTTATCGCGGCTTGCATCGTATTTGGCGTGTCGGGCGCCACTGGTACGTGTCGGTCGGTATTTTTTCCGGATCCGAGTCGGTCGGTGCTTTTTCCGGCCCGAATCGGAATCGACCCCTTAGTGTTATTAAGTGTTTGATATATTTTTTGACAATCTAGGTATACATAAATTGATGTTGTATTATTTTGTAATGTTTTACCCTTTGTGTGTTTTAAGCTAACATATGTTAAATTTAATTGTTAACAATCTTAGGGGCCGATTCCGATCTCGGTCGGAGCGCACCCAATACCATTCGGTCGGGAAAAAAGCCATGCGAAAGCCAGTTTCCCGACCGATCCGTACAGCACACCGAACGAGCAAGTACGATGCGCACAACAGCAAAAATTCCGGCCGAGCCGTACTCACCCAAACCAGGTCCTGTTCTCCGACCGAGGCGAATCCGGAAACGCCGAATCGAGTCGCACGGAAGGGAAAATGCAGCCCCGTCCGGCCGGACAAGTACGATGCGCTTTCCGTACGCGCCGAACCCGTCGCTACGCACGGCACGTCAAAGCATCCGGGAGAGGCGCACATAAGCTCCGAATCGCGCCACAACACGATCCACGGCTACGAGACGAACACAGCACAGACGAGGACGACGCGACAGCGACGGGGACGAAGCGAAGCGACGAGGACGAAGCCAAGCGGCGAGGACGACGCGAAGCAACGAGAAGGACGAACGACACGAACCAACCATGAATCCCTTCGTCCCGATCATACCAATATTCTACATCTACTACCGGAACAGGCACGGACGCGTACGGCGCAGAAGGTAAGTCAGACACCAACCACAAAACACATACAACACGTACACGACACATCACACACATACACTGGGAATATGAATATACTTGCAACAGCAGCACCATAGGGGCGGGATGCCCATCACCAATGCCACATATGCACACAGGGGCCTGAATGCGCGCCACCACCCCAACCCAGGGGGGCTGGATGCCAACCACCCTCAACCAGGGGGGCAGGATGCCTACCACTACTACCACCCTCACCCAGGGGGGCAGGATGCCTACCACTACTACCACCCTTAGCCAGGGTGGCAGGATGCCTACCACTACTACCACCCTTAGCCAGGGGGGCAGGATGCCTACCACTACTACCACCCTTAGCCAGGGGGGCAGGATGCCTACCACTACTACCACCCTCACCCAGGGGGGCTGGATGCCTACCACTACTACCACCCTTAGCCAGGGGGCAGGATGCCCACCACTACTACCACCCTCACCCACGGGGGGCAGGATGCCTACCACTACTACCACCCTTAGCCAGGGTGGCAGGATGCCTACCACTACTACCACCCTTAGCCAGGGGGGCAGGATGCCTACCACTACTACCACCCCAACCCAGGGGCGGCTGGATGCCTACCACTACTACCACCCTTAGCCAGGGGGCAGGATGCCCACCACTACTACCACCCTCACCCAGGGGGGCTGGATGCCTACCACTACTACCACCCTCACCCAGGGGTGGCAGGATGCCTACCACTACTACCACCCTTAGCCAGGGTGGCAGGATGCCTACCACTACTACCACCCTTAGCCAGGGGGCAGGATGCCTACCACTACTACCACCCTTAGCCAGGGGGCAGGATGCCTACCACTACTACCACCCTTAGCCAGGGGGGCAGGATGCCCACCACTACTACCACCCTTAGCCAGGGGGGCTGGATGCCTACCACTACTACCACCCTTAGCCAGGGGGGCAGGATGCCTACCACTACTACCACCCTCACCCAGGGGGGCTGGATGCCTACCACTACTACCACCCTCACCCAGGGGTGGCAGGATGCCTACCACTACTACCACCCTTAGCCAGGGTGGCAGGATGCCTACCACTACTACCACCCTTAGCCAGGGTGGCAGGATGCCTACCACTACTACCACCCTTAGCCAGGGGGCAGGATGCCTACCACTACTACCACCCTTAGCCAGGGGGGCAGGATGCCTACCACTACTACCACCCTCACCCAGGGGGGCTGGATGCCTACCACTACTACCACCCTTAGCCAGGGGGGCAGGATGCCCACCACTACTACCACCCTCACCCAGGGGGGCAGGATGCCTACCACTACTACCACCCTTAGCCAGGGGGGCAGGATGCCTACCACTACTACCACCCTCACCCAGGGGGGCAGGATGCCTACCACTACTACCACCCTCACCCAGGGGGGCAGGATGCCTACCACTACTACCACCCTTAGCCAGGGGGGCTGGATGCCTACCACTACTACCACCCTTAGCCAGGGGGGCTGGATGCCTACCACTACTACCACCCTTAGCCAGGGGGCAGGATGCCCACCACTACTACCACCCTTAGCCAGGGGGGCTGGATGCCTACCACTACTACCACCCTCACCCAGGGGGGCAGGATGCCTACCACTACTACCACCCTCACCCAGGGGGGCTGGATGCCTACCACTACTACCACCCTCACCCAGGGGGGCAGGATGCCTACCACTACTACCACCCTCACCCAGGGGGGCAGGATGCCTACCACTACTACCACCCTTAGCCAGGGGGGCTGGATGCCTACCACTACTACCACCCCAACCCAGGGGGGCTGGATGCCTACCACTACTACCACCCTTAGCCAGGGGGCAGGATGCCCACCACTACTACCACCCTCACCCACGGGGGGCAGGATGCCTACCACTACTACCACCCTTAGCCAGGGGGCAGGATGCCCACCACTACTACCACCCTTAGCCAGGGGGCAGGATGCCCACCACTACTACCACCCTCACCCACGGGGGCAGGATGCCCACCACTACTACCACCCTCACCCAGGGGGGCAGGATGCCTACCACTACTACCACCCTCACCCAGGGGGGCTGGATGCCTACCACTACTACCACCCCCACTCATAGGATGGACAATGCATGACACAACAAGCACACCACAACCTAGGGAATGCAAGATTAAGACATCCCCCCACCACCATGACAAGCGTGTGTAGGCTGTGTCAAATGCCTACAACACCGAACATGACTTTCAACATACAATGTGACCCCCTAGCACATGTGCCACACATATATGTGTGTGGCACCCACAATGCAAGCAGCCCATGACCATTGTGGCAATGGGGCCTAAACCCCCATCATCACAGTGACCAAAAGGTAAGTGTGGGGTCCATAGCTGAAGCACATTTTGACCATTGTGGCAATGGGGTCTAAACCCCCATCATCACAGTGACCAAAAGGCAAGTGTGGGGTCCATAGCTGAAGCACATTTTGACCATTGTGGCAATGGGGTCTACACCCTCATCATCACAGTGACCAAAAGGTAATTGTTGACAAAGAAAGAGCTGCAACTGCCAAACTGCATGGATCATTCCTGCTCACAGAACCAAAAACTCATCTGTGGCAAAGTAGTGTATGTGTCCCATTGCAACATAAATTGGGGGAGCCAAATACTGCAGTGCAAATGAAACATTCCTTTGGCCATGTGCAGACAAACAACACCCATGGGGGCTGAGACCGTCAACAGTCATCAATGACACAATGACAGAAGTGACCATCAGAATGCAGAACCACATATTTGCACCAATGGGCACACAAATGCAGATACCCTGTGGAGACAGCAGATGTGAGGTGAACAGATACCATACCATGGCAGCAATGGGACACACAAACCATGATCACTGTGCTGACCGATGACCTAGGAGTCCCAGGGACAGCAGGGGAAACACACCAAACAACATACAGCCAATGGCACACCCAAGATATGCCAATGCAGTGGTGCAGATGCACAAACACAAACAGGCAGACCAACACTGTCATCATACACAGCAGGTGAGGGGTGGGGGTGCCAGTGTCCCCAGGCAACCACACAACACATGAGGAGAGCTGAATACCAATCATACAGATGTGCATACACTGCCACACTAAGGTAACTCATGGATCCAAATCCCCTATGTGGGCAAGCAGGCATTGTCAGGTGAGAGGGAGCACAAAACACACATGTCACACAGGCACGTAGGAACAACAACTGACACAGCAAGTCACAGACACACCACAGCACCACCCCCAGGGCCCCCACAATGTGGTGACCCTGGGCTGAATAAAAATACCACTGTGATGACAAAGCTAAATGTCGTTCACACTATGAACCACAGTCAGGTGTCCTGAGCAACAAACTACCATCACACCTACACAAGCACAAATCAATCAGCATGGCCAGTAAGCCAAGGCCAACATGGAGGCAGGGGCCTAGCCGGGCAACAACTCTCATCTGCACACACTCAACACCACACCCCTCGACCTCCAACAATGTGCAGCAGTGAAGTACACATGCACTGGTGACATTGCACATGCACCCATGACTATTCCAGGGTGGTGGGTGGGAACCAAGGTGTAGAAACACATCACACATGGACACTCAACAAGACTCCTGAATGTCTGACACACTGCACACTACGCTGTACATGGACATGACGGCAATACCACACCGACCAATGGGATCCCAGCCACAGTCACACACCAATGAAGAAGCCAAGGTCACCCACAAAGAACACACATAGACAACTTCCAACATTGCAGCTCTGACCCTGAGGAGTGGCAGCAGTCACACACACAACATGTCACAATCACTGAAAGATAACACAAACTGGAAATCACATGACAGGGGCAAACAACAAGTGCCAAGGGGAAACCTGACTGTGACCCATCTGCGTCTGCACACAAACTCAGCCCTGACAGCAAACACACCTATGGGTGACACCCTGATGACCAGTAATGTGCCATGCACCCACATCACAGAGAACACAGGGAGAAGACTTTGGGGGAACATAGCTCAAGTCAGCAAGCATCACAAACAGGTACAACACTAGGGATCACAGCATGCGCAGATGAATGGAAGTGAACACACAGACATGCACATACAACACACACCTTGGGTGCAGGCAATGTCACACGTGTACACACTGCCATGAGGGGACTCCACTCCTGTGTGAGGAAAGCTGTGCCATATGTTGCCTCAGTAGGGCCCCATCATGTCAGCTGAGCACTTGGTCACACAATCAACAATTAGCACCAAATGAGGGCTCCCATCACATCAGCCTGGTCATGGATGTGCCAACGGAATCATCAGCACAGATCCAACACACTTGTATAGCAATGTTGCACTGACTACACGGATGAGTCCCTCCCCATTGATGCCCAAACCTGCATGTCCACTGGAGATGGCAACACGGTCAGGGAAGTAGACAAATGCAACGATGGCAGGCACAACAGATGTGCAGGGGTGGAAGCCACAGATATGAAATTGCCAATGTAAGTAGGAAACCCATTGCCAAATACTGAACACATGACACCCTCAGATGCTGCTATTGATGACATGGATACACCACATGATAGGACACATTCCCCCTGGACCACATGGGTTCCTGCACAGTAACACTTCATAATCATGAGACCAGATATCACCATCACTGCAGCAAGGGCATGGTTAGCTGCACCAACAACATGTACATCTGAAGCATGAGCACTAGAGAAAAGAAAGTTGCTTTATTCAGCATATGTGTTGAGGCCAAACGAAGTCCTGAAAAAAGAGCAAAGGCCAATGGCCAGTCCATTGTCAAAGTTCAAACAGGGTGACACTGGCAGATGTCACCCTACGCATGCCTGCACAATACCAGGGACAATCCACTAGGAGGGGCAACCGGG
This sequence comes from Calotriton arnoldi, assembly GCA_963921515.1. Taxonomy (NCBI): domain Eukaryota; kingdom Metazoa; phylum Chordata; class Amphibia; order Caudata; family Salamandridae; genus Calotriton; species Calotriton arnoldi. The sequence continues at coordinate 2,207,512 of CAWUFW010001825.1, read as the reverse complement.
GGGCAGGCCAGGCACCGCAGGGACAGGATCAGGGCTCACCAGGGGGAGTCAGGGAAGGGGTGGTGGGTGCAGGAGAGCCACTGACAACTGCAGTGGAGGTGTCTGACATGGTGTGTGCCGGCACAACTGGGGGGCATGACACAGATGTCGTGGGTGCCGGCACAACTGCAGTGGACCCTGCAGATGGGGTGGACAGGTCCGCCACTGCAGTGCCCAAGTCAGACAGGGCGGTAGTGGACTCCACTGCAGTGCCTACCTCCAGGGGAGGAGAATGGGGAACAGGCAAGGTGGGTTGGACAGAGGGGGGGACACCCTCACCACATCAGTGGCACAGACAAGCGCAGCGGGGGGTGTGGTGCTGGGAGAGCAAGTGGCAGGGGGAGAAGGCCGGAGCATCTTGGGGATGGTATATCTGTGGGTGGGGGAACCTGGGGCAGGGTGTGGTGGGGGCACCTGTGCAGTGGGGGCCTGAGGGATGGAGGACGGAGACCTTGTGCCTGAGCTGCAGGGTGGTGGCGGGGTCTTGCTCTTAGCACTCCGGGGGGACTTGCGGGTGGGGGCCTCAGTCCGTCTGCGCCTGGGGGAGGGTGTCCGGGGGCGAGGGGCACTCTGCTCCGTGTGGGTGGGCTTCCTCTTCCCCCGGGATGCTGGAGCAGCTTCATCGGTGGGGAAGAGGCCGAGGTCACAGAGGAAGAGCTGCTGTGACTTTGGGGTTGCAGGTGAGGCAAGGGAGGGTGCTTTGGAGGGAGAGGGAACTGAGGACTGCGCAGTGCATGTGGATGCGTGTGTGTGTTCCAGGGCCCCATCCCCTGTGAGTCTGGCTTCAGTCCCCTGAATGTGCGTGCGTGTGCGTTTTGTCATTGGCGTGTGTGTCAGTGTGCTGGATGTGTGTGTGCTGGTGTGTGCCTGTGCCAGTGTGTGTGTGCCTGGGATGGGTAAGGTGCTGGGGAGTGTGGATGGAGCAGAGGCAGGAGGGGTGAGGGACCGTTTGAGGAGGGACACTGCTGCCGTCAGGGAGGAGTCCATGGACCTATTGCCCCTCTGTAGGTCAGACATGCCCGATGAGATGCCCTCCATGAACGACACCAGCTGAGTCAACAGCGCGGTGTGCGCATGGAGGACACTCAGCATGGCTGTCTGCCCTACATGGAGCTGGCGAAGGAGGTACACAGACTCCTCACTCAGGGCAGCAGGGGACACAGGGGCAGGGGGTGCGGTGCCTGGCCCAAAGGAGACACGCTCCCGGACATGGGAGCCTCCACGGACCTGGGGAATGGGAGCCGATGGGAGGGCGGTGGTGGTGCTGGTGGTGGCGGGGACAGCAACACTAGCTGGGGTGTGGTGGCTGCTGACACCCGCCTCCACAAGGGAGTCATCCTCCGAGTTGCTCTGGTCCTCAGCTGAGGTGGATGCTGCTGAGGACTCCTCGGTGTGGCTCCCCTCGCCCTCCGTGCCACTGGGTCCCTCCGACCACTCCTCGGCTGCTGACCCAGTCTGGCTCTCCGGCTCCTCCTGGTCCGTGGAGCTGTCCCCTTCCGTGGCCGTGGATGTATCTGCAAACAATGGGGAAACAGACAGACATCAGTCACCTGCACCAAACGCACACACCACTGTGAGCACAGCACATTACAGAGCAAGCCCTGGCATCATTAGTTGTACATTGCTAAAAGTGCCCTAATTGAACAGGAGAAGTCAATTGTCAGTCTGATGCCAAGCATGGCACTCACATCCCACATGGCCTTGCACCCATCTGTCTGGTGTCTGTTGGATTGCAACACCCCAGTGTTGACACATGCACCAAGTACACAGTAGTTGGACAGTGCAGAGGACACGGTGTGGACACATCACAGCTCTTGCCACTGAGTCAGTACAGGTTTACGGATGTAAGGGATGCCCAGAGTCAAATAGGAAATGCATGTGATGCATTCCAGCGACAGACACCATGATGCACCCATGTCCTGATAGCCAGCGCCACTATGGTGTGCATGTAGCACATGTCACTCCCCTGCAGGATCACCAATCAGTAGACACATGCCATGGCGGAGGCATGACTGCAAAGTCATACATCACTGTCTCAGTGATGTATGACTTTGCAGCCAGACAACAACACTCTGCACTGTGTCACAATAGTAGGTCATGGGGAATGCAAGTCCTGGAGCTGCACAAGTGCACATGTACATCCCCCCACAACACATCCTCTTAACCCTCATCTGTCCAGGTCATACCTATTGGACATATGGGAGACCTGTGACACTACCCTCTGAACCTGAGCCCCTCACACTCTGCTGTGCATGGGGAACAGCTGCCTGAACTTCACATTTACATGCCCCAGTCTGCATGGGCAGCTGATCAGACACCTATGTGTCACACAAGTATCGTCTCCTATGGTCACATCTCCAGTGGCATGCTGAGCCCCTACCAAGAAACTCCACAGCAGTCCTGGCGACTAATCCACAGCACACTGACACAGAGGCAGACACCTGAGGGGTCAAATCACTGTGCACAATGTGTCCTCTGATACACGGGAGTGGGAGTACAGAGTGTATTGTATGGCCTGGAGTAGGCATGACTGTCCAGCCCCACATGAATGAGGGATGAGCCCTGGACTGTAGGCAGCTGGCTAAGTATGTGTGACACACGTCATATACATACTCCTGGGGCCCAAACATTGTTCCCACCCGCAGCATGGGTGTGTGCCAGGTACCCCAGCCACATGTGGTGGATCAGCTCAGCAATTGGACCACAGATCAAAGTAACACGCTGAATACATGTCAGAATACAGGCATTGTGTAAGCAATGGACCCACCCATGATGCCCACCACAGAGTCAGGGAAACAGATGCTGTCTCCCACCTTGAGTCAAGCAAACTGCAAGGACACAGTCCTAAGTGACAGAATTCCCTGCATGTAAGGGCCACACCTGGGTATCAGATGAGGAGTGGGCAGTGCACAATAGAGGGACATGGCTCCTGGACAACATGACTGCTGTACTGTGGCAGTTCAACCTGGCCCGAGGAGGGCACATAACATGTTAGACAGAGTACACAGTGCAGTCTTTGACTCACCCCCTCCTTGCTGCTCTCTGGCCTTCAGCTGCCCATCCAGGTCTGGAAAGACCACCGCCAGGATCCTGAGCATGTGGGGGGTCAGGGTCCGTGTTCCGCCCCTCCTGCGAGGAGGCGACAGCTTCAGCTGGACCCGTGCAATCCTCCGGGTCCAGCCCCGAAGGTCCTGCCACCTCTTTTGGCAGTTGCGGATCCGGCGCTTGTAGACCCCCACGGACCGGACAGCCCGGACGATGTCCTTCCATATCTCATGCTTCCGATGGGCAGAAGCCTGTCAGGATGACAAAGTGATAAGGCCATTACTACACATGCAACATATCCGTGCATGACACAGTTGCATATACATGTCGCAATCACAGGGGCACATGGTGTACCCAGGCAGTGCACGGCTGCCCATGGACAGTTTTCCAGAAGTCACTACATGGTATCATAGCATGGGGAGTAAAACCCTGTTCAGAAGCACTGTCACTGCACCATACCTGTCCAGTGCAAGTCACTACACACTATGGGGGGTGACAACTACTCAGTGAGCCTGCTAGCCAGTGGTGTGCTGACTCTCAGCCTTGCTAGTCAGACAAAATGCACATTCAGAAAGGCAGTGCACAGAACACTCACCTGCTCCCCTGGTGTCCCATACAGCTTGCTGTACTGTGGAAGTAGGCTGTCCAGCAGGGCCTGGTTCTCTTCAAGGCTGAAGGCTGGGGCTCTCTCCACAGTACGTGCCATTGCAGGGTCCAGAGGGGCAGAGACAGCAGCAGTGCAGTGGCAGATGTCGTCCTGGAGCATGTAGTGCAGGCAAGTGGGCTCTCAGGGGAACATGCAGCAATATATATGTGCTGGAGAGGCAGATACTGTCCCTTGTGTCCAAAGTGATAGGTCCAAGTCGTTTGCATCTTCTGAATCTGGCCAATCCATGGAATAGCAGCACCAAAACACGCCCACAGCATCCTTCAAAATTTCAACTTCATGACATACATGATTTTGCAACATTGTTGTGGGTGACCAACTGATTTTCCAGCAACCGACTCGTTCGAATATTCGAAAACGCGTCCGTTGCCAGGCAAGCCCATTGTCAATGGGTGCGCACCGATCGGTCCATTGAGGTACAACGCGCACAGGGGTACAACGCGTACCCGCACACATTGAATGCAATGGGCCGGCCGGAGGCACCGATCGGTCCATTGCAGTACAACGCGCACAGGGGTACAACGCGTACCCGCACACATTGAATGCAATGGGCCGGCCGGAGGCACCGATCGGTCCATTGCAGTACAACGCGCACAGGGGTACAACGCGTACCCGCACACATTGAATGCAATGGGCCGGCCGGAGGCACCGATCGGTCCATTGCAGTACAACGCGCACAGGGGTACAACGCGTACCCGCACACATTGAATGCAATGGGCCGGCCGGAGGCACCGATCGGTCCATTGCAGTACAACGCGCACAGGGGTACAACGCGTACCCGCACACATTGAAAGCAATGGGCCGGCCGGAGGCACCGATCGGTCCATTGCTGTTCAACGCATCACTGTACATGTGACTGGCATATGTCAGCATGCCTGTCTCAGATGGACATATGCCAGCCACAGATAGCTCCCAGGGAGTGAGGGGCACACCTACATCACGACAGCCTGTCCAAACCTTATCATAAGGCATGTAAGGCTGCATTTCCTATTGTGTGTATGTTGGTGTACATGTTGTCCTGTGGGTGTCACCTGTGGGCAGCCACCCCCAGGCTGTGCACGTGTTAATGGGGACAGGATCCTGGGTGTTACGTGTACGTGACCACTGTGATGTGCAACTGTTCATATCTGTGCATGTGCCATGGTCACATTTCACAGTGGTGTTTGTGTATGTCATGTCACATACCCCGTGAGTCCCATGTGGGACGGTATGTTTGAGCCAGGGTGTCCCAGTGGCACAATAGTGATGGCCCTCCACAGTCTTTGTGCATGTAGTGTTTACAATGTCTCTGATTTCATGTGCACAATGGGAGACAGTCTCCACATCCACGTTGTGTGTGCATGGACTCTGATGTTGTGCGTGTGTGTCACAGACGTCCATGGCTCTCCTGCCATGGCAAGTGTGGCCACTACCTGTGGGGGTCATGTTTGTTTTGTTGTGGTGTACACATGATACTCCAGGTGATGCCAGTGTCCATGTGGCATTACAGGGTCCCTGGGAATGTGCCTGTCGTTGAGCTGTGGTGCCTGGGGCACATCTGTCCTCACATGTCACTGGGGGGTGACTGTGACACAGCATCATGATATCCAATGGGCCAACCTGGGACAAATTGATGCCACCTGTAGGACCGTGTTGACAGATGTTGGCCATGTATGTACCATACATGTCGTTCCGGTACTGCACACTTCATGTAGTTGTGCCTCATGATGATGTATGTTGGGATCTTGAGTGTGTTCAATGCCGCATATGTGGGGTGACTGACGATCTTGCTTACTTCTCCTCTGCACTGCAGGGCTCCTGCTGTCCATCGGCCATTCCCAGACCTGGCAACGATGGTGGAACGGGACAGCATCCGACGGTACCGCTTCACCAGGCAGCTGATTGAGGATTTGGCAGTGCAGTTGTCCCCACATTTGCAGCCTGGCCGGCCGTATCCTACAGCGCTGACCCCCAAGGTGAAGGTGATGGCAGCCCTACACTTCTTTGCCACCGGTACCTTCCAACATACTGTGGCGTCTGCTGGTGGGATGTCACAGACCATGTTCAGCCGTGTGCTCCGCGATTTCTTGGCGGCAATGTTGCTCTTCCTGAACCGGTACATCTATTTCCCTAGACTGCGACGACTCACTGACGTGAAGAGTGACTTTTATGCCCTGGGGAGGATGCCGCATGTCATTGGCTCCATTGATGGGACACATGTGGCTTTGGTACCACCACAGGCCCAGGAGCAGGCCTACAGGAACCGCAAGCACTACCACTCGGTCAATGCACTGGTGGTGTGTCTTGCAGACATGACCATCACACACGTGTGTGCCCGTTTCCCTGGTTCAGCACACGATGCCTTTGTGATGAGGAGTAGTCGCATCCCCAGGTTGATGGCACAGATGCAGAACCAGCGTGCCTGGCTTGTCGGTGTGTACTGACTTTGTGCCATTGTGTGTGATCTGATCTGTAGTATTCCGCCCACTTTTCCAAGTCAGCTGATGTGCACTTGTCTGTCCGTAGGTGACTCGGGATACCCCAACATGCCGTGGTTGCTGACACCCCTCAGGAACCCTGTGACACCTGCCCAGATGCGCTACAATGAGGCACATGGTCGGACCAGGAGAGTGATTGAGCGGACCTTTGGTCTCCTGAAGAGCCGCTTCCGCTGCCTGGACAAGACCGGAGGGTCCCTCCCATATGCCCCTGCGAAAGTGTGCAAGATTATCATCGTCTGCTGCATGCTCCACAACCTGGCAGTGCGGAAGGAGTTGCCTCTCATCCAGGATGACGATGACCAACATCCGCCACCTGTGGAGGATCCTGGCCTGGACCACGATGCCAGTGACGATGATGATGATGATGGTGATGGTGATGTCCGCACACAGCTCATCACCAACTTCTTTAGCTGAATGTGAGTATCCTGAGGTGTCATGTCAATGATGTGAGTTGGCATGATGTGTGGGTGGTGCTCTGGTGCTGTTGGAGTGTGTCCATGGGCTACTTGACTGGATGTGTGTTGCGATGTGTGGTGACAGGTGGGCTGTACTCCCCAACAGTGTTGACATGCTAACTTGGTTCTGGGTGGGTATCTTGTAACATGTATTGTGCATGAGTTTTGCTGTTCTGTCCTGTACTCCATTGCTTTTGACTGTGTGTCATTTCTGTCCTTCACAGGGTACTTTCAGATTCGTTTGGTCAACTGTGTCCACCGACAACGTGATTGCACATCCAGGCTGGTAGCTGTTGTGTCCCTACAGGTGATGTGCGCCACACCCATGGACTTCCTTCTGTCTACAGTTGTTGACTGTGTGCCCGCTACCAGGTGGGGTTACCTTGCATCTGTAGTGGTTACGGCATGTTGCTACTGTGTAATAAACCTGTGCTTCACTTAGTGATGTGCGTTGTCTGTGGTCACACATTTGACTGCCATTTGCTTACTGCACCTGTGGGCTACTTGACTACAACTGGGAATGGGTGTGGTGTCTGTGCATTGCACCGTCTTCCCTGGCAACATCAGTGTAGGCAATGAGTCAGATGGCCTAGGTGTGTATGTGTTGTGTAGCCCTGGTGGTGTGTCTCCCTCATATGTGTCACGTTGCCTGTACTCACATGCCTGTGTTGTCCTTGCTGTTGCAGTTCGCATACACAGTGTAATTTTGTTGTTCATCATCCCCATAACAGTACCCACGTTGGAATCACGACAGAGGCAAGTATGGTGTATTATTGTGTTTATTGTGATACATCTGTGATAATAGTGCATAGGATGGATTGTGCTGTACATGAATCTTGCAATCCCAAGTTCCTAGATGAATAGAAAGTCCAGGTAGACAGGATCCCCAGTATCGGGGCCACAGTTGTCTGACACATTGTTCCAACTTGTACTCCCCATGCAATGTGTGGGAGTAGTGTTGCCATCAACAGGGTGAACAGTCTGTGCACAAAGGCGAAAATCCAGAACAGGTTCAGGCTTCCTGGGAGTTGCGCTTGGCCATCAGCCTCTCACTTTCCCCTCCTCGGACGACCCCTCTTCTTGGGGGGGGGCCCTCAAGTGCAGGCTGCTGCGGTGCAGGGGACTCTCCGCCAGAGTCCTCCTCCCTCCCTGTGGCAGTTGCAGTTTGTTCGGTACCAGATGTTGTTGGCACACAGGGAGGTGTGGACTGGTTGCTGTTCATCTGGCGGAGGCATTGTAAAATGTCCCTGTGCACCGCCGTCATCTCATGTAGTACATCCCACTTGGACTCCACGCGGGTCATGTGGGAGTCCACACGTGACATGTGGGAGTCCACACGTGACATGTGTGACTCCACATGGGACATGTGGGAGTCCAAGCGGGCATGATGGGCAGCCTGCTGCTGTTTGATGTCTCTGAGGAGCCCCACTACCTGGCTGAGCTCTCCGGTGCTGGACTGGTACGCATCAGCTATGCGTACCAGTTGTGGGTCTTCATGCACACCAGCAACGTCTGCAAGCAGCGACCTCTGTCTCCCACCCCTCCCACCACCCCTGCTGACATGTGCAGTGTGTGCAGTTGCACGCACAGATAACCCTGGTCCACCTTGGGGGTTGGTGGTGGTGGTGGTGTCCATGGCCCCAGGTTGGTCCAGGGTCACTGCGCTGGTGTTGTTCCTTATTCTGTCCATGTCGGCAGGGATGGTATTCGTGGTGACAGTCGTTGGAGGGGTGGGTGCAGGGGGTGCAGCTGGTGGACCTGCTGGTGCTGCAGCTGGTGGTCCTGCTGGTGCAGCATGTTGACTTGCACCGGATGTGCCAGGTTGTTCTTCATCGTCCGAGGAGGACAGAGGCTGTACGACGCCAGTGAGCTCGGCATCCTCTTGAGCCTGGGACTGGGACTCCTCAGCGTCTGCTGCTGTGTCCCTATCATCACCTGTTTTTGGGAGACACAAACAATGTATGTCATGTTTCTGCAGGCATCAGTGGTTGACACACCTGACAGTTGTGACTGTGCCTCGGGGTGCGGGCCTGTACATTGTATTGTCCTAAGTCGTCACAGTCAGGGGTTGATATTGGTGTGGCACATTGTCCTGCATTATTTGGGCATTTCTATGTATTCTCTGGGGTGTGAACATGGTCTGCATTGATTGTGTTTGGTTGACAGCCAGACCTCCTTCCCACCCACCCACCCACCCAGTCAGTTATCCCACCATGGAACGTGCTTGCATTGCAGGGAGTGTAAGTTGTCTCTCAGGATGTCAGTCAGAGGTGTCCTGCTGTTTGTTGGTGCACAGTTGGCAGCAGGGCCTTGTGCTCCCCGCAGCAGTAGCCAGTGTCAGCCATCTTGTGAGTCCTTCTCCACTCCCTGTGATGTGAGCATGGTTCAGGGTGGTGTTGATGGGCCAGTTGTGAGGCTGAGCAATGTCTGTGACTACGACTCCCATCATGCTATTGCCTCCACCCCCTTCCCAGCATGCCCATGCTTCCTTCCTTTTGACTCTGCTTCCCTGTGGGGTGGGCTGGCTGTGCTGACAGGATGGCTGGGAGTGTTGTCCTGGCAGTTGTTTGGCTAAGAGTCCCAAGAGTGTCCCTGTGCTTCACACAACATAACCCAGGGTGGTGGTGCTTTGTGGGATCTTGTGTTAGGATGGAGGGCATTGCATTCTACCAGGTGGGTACTGTGGAGTTTGTGTTGGGGGGGGGTGTGAGGGGAGGTGCTGGTGACTATGGTCAGTGCTGCAAGTCCCCCTTCCCACCCAGCCAGCCAGCCAGATATCCCACCATGGAACGTGCTTGCATTGCAGGGAGTGTAAGTTGTCTCTCAGGATGTCAGTCAGTGGTGTCCTGCTGTTTGTTGGTGCACAGTTGGCAGCAGAGCCTTGTGCTCCCCACAGCAGTAGCCAGTGTCAGCCATCTTGTGAGTCCTTCTCCACTCCCTGTGATGTGAGCATGGTTCAGGGTGGTGTTGATGGGACAGTTGTGGGGGGGGGCAATATGTGTGAGTGCGACTCCCATGATGCTATTGGCTACACTGACTTGGCCAGCATACACAGAATTCCTTCCTTTGAGTGGTCTTCACTGTGTGTTGGTGTTGTTGTGGTGGCTACATGTGTGGATGTGTGTGTTAGTTCTATTTGTGCCACTGCCTAGCTGTAGTTGTGGTTGTGTTTGTACATGTGTTGGCACAGTTGGATGTGACTTTTTTGATGGCATGTGTTGTGTTTATCTGACTGACATACACATTTTGGGATGATTCTGTTCTAGTTGCTGTGTAATTGCTATGAGTGCATGGTTTGACTCTCCCCTTGACAGTGATGTGTGTGTTTTGTGGCAGTTTATTGTGTACATTTGTTGTGTACTCACCAGGCTCTGGGATGTCCTCTAGTCCATATACGCTCACTGGCGGAAGGATGGCCCGCACCTTCTCCTCCCAGGGCCTGAGGTATACTGGCTTGGCAGGAGGGCCACTGCCGGTGTATTGGCTCAGGTGGTAGTCTTTCTTGAGCAGCTCCCGGACCCTCCTGCGCACGTCATACCACCTGTTCTGGATGTCGGTCTTTGTGCGCCGACATGGTGATTGGGCGTTCACCCTGTTGATGATCCTCTCCCACATCTTGGTTTTCTGCGACATGGGGGTCTGTTGGACCAGAGTGCCAAACAGCTGTGGCTCCACCCTGAGGATCTCGTCTACCATGACTTCCAATTCACTATCTAGGAACTTGGGATTCTTCTTGGGGGGCATGGTGATGGGTGGTGATAGTGGGTGATGTGTGTGTTGGTGTGCAGGTGAGGGTGTGTGGGTGTGTGTTGTGCTGGGTGTATGTGAGGTAGGTATTTGTTGGTGTGCTGCTGGTGTGTGGCTTGTGTGAGGGATGAGCTGTGGGTGTGTGGTTGCTTTCTCTTGGGTGCTGGCAGTGGAATGGCATTTGCAAAGGCTCATGGTAGTGATTTGTGTCCTTTATATAGGTGGAGTTGTTGGTGTGTCTTTGTTCTCTGTCCCCACCCCCCAGTATTTATTGGCTTGGTAATTGCTTGTTTGGCCTTTTTTTGGTTGATTTTTCCTTTGTGCTGTTTGTGTATGTTGGAAACGTTCTTGTGACCGAGTCGGACCCTGCATTGGTCTCGTACGGTGTTTTCCGTTTCGTTCACGCTGTGTTTGTGCAGTTTTGTATGCTGCGTACGCGTCGGTCGCGGTGTATTGTGTTGCTTCGGCTCGGTTTTGTATGCGTGTCGGTCGTACGGCTTGTCCTCCGTCCGACTCGGTCGTGTTTTCGCGCCTTGCATCGTACTTTGCAGGTTGGAGTTGGCGGGTACGATTCGGTCGGATTTGTTCCGGGTGCGTGTCGGTCGGTTGGATTCGCGTGTTTTTCCGGCCGGATTGCTATTTTCCGAGCGGGTCGGTCGGTCGGCTTGGTTTCCTGACGTGTCGGTCGGATTTATCGCGGCTTGCATCGTACTTGGCGTGTCGGGCGCCACTGGTACGTGTCGGTCGGTATTTTTTCCGGATCCGAGTCGGTCGGTGCTTTTCCGGCCCGAATCGGAATCGACCCTTAGTGTTATTAAGTGTTTGATATATTTTTTGACAATCTAGGTATACATAAATTGATGTTGTATTATTTTGTAATGTTTTACCCTTTGTGTGTTTTAAGCTAACATATGTTAAATTTAATTGTTAACAATCTTAATAGTTGTTTTGTAGTTTCGGTAAGTCTTGTTTTTGAGTTTATATGTTTTTAATTATTGGTGGGATGTTGAGTTTGTGGGAGAGTAGGGTTGGAAGATATTTAATTATATATTCGAATTTTTGTATATATTTTTACAACTTGTTTAATTTAATTGGTTATTAGATTAATGATTAGGCAAAGTATTTATTTTTGCATTATTTGATTAATATGTTTTGCTATTGATACTGCTATTAATTTTTCCTAATAGTTCATTAGAATACCAGTTATGCAACTTTTTAATTCATTAATTATGTAATGATTTTTAATTGGTAATTTACTTATGTATTAGGTAATTATAACAATAATTGTTTTGATTCTTTCCTAAATCCTTAAAGGGCATCTTTTGACTGGGTGTTATTCTTGGGCGGCAGCACTTGGCTTTATTAATTTACAAAATAGTTGTTATTCCTTCCACATCTTTTGAAGGGGACAGATTGAGCCTTTAACATTGAAGAGATGGTTTTGCTTTGGTTTCCAGAGAATTAGCAGCTCCTTTTCCTTGCACCCCTACCCCAGAGACCAGAGTAACAGCCCTTCTCACACCAAGATATAGCTGAACAGTAGTGATATTCGGGGTGGTAGAAACATCCGGTAGACAGGCATAGGAAACTGTCACTATGTCCACAGAAACAGGTAACAAATAATACAGTTTCCTGGACGCCTCCTTAGTGGCATGCTTCAAATTGAAAACTGGAAAATTATTTGTCAATGACACTCTCTGGGTTTCTTCTAAGAGACTTAGGGGCCGATTCCGATCTCGGCCGTTAGGGCTCCGAATCGGATTCGGCATAACCGGATCCGATTCGGAGCCCTATTTCCCGACCGATTCGTACGCGCGTCCGGACGAGCGAGTACGATGCGAAAGCGCCGACCGACTCGTTCGGGAGTCCCAACCGCTCCGACCGACTCGTTCCCGGGTCGAACCGCACCGACCGACTCGCTCGGACACGACTCGCACCGCGCAATGGAGACGTTCCCCGGCCGGGTAAGTACGATGCGCGCCGCGAGCAGTCCGACCGACACGCGCCGCTCGGCTCGAAAGAGCAGTCAGAGCCGTACTTCGGGGGTCCATGTCGGACCCCCCTGTACGCGTAGCAGCGCGAGGCGCACACAGGGGGGACCCATGGGTCCCCCCTACCTGTGCGTGTACGGCGCGAGTCGCTTCACCGCGTACCCGCTGTAGGGGGCGCCCTTGTTCACCTCGCACCCATTGAGGCAATGGGAGCCCACGTACGCGTTGTACGACCGGCTCCCATTGACTTCAATGGGAGTCCGACCGACTCGAGTCCGATAGCATACGGACGCATCGTACTCGTTCGGTCGGGCTGCACGGGTCCGATTCGGTCGGAAATCTCTCCGGGTCCGGCTCGGTCGGAGAGATTTCCGGCCCGAATCGGAATCGGCCCCTCAATATAGCTTTCCAATTAATTTAATTATGTTCAATTTATTTATGTTTTCAGTTTTTTTTCCTAATGGAAAAGGCTGAAAATCAGGTGACCATCATATTACTGCCATAAGTAGATACCTGAGCCTGAAGCGGGCGAACTCTGAATGAGCACTATTGGGGAAGAAGTTTCCAAAGTATTTACCAAGATTTCCTTAATCCTATCAATGTGTATTACTGCAGATGTGGATGCCTACTGGGTACCTTTTTGTGGATCATGAGGACTACTTCCCTGTGCCCATTCTTTAATGAGTTTCTAATTATTCACTAGTATTAACGAAGATTGCATAAAGTACACTACTTCTCAATTGGAGAATAAATATATATTGGGAGGACTTTGTATCAAGTCCACAATTATACACATATTATACAAATTTGTGTTAATGCTTTATAAATTGCATGAGTTTGAAATAAGCCAGTTGGAAGTTCTAATTTTCTTTTATTGCCAATTTGTAGCTTGTCAGTAGCTTCAAGGGTGAAGTTAATGGAGGGCCCAACTGGACCATCTGAGATGGATGTATTTTTGGGTGAACAGACATAATATCAAGTTGGAAATATCGAGTAGCAGTAATATCGAGTCCAAAATCTCGGACTACAAAAATATCGACAGTCAGAATATCGTTATCAAGAATATCAAGTTGAAGGTCAGTAATATCGTTTTTAAAAATATCGAAGTAATTAATATCTTTAGCAAAAATATCGTTGTTAAAAATATCCTTGTTTTATTTAGTGTTATGTATTTTAATGTGTATTTTATATATATGTGTTCTATTTTTTTGTGTAAGTATTGCATTTGGTTTTTAATATATGTGTTACATTTTTAGAAGTTAATAAAAAAATGTAAGTACATTTTGCGTTTCAGTTCCTTAGCGGGTTGTGGGTTTATAGGGGACTAGGGTGGGAAGTAATTTAATTATAATAAATTTAATAATAATTTTTATGTTATTAATTTATTTTAATTAATTTTTGCGTTTTTGTTCCGTAGCAGGTTGTGGGTTTATAGGGAATAGGGTGGGAAGTCATTTAATTACAATTAATTAATAAATACATTTGAATAATTAATATTTCTGTATTTTATATTGTTAATTGTGGTAATTAATTAATTAATAATTAGTTATTAATTGGTTGTTAATTATTAATAATTATTTGGTAATTATTTGGTAAATATCTTAATTGTGTAATTATTTTAGGAGCAGGTTGTGAGTTTATAGGGGAATAGGGTGGGAAGTAATTTAATTATAATTAATTAATTAATATTTTTATTAATTAATATCTATGTATTCAATATTTTATATTGTTAATTGTGGTAATTAATTTATTATTAATTAGTTATTAATTGGTTGTTAATTATTAATAATTAATTGGTAAATATCTTATTTGTGTAATTTTTTTAGGAGCGGGTTGTGGGTTTATAGGGGAATAGGGTGGGAAGTAATTTAATAATTATTCATTCATTTATATTTTTTATTATTTGATATTTATGTACTTAAAATGTTATACTGTTAATTGTGATAAATAATTTATTGGTAATTATTTATTAATTGGTTATTAATAATTATTAATTAATTATTAATAATGTTATTTGTATTATTTTTTTAAGAGTGGGTTGTGGGTTGATAGGGAGTAGGCTGGGAAGTAATTTAATTATAATATATTTTATTACATTTTTATTATAATATTTATTTTAAGTTGTTTTATAGTGTTAATAGTGTGAATTAATTTATAATTGATTGCTTTTAAATTGCTTGTTAATTTTAATTAATTATTAATTAATTATGTTAATATTAATAGTGTTATGTTTTACAATATTGGTGGTGTCATTTATAGGGGAATATGGTGGGAGTTAAATTTCTTTTTTTTAATTAATTGTTTGATAATTAATTTTAATTATTTTGCTTGAGTGGGAATAGTAAATTATTCACCTGTGCAATCTAACACTTTCCTTACTGTTGCATTTGCTGGAGTGGGATAGTAAATTATTCCTCTCCGCTATCCAACACTTTCCCTACTGTTGCTATTGCTGGAGTGGGAATAGTAATTTTTACCCCTCCGCTATCCAACACTTTTACTACTGTTGCACTCACTGGAGTGGGAATAGTAAATTATTCCCCTTCGATATCCAGAACTTTCCCTACTGTTGCACTCGCTGGAGTGGGAATAGTAATTGTTACCCTTCCGCTATCCAACACTTTCTCTACTGTTGCACTCCTTGGAGTGGGAATAGTAAATTATTCCCCTCCGCTATCCTACACTTTCCTTACTGTTGCACTCCCTGGAGTGGGAATAGTAAATAATTCCCCTTTGCTATCCAACACTTTCCCTACTGTAGCATTTGCTGGAGTGGGAATAGTAATTTTATCCACTCTGATATCCAACACTTTCTCTACTATTGCACTCTCTGGAGTGGAAATAGTAATTTTTACCCCTACGCTATTCAACACTTTCCCTACTGTTGCATTCTTTGGAGTGAGAATAGTACATTTTATACCCTCTGCTATCCAACACTTTCCCTACTGTTGTTATCTGTGGAGTGGAAATAGTAATATTTATCCCTACGCTATCCAACACTTTCCTTAATGTTGCACTCCCTGAAGTGAGAATAGTAAATTATTCCCCTACGATATCCAACACTTTCCCTACTGTTGTACTTGCTGGAGTGGGAATAGTAAATTATTCCCCTCCGCTATCCAACACTTTTCTTACTGTTGCACTCCCTGGAGTGGGAATAGTAAATTATTCCCCTCCGCTATCCAACACTTTCCCTACTGTTGCACTCCCTGGAGTGGGAATAGTACATTTTATACCCTCTGCTATCCAACACTTTCCCTACTGTTGATTATCTGGGGTGGGAATAGTAAATTATTCCCCTCCGCTATCCAAAACTTTCCCTACTGTTGCACTCGCTGGAGTGGGAATAGTAATTGTTACCCCTCCGCTATCCAACACTTTCCCTACTGTTGCACTCTTTGGAGTGGGAATAGTAAATTATTCCACTCCGCTATCCAACACTTTCCCTACAGTTCTACCTGCTGGAGTGGGAATAGTAAATTATTCCCCTCCGGTATCCAACACTTTCCCTTCTGTTGTACTTGCCGGAGTGGGAATAGTAAATTATTCCCCTCTGCTATCCAACACTTTCCCTACTGTTGCACTCGCTGGAGTGGGAATAGTAATTTTATCCCCTCCGCTATCCAAAACTTTCCGTACTCTTGCACTCTCTGGAGTGGTAATAGTAATTTTTACCCCTATGCTATCCAACACTTTCCCTACTGTTGCAATCTCTGGAGTGGGAATAGTAAATTTTATACCCTCTGCTATCCAACACTTTCTCTACTGTTGCACTATCTGGAGTGGGAATAGTAAATTATTCCCCTCCGTTATCCAAAACTTTCCCTACTGTTGCACTCGCTGGAGTGGGAATAGTAATTGTTACCCCTCCGCTATCCAACACTTTCCCTACTGTTGCACTCTTTGGAGTGGGAATAGTAAATTAGTCCACTCCGCTATCCAACACTTTCCCTACAGTTCTACCTGCTGGAGTGGGAATAGTAAATTATTCCCCTCAGCTATCCAACACTTTCCCTACTGTTGTACTTGCTGGAGTGGGAATAGTAAATTATTCCCCTCTGCTATCCAACACTTTCGCTACTGTTGCACTCGCTGGAGTGGGAATAGTAATTTTATCCACTCCACTATCCAACACTTTCCCTACTGTTGCACTCTCTGGAGTGGGAATAGTAATTTTTACCCCTATGCTATCCAACACTTTCCCTACTGTTGCTATCTGTGGAGTGGAAATAGTAATATTTATCCCTACGCTATCCAACACTTTCCTTAATGTTGCACTCCCTGAAGTGGGAATAGTAAATTATTCCCCTACGCTATCCAACACTTTCCCTACTGTTGTACTTGCTGGAGTGGGAATAGTAAATTATTCCCCTCCGCTATCCAACACATTTCTTACTGTTGCACTCCCTGGAGTGGGAATAGTAAATTATTCCCCACCGCTATCCAACACTTTTCCTACTGTTGCACTCCCTGGAGTGGGAATGGTACATTTTATACCCTCTGCTATCCAACACTTTCCCTACTGTTGATTATTTGGAGTGGGAATAGTAAGTTATTCCCCTCCGCTATCCAAAACTTTCCCTACTGTTGCACTCGCTGGAGTGGGAGTAGTAATTGTTACCCCTCCGCTATCCAACACTTTCCCTACTGTTGCACTCTTTGGAGTGGGAATAGTAAATTATTCCACTCCGCTATCCAACACTTTCCCTACAGTTCTACCTGCTGGAGTGGGAATAGTAAATTATTCCCCTCCGCTTTCCAACACTTTCCCTACTGTTGTACTTGCTGGAGTGGGAATAGCAAATTATTCCCCTCTGCTATAAACACTTTCCCTACTGTTGCACTCGCTGGAGTGGGAATAGTAATTTTATCCACTCCGCTATCCAAAACTTTCCGTACTCTTGCACTCTCTGGAGTGGGAATAGTTATTTTTACCCCTATGCTATCCAACACTTTCCCTACTGTTGCACTCTCTGGAGTGGGAATAGTAAATTTTATACCCTCTGCTATCCAACACTTTCCCTACTGTTGCACTATCTGGAGTGGGAATAGTAAATTATTCCCCTCTGCTATCCAAAACTTTCCCTACTGTTGCACTTGCTGGAGTGGGAATAGTAATTGTTACCCCTCCGCTATCCAACACTTTCCCTACTGTTGCACTCTATGGAGTGGGAATAGTAAATTATTCCACTCCGCTGTCCAACACTTTCCCTACAGTTCTACCTGCTGGAGTGGGAATAGTAAATTATTCCCCTCCGCTATCCAAAACTTTCCCTACTGTTGTACTTGCTGGAGTGGGAATAGTAAATTATTCCCCTCTGCTATCCAACACTTTCCCTACTGTTGCACTCGCTGGCGTGGGAATAGTCATTTTAAACACTCCGCTATCCAACACTTTCCCTACTGTTGCACTCTCTGGAGTGGGAATAGTAATTTTTACCCCTATGCTATCCAACACTTTCCCTACTGTTGCTATCTGTGGAGTGGAAATAGTAATATTTATCCCTACGCTATCCAACACTTTCCTTAATGTTGCACTCCCTGAAGTGGGAATAGTAAATTATTCACCTACGCTATCCAACACTTTCCCTACTGTTGTACTTGCTGGAGTGGGAATAGTAAATTATTCCCCTCCGCTATCCAACACTTTTCTTACTGTTGCACTCCCTGGAGTGGGAATAGTAAATTATTCCTCTCCGCTATCCAACACTTTCCCTACTGTTGCACTCCCTGAAGTGGGAATAGTAATTTTATCCCCTCCGCTATCCAACATTTTCCCTACTGTTGCTGTTAATGTAGTGTCAAATGTAATTGTAAAAGATTATAATATTTTAAATTATTATATATATATTTTATTTTTATTTTACTGGTATATGTATATATATATGTATTTATAATTTTTAGTATGTTTCTAATATTTTATAATTTATTATAATAATTATTTATAAATATTATTAAAGTAAATTTATATATTATAATTTATATATGTATGTTTAATTATTTTTAACAATATATTTATTATTTTAAACATTTCCTAATAATTCTAACTATGTTTTTTAATTACATGTATTATTTACTTTATTTTACATTATTTTTAAGCATTTAAAAAAAACGATATTTTTGACAACGATATTTTTTTCCCGATATTTTTGTACTTACCATGATGTAGATAGGACTTCGATATTCTGGACAACGATATTTTTGTCCCGATATTTTTGTACCTCGACATTTTTGTTGTTGATATTCTGTCAGTGATCCGTATTTTTGCTTTTTGCGCTTTGATGAAACTTCTGGAAACAGGGCTCTCAATACACTCAACTCAGAAGGCCTGATTACGAGTCTAGAGATCGGAGGACCGCCAGACTTGTAGGGGTGCGGTGACGGCAGTCCAGCCACTGCAGCACCGGCGGTCTGACCACCCCATTATGAGTTGGGCGGTCGGACCGCCCTGAGACTGCCACCACCACTAGGGGACTGCCATTCCCTGGTAGTTTTGCGGTGGTCACAGTCCGCAATATGCTTGGCATATTATGAGTTTCCTCTCCACCGGCACTGCCATGGATTTATTTATTTATTTATTTATTTATTTATAACGTTTTATATAGCGCGAACATGACCCACGCGGGTATCAGAGCGCTTTACAATATACAGTTATTAAACATTAGATGGTTGAGGTAGTATACATACATTCGGTATTCGCCATTCAGTACAAAAGAGGTAGATAGTAGTATATGGGTAGCATAGGTGACTAGTAGTCAACATTTGAAAGGATTTATATAGCGCTGGCTAGACCCGGAGGTATCAGAGCGCTTTACATGAGAATCAGAACATAGTTGCAGGTTACATCGTTACAAAGGTTACACAGTTATTAGTGCATAGCTACATAATTACATGTTAGGTCGAGAAAAAATAAGGACATATACGTAAGGGAAAAAGCAGGCAAGGGGAGAGATACAAGGAGAGAGGGGGTAGGAGCAGGGGGAGTAGACATAGAATGAAGGGAGGAAAGAGGAGGGGGAGGGTGAAAGACACAGCAAGAAAGAAGAGGGGGAGGGTGACGGTGCACAAACCGGTAAACACGTAATAGCTGCGTCCAAAGTCCAGTAAACTGTGATCTGGAGACTGCTCCTTCATGTACACCATGGCAGATAGGAAACAAAGGGGGCCCTAGAGGGCCCCCGGTGCCTCCTCTGCATGTGGATGCATACAGAGGGGCAAAACATGTGCCCCCTCCTACGTGCATGCACAATAGTTCCTGCACGGCGTGGACTTTCGAGTACATGCCGTGCTGGAACCTTGTTGTTCGGTCCCATTGCGGTGCCTTTTGGCACCGCTGCTGGACCGCCATGCTGCCCTCCCAACCACTTTTACATCATAATCTGGCGGGTGGGCAGCGGCGAGTTTCGGCGGTGCGGAGGCGTGTCGGGGGCGGGCCGCCCGCTCCTGCACTACCAAAACTTGTAATCGGGCCCAGAGTGAGAATTTTTATTAATCAGTAAATCAGCAAAGTCCTCTATATCAAGCACTGAAGGCTCCTCTGCATTGGCTCCCCTTGATTCTTATTCTGGAAGTATTAGTAAGAGCTGTACTGAAGTAGGGATAGTTGGAGAGGTGGAATCAGCCTAATTTGTTAAAATAATAAGAAAGCCCAACCCTCCCTAGTATTGTTCAGGGATCAGACTACTAATGAAAACTCTGAGAACATTTTTATAAAGTGGTGTATTTTTTAGCACAATATATATAAATGTGGCTACAGAGCTGTAGGCATTGAAGGCAGTTAAAAAACGTCATAAAAGATGTTCACTGATTAACTTGATTACTATATCCCAATCCCATTTATTTCCCAACTGTGTACATTCCAAGGAGATTTGAGTACTATTTTATGACTAAGAGAGGCACCTTGAAATGGCACGATGGAAAAAATAAACATTTCACAGATTCCACAATCTCTGGGTGCAGATGGCAGAGCCAAATTCACAAAGCAGAACTTCTGCTCAAGTTACAGAGACCTTTTAGCTTGAGTATGTAAACAAATTAACGAATGTGCCTGATTCAGGCTTCAGACAGAAGTAATGGCAATGTTATCAATAGCTTTGTCCACATAGAAAATGACATTTCTCCACATGAAACATTAAATAGCAACCTCAGCACACTAGCACCAATAAAACAACATCACCAGTAAGTATCACAAATACAATTTTAAATATATTTTGAAAATACAATATTTTTGCTATCAAATACTTTTCCTAAAACTAGATAAACCAAAATAGCAGACGCAAAAAATGGACCCTAAATGCAACCTTTTCATTTTTTTTTACACTTGAATGGATTCCACCTTGCATGAGCCACATAGGATTATTAGGAATTTCACCATTATACCAGGGATGGTGCCAAATATGCCTTGCCTGATGTGCAATACAATTTTGGAAACATGTTAAATGTTAGTCAGACTTATAGAGCGCACTATCACCCAACGGGCATCCTGGCGCTGAGGTACATTAGTTTAGCTTACACAAAGATTGCAGTAAAAAATGCAGTTGCTGATAAAAACAGGTCTATACAGCACCATTAGGAAAGAGCCAGGTCTTTAATTTCTTCCTAAACTGCAGGAGGTCTTCTATCTGTCTGAGACTATTAGGTAGTGCATTCCACAGCCGGGCGGCTGACACACTAAAAGCTCTTCCTCCTAGTTCAGTTATTTTAAACTTGGGTACTTTTATTAGTTTAGCTGCGGAAGAGCGCAGACCACAACATATATCTATGTATTACAATTACGCTAATGAGGTGTTTTACTTTGCTTTTGGTTTAAATTAAAAGATTTATAAAAAAATAAAAATAAAAATGCAAAAAATATTATAAGTACCCCATTGTGCCAGGGCAGAATTATCTCATGGTTGTAGAGCATCATGCCACAGATGTCCTTAATATGCCACAAATTATCATGATTGTGGTATAGATTGTATTGCACAAAGTGCAAGCAGCATTGTACCAAGAACACACACAATATGCCAAGAATTAGCCCCATTTAGATGCCAGCATGCAGAGGTGGTCAGAATTATGCGTAGAAAGCCCAAAATATGCAGAGGAATATACACCTTTTTGACTACGGAAAGCATTGTACCAGCATCATTGATCCTGAGGCCCACAAAGCCATAAATTACCAAAATAATTGCAGACTAAAAATATTCTTGGTGTGGGACCTATCATCCACATCCAAGGTTGATGGATGCTATTTGCCTGGTGGAAGCTCCAGGTGTAAAGTAAACCTGAGGGTAGGAGCGGACCTGAAAGGAGGAACATCAAGGCACACCATATACACCAGGCACCTTCACACTCTCATTCACACACACCTATGTAGACATGTGAACATGCTGGAACACACAAATTTGTAAACACACGTTCGCACACACAAACACATGTACACCTTCTCTGATAGCCCCTGCTGAATAGACATCATTTTGGGAAAGTATCTGCCTCTTCACCTACCACAGTTCTACTGTTGTGTGTCTACGGCTGTCAGTCCAGAGCCAGAGTAGCACTAAAGAACTGCCAGATTCCTCACCTCATGGCCTCTTTCTCATCCTCGACTCTCTCTGGATCTACTCACGACTGGCTGACAGGATATTCAATTATCTACATGGAAGACTGAGACCAAGGCACAACATAAACTAGTGATCCTTTAAAGGGGTGTGGAACCTGCACACTGTAATGTGGAAACTGTCCCCGACAGAGCTGGGTCAGTTCAGAAAACAGCAGTCTAAAAATCCCTCACCCACAGTCTCAGAAGTTCAAGAGACTCTCGCCTCAGAAGAGGGTCAGCAAGGACAGCAGCAAGCCAAATTCCCCTCAACTTCAGAAGAGGTTCAGCATCCACTATAGCAATCAAATCATCTCTTGGTCTAACAACAGCCACAGCACTGTCACCATAAGTGCAAGGCTCCATCACCCCGAAGACAGGTAAAGGGTGAGTAATAGCAGTGCAAGCAGCCATAACACACAACTGGCTCAAGATGGACAACAGCAGTCCAACTGTCAGATTAAGTAGAGTAAAGGCAACAAATATGCAAAGCCCCCTTGATTCCAGAGCAGACTCAACACAGATATCAGCAGTCAAAGCAACTTTCACTTTAAGAAAAGTTGGAACAGGTACAGCTTTGGAAGAAAAAGTGCAACTGTCTCTCACACAGAACCAGTTCAGAACATACCGCTGCTGTTTACACTTCCATCACTTACAGAGGAAGCTTAGCAGAAGCCGCAAAAGTGCAAGTGTACTTCACCCTCAAAGGGAGAGGATGTGACATAAGGGCTGAAGCTGCCCTTTTTGGAACAGGTTTGAGTCAAGGTGTTGGCTCAACATCCTCTGATTATGGGGAAATCACTTGACCTCCTGGTGCCTAAAAAAAAATCAAAATTAATGTGTTTTTGTGTAATGTAACTGCTGCTCATGGAAAGCGCTCCAATACCTGTGGGTTGAGTTTGCCCTATATAAAACTGCCAAAAAGAATAAAAGAGGTAGTTGAGCATGGATGTCCGAAATCTATCTATTCTTACCTTCAAAACAGGTTTAGCATGTACAGAAGAAGTGCAAGGCTCTAAATATGAGTTAGGCATAGTGGTACCTCATGCGAGGGTAAATACTGCATGACATTAACAAATTGTCTGATCACAAAACCACCTCTGATTTTTAGCACATGTGCTAAATTCAGCATTTCCGTGGTCCACATCCGCTATTTAAGGAATGTGCTATTTACCGTGTGTGATATTTACCGTATGTGAAAAAGAATGCATGTGGTAAATAACACCAAATTACCAGTATGAGAGTTCATCAAGAACCAGTGGAAAGTACCACCTTAAAAGACCTGCAGTCAAAAGCAAGTGGCAAAAAATCCTGAAAGTGTAGGGAATGAAAGAAAAGCTGTAAAACAATACAAAAAACTAAGACCATCACAACAATGCAAAAACACAATACATGCACTGTTTGAGCTGAAAACATTTACATTTAACATACCTGCACACAGGGCCAGACCTACATTAACAATACACATCATGGATGCAGCACTGCTAGGGCACTTCATCATGCTATGCCAGACCCAGATTTTGCGGCAACAAACCATGCAGCAATAGGATAAAAATCAGGCCACAAATCAATCTCAAATGGTGCAGCATCACAGGATGAGAGCCAGGATTGACAGAGTACGGCTGGATCCCATACATATGTGTCAGGTTGAGATCGAGAGGATTCACAGGCTCAATATGGGCACCATATATAACATATTTTCATCATTACGGATACCCTGGAGCCCAACATAGGGATCCACTGTCATCCCCCTTTCAGAAGATGCTAGCAATACTAGAATTCTTTGCAGTAGGCACCACACAGCACACAGTAGGATTGATGCATGACATTTCTCAGTCAACCATTAGCAAAATACTCTACTAAGTGACGGATGCTTTTCAGAGAGTGAGTAAGAGGCATATACAGTTCCCCTTGGACACACACACAGGTAATTCCAGCAAACCAAACCTTTATGCTACAGCAGGATATCCTGACATCCTAGGGTCAATTGTCTGCACGCATGTACAGCTGGTGGCCTGACATAGAAGCAAGTGTGCTAAAACCGTAAAATGAAGCACACTATTACTGTGAAAATGCTGTGTGATGTGGCTCTGTGTATACTGAACTGCTGTGTTAGGTGCTCTGGATGAAACCACAATGTAATGACCCCAACAAGATGCAACCAGTCATACTGAAGTAACACATTACCCTTAAGGCACTGGGCAGACAAATCAATCCTTCATCATCAAGATTAAAATGCATTATGATTGTTGTAGTCCATTCTCAATACATGTCAGCAGTACCATTAGAGAGTTGTTAGCTGCTAAGACAACACATTGGATCAAACTGAGTATGTGCAACACATTTTTTTTTTCACGGAGTTTTATATAGCGCGAACTTGACCCGAAGGTATCAGGTATCAGAGCGCTTTACATAGCACCAGTTGAGTTACATGAGGACACATTCATTTTTTGTTAGGCACGGGGAGATTAAGTGATTTGCCCAGAATCACAGGATGTTCAGCGTCATTGCCGAGACTCGAACCGGGTTCCCCAGATTCGAGGTCAACCGCCCTAGCAGTTAGGCCAACTCCTCTCCCTCACAATGTTGATGATGCTCAGCCAAGACAACTTATCAACAACTATATGTACTTCCATTGTGTCTCTTACTTTAGATTTCTCCAAACTCAAGACCTTATTTCATGTCTTCCATGCCAGACATGTTGAGGATGGAGTGCTTAATTTGAGCCGGTGGTTTCTGGTGCTCAGCATCGGCACTTAATCGTCAACACCGGCACTTTTCACAAGCACCAGTTAAGGACGCATTCACATTAATTTACAGTAGGCACGGGGGATTAAGTGATTTGCCCAGAATCGCAGGATTTTGAGCCAACACCGAGACCTGAACCTGGCTCCTGAGCTCTGAAGGCATCAGCTCTGACCATTACGCCACATCCTCTCCCCACTTTCATGGTTAGTAGTTGGTTGTTTTAGGCGCCGCTAACAGGAGAAATGGGCTGGTACAAGCTACCTCTTGAGGAGAGCCCCAGCACTTATTTTTTACAAATTAACCACTGTGAGGATGGTCATAATTTTATCCTCCCACAACTTGAGGTTGAGCTGAGGTGGATAACTACCACCAGCCATGCTTTACTGCTTGTGCTTGGCAACTGGCTTGGGTACCTAGATTTTCCGGGCTTAGAACCTATTTTTAATGTTCTCAACATCAAGTGAATATGTTGATTCAGTATTGATTTTGTCCATTATCTCCTTTCACGAACATTTGGTAGCATCTTCAGCATGAGATGGCACATTAGATGGTCATGGTATGTTACTTCCTCCTTGGCCAGGACCTTCAGCTCAGGATCCATAAACTTGTATTTCCTTTCTCTGCCTGGGTCCATGATGGATGAGTCTGGCAGGTTTCTGCATTTGATTACTGAGTGACATCAGAGAATGGTAGTGGGTTCTATTTGTCTTATTTCAGGGTGCCCTGTCCACACAAAATAAATACATGCATACTCCCACATAGGAAAAAGTTGTTGGTGTGCTCTCAAGGTATCCTAAGTTAATTTTGTGTATTGCTCTGGCTGTTTCTGTTCTCTAGGGATTAATTTCCTCACTTTAGGAACTTCCAATGGCTGAAAATGGGCGATTCCTGATGTTATGGGCATGTACTATTTATCGGGTACGGTATTTACCACATGCGCTAAATAACATACATTCGGTATTTATTACATGTGCTAAATCAAGATTCAGCTATATATAGTAAAAACTCATAATCAGTGTTATTTAACATGTTATTTACTGAGCACAGAGGAATCAGTATTTACCTTAAGGGTAAGTTTACTGGGTTTTACAACTAAACTCATTATCGGGGCCTAACTGTCTCTCATCATTTGGGCATATACAACACAGTCAACGTCATTGGAAACATCCCTCACACTGAACAGGTTGAGGATTGGAAGCAGAAGTATCAGTGTCTCACAACTATAGAACAAGTATACATCAGTCAACAGAAGTGCAAATATCCCTCATTTTCAGATCATGGACAACAACAGCAGTGCAATTGTCTCTAAAACAAAACAGATTGATGGCAGACAACTGGTGCCCAAGCAATCAATCCCCTCAACACTGGTATAGCACAGACAGCAAAAATGCAAATGCCCATTACATTTAGCACAAGTTTAGCATGGAAAGTAACAATGCAAATGTATGTCACTCAAAGATTAGGTATTGAAGAGTCGGGGGAAGTAAACAGGTCCATCAACCAGGGAACATTCTCAGCACTGACATTTCCACTGCAAGCACTTAACACGCAGAACAGGTTTAGAATGAGCAGCCATAGTGCCAGTCTCTCTCAACCAGGTTACCTCATCATCAGAACAGGTGTTAGATGTGCAGATGCAGAACAAATATGACATTCTCAGACCATTTAAAGCACACAAAACAGAAGTCCACATTTCCTTCAATGTCAGAACAGGTTCATCATGGTCAGCATAAATGGAAGCACCACTCATCCTTAAATAGGCATATCACAGGTAGCAGAATTACCATGGTTTCCACTCTGAAAATAGGTACAGCACAGAGAGCAGCTGTAAAATTATCCTTCACCAAAAAAACAGAGGGGCATATTTATGAGCCCCTTGTGACGCCGAAGCATCACTTTTTGTGACACTCCGGCAAGGCAAACCACAAAATCATATTTATGAGGCCATGCAAAGACACTTTGCATGACTTTGAATGGCCTCATAGATATGGAGTGGGCAAGGAAGTGCAATTCATTGTGTTGCCTTACTCTTTGCTAGGAGGTGCCCCATAGGGGTTGTGGTGGGTGTTCCCAAGCAACACCCATGGATTTTGACGCTTCCCCAGATTTATAAGACCTTGTACACCTGGGGATGTGCCAAAACCTTCCTCCTCAGGGGAAGCGCAATGAGTAAAAATAACTTTATTTCTTCTCATTTTGTCCTCTTTCCATATTGTGTGCTGCATTCTGCACCACACATAGACAGAAGAAAAAGCCTCCCAGGATTGTTTTTGTGCAGAAATGTGCTCCTTCCTGAACAAAAGCAATCCTGCTGAAAACTCAGGCACCCTCGCAACATGGTGCAAGGGTGCCTGCGTTGGTGCTAAGTTGCCCAAATGGCGCCAGCGCAAAGGGAAAGGACAGGAATGCACCGTATTAGATAAATACAGTGCATTCCTGCCCTTTCATATTAATGTAGAGCAGTGCAGCATGGGGATTGCTGCGTTGTCCTACACCCAATCCCCATAAATCTGCCCCAGAAGCATTACCACAAGAGTCACTCATCTTCAGGACACATTTATCAAAGGCAGTATAAATGAAAGTCTTAACACATCCAGGACATTAACAGAATCAACAGAAGCCATACAACCATCCTTAAACAGAAAGGAAATGGTTCAGGATGGGTATCAGCAGTCGAAGCATCCCTCCCCATCTGAACTAAGCATGTCTCACTATCATAAAAGTTAAGCAGAATAAGGTCAAGGCTCTCTGAACAGGTAAAGCATGTAACACATCAGCCCAAGCTTCCCTTCCTCCCAAAACAGGTGCCCAGAAATGAAATGACCCTTCAGCTTTAGAAGAAGGCAAGCATTGATATCAGACATACAAATATCTGTCACAGAAAACAGGGTGTGCATGGACACCAGATCAATTGTTCTACCCACTGGGCAAGTGTAACATAGATTTCAAAAGATAAAACGTGCTTCAGGTATATTATAGGCAGCATCCCTTTGCCTTAAATTTCCCCCCTGCTGACCACTCCATCGTAAAGAAAGCTGTGCAAGGGTGGAACCACCATGCCCAATCTAGGAGCAAAAGTATGACATTCCCTGCTAGCAAAGACAAGAAAAGTTCATGACCACTTTTTTTTCAGGACGGTAATAAAGATCTGTCTCTTGCCAACAGATGATGAAGTATCACACCAAACAAGGGACAGAAACGATGACACTAGATTTAAAAAAATCATAATACACGGCACGTTTACAGATTAAAGACTGAAAAGCTGAAAGTGCACATTGCATATGTTAGACACAGTGGCACATGAAACTGAGATGCGTGTAGGAGAAGCACCGTAAAACCGTGCTTTAAAATGCAGGATGAAGAAAACATACATACAAAGTAATACTAATACATATAAACAAGTTGCACTAATGAGGGTTTCTTATGAACATTTTGTTTATGAATGTTTACTGACGAAATTGTGCTGTTTATGAAGTGGCCTAGAGTTTCTTATGCTTTCTGTTAGAACGCACCATTTAGAAAAGCCAGTGCAAAAATGGGTAGAAATTAGTCACAATCTTGAAATTTTGCATAATAATACTAGTGATTCTAAAGTTTATGAAAAGTGAAAAATGAATTTTGTAGGATGAATTTAGAAAATTACACATTTACATGAGTGTTTGGAAAAATTGTGGTAATAGGGTTTTTCTAACGTTAACTATTTCCATGTCATAATGTCTAGTGAAAGTTCTACATTTTCCCTATTTGAAATGATTTATTGCATTATATTTGATATTGACTTAGAGTTTATTCCATTTAAAACGTGTAATGCCAATTTAAAGGCTTTTTTGAAAATGCTTATCTCTAATGCTGACTTTTTCCCTGACCTAATGCAATGGTCCATTAACAGCTAGTGAAATGTTGCTTTATTTGTTCTGTAAATCCATAATTTTTGACATTCTTAAATGTTTCTTCAATGTTCACATTGAAATATTCCTGTGGGAACAGGTCCAGCTGTTGCTATAGATGATACTTTGTATGTCCTTTTTCATCGGATGTTAGTCCTATGTGGACTTTCAAATAATCTTTTGTTTCTCATATCCAGCATGGGAAAGCATCTCACTGTTGCAAGTGTCCTAGGTGGCATTATGTGGATCTGAGCATATGACAGTCTTTCGATGGTGGTGTGATGCTACATCACTGGAATTTGCTAGAAACTTTATAGAAGAAGAAACTACAAAGGAGAGGCAATGCCATGCTTTTTCTTTTTCCCTTGCGAGAGGATGCTATGTTAATCTATTTTTGATGATTACTAAGAACTATTCTCTTACTTTGGACTGCTTTGCTGATGCTACAGTCGGTAGCTGTTGGACTGAAACCTTATTTGCTGAATAATTTTCATCTCCTTTTATTTCTTTGTTCTATGCTGATGGACTCGCCCTTAATAGACTTTCAATCTGAACCCTTTCCCTTTCTTCATTGGATTTGATCTGTTAGACAAACAATAATATCCTTCTGCTTTAATGGTAGTGGGACTCTGTAACTCTGTAAACTGATTTTTATAATAACCATCCAATAAAGCCTTGCCTAAATGTTTGGTGCCTTAATGCAAGCTTTGATATTGTTAACTGAAATTCTCAAAAGATTGATTATGGCTATGAATTTTGGATCTTTAATAAAATAACCAAATTAATATTCTACCTGTCTGAGTCTATTATTGAGTCTTGTTGGTTCTTCCATTTAAACTGGGCTATTTTACAAATTATTTAAATGTGTTATAGAGAGAATCAGCAAGCTCTGTCAGAACATCAGGTATTACTTATTTTGTTCTGTGTTGCTATTGCAGAGCTTTTGGTATGCATAATTCTAGTTTGACTTAACTTCTTCAGGAGGTTGGGTCTTCCCGTCGCTGTTCTTTATTTCTACAGCATGGTTTTAAGAGTGGTGTACCTAAATCTGATCTCAAATATGTGAGTTGGCTGTCAATTAATGGTCCTTATTAGACAGCTAATGTGGTGTTTTGGCCTCCCTAATGTCCACCCTCCTATCGGCGGAGAAAGATGTATCAGAGGATCATTGGCTCTGTGGTAAATGGAAATGCTGCAGATTGTCTAATCGTAAAGGGACCAGTACGGTTAGAGGAGTAATGAGAGTAAGTGTATACTAAACAATTTGCCTAGCTTGCGCTGCAACAGAACCAATCTCCAAAACAAGGAGGTCACAGGTAACAGATACCTCAAGATTACACCCACTAAAGAACCAGAGCCAAATCTTCCCCATATGGTATGATGACAGATGTAACGATCTTTCCCTCCACTCCATGCATAAACAGAGTTACAACACCTCAGAGACATGAATAGAACAAATCACTGCTTATCATGCACTACCCCAAAACACTTCCCTCATATACAATTTTTATTCCTAACTTCTCTTCACTCCACTACAATCTCAAGTGTAGCAGCATATAACAAAATGTGAGAACCATACTGGTTATCGCTAATTACACCGCTATATCTTCCCACATAGGCTCCACCACATCATCTTTCCACCCAAGACTAACCTATGGAGGAGCTTGAGACTAGTCATTACGAATGCTTTGGTGCCTCCTCAAGAGTATGCAGCACTATATATTTGGAACCACAGCACAATACAATCCATCACCCTGAGAAAGGCACATAATGTACAGATGCCACCAAAGCTTACCTTGCTCACAAAAAAGGAGCAGAAAATGCATACCAATTGTGAACATTCTTCACACAAAAAAGGTTCAACTTGGACAACAGGTGCTTACATTTATTTTAAGCTCAAACATGCTCAGTGTAAGACTTAACTGGGAAGGGTCTACAGCCTGGCTTACTCTGTCTCCAGATCGTTCCACCGTCAAACTGACACCACAGGTTTGTAAGAATGACTGAACCTCATTGTGAGTAGAATGGTGGCATTGGGATTGTGATCAACACAATACAGTCACACAGCGGGTTGTCAGAAACTTAGGGATCATGATGCGATCACCAGCTCTCTGCCAGTTCTTCGAGGAGATAGCTTTGCGTAACGTTATATCCTGGACTATGTAGGAGACAGTGCCACACAGGCCCAACCTTCTCCCCTGGTATTCCTGGGACAACTGAAGTGGCGCTCTGACCACAAACCCAAACCAAAAAGATATGCCATCACTAGCGTCCCCGTTGGCATCTCCCCTGGATCGGCTCAGTTCCATGTGAAATCTTGTGCCATTAATTATTACACCAACAAAAAAATCTCACCAGCATCACTGAGATACCATGGACAGACAGCCTCTCTCTGGCCACTGCTTCCAACATTAGAGTGACTGGTTTTCTTACTCTTTATATTCCTGTTCTCTTTTCTGTAATTATTTACACCATATAATTGTAATCAATGGCCACAACACCAAGGCTGGTCCAGTATTTCTGAGCAGACCAAACTGGCAGCATATTTTCAATGCAGCCGAAAATTTTGAAAAACTATTCGTGTATTTTATCCCGATCACACTGCCTTTACTGTGGTATATCGAATGACGCCTGCCAATCATTTGTCTGCTTCATTATGCAATTGCGAAGAAGAGTGGATGAGTCAGCTCAATCTCCTGGCACTTCAGAAGCTTCCCATATGCTCTATCGCTGCAGCTGAAACTTTATTTCAGGCTCCCATATTAGACACTGATTCCGTCTCACCTCCTAAGCGCCTGTCAGGCACAGTGATGATTGATACCCTGCTCCAAAGCAGGGAACGACTGTTCAATATAATATCTGCCATTGTGATAGAATACATAAATAATGTTCCCAAACTAATCTCTATTAAATGGATTTCATGTTTAAAAGCTCTACACAGCAGTCTGACTACGGTATGAATCATATTTCTTAATCAAAACCATTATGAAGACTGTCTTGAAATGTATATTTGAGAGGGCTGGTTACCTGTGTGTCGTGCCTATACTTACAGTCTCGGGAAAATGTAAATTATTAGACAAAGGGCAGAGAGTCTTAGCATATGCTCTTAAAACATGTAGAGACAAGGCAAAGTGGTGTGTCTTTGCTCCAGGTTCAGAATCTTCCCGGAACCAAATAGAGATTTCCATTTTAGGGGTGTGGGAAATGAATGACATTATGTGTAATGTGGGGAAAATTCCAAGAAATTACGTGTAATTAAGTGAAATGCAAGTCCGTCATTTAGCTCTACACTTTATCATGAAATGCGTTCATGCGTAAAAAATTAACGTGAAACAAATCGCACGAAAAACACAACTGCTGTGAACGATACTCTGAATGTTCCACTTGTTTCTGTGCTCCTGCGCTATAATTTTGCCACGAATCGCAGAGTAACTAAGCAACATGATGTATTGGAGTAATTTGGGGGGTTTAATGTGAGAACCGTAATGCGAAATTCCTGACATTTCATAGATTATCCTGGCATATTTTAAATATCTTCTGGACCTTAAAACTGGTTCCTAATACCCCCCCACAAATGCATAACAATAAACCGCACGCACAAAATATTATAAATTAACAAAAAAAATCGTAACTCTTCACCTGGCAAAGGTCCTGTAATTTATTAATGGTTATCAATTTGTTTGTATTTTAGATGCCCCTGACGAAGGGTTTATCCCGAAATGCATTGGGTGATTTTAATAAAAATCGTGACATAAGGAAGCATCTAATTCTCCTGTATTTTTTGAATAACCATGAACAACTACAAGAATGAGTAAAATAAATTGACATAGACAAATAATTCGTGAAAAATATGGAGGAAAAATGTTGAAGAATTAAACAGAAAGTTCGATTTATTGGATTCATTTGTGGCAGACATGGCTGTGCAGCTTGATGGGGACCAGATGCGGTCCCGTCGTGTTTTTTCTACTGTGTAGCGCAAGTGGGCGGAGCGTGAAACAAGCATGCACGTCAATATAGGTTTGAAACAATGGAGCAGAATAAATGTGGTGCATAAATCAGGAGTACGTGGCGTGCAGTCCGCCCTAAATCGGCGTGATTGCACCCAAGGTTAAAATGGAGTGGTAAACAGTGATAAACATTGGGACAAAAATATAATCGTTAAAAACATGGATAACACAGGAGTTATGTTTCCCGAGCACGTACGACCATCTTCAGCATCAAATATAATGTGGACTAGTTTTGTTCGTTTTTCTTTTGTTTATATAACCTGTCATGTTAACATTGTCGAAACATTGCTGATATTTGTTTCTTTCATTCATTCATTAATAGGGCATTTGGGACTTGAATGATCGTAATAACAGCCAAAAGGCATTATGGGAAATGTAGTGGTTCTAGTTCAACAGCGCGATTAACAGCCAGCGAAGAACATGTTATAATTATTGAATTAAGTTCGCGTATGAGAGACACTGACAACTATAGACCTATATCCAACATCCCACTCCTAGCCAAAGTTCTGGAGAAATGTGTGCAACAGCAGCTGAGCCTACACATCACCAACTTTCACTTACTAGACGACTTCCAATCCGGGTTCAGACCTGGTCACAGCACTGAAACCACCCTCCTCCACATTGTGGATGATGCCCTCCAAGCCCTGGACCAAGGCAAAACCTGTCTCCTTATCCTCCTTTGACCTATCCTCGGCTTTCGATACGGTTAACCACGAAACACTCCTTGAAAGCCTCAAACTCAGGATGGGTTTGGGTGGCACCGTTCTTGAATGGTTTAGGTCCTTCCTCCAGAATTGCTCACAGAGAGTCCTAATCAACGGCAACCTATCCGCTCCCTCTCCGATCACGGTGGGAGTCCCCCAAGGCTCAACCCTGTCCCCTACCCTCTTCAATCTTTACCTTGAACCGCTCACAGAGGTGCTACGCACCGCCAATTTCTCCTACCACATGTATGCCGACGACACACAGATCTACATTAAAATCTCTTCTCCTAAGGACATTCTCTCCCTTAATGAGGCCTTGAAGCTGACTGTCCACTGGCTCACCTCTAACCAGCTCAAACTTAACGCAAAAAAACTGAGTTTCTTCTTATCTCCCCACCCAAAACCAATCCAGACATCCAGGAATGGATCAAGGCTATCACAGCGCTAAACTGCCCTCTTACCATTGTGGACTCTGCTAAATCCCTTGGAATAACTCTAGACGGTAGCTTGAACATGCGTGCCCATATTAACTCAATGGCCAAAACTGCCAGATATCACCTGAGTTACCTAAGAAACCTGAAACCCTTTCTCGACTCTCCCGACCTAAAAACGGCAATCCTGGCACTAGTTATCTCCAGACTAGAATATGGATGCTCTACTCTCGCAGGTCTGCCCAAGAACTCTCTGGCCCCACTGAAAGCCTGCCTTAACGCCGCCGCCAGACTCCTAACCGGTTCAAAGAAATTCGGCCACATCCCTCCCCACCTTAAAGCTCTGAACTGGCTTCCTCTCGAGGCCAGAATCCAACTTAAGATGGCCTGCATTACTCACAAGGCTCTATACTCCAATTCCCCTGCATTCCTCGCCCAGAAACTCGTGATATCCGGAGGAGCCAGAAACTCCCGGTCTGCCAGAGACCTTTTGCTCCAACCAGCTCGCTTCCGGAAAAAGAAAACCTACAATCGGGCCTTCTCTGGGGCCGCTCCAAGAATATGGAACTCTCTCCCGCCCACCATCAGAAGACTGTCGTCTTTGGCACGCTTCAAAAAGGAGACCAAAATTTTCCAAATGGGCAAATTCCTTGCCTAACGATCGCATTACAATCACCTCAACGACCTTGTTCCACCCACCATTACGGCATTATCCATGGCTTTTCCGGATGATACCTTCCCGGCCTTTTTGGGCATCCCACCCGGGAGTTGAGACTGCTTATTTTCTTGTATAATGAATCTACCTGTTTTTATCCCAAAGGTATCCGGGATTTGAGACTGCTTGTTTTTCCGATATTATGTATCTACCCCTTTGTATCCCAATAGTATCCTCCCCTCCTAAGTCTTTTGTATACCACCCGTCAACCCTGTAAAGCGCTCTGATACCCTCACGGGTCTGGTTCGCGCTCTATAAAACTTTAAAAATAAAATAAAATAAATAAATGGTTCTTCTGTGGGCCTGCTTCCTTCATTTCAGAGCACGGGTGAGAGGGAATTGCTATTTATTGATGACAAAATATGGAGCCAGACATGTTGCACGTTAAATCCATTAGAAATAAAAGGCTGTGATTTAGATGTGAAATGGGTGTCAATAGAGACAAAAGGAGGAAAGTTGGGTCATGAATCATTGGTGGCAGGTGGATTTTCAAAGTAGTGGGGTGAAAATGTTTGTACTCGAGTATAATGAGCAAGCGAAGCGAGATAGCCGAAGTGCAAAAGGAGGGGGGGCGGTGGGGATTACCCCCGGCACGAAAAGTTTGGAAAAAAATTAATTCAAATTGTGGCTTTTACACCGCATATTTACTACAAATTGTGCCCCAATGTAATTAAGGGTGTAGCTCAAACATTTAAGTTAAAAATTTGATCTTATCATAGTGTACTAGCTGACCTGACATTTTGCTGTTGCCTTCTGTTATTGCGTCCAGATATATCATGCAACAACAGACATTACACCTAAAACAAGCCATGGACTACCTTTGCCACAGGCACCGCATCACAGGCCCCACTTCCAACCTATGATGCATGTCTCCTAGACGGACTATGGACAAAACGTGAAAAGACATCCCCCTATCCCCAATCATGGTGTCTGCATAGACTGGAGGTTAGTTTATATATTTGATGAGTTTCTAGTGAAACAAACACTCCTCCCTTCATGTGCTGCTTGAAGCCAGGAGGAAGTTCTCCACCCCAACTGGACTCGCCTGAACTGTGACACCACCGCTCGCCTCTGATAATTCTCATCCCCTGCTGTCTGCTCCCTTAGTGTGTGGAGTTTATCATATCTGCAGCCCCTGGCTTGCTCATACATCACAGCCGAGTAATCCTCATTAGAGCTCTGGAGGGAGCTAAACAAACCAGTCGGGCAAACAAACACAGCGCAGCAGACTGTGGAGGAATACAGGGTATACCCAGGGAAGGTGCAGCCTGTAGCAGGTGGTCGAGGTAGGCTTTGGGTCGGAAGGTGGAGGAGGCTGTGGCAGGATGCGGAGTGGGCAGGTTGCAGGGTGCAGCAGCCAGAGCCACACTACAGGCCTCTAGAGGTGACAACATTGACTGAGTGAATGCAGAATGCAAACCACAGGGTTTCGAGGAGGTAGACTTGAGGGTAGAAATAGGTTGTCTGACCACTACGGGCGGAGGCAGCAGTAGCGGTCGGTGGTGGGAGTGCCGCCGGGCGCTGACGTGGGGTGGGGAGGGGCAGGGTGGGGGTAGTAAACTACGGATTACGGGCGATTACAGGTAAGTACACATATAAATAAATAAAACGAATTTCGTTTCTCGCGCTGCATCACATTTGGCGATGCAGCGCAGAAGCGAAATTGTTTTATTCATTTATATGTGTACTTACCTGTAATCGCCCGTAATCCGTAGTCTACTACCCCCCCCACCCTGCCCCTCCCCCGCCCCACGTCAGCGCCCGGCGGCACTCCCACCACCGATCGCGACTGGGAGGCAGTGCCACAGTAGTGTAACACAAAATGAAGGGGCCCCGTGAGGAATGTAATGAGGGGCTCCTCAGCCTTTTATAGTTCATCGATATTCATTGGTGTTGAGCTGAATTGCCCCCCCCCCTGCACGGCAGAGACTGCAGAGGCCTGTGTTACGCCCCTCGGGGAGGCTTCACCAACCTCTGCGTGCCAATAGGAGACAACCTGTTGAAGTCACTCTGTGTAAACTAGGGGTGAGGGCTTTTTTTGCATTTTTTTTTAAACAGCGCGAACTGAGCCTAAAGGTATTGGAGTGCTTTACATGATAGAGAACCAGTTATTACACAAAAATACATACATTTTTTGGGGGAGTTTTGTTGTCTTGATCGGGGCTGGAATACTCCTGATGCGATCATGCGATCTCAGTAGCTGCTGTGCACACCCGGCCTACATCACTACAGAGCCAGGTTATGTGCGGTGTGCGATCTCTAAACACCGAGACGTGGGACATTTTGGAAATGTCACCCCGAAATTTCAGAAAGCGCTGCGACGCATACCAGAAATACATTGTCTGCTTTGCACGTGTCAAATAACAACACCACTCCGGGTGCAATTTACAGTCGTACACACACACACACACACACACACACAGAGTCAATTTAGTGTATCCTCCTGGTGAGAAAAAAGTTAGGCTAAGTGAAAATCGGCAAGATGAACACGTAACTTTTTATGTAATTGTTAATTTGAAAACTCAATAAACATAAGTAAAAAATAACTTTTTATGCAACACTTCATACCAAATGTCTGCTGTTTCTAAGCACAATAACAGCTGTTACAATTGTCCAATTTATGGTGCTTCATTTGCCGGCCTCAGAAGGATGGTAGGCTCAAGGAGCCCTGTATATCAAATACCATCAGTCAGCGGCGACCATTGATATAACTCAGCACTACCATCAGTAGTGAACTTCCTCTCAATCTGGACTGATGGCATTGTGCACTTTACTGTGCATGCCTTAAGATAATGCTGCACGCATGGCACTGGGAGCAGTATATGCAGAGAAGCCGAGATACTACTCAGTGCCTGGATACCATCACGAGTGATTAGCTGCGCTCTACAAATTCACATAGCATAAAATAACATAACATAACCTGGATGTGTTCATGGAAACAAACTGGTGTTGTTTGGAAAGGTAGGAGGAGAACCAGTAAAGGACATTGCTGCTGAATCCCATTCAACATTCCAGCATACAAATGTGGATGAGATGGTCGACTGTGTCGAAAGCAGTTAAGAGATCTTGCAATATCAGCAGGCAGGGGTCATGTTCATCTGTGGTCAAGAGGGCTTGTCTACGATGTGTAAGGTAGTGATGTTGCTGCTGCAGCATCATCTAAAGCCAGACTGGTAGTCTTGCACAAGATGGCTAGCCTTGAGATGTTCTTGAAGTTGAGTTGCTTTTTGGATGATCTTGCCAAGGATTGGTAGATAAAGGATGGTTCTGGCTCAAGTACCTTCATGGCCCTAACAGGCTCAAACATGCAACACCCTGGTCTGTGTCTGCACTTTGCTGGGGATGACCGGGCGATGGAACATCCTTAAGAGTTGATTAAAGCAGGCAGAGAGCAGAAAGCGCTGCCGCTTTTACTTTTAAAGCTAGTGTTGGCGGGAAAGAAGGGATGTCACTTCCTGTGCAGATGGATGAGGGAAAATCCAGTGGTGTCACTTCCTGCAGAGATGGATCATGAGAAATCCAGTGATGTCACTTGCTGTGTAGATGGTTGATGGGGAATTGATATAGGAAAAATAAATCATAAGTAACTAGAGCATAGTGATGCATGAAACTAAAGTCTAACATGTAGGTAACTCTTAAGAAACACATAACATGGCACTCCTAGAAAGCATTGGTGCCACCAGCTGTGTACTTCACTCCCAGTGATTATGTCTTGTTCCTATTAATATTCAGAAATAACTTGTATTTTCAGCACCAACCACAAAGAACCCTTAAAGAATTAAACAGTCTTATTCGCTCGCCATCAATCATGACCTGGTCACCAAGAAATGTATGCACCTCCAGATTCCTCCCACCCCCACACAAACGCACACAAAATACATCATTCACAGCAGCTTATAAAACCTGTTCCAGCAACTTAAATCACTGTTGGCTGGTAGAAGTTTCATTTCATATTACAGCTCTCTTCAGCCACCTGCTCCGCTGCACATTCAAAACAAATGAATTAAACCGAATTACTGTCACAAGAAGAACTATTACACACCACAAAATACTAAATGTTTACTTTATCACTTTTGCATCATCAAATACTCACTCGCTCGAGGGACAACTGAAAGGAGTAACAAATCACTAGGGTTGCTGCAAGCCATTCCGTCACACTGACCAAGAGGATTCCTCTCCTCTACCTCATACTTGCCAACCCTACCAATTTAGATGGAAGACTACCGCTTTTTCTGTAATACTACCACCTAAAGATTCAAACCTCTATCTAGACATACAGAAAGGACTCCCTACGAGTCTATGGGTAACTAACCCTGTCTGAATGAATGACAGATTCTATCTCTCTCTCCATGTTTCAGTCGCTCCACAAACCATTCAGTTTCTCTCTTCCCCTGTCCCTCCATCTTTTCTGGCTATCATCCTCCTCTTCTCTGTTCCTTCTTTTCCCTCATTGCTCCATTCTCCCTATCACATTTGTATTCCTTTATTACTTTATTCTCTTTTAACTTCAACCTTCCCTTCCATTCCTTTCCTCGCATTGCCAAATTCCCCATTCCTATTCCCTTCTTTCCCATATCCTTACCCCAAACTCATCCTTTATTCTGCTCTTATCGTTTCTCTCACCAATTTTATGACCAGCTATTTATTTCTCTGTCCACTCTTTCCTTCCATTCCCTCCTATTGCTCTCCACTACTTCCTCCGATTCTTACTTGCGCCTTCTTCCTTTCAACTTCCTTCTTCTTTCTGGTTAGCTTCTTTTTATTGCTAACCTCACTTCCCTCCTCTGCTGTTTATTATTTGTAGTCCTCTATCCACCATTCTATCTTCATCTCGCTTGCTTTCCATCTTTTTCCTTTCTACCCATTCTTATTGTTACCTTCCCTTTAGCTCGTTTCATCTCCTCCCTTTTCACCACTGCTGTCACATTTTTCTCCCTTCCTCCTCTTTCTTTGATTTACTTTTAACAATATATAGGTTTCAGGTTTCCTTTTTACCATTACATCATTGTCTCCCTTCTCCTTACTGTTTAAGGTACAGGTAAATTGAATAATGCCAGAACCCGAAAACGCTGTACTTGATAGAGCAAGCTTGTACCCAGAAACCATGTAGAGCTTGAGAGTAATAGACAGGAGATAAATGGACATACTGGATGGAGCTGAGACACAACGGAGAACTAGGGCTACAAAGGACAAAGGTAAATCTGAAGATCACACATGGTCTGCGAGTGTGAAAGTGTCACGATACAATGTGGCTTAGTATGATAGCTGAGAGAGTTTATCATACCACCTCACTAAATTCTCTCCCCAGCCCTTGGTGATGATTTCTGTATCAGTGGGACTCATGGTAATTTCAATTGATGTCACTGTCAGGTGAAGGGTCATGAGATGGGTTTTTTTGTGATGTCATCGTTATACTAATAAGCATTATTAAACAAGGAAATCCTACCTCTTTTCAGATATAGAATTTTGACAAGTATGTTGACAGTCACACAATATCACAACAAAAACTGTCATAGGGTTCTGGAGCCTTATTTCACAAGTGGTATAGAAGAAACCCTCCCATGGTTTGGGACCTTAACCATTCCAAAGCTCTTCTCGACCACACCCATCTGAAAAGAAACTCAGACTTATAAGTGCTTTAATCAATTTCTACGCGGGACTGCTACGCAGTGGTCGAAGTGCATTAAAAAATGTGGGAACTGTGATGCTGTGCGCAATGAGGGCGGAGGTAGTGAGTGTGGGGGAGGGGTCAAGGGCGTGGCTAACAAAACTAAATATTCTGTAACTTTTTTCAGTCTTTCACCAGGTAACTACATATTAAATCACACATAGATGAAAAATGAATGCATGTTCTGTTAATTAGTGGGAAATGCACTATCATACCTTATGGAACCTCTATTAGTTAATGCACTGCAGAGATCAGAGAGTCTGTAATCAGAGATCCACAGAATTGAATCCTGGTTGGTACCGTGGAGAATATTTGCTTGTGTATGGTTAGTGCAACATGGCCGAAGCCCGGTGGAGCTGCCTAGACAGCTATAGAGGAGATCGGGTCTGGTTTACCCCCTCGGCCGTCACCTACCCAGCCGGACATTGGACACAGTATCTGCGATCTCCTGCCCCCCTTATTCCTGTGGCTGCCTCCAATCCCAGTGGCTCTCCCCTTGCTGGTCTGCCTGACCCGAGCTGCATTCCTTATCCCTTTTTCTTTCCCCCCTTACCTTCTATGCCCCTAGGATATGTGTCTCTGTTATCTAATACCCTATTTACTCATGTGACCGTGTAACATTGTTTTTCTATGTGTTGATGCTATTCTATGCTCTAGTAACATCTGTGTAACATGCCCTTGTAACTGATGTAATTTGTAACTTGTTTCTCACTTATCCTCATAACCGTCTGTTCTTACCGCGGTGCCCGAGCAACCTTGGCCGATGCCCGGTGGAGCTGTCCTATGCAGCTATAGAGGAGTTGGCTCTGGTTCACCCCTCGGCCGTCACCTACCCAGCCAGGCATCGGACATTGTTTTCCTCGTCTCCCCGTTGTTTTTCTTTTCCCTCCCCTGCCTCCTCCCTCCGTGACTCTCTGTCTGCCTCCCCTTTTCCAGCCTGACTTTTCTGTGTCCCCTGAAGTATTTTCCCCCTTGCCGGTTTCTTTCTTATGCTATGCTATGCTTTTGTTACTTATGTAACTATGTTATATTGTTTCCCTTTCTATGTTTTGCGACGCTCCAGCAACTGATGTAACTATGTAACAATGTTCTGAAACCATTGTCCTACCTCATGTAAAGCGCTCTGATACCTCCAGGTCTAGCCAGCGCTATATAAAACTTTTCAAATAAATAAAGTGCTACAAGGTCCCAGTCTATGACAGAAAGCACTGTGAATATATGTCATTAATTTAAAGTTGCATTACACACAGTACAAGTTAGGCTGCTATAAAATGCGCAAAATGTTTAAGATAAAAAAGTGCTTTCAAAATATAGATTTTAGAAATACCCAGACTGCACTTTTTTATAACTGTCCTTTAAAAGCAAACTCATCACAGCTCAGCTGGTAACTCCATTGCAATACCACTCAAAAAAGAATAAATCTGTGGCATCAGGAAGCTTCAAGTGAGTCCATTAGTTAAAGCCATTACCGGTTCCAAAGCACCTTTACCTTTGCACATTAACCAGTTGTGGACATTTACATTTTTTCAGGCAAGCAGGCATCCTGGCAAGAAGGCTTGTTTAGCTGCCTGCAACCCCCTTGGGTTTCACAGCGCAGGATTCTCCTTACCTTACATTTCAGCTGAAGCATTTCAACTCTTAGAATGAACTGCTCCAGGATGGTTGTCTTTTCACAAAACGTAGGGGAACTGTTTATCTTATGTTTAAAAGTATGGGCATGTCCTGGTCCTCAGGTCCCACCCACTTCAACCACTGCTGCTACTGCATTTTCATGACACATACAGAGATAGGCAGCACAAGGCATGCTGCCTATCTCTGATATCACTCTGCTGACATCCCTACCTCTCCATTTGCAGCAGCACAGTGCTTAATTTTAGCCGGTGGTTTCTGGTGCTCAGCACCACAATTAATCATCAACACCTGCGCTTTTCATGAGCACCAGTTAAGGGCACATTCCTTTAGGGGGAGATTAAGTGATTTGCCCAGAATCACAGGTTGTTGAGCGGATGCGAGACTCGAACCTGGTTCCCCAGTTCCAAAGTTGGCAGCTCTGGCCATTATGCCACATTCTCTCCCCACTTTCATTGTTAGTGGTTTGTTCTGTTTTAGGCGGCGCTTACAGGAGAAATGGTGCAAGCTAGTGCAAGCTGCCTCCAGACGAGAGCCCCGGCAGTTATTTTTTTTACAAATAAACCACTGCAGCAGCACCTCTCGACGTTATCAGATGTGCCACAAGTGTGAGATGGGGCAGCGACAAGTCTTGAGCAATACAGTGAACACTAGCTCTACATCATTTTAACTGCTTTTTTCTGTTGACGCCCAGGGACCTGATAAAGCTCTCCACACCTTCTGACTCGGCCTCCTGCAGCCTGTACCCATGAGTAACAAGGTGAAGGTCTTAGTCTCACTGAGCATTTAATCACACCCAAAAGGAAACCCATTGAAATGTGTCCTCTGTTGCCCCTCCCCAGAGTCCTTTTCCCAGGTAGACTCTAGATTCCATGAAGTGAAGGTGCTCTCCAAAAGGCGGGAGCAGAGATCAGGAGTAGTAAATGGAGTCTCCAAAGGAAGGTGGAGGGGTCTGGTCTACTGAGCGCAGCGTGGGGTGATCTTATGTTGGAAGGTCAGATGGTTTATAAGCTCAGGAGACTCTCATCCAGCCTTCTTTGCCTGTGTGCTTGTCCATTCTACGAAGAGCATCAATTTCCCACACATGCCTCTCTTTAATTTGGTTATAATACAAGATTGTAACTGGGAAATGTGCTATAACAAAGATGATGGACAACCTTGTGATGAGTGCTGGAGTTAAAATTAGGTCTAGACTGACTTTGACTGGATTTAAAGTGATAGGTGGCCGGCTAGTGGCCTTTGCTTCCAGCTGTACCCCTGGGCTTGCTCACATTGTGGTGTCTCCATTGGCTGGAAGGGCTGCGATCTGGTTTTATCACACGTGGGTTTTCCTGGTTACTCGGTGTCAGTATTTTAAACGACAATGTAAAGATGTATATCATAAAGCACATGATGTTCGTCATTTGATAAGGATGAAAAGGAAATTATATCAAGTTTTTCACTATGTGAACAGTTGCAAAGTTGTCGTGATGTCAAACTGCACAGCGTGTTATTTATTACTTGTATATGGGGCTGATGTCTATCATATCTTAGCGATCACACATCAAAGGGTACACAAGTTATTATGCTCAACACTTTGAGGTAGAAGTTGGGCCACCTGGCATGTCAGAGGTTATTGTGCTGCTTTAATAAAACGAGCCATGCCCACTTTATCCTAAACAATATTGTGCCTTGTGTATGTGACATGTACCTGAGTGTGCATGACTAATGCTCTAGCTTCCCGGCATGCGCCCTGGCCATGCGTCCCTGCACAGTAAGAACACATGAATGCTCCTCTTCTCATGTTCAGCATTGTATGCATTCAGGCACAAATAATATTAGGTCAGTTGGGAGAGAAAATGTTACAGAGTTGATCTTTTCTTTTCTAATGCACGGTTACAGACCAGAATCTGAGCTATGGGTAAGGGTCATCTCCTTAACCTTGCTGGGACCTTGATTTGGGGCAGGTGCAGCAAAATGTCTCCCTGCTAGCCTGTGCTTCACTGCTCCCTAACAACCTCCTTCTCCATCTGGACCCACTCTGCACTTTGACAGCAGGGTACTGAGCACACATGTGGGCACACACACAGCACACACTGTCCATTCCTCAAGGATGGAATGCAATGCACTCATTCCTTTCACTCATTCTCTTGAGCCTCACACTAGGTCATTGTTAGACTTCAATGTTGAGGTGGACACTGGACACCAGCACCCTTGGACATGGCAGATGGACAACTTAAGCCCATGACTCCTCTGATTGAGCTCCACGTCGTCCCTCCTGGCACCAACACAGGAGAGAGAATTAACACACAACCTGCTCAGACTACTGTCACAAGGGAAGGGTTTGCCATGAAAAGCTAGACAAGCCCCGACAAAACTCATCAAGGAAAAGAAGTGCTTGACATACATACGAATGTGGAGATGTTGGGACGAGGCTCTTGGTCAGAAAGTGATT
Organism: Calotriton arnoldi; assembly: GCA_963921515.1. NCBI lineage: Eukaryota > Metazoa > Chordata > Amphibia > Caudata > Salamandridae > Calotriton > Calotriton arnoldi. The sequence continues at coordinate 2,163,288 of CAWUFW010001825.1, read as the reverse complement.
GTGCACTTTATGCACTAATTGCACATATAGGGAGCCTCAATGTTTCTCCCTGTACCCTAAGCAGGTAACAGAGGTTGGGAGTTGTTAGACCTGGCATCCTTGGCGTGGGTCTCCCTTCCATTTTTTCACTATGCCTCCACTGTTGTTGACATGTTTTTGCTGGTTTAGATGCTTTGGGCACTTTGCCACTGCTAATCAGTGCCAAAGTGCAAGTGCTCCCTATGATAAATTGATGTATGGATTAGTGACTCCATGTTTGGCCTATTTGATTCACTGTCAGACCCTAGTACAGTGCACGGTTTGTGCCCAGGGCTTGTGAAGCAAATGCTGCTGGTGGGCTTGCAGCACTGGTTGTGCCACCCACCGGAGCAGCTTGGAAAGCGTGTCTCAGGCCTGCCATTGCAGAGCCTGTGTGCAGTCTGGTACTGCCATGTCAACTTGGCAAGTGCACCCACTTACCAGTCCCCAAACCTTCCCTTTTCTGCATGTTAGTCACCCCTAAGGTAGGCCTGTGGGCAGGGTGCATTGTATGTAAGAGGTAGGACATGCCCTGGTGTGTGTGGCATGTCCTGATAGTGAATTACAGCCAATTTTGTTTTTCACTATTGCAAGGCTACTTGTCCCCATAGGCCAGAATGGGCAGTTTGATTATAACATCTTATAATCCTAACTGACCCAGGGAACATGGTAGAAAAACGAATTTAGTATGCCTAAACTCAGAATGATAAAATACATCTTTTAGTGAAGTTGGTTTTAACATTCTGTGTTTGAAAATACCACTTTTAGAAAGTAGGTATTTTATTGCCTAACCATCCAGCCTGCCTCTGCTAGCTTGTGTATTGTATGTCTGGGTTTGTGAGTGACAGGGGCTGGGGGACTCCAGGAGACTGGGTGAGTCAGCACAGGGCTGAATAGATCTATCTGTATATAGAGTGGTGGGAGGAGTAGCACCTGGGCCTGAATAGGGCTGTGCCTGCCTTCCACAATGCTGGCTCCACCTCCTGTGGTGCATCTGATGTACCTGGCCCACATTGACAAAGGAAGAAGGTGTGCACTGGCAGAATGCACCCAGAACTGGTTTGGACTAGGTACAGGACCCTCTGACTTCAGAGGACAAAGGATTTGCTAGTATAAATATTGGGACCCAGACCCCAAGATTTTAGATCACTTCTGGGAAACAAGAAGAACCTTTGCTGAGGAGAGGAACCAGAGAAACTGAAGGAGGAGACTATCCCTATGCTGTGTGCTGTTTGAGGGATTGGCCTGCAGTGGTTGCCTGATTGCCAAAGAAAGGTGAAAGGAACTTTGTGACTACTTTCATCATCTTGCAGAAAATCTCCAAGGGCTTGAAGAGTGAGCTTGCCTCCTGCTGAAGTCTCAGGGATACAAGACTTCACCAACCTGCTCCCCTGCATTCCCTTGCTGTGAATTTGAAGTGCCTACTGTTGTGTTGGGCCTTCTATGAGACTGCGTGTCGCTGGGAGCTAGAAGCGCGACTCACGAAGAAGAAGCGTGTTGCTGCCGCAGCAGCTGTTGTCGCATCGCCGAGAAAGCGTGCCGCCGCTGTCGCCATTGCATCACAGAAGCGCCTCGCATCACCGGAGAAGAGTGTCGCCGTCGCAGCAGACGCCGTTGCATCATCGGAGAAGCGTGTCGCAGGGCCTGTCGCCGCTCAGAAGAGTCAACGAGTTGCCGCACGGCCGTCGGGCGTGCACGCATCACCCTCTTCGTTGTCGCATCGAGAAGAAGACGCCATTTTGTTTCATTGCACCGGGTCATCATCGCATCGAGGCGCTGCTGGTCGCATCGCCACAGAAGCCCAGTAAGAAACCGACGCATCACCTCCCCACGCGGTGAAGAACCGACGCATCACCTCCTCTCCGGTAAGGAACCGACGCATCACCTCCCCAGGAGCAAGGAACCGACGCTTCACAGTTCTTGCGTGTAAGGAACCGACGCATCACCTTCCCTGCAACTCTTTTGTTTGTATCGCGTTACGCATCCAAAGGTACATTGAACGTAGAGTGTGCATTTATCACCTGCAATTGAACTGAACTATTTTCTACCATTGACAGTCATATTTTTCATAGTGTATTGTGGATTTTTGTCGTTTTGGGTCTTGTGTTAAGTCTATATAAAAATACTTATTTTTATAATACAACCTGTGTGGTGTCCATCTGTAGTGTTGTCACTGTGTTACTGTATGTGCTCACAAATGCTTTACACACTGCCTCTGAGATAAGCCTGCCTGCTCGTGCCAAGCTACCAAGGGGGTGAGCAGGGGTTATTTTAGTAGTGTATCCCCCTTACCTTGACTAGAAGCAAGGGTCCCTATTTGGACAAAGGTACCTACCTCTGCCAACTAGAGACCCCCAGTTCTAACAGGAGTGTAGTGTCGCCATGCATGGTATCTGAGCGCGGCGCTAAGACCATGCAGGGTGAGTCAGAGTGGAAGAGGGAGGTGAGAGCGGAAGGAAGGGGGAGTGCAAGAGAGGAGGAGGGGTAGAAAGAAGAAAGAGGGAAACAGAGGACGGGGACTGTGAGGAGATTGAATAAAGAATTCAACAGATTATACTGTGTCCGTCCATGTATGCAATCTGACAGGGAGCATGCCCATTTTAATGGTGCTTCCACAGTACTGTCCTTGCAGGGCAAGAGTAGAGGTTTGGCCAGTGGCATAATGAAACTAGAGCCCCCCCCGACTGCAAAGTACATGAAGCCCCCCCCACGCTCCCCACCCAGTCTGGAGCTCTTATGTTATGTTATCAGGGTATTTGTAGAGCGCACAGCTACTCGACAGAGTGTCCCGGCGCTAGTCTAGTGTGGCAGCTGAACTGAGAGCGACAGCGCAAAGGCTACTGCTGGAACAGCCAAGTTTTCAAAGATTTCCTAAAAGGGAGGAGCTCCTGCATCTGTCTTAAATTTGGCGGCATACAGTTCCACAGTTTGGCGACTTGAACCTGATAGGAACGACCTCCTATTCGAGATCGACGGAACACAGGGGTCCGTGCCAGCGACAGAGATGCGGATCGTAGGGAGCGCCGAGCAAGATAGAAATTAACTCTCTTCCTTAAATAAGGGGCTCCAATATCATGAAGTGCCTTGAAGGCCAGGACAAGGGCTTTGAAAAGGATCCTCTTGCGGATCTGGAGCCAGTGGAGAGATTTAAGATGTAGAGACATCCGCGTTCTCGGGCCCAGTAAAAGTATCGCCCTTGCTGCGGCGTTTTGGACCACCTGAAGACGAGTAAGTAAATAATACGGCAGTCCAAGATAAAGAATGTTAACATAGTCCAGCCTGGATCCGATCAGGGCCTGGCCACTGTTTTCCTGTGGGGGACCGAAAGAAGAGGTAGAAACTGCTTCAGCATTCTTAGGAGGCCGAAACAATGTCCAGTTACCGCTTGGATCTGAGATTTCATATTGAGGGTGTCATCCATTTTCACCCCCAAGTTTTTAACTACTCTGACCGAGTTTAGCGGTGGATGCATGTCCTGTGGCCACCAGCTGCGCCACATATTATTAGGGGGCAGACCAAAGAAAATGATTTCCGATTTTTGGGAATTACATTTCAATTGGTTCTGCAGGAGCCAGGCAAACACCTCCGATAAACAGGAATTGATCATTTCACCATTGAAATCCTGGTCCCTGTCGCAGGTAAAGAGCAACTGCGTGTCATCCGCATATGACACTATTTTTGCTCCGTGAATCTTAGGCCGAGGGCCTTCTGCTGCCGGTCCCCCGTACCTTGGGCACCCTCGCACCATGGGGGCTGCAGGGGCTTTTGTTACGCCACTGGTTTGGCTACCCTCTGGGGAAGGAAATACAGCAATCTGTCGGAGTAGAATCCTCGGAAGTCTAACCCACTAATTTACTCACTGTTTGTGAGGGCTAGAGCGAGCTGTGATATCAGCAGAGGGTCCTTGTTCTATTACTAAGCACTGTTGTGGGTAAGGAAGAGGAGCTAGGTCTTCATTGGTTCACAGAGTTAAGCCACACAGAGTTAACTATCAAATCACTGCAGTTTAAAAAGAGGTGGGCTCTTTTGCAACTGAAGCATGTAAATCATTGGTTGGAGGTTTCCTTCTCCCATGAGTAGGGTGACCAGATCTTGACAACCAAAAACCGGGACATTTTGCAAAAATAGAAGAAGGACTACAATTTTACAACAACGGTGCTGCGTAGAATGACAACTCTTATCAACATAGGAACACAGAAGAAGCACTAAGAAAATAAATAAAATACAATTTCTAAAACCAGCATCATACCTGTTAATTAAATTGCTTACTTATAACAGCTGTTAACTAACACAACTTTAGAACACCGAATAAGTGCCTCTCACTAGTTTCAGTCGACCCCCTCTAAAAACCGGGACATTCACCAAAATTGCAGAAATCTGCCGGGACAGCAGGTGAAAACCCAGGACTGTCCGGGCAAATCCGGGACGATTGGTCACCCTACCCATGAGAGATGGTTTATTTGGATCTTTCAGTTACCATGAAATAATGAAGCATATTAGGAGGCATATTAGGAAACTTCTAAGACAGTTCTTGGCCTTTTTGATGGCAGCTTATTGAGCATAGGACATGCCCCAAGGTTGTTATCCTTATTGCTGAGGGCTTTGTGGCTTGCTGGCACAACGCTGGAAGGGGCCACAAGAAAGAAGCAATGTACAGCCTGCATTGGGTTACTTGCCACTGCTATTCCTCTCCAGCTAAAGAAAACATTGACCAGTCTCCCTCTCCAACCCTACCTGCATCCCCAAAGCCTGGTGATTTTTAACGCAAGCCAGCCTGCAGATATTGGGCTAACAAAAGAGCGAATTGAAGACCATCCATGCTTTTTGTACCCTATTTTAGGAGACTCTTTGTGCTTCCAGGGAAGAACCAAGAGGTGAGGATTCCTATCCTATGCAGTAACTGCCAATCACAGAGAAAAATGGGCTGAGAAGGAGGAACTTTGCCCCTAGAGACTATTCAAAAATGTCGATTATTGTTTGACCCTGATTAAGGTTCACCCCTCACAGGAGATATTATTATTTTTCTGGCCCCTGCAAGATGCTACTGCAGGCTACAGACGGGTATCCAGCAAGGGTTAGCTGGTCCTTGGGGCACAAAGAACGTGTTTGCCCTTCTCCAGGTTACAGCCCATGTTAATTTTCATCAGCCAGGTCCTAGCTCCCCAGCCAATCATCAGCCGGGGCGGAGCGACGGGGGGTGATATAACATGCGCTCGAGCCTCGCCTTGCCACTACTACAGTGCAGACCATTTTCAGCTGACCTTTGACCTCACCTGCCTGTCAGTCCACTCACAGTCAGCGGGTTTCACTCCCGGATGAAGCTTTTCACTCTATTCTGCACCCAACCTGCATCAGTGAAGGCTCTGCTACGGAGGCTAAGTACAGATATCCCACTCCACCACTAGTCGGCAGGAGCACCAACGGGCTCCGTCGCTCAGGGCAGGCTTACAAAGTGCACGAGACAATTCCCGAGAGCTTCGCCTTATTTCCTACGGCCTCCAGTATACAGAAAAGTACATAGTTTAATATGTATGGGTTGTGTGCATCCTCCCCTGCGTATAGCTCATCCAACCTGCTTGCCATCGCTGTAATTGGTGTAATAAATACTTGCGGTTCTTACTACTGGGCAGGAGTGGCAGTATCTATAGCTAACATTGGCTGGAATAGTTTCTTGCCGTTATTCATACTATTTACTAAGCTAGAGTTAGGTATGTTCATCACTTTTTGTAGGTTCCAGTTCTGAGCTGCTTACCCCTCATATAGACATCTTATTTTCAGGCCTGACTGCACCTGTCGTCAGGTGCGTATGCCTCTTTATCCAAAACATCCCCGGGGGCTCCTGTAACGCCGATGTGGGCCCAGCAGCGAACGTGGGGACATAAAGATGTTAGCTTAAACATAAGAATTATAGAATGTATCAAAAGTGGAATTACATATTTCCGTCATGCCACTCGACAAAGGATGTCTTAGGCACACACGTGCGCCACACGCACACGCAGACCAGCCTCTCTTTTTTCTTACACCCAGGGCTTTAAGTGGGCCGGGTCTCACCGGGTCTGAGCACCGGCAGTTTTTTTAGAGAGGCCTCGAACCGGGTCTCTGTCGGGCTCTGTTTTGTGCCCTGGAGGCGGTCCGTTTTTTTCCGGACTGCAGTGACAGCAGGCACATCAATGTGCGCGTGCTCACACTGCTCCGTTTTTTTCGGGACTTCAGTGATAGCAGGCACATCGATGTGCGCGTGCTCACACTGCTCTTCTCACTAGTGGAGAAGTTACGGACGTCATGCCAGGTGAGCGTTGTAAGAGAAGGGAAATCCTTTAAAGAGTCATTTTCTCTCTGGATTTCCCTTCTCTTTTTGATACGCAGGAGCAGCAACATCGTCGTGGTGTCAGCAGGGCTTTAAGTGGAAGCTTTTTCAATATTATATATAACAAGCCATAGTTGCTGCTTATTTATCTTATGCAACTAACAACCATTGACAAAGCCAATAGTCCTGCCTTGTTGTAGGTATGATGTTACTTGTATCATATCTGGATGCAATGACAGAAACAGCAAAATACAAGTCGGGCAGCACACTATGCTAAGAACAGATTTTTAGCTTATGTGTTTTTAAGCCACGCCCTTAATTACATTGGCCACGCCCCTTTGAGAGACCCCCCAGTTTTTTCATCCCACTTAAAGCCCTGCTTACACCAAACCTCACTTCCTCGTCATGTCCCATGTGTTCGGTTTGTTCGACCTTGTACGGCTTGGCTCACTAGCAGCAATGCGTATTTGTCATATTCGACTTGTCTCCGAATGGTTGATCTGCATCCAATTTTAGAACATCAGCCGCGACCAGAGCACGGCCATTTGCATCCAATTTCACCGATGAAGTCACTCTGAGACACACATTTTTTTCATAAAAGGTCACTCCGCAAAACCAAGCATTTGACGTTTTTTACCAAGTCAATAGCACTGTCTTAGGTCCTTGACTATTATGCTCACAACAGGCAGTCCATAGAGGACAACGCTCCTAATGGTATGGCTAATTACGCTGACGGCCAGCTGTAGCATTAGACGTTTACATTAAGGTTGGCCTTGCGTGACTTCCGCTGCACAACAGGCTTGGCTCCTCTGCCCCTGAAGGTAAGGTGGAGTGGTTTGACACTGACTCTCTAGAAAGACTGATATAAAACTGTCAATCCTCGTCACCGTTTGTTTGCGTACAACAGGGCTGCATGAATAAAAATACAGCTGTATCAGTGGGCTAGGATCTTTCAGCTGTGGGTCATATTATGATGCCTTTACCTGGTGGATGGCCATGATTTAGTAATTGTCCGTTGTCTCAATGAGGTCCCTATTGCAACATGTGGCCTTATTTTAAACTGAGTTAAAGTCTACAAATAAAAGGTTTTCATTTATAAGAGTCATCTTGGTACGGAAGTGTCAAGTCAAGTCAAAATACTTTATTTCCAAGAAATACATTCTTATAGAAATATTACACACATTACCCAATTCATAACATTAGACAAATATAAATATCCCAAAACAACAAACAATACATGGTTGGATCCATTCAACCACACATGCTTACAAATTATACAAATACAACCATATTAACATTAGAATTTCTCCATACCATCACTCAATACAATCCGCAAGTGTCAATTATCACATTGGCCACAGAAAACCAGTAGTGCTACTGGCCTGCAGCAGCTGCACCTCCTCCTTCCAGTCTGGACTACTGCATCAATGCCCTGCAGTAATCTGTCAGCCATTCCAGGAGCACACTGACTGCTTCTAACACTTGGACGGTCCCAGTTTCTTATTTATGGTGAATGCAGCAGTGCTAGGACCTTGAAGTGCTAACAGTGCTCTGAAATTGGATGTGAGGCACAGTAAATGCCTGCACTATCCAGCCAGGCCTAGTCTTGATAGTTTCAGGTTGAGGTTCGACTACTGTACATTATTTCCATAAGCATGCCTCCGAGGAAAGTGCACCTCTCTTCTTCCCTACCTGATCTCTTACTATTAGACCTTTAGCCATCATGTACCTCAGCTTTAACAAACAGTACGGGAGGCTTATAGGTTCTGTGGCAAGTGGATATAAAACTTCTACGTAACCAGGCCTTCTAATAAATGCAGTGCCACCGTGTGACATGCGGCTTCTTCACTCATCAGACGGCAACCCAGTGAAGATCTGCTATCACATGGTTAGGTGGAAACTCTTGCATGGAAAAGGTTTCCACCTCAGGCATGAACACTCTGCACAGCGAGGCTGTCTGGAATAAGCTTTGTGTGAGGAGATTTGGGCATGCACTAGCAAAAGATGAAAGAGAATCATTGCACTCATCCCTCTAAGAATATTGTAGAATAGTCTATGGTGGCTGAGGTGGCGAAACTATTTGCTGGGAAAGGTCAAGGGTGGGACTTCCTGGAAATGGAAGGCACCAGTTAGCAAGGTAGGCATCAGCCTATGGGCCCCAATCCTTTTAGGGGCCCGCAATAACGGATCAAAATAGTATTGATTTGATCTTGAAAGAAAATTACAATCAAGCTTTCTTAAATATTGTTGGCAAAAGATACAAAAAAATGAACCAACTCAAAGATACAAAGGGGCAGATTTACAAGAAAGTGACGCATCTGTAGAGATGCGTCACTTTCCCTGCGCCAGCCTGAGAAACCCTTGCGCCACCATGGATGTGCCGTATTTACAATACGGCGCACCATGGCGCAAGGATTGACAGATGCGTCAGAAATTCTGACGCATCTGTTGGCGCAAAAGTCACGCATTGCTGGAGTTGTGTTGCAAGCATGATGCAACCCCAGCAATGCATGGGGAGGCCTATCCTCATTGTGTTGAGTAACTCCTTATGTCTGCTCCAAGTAGGCGTAAGGTTTTGACGCTGTGGCGTCCTAGAAGTGGCTGAGTGAAATCTTGTAGATTTCACTGTGTCACTTCTACGAGGCTTTTTTGCATGGGAATGCCCACCCTGCATACATTATACCTGATGCAGGTATAATGGTACGCAGGGCTTTACAATGTGACGCATCTCCCTAGATGCGCCACGTTGTAAATGGGGCGCATTTTTACGCCGCCTCTGCGTCACAAAAAGTGACACAACGGTGGCCCAAAAATTGACGCAAGGGGCTTGTAAATCTGCCCCAAAAACTTTACATTAAACAGTCTATAGAGAAAATACTGTATTAATGTAATGTACCCATTAATAACTTAAAGTACATAAACCAGAGACATCAGATTCACATAACAGTTTGTCTCTCAAAAGCTCTTCTTCTGGCAGCTGTCAGTTTGTAAAAAAAACTGGTGCATTGGGTATTAGGAGATAATTTGCGAGGGGGGCCCCAAAATTTCGACTGCTAAGAGCCTCCACAAGGTTTAATCTGGCACTGGGAGGTACTGGTGCTATTTACGTAGTTCACTTCCCTTGAAGGTGTCTGACAACTTTCTATGGTGCATTTGTTCCTTCGCTTCTTGTACTAGTTTATTCTCCATTGTTCTGTCCCTCACCTTTCTTGCATTGTTCTCTTGTCCGGTGCCTTTGGTTCACTGACCTTCTGTCTGAATTTGTCATAACTCTGGATTACCATATGGCTCGTTTGTTTCGCTTGTTCTTGTCTCCTTCTAAGCCCATTTTCATTACTGCTTTCGTACTGGAACTTGCTTACAGTTGTACCAGCTTCCAACAATTCTGACATAGGCTCATTGTGTCCGGCCAATGTGAAGCCGGTAAGCATAACAGCGTGTACTGCCAGAATTTTTTACACTTCCTAAAATCTGCAAATCATTCTAAATATCCTTGTGTTTTATGCACCTGTACTGTACACTTAACCTGCCTGTGTGTTGTGTGTGTAGAGACACACACAACACACCTGATGAAACGGCGACACACTAGCTATCTCTTCTCTCTCATTCCCATTCCATCCCCCCTCCTTCTAGTATTTCCTTCTACTGTCTACAAACATACTAGTGAATTACGGTCTGTATAGTAAGATGGATTGACACCAAACTCTGCCCTACAATACCTCAGAATCCTGACATGGGCCCCTGTTAAACCTGGCATCCTTGGTGTGGGTTTCCCCTACATTTTTGCCTCTGCCTCCTGTGTTTTTGCTGTGTGTGGGACTTTATTTTTGCTGGTCTAGACGCTTTGGGCACTTTGCCACTGCTGATCAGTGCCAAAGTGCAAGTGCTCCCTCTGTAAATTGTGAATATGGATTGGTGTTTCCGTGATTGACTTCTTTGACTTACTAGTAAGTCTCTAGTGCAGTGCACTGTGTGTGCCCAGGGCCCGTAGGTCAAAGGCTGCTAGTGGGCCTGCAGCACTGATTGTGCCACCCACACAAGCAGCCTTGCAAAAGGTTCTCAGACCTGCCACTACAGTGTCAGTGCGCAGTTTGGTACTGCCATGTCGACCAGGCAAGTGCGCCCACTTGCCAGGTCCTAACCTTCCTTTTTCTTACATGTGAGTGACCCCTAAGGTAGGCCAAAGGTACCCCTGTGGGCAGGGTGCATTGTATGTGAAAGGTAGGACATGTCCTGATGTGTGTAACATGTCCTGATTGTGAACTACAGCGAATTTTGTTTTTCACTATTGAAAGGCTATCTGTCCCATAGGATAGAATGGGAGTTTATTTATAACATCTTATAAGTATAACTTCCCATTAGGACAAGATAGAAATATGGAGTTTAGTATGCCTGAACTCAGAATATAAAAATGCATCTTTTAGTAAAGATGAGTTTTATATTGTGTTGTTTGAAAATGCCACTTTTAGAAAGTAGGTATTTTCTTGCTTAGCCATCATGTGTGCCTCTGCTGGTTCGTGGATTGACTGTCTGGCTTTGGAGTGACAGGGGCTGGGGATGTGCTTTCACTATAGACAGCCAGGGGGTGGGGGGTTGAGGTGTGTCCTTCCTCTCCTGGATAAGTCAGGGCTGGGCTGAATAGACCTGGGCTGCATTTAGAGTAGGGGGAGGAGATTTCCTTTCACCTGATTGGGCCTGGTCTGCCTCATAAAATGCTGTCTCCACCTCCTGCCGGGAAGCTGGACCAGAGAGGACAGGACTGGTTTTGACTGAGCACAGAGCCTCTCTGCTTCCAGAGAACAAAGGAAAATTCTGTATAAACATTGGGACCCAGACACCAGAACTTTAGAATACTTCTGGACTCAAGAGGAACCTCTGCCAAGGAGAAAAGCTGGGAAAGCTGAAGGAGACGTACTGCCTCTTTGCTGTGGGCTGTCTGGGGTTGGCTTGAAGTGGCTGTTTCTGTCAAGGAGAGGATAAAGACTTTGCTGTGTGCCGAGTATCCAGCTTGAAGAAGATCTCTAGGGCTTGAAGTAGAGCTTGCCTTCTGTTCTGAAGTCTCAGGGACACAAAGACTTCACCACCAGATCCCCTGAACTTCCTTGCCGGGAGTTCTGACCTGCCAAGAGGTGCCTGTGGCTGAGTTGGGCCTCTGGAGGTTGTTCCTGCTGTTGGGAGCTGGAAAAGAGACGCAACTACGAGAAGCGTGACGCATCCGCACCGTTTCCGACGCATCGCTGCTGTGCCGCTGAAGAAACCGAAGCAGCACCTGCCTGCTGTTGGTGAAATCGCCGCACGATGAATCCCGAGCACCGAACTCAGAAGTCCGAGATCACCACACCTATTCCGACACAGGCCCCGCTGTGCGGCTGCAAGAACCAGCGCATCGTGGGACCATGACAGGAGAGACCAATGCAGTGCCTTTGCCGCCGCCACCACATCGAGAACCAAAGAATCCCCGATCCCCACGCATCGCCCCAGGGCACCAAGTCTACAAGGACACCGGGGCTGCAGTAAGAAATCGACCCATTACCTCCACGCACAGTAAGAAGCCGATGCATCACCTTCCCTTCAGTAAGGAACTGACACATCATCTCCCCTGCATGGCAGTAAGGAACCGATGCATTACCTCCCCTGAAGTAAGGAACCTACACATCACCTTCCATGGGCGTAAGGAACCAATGCAACACCTTCCCTGTGGCTGTTTCTGTTTATGATTGTGACGCATCCAAGGTACTTTGTGTTGAAAGTGTTGCATCTATAGTTTGCTATGGACAGAACTGTTTTTGCCTTCTAAGGATTACATTTTAATTACTGTATTGTGGATTTTTGTTGTTTTGGTCTTGTTTGGTCTAGATAAATATTACTTATTTTTTCTAAACTGGTGTGGTGTCCATTTGTAGTGTTTTCACTGTATTACTGCATGTGTGCACAAATGCTTTACACACTGCCTCTGAGATAAGCCTGTCTGCTCGTGCCAAGCTACCAAGGGGGGAAGCAGGGGTTATTTTAGAAGTGTATCCCCCTTACCCTGACTAGGAAGAAGGGTTCCTACTTGGGCAAAGGTGCAAACCATTGCCATCTAGAGATCCCCGTTTCTAACAGCCCCAATTAGAACCTCCCGCGGTCATGTGAGGTGGCTGCTGATGACTTCTTTCTTGCTATGGGAGGAGACAGGTGTGACTAGTTAGACAGTGCAGGGGGTCCATAGAGCAAACTGATAGAAAGAGCAGCATTCGCTCAGATGTAACAATTCATTTAAGAAAATTCCATACTTTCAGACCTCCAAACGGATTCTGTCCCGGAATAGAACCAGAATCTGCCCTTGTTGCCATCTGGGAGGACCTTAAGAACACAGTTGACCAGAACGGGGTTGCTGCACTACTTCTCTTGGACCTCTCAGCTACCTTTGACATGGTTGACCATGACACTTTAATACAAAGACTCTAAGAAGCCAGCATAGAGGGGACTTCCCTCGACTGGATAACATCCTACCTTCACAACAGAACTAAATTCATCTATACCCCACCTTTCTCATCCAAACCATACTTCACAAAAGCAGGGTTCCCAAAATGCTCTATCATCTCACCAATGCTTTTCAACATTTACATGAAGTCACTGATCAATTTCACCTCACGTGCTATAACTACGCAGATGACACACAAATACTCCTTAAACTGGAAAGCCCCAAAGACATTGGAAACTCACATATATTCAGTTGTCTCAAAGCCATGGATCAATGGATGACATGGAGCCATCTCAAATTGAATGCTTCCAAAATGGAAATACTCATGTGTGACAATTGGAAAAATTATGACCCACTCGCCACCTGACCTGATGACCTGGGAACACCGCCTAAAGTATCAAAGGACATAGGAAACCTCAGAATTACCATAGACTCCAAGCTATCAATGAATGCCCAAGTGGACAAACTAGCAAGATCAAGCTTTGTTACTATAAAAATTCTGCAAAGCATCTTCCCCCACCTGGATTTCCACACAAGGTCCAGGCTGCTATCTCTCTTGTTCTGTCTAAACTTGATGATGCCAATAGCCTCTACCACGGATCATCTTTAACAGCCATAAAAAGACTACAACAGATTAAGAACTCTGCTGCCAGACTACTCTTACATATAAAGCCACAAGCCTACATCTCCCCTGCCTTAAAAGCCATGCATTGGTTACTGGATGCCAGAAGATCCACATTCAAGCTGCTTTGTGTCACCCACAAAGTGATACATGGAACAGTACTGCTCTACATCAGGAATAAAATCACCAAATACATTCAACAAAGGAACCTCCACTCTAGATTTGCACCTCGCCTCAAAATCCCCCATACAAGAAAAAAAACATAGGTGGCACATCCTTCTCTGTTCAAGCAGCCAAACTATGGAACTCTTTACTCCCAAACATGAGATCCACAGATAACTACCCTATCTTCAGAAGACTACACAAGAGTTGGCTCTTCCCCACATAACCACCATACTCAAACATAAATATACAGCATATCCCTATGTATATAAGCATTTATTTTGACTATAGATGTGTACCTACATATCTGTATTGCTTTGTATAAATGTATAATAATTATGATTTTAAATATATAGATATTTGGCAGTTCTGCTTAAACAAATGTACATATTACTGATGGTTATATTATTTGTTTAACATGTATGTAGGTCATTGCATAAATAAGCAAATCGTTTATCATAACTATTTATCTAAAACTGCTTCACAATTGAAATACAAAAATAAACATTAATAACGACAAATAAATGAACTTAAAGTACAGCAACACTTGAAAGTCTGAGTTTATGACATACAACTTAAATCTACATATATTACCTTCCTTATACATATATACCTTTCAGGGACTTATGTATCTTTATATTTATTACTTTGCTTCTAATTCACCATCTCCAATGCACTACCCTATATCTCACCCTATACCTCTCGCAATATATCCTCTACCTCCACTCTCTGACTCATCTCAAACCTCATTCTACTACTCTTTCCAATGCACTACCCTATTTCTCACCCTATACCTCTCGCAATATATCCTCTACCTCCACTCTCTCTCTCACTCATCCTAAACCCCATTCTACTACCATGAAAACCAAAATAACCCTTTCTGGACTCTCACCTATTTCTCACCCTATACCTCTCTCAATATATCGTCTACCCCCACTCTCTCACTCATCCCAAACCCCACTCTACTACTATGATCCCCAAAATAACCCTTTCTAGACTCTTCCCTCCTCTACCCTCCTTGCATCATCTCATACCGCTTTTACTTTTCAAATCTCCCAAACAAGGCTTTCTAAACCCTTACCTCTGACTCTTTCCCCCTCCACCTCCACTTTACTCATCCCAAACCTCCTCCTACTGCTATAAGCTCCCCCCCAAAAATTCTATACCCTTCCCTCTTCTATCCCTCCACCATCCTTTTCAATCCAAATAAAAGACTAACATGTCCACCGCTCAAATTAATTTCATATTTTCCTATACTAATTTACCACTAATCCTTTTTGGGTCCCGGAGTAGCAAGCTACATGCCGAAAAAGCACTTTGACGCCTCATCAGAGTAAGCGCTATATAAATGCAATTACAATTACATATACATAATGTGTCTGGCCAAAAAATAAGTAGGTGCACTTGTGAAGATACATGCATAAGTATTTGCATTTATGCTGGGATTGGCCATTTTGGGTTTTCTGCTTTTTTACTCATGCTGTTCAGCATCGGCTGCACTCATTTATTTTTAGCTAACTTATTGCTCATGCTCTTCAGTATTGGCAATAAACATTGGCAAAGCCAAAAGGTCGACTAACACCGTTCAAAGACGTGCCTTATTAGTTTTGCCAATGTTTATTATTTTAGGGCAGCCAGAAGCACTGAACTACATTAATTTCCTACTGAATGCTTGCATTCTCCCCAGAGCATCAATAATCATTGCATGCGAGCTCTGTAAGAAAAAGATTTGAAAAAACGATGCGGAAGGAATGGCACAGCAAACAATGAAGTGTCAAAAGGCTGAAGCCTACCTACACTAACAAGATGCATAGAGAAAAACGAACGATAGCTGCTGTAAAGGCTACTTCTATTAAATGGGACAAGCTGACAATGTAAGGAAAGGAAAAGGAAAAGAAAATGGAATATATTGTAACTTCCTTTATCTCCGGATTACCTGCAGCCACCTGAGCTCAGAAGGTGAAGATGAGTCAGAGATTTCGTTAGGTGGCCTGCTGAGGCAATGCATGCTTTTGTGTGATTCCTGACAGACTTACATAAAAATTCAGGGCGGAAAGAATAGTTATTATGACTGAAACATATGCACAGCTTGAAAAAAGTACAATAAATGAGGGTGCGGATGCTGAATATGTGGATAGGGAGGAAGAAAGAAAGCAGAACCTTTAAGGTGCTGTGGCAAGAATGTCTGAGGCTCTGAGAACAGTCAGAGATTCTTCCTGCTCTGCAGATCGGCTAAAATTGTGTATTGGAAATAATGTCTAAAGACTACAGAATGTCTGAAGAATCACATCAGGGTTCTAGACTTTCATGAAGTGTCTAAAGAGATTGGTGTTTGGAAAGGCGTGCAGGGATTCATACACCAGTAAGTATTTGACATTTCCCTCCCCCTCCATTTAAAAAGACATGGAGATGGGAAATTGACAGTCATTGTGATGCTCCACGAAAACAAAACCAAGAGATCAGCTTTTGAAGAAGACCACAGAGAAGAAGGACTGCTGTAAAAGTGGATATGTACCCAACTTTATTCCCAAAGTTCAGCTGTGATGACTGAAAAAAATGAGGAGACCCAAGGGATCCAGCAGTGGGTATTAGCCTTGGCCATTGTGGCTTTGGTTTTGCAATGAGGTTGGTTGTGGGTTAGCCTCATGACCATCACCACCGTGGCGCTAACTTTAAGCTAAAACAGCTAAGCATGTTGTCTAAGGCAAAAGCTTCTCAAGACGCTCTTGCAAAGGGCGATTGGGCTTGCTCATATCTTAATCATGCTTACCAACCGAATTCACCATTTCCATGTTTTAGTATATCGAGTTCTTGCTGCTAGGTCTTTGCTTTGAATGATGATGGCTTTGGAGTTTGTTGTGGGATTTTATTTGCATTACTTGGCTCTCTAAGATACCCGTGTGATCAAGCACATGGATAATATTATCTAAATAATAAATCGGAGCTAGGATTGCCCCATAGAAAAGGGGTGACTATATAAATCAAGCCCCTTCATAGTGTTTCAGCAGTGTTTCTAAAACGTTTTTAATAGATCTGGAAGGGCAAGTTTTGTTGAACTTCACATTACCTGAAATTATTACTAAGTTGGCCAAATTTCTGTCAAGATTGTACATGAAGATGCGAGAAGAGCCACACAGTAGTTCCTACAATCATGTCTCTCCCTCTGTGCCACATGTCTGTACAGTACACGTAGCTGCCAACAGCCCTGCCTATGATCCACATGACGGACCATCTCCTGATGCACCAGTTCACCGCTTTAGGCTACCAATTTCTAGCTCTTAAATTTACTGGAGCACATTGACTGATTCGTCTGTCAGTGTAGCCCTTGTTTTGCTGGTAAGTCATGCTCCAGTCAATGGCTTTTCTTTCTGGAAGTGCCTTCTCCAATTCTCTTTAGGGGCTTGTCTAAGGCTGACTGGTAGTATGCCTTCAATTAAAAAAATAATGTACTTAAGTATTTTGCTGTGCATGGAACTATGGGACAGATACGCTTATGCTTACAAGGTGTCATAATTGCAGGAAAGGCCTGACATTTCAGTCGTAAAATGGCTTTTGAACTTCACAAATGACAATTTCCTGTTCTTTCAGCCCCCATGGTGAAAGTCTTTACTCTGTGTTGTGGCCTCTTCACGACCAAACTCCTTGACAAACCTATGTTGAAAATTCGCAAACTGTAAAAGAGTCAAAGTGTATATTAAAACGTTTTAATCGAAGCTATTCCGATCTTGTTAAACAATATCCAAATTCTCCCATTTTAGAAACGTGGCGTAAGTGCCTCCTTGCTGCAACAACAGCTTGCAGCAGGAACTTCAACGATAGTGGCACCTATTTGGGCACCAGTTTCAGCTCTCTCAATTGGAGCCAGGCAGTCTGAATGAGACCCAGCTGCCGCTGCATTCTCCTGAGCTTAGAGAAGAATAAGGGCAGCATCCACTCCTCAACTCTATCACAGAGGACGTGTTAGAGGTCATTAGATGATGGCACACTCAGGACTGTGGACCAGCAGTTTGGAAGCAGGAAGCATAGAATGCCGAATAACAGTGCCCCTCACATGAGCACAGAGGTGCTGGATAAGCTGTTATGCCAGAAAAATACTTTACATTACAGAAGTAGGCCCTCGGAGAAATCACAACAATGCCAACAAGTATACATTACGACATAATTTACTACATTATTTAAATGTTCTTGCTATGTCTTACTCACCCATACTTAGGATATATTGAATAGACCCGATTTGTTTTTTAAACAAGCATAATCTCTACGCTAGTCAACACTAGTTCTGAAGATTTGCCTGTCTTTGCGCCCCTTTTAGCCACAGAGTAACACAACGCTGCGCTTTGCACTGCCTTGTTTTACACTGCCTTGAATAGGCGTTTCATAGGTGGAGCGTGGGCGTTCCTATGCATCCACGCATGTATTTTGATGGAAACCCATTTTCACTAAAATCAGTAAACCTGGGTTTAGGTCAAAATGCTTTGCCTACCCAAGAGAGGT
The DNA here is from genome assembly GCA_963921515.1 of Calotriton arnoldi. Classification (NCBI taxonomy): domain Eukaryota; kingdom Metazoa; phylum Chordata; class Amphibia; order Caudata; family Salamandridae; genus Calotriton; species Calotriton arnoldi. The sequence continues at coordinate 2,145,219 of CAWUFW010001825.1, read as the reverse complement.
GTAACAAGAAGAAATATTGTAATTTCACCTCGTTGCTTCCTCTTTTCCATAGAGGAAGCAGTGGCGGCTCGCCGAGGGAGTGGTGCGGGGCAGTGGGGCAGGGCGGGGAAGGGGCAGGGTGGGGGGTAGTGGACTCGGACATACGACGGACAGAACTCAGAGGGATTTCTGTCCGTCATAAGTCCGAGTCTACTAACCCCCCACCCTGCCCCTCCCCCGCCCCGCACCACTCCCTCGGCGAGCCGCTACTGAGAGGAAGAGAAAGAGGAATATACCTCTAAGGATTGCTTTTGTGCCGGAAGGTGTGCCTTTCTGCATAAAAACAATCCTGCCCATGACGCAGGCACCCTTGCAACATGGCACAAGGGTGCCAGCGTTGGCGCTAGCCTGAAGTGTGCCAGAGCTATGAGAATGCAGAAGTGCGCAATATCTTATTAGATGTGGCACATTGCTAGTCTCTCCTCTTTCACGCAACGCAGCACAGCACGTTGCCTTGCTGCGTCGCATAGGGTGAAAGATCAGTAAATCTGAGCCTTACATTTTTTGATTCTTTGATCGCACCCATATAGAGTTTAAATGGGGAAAACCTTGCTCGCTTCCAAGCAGCAGGCTGCCTATAGAGATGTGGTGAGTGGTGACGCAGTTATCAGCAAAATCTAACTCAAAGGTTAAAAATTCCAAAACTGCAAGAATGTTGCAAGCCATGGGAACTATACTCAGTAAATTGAATATGATATATACATATATCTACTAGATATAAACAAGCTGGCTTTGTAATGAAAACAGTTGTTGGGGTGCTTTTACTCTTACAGAATTCTTAATGTGCCCAGCTGAACGGATGTATTCTTACAGGTGCGCACTTCTTATGTGTATAAACCACTCATTCTGAAAGCCGATTTATATACATGCAGGCAGTATATCATAGGTGATCGTGTACTATAATGGCCCTCTTCTGTCACATTTCCTCTGCCATAAACATAAGCACTGATTTTGCTGGCTACTTTGAATTTTGTTCATCTCTTATTCTGACAATCCTGCCCGCTTATAAAGTCTTAGACTCACCCCTCTGCAAATGCACCAGCCAAGCCTTGTTGGAAAACAGCAGCAATCGTATGCTTTTTGGCGCCTAGAGGCGAATCATACTGTAATATGCATTTTACAAAACACCTACAATAATACTGAAAAAACCTAACTTTTGCATTTGAAGAATAGTAAGCTCTGCATGGTACGGTCAGTCTGTTTACACATGAAACATGCAGTCATCATCTGCTGTCCTGCAAAATGTAAAAATTGTTACCTCTTAGTCATTTCACTGATAACTGTATTTATCACGTTAACGCCGCTATCTCACTCTATAATCCTTGCTCAAAATTGATCATTTCCAGCAAGTGTTGTTTTGCCTATTTCACAGTAATTATTTCACAGCAGATAAACGGAAGAAACAACAGAAGTCAAATAAGAAAGATCCTTAGCTCTTCTCAGGGGGACTTCAATGTAAGAAAACGATTAAGTAACTGCTAACACAGAGGGGTCGGGCCCCTCTGCTCACCCTCCCCGCCCCCCAACAACAGACCTTTTTAGGGTCCTTGAGGAATAAAAGAGTTAGGTTCTGTTAGACATGGGATTCCTGGTTGGCTAGGGCAAGCGCCTAAGCAAGGCAGAAACCACCACTCTAGTCAGCGCAAGGGAGTTACACGCTGAAGTTAACCCCTGCTCACACCCTTGGTAGCTTGGCAGAGCAGTCAGGCTCATCCCAGAGGCAATGTGTAAAGCGTTTGCGCAACACACTCACACAGCAGCGACAGACTAGGCACACCACAAAAGAAACTCCACACAAGGTTATATAAAATAGCCTTTGTATTATCCATAAAAGCACATTAGAACATAATCACATATCATTGTGCCACTAGGCACTTGTCATGACTTTACAGGGATTTACATAAATCACTAGGCCAATCGGGCCACTGTCAAGAACACACCATCAGGCTGACCAGTAACTACTGGTAATATTACACTGAGCACAATACATTATGCGAACCATAATTATCCATAGTGCCCCCGAAGTAATGTAATCCACAGCCTAAGTACATCAGGGCCTAACACATTAGGCAAGCACGTGATCCATAGTGCACCGGAGTGAAAACCTGAAAAATGCACACATTGGTACCACATCCCCACTGGGAATCGCCAGTACTACTACTCTTTCTCCCTTAGAGAGGAGTGGGGGTCTCCATCGAGGTCTCGCCCCGACCTAACCCCAAAAGGAATTACCCCAGTGCCCAGCGCACCAATACACACCCAGTCCCTGCCAACAAAGTGGGCCCCCAAAGATCTGGTACGAGTGCAGCTGTCCGCAACCATGTGGCACAGCTGCAACAATGCGGAGTACTCCACCACCGCGGGCCGGGTTACGAGAGTACCTGGACATGCCGACCAGCCTTGGACGGGAGAGGAAGGGCGCTGCGACTCCTCAGCTCTCCTCTCCCGCTCTTCCACGATCTGGTGAGGGCTGCGGCAGTAGGATCCAGAGCAAAGTCTCAGCTGAGTCCGCTCTGCTCAGCACGGCCTCTCTACTGTTTTGGGCCCCACCCACAGCCAGGCTCAGCCTTTGCCTGGCTTCCGGCTGCTTCTCACGGCCACAGGATACGGAGCGATTTCTCCGTCGAGTTTCCGGCTCGTTTCGGCTCGCGGCCGTGGGCGCCGCTCTCAATCAGGCTCAGACGCTGCCTGACTTCCGGCGGCTTCTTTGCCCCGGCGCCCGTCACAAGCGAAGTTGGAGCCCTCTTCTCGGGCTCCTGGCAATTAAGTTAGAAGCGTCCACCATGCGCTTCCCCAGCCAAAGCGCTCCTTGCAGATGGCTCAACACATCACGGGACCAGGAGGGGTACAACACAGCGCCCACCACGCGCTGTCATAAATCCGGTAGGGCAAGCAACAAAGTCCTGGGAGACTACAGGGGCACACCAGCAAAGTGTTCCCAGGGAGGCCAGCACAGGGATTCCTTTAGGCAGAGTGGCAGTCGCCCCCTAGCCCCAAAAAGGCACCAGGTCAGCACTTTCTGCAGCCCAGTCCCATGGCAGTTCCTCCAGGTCCCACGCAGTCTTCTCTTCCAAGCAAGCTCAAAAAACATGGGGTCACAGTCCCAGTACTTATACCAGTAAGTGTCTTTGTTCTGCCCCCTGGCACAGGGCTCTGAGCCCAGTCCAAACCAGTTCTGGGGGGCACTTTGCAAGCGCACAACAACCTCCATTGAAAGTGCAAGGCTTGGTTCCAGACACACCACAGGGTGGCGGAGCCATCATTGTGGAAGGCAGGCACAGCCCTATTCAGGTGCAGGTGCTACTCTTCCCACCACTCTAAATGCATACCAGGCCTATTCAGCCTAGCGCTGACTCATCAAGACTCCTTGGAGCCACTGCACCCCCCCAGCCCCTGTCACTCCAAAGTCAGACAGTCAGTACTCAACAGGCAGGCACAAAGACACATAGCACACAGAAATGCCCAACTCTAAAAGTGGCATTTCTGAAATATTAATAATAAATTTGCGAACACCAATACGCAGCATTTATCACCACTATTCCAAACATACCAAACTTCATCATGCTACCCCTCTCAGATCAGGAATTACCACGGAAGCATATATCAGGGAATCCCCAATGCATCCCTATGAGAGGGCAGCCTCACAGCAGTGAGAAACCAAATAGGCTGTTTGTCACTACCAGGACAAGCCACACAGTTAAGGCACATGTCCTACCTTTTACCTACACCACACCCTGCCCAAAGGGCTAGCTAGGGCCTACCTTAGGGGTGACTGATATGTAGTAAAAGGAGAGTTACAGATGTGGCAACCACTTTATGTGCCACGTCACAGCGGCAGTAAACTGCGCGCGCAGGCCCTGCAGTGGCAAAGGCCTGAGACAGGTTTGAAAGGCTACTTTGGTGGGTGGCGCAAGCAGTGCTGCAAGCCCACCAGTAGCATTCAATTTACTGGCGCCCTGGGTATATGATATATCACTGTACAAGGGACTGACAGGTAAATTAAATATGCCAAACAGGTGTAGACCAATCTTACCAAGTTTACCATAGAGAGCACATGCACTTTAGCACTGATCAGCAGTGATAAAGTGCCCAGAGGCCTAAAACCACCAACAACAGGTCAGAAAAAATACAGGAGGAAGGCAAAAAGTTCTGGGATGACCCTGCAAAAAGGGCCAAGTCCAACAGGTTCAGTTTCAATTCACGATTACGGTGCAACCTATTTGTTCACATAATGAAGCTCAGAGTCAAGAAGTAGGATTAAGTATGGATTTATTACAAATTCAAAGCCAAAGTAATATAAATCAGTCTTAGAAACATAGTACAGCAGTACAAAATTATCAAAGGAAAGCCAAATGGTGTACAAAGTTTATCCTCAATAACAAGTAACAGATGAGGACATCAGTAGGAATGATGTCAAGTACAAGAAAGACAGTCTGGTGATGAGATTGGAAGTTGCGGTCCTCCTGCCTATAAAGCATGAGGAATTCTAATTTCTCCAAACTAACCTACACTAAAGAATGCTATAGGAAACCCTGATTAGATCCATTAAAATAGAAAGGTGTCAGCATATAAGAACTTCTGTAGAAGTTCTTTAAAGCAATAGTATTGCATAGCATGAAGCCAAGCAACGAGAACAGCTCATAGAGGGCTGTACCTCTCCTAGTCTGCAAGGAATCTGAACAAAACTGAAGAGTATTCCCTAGTTATACACCCAAAAGACCCTTCTAGAACAGTATCAAAGGCCCAATTTGTGACCGCCTTCAAACAATACTTTTTGGCAAACACACTCATAATTCTTCTTCTTTGATCCACATATTTGAAACGACTTAGGATTCCATCTCCTCATTCCGCACAGACAGTAGTCCTCTCTTCTGCTCATTAATTTGAATCACCCTCGACTACCCTCATGCTTCCCTAACTTGTTCGCACAATGTGCCTTTCTCCATTCATCAGATCATGCACCAAGCACCTGCAGAGGAAAGGCAAACACTGCAATCAAAGAAAAACATTCACGTTGAAGGTTAAACATTACGAAATCCAAATGCTTAAGGCCTTTGGTCAAGTTAGCAAAAGCTAAGATTTAAGTACGCGTTGTAACTGCATGAATACAGCTACATAGGCTCTCATTACGATGGCGGGTGAAACACCACCGACAAGTCGTCGCTGGAAGTCTGTCCGCCATCTAGGGCACTGGCCCGACTGCTGCATTACAATGCAGCCGGTCAGACCGCAGAGGTGGGGAGTAAGGCCGCCGCCTCTGACAGGATCAAAAGATCCTGTCGGGACGGCAGTTGGATTCCTAATTTCTACAATGGGGCGGTGCCTTCACAGGCACTGCCATAAGGATTAGGATATCCCTTTCCGACTGCCTGTTTATGGCGGTCCCACAGCCATGAACTGGCAGCCAGAAAGGGACTTTGGAGGCCCCTAGCAGGGCCCCCGTCTCCTGTGGGCCACTGGAATGTAGTCAGGAAGGCACATGTGGTGCTCCCCCAAACATCCATGCATTGTGTGCCAAGCACCACCTGGTGCCTGGCACACGGTGCATGGATGTTTAAAAACATCCTTTTTTCAATTGCTGCATGTGCTGTGGCCAATTTCTGGGCTACAGCACAAGCCGCAATTGAAAAAGGAATGTTTCCGATCACCTACACGGTGGTCACCTTGTAATCTGGTGGGAGGGACCACCGACTGCTTGTCAGCCGGTCTCAATCCTGCAACGATGACGGTCAGACACACGTCCGATTGCCATCAAAATGACCCACACAGTCACGTTATATGTGTAAAATGCAATTCTGAGTGATACATGTTCCATTATACAGTAAATGCAAGATATCTTCAAGCAAATACATGAATACATAAAGAATAATCAATATTATTGAAATGCAAACATGTAAATATGTTTGAGAACTGCAATTCATTATTATTGTAAAAGAAGCATTAGTATACACACATATATAAATGTCGATATTGCATGATAAATGCACTTTCTTTATGGCTTTCAAGTGCCTTTCACTTCAATAGTCATACCATACCACATAAGTACATAAGGCCCTTAATAAACATATATGTGGCCTAATCAATACTAATGAGGGTGGAGCCAAAATTACGCTGCTCCACAACCATAGTCCCAAGGTAGGGCACAGGCACAGTTAGGGTACCATGGCCCCCATGCAAGCAAGGTAAATGTCTGACCCAGTTTGTTAGTAGAATTCAGCATAACTTGGATACAGCCATCCCTCACAACCTAGCCCCTGGTGTCACTGCTCCTTCTGCACTACTGGTAACAACACCCATGGGAGAGGTATCAATTGAGAGGGTTAAAATCAAAGAGTGGACAAATGCATCACAAATAGGAGATTATTGATGGGCTGAGTGTGGCATAAAGAGTCGACCAATGATATATGCAGGGTAAAATGGTGTTATGCCCGCTACCTCTGGCATGTTCCTAAATCATCATCCATACCACATCACTCTCCACTTCATGACTGGGAAATATCCCCTCATGTGTGTCTCATCCCAATCCTTAATTTGTGGGGGGTTCTGCCTCCCTGTGACCGGTTACCCAATAGGTATAGCTGGGAAGAACTATTTTTTTGCCCTATCGTCCGTTTTTATGCTAACATTTCACCTCTTCCTCCTTATAAGCCCTATCTTTACCAAGAGAATCATCTTCAAAAAAGTTTAAAGAAATAAATCGCTGCAGCAAGAAGTTCTAGGAGGAATTTAAGGCGGGAGGATGTTAGAGTGGAAACAGGGCTGGGACAAGGAAGACTAGGACTGATCGTAATGAAAATTACCGGTAAGTAATCGGGCAGTATCAGGTATAAGAGGCGCCAGGTGTCTGGCGTATGCACTCCAACTGCAGATGCAAGTACAGTTTCAATACAAGGAAAGACTGTTTCACATTAGGTCACCTCCAGCATATAAGTGTGGGAAAGCTGGCAAGGAAAAAATATTGCTTCTGGTCAAGAAGCCGCAAAATGTCACTTTTCCTACAGACGGAAGCATGCTTGCGCAGACCCCTAGTAGAACAATGAAAGAAGGAAGCGGCTTAGGGAAAAGGAGAAATTTTGGACAGTCAAATGTACACGTCTGTGCCTTTGTAATGTTTTCTTGCACTGCTTAACTGTGGAACCTTGTTTCGTAGCTCTGGAAATGAAGAGGCACATTTACTAGTACTTTACCCGGGTTTGCACCAAAGTGACGTAAGTCCGTTCAAAGGGGCTTATTTACAAGCCCCTTGCGTCACTTTTGCGTTATTTTTAACATGGGAAAAGTGACGTACGGGTGGCGCAAGGGGCTTGTAAATAAGCCCCAAAGTGTAGAATTGGGATTTACTTTCCAGCGCAAAAAGTGCCAGCAGACACACACAAAAGTGTGTGTTCTATTTCCATGCACGCTTTCCATAAACATCATATTTTATTTAGGTTCAAACGGCTGTGGAGTTTGAAAGCAGATTGATTAGGAAATTGTCTTAGCCACGGATACTTATGCAGCTCGGGCCGTTAAAATCTAAAAGGTTTTAGTGGATGGCTGTTAAATGGCAAGAAGTATATTAAACTGATCGCCTTGAACTTTAAACAGATGGGGAGATAGGCTGTGTCCTTGAAGGAGTTATGAAGACGGTATAACAGTTTACAACTTTTACAATAAAAATAGTGATATTTCACATTTATGGCATCTGGAGTGGAATCAGGGTGCATGTTCCATCAGGTGTAATTTGGAGTCCATCGTTTGATAAATGATTCTTGTTAGGACTCTTAGCTTCTATAAATCACCCATTTCAAACGAGACTAGTTGCTACGTACGGCTACGTACTCAAAGTACGGCACTGCCCGGCAATAACTCTCGGTCAGCTTTGGACAAACACGTATTAGTAAAAACATAGGGGCAGATTTACAAGCCCCTTGTGACACTTTTGCGCCGCTGTTGCATCACTTTTTGTAATGCAGCGGCGGCGTAAACAATGCGCCACATTGCGGCCCATTTACAACGTGACGCATCGAGGGAGGTGCGTCATGTTGTAAAGCCCTGCGTCACATTATACCTGCATCAGGTATAATGTATGCAGGGTGGGCGTTCCCACGCAAAAAGCCATGTAGATCTGACGCAGTGAAATTTACAACATTTCACTGCGTCACTCCACGCCTTCACTGTCAAAATCCCTACGCCTGCTCAGACTAGGCGTAAGAAAATATGCAAGGCTTTTTAAATGGGACTCACCTATCTGCTGTGGCGCAGTGCTGAAGTTGCGTCACTTTCATGAGCAACTCCAGCAATGAGTCACTTTTGGGTCAACAGATGCGTCAGAATTTCTGACGCATCTGTCAATCCTTGCGCCATGGTGCGCCGTGTTGTAAATACGGCGCATCCATGGTGGGGCAAGGGTTTTGTATGGAGGCGCAGGGAAACTGATGCATCTGTACAGATGCGTCACTTTCTTGTATATCTGCCCCAGAGTTTCTCACACCCATACAAATAAGAGGTCCTGAATATGTCACAATATCCGTGCTTTGAGAAATGTCAACATAGGTTTCAACATTTCTAGACTATTGTGGTATACGAGGCGACTCCAAAATCGATGACCTTTAAGGTGCTGGACATTGAAAGGGAAGAAACTGGTGAATAGTTGGTAATGCACAAGCTAGGCAAAGTTTAATTTAAGATGGCATAATGTTGTACAAATTCTGCCATTTCGCATTATGATAGTCTGCCTTAATGCACTACGTTGTGCCATCATGCCACATCGCATAAATGAGACTTTGTTCAATTAAAAATCCAATTGCAGGAGCACGGGACCAATGCAAACGAACCGAAAGCAAGAAGCTGTTGTTTATGTCACCAGGCGCGTAGCTTCAGGGGGGTGTTTGGGGTGTTACACCCCCTAATAAATGTATATTCAGATGAGTAGTTGGGTACAGATGCTTTCAGTCGGGTATGGTAAGGTGTTTCCCAGATTTCACCTGGGATTTTTGCATACACACACTGACAAAAATACATACACAATCTCTTTCATTGCTGTTTTCAAAGCCCTAAAAATGTTTATTTTACAAAATATTGTGTTTCCCTCATTAAGTAAGCAAACACAAGGAGATGATGGACGGAGTGCTGAAACCTTTCAACACTCACCCCCAGTCACAGATCTGGATTGAATCCATCATCATTCTTTAGCTCACTTTGCCACCCCAGTTCAGACACAGCTATATGCAAATCAGTCTTGACCCTGTGCCTCATGGGAACAGTCCAGACCAAACTGCCAAGCCATGTCTTCCCTGGACCGGAATCAAGCATCCTGGGACCGGTTTCGGGCTAACAGCCCTCATCAGCCAGGCTAGCTTGAATCCAGTGGCAAAGTGAGCAAGGGACCCACATCTGGGCATACCCTGCCAACTTAGGGTGAACAAAGCAAACACAAGGAGATGATGGACGGAGTGCTGAAATTTTTCAAACACTCACCCCCAGTCACAGATCTGGGTTGAATCCATCACCATTCTTTAGCTCACTTTGCCACCCCAGTTCAGACACAGCTAAATGCAAAGCAGTCTTGACCCTGTGCCTCATGGGAACAGTCCAGACCAAACTGCCAAGCCATGTCTTCCCTGGACCAGAATCAAGCATCCTGGGACCGGTTTCGGGCAAACAGCCCTCATCAGCCAGGCTAGCTTGAATCCAGTGGCAAAGTGAGCAAGGGACCCACATCTGGGCATACCCTGACAACTTAGGGCGAACAAAGCAAACACAAGGAGATGATGGACAGAGTGCTGAAACTTTTCAAACACTCACCCCCAGTCACAGATCTGGGTTGAATCCATCATCATTCTTTAGCTCACTTTGCCACCCCAGTTCAGACAAAGCTATATGCAAATCAGTCTTGACCCTGTGCCTCATGGGAACAGTCCAGACCAAACTGCCTAGCCACGTCTTCCCTGGACCGGAATCCAGCATCCTGGGACCGGTTTCGGGCTAACAGCACTAATCAGCCAGGCTAGCTTGAATCCAGTGGCAAAGTAAGCAAGGGACCCACGTCTGGGCATACCCTGCCAACTTAGGGCGAACAAAGCAAACACAAGGAGATGATGGACGGAGTGCTGAAACTTTTCAAACACTCACCCCCAGTCACAGATCTGGGTTGAATCCATCATCATTCTTTAGCTCACTTTGCCACCCCAGTTCAGACATAGCTATATGCAAATCAGTCTTGATCCTGTGCCTCATGGGAACAGTCCAGACCAAACTGCCAAGCCATGCCTTCCCTGGACCGTAATCAAGCATCCTGGGACCGGTTTCGGGCTAACAGCCCTCATCAGCCAGGCTAGCTTGAATCCAGTGGCAAAGTGAGCAAGGGACCCACGTCTGGGCATACCCTGCCAACTTAGGGCGGACAAAGCAAACACAAGGAGATGATGGACGGAGTGCTGAAACTTTTCAAACACTCACCCCAGTCACAGATCTGGGTTGAATCCATCATCATTCTTTAGCTCACTTTGCCACCCCAGTTCAGACACAGCTTTATGCAATTCAGTCTCGACCCTGTGCCTCATGGGAACAGTCCAGACCAAACTGCCAAGCCATGTCTTCCCTGGACCGGAATCAAGCATCCTGGGACCGGTTTCAGACTAACAGCCCTCATCAGCCAGGCTAGCTTGAATCCAGTGGCAAAGTGAGCAAGGGACCCACGTCTGGGCATACCCTGCCAACTTAGGGCGAACAAAGCAAACACAAGGAGATGATGGACGGAGTGCTGAAACTTTTCAAACACTCACCCCCAGTCACAGATCTGGGTTGAATCCATCATCATTCTTTAGCTCACTTTGCCACCCCAGTTCAGACATAGCTATATGCAAATCAGTCTTGATGCTGTGCCTCATGGGAACAGTCCAGACCAAACTGCCAAGCCATGCCTTCCCTGGACCGTAATCAAGCATCCTGGGACCGGTTTCGGGCTAACAGCCCTCATCAGCCAGGCTAGCTTGAATCCAGTGGCAAAGTGAGCAAGGGACCCACGTCTGGGCATACCCTGCCAACTTAGGGCGGACAAAGCAAACACAAGGAGATGATGGACGGAGTCCTGAAACTTTTCAAACACTCACCCCAGTCACAGATCTGGGTTGAATCCATCATCATTCTTTAGCTCACTTTGCCACCCCAGTTCAGACACAGCTTTATGCAATTCAGTCTCGACCCTGTGCCTCATGGGAACAGTCCAGACCAAACTGCCAAGCCATGTCTTCCCTGGACCGGAATCAAGCATCCTGGGACCGGTTTCGGGCTAACAGCCCTCATCAGCCAGGCTAGCTTGAATCCAGTGGCAAAGTGAGCAAGGGACCCACGTCTGGGCATACCCTGCCAACTTAGGGCGAACAAAGCAAACACAAGGAGATGATGGACGGAGTGCTGAAACTTTTCAAACACTCACCCCCAGTCACAGATCTGGGTAGAATCCATCATCATTCTTTAGCTCACTTTGCCACCCCAGTTCAGACACAGCTATATGCAAATCAGTCTCGACCCTGTGCCTCATGGGAACAGTCCAGACCAAACTGCCAAGCCATGTCTTCCCTGGACCGGAATCAAGCATCCTGGGACCGGTTTCGGGCTAACAGCCCTCATCAGCCAAGCTAGCTTGAATCCATCATCATTCTTTAGCTCCTGGAAAGTTTTGGATGATCCATCAAGTGGGGGTGAGGAAAAAGGAAGGGTCCCAAAATGCATTGTCCTCATTTAGTTTAAATTTGTTCATTAGATTTTGAGAAATTAAGGTTAAAAGTTTATGTATATTGATGGCTGATACCCTGTTCCCATATATGTTTCTTAAAAATATTTTTTCAGGGCTTGGGGGCTGAGTCCCTAAGTCCTAAAATGGCTGCTGCAACTTCTTTATTGATATTGAAGGCAGCCAATCAAATTTATTCTTTTGATCTGTTGGGTCCTCGTATACCCTGATCCCCTAAGCGTGGTCACAGAAAAAGTTTTTTTAAAAAAAGTTTACCTGATTTGTACTATGGTACCATGACCATTTTTTTAAAAGGGTGTACTTCTGTCCTTTTCATTTTGAAGCACCCCCTCTTGGGGGTGGGCCACGGTACGGGTGGTCAGCACATATAACAAGCATTTGCAATGCAATAGGTCTCGCATTTACGCGAGTTTAAGCTATCAGCATTGTAAATGACAATGCCTTTTATTTATGTTTTAAAAACAAACATAAATAAAAGGCATTGTGATTTACAATGCCAATAACTCAAAACCGCGTAAATGCGGGACCTATTGCATTGCAAATGCTTGTTCTTGAGTGTAAAACCCCACAGGAAAGGCCGATCTCGGTATTTCTTTTTTAGATTATTTTCTGTGATCCCTCCCAAGTGAAGCTTTTTGGCCATATTGTTTAAAATGTATGTTGTAATATGAACCCCCTAATCCAAATTTGAATGAATAAAAATGAATGGGGGAGAGAAACCCCCTCCCCCGAACCTTCAACAGGAAGTTCAGGCTTGCTTACTCGCTCGTTCAAACCCATACGCGATGTGCTTTAAAGTAGGGGGTATGTTATTTCCTTGGCTATGCTACTCCCTTGTGTATGGTGCTGTGCATTATGCAGTGAAAGGAATCGTGTTTCAACCGTGCTTTAGCATATTGAATGGTTTGTACTATATGTGAGAGTAACATTTCAGGCATAAAGGTTTGTACTATACGTGAGTGTAACACTTCCGCGGGTGCCTCAAAATAATTTTAAATTATAAGGAATGCTGTCATTGGATATCTCATTGACCAATTGTACTGATTGAAATACGGGCCCCATTCTGGTCCGCTCGAGATTTAGGCCGCATTTCCAGAGTGCTCGAGCAAATTGGATGTTTGTAGTACAAGCAACCCGTGTTTGTGATTGGTGGATAGGGCTATCCAGTAAAAACGATACAAGCCTTTGTCCTTTAAAATGTGTTCTACAATGTGTGATTGGGCCCAAGGGGGTGCAGCACAAACCACCAAAACGCTCTGTATGTGTGGAAAAGGCCCCTTTATTGAAGACAGGTGAACCTTACAATAAAACATTTCCCTTGGCCTTTGCCGTACAAAACTAAACCTCACTAAATATTTGTCTTCCTACCTTTCCACCCACCCCCACCCCTAAAGTTTCCCCTTTCCCTTACTTGCAACATTTTATAACCCCCCAAAATCTGACCTTAAATGCTGTCCCATTAACCTTGTAAACTCTTCCGACTTCCTAATCTCACTATGTAACTAAACATTTCCTCTGCTACCTTCCCCTTCCTACCTACTCCTGAATAACTTCCCAAACCTCAACTTAACCTGTAAACAATATAAACCACTATTTACCAAGAAAACGCCAGCACCTGCTTCAAGCGACACCCAATGTACAAAGAACTCCCCCAGCGCACCTGTGTCCAATGAAAACCGCCTCCTGATAAGAAAAATTATGAACCCCCCCTTAAAAATGGGGAGGGAGGGAGGGCGGGAGAAAAAACTTGTTCCCACCACGCAGCTGCCCAAAACCGGCCGCCGTGTCACCTTAACAAAATGGTGACACAGCATTGCAAAATGGCCGTATTTAACCCTCCCTACCCAAGTGTAGCCCAACGAGCCCAATTGGGCTCTGGGCTGCACCAAGAGCCCAAAATCCCGGGGGGGGGGCAAGCCTCCCGGTGGGCGGCTGCCCACCCCAAAGCCCTATTGCAACAATTTGTCGGATGCCTGGGTGTGACTTTACATTGAGAGGAGCGCTGCTATTCGGCGCTTTACTTTTTAAATACTTTGAAATATGGACCCGCTTTTGGTCAGCTCACTGTGCAGGAAGCAGTTCCGGAGTACACGGGCAAACCGGATGCTGGTGCAAGAAGCAACCCGTGTTTGTGATTAGAGGATTTTATGATCCAATAGAAAGTGTGAAAACATTTGTCTTTTACAAAGTGTATCCGATGGGAATGGAAAAAATAAATTCACTTGTTTAACGGCGCAATGTTAAGCCCAACAAATAACAAAAATAAAGGAATAATAAAAAGTGACAAAGTAAAAAACACACAGCGCAATGTGAAGCCTGACAAATGATAAAAAGAAAAACCACTTACCATTTTGTGTGGTATCCTAAGAAAATGAAATTGCGGGATGTGGCTTCGGAATGCAGTGAGAGGTTCTCGAGCTCACCGAAGTGCCATCACATCAGGGACGTGCATTGTGTGGAAAGAAACAGGCCACAAGGAGAAAGACCCAAAAGTAGAAATATGTGCACGGGCGCTGTGCTTAAACAAAGCGTGGCGCCCGTGCACATATACGTTACGCGCATGGCCGCCATGGTAATACAAAAGTAATAATGATGAACACGCCCGTGCATATTAAACATATATGCGCATGGCGGCCCATGAAGCAGGCGCCATGGCGATAAAAAAAAACAAAGTAGTCCCTACAAAAAACAGATACAGCCCTACAGCGCAAATAAACTGTAGTTGGTCAGTGCTGCCTGCGATGAAAAGGAAGTGACGTCTCGGACCGCCAGCCAATTAGGAGCCAGAAAAACAGAGGAACACCGGAGAGACCCAATCGCAAGCAGCAGGCGGGATTACTCTCCGTATATGGATTACTTCAGGTCTTGCAGACAGCGCATGCGTGCTGCCTAGGCTCGACCTAAAAATGGTCAGAAAAACTAAAGCTGAGTATTTTCAAAATCGAATTGCTAATTCAAAAAATCCTACAGAAGAGTTTTTGAACTCAATAAAAGCTTGGCTCACACCCTAGTAGCAACAAACTATTCAGGGCCATCACACGATCTGTACAATAACATATCCGACTTTTTCCATGATAAGATTGCTAAGCTACTGCACAATTTGGGATGGGGAAAGCAAACAGGGCAATGCAATCATGGTCTTCATTTGAAGTGGTATCAAAAGAGACCATCTTCAAGCTCCTGGGTAAAATAAGTCTTCATCACCCCAGAGACGTGTGCCCGGTCCATCCCTTAACAAAAGTAACTAACACCATCGTCCCAGTATTTACAGAACTATGTAACTGCTCCCTTCTATCAGGGATGGTTCCTCTTTTATGGAAAAAGGAACTTGTCACCCCTCTTCTGAAAAAATCTTCTCTGGACCCTATGACTGTCTAACTACCACCCTTTCTCTCTGCTTCCCCGTTTCTGTAAAATCCTTGAAGCTGTAGTTAATAAACAGCTGAGCCGTTTTCTGAGGGATGATCAATTTCTCCATGGTGCCCAATCTGGGCTTAGAAAGGTCTTCAGCACAGAAACGCTGCTTGCTAAAGTTACCAATGATATCCGTTCTATCTGGGATGATGGAGGGACAATGGCCTTCGTATTGCTTGAATTATCAGTCGCTTTTGATACTTCTTGATCATTTGGTCGAATTAGGTGTATCCGATAAAGGTCATTAATGGTTTGCTGCTCTTTTAGCTGAGCGTACGTACGCAAGCAGTCAGTCTAGGTAACTTCATATCCTCCGCTGAATCCATAATTGCGGGCGGGCCGCAAGGTTGGGCTCTAAGCCCAATTCTGTTTAATCTACCTGTCACCCTAGCAAGACTCACTTGTTCTTTTGGCCATCATTTTATTCCATGCGCTGATGACACACAATTTATACTAAGACTAGATGGAGACCCTCATCTTTCCTCTCGACAGTTCTCCTCTTACCCCACAGAAGTCAGTGATTGGATGCAGCTCTCTCATTCTGAATGGGGATAAAACTGAGGTTGTCATCTTTGGAAACCCCTCCTTAAGATCTCAGAGCTGGTGGTCATTTGAACTGGGTCCAATCCCTGTGCAGCAGGTAGATATCTAGAAACCACCTTTGATTAAAACCTGAATTTTGAACCGCACATTACCTTGCATACTACCACGTGTGCGGCTTCTTAGCGTCTTTTGGAAGACTCTCCCTTTTCTACGCACAGCCTCTAGAATTGCGTTGGACCATGCCCTGATGCTGTCCAGACTGGACTTCTACATATCTTTACTTGTTTGTCTTCCAAAATACCTGATTCATAGAGTTGAGGTAGTGCAAAGTGCGGCTCTCGGCTGGTCCCTGGACTGAATCGCAAATCATCAATTTCTAACCATCTTTGCCAGCTCTACTGGTTGCCTTTCCCCAATAAAAGCCCCTTCAAGGCGGTAAACATGGTTTACCATGAAAAAACTTTTGCCTGCAGGGAATTACAACGCGGTCGTTATAACGACCGCGTTGTAACCACGCATACCATTACTCCGCAAGTCGGAACAACGACTTGCGGAGGGGCAGAAGGTGTTGGATTTAAAATCCAACACCTTCCCTACTGTTGCACATACTGGAGTTGGAATAGTAAATTATACTATTCCATCATCCAGCGCCCCCCCCTTCCGCAAGTCATTGTTACGACTTGCGGGGTAATGGTATGCATGGTTACAACGCAGTCGTTGTAATTCCCTGCGGGGAAAAATAATGCGTTAAAAAGAGGTATATTCCTAATCTCCCTCGGAGACTTTGTGTTCTGCATCTCAACATCTGCTTGGAATTCCAAAATATACAAACCTCAGGACAAGGAAGTGGAATCTGCGGTCAGTCTTTCCATGCTGTGCTACCTGCAGAACATGCACTAACTCATCATGTTGGTGCAGGTATTGCAGACAGAGTATCTTTGGATAATGGGGCAGTGACGGTGTGGGCACCAGTAAAAGGTGGGTTTATGCGCCCCTAAGTTAATATTAACCATGTTGATTCGACTTGACACGTATCTGGTAATCAGTGTCTTATGGTGTTAGTTGTTTCTCTTTAACCAGTGGAAGTTACCTTTTTTTCCATTAGACACCTACAATGTCTAAAACACGTGCTGCGACTGAAATCATTAGAAGCCATTTGTAAATGGTCAACTGGGATTTCCCCCAGGAACAGCAACAAAAGAGAACGATTAAGTAACTTGTGGCATACATAGAAAACATCAGTTACCTCCATTTATTATGCTTGTTTAACAGGAATCGAAGAAAATTATACTTGCTTCAGCCTAAGGTTTTGCACTCGGGCAAAACTTGGAACAAAGTGATTTCGCTCTGTATTTGTTGTTCTTACACAATAGGAAGAGGAGAAAAATTGTTTTCAAAATTTTTCAATGTGGACAATGACACTAAGGGGCCGATTCCGATTCGGGCCAGAAATCTCTCCGACCGAGCCGGACCCGGAGTGAATTCCGACCGAATCGGACCAGTGCAGCCCGACCGAACGAGTACGATGCGTCCGTATGCTATCGTGCTCGAGTCGGTCGTACTCCCATTGAAGTCAATGGGAGCCGGTCGTACAACGCGTACGCGGGCTCCCATTGCCTCAATGGGTGCGAGGCGATCAAGGGCGCCCCCTACAGTGGGTACGCGGCGAAGCGACTCGCGCCGTACACGCACAGGTAGGGGGGACCCATGGGTCCCCCCTGTGTGCGACTCGCGCGGCTATGCATACAGGGGGGTCTGACATGGACCCCCGAAGTACGGCTCCGACTGCTCTTTCGAGCCGGACGGCGCGTGTCGGTCGGACTGCTTGCGGTGCGCATCGTACTTACCCGGCCGGGGAACGTCTCCATTGCGCGGTGCGAGTCGTGTCTGAGCGAGTCGGTCAGTGCGGTTAGACCCAGGAACGAGTCGGTCGGAGCGGTTGGGACGCCCGAACGAGTCGGTCGGCGAATTCGCATCGTACTCGCTCGTCCGGACGCGCGTACGAATCGGTCGGGAAATAGGGCTCCGAATAGGATCTGGTTATGCCGATTCGGAGCCCTACCGGCCGAGATCGGAATTGGCCCCTTAGTTTGAGGCTTAACTAGTTCGTACATTTACAATACATGTAGCAAAATGAGTGAAAAATGAGCTTGCTTGATTTATTTTATAAAGAGTTACTGAAGCGCTAAGACTTAGTTTGAATCTCTATTGCATAGGCAAAATAATTTGTAAGCAATAAATGTAATGCATATAAACGTAGCAATAGTTCCACTATCCTTTTCTTGCATTTTCGCCTGGTACACCAATATTTCTGTGCTCAAGAGTGGTGCGAATTCCGCTTCCTCCTTTCACTATCACACAAGCAACAATGACATTGAAACGGGTTTACCATGTTTGTCTTTCGCAGTAGTGGTGGATTTCGGTCACCTGATCCCAATAATACATTTGAGGTCATCTTTAATGTAACAATCAACACTTTTGCCACCATCTTGATAGGGACGTTTCAAAGGGTAAACCAGATGCAGTAGCATTTTGCACTGGCTTGCCACTGCAAATAGGAAATGTGCACTGACCAAAGAAAGAGTAAACGCAACTGTGGGACTGGTCATTCAATGCAGAAGTCGCCATAGAATTCACTGCAGCATTTATCCACTATGTAACCTCGCCCACAGTGCCTGGGGCTGTCCAGACATTCCTGTGTCAGCAGCAGGTGCTGCTGCACACAGTCATTGACAGGAAGTGACGTCATAGGAGGCAGCTGCAGCCTCGGCTCGCGTGCCTGGCCATGTGGCCTTGCTCTGACGCTGGTCTCGGTGTAAACATATCCTCATATTTCTTGTAAAGCGCGGGTCACAGCTGCTCTGAGGGACACCTCCGCCGCTACTAATGCAGATCGCTCGTCGGAGGATGTGGTTACAGCGGAGGAGTGGGGGGAATTATGCGGTTAGTAATGACACTCTGGAAGGGGGCAGTGACAGGGAAAAAAGTAAGAAGCAAATGACGAGGGACTTGGTAAAGACAGGGAGGGAGCGAGCGACCAGGAGTTTAACAACACAAGCAGAAAGCGTGCAGATCTGTTGTTCTGTGTGTGCGCAGACACGGAAGGAGAGAGGGAGCAACCGAGCAGAGCCGTACGCGTGCACATCTCCTGTCACCCGTACGCACACATCTGTTGTCTCTTCTGCTAAGCCGTTAGACGTACGCGTGCACATGTCCTGTCCTCCACACGTGTGCACATCTCCTGTCCCCCTTCCGCCGACAAACCAACAACAATAGATCTCGTCAAGGCGAGCAGCGCATGCGCTGCGTCGCTAGGCGAGACCTAATAAAACAGGGGAGGGGAGTATGGCCTCCCTCCCTGAGCCACTTAACAGCCCCCCGGGACCCCATCCACCAAGGCCTTTATAATTATTTATTGTTTTTTTTAAATAGGTAGGGTCATGCCCCCTCCCCCTTTGTGAGCTATTTCATGGCCATAACAGTGTCCCGAGGAATCCATCCCCTGGAACACTGTTCTTCATTTGAGTTCCATGCCAGTGAGTGTGTGGAAAGGGCACACTTGAACTTCCTGTCCACACTCTTGTTGGCTGGGAACACGTGATTGCTCCAACCCATTGGAAGAAAATTAAAAGCTGCTCATAATGGGCGGGAGCAATCTAATCAAGCCGGCCCCTCCGCCAGTGGGTTGGGTGCTGGCAGGGGAGTCAATAAAGCTGCGGGGGCCAGGGGTCTCCCTCCCGATCAGCCTCAATGTCTTAAATAGTTGTTAGTGTCCCAGGCGGGATCACAGGACCCACCCAAAAAAATGTAAGGAAAAGTGTGGCCAGCGCCTATAGTTGCCCCATACACTTGGGGCTGAGTGATGGGAGCAGGAGGGGCTGCAAGGGCTCTGGGGCTCCTACCGCAGTCCGAAACAAAAAAAAGAAACTGTGGCATCCTTGGACACCAACAAAAACAAATACAAAAAAATGGGAAAGAATAATAAATGTCTGTCGTACCCAGAAGGCATACATTTTGTGTGCATTAGAAAAGAAGGAATATTCATCTCTATGTGGATGGAATGCCCTCCATAGGTCTCTCAGCCCCATGTCTCTTAGCCACTCATGTCCGTCCTATGACAGTGCCCCGGCTTGACCATGTCTCTGTGCTGACCTATCCAGGATGTTATTCACCACCAGGTTGAGGTCTCCCCCCACAGCACCCTCCTTTCAGTAGAAGACATCCCCTCCGCTAGTGCGGTGCGTAAAAAAGCCGGCTGCCCTTTGTTCAGGGCGTAACTAGAGCCCACCAGCAAAGACTGGCCCCCTATCGTGAGTCTACCCCTAATTTCGGCTCCTTTTTGTCCTACCTTCCCCCTGAAGGAGTGCACCACCAATATTGCCACCAATGCTGTCTTCGTGGAGGAAAAGAAAAAGAACTGGTGGGAAAAGGCCTGTGACCTGAGGTGGTGACAGTCCTTTGAGAGAAAGTGAGTCTCCTGAGGAAGACATATATCCGCCCCAGAGGTTTCTAGATAGGACAGTACTTCCCTGTATTTTACAGGGATATTAAGTCCTCTCACGTTGAGCGTGAGGACTTTAAGTGACTTGACCTGCATTAAGATTAACCAGTTAGGGGTATGCTAAGGGATGTGGCTGTCTGCCGAGTCTGAGGGTATCGCTAGATATTATGGAGATCTCCATGAAAACCCTGTGTGCAAGTCATTGTGTCGGTTGTGTGAGTGTGTGTGTGAACCCCAATAACAAAACATTGAGAACAATAAAAGAGACAAACTGGAAAACTGGAGCATCAACTTACGTTCAGTCCCACATTCTTGCAAGTCTGTGAGTGCGACCATATGGGGTCCAAATCTTAGCCAAGAAATCCTGACTCCCCTACCCACCAGCCAGCCCAAAAGCCATATCTAAATCTGCTACGTGACTGGTCCTTTCATGTGTCTTCTGTCTTGGTCAGTACCGCAGGAATCGCCTCCAATGCCGCCCATTGCCCCTTAGTGATCTATGCAGGGTGTAGGCACCTCGACCCTCCCCTTGCTCCGCGTATCCAATATCTTGATCTGCATTCCCTAGGGTGGTGGGAAGGTGGGGCCCATGCTCTCCCCTCCATGGGCAGGTCCAAACCCAGGATCTGACATGTCTCTCATCGCGATCGCAGGTGGAAAGACTTCCCCTCCCCATGGAACATGACCCGGAAGGGGTGCCCCCATGCATAGAATATCCCGTTGTCTCGCAGGAACTTGGTGACGGGCTGGAACATCCTCTGTTTCTGCAACGTGATGGCTGCTAGATCCTGATAAAGTGTCTGAGCCTGGTCCCCGAAAGTGAATGAGTGCTTTTCCCTGGCTTTGCGTAAAATGTCCTCCTTGACCTGGAAGTCGTGTATACACACCAAGATGTCAGCCGGGGGGGACCATGTCTGACCGTGACCTGCCTACTCTGTGCTCTCAGTCGATCTTTATGGCAGTGTCAGGTGGGACTCCCAAGACATGACAAAAGAGGGTCCGGATGTTGCCAAAGATGTCTTCTCCCTCCGCTTTGGCCGCGATGCCACGTATGCGGAAGTTGTTCCGGCGAGATCTGTTTTCTACAACCTCCATGTGAGTCTGTAGGTGTACGTGTTGCTCGCGGAAGCGGATGACCTTCTGTTGAAAGGATGCAAGTTCATCCTCCCTGCCGTCTCCCCGCTCCTCCAGTTTTGCAACGCGATCCCTCAGGGCATTCATGTCCCTTCTGATTTCCCTAATATCCTGGGAAAGGTCCCTTTTGACCACCTGCAGGTCATCTCTCAGATATGTGAAGAGGGACTCCAGGAAGGAGCGTATCACCGGTTTCTTTACTGTGTCTTCATCTTGTCCCCGTGTGGGGTCCAGTGTGGGGAGCAATCACCCAATGCACTCCCCACTGGGCGAGTGAGCATCTCCTTCAGAGTGCAGTCCTTCTTAGTACAGTTGAACACCATCATCCATAGCAGTCAGTGTTAGTCCCCCTTGGAGTCACCCGCTGTGGGCGCTGACTGGCATGTCGCCTCCCGACCGGCTCCATGCCTTTGCTGCCAGAAGATGCAGGAGAGACAGGACCCAGTTGGCCTCTCCTCCCTGTGTGTCCCATAGGGAGGAGTCTGCCTCTCGAGCCAGCAACCCCCTCCAGACAGGGGCAGGCCCACAGTGCCCACCTCCGCGGCCGACGGCCCACCATGGTGTTCCTGCTTCACCGGCTTTGGGCCGAACCTCTCCTTTCACACTGTTCAGTGGACCCCTAGGACCTCTGCGCCCACAAAACCGGACGGAGCAGCAGCCATTGCTCTGCTGCGTGCTGCCTGGTGGGTTGTGCTACCCCCATCTGCCCTAGCGGGCCAAGCACCTCCTCTGGTCCTCCATGGGCTGCCTGGCTGCTCTCTCCTAGCTAGGGGCGTTGCCAATGTTCAGGTCCCTGCAGATAGTCCTCGCTCCCCCAGGCAGGCCTGATCTGCTTTCTCCGGGCCTACCGCCTCCCCACAGGCTCTCTCCTCACCTCCTTCTGGCTTCAAGGCTCTGCTCACAGCGCCTAAGGTGGACGGCTGCCCTCATGTTCAGGCCCACTGGAACAGGCCCATGACAATCGTCCTCCGTAAGGCGCTGCACCCCTGCTGTGTGTACTGTCCTCCACCCCTCTTGGCGCAGCCGGAAGGCCTCTTCCAGTCAGGAGGCCCTCAATTGGTCAGGGGCGCTTGAGCCAGTTCTCCTGTGTCCACTACACTCCACCAGGCCCCTATCTTACAGTCCTACAGGGCCCAGGGTGTTGTGTATGATGGCCTCTCCACCCTCCTGCCGAGACGAACGGCCCCGTGGCCTCACCCTCCACTTCCTTGTCGGGTTTCCGAGCGCACTGCCTGATCTGGAAAAACAGAGCTGGGCTCCTCACCTCACATGGGGGAATGTTCCTCCATTGCATGTGTGGACACCGAGCGTCTCCTGGGGCCTCTCCCCAGACTCCGGTCCCGGGCCTTGCCGCTGGTTGGCTTCAGGGAGTGCCTGCTGTCCCGGGCTCCCTCCCCTCTGAGTTATCCCATGGCCACCGCAGGTGGGGCCGGTCTTGGGCACCAATGGGGGCGGCCGGCCGCAAACCGAGGGCCCGTCTAACCCCAGGCCGCAGCCTGCCTGCACCGCCCACTTTCCGCTGCAGACTCCACCAGCCTGCCGTGGTTTCACTGCAAACTGCTGCCGGCTCCTGCCATTGTCTCCGCTGCTACATGGGCATCAGTTGTCCGGCTGCATAGTACCACCATTGGCAACCTTCCCCACCCCTCCAACGTAACATGCATGCTAATAAATAAACACACAACACATTTCTTGTTTGGGTAAAATTGCTGCAGGTTTACTACATACACCGTTATGTAATATGGTGGGTTATCTTACGGGCGATCCAAGGGCAGGCAACCATCTGGGCCGCCTGCCCGCCTGATGAGCCATGCAGCATTGGGACGAACCCCATCTGTGCTGCCACTTCTGGTGATCCTCTTCCCAGATCACGTGACACATGGACCCTTATTACTCACGCCCCCTTTCAGGGTGGAGCGTAGCATAGCAAACCCCCGGGTTGTTCAGGCCCACAACTGCCCGAAGGACTAACGAGGCGCTGACACGGTTTTCCAGGAACCTCCCATGAGGCTCCTAGGATTTGGCTCTGGCACCCACCATGGTGCCGCACAGAGTTACCCTTCTGTATCCCTTTGCTTCCAGATCTCCCTGTAACTCCGCCTGCAACGAAAAAAGACAACATTACAACATTCTCTGCCTCCTGCCTGCCACGAACCACGCCGGGTAAGCGGTAGGGTGGGACACGGCGTGTCCGGCGCGCGAAAGAGGACGCCAAGATGGTGGGGGGAGGCCTATATACCCCTCCCCCTGTCCTCGCGCCCCGGAAGTGACGCTCGCCTAGCGCGCCGCGACAAGGCTGGGGGGACTCCTCCCTGAGTTCCTGCCCCTGAGGGGGTGTGGGGTGCCCAGATGGTACTAGAGGGCTGCCCTCTTCAGTGGTCCCCTGCGGGGGCCTCGGACAGCCACATATCATAGGCCCCACGCGGGCCTCGCCTGAGCCACTGCGATGGCCCACTCACCGCTCGAGGTCCTGCACTTTACCCTCGGCCCTTTCTCACTGCTCTGGGCCGGTGCCTCAGTTTTCCCGAGCAGGGGCCAGTAGTTTTCGCCGCCCTCTCAGGCCGGTCACAGCTACGCTGATGTACTAGGCCGGTAGCAGGCAGGAGAGACAGTAAAAGACGTCTTACCCTGCCCCATCTTGGCCACACACCCTCGGGTTGGAATTAGGGAACTATCAGGAGCTGGGAGAGAACTTGAGGCAACACTCCTCGCCTTGATCTGTCTACTGCTTTTATATATTGCTCCTGATTTGCAGACTGCAGCGCCAGATTCCTGGCTTTACACCTGCCTTGAAGAAGATATTGAGGCTCCTGTGCCTAAAGCGGTAGCAAGAGCTAGCAAAATGAAAACATTTTTTTCCGATGTTTATGGCTGCCTGTGTGTGTTTCTGGGTGAGTTTGTGAACATAGTTGTGTGCATGTGTGTGTGTCATTTAGTGGGTCTCCTGCGATGTTTGGTGGACATTGTAACAGGCGCGGTCGGTGGTAGGAGTGCCGGTCGGGCGGTGACGTGGGGCGGGGGAGGGGCAGGGTGGGGGGTAGTAAACTACGGATTAAGGCCGAATACAGGTAAGTAAACATTTAAATAAATAAAACGAATTTCGTTGTGAGCGCTGCATCGCCAAATGCGATGCAGTGCGCGCAACGAAATTCGTTTTATTTATTTAAATGTTTACTTACCTGTATTCAGCCTTAATCCGTAGTTTACTACCCCCCACCCTACCCCTCCCCCGCCCCACGTCACCGCCCGACCGGCACTCCTACCACCGACCGCGCCTGCATTGTAATGCTGCATGAGAACCACCTATGGCCAACACAACAGACATGTGCAGCAGCATCCCCCACAGCCCAGTGAGACCCATCTGGAGTGCTCCTCTTCAATCTAAGCAGGAGATGTGTCCCCTCTGCATGACATTTCACTAATTTTAGCTTAAGTGTTTTGGGGATTAGTTCCACAGATTGGTATTTTTTTTTAATTGACAATTTCAAAGCAAAAGCTGGTGGATACGGGCCTGTAGGCATGGAATGGAACTTTTTGCCAGAGTGAATTTAGTGCTTTTCATTGAGGGGTGTAGTCAGACTCAGCCTAGGGTAAGTGTGAATGTGTCTTTGAGAGTCCTTCAAGGTCGGGGAGACCCGAACTGTCTGCGCTATATACAACCAGCAGGTGTGTAGCGTCCATTGGTGCAGCACGTGCAGTAGAACCGGCACCAAGAAGTCTTTGGGGCCCAGTGAACCCTGATTATTGCTGTATTTCATAATTCAGACAGCAGCCAAGGGAGCATTTCCTGCACTAAGGCCTATGACACTCAGGCTATGCTACCACCAGTGAACATGCAGATTGTTGACATGTTTAGAATCATGAAGCATATGTATGTGCGTGCACAAGTGAGTGCACTTGCCCTCATGTACACACTTGTAACTGCTGAGTGGCCTGAGTTCACACAAGAAACACAGCGTCTGTTGTTGAGTACCAGCCCTCCATAATGCTGTCCCCAGTATCTTTTTTGGCATTGAGTTCCAAAGTGCAATACTGATTCCCCTCTGATCACACATAGCTGAGATCTGCTCATAGCAGTTCCAAGACACATAACGTGGTACAAGCAAGTGCACTGTTTTGTGATGCCTTGCACCTGGACTCTTATGGTAAACCATTTTAAATTAATTTTCTATTTCTTATGTTTTCGTGCTTGAGAGTTAACTTACCAAGCAGGTTAACTCACCAATCCCTTGTCACTATGTGCCCAGCTGTGTGTAATTCACATTAAATACCACATAAACGAGCCTTCAGAAACTGTAACTATCATAGGTCTCAGTTTTTAGAGCCAAGCCAAATACCTTTTAACACAGCAATGCTCTGTTGGTGTTTGCATCTTCAAAAGGCCAATTCAGACTTCCATCGTTCTGAGAAAGGTATACTGAATATAATTTGTTTTAGTGATAATGGAACACCTGCGTTTGGGTGCTTATGACCTCTTAAGTAGAACATAAAACTATGTGTACAATCCTTACTGTTAATTATGCAGCATTTGATGAAGAGGCAGGGTATTATTTGCTATTTTAGGAGGCATTTCTTGGAACACACACATTTAAAACTGTATGCAGAAATATTCAAGAAGGATGTAGTGGTAAAGAATGTTGTACTACTTTGACTTCTTTTGCAGGTTTCTCTAGTCCCTTACTGGCCCCTGTGCTCAGTAAAAGCGGTTCAGTGGGCATGGCTGAGGAACAATCCATCCACATCAAGGCCAGGGGGCATATTAGTTGTGTTGCCCTTGGGCCACGCAATGGGGCACAAGACTCACGCAACTATTAAGTCAGATTTATCAACCCACGCAAGGCAACCTTGCGTGGCACTACGTGGCTTGATAAATCTAGAGTAACGCAACCCAGCGCCAACGGCTGTGGTGTGTAACTATACCCCAGGAAGGTGTTCCATGGGTGGATTGCGGGTTTTTCCATGCATCCCCTTGTGTATTTTTTCGCAATCCCAGATTTACCATTACTGGTGGACCTGGGAATGCATCAAAATGTTATACCTCCCCAGGAGATGCGTAACCAGGAGAAATATCTTTATTTCTCCTCATTTATTTCTCTTTCTACGCGTGCTGCATTTACGTGTGCTGTATTCTGCAGCACACGTAGAAAGAGGAAGATGCTTCAGAGGATTGTTTTTGTGCAGGAAAGTGCCCCTTCCATAACGCAAGGGTGCCTGCTTTGGTGCTAGGCAGCACATTGTGTGACAGCACAGGGAAATGACAGGAATGCACATTATAATAATACATTCAGTGCATTTCTACCCTTTCCCTTTAGTGCGGTGCAGCAAAGTGGCTTGCTGCGCTGCGTGAAAGTTTGACAAAATGAAACTTACATGGGCGCTAGAAAACAGATGAGAGATTGGAGCATGGTAGGTGTTGTGATTTGGATATCCCCGGTTAAGTCACAACAGTGGAAACACTGTTCAGGACTCAGGAAAGTGGAGATAAAGCAAATCTGTGTTTCTTAGGCACATTTCAGTATCACGTGTAACCAGTGGTCGAAGTGGGGGAAAAAAAGTAGGGGAACTGTGGGCGGAGAATCAGAGGGCGGGAATAACCCGTGGATTGTGTCAGTGGGCGGAGTCAAAGGTGTGGCAAAAAGAGCAAAATATCCCAATTTTTAGTATTTGTTTCCCATTTTACTAACCGGTTACAGCTTATTACGTTATTTAATTTAACCAATGGATACACATGTTTATTTAAGGTTTAATATGAGTTATTGACATTAAAATACGTTCACAAAGTGGGATACGTTTCCAAATACAGAATGTCCCAAATATCCTTAAAAGTGGAAGCACAAGCCTTTTGTCCCCGAGCCATGGAGTTTCTGTCATCAGCACGTCTCCCCCCTTTTTCCACAAGAGCAAACATGAACGGCAAAATATCCTAGTTTGCAAATGTTTTCCACATAATTATGGCTCTGCCACATAATACATCATCTGCTGCATAATCTGACGATTTTAACTGATAAATTGTTTATAGCTCAAACTGATCAAAAGTTACTAAAAAATGTGACGTGCTGCTGTGAAGTGGAGGGCCCTTTGCAAAGGTTGACTGGTCACCTTTCTCACTGCTGCAGATGTATGTTCCACTGGTACTAATAAGGAAAACTCTTTGCATAGACTGTTAGCATGTGTACAAATGTCAAAATAATAAAGTATCAGAAAATTTACAGCACCACTAATACCAGTGTAGGGTGTCAGAGCACTTTACATCACACATATTACACAGAGACAATCAATCATACATGTGTAAATCACTGTATAGGAAATGTTACATAAGTCAAAGGACTACAAGGTGTAGGAGTCACATGACCACCATACTAGTAGGCAGCATAGTTTAATAGTGATTGGTCTGGGGAAACACAAACTCAGAATTTAAAACATAACACCATGGTTGGGGGTTCTCTTTAATAAACAGAATTGATTTCTACCCAAATGAACCCTTTTTTGCAACATTAGTATAATCAAAGACTTGGGAAAAAACCATAACACTCTAATTTATACCTTGCAGTTTGCATGCAGCTCTTACACGACAGTTAATAGCTCACTGTTCTATGTTAGGATTTTAACTTATTAACTGCAAGTAACAATAGGGTCTCTCTGACAAAAGCAGTAACCCACTGACCTATTAACATTATGTGCACTTTGTGATCTGCATGGTACATGTTCTTAGCAGCAGGCACATTAACCCTCTGCGCTTCCTACCCATGAGTCAAAACGTCCACTAGACAAAACACCATCTCTCTCTACTAAGAACATTAATCACTGGAGTTATGACATTTTTATTGTTGCCGAAAATTGTTGGAGGCCAGGAAGGAGGCAGCAAGTGCTTTTAAAACCATATTATACTTGCAAACACGACGCCCCCACCTGAAGTCAGCGCCATCCGCGGTCCATGCAGGTAACAGCGTTGGAGCGTGGGGCCGGGTAAGGGGGGATTTCGAGGAACGATGCAGAGGGAAAATTAACTATTTATTTAATTTTCCCTCGGCATCGTCCCTCGAAATCCCCAATTACCCGGCCCCTCTGCCCCACCGCTGTTCAGCGCCTGGTGTGGTCGCACTGCCCTAGCGCAACCCTGCTCAAGGGTCCTGTGACCTCAGTGACAGAGTCACTGTCACTCTATGGTGTGCTGCTTCATAGGCCTGCCTGCAAGACTCGAGGTGAACTTCAGAATGAATTGTGGCGGACAGGCCTTCAAGGTTAACCCACACTTGCCACTGCTAGGGTCCATCTGCTGGTGTTAAGACACCAGAGCTTTTAAGTTCTTGCGGGGCCTTCTAAGGTCTAGCATGGGAATGTGCTCCCTCAGGGGGAGTGGTCTGGTGGACTAGTTATGAAGGCTGAACCTGGTTCCCCAGTTTCAAATTCAGCAGCTCTGACCATAGTGTCACATATTCTCCCCCACTAGACACCATACTGCCCCACTGAGAGAAACTTGCACTGCATTGACCCGCTATAAACACCTGGATGTGACTCAATTCAAATTACGCACTAGACAGGAGCAATATGCTGCCTAAAAAAAATTAACAACATCCTATAAAAAGCAAACACTCATAGGGAATGCAAGATTAAGTAAAGCATGTGAATTGTAAGCAGGAACAACATGGTTACCTTTTTCTTTTTACACTCATTAGTCAGAAATTAGTGCGTGCTTTTACCTGAAAAGTTAAGGCCATGAACGCAGGGCCCAGAAGGGACCCGTTTCAATGCCCATTGCTTATATCCTTACAAAACGTAAGCAGTATGGTTTAAAAAGACCACATTCGTGAACACACAGCCGCTGTACACATTTTGGGCCAGATGTACGACGGAAAATTCCATGCGCAAACGGGTTTGTGACCCATTTGCACATGCAATTTTCCTCTGGGCCATGTACTAACACTATTTTGCGACTCGCAAATAATTTGCGACTCATAAAATAGTGTTTTGCGACTCGCTATTAGGAAGGGGCGTTCCCTTCCTAATAGCGACACACAAGCCATGTACGAATGTTTTGCAACCGCGATTGTGGTTGCATAACACTCGCAATTTACCGCCCTCTTCAAGAGGGTGGTAATGCAATCGCAAAAGGGAAGGGGTCCCAAGGGGACCCCTTCCCCTTTGCAAATGCAGGGGAATATATATTTTAGGGGCAGGCTGAGATCCCAGGGACCACTACCTGCCCTTAAAGAAAATGAAACGAAAACGTTTCATTTTTTAAATTTTTTTTAAATGCATCCCGTTTTCCTTTAAGAAAAACGGGCTGCATTTTAAAAAAAAACAGTTTTATTTAAAAGCAGTCCCAGACATGGAGGACTGCTGAGCCCAGCAGGCCACCATCCCTGTGAGGGCCAGCCATTCCCAATGGGTACGCAAATTGCGAGTGCCTCAATAATATTCATGAGGCTCGCATTTTGCGACCCCATTGGGAATCGCAATCAGTGTCTCAGACACTGTTGTACATTTGAAATTGCGACTCGCAAATTGCGACTCGCAATCAAGCGCAATTTGCGAGTCGCAATTTCAAATGGTCGCACATCTGGCCCTTTGTTTTCCAATTCACCCATCAAGCAGGTATTTCAGTACCTCCAGGAATAGTGCACTTTCCAGCCCAGGGAGAACAATGTTGTTCAAAGAGAGACGAGAAAACAAAAGTAGCGCTTCACTGGCAAACACTGTAAAGTGGCGCTAATGTGTTTAGGTGTGAATAAATCAATCTGGCCACCTTGCAACCACTCTGTCTTGCTTTAGTTAATTAGTTAGTTATTTTTCATATTTTGAATGTTTTGTTTCTCTCCACCCCGAGGCTGCACTTAGAAATTGAAAAATGTCAGAAAAGATGCTTCCAGCAAAAGTGTTTTTTTTTTTTGGATCCATTTCACAGGGGAGCAAATAAACGAAAGGAGGAAAGAGAAGGTAATACCCATTTCTTGAAGTGTCGGTTTTCACTAAATGAGGAGGAGCGAGACAGAAAGAGAGGGAAGAGGGGGAACAAAGAGAGGGGTGGGGGGGCAGTTGCCATCGGCAGGAGAACTGGACACTCTCCTCGTCTTCTCTGGGCACGAAGGAAAAGACAGTCCTTTTCCTTCTCTGCTCGTTTCGCCCGTCCCCAAAAGCCGAGCCTTAACTATCGGCCTTGGCGATTTCTGCCGTCCTGGAGGCATGTTTAAAATAAGAAAGTAGGGGAACGGACTTTATGAAAATAAAAAGTAGGGGCACGCCGTGCCCTGCCGATCCCGCCCACTTCGACCACTGCGTGTAACCTGCCTACAGAATGAGAAGTCACCACCTCCTCCACATTACGCTCAAAGTGAAAGAGAAAGTGCTCTCAATTCTTGTCAGAGCGTCCTGGGCAGCAAGAACTTTCTTGCAGAAGTAACAATAATGAAGAGAGTAATGGAATTCATAAGCAATTGAAGGCAAGATTGTAGGTTAACTTTAATGCATCAGCATACAATTTGCTTACAGAAATACATGCTGTTATGTGCAGAAATATTCTTGGAGGAATGTAGTGTATTACTGCACAGACCAGCAAGCATTTCTAATATCAAAGTTAATGCTGATGCAAATGAGAGAGCTTGTAATCCTCCTGTGGTACAGATATTATTAGAACCAGGGAGTTAATTTCTTTTGAACATCTCATCAACAGTATCAGGCAGTAATTAAGATTCTGAATACAGCAAGACATTGTGTAATTCGACACACAGCAGATACTAATCTTCCCGGATTACACCAAGTCTGTACGAGGCCTGCACAAATCACTTGAAGGAGTTAAAAAGAAGTTGAGAGATATGGACATTCAACATTTGTTGCTCTTTTCAGCACAGCTCAAAAATATCTTCCAGAATCACCATTCTTCTTTGACCCTCTGCAGGGGCCCTGGGGGTGGTTAGAGAAGGCCTAGGTTTTGGGCTGTCTCGCCAATCCATGAACAAGAGAACAGATCACACATTGTTCAGTGCCCTGAAAAATGCTAATATTTCATTGAAATGCCCAAAGGGAGCTTTTAGGCGGAGGGGTGTCTGAGGATGTGGTGGGTTGCATATCTCTCAGACCCGTTTCATGGTTTCAGGTACCGCCTGAATGGAAAGTGAATTGGTGGGGCATTCCCTTCCTGAGTAGGAAAAGGGGTTTGTTGGTTTCCTTTTCTTTCCTATTCCTCTTGGAGTTTGAACAAGGTTGGAGGGAGTTATAAACTTCTGACTGGGGTGAGCAGAAGGGGGTCGGGAAATGCATTGCTTGACGCCTTCCAGGACCCCCGTATTTACGGTTATCTTGACTGCTGGCACATGACAGATGCTTCATGTTCCGAAGTATGTGGTTGGTGGGCAGGAGGTTTCCTTAGTTGTAGGATTAGTACCTGACAAACACCTAGCAAGTAGTCACACAACACCATATATGATACTACACAGATTGGAATTCCAAGGTGGGTGATCTCAAAGAGGTCAACCTTCACCCTGTCATAAAATGCATATCGTGGAATGGTAATGGTCTTTTAGACAAGGTCAATGGAGGGGTGGTCCTCAGGGCAGTAAATCAATACGAAGTGGCCAATTCTTTGCTACAGGCAACACAACCGCAAGAAGATTTCTACAGATGCCTCAATAGATATGGGTTTTACACACTTCTACATGCAGGTTTTGAGAGAGGCCTAGGGTAGGAACGATATTATTAAGTAAGAGCTATCCCTTGGAAATATCACTCACACTGAAAGGCGATGGGGCATGTGTCAGGCAAGTTGTATGGCCAACACATCACGATTTGTACAATATATGCACCCCCGCTAACTAAAAATGTGGAAAACATAGGCCCAATGGTACTGTAGATTTCATGAGGAAGAGATTAGGCCTGCCCCTGGTCATTAAACAGTTGAGAATCTCCACAAGCTTCAGCAAGTGAAGCTTCAGTACAGCCAAACGAGAATGAATCAGGCTCACAAAACATGACATGCAGCTGGGACTGGGTGATTGTTTAATTATGTCGGAAAAATCATAGTAATTTTGTGTTACTCGTTTGACACGAAATTACTGAAAATAACAGCATTATGCACATTTGTGGAATTATTCGTAATTTGGCGCAAAATGTCTACTGCAGAAGCACAGGGACAATGGACATACCAAGCGTGAGTGGCTTCTGACTGTTGCTGTACATTTTCTGCAGTATTTAGCTCAATTTTCTTAGCACAAAATTCATCCTTGGTTCCATTTTGCATGCTGGAGTGCATTTTGCACTATAAAATAGCTCTAAATGCTGGGTTATGCTCCTGGTGTAATTCTGCATAATCTTTGCTTTAATTTTGCATAATTATTCTACAGCAAATTAGGTGAGCTACACCCACCCCTACTTGTACACAGAGTCGACTTTACAAGCAGTGTAATAAAAGGGGCAAGCTGACTCACTGGTTGACAAGGAGGGAATATGAGCTTAGACACATTGCCCAAATAGTGCCAGGGAATGGCACAGTTCTCTCTCAGATGCTGGCCATAGCTAAATAATTTGCACACTGCTATTGAGGCATATATGAAGAGTCTCCACTTACACGTGGATTCATTACATAGATACTTGTCTTCCATGTCAACGCTAACCCTGGGCGGTGAACTACGCTACGCTCGCGGAGTTTGCGGAGTTTCTGTAACTTCGCGATTCGCGTAGAACGCGAAGTTACCGAATACTATGCAATTTGCTGCGTAGCTGTTTTTCTTCTTCGCGCGCTCAATATGCATTCTCGCGCCCGCGGTAACGACTTACAGTGATTCTGCGTTCGCTGACGCGATTTCCTATCCGTTCGCGTGCGCCACGAGATTTGGAATCCGGCCGCACGATCCCGCGAGAGTGTGCGAACGCGCACACGTCATTCGGACGCGCGATCTGACTTCCGGCGGCAGTGTTGGTAAGATCGCGATCCCGAACACGCAGAAACTACAACCTGGCGAAGAATATCTCTCGAGCATCATAAAACCTTCTCGAAAATGATTATTTTGCTCAAAAAAACTCCTCAGATTGTGATTTGGCTGTAGTTGTTTGTGCATGGAGTCCTTTTTCTTTTTTTACTTTTTTTTCAAGAGGAAGGAAGTGCCCCTGAGTCTCGAACTTCCTGTTCCTGTCCAGCAGGCTCCTCCCAGTGCTTTGTCCATGTGGTGTTCACTTTCATTTGGATTTGGAGCTGGAAGGATCACTTTTTGTGTCTGTCTGCTGCATCATATCATTGGATTGGATTTGAGGACTTTTGGATTTGAGATTTTACAAGTAAGTTGGAGAATTGGTGTACTTGTTTGTTTGATTGGGGCTTGTTTGTACCTACATTTTTTTGGGATTTTCATTGTTTTTAAAATTTATTGTTGTGGGTGGCCTGTAGTTTCAGTAGGGGCCTAGTTGTTTTTCTTTGAAATTTCAGCCGGTAGGCACAGAGGTACCCATGGGTGCATGTTTCTGTGGTGTCTGTTGAATTTAAACATCATGTAGGGCATGGATGGCATTGGATTGAATTGCTAAATGTGGTTTTTGGGGTGTATTTCACTTTTTGGGTGTGTGTGTTAATAATTAAATACCTTTGTTGGATGTGTGTGTGTGTGTGTGCTTGCTGTGTAACTTTCCAACCTTTCGTAGCCCTGTTGATTTTTGTTTTTGCATTTTTGTATTAAAGCTGTGTTGTTTAGCAGGCCTCCTTCTGGTCATATATAGGCCTGCTTGAGTTCATTGTTTTCCATGGCCTGTTGTGACTGTGAGTGACCATGTGGCTTGGGGCCATTTTGTGGTGGTAGTTTAGTAGTGTGCTGCTTTTTCCATATAGGCCTGCATGTCTTTTCTTTGTTCCCCTTGGCTTATGCTTGTTGTTGTTGTGGTCTGGCCATGTGGGTGATGGCCATTTTGTGAAGGCAGGCAGTGTGCTTTTGCCATAGGCTTGCATTGACTGTCTTCCATTTCTTTTTGTTGTGGGTGGCTAGCGGCCATTTTGTGAAGCCGTCCAGGCTGTGTGCACTGCTTTTGCCATAGGCCTGCATTCATTGTCTGTCTTCACTTTCTTGTTATTGTGGGTGGCCTGGCCATGTGGGTGGCGGCCATTTTGTGGAGTAAGGCAGTGTGCTTGCTTTTGCCATAGGCTTCCAAGCTTGTGGCCTAGTCTGCCAGTAGGCCCAGAGGTAGTCATCATGGGTGCATTAAAAACTGTTTCTGTGTTGTCTGTTGAATTTTAACATAATTTATGGCATGGATGGCATTGGATTGAATTCCAAAATGTGTTTTTTGGGGTGGAATTTCAGTTTTTTGGTGTGTGTTAAATAAATAGGCCTTTTCAGCCAGTAGGTAACCCTGGGCGTTCAGCTCGCGTAGTTTTGGCAACTCCGCACAGCGCGACAACGCGGACTTACACTTTTTTTCTTCTGCGCGTGCTCAATATGCGTGTTTGCGCACGCGATAACGACTTTTTGTGAAGATCGCGATGCCGAACATGCAGAATTTGCAATCTGGCGAAGAATATCTCTCGAGCAGCATAAAACCTTCTCGAAAATGATGATTTTGTTCTTTTTGCTCAAAAAACTCCTCAGGTTGTCATTTCGGCTGTAGTTTTTTGAGCAAGGAGTCATTTTTCTTTTTTTACAATTTTTTTAAAGAGGAAGGAAGCTCCCCAGAGTCTCCAATTTCCTGGTCCTGTCCTTTGTCTTCACTTTCTTGTTATTGTGGGTGGCCTGACCATGTGGGTGGCGGCCATTTTGTGAAGCCAGGCATTGTGCTTTTGCCATAGGCCTGCATTGTCTGTCTTGTCTTCCTTTTCTTGTTGTTGAGGGTGGCCTGGCCATGTGGTGGTGGCCATTTTGTGGGACCAGCCACTGTGCCTTTTGCCATAGGCCTCCAAGCTTGTGGCCTAGTCTGCCAGTAGGCCCAGAGGTAGTCATCATGGGTGCATAAAAACTGTTTCTGTGTTGTCTGTTGAATTTAAACATCATTTAGGGCATGGATGGCATTGGATTGAATTGTAAAATGTGTTTTTTTGGGGGGGGTTCACTTTTTGGGTGTGTGTTAGGCCTTTTCAGCCAGTAGGCCCAGAGGTACTCATGGGTGCATGAAACAACTGTTTCTGTGGTGTCTGTTGAATTTCATTTAGGGCATGGATGGATGGCATTGGATTGAATTGCAAAATGTGGGGGGATTTTTGGGGTCTATTTCACTTTTTGGGTGTGTTAAATAAATGCCTTTTTTGCATGTGTATGTGTTGTTGTTGTGGTTGTTGTGTAACTTTCCAACCTGTTTTTAGCCATGTGGATTTTCGTTTTTGCATTAAAGCTGTCTGTGTTGTTTATCAGGCATCCTTTGTCTGGCCATATAGGCCTGCTTGAGTTCATTGTTTGCTGTGCCTTGTGCCTGTGAGTGACCATGTGGCTGGGGGCCATTTTGTGGTGGTAGTTAGCAGTGTGCTGTTTTTGCCACATAGGCCTGCGTGTCTTTCCATTGTTCCTCTTGTCTTACTGCGTCCAAATCCATCCCCATTGCCAGCTGCAACTCCCTGATGCTGCATCCATCCCACGTGATGCACAAATTTAGGCCAAACAGGCTCCACTACATTTTTGTTTTTGTTCTTTGCTATTCTTATTCTTCCTGAGTGTACACAGTACACCAGGAAAGCCCTGGCCTTGTTGTCAAAGTCTCATAAATGGCTACACTGTTGTTGTTCACTGAGTTACTAAAATTTAATAATTGAGACAACCACACACTAAGTTATATATTATATTAGTTTGATTTGTACTATCGTTTGACTGATGTTCTTCTGGCTTTTTTGCTTTTAGGTGCACAAAAGACTGAGGAGGAGGTGTGTCATCATCGCCCGTTGTGCTGCCAGACAAACGTCCTGCTGCTGTACACGAGTCACATGACGTGACGTGTGAGTGACCTGACCAGACATCTCTGCAACTTGTGCAACTGAGTGCTGCTGACATCTGAAGAAGATGCCCCCAAAGAAAGCAGGTACCAGGTCCTCCTGTACCAAGAAAGTTGCTATTGAGAAGAAGGAACAGAAGAAGGAAGTGACACTTAAGTCTGGTGTGCCGCCCCAAACCTTTTTTGGGAAACCAAAAATGACGCCTGCAGCAGCGGTGTCCGGGGGGCAAGCTGGGGGCAGCACCTCCGCATCAGTGGGCCCAACCCACCAACCCAGGCCCAAGTACATGAGTGTGGAAGAGGTAACCAGCCTAATGGTGGAAACCAGTGATGCTGAGCCTGAGATAAACTTATCGCTATCTCAAAGTAGTACCCAATCAACGCAGGAGGAAACACAGCAGATAAGTGGTCAACAACAACAGCCGCAACCACCGCCCGCAATAGTAGTTGTTGTTCCTCCCGAAGTAGGGGCAGTTCAGGAAATTGAGCCTCATGCAGAGGTAGAAGAAGAGGAAGCCACTCATTCAGAAGATCCATTGTCTTCCAAATCCCCAGAAGGAAAAGGAGGGTTAGTCCATCAAGTTCTTCGCCAAGCCTCCCTTCTGATGATCTAGATGCCACTTGGAAGCCACAAACTGAGTCTGAGAGGGAGACACGTCCCAAGACGAGGCTAGGGAAAAGGAAGGTTCCAGAAAGCCTTACACTTATGGAGGTCGATGTAGAACAGCAGGATGATGATGATGAGCCAGTCATCACGAACATCACTCCCGGCCCCGAGGAGATGGATACCAACATTATTACCAAAATCGCTGCAAGGGATGTAGCACGCATACCTCCAACACAGGTAATACCAACACGACCTACAGCTTCCATATTTGCATTAGCAAAGGCCCGGCAGCGACCTAAATCCAGCACAACCACCACCTCAGTAGAAGTAGGTAGTGGTACAGCACAGAGTCAAATTCAACCCACACCCTCCAGTTCATCCGGCATTGGAAGTGGCACCTCCAGCAGGAGGCAAAAGTTAAGCTCCCCAGTTTGGGACTTCTTTACGGTTAGCGAAAAGGAGGAGAACATTGCTATATGCTCCATTTGTAATACCTCTGTTAGTCGGGGTAAGCTTGGTACAAACTATGGTACCGGAGGCCAAATAACCCATCTGAAAAAACACCACTTGATCGACTGGGAGGACCACCTTCGTGGCATAAAAAAAACTGCAACCATTGGTGTTGGTGGGGATAAACGAGTAGAAAATCTGATCACGGTGGAAGAGGAAGGACAGGGAGACATTCTCTCTGGTAGTGGTAGCCCTGTCC
This sequence comes from Calotriton arnoldi, assembly GCA_963921515.1. NCBI lineage: Eukaryota > Metazoa > Chordata > Amphibia > Caudata > Salamandridae > Calotriton > Calotriton arnoldi. Next base: position 2,107,643 of record CAWUFW010001825.1, on the reverse strand, counting down.
CCAGCAGTGCAGTGTTATCGTCGCCCACATCTTCAGCAACATCTCAGTGGCACAAGAGTAAGAGTCAGCCTGAGACAGCAAGGAGTACCGCAATGAAAAAAAGTGCGTCGTTGAGCCTAAGAGAAAGGAAAACCATGCAGCCTACCATTATCAGCATGTTTAGGGGGAGGGGCAGTACGAACGCAACCACCCAATAGCACGTTTGTACAATGCGAAGCTGGCTAAAATGTTAGCACTGGACCTTCTCCCTTTTTCTTTTGTTGAAGGGGTGGGTTTTCTGGAATTTGTGACAGCCATCTGCCCAAAATGGCAGGTTCCTACTATTTTGCCAGAATTGCTATTCCAGCACTACATCACGACGTGCTGGAATTGCTTGGAAAAGCCTTGAAGCAGAGTGCTGTTCATAGTATCCACCTGACAACAGACATGTGGACCAGTTGCCAAGCCACTGATTACATGTGCATCACTGCACACTGGCTCTCTTTTGTGGGGGTTAGAGAACAGATATCTGCTGGTGTTGACGCTGCTGAGATTTTTCATGCCACTCGCAAACATGCAACTGTAGCCATGTTTGCCATGGAGAAATCTCATACTGCTGCAAACATTTTGGATGAGTTTAACAGCAAGGTCTTTGAGTGGCTGCGCCCAAGAGGGCTTAACATTGGTTTTGTTGCCACGGACAATGGCAGTAATGTAGTTAGGGCCATGAAAGATGGTGGCTATTGCAGGGTCCCATGTTTGGCACACTGCATTAACATTGTTGTTCAAGACTTTCTGAAAAATGAATACAAAGTCAGCAACTTACTGGCCACCTGAAGAAGAATATGCACACATTTCAGCCATTCTTTTAAAGCCCGGAAGCAGCTGAGGGTCATTCAACGTGAGCATAAAATGCCAGTCAAAGCACTCATCCAGGAGGTGCCAACACGTTGGAACTCAACTTATTACATGCTTGATCGTCTGTTTGAGCAGTACATAGCACTCAATGCTTATGTCATGCAAAGATTAGGGGATCCTACTGTGAGAGGCATGACCGTTGAGATGGGTCAATGGGACCTCGTTAAATGCCTGACAGAGATGCTATTTCCTTTTGAGATCTTCACACGTGAAGTCAGCAGGGAGGACTGTACTATGGGCCAAGCTATCCCATTGTTGCACATGCTAGAGCAACAGCTGAAGGAGGTGTCTGAAATGTACGCAGGTGTGGATGACAAACAAGACGCATATCATTTGGCGGACTCCTTAGCCGTTCGCTTATCTGAAAATACAAGGATTCAAGATACCATTGTGTCACATACACATTACATTACTGCCACAATTTTGGATCCATGGTACAAAGTATTTCTGAACAGTAAGGCAGTAATTCCTTTTTCAGAAGTGGATGTTGCCAAGTACAAAACTTTTATAGCTGAGAAAGCCATTGAGTTTGAAAACGAACGGCTGGTAATTAGAGGCCCCCCGCCCCAGGCCATAACAAGTACTACAGGGCATCCAGAGTCAAGTTCTACTTCGGAGCCTGAGGGCAGTGCGTTTGCCTCCCAGCAGTCACTGACACCAACACTACCAATAACATCAACAACAGCAAGAACAGGATCATCCACAGTACAATCTGCAACTGATTGGTTTCTACGGCAGGGGTATGGTAAGTCCAGTGCTGATGCAAAGGCAAAAGAGGCTGAGCACATCGGAGCACCCCTGAGCATTGAGCGGACGGTCCAGGCCTATCTGGATGACCTAACAGAGGTCTTCATGGATCGAAACCCATTGGTGTATTGGTATGGGAAAAGAAGCCAATGGACAGTGCTCAGCAGGCTGGTGATAAAGTATCTGGCTTCCCCTGTCGCAAGTGTCTCTTCTGAGCGTGCTTTCAGTGCTGCTGGTGCCATTGTAACTTTGAAAAGGACCAGTCTCTCGCCGAAAAGCGTGGAGAGGTTAACCATGATCAAAATGAATCAGCACTTTATACCACCGGAGTACAAAGTACGTGAATCACAGCAGGAAGAGGAGAGCGACTTCGATGACGTAAGTAGTGGGTTACATGACCTACTTCTGTCCGAACCACCAGAGTTTGAGGACGAGCTCCTCTTCCCTGACAACTAGGCTTTCAAATTGTTACTTTCTTCCTTCCTTTATTTGTGTGTGTATCTGTCTTTCTGGTTCAAATCAAATCACAACAATTCCATCACCACCGTCTTCTCTTTTTATTTCCCTATTGGAGTTGCACGTCTGTGCATTTAACTGTCCACTCCTCAGAGTCCTGCTCCATCTTCCTGACTCACCCTAATTACATTTCCATCAAGCCAGACATTGGAGTACAAGAAATGTTGCCTCTAACAGTCCCTCCATAAGAAGTGAAACGTGACTATAGCTATCCTCTGTTTTGTTTCCGAGCCGAAACTCATCACTGTCCGAAGGCTACCGCCTCTGCATGCATTCACAACTCTTCACTGTCAGAACTTCGGCAGGCATCCAAAAGTAAACTCATCACTGTCAGAAGGCTACAGCCTCAGCAGGCATCCAAAGCTCATCACTGTCAGGACAGAAGGTACTTGGCAGAGAAAGACAAGACTCTTCGAAGAAACTTGCTGACATTTCTGCAAACTCAATTGACCAATGACCGCTACCCAGGCCGCGGCCCATCACAGCGCTGACCATGTGAACCAACTTAAACTGCGACAAAGTGCCACAGATGAATAAGACGAAAACCGATACAGCGACTAACAACACTCAAAATGAATGTGGAGTAATAATGAGGCCACTGCCTCGTTAAAAAAAACCACACACCTGTCAGAACTAGGCATCTGATGATCTGACAACCAAAGAGAAGAGCAAGACAGGTAATGATGGCATGCATTGGATGCTTGCTGACTCTGAGCGATTGCTGTTGTTTGTTGTGTTGATGTTCTGCATGAAGTCGAACTCTACTAGTTAATCTACAAAGTGAAAGTGACTCAAGTGACAGTCAATGTTTCCCTTCTTGTTGTTTAATAACCAAATTGTACTCCTACTACTGCAGGTGCAGGCCAATATCCGTTGCAATTTTTTAATATGGAATATGGACTTAATCGGAGTCACTACAGACTGAGTTGGAGTTGGACAACACGTACCACACCATGATGATGACCATACTATCTTTGCACGCAGTCAGTCAGTTGGATCGGAGATGATTGATGAAATAACTGCGTTTCATGAAGTGGCATAAAAGGTAAACACAACAATTCAACAAGAACCACAGCAGACCTCCATGTCCATGTAGTGGTGGAGTCGAGTGTAGTGGTATGACTGACAGCGGCGCATTGATTTAGTCACTTAATTTTGAAAATGCTAGGTTGCTGTATATGCCTTTTGTCTGGCTCTGTCAAAATTTAAGGTAAATGGAGGTTGGGTCACAGCCTGGTGCCGTGGGCCTGTTCTGTCCTGTTGTTGTTGTAGCTTAATGCTGTAAACAGAGTAGACACAATGTATCCAGCCGCCTCAGTCTGAAAGTGTTCTCTCTTCTCTTCTTGCACTCCACCTTAATTGATGCTTTTTTTTTATTCATTGATTTTTCAATACCCCTTTTGTTTTTCCATCTACACTTACAGGCCGGCCTTTACCCTGTGCTATACTGGGAGAAACAACTCACACTTACCTTACCAATCCGCATCAGGCAGGCAGTGGCACCCAAGTTTGATGTGCGGAGCGTCCATGGAAGATAGGACCAAGAGGAATGACGAGATTCAACTCCACAATTTGACCAGGATAATACAGTAACTTTAGTATTCGTCTTTTAATTAATTTGATTCCTTTTTTCTCTTCAATCATTACGACTGTGTGTTGTGTTGTTGTTTGTTTGCTAATTGATCCCTACAACTATTTTTTAATTTTCTTTGCTATCTTTAAAAGTAAGCCCGGTTCAACATGTAATTTGGGTCTCTCTGAGGGCATACAGGCAAGGCAAATTGCATAGAATATACTGCTGCCCTGTACTGTCTAATTGTCTAGTAGTAGTTAGTAAGTACTACTCATTAACCATCAAGTTATCTTCATCATCATGCATGCATTTCCTTTTTCTCCCTTTATAGATTTATTGGATAAGATCATGGTCGTCTGCCAAGATTGTGTTTTGCTTTTGTTGTGTCCATGCGTACTGTTTTTCTTTGTCAAACCTTTCCCCCAAACCCCCTTCCCATCCATTCATCAAACCCTAACCCTCTTCCCCCGGGCTGTGTGATTTATATTGAGGTGTGATGTGACTACATTAAATGTACACCAACAATTGATCACACGCTTGCTGGGGCAGATGTGGTGAAAGCAACACTAATTCAATTTCAGGGCGGGGATCTTCTTCTGCTTGCCCACCCATGCTCAGTTTATGTGCAAGCCAATTTTTTTTCCAAAGGGACCTAATAATACATCATAATTAATTGCCGGCATTGATTGGATTCATCATCAACATCCTACCACACAGCAGTAAAGGTTACGAATTACGATTGTGTTAAGTGACTCACTTGACACAACTACAGTTTGTAACTTCTTGTACTAGGCTGTCCCCACCACCATTATGTTTTATTTTACTTTAGCAGTTGCAATATTGTTTGTTTGGCAGTCTTCTTCTATACTGTACTTTACTTCGTTTTACTACTCCTCCCACAGTCTCTCTCAGGCAAGTGACTGTCTCTTTTTTTTTTTTTGCAAATGCTACTGCCAGTGTCTACTACTACCACCACAACCATGGCATCTTCTCCATTCTCTTGGGAAACCATGCAGCCATCGCTGTGCCGAACTTAATCATCATCAATCACAGGTAAGATAAGTTTGGTGGGAGGTATAATGGACTAGGAGGAGAGACTGACAGTACTAGTAGGACAAATAACTCAGTGAGGGGTACCGCATCTATCTGTTTGTGTGTTACATAATCGGCAGATTATTTAAATCAAACACTGGCTGCGGCCCTGCAGCAGCAAGGAGACCATGTGACGTAAATTCGTAAAACAGTAACCCCCCCACAAAACATTAACATCGTATGTTTAAGTATAAATATAATATCATTTATTACCCTAACAAAAATAAACTATCCCACACCTGACCCACCCCTCTCCCTAACCCCAACCAATGTCCAAAACGAAAAAGTCCAAACAATGTCCATAAACCCCAACGCCCAATTCCCACCCACCAACAAAAGGAATAAGAAAGGGGCAATCCAACAGGGTCCTAGATAGTTCTTAGATTCGGCGGGCTTTAAGGTGTTTGTCCACGAGGATCTTGACCCGCTCCTCTAGGTGCTCCTCTAGGTGTGCCATCCAGAGGAGCATCTGGCGGCGAAATGCACTGCAGTGGCCTCCAGGGTGGGGGGCAGCAGTGCTGGATGTTAAAGAATTGCGGAGGCTGCCTGACCGCGGCGCCGTACCACTGGAGGCGGGGCCTGGCTGGGGCCCAGGGCATTGGAGGAGGCTGCAGCTGCTGCCGCCTCCTCCTCCTCCGCCTGAGCCACCAGCCGCCGGTACTCTTGGCAGATGGCCTCCAGTTTCCGGCGCCGGGCCCTGGCTGCCAACTCCTTCCGTGTTGGTTTTTCTTGGGAAGGAGGATCTATATCAAGAAAGAAAAAGAATATTGCTGTAACCAATACTCTTAGCAAAACAGTAACACAAAATTAATTCAACACATAGAGGCACAGTAGCACTAGCAAGCACAGTACATAATATTTGTGGTAAAATCTATCCTCCCACTTCCTCGGCCTCTAACATTTGTGGGAGTTTCAGGCATTATACTAGCACTATGGACTCCAGTACACAGTACACCAGTCTTCTCCTTATCTCTACTTTAGCGAAATTACATAACCTTGTTGTAGCCGGCATGCCAGCTCAGTCAGCTAAGCTTGCACCCAAGACAAACATACGAGTCATGACGCAGACTCACGTTAGTTTTATTTACTACTGTCTGCAGGTGGGGAAGCTCGTATTTTTCTATTACAGGTGGCACTGGCCATACTCTCTCTGTTACATGAAGGGCAATTGCTCAATTTCACTTTCACCCTGCCTACTACAAAAAGGCAGATTATATATCTGATCCAATGATCATTGCTTATATATGGACCGACGACATAAGGTCAGTAGCGGTCGGTGGTGGGAGTGCTGCCGGGCGGTGACGTGGGGAGGGGAGGGGCAGGGTGGGGGGTAGTAAACTATGGATTACGGCCAATTACAGGTAAGTAAACATATAAATAAATAAAACTAATTTCGTTGCGCGCACTGCATCGCATTTGGCGGTGCAGTGCGCACAATGAAAAAGGAATGAAGAAGGAAAAAATAAAGTTAGGGGAAGAAGTAGGAGCTTAAAGAAGGAAGTAATATAAAACAGTAGAAAAGTAAAAAAAGCACAGTAAAAGTAGAAATAAATGCAAAATATAGACTTAGGGACAGAGAGAGATAGATAATAAATAAAAAAATCAGAAAAACTGTAAAAAACTAAGGATTGCAAAGATTGAGGGAGGATAGAAAAGCAGGCCCAGAACCATAGCATAGAGTGAAAAACAAGATGGCCGCGCCCATCGCGACCGCGTGGGTAAGTCTGTGCGATATTTTACCCCGAGCACGCAAAAAGCATCGCGAACAAGTAAAACGCGTTCCCGAACATGAAATGCGCATCGCGAACACGCTATCGCGACCCGGAACAGAAAATAAGGCATTGCGAATGGGCGGGACAATTGAAAAACAAGATGGCCGCGCCCATAGGCGACCGCATGGGCAAGTTCGCGAGATACTATCCCCTGAGCACGCAAACAGCGTCCTCAACACGCACAACGCGTTCCCTAACAAGAAAAACGCATCGCGAACGGGCGCGACAAGCAACTACGCCCGCTCGCATAGCTTCGCGTAGCGCGAGTACGCGAACTACGCCCAGGGTTAGTCAACTCTAAGTTTTTCGATTAAGAAAAGAGAGCACTGGAAAGCCCGATCTCAGAAGAAGAGGTCATGGAAGCCATTAAGCACCTGGCATCTGGTAAGTCACCCGACCAGAATGGGTTCCTGGAAGAGTTCTTTAAATGTTTGATCAACCTACTAACTCAACCACTTCTAGATTTGAGTGAAAATGCCAGAGATAGTCATGCTTTCTCACTTGAGATGGTACAGGCTCATATAATCCATATTTTAAAACCATGCCATCCCCCAGAAAAGTGGGACTCATACCTCCCAATTTCTCTAATTAATACCGAAGCCAAGATCCTTGCCACAATTCTAGTGAAGCATCTATCTAAATACAGTTATTTCATCCTTAGTACACCCGGATCAAAGTGTCTTTATGCTCCATCGGGTGGCCAGACATAGCAATCGAGGAGCCTCTAAGGCCCTCACTCTGACAGTAAACCTGAAAGAACCTCTAGCTCTACTATTATTACATTTTGAACAAGCCTATAACAGTGTCTCCTTCAAATGCCTGTCTGAGTTCCTGAGGTATGTGAGTATCGGCATCTGTTTCCTGGCATTTGTCTGCATGCTTGACATGAACCCTTGTGCAAAGGTGTGGATTAGTAATGTATTGTGATTGCCACTGAGGAGATGAGTGAAGCAGGCATGCCAACTCTCTCTGTTATTCTTTGCCATAGCCATCGAACCACTGGCCCAGGAGATTAGGAGAATTGAACTGATCACGAGATTCAAATGGTCTGACAGCATGGCAGATAAGGTGTCATTATATGCTGATGATCTCCACATCTACCTTAGCCACCCGGTGATCTCGGGCTCTCATGTAATGCGAACCCTGGAGGAGTTCCAACAGTTTTTATTGCTGGCAAATAATAGGAGCTCTTCCCTCTTTTTGACCGATGACTATGCACCATGGTTTGAGTCTGCAGGTATTCTTCCTAATACATGCAGCCTCAAATATCTAGAGATGCAAGGTTCCCAATCAGAAGCAGTCACACAGCTATTTAACTTATCCTAGTTGATAGAGAATATCCGTACTGATACCTTTAGTTGGCTGACATGGCTGCTATCTATGAAGGGCATGATTACATTGATCATACTTTCCAATCTCCTGTATACTCTACAAAATTAATTATTTGCCCTCCCTCAGATTTTCTTACCTACACTGACATGCTTATTTATGTCCTTTATGTGAGATGAGGGTCACTTTCTGTTCTACTATGCCAAATATTGTAAGTCGCATTATGATGGTGGCTTAGTAAAAACAGACCTTGTATCATCATAGAAGCACACCTACTAGTTATAAATGACTGGATCTATTCCTTACATTTGAAAGACTACCTGGACACAGAATACATGGTCGAGCTGTGGACAATGGGAGAGAAATCCCCGAAACGGTTCCTATACGGGGCAAATCTTCCAAAGAGGATACCACAGGCTGCCTGGAAAGCTGCAAATAGACAGACAGGTTGGTCTGGAAAACGGACCCATCAGGCCACCTTTCAGAGGGCACTGTGCTTTTCAAGGTTGCATACTAGAGGGATTAGATGGCTGGGAGCGGCTCAGTGTCTCAACACTAAGAGATATAGTAAAGGATGGAACTGTGATCCAGCGGAAGCAGTGTAAAATTTATAATCATTCATAAAGTATTCAAAATACCATGAACTAAGCTATAAAATCATTTACAAATCTAAGAGTTTGGGCCCATAGAAACTCTACAACCACTTACAAATCATGAGGTCCTCCGATAGATCTTTGTAAGAGCTAATAGTCACTCAGATAATTAGAGACGGATGCTATTTCCTTCATGAGGACCTGTAATGAAGAAAATGCCTAACTAACAACAATAGTCAACAAATCATATTATGTCAAATATTTCTCACCAATAAAGACAAACTCAGAATATTTATCAAGATACTTTTATCTAAACTTCAAAATGAATGGTCAATGCACAAAACACATTGGAAAATATCAGTTTTTTGGTTAGTTCAAATGTAGTACAGGTAACACCACAACAAAACACAGTTAAGAGCAAAAATACATCATAAATCAAAAACTGGCGTAAGGGGAGAGAGAGAGAGAAAGAAAACACATTGCAATTTCAGTACGCAATTTGAGGTTTCATGCAAACCTAAGATCAATGAACTAATGCACAGCATGCAATAGTCTGAACAGCCATCCCTTCAGCCGAAAAGGTATAGCTTGTGGAACATCACCAGCCGACGAAGTGCAAAGGAAATTCAAGAAAGTTCAGTTCAGGGAAGGTCAGAGTTCGGACTGACAGCATGTCATGCCCAAGAGTTGCAAAGAGAAATAGCCAGCCGCTGTTCTTTTCTCACGGGGTAATTATACCTCAAAGGATCACAATTCCAACCCCCAAATGTAGCTTCTTCACATTTTTACATGATTCCATTGGTTAGGATCCATGGTACGATCGTAGTGTGATCATTCTCCAGTCCAAATTCATCCGGAATTCTAACGTAATTCTTTTATTCTTTTGTACATTATTAAGTCACCTCAGAAATAAGAAGCACATTGAAACTTTTCACGTCCACGCGCTCACTTCCATGTTTGCTTGCACAAAGTCGATACATTTATTCAAAGAAAGAATACTCTAAACGTAGGAAGGAAGCTTTAGTGATAAACATTCATAACTGAAGCAAATAGATCAGCTTTTTAGAAATAGTGAAGGACAAAATGCATTTATCTGAGGCCTATTTTAGGAAACGAAAATAATGCACTAACAGGCTTGAGGCCTACATGAAAAACCACAAATTCATAATTTTCTAATGATTAAAAACACACTATTTTTAAAACGTATAAGAAAATAGAGAACGCATAAGAAACAATATAAAGGCATGATTTCAATTAAACTTATAAACATAGGGCCCGATTCTGAAGTCGTTCGGAAGGCCTCCGAATCAGATTTGGCTGTCCCGGATCCGATTCATAGCCCTTGTTTACGGCCGAATCGTACACAGGTCCGAACGACCAAGTACGATGCGAAGATCGTGTACGCACCGACCAAACCGTTTCCGGGACCCGAACCTGTCCGTACGACTCGTTCGTAGCCGAATCGTGCCGCGCTATGGAGCCGAATTCTGACCGAGCGAGTACGATGCACGATTCGTGCAGCCGCTTTGCCTCGGCTGTCGGAAGCGTACTTTGGGGGACCATAGCAGGCCCCCCTTCACCCCAGGCCCTCTGAATCTGTCACGGGGTGTGCCCATGTGTCCCCCGATCCAGGCACGCACAGTGTGGCAGGCACCCTGAGGTGCCCGCCACAGGGTGTCGCTTTTCTCCACCCACCCCTTCTCTGCTATGGGCGCCTGCGTACGTGTCTGTACACGGGCCCCCATAGAGTTCAATGGGAGTCTGAGCGAACCGAGTCCGTAAGCATACGGCAGCATCGTACTCGCTCGTTCGGACTCCCGGAGCACGTCTCGCTCGGAAAGCCCTCTGGATCCGAGTCGTACAGAGGGCTTTCCTAGCGAGATCGGAATCGGGCCCATAGTCTGTTTACGATTTTCTAAAAGTATAAGCAATCACTGTTTTTCTATTTAGATTTTCATATTCAGTGAAAAAAGCCATAAGCAAGAAACATTTTACTTTTAAGCGTTTTCATAATCATATTTCTATATTACGACTTGCAATTTACTTTTACACATATTTCTTAGTACATTTAGTAAGTTTCTCTCTCATGACATAAATGACTTCTCATTTCTCCAGTTTGTAAGCCTTCAGCATGCTTTTACGATGCCGTTTAAAAATTCTCCCTTTTTTTTGAAAGACCACACTATTAGTCATAACTTATAAATAAATATTAGTTTACACTTGATGAGTAGACTTGATCAAGCGTAATCTGATTACAATCTAATTATCTTGGAATCTACTTGTTCTCATCTGTTTAAGCCTAACACCCTCTACATCCCTTAATACTTCATAATAAGCACCCTTTTTGTCTTCCAACTCTATTTCGTCTCTTTTTCTTTTTCTTGCCCTTCATTTTGTCTCTTCTACTTTGCACTTACAACATCTATATATCAATATTACGATTAGTATACCAACAGCAATAGCAATTATTGGTGTTAATATTTGTCCTAGCAAGCTGTTGCTTAGTGCTGTAAACAGATCACCTACTGGCGAAAAACCCTTACCAAGTTTTTTCCATGCACCATCAACCTTTTGTTCTGTTAATTCACTACGCAAATGAGTAATGTTACTTATATATCCCTCCAAGTCTCTGCTTTTTTCAGGGATATAAGTGCAACATTGTTGAATTTTCAGCATACTACAGACTTCGCCCTCTTTGCCAATAATACATCAAGGCAAAGCCTATTTTGTAAACCACTGATCTAATAGCAACCATTTTAGTATCAATATTTAAGAACCCACCAGCAGTATCCGATGATAAACGATCAACCACTGTAGACAATTTTCTAATTTTATGAGAGTTCAAAATCACTCCCACTGAAGGTATTAATGCACCAAAGACATCGCCCACAATTTCCGCAGCACTTATTCCCCTTTTATTCCGTGTTAGTTTCTTTTCATTGGTTCCATGTTTTTCATTCACATGATATATCTTTGGGAAAACTATACCCACATAACAACATCCATACCAATGTTGTGGCAATCTATAATAAGCATTTTTACCGCACACATAATATACTCCAGGATAAACCGGATCAGTACCACCTCTTAATCCCCAACCCCCGTAATTAGGAAGGTATGTTCACATTCACTAGAACCAATGAAATAATGATTATATTCAGTCTTTGGTCTTAGTAAGCAAATCTTCCCCTTGTGATGCATTCCAGAGTCATTGCAGCATATGTCTCACCTTTCCTTATAATTACCCTCCCTATGAGCCCATGGAGGTATATTAGTTTTTTGTTCTACAGCTTTTCTCTTAAAATCTTGTGCCCTATCCTCTACAGTATTTATAAATTCAATATCTACACTGTGTAAACTACATGTAAGATTGTTTCTATGTGTGTGTACAGTATCTATAGGCTTAGGGGTATGAAAGAAATCACCCATATACTCCGCATCTTTTGCACTAGTTACTATATTCATATTCTTCTTAATAGGAATTTCTGAAAAAACTAAATCGTAGTTAGAGTAGAAATATTGAAAGGGCTCCTTGTCATAGAACAAACTTGTTAGTACACTACATGAAATTCCGTATGTTTAAAGGAAGGTGATGATAAGTCGCTCCTTCTGACACAGACGATGGTAATTGCATGCACACATAACAATCTCTGGCATCCATAGTATCAACATACTCATACAAAAGTTTAGTAAAAACATTTAACGAAAAGTCATTAATAGATTTATCTTGGTGTAAGTCATTTCCCATTAGTTTTCTAATATTTGATTCTGTATCCTCTTTAAGGACTCTTGCTACTTCTGTTATTGTATTTACATAATCATTAGTCAAAATAAGGCACAATTAGTACTAACAGCAACCAGACAAACAATATTATTAGAACACATATAAAACAAGCGTTAAAATACTTTCGCCTATTTGAGCTTTGATTTTGATTACCAGTCTCAGTTTTATCCATTTTAAAGGGAAACAATTTTTATTTTTCAAAAATCAAAAAAATGTAAAGTAATAATCAATCATTTCAGATTAGCAAGGTTTGTCTATCCCACACTTTCCGAGCTTCCAGTCACAGCTTCTGAGCTTTCCGAGCTTCAGGTCACAGCCTTATTTTCAAATTTCCTCTCTTTTTTTTCCGCACCCTCTTTTCTCATGCACAGTTCATTTAGGGTGGCTCATATGATGATTTGTCTTTGGAACAAAACACAATGAATTCCTTTTCCCAATCATTCGTGGCAGCCAAGTATGTCCACTCAGGTGCTGTGTACTTTCGATTTGGAATTTGTGCTCTTTTTGTTCTGCGCACTGTGCTTTCTTCTCCATCTGTATCACTTTGTTCAGATTGGCTAGAAACTTCAACTATAGTCGCTGGAATTTTTTAATTCAAAGTCATTTTTAACTGTTTAGCTCCTCTAAGCCATTTACCACCTTTTCTTACTCATTTTCGAGAAAGATTGTCTACATCACTTGATTCAAGACTCCTCTGAGCTGATTCCCTTTATTCTTTTTCTCCATCTCTTTCAGGGACCAACCCTCTTTCAGTTTCAACAGTGACAGTGTTGTGAGACCCAGTAGCTTGCACCCACTCTACTTGATTCTCAGTCTGTTCAGGCTCTTTCTGTTCTCTCTGTTCACCTTCAACTGACTCTGTACTTTCAAGTGGATATAGGACTCGACAAGTATGTACAGCATGAATCCAGTTAGGCAAACCACCACATTTAACTGCTGTTGTTATCACAAGAATCACTTGATATGGCCCACACCAACGAGGTTCCAAACAGGACTTCTTCACATGTTTCTTCACGAACACCCAGTCTCTGGGGCTCAAATCATGTGCCTGTTCTTTTTGGACAGTGGTTGCAACTTCTCCAACCTGATGAGACACAGAGCTCACTATGTCAGCCAATCCTTTGCAATAATCGAGCACTAAATCATTAGATATGTTCACAAACTGATTTGCTGGGACTGTTGGCTGTCTCATAGCCCTCCCGATAACAATTTCATGTGGGGACAGTCCAGTTCTTCTGTCTGGGATACTTCTCAAACTCATCAACACCAATGGTAACTCATCAGGCCAGTTCAGTGCTGTGGGTGCACAAACCTTTGCTAATCATGATTTAATTGTGCCATTTATCTGCTCGACCACGCCAGATGCCTCAGGTCGATAAGCACAATGCAATTTTTGCTCAATTTGTAAGGCAACACAAATCATTTGCACTACTTCATTATTAAATTATGTTCCTGTATCTGATTCCAATGAGACTGGAAATCCAAACCTAGGAATAAGCTCTCTAAGCAGCAATTTAGCAACAGTTAGGCTGTCATTACGTCTTGTTGGGTATGCCTCAACCCAGCGTGAAAACAGACACACAATCACCAAGATTTGTTTTAATCCATTGCAAGGAGGCATGTCTATGAAGTCCGTCTGCATACGCATAAATGGACTTGCTGCTTTTCCAATTTGACCCAAACTAACAACTGTCTTTCTCCCTGGATTTTGTTGCTGACATGTCACACATCTTTGGCACAGACTCTCTGCAATGACTCTGAATTTTGGAGTGAACCATGACTGTTTGAAAAGCCTAATCATAGCATCCCTGCCTACATGAGTCGGACCATGACAAACTCTCGCCATTTGTGATAATAAACTCTCTGGTAATATAGGTCTCCCATCTGTGTAAACCCACACTTCATCATCTGCTCTGGGTGTACATCCTGCTTTGATCCACCCTTCTCTTTCTGCCTCGGTAACTGATTATTGTAATTCTCTAATTACCTCCCATGTTTCAACAGTTGAGAACATTAGTCTACATTCTCTTCCATCAGATTGTTCTTTCAAATCTTCCCCATTGATTGTATATGAATTTTGAGCACAATAGCGCGCAATTTCATCGGCATATCTGTTGCCAACAAACTGACATAGTCACAACCAGATTTATGTGCTGGACATTTCACCACCCCAATTTGGGCTGGCAATTGTAATGCCAAATAGGTTTTTAACACACTCTCCATTTCATATGGGTGAACCCGAAGAGGTCATAACCCCATGCTGGGACCACAACTGCCCGAAATCATGCACCACCCCAAAACCATATTGACTATCCATAAATATGGTTGCTCGCATTTGCTTTGCTATACAATATGCTCTAGTCAGCACAATCAACTCTGCTATTTGTGCTGAACTCACTCCTTTCAACCATGATGCTTCAATGACACGAGTCACTGTACAAATCGCATATGCAGCTCACAAGGCACCCTCAGAATCTCTCAAGCATGATCCATCCACAAACAAAACATGATCAGATTCAGGTAATGCAGTATCCTGTATGTCAGGCCTTGGTTTTGTACATAATTCAGTCACATCCAAACAATCATGTTCTGCTTCATCCACCACCAATTCACAATTAGGAATCAGTAACAAGGTAGCTGGATTCAAACTCATGCATCTTGTCACAGACACATTCTCCGCACCCAAAATCACTTGCTCATATTTTGTTAACCGACTGCTTGTAAGATGCTGTGTGCGAGTTCGTGGTAACAAAATCTCAACTGAATGTGGCACATACACTTTCAACGGATGTCCCAATTCAATTGTCTCACTTTGTTCCAAACTCATACAAGTAGCAGCAACTGCTTTCAAACAACCAGGTAAGCAGCAGCCACAGGATCCAACGCAGCAGAAAAATATGCCACTGGATGGCGTGCTGTTCCATGCATGTGCGTCAGAACTATAAGTGCACAACCATTGCGTTCACTGCAAAACAGTGCAAAGTCCTTGTTAAAGTCCAGCATTCCCAATGCTGGTGCACGACACAAACTGTCTCGCAGTTCAAGAAATGCTTTCATGCATTCTTCATCAAGATGTACAGGATCTGACACGTCTTTGTGTGTCAGCCTTTGTAATGGCTTGGCTATCAGTGAAAAACTCGGGATACACTGCCTGCAATATCCAACCATTCCCAAAAACATTCAAACTTCCTTTTGTGTACTCGGCGGATTCATTTGCAAAATGGCATTGATCTGATCGGAGACACTTTCCTGATTCCTTTCTCAATGGTATGACCCAAATAAAGAACTTTTTTGACAAAACTGTAATTTAGCTGGTGACACTTTATGCCCACCTACTGACAAAATTGTAATTTAGCTGGTGACACTTTATGCCCACCTACTGCTAAATGGTTCAGTAGAGCAATTGTATCAGCAACGCATGCTTATTTTGTTCCCGACGCAAGCAACAAGTCATCTATGTATTGCACTAAAACTGAATTATTAGGGATTACCAATGACTCCAAGCATTTCTTCAATATCTGATTGAAAATTGAGGGGCTCTCTGTATACCCTTGAGGAACTCAGCACCATGCCAAACCCTGGTTTCCAAACCGGAACGCAAATAAATACTGGCTATCCGGATGCAAAGGTATGGAGAAAAAGGCTTGACATAGATCAATTACTGAAAACCATTCTGCTTCACAAGGAATTTGATATAAGATTACAGCTGGATTTGGCACTATTGGACAACAAGGTATTACAATCTGATTAATTTTTCTCAACTCTTGCACTACTCTGTATTTACCGTTAGGTTTGCGAATTTCCATAATAGGAGAATTACATCGACTGCCTAAAATCTCTTTTAAAATACCTTGTTCAATCAACATTTCAATCACAGGTGTTACTCCGCCAATTGTTTCAGGACTCATTTTGTAAGCTGGGGTTCTTGGAAATTCTGCATCTGGTTTTGCCATAATCTGAATTGGAGATACACCTTTTATCAATCCAATGTCTTTGCCTGAAAAATCCCACACATCAGACAACACTGTATCTCTCAACTCAACAGACAAATCATTCACTGTAAATAAGGGATATAAATCATTCACTTCTGTTCCCTGTCGTGACATCTTAAATACTACGTCTTCATCCTTTGTATAAAATGTTATTCCATCTGGCATACAGCAAATAGAACAGTTCATCTTGCATAATAAGTCCCTACCTAATAGATTAACTGGACTTGCGCCACACACCACAAATTTGTGAATCCTGAAATCCTCCAATCTGTACTTTCATTGGTTTAGTCACTGGGGTCTTACTCAACTGATTCGAAACTCCTACAACTTGGATACTTTCTCCTGAGAGGGGTAGGTTGGGAATTTCCACAGTTCTCACAGTGAAACAGGTAGCACCA
Source organism: Calotriton arnoldi (assembly GCA_963921515.1). NCBI lineage: Eukaryota > Metazoa > Chordata > Amphibia > Caudata > Salamandridae > Calotriton > Calotriton arnoldi. The sequence goes on along the minus strand of CAWUFW010001825.1, from coordinate 2,090,950 downwards.
GTATCTACGAGGAACATAACTAAGTTTCCGTCAACCTCGCCATCCACCTAGGGACCACACTGATCTACCTCTAAGGATACGCCAAGCACGCACTCCTCCTCCCCCCTCAGGCACCGTCATTGAGATGTATCTGAATCACTTTCATCCAACGGCATCAAATATTGCGAAGACAACTGCACATTTGAATTTAATTGATCATTTGTATGGAAACCCACATTCGCATTGTATCTTTGTACTTGACCATTCATATTTTGCATAGGAGCTTGAGGTATTTGCTGGCCTTGTCCTCTACCAACCAACATTTGCTGATTCTGATTCTGTTGATTCATTTGCATCTGATTCATACCATTTACTTCTGTATCTACAAACTGTGTATCACCTGTATTTGCTTGTATACTTTTAGACTCGCGCTTTCAATGTCCCAAATTACCGCACACGTGACAAGGAAACTTCCTTTTCATCTCCTTTATTTTGCCACCTCGACCTCTCCCTTGTGGTAATGGTATCATTTGCGTTACAGTATTTCCATTTAACACTGCACCTCTCATACCGGTAGTAGTCTGACCGTTTCCCTAATAAACCTCTGTAAAATGCGTATTCATATTCAAAAATCCTCCTTTCTTTGCTGCTTTCATCTGAGCCAACATCAATTTCTCTTTTAACCTTTTAAGTCGCAACTCAATATCATCACCACAATATTTTGCATAACGAAGAATCTCGTCAATTGATTTGCTTTGCTAACAAATTAAATGCTGTTGGATCATGGCACATATTTCGGGTCTCAATCCATACACAAGCCGATATACAAAATGTCCCATATCCTTTTCAGAGATATTCTCAATCCCAGTGAACTGTTTCAACACCTGTAAAAGCCTCTCATTGTATGCATGCACTGACTCTTTCAATTCCTGAATAGTCCTGTCTATTCTTACCCAATCTGTTTCTTTCGGTGACATTTTCCCTTTCAAATATGTAATGACCTGATTATACTTTTTATGACTTCTTCAGATGGTACTCCTGTCTTTGGCTCTCTGGTATATTCTTCTTTAGGCCAAGTTACAGCAATTTTACACTCATCCGATAAATCGGTCGGAACTACAATATCAAACAAGCCATCCAAATCCTTCCACAAAACTTTCAAAACCTTGACAAACCTCTCCACTTGTTTATACCATTCCACTGGTTTCTCTCTCAACCTAGAGAAAATCATTCGTAAATGATAATATATCCTGCCTTGACCAAGGGACATGAACAAACCCACCTCCTGGTACTTCTCTCATAGGATATGCCATCGCATCAGCTGTTTCAGTTCCTGTTTCCCTCACAGGGTACAGTGATAAAGCCACTGTAGTCACTATTGTAGCCTCCTTCTTTTTTGCCCATCTGCCTTCTCATCGATCTAATTCACCCCAACGCTTTAGAGTGTTAATTAACTCTTTGATTTGCAACCGCTTTCCTGAAACATTCAAACTCTCGAAATCTTTGTCACTAAAATGTAATCGATATGTCTTTTGTAGGGCCTTGGACTTTTCTATATCAACTCCATATGTTTGTGCAACCTCAGCAAACTTCTCATGTAAATTTCTCGCTCTCCGTGTAATATTCTTACACATGAAAAGCAATTCTTCATCTTGATATTTGCCTAATCTCTCTAGACTAATCGTCCCCAAAATCATTTCTTCCAAATCCGCTTTTAACTTGCTTACATCTATGCTTGAGCTATTATTCTGTAAGCTACAAAAGGCGCTTTTTTTTTATCCACTCATCTAGCTCTTCCGGAGAAGGACCAAATGATCTCTGAGTACCTTCACTAGTTTCACCTGACCTTGACTCTCCTGATGTAGGTGTCACTCTTTTCTCAATCTTCAACGTACTCCTTGAATCTACATATGCATCTCTTTTTGGAGTTTCAACTGATTTTTCTGAAATACAAATTAATGGCTCTGACTCTTCTACTGTAACCACACTCCCATTTGCTCCACTATTCTTAATCGATTCTTGGTTTTCCACATTCAATTTTCTTAAAACTGTATGGGCTCCACTCATATTACTATCTGGTATTGTTAATACATGTACTCGAGAAACTTCCTGTCCATCATTGTATAATGGAACAATAGGACCAATAGTCACAGGAACTGACAAAGCATCTGCGTTCATCGATGTTATTATTTTCGACAACTCTTCTCTAACTGGAATCTGATTCTGTCTTAAAGCCATTTTTTCCTGTGTCATTTCCACATGTACTATCGGAGCACTTGGAAAATAATTTGTCTCCACTGGATTTTGTTCCTCATGATAAGGTGGAGGTCTATTCATCAATAACTCATTTAAAAAAATCATCATCTATGTTGTCAGCTCCCTCAACAAATTCAGTATTTTTAGTTTTTATTTCCTCAACATTCCTGTTTTTTTCCTTGCATTTCTCTCCTTATTAATCTCAGCTACCATAACTGGAAACATTCTTGTTCCTTCAGCTATATCTCTTCTCCACATTTTCTTCTGCGCATTCCACTTTGCTTCTGAATATTTACTCACAGTTTTCTTGTATCTAGTCTGATACCTTTCCCTTTCTCTTTTGTATGCCTCATGTTCCCATTCTTCAAGAGCTTTGTACTGCATAGGTCTAGGATTAGGTCTCAAGTTATTCATTTGATTCCTTAATTTTTCTAAAATTCTAGGATTAAAAGTCCCATTCTCTGGAAATGCTAAATTACCACCTGGCTCAGTATATTTCATCCAATTTTCTAACCATGTACACGTATGATAATCCCTTTCTAATGACATAAGTGAAGCAGGGGTCCCTTCAGGAGCCACCAGAATTCCTTCTCTAATTGGTATCGGCTCCTCCTTACTAAACAAGGTCTTCAACAATTTCAAAAACTTCATGATTCTCTACACTAAATGTTAAAACTATAAAAGTAAAACAAATCTCCAACAAATCTTTCCCATGCAATGATTCTCTGCTACCAATCAAAACTATTCACGCTGTCCAATCCCAGAGCGACTCAAACCAACCAACCTATACCAGCGCCACACCTAGTGATGATTTCTCAGCAACCAACCAATACCAGCGCGGCACCTAGTGACGTCAGCTTAACTCTTGCGACTGACCCTCCCTTTACAAAATCAGCATCAGTGTCTTTACGAAGTCTTTAACAAGACAAACAAAATGAAACAACTTGTCTGCTCAACTAAAAGAAAAACGATAGATCCATTCACTCTGAGAATTTCATTTACTTCCAGCAAAATCTCAACCAATGCGATTTTACCCTCACTCGAGTGAAGAACTCTCAAGATCCCTCCAGATGCGCTTTCTGAAGCAACCCTAAACTCCTCACTTATCACACTTCAAGATTTTGTTGGGCAAGTACCGACAAGACCATTGCTCAGTACTTCATCAACAGCAGACAACACACTTAGGGGCCGATTCCGATCTGGGTCGGAAAGCTCTCTGACCGATCCGGATCCAGATTGTTTTCCGACCGAGCCGGAGCCCTGCAGTCCGACCGAACGAGTATGATGCAGCCGTATGCTGCCGGACTCGGTTCGGTCGGACTCCCATTGAAGTCAATGGGAGCCGGTCGTACGACGTGTACATGGGCTCCCATTGACTCAATGGGTACGTTGCGCACAAGGGGGCCCCCTGTAGTGGGTACGCGTTGGTGCCATCCGCACCGTACACGCATGTATAGGGGGGACGCATGGGTCCCCCCTGTGTCTGACTTGTACGGCTACGGGTGAAGGGGGGTCCGGCACGGACCCCCGAAGTCCACGTCCGAGAGCTTTTTCGTGTCGGAGGCTCCGACTCGATCCGGCTGTCCGGATCGTGCATCGTACTGGCTCGGTCGTAAAACGTCTCCATTGCACGCCACGAATCGAGTGCGAACGAGTCGGACGGAGCGGTTCGGACCCGGAAACGAGTCGGTCGGCGATTTCGCGTTCAATCGCATCGTACTTGTTCGCTCAGACGACTGTACGAATCGGTCAGAAACAAAGCCTCCGACTCGGATCCGGTAAAGCCAAATCCGATTCGGAGCCCTACCGACCGAGATCGGAATCGACCCCTTAGTGTATGCCACACTAAGACTGCCCTTAGGCTTTATCCCGGGATCTTAGGACAGCGACGGACCCGTTACTTCCATTAAGGTAAATGACTGACCACAACATAGAACATAAAGGTACATATTTATAGTCAATCAATGCCTCTTAATTCCGTCCCTTCATTACCTAGTATATTTAGTCAACTAAAACCATCCGATAACGCTACCAGGAAACTGATCCTGCGGAAGCAGTGTAAAATTTATAATCATTCACAAAATATTCAAAATACCATGAACTAAACAATAAAATCATTTACAAATCTAAGGGTTTGGGCCCATAGAAACTCTACAACCACTTATAAATCATGAGGTCCTCCGATAGATCTTTGTAAGAGCTAATAGGCACTCAGATAATTAGAGACGGATGGTATTTTCTTCATGAGGATCTTTAATGAAGAAAATGCCTAACTAACAACAATAGTCAACAAATCATATTATGTCAAATATTTCTCACCAATAAAGACAAATTCAGAATATTTATCAAGATACTTTTATCTAAACTTCAAAATGAATGGTCAATGCACAAAACACATTGGAAAATATCAGTTCTTTGGTTAATTCAAATGTAGTACAGGTAACACCACAACAAAACACAGTTCAGAGCAAAAATACATCATAAATCAATAACTGGCGTAAGGGGAGAGAGAGAGAGAGTAAAAAAAACACATTGCAATTTCAGTACTCAATTCGAGGTTTCATACGAACCTAAGATCAATGAACTAATGCACATCATGCAATAGTCTGAACAGCCATCCCTTCAGCCGAAAAGGTATAGCTTGTGCAACATCACCAGCCAATGAAGTGCAAAGGAAATTCAAGAAAGTTCAGTTCAGGGAAAGTCAGAGTTCAGACTGACAGCATGTCACGCCCAAGAGTTGCAAAGAGAAATAGCCAGCCGCTGTTCTTTTCTCATGGGGTAATTATACCTCAAAGGTTCACAATTCCAACCCCTAAATGTAGCTTCTTCACAGTTTTACATGATTCCATTGGTTAGGATCCATGGTACAATTGTAGTGTGATCATTCTCCAGTCCAAATTCATCCGGAACTCTAACGTAATTCTTTTATTCATTTGTACATTATCAAGTCACCTCGGAATTAGGAAGCACATTGAAACTTTTCACGCCCACGTGCTCGCTTCCATGTTTGCTTGCACAAAGTCGATACAAATATTCATAGGAAGAGTACTCTAATCGTAGGAAGGAAGCTTTAGTGATAAATATTCATAACTGAAGCAAATAGATCAGATTTTTAGAAATAGTGAAGAACAAAATACATTTATCTGAGACCTATGTTAGGAAAAGAAAATAATACACTAACAGGCTTGAGGCCTACATGGAAAACCACAAATTCATCATTTTCTAATAAATAAAAACACACTATTATTAAAACGTATAAGAAAATAGAGAATGCATAGGAAACAATATAAAGACATCATTTCAATTAAACTTATAAACATAGTCTGATTACGATTTTCTAAAAGTATAAGCAATCACTGTTTTTCTATTTAGATTTTCATATTCAGTGAAACAAACCATAATCAAGAATCATTTTACTTTTAAACATTTTCATAATCATATTTCTATATTACTACTTGCAATTTACTTTTACACATATTTCTTAGTACATTTAGTGAGTTTCTCTCTCATGACATAAATGACTTCCCATTACTCCAGTTTGTAAGCCTTCAGCATGCTTTTACGATGCAGTTTAAAAATTCTCCTGTGTTTTTTTTCTCAAAAAGACCACACTATTAGTCATAACTTATTAAATAAATATTAGTTCACACTTGATGAGTGGACTTGATCAAGCAAAATTATTCTCAAATAATCATGCTCCATATAAATGATTGGATCCATTCCTTACATTTGAAAGATTATCTGGACCTAGCATACATGGTCGCGCAGTGGACAATGGGGAGAAATCCCTGAAACGGTTCCTTTACGGGGCAAATCTTCCAAAGAGGATACCACAGGCTGCCTGGAAAGCTGCAAATAGACAGACAGGTTGGTCTGGAAAACGGACCCATCAGGCCACCTTTCAGAGGACACTGTGCTTTTCAAGGTTGCATATTAGAGGGATTAGATGGCTGGGAGCGGCTCAATGTCTCAACACTAAGAGATATAGTAAAGGATGGAACTGTTAGGGCATTCTTCGATCTGAAAGACGAGTTTGGAGAATGCACACACAGTTCTTTAAATACCTTCTACTCTAGCATACTGTCATTCCGTACCTGAGGGACATTGAAGAGATGTCAAAGTTTAGTTCAATAGAAGTGGAGGTGAACATGTCTCTTTCTGACACAGGGGAAGATGCATGCCTGGGAAGGGGATGTTGGGCAGCTAGAACGTAGGATTGAACATTTCCTCTGATGGTCCACCTGAAGGCAACAATTTTAAACAGACTCCACCTCATCCAATCTAGATATTTACACAGGATTTATCAGACTCCTAACAAATGCGGAGGTTTGACAGAGGCTCTGGTCCTGAATGCTTGTGTTATTTGGAAATGATAGAGGATTTCTACCACATACCCTAGAAATGTCCATTCCTAAAGCCCTTAAGTGAGGATATTTTTAGAACCCTGCAGGGAGTACTGAAGAGACCACTAGAGTTATGTACTAAGAATGCCCTTATGAAAATCTTGGAAGGTGAGAGCTTCATTGGGGCAGTACAGACTCTGTGAAGATTAGGACTTTTGCTGGGGAAGAAGAATATAGCACAACACTGGAAAGATGCAACATCACCATTGTTACACAAAGGAGACATGGAATAGACGATGTAGCATTCTGGATCGATCAATCTATGACGCCAGTCAATGTCCTCATAAACATGACAAATCTGGCACAGATGGAAAGAAATCATAACCTAGGATGAATTACACTGCTATACAACTGACCTCTCCCGATACACAGCAAGAGACTCATTTGAGGATTAATTTAAACTACTTTCATCATAACTAAACTCCACACTGGAGATTAATGTTATCGTTGTGGGTTCTCCTGATAATCATGTAATGTTGAAATCACGTACTTGTTGCTTATGTGTGGCTTGAACCTAGTGTTTTCCATATGTTTCATTCTTTCGTGTAATGATTATAAAATTCAATTAAAATATTTGTTAAAAAAACTTGCTGCAGACACAACTGGGCCTCTGCTGACGGTTTAAGAAGCATAACATATATCACAACATGACTGGTAAATACAGTTTTTTGCACATAGTGCACAAATGCACAGTAAAGGATAATGCGATTCATTGACTTGCAATGTGACCAATGGTTCTTTACCTGCCATCATTGTAATTGGGTTAAGGGTTTATGTAGGTCATTGCAGGGAAGTGTATATAAGTGTGATTTGTGAAATATTTAACTCTGGGACATTTAGTTAAAGAAGCCATATTTTTGGCGCCTGGCTGCATTTTATCATATTTTTTCATCTAGGCATATCAATTACCCTGAGAGGACGGTAGAACTGCTTAAGGTTGAGATGTAATGCAATAAAATGGTGCCCAACCAGTTCCAGATACATACAACAATTAATTTTCTGGAATAGCATTCCACACAGGCTTGTCTACAGCTAACAGTTCATTGGCTAGAAGCTATGTGGGCTGGGCGCCACCTCTGATCAAATGTGTTTTTCTTTCTAGTTCATGATACCCAGCATACAGCATTTTAATATCAAAGTTCCATTAACGAAGGACATGCTTGGTATAACCCAGTCCCTTCAGCCTAGTGATGGATTTAAAAACTATGCTGCACCACACGATTTCTGCTTCAACTCGACATATAGGTTAAAATGCATGAGCAGGTACATAACTTTCATACATTTTATTGTGGTGTGGGTTGACTTGGCAGCTGATAATTTGCTTAAACGTTTTCGAAAACACGGCAGGACCTTATTGTCACCCCTTAAGAACTTGATCGTATACCTATAATTGTTTAAGCAATTTCTTTAGGCAAGGTGGTGTACCTGTAAAATGCGCCTTCATGTCCGGCAGCTATTTAAATGGCAGAACCCGGCTGAGCCTCATAACACTATAATTTATCATTCGCATCAAATGAAATTAGATGCACATTTTTTAATGTGTTCTTGTAAAACCGAATGGAAATTAAAATCAGAAAAAGCAGGGGCAAGAGCAACGTTGGAATGAGTAACGTGAAGTCACCAACTGCTCCGCATTTCAGGAAAAGTCCAATTTTCAGGCACTAGAATGGGTATCACAGCTAACAGTGGTGGTTACACAGGAATGACTCCTTCAGAAAGAGGCCTGATGAAGCGAGAAACGCAATTCAGTGTTTCCGAACGGTTCTAAACGAAAGACCCGCTCTTTCATGTTTTTTATAATAAAAAAAAGATAATTTTACAAAATTAGAAGAGAATAAAGTTTTATATGGGGTGCTATATATATATACATTACTGAAGACTGAAATTGTGCCCTTAAGAATTACATAGAATAAAGGAAATAATAGCAACACATTATGAATTAGACACATAATTACAATAATGTACTCTATACTTGGATGGGAGCAGAATATATTGTTTTGTTACCAGAGGAAGATTTCAAACCGATTGCTAATGATGGTTAAATACCGAGACCTCTGACCAGAAATCCCTCTTTTGCAAAGATAAATTGAATGCTGTTTGCAGACATTTTACGGCTGCAAGATTGAAAACTTATTACAGTTGTTACAGCTACAGTTCTTTATTTCTAATGTGTCTGCGTACCTTCTAGGTACATGTTGATTTAAATATTCATGCGCCTCAAGAAAGGTAAGGGGAAACGTGTAATGCATTGAGTTACCATCATTTACTGAGCATGAATCATGGATATACATTGTTTATAATATTTAATAAGCAGAATCGGGAGACCTAAATTCTCTGTTTTAACCTACATCGTGAGTTAAAAACTTGGAAGCTAGCAACTAAGTATTAGAATTGCAAGCAAAACATGTTGATCACTGAGCAAATTACTAAAATTTGAGTAGATCATTTTGGTCATTTTGACATCAGTCATCTGGAGTACAAATTCTCACACAAAAAACTTTCAATTATTCACAAGTGAAAAACATTTCAAAAGCTGATGGTATGTATTTTGTTACCAACCCCTGGTGTAACTCACATTTAAGTTGGAATTAGCACCCCACAAAACCCACTTATAGCTGCGTCAGCTTCAGCCACCATGTTGTAGTTGGATGGCAGAGTCTTCATGCAAGAGTCTGGAGCCACTCAGGTGGGAGGCATGTTCTTTACTCTATCTTAGGGCCTGATTACGATCTTGGTGGATGGGATAGAGCGTCACAAATGTGACGGATATTCCGCCCGCCGTACTACAAGTTCCATAGGATATAATGGAATTGCAATTTGGAGGACGTGATAACCGACATGTTTGTGATGGAGTGACCCTATCCACCAAGATGGTAATCAGGCCATTAGTTCCTTAAGTTACAGCCACAGCGTCCCTCCAACTGCACCTAACTGCCGCACTTCACCCAGCACACATACACCAACATTTCATTCATCATCACATTCTCACAGCTCAACACTCAACATTGAGGATGTGGCCTAACGGCTATAGCGGTAGACCTGGAAGCTGTGGAACAGGGTTCAAGTCTCAGCAGGGACGCGCAACATCCTGTGATTCTGGGCAAATCACTTAATTTCCCCGTGCCTAACAAAATGAATGTGTCTGTCTTTAATGAAACTGGTGCTCATGCATAGCACTCATACCTTAGGGTCGAGCTTGCACTATATAAGACACAAAAAGAAAAAGCCACAGCATGCAGTCTCAGCACATGCATCACAAATATCTCTTTTCATTTACAAACAGGAATACGCAGTCATACCACATCACTACGTCATCCCATTCCTTACACACAGGGCAACACAGCCATGCCAAGGCACTACATCATTCCTTTTTCTTACAAACGGTACAGGTGTCAAACAGATGCAATACTTATTCAGAAACAAGAGAACCTCCCTTATTGGCTTTATCTTCTTTAACTAAGGCTTACATGACCATAAAGACAATACACTTCATCACACTCTCTTGCACACACAAGAGTGCAGCACAGCACTCCACACACCCAGCACTCTGTCACACTAACTGGAAAAACCATCATGAGCAAATGCCAAATAGAAGTGGGCACCTATCCTCTGGGGCACCTATCCTCTGGATGCTCCACCAACCTCAGATTCAAAGTCTCAATGCCAACGGCTTCAGTGTGCATAGACAGACAAAATCTTCTTTCACCTTGCCTTTATGAGAAGTTTGCTGACCCCAAACCACCCATTTTACTGCTGTAGAATACAAAACGTTCATGGATTTTTGTCTGAACTGCTGCACACCGAGTCTTACCTCCACTTCTCATGTCAGTGACAGAAGAATTACACACTGTGCTTCTTCTATTCTTACTCTTTTTCCACCGGTCTGGGTGACTTTGCCAGTGGCCCATTGAAAGACTGACTTGACAGTGCATCTGTCACAAGGCATTATGTGTTGAATCTAAAAAATAGTTTTCAGGAGTACCAGAGAGAGGGGCTTTGACTTCGCCCAAATGCTGGTAGTTATGTTTACACAATTAGATTGAGAACAAATTGTGTTTTTCTTCTGAAAAACTGCTTGTATTGCACCATGGCTACAGACTTAAGTAGGAGAAATAAACCATGTTCTTGGACCACAGCTACCAATTTCAACTCCTGGTATCTATTAAAGTTTCTGCTCATTGTCGACTGGACTGAGATCATCTGCCCACCCTCCTCATTTGAGCTCATTCTGCTCAGTGGTACATTCTAATGCCCCTTGCTAGTGGATTTGAAGGTAGCCAGGCCCAAGTTAGACCTTTCTCATCTCAGGTCCTCTCTCAAGCTTAACACAGGCATGGCCAGAGCTCCAAGGATAAGCTCACTTGGCTGATTATATAGATTGAAACTCTGCTTCCACAATTTGCATCCATGGAACTCATCATTCTTGGGGACTTCAACATGCACAATATAGGGGAGCAGGCATCTGATGGCAACCCCTCTGGGAGTACAGGGAGATTTAATGCCCTCCTTCGGACATATAACTTGGCAACTGCTCATTCCTCATCCATAGTGTCCAAGCCAGGATTAATCCATGCACCTACTTACAACAACCAGAGTACTATAGATTACATCTTATTAAGCGAGAGGCTACGAAAACACATGCTAAGTTACGCAGTGCTACCACGGAGTGAAAGCGACCATGCTGCCTTACTGTTGCATTTAACAACCATAGCGGAATCCCGTCATATCCTCTGCCCCATTGGAGTGACCAAGGGTGAAGAACAGCACAGGCTCCTTAGAAGAATCAAATGGGGGCAGATGTCTATCAACAAATTTGACTTATGGAAATCGACATGGACTGGCTGGCAGATCGGCCTAAATAAGTGGGGACTTATAGGTGAATGGGATAAACTTGCATACGAACTAGCCATGCTGCTCTGAGGAAGCACTACTCACAGAACTACAAATAATTCAACACATACCTTGGGTCAAGTTCCACCGATTAAGCAATTTGTAAAACAACTAAATATTAAATGAAGAGAGTAATAAAAAAACTGGATCGGAGACCGCCAAAAAGCAGCTGAAATTAGCAGCAAAGACCCATTCGCAATTTGTTTGGAAATTAAAACGGGAATCTACAGAGGCAAAATGGTTAAAGATCTTCAAGCTGATGGCGCTGTGCAAGTTCCAAGAACTCTGGCGATATTTAAATAACTTAATCCATGGGACTTCCAGCAGAGAGAACTCACTTGACGTGGACACCTGGGTAGCTAATGTGAAATTCCTGTACACCGTCGACCAGAAAGCCACTTCTTCAAACTGCCCTACCATACCATGGAGGTGGGTGGATAACATCAGTGCAGAGCCCACCGGATCCCCGGCTGACCTAGCAATCCCAGGCGAGGCAGTAGTTCGTACTGTCCTAAAAAAAGATTAGGCAAAATGGAGCAGAGCACCCGGCCCCAACGGGCTGCCCGGCTCCCTCTTCAGGGAGGACATAGATTTCTGGTCCTCCAACCTTTCACGGCTATATGCTGAATGTAGGCTTCTGGAGGATGTTCCAGATTCCTGAAGGGGCTCACTGTTGCAACCAATCTTCAAAAAAGGGCCAAATACCGACCCTAAGAACTACAGGATGATTGCCCTGTTGGACATCGAGGGTAAGGCATATGCGAGTACACTCTTGCAGGAACTTGCCGATTGGGTCCACACTGAAGGTCTCCTGCCATTTTACCAGACGGGATTCAGACCAGGGGGCTCTACTGTAGACAACATCACAGCCCTGTCATACTTAGCCCAACAAGCGGTGGCCCATCGCTCCCCTTCGCTCTTCGCTTGCTTCATTGACTACTCCGCAGCCTTCGATGGGATAGTCCGTAGCATCCTTTGGCAGAAATTGGCATGATGGAACATCAGTCCGTCACCATTACAAGCAATTAGATCGCTGTATTCTCGAACCTGGGTAAGGGTCAAACTTTCCAGGGAGTCTGCCACAGAGAAAATTGCCACAGACCAGGGGCTAAAGCAGGGATGCGTCCTGGCACCGATGCTTTTTAATTTGTACACCGCCGAACTGGGCAGAGCACTGCACGGAGCATCTCAAGCCACTCCTAAGATCGGCTACACAAAGATCCAGCTGATGCAATATGACGATGACCTTGTTCTTTTGGATCACACCAAAATATGCCTCAAAAAGCACTTACCGCCTTGTCTGAATACAACGTCGAAAACAAGCTGGTGGCCAATCCAAGCAAGTCCAAAATAGTGATTTTTGGGCGCCACTCAAAGAAAAAATTTGCTATGTGGAGGCTGGGCCCCTGATTTTGGACTGCGTACAAACTTATAACTACCTTGGGGCCTGGCTTAGCGAGACGGGCCGCCCACGGGTCCACCTCTAAAAATTGCGGCAGAAAGGAAAAATGGTCACACACACCCTCTGCAAATTATATGCCACACCCTAGACAGCCCAACAACCACGGCCATTCAAAGAGTATTGAGGGCTAAATTACTACCGTCTCTCAATTATGCGCAACAGGCATTTCCAGGGAGGTTTGCAGAGGACTTGGAAAAAATACATTGTACAGCGTACAAAAAGATATTTCGCTTACCAGCCTGCACAAGAAACACCTTGATTTGCCTTGAATTTGACCTCAACCCAAAAAAATTAGAAGAGCTGGCCGCCTTGACAAAATACTTCTATCTAACAACTGTGGTGACTGATAATTCCATGAAGGCCATCATTAAATCCATCTTTTACACAACCAAGTAACCCTTGGTCTGCCAGCCTCGCCACAGCCAAAGATCTTCTGCAATTAGCGACAGAGAACTGGGACCCTAATACAATCAACTACGCTACCATTAAAACAACAATAAAAAAGCAACTACGTTTACGCTCTTGCAGTCTGGACATGGAATGCTTGGCAGCCAGAGACTTTCATGAAACCCAATGTCTCCCTCACATTTTGCTCACTCATAAGCCCCACCTCACGCAGCCTGTGGGGAGACAAGCATTACATCGGCTTTTAGCAGCAAGACTACATCCGCTGCCCTTAAAAGAATTATATTCATCTTGGAAAGCACGGCTGCGCATTATAGAGTGTTGTCTTTGCAATTATAAAAGAGAGTCTCTGGCACACATCTTATTGTGCTGTCCTGCCTTGCGGCAAGCCCGCAGGATTTACCTCAGATCTATTCTTTTTCAACTGGGCACCCGTACAGCAAAGGAGGCCGTTCAACAGCTCTATACTTTGGACATTGTGAAGTACATGGCCAACTTTAGGAAATCTGTACACCATACTCGCACACTTTTGAAGGACAAGTCTCCACAGGCAGAGTGTGACGAACAGCCCAGGTGTCCCTCAACATCAGGGTCACCGTCCCGGAGGTTTGGCCACTACTGAACAGTTGATCCATCATGGGGCCCTTCAAGCTTTAATCCCGACCCACTGTTCTTTGATTAAAAAAAAACAAAAAAACCATTATGACTACATCACCTGTGCACACATCACTTTGACGATCTGGTCTCAATATTATGAGCTTCTCTTTTTAAAAAAAAAAAAAAATCTGATTTTAACAATGTCTTGCACTTTTCTTTTGCTATAAGTTTTAATGTTGTATATTGTAATGGTTTTAAGTAACCACACAAATAAAAAGAATTCATTCATTCTGCTCAGTAGTACATTCTAATGCCCCTTGCTAGTGGATTTGAACGTAGCTAGGCCCAAGTTAGACCTTTCTCACCTCAGGTCCTCTCTAAAGCTTAACACAGGCATCATTTCTCTCTGGAACAGTGCGTCAATGCCTCCAGAGTCCTAGAGTATCTCTGCCGTGGTAGGTTTAACAACTCATTGCCAAAATGTTGTTGCTGAAGAGCAGAGTACTTGTGCACAGCACATAGCATCTCAGGTAAGAGATATGTTTTTTATTTAATCTCTTAGGTCATTAGATTATAGCCACGGCCTGATAGTTCCTGTGAGAGCTCCATCCTGCCTCTAACTATACTTACCCAGCACACAGACACTAACATTTCACACATCTTCACTTTCCCTCAGTTCCACACTCACCATTCTACAGCATGCACCCTCAGCCTATGTATCACAGACATATCACGTTACTACTTCAATAACCCCTTTTCTGTGCACAAAGGACAACATAGTCACACTACATTACTACATCATCCCCTTTCCTCCCACACAGGACAACACAGTGCCATCACGTCACTACAGGTAGGCAGTTGGTGGGAGAATACATCCTTCACTACATCTATGTACCTGACATTGTATACAAAGGTCTAATATGTAAATAAGGAAGATACCCTTCTCTACCTCATTGGCTCTTCATTCATCTTTGAAGAACCATCCTCAAGACTTAATACAACATCCTACCACATCCTGTAATTTCTCTCAAATGTCACTCTTGTGGCCCTTGCTAGCAATATCTTGCATTTATAAAGTGGCCTAGTTGATGCGTTGTGAGCAGGTGTTCTCTTGGCTGGCTGTAAATAGATGGTGATACACTGTACTGTTTTGGCCATGAGCCATATGTCCATGTGTCCTTGGCCAAGATGATCTCCTCCCCCCCACACAACATTTAATGGCAGCCTAACCACGATATAACTTGGTTTTACAACCTAATGGCCCTGATGAGCAGGAACTTTTCTCCTTACCAGTCAGGACTATTCTACATTTTCCCTGCCCATATCTCACATGTCTGGTCGGTGTGGGGAACACAGCGATGGCCATCCCGTCCTAAATAGGGTTAGCATATTCTTTTATAAAACTATGGGGTATATTTACAAAGAGATGTCAGAGCAAAAAGCTGCGCCAAATTTGGCCGCGCTGCGCTCTGACATTTTGAAAACTCAGGGATGTGCCATATTTACAAGAATACGGTGCACCCCTGTGTTTCCCCTAGTGCTGGCGCAAAAAAAAGCTGCTTAGCGCCAGCACAAGCACCCTGCTGCCATGTTGCAAGGGTGCCTGCGCTGCACAGATGATTGTTTATGTGCAGGAAGGGACACCTTCCTGTACATTAACAATCAATAATGGTGATTTGCTCTTTCTATGTATGCTGCAAGAATGCAGCACACATAGAAAGAGCAAACAATAAAGAGAAATTAATCATTTATCCTTGCATCGTTATTCTAACGCCTGGTATTCCATGGCGTTAGTTCTTGGTGCTGCCTTAGCCATGTTAATCTGGGGCCGCGTCAGAAAGCAATGGGTGTTGCGGTAAAACGCCACCACAACACCCATTGCACGCCCCTTTGCCGCGGAGGACCGCGGGAGAAGGGGGCATATTTACAAGGTGGCCTTAAGCCACGCTAAGTGGCTTGGCGCCACCTTGTAAATATGGAAAATGACGCTATGCCACCAGAATGTCAAAAAAGTGATGCTCCAGTGGCGATAGGGGCTTGAAAATATGCCCAAAGTTGTGTCTACCATAATAACATTATGTTTGTGGTTCATTAATGGCTTTTATAGAAATTCCTGTGCGAAATATCTACAGCATCATGCGCATGTTGCAAAGGTAACATATTTATTCCAAATGCAAGAATCTGATTAAGCTGCTACACTCCACCCCTGGAGTTGACATCACTTGCGCGGACACACATGCACGCGCCAGTGGAAGGGTGAACCCTTGAGTATACAAATTGATTCCGAAGTACTAAGCTTTCACTGCCTAGGACACCATCTGCAGGGCCATCAATACACAGATTGTTAACCTGCTCTTAGTTTGAAGAAAAGACTAAAAGCCAATCTTTTATCACAGACCTTTCTTCCACCCTGGGGCCAACATGCCGCCTCTTTAGGAAGACAACTCCGAATTGGTAAGTTTGCTTCCTACAGTCTTTATTCTTTTCCTTGTACTCTTCTGCAATGACATAAAGATAAGCCAGAACAACAGTCAAACAATTACACATGAGAGCTTCCGAGGTGCACTTGGCCATATACATTGATCTTCACAGATGAAGAAATGACCTTGACAGCAATTTTTGCACACTAAAGGAAATGGTTCATTTTTCACCTGTTCAGACCCCAGAAACTTGAATCGATACAGGCTGCTACATAAAATACAAAGTGTAGCTGCATTTTCATTTCATTTTACTACATTTCAAAGGACATTTGAGCTTTTCACAGCATTGATCCAATCTTTTCTTTGGCCTCGTTCACCTCGCTGTCATTATGGATTTCTGCTGCAATTTCAGTGCACTAATTCCCTGTTATTATGCTTATTATGTATTTTTGTAAGAACGGGCAGCGTAAGAACGTTTAAATGGCTCTTTTATAATAACCGTGATTAGTTATTGCAAAAAAAAGCACCACGTGAGGAGCTACGAAACCCAAGGACTGAAACGCAGAAAACAGGAAGTTTGAAAATGTTTAACATAAAGGATACAAGACAGCTGTGTAGTGTTTGAATAAACACGCACCATGGCATGAACTCAATTAAGGCAAGTGAGGAAATCTTGGTAAACGCAATGGAGTAAACATTAAAAACAGCATGGCCAAAACTCTCATAAATTCAAATTAAAGCGCCAGAAACTGAGGCATGACACATCGAGATATGGTAAAAACAGAACCGAGACAAGACTTCAACAAAATCATTGGTTGCGGGTGAAACATACCCCCTCAAATTAACCGCAATGCATAAATAATAACGGTAGCCAGCCCTCCTCACGTGACCGTACATGATGAGCATCAGCTCAACGTCATGACGTCATCCATTTTATTCCATAGACCACCACCTCAAACGCGACACTACTATCTCTCAAACAAGAAGTGTTTATTGGGATATTTGGATTCACATACATTTGTGATAAAGCATTAGGCAAATTGGCAGAAAATGCATAAAAGTACAATCGAAAACCCCATAACATTGTTGCGATGCTGTGTTCTTTAAAACACATTACTTTTAGACATAAAACAGTTGGGCTTCCCTGGCTCCACATCTTTCATCCGACATCCTCGAGAACTCTCAAGCTTCTTCACATTATCGATATTTTCTTCTTTGCCTCCATGCTCTACTGGGATAGTGGGCACATGCTCTGTTACTTCTATCGGGCTCATATGCCACCAACACTACAGTCTCCCTTGCCATTCCGTCTCATTTTCTTAAGAATGAGCATTAACTAATGCCTCGATAGTCCACTCTATGAAGGTTATAAGAACACAAAATGTGGGGCATCTCTGTGAAATAGTGGCGCAGTGCGGAGCAGCAAGTCACCTTGCTGCGCTACACTGCGTCACTGGGAAAGGGCAGGAATGCGCCTTATTTAAGGTATACAGCGCATTCCTTACTTTACCCCTGCGCTGGTGCACAATGGGCAACCTAGCACCAACACAGGCACCCTTGTACCATGGTGCAAGAGCGCCTGCGTTGTATTCAAGATTGTTTTTCTGCAGAAAGGGACACCTTCCTGCAGAAAAACAATCCTTAGAGGAAAATTCCTCTATCAGTGTGTGCTGCAGAAGGAGGAAGAAGTGAGGAGAAATGCAAATATTTTTCCTCGTTACACCTCTCCCGGGGAGGTGTATTTTTTTAGCGCATTCGAAGGTTTACAAGGTCTTGTAAATGTGGGACTGGGTAAAAAACCATGTGAATTGCGTGGGAACACTCACGCAACGCCCATGGAATGCCTTCCCAGGGCAGAGTAACGCAACTCAGAGATTTGCGCTGTGTTGCGTTACTCCAGGTTTTTGGAGCCACCCAAAGCCTCTCAAAGTGGTTTTGCATGGCTTAAAAAATCGGACTTAAGGGTTGTGTCGCTTTGCCACCACGTTGCATGGTGCAAGAGTGACGCAAACCAGCTCGTAAATATGGCCCTGTGTCTCTGCTTCTGTTGTTGAGTTCTCGCAGTGCTGGGTGTACTCTTCACTGGGGCTTAGCCCCCACCAACATTTTTTGCACCAGCATTTAGCCTCAGTAAAGCCAATTTTATCACACTAATATGTAAAACCTCTGTGAGGTGCTCTCTGGGCTAGCCATGGTCATGCACCTCGATACAGCCTTGTAGATAAGTTCCCCAGGTTGAATGACTTGGAACACTCTTTTATTGTCTATGTGTCCCATTTATTTACATGTCACACAGAATCACATTAGCAAGCAAGGTCAACTTCTATTTATCCAACCCTAACCTTTTAGAAACTAGGCATAGGCACCACACAACCACTGCTTTCTCAAATCAGTAATTGCCTGTCTATGTGGTAAAAATGCTGGGTTCACCCACAAACAGAACTCAAAAAGCAGCAATCTGAGGGGAGCACTAGCAGGTTCATAAAAGCGTTTTCAGCAACTACAAATAGTTTATATGTGTTCCATAGTTTAGTGCTGTATAGTGCCACAGTTAGAGAGGGCCCCTCTAGCTACCATCGCCCCATAATTCCCATTTGAATGACCCAAGCTAAATGAACCTATGCAACCATACTTTTCTCAACCTAGGCCTTCTTCTTGATACTTGCAGCAAGTGATATTATTAGATACTTGTGGCATTGCACTGGCCTTAACATCTATCGTCTCAGCGTTGAGGAAACCGCAGTTAGACCCACGTTCCTAAATCCATTAACTTCGAGGTGCAATACAACTCATGCAGGAGCGGCCCGTGCAGGTTAGAGCGGTGGGGCGGTGGAGCGGTGGGGTGGGGGGGGAAGTCTACAGTTGACGATGAGAGAAAATAAAATAATTTAAAAAGAAAACAACTTACCTTACGCTCGCCGCATCGCTGAGTCGGCAAGCGTAAGGTAAGTATGTTTTTACGGTAAGGTAAGTGATTTTTTATTTTTTTATTTTATTTTCCCTCTTCGTCTATCGACTCCCCCCCACCCCGCCCTACCGCTCTTACCTGCACGGGCCCTCCTGACCTCATGGCTACCCAGTAAGGACTTCAGTGCCTGGGTAAGGCCTGCAGTGCCTACTTTGTCCCGGCCATGGTGATGTTGTTGTCGCCACTCAACACCAAAACGCTAGCTGCTGCCTTTTTCAGGCTCTCATTGACACTGTGTATGCATAAAATGTGGCAGTGAAGTCACAACCTTGGCTCACCCCACAATGAATGAAATACGTTCTATCCATTGAAAAAGCCTTTCAAACCTTACTCTAGCCTCCAATGACAGAAGTAGGGAGGACTCTCACTTAATATTCACCAGCATCCCCCACATTAAATGGGTTCAAAGTCTGTTTGCAGTTCAACAGAATTAACTATCCCTTATTTGTGTTATGTAGCAGACAGCCCTTTTCCATCATTCAGTACCCCTCATTAAACACACCTTGAACTTGCGTTATCAACTTGTCTCTCCGCACACACTTACACTCAATATAGAAAGCCCTAGCAAGTCCTCATGAAGCATGCATTAAGAAGGAAGATGTGACAATAAGACGCAGGTTCCATCCAGGACTCTTTTTTTTTTTATAAAGGTAAATAGGCTACACATGGTTCCAACCATGTTTTAGGGAATATTCCACCCTCCACGATAACATTGGAGCCCTCAGAAATGGCAATGGCCCAAAGGTCTGAGGGATGCTTGAGGAGTTAAACAAGGGCACTACTCAATCCTGGTGCCTTGCATGACTTCTGTGCCATGAGAGCCCTGATCACTTTGCATTGCATAGATGTGGGTGAGCTGTACCCGAAAATCCTTCACCTCTTTGGTTTGCCAAGAAGTTGGGTGAATCGGGGACAATATTAACCTCAACTCACAAGGCAATGTGCCCCAGAGACAAGGTTCAAAAGCGGTATTTCAAAATACAGTCAAACAAAGAAAAAACTGACTCAAAACATGAGTTCTAGAGTGGAAATTAGAAAATCAATGAAGGTTTACTCCAAAGTTCAAAGAGGGTAGCATACAGAAATAGTAAAGTGCAGATGCAGAAAATCGCTTATAAATGCTTAAAATCATTGCCATGAAAGCTTTCAGCAATATCAATAACAGCCTGAGTCCTAAGCGTGCAACAAAATCATTCAGAAACTGAGCAGTATTTCTAGTAGTCAGGAAAATCTTCTGACTCACCCCCAATTTCAAGGGTTTATGCAGCTATTTCCTCCATAGGAAAGTATTAGATCTCAAACGTATCATTGTGTGATTAAAGAATTACATTTTCAATTAATCAAATCGTGATTTATAAAGTGTCATATAACCCTACCACCAAGCACCAACACACTACATGAATATTGATTCAGACTCTCTGACAATGTTCGCCTGAGGTGTTGGAACAAACTAGTTACATAAACTACAGTCTACAATTGTGAATGAATGCAATACAAAGTGCAGGCAGAACATTCTTAGAAACTGTTACAGTAGGCCCTCTTTGAGATCAGTGTAATTTGGAAATAAATAAATCCACATCTTGCTGAATTACGTGCAACAGAAATACAAACAAAGAGTAAGCGTTATGCAGCATTCATTTTGAACAAGATAGTGTCAAGGCTTCACTGAGGCCTAGTTTATCATAAGCCAAGAAAACACACTTTACCAAGTCGAAGCAAATTAATTTCGAAGCAAATTAATTTCAACTGCAGTAGTTCCATGTCAGTATACTTATGTGCATTCAAGTGTAGATTAATTGCTCTTCACACCATTAATAATGCACATTTTGATTTAAACACACAAAAGCATTCTCATCGATAAACATAAGGGTCCATGTCTGAAAGGTCTAAAGTATGCATCTTACATACCAAAGTCCCCTGATTCTATGGAAGGGTGTATAATTCTGAGAAATTGGCCCTCCACTCTTCTTACAAGACAATTGAGTCAGAGAACTTCACCCATAACTTGTGCCAAGTATTATGTAACTCTTCTTACTTCTTCCAGCATTCAGTAATGTCACCTCTGCTGACACAGTAGTTTGCCCTCTTTCGATGGTTTTGATAAGTCTGTGATTGATGTAATTAGTATAAATTAGGCCTGGTTGATTTCAGAAAGAAGGATGTCCTCTGGGAACAAGATTACTACCGGTTCACCCATGCAGAACCTGAAAATGCTACGTGTTTCCTCCATCTTCAAGGTCTTCCTAATAAAGGTAACCAACAGGTTTGATCTATGTTAGAAATGACATATGTCATTGTCCAAATAGGACAATGCCTTTGTCCAAATAGATGCCTTTGTCCAAATAGGGACCCTTGCTTCTAGTCAGGGTAAGGGGGATACACTTCTAAAATAACCCCTGCTCACCCCCTTGGTAGCTTGTCACGAGCAGACAGGCTTATCTCAGAGGCAGTGTGTAAAGCATTTGTGAACACATACAGTAATACAGTGAAAACACTACAAATGGACACCACAACAGTTCAGCAAAATAAGTAACCTTTATCTAAACCAAAATATGACTTTCAAATGGTAGAAATAGTTCAGTTCCAAGAAAATGTGAGATGCAACACTTTTACACAAAGTACCTTGGATGTGTAGAAAAATGCAAGCAAAAAGGGACACAGGGAAGGTGATGCGTCGGTTCCTTACACTCAGGGAAGGTGATGCATCGGTTTCTTGCTCCAGGGAAGGTGATACGTCCGTTCCTTACTGCTGCGCAGGGGAGGTGATGTGTTGGTTCCTTACCGGAGAGTGGGTGATGCGTTGGTTACTTACTGTATGGGGAGGTGATGCGTTGGTTTCTTACTGTGTCCTTTAACGATGCGACAGACTTGGTGCTTCTATGCGATGCGTCGCGATCCGGTATGATGCGTCAGTTCTTCTCTAACCCGGCCTGCGTCAGAATCAGTGCAGTGATCTCAGACGTCCGAGATCGATGCACAGGATTCGTCACATGGCAGACATTTCAGCCACGAGCAGGCACTGCGTCGATTCTTCGGCTGTGGCGATGCGTCGGAAAATTTCTCTTGCACCGCTGCAATGCGTCAGAAACAGGTGATGTGTCAATTTTCACAGTTTGTGCAGTTTCCAGTCCTAAAACAACCTCCAGAGGCCCAGAACACTGGCAGGCACCTCACAGTAGGTCAGACCTCCCAGCAAAGGACTTTAGGGGGAACTGGGGGTGAAGTCTTTGGGTTCCTGAGATTTCAGAACAGGAGGCAAGCTCAATTCAAGCCCTTGGAGATCTTCCGCAAGCAGGGGACACAGCAAACAGCAAAGTCCTTTTCTCTTTTCCTTGGCAGCAAGTAGCCACTGCAGGCCCACCCACCCCAGACAGCAAACAGCAGAGGGGCAGTATTCCTCCTCAGCTTCTCCGGCTCTTCTCCTTGGCAAAGGTTCCTCTTGATTCCCAGAAGTGATCTTTGAAGTCTTTTCTATCCCTGAGACTTCCAACAGGAGGCAAGCTCTACTTCAAGCCCTTGGAGAAAACTCTAACAGCAGGATGATGCAAGCACAGTCCAGTCCTTTCCCTGTCCAGGACAGAAGCAACTTCTGCAGGCCAACCCCAACAGCAAACAGCACTGGGGCAGTACTCCTCCTCCAGCTTTCCCGGTTCTTCTTCCTGGCAAATTCCTTAGTTCAGCAGTGATCTAAAGTTCTGGGGTCTGGGCCCCTCTTTTTATACAGCAAATATTTTTGTTCTCTCCTGGCTCAGTCCTCTGAGCCCAGCCCAAACCAGTTCTGGGGGCACTTTGCAAGTGCACAACAACCTCCATTGTCAGTGTGAGACCTTGTAGTGTAGCTCCTATTTCCCTAATAGGCTCTGCGCATTGGAATAATATACCCTATAGGCTTGACATAGGACTGACGTCGGTATGTCCCTATCGAGTATATTAAACTTAATTACTTGTGCCAGCTAGCTCAGAGGCCACTAGAAACTCCTTGACAAACAAGAAGGGAGTAGTTTCTGGCAGCCGCAAGACATGACCACTTTGTTTCCCTTTAGAATCAGAACGTGTCCCAGAGTCGTGGAAACAATAGATAACCGTTTCACTCAGCTCAATCGTGCATGCTTAGTTTTCCTCAAAGTTACACAGAAAGACTAGACGGGCGTTTCAATAAAAGATTTATTGAACAGTCTTGTTTCTCGTGTAAGTAATATGTGCTGTTACGATCACAAGACAGTATGCAAGATAAATAATGTACAGCGTAAGCAGTAGAAATAAATAATACTGCGCTAGCATGATCTTTAGTAGATATACATTTACATAAATAACACAGACTAAAAATGCGAGTACTCATACGATGCGTTTCTAAGCTAGTTCTACCCCAATGTACCTAACCTAACCTAGGTGTAGGGAGAGGTATGAAGTAGGTGGAGTATTCCTTACTATGGTTTACTAAGAGTATGTTACGCCTAGTATGCCTAGTATGCCAAGAGTCCCTCTAGGTTCTAGTCAGCTCCATACCTTTAAGAATGAGAGAGGTGGGAATCTCTTGCCAGACTCGAACTCCAACACCCCGCAAGGGAAGTCAGATCACTGGAAGCTGGACTCTCTGCGTGCAGGGATGACAGCGTCTTCTCAGTGCGTCAGGCCGGGAAACGGGCTCCTCTGAAGTCGAGGTCTCCTCTGATTTACAAGGGCTAGGGAAGGTATATTTATACCTGAGAGGTACCTCAGAATGTTAGCATTGACGTGAATCGGACAGCGGAAGACGTCATGAATGAACCCTTAAGGTATAACGGTTCATGCATAATAGATGAGTTCTTGAAGAAATCAATAGTCCTGTGCTAGGGAAGCTCCCGAAGCCTAAGGGTCTGTTCTTCAAGAACTCGTTGTGATGTTAGGGTGGACGGATGTCGGAGACCATGCCTGTATTTGGAGTGCACGGTTTAATGCCTAAATAAGGACTGGGATTTTATGCCTATATAAGGGCAGGGCGAATTGTGCCTATATAAGGACATGATACAGGAAAACCTATATACGGACACCCTAAGAGGAATACAACACCCACTCCACTTTCGTGTGTACGATAATAATATAAATGCTAAACATTTAAAATGCTAAACATAAAATGGAGTACCGCATATTGCTAAAGATATTTCTTAAAAGCATTAAAAAGTATTTTAAAAACCCATTAAAATGCAAAAGGTACTGTACATTTTAAGCATTGCCCACAACAACGGGGGCATGTTCTGGTTCTATGCCTTTCTGAACCCAGTTGGATCACTCTGTCCATACTCTCAGGGCCCACTATGCTAACCCATGGGGAACTCTTCTTCTCACCGGGGTACATCATCTGTGCAGCACCTAACCTTAGCTTGCTCACAGGTGTGTCCCAACAGGCAGACAGTACCCACATGGCCAACACAGTGGTATGGCCCAGTCCACCCCCGGGGCCCACACCCTCCCCAGGGGCCCCTCTGTCCAACAGGACAGCAAGCCACAGTGGTCACTGACAGTTGTCAGTGATGAGACCCAGGCCTTATGCCTCTCAGGGCTCTCGAACCTCTGTGGCATCAGAGAGTGGATGGCAGTAGTCGCAGGTGCCTGGCACCCTTTGTCCACTCTCTGTCCTGTCAGGTCAGGGATGACATCCTGACACTGACCCACCAGCCCTGGGTCTGCACTCTGAGACGGGACAGGGGACTGGGGTAGGCTCTCCCACACCCAGTCCTCCTCCTTGGGGCTCAGCAACCTCCCACCTGGGGCAGTACCCCATTTCCAAATTGTCAGGGCACCTGTGGCAGATGTCCTGCACATTTTGCCCACAAGTTCAGGGGTTCTATCCTGCAGCTGGGATCCCAGCCTATGGTCTGTACCCTTAGACTGGGCAGGGGTCAGGGGTGAGGCTGCCCTCTCCGCACCCCCCTACTGGGGCCCAGGGGCGTAACATAGGCCCCTGCAGCCCCCGCAGTGCGGGGGGGCCCCCAAGCTCCAAGGGGCCCCCTCAGCACAGCACTCTGGCTGCAGAGCTCCTGATTGAGCCCGGAGGGGGCCCCTCCACGTGCCTTGCAGGGAGGCCCCCTCAAGTTTCGTTACGCCAGTGCTGGGGCCCTGCACCCTCCCACCTGACCGGCCCCCCAGACGATATCCTGGTAGGGGCACTGTTAGCAGTTGACCCTACCTCCAGGTCAGAGGGGACACCCTGAACCTGGCCCTCCAACCCAGGGTCTGTACCCTTCGGCTGGACCTGTGACTGGCAACCCAGGACTTCTGGGGCAGTGCACCAAACTCCCCCCACCCCCGGGAAACACACTCCTCTGGATTTCTGCAAGAGTCTGCCTGGCACAGGTCTCCAGCCTCCTGTCCACCTGACAGGGCATGAAGACCCCCAGGCCAGAAGTAGCCTCAGCAGGGTCAGTCCTGGGGTGCTCTGACCTCAGAGCTGGCAACCCCTGACCCACTAGTCCTTCCACTGGGGACTGCGTCCCCCTCTCACCCCTCTCTTTGGACTCATGCCCTCTCCCAACTAGAGAGGTGCTGCCAGACACCAGAGCTGGTGGAATGCTGGTTACAGCAGTCTTCCCCAGCTCAATTGACACCTTGGGATCCCCCTCAGGGGATGGCCTCCCGGTACAGACCAGGCCCCCTCCTGGTGTTCCCTCATGGAACCAACCAAGCCTTGAGACTGGGTTTCGGGCACCTCGGGACACAGCCCACTCCTACTCCTTCTCGTCTGAGACAGGACATGGGACCCTACACCCCTCCCACTACTCTGGGACCTACCTGGGCCACCACAACCTTCCCCTACCTCACTTGGTTGGGGAAAACCTAAGCCACCGCCTTCAGGATCACCCCAGATGCTTCTTCAGACCCTCTGGAATTCATCAAAAGGTCTCCCTCCAGTGTGAGCTCCCTGGGGTCAGAGAACTCATACTCCACCAGGTGTTGGCATAGCTCTGAAAAACAGGGACTTAAAATATGTTCTCTACCAATTGAATCATACAGCCCCACACAGGTGTTAACCAAGCTACCCTTTGCCTTTCCATCCAGTGCCTTGCACAAGTACCCCACATCACTCTCCTGAGACTGGCAAGACAGTGTCTGACTGTCTCTGTCACTCAACCCACACTCTTCTGGGCGGTCTCAACACTCACATACCAGGACTTCTACAATGGGGGATCCCCTCTCCCTGCACCTCTCATCTTGAGTCAGTAGAGTGTCCCTCCCACCACAAGGAATATGATCCCCTGTGCCAGTTCCCCAATCCAGTTCAGGGACACTGCGCACCACTGGAGCCACCTCATAAACCTGAACCCCCTGGTGTATGTTAACCCCCTCCTTCAAGTCAGGCGCCATATCTCTGGGTGTGTGTACTTCTTCCTCAGCACTAGATAACACCTTTTTCCTCCCTCCATCTGAGCTGGACTCCACCTCCAGCCCAGCCAAGCTCACTTCCTGAGCTACACACATTCCTTTTTCAGTTAAGGCTCGCTCTATCTACTCGCACTCCCGGTCTAGCTGCCTCAGCCTCCAGTCACAAGCATTAATCTGATTCCTCTCTTCACCTGCCAATCTTTTCCAAAATGTTTCCTCCTCAGGGGCACTGCCCTCTTGGTATTCTGGCTGGGGATCCTCCCCCGCTGATTCCTCCTCCGAGTCATCTGCTAGTGTTGCTTCCAAGCGTAGCACCTCATAGCTATGCAGGGCTGCCCCAAGATCCTGCCTTGTGGATCTCCTCTTCACAGGTAGCCCCCTCTCCTTGCAAAAAACTTTTAGTTCCCTCATCTTGTAGATGTGCAGGTGCCAAAAGTTGACTTCCATTTTGACAAGGGCCAACAGGTGCAACAACTAAGCAGAGTTCCAACAACCAAATTCCAAAGGGAAACAGGCAAAAATAGTATGCGGTTGCGTAATGGTCTGCACTCTACTAGAAGTGTACACCAATCACTGTATGTAAGACACAAATGCAAATCCAGATCCTCACTGCTGACCACAAATGTTAAAAATGGGGGTCTCTAGTTGGCAGAGGTAGGTACCTTTGTCCAAATAGGGACCCTTACTTCTAGTCAGGGTAAGGGGGATACACTTCTAAAATAACCCCTGCTCACCCCCTTGGTAGCTTGGCACAAGCAGACAGGCTTATCTCAGAGGCAGTGTGTAAAGCATTTGTGAACACATACAGTAATACAGTGAAAACACTACAAATGGACACCACACCAGTTTAGCAAAATAAGTAATCTTTGTCTAAACCAAACAAGACCAAACGACAAAAATCCACAATACAGTAAAAAAAATATGACTTTCAAATGGTAGAAATAGTTCAGTTCCAAGAAAATGTGAGATGCGACACTTTTACACAAAGTACCTTGGATGTGCCGAAAAATGCAAGCAAAGAGGGGCACAGGGATGGTGATGCGTTGGTTTCTTACACTCTGGGAAGGTGATGCGTCGGTTCCTTGCTCCCGGGGAGGTGATGCGTTGGTTCCTTACCGGAGAGGAGGTGATGCGTCGGTATCTTACTGCATGGGGATGTGATGCGTTGGTTTCTTACTGCGTCCCCCAACGATGCGACAGACTTGGCGCTTCAATGAGATGCGTGGCGATCCGGTACGATGCGTCAGTTCTTCTCTAACCGGGCTTGCATCAGAATCGGTGCAGTGATCTCAGACGTCGGAGATCGATGCACAGGTTTCATCGCACAGCAGACACTCCAGCCGCGAGCAGGCTCTGCATCGATTCTTCTGCGGCGGCGGTGCGGCAGAAATTTTCTCCCGCACCGCTGCTTTGCGTTGGAAACAGACAATGCGTTGATTTTCACAATTCTTGCAGTTTCCAGTCCCAAAACAACCTCCGGAGGCCAAGAACTCTGGTAAGCACCTCACAGCAGGTCAGAACTCCCAGCAAAGGAGTTCAAGGGGAACTGGAGGTGAAGTGTTTGTGTCACTGAGACTTCAGAACAGGAGGCAAGCTCAATTCAAGCCCTTTGAGTTCTTCCTCAAGCAGGGGACACAGCAAACAGCAAAGTCCTTTTCTCCTAGCCTTGGCAGCAAGTAGCCACTGCAGGCCCACCCCAGACAGCAAACAGCACAGAGCAATATTTCTCCTCAGCGTCTCTGGCTCTTCTCCTTGGCAAAGGTTCCTCTTGATTCCCAGAAGTGATCTTTGAAGTATTTTCTATCCCTGAGACTTCCAACAGGAGGCAAGCTCTACTTCAAGCCCTTGGAGAAAACTCTAACAGCAGGATGATAGAAGCAGTTCTCCTCCTCCAGCTTTCCCGGTTCCTCTTCCTGGCAGGTTCCTTAGTTCAACAGTGATCTAAAGTTCTGGGGTCTGGGCCCCTCTTTTTATACAGTAAATCTCTTTGTTCTCTCCTGGCTCAGGGCTCTGAGGCCAGTCCAAACCAGTTATGGTGGCACTTTGCAAGTGCACAACAACCTCCATTGTCAGTGTGAGCCCTGGCTCCAGACGCACCACAGAGGGGTGGAGCCGTCATTGTGGAAGGCAGGCACAGCCCTATTCAGGTGCGGGTGCTACTCCTCCCACCACTCCTAATGCAAACCAGGCCTATTCAGCCTAGCGCTGACTCATCCGGACTCTCTGGAGCCACTGCACATCCCCAGCCCCTGTCACTCCAAAGCCAGACAGTCAATACACATCCTAGCAGAGGCACACTGGATGGCTAAGCAAGAAAATACCTACTTTCTAAAAGTGGTATTTTTAAACACAGAATGTAAAAATCACCCCCACTAAAAGATGCATTTTAACATTCTGACTTCAGGCATACTAAACTTTATTTTCCTACCTTGTTCCCAGGGGTAGTTAGGCTTATAAGATGTTATAAGCAAACTCCCCATTCCATCCCATGGGAACAGATAGCCTTGCAATAGTGAAAAACGAAATTGGCAGTATTTCACTATCAGGACATGCCACACACTCCAGGGCATGTCCTACCTTTCACATACACTGCACCCTGCCCACAGGGGTACCTTGGGCCTATATTAGGGGTGACTAACATGTAAGAAAAGGGAAGATTAGGGCCTGGCAAGTGGGTGCACTTGCCAAGTCCACAAGGCAGTATTAGACTGCACACAGGCACAGCAATAGCAGGCCTGAGTTACATTTACAGGCTGCTTATGTGGGTGGCACAACCAGTGCTGCAGGCCCTCTAGCATCATTTGACTTACAGGCCCTGGGCATACACAGTGCACTGTACTAGGGACTGACTAGTAAAACAAATAAGCCAATTATGGAAATACCAATCCATAACAACAATTGACAGGGACAGCATCTGCACTTTATCACTGATCTGCAGTGGTAAAGTGCCCAGAGTCATAAAACCAACAAAAACAGGTCAGAAACAGAAGGCCAAATAGCAAACAGTCTAGGGATAAACCCGCTGAAAAAGCCAGGTCTAACAATCTACTTCTGCCAAACTATTTCGTTGATATAATGTTATGATAAGATTCGTCTAGCAGAAAAATCGATGTTGTCAAAAACCTCCCTGTTTTCTTTAGACTGACAAAAATAATCTATTATGGAAGTGTTGATGTTCATTATATAATCAGAGCTCAAGGATAAGGCTCCATCAAGCCTGACAGTCAATATTGTTAGGCTAAACTGGGTTATCATGTATAATACCTTTCACCCAGTCATATCTACCATGGGATGTGCCATTTCCATTGGCTATCGTCCAGAAATTCCCTCCTTGAGCTCCTCCCACTCTCTCCAAATTTTGTTATCCACCTTGTAGTTAAAGTCCCCCTTGATAATATTTGGGAAGTCTATGTTGCTTACCTCAGACTGCCATACATAGCACAGATATTTGGTGAAATTATCCAGCATCTACGGGGCAGGGTGGATGCTGGAAGTTTAAGGTGACCTCAGACACATCCATTCTGCTGGACAATTTGTCGGTTCTGTGCTGGTGCTCTCCAGGTGGATGCGGTGTGTAATACCTTATGAACCAGGTATTGAATGAGTTACAAACATGGACTGAATATACTAATGATTGCTGCAATGTGTTTATCTATTGCCTTGTTATATTTTTAAGTTGACGGGTGTTTACATAACATATGTTTCATACTATATGAATAGTTTATGTATGGTGCATATGATTTGCACAAACCGTAACAATTTTTTACAGCTTTAAATATACTGCTGTAGTAGGTATATAAAAGAGAGGTCTCTGTCATGGACATCATTTGAGGCTAGTTAGGGGTCGCAGCTGCCCCCTCTGAGGCCAGATGTCACAAAGGAAGAGCCAGGAGTAGCAGGGAGCAAGTTAAAGGCTGCAGCTGTGACCACTAACTAACCTTCAAATGACCTCCATAGTCTCTGTGGGGTGTTATCATTGTAATTACAGGTAACGGAATGTGCTTATTTGTTGCCCCGCTTGATAGTAAAGAGGTCTCAGCAAGCACTGGGCTTCCTTTTCACTTTTAAAAGTATCTGTGTCACTTCTTAAGTGCCTCTAGAAAGACTGTGTAAGCTACCTTTCTTGAGAGCAGAATTTAAAAGTTTTTCTTTCAACAGGTTTACATCAACAAATTGCATGCAAAAATTCTCAAATTGCTATATTCTTTAAAGTCCTGCATGAAAATCGACATTCTATCAAACTTTCACTGACTTCCATCCCCTATTTTGTTTTAGTGCACCACTGTTTCCCTTCTTCTTTGTGCCTGCCTCATCTGTATACAAATTACTCTAAATCTCATGGCTATCAGTCTTACACTCTTTTTGAAAACCATAACTTCCAATTTTTTAATAATTAATAATACAATTTTAATTCAGGCAAGCAATTGCTTCCCACATAGTCCGCTCTAATGATCACATCTGTGTCAATAATGTACCATAAACAAAACTGGAGTTAATGCATGGATTGAGCCTGCAAAACTAACCCCAATAATTAATGGACTGAACACTAACCTTGGGCTCCTGGGTAGCGTACTAATCAAGTGCTTTAACACCTCGTCAGCGGTAGTAAGTGCTATATAAATGCAATTTAAACACATTTAAGCATCTCACATGCACCATCTACCTGCTCACACAGCATTTACCAAGTCTCGTGGCTTAGTGGATTAATGCGTCCACTGTAAGGGCCTGAGATTGACCTCATGGTCACAGGTTCACATCCTGGTGGGTCCACTCAGCCTTTCATCCTTCTGAGGTCTATAAAATGAGTACAGTTGGGTAACAATAATCATCTGTTATTCAGCGCCATGAGACCCTGCTGGGTGAATGTGCGCTTTACAAATACACGCTATGTTATTTGTAACATATTAGAATTACAAAATCTGGAAGCCCCCTCTAAGGTCAATCTTTTGCAGCTTTCTCAGTGGCTTATGAAAAGCTACATATTCTTACTTGGCCATGGCTATTATAGAAAACACACATCAAATCTCCCCGCAGAGTTTTGCTGGTTTTCATTTTGGATTTCTCACACAGTCCCCCACGTTCCGTTAAGCGTTGCTCATTCCTGTTTGTTATGCAGTCAAACAGGTTGTCTCATAGGAGATTTCGGGCCTGAGAGACACGATTCATACATAAATGCCTGGCATGTCTTGACTCTGAACATTTTTCCCTGTGGAAACGGGTAAACCACAGGATTTCATGTCAGCTTCTTTCGTGTACAGAGGCTACCATTAACATTAAGCAATGCATTGTTTTTATTCTTTTCTAACTGAATGAATAATCCAAGTTAATAATCCAACTAATCCGTTGCTAAGTGGATAATTACTTAATCTGAATGACAGCATTGCATTGAAGAACATGGTGGTCAATTACACTTCCTTTGGTTTTGTATTTCATTGTCATTGCTCTGACTAGTATTATGCACGAACAACTTTATTAAAAATACTATCATTTTTATTGCCACTATTAGATTCACTTATTAAATATTTGTGTTCCATTGCATTATTATTTATTTTATATGTTCAATAAATTCTACATTGCCTTTTAAAATTATCTAAAAAATATACATGATGATCTGCAAGTAAGAGTGTGGCCTCTCTGAGGTCATTCACATAACAGTGATCGTCATTATTTGTTTCAGCAGATCAATAAACCTATTGCATTTTGTCAGGCATGGGCTACTGCAACCCAACTGTGGTGTTTAAGGGCGTTTGCACTGGTGTCCTGGGGTCAGCCCTGCTCTGGAAACTCAGCCAAGAGCAACCCTTTCAGCTCTCAAGGTGCCTGGGTAAGCAGTCAAAGGCTCAACAGCCACGCAAAAGCACAATAACATATTATACAGCCCAGTTCTGTATCTTTTAATTGAAATAAAATATTTAATTTCATAGCAAAACCAAATAATACACAGTTCAATAGGCATGCAATTAGAGGTTTGTAATCTCAGTTATGACTATCAGTAAGACACTACGCCCCCCCCCTGTATTCCCTCATCCTGTTATAGTAGATATAACTATGATTAAGCTGTGGCCATATTGCATTTACAAGACAGAGGTGTAGATTACTTCAAATACCCCACTAATCAACTGTGCAACTCAGTTCAATGTCTTTTTATCCTTGCGTTTACTTGCCAAAACGACTTAGGACCACACAGCAAGCTCATCTATGTTGTAGTCTCTCATTCTAGTTGCATGCTAAGCTCGGCTTATTCCTGCTGGTTGGCAACGCAGTTCGAGCGGTGTGGTGGGTGCGATTCACATACCTGACTTCCCTTCTGCCGAGGCCATGGCGGTGACCTCGTGTTGAAACAGGCACCTCTGGTTCAAAACAAGGTGGCAGACTTGCACAGCAGCACACATCTTTAGCTGTGATGGCCTCCTCAGTCGGTGCAGGTAGGTGCTCAAGAGCAGTAGTAGCACCCTCCAGGCCATGTCGTCTGTGATGCTGTGCCTTTAGCCATTCCTGCCTCCGGGACAATCATGGCTTCTCACTTTGGTAGTGACATAGCTCTTGTCACTAATGTCAGCAGCTCACGTTGGATTGCCAGTCAACCAGCGAATGTTTGTTTTTGCAAACGTCTTGGTGCAGTTCACATGAGAACTGCTCAGAGAGACTCAGGGATCTTCTCACATCACTGGTCACTCTTGTCTTTACTTTCTGTGGTAGTCAGCGTTTACTGGGTGGTTACCATGTCAGGAACACATTGGGCTTCTTCTCCTGGACAGTCTCTCTGTCTGCAGGACCAGGCACACTTCTTCCCTCCTTCAGCAGGAAGGAAGGCTTCTAGGGACTTTAGAAAGGTCTTCAAATCCTTCAGCAGAGAGTGGAGATTTCAGGTGATGTCCCCTCACCTCTGGGAGACAGGCTGTTATGCACACACCAGCCTGATCACAGAGCTGCTCTTCAAGTACTTAGGGGCACACTTCCATCCTTGGTCAAGAAGAACTTGGACCTAGAACAAAGTGGGATGGTTTGAATCTTACTTTAATACTCATTTTCCTGTCAGTCTATGGCTTCATAATCGTTTAGGTTGGGTTCGGCTCTTTCGAAATGTCTTATACTGGCAGTTCCTCAGACACATCCTTTGTGCAAATTGATGGCTTTCACAGCAGGCGGCAATGGGGCTGCCTCCAAGCAGGAGTAGCCACAACACAGAGACAATGAAGTGTGAGATCTCTGCACCTGGCTGTCATCAGTCTTCCTGAAGCACACTTAGAGACAGACAAGAGGACAGGCCCTGCCCAAAAACTTCCTCACCTAGCAAACGAGAAACTGCAGCCCTACTCAGGAAGAATTAATCTTGCTAGCAAGGGATCCATTGAATTTCCAAATTCTCTGTCTCCATCCTCCTTTCCACAGTGTATAGATCTTTGCCCTTCAGCCACAGGATGCAGGCAATGCACTTTCACTTTCTGAGGCAGCTTTTCTAATCCTCCATCTTATGCCATGCTAACCAGAATCATTAAAAAATGGGTCCCACTGGGCCCAGTATGCAGCCTCATACCACATACAGAGTCCTCCAAGACACAGATGCGTGCGCACACAGACACTCCCACATGTGCACACACGCACACTGGTACACACACACATGCAAAGCACATGCACTGGATCTGGGTACTGCCAAAACAACTGACCGTTATACGAGAGAGGTTAGGAGACTGCATTCTGTCTGACACAGAAAAAGATCTGGTCACACTAAAGATTCACGAAACACAGTATATTGCCACTACTGCTTTATGTCCCAGTGTATAGGTAGTTCTATGACCACTGTGAGGGCATTCTTTTGTGCCCCCTCCACAGAACAGGTTCTGGACCTCATATGATGAAGGACAGGCCTAGGCCTTTTCGTACATGCAAGATTAGTGCCGTACAAAAAGTCAGGAAACCAGTTTCACATGCGATCATGCACTCATGTCATGGGTACATGCTCCAATATCATTATTCAGGTGACGTTCCTGTATCAACACATTTTTTTCTATGAAGCCTCCTGTTTGCTTTCATTACTATTGAGGAATTGTAATTGTGACTGTAAATGGTATTTATATAGCGCTAACTACCCCTGACGAGCCATTGAAGTGCTCTTTGGCGAGTATCAAGCTACTCCGGAATCCAAGGTGGATTAGTGGTGGATTAGTAGAGGGAAATGTAAATTGTTACCGGGCATGGTGGGCATGTGAACCAGTTAGTTGTATGAACAGCATAAAGGATGGAAGAGTTTGGAAAAAGGTTATTTGGGAGTCTATAGTGAAGTGAGAGGATTAGGATGAGTCATATAGTATTGTTTTGGGGAGAGTTGTAAAGGTTGTTTTCTTGTTTTCTTGTTTCTTATTTTGTTTTCATCTGCAATAGGTGGAAAATATTTAAATATATTGATACATACCCACAAATAAAAGATATGCATTCTTAGTGATGTTACTATAGTTCACATATGCAAGATAAACTGGAAGTATACAATTGTACTATATAAAGACCCATATGAACATCCATGGATAAATAAATTACAATCTCAGGCATTCCATTTTTTGCTGCTGACAAAATAAGTTTACAATCCCCCCCAATATTTCAGTTGTGAAAATCCTATAGATAAATTTCTTTAATCATATTCACACATTGTGACAGATATATGTTAAAATAGAAAAATAAACCCATAGTGTTATTGATAAATTGCTATACTTATATATGGATATAGGGAAAAAGATCAAGTTTTTCCATATAAATATTTATATATACATATATATACATGTATACATATATATATATATATATATATATATATATATATATATATATATATATATATAATCAGCAGTTATAGTTACCTGAGCTAACTATAACTTATGCCCCGCAATGCACTGCTTATGACCTCGCATATAGGCGCCATTTTGTATATTGGGAAACGGTCCCCAGGGCTGAAAAGGAACATGTTAACTAAATGAAGGGGTCAGGTTAGAGCTTTCGTGACCCCATGTGTGTGTTATAAATGTTGGAAAAGCATATACAATGGGTAGCAAAATGCCAGAAAATAAATGTTTTTTTGTTTGCCACGAGTGAGATCCGCAGATCCGCCACGGGGCTCAGCGCGGCCCCCTGTGTAAATCTGTGACGGTTCTACAAATTCCGCTGTGAATCAGAAAAAAATATATATTCTCACACACACTCACTCTGACACCCATACAGACACTCTCACACCCACTGTGACACCCAAACAGACACTCTCACACCCAGTCACACAGCCAGACAGATGCTCTTACACCCAATGTAACACCCAGACACTCTAACACCCATGTTCCAAGTGAAATGCGGAGTGGGCAAAACTCTGTGAACTCCGCCAGTGGAGCCTAAATTTTCACCCACCCCTACTTATCTCCTTACATATTAGTTCCGGCAAAACTCCACCAACCGCTGCATGGCAGAGTTTTTACTCACATGCAGTTCACCAACATTAACTTGGTGAACATGAGCGAAAATTTGTGCCCTCAAGCGCAATTTTCGAGCACTTGAATGCCTCCCAGTGAGATTTTTCAATTTGGGCGGTCACAGAAGGCCACTACCATTTGCGTTGAGAAAGCTGCCATTCGAGTAGAAAATGTACTCGAGCTGCAGAAAGAAGCAGCACACTCTGGCGCACAGCATGTTGCCTTTCACTCTGATTTTACAGCGTGGATCAAACTCCCAGAGTAAAAAATCAGCACGAGCAGCGATGTTATATCCCGCATAGAGGCCCTAATGTAGACCCGTTCGTACATGCCCTAAAATGTACGTATTCATATTTACCCTAATATGGTCATATTCGTACTTGCCCTATTATGGTCATGGCCGCATATGCCCAATTATGGTCACAACTGTACATGTCCTATTATAGTCATGATTCCTTATATAGGCATGATCTTTCACCTACATTGGTCCCAGCTAGTACACAACGAGCTCTGAGGGCTGAACGTTATCTATCCTGTGGTTTTGAATACAGCAGGGTTTTTCCAAACACAGGCCCACACTGTACTCATTAATTATGCATGGCTCTCTAAGAATACACCAATGGCATAATATGTATGTACAAAGTTCACCCCTGACGTTTTCCTCATGTCCAATACAAACCATACTGAGGACCGAGACTCTTTAGGGTATAAATACACCACATCTTGCCCCGGTAAGACAGAGGGAACCGAGACTTCCATGTTGACACACTGACCAGAGACGCTGAGGCTCCTGCATGCAGTCGCTCCAGCTGACAGCGGTCTGACACAGCCCAGACGGGGTGTCCAACTCGAGACCAGGACGGTCTCCCACACTCTCTCTATTCAGGTATGGGGGTTCGACTAAATCCTAGAAAGATTCTTGGCTCTTAGCTTTCAGACCTACACATATGCTAGGTACACTCAGGTACATCTAGTTAGGCATCGTAGGAGTAAGGCACTTGCATAATGCTTTTATATTCATGTATGTATTCATGATTATCGCAATATGGTAGAACTGTTCTATCCCTTTGCTTCTATCGTACTGCTGATAATATATCTCTGCTATTGTCTGCTGGTTACCGCAGCACATATATTTTACACTAGAATAACAACTGTTCAATAAATACTTATTAAAACGCCCGACTGTTTATTCTGTGTAACCGAATAAGTGAGCACGAGTGACTGAGCGAAAGGTAGTACATTGTTTCCACGATTCTGAGGAATTTGGGTTGTCATGATCTAAGGTTGAAAGAAACTAATCTCTCCCCGATAAGAAGAGACACTAGTGGCACTGCGAGCTAGCTAATGCAAAACTAGGCTAACATATACGGTGGGGGTGCACGGAGTCAGTCTGCCACCAATCCCGCAGTATATGTTATCCAAACGCGCAGGTCCTGCAGGGGTACTATAGGAGCTAAACGACAGCGCAATATGCCAAAATTGCGGCACTCGAAGAACTCTGCAGAATCATGCGGAGTTTTTAGGTAACCCTGCAGAATTCCATATAGTGAAACTCCGCTAGTTCCCTCCACCCCGGGTCATAAGCAGGGCACTGTGGAGGCGTAAGTTATAATTAGCCCAGGTAACTATAACTGCTGAATTTCTATGGTTTTGTACAAGTCAAATCTGAGCTCAACTATAACATTCCTGTAACCTTTGTTTTTTCCAGTGAATTTCTAAGGTTTTCTTAATTCTGTTTCCTAACTATAATGTCCCTGTAACCTTTGTTTTTTTTTGCTTAATATATATATACATTTACATTTATACATTGAAACTTGATTGTACAGAAAATGTTAGACTATTCACTAGAGTTATTATTTGAAAAACGTCCTAAAATAAATAAATAACTGAATAAATAAAAAAAATGATTTTATATATGTATGTGTATATATATATGTATGTGTATGCATATTTATATGTATAAATACACACACATATTTATCTCCGTATTTATATCTTATCCCTAGCATATATATGCAGATCTAGATATACATAGCATATAAGTAGCTGAGCTTATGCTTGTACATTTGTTTTTCAAAATGAAAATCCATTCTATAAGGAACATATGTAAATGCTTAACTATTTATCTACATATATAATAAAAAACAAAATGAATGCCTCAGCTTGTAAATAACAATACCTGCATGTACATATGGGTATTTATAATCTACAACTGTCTTAATCAGTACATACAATCACATAAGCATTATGTTTGTGTTAAGGTGTCAAACTACATATATACATTTTGTCTATATGTTATAATGTGGGAATGTATCTATATATAGATGTTATACTTACTAGAGGAGCAAAATAAATTCCTTAAAAATATTATTTTTAAAAATGTTACACTTATATGTATATATCCAGCAAATCCTTCCCTAAAGAATATGGTCAATTTGAAAAAGACTATCAAATGATCATAAACAAAATAAAATCAAGGCACGATGTGGTAGTCCGGCAAGCGGACAAGGGTGGGAACGTAGTTCTCTGGTCATTAGATGCATACAACACTGAGGCGAAATCGCAGTTAAGAGATCGCCATTGCTATCTAAAAGTACCACAAAGTAACCTTGAAGAGGTAAAACTTAAATTTTGGAAGGATCTTGCTCGCTGGAGAGGGATGGGATTGCTTTCGCAATCGGAGTACCTCTTCATGAAGGTAGAACACCCGGTCACCCCTACCCTATACCTGATACCTAAAATTCACAAAAATAGAGATACTCCACCTGGAAGGCCAATTATATCCGCAATTGGTATCCTATTTGAGCCCACCTCCAGATACTTGGATTCTTTTTTAGAACCTTTTGTCAAAGCCCTCCCAGCCTACATTCAGGACACCAGGGATTTTTTAAATAAGGTCTCTGGTGTGTGTTGGAAGGAGACCTTTCTACTGATGACATTAGATGTTACGAGCTTGTATAAGAGCATAACTCATGAGGATGGTCTCCGTGCAACTCGACATTACCTGAATACACGCTCTATTAGCCTATACCAACACTCTGGAATGCTGATGGAAATGTGCAGGCTATGTCTGACCAACAACCACTTTATGTTTGGAGGGGAGACATACAGACAGCTTCAAGGCATGGCAAAGGGCACCTGCTTGCCCCCAGCTATGCTAATTTGCATATGGGCTGGTGGGAGGAGCAGGTGCTCAAAGTCCAGTTTGCCGATGAATGGAATAACAACATTGTAACATGGACCCGGTTCATAGATGACCTATTTGTGATCTGGGACGGGTCCATGAAAACAGCCAAGAAGTTTGTACTTGATATTAACATCAATGAGCTAAATTTAGGATTTACAGACATCAGTAAAAATTTAGTGACATTTTTGGACCGGGAGGTATATGTGGAGGAAGGTTTGATACAAACTAGAACTTTCAGGAAGCCCACAGCAGGGAATACAATCCTGCATGCGGGGAGTTTTCATCCTCAGAGGCTCAAAATGAGTATTCCTTATGCTGAGCATCTGAGGATGAAACGCAATTGCAGTGAAGCCCAGGCTCTGTTGGAAGCTCAAGATTCCCTGACTAAATGATTCGTGGAGAGAGGGTATAACCCTAGTATTCTAGATCAAGCCAGAAACAAAGTGTCCACCATAGATAGACGCACTCTACTAAAACCAGACCCTGAGAAGATCAAAACAAAGAAGTCTGGGGCAGGGAGTCAGATAAGAATGATCACAGGATACAGTGCCTACCAGTCGAAAGTGAGAGATAGTCTGTGTAGGCACTGGCATCTAGTTCAACGAGATCCAGTATTGAGTGAGGTGGCATCCCGTAAACCTATGATCACCTTCAATAGAGCAAAATCCATGAGGGCGGAGTTAGTAGTTAACAACCCTGAAGTTAACAAAAAATCTGGTTGGCTGCAGAGCATTCTGGGCTTCCATAGATGCTTTAAATGTAAGGTGTGTAAGATTGGACGCAACGAAAAACAAGTGACATCACCACTAATGTACAGCCCATGGAAAATTAGACAATTTTTGAACTGTAGAAGCGATTACGTTGTCTATATTTTGCAATGTACATGCCCTAAGATGTACGTAGGCAGTACCATTCACATGGTCCACATTCGCATTCTTCAGCACTTGCAGGCTGTCAAGAATAACGATAAGAACTATGTGGTGGCTCTTCACTTGAACAAAATACACAAAGGAAATTTGGACGAGTTATCCTACTTTGCCATTGACCAAGTACCCAAACTGAAAAGAGGAGGGGATAGAGAGGGTAGACTTCATCAATTAGAGTCCAAATACATCATATTATTTAACACAAAGATGCCGAATGGATTAAACGCTGAAGAAGACTTTCATGTCCATTTATGTTAATCCAGTTCGACGTCTCCCCAAATTTTAATAATGTACAGCAGAGTCAGATTTTCTGTTTAAGAGGCAGGAACTTTTACAAGGACAACCAATGATTTAGAGCCATTATGGTATGACATAAGGTACCCATTGAGTTTGAAACATAAATTGATGTGGCGCAGATCTGATTTATAACATTTCTTGAATTAGATATTGGAAAAACCAGGCAGTGTCTTTTGGATGAGTGTTGTGTCTATGTTGCGCATCAGTTAAAGCTCAACTGGTCTTTTAAGATAAATGAATACTGTAACGCACTTGCACTTTGAACTAGGAAGCTATTTTGTACTATTTTAGTATGACAATATAACAGGAAATTGCACCTGTAATAGTACTGTAAATATTGGTAGAA
Organism: Calotriton arnoldi; assembly: GCA_963921515.1. Taxonomy (NCBI): domain Eukaryota; kingdom Metazoa; phylum Chordata; class Amphibia; order Caudata; family Salamandridae; genus Calotriton; species Calotriton arnoldi. Next base: position 2,050,003 of record CAWUFW010001825.1, on the reverse strand, counting down.
CATTTACAAAAGTACTGTATTGCACTAGCACTTTATTGCGGTATTTTGCACATATTTGGCTGATGTGGACTAGATTGTGCATGTAGATTATAGACACTGCCATATATTGGGACGTTGAAAATTCTCTCTATACACCTACAAAGGTAAAATTTGGGATTGTATAAAAGTTTATACAAATATACAAATTTCTCGTTCTAGATCATGGTAAAGGACATCTTTAAAGAAAATTCAATGAAATATCCTCAAGAAATTATTGCGTAATCTGTGCATATGGACATAAGATCGATATCTATACCCCTCTGGAGGTGAAAACTTGATAAGTGGAATTGTCATATTCTTAATTTTGTTCTTTAACTTTATCAGAGTATGGAGCAGTCACACGTTGGGTTTTAGATGTTTTTCAATGATAAGATATGTTTTTTTATCATTGTTATTGAATACCGTGTTGCATGACGATTCATGACGTTTAAATGAGAATGCAATGGGCTTTGCAGGATTAGGGACATAGAATAGGGTGCATAGAAGATTACAGAAAATGACCCATGTGTGAGGTTTAACATGGGTTTATGGGCACTTGCCCACTACTGAACTGTATAACTTATGCAAAGAACTGTGAGCTTAGTGACAGATTTAATGAGGGAGCAACAATCAATTCTTGCACTTGCACTTTATTGAAATCCAATGTTATATATAGCTATATAGATTTATATTGCATACTTTGACTGACAAATGTATTTATGGATTTAAAATGAGTTTCCTTGTATTGAATGAACTATGAGATGCTGCCTAATAAATATTGAGTACAACAATGGAATATTTGAAATTTAAAACCGAGTGACTGAAACTGGGTAGTTGTACTAATACGACAGTCTGTTTTCCTGCTTCATGAAAATGTGCCGATCATGTGATCGGGTCACTCTGCTGATTTATAATTTATGCAAGCTAAATAGGAAGTGATCATTGTGTGATCAAGGCAGTGAATGCCGAAACGCATCGCAGCGTAATGGAGGAATAAAGTTCTTATCTCCTGAAATCTCCCTGTGTCGGTGTCCGGTCTTTGTGTGGAGAATCGGATGTGGCGTTCATATATATATATATATATACAGCAAATTGGTCTTCCCACGAGGGAACACTTTACAGCCGGTGCTCACGGCGGAGAGAAGACCATTCTCCGCAACAATATGTTCCAACAAAGCAGTGAAACGCGGCACACACCTTAGCAGTTGAAAGGCTTTTATTCAAACAAAGCTCTCTTCCGCCCTACGCGTTTCGAACTTCACGTTCTTGGTCACGGTAGTATTAAGAGAGTCCCTTTACTATTTTCACTTTTATACTCGGTGTCCACGTTAGCCCATTATGAGGCATTGTGGTCCTTGTAGTATGACATTCAATCAAACTTTATTACTTACAATCTGTGCACTGCGGGAGATGAAAAACACACATAGATGTCAACTGTTTGTGGCTAGTTATACTTATGGCATTAATTGAATTGTAGTAATTCATATCACCCATGCCACTAACTGTCACTAAATTCATGGCTAAGTGCCCTAAGAATTTAATAGCTCAAAGACAGATTTTTATTAATATATCTATGCTACTCTACAAAACTTTGTCAAAAGTAAATGTCCAGACTATTATTTTGCTTAGTGCATATACATTTTTTGATCATATTTCAGTTGAAACACCCTAGGTGCACAGAAACAAACAATTACTACTGCTGGTACCAAATTAATTCTTGTGTTGACATTTCTACGATCTCATGGAATATTGCAAATTCAGCAAGGATGGAATCTCGTCATTTTCACAGTTAATCAATGTCTCAAATACAAAAGTTAATCAGATGATCGATCTTCCTCTACAGGTGTACATACATTTCTTCGTCCGTATTTAATCCTACCGGGGTCTTTGTCTTGAACCGGATGATTAGTTTAGATTCCAAACGTCTTAACTTAAGCATTCTATTGCCTTCTCTTTCATGTTGTCAAACTGTTGCCAAACCTGAGTATTTGAAATCTAGCCATGTTTTGCCAGGATGAGTTGTCATATGTTTGGCCGTAGCATACGACATGTCATGATTGACTGTGGCTCGTACATGCTCTAATATTCTTTTCTTGAGTGGGCAGATGGTACTGCCAATGTACCTCTTCCCACAAAAACACTCAATTAAATAGACAACATGAGATGTTTCACAAGTGATTGTTTCCTTGATTTCTAGCGTGCCTCCTTTGGGATCTTTAATAAATTTGAGATTCTGTCCAATTTTGCACGCTTTGCAATTCATGCATTTCACAAATCCCCTTTGTTTGATTTGTAGCCAAGATTCTTGTTTATTCATCCGAAAATGACTGTTTACCAATGTATCAGACAAAGACGGTGCCTTTCTGAATGACACCAAGGGATATTCCCCAACCAGATGGCCAATGTCAGGATCTTTTTTTATTATGCTCCAATACTTGGTGAGGATTTGTCTGATTTGAAAACTTTCACGACTGTATGTCAAGATCAAGCGTGGTGCTTCTTCTCCTATTTTTACTTGTTTGTTCTTTTCTTTCCTGTTATCTATTAGTGTTTCTGCCCTTGTTTTTAACCTCGCTTTCTGTTCACCCTTCAGTACATCTCCATATTTATATCCTCTTTGGAGGAAGCGTTTTTGGTTTCCAGAAATTTAATTTCCATTTCTTTTAATTCGGAGCAATTTCTCTTCATTCGGATAAATTCTCCGTATGGGATGCTTTTCTTTAGAGATGAGGGATGAAAGCTCATTCCATGCAATATGCTGTTTGTTGCTGTCTTCTTCCTATGGACAGTTGTATGGATTTGATTAAATTTGATATATACTTACGTGTCCAGAAAGTCAATCTCTTGACTGTTTATGTTGTGTGTAAATTTTAATCCCACTTCGTTCTCGTTGAGGATTTTTAGATATTCCAGAAATTCCAGTTCAGTCCCTCTCCATAACAGGAAGAGGTCATCAATGAAACGAAGCCATAGGGCTACCTTGGACGTGTGATGGTCGTTCTCTTCTCTCCAAGCTATGCTCCTCTCCCACCATCCCATCATGAGATTCGCATAGCCTGGAGAAAAGGAAACACCCATCGCAGTCCCACATTTTTGACAATAGAGCTTCTTATTAAACAGGAAGATGTTATTTCTAAGGCACAGCTCAATCATGTTCATTAACATCATAGTATGTTTGTACTCCGCTATTGGTCTTTGTTGCAAAAAGTAAAGTATCGCTTTCATTCCAATCTCATGGTTTATTGATGTATATAGCGAAACTACATCTATCGTCACTAAGAGATAATCGGGTTGCCAACTAGTCCCCATCAGTATCCTCAAAAAGTCCCCCATATCTTTAATGTAGGAGTTCAGTGTAGGGACAATTGGTGCTAGAAAGAAATCCACATAGGAGGCCACATTTTCATAAAGAGAACCGCAACTGGAAATTATTGGACGTCCAGGCGGTTTCTTCAGAGTTTTGTGCACTTTTGGTAAAAAATATATCGTTGGTAGGACAGGGTTTTCCACCATAAGGAACTTTTTTTCTTCATCATTAATTAGTCCCTCATTGTGCCACTCTTGCAATTTATTTGCTAGATCTGTGCATAGATCATTGATTGGATTCTTTGTAAGCTCTTGGTAATTGTCGGTGTTATTTAATTGTCGAAGGGCTTCATCAATATATTCCTGCTTATCCATAACAACTGTGTTGCCCCCCTTGTCCGCTGGTTTTATTTCAATCATTTGATTGTTTCTTTGTGACGCTAACGCTTGACGCTCTTTGATGGTAAGATTTTCCAATCGTTTACCATGTTTGATATTTTCCATTGATTCTAGCTCTGCCACCACTAGCTCATGGAAAGTGTCAAGTTTGTTCCCTGGATGAAGTACAGGACAGAATTTAGATTGACTTCTAAAGTTAGTTTGTGGATGTATATTGATGTTAATTCCCATTTCTTCTAATATCATTTCATCAGTTTCACTCGCATGCTCTATGTCATGAGCTAATTCATATGCCGTTCTCAAACTTTGAATCTCTGCTATGGTATATTCATTTTCCAATTCAGATGACACAGATTCTGACGAGATGGCCTGCGGATTACTTGTGGACGCCTGTTTCATAAAGAATTTTTTCAGTTTTAATTTTCGGATGTACTTATATACATCTATCTTAGTTTCAATACGGACGAAGAAATGTATGTACACCTGTAGAGGAAGATCGATCATCTGATTAACTTTTGTATTTGAGACATTGATTAACTGTGAAAATGACGAGATTCCATCCTTGCTGAATTTGCAATATTCCATGAGATCGTAGAAATGTCAACACAAGAATTAATTTGGTACCAGCAGTAGTAATTGTTTGTTTCTGTGCACCTAGGGTGTTTCAACTGAAATATGATCAAAAAATGTATATGCACTAAGCAAAATAATAGTCTGGACATTTACTTTTGACAAAGTTTTGTAGAGTAGCATAGATATATTAATAAAAATCTGTCTTTGAGCTATTAAATTCTTAGGGCACTTAGCCATGAATTTAGTGACAGTTAGTGGCATGGGTGATATGAATGACTACAATTCAATTAATGCCATAAGTATAACTAGCCACAAACAGTTGACATCTATGCATGTTTTTCATCTCCCGCAGTGCACAGATTGTAAGTAATAAAGTTTGATTGAATGTCATACTACAAGGACCACAATGCCTCATAATGGGCTAACGTGGACACCGAGTATAAAAGTGAAAATAGTAAAGGGACTCTCTTAATACTACCGTGACAAAGAACGTGAAGTTCGAAATGCGTAGGGAGGAAGAGAGCTTTGTTTGAATAAAAGCCTTTCAACTGCTAAGGTGTGTGCCGCGTTTCACTGCTTTGTTGGAACATATATATATATATATATATATATATATATATATATATATATATATATATATATATATATATATATATATATATATATATATATATATATATATATATATATATATATATATATATATATATATATATATATATATTTTTTTTTTTCAAGACCGTCCTGGTCGAAACACGTTGGTTAGCAAGTGGTGATGGTGATGGCTAAAACTTTATGAAATTAAAGTACCTTGGAAATCAATCTCCTGGAGTGTGAGTAACCTCTTGTTGGAAAATGAAATGCGGAATTCAATTCCATTCCGCGATACTTGCACCGGCCGTGAGCGCACTGTGGTGAAAGCAATTGTTGGTAATATATGTATATATATATGTGTGTGTGTAAATTATGTTTTGAAATTTTACATATATATATATATATATATATAAATATATATATATATATATATATATATATATATATATATATATATATATATATATATGTAAAAGTTTATAACAAATGCAAATTTTTATTTTTTAAGGCATTTGTTTTGCTCTTCCAGTAAGTATAAATCTATACATATAGATACATACCCATGATTTATTTATTTACAATATCTTTTTAAATATTTAACTGTAGTGAAGATTAACATTTTCAGCATTATCAAGTTCAAATGCTGTGATAAGTGTTATCATAATAAAATCAAAACCCTTAAGCATATCGTCAAATACCTATATTTTATCTATGCAATGAACTATACACAAGTTAAGCAAAAATATAAGAATATATATTTTTTAACTATAAGTAATATATGCATTTGCACAAAGAAATGCACATATCTAAATATATACGTATAATTATAATTATGCATGTTTACATAAACATGTATATGCACTACTGGTAGCTTCTACATACTATTGCTGCATATTTTTGTTTTGAGTATAGCAGTCATGTAGCGAAGAGCCACCTCTTGAATAATCTTCTGAAGATAAGATGGTTGTCTATGGATCTCACATTTGGGAATAATGAATTTCATAGTATGGCTGCTTGCACAGAGAAATATGTTGTACCCATTGTTGTTTTCTTGTATGCTGGGATTTTGAGGAGGGATGCCAGTCTGTGGCAAAGGTTCCCTTGTTGTATTTATTTGGTAATTGTATTCCTGATAAAAAGTAGTACTTTGCCATGTCTGGTTTAGTGGGTGATACTAAGCAGCTTGAAGGTGGATCTTCTGGCAACCGGAAACCAATGTAGGGCCCTCAAGGGAGAAGAGATGTAGGCTTGAGGCTTTACATGTAGTAGCAGTCTAGCAGCACAGTTCTAAATTCGTTGTAGTATTTTCTAAGTTGATAGAGGTGATCCATGGTAAAAGCCATTGGCATAATCAAATTTAGATAGCACAAGAGAGATACTTGCTTGGACCTTGTGTTTAACTGCTAGGTGAGAGAAGATGCGTCGCAGAGTTTTCATAGTAATGAAGTTTGATATTTCTAACTTATCCACTTGGACATTCATTGATAGCTTGGAGTTCACTGTAATTCTGAGGTCTCTTACCTCCTTTGATACTTTAGGAGGTGGTCCTAGATCATCGGGCCAGACCCAGAGTGGGCTATAATTTTTGCAATCGCCACAGGTGAGTATTTCAGTTTTGGATGCATTCAATGTGAGTTAGCTCCATTTCATCCATTGATCAAGGACTCAAAGGCAACTGAAGATTTTCATGACTTCAGGGCTTTACAGTTTAAGAAGTATGTGCAGGTTACCTGCGTAGTTATAGCACGCATACTGAAAATCATTCATCATTGCCAGTAATGACTTCATGTAGATGTTGAAAAGCATGTGTGAGATGACAGAGATTTGAGGGACTCCTACTTTTATGATGTAGAGTTTGGCTGAGAAAGGAGGTGTATGGATGACGCTTGTTCTGTTTGTAGGTGCGATGTGATCCAATTGAGAGTGGAACCATCTATGCTGGCTTCGTGGAGTCTTTGGATTAGATTCTCATGATCAACTGTGTCGAAGGTAGCTGAAAGGTCCAAGAGAAGTAGTGCATCAACCCCATTGTGGTCTACTGTGTTTTTAAGGTCATCTTAGATGGAGATTAGAGCAGATTTGGTGCATTTTCCTGGATGGAATCCTGTTTGGAACTCGTATGGAGATATCTTCAATGAATAGTGACATTTGAGCGAAGACTGCTCTTTCTATCAGTTTGTCCAGGAATGGTCGATTTGCATTAGGTCTGCAGTTGTTGGAGTCTTGAGGGTCCAGGTTTGTTTTATTTAATAATCGATGTATGTATGCCTCTTTTAAGTATTCTGGAAAAACGCCTGTTAAGGAGTTATTGATGAGTGCTCTGACTGGGGTGGCAGCAGACGTTATTAAAAGGATGTTCTTTAAGATTTGTGGTACACAAGGGTTAGAGGGGCAGCCAACTGGCCTGCTTGTTTTGACAAGAACCATAACTTCAGTTTCTGGTAATTGTTTGCTGGAATGGAGAGGCAGTGTTAACCTACCTTTGGAGGGGATTATTGGGAATGGGTTGACGCAGGTGCTTTTTTTTGGTTTAAATAGGAATCCAACATGTATGCTTTGGTGGTGTAATGGTTTGCCAGTTTGTCAGAACATTATTGAGAAATGGGATGAGTTTCTACTGTACATTTAGTTTAGGAGAATTTTATAAAATTCTTTATTTGCTCATTTCGCATTGTGAATTCTGTTTGAATAGAAGATTCTTTTTAGCTTTTTCTATCGTTGACTTGTACATTTTGTTATGTTTGTGTAAGTAAGTAATAATTTATTGTTTAGTTAATAAAAACCTTAACAATTTTGACATAATAAAACATAATACAGCAAGTTTCATTATTAAGAAAGAGCTTGATGAACGTATCATAAAAACATTGATGCCTTGTGTCAGGATAGTCAGAGCAATATGCAATAATTATTATCTAGAGAATATAAAAACTCAGGGGGTCATTATGATTGCGGGCGGATCACCACCGCCCGACCGGCGGTGGTGATCCGCCCGCGATAACTCCCCACCTGCCCGCCATTTACCCCCACCACATTAGCATGGCGGGGGGTACAGCGGCGGACGGAAAGTCCGTCCGCTGCTTTTCCACTGGTTGGATTGCCGATCGGGCGGAAAAGGGAGACAATATGGTGGCGGTACCTTGCAGGCACCGCCATCCATTTATCATGGGCATTCAGAACGGCCTTTCCATGGCGGCAATGCCGCCATGGAAAGGCCGGCGGAGATTGCTTTGGGGGCCCGTTACGGGCCCTCAGGGGGGTGGGGGGCTGCACTTGGGGGGTACCTATGGTACCTCCCTTCATTGGCATACACAAGGTGGCAGGCACCGCGCGGTGCCTGTCACGTTGTGCATACCAATGCACAACATGCATATTTAACATTGTGGCGGGTGCTGCTTACAGCACCGCTCGCCACAATGTTAAATATGTGGGATGCGACTGCCAGGGTGGGGGTCGCATCCTAATGGGCACAGCGGGACCGCCGCACCTCTGGCGGTCGGTCCCGTTTACCGTTACGGTGGCGGGCAGACTTTGTCCGCCTGCCATTGTAATGGGCCCCTCAGTCTTCAATCTTGAGATGGGCCTTAAGATTTCCGGCTGAAGCTAACTGGATGTACAGAGTTTCGGCTGGTGTTAGCTCGCTGTGCAAAGTTTGGACAGTTAATTCAATGTGCAAAACTAGCAATATAAAAACTGGACTTGTAAACTAAAGCCATAGGCACAATTGCTAACAAAAATTGTCACACAGAATTCAATCTTGCATAACAAAAATGCCTCATCTAGAAGTTGGTTCAATGTGTAAATTACAATGAGGTAAGTACAAACTCCATTCCTGATTTTAAACGTTCTTAAAGTGCATGCTCTTACTAGCACACAAAGTGCATAGTGCATTGTAAGATATTGATGAGAAACCTTTTTTGCATGGTTAATTTAAAACCATTGCAATAAGACATCAAATGTTTCGATTATGTATTTACCTTTAAAAAAAGAGTAAGAAGAGGGATAGAATTGAGGGAGATGTAGTTCAATGATATAAAAAAAATCCAAGCTTGTCACAAAAGGAGAGGCAGTAGTGTACTTGATTGGTCTCTGGACAGCCGGAATGATGTTTTGCTGGTAGCCATTGTGTTACAGCTTTGGATGCAGGTTCCAGATCATTCCGATGACCCAGGTGAATACGTCCAAGCTCCAAGTATGAAGAACATGAAGCTGAGAGAGCCCAAAAGATAAGGGGGGGTTCCAGCTTTGGAGAGGCTGTGCGATGGAGGCAGGACATGAAAAATACAGCTCGCTGAATGGGTTTGAATTGCATAGGGGTTGCGGCCTAATTGCTTGTTGTTGCCAGAGGAGCATCATTATGGGGATCTTCTAGTTGCAATAAGGAAAGTTACTGACCGCTTGTGCTTAGAATCTTTCCCCCGCCGCCTCCATAAATCGTACAAAACGACACGACAACTGAACAGCTCCGCCTCCGAAGCATGCCTTCACTACATGCCTACATGATCTTATCCCCTTGATTTTAAAAATGGGTTTCAGTAGCAGTCGGCGTTCAAATTGCAGTTTCCCGCAGATGCACCAAAGGTGTAAGACATTCTCTTCCGCTTTCCCGCATAGGGGGCAGGTGGTCAATGTCAATGATCGTTTCCAGGGCGGGAGGTGCAGCAGAGTTGGTAGAATGCCCATCCGGAAGTGAAGGTATTTTTCCTTTGTTTTCCTGGTAAATCCAGCGCCTAGGTAAGGTTGTGGGGAAGACCTGGCATAACTTTGCAGGACAAACTATCCGTGGGCCCTATCTTTAAGCGCTGCCATGTCTCCCACCATAGACAGCCTTTTCACTGTCTTGTTTACGAGTTGCTTGAAGCTATTGTGCGTACCTGAGACCTCCCAAAGGTCCGCAAGGCCTAGACGATTTATTGAGGCTATCAGATAGGACATGGGTGCACATTCCTTCTTTAAATGTATTTTATTCCATAAATAAGCATTCAGAGTTCAGGGATCAGCCATTTTAATTCTGTACCAGCACTTGACATAGGCACCTTTGAGAGCGATTTCTTGGATCTGCAGACCAAATTCCAACATAATTTGGGAGGGCGAGGCATATTTAGGTAGGTTAAATATCATTCTTAATGATCTTGAGACTATATTGTCCAAGATGCCAGTGTCTCTTCCCCTCAAACATTCACTCCCATAAGTGATAGTTGGAATGAGCTTTGCTTGTAGAACATGGAGCAGTGGCATGAGGCTTGGGCCAGCGGTTTTTTGTTTGATAGTTTTTAAAGCTACCGCAAGTGTGTTGCCTCTTCTCTTGATGACTTCACATGCCTTTGTTATCTATTATCACCCCCAAGTACTTGTATTCCTCAACTACTTCTATTGTTGTACCGGCCAAGTGCCATTGGTAACTGGATGTGATCTTTCTTGGGTTTAGTCGCATTATCTTGGATTTATCTAGGTTGATGGTTAGGCCGTTGTTAGCCGAATAGCAGTTGGTTGCGTCTAGCAGATGTTGAAGTCCAATAGGGGTTCGGCTGATCATCCAGGAGAAATCCAGCGTACTATTTGGCCTTGTTGTCAATTAATGCTACCAGCCTGTAGGTATTTGCTTTGTTCTTGTCACCTCTCTTGTATATTGGGGATATGATGGACCCCCTCCAGAATTCCGGTATGCTTTCTCCTCCTGAGATCTGTTCAAACAGCGGTAGTAGTGCAGCTGCCCAGTAATCCGAATCTTTTTTTAATAGGATCGGGGGAATCCAGTTTGGGCCTGGCGCGCCCTCCTGCTTGCCGTAGGGCAATCCTGTTCTTTATCTGATTGATGGAAAATGAGAGAGGATCAGTTACTGCTGGATTAGCTTGATCGGGCAAAGTTACCCCAAAAGTGTGGGTGGGACTAGGCTTCCCGATCCTAAGGCATTCCAGTTCTGAGTTGAAATGTTGCAGGAGGTGAGTAGCCCATGCTTCTTCCATTAGATGTGAGTTTACTTTTTGTACGTTTGAATTTTCTAAGCTATTTATTGTGTGCCAAAATCTTGAGCTATTGTTGGTCTTTGAGTCATAAAGTAGCTTGGCCCACAGTTTATCATCCGCTTGCCTTTTTGCTTGCCAGATTACCTTTTTCCTGTTAGCTTTTAAATGCATTAGTTCTTTCTGAATGGTGTGATCTGGTCCCGTTGGCCGGAGCTTACGTAATGTTTTATTTATTGCTTTCTTGAGCTCCAGTAAGTTAGAGTTCGTAAACGTGGAGAGGTGATTATGTTGGTAGTCTGATGGTCGAGGGGAGGTCCTTTTTTGCAGAGTTTCCCTAGATATTGAGCTGGGGCCGACCCTTATTGTGTGCATTTCTCCTAACTGTTTGGTGAAAAGTTTCCAGCGCATTATCACATTTGTATCAGCCTCCTTCAGTTTGCCCAAAGTTCCTTTGCTGAAGCATGCAGTTTTTATGGTTGATTGGTTTTGCATTTTATCCTCCTGAAATCTACTGTGTGAATGGAGTCTGGATCCTCCACGGGCTGGACTAGTATCAGGCTAAATATATTCATAGTAATTTCCTGTGGTAGGTGATCGCTTTCATCTTGTGTCCCTATCTGAAAGCCTACAATCTTGCTGATGAGCGGTAAAGTTACAAAGGTGTAATCTATTAGCATACTGGCAGCAGCATTGTGAAATGTGGCCGCCGGGGGTTGATCTCCAGGGAAACGCCCATTAAGTGCCACAAAGCTCCAGTGTTCCATGTCGCTTATGAAGTTCCTGGCTAGTCTTGATTGATTTGACCATTTACTCACTTCCTGGCGGGTGATGTTTTAAGCCAAAAATTGTTCCTCCAGTAGTTCATCCCTTCTTCGAGGCCCTAATAGATGCATGTTAAAGTCGCCTGTCAGCAGAAAATTAGATGTTGATTCTTCTGAGAGCAATCTTATTATTTCGGATCGCACGATTTTGACTCCTTTGTCTTTGTCGCGTGGATGTAAGTATATGTTAAGCACTATTATTTATTGTTTTTGGTTGCCATCCCATATATTCACTTTCAGGGCTTTTATTGCATTTGTAGGGGTTGTGATGGTATCTACTTCTTTGGTCGACGGCTTATGCTCTTAATTGATGAGTAGATAGTTAAACTGCCCTTCAGGTGCCCGAATTTGGCACCTTTTACTGCTGGTAAATGATGTGTTTTGAAGCCGAATAGATGAAAAGTTTCATCCAGCCATGTCTCTTGTAATAGGATGAGGTTGAAGCCTTGGAAATAACTCAGAAGCTCTCTGTCTGATGTTTTGCTTCCATATCCTTTTATATTCCAGGAGCAGAGTCGTAGCGGATGGTCGCCTACTGGAAGTTGTTTTGTTCTGAGTCAAGTGCTCTTACCATGTTGGTTTATTGTCCTGGCTAACCAGGACCAGTCTTCTGGTCTGGTTGCTAGGCTCCTATCTTTCGAATCTGTCAGCAGTGCGTCCATGCTGCGTGCCCCTTTAAGTACAGATTGAGTCTGCTTACCCTGTGATGGAGGGGATTTTTGGGAATGGGTTGACGCAGGTGCTTTTCTTTTGGTTTAAATAGGAATCCAACATGGATGCTTTGGTGGTGTAACGGTTTGCCAGTTTGTCAGAACACTATTAAGAAATGGGATGGGTTTCTTCTGTACATTTAGTTTAGGAGAATTTTATAAAATTCTTTATTTGCTCATTTCGCATTGTGAATTCTGTTTGGATGGAAGATTCTTTTCAGCTTTATCGATCGTTGACTTGTACATTTTGTTATGTTTGTGTAGGCAAAGTTTGCCTTGAGTATTGTTTGTTTTGAGCCATGTGCGTTGCAGCTTTGTCATTTGTTGTTTTATCTTTTTTTGTTCTGCATTCATCCAAAGGCTTGTTCTGTTGATTTTATTGGTATTTGCTGGACTTGGCCCTATCTGCAGGATCATCTCCAAACTTTTTGCCTTCACCCCTTCTGTTTTCTGAGCCCATTTTTGTTGGCCTTTAGGACTCTGTGCACTTTACCAATGCTAACCAGTGCTAAAGTGCTTGCGCTCTCTCCTTTAAACATAGTAAGATTAGCTTTCACTCAATTGACACATTTAATTTACTTCTGACTCCCTAGTACAGTGGTACTCCCTGTACCCATGGCCTGTAAATTAAATGCAACTAGTGAGCTTGCAGCACTGATGGTGCCACTCACTTAAGTAGCCTTTTTAAACATGTCTTAAGACTACCATTGCAACCTGTGCATGCAGTCTTAAACTACCGTTTTCACTTGGTGGCAAAATAAACCTTTTTCCAGGCCTAAATCTTCCTTTTTACATACATATTAGTCACCCCTAGAGTAGGCCCTACTCAGCCCATGGGACGGGGGAAGTTTATTTAAAAAGTAGGAAATGCACTTTTGAGTTTTACGTGTCCTGGTTAACCCTGGGCGGAGCAGGCGTAGTGCCTCTACGCGAAGTTCCACGGAGTTGGAAAACAACTCTGTGGAACTTCGCTCCGCACCCTCCCCCCTCCCAAAGTAATTATAAAGTAATTAAAAAGGCCCTTACCTGCCGTGGCTGCCTCCTCCTCGCCATGGCTGCTCTCCTTCCTCGCCCTTCTTCTTAGATAACCCCTACGTTGTACGTCTTGCGAGTGCGCTTGCGCAAGACGTACAACGTAGGGGTTATCAGTGAAGAAGGACGGCGAGGAGGAGGAAGGAGAGTGGCCATGGTGAGGAGGAGGCAGCCACGGCAGGTAAGTGCCTTATTAATTCCTTTATAATTACTTTGGGAGGGTGGAGGGGCAGGCAAAGTACGCTCCGCCACGGAGTCGTAGTTTTGCCTAAACTCTGCGTTCGCAACGGAACTTGGAGGAGGCAAAACTATGTAAACTATGCTGGCGGAGCGTAGTTACCCGCCCGGGCTTAGTCCTGGTAGTGAAAAACTCCTAAATTCATTTTTCACTTCTGTGAGGCCTACCTCTCCCATAGAATGACATTGTGTCACTTAAATACATTTAATAAGTGATAACGTCCAATTGGAAAGTCGATTTTGGTCCCTAAAGAATTGTAATTTAAAACCCTCATTAATGGCAAAGATGGATTGTAAGTCACAATTTTGAAAATGCCACTTTTATAATGTTGACTTCGCAAAGCTCTGTTACCAGTATTTACGGTACTTTGTTTAGTGGGCCTAACTTTGTTCGTGCATCCAGCCTGCCCTCCATTGCAGTCAACTTGATCTTAGGATTTTGTTCCAGTCCGATGTGACCCAATAACTACAATTGGCGCTTTGTGCTGTTAAATTCTATTTTTATCAAAACCTTTAAAATTACATCTCTCCGGTTCACCAAATTGGATTTTTGTTGATTTGGTGTTAAATAATTTCTTAAAATATAATCTATTTTCCTAAATCAGTGTGGGATTTTGCTAGTGTTGTGTTTTTGTTATTACTGTTTGAAATGCTGCATAAATACTTCATACATTTCCCCTAAGTTAAGCCTGACTGCTTTTGCGCCAAGCTACCAGAAGGTTAAGCATAGGTTTATTTGCGGTTTGCTTGTGTGTCGCTCGAACAAGAACTGTGGTCGCTGCTTGAGTAGAGTTTCACCCCCTCACCCAGTAACCCAATTTCCTACAGTATAATGATATCAAAAACTTTCTGGAGCTACTCATAGGATTTGTAACTGAATTTTTTGTGTCCAGATCTGTGTTTCTAGGTCCCCAAAATTCAGTTTGTTCCAAGGTCAATATGTAGTAATATGCAGTTGTGGTGAGCTGTGATGTCTTGTGCTGGAAAGCTACCAGGTGGTGGATAACTAGTTCTGGATTTGCAACAATAAAATCTTAAATGTGTCCAGCAATGAGTATGAGTTTGGGAACAATCTGATGTAGGTTCAGTGTATCTAGGCCAGTGAGGATAGTTCTAGGATGGGGCACATCAGGTTTGTCAAACCATATTGTTAGGCCACCAAGGATGTATAGGCTTAAATATATTGTAAGAAGATTTGAAACTATGTCTAGAAATGCTCCAATGATTGGTGGTGCTCTGTAAAGAAGGAGGAAGCAACAGGAGAAAGCTGGTGTAGGGTTGCATCTGGCAATGTGGGTCTCACAACCTTGTATGGCAATATCCTCAGCTTTGCAGAGATATGTTATTTTCTTAAATATAACAGCTAGTCCACCTCCTATTTTGCCTATGCAATCTTGTGTAACAGTTTCATGATAGCCTGGAGGAACAGCTTCATGCAATACTGGAGCTATGTCATCCGCCAACCATGATTAATGTATGAAGAGTAAAGGCCCAATTTATATTTTGGCGTTGTGATGAAGTAGGCTTACCCCCAATTTAGATGCGGGCAGACCTTTGGTCTAATCACAGCAGAGACTACTCCGTAAAGATATTTAAAGATTGTGTTTTGGAAGTGGGGTGAATTTGTTTTCCAGCAGAGTGAGTAGTGTCCTTTGAACTTGTAGTAGGTCTACTAGTGTACTAATGGTGATTATTGAATCAGGACAGCAATAGTGTTGTTTGTCTATATCATTATTCCCGTTCAACAGACTGAATTTTGTTGGGTTTGTGCGTGCAGGAGGTGGAGATACTGGCTGAGAGTGAGGTAGTGGGCTGTGCAGTTGTCTTTGTGATGCAGTCTTGCTGTGTAATTAAACAAGGAGATGCAAAGTTATAATGAGTGGTGCATTGTTTATGCCTTTTGTGTTATGCCGAAGGAGGAAAGTGTATGGTTTAGGGGTGGAGGTAGAGCTTGTGGGTCATATAATAGTGCTCCAAATTGTGCAATGAAGGAAAGGTGGGAACGCGAGTGATAGGGAAATACTGGCACCCTCCCAAGAGCAAATGAATGAAACTCACCAGACATAGCAGGTTGCTCATAAACAGAGCGAAATGTATTTATTGGTACCAAATGCATGCATCATTGTTGATCAACAAGGAAGAAGTCAGGTCTCCTGCCTTAGGGGCTCTCAGACTGCTTCTTCCCAGAGTGACTGGTTTCTGAGTGCTATATACATTTAGTAATGCCATGTCAGCGGAACTAGAATAAGGCACCAAGCCAAATATGGCTAACAGGGATGTGCAAGATCTGCACCATGCCAATTATAAACAGCTAGATATGGGCAGACTAGGAAGGCTGGCTCGGCACTGTGTAAGCAACTTGCACAACCAGATAAGGAAACTATCATGAAGTCAGGACAAGCAAAGTGACCTCTAAGGGGGTTCAGAATAGCTGTTGAAGCTTGTCCAGTCAAGGTCAGATAGGAAGCCCTTTGGAGCTCCAGGCCTCATGTTAGTGTGATATATCTAAGCATGATATCTTTGAAGTGCATACACATGAATTTATATGGGCATATATATATATTTCTCAACAATCCTCCCTTTAGGATAGTCCTATCCTTCATTAGTGTAAAACCAAAATATATATATATGTATATATGAAGGAAACATTAGTTACATATCTTTGGATGGCATTACACAGTGTGTGCATAAAATGCATATATTGTCACATTGATACATCCTGATGAGATAATTATTTTTGAACATAAACACAATGATATGCTAGTATTCAATTCATACTACTTCCTATGTGCCTTATTATATCAGCAGGCTGTGGTGATACCGGCAGCATACTCATAATTAAGTGTCCAACAAATATTGTTTGCTCTATGCAATGCATAGTGCTACAGTGTCACTTAGTCACTCCGTTCCCGGGCACTTTCTATAAGTGTCAGTAATTTAAAGTCACACAGTGAGCGATCATCTGCTTCTCCGCCTGGTCCGCAGTCGTCTTGTTCAGGGGCGGTTTCACGGACCTGCCCTGCGTTGTCCTCTTCAGTCTATTTTTCTGCAGGTGCAGACCATCACCTTTCTTCGAGACTGCGTTGTGTACTTCACTCAACAGCATCAGTTGATGTCACGTCCCTCTGACACTTTATGATGGGCCCTCATGGATCGTAGAAATGGTCTGGTCTGTCCTCTCCTTGACTGTTGTGTTGCGCAGGTCCTCTGGTGACAGATGGTCATCAATTTCTGGTACCGTCCTCTCAGGCGTTGGGGTGCTGCCCTGCATCTTGTCCCCTTAATACATTCATGGCGTTGGTTCAACGTCTGTGGTCCAGTCCACCTAGAACTAAGAGAAACAGTTTTTATTTTTCTCATCTTGACCATGTCTTCATAGTTGCTTTAGAAGTCTTTGCCCCTATTGCAGGCAGTACTAAAGTCAGAGCATCAGGCCATTTCAGGCCTGTTCCATCAGTTGCCTTTACTAATAATCTATTTTTTATTTTATTTTGGAGCTCCTTTACTCCTCCTGGCTCAACGTTGGAGGGTGGTATGGGGTATGCATGTTATACTTTATTCCCAAAAACAACATCTTTTGCATAAATGCAGTCACTAAGTGATCTCCTCTATCGCTATTTATACCCTGGTGGACCCCCAACCTAGGAGAGATGGCTTTCCTGAAGCACTGCGCACCAGTTGCTGCATCATTCTTCCCTGTTGGACACACCTCCATTCATTTTGAAATGTATAATAGTATCGCTTTTAACAAGATCCTTACTAAAGGACTATTTTCAATAAGGCGCCCTGCTTCTGTTATGAATCCGTGATACTTCCACAGTTGGCCAAAAATTAGAACTGCAAAGCATAATGTGAGTCAGTGTAAATGTTAACAGTTTTACCCTTGACTAGTATTCATGGTTTTGTTACAGCATACAGCTCATCTTATTGGGTAGATGTTCCAAGTGGCAGAGCTGCACTTCAGCTATTGCTATAGCATACCCTGCTCTGTAATCAGTGTCTATCAGTTCTGCTGGTGGAACCATCAGTGTACCACTGATATAATCTGCCTTTCCTAATAGTGTCTAATCTTGGTGTGGTGCCGGTTTCTACAATCTCAACACCAACATACTCAGGGGTCTCATCTGTCTCTAAGAGAATCGATCTCATCATAATAACCTATTTCAGGTAATACTGTTGCCATATTAACAGGTAGGTATCTAATTATGATATTACAGTTAGACAACATGGTGTCATTATAACCTGTGTGCCTGCCAGCAGAAAAATGTTGTGTTGCTCCAGATGACAACAACAACCGTACCAAATGTGGCACCTAGACAATACAAGTATAGTCCAACACAATGAGAGCCGTCCTCTCCACCATCACAGCTGCCGACCCCCAATCACTGCTGAAGGCAAAGTCACATAGTAGTGTCCCACAGGCCTTTCTTTTCCAGCTGTGTCAGCACACCATTGGCAACACCACATCATTTGCAATGTCATTTTGCTCTGAAACAGAGATGGAAAGGCAGTTTGTAGTCAGGCAGTTCCCATGATGGCGCAGTACACAATGTCTCGTTCAATTTCTTGAAACAGTTTGCAAATTCATTAGCCATAGCATCTGCATTCAGGGACCCACTGGTTGCAGTGGTTCATTATCCCCAGGAAGGACATCATTCCATTCTTGGTGGGCAGGAGCTGAATGCCCTGAATTAATTTTATTCTTTCAGGTGGCATGCGGCGTTTACCTTGGAATATCTCATAACCCAGGTAAGTCACCTCTTTTTTTTGGCAGCACTGGCATTTTGACAATGATGCTTTGTGTCTTCTCTCCTGGAGGTAGTACAGCAGAGCTACAGTGTCTTGTACACAGGCTTTCACAGGCCTCAAGTGATGAAGATGCCACAAGGAGGTCATCAGCATACTGCAAGACGATGCTACCACCTTCCAGGCATAGGTGGTCCAAGTCTCTCTTTAGTGCCTGCGCATTTACATTGGGACACACAGTGAACGAAGTGTACTGGGTATCATTTAGCGCGACGGCAAAGAGGCTTCACTCTGTGGATGGACTTTAATGCTAAAACCCACTGAGGAGAGAAAAATACTCTGCCTCTACTGGTATAAATGAGAATATAGTATTGGTGTCAGGCACAACAGGCTCTAAGGGAACCACAAGTTCATAAAGTAATCACTTTATGGGGACAGCATGTTTTAACCATCCTCTTTTTTTTTAAATATGACTTTATGGGGGATGGCTTTTTTCCAAACCTCTCAGTTCCCTAGTTCTAGAACCATATTGTTAGTGATTTGTACAGCCATTTCCCTTTCATATTTATGAAACTGCAGTCTAACAGCATCATTCATCATCTCTCAACACATCCATAAGTGCGCTACAGGGGTGCATACAACAGAGAATCCTTACTGAAGCTGCAAGCAGTAAGTGCTCTGTTCTAACCTATCCTTAGGTATTTCTGAGTAACTTCCATTTATTCCAAAAAAATATACTGCTGCAAAATTTGTTTCCAGAGAGGCCATATTCATTTATATTAAAATTGTGAAATGTATCCCTTTATCTCCCACCTTAGTGGAAACATCTCCCACCTTAGTGGAAACATGAGATTCTCCTTGGGCGTGTTTGATACCTTCATCCTGAAACACTGTGCAACAATAACACTGATACCCTACTCTTATGTACTCTCTGGTATCTACGCTGTGCCCCTTGATAATATTATTCAGTAGGATAAACCCCATCCTGCATATCTCCTACAAAGGTATAATTTCTCAAGAAAACAGTGATATCCCCATCTGCTCCTAACAGAATTTGCAATATTTCCTTTAGCTAATGTTAACTAAAACAAATGTAGTTAAATTACTAATGACAATATCCTGAATATTATCAACATGAATTGAGCATTAATTTGACCCTAATTTTCCTAGGCACATGATAGTCTCAGACATCATCAGAGCTAAGTTTATTTTAACATTGAGCAATTTTTAACTGCTATGATGTTTTTTTTCTCACATTACCCGTAGTGTGTTATCCTACAATGTTATAATCAGGAAATTTTATTAATTAAAAGGAATTAAGTTATTGTTAAACTACTCTTCAACATTACAAGCATGTACTATATATATATATCTTTTTCCTATTTAGAACAAGTTGCACTGGAGTGTGCGTTTGTTAACACGTGTTACACGTTTTCTGCTGGAAGCATTTGCTATAGACCAAAATAGAAGCAAAACTGCTCAAAAGGAATATCTTCCCCCTTCAACCAAATACAGCCCTGTTTATTTATTTATTTGTATTATTACTACAAGGGCTATAGACTAAGGGGCCGATTCCGATTCGGGCCGGAAATCTCTCCGACCGAGCCGGACCCGGAGAGATTTCCGACCGAATCGGACCCGTGCAGCCCGACCGAATGAGTACGATGCGTCCGTATGCTATCATACTCGAGTCGGTCGGACTCCCATTGAAGTCAATGGGAGCCGGTCGTACAACGCGTACGCGGGCTCCCATTGCCTCAATGGGTGCGAGGCGAACAAGGGCGCCCCCTACAGCGGGTACGCGGTGAAGCGACTCGCGCCGTACACGCACAGGTAGGGGGGACCCATGGGTCCCCCCTGTGTGCGACTCGCGTGGCTACGCGTACAGGGGGGTCCGACACGGTCCCCCGAAGTACGGCTCCGACTGCTCTTTCGAGCCGGACGGCGCGTGTCGGTCGGACTGCTCGCGGCGCGCATCGTACTTACCCGGCCGGGGAACGTCTCCATTGCGCGGTGCGAGTCGTGTCCGAGCGAGTCGGTCGGTGCGGTTAGACCCGGGAACGAGTCGGTCGGAGCGGTTGGGACGCCCGAACGAGTCAATCGGCGAATTCGCATCGTACTCGCTCGTCCGGACGCCCGTACGAATCGGTCGGGAAATAGGGCTCCGAATCGATCCGGTTATGCCGAATCCGATTCGGAGCCCTATCGGCCGAGATCGGAATCGGCCCCTTAATGTACAACTTGCATTTACACAATTATAAATGTACATGTATACATCAGGAAATGCTGTGATGCTTTCATAGTCCAATGTAGGCCCCTAAAAGTTGAAATCACACACACTTTTTTAAGATACTTTTATTTCTATAAATACTGCTTTTAGCTTGCACTAGAGACCTTGTGCGTGTGACTCTCTGAAATCATTTAGATAAAATCAATTTTGTCAGTGATCTGCTAATAACTAATGTAAAATAAGGACTGTCACAGTGGCTAACCGCAGAAGAAAAAAAAAATGCTCAAAACCCCCTGCGTCCACATTTTGCTTTCAGCAGTGCTAGTTAGTGCTAAATACAGAACTTGGCCTCTGATTCTTAAACCTGTTGTCCCCTGTCTGAACAAGGTTATCCCCATGTGGCCATCATAATTCAAAGTAACTCTCGAGAAGCATAACTGATGGTGCCTCTGTGCTGATATTTTAAAGGTAGGATCTAACTTTTGCTGTTTTTATTCTTATTCCTGTGCAGTGTGCTTTCTAGCACCTAAAGAACTGGCTCAAAATTTTAGTTTTCAGAATGCCATAATGCGCCCAGAATTCCTGTGCCTAAAGGCATTCAATATAGTTCACATGTCTCTAGAGCTACTCTCTTTGCATAACTTTTAATAGTCTTTGTATTTGAGTCTGCAGACATTAGGCCAGGCTAGAAATCATATGTTAAGTTTGTCACTAAGAGACAGTAATATTGGCTTTGTTAGGTAAACTAATATTCGCCCTTTTTCTTTAGTACACAACATATTTACCCATTTAGACATTAAATCTGAATGCGCACTTTGCACATGTTAATTTTTTACATTGTTAAATTTTATTTATTTTATACAGTAGGCTTATTAGACATTATAAAGATCATAAAAATGCAAAAACGATTTTAGTACAATGAATTATAATAATATTTTACATGTAGTCATTATTGAATAATAATCACTAACCCTTTTGTTGTTTCTACATATGCAAAGTAAGTTTTATTCCTTTCATTTTGCCTTTAAATGCATTTATTTATAACACCTACAAAACTTCTTGTAAAACTAAGCACAGAAGCTTTACTGAAATATAGAAAAATTGTTTTACCATTTGGAAATAAGGAATTATTTACCATCAGAACCACAAATGTGCTTCTTAGGAAAGAAATAGTAAAGAATGTCCTGGCTTTCATCCTTTTTCTTTTATCCAAAATAATGAAACTATGTTTCTAACTTTCAAGACTAGTTGTCTAAGAAGTGCCACGGGCCGATCTAATCGGCCCTGTGTTAAAAGTGAAACTGCTCAGGCCGATCTGATCGGCCCATGAGCTGACACTCATTTGGGAGGGGTTTATTTCCTGCTATGCCCTTTGAAAATCGAAACTAAACTATAATCCCACTCAGGATCATCTCCCTCTTACTTCACAGAGCTGTATTTCTCCATATTCTGTCCGACTTGCAGATATTTTGTCTTTTTAAAAGTTGCAGAGAAATCATGTTTACCGGACAGAAACCAGTCTGCTCAAAGCTGCACAGGTCCTTCTCCACCCGTAGAGGGCGCAGAGAGCTCGGAGACATTGCTCTAATCTGCCGTCAGCCCCAGAGACAGTGCAGCCAGTGTGGGCACGTGACTTGACTGAATCGTCACTTCAGTTTTGGGTTTGAACTGCAGACATACAGAAACCAGCGCAGGTAGGGCTAATTTATTTCCCAAAGAATACATTCACTTTACTTTTGAATCTTGTGTGACACGTTTATTCTCCTTTTTTTTCATTCCTCTCCTTAGCCCCACCCTCCAAATACTCCTACCCTTATTCCCATTTATGTTACTATTATGGGGTCAGTCCGCTGCTCCATGTGTGCAGCTGCCTGTTTCCAAATTGTTTCCGCCTTCCAGCTACGTAAGTAAAAGGAAAACCATAGAGCCTTTTTCTGTCTATGGGCTGTTACAATCAATTTTGGAAAGTTGTTCCAACTCACCTGCTGCCTTCATATGCCACTGTTCTTTCAAAAGGCACAGCCGGCTGACGAGGCTTGCAGTCAGTCTCAGCATGACTGCCTGCGTCACCCCGCTGAATTGAGTCTAACCTCCCATACACAGAAAAAGGCTCTATGGTTTCCATTTTAATTATGAATGTTATTTTATTAGAACACGCAACACCGAAAGCTCCTGCTCTATGGTTGAAACAATTGGGAAACAGGCAGCTGCACACATGGAGCAGCGGACTGAACCCATATTAGTGACACTGTGCCTGCCACCATTGCAAGAGATGCCTGCACAGTGAGTCCGAATCCCGCACCACATGCAGCACTACATGCAGCAAGACTCGAGCACAGGTGACAGCTGAGGTCCGTGTTTTTCATGTTGGGGCCTCACAGACTTTGACTTGACTGAATGCTGGAAGCAATGAGGATCCACGGGGCAGTGTGGGTGAAGACTGGCTACGACTGCTCTGAATAAATAACATTAATGCTTCAATTATTCTGAGCTGCATTTAGCTCTAAGAACTGTGCAGACATGCAGTCTGACTCTGCTCAGCTCAGTTTTAGCTGCCTGCCGTTGGCCCACTTTAGTTCTGTAACTTCTTAGTTTCTCAGTGCTCAAATGGATGTAATTTTTGATATTTATATGTTTACCTCATCTAAATTGCTTCATGTTCTGGTGCGAAAGAGTCACTCATAGCATTCCGTTCTCTCGTCTCCCAGCAGTGGCAGCAGGCCTTGTAAGCATGGCCCCAATGAAAATAGCATGAGCAGGTAAGTCCCAGAGTTGTATTGAAGGGGAATACATTTGCAGCAGTGGTGGAGGTAGCAATGTGCTCATGGGGCATCACAAAATAGAGTAATCAGGTGTTGCAACATGAATGGAGCAGGGCACATCATACTTTCCTTACCTTGAATCATGCAGGCCGATATTTTAAAAATATTTGTGATAAAATTCGAGCATCAAAGTGTGCAGTGAATATATTAAAAAATATGAAGGGATGAAGTAATAGCAGCGAAAATGATGACGGTGACGAATGCATGTGACGCAAGTAATGTTTCATGCACTAATGGGTACATTTCAGTAGAACGTGCTTTTGCAATCTGACCTCTTCAAACTGAAGATATACTTGGCTATGATTTAATTTTAGTGGTTGTGCAATTATCTCGGCCTGTCTTACCTGACAAGCTTATCTGTAAGAACGATTTATGTGAGTAAAGATCTCTCTCATGAAGTGAAAACACAATTTGCTGCTTCCTAACTATTTCCTATCAAGCAGCTTTACAAACTAAAGGCTCTGGGTTGCAAGTTGTGGTTTCACACTTTTCCAAGTTGTGCCACGTATATGTTTTTACAGCCTTCAACTGTATGCAACTTGAACACATGCGGAGGTAACTAGTTTAATTATTTCATGTAGGATGGATGGAAGGATGAATGCATGTGTTTGCTGTGGCCATGTTTGTTGATAGGCTTCAGACTACTTTTGTCGGAAAGACCTGTACTTTTTGGGAAATTCAGGTGGTATGTAAGGAGCAGGCAGTGACAAGATGGACGAGGTTTGGGTGAGGTAGGTGGGCTGAGTAATTGCCAGGAGCAATGAAATATGCTCCAGACTGTCAGAGTCTTGCACCCAGTCATACCAGTTGAGGGATGAAAAAGGCACAGCATGCTCAGCCAGTTTCTGAGATAGCACTTCATGTGTCTATCTCCCTGATGTCACAAGCTGTTATCATTTAGCAGCTCCAAGGAATCTGCTTGTACAAAACATAACCAGAGACCAGTGTGGCTACAGACACCTGGCTCCTCTTGCCTACTACCTATCATATTAATATGGGCACAGGTGTGTGAGGTTTTTTTTTAAGTGTGTTAGATGTTATGGTTTGATATCACAATCATGCAACTTATTTTGTTGCTGACTAGACACCTAATGCATTCAAAGACACACTAGTATTTACAAACCAAGGCCCAACTGCAGACCACGAAAGCAACCGGCCTCTGGTTACTCTTGAGAAGCTTGGTTTCCTACCCATCTGCAAAAATAGATGCATGCAACATTTTAATGCACTAATTCATATTTAAAAGTTGCATGAAGCAAAAGGGCAGCCGGATTCTCCTGATGCATATTTTCAAGGTACACTTTGCAGTATTATGTTTTTATTTGAAGGAAAAGTGTTAGGCTGGACCTGCACTTTCCCCAGGTTTCGAAAATGTATTATTGTGGCAGTCGAGCATTTTTACAAAAATGAAACATCGTCACAGACTAAAATTTGCAGACCTTGTTGGGTTGGAAGGAGCTATGTATTCACAAGGCTTTGTTGTGCGAGGAGAGTCTGGTGAAAAGGTAGGTGGTTTTATCACTCAGGTGAGTTTTTGTGATCTTGTGCCTCGCCCCATCAACCCCTTCCTTCCCTTATGCTGAAACAAGCAGAAAGAGGGAGGTGATTCCCATTTCAAATAGCATGGTATATATATTGTGAGAATATTTGAGTATTCATAAGTGTTGCTTTATATGTACTGGTTTGTGATATGTTAGACTGGGTGTTGCTCTCTGTGGATATGTATGTGGATGTCTGTGATGTTGATCATGTCTGAGGTCTTGGTCTTTGTTCTTTTGGGTGTATGAGGGTATCTCTGGGTGTATCGTAGTGTCTTCAGGGCGATTGGGGTGCTATTTAGCTGTTTAGGGTGTGTGGTGTGAATGTTTGTACCTGGCTGGTGAGTGTGATTGTAGGTGTTTGGGGGATTTGTAAGAGTATCTTGAATGTTGTGAGCTGGCGCAGATTGAATGTTTGGCGATGTTTGGTCAATGTTTTTTTTTTTTAAACTTTATTTATCCTTTTTGTTATTAATGCGCACAATGAAGAAATGACATTTTCATACACCATGACAGAGTAATTACAACAAGTGTTTGTAAAAGAGTAATTCATCTTTGGTCCACACACCAGAGTGCAAAGGCACGTTCAATCAATTTGCATATCTTCTCCCACACCTTAAGACTTTCAAAAATACACATTTGGTCGGTTCCTGTCAGAGAACCCCGGTCTACACAGCTCATACATCGTAAAGAAACAGCCGCATGATAAAACAAACATCATCAAAATTAAACTTAACCCAGACCAGTGGGGACAATACCTGCAGGTTGTGCTGCTGGAGGGGTCGAGCTAATTCGAAGGAGGTGGGTCTTCAGGGGATGCTAAATGTCTTTTGGCCTGGAAGCAGGGGGATGCAAAGACGCAAACAGATCACAATTAGAGTTACAGTATGTGAGGCTTGCCGGCCAGGCATTAGTTGTGGGGGTGACCTTGTTTCCCCAGTGCATAGCAATTTCCCTCTTTGCAAGGAGTAAGGCAATTGCTGTGAATTTCTGCAGTTTTTTCGGGAACCCAAGTACATAACCCAACAGCGCGACCTCTGGAAAGGGTATAATCTCCTGTCCTATCATGTGCGACAAGTGCATAAATGGACCTCCAATATTCTCCTATTTTTGCACAGTTCCATGTCATATCTGCAAAGTCGGCATGAGGGCCCCACACTTCGGGCAGTTCTGTGACCTATCTGGGTCTATGGAGTTGATTTTCGCCGGTGACATGTACGTCCTCCACAGATATTTGAAATTAATCAACTGCTGTTAAGTGAAATCTCCTTTGTCTGAGAACAGCAATATGCCCACTGTGAGTCTTGTATTGTGTGATCTAAATCCCGCTCCCATGCTTCTCTAATTTCGGCACCTCTGCCAGGAACCAGAGCCATGGAAGCTCTGTAAAGTTTTGAAATCAAGTGATCCCCCTCTTTGCTGGCAATCAATAACGTTAATGGTGAGAAGGACTCGGGTTCCAAAGGGAAGTTAGCAATCCTCTCTCTAAGTGCTCAACGAACTCTACATAAGACAAATTGATCCATAAAAGTGGCACCCCTGAACCGCTCATCCTCCGTAGTGTTGAACACATGTCCCCCCGGAAACAATTCCCCGAACTTCTCCAGGGAGTAGGAATCAAAAGTACGCTGTACCAATTTCTCCTACGTGACGGGGAGCCATGGGTTGTTGCTCAATGGTATCTCAGACGAGTAAACTACACACCCGCCCATCACTCGTGCCAACTTATGCCAGGCCCAACTTGTCGTTGAGACTGTTTGAATGTTGCGGGGGTCCCGAGGGAAAACCCGCTGCAGGACTGTTCTCAACGGAGCTGGCAATACCAAGTCAGCTTCAGGTTTCGCATAGGGAATCCATGCATCATGGTAATACCAGGAGTGTGCAAAGCTACATTGGGCTACCAAATAGTAGACCTGGAAGTTTGGGACTCCGAGCCCTCCCCTCTCATACGGCAGGGTCAATGTGTCCCAGCCAACTCTGGCCCTCTTCCCTCCCCAAACAAGTCTGGTAAGGTGGGATTGGATAGTTTAAAAAAAAAACTGTTGGGGAGTGGGATGGGGATATTGTGAAATAGATACAAGAATTTCGGGAGTACCACCATCTTTATGATTGCTACTCGACCCGCCATTGATAAGGGAAGTTTTTGCCAGCGCTCTATCTGCTGCTCAAGCTTGTAAATAGCTGCGCCATAGTTTAGCATTACAAGGTGATGAGAGTCCCGGTGTATCTGAATTCCTAAATATCTTGTCGACTCCTCGCACCATTCAACGGAAACCCGCAATCCCATTTGATAGTGCTAGACGTTAGGGGAAAATCACTGATTTGCCCCAATTGATGCCAAGTCCAGAGAACCCCTGTATTAAATGATTTCCCTAATTAGTGGCTCTAAATTCTCCTCTGGATGTCGGACATAAAGGATAACATCATCCGCATAAAGTGAAATTAATAGAGGACCTGTCTTGACTGGAGGCCTCTATGTAAATGCCTTTCCTGAAAGTGTCGAACTAATGGATCAAGCGCTATTATGAATAGCAACGGAGAGAGCGGGCATCTCTGCCGCGTGCCACGGGAGAGGCAAAACTGCGAAGACACAATACCATTTAGTCGGAGTCGGGCAGTGGGGGAGGTATATAGAAGTGAAGTGACCTCAACAAATCCTTTAGGCATTCCCATCCTCTTCATGACCGTAAGAAAAAAATGCCACTCTAAGGAATCAAAGGCTTTTTCAGTATCTAATAACATGGCCGCAGCAGGAACCTCAGACGATATCCTATGTAGGACCGTAAACAGAGTTCGGAGATTTAATGCCGTTGACCTATGGGGGACAAACCCCGACTGGGCCGGTGAGATGATACAGTCTAACAAAAGGGCCAACCTCAGTGCAATCATTTTGGCCAGGATTTTATAATCGAGATTTAGAAGTGATAATGGCCTATATGATCCACACATGAGAGGATCTTTCCCCGGTTTGGGTAATAGGATTATTACTGCAGCACGCAGCGTGGGCGGCAATTCTTTGCTCTCCAATGCTTTACTATACACCTCAAGCAGATATGGAGCTAATAGGTCCTTGTAAGTTTTATAAAAATTATCAGTGAACCCGTCTAACCCGGGGGCAGTCGAGCCATTCATGGCATCAATAGCGCTTATGATTTCCTCAGCAGAAAACGGTTCCGCCAAGAACTCTTGCATCACTTTTTCGAGCCAAACAAGTGCTATCTCAGACAAGTGGCCATTACGGTCCTCGTCACTGTGCGCAGCGCGCAAAGAATACAGCCCAGTATAGTATTCTAGGAATACGTCTCGTATCTCCCGGGTATCAATCAGTGTCCTGCCATCAGAGGAACAGATACAGGGAATACAAGATTGACCGGTCCCAGGAGCCGTGCCAAGGTGCGGGTTGACCGGTCCCCCTTGCCATAACGCCGAGCGGTGGCGTATTTGCTCAAAAAAGCGTCTCCCGTTCCGCTGCTTCCCTGAACTCCAGTAGGAGTGCCAATCGGCAGTTCCGCTCGGCCTGGGCAGGGTGTGCCATGTGCTCCTTGTCAAGTGCCTCAAGCTGCTGCTCAATGCGTGATAATGTGCCCCTTAGATCTCTCTGCTTCCCATAGTACGGCCCACTTCTGCACTGAACCTTTATTTAACTCAAAGTATTCTATGATAGCTGAACGGAGCTCAGCATTGAACACCGCGTCCATCAGCGCCTGACCTGGGAACGTCCACTGCCTTTCGCAGCCCTCTGGCCTAGGGATCCTACCCTTGAGAACCACCGGGGAGTGGTCCGAGAGCGTTCTGGGAAGGTGCTTCGTCTCCCGGTACCAAGAAGTTAGATTTGGGGACACCAACCAGAAATCTTCACACGTACACCAACCCCAGCGAGTCACAAAGCTCCAATAATGCACAACGAGCTCGCGGCTTAGGATCAGAGGAGCCAGACGTATTATCTATTGTTGGGTCTAACAACAAATTAAAATCACCACCCATACAAATGTAGTCTGCGTCAAGCTGCAATAGTTGCGTGTGTAGGTCATGAAAAAATACTGGGTTGTCAATATTTGGAGCATACACACAAACAAAGGCCACCCGGTAGCCCATTAAGTGCCCCGATACCATCGTATAGCAACCCTCCCCATCGTTACGAACACTTTCCACCTGAAAGGGCAAACGCTTATGTAGCAACACTGCAGTCCCCCTAGCATATGTACTGTAATTTGCAAAATAACAATGGGGGCCCCAGGATGATGCAAAGCCAGTGGAGGTAAGTTTTGGCAGGTGCGTCTCTTGCAAAAAGGCGACATCTACTTGGTGTCGCTGTAGATACTGCAACACTTGCTTCCCTTTTCTAACATTATTAAGTCCCCACACGTTCCAAGTGATTAATGTAAGTTCCGAAAATGTGGTAAGCCTACCCCCGGCGGTCATAACAACAGTACAAACCTGATCGTGTGTGTGCGTGACAACAAGAACTAGTCTCATCATGGTGTACATTTAACTCTGTGCGCAATAGAACCCCCATGAAACTAATCTTCCCACCCCGCACCCCCACCCATCCCTGCCCAAACCCAAGCAGGGAAGATCCCCATTAACAACCCTGTAGAATGTAGCATGGGAACGTAATATATAGCAATAAGGAGTCAGTTTCACGTACATTCCAACCGAAATAGAAGATTAAAGGTGATACAACACTAGGGGCGAGGCAACACCACGCCGCACTCCCAATTATTTAGAATCATAAACATTAACAGTATATGCAATAGCCCTAACTGCAATAAAGTATGGAGAAAAAAAGAGTAGTTTTGTGTACAGGATACAGTACCATAATCATTCCGATGAAAAAAGTTCACCACTAGCTACCGATCTGCTGTGCGATGGGGAGCCCCTAGTTGGTTCTTTGGCCTTTCCGCTGGAATTTGCTTTATTGTCTTGGCAAAAAGCCTGGACCACCGCTGGGGTATCAACGATTCTGGACCTGCCATCCACATCCACCCGGAGGCGCGCCGTGTATATCATACCATAACGCAGGCCCAGATTACAGAGCGTGGCCTTCACTCCAGTGTACTTTCTTCTCGCCTCCTGGGCCATAGCTGTGAAGTCAGGGAACAGCGCCAAAGTAGAACCCTGCCAGGTCATGGCGCCATTTTCCCTAGCCAGTCTAAGCACCATGTCCCTGTCTCGGAAGTTCAGCAGGCGGGCGATAATAGGCCTGGGAGGACACCCCGGATTGGGCCTAGGGCCTAGGGCCAAGGGAACGATGTGCCCGCTCTACTAAGAAGGTGGGAGTGAAAGCGTCTTTGCCTAAAAGATCAGTAAGTAGTTTTTCAACAAATAAGCCCATTCACCCCACGTTGGTGGACTCCGGGACCCCTAAAATGCGAATGGCATTGACCTTGCTGCTCACTTCCACGTCCTCGTTCTACAAGGCAACTGACTTGAGTATTTTCTCCATCCGATCAATTCTTTTCGTGGACTGCGCAGTGCCATCTTCCAAATCCGACACCCTCCCTTCTATATTGAGGGAGTGATGTGCATTGAGAAAGAGCTAATAGCATGTGCTTGAAGCATTCTAATATCCCCTTGACTCACACAGAGATAATGCTTTTGTCTGTCAGGAAGGACTGTGTTTACGTGATCTCTTGGTGGTGAATAGTTGGAATCTTGCAGTTCTTGTAGTTCTAGGTAAATAATAATAACAGGAGACTGCTGTTCAAGGGAACACCCAGCTTCCTGGAGGAGAGGGAAGATCACAGGATGTCAGGAAGAAGTTGATAGAAATTAAGTGGGTTACAGAGACTGATGGGGTCATGACGCAGATGATTTAATTCTCAAATGACTTGAGCATTAAGAAATTGAGCAACAGCTAGAGTCGCAGCCAGAGGTTTTTGATTGGGAGAGAGATTATATCTGGCAAAGCAGAAAAAGATTGGCGTGCCATCAGCATAAAGATGGTATATGATTTCAAAGGAGGGATCATGTTGCCATGAGTGGTGGTGCTTCACCTAGCCCCTACATTGCCCTAAACATTTCCTGCTTCAGCACCGGGATACCCTTCCGGAATAAAATAACATAACATGGATATCTGATATCCTGCATAGGCATCTGACTTTGTGCCTCTTGCTACATGACTTGTTTGGTGACCTGAAGCAAGCATTGGTCTCTTGGTATCTTGTTGTAAGGGAGATTGTCAGATGGGTTGTTAGTCACAGAACAGGTCCCTGCCTTCTAGATTATCTTTTGATCTTAGCTTGGACAAACAATGAGCTTAGCCTTGCATGACCTGGCGGACAGTGCAGATTAAATAGAACTGCTCTACTCTGCATAAGAAAAAGCAGTCTAACTTAACAGAAAAGGATACGGAGAAGCATACTGTGTTGACTGACAGGTGGGTGGATAGAAACCAGTGGCAAGTCAGTCACATTTGATGTGGGGGTGAGAGAGGGTACCCTATGTCTTTTTGGTAGTGATTTGATCGCCCTTGGTTTAGCACTACATGGTTTTACTAATATCAACCATGTTCTGCATGAGAGTTTCTGATGGGATGCTTTGCCTCTGAAAGTGCTACTTACTATCCAACTCTGCGTGGTAAGAGGGTGAGTGTAAAAGAAATGAATGGGTGTGATTGGGGGATGTGTGACTAGTAGTACTTAATCATTAAATTATGTTTTTTCTTCATATGGTGCAAACTGTACTCATGAGAACACTTTGATGGTGTCTGCGATGAAGGTGAAGCAGATGAACAATCACGTCACGCTGGCAAGACTGTTGGATGTTGCCAAAGAAACATCATTCAGGTAAGTCGGTGACTAGAAGGTATACCAAATCTGTGGGCCTCCTGGGAAGCATCTTGGTATACCCTCTAGGAATCCGGATCTAGTTCTTAATCTTTCAACAAGAGGAGCATAGGGTCAGATTATAGACATACTCTTTTTTCCCTCCTAGGTGGACCAGGAACTTCAACAACCGTCAACTACACATGTTTAGCCAGGGACAGCTTATAGCTTTATGGTAGCTTGCCTTGAGCTAATGCCCTCACTGAGGTGCTTTTGGTGGCAGGAGACCCACAGCACCACTTTGTACAGTTAGTTCAAGGCAACCTCCCTCTCGTTTTGTGTCTCCTGGCTGTGACAAGAATGTTTAGTACAGGGACAGGTTGTAGGCACACTCTCTCTCTTTTTCCCCTTCTAGGTGGACCAGGCACTTCGACAACCACCAACAGCACATGTTTAGACTAGGGAAAGTTTGTAGGTACATGCTTTGCAGCTTGCCTTGAGCTAATGCCCTCACTGAGGTGCGTTTGCTGCCAGCAGAGCCACAGCACCACTTTGTACAGTTGGTTCAAGGCAACCTCACTCCTGTTTTGTGTCTCCTGGCTCTGCCATGAATGTTTAGTACAGGGACAGGTTGTAGGCACACTCTCTCTCTTTTTGCCCTTCTAGGTGAACCGGCCACTTCGACAACCATCAACAACACATGTTTGGACTAGGGAAAGTTTGTAGGTACATACTTTGCAGCTTGCCTTGAGCTAATGCCCTCACTGAGGTGCGTTTGCCGCCAGCAGAGCCA
Source organism: Calotriton arnoldi (assembly GCA_963921515.1). NCBI lineage: Eukaryota > Metazoa > Chordata > Amphibia > Caudata > Salamandridae > Calotriton > Calotriton arnoldi. Next base: position 2,017,453 of record CAWUFW010001825.1, on the reverse strand, counting down.
CAGCACCACTTTGTACAGTTGGTTCAAGGCAACCTCACTCCTGTTTTGTGTCTCCTGGCTCTGCCATGAATGTTTAGTACAGGGACAGGTTGTAGGCACACTCTCTCTCTTTTTCCCCTTCTAGGTGAACCGGCCACTTCGACAACCATCAACAACACATGTTTGGACTAGGGAAAGTTTGTAGGTACATGCTTTGCAGCTTGCCTTGAGCTAATGCCCTCACTGAGGTGCGTTTGCCGCCAGCAGAGCCACAGCACCACTTTGTACAGTTGGTTCAAGGCAACCTCGCTCCTGTTTTGTGTCTCCTGGCTCTGCCATGAATGTTTAGTACAGGGACAGGTTGTAGGCACACTCTCTCTCTCTTTTTCCCCTTCTAGGTGAATCGGGCACTTCGACAACCATCAACAACACATGTTTATAGGCGTGGCACTGTAAGTGCTCCATTGTTTCGTTAGAGTTCCCTGGCCTCCCTGGGCCGGGTTTGTACATGTTTATCTGGCCAAATAACATTGTTCAGTTTATGCAAACGGGCGTAAAAGCGCAGTAGGTCCACTTGCTATTATTAGGCCCCTCCGCGTCTTCTGCGTCTTCTGCGTGCCGTTCCAGGATGCACATTCTCTCTGTGAGGTCCTCTACATTAGGGTTCAGTGCCTTCTGTTCTAGCTGTAACTCACTCAGAGAATTTTCAACCATATCCATCCGATCTGCTAGTCAGGGAGACCGGTAAGGTACTGAAAAGGAGATAGGTTTCATTCATTAGTGATATTCCAAGGTCAGTGTTTTATGAATCATGATCATCAAGGCGCCGCACCCCTTTCATCATATTATGTAGATTTTGACTACAGATTTTTATTTGTTCCCAGTGGACTATTGCCTTGTTACTTCTCCCAGCTACTTCAGCTCATCTACTGATTGATCAGAGCATGATCTGTCATGCAAGGTTAGGGGCTGGTCGAGAATTTCTATCAGAAGTGTCCATGTCTGTATCAAACAGTGAGGCCCAAAAACTCTCCAGCAGGCCTAGGTCGTCATAATATATTGTCTTGTTGACATGACTGATTAACATTGATTTAGGGTTTTGCAAGCCATATTAGATGTCCATCGTCTAGAGACAGGGCTGTTGCTTCAGGATTCTTTTGTCTATGCACAGTTTCCTGTGAGAATTCTCTGAAGGTGAATATTGGCTCCATGGCATCTGTGGGTCTTCAGATGTGGCTCTTGGCTGGGCTCCCTTTCATACTGCAGGTAGTCGTCCTGCTTAACACCAGCAAAAGGCAGGTGTTAATACCGCGGCTTATCGCCTGTTTTTGGTTCGCATCGCAGATCTGGCAGTTCATTGTGAAAGTGGTGTTGTGGTGTTTTCGTGAGTTTTTGCACGGGAACGCCTACTCTGCATCTCATTAGGGTTAGTTGGTGGTGTCACCCATGGAGATAAATTTTGCGGCAGTTATCGCGGGAATACTGGTGATGTCTGCTGTTTGCACCCGCTTGTGAATGGGGCATTAAATCTATCTCCACTTTTGATGCGTTAAGGTGGCGATAACTTGGCGATAATTCCTTGTGAATATGCCCCTTAGTCATTTCTGCCTGCAATTCGGCCCTTACAATCTCTGGAGGCAGTCCTTTAGAGTTTGACCGCACTGTACCTGTTAACAGAGTTTTGTTCTCAAGAAGCTTCTCCGCTAGACTGACACTTGTGTAATAGTTGTCAGTCATTAGATGATACCCTTTACCTAGTAAATCACACGAGCGGTGAAGACTCATCACCTTGTTGAACACAAACCCCTTTTCTGTTCCTATTGTTTTATCCTTCCCAGAATATAAATCTACATGAAGGACATAACTGTTACTGCTGTCACAGAGAGGTCAGGAGAGTCGAAGAGATACAGGACATTGTACAAAGAGGTACATGAGAGGTGAAATTGTAGAGTGAGAGTACAAAAAGACAAGGTGGAGCTGCAGGAGAGGTGAATTGGATGTGGGAGCAAATATGGTGCCTGCGAAAAGAGACTGGTTTGAAAGTGGAGTTACAAGTGGAGAGTAGGTCGTGAAGGGAGACGTGTTTGAACAAGATCGCATGACAGAGTGGGATCTAGTGGAGTAGAGAGTCAATCATGGTTCCGTGCTCTGAGTTAGTGCACTCAGCTTTACCTGACCTAAATAAACACGATCCTGGCACAAGTACTTTTTGAGCTCTGTTCTGCAACCCTCAGAAGATGTGGAAAACCTGAAGCAATTGCGAAAAGATTTTTTGTGATGTGTTGCGTTAGGGGTGTTTGCTAGGTATTTTTGGGGACACTATAGCTACCTTTGCTTGATTCGTATTGGGATATGGCTGACAATGTTTTCAACTTGACTTCACATGCCATAGGGACGGGTGGCATTGAAATGACATAGAGATTGTGTTGTACAACTGCAACGCCCTACCTTCACAGAGTAAGACTATTCCTGTCCCAGCCTCTGAAGGCTATCTCAGGTGATAAGGTCACCTGTGAACTCTTAAGTACCTGAAGCAAACTACTTTATCAATCGGCCCACTGTGATGTTGAATCTGTCCGTGGAAGTTTTTTGTGGGATTCTTTACAAGTGCCTGGTGGAGGTGCTTTTATCACCTCGAGGGAGTTGCATACCCGACTGATATATTGGATGATATTAACCAAATTAGAGGGGGTGGGGTGAATAACCTGTCTAAAACCTGGGTATTTAGCAGTATTGCAAAGGAAGGGTTCTCTATAGGGATAATCATTTGTCAACAATAGTCAACTTAGAAAAGTGTAATTAGAGGTCAAAGGTCAACAGACATGATCCCCGACACCATTTAAATCAATGAAAACACTAGTATTTATCAAGACAATTACAATAATGCAACACTAGTAACAAATGATCCAAGGGTAGTGCAATAACGACCTTGATACACCTAAACAAGTATAATTAGAGGTCAAAGGTCAAAAAGCATGACCTCCCCCAACACAGTAACTAAGTAGAATGTAAGTACTCATCATTACAACTCCAATAACGCATCATTTGTAACAAATTAACTAACAGTAATGGATTAATGACCATGAAACACTTAGAACAGTGAAAATAGAGGTCAAAGGTCAAACCACATGACCCCCTCCCACAAATTTAATGAACAACAATGTAAGTACTTATCATTACAATTCAAACGCTGCAACACTTGTAAAAAATGATCTCACCATAATGGAATAAACACCTTAAAACACCTATAATAAGTGCAAATAGAGGTCAAAGGTCAAATATTATAACCTCTATAATAATTTGAACAAGGAAAAAGATAGTACTGTGCATGTCAAGTCAAATAATGCCACACTTGTTGAAATTGATCCAAGGGTAACAGAATAAAAAGAAAAAAAGGTTAAAAAATGTGTATTTAGGGGTCAAAGGTCACGTTTTTTTCACCTCTTATAAAATTTGAACTAGTTGACCTGTGAGATCAGACAATGACCTTTCCAAAGAGACCTCACTTTGCAAAAACAATTTCACTGTTACAAAGATACATCCTTTGCACACTTCCAGGAGCTACCATTTAGGGTCAAAGGTCAAGGACTGTGACCTTCAGGAGTCTATGCATGAAATCATATGCCAACTATTCACAAAATATGCATCACTACTGTGCATAAAAGTCAGAAAATACATTTTGAGATGTTGAACATATCTCCAATAACAAGATTGAGATCATTATATGAAAAACATCAATAGACGAAACAGCATGTCGGCCATTTTGTAGTTTGTAAAGTGCTGTCAAAAGCAACAAAAGTATGTATTTTCATATATTTACTAACAGTAGTCTCTGAAACATCCATTTTACTTCCGTGAACAAATTCTGCTAGGCTTATAACTTTAGATTCTGCACAACAATAGAAAAACATGAAAAATTTATGTGCCGTATATATATGTGATAGTATGACAAAGAGCCATAAAAAACACAAAAAACTAAATGAAAATCAAAATCTGCCTTTTTACCAGGTGAGCAAACAGACTAATAAATATTTCTGCGTATCTGCTTTTGGAAAACACTATTTTTTTTATTACTCTACCAACGCGGTCATTTACACTTATCATTTTCACAGTCACCTGGCGGCCATCTTGAATTGTGTCATGTGACTTCAGGGTGTTTTATAAATGTATGTTTTATATATAAATTAATAATACAAGAAGGACTGAAACCAAAAATATATAGTTTCCCAACATTATAATCATAATTACACAAATTACAGCATGTTAAATCAAAGCACTCCAAAAAGTCATTAAATGGCTTGGCACTGAAGGATTTTCAATGGGCACTGCACGTGCTTTTATGTACCACTTCATACTAACTTGCAACCTAGTGCTGCGCCCAGTGTTTATTTGCAGCCTGTGTCTTGGTAGGCACAGGCTTATTTATTTAGCTGTTTTTTATGACCAGCCAATGCCAGCTTTCACAGTATATATTGGACTGCCATTTAAATACAAGTCTCCCAGCTGTCCAATATGACAGCAATGTGCTGTATTCTCATGTCCTCACAGAAACCCAAAAAGGGCGATAAACCACTCATTACCTCCCTCTGTTCACATGTGTACCTTCGGACAGACAGTTTGAGCAGCTGCTAACTCTCTCTTGCTGGCGCTGGGACTGAGCTCAGTTCATTCTATTAAAAACCAGGCATTCCAAGCCAGTCAAAATCTATCGTTTGCAGTGTGATAAAAGGGAGGACGCTTTTATTTTAGCAGTTAACCCCTACAGCACCAATTACTCATATAATGTGAATGCCTTTTAATATTTAATATCATGTATCTAAGGAGAGTCAAAACTACGCCACATCAATGATAAATTTAGCTTAGCTTTCTAATTTTTTAAATTTTATTATTAACAACTTTACATGGTGTATACACTATTGACATATTAAGTTTACTTGAAATTTCATTATTAAGTGCTATGCCATTTGAGTGTTGCAACATTTTGCACAGGAGCCTTTTGAAACCCTAGGCCTGTGTGCGCGTTTTACTGCTACTTTGACTTGGCATATGAAACTACTTTCCAAGCTCTGAACTCCTATTTTTCTACATATAAGATACCCCTAAGATGCTAGGTAGCTGATAGGCAGTACTAACAAAAGGTTGGGCATCTATTTTAATTTTTTGTTATGTCCTAGTTGGGTAAAACACACAAATTGGTTTTTCTCTGTGAGGCATACTTTTTTTTCCTATTGAGTGCCTTTTTTTAGGTAAAGTTAGTTTTAACATTACTATGTTAAAATTATTATTATTTTTAGTATTATATAGCTCTAGCTATACCCAAAGGTATCAAAGCGCTTTATTTGTTATGAGATAACATTTAACAAGAGGTACATAAAACATGAACAATCCTTAATACATCAATTATGTACATAAAAACACAAAATATCTTCTCTGAAACATAGGACAATGTATGCAAAGTCCATTCTCTTCTAATATGGAATGCTTGGCATTTCTGCCTCGATTTTTAATTCTAATTTTTACCATTCTGGGAATATAATAATTGAAGTTTCACACATCTATACTTTGTTACAGCTACACTTTCCATAGTAGCGCGCAACTACTTAACATATTTTATATAATTTATATTCTTACCTTTATTTGCAGAGCTATCTGGTGATGATTTGTTTTGAACTTTTCTCTCCTGCCAGTTTTTAAACAACTTTCTAGTGGGCTTACCATGATTTTCTCCAAGATCCACTCTCATGAAATGTGCTTTTTACTCATAATGTGCACTTACACCCTGAAAGATAAATACAAAATGTCTCCTACAAGGGAAAAGTTGTTAGGTAGTGGATAGAATGAGTTAAAAAGAGGAAAATCAACAGTTATGGACCAGCCAGAGACATCACATAAAACCATTTTGCTTCTCTAATGCAGAAATGCTTAATTTTTCATATAATTCAAAGAAACATTTCAAGGAAACATAGTGGATCAATACACTATTTAAATGCAGTCATTCATCCATGACATACTATGCATATTTCAAAATCATTTCCCTGTGTTCCGGTGCAACCCGCAAATCAGAAGCTCCACTCAGTATATTCTGGGAGGGTTTCTTTTTCTGGGGAAAATCAATACCCCATCCTGGCACAGGCTCTTCTGCAGTGGACCTTATAAGCTCCCTAAGGGCCTGCCACTTGTCAATATTTATTGACATAAAGTAGCTAAGGGGCCCATTAGGATGTCGGGCGGAAGCACTACCGCCGTGCTGGCGGATGCAAAAACCACCAGTTACCGCCTGCACGCAGCAGTCCACACGCCCGCCCGATTACGATGCGAAAAGTCAGCCAAACACCGCCGGCAAGCCAGCGACACCGTCCGCCATCAAAGTGCGCCCGTACACGTAGCGGCGCAGCACAATTGACACACACCGTCCGACGAAACACGTACCGCCCGGCGTACAAATTACGATGCCGCACACAAACTGAACCCACGGCTAAGAGACACCGTACGTCAAACCGAAGCGGTAACACGAACGCCGAGCACGGACACCGAAGAAGCGGCACCCCCGAGCATGAATCCAGCACTGCAGGCCCTCCCTATGCTCTATCTGATGCACCACCAAGGACGCAACGTACCGCGAAGACGCAGGTAGGCACACATACAACAAGTGCACGCAAACAGCGCACACAGTGCAAGGGCGTAAAAAGCGGACAACCCCCCACCCCCGCGTGTACACGACACATCTACCATAGCATCCACATATGACACACAGGCCAAATTGTAACTTCTCGTAACACATGTGTACACACCACCTAGGACTAGGAACCAACCACCCCGTCACGGCCCCAAAGCGGCGATGACGCTGCCACACATGCGCACAACGCAGAGGCCAACCGCAGCGCCATGCATGCGTCGCACACAGACACAGGGACACAACCAAGCAGCACACACACCAGCCCCACCCCGAACGCACATGACACGTGACAGGCCTGCCACAGACATGTCCCCAACGCCCAATTCACGGACAACACCCAACGTCACACAACCGACGCACACATGTCAGTGAAGTCACGCAACAGCAGGACACACCCCAGTGCAACAAACATGGCGAAGCACACAGCGGCGGCAACACCAACTAGGAGAAGCAGGGCCCCTTCGGGAAGAGGAACGCCAGTACCACACTGAAACACCCATACCACCCTGCACATATGAACAAGACATACAAAACGGAACACCAAAGAGCCCGGGGACCGACAACAGGTGGCCCAAGAATAACACTCACACACAAGGCCCAACGCAGAGCGGAAAGGCAGCCTGCCGCCCACACAAGGGAGAGCAGACAGCACTGAATGACCTTCCATTCCAACTCCGAAACCACAGCCCTACGAAAGAAGCCGGTGAATACAGCCATTGTCCAATAAAAGACCAACACAGGCATGCAGAGGAGACCGACCACAGGGCAGATAGCGCATATCACAGAAGAACACAACGGACGGGAAAGAATAAAGAAAACACTCCCCCATGTCGGCCCCATGCAAGTTAATTGGAAGGAGTCACACATCACTGACCTTGAACTGTCTGAGAAGCATGTGGGATGAGGGCCCGTGTCCTCCGCACAAGCCAACAGAACACAAGTCCTGTCTCCCTACGACTACACAGAGCTCACAGCAACCTCGGAGCGTGTACATTGCAGACTGCACACACAGCCGGAGCACGCCACCACAACGCACCGCTGCAAAATGGCAACCGCAACACACCTACCCAACTACGCCGAACAGGTCAAGCTGTACAAAACCAACCTGATACATATATTGGGATGCGAACTCCTGTCCCTGCTGAACGTAAGTTACCGACTGACTTACCGCATCACATTGTTCAGCTGCGTCATACCCGTCTTCTACTGTCGGAGGTGTCCCTACCAGCATCCCGTGGAGATGTGTCTCTCCAACCCGGCATGTCTAAAGGCGGACCTGCTAGTACTACTCCTCCCTCTGGACGCACACGACAGGGCCTGCTCTGCCTATGGGGGCATGGCGTATGTGGCCAACATCGCACCCGCACTGAAATGGGACCACTGTGCCTCCACACGACGGATCATCGAGCACAGCTACATCGAATGTCACCCAGCATGCCCCATCATGGTCCTCCAAGGGACAACTTACGAACAACACCTTGACAGCCACCATCCGCTACATTGGCTGGCAAACATAAACACCACCAATGACATGGAAGCCCTGCTGGACGGCATCGCATACCTGACAACCTGTAAATTCGTCGGACCCCAACGCAGGTTCCCCGATTGACCTATGATGTCCAAGCCCGCAGCCATGCTTAGCTTCCGCACGGACTGGCCAGTCACCACCACAACAGCCATACCAAACGACCGGCAACAATTACCACACCATCAACGACATCGCCATGACATCGGATATGACCGGGACATGCACACTGTTCCCCATCACATCCAGGAACACCGCATGCATCGTGGGAGGCAGTGGCATGGGGTCTGTGTATCGCACCCACATGGACGGAACTGCACGAACAACCAGGACACGACATGGATCCAGCGCCCATGGACACACACACCGCTCAGTGGACATGAATAGGTCGCCTGGAGTCTGTGGGTGCTGCACCCCTCCCACCCCCGCCCCGGGAATCCCATACCAGGACCTTTGCACGGACGACAAGTGCAAACAACAACAACACGACCCCAGTGACTGTGACATGTCCAGTAACCACCACATTGCAACAACAAGTGGCACGCCGCTGCATGCACGCAAGCACATGCCCTGATGTCATCTCACATGCACGCGTGCATGAGGAACAACCGCAGCAAACCTGTCACATGGAACTGAGATGGACTGTGCCCATGATGCCAAGCGGTCTGGTAGGCTACTTGTATACCGTCTGTGTCAAAGTCCGCAGCTCCGCAGCTATACGTAAATGTACATTAGCACAGCCTTGGCCAAGCAGATGTAACTCTGAAGCCCACATCCCACATGCAACAGCCAATCACATGTAACCCCACACCCTATCCCATTTGTAATCATGCTCAGTATATCCTCAACATGTATTCCGCTGCCAGTAGTGTCCACTATACTGCATCACAGAGGACAGAAGACTCAATATAATGTTTGAAACCAAAACTGTCTCCGCTGACTCATTTCACAAGTACGAATGAGAGAGGATGAGAGTATGTGAAGTACACGGCAGTCGTGACATGACCATGTAGTCCACTGGTATTGGATGTCAACGCAAATGAGTAGCACAACTGTGGAAGACACACATGTGTCGTGTGAAGTCGTATGGACGCAGTGCTCAGGTGGGTGGGTGCGACGGGTAGATGCGCACATGCCAAGTTGGAGCACGCCGTGTTGGGAGGGGTCATGAACAGTACACCACCGCTTCCCTGGGCATTGTGAGAGGACACCTGTCGGGGGGAAGTGAACACGTGTGTGCACAGCAGCCGGGCACACGAACAATGCGGAACCAGGCGCACACGTCAGCCCACCCTCCGTGGACTAGCTGGATCCTGTTGTGCGCCCGCCATGCCCCTTGACAAGGCACACACAGCCCCAGTCGACCAGGTATAACCCCAACATAGTCAATCCGCACAGGCGATACAGGGCACGGGATGGCAGTGGAGCATGGTGTGTGAGAGGTCTCCTCGCGCTCCTCCTGGTCATATCACGCAGGCAATAGAACCTCAACGTGTAGCATGGCACAAGTCAAATGGAAGTGTAGGGGGACGCACCTCAGCACGAGCAGCACTGACGTCACGGGAGGTGGCTCGCACCATCCCATCCATTGCCCATTATACCAACCACGCCACATGCCATTGCGACTAAGTGCAAGCGCGTGCGCCACCACCCCGAGCCCTCCCCAGAGAGGCCAAAGAGTGAATGTGTGGGCCATCAGTCACAGACGGACGCGGCCTGGCCGCAAGGGCAGCCACAGCCACTGGGTGTCGCAGGTGGCGGATCCGGAAGGCGAAGACTGTGATGCATAGTCCATGCAGGCCGGGTCTCCATTTGGGGCACCACGCAGGTGGACGGCGTCCCGCCACACATCATACCCTGAGACAGCCCACTCGTGCAACTGGACCCACACATACACTCCTTGCCCTCTCTGGTGCGAGCTTGGGGCTGCCTGTGCAAGCGCTAGCCTCGCAGGTGCACATGCATATTGGGGGAGCGAGGGAGGACATGAGGGCTGGGGCGAAGATGACTGTATCACTGTCAGTGAGTACAAGGGATGACCCAGATGTGGAAAGGAAGAGACGTGTCCCGTGTGTACTGCAACTAGTCGCCAATCCAACTACCCCCCATGTCCGGAATGTAAGCCCGCACCTAGGACCGCCCATCCGCCACATCGAATATACCACCAGCACAACAACCTTCCCATTCGAAACACTGACTGGGGGTGGCGACCAGTGAACAAACATGTGTAGCCTACCCACGCGTACATGTGGGCCCTCCATGATCCATGTCACCTGCGGCAAAGTCATGACATGCGCAATGAGGGAAGTGAGGTGAGCTGTCCGCCCCACGCACAGAAGGTGCATCAGCTCCACAGACCCAGCAGCGAGTCCAGCAGGGGTCACATGTGCAGGGGCAGCTGTGCCTGGTGTGAAGGCACATGCACATGGACAGCACATCGACCAATGTGTAGTCTGCCCACATCTACAGTCCATCATCATGCGGACCTAGGAATTGTACACAGGGCAACACATCTTAGTGGGTGCACCCACCGTGACCAACAATGCGCAATCATCGACGTACCCGCCCTGTGCATGGCCCCCCACCCAACGGAGGCACATCCAGTGCCACCATCCCACACACACAAGCCTTCCACGGAACATGCTGTGTCCAATGGTCAGTACAGAGTCAGCGCCCATCTGGTGGATCCTGAACAGGAGACACATGCACACACATGATAGCTCCCACTATGTACGTCTGCCACCTGGCACGTGCAATGTAACCTCTCACCTGTGACGTGTGACTGCAAGCACACAGCCGTCTTGGCATGGGGCTGTCAATGTGGACACCTGTCAATGTTTCGGGAGGTGTGATCCGTACAGTGCTGTACATAGGGTGCAGTGCTGACACCTACTACTGTCTCATATCCCCTCGTGCCACAGGTCCCACTTGTTTTGGCCGCTCAGCCTGTGCCCACATCGTCGTCGTCGTGTGCCATACTCATCCAGCCTCGGAAGCAGTGCCATGCTCAGCAGACATTCATGTTGCCGTGGCGTTGCCGCTTGACGAATATGCAGTCAGTCCCCATCAGCACGCCCCGCAAGTCATTGGGGCCCAGATCCCCATGTGCATGACCATGGCAGTGGTTTGCATCACTAGCCATTGCCATTGGTGAGAGACCTGTGTAAGTGTATTGTGGCCGTGCCGTCCTTGCTTGACAGCTGGGCTGTGACTCATGTGCTTGCTCAGTCATGTCAGTGATGTGAATGCGAAATTGCTATGTGTTGTGTTGCTCTGACATGTGTCCACTGCCATCTTCCCTAGGCGGAGACCGAACATTGACCGCCCATACCAATTGCTGGCGGACATGGAGGATACTGAGGTCATAAGGAAGTTTCGGCTGGACAGGCCAACCCTGCATCGACTGTGTGCCATGTTGGAACCCCATCTCCGTCCCCGCAGGGTGTATCCGACAGCATTCACCCCCACGGCTAAGGTAATGGCCGCCATGCATTTCTTCGCCACTGGGTCATTCCAGCACACAGTGGGCAGTGGAGGAGGGATGTCCCAGCCCATGTTCAGCAAGGTGCTGAGGGATGTACTGGCAGCCATGATGCTGTACCGAAACAGGTACATCAGATTCCCCAGGGCTCGTGAATTGGCGGCAGTGAAGGGTGCATTCTATGCCCTTGGCAGGATCCCACACGTCGTTGGTGCCATTGATTGCACACATGTTGGCCTTGTTCCACCACAGGCCACTGAGCACCTGTACCGCAACAGGAAGCACACGCACTCCCTGAATGTGCAAGTGGTGTGCCTTGCGGACATGGTGATAACCCACGTGTGTGCAAAGTTCCCAGGCTCGGCCCATGACGCACACGTAATGCGCAACAGCATCTTGCCACGACTGATGTCCAATCTGCAACAGGATCGTGGCTGTATTGTCGGTGAGTATGTGGAGTGGTGTAGCGTGCTGGTTGTGCGATGCTGTCCCCTGTCCAGTTGGAATAGCAACGGTTCTCTGTGTCCCTCACACCCAGGTGACTCTGCGTACCCGAATGGGGCATGGCTGCTCAGTCCATTGAGGAATCCTCGCACCCCAGCAGACGATCGCTACAATGAGGCACATGGGAGGACCAGACGTGTGGTCGAGCGTACCTTTGGCCTCCTCAAGTCCAGGTTCAGGTGCCTGGACCGCACCGGGGTGCGCTGGCGTACTCCCCACAGAAGGTGTGCCAGATAGTGGTGGCGTGCTGCATGCTGCACAATCTGGCCATTCGGAAGCAGATCCCCCTCATTGTGGATGACGGAGATCAACCAAGGCCCCAGCCCGCAGACCAGGACAGCTCGAGTGAGGAGGACAGCGGAGAGGAGGAAGCTGGGAATGTGCGCCAGCAGCTCATCGCCCGCTACTTCACTTAACGGTGAGTGTCCATGTACGACGGCTGATGTGTCTGTATTTGTGCAGGTGTGTGTGTGCTGTGTCAGGGTGGCCTTTTGTTCACTGCGTGCTGTGTGTCAACGCTCCATGCCCAGGTTAGTATGCCACTGATGGTGGCTGTGGCATTGTGCCCTATTGCTCTGTGCGATGTGTGTACATTGCTTGTAGTTGTTGACATGTACTGTGTGATGGGTGTGTGACACACTCATTGAATGTGCTCCTGTTCTGTCTCCCACCCCTAGGTCCCTACAGGCCCTCCGGTTCCATTGCCATGCCACGCATCAGGTGCCGTTCCGCTCAAGGTGGCCGTTGTATTCCGTACAATTAAAACACAGGGCACAGACAGCAGTTTGTGGAAGAGGTGCATTTATTTCAAACTGTGACATGTGATTGTGTGTAAGGTGATGACAAAAGTGGTGCGTGCAGTGACAATGAGTTGTCGGTCATGGCTGCGTGATGCTCAGGGTGTACCCACTGGTTCTATGTCCATAGTCCAACACACACATGCCATCCAGATGGCTGTGTGGAGTGGGATCGTAGTCCAAGTCAATGCAGTGGGTGGTCAAGGAAGGCTGGCTGGCTGCCTCACTTGCGTCTGGAGCGTGCGAAGTCCTCCCGGGAGATCTGTTTCCACTTCGGACGGCCCCTTCCACGTTTGCGAGGGGGTGCCTGCTTGCGACATGCTGGTGGTTGAGGTGTGCTCACTGGCTGTGGACGCAGGGGAACTGGACACTGCTGCTCGACCCTGCGCCCCGGCAGGTGGTGGCGGAGGGGGAGCTGCTGTCCCTGGCTGTGACCTCACCGCCACCACCAGCTGGCCCATGAGGTCCACGAGTTGGCCCATACGGGCGTCCATGGACCTCAGCACCCCCAGCACCTCACGCGTGTCTGTAGCTGACCTGGCCCATTGTCCTTGGGCCTCTTCATAGGCCCCAAGGACTCTGGCCATTTGAGGCAGGGCATGGCTCCCAGGGGAGGCTGGCGTTTCCCTGACCCTGCTCCTCCTACCAGTCCTGCTGCCACCGGCCTGCCCACTAGCCACATTGCTCACCACGGTCCTCGCCCTGGCTCCCAGGGTGGATCCAGTCGTCCGGGCCACCACCTGCGCTGGGGCTGGGACCAGCGAAGACGTGGTGGCGGTTGCGGCAGTGGTAGTGGCCGCAATGACCGTGGGTGTGGCCGCAATGACCGTGGGTGTGGCCGCAATGCCCGTGGGTGTGGCCGCAATGACCGTGGGTGTGGCCGCAACGACAGTGGCAGCAGGGGGCTGGGAATGTTCAGCAGCCCTGGATGATGGGTTGGTGGGTAGGAAGGGTCCTGGGGAGCGGCTGGGCCCTGCCACACTAGATGGGCCTGCTTGGTGGTCCGTGTCCGAAGAGGAGGACAGATCCTCCACATCCGTGTGTCCTCGTTGGGGGCTTGTAGGCTGGCTGTGCTGGCTGCTGTCTCCATCCCCAGCATCCAGCAGTTCGTCACCTGTGGAGAGAATGAGATTTGTTATTGTGTTGCACCTGGCGAAGTCTGTATTGGTTGTCTGACATTCTCCGTTCGTGCACTCTCGTGCACGTGTGTCCCGGAGGCGGGTGTGTGGCTGTACAATCTGTTGTTGTGTGTGCTTGGCAATGGGACTGTGTGCTGTGCACATGTGGCATGGGACGGATTGGCTATGCCGATGGGTGTGTTGCTGTGCTCCTACTTATTGTGACTCTGGTGTATGCGGGCTCCAGGCCCATCCTGGGTCTGGTTTGTACTTTGCTTTTGGGGTGCATATGGAACGCTTAGGAACGCATTTGGCAACATGGGGGTCATGCCCCAGGAACGCATTTGGGATGGAATATGCTTTTGGGGTGCAAATGGAACGCTTAGGAACGCATATGGCAACATGGGGGTCATGCCCCAGAAACGCATTTGGGATGGAATATGCTTTTGGGCTACATGCTGTGAGCCATGGGTGCCGAACGTGACATGTGTTGTGGCAGCATGACAGTGCATGGTCTGAGGTGTGTGCATGCCTGACATACCCTGCATATTTGCTGTCTGTTGTGATTACTGGACATGGCATTGGACGCATCGTTATGAGTGTGTGATGGTTGTGTGCCACCCGACGTATTGCAGTTGTCCCATCTCCTTTGTGTGCGTGCTGCCCTGTGCCATGTGCATCACTGCAGTGCTCGGGGGGGGGCCCATGTTGTGTGTTGTTGCTCACAGTGTGGCGTGCGCTTCATTGACTTCTGGCACATGGTTGGTCATGGGCATGTATCTTAGCGTGACTACTGTATGTGTGGCAGCTGTGCGGATGACATGCCTTTCATGAGACTGGGGCTGACGGATGGGATGGATGGTATGTTGTATGTGCATGGTGTGTCTGTGTGTTTGATGGGTTCAGTGGTGTTCGTGTGCATTTATGTTGTTCCGCTCTGTTGCGTCTAGTGTTGTTTGTCTTACATAGGCGTAGTTGTGGGGTGTGTGGTTGACAGGCAGTAGGGGCTACATGGACAGGACTTCAATGGTGTTTCGGTTGTGTGTGATGGGTTGCACAGTGGGTGCCGTGTGGTACTATATTCAGTGTGGCTTGTGCATGCAGACGTGGCTCCTTGGGTGTTGCTGTGTCTGTGATGGGTCATGTGGGGTGTGAGTCTGTGGTTCATGTCCGTGTGCACATTGTTCACTTGTTCGTGACAGTGGGCGGTGCTGCGTGTTCGTCTGCTACGTAACATGTCCCATGTGTTGGTCGTGTTATGGTCCTCATGCCTCCAGTAATCCAGCCCTGTCCAGTTTCCCACCTGCAGGTTGTTCGTGCGTGCACTGTACTGGATGCCACATGGTTCTAAGCGGGGGTGCTCCATGTTGCAGGTCTGTGGGGGTGGGGGCGGTGTTGTGGGTCGTGGTGGTGGCTGGACACCCACTGACACCGATTGTTGTGGACCGTGATGTCTACCTTTCGGCTGTCGGTGTGCACTGCGGTGGCTGACACCTGGGTGTGGGGTGTGGGGGATGCTCCTCCTTGCTGTGCTGTGGGACTAGGGGCCTGGTGTGTGTTGTACTTGAGCTGTCCACCCTCCCACCCACTGCACTTTGTGTTCCTGCCACTTACCTGTTACTTGTCGGTTAGTGCAGCTATGGCGGACACATGGGTGTGGTGGGTGCTCGTTGTGGCGCTTCTGGCATACTTGGGGACCTGTTGGTGGTTACGTGGCTGGCTGAGTGTACACATGCCCCCACGTATCTTACAGTTGTTAGGTTTGGGCTGTGTGTGGTGGTGTCTGTTGCATGTGTGTGTGATGTGTTGTGTATTGTGTGCTGGACATGGGGGTGTTTGTCCCTGGGAGCTGTGGCATGGTGGTAGTGCATGTGAGTACATAGCGGTGTGCTGGTATACATTAGTTTGTACTTACCAGCCTCCACTCCCCTGCTAATCCGGCGAGGATCTCCGGATGTATAATGACTCGCACCTTCTCCTCCCACGCTTTGAAGGTCTTGAAGAGCGCGGGATTCCCTCCGCCAGTGACGGCAGCCAGCTCTCTGTTCTTGCTCTCCTTCTTCTTGACCAGGCTCTTGACGTCATTCCACCGTTTGTTGATTTCAACTCTGTTCCTGGGCAGGGTCCCGACTGCATTGACCTGGTCTACGATCTGGTTCCACATTCTGTTTCTGGTGGCTGGTGGTGTGTGCTGGACCAGGTTCCCATAGATTTGTGGGTGCACCTTGATAATCTCGTCGACCATGACCGTCAGCTCAATGGGCGTGAACTTGGGCATTCTTTGTGGTGCCATGGTGTTTGTGGTGCTGGTGCGGTGTGTGTTGTGTAATGTGCAGGGGGTTTGTGGTGCCGGTGTTTGGTGGTGGTGGTGGTGGTGGTGGTGGTGGTTGTGATGTGTGCGTTTCTGTGGTGTGCTGCTGTCCTTGCTGTGTCACTGTGTCCTCTCCTCTCCTCTCTAGTTTGCAATGTTGCAAGGGGTTGTGGTCTGTGGGAGTGCTGCTTTTGTACTTACCTATGTGGGTGTGTCCTCATGGTCTGTTGTTTTCAGGTGTGTTGTGTCTGGTGTTCTGGCCTTTGTATTTTTTGTTTGTCCAGGGGGGTGTTTTCGGGATGTGTACTGTGCTTGTGTATTTGTGCGTGCCTTGCTGTGTGGACTTGTTGGCCATGTTGTGTGCGATTGTTTTTGTCAGCGGATGGTTTCTGTGCAGGGACGTGGGCGCCATGTCTTCTGCCGTGTCAATTCTCATCGGCGTTGTTTGCGCTGGTGGGCGGTATATTTGTGGTTTACCCGCGCTCATGGCGGTGCGATCGTAATTTCACGTGCGGTGTGTCGGCCGTGAGGGCGGGCGGTTTTGTGTTGTCGTGCGTGTTTCCGTCCGTGGCGGGCGGTTTGACTCCGACTCGGACGAGGGCGGGCGGTATCTTGTGTGGTTTTTCCGCCGATGGCGGTTTTCGGTTTGTGTAATCGTAATGGCGTGGTCGGTGTTCAGACGGTGTGGGCGGGCGGATTTTTGCCGCTTTCATGCCTGGTGGATTTTTTCACGCCCGGTATCGTAATGGGCCTTTTAGTTACTTATCAGTCCCCTGTTTAACTACTTCTTATATGTGTAGGTACACATAAATTATTCTGTAACCCAGGCTCTCCTGCAGTGGAAGCCACATATTAATTAATGTATTGATACAGAGAATATTTTAAAAAACATTCTCTACAGTCCCCTGGTTAGTTTAAATGCCAGTTAATGCCCCTTTTTATTAATACTATGTGTTAAATACACATTTGAAAGACTAAAAGGTCACTTGCAGCAAGTTAGTTATTTAGCTTACAGCTCACTTACCGACTGGTGACATCACAGTCCTCCAATGTCCCACTTTTTCTGACACCATTCTGATAGGGAAATTATGACACCCTCCCCAAGAGCAAATGAATGAAACTCAACAGACATATCAGGTTGCTCAGAAACAGAGCAAAATGTATTTATTGGTACCAAATGCATGCATCATTGTTGATCAACAAGGAAGAAGTCAGGTCTCCTGCCTTAGGGGCTCTCAGACTGCTTCTTCCCAGAGTGACTGGTTTCTGGGTGCTATATACATTTAGTAATGCCATGTCAGCGGAACTAGAATAAGGCACCAAGCCAAATATGGCTAACAGGGTTGTGCAAGATCTGCACCATGCCAATTATAAACAGCTAGATATGGGCAGACCAGAAAGGCTGGCTCAGCACTGTGTAAGCAACTTGCACAACCAGATAAGGAAACTATCATGAAGTCAGGACAAGCAAAGTGACCTCTAAGGGGGTTCAGAATAGCTGTTGAAGCTTGTCCAGTCAAGGTCAGATAGGAAGCCCTTTGGAGCTCCAGGCATCATGATAGTGTGATATATCTAAGCATGATATCTTTGAAGTGCATACACATGAATTTATATGGGCATATATATATATTTCTCAACAGTGAGTGTTTTTGTGTATTAGAGGAGTTTGTAGTTGGTGTTCATATTGAATGAAAACTGTGGGGTAAAGTTGGTTTACAATGTATATTATTTGTGTTGGTATGAGTGTCAGACTGGGTGTGTGTTTGTATTTTGAGATGGAATGTGACAGAGTGTACTAGTAAATTGTGTGTGAGTGAGATTTTGATGTGCTTGTGGAGTAGTGATATTGATGTAGTGAGTTCATATGTAGGATCTGAATGTGAAGTACTGGTGAGGAGTGGATGTTGAAAGGGAAAAGGAGTAGTGATGTGTATTGGAGGAGAGTGTATATGGCATGTGAGAAGGGATGAATAGGGATTAGACTTGGTAGGGGGAAGAGGTAGACTTTGTGGTTGAATGGAGTATAGGGAGTGTTTGTGTGTTTTGAGTAAAGGGTAAGGGTGCTATGGTAGGATGATATGAGAGAGGGTTGAGTAAAAGGGTGATGGAACTGGAATGGGCTCTGTTAGAAGTGCATAGAGGGTAGAGCTGTTTTTAGTATGAAAAGGGAAGATGCATTTGAGGAGGTTAAGGGTGGGTGTGATGTGTGTTAGTGGTATATTGGTGATGCGTGGGTTTGATAGTAGTACAGCAGAGATGTGGCTTGTGTGGAGTTAAGGTGCCAGTGTGTGGGAATTGGGTTAAAAGGGTATACAGATTTGTTTTATGGAATTGTGTAGTGTTTGGTGAGTGAGTGGTGTGAAATTAGTTTGTTTGTTGCAATTAATTAGGGTGTATCTGTTTAGAGTGTGTATGTTTGTGGCTATGGGTGGGATATGGTGGAGGTTGTTGATTTGAAAAAAGGGCAGCATTTCTGGCCCTAGTCCTAACCTGGCCTGAACAGGCCCAAACAGGCAATTGGCCTTGTCCTCTCTCTCCTTAGCCTTGACACCCGGGCTGAGACACCCTGGTGAGAGGGCTTGTAAAGGCTGGTGGTGAGGTCCGCTGACTCTCTCTCCACCTCTTAGGCTCACCTGCAGGCCCAACCAAGTTGTTGCCCAGCAACAGCCCAATGAGTGTACTTGGAGGAGGGGTTTATGCAACTTTCTAATCCACAAGCTGGGTCTGGAGAGCAGGTAATAAGAGGTGAAATGGGGAGGTAGGAGGCAGAAAAAACTGGGGGCCCGTTCCAGAAAAGTAATCTGAGACAAAATCCTAACTTTACAACTTTTGGTATTCACAAAGGACATTTAGGAGTAGTAAAGTTAGGATTTTGTCTCAGTTAAACTTAAGTTTTGGTCTTAAGTTAAACTTAAGACCAAAACTTAACTTTAACTGAGACAAAATCCTAACTTTACAACTTACGGTATTCACAAAGGACATTTAGGAGTAGTAAAGTTAGGATTTTGTCTCAGTTAAACTTAAGTTTTACTTAAGTTAAACTTAAGACCAAAACTTAAGTTTAACTGAGACAAAATCCTAACTTTACTACTCCTAAATGCCCTTTGTGAATACCGAAAGTCGTAAAGTTAGGATTTTGTCTCAGATTACTTTTGTGAATAGGGCCCTTAGTTTTTCAAGCAGTAAAGTTTTGTTAATGGCAGACAGAATTGCACAAAGATCACAAACTTTTACAATGTCACTTTTAGAAAATAAATCAAAGCACAGTTTAAGACCAAAACCGTTAACCAGGAGCTCTAAAAAAAAAACCACTTTGATTATAGTCAAGGAGCTCATAATTTTCTCAGATAACATCTTTGTAAAGAGAACACGGAGTCTCCTCTTCTATATTTGACTTTTGTGCCATCTTTGTGAGGATTTACAAGAATGCTACAACTCTCAGAATCAGAACAGAGTTTTAGGGAGAGTTTAATTTTATTCCTGAGGAACAGTAATAGGTTCAAAGGCTAATGGCAGTACATTATTTGGAGGGCTGTGTGTTATATACTTCATCAACAAATCTTTCTGGCAACTTCCATTCATCTGTGGTCACTGACACCTTCATGATAGTTGTATTGTGGTATTCCAATAATAGCCATTTGTGTTGGAATGTTTGCTACCACATTTCCGAAAGAGCGTTTGAGGATCACCAGGATTAAGAGCTATGTCCTAATGGCCATGATATGCAGCACATTGCATTTGGCATAACTGCAGGATGTCAGCTGCCTTCACTTTCTATCCTTGGTTTCTGCAGTTGAATTAATGAAGGCACATGGAGCTCAATGTGAGGATGTTTATCTCTCTCCATGTGGTGTGTTGCTTCCAACTTTGACTCTGCAATATGGAGTCAAACATATTGAGCATAACATCACAGGAATTCACTCTCAATGAGGCAAGGCAAGAGAGTAATGTGTTAGGTCCTGTGTGATACCATCTTTAGTGCGTTATTAATGTCCACACATGTGCCTTTATTCTTTTCCTGGTTGTACAGAGTGTATATTCATGTCATCACATCAGTGTGAAAACACAAAATTTCATTCAAGATGGCTGTCTCATGCCATGAGCCAAAGAGATGCTTGGAATACCCATAAAAACTAAGATGCAAATGACATACTAGCTCTATGCCTAAGTCTATGTGAGGTAGGCAAAGGCTAGATGGGCACCTTCTTTATGGCAAGGTATACAATGGAAATTTTCCTTTTGGTGAGCGGGGAGCTAGAGATGTTAGGTGTGAAGTGTTTGACACGGTAATTAGCTGTGTCACATTGTATCAGAGTATTTGTATGACTTGTCACTTGGGATACTTATGATAATTGATTGTATCTGCCATCACTCTATGAAAGAAGCATTTAGTATTGTATCAGAAGGCATAAAGTAGGTTAGTATAGATCAAATAGTATGGGCTAACATACTTTCTTGTCTGTTTATTTCTTGGGCATTTGTGGTAGAACTGTAGTGAGTCCCTTACATAAGACAAACTAAGTACACACACACAGTTCTGGATAACACAGGGTCAAATTCTCAAAAAAGTTTAAAAGAAATATCAATTAAGGCCTACTACTAATATTTTGCACACATCTTACTTGTTTTGTATTTCACAAACAATATCAGAATTACTTCTGGGAACTTGCAATAATCGCAGAGTTCAAAGAGTACTCACATGTATAAATATTTGGTCAGATGGAGTTGCAAAAAGTCCACATTTCCTCGTGTGGAAATGTTACATTGAAGTAAATTCATGCTTGCTACCATTTTTTAGTTTTTCATTTGGTAAAATATTGTCCCTATTGTAGAAAGCTTTCCCATTTTACCTCCACAAATATATGGGGAGTTACCTCTCCATTATCACAACAAAAATGAACTTATTCTTCTGCTTGACGAGAGTAGATCTGACCATGTAGAGGGTGAAAATATGCTTGAATAAGTTTCAATAAAACCCATATACATGGCAGGTGACCACACCCTAAAAGAAAAACAGCCCACAACTCTGTACGGATTAGAGTTCAAGGAAAAATATACCATGATGGTGAACGTTTTGATAAGCATAATTCAACATACTAATGCAAATTCACATTTTGAACTTACTCTCTTAAATTACTGCTTTTACAGTATGTGCAACTTGGGTGTGGGAGAAGTTTGAGAAGTTTGAGCTATCCACTGGCGAAAGTTTGCATTGACGTGTGCACCATTGAACAAGTTGCAAAAGGAGTTTTTGCAAAGTAACCTGCCAAAACAATATTTTGTATAAGTTATTTTCTCTGGAGTCAATGCAATTATGAGTGCAAAATTGCACCACCCTTAAAGCAATATATGTCATCTGGAAATGTTTGCACAAAATTGCATTAGTAGTGTGTTAACAGCATATAATCTGTAGAATCACAAGGCAACAGGCCTTCTCCATCTATGGACCCAAGTTCTGGAACAACATCCCCTTATCCATGAGGACTGCTCCAGTTCAGCTCCAATTTAGGAAAAAGTTGAAGACACACCTCTTGAGAGAACACTACTTTACGTTGCAGTACCAGTCCACTTTTGTTCTTATAAAACTAGCAGCCGACCAATTACACATCGGCTGTGACGTTGCCTTCAAACATGTACAGAATATATGCATACATACATGTTTGATGTATCATTATCCTCTATGCCGAGGCTCAACGGGCATGCTTGCCATCTATATTTGCATATATTTGTTTGTGCAATCATCTGCAAAATATCCATCTTAGGTAGGCTCTTGATGTTCATTATTTTGTGCTCATGCAATTGCGTGAAAGTTGGGGCTGTAGGTGATGCGTCTAATTTTAAGTCATGTTTGCTGTGTATGGAAGAAGGTGCCATAGTGCTCTCTCTAGATTAGGCTTGGTATAGGTGATCTTTTCAGGTGCAATCATACCTATCTCACTGATTTTGTTGAGTGAAGCACACTTCTTTGCCAAGGAGCAGTTATGTTGTTGTCCATCTGAATTAATTGTGTTGCTGGTATTGAATCTACAGTCATATGAAATCAGTCTTCTTTGTTTCGTACAGTTCTTGATCATTCATGGGTTGTTTTGTTGCTTTTGGGGTTATTAAACTTGTTTTTGACTTAGTTAAAGTGTTGTCCTTTTGCTTCCAATGTCCTCATTTAGAGAGGCTAAAAAATTAGGTGATTGTGCAGTTTTCAGATAATCACACCATGTTCCCATTGTGGACATTCCGGTTCATGGGGTATTACTGCTTCACGGAAATGCAGTTAACCTATATTACAACCTGCAATATGCTGGTGGTAACTACCGAGCATAAAATTGTGGAAAATGTAGAAAATATGATTACTGCAAGTTAGTCATTATTTTTGTGTGTGCAGCCACAGATTAGAGGTTTATTGTGTATACAATACCACAATTCTTACATCAAAGATTTATGCCTGACTTAGCATGCAGTGAGTGCCTGTTTCTATTGAAGCACCTAAGGTGTTTGTGCACATGGAGGTTGTTTTTGTGTCTTCATGTAAATGAAATAGTAATTGTTTAGAACATTAGCCCCATTTTAGCGATTGTTTTGTTTTTACATTCTCTCAGATAATTTTTTTCATTGGGACAATCTTATTAGTTTAAATATTAAGCTATTTGTTTGGTGTTAATTGTGATAATTCTTTTTTAAACCTATTTTGCCTTTAGTTAGTTATGTCTTCTAATTCCATTAATTAAAACACACCAGATCTTTCATATTTTTTCTTGCAACAACTTTGTAATTACTGGGTGACACTGTTGGTCAATTAGCTATTGTTTGTTCAGGAATGCACAAGCATTATTTTGCACATGAGCATCATAAGCAAACCTTCTCAAAATCAAAAGATCATTCATTCACTAGGTGTGAGGTTCAACGAGGGTAAGCAATATGCAATTACTGTGTGTAAACTTATAAATGTATAGAGTCATCTTTCTTGAGTGAAAATACAATCTGAAATGTATTTTGAGATACGTAAAAATTGGAACGCATAGTATGTAATATTTAGTGTTGTACACTAGGGAATTGTAAATAGTATGTTGTTAGATAACGATGCATTTTAGTAATTTATGTGTCTCCTATAGTTTTTGGGGTTTTAAAATATATGATGAAGGTGGTGCGAACCATTCTGATTTTCACCGAAACACTGTGTCAACAGATTCTTTTTAAATAACAATTTATTATTTAGTATTGTTATAAAATTAAATGATTTATGTGCTTGAATATTGTGTGTATGGTTGAGATCCTTTTTAGTTAATGAATGTGTGTTTTTTAACATTAATATGTGGTCTATATATATTTAACTATAGAATAAATGAAAATTCTTTGAGCTATAGCGAGACAGAGACTGTGTTTTTTTAAATATTGTTGTATATTGCCCTAGATGTGTACTCTTTCAAATATGGTGTTCATGTGTCTAATGGTGGTGTAAAGGCACAAGAAAGGGGAATATTTTTTTGTTCAGTTGCTGACAATAAGCAAGGAGGTACATGATAACAAGCTGCACAAGTATGGACATCCCTTGGCAATTATAGGATGTCAAGCAACTGCAAAAATTTGGTCCACATCTCCCCCATAAATTGAAGCAAGCAGTGGTAAAGTCAAGAGGTCTTGGCTCTAAAAGGACAGCATATTTGTTTTGCCCGTGCTTTTTTCCAATTCCACATAGGTGCTTGCATCAAGAAGCATTGGCACAAAAGGCTGGAATTTGGACTTCATATGGCTTTTCTAAAAAAGAAAACCTGTTTGAAGATGCCCACCAATGCATGCACATGTGCTGTGATGCAGGTGCCCATTTTTAATTTACCGTTCTAACATGGTGGATTGCCAAATAAAGTGCAGACGGAGTGATACAGGAAACAAGTGCGTGGTAGCACTTTGCAGCTGCTGGACCCTCATTAAAATAAATGAGTAAAATACAATTTAAAACAGAGAGAGGGAAACTTGTGGAAGGCAGAGAAAGGAAATGTGCACAAAGTTCAATCTTGAAAGCCAGTGGCCCTGCAGCACTTTGCAGTTGTAGAGCCCTTATAAAAGAAATCAGTAAATAAAAAAAAAGTTTTACCTCAAGTGAACAGTGTAAGGATACAACTCGGTCAATCAAAACACCTTATATGACTGAAATGCCTTCTTGTAAGACAAACCCAAGAATAAGGAGGAAAGCCATCAAACTATGAGCAGACAATTGAGATAGCCAACAAAGCCACCCAATCATGAGAAAGGGGATGCACCAAAGCACACTTTAAGAATATGTTATATATATGGTATTTTGCAGCACTCACCTCCAGATGGCATGGGAAGACTGGGGAATGAGATAGGATGGTCTTGTTCTGGCATTTGCAAGTAACTCTCAAGGGTGCAGCTGCAGTGGGAAAAGTGTGCTGTTTAACAAAATGTTATCAATGTACCAGGAAGAAGTTGTTACACGCATACAGAATGAACATCTGTTTGTAATACCTGAGAAGTGAACCGTTGAGTAAATTTCCATTGCTGAACAAGGGTGAGAGAAGCTCCCCTATCATTCAGCTGAATAAAATCTCTCTCTCAAATAACGATCCTGCTTATGAATTATATTTAAGATACGGACGCTGGCACACGTTATGCCCAATCACAGGAATTTGGACTTTTGTGCTCTGGTGTGTCTTTCGTTTCAAAACTGATAATGATAATACCATTTGGATTTGATGTCCATTTATCATTTTCCAGTTATATAAAGATTATCATAGTTCACCTGATACAATCCAAGAGCAGACTTGGATCACAGGATACTCCTGTTACTGCATCTGAGTCTTTGCAAAGAGCCTATTCCAATGCAAATATTAGAGACACTACTATATCCACATTTTCATCTATGGCTATGAATTTAGTGGTAGCCACATTGGCACCCAAGAACCACCAGGAGTTCACCAATGTTTACAGTAGCATATGAGCCAAGGGAATATCTCTACATTTGCCAAAAGGCTGCTTGATTGATAAGCTTCCCCTTAAGCCTTTACTAAACAGAAAGGTATATTTCCTCTTTATAAAGGAAGATAAAGTGTTGAAGGAATACATGCTAGACAGTCATTGTAAAGGTTTCATTCACCATTTTACCTCCTATTCTTGTGTTTTTGGGAAGGCAGGAGACTTCTATTCCTGTGGTGATTGTTATAATATCAATTACATTACCATAAAAAGTGTCCCCAACCATTAGTTTCACTAATCAAGTGCATGACATACAAGTGTTCCAGGGTTGTCCTTCATGGGTCCATGCACCAGGGTTGAAATCTAGGTTTCTATGGTCTGTGTGGCTACCTATAAGTCAGAAAATATTACGTATGCAACCAGAAACTTTTAAATTCCTGAAGTACACATTTGTCCTCTGTCTTCTGCATCCCATAGGGATGATAAACAGGCTGGGACAGAGTATGTACCACAGGCTAAAAAAGCCTATGAAGAAATTATGTTAAATTTTCACCACAATGTAACTTTCCCTGCTCAGTAGTCTGGTTGGCAAGCTAAATATCAAGTGCATAATTAGACAAATTCAGGACACTTAAGCCCGAAGATGTAGAGGTGCTACTAAATACCATAAAATCAGGCTCCCCGCTGGACATCATTCCAGCCAAGACCACCATACTCCTCGCCAAACAACTTGTTGCCCCTATCTGTTCAATATTGAACTGTTCGTTAGAAAAAGGTCTCCTCCCTTTAGAATGAAAAGCGGCACAAATTATACCCATCCGTAAAAATCGTAAAGCCCCTATGGAGGATTTATACAACTATCGCCCCATTTCATTACTACCTCTCCTGAGCAAGGTTCTAGAAAAACACATTAATAAACACCTGCCTGATTTTGTCGAAGCTTCGAACTGTCTCGATCCATCTCAGTCGGGCTTCCGACCCAGGCATAGTACGGAGACTGCTCTGATTGAGGTCACTAACAACATTAGAGTGTCTCTGGACAAAGGACAAGCGGTACTTCTGGTGTTGCTTGACTTATTGGCATCCTTCGACACGATTTCCCACCAGTTTCTGCTCAGGAGACTTGGGGAAATTGGCCTCCAAGGGAGTGCTCTGCAATGGATGACGAGTTTTCTGTCTGACAGAACTCAAACCATAAATCTTGGCCCTTTCCGTTCAAAGACTACTAAGCTGACTAAGGGAGTACCGCAGGGCTCTTGCTTGAGCCCCACCTTATTTAACATATATGTTGCTACCTTAGCGGAATTACTAAGGAAATTAGGATTTGTTCCTACGTCTTACGCTGATGATATTCAGCTACTACTCTCCTTTGATAAGAACAATCCAAATGCCCAGTCTATTTTCTCAGAGGGGATGATGACCATCACAGTCTGGATGCGAGACAACTTCCTCCAGCTTAATGCGGGGAAAACGGAGATCATGTTGTTTGGGGAGGCAGCATCAAGGTGGTCCTCTGGGTGGTGGCCAGAGGAATTGGGCATTACACCGACGCCCAAAACAGTGGTAAAAAATCTGGGTGTCCGTTTGGACCAGAAACTGACTATGAAGGAGCACGCCACATCTATTACTGGGTCATGTTTTCATGTGCTTGGTCTCCTTCGGAAGGTATTTCCCTGTTTGCCTCTAACCACGCGGAAAACACTTATCCAGGCATTAGTGTTAAGCCACCTGGACTACTGGAATGCCCTGCTGATCGCAGCAAATGAAGCATCTTTAAACAGGCTGCAGGTAGTCCAGAATACCGCAGCTCGCCTAGTATCCAATGCCCCTCCTCGAACAGCCTCCCGCCCCCTTCTGCGACAGCTTCACTGGCTGCCAATGCGGATGCAGATTAGGTTTAAGATCTGTTGCATGGTGCACAAATCTCTGAACGGCAAAGGCCTCAGTTACCTTGCAGAGAAACTTACCAAATACGTGCCGCCCAGGCAGGGCCGGACTGGCTACCGGGCGTTTTGGCATGCTGCCGAGCTGGGGGCTGATGTCACTGCGGTGGGGGCTAATTTCGTTGATGGAGACCTGCGTGTGCTACGAAATAAACAAAGCAAAACGAATTTCGTTCAGCACACGCAGGTCCCCATCAACGAAATCAGCCCCCAGCTCGGCAGCATGCCAAAACGCCCGGTAGCCAGTCCGGCCCTGCGCCCAGGTCCCACCGTTCGGGGTCCAAATCTTTCCTAGTGGCTTCCCGCTATAAAAAAGCAAGCCTAGGAGGCAAAGCCTTTTCCCACCTGGCGCCTTCTTGCTGGAATGCTCTCCCGGTACAACTGCGACAATGCTCAGATCACCTACAGTTTAGAAGGCTTCTTAAAACAGTACTATTTTAACCCATTTCTTGTATATAGTTGGCTGCAGCAATCCGATAGCGCAGAGATACCCCTTGGGGGGTGATTCAGGCGCTTTATAAATAATAAATAAATAAATAATAATTTGCCCTCACCATTTGTGACACTACTTGTGAATAAAGATAAAAGTGATATCTTGAGATTAAGGATTGTGGGCTGAAATGTGGGTTGTGAGGAAAATCCAGCATTTCAACACTTGTATCTGGGCCAAAGGGATCACGGATAAGAAAGCATTGGG
This sequence comes from Calotriton arnoldi, assembly GCA_963921515.1. Lineage (NCBI taxonomy): Eukaryota > Metazoa > Chordata > Amphibia > Caudata > Salamandridae > Calotriton > Calotriton arnoldi. The sequence goes on along the minus strand of CAWUFW010001825.1, from coordinate 1,989,497 downwards.
ACACGGTGAAGGGGAAGTATTCAAACTAACTATGATAATAATTTGGAGAATATGTACCTAGAGCGTAAAGTGGAGAACTTTTGTAGCTAACTGGTTGGAACATTAGGTTACTCAAGAATATCTATAAACTATTGACCAAGGATGAAGCTGAGGCATATCGAGTGAGCACTCTCTACTTTTAAGCTGCCTAATCATTATGACCTTGTAAAGAGTGAAAGGGTTAAGCAGCCCTGTTATTTTAGATTCAGAAAACCCAATTATCTAAACATAAAGTGTAATCATGTGGCATTGGGCATGTACAGGGACAGCTTGCACCTGGTGTTCCAGATTTACTTTTCCAATATGTAGAGAACATCTTTCCTGATTTAAAGGGGTTGATGATCCTAAAATGTGCTGGCAAAGGAATCCTCTTGCAAGATCCTGCCAACCCTGAGCATCAAATGAATGCAAATTATGTAAGAGGCCAACAGAGGATCACAAAGGGGTTATGTGTTTCACAGCATTGCAACCTGCAGGAAAAGCACCCAATGGCCTTATTATGACCCTTGGTATATTTTAGTGAAGGTTTTACTGGAAGACAGTGGGGCATATTAGCAAGGGCTTTATCGCCGCTTTAGCGGCACTTTTTGCCGCTAAAGCGGCGATTTTTTTATCGCCCTATCAGCAAGCTGTCGCTAACAGGCGTTAGCGACAGCTTTCTGGCGATAGCGGCAGGTTTTCCCATCGCCTTGCATGCCAGCGATAATTATCGCTAATGACATGCAAGGTAGGCGTTCCCAACTAAAAGCGACTGAAAACAGTCGCTAACACAACTTCCCCCTATTAGCAACGCAGGCGAAGCGATAAAAAAGTTTGCGCTAAACGCGATTATCGCTAGAATTTAACACCTGCTAAAAACATGACTTACCTGTTTGTTGAATGTGAGGTGGATTGTCAGGCTAAGTCCACCATGGCGTTAATGCGTGAATATCGCTGGATTTCCAGCAATATTCACGCATTTCACCGCTATCGCTGGATATTTTATCGCATTGGAGATAAACGTTGCTAATAGCATGTTATCTCCGCGATAATATCCAGCTATAGGCGGCGTTAAAAAAAAAACGCGCTAGGCGCGGTTTGCGATAATTTTCGCCTGTTGTTGCTAATATGCCCCAGTGTTCATTCTGAGTTTGTGAACCCTGGATGAGTAAAAACATGCTCAGTTAGCTCTTTATCCCTAATTTGATGTGCTCAAATCATAATGGTACTTTAATAGCAACCCACAAAATATTGCACTCTAAGTTATTGCAAACCTCTAGTGCACCATTACCAAACCTGTCTCTGCTTGGGTCTCAGCATGAGCCCCTAACAGCTGTAGAGATTTAGCCATGAAAACCTTGGGTATATCCCATTCACAAAGTTGTATCATATATTTTTGCTTTTGGGCATCCACCTTCTTGAAATGTATGCGTTGTTTATTTAGGCATACATTTCAAGTTTAAATACACATTTATTCATTTAATATTTACTTATTTATTATTTTACACATTCATTCATGTCAATATTCATTGCAACGTAATGTTAGGATCAAGCCTGATTGAATATATTAATGTTTTTTTGTATGGATTGGATTTCCTTTTCCAATGATTGTTTTTAAATAATGAGCAAGGTGTCATAGAAGCTGATAAGGACACTTCTCGTTTAGTGTTTTTAAACAATAGACAAGGTTTCAAAGAATGTTAGCAAGTGAAAGGGTGCCAGGACTTTTGGCTAATTGTTTATTCTGAAATTGGTAAACAATATTCAGATACATTATATAAACTAATAACAGTGATGAGATGAGAAGGAACTTCATACCAGAGACACAAGACACAGGTCATACAGAGCTGTGATTGCCTTCCTTTGCTGATGGCTGCCAGGAGGCACATCTAGCCTTCGTTCTGTGGCCTTATCTGCCTTCCTGCTGACACAGATAACAATAGCAGACACTGTTACTTTGCTGAACAATTTTTCTATTGCTCAAAAGAGTTAATGGGGTGTGAGCCATTTTTGAAACATAAAGTAAGCATCTTTTTGATGCTAAAGCTTACCTTAGTTAGCCAAGAGAAATGTAGGTGGGTTTAGCTATTAATGTAATGAAGGCCTTATGATAGCACCACAATGTTACCCTTTTTTGCTATTCACACTTTTGATAATACAGTTGCCACTATTTTCTTGATTTTCATAATAAGTATGACTCCTATTGTATGTAGTAGGATATGTTTTGACTTTAAAATACATTTTTTAAATAAAGCCTTGATTTCCTAGTGTTCTTGAGTGTGTCTTTTGATGATGAAAGAGGGTTTGGATTCCACTAACTATTCCTTTAATCTCTCACAGGATTTATTGTTACCTAGAATGCATCTCACTGAAGTAGTGCTTAGTGGGTTGTGGGGTGGTTACAGTCCAACCGGCTCTCTATCTTGATTTGGCACAATAATATACTCCTTGATGGTGCCATTGCTTCTAGAAAGCCTATTACCTGGCCATGTTCTGTAAAGAAAATCTAGAAAATGTATCAATACAAAATCAACAGTGCCATCAAAGGACACAAACCAGTCTCACCTCTCCTTCTACAATGTCTCCAGTGGAGACTATTGTAGTCTTGGTTAAGACCAAAGCAAAAGAGAAATGGTTAAAACTGATAGCAAGTACTCAACAAATGTCTACGTGATGTTGTTAATTAAGTTGACATTGTTAAACAACCAATTTGAGATTTGGATACATCTTTAAGATCACTACTTTGAAAAACAAGGTTTTTCTTGGCTGGGGAAATCAAAGGCTGCTTGGAAAATATAAATTGCCAGAAAAGAAACACATATTTTAGAATTCCAGAAGTGTGTAAAGGGACACCTGGGAGAGTTTTCTTGTGAAGAGGCTAGTACAAGTGCTGGAATAAAATCTAAGGTATACATGTTTGTAATAATGGGACTTATATCAAGGATAACGCACAACCATCATAATCACCATGTGTTGTGCTGTATATAATTGTTATGCTATGTATATAATCTATAAAAACACAATTTACACTCTTGGGTCTCATGGCACTAAAGCATGAAGGAGCCATAATACGAGAGGAGAAAAATTACTAAAAAAAACCCAAAAGATGATTGTTTTTTTCTGATATGAAGATAAGAGGATGTTGCTTTCAGATCAGACAGGATATTGTCCCAAAGCAGGGATGCTAGCGCAGAGAATTATTTGCCACAAAAAGATGACTTTGTGAAGTGGAGAACAACCAAAGAATTCACTGACAAGGACCATAATGTACAGGAGTACAAATATTCACTAATTTTGGATCTGAGAAATTGAGAAACTGATCAACTTAGACATTTGTAGATAGGACACATAACTTTAAAATGGATCCTTTTTGGATGGGTAATCACTGTAATTTATTAAATTGTAAACTGTAAATGTATTTATATAGCACGTACAACCCCTGACGAGGCATTGAAGTGCTTTTTCGGTGAGTAGCATGCTAATCCAGAACCTAAAATTAGTAGATAGAAGGTTAGTACAATTTTGTTTACTGTGCATTAGTTGTGTTAGGTTTGTGTTCTTGATTTCAAGCGTGTTTAGTAGAGGTTGGAGTAGAAATAGCATGACAGCAATGGATTTGAAAAGGGGGTTAGTACCTTTTTCATGAGTAATGGTCGTGCATGTTTGTTAGTTGGGTGGCATGGCTAAAAAGGAGGGGGTGAAAGTTTGAGAAGGATGTTCTGAAGTTCATAGTAGTCACAAAAGTTTGGGATGAGACGACAGAGGAGGAATGGGAATGACAGAAGGTATTTTTTTTAAATTGCAGAATGGAAATAATTTAAACATGTATATATGATGCTTGGTAAAGGTATGTTTGTTTGATATATATAAATACCCATATTTACATTGAAGCCACAATAATTACATGGTTTGCTGTCTACATTTATCCTATGCTACATTTTTTATGGTTTTAAATAACTAATTGACTGGTACATACATACATATACACATGACACTTATTATAGGTATTAGTAGAAGGCATAACACTCTCTATATGCACCTATATGTGCATAGAAGCAGCAATATTGACATGGTCTGATATACACATATACACATGTATCTTGTGGTGTAATATATAGTTTTCCCCTTATATAAATGTGTCTACTTCTAACAGGAGGCATAGTTCAAAGTACGATGCTGTGTAATTGAATAATGACAGCTCTTTTCCATTCTGTGAGAAGTATAGTTTGTCATGTTTGAGTATACAATTGCTGTATTTTCTTGAGTTGTGGGCATAGTCCTGGTATTTGGACAAAATGTCACGTTAAAAATATCGAGACCTAAATATCGACTCTTAAATATCGTGATGCAGGAATATCGTTGACAAAAATATCGATTTTCTAAGGTAATTAATATTGATGTAAAAATATCTATGTTGTTAATATCATTTAAAAAATTATAGTTGCAAAAAATATTGTTTTTAATTATCTTGCTGTATTTTAGTATATGTTTTAATTGTATATGTTATTAATTGTTTGACTAAGTGTTGTTAAAGTTTTTTAATAGAGATAGCAATTTTTTTTAGCTGTTTTTAAATGTAATTTAAATGCTAATTGTGATTTTTAGTGTCGTAGCAGGTTGTGGGGTTTGTAGGGGTACAGGGTGGGAAGTAAATTAGATATAATTAATTAATAATTAATTTTATTATAAATGTATCATGTAATTGATAATTAATTACGTAAATTGTGTAATTAATTTATGTTTTGAGCATTATTCTAGGAACAGGTTGTGGGATATGTAAGGGTAGAGGGTGGGAAGTAAATTAATTGTAATTAATTAAAAATATACTATTTAATTGATAATTAATTATGTACATTGTGCAATTAACTTCTTTTTTTGAAGATTTTTTTTAGGTGCAGGCTTTGGGATTTGTAGGGGTAAAGTGTGGGAAGTAAATTGATTATAATTAACTAATAATTAATTATAATTCAAATTAATTGTTTCATTGATAATTAATTATGCAAATTGTGTAAAGTTTGTAAGATATTTTCAGGTGCGGGGTGGTGGGTTTTTAGGGGTACAGGGTTGAAAGCTAATTAAGAAATAATTAATTTATAATTAATTATTAATGTATTATTTATAATGTAATTGATAATTATGTAAATTGTGAAATTATTATATTTGTTAAGAAATTTTGGTGTGTGTTGATTAGTTTGTAGAGGAATAGGGTGGGAAACGCTGGAAAGCAGCAGCCAGATTGCAGGTCTTGTGCCAGAACCATCTGTATCATTGACAAAGGTACAGTCATTGATATTGTTGTTGCTAAAGAACCCTCTCTAACTGATGAGCTGATAAGCTGTGTGAAATTTTTTAAACAAGGCAGTTGTTCACAAGTTCATCAATGAGACATGTCTGATAGAAGAGGTACTGGTAGACAATGTGGGTGAACCAGTTAATGCCCATGTGGTCAAGAAATGATGTATTTGTCCACCTTGAGGAGGCATTTCTCTCACACCCCTATTTAAATATGGTGGTCTCCTCCTCATTATAACCTAGTAACTCACTTACCTCTGCCCTTGTGTCTATTTCCAGTATTGGAGTCCATATGCACGAGGCACATCTGAAAGAGGCATGCCAATACCTATAAATGTATACATTTGTGGATGTTACTATAGGCAGACACACCCAGGGTCACCAGCAAACCTGTCCTTAAACCTATAACTTTAAATGCAGAAATTCCACCATAGTTGTAAGGGTAGAATTCTCTGCTAATCTTGATCCTTTACAACAGGATTGGTGATTTCCCACGAAAATCGTGTTTTGGTGCACGTATCATGATCGCTGATAAATAAAAGACTTTGTAAAAGAGACCTTTTACTCTGTGGATCTCCGGTGATCCCAATCGGGGGATATTTTGTTGCCTAGATACGCTCTTGACACAAAATGGAACATGTGCTAGCCTGCCAATCTCACATAATTTGTAGACTACAAACGATACTGTTTAAACTCAAATGTATGCGTGATACTGCGTGCGTGTAAACGGGCGCTAAGTGAGTTCGAATGTACTCACCGTTTGTTTATAGAAGGGAAAAAAATCGGCATGTTCTTTACGGTCCTCTGTGCAAGGCAATAAAAGAAGACCACAGCCCAGAGACGGTGCAGAGTGCTAGCTGATTCATAAAAAATGAAAGCTGTTTGTGATGTAGCCAAGCATGCAAGTGCCCACCTATGCATAGTAAGTGCTGCAAAGGGTTGTTACTGCACATACCTCCTCACACAAACCCATCCTCCCCACACAAACCCATCAAAGGCCTTTATTTCTTTCCAGTGGAGTGATCACGAGTGGATTCTCTTATTCAGTGTTTATGCTCAGACAATACACGGTCTGTCTGTCAAAAGCAGTGAAGAGCTGCAAGAAAGTCACTTTTCGTCGCATCTTTTACCATGACAGAACGAGGGGGAATGCGCATGGATGGATAAACCATTAGGGTACAAATGGCTTCAGGGGAATTGGACAGCTCGGCCTGACAGTGAGCGAGAGAGCTATTCATCTCTGTCTCCCGGGTAAACCAGCCCACAGCGCCATCACTGTCAAATGTCACTTTTGCCTCTGAGTGATGTAGGTTATCTGGACAATGATCACATGGGCCGTGTTTGTGGATTTTTTCTGCCAGAGAGTACTTGTTTCAAAGGGCTGGGCCCTGTAATTGACGTCACTTCCTGCATTGACAAAATGGAGGTGGCCCCTTTCTATTTACAGTAACTGAGCCAATATACTGGAGGGAGGTTATACCTTTTCATGAAGGGATTCTCAAACACCGGTTCACGGTCTTTAAATATCTTCCATCCTTGCCGAGTAATCAGTGGCTGTCTGTCCGTGAAATGTGATCATATTTTATTTTCCTGAAAGCCAGACACAAATACACGCAATTCTAGTCACTTGGATGTGGAACATCATCATATGAATCTGTTGACCTCTAATGAAAAGGTCCCTATCAAACAAGAAAACATTGGACTTTCACATCCAATGGTTGACAGAGTAATAATGTGTTGTGACATGCGGGATCTTTTCAGGCCTGGCAAATGTTTCACTTCTTTCTTGATGCATCCTCAGCCTAAGAGATATAAATACTAAGGGGCATATTTACAAGCCCCTTGCGCCACTTTTGCACCGCCATTGCGTCACTCATGTGACGCAGCGGCGACGCAAACCATGCGCCACGTTGCGCAATATTTACAACGTGACGCATCTAGGGAGATGCGTCACGATGTAAACCCCTGCCCCACATGAAACCTGCGTCCAGGTTTCATGTGGGCGTTCCAGCGCAGGGTGGGCGTTCCCTCGCAGGTACGCCACGTAAAAGTGACGCAGTGAAATCTACAAGATTTCACTGAGTCACTTTACGCCCATGCTGCGTCAAAACCCTGCGCCTGCTTGAAGCAGGCGTAAGGATTGACGCACCATGTTAGGGATAGGGCACCCCCGAGCATTGCTGGAGCTGCGTTGCGCTTGCGACGCGACTCCAGCAATGCGCCGCCTTTCCGTCGGGGGATGCGACACGCATCTGCCATTCTGTGCGCCATGGCGCGCCGCATTATATATGCGGCGCATCGGCGGTGGCGCAAGGGCAAACTTGCGTGTCGCATCTTCCCTGGCGCATCCCTGCTGATTTGCAGGGATGCGCCAGGGAACGTAAATATGCCCCTTAGGATGGAAAAAGGGTAAAAAAATATCCGTAACACTCCAGTAGAAAAAAGGAGCAGGGCAGTAAAATCAGGGTTTTCTAAAGAAGTCCACTTCATTATAGTGCTGTATACAAATGTTCAGAAAAAGTCTGAAGGTCAGTTCAGAATTTTGGTTGCAGAATTTCTGGCCTCCAGTGTGGCTGATGCATGTCTTCAGAATTTCACTGAGCAACTGGATATTAGGTGTGACTAAATAAATTCCATTTTATTCTATTCTATTCTATTCTATTCTATTCTATTCTATTCTATGATTCTTGTAAAGTGCATGGCTACCCGTAAGCATCCCAGCGCTAAAATAGTCATCATAATAGCCAGCACGCCACCAGGAGGGAGACTAGTTACTGTAAAGCCAGGTTTTCAAGGCCTTACGAAAAGCAAATTAGTTGGCCAGCTGAAGTAGTTCAAGTGGGAGGGTATTCCAGAGTTTTGGGGCCAAATGAGAGAGTGAGCGGCCTCCCCAATGAGATTTCTTGATCTTAGGAACCTGGAGCAAATGAGCTGAAGGGGATCTGAGTGACCTCCCAGGAATGTATGGGGTTGCTAATGATCATAGCAAAAAGGGGTCCTCTCTTATGAAGTGATCTGTGAAAATTGCATAAGGCCTTAAAGTGTACTCACTCCTTCACTGTGAGCCAGCGTAGATCTTTCAAGAACTTTTTTGCCGATTGGTGCCTTGGAAGGTTCATAAGGAGCTGAGTATCAGCATTCTGAGTGACCCGCAACCTTTTGATCACATGTTGGGGTGAACCTAGGTATAGGGCATTTCCATAGCCAATGCGTGAAATTATGAGAGCCGCTATGATTAATCTTCTGGCTGAAAAAGGAAGAAGATTAAGGACCTTTCTAACAGTCTCAGGACACGAAAGCAATTAGAAGCAAGCCTAGTGGCCTGGTGCTCCATTGTGAGGCTGAAATCCAGCCACAATGCAAGACTCTTTATCACACATTTGGGGCTGGGAAGCCTCTCCAGGGAGTCCAGCACAAGAGTAGGATTCTCTTGTTGAGATTGTTGCGCAATAGCATGGCCTCAGTTTTGTCTTCATTAAGCTTCAGTGTACAGTTAGCCATCCATCTGGCTACTTCCTGAAGACATGGGGTCAGACTGAGGTGACTGAAGCTAGAGTCGGGGAAAATTGAGATCGCCAAGTGTCATCAGCAGCATAGGAAACCAGTGACAGCCCATGGGAATGCACAATTTCAGCTAGGCAGTACATAAAAAGATTAAAAAGGGGGTGACTCAGGGAAGACCCCTGAGGCACTCTACAGCTCAAAGGAAGAGTGTTGGAGTAACATGAGTGATCTAAAATCTGGAATGTTCTGCTCTCCGATGGATAAGTGTGACATGATCTACCGTATCATAGGCCACTCTGAGGTCTAAAAGGATAAGGGCTGCCAAGCCTCCTTGGTCCAACAGACGTCTTGGTTCCTCGACCATTGCCAGCAAAGCTGTTCTTTGTTGTGCTGTGGTCTGAACCCAATTTGAGTGGGGTGGAGGTGTTCGTTGACCTCAATAAAGGCCAAAAGATGTTTGTTAACATGTTTCTCCAGGAGCCTCGAGGCTCCTAGTAACAGGGAGATCGCCCTATAATTACTCAGGCATAGGGGATCAAGACCGGGCTTTTTTCAAAGTGGTTTGAGCTCTGCATGCTTCTGTTGTAGGGGAACCTGCCCACTGTAGAGGGAATGATTGAGCAGATCCACCAAGGTTAGGGCACTACTATCAGACCCTTGCCTTAGAATGTGAAGGGGAGCAGGGTCAAGAGGAGAACCTGGCTTTATTGCCCTTAGGAGATCTGTGAGAATGCTTACAGGGAGGTCAGGAAATACAGTGAGAGTCTTCTCTAACTGCACTAGAGTGCTACCTGTGGAATCTACAAACGGATGAGCACTCTGCTATAGAATAACGAGGAAGGTTGGAGAATCCAGAGGACAGAGTTGAAGGAGTTGGTATGTGTTTGTTTAATTAAGATGAAGCTATCCTGCCCAGTAGAGACTTTGAAACAAACACCTGGTTGGTTATTGCAATATAAGTACCCCACCATAAAGGTCATAGGTTTCGAGTTCTTTGATATGACGGTGTAGTTTTTTATTTAGATGGCTGTCTCTGACTTATAAGAAATACCTTTTGGTAGACATTTCACCAATATGATTGATGAATAGCGGCCATCTAATGGACGCAACTATAATTCCACCCTTACATTTGGGATACACTCAGTGCCCACATATGCTGTCTCCTTATGAAGCATGGGTTGATTCTCAGCATAAACAGGACACAATACTCACCTTTTTTTGAAAGGCTGACACCCTTTTCATGGCAGTGTTTAATAAGTCTACATTTGTCATGCGTGGTGGTGGGCCACCACTCTTGGTCAGGTAGCTCATCTGCTACTTTCGTAGTGTTATGATCCCAAGTTAGGCCCATGTAGCGAAGTAGCTTGTTTCTTACACTGTCCTATTTTTCAGAAGTGACCTTTTGCCCATATTTGCGTGCGCGACAATGTTGGATTAGTTTCTCTGAAACTAATCTTGTTTACACATCTAGCTTCGCACAACATTATCACAATGCCCTGAACATCATGTACAAGGTCTCTTTTCGCACTATGTACAAATGTCATCTCTATCTTCATCCACGGGGCGACAGGGCTATCTACATATCCATAACATCACTAATCTATCCGCACATCACAGGGCTGCTTTCTATTATAAAAGATGAGCATCCCGATAGATTAGCAGAGGAGGCACTCCAGCTAACACCAGAGGTCCTTGCATGCTGAGAATTCACCACGCAGCTGTCTGACATCTCGTGAGGGGTGTCCAGTTCATGACCAAGAAGGGGTCTTGGCTCTACACCTACACACACTCAAGGTACACTTAGAGTAGGGTTCTCATAGTAGGAGTACATTTGATTACTGCCTTGTTTTATATGCCTGCATATATACATTGTTTTAGCACCATGGTAGAACTATATCTACTATTCACGCTTTTTGCGCTTGTAATCACTTTTTTCTGTTTCTGTCTATTAATTATTGCAGCACGTGTATTCTATACAAGAATAACATTGGTTCAATAAATATATTGAAAATGTCCCACTGTGTATTCTCTGTATACTTCTCTGTAAATAAGTGAGCATGAGTGACTGAGCAAAAGGTTCTGCACTGTTTCCACGATCCCTGGAGGGTCAGGGTTGTCATGTTCAGTGGTTGCCAGAAACCATTCGCTCCCTGGTAGGTTAGGGGGGGCTTATGGTGTCACTGTGAGTTAGCTGGTCTATAGGCCAACATATCCTACGGGGGTGTCTGGAATCAGTTTTGGCACCAAGACCCTAGTTTATGTTGTCCAAACAATGTGAAGATCCTATGGATTAGTAGGAACTACACGACAGTAGGCAGAGTTAACACCACATACTCTGTGGAAGAATTACTAGCATTGAGGTATTCTGGGACCACCCGTTGTAAACACCTCCTCCCGATAGCCAGCCTGATAGGTAAGGAAACGTCCTGTCCAAACTGCTCCACCAAGGTCAGCACAAGGACTATTGATAATACCCATCAAACAGAGAGGACCACTAGGAAAGCTCAGTGGAAAATGGGACTCATTAATTGTAGATCGCTACCAGCACACACAACAGAAATTAGGATGCTCATTGAGAATGAGGAACTTGACATCCTATTTCTGACAGAGACTTGGCTGAAAGAATGCTCCACTCCAGACACAGTCCAAGTACTCCCTCCAGGCTTTACAATCAGGCGACAAGATAGAAGGGAGAAAACAGGAGGGGGGGTAGCTATTATATACAGAAAGGAATATGGATGCATGACAACACCCCTGCCCATCACTAACTGTGATTCTTCACTCTTCAGCATCAAACTCTCGCCCAATACCACCTTCTCAGGGACACTAATTTACAGACCTCCGGGCACTTCAAACCCCTTTTTAGAGGAATTTTCTGATACCATAGCTACTACGGTGGCCAGCACAGGGTTCACCACATTACTAGGGGACTTCAATTTCCACCTAGAGTCCCTTGACAGCAACACCTCAAGTAGACTGATACAAGACATGGAAGCCCTACAACTCAAGCAATTGGTCAGAGGGAGCACTCATGAAAAAGGACATCTATTAGACGCCATCTTCTCCAATGAACCCAAGTTAATGGTAGGGACACCCTTGCCAATGCCATGGACTGACCACCATTTTATTCCTTTCACCTTAGATAACCCCCAGGCACAGCTAATAGGTGACAAACCAACCAAAACTAGGAATAAATGGCCTAAATTATTAAATGATAACATAGTAAATGATCTAGAAGCCCAGGCCCCAGGCATAACAGATAACACAGAAGAGTCTGACAAGAGGTGGACAGAATGGATTAACAATGTAGCAGCCCAACACCCGCAAAGAACCAGACCAAGTAGTCAAACGTCTAGGAAAAAAGCGGCCTGGTTCAACAACAACCTAATCCAGACAAAAAAGGCCTGAAAAAACTGGAAAGACTTTGGAGAAAAAATTATGACTCTGCTATAAAAAGCCAATACAAGAAAGCCATCAGACAGTATCACAATGAGATGCTCCAAGCTCAAAAATTCTTTGAAGGAAAAATTCATTCAGCAGGTAACTCGGCGAGAGAGCTTTTTAAAATAGTGCGCTCACTCACTTCCCCTGAGCAAGAATCAAACAGTCCCGCCTATTCCAAGGTGAGATGTAATAAGATGGCAAACTTTTTTAAGAACAAAGTAGAAATTATATATATTTCCCTGTTAGGAAACAACTGCCCAAATCAGGGAGAGTTGCAACCAAGCAACATAGATGGCGTGGAAAGTAATACAGGGAGGAGATTAGACCACTTTACAGATTTAAGTGAGGAAGATATGACCGCCATCCTGACTAAGATCAAATCTGGCTCCCCACTAGACCCAATGCCGCCAGCTATCTTGAGGCAGGGAGGAAAAAAGACCATCTCAACAACCGCAGCACTTATATCACTCTCCCTGACACAAGGGATCGTTCCCAAATCCTGGAAACACGCTATAGTTCGGCCATTGCTAAAAAAGCCCCAGCTAGACCCATCGGAATTAGGGAACTACCGACCTATTTCACTCCTGCCATTATTAGGGAAAATAACCGAAAAACATGTCAATCAGGTTTTGTCCCAATACATAGAGGATAATCAGATACTGCATGCCACTCAAATGGGCTTTCGACCCCAACATAGCACTGAATCAGCTCTGTTGGTGGCGACAGAGGAATTGAAGGGAATCCTAGATCAGGAAGGCACAGCAGCTAATCTGCTCCTGGACCTCAGCGCCGCCTTTGATTCGGTGAACCATAAGACAATGATACGCAGGCTGAAGGAAGCCTGGATCACAGGCTCCGCACTAAATTGGATAACCTCATTCCTAGAAAACAGATCCTTCCAACTAATGGAAGGGGAGCATTATTCTGATATCCTCCAACTGTCTTGTGGAGTCCCACAGGGCTCCTCACTAAGCCCAACACTATTCAATCTGTATATGCAACCACTGGCAGAAATAGTGCTTCAACTGGGATTGTCAATAGTGTCATACGCGGATGACACCCAGTTGATACTATCTGTGACGGAGGGCCCCCAATCGAGGCACCACAACCTGGCACCCTGTATGGTGAAAGTAGCAGAATGGATGAACAATGGATGCCTAAAACTGAACGGAGGCAAAACAGAGCTCATGTTCCTGGGCAATAAAGAGGTCCCAAGAAACACAATTAAGTGGCCTCCAGAACTGGGAGATACCCCGATCCCAAAGACAGAGGTAAAGAATTTGGGAATTTGGCTGGACAAAAACTTGTCCATGGAGACTCAAGTTAGAAAAATATCAGGGTCATGCTTCGGAGCACTGCGAATGCTACGGAAGACCCTACCGCTCATTCCCGAAACCTCACGGAGAACGGTGGTACAGGCCCTAGTATTGTCTCGGCTGGACTATGGCAACTCCTTGTATCTTGGCGCACCCAATTATGTCACAAACAGACTACAAGTGGCACAAAACACAGCAGCCAGGATACTTCTCCGCATTCCCAGACAGCAGTCTGCTAGGGCAGCCTTGAGGACACTACACTGGCTCCCAATAAAGGCCAGAATAGAGTTCAAATCACTCTGCATCACTCATAGAGCCATGAGTAATAAAGGACCACTGTTAATTAAAAAACTTGTCACACACTACATCCCAGGCAGACACCTAAGATCCTCCACAGATCTACTTATGAAACAGACCAGGATAAAGAGAGCCAGATGGGGAGGAAGATCCTTCTCGTATTTGGCCCCGAGACTATGGAACTCCCTGCCCAGGGAAATGCGCAGGATAACTGATGAATTGGCATTCAGAAAAAAGCTCAAAACATGGCTTTTACCGTAACCACCCAGACTACCTCAGTCAATTTCTCTCAGCGCTGGGAAGCCCTTGGGCAGCTATGCGCTCTATAAATCCATAAACATAAACATAAACATCTTGGAAAGCACAATGGTAGAGACAATGAGCCTATGCCAATAGGGAATCTGCCATTCTCAGACAGATCCTAATTGGGTCTAAAGGCAGCCAGATAATGGATGAAGGATATGCTATTTATGGGCTGACCCTCCATTATTGTTCTCTAAATAAGGTTGACTATGCTGCCTTTTGATCATTTAGTGTGATGGAAATCAAGCACCACACCACGTCAGGAGGGCAAAAGACCATTTTTGGAAACAGGGTCCAATGAAGAAAGTTACATCTGCCCGTCGAACCTCTTCTGGAGCACAATTCACAGAAGTGGAAGCTGGTCACAGATTGTGCTCAATGACTTTTGCATGTCTTTAAATTGAGATACTCGAGTAGCAAGTGCATTGTGTGCACACACCGATTTTTGCACTCAGGATGCAGATGCCTCTCCAGTACCTAGAGGAGCACCCTGCAATATCACCCTCCCCAAGAAGTACATTGATACTCAGGGAACCATGGTACATTAATCTTGGAGAGGGGGGCGCATTATCCTTTGGGGGGGGGGTTCTGGGCGATACATAGCTGTGCACAATGATTTTCGATATTAACAGTGAGTACACAAAGTAACACACATTGGGCACTGATATTATGCCGAGACATTGATAACTAGATAGGTTTGAAGTGCTTCTCCTGACCCTAGTCTACATAGTACTTAACATAATTGCTTGTCCTATCCAGACTAAAGGAACAACATTTTGGAGCAAAATGAAAGTGAATTACCTTGGGACAGTGGAAAGCAGGATTCATTACGACTAATCTTAACAGTATTCAATTCTTCGACTTTGTAAGGATGAATTTCTGTGTGGGTCCCTCTGTGAGCTATGAACTTACAGACTATGCTGACATCTGCATCAAATGTGTCTATCCACTGAATTATCTTATCAGAAAGAGAAAATTGCTTCAAATCCAAAATGGAATGCAGCAAGCCAAATTACGTCTTAAGCGTGCTGTGAGCTTGTAAGTACTAAGACTGCAACACTCTGCAAGTTAGAGCAGAGGTGGTTTCTGAGAGCTCTGTAAATGTGTGAATACGTTCACAGAAAGGCATGCAGCGCCATTTTCGATAGAGGTGCAATGCGAAAGCTCTGCAGTTGTCTCTGTATGCATATAGTAGATGAATTTACTCTATTAGATTCTTATAAATGTCTCAGTGCTGCTAGATCAGGTGCAAATATGGGCAGGGGGCCATATGAGAGCTCCTCTTTACAGCTTTACAAATGCAGATCATGGAGTACTTGGTGACTGCTGTGTGATGCATAGTAGCGTAGGTCTATTGTCGAAGTTCTGCATAGACCCAGGGCTGGACTGGCCGCAGCGGGCCCCAGGTGTGTTCATGGTGGGGCGGAAGGGTGGGGGCCGGTTTTTGACCCATGGGGGCCGGTTTTGTTATTGGGGCGGTTTTGCTGCATTGCCAAGGCTGGTTTCTGTTACCAGTCTGGCCATGCATAGATATCAGGTCCTGTACTCTGGTGCATGTAAAACAGGATTGAAGGAGATTTTTTCAACTCTCTTGATGCTCTTGTGGTAGAGTAGCTGTACATTTCAGGTCATAACCGATGTATATGGAAGGGGCAGTACTGAGACAATAGTGCATGGCACGTCTGTCTCTCCAGCCTGACCTTATGAAGGGTTACTTAGGGGACGAATGAGGTAATATGTCACTGCCAGGCCCATCACAACTTAAGCAATCTAAGGAGCCTGGGTTTATGTGATGCCATTGTCCATGAGGACATTATCATGCTAATTCACATGTTTAAACCTTCATATATAACACCCTGGTTTATGTATATCGCTTCCAGCTGTCATTTGAAAATGTGTTGTGCTTTAAATCAGTACATCTCAAGTACCAGAATGGCTTATTCAGGGGTCAATAAGATAAGAATCAAGGTCAATGATGCTGCAAAGTTTCACAGTGTGAATGAAAATGGAAATTGGGATTTTTTATGGATAGGTAGCAAGTGGCAGGTTGTGTCAAACAGTTTCAGGAATGTGGCATGGATATAGGTCTGCAGAGAATTCACTGAGTAATTTTATCAGTGTCAGAGAGTACCAAGGAATACATACAAACTAGATTCACTGTGTCTCCCCAGTGTCCAACCACAATACCACAATGCAAAGACAATGGAAATAGGGGAAACAAAGGGAATAAAACAAAGGCATGTAAGGGAAGACTGTTGTGGGTACTTTGCTGTCACTGAAATGCTGATTCAAGAAAGGAAATAATATGGTTATGTTAAGTAAAGTAGTTAACCAGTTACTTACCGGTAATCGTCATTCCTCCCCAAATGCTTTTCTATTACCAATACTTACTTTCTGAGATGCCCCACCTCTCACCTAGGAGCCATGTGACCCAGCCTGAGCCAATCAATACAATACAATACAATTTATAAAGCGCACAGCTGCTACCAAACAGCATCCCAGTGCTTGCGGCACATAACTTATCTGATAAAAACTAAGAAGAGCCAATGCAAAAACGAAGGAAATCAAGAAGTAACAGAGAATAAACAAGCATTTTCAATGCAATAGGTCTCGCATTTGCAAGAGTTTGAGCTTTTGACATTGTAAATGACAATCCCTTGTATTTATCTGTTTTAAAAACAACTCATAAATAAAAGGCATTGTCATTTACAATGCCAATAACTCAAACTCTCGCAAATGCCAGACCTATTGCATTGCAAATGCTTGTCTGTCTAGGCGTGAGGTGATAGACCTGCCTCTGAAAGGGAAAAGTCTGTCTCAGATTTTTCGGTGGGATGTGATGGGTCTGTCTCTGGAGGTGAAAGGTCAGTCTTGGATTTATTTGCAAAAGCTAATAGGTGTCTCTGAAGAGCTCAATGTCGGATTTCTTCGCAGGAGGTAAGTGGGCTGTCTTGGATGTCTCTCCAGAGGCAAGAGTTCTGTCTCAGATGTCTGAGAGGATGGCTTCGCTGCCCGATTTACCCCTCACTCTGCTCTCACCCGCACAACTCATTTCCCAGGAATGTGTGAGCAGGAGAGCGCCCCCCGCCCTCAGGCTTGAAAAAAATTACAAGTAGATACATGGAGTGCCCCTTCTGAGGGAGGAGCATTCTTTATTCGTGTACATTATATGCAAGGGCTGTAAGAGGTCCAAGGGATGCCTGAAAAGCTATCTATTTAAATATGACTTCGACCGACATTGAATTATAAATGTATAGTTTGTGGTATACATTAATAAAAAATAAATGCAAAAAATATGCTGAGAAGGAAACTAAACTGGAGAATGTCGGCACCACGCCCCCATCCCCACACCTATGCTGCGCCCTTTCAGGGTAAAGAGTGAGCAAGCCTGAGGGTGCAAAAAGTGGAGGTCTGAGGGGGACCAAAGCTCACAGGTTGGTCGGACCCTTGCACAAGTTTATTTTTTTTAAATCAAATCAGGCTGTTGTAGTTCTCTTAATCCTAATATATATCCAGGTCTACGAGTCCCAGAATGCAAAGGAAAATCAGGCTTGGATGAGCTAGAGAACTGGAAAACTTGAGAACTCTCCGAGGCTTCCACCCATCCCTTCTAGCTCATGAGCTATGCCCTCCACTCAGGGTGAGGAGAGAGCAGAGTGAGCAAAAACGGAGCAGGCCGGAGCCTGGAGGGTGCAGGAAATGGAGAGTGAAAGATGGGAATTGAAGAAGGGGGATGGGGATAAGATCTTAGAACATTGTGTGCCTTTTTGACGTCAGCCACGAATTTACATTGATTACACGTGTGGCCTTTAAAAGGAAAAGAAATCCCGGTTTGCCTGGCTTTTGTTTGTTTCCTGACATGCCTTCGGGGGCGGGGGCCGGAGGGCACCAGTAGTCAGCCTCCAGAATACCAAGATAAGAGACCCCACCCCAAGAATATGCTGTTGGGGACTTCAGGGGTTAAGCTAAGCCTCCATGAAAAATCAAGCATTGGCGTCTCTGTGGTGGAGGCTCCATCTTAATGACGATTTGAACCCTTGAACTATGCAACTAGTGGGTTCAGCTTCCATGTCCACACCATAACTGGCCTCTCTGGGGATCATCTATAGGCAGACTCGTACTTCATGACCATTCTATCCTTGGCCTCTCTAAGTATTACCTCTAAGAGCCATCTGTCACAATAAACCGTGCAAAGGCCACACATTTATTTGCTCAATTGAATTGAGCTAGGGCGCGTTTCAGGTATTTATTACGTGGAACAATGCAAGGGCCGGTCAATCAGTGTGCCAAAATAAATCATTCAAAACAAGGCACGTCAAAATGCTACACTGGCATTCCAGTGATACCAGAGTCATAACAAACGTCACGTGGCACCGTGCACGGCACTGCATCGTCATATATTACGAGCAAGCGTTCAAGAGTAGGATGAGGTCGCTCCCCCATGGAATCAAAATAAAAATGAGCATTAACGCGTTGTAAATGAGAAGCACATCTTCTACACGAAAGCCTACCTTTCTGCCTCAGCGGCATGGGGGAGGTCAATCCCAGCTTCGGATCAACTTCCTGTGATTCTGGGCAAATCACTTAATCCCCCGCCCACAAAGACAGAAAAACATGCCCTCAAGTGTAAAACGCCCGGCTCACGTGTAAAGTGCTTTAATGCTCTTGGGCTAAGTTTGCGCTATGTAATGCAGCAAAACACATACTAAATACGTATGCGCTTTACAAAGTAGTGAAAAATGCCGATTTAAATGTCTCTCTCACAGCCACGCTATCAAAGCAAATGCTACATGTTATAAATAATGTACAATTGTCTGTCTGAGTGAAATAAAGGATAGATGGTCACCACATGCCTGAAGAGCTGTTCACAAGTTAAAAACCAGTGGTGCGCGCGCACCACAGAGGAGCGAGGGCTAGGGAGCGCAGCAGCAAAGCGAGACGAACGCGCGCTGCTGCGCGTTCTGGCCACCGTCGGGAATGGGCGCGGCAAAGACGGGACATGCGCCCGCCTTTGACCAATCGCGTGCCGTCTCCATTAAAAAAACGGACGCTACAGCCAATGAGGGCTTCTGAAAACAAAACCACACGCACGAGCGTGTGGGTCGTTTTCAGAAGCCCTTTCTAGAGTTCTCGCGCTGCGCGAGCAGTGCTGCACACTGCAACACTAGGCGCGAGACCTAAAAACTGATAGCAACTAGGGGTGGGTGGAACTCACAGTTTCACTCTGCGGAATTCCACAGTATTCACTAAAAACTCTGCTAGAGTTTGTGGGATTCCGCGAGCGGCAAAATTTCAGTGTCCCGCTACACTGATTTTTAGCGCCAGGAGCTTGTCTCGCACTGATAAAACTGTGCCAACGGCACCACGTGGCGCAGCAGAGGGCGCTGTTTCTTCCTGCCGCTTGAGTAGATTTTCTACGCGAGCAGCAGCTTTCTCAATGCGAGCGGTAGTGACCTGCTGCAACCGCCTGCGTTGAGAAATCGTGCCAGGACTCGACCTAGCACTTGATTTTCTCTCTCGCCAACTTGACCTTGGTGAGCCGCGCGCAAGAAAAACCGTGCCACGCGGTGGTTGGCAGAGTTTTTCCACAACTCCGCATTTTGCGTGGAGTAGGAAAAACTCTGCAAACTCCGCAGGCAGAGCGGAGTTTACCGCCCACCCCTAGTCGCAACTGTTCTGCAGACAGCTGTGATGTCAAGCTACTCACAATATGTATATTTTAAAGAATTGGTAGCAATAGGTCTTCAAGAGAACTGCGCTGTCAAACAAGACCAAAAAAGATGGCCAAACATCAACGATTCATTGGGAACTGACTAATATACCTGTTGCTGTGCATCCGCTTCGCCATAAAGACAATGTTCTGTACTCCTGGAAATGTCCTCTAGAAGGTTTAGGGGCACGCAGTGCACTGGCTAATTCATTTTCAAACAAATGAAAAAAACTCTTTTCCCCATTAAGGTCAAGTTGATCTGCAATTTCTATTTTTGCTGTGGAGGTCGAAAGAGAATACCTTTTTCACTTGGATTAATTGTATGCGCTAAGTGGCAGGACATACATGCAACAAGCTGGCCAAGGCCTGCAAGTGCATTGGGTGCATTCAAGAATGACATCATCTAGTATGGTGGTGATTGATGCTTGCGCTTGATCTCCATACTGGAATATGCAAGATCTGAGCTAGCAGCATGATAGCTGGTGGACACCGTGGCATGGTCCGAAGCCGCCTTACAATCTCGCAGACACCATCATCAAATTTGCAGTAGCAATGGTGTGTGGGGAAATAAACATGAAGTGCTCAATCGTGAAAGCACTTTCAGAGTCCAACAAGGGGAGTTGTAAATAAAAATCCCCCCCAAAAAAAGTACTGGTATGTATGTTTATTGTGTTAAGGAAGTGCTCAAACAGAGCAACCAAGCGCTCTAAAAAACAAGCACTGCTAAACCCAATATGTCCAGCTTTTGATAACAGGTGGGGTGACTTTATATGATGTGCCTTCGCCCTCCCTGGCAGCTGTCCTATAAAGAAAAAAACACAGCGAAGCATCATATGGGTTAAAAAGTATAGAAGCTGGGAGGGAGAAGGGCCTATGCTGGAAAGATTGTTAAATCAGAGTAAAGCTGTACCTTCAAAGAAGAGAGTTATGAAAAGTAGTCAGAGAATGAAGCTTTGGTTATGAGTAGTAAACTCAAAATAGGAAAACAGCAAAATCTGACCTAGGAGGTACTTTTGACCAAAGGCCAGGATTTTTGGTGCATTTTTTAGACAGCCTACGTGTGCACGTCTTTACTTTGTGAACAAGAAACCTGTAAAGCCAACAACGTTTTATCATGAAAGCAAAGTAAAACAAATGAGCGTAGAAAGGTAAATACCAATGAGCATTTATGACAGATCAAGTCATCTAAACAGCAGACACTTTTAAAACAAAAATGCCATAAATCAGCAATTAAAATGTTGCAGTGTCAGCAAGGTGCATATATCGAAGAGCATACACTGGATCTAGCAGGACAAAGGGACTACTTTGCCCACTGAATCACCAAAACGTAATGGGACCACAAATGCTACAAATGCCAGAAACCTGATGGACAGCCCAGAAAGCTATTTGCTGAAGGGGACTGACCCAAAGCCCACTCCCTCTTCTCCTGTTTTTAATAATAATTGTTTGAAGATTTAATGATACAAGATCACACAGCTAAACTGTCTGTAGCTATACCTAAAAAACGGCTAGGTGGAATTATATAATACAACACCTTGATTAGATCAACACATATTTTTAGTTCGCTGATTTTAGAAGCATAAATGGCGCCCTATTCAAACAGTTTATCTGTGTGATGAGACCTCTGAGGTTCTTAAAGTTGGCAACCAAATATATCAGTTAGCCTTGCAAGATTTATTTAATATTTGTGGAAGAAACCATATTCCATTTTCGACGGACGGCATCCTATCCCTTCTACTTAAGAGTTCACAAAGTTACGTGACGTAGCTGGTACAATAACTCAGTGGGATAAATGGAGATTACAGAGTTCGAATACTAGCCAGTCTACTTACTTAATGTTTCATTCTTCAGAGGGTGCTGAAGCGAGGGCCACTCAGTTGGGTAATAATTCCTGTTATGGACAGCACTGCAAAACTGTGGCTTCAAGTGACAGATGAAAAAATACAAGTAGCTACTATTACACTCGCATCTTAATTACCAGCAAAGGTCCAAGACTTTTATAGAGCACATAACATCTGAAACCCGCCTGCTTTCGAGGTGCTCCTCACCTTAGAAAGGAAGGGATATAAGACACACAAACAAGACATAGTTTTCCAAAGTTCACACAATGTCGAAAAGTGAGGACACCAAAATTAGACTTCGGGTCTTCGGATCTCAAAGATGACAACTTAACCACTAGACCACATCTCAGCCGCCAC
Source organism: Calotriton arnoldi (assembly GCA_963921515.1). Classification (NCBI taxonomy): domain Eukaryota; kingdom Metazoa; phylum Chordata; class Amphibia; order Caudata; family Salamandridae; genus Calotriton; species Calotriton arnoldi. The sequence continues at coordinate 1,967,415 of CAWUFW010001825.1, read as the reverse complement.
ACCTCTTTGGTTTCCAAAAGTACGGGCTAAACAGAACAATAAAATCAAACACTCATGTCTTGTTAGAACACAAGATTCAATACTTGCTTGTTCAAAAAATCCACTGACCCATGTGGTAAAAAGTCAGGAAATCTCATATTACGACGCCTATCAAGTGGAGAGGAGCGGGGGGAGCGCGGCAGTGGCAGCAGACGAACGCGCGCTGCTGCGCGTTCTGGCCACCGTTGGGAATGGGCGCGGCAAAGGCGGGACATGCGCCCGCCTTTGACCAATCGCGTGCCGTCCCCATCAAAAAAACGTACGCTCCGCCAATGTGGGCTTCCGAAAACAAAACCACACGCACGAGCGTTTTCAGAAGCCCTTTCTAGAGGTCTCGCGCTGCGCGAGCAGAGCTGCGCACTGCAACGCTAGGCGCGAGACCTAAAAAGGATAGTGTTATTCTTTTCAAAGATGCCTTCAGAAGGGACTAACGAAGACTAAGTGGGAGAGAATTCCAAAGTTTGTATGTGAGGTAGACAAATAATCTCTAACCTCTCCTCGCTTTTTAAACCTGGGTAACTTGAAGAAGTTTGGACTTGTTCAATCCTAGAGTTCTAGCCTGATGATAAGGTTTATGTCTCTTCCTTAAGTAGAGGGATCCTCTCTGCTCGATTGCTCTATAGGCAAAGGTTAGAAAGAGCCTTACATTGAATATATTTAATTCCAGGCAGCCAGTACAATTGTCACATATAAGGTGTCACTGATATTTGAATAGGAATTTTCATAATTAAGCGATCAGCTGCATTTGACTAATATGAAGGCGTTGAATCAGATAAGCTGGCAGGCCCAAATACAAACTGTTGGCATAATCGAGTCTAGAGGTTACCATAGTGTGAACAATGATTTTACGAGTATGTTCTGGAACCAAATGCAACATCCTTTTTAGAAAGGAGGAAACTTCCTTAATTTTGTGGTTCAAAAGAAAGGTTGGTATCAAATTTGACCCGTACATTTCTTACTGTTGAAGTGAGGCTAGGAGGAGACCCACCAATTACAAGAATCCAGGGAATGTTTGGTCCCACAATAAAAAAAAGGATCTTCATTTTGTCAGGATTTAACTTGAGACAATAGCTGTTCACCCACTCTACTACTGGCTTAAGACACCGTTAAAAAAAAAAATCAGACCTTCCACATCATTCTCCTGAAAAGACAGGAGAAGTTGAGTGTAGTCAGTATATGAAATCACACACAGGCCCCACGATTCAACAAGGCTTACCAGTGGCTCCAGATAGATATTAAAAAGAGTAGGACTCAGGGAACCCCCTATTCAAGAGGCTTTGAGGTAGATGCATAAGGTGGAAGAAAAACAGCCTGCATACTATCATAAAGAAAGGATTTAAATCACAACCCTTGGATTCCAATTTTTCAATAGAATTGGATGAGACACTGTGTCAAATGCCAAAGATAGATCAAGTAGGACCACCATCCCTGAGGAATTCTGGTCGAGATTGTCCTTAATAAACTTTGTGTCTTTGAGCAAGGCAGATTTGATACTAAAACCTGAGCGGAATCCAGATCGCAAGTCATGCAGAAAATTACTAGATTTCAGGTAATGGGTGAGTTGTCTGTTGACAAGTTTCTCCAGCATTTTCACCATGGCCGGCAAAAGTGAATAGATCTAAAATTACTTAAGATATTAGGATCAGCAGTTGGTTTCTTTAAAAGTGGAAAAAAAAGAGCCTGTTTCCAGCTCTTTGGAACTGATGCAGACTCCAAGAAAGTATTAATGATCTCCTTCAAAATAGAATTGACCAATGTGGAAATCAATTTTAAAAAGTCAGGGGACATTGATCTAAAGGGGACCGGAAGACAGGCTAAAGTCATCCAAATTAGCAATCAGGGTATGAATTGAAAACTGAGCATAGATTGTCTCCATTTTCTTAAAAAATAAGGCCGAAAGGCTATCGAATAATTTGCCCAAAGGCATACGTTTATTCCCCACGGCAGTGGAAAAAAGAAGAGAAATTGTGATTTTAAAGTTTTCCCGGGTCATAATAGATGTGAAGCAAATTTAGTTCCTGTGGGCCTTATGAACGGATTATCAGAATTTTTAAAAGCATTTTTATAAGCAATTTTGGCCTCATCGTCCTACGATTTCCACCATTTTCTTTAAAAAAAATTGCAATGATGTTTTTCCTCTTTCAAAGCAGAAAAGAACCACATTGCAGAAGGCTTAGGGGGTCATTATGATGGTGGGCGGATCGCCCCCGCCGGCCCGGCGGGGGCGATCCACCCGCCATCAACCTGAATATCCCCACCGCCAAATTAGGCCGTGGTCCCGCAAGGCGGTCCTTTTCCGCCCGCCTTGCGGGACACGGGTACAATGGGGCAATGTCAGCGGTGCCGTGCAGGCACCGCCGAGGGCATTACGATGCCTGTCTTTTGCGGCGGAGATCCCGCCGCAAAAAGTCAGGCGGAGAATGTTCGTTGCGGGCCCCCGGGGGGTGGGGGGCTGCACGTGGGGGGTACCTATGGTACCCCCCTGCATCTGCATGTACAAGGTGGCAGGCACCGCACGGTGCCTGTCACGTTGTACATGCAAATGCACAACATGTATTTTTACATTGCGGTGGGTGCTGCTTGCAGCACCGCCCGCCGCAATGTAAAAATACGGGATGCGCCCGCCAGTGTGGCGGGCGCATCCTAATTTGTATAGCGGGACCGCCGCACCTATGGCGGGCGGTCCCTTTTGCCAATGCGATGGTGGGCGGACTTTGTCTGCCCGCCATCGTAATCGACCCCTTAGATCTTTTAGAAGTAACTACTTTTTTTGGAAGAACAAGATCTAAAGCCTCAGATAGCCAGCCATTGAAGCTTTCAACGTAAGTCTCCAGAGAGCCTGATAGACTTACTGGGATGGATTGCAGGGCCTCGGCTAAGAGAGGTTCGAAATTTTGTGCCAAGCTTTTGAGACCTTTTGTATTGCTTTCTGTCACCTATGAGTTGAGGGAATAGTGAACACATAAGCTACAAAAAAAATGGTCAGACCAGATTAACTTAAGGTCAGGTTTAACCTGTACATTGGAAAGACTGGAAAAGATGAGATCCAAAGTGTGACCAGCCGTATGTGTAGGGCCTATCACTAATTGATTTAAATGAAAACCATCTAAAGTGGTCATAAACAGCTTGGCTGCTGTACTGTTTAGATCATTTACATGTAGATTTAAATTCCCTATTACTATAAAATTAGAGTAGAGAAGCAACAGTTGCTCAATCATGTATGTGATTTGATATAGGGAATCAGTATGGCAATCTCGCGGTCTATAAATTAAGATCCCAGATAAAGAATAAGGTGTCAAAGTAATTGAAAAGCACAATCCTTCAGTGTTTCCAAAATCAGGCAGTTTTGAAATTGAACATAAAAAGATTGATCAATATACTATTGCTACACCGCCACCTTTTTTACCCACCGGGTTAATCAGCTGGATTAGAAACTCCGGGGGAATAGCTAACGCAATATCAGCTAGAGAGGTGTCCTTCAACCAAGTTTTTGTTAAAGCTTAAGGTCCAATGTATCTTCTGAAATTAGGTTGAAAATGTCAAGGACATGCTTAGGTAGAGATCTACAATTAATGAGACAAGCAGAGAAAGAAGTAGCCTTGGGAATGTTGTGATGAGCAGCATTCATAGGTGGAGAGTTAGCATTGACTAGAATGTTACAAGATCGATACTGACTTTGGTCAGAAAAATCAAAATGGGAAATTACACAGAAAACCCCATAACATATGACAATTACTAAAGTCCGGATTGAGCTTTAATTGAGAATTACACAGCGGGCTTTGAATGTAATCAATTCTTCCTTAGAATATACGTGAGGACAGGGGCTTTGCCATGCCTACCTTTGTTTGCGCTGCTTGCTAAAAAGGTATTTACAATAATGGCCTACACAAATTCACAAAATCAGTGCACACATTGATGTGTCAGGCTGACCCTTTTGGCACTGTCAGATTGGCCTATGGGTCAGTACAATGCTATCACTTACATAGGGTGCTGGAGTGGTGTTGAGACAGAATATTGAGTTGGAAATGTCGACTCACACAAATATCGAGTTGGAAATATCGACAGCAAGAATATCGTGGTCAAGAATATTGAATTTAAGGTAAGAAATATCGTTTTTAAAAATGTAGAAGTCATTAAAATTCTTTTAAAAAATATAGTTGTTTAAAATATCGATTGTTTAATTAGTGTTATGTATTTTAGTTTATTTTTTAAATGTATGTGATGTATGCTTTTTTGCAAAAGTATTGGTTATGTTTTTTAATATATGTGTTAAATTTTTAGTAGTAATCAATTTTATTTTAATTAAATTTTGCGTTTTTTAGTTCCGTAGAGGGAAGTGGGTTTATAGGGGAATAGGGTGGAAAGTAATTTAATTATAATAAATTAATGGTTATTTTTTATTTATTTAATTTAGATTTTATAGTGTTAATTGTGGGAAGTAATTTATTTGTAATTAATTATTAATTGGTTGTTAATTAATAGTAATTAATTAATTGATAATTAATTATGGTAACTGTGTAATTATTTTTAGGTGCGGGTTGTGGGGTTTATAGGGGTAAAGGGTGGGAAGTAATTTATGTTTAATTATTTAATACATTTTTGTTAATTTATTTTAAATAATTAATTGATAATTAATTATGGTAAATGTGTGATTTGTTTTAGGTGTGGGTTGTGGGGTTTATGGGGTAAAGGGTGGGAAGTAATTTATTTTTAATTAGTTAATAATTAGTTGTTAATTAATATTGATTAATTAATTGAAAATTAAATATGGAATTTGTGTAATTAATTTTAGGTGTAGGTTGTGGGATTTATAGGGGTAAATTGTGGAAAGTAATTTATGTTTAATTAATTAATAATTGGTTGATCATTAATGTTAATTAATTAATTGATATTTAATTAGGGTAGTTGTTTATATTTTTTATGTGTGGGTTTCACTTTTTTAGGGGTAAAGGGTGGGGAGTAAATTAATTTTACTCTATAATTAGTTTTTATATACTATTAGTTTTTTTAATTGACAATAAGTTTTAATTGTGTAACTACTTTTTTTACAGTTTAATTTTACGAGGTTTGTGGGGATTATAGGGGTAAAGTGTGGGAAGTTTATTAATATTTATTAGCATTATTTATTTATTTTTTTAAATTAATAATATTTCTTTAATTGGTAATTAATTATCTTAATTATGTAAGTAACTTTTTTATAAAATTCAGATCTGGGTTGTAAATTGTTGGTGTTATAGGGTAGGAAATAAAAAAGGTACATTTATGTAATAATTAATGTTTTTGATTCTAAATAATTTCTAATTTAAAATATTTATTTGTTTGAAAATTATTTAGTATTTTATTTAATATAATATTTGTAGGTATTTGTCATATTCATTTAACATTATAATATGTTTTCTTTTAATTTGTAATATTAAATATATTTGTATTTTAATTCTTAATATATTTATATATGTTTTTATTTATTTTGTTTTTTAAAATATTTTTGTTGTTAATATTTTGTTTGTTTTTACTTTTGAACTGACTGGAGTGAGAATATTAATTGTTACCCCTTTGCAATCCAACACTTTCCCTACTGTTGCACTCACTGGGTTATTTCCCATAGGAAACTTTAGACACGCCTACAGCCCGAACTGCTGAACGGAATTACGCCAAATTTTGCAAAAGTTAGCCCTTGGTTCAGAAAGAGCCCTTTTGTTAAATGGTGTAAATCCGTTCAGTAGTTCCTGAGAAATTCAAAAAATAGAGGTCAAAAAATCAATTTCCCATAGGAAAGTTTAGACACGGTTACAGCTTGAACTGCTGAACGGAATTACACCAAATTTGGCAAAAAGGTAGTGCTTGGTTCAGAAAGCGCCCTTTTTTTAAATGGTGTAAATCCGTTCAGTAGTTGCTGAGAAAATCAAAAAATAAAAGTTTCGATATATAGAGGCACGGAGGATCCGCGCACCCTCCCGACCACAAGCTTTATTCTAATTGGCTGTCAACATTCCAAACCAGGAAGTGTTGGCAGCCATCTTGTGACTTCGGTAGAACCGAGTCACAAGAAATCAGAATAAAAACGCGAAAAACAAGAAAAGGGGCAGGGTAGAAACACCCTGACCCCTAGGCCTGCTTAGGGGTCCCACAAGGACCCCAGGGCCCAAAAATCATTTTTTTAATCGGCAAAATGCGCGCGGATCCGTGGATCCGAGACGCGAAAGTAAAAACGAAGGCGCGGGCTCCGCGCTCGTTATTATTAGCCCCGGGTGGGCCAAGTCCCGGGGGATTGCAATATTATAATTGCGGGGGCCCAGGAGGCCCCGCAGCCCTGAGGCTTCTTATTTTTAATGTGTGGGGGGGCCTCCAAGGCCCCCCAAGCCCCGGGGACGGCCACCCCCCGGGACGTTTAATAATTATAATTGCGGGGGGCACATGGCCCCCCCGCTGCCCCGAAGACCGCCACCCCCCAGGGCTTTTAAAAAAAAAAATAGACCTGTGTGGGGGTGGTCGAGCCCCCCCACACGCCCCGGGGACCGCCACCTCCCCGGGGCACTAATATTCAAATGCGGGGGGTCCGTAACGGACCCCCGAGCCCCAGGGACCACCACCTCCCTGGGGCTGTGCATGTGATGGGAGGGGGGCCGCGCGGACCGTCTCCTGGAGCCCTCCATGGCCCCGGGGACCACCACCCCTCAGGGCCGGCTCCTGCAGTGTCCCGGGGTGCCCACCGCCAGGACACTGCTGTTTGCAATGACAGGGCGGGAGTGTGATTAATTATTTGCATGACTGACTAGGTGTGTGAGTACCTCTATGGATGAGTGGCAGTGTGTGAGTGTCTATATAGGTGTATGAGTGCATATGATAGTCCTGTACTGAGTGACCGTAAGAATGAGTGACTGTACGGGTGAGTGAGTGGATGTGTGTGTAGACCTAAGAATCAGAGAGTGGGTATGCAGTTATTGGTGTTGGAGTGTCTATGGTTTTGAGAATGGCAGTCTGTAATTTAGCGTGGGTGTATCAAAGGTTATATTAGGGTGTGAGAAGATGCATGAAATTATCACATGGATGATGTCATCAGTGATGTCATTTGAGATGTCATCAGTGATGTCACTGACCATGTCATGAGTGATGTAATATGTGACGTCATCAGCAGTGCATTGCGGGCGCGAGTTATAGTTAGCTGAACTAACTATAACGGGGAATTTCACTGGTTTTGGAGTGAAATGTCCAACTAACTATAACTGTCCCTAAAACCTATGGTTTTTTCAGTGAATTTCTAAGGTTTTTAAATGCTAATTTCTAACTATAACGTGGCTGAAACCTATGGTTTTTCAGTGAATATATATATATATATTTATAATATACATATATATATATATATATATAATAATATATATACTTATATATATGTGTATATTTTTATATAATTTAAAAATTATAAAATAAATTAAAAGCCTGTATCAGCAAGTGAATCCCAAGCATGCTTAGATATAGAAACTATTGAAGACACTCCTCTGTATTCGTAGTGTGCATCTTACTTTTCTCTGCTTCTCACAACATTACGTCACACTGTAATTAGACAACAAGAAATAAGGATGTATTAGGGGCCATTTTTGGTCCCCAAGCCCGGCTAGTGACTCACAGGTCAGAAAGTAAGGGGCAGAAGCATGCTGACCAATATTCAAAATAACACAATTTTGAGACACTCAGACCTCATATATAGTAAGTACATTGGCCAAACATCAATAAATAGACAATAATGGCTTCACATGCACCACAAAATGCTCGCAAAAAAGAACTCTTGGGGTGCCCTCCTACCAGCAACAATCATTTGTAAGTGAGGAGTGACTACAATGCGGACACATGCTACTAAGGGGCCAATTCCGATCTCGCTCGGTATGCCCTCAAAGAGCCGCTCGTAGGCTTACCTTCCGAACGACACGTACCGGCAGGCGGTCCATCCGGGCAAGGAAGTACGATGCGCAAATGTGCTCAAAATCCGAACGAGCCGTACGCTCCGATCCCAGCTACAGTTCCCGTACAAGCCGGATCCGTAAACGCCTATTTGAGTTGCACGGAAGCAAATACACAGCAGTTTCCGGCCGGACAAGTACAATGCGCACTTCCTACGCGCCGAACGGGTCGCCACTTCCAGCACGTCACAGCATCCGGGAGAGCAGTATTATAGGCACGATTCGCGCCACAACACGACCCACTGCTACGACGCGGACCAACTAGCAACGGGTACGAGACGGAGCAACAATCAGCGTGTACGAGACGAAGACAGCATGAATCCCATCGCGCAGGTCATCCCACTACTTTACATCTATGACCAGATCAGGAACAGACGCCTACGTCGGAGACGGTAAGTCAGACACCCACCACAAAAACAAACGACACATACCCGCAATAATTCACACACACATAGGGATGTTGATATGCCGTACACTAGCAACAGCTCTACCATAGGGGCATGAAGCCCATCACCACCAGTACCCCCGACCCATAGGGGGCTGGATGCCTAGCACTACCAGTACCCCCTACTCCCAGGATGCTGGATGACTATCACTGCTACCATCCGCACTCATAGGGGGGTGGATGCCTACCACTATCAGTACCCCCTACACATAGGGGGTTGGATGCCTACCACTACCACCAGTGCCCAGCCCATAGGGGCTGGATGCCTAGCACTACCAGTACCCCCTACTCATAGGGGGCTGGATGCCTACCACTACCAGTACCCCCTACTCCCAGGATGCTGGATGACTATCACTGCTACCATCCCCACTCATAGGGGGCTGGATGCACATCACTACCAGTACCCCCTACTCCCCAGATGCTGGATGACTATCACCGCTATCATCCCCACTCATAGGGGGCTGGATGCACATCACTACCAGTACCCCTACAGATAGGGGGCTGGATGCCTACCACTACCACCAGTGCCCAGCCCATAGGGGCTGGATGCCTAGCACTACCAGTACCCCCTACTCATAGGGGGCTGGATGCCTACCACTACCAGTACCCCCTACACATAGGGGGCTGGATGCCTACCAATACCACCAGTGCCCAGCCCATAGGGGCTGGATGACTAGCACTACCAGTACCCCCTACTCATAGGGGGCTGGATGCCTACCACTACCAGTACCCCCTACTCCCAGGATGCTGGATGACTATCACTGCTACCATCCCCACTCATAGGGGGATGGATGCCTACCACTACCACCAGTGCCCAGCCCATAGGGGCTGGATGCCAACCTGTACTAGCAGTAGCCACACACAGGATGGGGGATGCATAACACCACCAGCATCCACACACATAGGGTGAGTGTGTATGCAAAACACACCACCCCTACCATCATGGCAATAGTGGGTTTCCCGTGTCAAATGCCTACAACAGTGAATCTGACAGTGAACAGACAATGTACCTCCCATCACATGTGTGACCAAAACCTGAGTGTGTGTTTCACTATTCAAGCATTACATGATCACTGTGGTAATGGGGTCTGGACCCCCACTCACCACAGTGACCAAAAGGCCAGTGTGGGGTGGGAAACCACTGCAGTCTATGCTCACTGTGGTAATGGGTTCTAAACCCCCCATCAGTACAGAGACCAAAATGTAAGTGTGGGGTTCAAAACTACACCAGTCCATGATCATTGTGGAAATGGGGTCTAAACCCCCACTCACCACACTGAGCAAAATGTGAATGTGGGGTTTAAAAGTACAGCACATTTTGCACATTGTGGTAATGGGGTCTAAACCCACACACACCACAGTGAGCTAAAGGAGAGTGTTGTCGTGAAAAAAGTTGCAACTGCCAAACAGCATGTATGATTCCTGGTCCCAAATCCACAAGCACGTGTGAGGCAAAGTAGTCGTTGTGTGCCATACAGACACAGATGTGGTGAGGTAAAGATTGCTGTGCAACAAAAACACCCTCTGCCATGTGCAGACAAGCATCGCCCATGGGGGCTGAGAATGCCTCCAGTGTCCAATTGGACAATGACAGAAGTGGCCATCATAATGCAAACATACATACCTGAACAAACACATACACAAGCTAAGCATTGCTTGGATTCTGCAGCTGTTAGGTCACAAAGTCCCAGACCATGGCAGCTATGGGACATACCAAACATGATGAATGTGCACACTGATGAGGCAAGAGTCCCAGGGACAGTAGGGAAGAATCTCCAACCAACATCCCCCCAATGGCCCACAAAACACATACCAATGCAGTGCTGCAGATGCACAGACACAGCCAGCCAGACTCACACTGCATATCAAACACAACGTGTGTGTGTGTGTCAGTGTCCCCAGGCTACTACACAACACATGAGGGGGCAGAACTGCAATCACACAGATGTGTACACAGTGACAAACTAAAGAAACTCATTGATTCGGCACACCTTTGTGGTCAATCACACATTGTAAGATGAGTGGGATCCCAAAAGATCAATGTGACACAAGCTGGGCGGAAAATCAACCAACACAGCAAGAGACACAACCACCACAGCACTACCCTCAGGGACCCCACAATGTGGTGACACTAGCATGCATAGTAATTCCCCTGTGATGACAAATGTAGATGTTGCACATACTGTGAAGCACAGTCACCTGTGCACACTGGGTCATGATTCCTGACCAACAAACTGCCATCACACAAACAGAAACCACAGGGCATGGCCTGTAATGCAAGGCCCAAATGGAGGTAGGGGCCTAGCTACAACACAACTCACATTTGACCACTCCAAACACCACACACCTGGATCTGCACCAATGTGCATCAGTGAAGCCCACATGGACTGGTGACACTGCACATGCACCCATGACAATCCCAGGGGTGGGGGTGGGGATCTAAGATACCCATCATTCATCACACATGCCCAGTCAACGACCCTCGTGAATGTCTGACACACTGCACAGTATGCGGGACATTGCCATGAGCTGAAATGTACTAGAATCATTGGGATCCCTGCCACAGTCACACACCAATTAAGAACCCAAGGAGACCCATATTGAACACATGCTGACCCCTTCCAACATTGCACCACTGTACCTGAGTAGTGGGAGCAGTCACACACATATACACGTGTCACAATCACTGAAAGATACCACATAGACATAACAACATGATGGCGTAAACACAAAATGGCCTTGGGGAATCCTGAATGTGTCCCATGTGTGTTTGCCCACATCCCAGGACCTCACAACAAACACACCTAGGGAAGACACCCTAATGACCAGTAGTTAGCCATGTACCAACAGCCAAGAAAACCCTGTCCCAAGCTGTGAGATGAACACAGGACAACTCAGCAAGCACCACAAACTGGAACATCTGTAGGGAATACAGCCTGTGTAGTAAAAAGGAATGGAAGGAAACACACCCAGACATGCTCACAGAACACACACCATGGGCTCAGGCAATGTCACGGAATAACACACTGCCATGAGGTGACTCCACTCCTGTGGAAGGTCATCTGTGCCAAACGTTGTCTATGCAGGGCTCTGTGCCAAACGTTGTCTATGCAGGTCACTGAGCCAACAATTACAACACAATGAAGGCTCTGGTCACATCAGCCTGTGTATGGGGGTGTCCCTCAAGTCATCTGCACATACTCAATACACATGTTTAGCAAGTTGCACTGATGACACAGTAGACTTCCACATCATTGATGCGCAAACCTGCATGTCCAGTGGAGATGGGCCCACAGTCAGGGAGATAGACAAATTTACCAATGTTGAGCCCAACAGATGTGCATGACTGCAAGCCACAAATGTCATCTGGCAAATGAAAGATGAAAATCCCTGTGCCAAATTTGGTAATCATGACACACTCAGATTGCTGCTAAGTATGACATGGATACAGACCCCAATTGGACACATATCCCATGGGCCACATGGAGTCCATCACACCAACACTTCACTTTCCTGATCTCAACAACAGTATTACAACAGCAAATGCATGATAATACTCAACAACATCATGTACATCAAAAGCAAAACCACTAGATAACAATAGAGGCTTTATTCAGCAATTGGAACTTTTAAACTGGGAAGTCCAAAGTAAACAAAGGCCAATGGCCAGTCCATTCACATAGTCCAAACAGGGTGAAATGTGACAAATGTCACCCATTGCTTGCCTGCACTGCTACCGACAGGGGACATCCCCCCTTGGAGGGGCATACATATGGGCTGGCCAGGCACCGCAGGGACAGATCAGGGGATAGCAGAATGAGGCAGGGGAGGGGTGGTGGGTGCAGGAGTGTCACTGGCAACTGCAGTGGAGGTGTCTGATACAGTGGGCGCTGTCACCACTGCAGGGCTCAAGCCAGATGTGGTGGGTGCCGGCACCAATGCAGGGCTCAAGCAAGATGTGGTGGGTGCCGGCACCAATGCAGTGGGCAGGTCAGATGTAGTGGACGGGTTCTCCACTGCAGTGCCCAAGTCAGATGGGGTGGATGTGGCCTCCACTGCAGTGCCAATCTCCGAAGGAGTGGAATGGGGTGCAGATGAGGTGGCCAGGACAGAGGGGGGACACACGGTCTCCACACCAGTGGCAGGAACAGGCTGAGCGTGTGGGGTGGGGGTGGAAGTGCATGTGCCAGGGGGGAGGGCCTGATCATTTTGGGGATGTGGTATCGGTGTGTGTGGGAACCTGGGGCAGGGTGTGGCGGGGGAACCTGTGGAGTGGTGGCCTGGGGGCTGGAGGATGGAGCCTGTATGGTGGAACTGTGTGATTTTGGTGGGGTCTTGCTCTTCCTGGTCCGGGGGGATTTGCGTATGGGGGCCTCAGTGTTACTGCGCCTGGGGGAGGGTGTCCATGTGGCAGGGGAACTCCCCTCTGTGTGTGGTGACTTCCTCTCCCCCTTGTGAGTAGGATCAGATGGATCTGTGGGGAAGAGGCCAAGGTCACAGAGGAAGAGCTTCTGGGAAGGGGGGGTTGCAGGTGAGGCAAGGGAAGGGGTTTTAGAGGGAGAGGCATCTGAGGACTGCAGAGTGCTCATGGATGCCTGTGTGTGTGTCTGGGCCCCATCCCCTGTGTGTGTGGTATCAGTCCCCTGAGTGTGCGTGCGTGTGCATTGGGATTTGGGCTTGCGTGGCCGTGTGCTGCTCGTGTCTGTGGTGGTGCTTGCCTGTGCCGGTGTGTGTGTGTGTGTTGGACAGGTAGGGTAGTGGGGATTGTGGATGGGGCAGAGGTAGGAGGGGGAGGGACTGTTGGAGGAGGGACACTGCTTCTGTCAGTGAGGAGGCCATGGACTGAATGGTCCTCTGTAGGGCAGACATGTTAGATGAGATGCCCTCCATGAAGGACACCAGTTGTGTCAACAGACTGGTGTGAGCATTGAGGACACTCAGCACCGATGTCTGCACTACATGGAGCCGCTTAAGCAAGTCCACAGACTCCACACTCAGGGCAGCAGGGGAGGCAGGGGGTGCGGTGCCTGGCACAAAGGAGACATGGGCCCCAACACGGGACCCTCCACGGACCTCAGGGATGGGAGCAGATGGGAGGGTGGTGATGGTGGTGGCGGTGGTGGGGACAGACTTGCTAGCTGGTGTCTGGTGGCTGCTGACACCCGCCTCCACAAGGGAGTCATCATCTGAGCTGCTGTGTTCCTCAGCTGAGGTGGATGGCGCTGAGGTCTCCTCGGTGTGGCTCCCCTCACCCTCCGTGCCACTGGGTTCCTCCGACTCCCCGGCAGCTACCCAGTCTACCTCTGCGGCTCCTCCTGGTCCATGGAGCTGTCTCCTCCTGTGGCCGTAGATGTATCTGCAAACAATCATGAAAAACAGATCCACATCAGTCACCTGTATTGACCTGACACGCCACAGTAAGTACAGCACATTACAGATCAAGCCTTGGCATCAGTTGCTAAACATTGCAAAAAGTACTGACACATATTTGAACTAGCCACTTGTTGGCCTGCCACTCAACCATGCCCCTCATATCCCTCATATCCATGGAGCCATCTATGTGGTGCATGTAGGATGGAAACAATCGTGTGCACACATGCACCACATAGACCGTTGTCCAACTTCCAAGAGTTAAGATTTAAATGTGTCACTACACACATATCCCTTCTCCTGCCAGTTACTCAGCACATGTGTCAGGGAAAGGGATGGGCAGAGTCATTGCCAAGATAATGGTTCGTCACTCATCACCAGACACCATGATGGCGTCATGTCTTGATAGCCAATGTAAAAATGGGGTGCATGCATGACATCTCACAATACTGCAGGATACACCTTTGCAAGTGGTATGCCATGGCACAGCCATGTCTGGCAAATCAGTCATCACTGGCTCCTGTCACAGGGGCAGTGCATACCAAAAACAGCAGTCTGCACTGTGCCACCATCATGGATGTTTTGGGATTGCAACCTCGGTAGCTGTCAAGTGCACATGTACCCCCTGCTACCCACATCATTAGGACTCTGATGCACCCACGTCATTCACATGTGACATCTGAGTAAGTGCAAACACAACTCTGTACACATGTACACATCACAGGCTGATGAGAACGATAATGAGCTGCTTGCACTTGAATGTTGAAATGACCATTGGGCACACTCAAGTCATGATACACCCATGTTTTACCCCATGTGCAGACTCAACAGCCACATCTCAGATGGCTGCACACCCCAAACTGTGTCACACTCCAGTAGTCCGAAAAGCTAGGCCAGTACACAATGACACAGAGGCAGTCACCTGAGTGCACATTACACAATGTCCAACATGTTGGATGACACACAGGAATAGGAGAGCAGAATGCTAATTATAGCCGGAGAGGGTATACCTGTCCTGGTCCCTGTGCAACATGGGATTACCCTGAACACTAGGCAGGTGGCTATGCATGTGTGACACACATGATGTACATTCTTCTGTGGCCCCAACATTGGTCTCACCTGCTGCATGGGTGTGTTGTAAATACCCCAGACACATGTGGTGAGTCAGATCAGCAGTTGGACACATATAAATGGACCACACACAGTACATGTCAGATTTCGGCAAATGTGTAACCAATTGACCCAGTCATGAAGCCCACAACAAAGTCCCTGTAGCAGATGCTGTCCCCAACTTTAACCTTAGTCAACAGCAAGGACACAGAACCCAAGTGACAGAAGTCACAGACTGAAAGGGCCACACCTGTGTATCAGATGAGGATGGGGCATAACACAATTGAGGAACATGACTCTTGTTGTAGCAGACAGACGCACTGTGGGAGTGTAACCAGCCTAAAGGAGTGCAAACAGCATGTGAGACAAAGGTCACAGAAAAGGCTAGCACTTACCCCCTCCTTGCTGCTGTCCGGCCTTCAACTGCCCATCCAGGTCAGGGAAGACCACCG
This sequence comes from Calotriton arnoldi, assembly GCA_963921515.1. Classification (NCBI taxonomy): domain Eukaryota; kingdom Metazoa; phylum Chordata; class Amphibia; order Caudata; family Salamandridae; genus Calotriton; species Calotriton arnoldi. The sequence continues at coordinate 1,952,044 of CAWUFW010001825.1, read as the reverse complement.
CCAGTATCCGGAGCATGTGGGGTGTCAGGTGGCGTCGTCCGCCCCTCCTGCGAGGAGGCGACAGCTTCAGCTGGACTCTTGCGATCCGCCGGGTCCAGCCACGAAGGTCCTGCCACCTCTTCTGGCAGTTGCGGATGCGGCGCCTGTAGATCCCCACAGATCGTACTGCCCAGGCGATGGTCAGCCAGATCTCCTGCTTCTCATGGGCATCAACCTGTGAGGATGACAAAGTCAGAAGAGCATCACTACACATGCAACATATTTGTGCATCACACAGTTGCAAATACATGTCTCAATCACAGGGGCACAAGATGTACACAGGTAGTGCAACCATGGTAATGGACAGTTGTCCAGCAGTTATAACATGCAAACATTGCCTGGGAATGACAAACTACTCAATTTACACTCTGTCAGCACAGTACCTGTTCAGTACATGTAACTACACACTTTGGGGGTGACAGCTACTCAGTGAGCATGCTAGCCACTGGTGTACACAATGCTAGTACTGCTAGTCAGACAACATGCACAATGAGAAAGGATGTGGTTTGCACACTCACCTGCTCCCCTGGTTTCCCATACAGCTTGCTGTACTGTGGTAGGAGGCTGTCCAGCAGGGCCTGGTTCTCCTCCTCTGTGAAGGCTGGGGCCCTCTCCACAGAACGTGCCATTCTTGAGGCCAGAGGATGCAGAGACAGCAGCAGTGGTAGCAGAGATGTCAATCTGGAGCATGTAGTGCAGGCAAGTGAGCTCTCAGGGCCACACACAGCCTTATATCTGTGCTGCAGAGTCAGAATCTGTCCCATTCGTACAATGCAATAGGTCCGACACATTTGCATCCAATGAATCTGGCCAATCCATGGAATTGCACAAGTCGTACATGCCTTCCGCATCGTTTGAAATTTCAACTTCAGAACACCATTGAAATTGCAACATTGTTGTGGTGAGCCAACTGAATTTTCGGCTCACGATTCGTACAAGTTTCGAATCCGCGTCCGTATCCATGACAGGCCATAGCCAATACGTGCACAGGGCTCGGTCCCTGACTGTACAACGTGTATTCCGAAAAACAACACGCACCCGTCTCCATGATAGTCCATAGCCAATGCGTATGCACGGCTCGGTCCCTGGGTGTACGACGCGTATTTTGAAAACTCACCCGCGTCTCTCCCCATTACAATCTATGGGCCAGGCATGCGCACGGATTGATCTCGTACTGTACGACGCGTCTTTCCTGAAGTCACCCGCGTCTGCCACTGTTGGTGTCACTGGATAACGGATGCCACCCACTGTTCCTTGCCAGGGACTCAGGTGCACACCTGCAACACCACAGCCTGTGACACAGTGTATCCAAAGGCATGTAAGGCTGCATTACCTGTGTGTGTATGGGGGTCAACATATGATTTATTGTGTAGCACTTTGTGGCAGCCACTCCCAGACTGTGCAAGGGTTCATGGGGACAGCTTCCTTTGTGTGTTCGTGCACATTACCACTGTAATAAACAACTGTACATTTCAGAGCTTGAGGCATGTACACAGTTCCAGGGAGACTCTGTGTATGACATGTTACATACACCCTGACTCTTAGGTGGGATGGTATGTGTGTCACAGGGCGTTCCAGTGCCACAATTGTGATGTACATCCACAGTCTGTGTGCATATTGTGTTTCTGATGTCTCAGATTCCATGTGCCCAATGGTAAACAGTCTCCACATCCATGTGGTTTGTGCATGCACATTGATGTTGTGTCTGTGTGTCACAGATGTCCATGTAAGTCCTGCAGAGACATCAGGGGCCACTTCCTGTGGGAGTCATGGGCGTGTAGTGGCGTGTACATGATACGCCACATCATGCCAGTGTCCGTGTGGCAATACAAGGTCCCTGAGTATCTGCCTGTCAAGGAGCTGTGATGCAGGGAAGACATCTGTCCTCACTTGTCACTGTGGTGTGTGTTTGGTATGTGACATCAGTACAGATGTACTGTGACACAGCCCATTGAGTTGACACAGCACAACATGGAACTTGTTGTGTACACATGTTGAGATGAGATGTGAGATGATGGGCATGTAGGTGACATATGTGTCCATACACAACAGCACACACATAAAGCACTTGTGTCTTTTTATGATGTCTCATGTGAAATTTAGCATGGTCAGTGCCACATAGGTAGGGGAACTTACTATCTTCCTTTGCTCACCTATGTACTGCAGGAGACCAGCTGTCCATAGACCGTTCCCTGACCTTGCTACCATGGTTGAACGTGACTGCATCCGACGGTACCGCTTCACCAGGCCACTGATTGAGGATTTGGCGGAGCAGTTGGCCCCACATTTGCAACCTGGCCGCCCATACCCTACAGCGCTGACCCCCAAGGTGAAGGTTATGGCTGCCCTACACTTCTTTGCCACCGGTACCTTTCAATACACTGTGGCGTCTGCTGGTGGGATGTCACAGACTATGTTCAGCCGTGTGCTGCGCGATGTGTTGGAGGCAATGTTAACTTTCCTGGACCTCCACATCCATTTCCCTAACCCACAACAACTCACTGACATCAAGAGTGACTTCTATGCACTGGGGAGGATGCCACATGTCATCGGCTCCATTGATGGGACACATGTGGCTTTGGTACCACCACATGCACATGAGCTGCCATACCGGAACCGGAAACATTTCCATTCAATTAATGCTCTGGTGGTATGTCTGGCGGACATGTCTAGTTCACATGTGTGTGCACGATTTCCCGGTTCTGTGCACGATGCGTACATCATGAGGATTAGTCGCATCCCGAGGATGATGGCACAGATGCAGAACCAGCGTGCCTGGCTTGTCGGTGTGTACTGACTGTTTGACATTGTGTGTGTTTGGCAATGTTGTTTTCCATGCTCTTTTCAAACTCAGCTAATGTGCAATTGTCTGTATGTAGGTGACTCCGGATACCCCAACATGCCATGGTTGCTGACACCCCTCAGGAACCCTGTGACACCAGCAGAGATGCGCTACAATGAGGCACATGGTCGGACCAGGAGAGTGATCGAGCGGACCTTTGGTCTCCTGAAGAGCCGCTTCCGCTGCCTGGACAAGACAGGAGGGGCCCTCCCATATGCACCTGCTAAGGTTTGCAAAATCATCATAGTCTGCTGCATGCTACACAACATGGCCGTGAGGAAGGAGTTGCCTCTCATCCCGGATGACGATGACCAACATCCGCCACCTGTGGAGGATCCTGGCCTGGGCCACGATGCCAGTGATGATGATGATGAGGGTGATGTCCGCACACAGCTCATCAACAACGTTTTCACCTGAATGTGAGTATACAGGGATGTTTTGTCAATGTATTGTGTTTGCCTGATATGTGTTGGTGGTGCTCAGTTGCTGTGTGAGTGTGGCTGTGTGCTACTTGACTGGATGCGTGCAGTGATGTGTCCTTTCAGGTAGTCTGTACTCCTCAACAGTGTTGACATGATTACGTGGTTTTGTGTGGGTATCTTGTGGCATGTTTCGGGCATGTGTATTGCTGTTCTATCATGTTCTTCTGTCCTTCACAGGGTACTTTGGCTGTTTGGTCAACTCTGACCCCCGACTCCCAGAATCCAGTTCCAGGGTGGAAGTAGTCATCTACCAACAAGTGATGTGCCACACACCCCTGGACTTTAATTTTCCACACTTGGTGACTGTGTGGCCACTGTCACGTGGGATTAGCTTGCATCTGTGGTGGCATCAACATATTTCTGATGTGTAATAAACCTGTGCTTCACTTTGGGATGTGCGTTGTCGGTCTCCACACATCCAACATTCATTTGCATGCTGTACCTGTGGGCATCTTGCCACAGACTCAAGAAGGGTGTTGTGTATATGCATCTCACTGCATTGTCTGTTCACATAAGTTAGGACGATGAGTTAGATGGGCATGGTAAGTATGTGTTGTGTTGACATAGTGGGGTGTCTACCTCATATGTGTCACATCACCATGACTCACATGACTATGTTTACATAGCTGTAGTAGTTCACATGCACAGACATCTTTTCACAGGTCATCCTCTCAATAACACAAACCAAGTTTCAGTCACAACAGAGGCATGTATTGTGTTATAGTGAATTTATTTACATGCATGTGTTTGTAAGTTATACGAAGGTGAAAGTGCTGTACAGTGTAATAGGAATCCAAAGCTCACAGTGCAGTTGGTAGTGTTGATTGTTGATATTTCTAGAGTAAAGTCCACAGTCCTTTGGTACATTGGTCCAACTTAGACCCTCCATCACATGTGTGGGAGTTTAGTGACAGTCAACAAGGTGAACGCTTTGCACACATTGGATGATGTCTAGAACAGGTAGTCACGTCCTGGTGGATATGCATGGCCATCTGCCTCTTACTTGTCCTTCTTCGAACGACCCCACTTCTTCTTCTCAGGGGGACCCTCAAGTTCAGGCTGCTGCGGTGCAGAGGACTCTCCGCCAGAGTCCACCTCCCTCCCTGTGGCAGTTGCTGATGTAGTGGCAACTGATGTAGTGGGCACACAGGGAGGTGTGGTCATGTAGTTGGCTATCTGGCGGAGGCATGTCAGTATGTCCCTATGCACGGCCGTGAGTTCATCAATTGTGTCCATTTTGGACTCCATCCGGGTCATGTGGGAGTCCATTCTGGCATGATGTGCAGCCTGCTGCTGTTACATGTCCCTGAGGATCCCCACAACCTGGCCAAATCCTCTGGTGCTTTCCTGGTACGCTTCGATGATGCGTCCCAACTGCGGATCTTCCTGCAGTCCAGCCCCATCTGCAGGCCGTGGCCTCACCCTAACCACCCTCACACCACCCCTGCCCACAGGGGCAGGACCTGCCCTGGCAGGCACAGGCGACACTGGGCCCCTGTCTGTGTTGGCACTGGTGTTGTTGTCCGTCAGCTCCTGGGTGCCCTGTGTACCTGTGCCGTCGTTGTCCTGTTGCCTTGGTCTGGCTGTGTTGGCAGGGGTGATTGAGGTGTTTGCAGGTGGTCCAGGAGTGGTGGCAGGGTGTGCTGATGTTGCAGCTGCTGGGTCTGGGAGCGGGGCTACACCGGAGGTGCCAGGTTGTTCATCCTCGTCCGAAGAGGACATAGAGGCATCCACACCGGGGAGGTCAGGGTCATCCAGAGTTTGTGGCTGGGATTCGTCTTCTGTTCTTGCTGGGTCCCCAGCATCCCCTGTGGGTGTAAGAGACACACAATGTATGTAATGTTTCTGCACACATCAACGGTTCGCACACATCAGTTGCCACTGCACATCATGATGAGTGTATTTACATTGCATTGTCCTACATTGTCAGTGACGGGTGTCTATTTTGGTTTGGCACAATGTCATTTGATGCTTGAGCATTTTGAGGGGCACGTAGGTCTGTGTGCATGAACATCTCATTTCATGATTGTTTGACTGTACATAGGCATTGCTACTCATGTGCCCTCATGTGCCTGACACAGGTGTGTCCCTCCTCTCAACATTCGTACTTTAACAATGACATACATGCACTTCCACTTGCAATGTGTAGCACGTTTGGACATTGTGTGCTGGTATTTGTGCTTGTATTTGTGAGTAACATTGTTGTGTCTGAACAACATGGTCACAGTTCGGTATGGCTGCATTCACGGTGAAGATACTATTTTGTGGTGTGTGTCCCTAGTTCACATCTCATTTCACACATTGGATGGTGTTATCCTTAGCTGATGATGTTGGGGCAGAGTTCTGTGCGTGATGATGTCATTTATGTGGTCAATGTCCTCCATGGTAAGGGGTATTCACAACGGCAGATCGCAGACTATCCCATGCTCATGAGAGAGGGCCAAAGGTTTGTGTGTTTGACTTATGCTGCTGTGAGTTGTATGCCTACTCATGCCCAGGCCAGGTTGCTCCTTGTGTTGCAAGTGTCAATGGCAGTGAGGGGATTGTTGTGTGAGGGATGCAATCAATGCTGCACGATGTAGGAGTGGAATGCAGATCACCACAGTGCCTTGTGTAAATGACACCATGCTACGGTGTCAGCTATGTTGCTGTGGCCATTCCATTCACTATCATGTGTCACCTGTGAATGGTGTATATGTGGTTTGGGGTGTGGCTTTTGGTATGTGCTATGCCTACTCCTCCCCAATTGTCATAGAGGGCACACACCTTCCCAACCAAGCCAGGGGGCACCCCTGCCACACTGCAGAACCAGACAGTGAGAGGATACGTACAGTTGCGATGGCTGTCAGTGTGAAGGGGTTTGAGGGGGCAAGTGCATTGGTGTGACTTGCAGCCCATTCATACGTCTGGCCAATGTGTCAGGCATCTCGCATGGGCATTTACTTTTTGTGTGAGTGGTCCCAAGGGGTGTATTTGTTCCTGCTGTGGAGGTGTGTGTATTTGCGGGATTGCTGGTATTTGGTGTACTTGCAGGCCCACCTTCTCCCACAGGGGCCAGCTAATCCCCCCTGTAGGATGCTTCCATTGCAGGGAGTCCAAGTTAAAGTTCTGGATGTCAGGCAGTGGTGTCCTGTTGTTTGTTGGAGCACAAGTCTCAGCAGGGCCTTGTGCTCCCCACAGCAGAGCCCAGCGTCAGCCATCTGGGCAGTACTTTCCCACTCCCTGTGAGGTGAACATAGTTCAGGGTGGACTTGATGGACCTTGTGTGAGGGGGTCTGGTGTCTGTGACTACAACTCCCATCATGCTTTTGGCTATACCCACCCTCCCAGCATCCCTGACCTTCTTTCCTGTGACTCAGCTTCCCTGTGAGGTTGTGTTACAGTGCTGGCAAGATGGCTGACAGTGGTGTCCTGGTGTTTGTATGAGCAGTACTCCCAACAGGGCTTTGTGCTCCCCACAGCAGAGCCCAGCGTCAGCCATCTGGGCAGTACTTTCCCACTCCCTGTGAGGTGAACATAGTTCAGGGTGTACTTGATGGACCATGTGTGAGGGGGTCTGGTGTCTGTGACTACAACTCCCATCATGCTTTTGGCTACACCCACCCTCCCAGCATCCCTGACCTTCCTTCCTGTGACTCAGCTTCCCTGTGAGGTGGTGTTACAGTGCTGGCAAGATGGCTGACAGTGGTGTCCTGGTGTTTGTTTGAGCAGTACTCCCAACAGGGCCTTGTGCTCCCCACAGCAGAGCCCAGCGTCAGCCATCTGGGCAGTACTTTCCCACTCCCTGTGAGGTGAGCATGGTTCAGGGTGGGCTTGATGGGCCATGTGGGAGGGAGACCGTTGTCTGTGAGTGCAACTCCCATCATGCTTTTGGCTACACCCACCCTCCCAGCATCCCTGACCTTCCTTCCTGTGACTCAGCTTCCCTGTGAGCTGGTGTTACAGTGCTGGCAAGATGGCTGACAGTGGTGTCCTGGTGTTTGTATGAGCAGTACTCCCAACAGGGCCTTGTGCTCCCCACAGCAGAGATCAGCATCAGCCATCTGGGTAGTACTTTCCCACTCCCTGTGAGTTGAACATAGTTCAGGGTGGACTTGATGGACCATGTGTGAGGGGGTCTGGTGTCTGTGACTACAACTCCCATCATGCTTTTGGCTACACCCACCCTCCCAGCATCCCTGACCTTCCTTCCTGTGACTCTGCTTCCCTGTGAGGTGGTGTAACAGTGCTGACAAGATGGCTGACAGTGTTTGTTGGTGTTTAGGGCCAATGCCTTGCTGTATTTGTTGTTAGGTTTTTACATGTTATGACCTAGTTCGATATTACTCTGAGATAGCAGCTGTTGCGTTTGTGTCACTGGCATACACATCACAGATTTAAATGTTTTCTGGCTTACTTTGTATTTGCTGTCGCTACTTGTTTCCAATGTCCCCTTGGCAGTGATGTGTGTGTGTTGCCACACAATATTGACTAGATTGGTTGTGTACTCACCAGGCTCTGGTATTCCTGTTAATCCATGGATGCCCTCCGGTGGGAGTATGGCCCGCACTTTCTCCTCCCAGGACGTGAAGTATGTTGGTTTTGCAGATGGACCACTGCCAGTGTGCTGGCTCAAGGCATGGTCTCTGCCTATGAGCTTGTTGACCCTCCTGCGCACATCATAATACCTGTTCTGGATGTCATCCTTTGTACGCAGGCAAGGTGCTTGTGCGTTCACCTTGTCGACGATCCTCTCCCACATCTTTGTTTTCTGTGACATGGGGGTCTGTTGGACCAAGGTTCCAAATAAATGTGGCTCTACTCGGAGTATTTCATCAACCAGGACTACCAACTCACTATCTGTGAACTTTGGATTCTTCTTTGGGGGCATGGTGCTGGGTGATGTGTGTGTGAGGGTGTAAGTGAGGGTGAGTGGGTGTCAGTTTCTCTGGCTTGTTGTGAGTGTGTTTAGGAAGTGGTAATGGTGTGGATGTTGTGTGGTGGGTGTTGCTCAGGGTGCTGTGTAGTTGTCTCCTCAGCTGTCATGTGTTTGAAAATAGCAAAGGATCATGGGAGTGGATTTGGGCCATTATGTGGGTGGAGTTGTGGGTGTGTCTTAGTTCCATGTTTTTTTATTTTTTTATTTATTGGCTTTGTCATTGCTTGTTTGGTCTTTTTTTGGTCTTTTTTCCTTAGGTTTTGCTGGGCGTGATGGAGACGTTCATTTGACCGGGACGGACGCTGCCAGTGGTTCTTGCGGGGTAATCCGAGTCTGTCACACTGACATTCTGCTGTGTTTCTCCGTTGGTGAACGAGTTGGACGCAAAGGAGTCTACTGTTTGGTAGTCACTGTTTTCTGTACGTCTCGGTCTTCCGGATTGTGCTCCGTGCGAGTCGGTCTCGTTTTACATGCATTGCATCATATTACGCGGTTCATACAGCGCGGGTCCGTGTTGGTCGCGTCCATTCCTGATGCGTGTCGGTGGGTGCGGTTCCAGGTCCGTTTACTGGCAAATCACTGTTTCCCGTACGGTTCGGTCGTGCGGCTTGTGTTCCGTACGAGTGGGTTGTAATTCACACGCATTGCATCGTACTGCGCGGGTCGTACGGCGCCGGTACGTGTCGGTCGGTCTCCATTCCAGGTCCGTGTCGGTAGGTACTGTTTCCGACCCGGATCGGAATCGACCCCTCAGTGTGGATGAGGGGTCCTTTTTTTGAAAAATCCTCTCAGAGATTTGCTAAACAAATTATGCCAACCATGGCATTGTATTAGGTCCCCTGTGTTAGTGAGTGGTGCAGTACAATTTGTGGTAGTAGGCATAGTAGGGAGGACCGACTGTGTCACCATAAATAATCCCTGTCATTCTTCCATGGTGTTATTAAACCAGTTATTACAGAACAGCTTAATGTACATATTGGAAACGTGTTCAGTATTTGCCTCACAATTGTCCTTTTTAATAAAATTCTGGTTTGCATCCTTCCTAACTCTGTTATATCTTTTATGCTCGTATAACTAAAATTCAATGTTTCTTTTATTTTTATATTTGATGAATGTAAAACAGATGTTCTTTGTTACCTTTCTGTCTTTTTTTTAGGAGGCACAAATACGATTGACAGTCCGTATGAATGACCAAGTTCCGCCTCGACGGAGGCCAGCATGGGTCCCAAGCAGGGATACTAAAATGTGTATCTTTTATGATTAAAACTAATAAAGAAATCTGTCAGCATGTCATGGTGGAGCTTTTCTGATGTTGAAAAAAATGATTGAATTTCCATTAACAACCAAAAGCCCATCCCGGGGTTTATTGCAGGACATATGCATCATGACAGGTCACCTCTAGTGCAGGTAAATTGGTATTTCACACCCGCTGACAGCTACAAACCTCTCATTTGATGTAACATGGACTCGTAGGCTTATACATTTTACTCACAGAGCGTTGTTCACTTTTTCCAACTGTGAGAAAAAGGAAATAATTCCGAAACCGCTGGGAGAAGTCCAGCTAGGAACAGTCCACAGGAACACAGCATCAATCAAAGCAGGAACAACCTGATTATCTTCCATTTTTTTTTAAAAAGCTGCTTTCTTTTGGAAAAGGAGACCTTCATCTGCTACAAAGTGCAAAAAAATCTTTCATGAGGTGAAGAAGTGGTAGGGATTCTGTATCAGTGAAAGATGTTGGGGTATATTTACTAAGCTTTAGTGATGTGTTGGAGTCACAAAAGTGATGCAAAATGATGCTAATTCTTTATCACCTATTTAATTTCCAGGGTAAAACCTGTTTTACATTGGAAAATCACCTGAATGTAACGCAAAGCAGCTAATAGCACTGCTTTGCCTTACTTAGCACCAAAAGGGCGTACCATGGGTGGTGCATGGGCGATCCCATTCAACCACCCAAGGTTTCTGTCCCTAAGCCCTACTTACTTAAAACAGTAGACAAGGTTTAGGGTCAGAAAATAGCGCCCATTTTAGATAGGCGCTATGAAGGAGAAATGCTTTTTTTCTCCTTTATTTTCTTATTTTGCATGTGTGCTGCAATGTACAGAATACATACAAAGGGGCCTATTATGATCACGGTCAGAAAGCCTCCGACCTTAGGTCGGAAGCTTTCCGACTGAGAGCGTCAGTTTCAATTCCGACCGCCTAATTACAATATAGGCGGTCAGAATTGAAACTGGCCGGTCATTTCGGCTGGATTCTGACAGGCTGAAGGAGCCCGTCGGCCAGTCGGAGGCTGTCCCGTAATCCCAATGGATGGTGTTTCCGCCATTGGGATTACAATGCTTGGCTTCCCACAGACTTTCCATGTCGGGCTTTCTGGCATGGAAAGCCTGTCGGAAAGTGAGTTTGGGGGGCCCCTAGCAGGGCCCTCTTCTCTTTGTGGCCTCCGGTTGGCGGCCGAGAGGGCACCTATGGTGCCCCCCTGTAGATCCCTGCACCGTGAAGGTGCCTGCCACGCGGTGCAGGGATGAACACAATCTCTCATTTCCCTATGGGAGCTTGTGCTACGGCCAGTTTACGGCCATAGCACAAGCTTCCATAGGGAAATGGGAGTATGCAACAGCACCATGTGTGGTCGCATCGTAATTAAGTGGTTGGGACCATTAACCGGAGGTTGTCGGTCCCAATTCCGCGATGATGTTGGTCGGAGGCAACTCCAACCGACATCATAATCTGGCCCAAAGTAGGAAAATGTTTAAAGTTAGTCTAAGCATAGTATTTTATACTGTAAGAGTATCCTTCTAGTACAAAACCTATGCTAGACTCACGGAGACACCCTTGCACTATGGTGCAAAGGTGTGTCCGTGGTGCATGGACACACATTTCTACCCAGGCATTAGGGAGGGGGAGGATAGTCCCATATTTCTGCAAATAGGTCTCTCTTTTGCTCTCTCCTTCTCATGTTGCACAGCGCTGCATTTGCAGTTGCTGCACTGCGCTGCCTGAGAAACTGGTAAATCTGGCCCATAGGGTCTAGAACTCCTCAAATGTGTGCACTAGTTGTATAGTCATGAAGGTCTGGAATTTGAATTGTTTAGGTCTAAGTTGCAGCACATTTTTATTAATCATATGATGGACAGGGGTGTAACACAAGCCACTGCAGCCCCTGCATCACAGAGGTTGCCTCAACTGTTCATGGTATCCAAACACTTCAGAAGGGCCGAGATTCTGCCCAAGATCAATTATTATTTGTGAGAGATGGTAGATTCAAGGACCCTTCTTCACATTCTGCAGGAGTTGCCCGCCTTTTTACGTTATGTCACTGATGACGGATGGTTGTACAATGAGCTCTAGTTACAGAAAAGATCGATTTAAACTTCAAGCTACTTTCTTCACAAAGGGAAATTCATTTAAGTAGAAGTTACAATATGTGCATTTATGAAAGGCAAGTTGGCCGCTCTTTCAAACACCGGGTATGCAAAGAAAATTGCGTGCGTACATTGCAAGCATATATTCCATCTTGGCATTTACTTTGTGGGTCACAAAAAGAGATACAAATGGTCAGGAGCAGTCAACACAATCAACCAGTCTCCAGGAGTTTCCTGAATAGCAATGAATAGAGCAATAAAGAGAGCTCAGGCCAGTGTCATCCGCAGGATTTTGGGGGCCCCAGATAAAAAATATTTTGGGATTACCTGTTTGGAACAACTTTGTATTTTATTACTCAAGTCAAATCCTTTATTTCTAAGAAATAAATTCTTACAGAAATATTACAGAAACTTCATTGACTTACAAACAACATAAAATCCATGCAAAATTTGAATGATCCATCAACACTAAGGGCATCATTATGATGTTGGCACCGTTGCGGTCTCAGAGCTGACCAACCTCCAGTCTGCGGTCCCGACACCACTATTACAATGCGACCGCACATGACATACTCCCATTTCTCTATGGGAGTTTCTGTTAATCCCTGCACCGTGTGTCAGACACCTCACCTCATGATGCCTGCCACACGGTGCAGGGATTAACATGGGGGCATGGCTCCCAACTGGAGGCTGCAGGGAGAAGTGGGCCCTGCTAGGGGCCCCCAAGTCGCTTTTTGACAGGCTTTCCATGTCGGAAAGCCCAACATGGAAAGCCTGTTGGGAACCAACATCATAATCCCGACGGCGGAAACGCCATCTTTAAGGGCATCCTCGAGCCCGTCGGATGCCAACTGGAATGACCAGCCAGTTTCACTTCCAACCGCCGTCATTGTAATATGAATAAAGCCTCGAACAAAAGAACATATAATATAAAATTTAAAAGTTCTTCACATTAAAACTCAATCAAGGGTCATAACATTAACACATACCAATTAGGAATATTTAAAATAGCCTTAATAACCCAAGATGCATAGTTCATTTAAGCAGGTGGAACATTGTAAAGTGCAAGGTGCAGGGCCATACTTTCTTAGGCGGGGAAATAAATTGCCCTAGGCCAGCAGCACATTTCACCAACTAGAGCAATTTAAAGTGCAGCATACAACCCAACCCCAATTTTGCCCACCTGGTTGCAGCATTCAGAGAACTTGACAATGGGCCGAAGCATACATCTCGTTTTGCCAATTAACATTATAAAGTGCAGTATGTAGAACAATTATCACAACCCCAGGCCTCCTCTTTGGGCAGCATCCTAACATATTTGAACTCAGTCCATCAAATAATAAAAGTAGGCCCCTACCAAACCAGGGAATAGAAATCCTACCCTCAGTCTGAATCAATTGACAAGTTAAGGCCTTCGTAGGAAGAATTTTATTACAAATTGTCTGCAAATTCGAGCTCCATGTTGCCTAAGAATATTGAATTATGTCTTAAGATACAAAACTACACAGAAGTGAGCTAAAGACAAAGGTCATTTTCCCTAAGGGCCTTTGGAAGTTGGAGGCCAAAAGATATTGCCCAGTTTGCCTAAGCCTTAAAATATCTCTGTCTCAGGCTGCCAAACATACAGTGAAGGTGAACGCACACCACAAGATTGAGCCTCTGCCTCATTCATGTACAGATTTAAGATTGCAAACTAGTACATTCAGTTCAGCAGATCTCATTTTCTGGTGTGGCACATGATAGCTGGGAACCTTGACTGGAATGAGATATGATTGTTTATTTAGCCCATTCTGTCATTATTACATTTTAGGATGCTTTGAGTGCCAGGACTTTAGTCACCATATCGAGAATCCCAAAAGGTACACGCCTAAGTCTAAAAGTAGCATTATGTTCATATTTGTTATCTAAGAACTTGCAATGTCAGAAGCTACGAAAAAGTTCAGTATTTGGATTGGCGATGCTGCTGTGACTGATGCACAATAAGCAATAGTGAATAGTTTATGAAGTTGAGTTGCTGGTCAGAGTGATACATTAAAGGTTGTTAAATTTCACTAACTTGGCACATATAACTGAATTGATTACCAAATGGATGGAATAAGAAGATGCTTGATCCTGGACCAGAGGGAACTAGAGAAATCCCTTATGTTGATAGGATTATATATGAGCAAGGCCACTAGAATTATGCAATTGTGTGGCATTTGCCACATAAAACATCATCTGCTGCATAATCTGCAGATTTTAACAATAAAAATGTGTTTCTAGCCTAAATGGTTCAAAAGGTCCTAAAAACCAGCAACATGTGTTGAGAAGCAGTGGAAGGCCCTTTGCAAAGGTTAACTGGTCACCTTTCTAATGTTTGGACCAAATATCGGAAACAAAAAATTGTGATACAAAAAATATTGTGTCAAGAATATCAGGATGCTAAAAATATCATCAACAGGAATATCGATGGTAAAAATAACGTTTTAAGTGTTGTTTTTGATATCGTTGTAAAAATATCGATTTAGAAAATATTGTATGTAATATCATTTGTAAGTATTATTTTGTATGTCATTTATTGTAGTGTGTTTTACTGTATATGTTTATTCATTTTTTTATTTGTGTTTTTATTAAACTAATTTATTCATTATGAAATTGTTGAAATTTGTGCTTTGAATTGTATTAATGTATAGTAATAATGGATTTATATAGTCAAGTCAAGTCAAAAGATCTTTATTCGATTGCTTTTTCAGACAATCATAAAAGCACATAAAAACAGACAATTCATAGCACATAATAAAATAAAATATACCATATACAATTCGTTATAAAATTCAAGTTAATAATATTGATATGCCAGGACAATCTTTATGACCTCGTTGATTAAAATACAATGCATTTCCTGTGGCTGAATACTTTCTTTAAAAACATTCCTATCTTCCACACTCTGTGTACGCTATCCAAAAACTGTAACACAACGAATGCCGGGCGACATTGTCTCATCCCCAAAGATTTTAAAATTGGGACAATCCATTCTTTCCTTAATGTGCTATAAAATCTACAAAATAAGAGAACATGTATAGTAGATTGTTCTGAGTGATTGTCACAGGGGCACAGTTGCATTTCTCGGGCCCAATCATTCATTTTTGGAAAACTTACAAGCCTGTAGAAGATCCCTAACCTAAATCTAGTCAGTAAAAACTTGTCATAGCCACCAGGTACAACTGTTAAATATGGTTGTATACTAAAAGTGGTTAATATCAGCTGATTATACTGGACACTGGGCTTTACAATCTCTGCCGACGTTCTTATTGTGTCCAATAGCAGGAGACCCTCTTTTTTTAGATCCTTTCTAGTAATCAGCTGCATACTACTTGGGTCGGTGAAATATTCTATATGGCCCAAGTCAGACATAAAATTTCGGACATACCTTACCCAGGGAATCTTTAAGACCCCTTCCAGTTTCAAACTATCTGTTAGAATGTCCCGGTTTAGCTTTGTCTCAGGTTTTGTCCAGATCCTATGCCATAAAAGAATAGGCTCCATTTTTATAAGGTCGGAGATATACGATAAGACCAACTCAGCATGACAAACATGTGATGATGTGCTATTCGGGACAACCAGAATGTATCTTAAAAATATGTTTTCCACCAATTGTAACGGATAAGTGTCAGCGAACCCCCACACCCCTGCCCCATACATGGCGGTAGAAATACATTTTGCTTTGTAAATCTGGATGAGCTCTACTGGCGGTCTTCTCCCCAGTTTTCTCGAGAAATTAACGAGTGCTGTTGTAGCCCTTGAAAACACTAACTTTTTTGCTAATACAGCTTGAGTCCATGAATCGTTTTGATCAAAGAGTATTCCAAGGTATGAAAATCGCTTTGTGGGCCCAATCTTTTGTCCTTCTACAAACATATCCCTGTACCTCTGACTACCACGTCCGCACCTCATTATAAAGGTCTTGGAGGTGTTCACCCTAAGGCCAAGATGACCCATGAACTTAGAAAAACTATCTAAAAGCCTCTGCAGACCTACTTGCGTGCGGGACATCAGGACCTCGTCATCCGCGTAGAGAAGGGCAGGTATTGGACGCCCAGCTATTTGAGGAAAGTCTTGGTTGTCCTGAAGCAGTGCCTTGTCCAGGCCGTTGATATAAAGATTAAAAAGAAAGGGGGCTAGGACACACCCTTGCCTAACCCCCCTCCTTATTGGAAATGGGGCAGAGCAATCGCCATCCAGACCGAATCGAACTCGTGCCTTGGCGCCACTATATAAGTGCCAAAGAAAGTGGATAATTTGAGTGTCCACCCCCATAGCCTCGAGGATCTCCCACAGCTCTCCATGCCTTACAGAATCGAAAGCTGCAGTGAGATCCACGAAAGCCTGGAATAACCTGCCCTTCTTCACCCGCGTATACTTTCCAACAAAAATAGCTAGGTTTAAACTCTGTTCAACCGTCCCTAATCCTTCCCGAAAGCCGTATTGAATATCAGACAGGACTTTATTGTCCTCTGCCCATTTATATATGTTTTTAGCAGCAGGGTATTGAGCTTTTAGGGAATAAGGATGTGGGGATAATTAAAAAGTGGATATTTTACATGTAAATGTAATGTTAATTATTTTGATGATATGCAAATAGATATTGTTAAATGTATACATGTATTTTGTTACAATTATATTATTCATAAATAATAATTTGTAATGAATTGAAATAGATATCAATTATAAGAAAATCAAAAATATTACTTTGTTGTAAGTATTAGAATAATTATTTTAATTTAAAAATTGAAATGTAGAACATATACAAATTAAAATGAATAAAGTAAATGATTTTTCTAATGTTGCTAATAAAAATTGAAATTTGTACATTTGTTTGAAAAAATATTTGAACTAGAATAATAATTATAATGTAGTTGTAAAAATATTTTTTACATTTATATTTTAAAAATTGGTGCTATATTTATTATTTTTATGATTGTTAATTTTGGATTATGATTCAATTTTTTTATTTTATAGCTACAAGTGTAAAAATGGTAGTAAATAAATGAAAAAATACATTATTTATTAATAGTGTTAAAATTATTTTATAATTTAATGTGTAAATATTGAATATTGGTTTGTAGTTTTGGTTAGTGTGTTTTTAAGTGAATTTTATTTTATTTTAATTATTCTAAATAAATGTTACCCCTTTAGTGTCCAACATTGTCCCCAAATTGTTTTTCCTTGGTGTGAAAATAGCAAATGTTACCCCTTTAGTGTCCAACTTTTATCCCAAAATGCTATAGAATGGAGTGGAAATATGAAATGTCACCCCTTTAGTGTCCAACACCATCCCCAAATTGGTAGAGTGGAGTGGAAATAGAAATGTCATCCCCTTTAGTGTCTAAAACCTTGCTCAAATTGGTATAGATTAGAGTGGGAATAGTAAATATCACCCCTTTAGTGACCAACACTTTCCCCAAATTGGTATAGATTGGAGTGGGAACAGTTAATCTCACCCCTTTAGCGCCCAACACCTTCCTCAAATTTCTATAGATTGGAATGAGAATAATAACTGTCACCCCTTTAGTGTCCAACACTTTCCTCAAATTGGTATAGATTGGAGTGGGAATAGGAAATGTCACCCCTTTAGTGTACAACATGTTTATTTTGGTTTATATTTTTACATATACATTTCAAATTAAAAATAAACATATATAGATAAATAAATAAAACATTTTAATAGTTTTTTATTATTACATAAACTATTTAAATCATATTTAGATTGTATGGCATGCTGTACATTTTCCACTTTGTTTTCCATTGTTTCACATTTCTTTTATTTTTCCTAAATTCCTTCATATACATATTTTCAACGTCACCACAGCGTACGTTTTTTAATATATATTAAAGGATTGAATATATTTTATACTATTATTTAATGTATGCTTTACATGGTTTTTTACATTTTTATCACATTTGACATGTTTTACATGTTTAATATTTTTGGAAAATTCAAATACATTTTTTTCCATTCACTTCTATGAGGAGATATTTTTAGTTTCATTTAGAGGCCATTTTTACCACTACCTTCTATTTTGTAGTCTATTTGTGTCATTTTCAGTCTATTTTCCGGGATCGAGGTTGGGGTAAGGTGCTGCTGTTCATTGGAACAGGTAAGTCCTTTTTAAAAGTATGTTTAACGATTTTGAGGGTACAGGGATATTGGTTGGCATTCTAGTGGTTACTTATAGTGCTGAATGTGGGTTTGTAGAAATAAGAGAAATGTTGTTGTATTAATAGTTTTTTACTATTGTGTAATTTCGGGTTTTCGCACACTGTTTTACTAATGTTTCATTATGTTATGTTATATTAGGTTATGGTATGTATTTTATGATGATTCATCGTAATGTATATGTATTTTTGGGAATGTTATGTGTTTTGCGGGTGGCTTTTATTGTTTACTATACAGGTTTTTGTCAACCGGAGTTCAAGTTTTTTTAAGGAAATCACTTTTGGTTTATCTTAAACCAATATTTTTAGCTTTGGATGCCTTTTTGTTTGGGTTTCCTACATACTTTGGATTGCTTAAAGGGATGACTATTGGATTTGTTTAGTTTTTGCACTTTTTAGGGGCTTTTGGAATATATTTTTCTTATTTTTGGTGGATTATTATTTTGACTCAGAAGAAGATCTGCAGCTACTGAACAATAAGCTATATTTATTTTGTTTTGTTTGGGTGGGAAATGTTATATTTTATTGTTTGTGTAAATAATGTGTGATTCTTATTTGGAAATTTATTGTTTATGGGTGCATTTATTTTATATGATAGATTGAGTTTATTCTTTGAGCTTTCTGGTTGGTCAGGTTTACATTTTTCTTGTAAATAATTTATATATTATTTCATTATCTCATTCTTATTTAATATTGTAGTTTTATTTAATGTTTAGACTTATGTAATAAAATATTATGTTTATTATTCATATCAAAAATGATTTCTCATATTGGTTTAGATTTTGTGACAGCTTTTTGGGACTTCTGTAGGTACTATTTATTTTAGAATATGCTTTTGGCTATAATTTCTAAGTAATCGTCTCCTGTGTTGTTTATGAAGAGTTTGACCTTAAATTGCAGCATTTTGTACATTTGATTGGTTTGTTTGCTAAGTTTAGGTGCAATTTGGCTAACAGATTGCTCTATACATAGTTGCTGGTATCTTTGCTCTTTTTGTAATATAAATGTATATAGTGTAGGTTGGGTTCTGCCTAATGTGGATTGGAAGGCATTGTGCCATCTTTCCACTGCGTTGTTTGTTTTGACTTCCTGTGGCAAGGTGCTGCAATAGACATTCCATCATGGTATTTGGAATTTGGGTTGGCATTTGTGTCCAGAGCAATGCAGTCTCCGAACCCAAGTACCTTCAAAATAATCCATTAGGGGGATTATTTTGTCTTCGTTTTGTTGTTAGAAAGGGCTTTCTATTAGTAAATTGTAGTGGTTAGCTAACTCTGTAACAGGGACATAGGCTAGTGCTATAATTTGTATTTTTTTAAAGGTGTATTGACTGTTTTTAGAATAGTCTGCCCTTAGTGCAGATTGTTGGAGTTATCTCCTTAAGCTTTGACTGAAATGATAGTAACAACCTTGTATGGCTGTGTGGGGGTAGATTTTTAAAATTGTCTGAATCATGGCTTGTTCAAAGTCCATGATTATCTATTGTGGGAAGTTGTAATTTGTTTTATGTTTAATGTGGTTTAATGTTGCGTAGTCAGTGCTGCTTTGTTGATTTGGTAGTAGGGCATAAATAAAAGGTGTATTTGTGTTTTGATATTCACCATGTATAGTGTATATTTGGGTGAATAGCTTGGGACACATTTAGAAGGTCCCATCCATCATCTAGGTTTGTCAATGGCTTAATTTTAGTAAGTTGTTTGCTGTAGAGAATATTAGGATTTGTTTATCATTGTTTGGATTGTAATATAAAAGAAAGGTTCCTTATTATTTGTCATTGTTAAATGTTCAGGCATTTCTATGTCTTGGTATCTTCTAGGGGCAGGAGGCATATTAAAACGTTTTAAAGTGCGTATAGGTGTTAGTTGCCCTGTGACGTGCTCAGGGACTTTAGGCAGTATACAGTACTTAATTTGTGATATAATGAGTGCCCATGCTGTGTTCAGAAGCCTGCAGCTAGAGCTTTTAAATGTAAGCTTGCGGATTATCAAGGCAGCACAGTCTTCAGTCCACCCCTTGCCTCTTTATTCCACTATCAGACACTCCATGCCACTTATTTTCACTCATGAAGGATTCTGCTTTTTACTTTTGAGACGTTTTTTCCGTCTCCCTCTTCTTTTTTTTCTACTTGGTGAGTTTTCCCCCTGTTGCTATCAGGAAATGTCTGCTGCAGTACAATAAGCGTCAGTCCCCAAAATTGAGTGCCGGTGACCCCCACTGGTAACCACCAGCTCAAATTAAGCATTGGCAGTATATCATTTAGGATTTTGATTGTGGGATCCTGGGAGCTAGTACTTGTCTCTCCAATATACTGCAATACCTCCCTTACTTGTATTTCTGTCAGTCAGTCAGTCAGAAATACTTTATTCGACAGCCAAGAGTCATAAAAGCATACAATATTATTGAAAGAAAATACACATTCCAGCCAAATACATAGCAATAAAATAGTCCCACATATCAATCACAATATTCATATCTAAAAACATTTATAAAAAAGAGCCAATATCATATAAAGTGCACTGTGCTTAAGCAATAGACCAGATCCTTAATTAATATCACGTTTAAAAATAATAATCAGGAAGGGGAAAACACAATTGAGCCAACAGACAACACAAAATTTCTATTACGGGAGTAATCTGTTCCTATGTCTAATGGCCCCAGTTAAAAACTTGCGACCCCGAGGCAAACCATGGGTGATGCCAGCATTTGTAAATAGAGCAGAGCTGGCCTCACTTGGACAAACTGGCATTCTCTAAGTAGAGGGAGGATATGCTGCCTACGCAGAGACTCATAGTAGGTACAGAAAAACATTAGGTGCAAGGTATCCTGTTCCGAGAAGTTATCACAGGGACAGGGTTTTAACAATTCAGATTTTGAATATCCTCTCGGGAATGCCAGCAGCCAGGGAACCATATTTAAACGAAATCTTGTTAAAACAAAACGATGGTATGGTTTATTAACATAAGATAAATATGGTTGCAGTTGCGGGCCTAGGCTCAGAGTGACATACCTTCTCACCGAGGGCTTGCCTAGCTCAGCCTCCTCCCTAAGGCATTTCCGCCTTTCCACAAACTGCCGTTTAAAATTTATGATCGCAGTCTTGCCCAAAGGCTTTGGGGTCAGAAACAAATCTGGGCACCCTAGACCTTTTGTTTCTTCCTTTATATATTTGAGCCAAGGGATATGCTGGGCTCTCTCTAGCGCCATACAATCCGAGATTATAAGTTGATTTAGGTTCGGAGGGGGTTGAGTCCAGATTCTAAGCCATCGTAGCAGGGGGAAACTGCGATCTGGTCTGCAATATATCCCATCCCCAGTTCTTCATGCAGGCAGTAAACAGGAGTGGCTACAGGGACCCCAAGGAGTTTGCGCATAAAATTATTCTCTGCCACTTGTATTTCCTTTACAACTTTATAGCCCCAGATATCGCATCCATACATGGCCATAGGAATACATTTTGCAGTATAAACTTTCAAGAGTGCGGGCAGGGGTTTTGACCCTAGTCTTTTTGCAAAATCCATAGTGGCCCCCGTTGCTCTTGCCAAAATGTTCTTTTAAGTGTTCGTTGTGCTCCCCATGTACCTTGGTCATCAAAGAGTACCCCTAAGTATGGAAAAGTGGATACTTTGGTTAATTCGTCCCCATTACAGTAAAATTTAGCCTTGGCTGCCTTTCGCGGACCAATCGTCATTGCATGAGATTTCTTAAAATTCGTTACCAAATCTAGTGAATTCATAAAATCTATAAAACAATTTAAAAGTTGTTGCAGGCCCCTTGCAGTTCTAGACAATAAGACTGCATCATCGGCATACAACAATGCGGGAATCAATTTGGCACCGGCCCTTGGCGTATCCTTACAACATGATGTTAAAATGTCCCCCAGTCTGTTGATATATAGGGTGAATAGCAGGGGGGCCAAAATGCACCCCTGCCGGACCCCCCTTCCTACTGGCCAAGAATCTGTCAAGCTGCCATCTTCATTAAACCGTACCGCAGCCGTGGTGTTAACATGTGCAGTATGCAGGAAGGAAATCAATTCAGCCTCTAGCCCTATATCACGAAGGACCAACCACAGCTTAGACCTATTGACAAGGTCAAAAGCTGAGGTTAGATCCATAAAGGCCAGATGCAGGACACCTCCCTTAGCAATGGTATACTTCCCGATCACCAAATGCAGATTCAGGCATTGGTCTATTGTCCCCTTTCCCTGTCTGAATCCATATTGGAGATCGGAAATAACATTAAAATGATCAAGCCAGACTGTGAGGCGATCCAGGACTACCTTGCCCATAATTTTAGACGCAGAATCTAAGAGCGAAATTGGCCTATAACAAGCCGGATCGTCACGGAGGCCCTTTTTAAAAATGGGGACAATAACTGCCTTTGCCCATGACGGGGGGAAACCGTTAGCGCAGGCAGCATTAAAAACATGTGTTAGGATCCTGGCCCAGACTTTGGGGTCTGCCTTATAAAGGTCTGCCGGTATCCCGTCAGGGCCAGGGGCCTTTCCCCCCGATGTCGATAAAATAGCTTTATAAACTTCTTCTATATTAAAATGAAGGGGGGCACTGTTTGATCCGGAAGCTGCGTGTCCCACTATTTCTGCTAGATTGGAGCTACTATAAATATTGCTAAAATGCTGGACCCACTTCTCTGCCGGTATTATACAATCCTTACTTAAATTTGGCATATCTGAAAAAAGAGGACTGTTAACTATGGACCAAAATCGTGAGCTGTCCGACAGGACACTAGCTTGGCCAAGCTCCTCCCAGGCGTGCTCTCTTAGTTGTTTTTTCTCTCGCACACAGCTAGTTTATACGCCTTCCTGCAGCTCCTGGTTAGTATCAGGTCCCTCGGTTTTTGCTTTACAGCCTTCATTAGCTCCTTATGGGCAGCTGAACATGTGTCATCAAACCACCTTTTAGTTTTAAGGATTTCACCTTGGTTTTGGTCACTAAATTCGAAGCTGCCATTTTAACAATAATATCAAAGGCATCTAAAGTAGCTCTATCTTGTAATGCAGGGTCCATACATACTTTAAGCTCTGGGGCACAAGTAGTATACAAGTTCTCCAAAAAACTATCTGGAGTAATCTTTTCCCACCTCAGCCTTCGAGCTTGATCTTTGGTAGTAATGTTTACATTAGTGATATGGTTCGCAGCCCCCCCTATTATACCAGATGAGAGGAGGAGAACCAATATTAAAGGGTTATGATCACTAAGACAATTACAAATAACATTAAAAGTCTGTACAGCCGAAGTTATTAGAGCAGATAAAAAGATATGGTCAATTATGCTGACACTACCATTACCTACATAAGTGGGAACCAGGGCAGATTTGTCAGATTGTTGTAAGCAGTTCAGGTTAAACACAGAGAGCAGTCCTTCTATAAGCGTTCCTGACAATGTATGCTCAAAGTGGTTTGACCCTTGTAAGTCATCTACTTCCTTCAGTATCAAAGGACAATTAAAACAACATTTCCGTGTATTAAAATCCCCATAATTAGCGTATCATAATACGCTTGGCTGTCTTCTCCATAATTTTTAATAATTCTTCCAGGGCCAGGAGATGCTCAGTCTCATGGGTCCTTGAAAAAGAATTATAAAAATGTACCACTAACAGAGTGGTAAGATTCTTTCCTGACAGTTCCACTGCTAGCACATAGGGTGATGAAGAATCGATCAGTTTAGCCCTATAGCAGAGTTTAAGACTAAACATCAAGAGGAGACCTCCCTTGGCTCTACCCATATTAGACGGAATTGCATGTTTGCAAAAAGAGGTAAAGCCATCAAGATAAAAGCAATCGTTAGATTCCCAAGTCTCTTGAAGGGCAATTATATGATGCTTAGCAAGGAAGTATACCCACGAAGTATCCCCCCTCTTTGATCTCAGCCCGGCTATATTCCAGGACAATACCTTCATAGAGGCATTGTTGGGGCTACCTGGAATAGTAGTAGAGTTGGTAGAATTATCCAACAAACATTGGGGAGTAGGAGCAACTGTTAATGGTTCTATATGTGCTACTGGCAGTGTGGTCTTAACCTGTGGCATTCCCACTGCCATTGTCAGTCAATCATTTTCATCAAGTCCTTGCATATTCGCTAGTGGTAAGAACCGATTTGATGATGATAATGTAGTATTAAAATTGCTTTCTTGGGGGCGTGTGAGTAGCTTAAAAGGCTTCTGCCAGCCAGGCATCTGCCGATCGCTATTTACTGGAAAGTATTTGGGAGGATAAAAAGTTTGTAGTGGGACTATTTTAATTGTAGTTTTAGCGTCATATTTATGTTGGCAATCTAGTAATGCTTTAGCTTGCAGGTGGTGCTTTAAATTGACAATTATACAATCCTCCCTATTTTTCCTAGTCCCATGGCCGATCCAACCAACCCTTCTTGCCATGATGATATATGGAGTAATATTTGAGCTATTTATCACATTATTATTACACCAGTGGATGGTCTTATGTATCAGATCTAATGAGGTTTCCTTTGTACCAGATGAAAGAGGAGGGACCCCCACAAGTACAGCTACTAAAGGCGCTGATTGTGGTGGAAGATCAATTATACATTTGTTTATCAATGTTACCCGTTTATTATGGGCTAACGTGAGTGTAGATGGAAGATCCTCGTTCACACTTTCCCGGGTTTCCTGACAAGCTACCCACGGTTCGGTACCACCCCCCAATAGCACGCAATCAGTAGTTAGGGAGCTAAGATGAGACACACCCAGGGTGGATCGAGTGCCAGTCACCCTATCTATTTGTATGCTACCGTTCTGGTGTCTACGTTCCGGGCCATTGGCAACTTCAATGACGCTCCTCCTCCCGCCGGCTGCAATATCACCCCCTGCAGAGCAATTATTATTCATAGAAACAAAGGAATCAAGTTTTAGCTTAATGCCTTCTATCTTAGCAATTACAGGTGCTAATAAGGCTTTAGTCATAGACTCAAGTCTCAGAAAAAGGCCATCCATCAGCAGATCCGAATTTGGCTTAGCCAATACCGCTGCCAGTGGTAATGTTGATTTGGTCCGTCGGGGCTTTCTCAAGGCTTTACTTCCCGCAATTCGTTTTCTCTTCGTTGGTGGGCCGTCCAAATCATCACCTACAGTTACAGTGGCCACAGGAGTGCCAATAGATGGGTCCTGACCACCCATTTGGCCTTCCAACAATGTACTCAATGGTGCGGGGGAACCTATTTCTTCTGATAGGACCCTGTTTTCCTCCTGATTCAAACCGCACCCAACGTTGCCCAATGCAATTTTCTCAGTTTCCAGAGAAAGTCTTTTCTCAGTGAGGGCTATCTCCTTTGTTATGGCATCGGCTGCCCTGGTTAAAAGGAATCTATCGTCCCAGCTGAGCCTGCAGCAATTGACCCTGAAGCTCCCCCACAGTCAATTTCCTTTTGCCCATTTCCGCTTGGCCAAGGAGCACTTATAATGATAAAAACAAAAACAACAAAAAGAAAACTTGATGTAACCCACAGTACCGGTGAAAGACCAAGCCCTCCTCGCTCCAAAGTGGGTAACAGCAAAGTGGCAACAGAACGCAGAATGAAGTGAAATAGTGCGGACAGGTACCTTGTCGTTTTTCGGACCTCTACGCCATATCCTGGTGGGACACAGACCAAACCACGAAGATTTAGAGCCCTTGCCCAGCCCAGCCTCTCCCGGCCGCGGACGGGCGCAGACGGGCTCGCCCTTGGCTTGGGCTTCGCCCGGGCACGCCCACGCGCGTCCCGCGCTGCGGGAGCCGCGCGGTGATTTAATAGCGCCTCCGGGCGCGAAGATCAGCAGGAGCGCCTCCTGGCGCGAAGCAGACTGGGGACTGAAGTCCCTACGACCCCCGGTGCAAGGATGCTGGACGCGGCTTCCCGGGCTGCGGGAGCCGCGCGGTGATTTAATTGCGCCTCCGGGCGCGAAGATCAGCAGGAGCGCCTCCTGGCGCGAAGCAGACTGGGGACTGAAGTCTCTACGACCCCCGGTGCAAGGATGCTGGACGCGGCTTCCCGCGCTGCGGGAGCCGCGCGGTGATTTAATTAATAGCGCCTCCGGGCGCGAAGATCAGCAGGAGCGCCTCCTGGCGCGAAGCATACTGGGGACTGAAGTCCCTACGACCCCCGGTGCAAGGATGCTGGACGCGGCTTCCCGGGCTGCGGGAGCCGCGCGGTGATTTAATAGCGCCTCCGGGTGCGAAGATCAGCAGGAGCGCCTCCTGGCGCGAAGCAGACTGGGGACTGAAGTCCCTACGACCCCCGGTGCAAGGATGCTGGACGCGGCTTGTATTTCTGTCACAATTGGGGCGTTGTTGTGTTCTCCTACATGAATTACAACATCATCTTTTGTAGTGGCCCTCCCATTGCATGCATTAGAATAATATTTGGTACATTCCCAATTCACATTTTCTATTGATGCACTTTCTTGGATGTAGGTGTAACCCATGTGAGTTAGAGCCTGATTATGAGTTTGGCGGTGTGAGAGCGGGGCGGCATGCCACCGCCCCTCTCCCACACCCCCGAACTCCACTGCCGACCACCTGCCAGAGTACAAGTTGCAATCTGGACAGGCGGTCCTGCGGCAGCTGGCCCTCGGAGCTGCCTTTCAAAGGCTCATAGGAGAGCCTAAGAACGGCAGCTCCGTGGGACAGCCACAGCACGTTCCAGCAGGGCATGGGCTGTAAAGTCCACCCCGTTCTGGAACAGGCGGTGCATGCATCCCAAAGGCCCTGAGGCAACAGATGGCATTTAGGGCCCCCTTTGTTGACTCTATGCCACCCTTTTCATGGCAGTCTCACTGCCATGAAAATGGTGGCTGACAGCAAAGTTGTAATATGCTTGGCGGTTCCGCAGAGGCACCACCAAGCATGTTACGGCCCAGTGGTCTACTGGGCCAGGGATCACAGGTCCCTGGTGGTTGCAGTGGTCCTAATGCGGTCCAACCACCATAGTTGTAATACGGTAGTCAGACCACTGGTGCGGTGGTCGCCGACTGCCACCGCACCTAAATCGTGAGTTTGGCAGCCCTAAGGACTGCCAAAAACATAATTAGGTCCTTTGTAATAGCTTTCCTTTCTGGTATGTTATAGATTTGGCTTGCTGTGCCATTTTATCTGAAAGTAGTGTAATAGTATAAATAGTTGCTATTTTTTTAAAGCTTATATGTTTGTTATATACATATAAAATTATGCACCTACTTCTATTTTTTATACTTGGTGCTTCCTTTTCTGTTGGAAGGAAAAAAAATGTTTTGTTAATTATTTGCTGTTTTAAATTTGTAAGTTTATTTATGAGTTAGTTTTAGTTTAAACATAAGTTTTACTTACTAGTTGTCGAGATATGTATATTTCTTTTTTAAGGGTCTGGTTAGAGAATCCGGCAGAGATTCCTCATCTTGCAGTGTTTGTTGTTTTAGAAGTATTTAGCTGATAAAATAGCTGTGTTCCATTTATATTGTTGATTTAATTGTTTGTCTGGTTTTATTGGTTAAGAACGTTTATAATTTGATTTTATTGTTTACTTTAACTTTAGTTTGATTTTATTTGATCAGTTATATCCTTCTATGGTAAACACTAATTTGGGTTTTATTTATAAATGGTGATATACAGTTTGATATTTTCAAATATAATTTTATATATACATATATATACATATATATAATCGTGAACAAGGCTGCATCTGGCAGCCGAAACGCGTGGATGATTGTGTCATTCAGAAATGAATAAATCGAAGTGAAAACCCAAAGGAGTGCCTATTCCATCTCATTGGAAGTAATAAGGTGTTTTGTTTCATATATATATATATATATATATATATCCTGATTTCAAAATCATGTCTCTGGCGGCCATGCCTTAATGGTTGAATTTTGCATATTCAATGATGTTGAAATAAAATGAAATGAAATGTTAATACCACAATTTTTGCCACTCAATAGTTTGTGCCATATGAGACAGCACAGACTATTGAGTGGAAAAAATTCCACCAGAGATATGATATTGAAATCAGGACGAAAGTAGTCCTTTCTTATTCTTCATTAAACATCTCTCCAATAGGAGCACACCATCTGCATTTATATTGTTAAGTGCTGCTGTGTTATGACATTTGCTGCAGGTGTTGAGAAAGGCAGAACGCCGAAACGCGTTCAACTTGCAATAAAAGGAATTAAATGGCTCCGTCAGTGCATATATATAAATATATATATATATATATATATATATATTCACTGAAAAAACCATAGGTTTCAGGCACGTTATAGTTAGAAATTTGCATTTAAAAAACCTTAGAAATTCACTGAAAAAACCATAAGGTTTTAGGGACAGTTATAGTTAGTTGGACATTGCACTCGTACAAAACCCGTAAAATTCCCCGTTATAGTTAGTTCAGGTAACTATAACTCGCGCCCGCAATGCACTGCTGATGACGTCACATATTACATCACTCATGACATGGTCAGTGACATCACTGATGACATCACTGATGACATCTCAAATGACATCACTGATGACATCACTGATGACATCATCCAGTGACTGTGTGTTTGTGTAAAGTTTAAATATGTTTAATATATATAGGGAAAGGCGTATTGAAGAATGAGTGGGTGTATAAGTGTCTGAATGGATGATTTAGTAGGTGCGTGACTGAGTCTATAAGTGAGTGATTAAACGTATCTTACTGGATGCATGGGTGAGTGACTAAACTGTGTGAATGTCTGTATCCGTCTGTCTGTTGTTGTGTAAGCAGCTGCATGGGTTTCTGACTAGCTAAATGAGTGTCTATATGGGTTATGGATTGGTTCTCTGAGTATCTGTATGGGTGCCTCAGTGTTTGTGTGGGTGGGGTGAGTGTGACTCTGTGCATAGATGTGTGAGTGGGTGATTCACTGGGTGCATGGTTTCAAGAGTGCGTCTGTGATGGACTGTATGGGTGGGTGAGTGTGTGTATGGGTGTGTTAGTGATTGAATGTATATCTCAGTGGTACATGTGTGAGTAACTACATATGTGAAAGGCAGTATATATGTGTGTTGGAGTATATAAATGGCTATAAGTGAGAGTGTGTGATTGTGAGAGTGGCTATATGGATGAGTGTGTGCTTGCATCAGTGATTGCATAGGAGCGTAAGAATGTGCTAGTATTTTTATGAGTAAGTGAGCTGGTGTGTATAACTGTATAGGTGAGTAAATTGGAGTGTGATTAATTATTTGCATGACTGACTAGGTGTGTGAGTACCTCTATGGATGAGTTGCGTTGTGTGAGTGTTTATATAGGTGTATGAGTGCATATGATAGTCCTGTACTGAGTGACTGTAAGTATGAGTGACTGTACGGGTGAGTGAGTAGATGTGTGTGTGTAGACCTAAGAATCAGTGAGTGGGTATGTACTTATTGGTATTGGAGTGTGTATGGTTTTGAGAATGGCAGTCTGTAATTTAGAGTGGGTGTTTCAAAACTTATATTAGGGTGTGAGAAGATGCATTAAATTCTCACATGGATGATGTCATCAGTGATGTCATCAGTGATGTCATTTGAGATGTCATCAGTGATGTCATCAGTGATGTCACTGACCATGTCATGAGTGATGTAATATGTGACGTCATCAGCAGTGCATTGCGGGCGCGAGTTATAGTTACCTGAACTAACTATAACGGGGGAATTTCACGGGTTTTGTACGAGTGCAATGTCCAACTAACTATAACTGTCCCTAAAACCTTATGGTTTTTTCAGTGAATTTCTAAGGTTTTTTAAATGCAAATTTCTAACTATAACGTGCCTGAAACCTATGGTTTTTTCAGTGAATTTCAAAGGTTTTTTAAATGCTAATTTCTAACTATAACGTGTCTGAAACCTATGGTTTTTTCAGTGAATTTCAAAGGTTTTTTAAATGCTAATTCCTAACTATAACATGTCTGAAACCTACGGTTTTTTCAGTGAATTTCAAAGGTTTTGTAAATGACAATTTTTAAATGTATTAATTGTTATATTTATTTTTTCATACTGATTTACTACATTTTTAGAAACATTTTTTTTACATATTTTATTTTTTAAATTACATTGTAATTACATTATACATTACAAAAATACTTTCTCAGAATGAATTACTTTAGTTTAAATACTTTGCACATAGGCAATAGACTTTTAAGTACAGTAGTTACAGTTGTTGCAATGGGCAACACATTTTCAAACACAATGCAACATTCAGCTCAATGTGAATTTCTAGTTAAATGCAATTAGTTACTTTATGGATTACTTTTCTAACCACAGGACTGGATCCTAAATTCAGTCCTGGGACATCTCCTGTAAACAGTTGAGTAAAAGCGTTTTGGTTACAGTAGTGATTTTTAAGGAATATTATTGTATTTTAAAAGTTGACACTTTGAAACTTTTTCTCATAGAATCACCAATGTTATCCTATGGAAGGAAATTCTCTTAGCAGGTAAAAACTGTTATCGTTACTTTTTCTTACTCAGTGTTGGATCCTGGATCCAGCACTGGTGCATCTCCTGTAAACAGTTGAAAGAATGCGTTTAAGTCATACAGGCGATTTTTAAGGAATATTTTTAGTTTGTGAAAATCGACACTTTGAAACTTTTCAGCTGAAAACCAGACAATGGATTCCTATGGAAGAAAATATAAGTTACTGGTAAGTACGGTTAAAATTACTTTTCAGGGTCAGTGCTGGGCTAAAAGATGCAACACTGAGGTCTCTCCTGATAACAGGTGAGTAAATCGGAATTAGTATTTCGGCTGATTTTAGAGGAATATTTGTATGTTTCAAAAATCAACACTTAGAAACTTTTTCAGCAAAAAGCAGACAATGATATCCTATGGAAGGAAATTCAAGTTACTGGTAAGTACGGTTAAAATTACTTTTGAGGATCAGTACTGGGCTGAAAGATGCAGCACTGATGTCTCTCCTGATAACAGGTGAGTAAATCGGAATTCGTATTTCGGCTGATTTTAGAGGAATATTTTAAAGTTCCAAAACTCCACACTTAGAAGAATTTCCAAGTGAAACCAGTCAATGTTAGCCTATGGAAGGAAATTCAAGTTACTGGTAAGTACGGTTAAAATTACTTTTCAGGACCAGTACTGGGCTGAAAGATACAGCACTGAGGTCTCTCCTGATAACAGGTGAGTAAATCGGAATTTGTATTTCGGCTGATTTTAGAGGAATATTTGTATGTTTCAAAAATCAACACTTAGAAACTTTTTCAGCAAAAAGCAGACAATGATATCCTATGGAAGGAAATTCAAGTTACTGGTAAGTACGGTTAAAATTACTTTTGAGGATCAGTACTGGGCTGAAAGATGCAGCACTGAGGTCTCTCCTGATAACAGGTGAGTAAATCCGAATTCGTAGTTCGGCAGATTTTAGAGGAATATTTGCACAATGGTGAAGGTAGGGGCGGGGCCTGAGGTGACATCTGTGCAAACGCGCCCCGTGGCGCGTTTTAAGTTGGGGGATTAAGTCCCCTTGAATCATGAGGGTCCCTAGGGGCCAACTAGCCCACCAGGAACCTCCAGTATGCGCCAGGGGCTGAGTTGCAGAGACGTGTAGAGAGGCCAAACCCCTTTTACACCTCTCTGCAACGCAGCTCTGTGGCGCTTTCTGGATGTACCTGTTGGGCTAGTTGGCCCCAGGACCCTCAGGATTGAAGGGGATTTAATTCCCATCTTAAAACGCGCCACGGGGCCTGTTTGCACACATGTCACCTGAAGCCCCGCCCCTCCCTTCACCACTGTGCAAACGCGCCCGTGGCGCGTTTTAAGTTGAGGGATTAAGTCCCCTTGAATCCTGAGGGTTCCTGGGGGCCAACTAGCCCACCATGTACCTCCAAAAGCGCCACAGAGCTGCGTTGCAGAGAGGTGTATAAAGGGCGTGGCCTCTGTACACCTCTCTGCAACGCAGCCCCTGGCGCATACTGGAGGTTCCTGGTGGGCTAGTTGGCCTCAGGGACCCCCAGTATTCAAGGGGAATTACTTCCCATCTGCAAACACGCCAGGGGCGCGTTTGCAGAGTGGTGAAGGAAGGGGCGGGGCCTGCGGGCGATCGTTTTTTTTTTTTTCCTGAAGGGGGCTGTGTGGCCCCCTTCCTTTCTTATTTTTGGGTCCTGGGGACCCCATCCCCCAGGGCCTTACCCCTTTTTTTTTTTTTTTTTATTATTTCTGGGGAGGGCCGCGTGGCCCCACTCCCGAGCCACTACTTGCCCCGGGGACCCCATCCCCCGGGGCCTGGCCTCTGGTTGGGGACTGTGGGGGGTCCCCAAACCCCCACAGTCCCGCCGGCTCCCCGTGTCCTACGGGAGCCGGCATTGCTTTTACACATGGGGAGCAGCTAACATGCTGCTCCCCGTGTGGAAAAGCAATTGTCTTTGGATATTGGAAGCAGTTTGCAATGACAGGACGGGAGCCGCGAGGCTCCGTCCTGTCATTGCAAACAGCAGTGTCCCGAGGGTAGGCACCCGGGACACTGCAGGAGCTGGCCCTGGGGGTGGCGGTCCCCAGGGCCACCACAGGCTCCAGGAGGGGGCTGCGCGGCCCCCTCCCCACATCAGCAAAGCCCGGGAGGTGGTGGTCCCCGGGGCTCGGGGTCCAAACGGACCCCATTTTAATTTGTTAGTGCCCGGGGAGGTGGCGGTCCCGGGCGTGTGAGGGGCTCGAGCCCCCCACACAGGAAAAACTAAAAAAAAGAAGCCCCGGGAGGTGGTGGTCCCGGGGCTGCGGGAGGGCTCAGAGCCCTCCCGCACCATTTTAAAGAAAGCCCCGGGGGTGGCGGTCCCCGGGGCTTGGAGGCCCTTGAGGCCCCCATACATAAATTTAACCCCCCACCATGCCCCCGGGACTTGGGCCACCCGGGGGCAAATACAATCGAAGCGCGGAGACCGCCCTTCGTTTTTTTTCGGCAAGATTCGCGCTCCCTGAGCGCATCCTGCCGATTTTTTTTTAAAAATGCTTTTTCTGCCCAGGGGTCCTTGTGGGACCCCTGAGCAGACCTAGGGGTCAGGGTGTTTCTACCCTGCCCCCTTTGTGCGTTTGCGCACTTTTTTACTGCTTTCTTGTTCCTCGGTTCTACCGAGGAACAAGATGGCTGCCAACACTTCCTGGTTTGGAGTGTTGACAGCCAATTAGCGAGACAGCTCGTGATCGGGAGGGTGCGCGAATCCGACGCGGCCATAGAAATATATGTACTTTTACTTTTGATTTTCTCAGCAACTACTGAACGGATTTACACCATTTAACAAAAGGGTTCTTTCTGAACCAAGAACTACCTCTTTGCCAAATTTGGTGTAATTCCGTTCAGCAGTTCAGGCTGTAGCCGTGTCTAAAGTTTCCTTTGGGAAATTGATTTTTGACTCTTATTTTTTAATTTCTCCGTAACTACTGAACGGATTTACACCATTTAACAAAAGGGTTCTTTCTGAACCAAGAACTACCTCTTTGCCAAATTTGGTGTAATTCCGTTCAGCAGTTCGAGCTGTAGCCGTGTCTAAAGTTTCCTATGGGCAAATGAATGGGGAAAACACGTTTTGGGACCCCCTTTTTCTCGGCCCCGCTTGACGAATCACCCTGAGACTTTCAGGGTAGGAGCGGACCGGAGCGGGCCATAAAGTTTGAAAATTTCGCGAAGATTCGTCAACCGACGCAAGAGTTATTTCAAATAGAATGTCGTGGATTTCCTATGGAAAATAGGTCCTAACTATAACTATCTACTGGCGACCGCCAGTAGATAATATATATATATATATATATATATATATATTTTCATAATCACCAACGCTTTCACCTCCCGCAGCAAGGCAACCACGGCACCATGAAGAAAGTCAGGTCTGGCCAATATATTTCTTTTTCAGTATTTATTCCAATTCACCATTTGTGCAGAGATATGGACGGTCTACACGTTTCGGCGCTATGCCTTCAACTGGACCATAGAGTCCGGCTGTCTAGATCGCCATTTTAAAGTGCTAGGTCCTCATTACGATCCCTTGTTTGTTTCTACCCTTGTGCAAGTTCCTAGACTGCTAACCCACTGTTCTTACTAAATGGCTTTCAAGGGCAACCTTTATTTTGGATTTATTACGGCACGTCCAGCCGTGGAAATTGCCCGCTACTGAAACGCGGACCAGCGGACAGCATGTGCGTGTCTGCATGGACTGGTGGGTGTCTTTAATTTAGGCTGGATATTGGCAGAGAGCAGGCTGATGGAGTGAAGCCAATCCACTGGGATGTTTATTTTGGCTTGAATTGGGAACAACGGGTTGACCAACTGTGGTGAAAAGATGCGGGACTCTAAATACCATAATGCTTTGAGGCTCATGTGGGCGGGACATGCATTGAATTTAAAAGAGGAACTGCCATCAGCTCGTTTGTTTTCCTTGCCTTGCCTGTGATCAAGGGTGTGTGAGACCCGAAACGCGTCAGGCTGTGTTTATGGATTCACGCTGTCTGTTCTGCCGACTGCACCTTCATTAAATGACTGTGAAACCCACCAGTGAGGCTTTTTCCTTTCGAGGGCAACCTTTATTTCGGTATATATATATATATATATATATATATATATATATATATATATATATATATATATATATATATATATATATATATATATATATATATTTTCATAATCACCAACGCTTTCACCTCCCGCAGCAAGGCAACCACGGCACCATGAAGAAAGTCAGGTCTGGCCAATATATTTCTTTTTCAGTATTTATTCCAATTCACCATTTGTGCAGAGATATGGACGGTCTACACGTTTCGGCGCTATGCCTTCAACTGGACCATAGAGTCCGGCTGTCTAGATCGCCATTTTAAAGTGCTAGGTGCTCATTACGATCCCTTGTTTGTTTCTACCCTTGTGCAAGTTCCTAGACTGCTAACCCACTGTTCTTACTAAATGGCTACACATTTCCGCCATTTTTACCTTTCATTAAATGTGAAGTACATTAATGAATGTTATACATACTTTTAGGAGCATAATATGATTAGCCAATACAGATACATGTTTTGTAAATAAGGTGATAGTGCAGAACATTCCTATCAATTATAAACAGAGTAAAAAGAGTAAAAACATTTCATTTCTCATGTTTTAATTTTTAAATTTTTTCATTAACTGTAAAGTACGTTTATGATCTCTCTTTTTTTGCAATGTTTAAAGCATCATCAAGAAAGTGCAAATGTATTGTCTAACAATAAAGTGCCGGTGCAGCAAATATTTTCAATAATAAATAATATA
Source organism: Calotriton arnoldi (assembly GCA_963921515.1). Lineage (NCBI taxonomy): Eukaryota > Metazoa > Chordata > Amphibia > Caudata > Salamandridae > Calotriton > Calotriton arnoldi. The sequence goes on along the minus strand of CAWUFW010001825.1, from coordinate 1,916,978 downwards.
GGGCAGTTTCTCTAAAGAAAGGGAAAGGGGCAAATCATTTCATCGTTCACATTAAGGGATATTTAAGACCATGGTTAAAACAGTAAAGTACTAATGTAATATTTACAGATAAAGTGCCCGTGCAAAGACATTTCTTCAATTATTGATCCAGTAATCTGATTTTTCAAGAGAAACCAATCATAAAAACATTTTCACAGCGGACCTGGGGGGTCAATTTAGATTCATATGTGTGTTCTCGGGGAGGCAACCTTGATGTTAATTCTAAAAACTCATGGTTTGCGAGTTAAAATTTATGAATATGATTCATGCAAATAAATCATTCAGTTTTGTCCGTGAGATCATAAAAATTCCAACTATGATAAAGTGTCATTTTAGGAAAATCTTAAAAGTTAAACATATTAAATATCCATATGTAAAGTACATAAGCAATCTGAAAGTGACGATGTGCATGATTCAATAAATAAATATACAGTCCTCCGTTCCCCTCTTTGATCTTTTCTCTTCACACAGTTCTCTATGATTTAACTTGGTTTCTCATTCGGAAATTGCTCTACTTCTTCCTTTTATATGCTTTTAGTTTTGTCGGGAGTACAGTTAAGATTTTCGGAGCCATCATTGTAAATGTATATGGAGTTCCGCATCCAGGTTATGCCCAAAGGGTTGTTCAGTTCCTATGGCTTGGATGTATCTGGACTCCATTTTCTCAACTCCATTGTTCTGTTACCTCCTCTATTTCCTAAGTGCACAATCTTTATGCCAAAGTATCTCAAGTCCCGATCATTACTAGAGTTGTATTCAAAAAAATGTTTCGCAATGCGATAGGTAAAATCTTTGTTTTTGATGGCTCTCAGAGGTTGAAGTATTCTTAACTTTAGCTTATTAATTGTACTCCCAACATACTGTTTTTTACACGGGCATTCCAATAAGTAAACTACATATTTCGACTCACATGTTATATGGTCCATATTCTGTTCAGTTCTTCCATTTTGTAATGTGAACATTAAGGTGTTCTGGCCATATTCACATGCCCTACATTTGGGACATTTCCAGAATCCCGGAGTGGTCAACCAAGTTGTTTTTTGTGGAGCTTTGATCTCAAAGTGACTATGTGTTAGTATGTCCCCTAGGGATGCTGTTTTCCTGTATGTTATACTGGGGCATGATGGTAGTTTTTTCTTTAGTGTTTCATCCAGCATCAGTATGTTCCAATTATTTTTCACAATCTGTTTTAGTTCCTTGTTTTCATCGTAAAAATCTACGATCAGTCGTGTAGTTTCCATGTCTTCATTATATTCTGCCAGATCTTCTTGCTTAGAGGTCAATAAGCATTCTCGCGTTTTCAGATTGACTTTTGTTCTTGCAGTTCTGATTACTTCAAGAGGATATCCTCTTTCCAAGAAGCGGGCCCTCATCTCTTCCAGTTGTTGTTCTACATCGTCTTCTTCTGAACAGTTTCTTTTTACCCGCAGCATCTGTCCATACAGTATGCTCCACTTTAGATGTTGTGGGTGCCCACTGTTTGTGTGGAGCATACTGTTGCTGGCAGTGGGTTTCCGATGTATTTTACTACAGATTTTATTGTTCTTAATAAATACCTCCACATCCAAGAAAATTACACTGTTCTTGCTAGTAGTCGACGTGAAAGTTAAATTTAGTTCATTCCTGTTCAGTGATTCGATGAAGTTCTCCAGTTCACTCTGTTCGCCCTCCCAGATTATAAACAGGTCGTCGATAAACCTGGTCCAAATTTTGATCTTAGATTTATGGTGTCCAGATAGTACATCCCTCTCCCACGCCCCCATAAATAAATTTGCGTACATGGGAGCAAAGGATGTACCCATCGCTGTCCCCTGCTTCTGTAGGAAGAGCTCACCATTGAAAAAGAAAGATGTTGTGGGTGAGGCAGTATGATAACATTTCCACGAGCATGTTTGAATGTTCCAAGAAACTTACTGATCTAGTTTTGAGGAACTCTTGTACAGCGTTGATTCCATCAGAGTGTAAGATTGAAGTATATAGGAGCATACATCTATTGGAGCCATAATGAGTCCGTCACTCCATTGAACATTCTGAATCTTTTTAAGAAAATCTGTACTATCCTTTAGATAGGATGGCAATGATGTCACGTATTCCATTAGAAATGTGTCAATGAAGCGTGATGTTTTTTCTAAAAGTGATCCAATCGAGCTCACAATTGGTCTTCCTGGTGGGTTATTGATCGACTTATGTACCTTAGGGAGGAAGTATATGGTTGCAACGATGGGATGGTTTACCTTCAAATACATATACTCCTCAAAGTCGATCAACCCCAACTCATTCCATTGTTGCAGTTTGTGATGGTATTCCTGTGTCCAGGTTTCAATTGGACTTTTATCCAGACGCTCATAATGTTCATTGTTTGAGATTTGCCTGGTGGCCTGATCTATGTAGTCCTTTATATCCTGGACTACGATGTTCCCGCCTTTGTCAGAGGCTTTTATGATGATTTGTGGGTCATCTCTTAATTCCTTAAGGGCCTTTAGTTCCCCTACTGTCAAATTCCATTTTCTTTTATGAACTGTCTTCGATTTTGACCTGGGAGATAATAGTTTGTTAATATCTTCTACCATAAGTTCTTGAAAAATGTCAATTTTATTTCCCGGTGGGAGTTGGGGACAGAATGTCGATTGAGCCTTAAGTCCACTCTCGCCCCCCCTCCCCGTAGGGATGCCCATGCTCTGACAAAATTGTGCGTTGTTTTCCCCTTGTTGAGTCGTCGATTGGCTCGATGTTTCCCAGGTTTTCCCAAGACTATTCAATGTTCTCAGTGTTGTAACATCCCTGAGATTTAATGGGGAAATCTCGATTATAGGTTGAGTTTTTGGGTCTTGACTCGGTGGTTTTTCCTCATAGTGTTTTTTAAGTTTTAGTTTGCGACAAAACTTGTATAGGTCTATTTGGACATTTGGTAGATCCATGTCCTGGTTTGGACAGAAAGACAGGCCTTTGTTCAGCAGATTAGTTTGTTCGATGGTCAAAGTTCTCGTGGAGAGGTTTATGACCAGATCCTTTTTGGTCATTTTTTTCTTTAAGTTTGCTGTTTCTTTCCTCTTCCTTTTTTGCTCTTTGATCCGCTTTCTGCTTCTTCTTGTGGTTGGGGTTGTGGTTGTCCTCTTCCCCATCCTGGTATTGTTCCTCTTCCTCTCCCTCTTTGTCGCGTGACCATTTGCATTAATCTCATTTCCCCGTAAAAATTCAAGTTCGAGATGCTCTGCTCCTCATCCGCAGAGCTCAGGTCTGAGCTATCCGCTGTGTCCGATTTATCATATCCAGCACACTTGTCCATTACAACTCTATTTCTTAGTGTGTCGAATTTTCTTCCAAATGTATAAATTCGACCACTAGCATAATCAATGCGGTCCCGATTGAATTTGCTTGCTTTTCGTTTCTCAATGTCTGCTTCATGTTTATCTATTTTCTTTGCAAAAAACACAGTTGATGGACAGAATGCAGAACAATGTCATACATTCACCCGAGTACAGAGATCTGGGCCTAAATCCATCGTTTTTTTGCTCACCATGCCATTCCAGTTTGAACCCAGCCATATGCAAATCAGTCTTGACCCTGTGCCTCATGGGAACAGTCCAGCCCGAACTGCCAAGCCAGGTCCTCCCTGGACTGGAAACAAGCATCCTAGGACCGATTTCGGGGTTTCACCCCTCTTCAGCCAGGATAGCTTGATTCCAGTGGCATGGAGAGCACGGGACCCACGTCTGGGCATACCCGTCCTACTCGGGGTGACAAATGTAAAAACACAGTTGATGGACAGAATGCAGAACAATGTCATACATTCACCCCAGTACAGAGATCTGGGCCTAAATCCATCGTTTTTTTGCTCACCATGCCATTCCAGTTTGAACCCAGCCATATGCAAATCAGTCTTGACCCTGTGCCTCATGGGAACAGTCCAGCCCGAACTGCCAAGCCAGGTCCTCCCTGGACTGGAAACAAGCATCCTAGGACCGGTTTCTTCAGCCAGGATAGCTTGATTCCAGTGGCATGGAGAGCACGGGACCCACGTCTGGGCATACCCGTCCCACTCGGGTGACAAATGCAAAAAACACAGTTGATGGACAGAATGCAGAACAATGTCATACATTCACCCCAGTACAGAGATCTGGGCCTAAATCCATCGTTTTTGCTCACCATGCCATTCCAGTTTGAACCCAGCCATATGCAAATCAGTCTTGACCCTGTGCCTTATGGGAACAGTCCAGCCCAAACTGCCAAGCCAGGTCCTCCCTGGACTGGAAACAAGCATCCTAGGACCGGTTTCGGGGTTTCACCCCTCTTCAGCCAGGATAGCTTGATTCCAGTGGCATGGAGAGCACGCACCCACGTCTGGGCATACCCGTCCCACTCGGGGTGACAAATGCAAAAAACACAGTTGATGGACAGAATGCAGAACAATGTCATACATTCACCCCAGTACAGAGATCTGGGCCTAAATCCATAGTTTTTGCTCACCATGCCATTCCAGTTTGAACCCAGCCATATGCAAATCAGTCTTGACCCTGTGCCTCATGGGAACAGTCCAGCCTGAACTGCCAAGCCAAGTCCTCCCTGGACTGGAAACAAGCATCCTAGGACCGGTTTCGGGTTTCACCCCTCTTCAGCCAGGATAGCTTGATTCCAGTGGCATGGAAGCACGGGACCCACGTCTGGGCATACCCGTCCCACTCGGGGTGACAAATGCAAAAACACAGTTGATGGACAGAATGCAGAACAATGTCATACATTCACCCCAGTACAGAGATCTGGGCCTAAATCCATCGTTTTTTGCTCACCATGCCATTCCAATTTGAACCCAGCCATATGCAAATCAGTCTAGACCCTGTGCCTCATGGGAACAGTCCAGCCCGAACTGCCAAGCCAGGTCCTCCCTGGACTGGAAACAAGCATCCTAGGACTGGTTTCGGGGTTTCACCCCTCTTCAGCCAGTATAGCTTGATTCCAGTGGCATGGAGAGCACGGGATCCACGTCTGGGCATACCCGTCCCACTCGGGGTGACAAATGCAAAAAACACAGTTGATGGACAGAATGCAGAACAATGTCATACATTCACCCCAGTACAGAGATCTGGGCCTAAATCCATCGTTTTTTGCTCACCATGCCATTCCAGTTTGAACCCAGCCATATGCAAATCAGTCTTGACCCTGTGCCTCATGGGAACAGTCCAGCCCGAACTGCCAAGCCAGGTCCTCCCTGGACTGGAAACAAGCATCCTAGGACCGGTTTCGGGTTTCACCCCTCTTCAGCCAGGATAGCTTGATTCCAGTGGCATGGAGAGCACGGGACCCACGTCTGGGCATACCCGTCCCACTCGGGGTGACAAATGCAAAAACACAGTTGATGGACAGAATGCAGAACAATGTCATACATTCACCCCAGTACAGAGATCTGGGCCTAAATCCATCGTTTTTTTGCTCACCATGCCATTCCAGTTTGAACCCAGCCATATGCAAATCAGTCTTGACCCTGTGCCTCATGGGAACAGTCCAGCCCGAACTGCCAAGCCAGGTCCTCCCTGGACTGGAAACAAGCATCCTAGGACCGGTTTCGGGGTTTCACCCCTCTTCAGCCAGGATAGCTTGATTCCAGTGGCATGGAGAGCACGGGACCCACGTCTGGGCATACCCGTCCCACTCGGGGTGACAAATGCAAAAACACAGTTGATGGACAGAATGCAGAACAATGTCATACATTCACCCCAGTACAGAGATCTGGGCCTAAATCCATCGTTTTTTGCTCACCATGCCATTCCAGTTTGAACCCAGCCATATGCAAATCAGTCTTGACCCTGTGCCTCAGGGGAACAGTCCAGCCCGAACTGCCAAGCCAGGTCCTCCCTGGACTGGAAACAAGCATCCTAGGACCGGTTTCGGGGTTTCACCCCTCTTCAGCCAGGATAGCTTGATTCCAGTGGCATGGAGAGCACGGGACAAACGTCTGGGCATACCCGTCCCACTCGGGGTGACAAATGCAAAAAACACAGTTGATGGACAGAATGCAGAACAATGTCATACATTCACCCCAGTACAGAGATCTGGGCCTAAATCCATCGTTTTTTTGCTCACCATGCCATTCCAGTTTGAACCCAGCCATATGCAAATCAGTCTTGACCCTGTGCCTCATGGGAACAGTCCAGCCCGAACTGCCAAGCCAGGTCCTCCCTGGACTGGAAACAAGCATCCTAGGACCGGTTTCGGGGTTTCACCCCTCTTCAGCCAGGATAGCTTGATTCCAGTGGCATGGAGAGCACGGGACCCACGTCTGGGCATACCCGTCCCACTCGGGTGACAAATGCAAAAAGCACAGTTGATGGACAGAATGCAGAACAATGTCATACATTCACCCCAGTACAGAGATCTGGGCCTAAATCCATCGTTTTTGCTCACCATGCCATTCCAGTTTGAACCCAGCCATATTCAAATCAGTCTTGACCCTGTGCCTCATGGGAACAGTCCATCCCGAACTGCCAAGCCAGGTCCTTCCCTGGACTGGAAACAAGCATCCTAGGACCGGTTTCGGGGTTTCACCCCTCTTCAGCCAGGATAGCTTGATTCCAGTGGCATGGAGAGCACGGGACCCACGTCTGGGCATACCCGTCCCACTCGGGTGACAAATGCAAAAAACACAGTTGATGGACAGAATGCAGAACAATGTCATACATACACCCCAGTACAGAGATCTGGGCCTAAATCCATCGTTTTTTGCTCACCATGCCATTCCAGGTTGAACCCAGCCATATACAAATCAGTCTTGACCCTGTGCCTCATGGGAACAGTCCAGCCCGAACTGCCAAGCCAGGTCCTCCCTGGACTGGAAACAAGCATCCTAGGACCGGTTTCGGGGTTTCACCCCTCTTCAGCCAGGATAGCTTGATTCCAGTGGCATGGAGAGCACGGGACCCACGTCTGGGCATACCCGTCCCACTCGGGGTGACAAATGCAAAAAACACAGTTGATGGACAGAATGCAGAACAATGTCATACATTCACCCCAGTACAGAGATCTGGGCCTAAATCCATCGTTTTTTGCTCACCATGCCATTCCAGTTTGAACCCAGCCATATGCAAATCAGTCTTGACCCTGTGCCTCATGGGAACTGTCCAGCCTGAACTGCCAAGCCAGGTCCTCCCTGGACTGGAAACAAGCATCCTAGGACCGGTTTCGGGGTTTCACCCCTCTTCAGCCAGGATAGCGTGATTCCAGTGGCATGGAGAGCACGGGACCCACGTCTGGGCATACCCGTCCCACTCGGGGTGACAAATGCAAAAAACACAGTTGATGGACAGAATTCAGAACAATGTCATACATTCACCCCAGTACAGAGATCTGGGCCTAAATCCATCGTTTTTTTGCTCACCATGCCATTCCAGTTTGAACCCAGCCATATGCAAATCAGTCTTGACCCTGTGCCTCATGGGAACAGTCCAGCCCGAACTGCCAAGCCAGGTCCTCCCTGGACTGGAAACAAGCATCCTAGGACCGGTTTCGGGGTTTCACCCCTCTTCAGCCAGGATAGCTTGATTCCAGTGGCATGGAGAGCACGGGACCCACGTCTGGGCATACCCGTCCCACTCGGGGTGACAAATGCAAAAAACACAGTTGATGGACACAATGCAGAACAATGTCATACATTCACCCCAGTACAGAGATCTGGGCCTATTTTCTTTTCCATCGATTCCAACAGATCTTTTTTCTCCTCATTCTCCTGGTATTTTTCCAACTCTTGCTCCAATTTTTTTATATTTTCAATAACTGCTTCAAGTTTTCTTTCAGCGTGAATAATCAGAGTTCTCATCAGTTTGAATGAGCATTCATTCATGTCAGTTTGCCATTGTTTAATTAGATCCATGTCAAGGTCATTAAGTGTTGGCATTATCAGGATTATTTCTGAGACCCCTTGGTACTCTTTTATATTCAATGTACTTTTCCAGGGTGGTCTTTTCCCACCACTTATTTATTTCCTGAATTCGATATTGCTGTAGTTCCCTAATGACTCCTTGAATTGTTTTTTTCTTTGTTCCATCAGTTTGGACATCCCAGGTATTCATGTTTCCCACGTTTGCCGTGTTATCATCGAGCAGTTCATTTGCTCTCTGCATTCTATTTCTGCTTTTCTCGGCCATATTTAAATGTATTTATGCTCCAATTGCATGTTAATGGTGGGTATTATATTTCTTTTCCGTTTTCTCTGCACTCAAGGTTATTTATATTTGTTTTTATTTATTAATTCCAATGCCAGAGACCTTCTATTCACTCCCGCATTCGTGATTTTCAAACAGATGCAGGATTCAGGACAATACCATTGCATTCTCGCTCTCTGGAAATAAAAGTGTTCTCACAGATATATGGCCACCAGGGGGCAATCATCAATAAGCTCCACAGAACTTTTCCCCACCCCGGTTCGGAGCTACAGCGGCTTTCCGTGTCCCGGGCTTTGGCAGAGAGACGGCTCCCTCACGCCACCAACGTGGCCTGTCGGGCCGCCGTCTACAGAGTCTCCCCCCGTTTCTCGTACTCACCGCTGCACTTTCCTTGGCGTGGATCGTATCGCTGTAACCTCAGAGGCCGATCTGGCGTTCCTCCAGAGGCGTGGAAGAGGCATCGGTTGACTTTACACTTCAATTCAGCTGGAAGAAATGGGTCAGCCGCTTCGCCTCAACTCCCGAGTGCTCGTGGTTTGCGATTCAGCCTTCGCACAAATATTTTCATAATCACCAACGCTTTCACCTCCCGCAGCAAAGCAACCACGGCACCATGAAGAAAGTCAGGTCTGGCCAATATATTTCTTTTTCAGTATTTATTCCAATTCACCATTTGTGCAGAGATATGGACGGTCTACGCGTTTCTGCGCTATGCCTTCAACTGGACCATAGAGTCCTGCTGTCTAGATCGCCATTTTAAAGTGCTAGGTGCTCATTACGATCCCTTGTTTGTTTCTACCCTTGTGCAAGTTTCTAGACTGCTAACCCACTGTTCTTACTAAATGGCTACACATTTCCGCCATTTTTACCTTTCATTAAATGTGAAGTACATTAATGAATGTTATACATACTTTTAGGAGCATAATATGATTAGCCAATACAGGTAAATTTTTTGTAAATAAGGTGATAGTGCAGAACATTCCTATCAATTATAAACAGAGTAAAAAGAGTAAAAACATTTAATTTCCCATGTTTTCATTTTTTCATTAACTGTAAAGTACGTTTATGATCTCTCTTTTTTTGCAATGTTTAAAGCATCATCAAGAAAGTGCAAATGTATTGTCTACCAATAAAGTGCCGGTGCAGAAAATATTTTCAATAATAAATAATATAGGGCAGTTTCTCTAAAGAAAGGGAAAGGGGCAAAACATTTCATCGGTCACATTAAGGGATATTTAAGACCATGGTTAAAACAGTAAAGTACTAATGTAATATTTACAGATAAAGTGCCCGTGCAAAGACATTCCTTCAATTATTGATCCAGTAATCTGATTTTTCAAGAGAAACCAATCATAAAAACATTTTCACAGCGGACCTGGGGGGTCAATTTAGATTCATATGTGTGTTCTCGGGGAGGCAACCTTGATGTTAATTCTAAAAACTCATGGTTTGCGAGTTAAAATTTATGAATATGATTCATGCAAATAAATCATTCAGTTTTGTCCGTGAGATCATAAAAATTCCAACTATGATAAAGTGTAATTTTAGGAAAATCTTAAAAGTTAAACATAATAAATATCCATATGTAAAGTACATAAGCAATCTGAAAGTGACGATGTGCATGATTCAATAAATAAATATACAGTCCTCCGTTCCCCTCTTTGATCTTTTCTCTTCACACAGTTTTCTATGATTTAACTTGGTTTCTCATTCGGAAATTGCTCTACTTCTTCCTTTTATATGCTTTTAGTTTTGTCGGGAGTACAGTTAAGATTTTCGGAGCCATCATTGTAAATGTATATGGAGTTCCGCATCCAGGTTATGCCCAAAGGGTTGTTCAGTTCCTATGGCTAGGATGTATCTGGACTCCATTTTTCTCAATTCCATTGTTCTGTTACCTCCTCTATTTCCTAAGTGCACAATCTTTATGCCAAAGTATCTCAAGTCCCGATCATTACTAGAGTGGTATTCAAAAAAATGTTTCGCAATGGGATAGGTAAAATCTTTGTTTTTGATGGCTCTCAGATGTTGAAGTATTCTTAACTTTAGCTTATTAATTGTACTCCCAACATACTGTTTTTTACATGGGCATTCCAATATGTAAACTACATATTTCGACTCACATGTTATATGGTCCATATTCTGTTCAGTTCTTCCATTTTGTAATGTGAACATTAAGGTGTTCTGGCCATATTCACATGCCCTACATTTGGGACATTTCCAGAATCCCGGAGTGGTCAACCAAGATGTTTTTTGTGGAGCTTTGATCTCAAAGTGACTATGTGTTAGTATGTCCCCTAGGGATGCTGTTTTCCTGTATGTTATACTGGGGCATGATGGTAGTTTTTTCTTTAGTGTTTCATCCAGCATCAGTATGTTCCAATTCTTTTTCACAATCTGTTTTAGTTCCTTGTTTTCATTGTTAAAATCTACGATCAGTCGTGTTGTTTCCATGTCTTCATTATATTCTGCCAGATCTTCTGGCTTAGAGGTCAATAAGCATTCTCGCGTTTTCAGATTGACTTTTGTTCTTGCAGTTCTGATTACTTCAAGAGGATATCCTCTTTCCAAGAAGCGGGCACTCATCTCTTCCAGTTGTTGTTCTACATCGTCTTCTTCTGAACAGTTTCTTTTTACCCGCAGCATCTGTCCATACGGTATGCTCCACTTTAGATGTTGTGGGTGCCCACTGTTTGCGTGGAGCATACTGTTGCTGGCAGTGGGTTTCCGATGTATTTTACTACAGATTTTATTGTTCTTAATAAATACCTCCACATCCAAGAAAATTACACTGTTCTTGCTAGTAGTGGACGTGAAAGTTAAATTTAGTTCATTCCTGTTCAGTGATTCGATGAAGTTCTCCAGTTCACTCTGTTCGCACTCCCAGATTATAAACAGGTCGTCGATAAACCTGGTCCAAATTTTGATCTTAGATTTATGGTGTCCAGATAGTACATCCCTCTCCCACGCCCCCATAAATAAATTTGCGTACATGGGAGCAAAGGATGTACCCATCGCTGTCCCCTGCTTCTGTAGGAAGAGCTCACCATTGAAGAGAAAGATGTTGTGGGTGAGGCAGTATGATAACATTTCCACGAGCATGTTTGAATGTTCCAAGAAACTTACTGATCTAGTTTTGAGGAACTCTTGTACAGCGTTGATTCCATCAGAGTGTAAGATTGAAGTATATAGGGAGCATACATCTATTGGAGCCATAATGAGTCCGTCACTCCATTGAACATTCTGGATCTTTTTAAGAAAATCTGTACTATCCTTTAGATAGGATGGCAATGATGTCACGTATTCCATTAGAAATGTGTCAATGAAGCGTGATGTTTTTTCTAAAAGTGATCCAATCGAGCTCACAATTGGCCTTCCTGGTGGGTTATTGATCGACTTATGTACCTTAGGGAGGAAGTATATGGTTGCAACGATGGGATGGTTTACCTTCAAATACATATACTCCTCAAAGTCGATCAACCCCAACTCATTCCATTGTTGCAGTTTGTGATGGTATTCCTGTGTCCAGGTTTCAATTGGACTGTTATCCAGATGCTCATAATGTTCCTTGTTTGAGATTTGCCTGGTGGCCTCATCTATGTAGTCCTTTATATCCTGGACTACGATGTTCCCGCCTTTGTCAGAGGCTTTTATGATGATTTGTGGGTCATCTCTTAATTCCTTAAGGGCCTTTTGTTCCCCTACTGTCAAATTCCATTTTCTTTTATGAACTGTCTTCGATTTTGACCTGGGAGATAATAGTTTGTTAATATCTTCTACCATAAGTTCTTGAAAAATTTCAATTTTATTTCCCGGTGGGAGTTGGGGACAGAATGTCGATTGAGCCTTAAGTCCACTCTCGCCCCTCCTCCCCGTAGGGATGCCCATGCTCTGACAAAATTGTGCGTTGTTTTCCCCTTGTTGAGTCGTCGATTGGCTCGATGTGTCCCAGGTTTTCCCAAGACTATTCAATGTTCTCAGTGTTGTAACATCCCTGAGATTTAACGGGGAAATCTCGATTATAGGTTGAGTTTTTGGGTCTTGACTCGGTGGTTTTTCCTCACAGTGTTTTTTAAGTTTTAGTTTGCCACAAAACTTCTATAGGTCTATTAGGACATTTGGTAGATCCATGTCCTGGTTTGGACAGAAAGACAGGCCTTTGTTCAGCAGATTAGTTTGTTCGATGGTCAAAGTTCTCGTGGAGAGGTTTATGACCAGATCCTTTTTGGTCATTTTTTTCTTTAAGTTTGCTGTTTCATTCCTCTTCCTTTTTTGCTATTTGATCCGCTTTCTGCTTCTTCTTGTGGTTGGGGTTGTTGTTGTCCTCTTCCCCTTCCTGGTATTGTTCCTCTTCCTCTCCCTCTTTGTCGCGTGACCATTTGCATTAATCTCATTTCCCCGTAAAAATTCAAGTTCGAGATGCTCTGCTCCTCATCCGCAGAGCTCAGGTCTGAGCTATCCGCTGTGTCCGATGTATCATATCCAGCACACTTGTCCATTACAACTCTATTTCTTAGTGTGTCGAATTTTCTTGCAAATGTATAAATTCGACCACTAGCATAATCAATGCGGTCCCGATTGAATTTGCTTGCTTTTCGTTTCTCAATGTCTGCTTCATGTTTATCTATTTTCTTTTCCATCGATTCCAACAGATCTTTTTTCTCCTCATTCTCCTGGTATTTTTCCAACTCTTGCTCCAATTTTTTTATATTTTCAATAACTGCTTCAAGTTTTCTTTCAGCGTGAATAATCAGAGTTCTCATCAGTTTGAATGAGCATTCATTCGTGTCAGTTTGCCATTGTTTAATTAGATCCATGTCAAGGTCATTAAGTGTTGGCATTATCAGGATTATTTCTGAGACCCCTTGGTACTCTTTTGTATTCAATGTACTTTTCCAGGGTGGTCTTTTTCCCACCACTTATTTATTTCCTGAATTCGATATTGCTGTAGTTCCCTAATGACTCCTTGAATTGTTTTTTTCTTTGTTCCATCAGTTTGGACATCCCAGGTATTCATGTTTCCCACATTTGCCGTGTTATCATCGAGCAGTTCATTTGCTCTCTGCATTCTATTTCTGCTTTTCTCTGCCATATTTAAATGTAATTATGCTCCAATTGCATGTTAATGGTGGGTATTATATTTCTTTTCCGTTTTCTCTGCACTCAAGGTTATTTATATTTGTTTTTATTTATTAATTCCAATGCCAGAGACCTTCTCTTCACTCCTGAATTCGTGATTTTCAAACAGATGCAGGATTCAGGACAATACCATTGCGTTCTCGCTCTCTGGAAATAAAAGCGTTCTCACAGATCTATGGCCACCAGGGGGCAATCATCAATAAGCTCCACTGAACTTTTCCCCACCCCGGTTCGGGGCTACAGCGGCTTTCCGTGTCCCGGGCTTCGGCAGAGAGACGGCTCCCTCACGCCACCAAAGTGGCCTGTCGGGCCGCCGTCTACAGAGTCTTCCCCCGTTTCTCGTACTCACCGCTGCACTTTCCTTGGCGTAGATCGTATCGCTGTAACCTCTGTGAAACTGGATGCCGATCTGGCGTTCCTCCAGAGGCGTGGTAGAGGCATCGGTTGACTTTACACTTCAATTCAGCTGGAAGAAATGGGTCAGCCGCTTCGCCTCAACTCCCGAGTGCTCGTGGTGTGCGATTCAGCCTTCGCACAAATATTTTCATAATCACCAACGCTTTAACCTCCCGCAGCAAGGCAACCACGGCACCATGAAGAAAGTCAGGTCTGGCCAATATATTTCTTTTTCAGTATTTATTCCAATTCACCATTTGTGCAGAGATATGGACGGTCTACGCATTTCGGCGCTATGCCTTCAACTGGACCATAGAGTCCGGTTGTCTAGATCGTCATTTTAAAGTGCTAGGTGCTCATTACGATCCCTTGTTTGTTTCTACCCTTGTGCAAGTTTCTAGACTGCTAACCCACTGTTCTTACTAAATGGCTACACATTTCCGCCATTTTTACCTTTCATTAAATGTGAAGTACATTAATGAATGTTATACATACTTTTAGGAGCATAATATGATTAGCCAATACAGGTACATTTTTTGTAAATAAGGTGATAGTGCAGAACATTCCTATCAATTATAAACAGAGTAAAAAGAGTAAAAACATTTCATTTCCCATGTTTTCATTTTTTCATTAACTGTAAAGTACGTTTATGATCTCTCTTTTTTGCAATGTTTAAAGCATCATCAAGAAAGTGCAAATGTATTGTCTACCAATAAAGTGCCGGTGCAGAAAATATTTTCATTAATAAATAATATAGGGCAGTTTCTCTAAAAGAAAGGGAAAGGGGCAAAACATTTCATCGGTCACATTAAGGGATATTTAAGACCATGGTTAAAACAGTAAAGTACTAATGTAATATTTACAGATAAAGTGCCCGTGCAAAGACATTCCTTCAATTATTGATCCAGTAATCTGATTTTTCAAGAGAAACCAATCATAAAAACATTTTCACAGCGGACCTGGGGGGTCAATTTAGATTCATATGTGTGTTCTCGGGGAGGCAACCTTGATGTTAATTCTAAAAACTCATGGTTTGCGAGTTAAAATTTATGAATATGATTCATGCAAATAAATCATTCAGTTTTGTCCGTGAGATCATAAAAATTCCAACTATGATAAAGTGTAATTTTAGGAAAATCTTAAAAGTTAAACATAATAAATATCCATATGTAAAGTACATAAGCAATTTGAAAGTGACGATGTGCATGATTCAATAAATAAATATACAGTCCTCCGTTCCCCTCTTTGATCTTTTCTCTTCACACAGTTCTCTATGATTTAACTTGGTTTCTCATTCGGAAATTGCTCTACTTCTTCCTTTTATATGCTTTTAGTTTTGTCGGGAGTACAGTTAAGATTTTCGGAGCCATCATTGTAAATGTATATGGAGCCCTCCGCTCCGTGATGGCGCCGAGTCATCCAGGCGCCCGGATCCGCTGTTCAGATTCATTTTTTTCAACATCTCGTCAACCCACTGTGCTTATTTGATTTTATGACATTAAGAACCATGGCACCACCCACTTGGGGATTGTACTTTTATTTAGAGACTGCTAATACCAGAATGCATCATATGCATACGCCGACTGAAGCGGGAAAACACGCCCATTAGGGTGGGACTATTATAATTAAAAGCAGGTGCTCTTCATACCGGTGGCTGTGTTTCCAGTTTCTGTGGCTTGTGAACAAGGGCGAAAGCCCAAAACGCGTTGAGCCATTCGATTTGATAGAATGCTTAAAGCTGACTCTGATGTAGCCCTCATTAATAGAAGTCTGCCCTCCGGGAGGGCATCCTTACTTGGGGTAACCTGTTTGTCTGGATTTTAGCGGCTTTACCCAGCCGCGAGGATGAACCGCCGTGGAACAGCGGATCCGTGGCGCCTGGATGACTCGGCGCCATCACGGAGCGGAGGGCTCTATATGAGTGGTGAAAGTATTGCAACAGATTCCTTTTTTTCAACATCTCGTCAACCCACTGTGGTTATTTGATTTTATGACATTAAGAACCACGGCACCACCCACTTGGGGATTGTACTTTTATTTAGAGACTGCTAATACCAGAATGCATCATATGCATATGCCGACTAAAGCGGGAAAACACACCCATTAGGGTGGGACTATTATAATTAAAAGCAGGTGCTCTACATACCGGTGGCTGTGTTTCCAGTTTGTGTGGCTTGTGAACAAGGGCGAAAGCCCGAAACGCGTTGAGCCGTTCGATTTGATGGAATGCTGAAAGCTCACTCTGATGTAGCCCTCACTCATAGAAGTCTGCCCTCCTGGAGGGCATCCTTACTTGGGGTAACCTGTTTGTTTGGATTTTAGCGGCTTTACCCAGCCGCAAGGATGAACCGCCGCGGAACAGCAGATCCGTGGCGCCTGGATGACTCGGCGCCATCACGGAGCGGAGGGCTCTATATGAGTGGTGAAAGTATTGCAACAGATTCATTTTTTTCAACATCTCGTCAACCCACTGTGGTTATTTGATTTTATGACATTAAGAACCACGGCACCACCCACTTGGGGATTGTACTTTTATTTAGAGACTGCTAATACCAGAATGTATCATATGCATATGCCGACTGAAGCGGGAAAACACGCCCATTAGGGTGGGACTATTATAATTAAAAGCAGGTGCTCTACATACCGGTGGCTGTGTTTCCAGTTTGTGTGGCTTGTGAACAAGGGCGAAAGCCCGAAACGCGTTGAGCCTTTCGATTTGATGGAATGCTGAATGCTGACTCTGATGTAGCCCTCATTAATAGAAGTCTGCCCTCCGGGAGGGCATCCTTACTTGGGGTAACCTGTTTGTCTGGATATATATATATATACAACAAATACTTCCTTCCCAATAGGTAAAGAAGTGCGCCGTACACCGGACCTTTGTGCAAACAGGTGTTTTTAATCAATAAATGGCAATGTGGCAGCTTGCTTGGAAATCCTTATGCGTTTCGGCTGATGTTTCAGCCTTGTTCATAGGTAATCTTTCAATGGATTGTGGCATTCACCGCGTGATTATGTGCGCCTTTTAAAGACTACTAGATTCCATTGTAGTCTCTGCATACTACAATCCCCAGAATGCATTGTTACACAGTACCAATCCAATTCCTTTATCATGCAATTAGTTTTCCCATTCATAATTAGTTTTTCAGGGACAGTGCAGTCTTTATAAAAAGTCACAATTAGTGTTCCAACATGCATATCTCTCCAGCTGATATATTTGCATTGCTGCCACAAATAATTGTCTCTCATAAACCTCTGTTTGCCTTAAACTCCATGGTGAAGAGGAACCTTCCCCTTTCACTCCCTTGCCTCAATGTCACCTCTTTTATAGGGTCGAATTCATCATCGTACCTACTTTTCTTCTGGCGAAATGCGGGCGGGTCAGGCTCCCTCTTTAAACATCTCCACCTTCACTTTCTCCGCTGAGGAGCCTTAACCTCGCAGGGCAGTCTCGGCGCTAGGGGACTGAGCACTCCTAACAACATCCCACAAATACTCCCTTCCCAATATGTAAAGAAGTGCGCCATACACCGGACCTTCGTGCAAACAGGTTTTTTAATCATTAAAGGCAATGTGGCAGCTTGCTTGGAAATCCTGATGCATTTTGGCTGATGTTTCAGCCTTGTTCACAGGTAAGCTTTCAATGGATTGTGGCGATCACCGCGTGATTACACGCGCTTTTTAAAGACTACTAGATTCCACTGTAGTCTCTGCATACTACAATCCCCAGAATGCATTGTTACACATTGCCAATCCCATTCCTTTATCGTGCAATTCGTTTTCCCATTCATAATTAGTTTTTCGGAGACATTGCAGTCTTTGTAAAAAGTCACAATTACGAAGGTCCAGTGTACAGCACTGTTAGACCTGGCACCATTGGTGTGGGTCTCCCCTGCATTTTTTGCCTTTGCCTCCAATGTTTTTGCTGTGTGTTGGACTCCGTGTTGCTGGTCTAGATGCTTTGGGCACTTTGCCACTGCTGTTCAGTGCCAAAGTGCAGGTGCTCCCTTTGTTAATTGTTGTTATGGATTAGTGATTTCATGATTGGCATATTTGATTTACTTGTCAAACCCTAGTATAGTGCACTGTGTGTGCCCAGGGCCTGTAAATGAAATGCTGCTAGTGTGCTGCAGCACTGATTGTGCCACCCACAGAAGCAGCCTGTAAAATGTAACTCTGGCCTGCCATTGCACAGCCTGTGTGCAGTCTGGTACTGCCATGTCGACTTGGCAAGTGCACCCACTTGCCAGGCCCTAACCTTCCCTTTTCTTACATGTCAGGCACCCCTAAGGTAGGCCCAAGGTACCCCTGTGGGCAGGGTGCAATGTATGTGAAAGGTAGGACATGCCCTGATGTGTGTGGCATGTCCTGATAGTGAGATTCTGCTAATTTCGTTTTTCACTATTGCAAGGCTACCTGTTCCCATAGGACAGAATGGGGAGTTTGTTTATAACATCTTATAAACATAACTGGCCCTAGGAACAAGGTAGAAAAATAAAGTTTAGTATGCCTGAACTCAAAATGTTAAAATGCATCTTTTAGTGAGGGTGATTTTTACATTCTGTGTTTGAAAATACCACTTTTAGAAAGTAGTTATTTTCTTGCCTATCCATCCAGTGTGCCTCTGCTAGGTTTGTGTATTGCATGTCTGGCTTTTGGATGACAGGGGCTGGAGAGGGGCAGCGGTTCCAGAAGTCTGATGAGTCAGGGCTGCGCTGAATAGACCTGGGCTGCATTTAGAGTAGGGGGAGGAGATTTCCTTTCACCTGAATGGGCCTGGTCTGCCTGCAACAATGCTGTCTCCACCTCCTGCCAGGAAGCTGCACCAGTGAAGACAGAACTGGTTTTGGCTGGGTACAGCCACTCTCTGCCTTCAGAGAACAAAGGATTTTGGTGTATAAAAAGAGGAGTCCAGACCCCAGACTTTTAGATCACTTCTGGGAAATCAAGAAGAACCTTTGCCAAGAAGAAGAGCCGGATGAGCTGAAGAGGAATACTGCCCCTGTGCTGTTTGCTGTCTGGGGTTGGCCTGCAGTGGCTGCTTGCTGCCAAGGAAAGGAGAAAAGGACTTTGCTGTTTGCTTTGTCACCTGCTTGAAGAAAAGATCTCCAAGGGCTTGAAACTGAGCTTGCCTCCTGTTCTGAAGTCTCAGAGACACAAAGACTCCACCACCAGCTCCCCTGAATTTCCTTGCTGGGAATTCCAACCTGCAAAGAGGTGCCTGCTGCTGTTTAGGACCGCTAGAGACTGTTTGTCACTGGGAGCTAGAAAATCGACGCAACATCGAAGAAGAATGTCGCACCCGCACCTGTTTCTGATGCATCGCCGAAGAAACCGTTGCAGCACCTGCTGCGGCTCAAGAAATCGCCGCATGACGCATCGGGTGCAACGATCTCCGAAGTCCGAGATCACCACACCGATCCCGACGCAAGCCTGCTGTGCGGCTGACGAAACCACGTATCATATCGGATCGACGCATCGCATCAAGACGCCAAGACTGTCGCATCGTTGGGGGACGCAGTAAGAAATCGATGCATCACCTCCTCTCCGGTAAGGAACCGACGCATCACCTCCCCTGCGCTGCAGTAAGGAACCAACGCATCACCTCCCCCAAAGCAAGGAACCGACGCATCACCTTCCCTGCATGTAAGGAACTGATGCATCACCTTCCCTGCGGCCATTTTGTTTGTTTTGCGTGACGCATCCAAGGTACTTTGTGAGAAAAGTGTTGCAGTCACCACTTGCATTGAACTGAACTATTTCTACCATTTGAAAGCCTTATTTTTAATCCTGTATTGTGGATTTTTGTTGTTTGGTCTTGTTTTGGTTTAGATAAAGATTACTTCTTTTTTTTCTAAACTGGTGTGGTGTCCATTTGTAGTGTTTTCACTGTATTACTGTATGTGTTCACAAATGCTTTACACACTGCATCTGAGATAAGCCTGTCTGCTCGTGCCAAGCTACCAAGGGGGGTGAGCAGGGGTTATTTTAGGAGTATATCCCCCTTACCCTGACTAGAAGAAAGGGTCCTTATTTGGGCAAAGGTACCTACCTCTGCCAACTAGAGACCCCCATTTCTAACATTGGTGGCAGCGGTGGGATCTGGACTTGCATTTGTGACTTACATACAGTGATTGGTGTACACTACTAGTATAGTGCAGACCATTACGCAACCACTTACATTTGGTAGAGTTTTTTTTCCTGGGAATTTTTGCATCTTGAGAACTGCCAATTTTCACCATGAGTAAACCAGCATCCATTGCATCTGTTGATATTGAATTTGAAGAAGAGAGGGTGGATACCTACACTGTGCCACAACTCAAAGCTGTCTGCAAAAAATGTAAAATCTCTGTGAGAGGCCTCACCAGAAAGGAGGAATACCAAAAGGCGCTGGGGGCCTGGTTGGAATCTAGGAATGCCAGTGAGCATCCTGAAGAGCCTATGGTGGGGGGGAGAGAATTTAGATGGGCAGCGGGAGGGGCTGTTGGGCCTGACTGGGGAGAAGTTGCCTTCCAGGGTGGGCAGCAGTGTTTCTTCAAAGGGTCTTTCTCCAGAGGAGTTGGAGGACAGGGAGAGAAGCCGAGTGCATGAAATAGAGCTTGCTAAGCTCAAGCTAGGGAGCCCGGGTGACATAGAGAATAAGAGGTTGGAGTTGGAGAGCAAGAAATTGGCCATGGAGGAAAAGAAGATGCTTTTAGAGCATGAGAGAGGGTTGAGGGAGTTGGATCTGAAAACAAAGAGTTTAGAGATCAATCCTTCTGGTGGCAGCACACCATCAGTGCCTGGGTAAGGAAAGGTATACATTCCCAAACAAGTTATCAAAGATTTCATAAAGCTTGAGGACATTGGGCAGTGGTTTAAGGCCTATAAAGTAGCGATGAAGTCCCACTGGGTCCCTGAGAAGGATTGGGGAGCGGGGTTGTGGGGCCGCTTTGTCAGTGAAGGAAGGGAAGCCTTGCTGAACTTGCCCACTGAGGACCAGATGTCCTATGCCCCCATGAAGGAAGCCTTGATAGCCAGGTATGGGTTGACACCAGAGCTTTATAGGCAGAAATATAGAAATTGTAAGAAGCTGGAGTCAAGTACTTGGGTGGAGTATATGTCCTATTTTCGCAGAGCACTGGATGGTTGGGTGAAGGGTAGCAAGGTGAATGATTTGCAGGGGCTCTATGATTTGGTTGCATGGGAGCACTTGTCAGATGATTGTTTTTCAGACCTACGCCACCACTTGATTGACAGTAAGCTGACTGATCCCAGAAAGCTTGCTGTGGAGGCGGACTGCTTGGTCAGCACCAGGGTACAAAAGGGTCGTGTGGGAGACTCCGCCAAAGGTGGGCAGGGTCCCCAGCAGAAGAGTTGGGGACAAGGGTAAACAGAAGGAGTTCCAAAAAGGTAAGTCCCAAAGTAATCCCCAAGGAAACCAAGGTAAGGATTCCCAGCCTCCCACTGAGAAGAAACCCTGGGTCCAGACAGGTAAGCCTGTTCGGAAGGGTCCCAAGACCTGTTTTAGTTGTGGTCAGGTGGGCCACTTCCAGGGGGATCCTAAGTGTCCCAAACCGGTTACCACTGCACCCACTGGTGCATCGCCCCGGTAACTGGCTAGTGTAGCCTTGGGGGAGGTGTTGGGTGCCCAAGAGGGGTGGGGTCCCACAGAGATGTCCCTGGTATCTTTAGGAGACAGTGAGATGGTCCCAAGGGCTCATCTGCCAGATAACACTAAAAAGTACAGGCAGTGGGTGACCATCAATGGCCATAGTGTGGAGGCTCTGAGAGACACCGGAGCCAATGTGACAGCTGTCAGTTTTCGGCTGGTGTCTGAAGAGCAGGTGGTCCCCAATGCATTATACCCAGTAGTTGCCACTGACAATTCAGAGTGCCTCTGCAAAGTGGCACAGGTTCCCTTTGAGTGGGGGGGTCTCAGGTACCTTGAGAGCAGCTGTGAGGCCAGCCATGCCTGTTGACTGTCTGCTAGGCAATGATTTGGAGAGCTCCCCTTCGGCGAAGGTGGAGCAGAGGTCTCATTTAGAGATGTTGGGTCTACATGAGTGGGCACGCGCGAACACTCGGCCAATGGCAGCCGGTAAGGGCATTCAAGAGGACCTGGAGCCTGAAAGAGTGGCCCAGGTGCCTGACAGAAAGAGAAGAGGCTGGGAGAGTGGGAAACCGGCCCCTGAAGTTCCCACGGTCCAGGAGGAGGCAAACCTTGAGGGGGATGCCCTGGAGCCTACAGGGGAACAAGTGGCTGAACTAGGGTGCCTGAGCTGACCCATTGGCAGCAGGAAGGAGGCCCCACCAGGGAGAAATTCTGCCAGGAGCAGCAGAAGTGCCCTTCTCTTGCTGGTTTGTGGCAACAGGCTGCAAACCAGGCAGCAGGTGATCAGTCTGGATCACATTGGATATACTGGGAGAATGGTCTCCTGTATAGCGAGCCTAAGGTTGCTGAGCCTGGGTCAGCCAGTGTGCTGGTGGTACCCCAGCGCTTTAGAGCCTTCCTACTGGGTCTGGCTCATGATGTGCCTTTGGCAGGACATTTGGGGCAAGACAAGACCTTTGAAAGGCTTGTCACCAACTTTTACTGGCCCCAGATACGCAAGCACTCTGATACTCATTGTAGGTCTTGCCAGACTTGCCAGGCAAGGGGCAAGAGTGGGAGGGAGTGTGAGGCTCCTCTCCAACCTTTCCCTGTGGTCAGCACCCCCTTTGAGAGGGTGGGTATTGACATTGTGGGGCCTCTCGATCCCAAGACAGCCATGGGCAACAGGTTCATCCTGGTCTTGGTGGACCGTGCCACCTGGTACCCGGAAGCCATCCCTCTCCGGACTGTGACGGCCCCCGTGGTGGGTTGTGCGTTGATGGGGATTTTCTCCCGTGTGGGGTTCCCCAGAGAGGTGGTGTCAGACAGTGGTGCCAACTTCATATCAAAGTACATGAAGTCCCTGTGGCAGGAGTGCGGTGTTACATACAAGTTCACCACTCATTACCACCCCCAAGGTAATGGGCTTGTTGAGAAACTCAGCCGGACCCTGAAGGGCATGATTATGGGCCTTGGTTTACCCATGAGGTGTAAGTGGGACGTCCTCTTACCATGCCTTTTGTTTGTTTACAGAGAGGCGCCCCAGAAGTCCTTAGGGTTCAGTCCCTTTGAGCTGCTGTACGGCAATCCTGTAAGAAGACCTCTGAGTCTGGTGAAAGAAGGCTGGGAGAAAGCTCCCAGCAAACCTCCCCAGGATGTATATAGCTACATGTTGGCCTTCAGAAACCAGACTAAGCGCTTCAGACAACTCGCTCAGGCGAATCTGGAAGCCAGCCAGGAGGAGATGAAACGGTGGTATAATCAGAATGCCACTCTGATCGAGTTTCAGCCTGGACAAAAAGTATGGGTCATGGCCCCAGTGGAGCCTTGTGCACTCCAGGATAAGTGGACTGGACCATTTGAGGTGGTGGAGCGCAAGAGTAATGTCACCTACTTGGTGGACTTGCAGTCTCCTAGGAACCCTTTGCGAGTCCTGCATGTAAACCGCCTGAAGCCCCACTTGGAGAGGTCCGAAGTGGGCATGCTCCTAGCAACAGATGCTGGAATGGAAGAGGAGACTGAGCCTCTTCCTGACCTCCTGTCTGCAAAAGAGCATGATGGGTCAGTGGACGGTGTATCACTCTCCCCCGCCCAGACTCCTGAACAGCAGAGTGACTGTCGCCAACTGTTGGGTCAGTTTACTCCTCTGTTCTCCCTGACCCCTGGTGTCACTCAGTGGTGTGTCCATGATGTTGACACTTGGGACAGTCCTCCTGTAAAGCACAAAATCTACAGAGTGACTGACAGGGTGAAGGTTTGCATCAAGGAGGAGGTCTCCAAGATGCTAGAGCTAGGGGTGATTTAGCCCTCAAACAGCCCTTGGGCCAGCCCAGTGGTCTTGGTCCCAAAGGCTGCCGCACCCGGTGCCACACCAGAACTCTGGTTCTGTGTAGACTACCGAGGGCTCAATTCGGTCACCAGGACTGATGCGCACCCCATCCCCAGAGCTGATGAGCTCATTGATCGGTTGGGAGCTGCCCGGTACCTCAGCACGTTTGACTTCACATCTGGTTACTGGCAGATTGCCTTAACTGATGGGGCAAAGGAGAGGTCAGCATTCTCAACACCAGAGGGGCACTACCAATTCTGGGTGATGCCCTGTGGGTTGAAGAATGCCCCTGCCACCTTTCAGAGGTTGGTCAACCAGGTGTTGGCTGGACTGGACTTCAGTGCCGCCTACCTGGATGACATCGCAATGTTCAGTGCCACTTGGGAGGAACATCTGCACCCCCTCTGGGAAGTGTTGAAGGCTCTGCAGAGGGCAGGCCTCACGATCAAGGCGAGTAAGTGCCAGATCGGGCAGGGTTCTGTGGTGTACTTGGGACACCAGGTAGGGAGCAGCCAGGTGGTGCCCCTACAGCCCAAGATTGATACCATTTTGGCTTGGGATCCCCCCAAAACCCAGACAGAGGTGAGAGCCTTTTTATGACTCACAGGGTATTACAGGAGATTTGGCAAGGGGCATGGCCCCATTGTTGCCCCCTTGACAGAGCTGACTTCCAGGAAGCAGCCCAAGAAAGTTAACTGGACTGACGCCTGCCAGAAAGCTTTTGATGCCCTGAAATCTGCCATGTGCACGGCGCCCGTGCTTAAGGCACCCAACTTCTCAGAAGAGTTCATTGTGCAGACAGATGCTTCAGAGCATGGTTTGGGGGCTGTGCTCTCACAGCTGAATGAAGAGGGCCTAGACCAACCTGTAGCCTTCATTAGTAGGAGGTTACTTCCACAGGAACAGAGGTGGAGTGCGATTGAGCGTGAGGCATTTGCTGTGGTCTGGGCACTGAAGAAGCTGAGGCCATACTTGTTTGGGACTCACTTACGGGTTCAGACGGACCACAGGCCCCTCAGATGGTTGATGCAGATGAGGGGTGAGAATCCAAAGCTGTTGAGGTGGTCCATTTCCCTACAGGGGATGGACTTTATGGTGGAACGCCGCCCTGGTATAGAACACGCCAATGCTGATGGTCTGTCCAGATTTTTCAGCCTTAGTGAAGAGAACTCCCAAGAAGGTGGGTAGTTCTCCCCACATTTCAGCTGGAGGGGACACGTGTTAGACCTGGCACCATTGGCGTGGGTCTCCCCTGCATTTTTTGCCTTTGCCTCCTGTGTTGTTGCTGTGTGTTGGACTCCGTTTTGCTGGTCTAAATGCTTTGGGCACTTTGCCACTGCTGTTCAGTGCCAAAGTGCAAGTGCTCCCTTTGTAAATTGTGTTATGGATTAGTGATTCCATGATTACATATACATATATACATATATGTATATGCATGTCTATATATATATATATATATATGTATATGTATGTCTATATATATATACATATATATATATATATATGCAGAAGACGAACCCCTGCGTTTGCAGCAAAGATCCACGAGCCACACCAATCATGAGTGTTAATCAAGTGTGTTTATTCAGGCAGATAAACAGACGTGTTTCGACCACAGCCGTGGTCTTGGTCACATGATCCTAACAGGTGATCATGGTGCTTTTTTAAAGGGGAACACAGTTAGCGTCACACACGACGCAACTTCATCAATTCTTAATTATTTACATTAATTTTTTACTGCTTATGTTGATTTTTTTTCTTTTCTTACTTGATACATTTCAACAGTGTGATTTAAAGTTTACAACAGAGTATAACTAAATAATAAGGTGTTACAAAAAGCAACATCGCGAAATTGGAACATGGTGCAGTATAACATATCTCATTCGTTGTACATTAGCAGATTGCATGAATGTGATTTAGCCCGGTTAACGCTACATACCAGGAGGTTAATGAGGTCATAAAAGCCAGGGACATACAAGATGTCTGAACCAAAATTGGCAGTCATTGTTTGCAGTAAAGATTTGCAAATTCTAAAAAATTTAAGAAAATTGCGGAGGTAATGGTGTAGTACCAGAATATTACCAAAACAGATGCTGTCAAATTATGTCTAGTTAAGGGAATTTGAGCAAAAAATTGCCTGTGTTGCAAGGATACAGTGATTTTAGACATGAGTTGCCATGCAAAATACTTAAAGTTCGGACCAGCTAGAGCAGTCGTCGATTGAACCACAAAACTATTAGATAATAGTTGCGGAATAAACAATAATGGTCTAGTACCTGAAATCATTCAATTGTGCTGCAAACACATTGAATCTTAGTTAGCTTATTTACATTTGAGATAAAGACGTATAAATACATATTCTAAATTACCATCCCCATTCAGTCAGCGTATTCACAGACTATGGTGCCTAAGGAGCAATCGTTGTTTCCTAAAACATCGCAGTGCTCCAGTGAGGTAGTTTTATCCGGTAGTGTCATTCGTCCATACCCGCATCCTATGATGATCCCTATAAGAGAGAACATAGAACATCGTTAAGAGTTAAATAAAGCATAATTAAGACCTTTTCCTAAAATGTGCTTCATTGAGATCTGAGATCATAAACCAAAAGAGTGTTCCAGTTCCATAGTGTGCAAAATACGAACACTGTATGTTCAAAGCTAGACAATAAAAAGAAAGAAAGTTAAGGTAAAAAAGACAAGTGAAAACATAATAAAAGACATACTAAAAAAAGTTCTAACAGGGAGACCTCATCGATGGCTTATAAATGCGAGTCTAACTCTTCATCATTATTCATCCCATCAGGGAACTTGGTACCGGCCTGCAAAATTAAATGAGATTCCAGTCTGCGCAAGGCAGATAAGCGGTTACCTCCTCTTTGATTTTTCGGAATGCAGTCTAACCCGAAAAATCTAGCTTTTGTCCAATCACTTCCGTGAAGTTCATAGAAATGTTTCGTAGTGCTATAGCTGAAATCCCTATTTGTGATGGCCCTGAGGTGTTCAAGAAAACGCTTCTTCACAGGAAAGGTAGTAGAGCCTATGTACCAACTATCACAAGGGCATGTGATCACGTAGATAACGAAATCAGTGCCACATGTGATAAATTTGGGAATCTTCCATTTTCTGTGAATTCTTTTGTGTGACCTCTGTGATATTCTCACTAAACTTGCATGCCTTACAATTGCCGCATTTGCAGAAACCTTTGGTCTTTTTTAACCAGTTGGTTTCTTTCGGAAGGAGATGACTTTTAACTAGCATGTCTTTTAATGAGAGATTTCTCTGGAATGTTACGGATGGATTATGTCCAACCACAGATCTAAGGATGGGATCCTGTCTGAGTATATTCCATTTTGCTTTCAGGATTTTCCTAAGCTGCCCTGCCTGGGCACTGAATTTGGTGATAAACCTGATTGGTACGTTCTGCTCCTTATTTCTGTTACTGGCACGTGGTAGTTTGAATAGAGCTTCTTCTCTCTTGACCTTCCCTATTCTCTCACCTGCTTGTTTCAGTGCTTTGTAGGGATATTTTCTGGCACGGAATCTATTTGTCATCTCTAGTGTCTTGCGCTGGTAACATTCAGTAGTGCTGCAGTTCCTTTTGGCCCTCAAAAATTCACCAAAGGGAATTCCACACCGAAAACTGGGGGGATGGCAGCTTGAGGCGTGCAAGGTGGAATTTCCTGCAGTCTCCTTTCTATACAATTCTGTTTGAATGTTACCATTGGTTGCTATCAACTTTAGGTCTAAAAAATTGATACTTGATTTACTGTAGTGCATGGTAAGTTTAAGGTTCATGCTGTTCTCGTTGACAGTATTAACAAATGATTTAAGGTCCATTTCATTGCCTTCACAGACAAAGAACACGTCATCGATGTAACGGAGCCAAAGGCTCACATTGGTGATTCATCATTCGTTCGTGGCACCCCAGAGCACCTGCTGCTCCGACCAGCCAACCACCAGGTTGGCATAACTGGGAGCAAAGCAAGTGCCCATGGAAGTGCCCTGCAATTGCTTGAAATGCTTGTTGGAAAACATGAAAACATTCTCAGTTAAGCAGATATCTATCATAGAGAGAATCATTTGTGTATGCTCAAGCAGGTGTATGCTCCGGGTTTTGAGAAAGTATTGACAAGCCCTCAAGCCATCAGAATGTCTGATGCTTGTATAAAGACTTTTGACATCAAGGCTTACCAGCCAGTGGTCATCAGTAAGATATAAGCCTTGTATTTTTGAAGAAAATCCTTAGTATCCCTAATGTACGAACTCAAGTCTTTCACATAGGGAAACAAAAAGTGGTCAACGAACCTAGATGTATTTTCCAGTAAACTATTTTTAGATGAAACAATGGGTCTACCTGGAGGTTTGTTTGCGTTTTTGTGGATTTTAGGTTTGAGATATAGTGTAGGGGTGGTTGGTGCGTCATTACGGAGAAACTGCCTCTCATCCCAATTAAGCAACTGCTTGTCGTACCAGCCTTGTAACAAAGTGTGATATCTATCTTTAAGCTTGACTAGGTATGTTTTGTCAACCCTACAGTAACACGTCGGGTCATTGAGTTGACGAAATGCCTCTTTCACATAATTCGCCCTTGTCATAATAACAAGATGTCCACCTTTGTCGGACGCTTTTTTCACAATATCTGTGTCATTCTGCAATCTGGTGACTGCTTCCAACTGGTCTTTAGTCATGTTTTTTCTTGGGGGTGTCTTTCTTATCAAACCCAGTAAATCTTCAGCTACACTGTTGCAAAATACATCAATATTATCTTTGCTAGTCTGTGGTATATATTTGGATTTAGCTCTAAATCTGGTTTCATCTGATTCACTGATTTCAAGTCCAAATTTAAGTGGGATGTCTGCTATGTGAGCTGGATCAAAGGGGTCATGTATATTTCTAAGATTGGTCTGACTTAAGTGGTCTAGATCGTCAATCGTACAGAGTGTGGGGATATCTTCAATCGCTAAGTTAGAATGGGCAGCACTGGGTCTAAGTGGGGCTGCACGGGTAGAGTTACTTTCTCTCAGAGCATGTATTTTAAACAGTTTAAGTTTACGTTTAAACTTGTACAAGTCCACTCTGGTTTGTGCATAGTCTAAATCTAATTCTGGACAAAATGATAGACCCAATTTAAGCAAATCTTCTTCAGTCTTAGTTAGTAATCTGGGTGAAAGACTGATTACCGTCAATTGTTGTGCTGGTTCGTCTTCCATTATGGTTTCTTTGCAGGTGTGTTGGTGTTTTTTTCTTCGGATTTGTTGTTTTTGGTTTTGCCTCTTCCTCCTCGCCCCCTTTCTCTGGGCTTGCCTCTGTTCAAATGTTAGTTGTTCATTTGGAGGAGGCGAAATTCATCGGAAAAAGTCACCCGCTCTCTTGGTCCTGAGGATGCACTGTCAGTTGATTCTTGATCGGAACTCAAATCAGTGATTGACTCCCATCTATTACCTTCCATACGACCCAGTGCTTTATCCCTTGCCAGATCGGTTCTTGCTTTGTCAAATTTGCGGGCGAAGGTTAGAATTCAGCCTGACGCGTAGTCGCATTCATCACGCAAACATTTGTGTTGTTTGCGTGCAATAATCTCCTTCTCGTGTTTTTTGATCCTGTCATCCACTTGTTTTAGTACTTTCTTTGTTTCCTCTTGGTCTTCCTCTTTTTTGAATTCATCCATAATTAGTTGTATTTTTGTCATTAATTCTTTATGCTCATCCGAGGCATTGGCTATGAGAATCTGGAGCATCCTTCTTGAGCATGCGTTGGTGTTTTCTGCCCAATCTTTGATATGTATATGTTGAAGTTGTTTTATAAATATTTGTAGTTAATGGCAATATTTGTTTTTGTTATTTTTTTGAAGGTGAATTCTATATTTGGTAATGTAATATGTTTACTTTTAATTCAAAATGTGTGTAAAATGATTTATATAATTTTAAACAATTGTTTTATGTAAAACGTTTTTTAAAAATATTTATTAATGATATTGTAATTATTTTGGTGATATTATTGTCAATACTGTGTGAATCTATATTTTTGATAAATTATATGTTTATTTAAAGGTGACAATATTTTTGTTTCCGATATTAGTAAAAATCGATATTTTTAACAATATACAAGTTAAGTAAAGGAAGGTGATATTTTTGTTAACGATATTTATTTTCCCATATTTTTGTGTTTCAATATTGTATGCATCGATATTATGTCAGTGATCCCACCTTTTTGTTACTTATTGCTATACTTAGGTGTTAAACTGGTATCAACCTATGCCCAGAGAGTGTTAACAAATGTAAAAATGACAAAATAATGAAATAATACTATCACAAAATGTTCCACATTATGCCACATAATTTACTTTTCTTGGTGCATAATTTAGTCAACCTTGCTGAATAATTTGGCCTTCCCCTGCTTCATAGTTCCAGTAGCCCTGTATACGAGTACCTCGTGGAACATAATGGGTCCTGTTCACAATGTTAAATACAGTGATAAACTTGTGTTTACAATTGAATGAACCTTTTTATGTCTGCAAGGAATTCACAAAGGTCT
This sequence comes from Calotriton arnoldi, assembly GCA_963921515.1. Lineage (NCBI taxonomy): Eukaryota > Metazoa > Chordata > Amphibia > Caudata > Salamandridae > Calotriton > Calotriton arnoldi. The sequence goes on along the minus strand of CAWUFW010001825.1, from coordinate 1,886,819 downwards.
CCCAGGCAGGTATAAATACATATACTACTGCTGATTTCTCTGTCACATGTATGAAGAGCTCTGCATTAGTAAATACCACCCAAGAAGTGGGAAGTAGTTTTGGTTCATGATCCGCAAAGCCACGCAATTTTTGTTACCCTCTCGCCCCCTGTTGAGGCCGGTGACAGTGTCCCCCCTCACTTCCATCAGAGTCAGCAACAGAAGGAGCAGCAGTGATAGGGCGGTGCGCTGCCCCAGGACTAACTCTCCCCCCGGCAATGCATGAACGGATTACCAACCTTTCCCCAGGGGGCCCTAACGACACATTGAGCAGGCGGCAATACCCCCTCCCCCCACCGGGCCTGCCCCAGGTCACGGTGGACCTTCTCCCGATGACCTATGACGATGCCCCCCGGGCGGATACCTAAAAACTGTTTGTTCTTAACACGGAGCACGAGCAACCTTGGCCGATGCCCGGTGGAGCTGTCCTATGCAGCTATAGAGGAGTCTGGCTCAGGTTCTCCCCCTCCGCCGTCACCTACCCAGCCGGACATCTGACATTGTTTTCCCCGTCTCCCTGTCGTGTCTCCTTCCTTCCCCCACCTCCTCCTTCCTTGATTCTTTGGCTTTTCGCCGGACTCAATCTGCATCCCTCCCTCCTGTTTACCAATTCCCCCTCTACCCTCCTTTACCCTTAAGACATGTTCTCTTGGCTATTTTACACGATAATAACTCGTATTATTGTATAGCCTCATGTTTTCTCTCATATGTCTATACTTGGAACAATGTGTAACTTGTAACTGATGTAACAATGTAACCTCATGTAAAGCGCTCTGATACCTCCGGGTCTAGCCAGCGCTATATAAAACTCAACAAATAAATAAATAAGTAGACATTCAAAGCATAGTTTGTCTTGGAAGTTTGGTAACGTTGTGGGCATTCCTCACCTCCTCTCTGATGCTTTTTCACCTTGAAAGTGAGGGAGGTTTACTGCGACCACTTGATGAAGTAACTCCTCCAAGATAGGAAGAGGAAACCATCATCTCTAGATTTGCTGGCAGTGTGGGACAAGGGTTTTCTTCACAGGAAATAAATGTTTCCCCAGCAGAGAAAAAAGATGTGCATTTGCACAGGAGGCACCACTGTGCTTTGTAGAACTCCACACAGAAGGAATCAGAGTCTTCGGGAATAGTCACCTAATATTGCCGGTGGTATGTATGAAAACCTGTACTTGACTAACTGGCACAGCTTTCTACATGAACCATTGGAACAACAAATTAATGTAAAAATACATTCAGGCAGAGATGATCATTTGGGTCAGAAATGTTTGGGACAATTAATATTTTGCACCATTCTCCATAACACCATTTATGGTCATTTAGCTTATCAAAACAGACAATTGGCCAGGGAAATCTACTTTCAGTGATCTCCGCATATCTGGATTTTTGCATACGCTTGGGAGGAAATCTCATACCATTTCTGGGTCAGGAGGAAGAAACTCGTCTACTCACATCTGTGCATCCATACAGGGGTCCTGGGCAGCTGTGGAGTTAAAGGGGAGAGGATGTGGTCCGTCGGCTAGACTGCCGACTTTGGTGCTGGAAACCAGGGTTCGAGCCTCGGGGTCGCGTCCACATCCTGTGATTCTGGGCAAATCACTTAATCTCCCCGTGCCTGAATGTGTAATGTAAATACGGTGCTCATGTAAAGCTCTCCAATACCTTCGGGTCGAGTTCGCGCTATATATGCAACAAAAAAAAAAGCACCAGTCAGCAGCCTACCGAACACTGCAGCAGGACACATAGTGCTGATCTGAGTTCTACTGTTCTCCTGAGGGAGCAAATGCTGCTGCAGTTCACAGCAGCCATTCCCTCATCTGGCTGCCAGCTGAAAAGAGCCACCACCGGGCTCACAACGCCAGAAGCCCACAAGAAGTCCCTGGCTTGCTGGCAAGCTCAGCTGAAGAGACCAGCACATGCAGAGTGAGGCTGGCTGGATTCTCTGATTGGCTATAATCTGGCACAGACAGGTCCAGCTCTGCCAAGTACCACGCATTATGCGTTAGTATAATGTATTTTAGTTCTGGTGTCCTCACTTAAATGCTATTTCATGCACTGTAATGAAGTACTGATATCTTCTCATTTGCAAGTCGAAGGGCTGCCGCTCAGAGCAGTAGTTGTGTTTGGTAGTCAGCAGCTGCTAGCTGGAATGTGTGAGCTGATCTCAGACCAAGGAGAGGGTGACTGATTGCTATGGAGATCGCAGCCTGGGCCCAGTTTTTTACTATATATTTTATTGATTGGTCACTAACAGTAACATAAACACCCAGCTGCCTCTGTACTCAGCCCTCATCTCCTCATGTGGCATTAATCCTAACAGATCCAGGAAACGATCTGGCACATTACCCTCCATCCGTGTCTGGCCTCCTGTGCTCTGAGAGAGCACAGAGAGTGTCTGTTCCTGCTGCTGCATATACAGCGTCTGCTGCATGGCCCCAGCTCCACCCTGCCCGGGATCTGGCTGCTGGCTGCAAGTAAGCAGGTCTCAGTGCAGAAACCATGTCGTGCAGTGGTCGCAACTGGTGCAGGGTGGTCCTTCAGGTGTTCAGTGGGGTCAGAGATGTCTCCTCTCCCCAGTCCCCCAGTTTCTGGATCAGGAAAGAAGGAGTTATTCACTCACATTTCTCTCTCTGCACCTGAGGGATCTGGGCAGCTGCAGTGTTAAAAAGTGCCAGCCAGTTACCTCTGACAACTGCAGCAAAACTGAGCAAGCAGAACTGAGCGCTGAAGCAGGGCTTTGAGAGGAACTGCAGCTCCAATGCACCAAGACTAGTCCCTCCTCCGTACACCTACTGCAAAGCACCACTGCCAGGCCCATGATGCCAGGAGTAAGCATGGAGTCTCTGGCTTGCTGTCGAGCTTCACTAAAGAGAGCAGGCCGTGCTGGGTGAGGCTGGAAGGACTCCATGATTGGCACTAACGTGGCGCAGACAGGACTTTCCAACACTGGGGCCTTTGGGGTAGAAGTTAGCACTAGTAAAAGTATCCTTACGGTTGTTTTTAGGGTGCAAATTCATTGGTTGATTTTAATAATGTGTATGAATATAACATGAGAGCTCCTCGCTTCAGAAGGGCTGCTGCACATTGAGTTCTTTAGGGCTGATTTGTTTATTTGTGCTCTTAGCTCACTCCATGACGGTACAATTGTTTACAGTACGATTATCTTACAAAGGGTAAGTAGGCTAGTGTCTTTCCATTTCAGGGATTTTGTAGCAGTAGTTGAAAGGCCTTTTTAGGTCTTCTCATGGCTCAAACAGGGATAATATCTGATATTTATCTGTTCGCATGGTCTTCATTGCTTGGTTTTACTCCTGAGAAAGTGTCAGTCGAAGAGTCTCAACTTTGGCAGTAGTACTCACACTTACGCTGAAACCATAGGAATGTCACACATAAGCAATCTGAGATCTTGACAGCTGACACAAGCAGTTGCAGGATAGGGAGTGGAATGTATCGTGAACCTGTACAGGTAGGTGATTGAGAACTGTGTTGGGGAGGGGCAGGAATAATTTATAGGAACACTAAAGGATCTATTATGAATAAAGGAGCGTAATAAACTAGAAAAATGAGATACTCAATGTAACTTGAAGCTATTTGGTCTCTGTAGGTTCATGCTTGTCAGGGTATCCTGGCTTCAGAACACTGTCCATTTCAAAATAAATTGATGTAGGTGGACATTTGGGGAGAAGGGGTAACACAGAACAAATTAGTTTGTTTGTAGACTAAGCAAGAGAGTAGGATACCGAGGGGCTTGTATAAAATAGCCCTGCATCACTTTTGCACCATGTAAAGAGCAGGGCTCTTGTTAGAAATGGGATTTCTGGTTGGCTAGGGCATGCGCCTAAGCCAGGCAGAAACCACCACTCTAGTCAGGGTAATGGAGTTACACGCTGAAGATAACCCCTGCTCACCCCCTTGGTAGCTTGGCACGAGCAGTCAGGCTTATCCCAGAGGCAATGTGTAAAGCGATTGCGCAACACACACACACAGCAGCAACCCACTAGGCACACCACAAAAGAAACTCCACACAAGGTTATATAAAAAAAAAGCCTTTGTATTATCCAAAACACATTAAAATTATAATCACACATATACACTGCGCCAACTGGCACTAGGCAATATTTACAGGGGATTATGTACACAGGACAGGGCCAATCGGGCCACTGTCAAAACCTTTAGAAAGCACTAGTAACACATATGAAACACAACCAGTAACTACTGGCGAAATACTGTTCTTAGCATCACCTTAGGCAACAAACATCAGGCATAGAATCACATTACGCAATTGCTGTAGGCATAAGCACATTACGCATAAACATCCTGAGCATAACATTAGCCTGAAACACTGGATGCCACAATCATATTAGGCATCACCCTCCAAAATGACCCCCAGGCCAACTGGCCTTTCACCTGGGCTCAAAATGCCCTCTGTCCAGAATGTCAGGGCTTACTCCTGGGCTTTCCAATTAGCCCTCTGGCTGCCAATGCAGCAGGAACCACTGTGCGCAATGCGCTGGGGCATGGGGTGCATCTCACCCCCTTCTCCTCATGAACACAAAATGCCCCCGTGTTGCAGCTGCCCGTAACTGCGGTGTAGCTGAGTGCAAAATTAGCCCGGGCACCACTGTGCCCTTGAAGCCCCACTCCCGGACTCCTAATTACCAAATTGCCCCAAGTCCCACTCCGGGACTTCTAAAAATGAAATGGCCCCAAGCGTTGCAGCTGCCCGCTGGCCGGCGAGGCAGCTGTGGTATTTGGCCTTGGCACCACCGTACCACAAAAAGTCCCACTCCGGGACTTCAATACAACGGGCCCCATTCACTGGGCTCTTCCGGTGCTGCTTACAGCACCACAAATGCGTTGGGGAGCCCCTCTCACCGGGGCTCCTCTTGCCAGCAGTTTCACGGCACCCGTAGGCACCGACAGTGCTCCTCTCCCGGCCCTCACTCACCGGGATTCCTCTGAGACGGAATGCAGGCAACAACGGTGTACCCTGCAGGCGCCTGCTACCGGGACCTCTTCTCACTCCTTCGGTCCTCCAACGCCTTGGGGGCGGGGCTCACGCAGCCCAGCCGCTCCATCGTCTCTGGGCGCTCTCTGGTTCGGCAGCATGCGGGGCTTTCTCCGGACATGGGAGTAGAGCTACGCCCACGATCAGGCTTCACTTGCCTGACTTCCTCTGCGGCCGAGCTGCAATTGGCGGCCTTGGCAGCTTCCTCTTCTTGGCCCGCTTGGATTGGTGGGCAGTGAATGAGCCCCGCCCACAACCAGGCAATCTTTGCCTGTCTTCCTGGTCGGCCGCGAGTCTCCCTTTCACCTCACAAGTGCGGGGTGGGCTCCCGCCAAAAGGACACACAAACAGCGGGGTGGGCTCCCGCTTTCAGGAGCGCCAATACAGCGGGGTAGGTTCCCGCTTGTAAATAAAACTCAAAAACGCGGGGTGGGCTCCCGCCGTTAAACACGCATAAATGCGGGGTGGGCTCCTGCTCCAATAAGCAGTGCAGGGGGGAATCCCACACGCCGGGATTTCCCTCACAGCCCGTCGAAGCCCAGCGCTGCAGGCACCCGCGCTCCTTCTCCACCCGGCAATCAGAATATAGCGCTCACGAGGCGCTAGAGTCCTTTACAGTTCAAGGGGCACAGCTGGGCCCAGGCAGGCCAGCACACAGGGCCCTCCAGCAGGGAGGCAGTCCTTCGTGACGGTTCCTCCTGGGGCCCAGCAGCAGCAAGCCCCACGTCACAAGAACAGCACAAGACCCCCAACATGGGGTCGCAGCCCAAATATTTATACACCACTTTTGCTTTGTCTGCCCTGGCACAGGGCTTGGGTAACCAGTCTGAACTGGTTCTGGGGGGTTTTGGAGCACTTTGTTGACAAGGCTCCTCTTCCCCTTTGTCAGGTGGGGGCTCGGTGATCAGACACACCACAGGGGGGCGGAGCCAGCATTCACCCAGGCAGGCACAGACCTATTCAGGGTCAGGAGACTACTCCTCCCACTACTCCAAATGCAGGTCCCCTAGTTAGCCTAGCGCTGACTCACCCTGCCCTCCCTGGAGCCGCACACACCTCACCAGCCCCTGTCACTCCAAAGCCAGACATGCAATCCACATCAGGCAGGCAGACACATAGCACACAGAAAGGTCAACTTCTAAAAGTGGCATTTCTAAAATAGTGATAATAAATCTGCGCACACCATTGCGCAGCATTTATTATTACTATTCCAACCATACAAAACTTGACCACGCTGCTCCTCTCATATCAGGAATTACCACTGAAACACTTATCAGGGAATCCCCAATGGATTCCTATGAGAGGGCAGCCTCACGGGAGTGAGAAACCAAAATGGCTGTTTGTCACTACCAGGACATGTCACGCACTTAAGGTACATGTCCTACCTTTTACCTACAATACACCCTGCCCATAGGGCTAGCTAGGGCCTACCTTAGGGGTGACTGACATGTAGTAAAAGGGGGGGTCACAGGCATGGCACACACTTTAGGTGCCACGTCACAGCAGCAGTAACACTGCGCGCACAGGCCCTGCAATGGCAGAGGCCTGAGGCAGGTTTGAAAGGCTACTTTGGTGCGTGGCGCAATCAGCGCTGCAAGCCTACCAGTAGCATTTAATTTACCAGCCCCGGGTATATGAGATACCACTTTACAAGGGACTGACAGGTAAATTAAATATGCCAAACAGGTGTAGACCAATCTTACCATGTTTACCACAGAGAGCACATGCACTTTACACTGAACAGCAGTGCTAAAGTGCCCAGAGTCCTAGAACTACCAACACCATGTCAGACAAAAGGCTAGGAGGAAGGCAAAAAGTTCAGGGATGACCCTGCAAAAAGGGCCAAGTCCAACAGCTCTCATAAAGATTTATGAAGCCATGCAAAGCCACCCTGCATGGCTTTAAGTGGCCTCATAAATCATGAGTAAGACGACGCAGCACAAATCACTGCGTCACCTTACACTATACCCTGTAGGAGTTCCATGGGTGTTGCGGTGGGTTGTCCCATGCAACACCCATGGAATTTGATGCTGCTCCCGATTTACAAAGTGATGTAAACCTCAGGAAACATCAAATCCGTACACTTCACGAGGTGAGGATTAACAAGGAGAAATATGTTTACCTCTCCTCGTTTTTTTTCCTCTTTCCATGTGTGCTGCATTCTGCAGCACCTACAGAAAGAGGAAAACACTTTGTAGCATTGTTTTTGAGCAAGAAAGTGCCCCTTCCCGCACAAAAATAATCCTGCATGCAGCGGAGGCACCCTTACAACATTGTGCAAGGGTGCCTACGTTAGCGCTAGCAGAAAGGACAGGAATGCAGCCATATTGCTTAAATACAGTGCATTCCTGCCCTTTCACTTTGGTGTAGGGCAGCGCAGCAAGATGCCTTGCTGTGCTGCCCTATGCCATACATGAGGCCCTTGGTCTGTCAGGGGCTGAATGAAGGCCAACTACTCCATGCGGTGAATAGCACACAGTGTCTGTGAGTATTTTAAAGCCTGAACCGAACAAGAGAGTTTTCAACAACTGCTTAAGGGTCGTTGTACATTTTCTTATTAACTAGAGTTTTGACTCAGAAAGGTCAAAGCATGTGGGTCACTGTTATTTGGAGCAGCCAAACAACCTCCTACGTATTTCCCCAAGTTAGGTAAATATCCACAAACCTCTGCCCCTCGCCTTGGTGAAACTTCAGTAAGGGTCACTAAAGGGGGTAGTTGCAAGCAAGGAAGGAAAAATAGCCCTTTAAAAAGAAGGATCTGAAAGGATGTTGTCATTACTACCTGTGAGACCACTTACTGTGATGTCGGGTGACGTCGTTGCACTTCGCTTATGCTAATTAGTTCCCCTCCATTTTTTTTAGGACTTGTGCCCTGCACATTCTAGAATAGACCTGATCATGCTATAACATTTAAAACCACTGGTTCGATGTCTGGCCATCCAGGAAAGGCAGGCGGCGGAATTCTGTTTGCAGAACGGATGTGAGCAGGTGTAAATAACTTTCAGGATTTAGCTTGCACTGGTTGCCAGCCCCTCCAGCAGCATCCTGACCCATTCTACACTGGAGACCTCACTGTGGATTTCACGCCACTCTTCCTCCTAGTCTGGAACATATGCCTGTGAGTGTAACCGCAAATGTATGGTGACATCCCTAGTACCCTTTTCAAAAAGACACCCATTGCTGGCCCACACAGTCAATCAGAATGTCAGCAGAGCCTCAAACCAGTCTAATAAGTATGTGTGAAGGATATTTACCTAAATCAGCAATTAAAGACTATTAGCTGTACCAATGCCGCTTATTAGCTTATCACAACAATGAGCATATTTTCAGGACATTTACTTGCACATACAGCAGACCTGCCAACTCATACGGTGCCACCGTGTGCACACGATTTCGTCTTCTTTCACACTGTCACCCAGTGAGAAGCCGAAATCGCAAGGTGGCAAGGAAGACGAGCTGGAAACCACTGCACAAAGTAACTTTCCAGCTTGTCTTTGGAAGGCTATAAACAGTCGATGTCCATTAAGGAGTGTGACAACACCTCAGGGCATCAGAGACAGCTTCAGCCATACTTTGTTTATTTGTTGTTTTTTGTGGGTGGGGGGTTGGTGGATGGCAGAGTGCCTCTTGGGTAGATCTTGGCACCAGGCCTCCTCCCCTCCAACGCCACACCCCCTCCTCACATGTTCAAATTTATTTACAAGTTGCCAGGGTTGATGCAACCAAAGCTCTCAGTGGCCTCCTGCTAATGGGAGTATCACCCACCAGCCGCCATTCATTTACAGAGTGAGAGTTGAATCTTGCATGAGACAGGAGGTTTCCAGAAACACATAAGGTTCAACTATCAACACTGACCTTAAAACGGCAGGAGGAATATTCTATAAAAATCAGAATATTGGGAATCCATATTACGAGATTATGTCACGTTTCTCAAATATTAAAAGTATTTAATATTCTTACATTTGAGCAGACAGTTTGCAGATGGACAAAGTGATATATATATATATATATAATTTCGAATGCGAAAGACTGACCTGTAGGAATATTTCAAAATGTCCTCCAAATCTCAAGCTTTTTAGGAAATCCTTTTGGAAAACATACTGTAAAATACAGAGTTTACACACAATTAAAAAAAAAGAAATAACTGCACTGGAAAGTTAAGCTCGTTAAAATTAAGAGGAATTTCTAAAATACCACTTTAAAATTGGTTGCAGAATATATGCCTTTTTCATCAATTTCCTTCAGAAAATTCTGTTGAAGTTTTTTAACGATTCCACTTCGAGACAACGCTCCAACTGCCCTTCGGAGAGGAGAGGTAAACTCACTTTTTTGCTCGTAATCTCAGCTCAGTATAGGCAGATCTCTACAACCCCAACATTTCAACTACATCAGCCACCAGTGCAATCAGTGCTATCAGTCTGTCCGTAGTTCTCTCTGAGTATCTATCTTCCTGTTTGTGCTTCTGTATATACGTCAGTCTAACTGGCTATTACCAGGAAGGGCTCTGATATATGAGGCAGAGAATACTTTAAGGTTTCCAATCCCCAATCATGCCATGCTCTCGTGCTTTAGTGTACAGATGCTGAACAAATTAATATTTTTTCTCAACTTGGTCGACAGTAAATAGCATGCATATTTGCAACCAAGAAATGAGGAACGACTTAAGTCTCCTATGAAAATATCTGCTACATTTGCTACACACATGACAATAAAATGGTGCTGCCACTAAAACCATGCAATTCTTCGGTTAATCTTTTATTACTTTATTAATTTCTGTTCTATTTTATATTGCTGACCTGGTGGAACATTCAAACAAGTGCATGTAAAGAGATGGTTGGTACTGTAAGACTGTATGAGTTATGTATCCTACAACATGTGCATCTTGTCATCTGAGCATTTTATTGGTAGTAAAACACCTGTGAGATCTCTGAATAAGATGTGTTTTTTACCACCACCGCCCCTCAGAGCAGTCACTTAATTCATTAGGTCACCACCCCCTTTATGCCTTGAGCTCTGAAATACCTTACAGGGCTGCCAGGAGAGATCTCACGAGACAGTTGCATGTCAAAATGTAAAGGTTAATGACATTGACCTGCACTTATATCGACTTTATGATGTCACCATATGACACTTTGCCAAATTAAGCAGACATTGGTGAGTAATAGATTTACTACTGTAACTTCACATCTATCTACCCTCACCATATTTTGGTAGCCACTACTGTGCATTTAATGTAAGAACAGTGCAATTTTAAAATGTCAATATTTTGCTACAACACTCTCTAGACAAAAGACTTGGGATCTCTTAGTGTGTGGTGGGTGGACGATGGGATGAGGCTTTGAAGTAACTGACGTATAGCCGTATCATGGGAGTAGAAGAAAGCACATTTCCCATAGACCAGGCACCAATAATTCTGGCAACTCAATCAAATCTGCAAAAAACGCACCAATGTCGAGGGAAAAGCTACAATTAGAACGCACTTCAGTTTCAAGGCATTCATTGAATCATTATACCTTCATCCCATGCCACAAAAATAATGCATATAGGTCCTTAACAGCGTAAAATGGCATCCAAACCAGTTATCCAGTGTGTTGGCTTGACAGTGGCTATTTATCATTATTCGATTAAGACTGATGGCTGTTCATTTCATTTATTCACTAAGGGCATGGAAATCGTGCATTAGTGATCTGCTGTGTGCCAAACCTATTTGAGGTTCTTTTTTTCTACAATTGATTGAGCTACTTATAGATTTTAGGTATGACAGATGAGTTCAGCACACAATATCATATGGGCCAATTTGTTGCTGTCCCGCAAATTTACTTTTCTCAGTTCAAGATGAGAAATTAATGACAATCATTTGTCATATGAAAGGTCAGGGTGACTGTCTTTAACAAACAGACTTGAATCAACGTTGTGCGTCCATGCTCTTTCTAATGTCCACTATGTCATCTCTGTCAGTAAGAAACATATTTTAACTATACCTAAATCCTCTTGTCATGTGGATCCAGTAGTGTTGCTTAGTTTAGAGTTGGAGTAGTAAATTTGATTTCTTTGTGCTGTAAGTTTATCTTTTATGTTTTTTTAAATAGAGTTATAATAGTATTTGTTTTTATTTTTTTTAATGTTAATTTCATTTAAAGGAGTATTTTAAATATTTTTTCGATTCCAAATATGTATCTATTTTCTCAATATTTGTAGGATTTTATTTATATATATTTTTTAAAAGTTGTTCTTTTATTTAAGTATAATAAATACGAATACATTAATAATAACCTTAAAAATTAAATAATAAAAAAAGAAACTTAAAGTTAAATTTAAACAAAAAAGTAAAACAAACAAATCAAAATGCAGTCAAATATGTAAAATAAAAAATTTAAGACCTACACCAAGTTTTAAAAAAGTGATTAATCATTGAATACTATACTTTTTTATGTATCAATATAATATGTATTTGTATATTGTGTTTTAATATAATATAAATTGTTGATTGCATATATTTATCCAAAATTTATAGTTGTGTATTTATGTTCTATTTATGTAATACAATAATAAAAATGTTTTACTTTTTTTTTTTTAACTCTTTTTATTATATATGGTTAATATATACCAGTTCAATTACAGAGTATTAGTAATAGTACGTAGCATACAATGTTTTACTTTTTTGTTTAAATCTAATTGGTTTTTCTTTATTATTCTTGCAATCATATTTATAATATATGTGCATAACTGAATTGTATTAATTTTTTTATCAATAAATTTGTATGTAATTACTTTTTAAAATCTCTGTAATGTTAAATATTTATATATATAATATATATATATATATATATATATATATTTACTTACCTACGTAAGTTACTATTTTTTATCACAGAAATGTTATAGTCAAAATTATAGTAATTTCCATTATAGGAATAGAAACTGTGTATTTTTGAACACAAGATTTTTACCACAATATTTTTGTATCACATATTCTTCTGATCAATATTATGTCATGTAAGCTCATGGTAATTATAAATGATCTAGCACTATATTTCACCTTGTGCCCAGTGACATCTGGTTGTGAATCAGACTGCACCATTTATATTTTACTTACTTATTTAGAAGCCAATTAATCAAGTTAACGTTTATTTGTGCAGGGCTACAGGCTATTGGCCTCCCCCACCGCTAGATATATTCCCTGTTGTACAGGTATTTTTTGAATTTTGATTAGTTATGCATTTTTAAACTTAATTATATTGGCCTCTGGCACAGAAAGCAGCGATGTCAGGGCCTGAGCTGTGTTATCTCTTCATACACTGCAGACTCTGCCTTTCGGAGCTAGCCAATGCCTGACCACTTCACTATCTCCTATTTTGAATGGCTAAAGTATTAAGGGTCACATTTATGATTTTGACATGCAGTGCAGCTTAGCAAGCCACCTGCTGCGCTGCACTGCGTGACACGGAAAGGGCAGGAATGTGCAGTATTTAAAATAAATTGGTGCATTCCTGCCCTTTCCCCTGCGCTGGCGCCATTTTGGCTGCCTAGCGCCAACTCAGGCAACCTTTCAGCATGGTACAAGGGTGCCTGTGTGGTAAAGTGAATTGTTTTGTGCAGGAAGGGGCACCTTCCTGCACAAAAACAATCCCTTGAGGCATTTTGCTCTTGCGCAGCACACACAGAAAGAGGAAAAAACAAGGAGAAATAAACATATTTCTCCTCGTTACGCCTCACCTGGGTAGGCAAAGGTTTTTGGTGCATTCCCAGGTCTACCAGTTCTGGTAAGTCTTGAAATGCATTAAAATCGACGGGTGTTGCGTGGGAAGACCCACGCAACACCCATGGAATGCCTCTCTGGTGCAGAGTAAGGTAACGCAGCGATTTCCACTGCATTGTTTTAATCAAGATTTATAAAGCCACTCAGGGCGATGCAAAGTTGCCTAGTGTAGCTTCATAAACCTTACTTTTGAGTTACTTTGCTTGTACACCACGTTGCGTGGTGCAAGAGGGACGCAGTGGGGCTGGAAAATATTCCCTTCAGTATTGCAGAAGAACTGCCTTGAAATATTTACTAAAAATTGGCTGTCAAAGAGGTTGAAGGTTCATGATATTTCTTAAAATAAGACTTAGTGGTGGCTGCAGGTACTAACCTGCCGCGTAATGAGCTTATGAGCAACTTCTTTTGCCTCCAAAGAGCAGTGGCGGCTCACAGAGGGAGTGCTGCGGGGCGGTGAGGCAGGGCTGGGGAGGGGCTGGGTGGGGGGGTAGTGGAGTCGGACATACGACAGGCAGGAGTAAAGTAAGTAAATAAATAAATAAAACTATTTACCTTGCGCTCGCTGCATCGCCAACTCGGAAAAGAGAAATGTAAATAGATACACAAGTGTCCTCCAAAGGTCAGACCGAAACCCAGGAACTCACAATTTCATTCAACAGCACCAACCTAATTGGTAGGCCTGGTTAGGATTGTCTATCTTTGCAATTAGGACAATTTTTTGGAAGAAGAAAATCTCAAGATTGACAAGCAAAGAAGCTGTGTGAGTGCAAAGTTAGAGAGGGCTCAGATACACAAAGTGGGAGCTCATTGAAATGTTAAAAATTGTGGGCCACATGTACGACACGTTTTAGTGGTCTCTAACAGAGAATCGGGCCATTTGCTACCACTAAAGCATTGTATGACATGTACTAACCCTATTTTGTTGGTAACCTCTTACTGATTTGCAAAATAGCATTTGTGAGTCGGTATTACGAAGAGGCATTTCAAGGGCGTCCCTTCCTAATAGCGAGTCGCAGGGGCATGCATGAAGGTTTTGCGACCAGAATGCAGTCGCAAAACATTCATGTTTTACCAACTCCGTGACGGAAGTGGTAACCCATTCACAAAGGGGAAGGGGTCCCCCATGGACCCCTTCCCCTTTGTGAATGTGGGCGCAACATTTTTGAAGAGCAGGCAGTGGCCCCACGGACCACTGCTTCTCTTAAAAAATGAAAAGGTGGCTCTTCATTTTTATTATTGAAATGAGTCCCATTTTTCTTTAAGGAAAATGGGCTGCATTTCAATAAAAAAAGCAATAACAGACATGGTGGCCTGCTGACCCCAGTAGGCCACCATCCCTGTGATTACAGGCCATTCCCAATGGTCGCAAATTGCGACCTGCCTCATGAATACTGATGAGGCAGGTTAATTGCGACCTCAATGGGAATTGTAAACAGTGACTGAGACACTATTTTACATTGCTGTTTATGACTTCCTAATTGCAAGTCTCAAAAAGTCGTAAACAGAATTCTTTGTACATGTGGCCCCCTATTGTAAAAGGTACAACAAAATCCAGCAGACTCCCCTTCATTCCTACTCATGGATGGTCATTTTGCATTTGGTTGCAATTTAGATATTAATGCTATGCTTTAAATAGTGTTCTGGAGTTTAGCTCAGTGCACCAGGACAAAGTTGAAGGCTGTATCTGATTAGCGCTCCATGACACAATATAGTCTCTGCACAAAACCTATAAATGAACACCTCTTCAGGAGAATGAAATGCAGTTATCTGAAGTGGTCACTGCTTTGTTAAATGGATGATAATGTTTCTTCTCAGACGTCTAGAACCCTCCAACATAGAGCTGTTGTGCCACTTAGGTAAAGTGGCCAACAAAAGAAGACATCTAAAGCAAATAGAATCCCATTGAACAATTTGTGATGTTGTGACTTTGGTCCTCTTAGAATCAGTTTAGTTTAACTTAGAGACCTGGCATTTAAGGAGGAGCCTGTTCTGCTACAGTACTCCCTCATCTTTCAGCACATCAGGCTTGCAAAAGGCAAGCGTCCCAAGCAGCAAGAAGCAATACCCAAGTAGCCTAACAACAAACTGGAACTATGGATGTTTAGAGGGACCTACCCTTCTTATTCTAATAGCAGGTCCTGCAGCACAATGATTCAAAAAGGAATTGGAAAGCAGTCTTCAAACTGTACTGCAACAAATAGCAAAGATTTATTTTAACACATCAGTCAGAGGAAGAATCATTAATTTGTACTTCTAGGTCTGTTCTGAAAGCCCTGTGGGTCAAGTATGGGTTCCTAAAAAGTAGATCATTGGTGGGTGTCACTACTTCAATCCCTGGAAATTCCACAGAGCCTCCACTCCCACCCCTTTCACAGTATGATGTAGTTATTGCAAGTAAAATCAAACATTGTAGAACGCTTCTCCAAGATAAAGGAATTATCTCCTGCTTACCAGTACAAGCCAATCTACTAAGGCATTTCAGCACCTTCTAGAATCTCATCCACAGTATCTGCCCCAGTAAAGGTTAGCCAGGAAGATGAACATGCATTGTTGAAATCACTGTTTTTCAATTCAAGATAGAAAGACCAGAAGCTGAGTCCAGGTTCCTTTACCTCTCTTTGGCAATTGCATATAATCCCCTTAAATTCAAAGCTGAGTCAAATGTTCAAATAGGGCCATTCCATGTGTAAATGGATCTCCTCCCTTAGTCCAGAAGAGATAATTACTGCATTATTTTACCATGGCACGAAATATTTTTCTTTCTTGTCGTTTGAGAAATGAACAAGATAATAATTTTCTGCCCTTGTAATTGTGCATTTCATGCATAACTGAATAAACACAGTGTATGCATGAGTGTGTGTATGTATGTGTTATTTCTGTAGCACAAACCTAGCCAATAGTCTGCAGAACACTGTATAGCATAAAGCCAATAGGAGAGGAAGCTGGTGTGTGGACTGTTAATGAATTGTGATGTAGTGTTCTTTAAAGATGGTCTGGATGATGGGCAGGGAGTGTTTGTGGCTTTGAATATTGGAAGCAGAGGAGACTTTGTAGTAAAGTGGAGTATCTTTGGCATATTAGTGAATCTTAATGTGGTTATCAGTGAGTAGATCACCAAGAAGCTTCCTGTAGAGATCAAAGATGACATAGGACTGTATGGAAACATGGTTAACTCAACATGTGATAAGGGTCTTTTGGGACTTTGAAGTGCTAATGTGAACAAACTAGTGTCAGTTGGAATGGTACGAGAAGAATCAGTGAAAGACATTGCTGATGAATCCCATTCGAGACCCTCAACATTGGAGGGGTGTGAGGGGTGACAGACAAACCCAGAGGGGGAGGGGCAAAGGGATACTTAAGAAACAAAATTTACTTACCTGCGTTTCGCTTCCTATTTTCTTCCTTCTTCTACAGTCAGCTCGAAGGCACACCTCATGGAGCCTCAGCCAACCTCCTTCTGCAAATCGCGATGCTGCTCTCATGCTGCAGATGAGCAGCATGACAGCAGCACCAGGATTGGCTGGAGAGTGCTGCCTCAACGCTCCAGCAGGCACAGAAAGCCTGTGCCTGCTCTCCACCCAGTTGTCTGAGACAGCTAGGAGGAGAGGTTTACACTGCGCAGGTCAGGCCCAAAGTGACTTGCGCAGTGTAAACTAGTAAAGTGAGCACCACTCCCCTGCTGTCAGTCAGCAGCAGCCCGCCCCCAAACACTGCTAGGGCTGGAAGCAATGAAAAATAAATTGGCAATTCATTTTATTACCGTTTTATTTTTATTTTTGCTGCACTGCACTAGTAGCAGGGGGGCGATGCTCCTCTGCCCTAATGGGGGGGGGGGGGCGCCGCTGGAAGGTTGACAGTGTTAAGTCCACTGAGAAATTCAGCAGAAATAGGAGGCAGGATCCGTCTTCATCTTTTTGGGGAGGGCATTGTCTATGATGAGTTAGGAAGTGGTCATGCTGCAGCATGATTGGAAGCCAGATTAGTAGCCGTGCAGGAGATGGTATGCATTAATGTGCTCTTGGAGTTGAACATAGACTGCTTTTTCAATTATCTTGCCATTGAAGAGTGGTTATACATATAATGATGGGCTGGAATGCACCCGAGTGATTGTGGTTAGACTACCTGCAGGCATTCCTCCTATCACCTTTTTCATGCTTTATGTACACAAAGTTGCCATGGATATGCCCAGACGTGGGTCCCCTCCTTGCCTTGCCACA
Organism: Calotriton arnoldi; assembly: GCA_963921515.1. Taxonomy (NCBI): domain Eukaryota; kingdom Metazoa; phylum Chordata; class Amphibia; order Caudata; family Salamandridae; genus Calotriton; species Calotriton arnoldi. The sequence goes on along the minus strand of CAWUFW010001825.1, from coordinate 1,869,797 downwards.
GGATCCCAGATATACCTCATTGATGGAGCCTAAGAAGGTCAAAATTGATCTAGGGTCCCTTCTGGAGGGTTCCACATCTGGCAGATCAGGATGAACTGTTCCTATGAGAAGAAGGGTCAGTACTGATTTGCATAAGGGTGGCCTTTGCCTAGAGTGGCACAGTGGGTGAAAAACAATGGATCGGAATGCAATCTGAGTGACTGCCAGTGGTCATACTGTTTGCAAGCATTCCTCCCATCACCTTCTGTATATTGTATGTTCCCACAGGATCTTTACATGTACGATCTGTAAGAGTGGGCACATGAGTGCAGACTATGTTCTTGCAGACCCTACCCTCTGTCTACAGGACTCCTGGGTACCGGTCGACTCCCATATTTCTGACCTTTGTGGACAACCCTGTTTGATGTCATCTTTACAGAACCTTCAGAGCACCCATCCCCACTCTCATTGGGATTTGATGAAACAGCTGTCTAGGCAGCTCTCTGTGTTTCATGATTTCTTCATTGCAGAGATTACATTGGTTGCCATAGTTAGTGTGACAGAGGAGGATAAAAGTATATGGAGGAGAGATGTGAAGGGGAAAGAAGGTGAAAAGGGAAAGTGGATAAAGAAGATGTGAGAGGATGTTTAGAAAATATGAACCAAAGAGAGAGGAGATAATAGTAAAGAAAGAGTAGTATAAAGAGGAAGGTGAAGAGAAGTGTACAGAGGAGAGGTGGGGACATGAAACGGGGATCAGGGAATGAAAAAAAGGAAGAAATCAAAAAAGCTGTGAAAAGAAAACCAAGGAAGGGATTACATGATGGTCAAGAATCAGATGAAGTTAAACCTATTCAAGGGATGTTGTGACAATCAAGCAAAGCATAAGGTTACAATGAGGAAAGAAGTGAGGCGATAGTCAAAGAAAAAATGGAGGGGGAAGGAATGAGTAAAAAACCAAGGAAGGGGCAAGGAGACAGAGAAATGACAGGTGAGGAGAGGGGATGATCAAGAAAAGGTGAGGTAACAAGAAAAGAGTCAGGAATGTGTCAAAGAACAGATTGGGAAATGGAAATATAAAGAAAGAGAGACAGGTAAGTAACCAATAAGGCGATTTCAAGTAAAGGGAAAGCTGACAGTCAAGAAAGGGTGAGGTAACACTCAAGAAGGAGTGAGGAGACAGTCACAGAAAGGAAGAGGAGACAGTTGAGGAAGGGAAAATTAAACTTTCAAGGAAGGAAGGAGGAGGCAATCAGGGAAGAGATGAGAAGACAAAGGAATAGATAAGAAAACAATAAAAAAAAGATACAAGGAGACAGCAAAGGGATGGATGAGGAGAGATTGGAAGCAGGATTGAGGTGACAGTCAAGAAAGGCTGAGGTAACAATCAAGAAAGTCATAAGGAAACAATCAAGGAAGGGGAGAGGAGACAATTAAGGAAGAAAAGATGAGATTTTCATGGAAGTGATGTTTGGACAATCAAGAAAAGAGTGAGGTAACAATTAATTAAGTGATGAGTAGACATATAAAGAAAGCAATAGGAGACAGTCAATAGAGGGAATATGAGACAGTCATGGAATGGTAGAGGAGACGGTCAAGGAACAGTTGAGAAGGCAGAGAATGAATAGATGGTAAGGCAAGAAAAGGGAAAAGCCATAGCAAAGGGATGGATGAGGAGAGAATCAAGGAGGGGATTGAGATGACAAGAAAGGGTGCAATAACAAGCATTGGCAAAGCCAATAGGTCTTGCCTTTGTGAGAGCTATTTGCTTTGCCAATGTCTTTTTGCCATGTTGTATAGCATTGTCACTGCTGTTCAGCATGGCTAAAAGTTAGTGGCATGGTGTAGAGTAGAGTGGTGTTGGACAGTGAAGTAGAGGTGCGTAGAGAGGAGTGGTGGAGAGTAGTGTAGAATGGAGTGGAGTGGCGTAGAAGAGAGAGGCATATAGTGGAGTGGCGTATGGTAGAGTGGCTTAGAGTAGAGTTGAAGGGTGTACAGTGGCGTAGAGTGGACCGGCATATAGTGGAGTGGCATACACTAAAGTGGCTACAGTACAGTGGCATAGAGTAGAGCAGTGTAGAGTAGAGTGACTTAGAGTAGAGTGACATAGAGTAGAGTGGCATAGACTGGAGTGGCATAGAGTAGAGTAGCATAGAGTAGAGTGGCATATAGTGGAGTGGTGAAGCAAGGAGTGGCTTAGAGTGGCATAGGGTAGAATGGTGTACAGTAAAGTGGCATAGAGAAGAGTAGCATAGAGTGGTTAGAGTGGAGTGGAGTGCCCTAGAGTAGAGTGGCATATAATGGAATGGCGTAGAGTGGAGTGGCATGGAGTTGGAGTGGAATAGAGTTGCGTAGATTAGATTGCTATAAAGTGGAGATATGTAGAGTGACGTAGAGTGGTGTAGAGTGGTTTAGAGTAAAATGGCAAAGAGAGGCATAGAGTAGAGCAGCATAGAGTGGGGTGGAGAGGCGTAGAGTGGAGTGGCATAGAGTGGTGTAGTGTGGCATAGAGTAGAGTGGCATTAACTAGAGTGGCATAGAGTAGAGTAGCATAGAGTGGCACTGTGTGGATTACAGTGGCGTACAGTAGAGTGGCGTGGAGTGGTGTAGAGTAGAGTAGTGTAGAGAGGAGTACTCTGGCATACAGTGGCATACAGTAGAGTGGTGTAGAATATAGTCGCATAGAGTAGAGTGGCATAAGGTGGGGTGGCAAGGAGTGGCAAGGAGTAGAGTGGAGTGGCATAGAATGGCATAGAGTGGAGTGGAGTAAAGTGGTGTGGAGTGGTGTGATGTAGAGTGGCATGGCATAGAGAAGCATGGTGTAGAGTAGAGTGGAGTGGCATAGAGTTTAGTGTAGTGGAGTAGTAAGTGTTATATAAATGCAATTATAATACAATGGATTACCAATTATCTTGATCTGCAATCTATGTAAACATCTAATTCCTTTGATCAGATGCAGGAGCTTGTTAGTATGTACATGCTTCTGCGAGAACTGGTTTGTTTACAAATAAATTTGTTTTAGATCAGGAGAGGTTAGTGGACTAGAGAGCAACATATATTGTACCAGTTGGGGATAAAGGAGTTGGAGCCAGGTTGCAACAGTGAAAGAAATAGTGCCTCGATCACAGCGCTATCAGTGGGCGGACACTAAGAACGTTGAATCAATATGTGCTTGGTCCTTGTTCCCAGAAAGAAAAGGAAGGGCCGCCTGGCACGCACTGGCCAATTAGGAGCCATCATAGAAGAGTGACAATGATGCCAATGAATGGTAAGCGATTTGATAGGTTCCAAGCCCTTTATTGTAAACAATTCCCCTCGAAAACGCAATGCATACACTGTGCAAGTGAGACATAAAAAGGAGTGAGGAAACAGGGAAGGATCAGAGGAGGAGACAATTAAGGTTGGAATAAGGCGACAATAAGAAAAGGAGTGAGGAGACCGTCACAAACGCAATAATTAAGGAAGAGTTAAAGTTGCACGGGACACACGTCTGGGCATACCCGTCCCACTCGGGGTGACAAACGCAAAAAGAACAATTGGGGTGGTGTGGTGAGCAAAAGAATGATGGATTTAACCCAGATCCTTGTGACTGGGGGTGAATGTTTGCAATGTCCAGCATTCCGTCCATCAATTGTTTCTTTTGCATTTGTCGCCCTAAGTGGGAAGGATATGCCCAGTCATGGGTCCCGTGCTCACTACACCACTGGATTCAAGCTAGACTGGCTGATGAAGGGTGATGCCCTGAAACCGGTCCCAGGATGCTTGTTTCCGGTCCAGGGAGGACCTGGCTTGGCAGTTCGGGCTGGACTGTTCCCACAAGGAACAGGGTCACGACTGATTTGCATATGGCTGGGTCCAAACTGGGGTGGTGTGGTGAGCAAAAGAATGATGGATTTAACCCAGATCCTTGTGACTGGGGGTGAATGTTGACATTGTCCAGCATTCCGTCCATCAATTGTTTCTTTTGCATTTGTCGCCCTAAGTGGGAAGGGTATGCCCAGATGTGGGTCCCGTACTCACTACACGACTGGATTCAAGGTAGCCTGGCTGATGAAGGGTGATGCCCTGAAACCGGTCCCAGGATGCTTGTTTCCGGTCCAGGGAGGACCTGGCTTGGCAGTTCGGGCTGGACTGTTCCCACAAGGAACAGGGTCAAGACTGATTTGCATATGGCTGGGGCCAAACTGGGGTGGTGTGGTGAGCAAAAGAATGATGGATTTAACCCAGATCCTTGTGCCTGGGGGTGAATGTTTGCATTGTCCAGCATTCCGTCCATCAATTGTTTCTTTTGCATTTGTTGCCCTAAGTGGGAAGGGTATGCCCAGTCGTGGGTCCTGTGCTCACTACACAACTGGATTCAAGCTAGACTGGCTGATGAAGGGTGATGCCCTGAAACCGGTCCCAGGATGCTTGTTTCCGGTCCAGGGAGGACCTGGCTTGGCAGTTCGGGCTGGACTGTTCCCACAAGGAACAGGGTCAAGACTGATTTGCATATGGCTGGGTCCAAACTGGGGTGGTGTGGAGAGAAAAGAATGATGGATTTAACCCAGATCCTTGTGACTGGGGGTGAATGTTTGGATTGTCCAGCATTCCGTCCATCAATTGTTTCTTTTGCATTTGTCGCCCTAAGTGGGAAGGGTATGCCCAGACATGGGTCCCGTGCTCACTACACCACTGGATTCAAGCTAGCCTGGCTGATGAAGGGTGATGCCCTAAAACCGGTCCCAGGATGCTTGTTTCCGGTCCAGGGAGGACCTGGCTTGGCAGTTCGGGCTGGACTGTTCCCACAAGGAACAGGGTCAAGACTGATTTGCATATGGTTGGGTCCAAACTGGGGTGGTGTGGTGAGCAAAAGAATGATGGATTTAACCCAGATCCTTGTGACTGGGGGTGAATGTTTGCATTGTCCAGCATTCTGTCCATCAATTGTTTCTTTTGCATTTGTCGCCCTAAGTGGGAAGGGTATGCCCAGACGTGGGTCCTGTGCTCACTACACCACTGGATTCAAGCTAGCCTGGCTGATGATGGGTGATGCCCTGAAACCGGTCCCAGGATGCTTGTTTACGGTCCAGGGAGGACCTGGCTTGGCAGTTCGGGCTGGACTGTTCCCACAAGGAACAGGGTCAAGACTGATTTTCATATGGCTGGGTCCAAACTGGGGTGGTGTGGTGAGCAAAAGAATGATGGATTTAACCCAGATCCTTGTGACTGGGGGTGAATGTTTGCATTGTCCAGCATTACGTCCATCAATTGTTTCTTTTGCATTTGTCGCCCTAAGTGGGAAGAGTATGCCCAGACGTGGGTCCCGTGCTCACTACACCACTGGATTCAAGCTAGCCTGGCTGATGAAGGGTGATGCCCTGAAACCAGTCCCAGGATGCTTGTTTCCGGTCCAGGGAGGACCTGGCTTGGCAGTTCGGGCTGGACTGTTCCCACAAGGAACAGGGTCAAGACTGATTTGCATATGGCTGGGTCCAAACTGGGGTGGTGTGGTGAGCAACAGAATGATGGATTTAACCCAGATCCTTGTGACTGGGGGTGAATGTTTGCATTGTCCAGCATTACGTCCATCAATTGTTTCTTTTGCATTTGTCGCCCTAAGTGGGAAGGGTATGCCCAGACGTGGGTCCCGTGCTCACTACACCACTGGATTCAAGCTAGCCTGGCTGATGAAGGGTGATGCCCTGAAACCGGTCCCAGGATGCTTGATTACGGTCCAGGGAGGACCTGGCTTGGCAGTTCAGGCTGGACTGTTCCCACAAGGAACAGGGTCAAGACTGATTTGCATATGGCTGGGTCCAAACTGGGGTGGTGTGGTGAGCAACAGAATGATGGATTTAACCCAGATCCTTGTGACTGGGGGTGAATGTTTGCATTGTCCAGCATTACGTCCATCAATTGTTTCCTTTGCATTTGTCGCCCTAAGTGGGAAGGGTATGCCCAGACGTGGGTCCCGTGCTCACTACACCACTGGATTCAAGCTAGCCTGGCTGATGAAGGGTGATGCCCTGAAACCGGTCCCAGGATGCTTGATTACGGTCCAGGGAGGACCTGGCTTGGCAGTTAGGGCTGGACTGTTCCCACAAGGAACAGGGTCAAGACTGATTTGCATATGGCTGGGTCCAAACTGGGGTGGTGTGGTGAGCAAAAGAATGATGGATTTAACCCAGATCCTTGTGACTGGGGGCGAATGTTTGCATTGTACAGCATTCCGTCCATCAATTGTTTCTTTTGCATTTGTCGCCCTAAGTGGGAAGGGTATGCCCAGACGTGGGTCCCGTGCTCACTACACCACTGGATTCAAGCTAGCCTGGCTGATGAAGGGTGATGCCCTGAAACCGGTCCCAGGATGCTTTTTTTCCAGTCCAGGGAGGACCTGGCTTGGCAGTTCGGGCTGGACTGTTCCCACAAGGAACAGGGTCAAGACTGATTTGCATATGTCTGGGTCCAAACTGGGGTGGTGTGGTGAGCAAAAGAATGATGGATTTAACCCAGATCCTTGTGACTGGGGGTGAATGTTTGCATTGTCCAGCATTCCGTCCATCAATTGTTTCTTTTGCATTTGTCGCCCTAAGTGGGAAGGGTATGCCCAGATGTGGGTTCCGTGCTCACTACACCACTGGATTCAAGCTAGCCTGGCTGATGAAGGGTGATGCCCTGAAACCGGTCCCAGGATGCTTGTTTCCGGTCCAGGGAGGACCTGGCTTGGCAGTTCGGGCTGGACTGTTCCCACAAGGAACAGGGTCAAGACTGATTTGCATATGGCTGGGTCCAAACTGGGGTGGTGTGGTGAGCAAAAGAATGATGGATTTAACCCAGATCCCTGTGACTGGGGGTGAATCTTTGCATTGTCCAACATTCCGTCCATCAATTGTTTCTTTTGCATTTGTCGCCCTAAGTGGGAAGGGTATGCCCAGACGTGGGTCCCGTGCTCACTACACCACTGGATTCAAGCTAGCCTGGCTGATGAAGGGTGATGCCCTGAAACCGGTCCCAGGATGCTTGTTTCTGGTCCAGGGAGGACCTGGCTTGGCAGTTCGAGCTGGACTGTTCCCACAAGGAACAGGGTCAAGACTGATTTTCATCGTGCTGGGTCCAAACTGGGGTGGTGTGGTGAGCAAAAGAATGATGGATTTAACCCAGATCCTTGTGACTGGGGGTGAATGTTTGTATTGTCCAGCATTCCGTCCATCAATTGTTTCTTTTGTATTTTAAAAACATGGCAACAGAATTTTTATTTTATTTTGTATTTTTCAATTCTTCAGTAAGTCAAAATCATCACTATCGTTCAGTAAGGTTCCCGGATACGTTGGGTAAACGAGGAGGTGTGCCGTTGAGCCCCCCCTGTTTCGCTGAATAGACGGATCTGATCGACCCGCGGCGTATGAACTTACGTATATATAAAAAAAAGATTTCTTTCGATTTCTGTGAATCGCCAAAAGGTGCTGGATCTGCCTCTCTTTATGAGATCATTCCTTGTTTGGCATCTAGAAAAGGCTCTCCTTGAGTCTTACGGAAGAAGAATTCCACCGTGACCTTCTTTATCTTTATCTTGAACGTTTTGGAGAAGCCTTCGTTGCTGGTTCTTTCTTCTACGCCCTCGTTTTTAAGAAACTATATTGGGCGCATTTGGCCTTCATAAATATGGGTGTCTTGTCCCACCCCTTATTGTCCATCTCCGCCCTGATGAAGGTGTAGCCCCGGCTGGGGCAACACACCGAAACGCGCGTTGGCGTTATTCGTGTGGGGGCAGCTGGATTACTCTCATCCCTACCCCTTGATGACTTGTATTTCTCTCTGTCATCTGACCATCTTGTGGCTGTTATGCACAATTTTTATCTTATATTATTCCTCTAAAGTTGTGTGAATGATGTGTGAGTCCTTATCATGAATCCTGGGAATGTATGATGATATGAATGTTTTGTTTGAAGTAGGTGTGTGGGACGGTATATATATATCTTTTTGAATTTTGTCTTATTGATCATCAATTGCTGTGACAATCGTTATGTGTTTTTATAAACTATCGAAATGATTATATAATTAATAAAATTATTACAAAATTTGTAATACTTGATGTAATTATTTACTTTTTTCCTTGATCTGCTCCAGAGATAGAGGATGAATCTTAGGAACCTTGTAAAGGGCCATGTGTTGAAAATACGGGGTAGGTAATTTCTTGCATCTTCAGTAAGGTAAAACAATCATAGGAGACTATATAACAAAGAAATGTACCAAGTGTTATGTGGTAATAATTGGATAACGCTCATAGGAAGCTTGCTTTGATAAAGACATGTGATCCAACTCAAAGTGTAACTGTGTAATTTTGTCCTTGATAAGCATTCATTTCAGACAAAAATTTAATATATTAACAAGTCCTAATCGGTGCTTAAGTAGCAGACTCCCCACACTATGTATTCCTTACTTATATATTGTCACTATGTTCCTCCCACTCCTCTAAAAGTGCACAGTTCTCTCTCCAACACCCTTTACTGTTCCAAAGCACCTGTATGACTAATTTAAGAAGGGTGATCTGTTGCCTCTCTGCCATTTTTTGCATCACATTTGTAAGAAATTGGGTTATTGGTTCAGAAGAGTGGAAGGCCCACTCAAGCAACAACCGCAGTCCTTGTCAAGGTGAACCACAAGGTATATAATCTAAGAAGATGCTATGCTGCTCACAATTGAACCAGGGCAGTGGCACAGCACACTTCTGGCACTTCCTAAGGCTAGATTTCGTTTCTTACATAAACGTGATGGTGCTCTGCAAAATTCTCCTGAAGTAGCATGCAAAATAGTAGCAGTTTGTGCAGTGTTGCACAAAACTTTGCAACCAGAAAGGGACTTCCAATCCAGTCTGAGGCTGACAGCTCTGCTAATGCAGAACTACCATTACACAACCCAGTTCATGATGCCACGAAAGCTGCTGATGGAAAGGATTGATCTACATACATTTCCAAAAACCTTTTCAAAGGTAAGTGCATTATAACTATAGTATAATAAATAGTAACAAAAACTCATACCTAAAATGTAGATAAGTAATTTTAATGTCATGTTTATTAACAAGAAAGTGAAAGACACAAAATGAAATTAAATACAGCAATTTTTGTTTTAGCCACATTTTTAACTTTACAATGTAAGAAAAAAATAAAGATTTTTGTTTTGCTTTTCACAAACATCTCTTAATGTCTCTTTATTAAGTTAGTAGGAGTTGGTCTTTCGTTATTTGTCTCCCAGATGTCCCCTTTTCTTTTATCAGCCTACCTACAAATATGCCTACATCTTATCACATCAGACACAGACTAACTACTGTGGCTGGAAGCCTCCACAATTCTAGAGCAGGAGTTGCATGATCAATGGAACGTGTATGTATAGGTTTTAGCAATTCCAGTGGTGATGTAACCTGCCCTTAGCTGCATCTGTGCTACAGTGTGCTATTCTCTGTTGAATACATATTGTTCTTCTGGTAAAATGCCCTGTAGCAGTAACGAATTTCTCAACATTCAACATTCTTACCATAGTTTTACAGTCTGAAAACTACACAGCAATATTTTTTATTCTGCTGCTAAGTCACCTCATGAATTGCCCCAAATAATGATTTAATGGCATCAGTAAGATTATCAATCATATTAATAATGTAGGTTTCTGCCAATCATATTTATTGCTTCCAATTTTTTGTTCCGCATCCAACATTGATTTTTCCATCTGCACAATTTCCTCTCCAGAGGGTGTTGCACCTTACTCATTGTGTGTTAAGAGTAGGCCGTCCTCTTGATGGTAGCCTCGCAGCGCTTGCTGCTGGTTACCGCTGCAGCAGGAAACTCCATTTCCATGCAACCCCAGCCCAGAGGAGGAGGCTGCATGCTGATCAGACACCGGAGCGCGATTTAATCCCAAGAGACGTCCCGCAGCGCGGGAGCCTCGCAACTTCTGCTGCCGGTAACTGATGCCGGAGGGGACTCCATTCCCCAGCAAACCCAGCCCAGAGGAGGAGGGCTGCAACGCTGATCAGGTGTGTGAGTGCCATTTAATTGCAAGAGGAGTCCCGCAGCGCGGGACGTCAGCGGGTCATGCCCGTCCATGGCTAGCCGAGGCTGGGCCCCCTCTCTTGGTCCTTCGGTTCTGAACGACTTGGTTTAATATCGTAGTGGCACTCACAGTGGAGATGGCCTGTGAAGTAAGTTGCTGCCCCCTATCTTACTTTTCTTTATTGTTCTCTTCTGAGAGAAACGGTCATTGCCCTTGGCACTTTGGATACAATGGGGAAAAGGAAAGCTGCGACAACAGTCTGTGGTTCCTAGTCCCGCTACCATAGCTTCTTTTATGGCTAAAGTGGTGGGGGCCATTTTGAAAGAAATTGATTTGATTTGGCAGAAAGGCGCCTATCCTTGGTACTTGGTGGCCCTTCTTTGCTATCGACTTCGGAGGACTTGCAAGGGGTTTCCCCATCCACCGAGGGTATCGAACCTGAAGCTCCTTTGTCAAATTCAGGCCATGGCCTTGTGCCTGCCTCCGCTTGTATGGTTACTCTCTCTGGCACTCCCACTGGTAGGGTCTCTCGGGTTCTCTCACCTACCACTGACATGATGCACCCCCTGCCCCCAAATGGAAGTGAAAAACTAGAAGGTCTGAGGAATCCCCGGTTGTACCCAGGGGCCCATTGGGGCAATATGTTTGCAACCACACTGCAGCATCGGAGGTCTTTTGGGTGCCTGTTTTACAAAAGCTAACAGACATTTTCACAGCTCTGCTGACCCCTTTTTAGGAGAAACTTGACAAATTGGTAGTAGACACTGGGGAAAGCACTCCAGATTCAACATCTTGGATTATAAGAACATTGTGATGGCTCAGCGGGTATCATGGATTGGGCCCTCATGGAAGTTAATTGAGGGAGACTATGTGATTGTTAATTTTAGATACCCAGAAATTGCATGTAACATTCTGACTGGGCCTTGTAATGGTATTAAATATCTGCCTTTGGGTTTCTTCTATAGACCACCTTCCTTTGTTTCAAGCTCAACCCAGCCGACATGTTTTGGGGGTGTTGATAGTGTTTCTGCTTGTCAGCTGGCACATCCAATACGGTTCGCCCCTCTTGCGGATCTTGATGACCTAGACTGAGTCCCTGATTGTGTTACCACAACTTTGCCCCAGAGTACTCTCCCAGGGACTTCTATCCAGGTTATGAAAAAACAGACCGGTTTGACTCCCACTTACATTATGTATCCATTCCTTGTACAACCAGGCACCTTTCTCTAAGGAAGCATTCCGCCAGGGTTTTCTCTCTTCCTCTCTTCCAGTAGGGCCATACTTGCGCCCTTCCTGTTCACCTTGTACATTAACGGTTTAGAACATGCCCTTTCTTCAGTACAGTTGACTGCCCTAGAGTAGGCGCAAAACCATTGCCAGTCTTACTGTACACAGACGATGCAGTGCTTTGGCCCGTACAGCAGTGGGTTTGCAGGCTTGAATAGACAGGTTTGTTTCTTTTAAGGACAGACTGAACCTGACCGTCAACTTCACAAAATCTTATGTTTTGGTAGTTGGCCCTCGGCTGACTAGGTCCACAAATGTTAAGGTGGGGAACCATACACTGGAAAAGGTCCCTGTTTTCTCTTACCTGGGAATGTTGTTTGATGCTAAACTGAATTGGAAACCTTTGGGAGAGTGAAAGTTGTGATATATGAACACGTCAATAGGGGCTATAGCTAGCTATGCATAGAGACTGGGCTCCTGGTTGCCAAGTGTGCTAATAAAGCTTTATAGCTCGAAATGCCTCTCTAAGGTTTTATATGGAAGTGAAGTGTGGGGGTACACTCCTGTGCACAAGATACAGCTTGCACAAAACAAAGTTTTAAGGTGGATCATGAGGGTGCCCCAGAACCCTTCATCCTTTTCTGTATCATGAAAAGCTCGGTGTCAAGTATAATGCTGACTCTGTGGCCGTAAAGCCCCTGTTGTCTTGGGTGAAGATATGGTGCAAGGAGGGTGCCCAGCTAAATCATCTGATCTTGACCGACTGTTTGTCACTCGACAATGTGCATAAAATTCCATGGATTTCCTAAGTAAAGGCGTATTTTTCCAGTTAAGGCATGGCGGATATCTTTCTCAACTATGACTCTTTGAGTTCCTGTGAGCTTAGGAATGTAAGGAATCATTTCTCGTCGTAAAAACGTGGAGCTTGAGAAGCCTGCAGTGACTGGGCATTTATTGCTGAAAACTGTGCGGGGTATGGAGAGGTACCTTTTTCTTTTTACTAGTGAAAGGGACAGGTTTTTGGTGGCCCGTTTTAGGTTTAATCAGTTTCACCATCTTTTGGCCACCCCATCTGGCTGGTCTCAATCAAGTATGAGAGGACCCTGTGGCTGCGAACATAGGTCTCCACAGGACACCCTGCATTTTGTGCTTTTATGTAGATATTTTAGCCAGCATAGGAAGCAGTTTCTGCGGCTTCTCCCCTGAAAGACCTCAATTTTACGCAAATCCGAGTGGCGCTCATGCATTTGCACCTCTTGTCAAATGAGTACACCCTTTGTGCAGTAACTTCCTTTCTTCGTGCCGCTTTGAGATCAAGACAATCAAGACCCGACTGATATTTTGTGGATATATTTTATTGTATATTGTTTTAAATGCGATTTTATTGGTATTTATTTATGATATTGTATCTAAATGTATTTGTTCTGTGATTTTATTTGTTAAGGTTGTGATTGCGACCAAAAGAAATTGATTTGATTTGATTTAATGGTATTAATATTTGTCTTTTAAGTCTTCAGGTGTAAAAATGTGTTCTACGTCGTGTAGGCCAAAGTACATGTGGAGAAGGTCTTGTAGTTAGTCTTCTCTCAAGGTTGAATTTATCCTCCTCTTCCAAGGTACGATCAATTTCTTTTTTCACAAACTGTAGCAGTCCTTTCGTGAAGGAAGATCAATGAATGCACTATTCTGATCCTGTATCTCATCCTGATTTCCTTCTTCATGGGCCTCAGTAACTGTAGTGAAGGAATGTAAAAATAATATAAATGTGATTCATAGGTGTTTACCTGCCATATGGGCATAATACAAAATATTTCTGTGAGTAATGTATGTTTCTACTTTGAAAATCAACACATTTTTTCATTTAAAAACAGTTGAACAGGACACATTTTTTAAAAGTATGTATTCCATATAGTGTTTTCCTTTGATCTAGGAAAGTTAAAAAAAAGGTCTAAAGAAAAAGATGTTGTTAATCAATATAGGACTACAAATTCCAGATTACATCTCACCATGCAAATCAAAAATGTGATGGATTGTTTTTAATTTTACTTTTAAAAAAATGTAACCAATTACTGAAATGTGATGTTACACTTCTGGTAAAGGAAAATATTATTTTAAATACAACATAGTGCATGGTTTTAATTTTTTACAAACTAACCTGAAGGTAGCTGTGGAGGCTCAGACATGTCAATTGAAGTTAATCCTGATACAGCCTCTGATGTCAAATAACTCAATTGCAGCATCCATATTTGTGGATGGTGACTGCGTGGATGTACCTTCTCCAGTTGTGGCACCTTTCTTCCTTGCTCACATTGCCACTGGATTCAAGCTAGCCTGGCTGATGAGGGCTGTTAGCTCGAAACCAGTCCCAGGATGCTTGTTTCCAGTCCAGGGAAGACATGGCTTGGCAGTTCAGGCAGGACAGTTCCCATGAGGCACAGGGTCAAGACTGATTTGCATATAGCTGTGTCTGAACTGGGGTGGCGGAGTGAGCTAAAGAACGATGATGGATTCAACCCAGATCTGTGACAGGGGTGATTTTCTGAAAGGTTTCATCGCACCGTCCATCATCTCCTTGTGTTTGCTTTGTTCGCCTTAAGTTGGCAGGGTATGCCCAGACGTGGGTCCCTTGCTCACTCTGCCACTGGATTCAAGCTAGCTTGGCTGATGAGGGCTGTCAGCCCGAAACCGGCCCCAGGATGCTTGTTTCCGGTCCTGGGAAGACATGGCTTGGCAGTTCGGGCTGGACTGTTCCCATGTAGCACAGGGTCGAGACAGATTTGCATATAGCTGTGTCTGAACTGGGGTGGCGGAGTGAGCTAAAGAAAGATGATGGATTCAACCCAGATCTGTGACTGGGGGTGAGTGTCTGAAAAGGTTCAGCGCTCCGTCCATCATCTCCTTGTGTTTGCTTTGTTCACCCCAATTTGGGAGGGTGTGCCCAGACATGGGTCCATTGCTCACTTTGCCACTGGATTCAAGCTAGCCTGGCTGATGAGGGCTGTTAGCCCGAAACTGGTCCCAGGATGCTTGTTTCCGGTCCAAGGAAGACATGGCTTAGCAGTTCGGGCTGGACTGCTCCTATGAGGCACAGGGTCCCGGCTGATTTGCGTATAGCTGTGTCTGAACTGGGGTGGTGGAGTGAGCTAAAGAACGATGATGGATTCAACCCAGATCTGTGACTGGGGGTGAGTGTCTGAAAAGTTTCAGTGCTCCGTCTAGCATCTCCTTGTGTTTGCTTTGTTCTCCCTAAGTTGGCAGGGTGTGCCCAGATGTGGGTCCCTTGCTCACTTTGCCACTGGATTCAAGCTAGCCTGGCTGATGAGGGCTGCTAGCCCTAAACCGGTCCAAGGATGCTTGTCTCCGGTCCAGGGAAGACATGGCTTGGCAGTTCCTGCTGGACTGTACCCATGAGGCACAGGGTCAAGACTGATTTGCATATAGCTGTGTCTGAACTGGGGTAGCGGAGTGAGCTAAAGAACGATGATGGATTCAACCCAGATCTGTGACTGGGGGTGAGTGTCTGAAAAGTTTCAGTGCTCCGTCCATCATCTACTTGTGTTTACCTTTCTTCCATCAACATGCAAGCTTCTCATTAGTTTTGGAGCCAAGGTCATACCACTTTGTTCTAATTTCAGCAACATTGCATGTGATTACACCCACTGCCTCAATGTGTTCTTGAATTCTGTTCCTTTTCTTTATAGCTTCTGGAACTGCTGAAGAAGCTTTTCCAAAAAGCTGTTCATTGTTGGCCACACATACATTAACATGTATCTCTGTTTCTGCATCTGAGAATGTCTGCTTCCTTTTCCTTCCTGACTCCTGTTGCTGACCTTCTTGACTTGCCATTATTGTAGATTGCATTACATGGTATGCCCAGTATTTGTATTCTGGCAGCTTCTGTGGTTTTCATGATAATTGCAACAATGTATATCCTGATTCTAATATCATCACTGTGTGTCTGTCTGACGTTCACATTTTGCAAATGCGATCACATTGTGCTTTGCTATTCCCTATTCAGATAGTACATTTTGTTTATTGATTTGCAAAATGCGATTTTTAACAATCACAATTTATGATTTGGCAAATTTCACATTAGTTAGTACATCTCACCATAAGCATTTGATCCATGGCAAACCATATTCAATCCAATACTCCGAGCTACCCACATGACAGATACGCACATTTGAGTCCCATTGAGAGGAACTTCTCCTGCCTGTAATTTCAATATTTGAATTCAGCTCACATTTCTTGAATCTCCTATTAACTCTCCATTAAACTATTAGTGCTAACACAGTCACCATTATGGTGTCTTGAACACTATGCTGACCCCCCATGTCTCAAGACGCGGTGCTCACTTTCCTTTTCACTTTGTTTATGGAACCACATGCTGAAACATTCTGTGATGAAACAGGAAACAAGTGTAGGTATTTCAAGATCTGAAATGAAAATCTTGACACACAGATGATTTAATTTTTGGAACTAGGGAGAATTGTTCAGTGATAATCATTTTGATCGCAATTTCTGTCTGTGGGTGAATCATATAGAAATCTAGAGCCTTAATTTGGATTAACCTTTGATCTGGAAATCAGGTAATATTATGAGCTATCTGGATTTAATTTTTCCCAAGTATTTGTTTGAAGATGTGGGAGATATATTTGAAAACATTTGTCGAAACGTTCTCCAAATCAGAAACATTATATTTTACTTTGATTAGCAGGATAAACAGAACACATACTATGATGTTACCCATTTTTATTGTTTTAAGTAATCCCGATCAAAGATCTGCTAAGAACTTTGCTCAGTTTCATACTGCTTTTGGCAAATGTGTATGGTACTACACAAATCCATGAATAACGTGAAAAATACTGTGCAGAGGTAAGGACCAGGCTACACCTACATGAAACTTTATTTTTTGTTTAAATCTTTTTATTGTCATTTTTAATTTTATAAATGTTGCATTACAATAATAGATCAACGACACCGTGCACAACGATTAAACACATTAGCATGTCGACCATTGTTGATACAACGGTGATAGTATGTGTTTAATGTGTCATGCATGAGGGATTAAAGGAGTCCATATCGGTAGGTCACCTGAATGAAGGAGTAACCGTGTAGATTGCCTGTGCGATATGCGGATCATTGATGATCTGTGTATGGTATAACGCATCTCTGAACAGTGGGCGTAGGGTTCAACAAAATGAGGACAAAATAACTCAACGAAGGGGAGGGGATGACCGCCCGTGACCTATAGCCGCAAGGTACTTCATCAGGTGTTTATCTGCTTGTAGTATGTGTTAAGCAACTATGTTATGCCTGGCTGAGTAGAAATTGGGGGACACTGCCCCACCTCAGTCATCGCCGTAGCGACAGCGATTTGTGGCCTTAGAGCTGCTTAGACTTTTGTCTCTTCTTGTATATCTTCAGTGGGTGCATCTAGCTTCTGTAGGTCATTCACAATAGTCCCCCGACCTCTAGCTAGGGGGAACTTGCGAAGTCCCAGCAGGTCTTCCCTTTGCAGGGCCACACCCTCCACCCTGGCCCAGTTGAGCAATGAGCGGCGCCAGGCCAATGCATGAGGTGCTACCAGCGCCTTCCATCTCTTAGTGATCAGGCGTTTTGCTGTGACTAGGCCCAGGTCCAAGAATCGTGAGGTAACCCTGTCTTTCTTGCTCCTCTTGAAGAGGTGCAAAATATACACCTCCCATTGAAAAGGGATGTCGCGCTCGGGGCAGCCGGCTAAAGTGGTCGCTATGTCGGTCCAGTACTCTCACAGGGCTGGGCAATGCCAAAGCATGTGCAGTTGGTCTGCATTGGGCAAATGGCATCTGGGACAGTCTGAGTCAGTGCGGTGGAAATACTTATTTATCTGGGCAGGGGTGAGGTATGCTCAGTGCAGAATAAAGTATTGAATCTGCCAAAAGCACTGGTTGCGAGGGACGCATGTCGGGCCCTCCAGCACTGCCATCCCTTCCTTCTCTGAAAGGGCACGTCCCAGGTCCTCCTCCCAATGTTGTTTTAGGGGGGCCAGTGAGATCGCCGTATGTTGACGGAGGGACGATGCAAACCAATGTATCAACTGTCCCCCTTCCCCCATTATATGTAAGTACTGAATCAAATGGTGTGTGGGAGACTCTGTCATTAAGTTACCCCACCGAGATGAGAGTGAAGTTATGAGCGCGTGGGGCAATAGGAAATGTCCCGGGGGTAGACCCTCCTCTGAAATGAGTTCGCATATGGGATTAAAGTGCCATCTCTAAAGAGGTCTCCTGTGTTGCGAATGTCCACCGCGTCCCAACTGCGCAACTCCGCGGACATGGTAGGCAACCCTCCCCTTGGTGTTCCTAGTAGGGGAATAGTCAGGGCATATGGTGTGGTGCCCGTGTGATGTATAGGCTTCTGCGGTAACATTTGTATGCTATGGAAAGTAGCAAGGAGCATATATTCCTGGGTTTCGCACATGGATGAAACAAGTAAAGTAGGATGTGGAGCGACATTAGTGGTTGTAATGTGGCTGTATCTGACAAGTGACGGGAAGCTAGCCATCTGGCTACCCATTGCAGCTGAGGGGCTAGGTAATAGTGCTCGAGATTAGGCACCGCGAGTCCGCCCTGTCCCGTTGGTAGATAAAGCTTCCTAATGGAGCCCCTATGTCTAGACGTCCCCCAGAGAAAATCCGTGACCATTGTTTCCAACTTGCTGAAGTAGGAGGGGGGATGTAGAGGGGCAGGGTGGTGAAATAGTAAAGAAGTCGTGGGAGGATCACCATCTTCGTGAGGGCCACTCTACCAGAGATCGACAGCGGGAGAGTTTTCCAGAAATCCATCTGCGAATGAATAGCGGAGGTGGCGCTGGTATTGTTTCCGTAAAATAGGTCGGCTTTATTCCGATATACCCGGACACCCAAGTAATGGAAGGCGTCAATACACCACGGCACTCGGACCCCACCCAGTAAATACCCAGGGTTTAAAGGGGCCGATGAGAATGGAAAGAGAATGGACTTCGCTGCATTGACCCTTAGCCCTGATACAGTGGCAAATAGTGAAAGTACTGAATCTAATGAAGAAGGGATGGTGTGGAGATCTCTTGCATGTAGCAAGATGTCATCCGAATACAAAGAAATTGTATGAGTGCCATCACCCAGAGGGATACCCATGTCTACCTGTGCATGGATGTATGATGCCAGGGGCTCCACTGCTACAGATAAGAGGAGTGGGGAGAGCGGACAGCCCTGACGAGTCCCACGGCCCACTCAAATGGAGTTTGAAATATAGGGTACAGTCTTCACTCGGATCGTTGGGTACTTATATAGTAGCTTGACCATGTTGATAAAGTAAGAGCCTATGCTGAACTTGGGCAGCACTGCGAAGAGATAGTCCCACTCAAGAGAGTCAAAGGCTCTCTCGAGGTCAAGTACCAGGCAGCCTGAGCGGGGCCAGTCCAGAGGAGCATAGTCTGCTACTCTGCAGTAGCGACAGAGGTTGAGCGAGGTCTTCCGGGCCGGAAAGAATCCATTCTGCTCTAGGTGCACTAAGGAGGGCACGTAGGGTGCAAGTCAGTTAGCGAGGGTCTTCGCCAGAATTTTAGAATCCGTATTTAGGATCGCTAGGGGCCTGTAAGACCCCAGGGCTGTGGGATCCTTCCCTGGCTTCAATAAGGAGACTACATTAGCAGTGCATAAAGAGGGAAGAAGGGCTGGGTTGTCCAATGAAGTGGTGTAGAGAGCATGCAGGCGCGGTACCGGGACCTCTGCATATGTCTTAAAAAACTCTGTAGGAAGCCCGTTGGGGCCTGGCATCTTCCCCGACGCCAGTGACGCAAGAGCTTCCCGAATCTCATCTACCGATAAGGGGGAATCTAACTCTAGGTGTTGGTCAATGGATAGAGTAGGCAGCTCAACAGAGTCCAGAAAGGCGCCTATTTGGTGGGACTCTCCATGCTAGCTGGGCGCATAAAGTGAAGTGTAATGTTTAGTCATGGCTGTGTGAATGCCCAGTTGTGTGCACCTCGTTTGCCCTAGCTCATCCCTAATAGAATGTATGGGACGGTGTGGGTGCTCCTGTCTAATAAGGAATGCGAGCAATTTACCCGCCTTGTCAGACGACGTGTGGGTACGAGCTGAGTGAGCTGGGTAGTTGTGACAGCGCAGTTTTTCTAGGACTTCTAACCAGTCCGCTTGCAAAGCATCTAATTGTGTCTTGGCTTCGGGGCGGGTGACCGACAGGGATTCCCAATGGAGGAGCTTCCGCTCAATAGAGATTAGGAAGGTGTCCAATTGCTTGCGGATGTTTCAGGTAAGGCCCAGGCAGTGCCCTTTAGTCGTGACCTTAAAGGCCTCCCATTCTGTCAGGGGGGAGCTCGTAGAGCCGACATTGTGTTCGAAATACACGAGCAACACCGTTTCCAAAGAGCTGCGGAAGGCCTGATCCTCCAGCGCTGCTATCTGCAGCCACCAGGTTGGGATCGGCGGAGCTCCCACCTCCCAACTTAGCAACATGGCCTGTGGGTTATGGTCTGAATGGGTACGACCCAGATACCAGGTGTCTCGGATTAGGGGGAGCAGCGCAGCTGATGCCAGTATGCGATCCAGCTGCACAAGAAAATTATGGACTGGTGAGTAGAAGGAATATATCCGCGAGTCAGGGTTGCACGCTAGCCACACATCCGTCAAGGACCAATGCCCCAGCCAGCTGAGCAATGCTTGTGCGTTCGATGAGGCTGAAGTGCGGGTAAGGGGTGGGAAGGAGCGGTCGAGAGATACGTCTAGGACTGAATTGAAATCCCCGCCCAGAAGCAATGGGACATCCCCCCCCATCGGGACAGTATGGTGGAAAGGCTACTGAGGAAAGCGCTCTGTTCTGTGTTGGGCCAAGCAGTAGAGTCTGCCCGTTGAGTCTACCCTTAATGCAAACGTAGCCCCCTGCAGGGTCAACCACCACCTCCTCCTCTTCCCATGGGGTCCCCGCCTTCACCCATATCAGGGCACCTCTAGCCGGGGATGAAAAGTTAGTGCTGTACACCTGTCCGCGCCAGCGGCATCGAAGTCTATCAGCCTCTAGACTCGTCAGGTGTGTCTCCTGAAGAAAAGCAATCCCGGCGAATCTGCGCCGTAAGTATGCGTAAATGGAATAAATGTGCGCAGGGGTGTGAATAGCCCTAACGTTCCAGGAGATGATATTGATGCTTGTGCAGATCCGTAGGACCCAGCCAGTAGAGCATATGTGCTGCATGAATGTGTGCAGGATTGCCTCAGGTCACTGGGATGGGCAATAACCTCACAGGGAAAAACAATAATACTCAAACTAATTTGTAGAACTACATAAGAGCGAACCCCAAACAGGGATTGACCCAAACTGATGTGCCTAACCATGGCAACTAATACTTAGTCAGATGTGGACCGTGAGAGGGGGCGGTGAGAGAAGGAAGGCTCCAAGTAACCCATCCCCAAGATATGTAACATCAAGAACTGGCATCCTGGAGTATCTCTGTGTATGCATATCGTGACACAAGCGTGTGACGCGGAGCGCTAGTGAATGAGCATGGGGAATAATTACATATCTCTGCGAAATTGCACTCTATGTCTGTGGAGGGAGCTAATACAAACAGTGCTGTTAAATAATATTGTCCGATGTTTGAGGCGTGACATCTGGGGGGCGAGGCGAGCCTGAGTCGGCGCACCAAGCCGGCAAGGAAACAGCATCTTCCCTGGATCTGGAATGTGAAGATATGGAAGCTAATGGCGATCTTGTGGATTGGAGGGTTGACGCAATATGTAGTGCGTCCTGGTGTTCCGATAGTATCTGCTCTGGGGCATTGATTGGCGAGATCCGCCGACGCCTGCCCCTGCCCTTCTGACGACCGCGCCTGTTCCCCTTTTGTACCGAGAGGTCTTCTTGTGGCCTAAAAGCAGTTGCCAGTCCATTTTCTTCCCGCCAGTCCCAAGCGTCAGAGGGGGAGTCGAAGAAACGAGCAGTGCCACAATGAATTACCCGGAGGCGGGCTGGGGGGAGAGCAGTGAGTATCGTAGATCTTGAGCTCTCAGCTGCCGTTTCACTGCTCCAAAGTTGGCACGTCTCTTCTGTACCTGGGAAGTGTAGTCTGGGAAGAAGGAGACTGAGATATTTTGTACCTTGGGTCCTGGGTGCCTCCCCACCTCTCTCAGTATCGCATCCAGGTCATGGAAGTTTCACAGTTGGATGAGGAAGGGACGAGGGTTAGCCCCAGGTGGTGGTCTGCGGGCAGGGACCCTGTGTGCCCGCTCAACAATGAACTGAGGGGAGAGTGTTCCTTGGGGGAGTAACTCTTTCAACCAGGTCTCTGCGCATCCCACCGCTTCCCGTCCCTCTATCCCTTCCGGTAGGCCAATCACGCGCACATTATTTCGACGCGAGTGACCCTCCGCGTCATCTAGCTTCTCTTCAAGGGTGAAGACCCGGTCCAGTAGACCTCAGCTTCGTGCATGCGCTCAGTCAGTTTCTGATGATCCGCCCGTAAAAGCGCGAAGTCGGAGGTGATGCCGTCTATTCTGCCCTCAAGGGAGTTGCGGGTATGGTCCAGTGCTGTGCCTATCCGTTCCACCGCAGTCAGCACTGAGTCCAGTTTAGCCGAAAGGTCCGATCGGTTAGGCTATAAAGATTTCCCCACTCCTCCGGATGACCCCCCAGTCGCATCTTGAGGCGGCACATCCTGAAGGGTTGGAGAACGAAGACATCCCATAGCTAGTTGCTGCGCACTGGGCATAGGGATCAGTTTACGTGGTGTTCCTAACTGCTGCGGCTGCGAGAGGAAGGTAGGTAGCTGCTGTCACACATGAGTGCCTTGTGTGCTAAGATAAGTGCCCTGGGTGACTTCGCTCCAGTTCAACCAAGTACGCTCCGCAACTGGATTCCTAAGGGCCCCGAGGCAGAGGGTAAGTCATGGCAGTTCTGGGGACACCCAGCCCTTTCAGGCCGCCTACTGCTGTAGGTTCGTACAGTGGGGGCTATAGAGGAACCCTGAGCAGTGTCGTTAATGATCCTGCTGTGAGACGCAATCAGGGGGACCCTCAGGTAGATTTAGCGGAGTATATAGTGCATCTCGCCTTAGTCCCAGGGTCTGCCCCTGCGCACAGAGTCATAGGCCCGCAACAGCAGTGCTCCCAGCAGGGTCAGTGCAGCGGGGACCAGGATCCAGCCGCAATTTTAGACGGCATAGGTACTACTTGCGAAGGGAGAGGGAACAGCCTGGCCCGATGTGACCCCCATGCAGATCCAGCTCAGCCTGTCACGTACGCTGCATAGGTTTCTTGCGCCTACATCGATTGCGCCACCATCCGCTTTGTGCCACCCGGAGAGTCTAGGCCCGTTTGGCCTTCGGACCTCTCCGACTCAGAGGACCCAGAGGTTACTGTAGGCAGTAGGAGGGACAGCCCAGGCCCAATATGACCCCCTTGCTGCCCCTAGTAGTCGATCGTTGGCAGCCCCCCAGGATAATGGCGCTGTTAGTGGCTGAACCTTCACCCAAACAACATGCCTGCTTGGGGAGCTTGGGCCCGACCAACCCCCGTGCCCCCCTTTCCTAGGACGATTGCCGCCAACACACCTTGCAGGCCTACCTTCTCTGTTGATAATCCGTCAGATGTCCTCAGGTTCAGCGGTAATCAGCGGAGGTCAGAGGTGTAGCAAACCAGGCCATGAGTCGCAACACTCTCCATTGCGTCCCTTCATCAGGCTGACGTTACACAGCAGTCTGCCGCTGGCTCCGGGCCGCTCCCTCCTGGAACTGCTCTGCCCTGAGCATGCCCTGTGCGTCGTCTGCAAGGCTTCCCTGGTTCTCGCTGCAGGATCGGGCTCTCCCCCAGCGTCAGGCCGATGCCTCGCCCTGATGGCAAAGGGGTGGGGTCTCAGCCTTAGACTCCCAGCAGGGGTCGGGACTCAGTGGAGGAGTAGGCCACTGTCCACGGGGCCCCACTCGTTTCCGCTCCTGGCTCAGGTACCAAGACTCGAGGAAGGAGCAGGTCGGGGCTGGAGCCCCCGCGTGGAGCAGGCCGCACCCTCCAGGGCACTGCCCCTGCTTGTCCTGCGGTTTCAGGGAGCCCACCGCTGGGTGCCGCGAGTGTCCGCTCATGCCGTCCAAGCCTGAAATGTTGAAATTGCCAGCTAGATGCAGCGATGCTCAGGATAATCGGGGGATAGGGTTTGGAGCGCGATCAAAATGCGTCTGCCATCTAAGGTACTTGGCCAAGCCCCTCCCTACTCCTACATGAAACTTTATGGCCACTTTCTTGAGAAAGATATGCTCTTTGATTGGCCCGTTATTCAGATAATATACAGAGCTTTTGATCTCCATGATGTTTATCATTTTGCTGCACAACCCCCTTTATAATATATTTAATCAAATATACCAATCTACTTCAGCTCCTGTATTAAATGCTCATGAAATTTCTTGATGTGGAGACTTTGGGTCAGATTTAGTGTTTGATAGAAGGATTACTCCATCACAAATGTGATGGCATCCTGTCTGCCTTATTACAAGTGCCACAGGATAAATGTGCTTGTAATAAGGCCAAAGGAATATCTGTCATGTATGTAAGAGTAACACATCTTCCAAACGATAAAGCAGTCCCTTTACGTGATATGAATCAGAGCAGTAAGGATGAGCCCAATACAAACCTTTAAACTGATTTCAACAATAATGTGAGAGGGAATAATAACTACATTAGAGTTTATAAAGATGACAATTGTCTGTGAACACCAAAGTGTCGCGATCTGTTAACTCAAGTGTAGCTCTGTATGCGGACATTATTCTGACTCTCTCCCACTTATGGTAATTCCCTATGCTTGTTAAATCAAGACAATTGAGTTACTCCTGGGGGGACATAAGGAAGAGAGAGAAACACTAAAGTGTTCAGCAGGTGACCCCCTCAGGAGCTTCAGAGTAGAGGAATGGACTGAGCAGCAATCACAGACAATCTAGAGCAAGAATGAGGAAGGTAAGAATAAGGTGGTAACAAAGCACACTGGCAGTACTGCAAGTAAATAAGAATGACCACACTTACTCACCAAGATAGTGTGAGCCTCCTCAACTAGCCCCAGCCACCTAGAATTGACCAGAAGACTGAATATTCCACAAAACACTGCCAACAGACCTGATTAAGGTGGGAGACTCCTGATTTTTGAGGCAAAATATTACTTTATTTTAGCCATGCCCTTCCCTAAAATTGTCT
The DNA here is from genome assembly GCA_963921515.1 of Calotriton arnoldi. Classification (NCBI taxonomy): domain Eukaryota; kingdom Metazoa; phylum Chordata; class Amphibia; order Caudata; family Salamandridae; genus Calotriton; species Calotriton arnoldi. The sequence goes on along the minus strand of CAWUFW010001825.1, from coordinate 1,845,361 downwards.
CAGTTTTAGTGTCAGTCAATTGGGAAAATAAATTCCCTGATCTTTTTCCCAGTATCACTCACTTTCCTGTTTCAAAATGTTAGCATGCATGGACATCTGAAGCCTGTAAAGCAAGGTAAGAGGCATCGAAACCTTAAATACTGTAAAAGCCCCCTGGGAAAACAAAACAAACATTAAGGGGCATATTCACAAGGACCTACCGCCGATTTATCTCCACCTTAACCCATCAAAAGTGGAGATAGATTTAACACCCCATTCACAAGTGTGTGCAAACTGCAGACATCGCCAGTATTCCCATGACAACTGCCCCAAAATTTATCTCCACGGTGGACACCACCAACTAACCCTAATGAGATGCAGAGTAGGCGTTCCCGTGCAAAAACACACGAAAAAACCACAACACCACTTTCACAACGAACTGCCAGATCTGCGATGCGAACCAAAAACAGGCGATAAGCCGCGGTAGCAGCAGGGATTTAACACCTGCCTTTTGCTGGTGTTAAGCAGGACGACTACCTGCAGCATGAAAGGGAGCCCAGCCAAGAGCCACATCTGAAGACCCACAGATGCCATGGAGACAATGATCATGCAGCTCCGAGACCCATGAGGGCCACAACACCCACCCCACCCACCCCAGGCCCGCCACCACCCCCAGGACCCGTCCTGCCCCCCGGGAACACCACAGAGGCAGCGTACACAAAGACAGCGGACCCACCTGAAACGCACCTGCCGCCCAGACCCAATGCCAGAGGAGGACATTGCCCACTACAGGCCCAAAAGGACAACCATCCCCCGCATCCTGACCCACATCCCCCACCTGCTGACGGTACCAACCCAGCGGACAACCAACATCCCTCCGCAGACAAAGCTGCCGGCTGCGCAGCACATGTCGGCCTCTGGTACCATCCAACCCACAACTGCCAGAGTCGGAGGAGTCACACAGCCAGCCCCATCCAAGGTCATCACACCTGTCCTGAATGCCAACAACAGCCTGGTACCCCAGCACCTCCACTTCACCCACACTGCGCAGGAGCAGCTGGAGACCAAGCAAGGCCCCTACGCCATAGCTGGATTCCCTCACGTGTCAGGGCCAATCAACTGCACACATGTACCCCTCGTGCCCCCTGCCGACACTGCACACAACTACCACAACAGAAAGCACACGCATACCATGAATGTGCAGGCAATAGTGGACCGCCCGGGACTCCTCAACAATGTTGTGGCCAACTCCCCAGGCAGAGTGCATGATTCTCACATCTCCCGACAGTCCATCATCACCCAGCGCTCCCAGGATGGCACCCATGGAAATGCAGTGCCCGTTGGTAAGTCCAAAATGAACACACCACACACCTCCAGCCCACAGTCATGCAACTCACGACACTGGCAATGGGCACGCAGCACAACTACATTCAACATGACACACAACATGCCAACCGACCAGACACGACAACACGACTCCATTGGGAATCTGGCCTTGCCATGCCCACAACCCAGCCACGGCATGGCACCACAGACACACAATAGCAGGATGTGAGGAGAGGCATGGAGCAGGCATGTGCGAGAGCGGCAAGTGACTAAGGAATGTGAACCTACCCAATGCCAGGTGTGGCGTGGAGGTGCCGGACAGACCACAGAGTGCAAACCACGGAAATGGCCATGTGGAGATCAACTGCTGGTGCATGGAGTGTAGTGGCCAGTGGACGCTACCATGTCCCCACAGGCTGTGGGGCAGAACGCGGAAATGTCGCACGTTACGTCCCCCCTGCATGCGCGTGCGTAGTGGGTTGGACCTGCGTACGCCAGGCCTGCGTAGGGGTGTGAACAAAAAGCCCGTCGCACTGGGCGTGGTTCTCATTCGGAATGGACAACGCGTCTGCCAGGGCGGCGCCTCTCAGCCCGCCATGAGTCCTGCGCCGAGCGCGGCGGGGCCTGCGTCCCTGTGCGCCTGCTGTACCCCGGGCCGCTGGTCCCCAGACTCGTCATGCCTGCCCCAGCGCACCAACGAGGCTCCGCTCACCTGCCTACACCGGCGTGTGTCAAAGAGGGCCCACCACGTGCCGGTGCAAGCTCCAAGCACCAGTCCCGCGACCTCTGCAGCCTCCGCAGACCATCGCTGGCCCCCCCCACGCTGGCCCACATTACTCCTTTCTCATTTACATACTCCACCGGCGTCCTCTTCAGCCCAGTAGGTCCAACATGTGGAACTGTGTCCTGAGTCCTGAATGGCAGTGACCCCAAGTCCGTGGCAGCGGCCACAGCACCAAACTCCCTTCGATCAGTGAGGCATAATTCCATATCGCAAGCCTGCGACACGTGGTGCCACCAACCCTGTTCAACGCAAGCCGGCGACACATGGTGCCACTAACCCTGTGCAATGCAAGCCGGGGACACGTGGATGAGGGCTCAGGCCTACCCTGCGGACCAGTAGGTCCCACATCCAGCACTTAGTCGCGAATCATGAATGGCAGAGTCCACACCAGTGAACGCACGGAGAGGAGTAAGAGGAAGATGCGGCTCAGTCCGGACGAAAGCCGGATCAGAGTCACAGAGGTGATCGAACACTATCAACAACTGACCTGGTGCCATCAACCCTGTTCACCGCAAGTCCGCGTCCCGTGGTGCCACTGAACCTGAACTACGCAGGCCGGTGGGGCCATCCAACCTAAGCCGGCGACACTCGGTGAATGGCCCGTGCTGACCGCTGCCTCAGGCCTACACTGCGGTCCAGTAGGTCACACATGTGGAACTGTGTCTTGGGTAAGATGTGGAGGAGTCCACACCATTGGACACGCCTCATCGCAGGCGGCATCCCCTAACAGCACTGGTGCCACTAACTCTGTGCGCAATGAGTCATGGGCACTTTCTGGTTGGACCTTGGTGGCGTCTGAGTCCATGGCCTGGTGGTTTTCTGCATCTTCATCTGGCTGGACCGGACTTGGTGTCTGACATGTCAGTGTTCCATTCATCTCCACCATAGTGACTGTTTCAGCGTGGTTCTGCCCTCTGCATCATGCCCTGAGGGTACACCTTCCACTGTCCACCGAGACACTCCGCGACAAGCCCCTTTGTCATCTACGGAAACCTGCTCTGCTCTCGTGACCCTGTCCCAGTGCCCCGCAAGTCAGCGGCCCGTGGCGGTAGGCCCGTGCAGGACGCTGTGCATCCAGGGCCACTAACTCTGTGCGGCACAAGTCATGGGGCCTTTATGGTTGAATGGTTGTGTCCTTTACGATGTACACTGTTGTCGATTTCTGACTGCACCAGGCAGCCCTTGCCGGCTGGTGTGCACACACCCCACACACATCCAACACAGGTGTCACTCGATATGTGTGCCTGCTAATAAATGTGGTCGGGTGCACGTGCCCGTAGCCATTCACACCATCTGAGCAAGTGTGTCCGTATGGTCATTGTGTCTGCATGATGGGCACGGGCCCTGCAACATCACTATGTGCTGTCTTCAGCGGATGATACCATGTCACCTCAGCGTTGGCAGTGACCCTGAACATGTACCTTTGCACGCCCCCCCCCTGCATGCACAAGCGGCGTGTGCTGGTCTGGCGTACGTCAGGTCAGCGCAGGGGTGTGCTGATTCGGCAGGGGGAGCAGGGCGTGGCTCGGACCTTGCCTTGGGCAGGATGTGCGGTAAGTGTGTCTCTGTGTTGGGGTGTTGTCGCCACCAGGGCCACAGTAGTCGATGTTGCAATGTAGCATGCACCAGGAGGGCGGGCCCGCACGGACGGGGAAATGTAGGAGCGCAAGACCGCTCGGGGTCTTGGCACATGCATGCCAGGTGTTATGTGTATGAGTCCTGCGGCTGCATGAGTCAGTTGCCTAGCCTCATTCGCAGCGCGATCACAGCCAGCCATGGACTGTACACCTGTGTCCGCCCTGTCCGGACCATTGGCCTACACTCACGTGGCCGCACACCTTCAAAGGCCAGCGTCACGGTGTTGTTGGCATGCCGCTGGACATGCGCGGACAGGCATGACAATGGTGTGCCGTAGGAGTGCACGTGATACAACCGCGCAGCGCACACAAGTGTGGGGGCTCGTGGGAGGGAGGAGCAGCTGTGAGGCAACGTAACACACAGTGAGGCCGCTCATGTGCCACGTGCTGGGCATATCATCCATGATTCCCAGGGTCGCAGACATCCCACCACACCCACGACAGGCCTCTGTACATCTCCTGAATGCATGCAGATGGTGAAGTTACTGTAGGGATGAAGGGTCCTTTGTCTGTACTATCAGGCGGTGGCACATCTGCAGCTCCGAGCTGGGACTTGCATGTGGCCAGCACCCCCTGACAGATACGATAGCATTTACTTGCGACTCCCACACTACGCACTGCCCGACGTGAGACCAACGTGTACACATCCCACACGCAGAAGTCCTTGGTCGTAGTTAGCGTGCGTGAGATGGCCTTCACACGTACTCCCACCCCACCCCAGGCCTGCACCCGTTGCACACAGACACTGCTCATTGCTCCGAGCTGTGCCATTTCATCCACAGGACTGGCGCAGGGCAAGCCAGTGCCGCTTCAAGCAGAGCCACTGACGCAATGGCAGACCATCCCGGACACATGCTCGACTCCAGTCACGTGGACCTGTACCGTGCACGTCTGCTGCATGTACTGGGGGCACTGCCGTTGGCAGTGCTGCGGATCAGTTACCGGCTGAGCTTCCGCCTTGCGAACGTCACCTGCGTTCAGCCTGTGTTGCATTGTCGCTCGTGCATATTCGAGTGGACCATGGATGTCTGCCTCTCCAACGTGACTGTAGCTGACCTGGATTTCGACGTGTGTGTGCGCCCCCTGTTGGCCCACGACCAGGAGTGTCACCGTGATGCCCGTTTATGGCATGCATGGATGTTTGGCATGCATGCTGGCAACTGGACCTGGGAGATTGCACGAGTCGTCGTGTGCAGTGAGCACATTGAGCCGCTACCCGATTGGGCTTTGGTGCACATTGGGGCCAGGGGTTGGAGTCAGCACATCTGTCCGGGTCAGCTGATGGATTACGTCGACGACATGTCAGATGTGGTGGACAACGATCTCTCATTGGAGATGTTGGCCTACGCTGCTGCACTCGCGTTCATGGATGAGTGACAAGGTATCTGCAGCCACAACTGGATGTGTCCCATTGCACGTGTCCCGACGCCTGGTTGCATGTTGGGAATCTGGTCACATGTCCCATGACGACAGTGGACATGGCTGCATTGGCCTGGACTCCTGATACATGCGCGGACAACCAACGCGGGTTGGCACTGACTTGTGTTGGTGATGGACTCCCCCGGGGTGGACATGGGCGCTTTCCTACGTTCCTCATTCAGACATGCTGCTGCATTGGTCTGCATATCGTGGCACTTCTCTTGGCCGTACTGACACGCACTTGTTGATAAAGTTTCCGCACTTTCACTTGTCTCCAACTGTGTTGTGTCTTGATTTGTATGCCAATGTGTGTGTCACGGACTCTCTGGCTCCCTGCCATACGTGCATTGCTCCCCCATCAGGGCTGTGGGTTTGTACTTGTGCATTATCATGTCCCTGTTTCGTGCTTTGCCAGATGCGTATGGCCGTTTGCCGGCCACAAGCGGGTGCACTTGTGTCCTGTGTTCTGTTGTGCAAATGTTGGTGTTTGTACCACATTGTGTTAGATGTTGGGGTGCTCTGCTTCCTATGTGTGTGTGCTGCATTGTGTGTGAGATGTCCCTTCAGCTCTGATTTGGCTCACCCTTCTCCCTTTCAGGCAGTGTGGTTTTCACTTCTGTGCTTGTTCAGTGGTGTGATATTGCCGGGTTGTGTGACTTGTGCTCTTGGTTGGTGTTGTTACTCTTGGGCATGGTTTGTCTGCAGTTGTGCTGTGCTTAATTGTGCATGTGTGCCATTGTGCCCATCTCCCCCCGTCCCCCCAGTCCCTGGTCGTTCCTCTCCCTGTTGCTGTTGTGTCTGTTGTTTTGGGCAGTTTCCGGTACCCGGGTCCTGCCACCATCTCCAGACTGATGTGGTGGACACCATTTCCTCCATGTCATCCAGCTCCTGGTGTGGCGCTGGACTCCCACCTCCGGTGTGCATTGCTGCCTTCTTGTTGTTGGCGTGTTTCTGCTTGTTTGTGCTTTTCGCATCATTCCGGCTGTTCTGGTTTTCTTCCATTGTCCTCCTCCGCTCTCCGGCTGCATTCACCTTGTCCACGATGGCCTGCCATGTACAATGTTTTGTTGCCAATGGGGCTTGTGGGGTTGTATACTGGCTCCGGTTGCCTCCATTGTGCTTGGCTGTTGTTTTCTGTTTGGTTTGTCTTTCTTTTTCAGGCTTTTGTTGTGCTTATTCCCGCCTGCCGTGTGTGTGTTGCGGGCCTGGCGGTGCTTATCGCTGCTTTCTTCATCGCGAATGGGCTCATCGCACGTTTTGTTGTGTTGTGGTTTGTGTTTTTATCTCCGTCGAGGTGTTTGTATCACGGACATTGGCCGCGTTTTCGGCGGACTATCGCATGGTACCGCCGTGTTGTGAATTCCACGTTAACACAGGGTTATTTTCCCGCGATAGGCTGCGATGTGTAAAGTTGCGTTAACATTTTTGGGAGATGTTTAGCACACGTTCTTGTGAATATACCCCTAAGACTACAAACTCAGGAAGGGTTAAGGAAATACCCACCAACTGCTATTGTCAAGCACTAAGCCTATGAGAGTGGCAATTCTTATCCTGTCTCTGCTTTTCCTGCCTCAGAATTTCACAGGTCAGCAGAGAGATGTACTCCACTGCCCTGATAGAGTACAGCTTGCCCTATTCTAAGCTCTCCTCCAGACAGGCAGAAATCTATGTGTCTTCAGCAGAGTTTCAACCAAGGCTAATTGACTGAAGCCACAGAAACTTTGATGTATGAATGCCATATTCATGAACCAACAGAGCAAAGCTTTTTTTTAAAGTTGTTAATTTCGAAAACAAAAACCCCAAGAGGGAGTTTGGTATTGAAAAACAAAAAACTATTAAGCCCTGGAACACTGTACGTTTTTTCTAGAGTGTGGGGGTAATTTAGTTTACGTGCCCGTGACCATCACATTTTTCTTACTAGTCTGTAACAGGAAAAAGTTGTGTTTGAACATCCACTGTAAATTTGGCCGATGGTTTGAGGTACTTTGACCGATGGCCCAATGTCAGTTGAGACTTCGGTCAAAGGATTCCGACGGCCTCAGAAACCCACAGTTCCCCCATCACTAAATAGAGTTGGGGGATGGCTAGTTTGGCGACAGGAAACTCCGCCATATTTTTGATGAGTACTCTGTCTGCCAAACTCTAAATAAGGCCCTATGTTCTCACAAGTTGTATGTGGGCTGGTGTACTGTGTATTGCTTGTTATTGGATTTTCAGTTCACATCCTGCTGCTGAAGCTGGTAAATAGATAAGCATCTATTCTCTGCTAAAAAGCAATTTCATATTCCATGACAGCAAATTGTTTCTTCCTTTGAAGTCAAAGGTTTTAATTATCAACAACAGGCCATCATTCCGTCTTGTTAAGAAAATGAATTTATAAAAGTTTAAAAGTAATTCATGAACTACATTTAAATTGTCTAGAGACAGCGCTTTGCTGATTTCAAAAGCCTCTGATGCCACTAATTAAACTTATGCCCACAAGGAAGGTGAAAAAATAACATTCTTGTCTTCAGGCAAGACCTTTTAGGGATATTTAATAAGGCAATGCACAAAGGGTATTTTTTTTTAATACAAGGTCTAATCTTTTGAGGGAAGTCCCATTTCTAGAAGAATTTTTACACGTTTGGCTATGTTCAAGCAATAACACATTAAAGCCGTCTGTTGTGAACTGGCACACTTGTGTCCCTTATAAAGCAAGCAGATAGCATAAAGGTTCTTACATTATGTTTTTCCAAGAAGACCTAACTCAAACAACATGTTTTATTTTATATTCATAAAATGTACACTGTTTGAGGACTTGGCAGTTGGTAACAAAAGTGGTGAAATTCATGGGCCATGAGAAAGTGGGAGAACTATGCAGTTGGGTACTAATCTGCCAGGTAGCTCATTGTGATAGGTTAGCTGAGACACTCTTCCTTCGAAACTTTAGGCTCCTTAGCTGCATACCAATATCTTCCAGGCCTGAGTGACTCCCCAGATTCATTGAGGTTGTCTGTGACTCTCTCTGACTGTTCTTCTCTCCAGATATATGAAACAACTAGTGCCTCTACCCTGCTACTTGTGCTATGGGTCAAACAGTATAATCCATTTTGAACATGCAAATTCATTTTAGTACAAGTAGATCAGCAGTCTTCGCAATACTAAGGCAAGATGTATCATTGCAATAGTAGCAAAAAGTGGTTGCAATTTGTGACCATATTTTTGCGATTTGTGTGTAATTGCGAGACCCAACCTTTGTTCTAATAGGTCGGTTCACAAAAAATTAAGATTCGTAGTGGGTCGCAATGTGACCTACCTCATTAATGCTGATGAGGTCGGCAGCACATTACAACTCAGTCTGATTGGCCGTAATCACAGGGATTGTGGCCTGCAAGAGCGAACAGACAACCACGTCTATAATTGTGCTTAAATGTTGTAAACATTTTGTTTTTATAAGCAGACAGGCTGCTGTTAGTTTTCCCTTGTTTTTCAAAATTTTTACTGAGAGTTGGTAGTGGTCTGCTAGGCTGCTGCCTACTCCCACTGAAACTTTTAAAAAACAATAACAAAGGGGAAGGAGTCCAAAGGGGACCCAGTCCCTTTTGCAAATGAGTTACTAGCCCAACTTGGGGATCTACAACTCTTCAAGGGCTTGCAACTGGAATTACAGTCACAAACCACTGGTCCATCTGATACAGAACCGCAGTTTGGAAGGGATGCCCACAACAATCTCCTTCCAAATTGAGATTCGGTCTCCAGTCACAGACCCATTTCAGAAAGGGGTGAAACTTTACCAACTTCAAAAATGGGTTTGGTATATAGGGAAAACCTTTTTAGTGGTGGCAATCCCACAAATTTGTGAATCACAGAGTTTGCAACCACTAAAGTGGTCAGCTAACTAAAGAATGACAGCAAGATTTTCCATTGGCCCTTATGAGTTTCTCCCAATTCACAGCAAGTGCCCCTTTTAAACCAACTCGGGAGTCAAAATTAACAATTTCTAGTTCAGTTGCAGTAAATAAATTATATTTATGGTGCACTGCTTGAGGTCAACCTACTTTCACTTTAACTTTCAGTTCACTTTCACTTTAAGCTATTCCGCTTAAGCCTTGCTTCATTAATTCCCAAAGAACCACAACTACTTACTATAATTCCTAATACTTTTCCAGCATTCACACAAAGGGGCAGATTTACTAACATTTTGCATCGTTTTTACATCACAGCCATGATGCAAACTGGCACAAAATATTTATTTGGGATTTTACTTTGCAGCTGCAAGCTTTATTTGCACTGAAAGATAGCCCTACAGTAACACAAAGTAGTGCTAGTGCTCCTTTGAGTTGCTTTGAGTCAAGGAAGCATAAAATGTGATGGCACATGGGCGTTTCCATGCAACCACCCATGGTTTTTTATGCAAAGCCATATCTACTATGTAGAAAGGGCTTTGCACCAAAAAATATTCTGTCTTTGAGGATGGTGTGAAAAATTAAATCTGTTTTTTTCTCATAACTTTTATGACTTTGCATGTGTGCTGAACTGCACAGCATAAACAACAATTGATGGGCAGAATGCAGAACAATGTCATTCATTCACCTCAGTACAGAGATCTGGGCATAAATCCATCGTTTTTTTTGCTCCTCATGCCATTCCAGTTTGAACCCAGCCATATGCAAATCAGTCTTAACCCTGCGCCCAATGGGAACAGTCCAGCCCGAACTGCCAGGCCAGGTCCACCCTGAACTGGAAACAAGCATCCTAGGACCGGTTTCGGGGTATCACCCCTCATCAGTCAGGATAGCTTGACTCCTGTGGCATGGGGAGCACGGGACCCACGTCTGGGCATACCCGTCCCACTCGGGGTGACGAATGCATAAACAACAATTGATGGACAGAATGCAGAACAATGTCATACATTCACCCCAGTACAGAGATCTGAACAATCCATCGTTTTTTTGCTCCCCATGCCATTCCAGTTTGAACCCAGCCATGTGCAAATCAGTCTTGACTCTGCGCCCAATGGGAAAGTCCAGCCCGAACTGCCAGGCCAGGTCCTCCCTGGACTGGAAACAAGCATCCTACTACCGGTTTCGGGGTTTCACCCCTCATCAGCCTGGATAGCTTGACTCCAGTGTCATGGAGAGCACAGGACCCACGTCTGGGCATACCAGTCAGGGACTGTCCGGGACTATGTCAGGAACACAGTCAGGGACTTGGGCAAGGGCTGGGAACTGGGTAGAAAACGTACAGTGCACAGAAAGAGTAGTACAGCGTTGCCCAGGATCACACAGGGAGTCAGAGGAGAAAAAGGGATCCAAAGGGGAAGCCTGTACAAGTGAACAAGATGGGTAAGACTCAGAAAGGAAAGGCACTCACGAGGCACTTTAGCATTCAGAATCACTACACTGAGGGCGGATGTGCAATACACTTATATATAAAACAACATTAACAATAAAGGGAATGTGGGGTAAAGCACTCAGGAGCTCCACACGGTAAGACTGAAGCTCAGTGAGTTCCTCACCCCCAATTGCTGTTACAGATACTGACTGAAAATACCCACATATAGGATATGCATGCAAAGGCAGGGTCTGTGGAGCTTATACCTATGGTGATGTTATAACTGTAACTCAAAGACAATACTCACAGTGAACAAGAGACACCACCTAGGTAGTCAGCTGTGCCCACGGATCCTGGCGATCAAACAGGAACACGCAAGGCAGTAACAGCAAAGGGGTAGAACTAAACACAAGCACAATAGACAAGGAGCTAGCAAGGAGGAGTGCTTAACAGGAAAGGAAGGAAATCACAGGGCACACTTGGCAGAAAGCAGGTAACAAACATACAAGGTAACAGAAGCAAGACAGCAGAATAGAAAGACAGCAAACTAGAACTGGAACCAAGGAAATGGGAAGAAAGGCAGGGACTGGAAAAGGATATACAGAAGGGGAGGCTACAAGGGTATACTAGAATAGTGCAGGTTCAGGAATCAAGAAAACAAAGTAGCATAGAAGGCAGTGCTGGGGCAGGAACAAGAATTGAGCTAAGGATCAGGAGTCAAGGTAGCACTGCAGGCAGTGCTAGTTCAGGAGAAGGGAAACTGCTGCAGGTCAGGAACAAGGAATGCTAAGGCCCAGGAGTCAAGGTAGCACTGCAGGCAGCGCTGGTTCAGGAACAGGGAATTACTAAAGCTTCAGGAGTCAAGGTAGCACTGCAGGCAGTGCTAGTTCAGGAACAGGGAATTACTAAAGCTTCAGGAGTCAAGGTAGCACTGCAGGCAGTACTGGTTCAAGGAAACAGGAAATAGCTACAGCTCAGGAAACAAGGAGTCAAGAGAGCACTGCAAGCAGTGCAAATCAGGAACAAGAAAAAGCTGAAGCCCAGGAACAAAGAATAACTATAGCTCTGGAACTCAGGAAACAAGGTAGCATTGCAGGCAGTGCTAATTCAGGCACAAGTAATAGCTATAGCTCAGGAATCAAGGAACAAGAATTAACTATAGCTCAGGAATCAAGGATTATCAAAAGCTCAGGAAACAAGGATCGGTCTCACCGGAAAACAGCTACAATGACTAACACTGGGCTGAAGGGAGGTGGAGCTTAAAAGAGCTCACAGTGCTCATGCGCATCAGGTGTGAGCAGGCTAGCAGCAGCCAGCCACAGGTGAGCTGAATTCCTCCACCCATCCTTGGCCTGCAGGTGTGGAGACGAAGCAATGAGCAGGGGATTATAGGTAATGGAGTTTCCAGCATGAGCAGACTGGCTTCCACAAAACCCGGCATGGATTGGGAATGGATGTCAATTCCTAAATGGTGTCCTACTGCCTGGAAGTCAGGATATGCATGCAGCGGTGTGTCTGGAAGCATATCTGAACACTGGAAAGCCCCACAATTTGGCCCCCTGGTGGTGGGCATGAGAGCAAAGGGAGTGAATCGTGACAATACCCATCCCACTCGGGGTCACAATGCAAAAACAACAATTGATGGACAGAATGCGGAACAATGTCATACATTCAACACAGTACAGAGATCTGGGCCTAAAGCCATTGTTTTTTTGCTCCCCATGCTTTTCCAGTTTGAACCCAGCCATATGCAAATCAGTCTTGAACCTGCGTCCAATGGGAACAGTCCAGCCCGAACTGCCAGGCCATGTCCTCCCTGGACTGGAAACAAGCATCCCAGGACCGGTTTCGGGGTTTCACCCCTCATCAGCCAGGATAGCTTGTCTCTAGTGGCATGGAGAGCACAGGACTCACGTCTGGGCATACCCGTCCCACTCGGGGTGACAAATGCAAAAACAACAATTGATGGACAGAATGCAGAACAATGTCATACATTCACCCCAGTACAGAGATCTGGGCCTAAATACATCGTCACAGCACAATTCCAAAGTGAGAAAAGTTTTAAAGTTTATCTAAGTATAGCATTTTGTATTAGAAGGACAGCCTTCCAGAACAAAACTTATGCTAGACATTACGCAGACCAGTGGTATAACAAAACGTGAGTGGGCCCCCTGCAAGATATGCAGTAGGGACTGAAAGGGGCCCCCTCCAGTATGTGTAAGCCTAGGGCCCACCGCACCACAGGGACTGCGGAGGCCTTTGTTATGCACCTGATGCAGACACTTTTACACTATGGTGCAGAGGTGTGTACTTGGCTCTAGGCAGCCTAAATGTGTGGCAGTGCTAGATGGATATGGTGCTTTTCTGCTCTCTCCCTCTCACGCAACGCAGCATAGCAGCTTTGGTTTCTGTGCTGCGGTGTGTGCCATGTTTGTAAATATACCCCAAAGGGTCAGATTCACCAAGTATTTTCTTAGAATCTTACTCATGTCCTAGGCCCTGAACCTGATTCGGGAGGAAATGGATGATTTCAACCAAATAGGTAAAACTGCACCAACTAATTGGTTTCCTCATGGGGACTATACCAGGTTAAACCAGGAAAACCACTGCAGAAATGTCTGCACAAAATTGGTTAACAATGTAATTCCTAATTCTGTGCTGTGAAATTCAGCATGCAGGGGCACTGCCCAAGGTAAATATCTATCTCTGGATTCCTTGTATTGTCCTGGGTGTTGAGTTCCAGCCATAAAGCACACTCACAAACGGAAACAATGCTTTACACTGTGGATAAGACCGTCTTAGTCGTGGACATACATGAGTAGGTGAAATTTAGACCTGCTAGAAAACAAGCTAGGGCATTAGAGCTACCATTTCAAAGGCAGGCATTTATTATAATGCAGCCTCTATATAAATATTGGTGACCTTGCCTACAAAGCAACTCGGTCGGTTGTGATGTATGCCCATTGCTTAATTTGTAAAAGCATAAGTTCCAGGGCCCAAAGTTTTGCTCTGAAGACCATGCCCAGAACTCAGGGGTGCCAAATATCAGGTCAGCTTAGTCTTGATTCCACCAAAGCCTCTTTCATTCACCACCAGACACTTCCCCTTTCTAGTACTTTTTCATCCTTGCTTTTTTTCTCAATTGCTCTCAATATTTCTCTTCCTACTTCTTGCCCCCTTGTGTGTTTTTCTCTCTCTTGCTCTGGATCAAGCTGATGAGGAAAGAAATTGTACTTGTCCCCAAAAACGTGGCCCTCTTGCAACCACCAGCTCAAATTAAGCACTGCGATACGCCCCATCACAAAGATTCCTGGAGGAATTTTTCAAATAAACGTAAGTATAGCCCTGGAACATATTTCTTTAATTGTATGGTTTAAGTCTGTTTAATGATTTACGCCATAAGCCACCAAAGGCCTGTGGGACCATTACCATGAAACAAAAGACAAATCCCTCCCACCAAAACCTTCCAGGCCCACCCCATCACTCTCAAGCTGCTCATCAGTCTTTCAAGCCTCTTATTTATGACCCCCACCCAGAAGTGGCATCTTTAGCCCCCAGGTTACAGCAACCCACTACTAAAGAGCCTCCATACTGGGGGAGGATAATTGAGGACGTTAAGTGCAACATCCTAAGATATCTGGGGCAAGTAAGCTCACTATATTCTTGTACTAAGAAAGTGATGTATGGACCCCAGGTCCTCTTGAATGCTGACTCTCTCGCCTCTAGCCTGGCAGTCATCTTTTCTATCCCTAACATGTGCCAGAGGCAGTAAAGCCAGGCGCTATATTCTGGTGGGACTCCCTTGTCCCAAATGGGCAAGAATAGTCTGTTGAGCCATGCAGAGTGACAGGGCCTCACCCTCTGTGAACAAAGAGGGAATGTGAGGGTGTTGGGCAGGCCCAGGAGAGTAGATGCGGGAAACAGAAATGTCAGTGTGGAAAATTTCATTAACGCTATTTAAAATGGATGTTCAAAAGAGTTTGAGTTTTGGGCAATGCCACAGAAGATGGATTAAAGTGCATGGGGTGCTGCATTAACAAACACCAATTCAGTAAATAATTAAGAAACAGCACACAATAAAAATCCAACACCAATTTATAAAAATAGTAAATATTTGTATCTATACAATGACGCCAAAACGAAATACATCCATTGTAGGAAACCAGAGATATGAATTTTTAAAGATTAAACACTTTCTAGTGCTTAGAAACCAATAGTGCCACTACTGGATATTTGGTCACCTATGACCGGGATAAAGTCAAAATTTGAGGCCAACCGCGATGGAGCCCTGGTCAGATACACTGAGTGGGAGGCCCCGGTCAAGATTTTACCTTCACAATTAGAAACTTTTCTGGAGAATTTCTCACCAGACCTCATGATGCCTCCTCCAGCAGGCCAGATTCAGTGAGGGTTCACCGGATTGCCTTTCTGTGAGAGCTCGGTCACCCTCTGGAGCTTTTTCACAAAAGTTCACCAAACTTTACCAAACTTCTGGAACTTCTTCCTGAAGTTCCTCGTGAGGGTTCAAAGTGTCCAAAACACAATCCAAGGGTCTGGAATCTCAAAGATGTCCTTGAAAGGTTGGGACCACAATTCCCACAATGCACCTGGACACCACCCTTAAAATTCCACTGTATACACTCCAGGCAGGAGATTCTTGGTGGAGTTGATGCAGGTGAGCTCTGTTAACCTGTAGCTTCCAGGGATCCCACTCGTTATTCCTCTTGAAACAAGGTACATTCAAAGGGCTGTAGTCCCAGATAATGCAGCAGGCGCAGTCTGTCAGAATGCAGAGCCTGATGGTGAAAATCAAGTTTCCAGCTTGGCGTCCCCTGTTTATTCCTCTTCAAGCAAGGTACACCCAAAGTACTGTAGTTCCAGATAATGCAGCAGGCGCAGTCTTTTCAGAGTGCAGGGCCTGATGGTGCAAATCAAAGTTTGAGCTTGGCAATCCTTCTTCTTCTCTCCGTTTCAAGCAGCAGAGCTGAGAGGCTCTGTCCCTCTCAGATACTTATTCCAAGTTCTCTAGGCCAAGCAGGAGGGCACTCCTGTCCAATGAAGTAGAGGGCAACACCCCAGGGTATGACCACATCCTCTAAAGTGTGGCATTATATTCTCCCACCATTTCTCTCAAATTCAATATGGCTGATTTTCCAGCAGAGAGAGGGCTAAATAAACCAGCCTACAGGATGGCTCATCTCCATAGTCTCCGTCTCCTTTGCAGCTGCAAATTCCTTCCATAAGCCTGCCATCTGGCTGGGTTTAAAGGGTAGGGCTGTAACTAGACCTGACTTACACTATCTGTCCCCTCATCCCTTTGAAGAGTATGCTTTACGACCCCTCCCCTTGCCATAGCATTCCTCTGTAGCAGAACCCTTCTCCTCCCAGTATGGCTCTCTGACCTCATTGGCTACTTATCACCTCATCAATGCAGCCTGGCTAATCCACTTAACACCAGCCAATCAGGTCAGAGCACTAGAAGGCTGAATTTTGGCTTACAGCAAGAAAGTCTTATATCTTCTTGTCTGTGCATTTTAGGATAAAATGCACAGACAAGAATGCTACGGAGCCCTTGAATGATATTTTTATGGCTTCCCTGACTTCAGTTATTAACTAATAACTTGTTGCCATGTTAACCTAAATGCTAGGGATCTGCAATGGAAAAAATGAACTGGGAAATTTCTCCAACACCAGGGCCTATAAAACATGTTTTATAAGGACCCCCACCCCTGGAACACATAGGGAAGACTTTAGGGGTATGTCAAAATATTGCAGATTTTGGGAAGCACATTACTACAATGTGGGGTGTGAAATATGCAATTTCACTAACCCTAGGGCATATAAAAAACTTTTTATAAGGATCCTCCTTACAGGTACCTGACCCCCCATCCCAGAGACACTTAGGGGAGATCTTGGGGGTACATAATAGGCCCAAACATTGTAGTTTATCAATTTTAAGTGCCCCAAACACCAAAGTCGAGTTTGGGCATAATTTGCATTTTAAAGCAGTCCTGCAACACAGGGCTGCTTTTAAACTGCCCTCAGGCTTCAGTAGTGCACACATGCAAGTGCAGAAAGACTGCCGGCCTCTAAACTGCCCTGCCCTATTATATACTAGGGACTTAACAGTAGTTTCAATCCCCCTGCCCTATTATGTACTACGGCCTTATAGGGTAGGTCATGCCAATCATCGGAAAACCCTAATCCATAGTGTGCCCTAGTGTATGTAGGTATTTTCACTGTATTCTAAGTGTGTTTTCAGGATAGCACTGGCCCTGGGACTGGTTAGGCAGAGCCCAGGGTCAGTCACAGTCAGTTACCCGCAGTACCAGTCAGCAAAAAAGTTGGGGCTGGCCAGGGCACAGGATGACTTTGCAACAGTGACAGCAAAGTGACCTTGCATGGTACGTTTGGATGTCCCTGGCAGGAGTTGGGTTGGAGGTGTATAGGTCCGCATAAAAGTGTTGGAATGCTTCCACTATCTCCTCTGAGGAGGATACCAAACTACCCATGTGTGTAGCAATCTGGGCTACCTTAACTTGCTGTTGTTTAGCCCAGAGCTTGCAGGCCAGCAGAATGCCTGCCTTGTCACCCCCTATATAGTATCTGTGTTTTGTGCGAAGCAGGGCATATTCAATGGCATCCCAATCTAGTCCCTTAAATTGGTGGCGTGCAGCTGTAAGCTGCCTCCATATTTTCTTATGCTGAGTCTTGAGGTTTCCCACCCACTTTTCCAGTTCCTATCACTTAACTCTAAGGTCGGTGTTTAGTTTGATTGCAATCGCTATAAATTCCCCCTCAAGACTGCTTTAAGGGCACCCCAGAGTGTGTCTGTCTGTGAGACAGACCTTTGTTGTCTGTCCGGCAGTTAGTGATATGCCCTTGTATTGAATTAATAATGTCTGTGCGATGTAGTAGGTTGTCATTGAGCCACCAATATTTCTGGCACAGGGGACTGTCTGGATCTCAAAGTGTGAGTCACATGTGCGTGGTTTCACAGGGACATAACCCCTATTTCCACCTGGGAGGCCCACACAAGTATTTGGGCTGTGCCCAAGTAGTAATTTAATCTGGCATACGTTTGGTGTGAGGTGGAATAGAATGAGTAATCTTTGTTATGTGGGGGGTGGGGGCGCCAGATATCTTCCAGCCCAAGACCTCTAAGACAGACCTGCCCCGTCCCGACAGGGCTCCCGTCTGGCCCACCCTTTGGACCCAGCGCTCCAGAGAGGCATCCATCACCATGTTAAAGTCCCCTCCTATAAGTATCTCCACATCAGGAATTGAGACAGTCTGGGATATCTCCTCCTGCAGGAAGCTCTCCATATTGTCATTCAGGGCATACACATTACAAAAACTGAAGGTGCGGGCGTGTTGTTTTATGCGCACATGCAGCATTCTGTCAGGGATCTCTGCAATAGTAGATAAGATTTTATCACTGAACTTGGTGGCTAACAAAATGGTTATCCTCCACTTCTTGTTGGGCCCAGATGGAATTAGTTGGTGGGTAAACTGGTGGCTTCATAATTGGTGGCAGTCCTTTTTCAAGAGGTGTGTTTCCTGTAGGAGGCAGATGTCACAGGGTCTTCGTTTCTCATGTGCAGAACAGCACTGCACTTTGCCAGAGCATTAATGCCCCCAACATTAAGGCTTAGGACTCTCAGTATTTCAGGAGATGGGGTTTGATAGGACCCTCTGAGGAGATCTCTGCTTTTGGTCTAAGTCCTTCAGGGAGTGTGGTGTGGTAAAGCATATAGCTTGAAAGCAGTCATGGAGCGTGGTGGTGTGAACCAGAAATGTCCACCAAAACTTAACATACCTAAACACAAAACAACTCACTAACTTCCAGAGTATAGATTACCATTCTTCGGCCATATGAATGCTCAATGGGTCGGTGAGCCATCCTAACATGTTGGTGCTCCTCTCCGGCAATCTTCCAGCCCACCCCCCTTGATAGCAAAGCTGAATGCTATCCTGCCCCTCCATCTGCTTGTGAGTCATCAGCTAGGCTGAACCCATGTGGCAAGGCTCGGGATCCTCCATGTGTAGTTTATCAAGTATCACATGACATTCTCGTTTTGTTTGTCCTGTGTCGGCCACTCCGTATGCTTCTTCCGCGTGACTTTGGACCATCTTCCCGCTTGCCTTTATGGGCGATTTACCCCCGATCGTGGATCCGATTCCAAAACCTTTTCCTTTGGCCCTGGGATGTCGAGGATGGTTGCCGCCTCTGTCAGGGATCTAACTGTCCGGGGCTCCCCGTTCGATGTACAGAGGAGGCAGGAAGGGTTTGTCCAGAGGTATACCACTGATTTGCTCAATAGGTAGGTTGTGATGGGTCTGAGTTTTCACTAGCATGTAGGATACCATATGCCAAGTCCTGATATTGATGGATTGTGGCCCCCCCAAAATGAATGGGGCCTGACCGTCGGACCGCCTCCATGGTGGCTTCCTTCTAGAGGAAATAGTATAAACGGATTAGGATGTCGGGGGCAGTTCCCCTAGGGCCCATGGTTTTGGCTGTTCTGTGGGTTCTGTCTAACTGTATGGCTGCTACAGTGAGGTCAGGGAGGACATGGCGAAACAGGCGTTACACCCCCCGAAGGGGCTCCTTGGATATGACCTCCAGGATCTTTTTGGAGGTTTTGCTCTTGCAGGTCCACCAGTTCACGTCTGTAAGCCTCCAATTCCTCCTCCCTCACGTCAGCACTTGTCTCTAGGGAAGCTACTCGTTGGCCAGCTCTGTCACATCATTGCAGATATTGATTAAGTCCTTTATGACCTCCTCCCTCAACAGTCTTGGGGAAGTGTGCAGAAAAGGGCTTCCATGAAAGCTCAGGTCAGGGGTGGTTCCTCCCTCGGCGGTGAGGCTCTCCATGGGTAGGGTTCCCCACCGTCTCCCTTGTCTGGACGTCGGTCATATAGCATCTCTAAGCACTTGGCATTGTTCTTCGTCAGCATGTACTTAAAGTTAGAGTTCTTCCTGGTCACCTTGCTCACCATACCAGAGAGCCCTGTAGAGGCTCCCTTTCTCGGGGGGATCGGGCTCTTGCTGTTCCTCAGGTGACGTTGACTTGCTGTGCGCTCTCTTAGCCCAGCTCCCAGGCAGACCCAGCAGGGTTGTCACATCCCTGCCTACCAACAATCTCCAAGCAGTCCGACCGGTGATGGGCCCGAGGGTCTGTCTTCCACTGTCCGGTCAGCAATATGGAAGGGGCTAGCCCCCGGCCAAGGGCACATTCACCGAAAGGATCTAAATAGGCAGAGGTTAACAGGCCCCCAGTGTTCGGGGGAGGGGGGGCTTTCAAGCTAGGGCTTCATGACCCCCACCCCCTCCATCTCTAGGATGCACAGCAATCTGTCTCAAACTCACCCTTCCCCAGATGCCCCAGGTGTCGAGGGCAGCCATGCACCCACCCGTGTAAACGTTGCTCCAGGCCCACTTGGAGAAGCACTGCACCTCTCTGCACCATGTGGCCAGTGCGGCCCTCCATGGAGCACTGCCACCCTCCAGCATGTCCCTGTTCCCCAGCAAGGGACCACCAGTCAAGGGCAGCGCCACACAGCCTCCAGGCGCCACTTCGTTCGATCTCTGGGAGGACTAATTGTTGGTCCGTGGGGGCCTGGCAGCTGCCGGTCATTGGCCAAATTCAGCAGCCCCGTCTGGTCCTCAAACGGCTGTAGCACTCATATGGTAGCAACTCTGGAACTCCCAGGCCTCTCACCTCCGCCTCCTACAGTGGCTCCGCCATCTTGGCCATGCCCCCTTGTTTTAGTTTTAAGATGATAAACATAGGCTTAAAAATACCAGCATAGACAATGCTACTGGTTTGTTACCCATGGCTTGCTGGCAGTGTCTGACACTATGTGGGATTCTTCATTGTGTTTCTCCCAGTGCTTAATGCGAGCCAGTGGTTTCTGGTGCTCGGCACCGGTACTTAATTGTCAACACCGGAGCTTGTGACAGTCTGCCAAAAGGTGGCGCTACCTGCCTAATTCTGAGATGACCACAACAACAGTTATTTATTAAATCAGTAAACATTAAAAAAGACTATTACCTGCCGCCCAAGCAATTCTTATTAGTTTGGGGCCCTGAAATAGTCCGAATTGTCACACTTGTAGGAGTGTGATGGTTAGTAGTTGTGTCGTTGCTCATTGGCAGCACTGGCAGGGGCAATGTGTGGTGCAAGCTGCAGTGGCCTCCTGACAAGAGCTCTGACACTTATGTTTTTTTTTTTACAAATTAAGCACTGGCTCCTATTGCATAGCACCATGTATCACTATTGCATGCCATTCCGTTTAATACTCACAGCTGTTATCACTGATGTGCCCAGTGCATCAGTGCTCACTTGTAGTCTCCTTATGCGTAGCACCTCTCAGGAGGCACGTCCGCCAGTTCTTCCCTGGTCTACATCGCCCTATGCTCCCCATAGGCTCGATACACAGCACCCTGTGGATCCCTGCTGCACCTGACACCGTCACACTGTGATCCCCTGCATTCCCCTGCTGCACAAAACGCTGTGCCCAGTAAGGGACATCACCTTGCACATTCTCTACTAAATTATCATGTACCATAACTTTTAGTGTATTGATGCCAGTATGTTTATTGTTCTGTGACCGTGTTGACAAACTGTTGCAGCTTGCTGAAAATGGTTGCCTGTTTTGAGGTTGTTTGTGTGCATGCAGTGCTTTAAATGGGCAGGTACTGTCAGGTACTGAGTACCTGCACTTCTTTAATTTTAATGGGAGACTACCTGCACTTCTCAGCTAAGGCCCAATACTTTTAATGGGAGAGTACTGGCACTTGTAATACAAAATGTACTCTGTGATCGTGAGTACCTACACTTCTAAATTTCCATTTCAAGTTCTATATTACCATTTCAACACTTGTTGTTTTCCCCCATGTGAAAGCATTATTCTTTTTTTTTTTTTTTTTTTCAGTTTTAAAAAGAAAATTTTATTAGTAGAGTAAAGGTGTCAATACAGAGTTCATAGCATTAAATACACATCAGTACAATAAATAAATTTTTCTACAGTAAAGATTAAGAAATGAGAAACCAGACTTATGGGTAAATTTAGAAAATCTAAGCAGTACAAATGAATCTTGTAAGTAGGTGATTAATAGATAATGTGATTAATAGATATTGTAGGAACGTATAGGGGGTTTCAGGGGGTTTTGGAACTTCTTGCTGGGATGGTTGTAGTTGGAAACATTGTTTGGCACAAACGTCTAGGTATATTGTAACAGGTGACCACAGGTCTAAGCGTTTCGTAGCCATGCATATAGGATAAACAAAGGAGGTATCCAATCTGTGATTATGACAAACAGTATACCACCATGCCTTATATGAGATTTTAGAGAAATCCTTCCAATTTACGGTAATTTGTTGGAATGCAACCGCTAATAACAAGTCAATAATTTTCACATTAAGTGTAACATTCTCCCAACAAGGCGAGAGACTACCTAAGAAAACATGAGTGAAGGAAAAAGAAAATTTAGTTCCGAAGATCAGATTAATTTGAGACCACACTTGCCTCCCAAAAATTTTTACAGTTGTACATGAAAATATCATATGGAATAGGTCAGCATTTGAAGAGGAACATGTCCAACATGCATCCGACACAGTCACAAATCTCTTGCTCAAAACACTTGGGGGCCGATTCCGATCTCGGCCGGTAGGGCTCCGAATCGGATTCGGCTTTACCGGATCCGATTCGGAGCCCTGTTTCCCGACCGAACCGTACGCGGGTCCGGCCGAGCGAGTACGATGCGAAATCGCCGACCGACTCGTCCGGGCGTCCCGACCGCTCCGACCGACTCGCTCCCGGCTCGAACCGCTCCGACCGACTCGCTCGGACTCGACTCGCACCGCGCAATGGAGACGTTTCCCGGCCGGGTAAGTACGATGCGCGCCGCGAGCAGTCCGACCGAGCCGCGCACTCCGGCTCGTAAGAGCTGTCGGAGCCGTACTTTGGGGGTCCGTGTCGGACCCTCCTGTATGCGTAGCCGCGCGAGTCACACACAGGGGGGACCCATGGGTCCCCCCTACCTGTGCGTGTACGGCGCGAATCGCTTCGCCGAGTACCCGCTGTAGGGGGCGCACTTGTCCGACTCGCACCCATTGAGTCTATGGGAGCCCGCGTACGCGTTGTACAACCGGCTCCCATTGACTTCAATGGGAGTCCGACCGACTCGAGTCCGATAACATACGGACGCATCGTACTCGTTCGGTCGGACTGCACGGGTCCGATTCGGTCGGAAATCTCTCCGGGTCCGGCTCGGTCGGAGAAATTTCCGGCCCGAATCGGAATCGACCTCTTGGTGTAAATAAAAGACTGTTGTACACAAAAAACAGCGTCTGTGTTGTGTTGGCTGCCCTAGATGATTTGCGTAATTTAAGCCATATTTTATTCCAAAAAGAAATTGGCCATGTTGACGTGAGATCCCGTTCCCATGCCTCCTCTGTTTTAGATTTCTGCCTATTAATGTCCCCGCCCGTAAATACTTATATATAGTGGAAGCTCTGGGTCTAGTCTTTAGTAAAGTGCAAAGTGTAGAGGAAGGTTCTGATGGAGTGGAGATAGTGGATGTGGTGGATAATTGAGTGTATCTATCCATCACAGCAGTTTTAAGTAATCTATATTTGTGAATGCTCGAGGCAGGTAAGTCAAATAATTGACTAAGTGAGGGGAAGGATAAAAAGTTTGATTGTGCAAATAACTGATGGATCCAGATCAAACCCCTCTGTCGCCAAGTCTTCCAGTAGAAAGGTTTACTTCGAATAGTTAGGTCTTTGTTGTGCCAAATTGTGGAATTAAGGAATAGCTCCGTAGTATTGTGCGTGGAAGCAGATGTGGGTTCTAAAAGCTTCGAGGTCAATTTGATTATGGGAGTGGACATAGCCTGTGGTTTGCGTGAAAATGAGAGGTATTCCTGAAAAGAGAAAGGGGATATGAAGGAATGCTCAGTTATTGTCCATAAAGGGCAATCATCCACAGATTCAAGTAACCAAAAGGATGCTTGACGTAGGAGAAAAGCTGTCTGGTATGTCTGAAAATCTGGAAAGTTAACCCCACCTTCTGTATTAGGACGAGTTAATTTAGATAAAGACATTCTGGACCTCTTGTTGCTCCATAGAAAGGAAGATAGTGTGGAATTAATCTTCTTAAAAAACTTTTTAGGAATAGGGACTGGAATGTTAGAGATGGTATATAAAATTATAGGTGATAACATCATCTTTATAGTGTCTAGACGACCCCACCAAGATATATAAAGGGGATGCCATTTAGCTACTAAATCCGAAACCTTTTGTATGCATTTGGTCATGCAAAGTGCCACCGTGTCTGCTATTGAAGAAGTCACGTGTAACCCTAAATATTTAATGTGGTGAGGGCTCCAAGTAAAGTTGGAAGCACAAAAATCCGACTTGAAAGTATACTTAGTTAAGGGCAAAATTTCACACTTATCATTATTCAATTTATATCCAGAGATGCTAGAATAAGCCTGCACCTCCTCCAAAAAAGTAGGTATTGAGTCTTCCGGTTTGGACATGAAAAGCAGAATGTCATCAGCATATGCTGCAAGTTTAATATGGGAATTAGATGATTGGAATCCATGTAGGTCAGGATTTTGACGTAATTTGGAGAGAAAGGGTTCTAAGGCCAAGTTGAAAAGGAAAGGGGAGAGTGGGCATCCCTGACGCACTCCTCTCTTTAAGTCAAAAAATGGTGAGATCAAACCGTTGGCACATACTGCCGCACGGGGATTGGAGTATAGTAGAGCGATTAGGGAGGTAAATTTAGGGCCAAAGCCAAACCACTTGAGAGTATAGAATAAAAAGGTCCATTCAACTCTGTCGAACGCCTTCTCGGCATCAAGTGCAATTGCTGCCAGGGGGTACTTTAAATGGGAGGATTTAGACAAGGCATTAAAAAGAAGTCTCGTGTTGTCGGTAATAAATCTCCCTTAACGAATCCAGATTGTTCTTTCCCCAATAAGTCAGGTAGGTATGAATCTAATCGTATGGCTAATGCTTTGGAAAAATTTTTGTAGTCTATGTTAACCAGGGATATAGGCCTATAATTCTTGCAATATTTAAAATCCTTACCCTCTTTGGGGATGAGGCAAATATGAGCTTCTGAAAAAGAACCTGAAGAGCTACCTGATGTGCTAAAGGAATCTAGTAAAGAATGTAACTTGGGCATTATGAGCTTGGAAAAATGTTGGTAAAATTCTACGGTGAAACCATCTGGTCCTGGTGCTTTGTCCTTTTTAAGATGTTGGAGAGCCTTTAACAATTCTTGGTATGTTAAATCGGACTCCAGGGAGGATAGATTTGGGAAAGCGTTTTGAGGTTTTTGAATACCAGAGAAAAAGTGCAGAAGAGAATTTTCAGAGGGTTGTGTTTCAGAGTCGTACAGAGACTTGTAAAAGAGAGAGAACTCATTCAAAATGTCATTATCTTTAAATTTTAGGTTTAATCCGTTGTCATAAATGGACTCAATATTCAGCTTGTTTTGTTTAACTTTTAAATAATTAGCCAATAGTTTCCCAGCCTTATCTTTGCCTCCGTAGAATTTTGCACTGGATTTTAACAAATATAATGAGGCGTCCTCCGTTGACTTCTTATTAAATTGCATTTTGGCGTTTATGAGAGCTGTGAGGCAATCTTTTGAATGTGAAGTGTAGAAGGAGTGTTCCAATCTTTTAATATCTTGGAGGAGATCTTTAGTTAATTTGCGGAAGAGTTTTCGTTTCTTTGCAACAAAGCCAATTATGAAGCCCCTCGCTGAGGCTTTAAAAGCATCCCATATGGTTGAACATGATATGGAATCTGTTTGATTCATCTCGTAGAACTCATCAAAAAAGGAAGTAAACGAGGCAGTGAACTTTGGGTCTAGAAGGAGGGTATTGTTGAAGCGCCATCTTTTGGGACCTGTAACTTTAGGTAAAATATCTAGGTTGATCGAGACATGAGCGTGATCTGATAATAGAATGGGACCAATCTCTGCATTTGTAAGATTTTGTGAGATGTTGTGAGAGACAAATATGTAATCGATCCTTGATTGGGTTTGATGGGAAGGGGAATAAAAAGAGTACTCTCTAGTAGTTGGGTTACAGAGACGCCACGCGTCCAAAAGTTTGTGTTGATTAATTGCATGCACAAAAGATCTATGGGACTTGTTGGGAATAAAAGAAACTTTGGAATTTCTATCTATAAACGGATCAAAGGTCTGATTGCAGTCCCCCGCCAAAATGAAATTAACTTCCATGTGTTGGGTAATTTGCTTAGCCAGTGTGGGCCAAAAGGAAGGTTCTCCGCATGTAGGGGCATAGACATTGAGAAGAGAGACAGGAACACCCTTCAAAGATAACTTAACATTTAGCCATCTACCATCAGCATCCGAGTCCTGGGACATAACTGTAAACGAGAGGGATCTGCGGCACAATATCATCACTCCATTACGTTTGCCATCCCCGGGGAAAAGAAGACCTCCCCCACCCATCCCCTCTTCAACTTTAATGATTCAACATCCGATAAGTGGGTTTCTTGCAAGAATACAATATCGGCTTCTAATTTGGCTAAGTAAGAGAGAACTCTCTGCCTCTTGATGGGGGAGTTTAATCCCCTAACGTTCCAGGTGATCAATTTTAATGACATAAATAAATAAAAACAATTTGTACTGAAATTATGAACCATAAGTCCAATTCATTATAGTAGCAATGTGAAATAAGAGATATGCAAAACAGGAAAGGAGTATTTTCTGCGGCTTCAAAGTTGAGAAAAATAGGTAAATCATGTAACAAAGGCGTAGAATGTGAGCTGAAGATAGGAATAAGAGAAGAGAAAGATCTAAGAAACAGGCGAAAGGAAGATGCAAAAATAGAAATAAGCAGAGTTATGATGATCAAGAATGCGATAGATATCAAGAAGTGTGAAGAATTAGTTATACATGTGACACCAACATGTGAAAGGATACAAGCAATGAAAGAAAAAGACAAAAAACGAAAGACATATCCAGCACCAAACTTGAGGGAATGTGGGAAAAAGACATACCTACAAAGGAAGGGTCATGGATATACGGGAGGATGGATGGGACCACATGGGTTAGGCAACACAACCGGGATCGACAAAACGGAGGACCAAGGAAAAACCACGGTAGACGAGTAGAAAAACCTGTGGAGACAATAACAATCAAAGATTAGGAGATGTTTCAGAACATAACTGTAAACCATTTATCTCATAAAACAGAACCAGGAAAACCAGCTTTTAACACTAAGCAACGTGAATATTTCTGTAACGTCCTAGCCGCCATATCAGATATATCGCCAGCTGCTAAAAGGCGCATCTAAAATGGCGGAATATAGCTGTTAAGCAAACAGAGACTGAAGAACTTGTGGGAGGAAGAAGAGAAGAAACAGTCAATCAAGTATTGAATGAAGAGGAGGGTCCAGAGGAATCCATCTCGTGTGTCTTGCAGGAATTAATGAAGTCTTGTAAACGCATTGGATCTTCATACACCGTTGTTCTGTTATTATACGTAACTTTGAAGAGACAAGGATGGAAAAGACCGTATCTGGCTCCCAAGGAACGTAAATCCGCTCTCAAATTCAGGAAGGCTCTGCGTCTGTCAGCAGTAGCTTTAGCATAGTCTTGTGCAAAGAATAGAGACGAGCCTGACCATGTTATTTTTGGAGAGGTTCTAACCGCCGCCAGCACCTTCAATAAATCTGTATATTCTAAGAAATATAAGATGACTCCTCTTGGTCTCTGTGATGAGCTGGTTTGGGATGGCATTCGACCTAACCTGTGAGCTCGTTGGATGTTGAGTTGCGTCCCCTCTGGCAAGTGAAGTAGTTTAGGGAGAAAGGATCTAAAGAAAGTGAGAGAATCCGAACCTTCAAGTCCCTCTCCCAAACCGTAAATGCGCAGGTTGTTCCGTCTGTTGCGGTTTTCAAGCTCCTCGATTTGTTTCTGGAGTATGGATACCTGGGAGTGCAACTGAGAAACACCTTCACATGTGTTTTTTAGGGAGGAAACAGTGTTTTCAACTTCTGTAACTCTCGTTTCCAATCGGGACCAATTGTCTGTTAGAGTTTGCAGCTTGGTGTTAGTCTCTTCCATAAAAGGTCGGAGGGCTCTGATTTCCTCCAACAGCATCTCCATCGATACTGGTGAGGCTGACTTGGGTGGAGAAGGAGGATCCTTCTTGAGACGCTTGGTGAGAGATTTCCCAGCCGGGCCAGAGGGGGATCCATAGTTGTTCTTAGTTGTCGAGGTGAGGATGGTGAAGACTCCTCAAGTCTAGAGAATTCAGTAAAGATTCTAGAATTTTTTATAAAAATGTTTTTCTTGGAGCTGGACGAGCTGGGTACTTTTATTCTGCCCATAAACCTCTGAATAAGTCTCTCCGTCGCCGGTCAACAGTGTGGGAGTACAAGAAGCGCTTCTCCTGAGGATTTTTTTTTTTGTATAACCTGAGGTCAGCACTGACAAGAATCTCCGAACTCCCTCCTCTACTTATTACTATCGTACTTCAACAACTCATCACTTTGTCTTGTAGAGAGGCCAGACACCCAACAGAGGCTGAGCTATGCTGAATGCATCCAAAAAACAGTCTGTGGATGTAATAATGAGCTCATCTCGCTTACTTCCCTACAGCAACATATGACGCAAAACCATTGCTCTCTGTAAAGTATGACTCAAATGACTGAAGAGTCTTAAAAGTCTCAAAATGGCTGCCCTGCATTCCTGTCACAAACCTCCAAACAATTTTAAACACGCTGAGTCTTCCTAAGTCAATTCGATCAAATAATGAGTTTCCCAGCGAGTTTTAGGCGAAGGATATGTTAATAACTTTAGCTTAGGAGTTATTAGAGGTTTAGGAAGCAAAATCGGGAAAGTCCGCGATCGCGGCAAAAATTCAAAATGGCGGCCGTGAAATTGTGTTTCTGACAGAGAGCAGATTTTCGGTTTTAAAATTACTTGCTGTTAGGTTTTGATGAAGGCGAGGGCTTCAGGTTGCTCTCCCAACCTTCATTCACGATCTGCCATCCACTCCGAGTCGTCACTCGGTCTTAGAATTGGGTTTTTCCAAGACTCCTCCGGGAGCTTCACCCGTGCGCTGCCATTACCGCTGGGCGCCAAGCCACGCCCCCGTGAAAGCATTATTCAAAAGCGAACTCTATCGGTTTTATCAATACATGTTCTATATTCTTTTAGCTGCTACATTGCAATATACAGACACCCGTGTCATAACATTAAAGCAAAGCTATGTATTTGTGTGTCCCTACATCTCTGTTCTCTTTTGGAGCATGCAATGGAGAGACCCATGAATTCACCAAGCCACACTGTGGTTGATTGCCGGGTGCTCTGGCATTTGGGGGTCTCTACTTACAAAGTGAGGCCCTGCTTTCAGGGGTCAGCAGGCTCCGTTGTGACCGGAAAGCGTGGACCCCTGCCAGCCCACCTGCGGGTCCTGAAGCGGAGTCACGTTCACTTTCACATTGTACTAATTCTTTGTTTATATTTAATACTCAACACATGCTTGGCGTCTGAGGCTTAAGGACACTAACATGGCATTTAGCATCCCTCCCCAAATTATGAAATGCTCAGAGAGTGACGGAATTGTTAGCTTAATTGTTAATTAAGGCTTAATGCCCACACTTGAAGTTAATAATGACTGTTAATCACGCTGTTGGAGCGTTTTTCTGATTAGATTTGTATGTGCATATTAACATGAATCAATTCCAGTTGAAATGAAAACAGTGAGGGGCAGATTTATAAGCCCCTTGCGCCACTTTTGCGTCATGTTTAACATGGGAAAAGTGACGCACAAGTGGCGCAAGGGGCTTGTAAATCTGCCCCTGAGATGTTTAAAAATGCAAGGTTTCTTTTGGCCTATGACAAAATAGACCTGAACGACTTCTTGCGCACTTTCTTGTAATGATATGCTGTTCTCAAGTCTAGATGGAAGTCTTTGCTGCTTTTAAGGCTCTGCGGGGCAGATTTACAAGCCCCTTGCGTCACTTTTGCGTCACTTTTCCCATGTTAAAAGTGACGCAAAAGTGGCGCAAGGGGCTTGTAAATCTGCCCCGATTCCTGTTTGCACGCTGCTGACAGATCATCAATGAGTCTTTCCATTGTTTATTATATTGCTTTGCCTTCTCCATGACATTAGGTCAGAAAGTTTTTTTATATATTCATATTAGGGGATATTGCTAGTACATGTGGTTTATATGACATTTTATTATACTGTACTGTGGTGTATCAGTGAGAAGATACATCTGCTCATCCAAATTGGACTTTGAAGTTCTTCACTACTTTCAAAGGTGAAACTCATTAGAAGCGACCCCTGAATTTGGGGGGGGGAGGGGACAGCCTCTTTTCTGAGACTCTAGGGATGCTGCCTGATTCTCTGTCGATTTGCTGCACACTCAGGACCCACACTCAGCCCCACGGGGGCAGATTTACAAGCCCCTTGCGTCACTTTTGCGTCACTTTTCCCATGTTAAAAGTGACGCAAAAGTGGCGCAAGGGGCTTGTAAATCTGCCCCCGTGTGTTTTTCTGATTTTGCTCTTTATTGCATCTATTACTAATCCAGAGACCCTTTATGGAAATTACTTTTCTGTGTCTAAAGATTGATTTATTGAAGCGAGCTATATTTTTGACTTCTGTATTGTAATCTAACATTTAATAAAACCTTCAAGGTTTTCCTAAAATTACTGATCTTTAACTCTCTTTTTGAGTCAATCCTTTCTTTTTATTGACTGTGGGGCATATTAGCAAGATCCACGTTAAAATTATCGCCGTTTTAGCGGCAGGAAACTGCCGCTAAAACGGCGATAATGGGCTTGCTAATATGCGTTATAGAATTCCAATAGAAGCCCAGGTTAGATGTCCTGCACATCTAACCTGGGCTTCTATTGGAATTCTATAACGCATATTGGCAAGCCCATTATCGCCGTTTTAGCGGCAGTTTCCTGCCGCTAAAACGGTGATAATTTTAACGTGGGTCTTGCTAATATGCCCCTGAATTTTTGCAATGCTGTTGTAAATGTTGTCTTTAGGGACATATTGCCTCAGCTATTCTTGAGTTCAACACTGTCCCCGACCCTGCAATTTGGATGCCACAATCATGCAGATTGTCCACGTGACGACAACAGCGCACCCACAGTTTTGGTGGCCTGGACGAGGAACATTTGAGATAATATAATAGATGTTTCCCGAGATAATTTTTACCCCCGTCAGTATTCTGTCTGCATTCCCCAACGCCCATAATTTGGATTTTCTTTTCTGTTCCTGAGCGAAAGATTATGAGTATTAGTAGGGTGAAATGAATTGTGAGTGATTATGGCATTCCGATGGTGCATTGTGGGATTTGTAGTTTTTGGTGCAGATTTCTATGGATTCAAGAATTATACTGTGCGTTAGATTTTTGGCTAAACGCTAATGATCTGTGGTTCATTTGGTGATGTTTTGTCATATTTGTAATTTAGAGTGTTGGAATGTGTCATTGTGTTCATTTAAGAGGCTCATTTTGAGTTTGCATCAATTCCTATGTTTATTGTTACTTTACGTAATCAGATTGGTCGTGATCCAAGATCTGGATATTTATTGCTAACCTTGCCTTCAGTGTAATGTGTTTTGTGAGGCATCACATACACATACAGACAGGGATTTGTTTTAATTAATGAAGAACTTTTAGGAATGTTTTCTAGGGATGGGTATAACTTGTGTAATTCTGTGTAGCGTAATCACAGGAAACTACCAATGAATTCCGCGAGATTACGCAGAATTATGCAAGAGTAATTCTGCATTTAGCGCTATTCCTTAGCCCAAATATGCCCCCTCCTGTCTAAAATTGGTGCAAGGACGAATTTTGTGCTAAGAAATAGTTTTAAATACAACAGAACACAAAATGCTAAATGTGCTCCTGCCTTAGTGTGAATTTGTGATTGACAAGTGCCGTGAAAGCACTGGTTCTATTTCTATCGAATTATGAGATTCATTTAATTAGTTTTCTAGTTGTCCTCTTTTACTAGATTGAGCAGTCAAGATTTTTTATTTTTATTTGTGTGTACTATTGTAGAGAAAGGCATTGTGTTGATATCTGTTCATGAAATAGTTGCACAGCATTTGGCTGACTGGCGTTGAAGGTCACCCAGTGATTGGTGAGACATCACTATGAGTTGTACTGTCATTGGTTGGTTGCTGCTGTAGATGGTGCTGTGATTGACCTTTGCCATAGAACACCATGATTGGTTGACTGTCATGTGTTTGTTTGTTTATGGAAGGTGAAAAGGTTCCTCTTGAAGATACTTGTGCCTTTAAATGATGACAGGCGTTGGGTTTCATGGGTGCCCGTGGTCAAAAACTGGCACAAGTTTACATCTGGCTGCGGACATGTAATTTCCTTTAGAAGGTACTTTTAATATTAGGAAGCTTCATAACCTGAGACATGTAATGAATGAGAGTAAGCCGCGACCTCAGGCCTACACGATTCAAGGAATTAAATGAATGGAATCGAGTGGCCATTAAGAAGGAAAGGAAAAGAATGAAGAAGCAGGCTAAAAACACAGTGAGTCAATGGTTAGAATCCAGGTGGTGCAGTCAGAGAAAGGCATGGAGATAAGACACAATGCAAAGTGTGGGTGTATTTCATGCAATAGTTAGTGAGATGGACCAGAAGAAAATCAAACTGAGAATAAATCAGATGACTACAACGCTGAAAAAAAAGAGAGAAAGAGAGAAAGAAAAAACAATACTCATGAGGATTGATTAAATTAATTGATTAAAAAAATTAAAAGATTGAAAATTACCTGACGGAGAACACAGACAAAATGGCCTAACCAGTTCAGAAAGAGACACCAATAATCATACATCAACACATACGTTCAATACCCTGTCACATAACGATTTCCTCAATATTATTATTCCACCCAGACAATCAGGATCCCCATCAGACCCAACACCACCAAGAATCTTTCTCACAAATATATTCTTCACTCCACCTATACAGGAGAGTTAGCCAGATGTCCACTCAACAAGTTTATTCCCACCTGAGCTCAAAACCTACTACATCAGACCTCTCCTCAAAAAGAAAAACCTTGACCCATCTGATCCAGCAAAGTACAGGCCCATATCAAATAGACTATTCTTAGGAAAATATTTTGAGGAAGCAGTGTTTACTCAACTCTCTAACTTTACTGAACATTATAGCTTACTGTCTGACCAACAGACCAGGCAGAGGCACAGAGTCAGCCATCAAATTCATTTGGGATGATCTAAAACTCACAGTGGACAAAAAAAGAGTAGCAGCCTTATTACGTCTGGATTTATCAGCTTCATTTGACACTGTCCACTCCCACATGCTACTGCAAAGACTTCACAATATCAGAATGATTGACAATGCTTTAAACTGAATTGCTTCTTATCTCACAGACAAAGTTTAGTCTACCTACCTTCTTTCACATCACCCCCTCACACGCAACACTGCGGTGTTCCTCAGGGATCCATCATATCCCCTCTATTATTCAATATCTACCTAACCCCTTACCAAATCTGACTAAATCATACAACCTCACCTGTTACAAAAATGCAGATGACACCCAACGCATTTTAAAAACAGATAGCCCCAAAGACTTCTACAATTCAAAACTGGATGACTGCCTTAATGCCATAAACACATGGATGGTGAATAACAACCTAAAGCACAAAACTGCAAAGACAGGGATTATGACATGCAGACAATGGCAAAATTACCAGCCTACCACCATATGGCCTAAGGAGCTTGAAGCCTCTTCAATAACATTAAAAAAAGTTAGAAATCTAGTAGTAACCATGGATTCAGGCCTATCCTTCATCCCTCATGCTAACACCACAAAGAGTGCCCTCCACACAATGAAAATACTACATTCTAACATTTGTAATCGCCAACCTTGACTATGTCTACAGCCTATACCTTGGCGGACCTGCATTCATAATACACAAAATACAACATCCAAAAAGCAGCTGCAAGGCTTGTTCTCCTCCTTCACCCAAAAGAAAACATGACTTCAGTCCTTCATTTGCTTCACTGGCTACCTATACCTAGAAGGGTAAGGATCAAGGCACTGTACATTGCCCACAAAGCATCCCAAGGAAAATGACAGCTATACCTCCAAGTTAAAATCAAGCAATATAAACTAAACAGAACATTGTGCTCCAGGCTTGCACCACTCATAATCATTCCACCTTAGCATAAGAAATCCATACAAGTTGCCAAGCTCTGGAAATCACTACCAGCCAGCAATAGAAGCATCCAGCATACACTTTCAAAGACAGTTGAAAACAGAGCTATTTCCTAGATAACTGCACTACCTGTATCCTAGCAACAGAGCCCAGAAAACAATTGCACCTCAAGCAATTCTCAGCTTACAACCCACAAACTGGAAACAACTCAACCAGAAAATTGCTTTCATTATGCAGGTAAGCAGAAAAGGACTGACCTATGGTCCACCGTTGCATTATATAGTTATGTTCTTCTATATATAACAGTTATGGCCCACAATAATTCAAAAACCATAATACGCAGCAGTCAGCAGCAAATTGTAACTTTTAACTATTAAATTCACATAATGCATATATTGTATTGTATGAGGGTTGTCCATCACCAGCACTGAATATCCTAAACAGTAAACATCACCAAATAAACAGGTATGGAATAATTGAAGAAATCTGCCATACATTACTGGACAATTTTGGAGGACTTTAATATAGACCATTCACTGCAGGTCCCAAGTTCCCAAATACCTATACAATCTGACTACTTCTTTACATCTCACATAGACACTCAGTTATGAGTTGTTAACAAAAAATACCTATTCCAACAGATCTCTTCACTTCTCTCTCCCTCCAATCATGCCAGCTCAGGTCAACAACTATACACAAATCTCAGATTGAACAGGCCAGTGCAATAACAACCCAAGCAGACTATATCATATGAAATGCCATAAAGGACCTGTGGAGCTGTTCAAAGCTAACACTATACTCAAAAGCATAAAACTGCAAGTCTGTCTCTTACCCTTCATCATCCAATACAGTGCTAAGTGCTTCATCCCATTATATGATAACTGCACCTCAGTGGTCATCTCGCATGACATGGAAACAATTCCCACATAGGACCATTACAAAAACAACGTACTTCCAACCACACACCCTACATGGCATAGATTGCTACTCATGTAGACAATCACTTCAGCGCACCACATAGGGGTAGCAAGCACTATTTAAATGCTGCAACACAATACTATACAATATCAATGATTTACTTTATTCTATAAAGGAACTGAGAGACTTGAGAAAGTACAGAGGTGAGTGGGAGAAAAAAGCTAGTTCCAAAAAGAAGAAGGATTGACACTGAAAAGAATCTGATGATGGTCACTAGTGAGCCTGAAATGGAAGTGGCTTTGTCAGAGGTACATGGAGGGAATTATGTGAATTGTTCCTTGGACTTGGGGTTATCTCTATGCTTTTACGACAAACCAAGAGAGGAACCAGATAAGTAGTGCACAAAAGTTGAAAGACTGGTGATTGTTTCGAAGGTGTGTTGGACAGATTTGAATACATTGAGATTATTGTTTCCAAAAATTTGGGGGCTGAATGAAAAGCTTCTGTTGGTTGGTCAACATATGAACCTCAAAAAGAACACCCTAATAATGGTCCAAATCCTCAGGTATTAGAAAAATACAAGGCAGTAATAGAGCATTTGAAACAAGCCGTGCCAGAGAAAGAGGTGAACTGGGCAAAAATCATGAGAGCTACACAAGAGCTGAAAGAGTCATTGCATATACACTATGAGAGAATTATGCAGCTCTGCTGAAAGTGCAAAGGAGTTGTAGAGCCAGGGAAAGAAGGTGTTAGGGGATTCGTATCAGTTTTTGTATTGGGTTTGTGCCCGGAACTTAGCTCACATATTCAGAACAGTTTGATATGCTGGCAGACTAAGAGTATTGATGACATTCTCAAGTACGGCAAACATTGCAGCAATGGTTTCAAGGTCAAGCAGATAAATATTAAGTAGAGGTTGAGGGCTGCACAGACAAAGCAGCTTCAGAGAGGAGGTAAAAACCTGATGATCAATTCAGGTGCAGATTTGTGCCATCTGGGAATTTTGGAGTGAATTTTTATTTGAATTTTGAAATTCAGGGAATGCAAGGAGTTGGTGTGGTGATAAATAACATGTCTACACAGGTTGGGAATGTGAACTTGCAGGGAAGGGGTAGAGGGTTTGTGAATAGTTCTGTAATGAATGCAATTGTCCATATGCTTAAGAAGAGCACTGCTTATCATTTGTGTGGGAAAAGTGGGCATTGGAAGCGCACTGTAGACAGAATCCAAATCAAAATGAATTTGTTCCCCAGATGCAACAGAATGCACATCACATGACACAGTCTGCTCTCCCAGCTCAACAGAATCCGATACAAAATGTCAATCAATCAATCAGGGGAATTGTAAGCGCACTACTCACCCGTGAGGGTCTCAAGGCGCTGGGGGGGAGGGAAGCAGCTCTTTTCAGTCAAAAAGCCAGATCTTGAGTGTCTTCCTGACGATGTTCAGGGAGGGGGCGCTTCTGATGTCGATTGGGAGCTCGTTCCAGGTCTTGGCCGCGATGTAGGAGAAGGTTCTTCACCTGTTCTGGCTCTGTGGATGCTTGGGGTTTCGGTGAGGGCGAGGTTGGTGGATCGGAGGTTTCTCTTGGGTAGGTGGAAGAAGATTCTTTCGTTGAGGTATTGGGGTCCGGTGTTGTGGAGGCATTGTAGGCACGGGTGAGTATCTTGAAAGTAACTCTCTTCTCAACGGGGAGCCAGTGGAGGTTCTGCAGGATTTGGGTGATCTGTTTGTGTCGGGGGATGGCGAGTACGAGTCTGGCTGCGGAGTTCTGTATGGTCTGGAGCTTGCGGAGCAGAGATTTGTTGATACCGGCGTAGAGGGCGTTTCCGTAGTCGAGTCTGCTGGTTATGAGTGCTTGGGTGATGGTCTTTCTTGATTCGGGGGGATCCATTTGAAGGTATTTCGGAGGATGCGGAGGGTGTTGAAGCAGCTGTAGGCGATGGCGTTGACCTGTCAGGTCATGGAGAGGGAGGAGTTGAATACGATGCTGAGGTTCCGGGTGTGGTCAGTGGGGGTGGGAGGGCTGCCGAGGGCGGTGGGCCACCAGGAGTTGTCCCATGCAGAGGGGGAGGGTCCGAGGGCAATGACCTCGGTCTTCTCCGAGTTGAGCTTCAGGCAGCTGCTGCTCATCCAGGATGCGGCGTCCTTCATCCCTTCCTGGAAGTTGAGTCTGGTGGTGATGGGGTCCTTGGTGAGGGAGAGGATGAGCTGGGTTTCGTCGGTATAGGATGCTATGCTGAGTCCGTGCTGTCTGACGATGGTGGCGAGGGGGGCCTTGTAGATGTTGAAGAGCGTGTGGCTGAGCGATACTCCGCAGTTGATTTCCGTGGGTTCGGAGAGGAAGGGTGGTAGTCTGATTCTTTGGGTTCTGCCGGTGAGGAACGAGTGGATCGAGTCGTGGGCGGTTCCTTGTATGCCAGCGTTGTGGAGTCTGGCGGTGAGTGTGTGGTGGGAGACGGTGTTGAATGCTGACGAGAGGTTGAGTTGGATCAGGGCCACGGTGTGTCCTTGGTCAAAGGAGGGTGCGGATGTTGTCTGTGGCGGCGAGTAGCGCGGTCTCGGTGCTGTGGTTGCTGTGGAATCTGGATTGGGAGGAGTCGAGGGTGGAGTTTTCTTCGATGAATTTTGTTAGTTGTGCTTTACGGTCTTCTCAGTGACTTTGGCCGTGAAGGAGAGGAGGGAACTGGGACGGTAGTTCTTGAGATCCGAGGGATCTGCTGTGGGCTTCTTGAGCAGGGGTCTGACTTCTGCGCGTTTCCAGTCATCGGGAAAGATGCCGGTCTTGAAGGTGGCGTTGATGGTGCATCCTAGTTCTGGGGCGATGGCGGTGGCGGCTCTGTGGAAGATGTGCTGTGGGCAGGGGTCCGTGGGGGCCCCTGAGTGGATGCCTTTCATGGTCGAAGTGGTGTCTTTGGTGGTGGTGATTGGGGTCCAGGAGGAGATGGTGGGCTGACTGGCATTGCTGGAGGGGGAAGTGTTTTCAGAGTCAGGTGTATGGTCATT
Organism: Calotriton arnoldi; assembly: GCA_963921515.1. Taxonomy (NCBI): domain Eukaryota; kingdom Metazoa; phylum Chordata; class Amphibia; order Caudata; family Salamandridae; genus Calotriton; species Calotriton arnoldi. The sequence goes on along the minus strand of CAWUFW010001825.1, from coordinate 1,807,744 downwards.
GAAGTTGTCGTAGAGGTCTTTAATTTTCAGGTGAAAGTAGGAGCTGAGCTTGTTGCAGCGGTCCTGGGATGGGGTGATGTCTGTGGTTTTGCTGGGGGCTTGGTGAATTCCTGGATGACATTGAAGAGTTCCTTGGGGTTGCAGGAGTTGGCGAGGACCTTATTTTGGATGAAGGCCCTTTGAGTGGATCTGATGCATTGGTGGTATTCTGTCATGACATTCTTGTAGGTGGTTCGGTCTTCTGATGTTTTGCTGTTTCTCCAGTTCTTCTCGAGACGTCTGCAGGTGCGTCTGGATTCTTGGAGGTCGGCAGTGAACCAGGTGGCCTTCCTGGTGCGTTGTCTGTCGGAGCTGCCTAGGGGTGCGAGCTTGTCTGCGCAGTTGGAGATCCATCTGTAGAGTTCTTGGCTGCGAGGTGGCGTTGGTCGAGGTGGTGGGGGTGTCGTGGTTGAGGGTGGAGTTGAGCTGCTCCTCAGTGATTTGGAGGGCATGGTGCAGGTTTGGGTGGCATGGGTTTGTCGACGTGGAAGTGTAAGCAGTGGTGGTCCGTCCAAGGGGGTTGCATGGTGTGGCTGAAATGGATGTTGTTACCTCCTGCGAAGATGTGCAGAATCAAAGGCATTTCTATACGAATATGCCTATAGCTCAAGTGCTGTAGCAAATCATGGTAAATAAAATGCCACAGAATTTAGGTTTTCAATAAAGCCCATTGAATTTGAATAGTGATTTTACCCAGTTCACATGGAATGTGTCAAATTTGCATTAACGGTGCCTGAGGGTAGGAGGATTGCATGCTTGGTGCAGTCCTTGAGGTATACCCGAGGGGCCCTAATGTAGATGCTGAGGAGACTGGGCACCCCATACAATTTTTGGATCAATGCTTGTGCTACACGCTACACTGTTCGTTCCATGGAGGTCCCAAATCCAGCCCTCTCTGGAAAAGAAGTCCAAATTGTAGGAATTAGTAATGAGCAGATAACAAATCAGGCTTCAGCAAATGTCCCTGTTAACATAGGGTCTATAGAAAATTACCACCACTTCATATTGTATGATTTGAGTACTTCTAATTTATTTGGTGGGCATTTGCTCTACAAGGTCAATTGCATGATTTACTTTACACCAGATTGTCTTGCATTTCAGGTTCAAGACAAAGATTCAGTATATAAAATTAAATCACAAAGTCAAGAGTTCTGTTGTTTCCAATTCTTAGAAAATATGACCTGCCTCTTGATTTAAGACATAAAGTGAAATAAATGGTATAGGATTTCACATGTATAAAGATTAGATTATTAAAGAATGCAAAGCTACTAAAAATCATAGCTAAACCAGATGCAGTGTACCCCAGGACTCAACAATATAAACAATATAAACTTTCATGAAGATCAGAGGAAGGAATGAGGCTCAGCATAGAGAAAATGTTAGTACAGGGGATCCTACCATAGGTTCTTGGTAGTTCTTGCAACTCTACGGTGATGGTCAATAAAAAACTGAGCATTAAATGGAGGGTTGCCAAAGATCTTCGGTATATAAATAAAATTGTAGCTCCATGTTGTCCAGTGAAATCAAAACCTGTAGCGATTTTGCGTCAGATTCCGGTGAATGCAGATTTCATTGATTGACAAATGTTCTACTCTATTCCGCTACATGCGGATAGCCAATATCTTTTCACATTTTGGTTTCAAAATAAAGTCATTGTTTGTGTGTTGAATCCCACAGGGGTGTACAGAAAGTCTTCACTCTTTATTCAGATTGTAAAGAAAGATTTGGAAAGTTTGCAGCTGCCCTGTAACTCAGTGCTGGTCTAATATATCGATGACCTATTAATTGCTTCAAAGACAAAAGAAGTTTGCAAGTTGGATACAATTGCACTCTTGAGCCATCTTGCTAACAATAGGCATAAGGTCTCATCTACAAAGATGCAGTATTGCTAAAGAGAAGTAATTTACCTTGGTCAGCATAAAGTGGCAAACAAACACAATTCTGCAATCCTGAACATGAATCTTCCGATTACCCAGAGGAAAGTTAGGGTGCATCTGGGAATGATTGGCTACTGTTGTCAATGGATTCCAAACTTTTCCCTGATTGCAAAGCCTTTAGTAAGGCTTACTCACAGCAACATAGTGGATCCTGTGCCAGTTGATGACAAATGCATGCGTGCCTTCCTAGAATTCAGACACAAACTCTGCAGTGCATCAGCTCTAGGAATACCTAATTATGACAACGAGTTTCAACTGTGCTGCCACAAAAGAGAAGGGTGTGATTTATCTGTCCTTATTCAAAAACATGGTGAGATAAAGTGGCCTGTTGCTTACTTCCCTGCTGCTTTCATTCCAGTAGCCACAGCTGTTCCTGGGTGTATGGATTCAGTAGCAGCTGTTTGCTTGCAATTGACCAAAGTCAGGGAATCATAATGGGTTTTTCTCTGATTGTGTTTGTTTCTTTAAATCCTGAAACACGGCTGTCAATTTCATACAATGATGAAGATTATGAAGACCCCAATTAGTATTGCATTGATGTAGCAGAGTTGTGTACCAAACCAGGACCAGACATTAAACGTATTCCTCTTGAAATGGTTGTTCTGACTTTGTTTCTTGATGGTTCTTATCCGAGAGACCATCAAGGAATACTGAGAGCAGCTTACACAATCTGTTCAATTTCTGAAATTGTTGAAGCATCGTGCTTATGTAATGTAACTTCAGCACAAGAGCATGTGGTCTGGCTAATGAATTGAGTGTGACAATTTATGCAGACAGCCATTATGGATTTGGAGTGGTACATAACTTTGGGCAATAATGGACGCAAAGGTTACCTTCTCCTATCTGTACCATTACCTACTTATGGAGTTGTTAGAAGCTATTCAGCATTATAAAGAGATATCTGTTTTAAAGTGCATTGCTCATAAGTCTGGTGATGGCATGGCCACTATGGTCAATCTCTATATTGATGAGTTTACTAGGAATTGTGCCCTAGAAATTGTGACAAACAAATAAAAAAAAGAGCAAGAACAAGAACAATGAAAAACCGAGACAGAAATTAATGCTTTTAATAATCTGAATTGTTTTGTTAATTCCAGTACAAGCAACTCTGAGTGAACTTAAAGACCTTCTGGAGGGAGAACCAGAGGATGAAAAGAAGAGGTGGGAGATACCTGGTTGTAAGAAAGACTACAGGGTCCTGTGGGTAACTCCAGATCACCAATATGTTCTTCCAGATTCAACGTTATGAAGTATGGACAGACAAATACATGCACAGACACATGTAGAGAGAGAGAGTATGATAAGGATATTTAAGAAGTATTGGTACCATACAACATTTTGAACTGTTGCAGAAGACTTATGTCAAAGGTACTTTACTTGCCAGACAATTAATCAGGGAAAGCAGACACTAGTAACTATGAGTCACACAGGTAAAGCAGAGTAACTATTCACTAGACTTCAAGCAGACTTTACAGAAATACCTATGTATAATGGGCTCAAGTATATGTTGGATATATTCTGTCTATTTTCTCAGTGGGCCAAAGGCTATCCAATGCAGAGAAGCGAAAATTGACTGTAGCCAAACTACGATTAAGAAAATTGATTCCCAGTCTTGGCATGCTTGCTTCTATTGAGTCAGACAATGGAACCCACTTTAAAAGCAAGATTTTGAAATTATTATGCGCAGCTTGACAAATTGAGCAAATATTTCACTGCAGTTACTGACTTGAAACATCTGGTGTGGTCGAGAGAATGAATAGATCTATTAAGTCCAAATGTGCATGAATGTGTGCCTCGACAACCTTCAACTGGCCTGACACACTTCCACTCGTACTGATGAGTATTAAAAGTACTAAAAATAAAAAGGCAGGTGATGACATTGTATTGGATTACTGTAAAGGTCTGGCTGATGTGATGAAATCTGACTCTCATCAGGTGAATTTGGCAACACCACCAGAGAAAGAAGTCCAGTACTACACACTGCAACCTGGTGACTGGGCACTAATGACGAAGCACATTTGCAAGAATTGTCTTGAGCAGTGGTGTAAAGGGCCTCATTAGGTGATCCTTGTGACTAACACTGCTGTGAAGTGTTCTGGAATCACGGAGTGGGTCCATGCAACTCACATGAAGAGAGTGAAAACAGCAGATGAAGATGTGGTGACCACAACCACTGATTCACAGTGTCAAGCTTGAGTTTGCTGCATGGGTCCAGAGGAGGAGAACAAGAACCTGCTTCAGATGTTTCTGAGGGGGTGAAGAAAACAGAATTGAGAATCAAGAACAAGAGACCTTTCAAAGTCATGAGAACAAGAAGAAATTGTGGCTGAAACTCCAGCTCATGAGAAAGTGAAGCTGAAAATTAAATTTTCAAGAAACGCCAAAAGACAGCAGTTCACTGTGAGCCAAGCTGCTGATGCAGTGGAAAGCACAAGTTCAGATATGAATGAAGAAGATCCAGGCAGTCACAAGAGATTCAGAAAATTAGAGTGTTCATCAGGGAGAGAAGTTGATAAGAAGTAAAAGATTACATTGGGAAATTCAGAGACCAGAAACCAATTGGAAAAGACCCAGAAACAATTGAGGTTGATTCTGAAGAAAGTGAAAGTGAATCACCTGTACCCAAACAAGAGAGAGAGAGAGTGCCAAACAGAAAGTACACATCTCCTGAGTGCTTCTATTTACCATCAGTTTCTGCAGATGAAGAATCAGATGCGGAATTCTATGATTTTGCAAATTACTGCCAGTTCAGTTGAATTTAATAAAAAGGTCTGATGACATTTTGAATACACAAGAAGAACTGCATTGAACTTATTTTATTTCTTTATACCTTAGGTATCCAGACAAAGATAGTAGGATGTCTTGAATTCTATTAACTGAGTCAAAGAACTGAAAGACAAAAAAAGAAAACAGGTACTGATGTTGTACCATTTTAAAAGTTTGGGTTCCTTGTCTCATTTTTGTTTTTTACTTATACTTGAATTTCTTAGAAGAATATGTAGAAATTATGAAAGTTAGAAATTGTTTCCTTTGCACATATTTGCCTTCTTCAGTTAAAGAGGGTGCAACCTATTTGCAATTGCAATTCTCCTATGGTCTTTCTTGTAATGTTTTTGTTAGTATATTTTACCAATAGTTTTTATTGATATATCTTTTGGACTTGAACTACTCAATGAAAGAACTACCTGCATCTGAAGACTCTGGGAAGTGAGTAACATATCTAAACATTTGGAACACAGCCTAACTTGAAACCTAACATAACTAAAAATTGGTTTGTTTGTAGTTTGAATGAAAGAGAGAAAGTTATCAAGGATTATAATGAAATATGGGTACAAATTCTGAGATATTGGGAAGAGGCGAGTGAGGTTAGGACACAGATTAAGGCTGAAGAGAAATTTAGGAATTCAAATATGCATCCAAGACTGAAATTGGAGCATAAGAGGAAAGGAGTGTTATATAAGGTGTGTTAGAAATCTCAAAACACTATTTAGTGGAATTTGTTTTGAGAAAGGGAGTGGGAAATGAGTTATGATGTTGATTACGAGTTGTGATTGGTGAAGAGCCAATATTTTGAGGAATGTCTTATGTTTGTGGTAAGATGGTGTATTTTAACTTGCCCCTTACTTGGGTAGGGAGTTGATATCTTGCGCTGGTACTCACTAGGGTTTACCATGCGAGTGAAATAAACAATGCTGTTGGTTTGAAAAGAGTGATGCATAGATTTGGACAAATTTTGTTGGCTGTGTTAGGTACTATGATTCCATCTATCGGTCTGGCTTTAAATGATGTGAAGATTGGAAGGTTGCTGATGCTTGTGGATCGCCTGGCTTCTAATACCTCTGGTGCACTAACTAAAATAAATGAAGAGTTAGTGGGTATGCATGCTATGTTTAAACAAAACCACCTTGAAGTAGAGATACTTATCACGAAGGAGGGCAGAGTCTGCCTTGTGTTGAAAGTACAACAGTGCAGTACCTTCATCCCTGATTTCAGTAACCTTATTAATGTTTATGCAAAAATTTAAATAGCATTTCTCATGAAGCAAAAGCTCTTGAGTGTAGTTTGTGGGAAACAGTTGTTTCCTACTTAATTGAAATTGAAAAAGGATTCATAAAGTTTAGAGAGTGGTTTGACAGTATTAGCGTGCATAGCACTCTTTTTGAACCCTAATAATTATTGTGGTAATGTGTGCAATTATTTGTATTCTCTTGATTAAATTCTTTAAGTAATCTTTTCATAAGCAGGACTAGATTTCGGGTGTAAGAGAAGGTGCCAACGAAGTCTAAGAGGAAACAGGACCTGATCAAGCTAAAGGACATCAAAGCACAAGTTTATAATATTAAAATGGAAGAATTGGGATGCAAGAGACAGAAAGTGATGCATAATATATTACAAATGTACTAGTGGGATTTTGTTTCTGATTGTAATCATCAAACAGGGGATTCTGTTGAAACAATTTTCTGATTTGAACTGTATGTTCAAATAAACATGAATCAATTGCAATTGAAACAGGAAAAATCTGAGATGTTTAGAAGTGCATTTTATTCTGACCTAATCTTAACTATATGCGTCTCGTCTCCATCTTGATAATTGTTGCTCCAGTGCTGGGCCGACCCTTGTACCATTGGATGTCCAATGAATCTTTTTGTGTGAATGAGAGGTGATGGGAGTTAGCACTTGGTCAAACACATATAATTAGCAGTGTAACCCATTTGACTACACAATAAGGACCAGGAATCAGTAAATAAGTTAAGAAGTTTTATTACAAATTAGGAGTCAGGTTAATGTAAATCAATCTCAATACCATGCTGTAAAGGTACAGAATAAAACTGGATAACCAAACCCCCTGAAGAAGCTCAGGCGCTTCAATATAAGACAAACAAGAAGTTCAGTCACAGCAATACAAAGTATTAACAGCAGTATCTGATGCGCAGAGAAGAGTCTTCAATCTTCTGTCTTAAACATGAGTAAACATCTGATTTAGGGTCTTAAACTAATGAGGATGGTTAAGTCTAAAAGAATATCAAAAAGTTGAGAAAAAAGAAAAATGTGGGGAATTATGCGTGAAGGTGTTAGCATTTCAGAAGCTTGGTCAAGAGTCTTCTAAGGATAGGGAAATAAGTGTTTGCCTAAGTCACACTTCAGCAAAGAATCAAAGGGGGGATGCCTCTCAATGTCCAAGGAAAAAGTGGCCAACCTCAATCTGTGCGAACACTAGTTAAGACCACAACAATTGTTTGGATAACACCCATTGATCACACCACCAGGGGCTCCACTGCCCTTTCCATTCTCAAGTTGTGATCATTAACAGTAGCAAACTGTCCCAGGGCAGCCCTGAGAGCAACATCGTTCTTGGGTACCTGTGATAATTTGATATATTACTGCAGTTAGAGCTCTGGCTCTCCATGTTACTTGGTCAAGGTCTTCTTCTCAGGCCCTGACAAACCATGTCAACATACCTGCATGGAAACACAAGCAGAAATGCAAAATAGTACTTTATGCAGAAAGAATATGGGCCTAGTCATGGTAACGTATTAACTCAATGGTGCACATTTAATATGTGTGTACACATACAACATACAAATGAATAAGAAATGTCAGTACATGAGATTCAGAATTGGATTCATGTTACATTTTAGTAAATGTGAAACAACTTTGAATGCACAATAAAAGTGTGACTAAGAACTACATTATGAATCCCAATGTGAAAAAAACATGAGTCCATATGTTTACATAAATCTTTCTAGTTTCTAAGTTAAATACGAGTTAATAGTGTGAGGATGGTTTTATCCAATCTCTAAAGCCTATATTTCATTTAATAAAGTTGAGGCGCACAGTGTATATGATACCAAACTTAACAGTGAATGCTCTCCAGTACTAAATTTAAGTGCAACATTTAATATTAATAACGTTAGGACACATGAGTATGTAGTCCTAAGTGCACATATATATGCATATTTGTGATGTGTAAGGGTGGAGGCAGAATTTCGCTGCTCCATCATCATCTTGTGTTTATTTTCTCATTCTAACAATACATGCAGCAAAATGTATACTTTTTGTTTTGTAATGCAATGCTGTTCTTGAAGAAGTCTGGGAGGAAGCCTTTGCTACTTTCAAATTTCTCCCTTTCCACGCTGTAGACAGAACATCCATGAGTCTTTCCTTTGTTTATTGTAACACATTTGCTTTGCCAAATCTGTTGACATTAGGTCAGAAAGAATTCTATATATTCATATTAGGGGATAGTGTTAGTACAGTGGGTTAATGTGACATTTTATAATACTGCACTGTGATTTGTCAATGAAAAGATACATTTGCTCATCTGATACTGATTATGCAGTTCTCCATTACTTTCTGAGTGAAATTGAATATATAAAGCCTTTGAATTTGGGGCTGAGCCAGACTCTTTTCCGAGCATCTAGGGATGCTGCCCGATTTTCTGTTGATTTGCTGCACACTCTGGACTTTCAGATTTTGCGTTTTTCTGGCAAGTATTAACAATGTGGAAGCCTTTATGGCTATTGAGTCTCTATGTCTTATTATTGATTTATTGAACTGAGATATATTTTTGCCTTCTGTATTGTATTATAATATTTTGATAATCGTTCATGTTTTTCCTAAAATTTGATTTGAAACTCCCTTTTTGAGTCAGTACTTTCGTTCTTATTGACTGGGCCCGATTCACAAAAGTAATCTGAGACAAAATCCTAACTTTACGACTTTCGGTATTCACAAATGGCATTTAGGAGTAGCAAAGTTAGTATTCCTAACTTTACTACTCCTAAACTGAGAAAAATCTTAACTTTACGACTTTCGGTATTCACAAAAGGCATTTAGGTGTAGTAAAGTTAGGAGTCCTAACTTTACTACTCCTAAATGGCTTTTGTGAATACCGAAAATCGTAAAGTTAGAATTCTTCTCAGTTTAGGAGTAGCAAAGTTAGGAATCCTAACTTTACTACTCCTAAATGCCTTTTGTGGATACCGAAAGTCGTAAAATTAGGATTTTGTCTCAGTTTAGGAGTAGTAAAGTTAGGAATCCTAACTTTGCTACTCCTAAATGCCTTTTGTGAATACCGAAAGTCGTAAAGTTAGGATTTTGTCTCAGATTACTTTTGTGAATCGGGCCCTGTATTTTTGCAATGCTGTTTTAAATGTTGTATATATGGACACATTGCCTCTTCTATTCTTGATGACACAGTCCCTGACCCCACAGTTTGGGTGCCACTATCATGCAGATTAGGTATGTGATGGCGTGGAATACGACTTTCTTGTACCAGGTGAGTCTCTTCCCCCCGCCCACTGCCCGACCGTTCCTGAGTCAGCTGGTTTTGTGTCCTCCGGAGGGGCCCCCCGGGTGCGACTACTGTGTGCTCAGGGGTGGGCTCAAACCTCTGACTGCATATGTGCTACGGCTGGAAACTGTGGCATGCAGGTACTCTACTAAGACTTGTTTACTTTGCTAATTTGATGACCGTCTTAATAGTACCAGGGACAACGGAGACACCTTCATTGCTTGGGCAGTAGAAACGTTGCTGTGTGCCCGTGATGTTGTTCCACTCTGGTGATTGAGGAGATGTACTTTGGAGGGATCCCCTGGTGCCTTGCTGCGCTGCCCTGAGCATGGCCTCAGCACTCCCATTGGGTCCGGTGCGCGCCGACTCTTTTTGGGGTCCCGGCCTGTCCTGGCGTTGCCCTGGGCCTGAGGCGCTGAGGCTGGCCCGGCCTCTCGGACTCCGCTGCAGCCCTTGAATTCGACAACGTTCTGCGAGGTGGAGACTCACCCTTTCTGCTTTTAAATGACCAACTCCGATACCATAGTTCCCCAACGTCCTGTGAGGGGGAGAATCACCCTTCCTGCTGTTTAGTGACCCATTTTCGATCCTATACTGCCCCACCCTAGCCAGCATGGCAGGACCTGGCCTGACCGCTACTGGGGAAAACTATTATACTCTTGTGTATCCTCCCAACCTCTCCAAAACCGCTGCGAAATCTCTCAAGCACTCCACCCTGAAATCTCACCCTGAGACCTTGATCTCTGATCTACGATACAGCGCTGACAAGGGCACAGTCATTATTGACCTAATTTTCTACTCCAGAAGAAAATCCTCATGGGGCAAAACCATTGCGCACCTCCTCAATGTACACGGAACCAGGAACATACCGTACAGGACCAAGCTCACAATAGCGCCCTCCGCAATCCTGCGAGCTGCCCTCACCATCACCCTTTACAAAAACGGCATCGTCTGGATCCAAGCTACAACCAAAAACCTCAATATATTTGCGGACCTTTTTACCCTCCTCAAAAACCATGTGCATGACACCTGCAGGGTAACAAACACCCGCCCCGACGACCCCCCGACTAGCTTGCCCAGCCACCCACAAACCACCCCCCTAAGGGCTCACAACTCAGATCAACCTAACCCCTCTATCATGCCACCTGGGCTTACCAACAGAATCGTTCCCAGACCTATGGTCTCCTCCCCGCCAGCTCCTCCCTCTGACTTTGAGACTGAAACTCTTCCATTGGCCTACGACACAAGTCGACCCAGCCCCTCTACCCTACCACCAATGCATGCCAATAGAACCGCTACCAAACCACTGTCCCCCTGCCTTCAAGCGCCTCCCTCTTATATGGATATCGAAACTCTGCACTACAGAGCAGCCAAATTAACGCAGAACATCCATAACTCCATTCTGGATCTAAAGAACCTCCTTCACCTCACTGAACTCTCCTTCTCTAAGTTCAAGCCTCCGTGGAACCCCACCCCCCTCCTTATCACAGAGCCCCCCAATCACCCACTACCGCTATCCTTGAGACACCTTCGCCCTCGCAAGCAACCATGCCACCTCTCGGAGGAGGAAAGTCTAGCTCTCCTCCTCTCCTACAACTCTACCCTTGTCACCCCTAGTCCGCTAGACCTTACTGAAGAGGAAATTCTAGCCATCCTCCTTTCCTACAACTCTGCCCCAGTAACCCCTAGTCCATTAGACTCGAATGTCGAACATGCCATCCGCACGGTCACAATCAACCCCAACAGATCAGCTACCCTCCGCAACAGAAGTGTGGTTGATAGCAACCTAGCGCCAGTACCCCTGTCCGCCCCATCGCACGACACTCTCTCCGACCCCCCTTTGTCTGGCCTCCTAATTAACTGCCGCTCAGCAGTTAAGCATGCCGCCGATATCGCAGATCTCATACTGAGCCAAAACCTTGACTTAGCAATCCTGACCGAATCGTGGCTCAACGAATCCTCATCTCCATGCCTGGACCTCCTAGTCCCTCCCAACTACAACATTGCAAGGCTGGATAGGCAATCTAGCAAAAAAAAATTGCCTGCATTTATCGCTCTAACCTCCTTGTCACGGAACTCCTGGCAGATACCACAGACTCCTGTGAATACCTCGTACTTTGCATATGCAGCAACACCACCCAACTGTGCAATCTGCACATCTTTTACCACCCCCCAGGCATGAATGACGCCTTTACTGACCTCCTCATGGAAATAATCACAGCCAAGGTTTCCTCCAACTCTAAAGACATTTTCCTTGGTGACTTCAACCTGCACTGGAACGACCCCAAGGATCCTCATGTCAACACCATCAAAGATTTCCTGGCCGACCAAGCCCTAACCCAAGCCTGCTCACTCCCTACACACTCGAAAGGCGCCACTCTAGACTGGATCATCGCTAAGGAATCAACAGTCAAGCTTATCGCTATAGACCCTTGTGACTGGTCTGACCACCACGCTATCACTTTCCTATTACCTGGCACCCACAAGACAAGGGCACTGCAACAGGTGATTCCTAAACGCTGGGTTAGAGACACCAAGAACCTTGATCCCAGGGAACTGGCAGCTCGCTGCAAGTCTGACCTCCCCCCCTCCATATCACAACGGTCAGTGACCTCAATGATTATTACTCTGCGACTATAACTAACATTCTTGATGACCTTGCCCTGCTAAAACTAAAAAGAACCCAAATCAAAGACAGAAACCTCTGATTCAATGGGTCCCTCAACAGCGAGAGGAGATCCCTCCGGCAGTCAGAAAGAATCTGGAGACAGCACCCCTCAGCCGCACATTTAAAACTTCTCCGCCAGGCCAGAAATTCCTACAACAGGAACATCCTCAGCTCAAAAAAAGAATTCTTCAGATCTGAACTGGGGAACGCCAAGAACAGACCCCGTAAACTCTTTGAATTGGTCAAACACCAATCTAACAAACTGGCCAAAACATCGAAAGAAACCCCCAAGTCACTAATATCATCTGAGGAATTCTCCTCCTTTTTCTCTGACAAAATCACAGCCTTAGGAAACGAACTTAGATCCGCTACTTACTCTCAACACCTTCCAGATCTGCCTCCTCCCTCCACGCCGCCTCCACAGGCTTCACCCAAAAACCAAGCGCACTGGACCGACTTCAAAATCTATGACGAACACTCCGTCTCAAAAATCCTATCCACCTTAAACCCGAACAACCACTTTAATGACCCACTCCCCTCTAACTGCCTAGCTGCCGCCGCCCAATCCATCATTCCTAGCTGGACTGCAATAATTAACGCCTCCCTTCTTCAGGGATCGATACCCGACTCTCTGAAAGCCGGCCAAGTCCTCCCCATTTTAAAAAAAAACGTTGCTTGATCCTGCCTCCCCTGACAACTTTAGACCTATTTCTAACATCCCACTCTTAGCTAAAGTTCTGGAGAAGTGTGTGCAACAGCAACTGAGCCAACACATCACCAACTTCCACCTACTAGATGACTTCCAATCCGGTTTTAGGCCTGGGCACAGCACGGAAACCACCATTCTCCACATCGTGGATGATGCCCTCCAAGCCCTTGACCAAGGCAAAACCAGTCTCCTAATCCTCCTAGATCTATCCTCGGCCTACGACACGGTCAGCCATGAAAAACTACTCGAACGCCTCAAACTCAGGATGGGAATGGATGGCTTTGTTCTTGAATGGTTTAGGTCCTTCCTCCACAACCGGTCACAGAGATTCCTAATTAACGGTAACCTGTCTGCTCCCTCTCCGGTCATGGTTGGAGTCCCCCAAGGATCAACCCTGTCCCCCACCCTCTTCAACCTTTACCTCGAACCGCTTGCCGAAGTACTACACACCGTGAATATCTCATACCACATGTACGCTGGCGAATCCCAGATCTACATCAAGATCTCCTCTCTCGAGGAGATTCTTTCCCTGAATGAAGCCTTGAAATTAACTGTCGAATGGCTCTCCTCCAATCAGCTCAAACTCAACGCAAAGAAGACAGAATTTCTACTAATTTCCCCACCCAAAACCAACCCTGAGACTCAGGTATGGATTAAGGCCATCTCAGCCTTAAACTGCCCTCCGACCATCGTGGATTCGGCCAAATCCCTTGGAATAACACTGGACTGCAACTTGAACATGCGGGACCACATTAACTCGATGGCCAAATCAGCCAGATTCCACCTGAGCTACCTAAGGAAACTGAAACCCTTCCTTGATACTCCCGACTTAAAAATGGCAGTCCAGGAACTAGTCATCTCTAGACTGGAATATGGCTGCTCTACCCACTCGGGTTTACCCAAGATCTCCCTGGCACCTTTAAAAGCCTGCCTCAACGGGCCGCCAGACTACTAACAGGCTCAAGGAAATTCGACCACATTTCACCACATCTGAAAGCTCTGAACTGGCTTCCTCTACAGGCTAGAATCCAACTCAAATTGGCATGTATCACACACAAGGCATTATACTCAAACTCCCCTGCATATCTTGCCAGGAAACTCGTGATATCAGGACGAACCACAAACTCCCGGTCCACCAGAGACCTCTTGCTCCAACCTGCACGTTTTCGGAAAAAGAAAACTTACAATCGGGCCTTCTCTGGGGCCGCACCAAGAATATGGAACTCACTCCCGCCCGCCATTAGAAGAATCCCTTCTCTGGCTCGCTTCAAAAAGGATGCCAAAACCTTCCTAATGGGCAAATTCCTCGCCTAACTTTTGCCTTCTAATCACCCAGAGACCTTGCTCTACTTCCGTCTAATGCATCCCCTGGAGTACCCAGACACTATCCACCCGGCACCTCCGGGCATCCCACCATGGACCCGGTGACCTTCGTTTCTCGTAAAATGTAATTGTAAAATGTACTTACTTGTCCTTTTTTATCACTTATGTATCCAGCCCCCCCCTCCAAGTCTTTTGTATACTACTGCTGATTCCTGTAAAGCGCTCTTATACCCTAACGAATCAAGTTCGCGCTCTATAAAACTCAAAAATAAATAAATAAAATAAATGTGATAGTACCAGCATGCTCACAAAGCTCACTGGCAAGCTTCCATAATGATGGAAGGATAATTATTGTTGCTCTGCAGGTAGGGCAATAATCCTATTAGCAACTCCTCCACTCAAGAAGTGATGCTAGATCCCTGTGGTCAAGGAACAAACAGCTTTTTTGTGCAGTTGAAGAAGCACAGCTGCTGATCTCTTTGGCCAGAAGCTGCTTGCCTTGCTATGTAGCGCCAGACACTCCCATTATTTTTCTAAGTGGGAGTTTAAGTCTAAATTCTAGGTTGAAAAAAAATCCATACACAGCACTCCGTTTATATTTTACATTGCTTTTTTTAGGGCTTACAATTCTACCAAGTGAAGGAAGGAGATAGGCCATCACTATGTGGTGGAGAAAGTAGCTACTCATCAAAGAGAGGCAGAGGTATATTGCTGCAGAGGTACGTATGAGCCCATCATCCTGTCCCATCAGATTAAAGAAAGTAAGTCTGCATGTGATGGAATTCAAAACAAAATAGCTGGGTAGGGCATGCCAGAGGGGTAAGAAGATGGCTTCCATTGATTGCTCCCTATGTGGGGCAATACCAGTAGTTCTAGGCTGCAAAGGGAGCATTCTGATTGGCTGTTCAGCTCCCAACATTCCATCCATGGCACTGAAGCTGCAGCGGCTGCCTCCGGTACGTCTTTCACACACAGCCTAGGATAACTGAAGACGGGTATCCTCAAGTGCCTCACATGTGGTCCTGCAGTAGTTGGGGGGTTCCCGAAGCTCTTCGGATACCTGATAGGTTCCTCAGATTCTTTTCCACGGATGAGGGTGGTGCAATGCTCCTAGTCCTCAGTCGTGGCTTGGGGCCACTTGAGTCACCAGAGTGGCCTCCTTCCTCTGTCGAAGGTCTTGACTAGACAACACTTTTTGCTTTGTCCCGGTGGCCCCCACTGGCATACAGGGTCACAGTTCCTCCTCTGCGTATGGGTTACATCCTGACTGGTGCTACAGCAAACTTCGTGGTGGCTCCACCAGACATATGGGGTCACCAACTTAATACCGCACACAGGCTATTACCCGATCGGCATAGCAGCCATCTTCATGGTGGCCCCACCTGGCATACAGGATCACAGGCTTGGTACTGCACACAGGCAATGACCTGTTCAGTGAGGCAATGGTCATGGCTTACTTCACTGCCTTTACTCCTGTACCATACTTTTCCCTGAAAACGAGCAATGACCTGATCCGTGCAGCAGCCGTCTCCTCACGCCTCACTACAGGGATACACTCACCAGGATCCCTCCTCCTCCAAGGCTCTCCTCTCCCTCATGGGACACACTGGTCTTGACAAGCAGGCAGGCGCTGGTGCTCCAGGCTCCAAGGGCCGGTGGTTTTTGACTCTCTTTGTGATGTCCTCTCACCCAGCTTGGAGACTAGCAGGTCTTGGACCCCAGTCCTGGTCACAGGAGAAAGTCTTGCAGAGCCTCTCCTCCTTGCACAGCCCAAATGGCTGCTTGGCAGTTGACAATTTTTGGGGTCTCAAGCTTCCCTTTTTATAGTCAATTTCCAGACATCAAATGTGATTAAGAATCTGAGTTTTGAAGTTTATGTTGGGGGGTCTGATTCCTTTTGAAGATCCCTTTCCTTTGTTCTCCTTTCCTCCTGAAAGGAGTCTATCATAGCAGGAGCGACTTCAAATCTGACAGCACCACAACACAGTCCATGGGAGTGACTAGAGGTCAACACCTTGATGTCAGCCACAGTGATATGTGTAGCAAAACGGTACACTAGGGCCTCAGCCCAACTCTTTATTATTCTCTTACTAGCTCCATCTCCTTCCTGGGATGTGTCCAGCCCCTTCCCAGTGACCATTCTTTAAATCAAAGAGCAGCTTTTGAAGGTACCAAGAGCCTTGCTCTCCCTTCCTCCAGTGTGTCTCACCCAGCTTACAGGAATGCAGCAACAAACAAATCTGTCTGGGGGGATAACTCTACCTCCTCTCCTCATGTTCATCCAGTCAGCTCTGGGTCTTCAAATATGGAACCCAGAGTCTTCAATGTATTGTGCCCCTCACAGGCACACATATACTCAGCCCATTCATATAATATACACACACTGCATAGAACTGCATTATCCATCTATGGTAACATTCAAAGGCACACATACACCCAGCACATATATACCACATACTTACTGCGCAGCACTACACACAAACCCGATGTAGGACAAGGGTGAGTTAAGTACAAAGCAGAAGCACTTTAAATGAGTGATTCTGTAGGCCTTACTCCAGTGACACATGTATAAAGTACTGGTTCACTCCTACTGGTCACTACATGGTGTGCTGCCACCACCACACTCATGCTGCTAACTCCTGGCAAAGGAAGCCTTTCACCACTTTGAGGGTAGGGATTTGGGTGCCTCTCCCATTCCAAAATGACTGTAATCCGTGAGACAGGCCTATGTCATGGCACTTACACAAGATTTGTGTTTGCCCATGTCATCAAAAATCAGAATTAGGGTTCCAGACATCATTACAGTGGGGGCACTCAGGGCAGGGGACATGTCCATCACCTTGCGAAGGACTAATCCTTCCCATTATATGGTGTTCTCACCATGCATCAGTTGATTATGATAAATCGAATAAATCGATATTAGGGTGATTGTAAGCTATGCATTTTTAAATGTACCCAAGAGGGGGATGGTTTCCTACCAAGACCAGACAGTAATGAATTGTGACCCATAGCCAGTTCAAAGTAACATGCATTCATGGATTTCACCACTTTCATTTACACAGAATGAACTGAAAGGTAAAGATTTGGTACAAAAAACAGATTTTCCAAACATTTCAGGGATTGGACATTCTGCAATTTGTTGGGAACAGCAGAATCACATCACATAGCATTTCAATTCTTCTACCAATAAAAACAGTACCGCACATGGACCGGTGATCATATGATAATGGATAGGAATAGGCCTAAACTGTGACAGTGTGAAGTCATATGTGAAGTATATATATATATAAATAAATATATATATATATATATATATATATATATATATATATATATATATATATATATATATATATATATATATATATATATCCAATCGCCTGTGCTCCTTCCAAACTGCCTACTGGGTGCTCAAGAAAGCCAAAGAGAGGGCAGACGGGGTAGATAGAGCCCAGACTATTCCTGAAACTGACATAGAGCCCACAGACACAATAGATGACAACATGAGAATGATCATGACGTACGATTCAGACTCCAGAGAAATCAAATGCATTCTAGCTAGGAATTGGGATATTCTGAAATGTGACAACATCATTGGTGACACTATTTCTGAGAGACCCAGTATAACGTATAGAAGAGGTACAAACGTTAGGGACATGTTGGTGCACAGCAATATTACCATCTATCCCAAAAGATATGAACATGGTCTCAGTGGTTTCTTTCCCTGCGGCCACTGTAAGGCTTGCAAGAACAGCAAATTTCGGAACCAGGTAACATACAATGGTGTCAATAAAGATATATCTCAGTTTCTCACCTGCAGTTCTAAGTTCGTCATATACGCCATTGAATGCCCTTGTAAACTCTGGTACATTGGCAGTACCACACTCATGGTGAAAAAATGCATATTAGAGCATAGTAGAGCTATTACTAATAATGATCCAAAATATCCAGTAGCACGCCATTTCTATGATAAACACTTCGCAAATTCATCCCATTTGGGGTGTTTTATCCTGGAACAGATCAACAAGAACCCTAGAGGGGGAATAGAGTCTTGAAATTAAGACAGAGAGAGTCCAAATACATCGTGGACTTTCAAACTAAGATTCCGGGGGGCTTAACCAAGATGAAGAGCTTGCCATACATTTAAGCAAAAGACACACAATTGATGGACGGAATGCAGAACAAATCAAAACATTCACCCCCAGTCAAGAGATCTGGGTTGAATCCATCATTCTTTTGCTCACCATGCCACCCTAGTTTAGACCTGGCCATATGCAATTCAGTCTTGACCCTGTGCCTCATGGGAACAGTCCAGCCCGAACTGCCAAGCCAGGTCCTCCCTGGACCGGAAACAAGCATCCTAGGACCGGTGTGTTTGCTTTGCCATACATTTAAGAGAGGAATAGTGGTTTTGAGATATACTCTCATCAAGTGCTGTTTTTTGCTATTTTATGTAACTGTTCCATGATACAAGCTGTTCTAACTTGTATTCTTTCTTGTATGCTCTTTCTTCCATTTCTTGTGCATTAGAATGAGTATAGAGAAATATGCAATTTGTTTTTAATCGTAATAGGAGTATCGTCTTAGATACGTTAACATCACAGTGCTATTTTATTAATTTTCTTCTTTTTTTCTCTTTTTCTTTTGCTTTCTACAGGGGGAAAGGAAGGGGCCCATTCACCTGTACTCACCTGCACGGGCTGCCTACCCTTTTCCCCTTGGGTTCACCATCACAAATCATTAAGTCGGTAACTTTTTTGCATATATGTGGGATGCGAAGAATTTCTAGGCAGGGCTTTGTCTCACTTGTCGGACTTTGAATCATTTTACCTTGAATTTGCCATCAGCAGATACACTTGCACGTCTTTCATAGACTCCAATCGTTTTATCACTTTTATTATATCAGTGACGATAACGAAGGCACTTGCCAATCATTGTATGCTAGGAGTATACTGAGTATTACAGGGCTGGCTATTCCTGCATGCTGTCAAATAACACTTTGACCATAGAGTTAATTCTGGCTCTAAAAGATATTCATCGATAATGGCCTTAGGCCACTCGTGCTCACACGGGCAGTTAGGGCCACCAGAGCACTCTGCCGATATACGCGGGCCTCCCCCATTGTTCGTTCCCTTCTTATTTCCATTTATGGTTCAGTGATCATAATGAGGGCACTTGCCTATTATTGTTTGTAAAAAATACGTTAAAAAAATACGTTAAAAAAATACGTTAAAAAGCACGCTGAACATTACGCGTACAATGTTTTCCCGTATGCCATTGTGTCTTTCTACTGTGTCATTGATAAAGTTATGTTGACTTTGAATTCTGTCCAACTAAACTAGGCCGGGAGTAAGTGGATTGCGCTAGAATGTTGAGTATTATACACCAATGTTTACTTTGGCCGTTTAATTAACACATACAGTGGAGATTTTATTTCATTTTATTTTCTGTATGAGGCAGAATCAATGCAACAGTTAGTGCATTTGTGTATTTACAATAGAACTGGCATGGCAATGTTCACAATGTTTGTTATCATTACAAGATGTCTGCCATTCTTGAGAAACTTTGGATTGTCCTATGTTGATGTTTATACCACCATGCTTTATTAGTTACCTTTTCTTATGTGCACGTTACACGTGATCAAGGCTTCGGATGAAGTTGAAACGCGTTGTGTAATAAACACTCTGGCGGAATTCCATTTGTGCGGGGTTTGTTTATCCTGAGAGCGCACGGATTCTGCGTTTTGGAAGATATATATATATATATATATATATATATATTCCAACCACTTCCGACTTTCACTCGAAATCGGACGCCGACACAGGAGTTAGCTTGCCATTCAGTTTAGGTTTTATTTTTCTTTCGCTCTGCACGGAAACGAGCCACCCGTGAGCAAGGAGCAAGAGCTCCGAAACGCGTTGGGTGAAGGACTGAAATATCCTGAGTGCTTGCCTGTATGCCGAATAAAGACTCTGCCGCGAAAGCTGAGGTCTGTCTGTCATCTGGTGCGCTTTCAATTTTGGGCAACCTTTGGAAGATATTTACTGAGTAGGTGGCGAGGGCTAGGACTTATTACACAAGCTGAATATTTGTTTATGAAGGTTGAGAATCCAGTAATGCCCGTGCTATATCTAATTCCAAAAATACATAAGAATAAAGAAAACCCGCCGGGCAGACCTATTATCTCTGCAATTGGCAGTCTGTTTGAGCCCATGTCCAGGTATTTAGATTCCTTCCTACAAGAGTTTGTCAGGGCACTCCCTGCGTATATTCAAGATACAAGGGATTTTTTGAATAAAATAACCGATGTGGCCTGGAAGGACTCTTACCTCCTGATCACATTAGATGTGGTCAGTTTGTATACCAGCATTGCTCATGATGATGGCTTAAGGGCGGTGCGGCATTATTTGAACACACGTAATATTGGTTTATATCAGCACTCAGTGATGTTGGTAGAGATGTGCAGATTGTGCCTGAGTAACAACCATTTTTTATTTGGAGGAGACACATATAAACAGGTACAGGGTACGGCGATGGGCACTGGCTTTGCCCCCAGCTATGCTAATTTGCATATGGGCTGGTGGGAGGAGCAGGTGCTCAAAACCGAGCATACCAAATACTGGAAGGAAAATGTGGTAATATGAATCCGTTTCATTGATGATCTATTCGTGTTATGGGATGGATCAATTGATTTAGCTAAAGATTTTGTCCAGGACATCAATGAAAACAATTTGAATTTGAAATTTACGGACCATATAAGTAAAACCAGTGTCTCATTTTTGGACCTAGAAGGTGTATGTACAAGAGGACAGGATCCATACCCGCACCTTTAGGAAACCCACTGCAGGGAATACCATTCTGCACGCAGATAGTTTCCATCCACAGCGTTTGAAAATGAGTATTCCATATGCATAGCAATTAAGGATGAAGCGCAACTGCAGTGATGTAGGTACACTTAAAGAGGCACAAAATTCTTTGACCAAAAGATTTATCCAAAGAGGGTACAGAGCACAAGTTTTAAACCAGGCTCAGGATAAAGTAAATAAAATAGAGAGAGAGACACTTCTGAAACCAGATGTAGAAAGTGTGAAATATAAGAAGAAGAAAGCAGGAGACCAAATCAGGTTGATTACTGGATACAATGCATACCATTCCAAAGTGAGGGATAGTCTGTGTAAGCATTTGCATCTTTTGAAAAGTGATCCAATATTGAATGGACTAGTATCTCGAAGACCAATGATCACTTTTAATAAGGCAAGGTCCATGCGAAATGATTTATTCAAGACTAGCCCAGAGACAATAAAGACAGATAATTGGTTAAAATCAAGCCCAGGCTTCCACAAATACTTTAAATGCAAAGCCTGCAAGATTGGTCGCAATGAAAGACAAGTGATATCGCCTCTCCTAAACAAACCGTGGAAAATTAGGCAATCACTAAATTGTAAGAGTGAATTTGTGGTATACATTTTACAGTGTACGTGCATGAAAATGTACATAGGAAGCACCATACATATGGTACATATCCGAATCTTATAACATTTGAGGGCAGTGAAAAATAATGATAAGAACTATGTGGTGGCACGACACATAAACGAGGTACATAAGGGCAATATAAATGATTTGGTTTATTATGCCATTGACCAGGTCCCCAAATTAAAGAGAGGGGGTAACCGAGAAAGTAAGCTCCGCCAACTTGAGTCTAGGTACATTTTACTGTTTAATTCCAAGAGTCCCTTTGGTTTGAATGTAGAAGAAGATTTGCATGTCCATCTAATGAGATAAGGGTTCCATTATTGACTAGTTTTATTGAAGATTTTAACTATAGCAAGGAGGATGCAACACAAAGAATAGGCAGAGACAGATACTGGTATGCGTTCTTTATATGAATTTTGTATGTATAATGGTAATGATCGCGTAGGTTTTATAGAATACAAAAATGAAATCTTTTCAATTTAAGTGGTTGGAAGTCTTGAGCCTGGATAAAGGATATTTTCAGCAAAATGTTTTTTTCTGCTTTAGGATGTATCTGTTAGAATAATATAGCAATACTATATGTATTTTACTGTTTAAATGCGTTAATTTGCACATATTATGGTACTGTAGTGCAATTGCACTTTTATGTAAAAATTGAGTTAAGTTCTTAAGTACTGTATATGCACATGCACTTTATTATCTAAATATCGGAAGTACTGTATTGTAACATTTGCACTTGTGATCTATTTTCAGATACATCCTTTAAAGAAATGAATGAAAGATATGATTTCCAGGGATAAGAAATTTATCTAGGTAGATGTACGGCACTTGCACTTCAGCTGTAATTATAAAGCAATCAATTAAGCCATTGGTGTTAGCAAAGGCTCATTACTATGAACATGGAATGTTTGAGTATGATTTACCTGATGCGCTAATTACGATGTTGGAATTTGGAAAAGTAAAATCTTATTGAAAATGGGCACTTGCCCTTTATTTTTGTATCAAATTAAATAATGATGATGTTTAGATTGTTTTTTGGTATGATTAACGTGATTGCGTAGAATTTTAATAACAATGAATTTTAAATTGTTGTTTTAAATTTACGAATTCTAAAAAGATTTCAATACAAATGTAACGAAATAAGAAATGAAAAACAAACCAAAAAAATAGAAAGCAAATAAGAAATAATGTAAGAAACAGACCTAATAATCACTAAATATCATGCCATTAGAGATATGTATATCCAGTCTGTCTTCAGTGCCCATTGTGACTGTGGATCATGTGACTACATTCTCCTGCTTATTTAAATGTAGTGTTGGTGATGGTGAATTGTTGTGTGAACAAGGCCGGTGTGCCGAAACGCGTAACAGCGATATTATGGATTAAAGAAAGAGATTTTACAAATAGCTTCCCTGGTGTCGGCGTCCGTTCTTAAATAGGTGCGGAAGTGGTGTATATATATATATATATATATATATATATATATATATATATATATATATATATATAACCTCTCCCTTGTATATATGCATCTTTAAAACTAGATCTTTTTCAGAAGAGCATTGGGATATTTGCTAGCTATTAGAGTCTGCATCATAAAATCCATAAATTGTACACTTTGTTTGATTCATTAAAGTTTCTACTACGATTCATCTGTCATAGGTATCAGATTGAGATTAGGCACAGATAAAATTTCTGTTCCACTGGCGTAATTTTGAGTAGTTTCATGAATTTCATGCTATGCTTCTTACGCAAAATTCCTGAAAATATGCCATAATGCCATGTAGCAAACGTTTAGCGCAGGGGCACAGGACCAATGCCAATGACCAGAACATGGGTGGTTGTTGATTGCTACATTTGTTTTTTTGCACTGTTTGATAGTAGGGAATGTGCCCTTGTGTCCACAATGGACATGAGGTTGCTTTTGTCCTAAAATATAGTGCTAAATGCTGTCTTTGCATCTTTGCTAAAATTGCTACTTTTCTGATTTTTATCAGGACTAGCTAAACCTTTAAGTTCATCCATGGTCAGTCGGGCTATGATCACTTTGGTCATGATCTCATTTTTCTCTGAGACAATGATCTAACTGTGATGAGAATTCTATGGTCTCCGCACACTCACTTTATAGAGGAATTCCCAACTTATGCTAGTACATATTTATCATTTATTTTGGAACCCTTGTCAAAAGAGAGGTGGTCTCATCTTCCCAGGATAAGCAGTCTCATCAACCAGACAGTTAGGTGGTATTGTAACTTATTAAATCTAGATGGCCTGTTTTAAATTCATCAACTCACACCCTAGGAATAGAGCACTTTCTTTACTATCTAATTACCTTCACATTTGCTCACAGAAGACCGACATGAATGACTTTTAAGGGTCTAAACGTCGACTTATTAGGTTCTATCCATACCATTGAGTTTTGGACTCCCTAAACCCAAATGTCTATATCGTTGGGTTATAAAAACAACATTTTTGTCCTAAGGGCATGAATCACATTTGCATATATTGTAAATATCGTCAAGGAAATATATGTTTGGCTCACAGAATTGCACTTTCACTGCACCGTCCCTTGGAGCACCTAATTTTCTTGATTTTTTTATAATTGTGACTGTTATTAACACAGAACATTATTGATCACTGGTATAATGATGTTAATTATTTTTGCCCAATGGGATCATGTATTAAGTCACAGACTCAATGATTCCTATGGGAACACAGTTTTTATGATCTTATAATCCTTTCACTTTGGAATACTGGGTGCCCCCTCTTTTGACGAGTTAAACAGATGACTGAGACAGAAGTCTACTCTCTATCAATGAGGGCATGCTTGGTGTGCTCCTCCAGGTCACAGAACAGGTCTAGAACCTTACTCATGGTAGGGACAGGCCTAGGCCTCTGCGCACATGCTAGATTTATGTGACATCAGGAAGAAAATCAAAAGTCAAGATACCAGATACACGCAGTCGGGCACTCACGGCAAGGTAACACCATTGTATACCACACAGAGGACACTACCATATCAACAAAAATCAAAGGTACATCTGGAAAACATGATCTGTATGCAAGGATTTTTAAGAAAAATGGGCAGATGACTAGCTGGCCTCATCTCGCTTTAAATTCTCTGTGTGTAAAAGATGATAAACCCATCTTCATTATTTCTCTGTCCTCAAGAAACATTTTTATGCCACATTTCAAACAATGATAAATTGCTCAAGAACAGAATAATTACCCTAGTATTAATGTTTTCCCATTTGATAGAACTGGTTTTATAGCTACTTGAGAGAATCCTGCCATTATTAGCATTTTCCGTTCCTTGCCCCTTAGGGCATTCAAAGATGGAGAGTGGTGGAGCACACAAATGTGGGAGAATTAACCTACAACCTGCAATTTCCAGGTAAAAACAGTCAGTGAATTTCTCACATTCACTGACATGGCTACTGCATCCTGGGTTGTAGGTTGTAATTTGTGTATGTCTGTGTATATGTGTGTAAAAGGAATTCGGAAGGGTGCACAAATAAGACCAAATTCACAGAAATGTTTTACATTTAAGCATCATAGACACTGGCCTATGATTCTCTTCTAAGCATTCTTATGTATTCTTAGAATCTCTACTCTCTATTTCTCTTATTGTCGCTAACTCAGTATCTCCATTCTTCACTTCCAGACTCCAAGTATCTATTTCACGTTTATCTCTGCCTTTCAAACTTTTCTTTCCAAGGGCTAAACACTCTTCTGCCCTCCTACTCCGCTACAGAGGCTCTTTAAATCATGTCCAACTCTACTTTCTTCGCTCGCTCTGTCGTACATCCCTGCATGAACACCCTGGAATGGATGATCTAAAGATGAGACCAGGGCCAGAAGAGAAATCACTCTTGTAGTGTGAGCAAATTCTTGTAGTGTGAGTATTTTCGGATCACCTGATATAACTTGTGATGAAGTATTTGCAGCACAAAAAGATCTAACAGATCCAGCGGAGAGTTGAAAACAATGCTCCCTTAGCCATAAGGCGCTAGAAGTACGAGTGCTGGGGTTGCTGCAGCACACCCAAAATAAACATGCTGGAGTTCAGAAAGTGAATGAGCAATAAAGATGCCTTTAAACTTTGTTCTTGCCACTTTTGCTATGCATTCAAAGACAGAAGTCAAATGCCAGGCTTTGTCTTCTAACATATTGCTGCTTATTCTTTTAACATGCAGATTGTTTTCTTTTCTTTCACAGACTACAAGACTACAAGGTTAGAGGATTTTGTAAACTGAACTATCAGACAATCTAGTTGGGGTAAAGAGAGTATGAAAGGAAAGGCAGTGGATATCAGGTTTTTTTTCTAACACAAAACAACATTGAAATTCCTGTAAATGAACAGTAGAAAAATTACAAAACCTATCAGCAGTTGTGAAAGCACAAATGAAGCACTTGTTTTTGTACTTCAAAGTGTGGTGGAAACAAAGATTTTAATAGGATCAAAACAAATCAATACACTTTACTTGGTAATGTGCAAATACTAAATATTTGCTTAAACCTGATTTTCACACAGTATTTGTGTCCTATATAGTTTTATCAGCAGTTGTGAAAGCACAAATGAAGCACATGTTTTTGTAATTCTGAAGTGTGGTGGAAACAAAGATATTAATAGGATCAAAACAAATCAATACACTTTACTTGGCAATGTGCAAATAATAAATATTTGCTGAAACCTGATTTTCACACAGAATTTGTGTCCTATATAGTTTTATCAGCAGTTGTGAAAGCACAAATGAAGCACGTTTTTGTAATTTATTTGCTGAAACCTGATTTTCACACAGTATTTGTGTCCTATATTGTTTTTTCAGCAAAACTGCACGTCAGTGTAAATTTTGTTGCCATTTCAATGGAAAATGTTCTATCTCTAATTGACAATGCACTATCACATCATGCTTTAGTAATATATTTGCAATAATGTGCTTCAAAATGCAAAACTGGCTACATACCACACTCTTACACTCTCCTGCTGAATTGGCATGACTCATTTGTTACACTTGTTCTTCATGTGACACTTATATTTTTCACAATCCCTGTGACTTCAGTGATATATCATTGATGGCAGAACCACCACTCTGAGAATTGTTCCATCACCACTGGCCTTAGGTGTCTTGAATAAACTTGAATTCACCCACTTTAAAAAATGCCTCAATAATGCAGCAGCTTTATGATTCCTTCAATATATCTCCACTGTGAGTGCCCAATTTCGCGATTCGAACCTTTGGAGCTGATATCAGATGCAGTTTTAAGGTAGACTCTGAATGAAAGGGGAGATCGCCAGAAAACGTTCAAAGGGAACTTTGCTCATTGGAAAGCCCCTTATCTGTACCAAACATTATGCAGTTAAGAACGAGTCTGACTTATGCCGAGGTCATTGTAAAACATTTTTTCTAAGGTTTTTGTCACTTACCATTGAATAATATTGTTTTTCATTGACTTTTGCATCCTGTAGACTTCCCTTGAAACTGTGAAAGTGTATTTCTGAACACATTCAACTGCCCTTCTTTTTGAGCTCTTAAATTATTTCACTTATCAGAGAAGTTCCTGAACTTGGCCCGTGCCACTTAGGCTTGACATAACGATACTTTATGGTAATAGTTAAAAAACAGAAAAGCAGGGCTACATTGCATCATGCCATGCTGCCTCTGAGTTGTACCTTGACGCAATGCCATGTAATCTTCAGTGAGGAAGTGCAGTAATGTGAATATTTGCACCTATGTAGGCCATATCAGGGGTACTTGGAAGCAAGGAGACCCTGTAGTGATTATTCCAACTCTATAGCGCATCACAGGCATGTTGGTAGTATGCGCAATGTGTGGCAAGCTTAATACAATGATGAATGTGGGCCTTATGTCAGATGCCACACTGTTACACTCACTTCAAGATCTGTTCCTTTCATTCTGTGTCTTGACTCCTCACCTTGTTACAGTTGTTGGGGATGACGACCAGGGTTTGTCAGAGAGCCTGGACTGTTTCTGACCAAAGGGGAGCACAAGGTATGTACTTATCTTGACACCTTGTATTCCATGTCATCAGCTGAGAAATAACGATTTGTGCTGATTTGTGCACTCAGTGGTTAATTTGAGCCAGTGGTTTCCAGTGCTCATCACCAGCACTTAATTGTCAATACCGACATTTATGACAGTTTGCCACATGGTGGCGCTGTTTGTGAAATTTAGAGATTTGCAAAAAGAAATTGTTTATTAATTCAATATACATTAAAAATGACTGATGCCTGCCACTCACACCATTCGTGTAGCTTTGAGGGCCTGGAAAAGTCTGAATTGGCACACTTGTAGGAGTGTGATGGTTAGTAGTTGTGTTGGTACTCTCCTTGGCAGGGGCAATGGGTGGTAGAAACTGCAGTGGCCTCCTGACGAGGGCTGTGGCACTTTTTTTTTTACAAATTAAGCAGTGTGTGCACTACAATTTGCTTCTGGTTCCTCAATCAGTGTTCCTGTTCCTGGAAACTCTTGTATCATCAGCAGTCTCAGTGAGACCACATTTCATTGTTCTGATCCTACCGCCTTCTACATCTGAATCAAATTGCCTTGGCTCCTGCCTCCTCTTTCCTGAAACTCTGTGCACTGTACTTTCAACTTCCACGAGCCTTATTTAAGAGTTTGGATACTATATTTATTTTTAGTAAGTTCAAGTTGCAGCTCCACCATAGACTTACATCAGAGAGTTGTTTACACACAAATCTAACCAGTGGGACTTCTTGTAGCTTACTCTATACGTCTCCATGTTGCTTACCATTACTGAACATATGAGAGATTTGTTGTTATATTGTTATTGCTTTAAGACTGTGGAGCTGTGCATCTTGCAGAATGTTTGTCTCCACTCTTGAGCAAAAATATGGTTTTAGTTAGTTACACTGTCGGGGTCTCTGGATCAAGAAGATGGAGCAGATGGTTTCTTAATTATAATCAAGTAGGTGCTCTGTTTGACGGCGCATTTTTCAGCGAAAAGTTGACTGTGCATTGTAAAAAAATCTTTGCAATATATAGAGACACAATATTCCAAGGGTAACGTACAAGCAGTCTTGCGCTGCTCGCTCACAGGTTGACTGCAGCACAAGAGAACAAATGCCTGAATTGTGTAGCACCCTATGGCAGAAGCTACGGTAAGTTGAGTGTGGTGACTGCTATAAAGATAACCCAAAAAGTAAAATCCTTCATATTTTTTTTTAAAATGTCGAATCGGCAATTTAAGGATCTGCTACCCTGCACCCCAAAAAGAATAACATTACCTACCCTCATTTCACCTTTCAAATGTCAGTGTGCTGTGGAATGGCAAAAGATCATGGCCTGAAAGGGAGTGTGTTTTATAGTGTGGTATGCATGTGCAGACAATTAGCCAAAGCACATCAGGTGTGTGATGCTAGCATCCCGCCTACAGCGACAGGAATATCTCAATGTTAACCGCATCCCACGACGGAATCACTCCATCGGCAACCCGCCGCTAGAACACCACAAGCACAGCTGTGTAATCAAAATAGGCTCGATGCAACCTCGCCGCCCTGGCGGTGATGGAGTACTATTATCCAGCAGAGGAGTCTACCACATTGCCAGCAGTGAGCCGTATACGCGGCAGGAAACACTCTGTTGACGCGAACGGAGATTCAGCCAGCACACATCTAAATAGGGCGGGCTGACCCCTGTCAGCTTGACGAAGTATTTGAGACCGTCGCCGTGGCCGGATGATGGTAGTCCCACCAAGATCTAAATCAGGTCCTTAGTTGTTTTGTTCATAACTGTTATCACTTCTCCTCTTATTGAAATGTGACTATTGTATTTCTTTTACTGGGTATTAGTGGCACATTTGTTTGTGCAGTAAAGTTTTGGGGTTCTACATATTGCTAAAAACTGTCTTTCAAGCCACACGTTTATCAGATTTCTAAATGATGGTTCTACCAACTCTCCTTGATAGTCAAAAATCTAACTTATTTTAGCTCTCTCAAATGTCAGTACTATAATCCAGCCTCTTTTTCTTTCTTGCCAGTTTGATGAAAATACCATTGTGTTTGCTTCGCCCTCTGTTGTACATTTTCCTTGAAATCTATTTTGTACCCTGCTGCTTCTATGATTTATGACACCAAAAATTTGACCAGATTACCCATGTACTATTTAATTTAAAGTGATGGCCTTAGATTTTAGGATTGGGTTTCAACTATTTTTCCAACATTTAAGGCCCTTCTTTTTCCCTCCTGGTAAGATAAAGCTCTCAGGAGACTCTTGAAGTAAAACGTTTACTGTTCTGAAATTCCTAAAAGTCAGAATGTTGATTTTTCCAAATAGGTATTCTCTGGAGCTGCTCCATGTTTGTGTTATTCTTTCCCACTAGATAGTAACCTCATCTAGGATCTTCTGGCCTTTCATTGAGCGTCAACACTTATTTCTTTTTTATTTATCTTCCCAAGCTGAATTATCTTTTATAAAAATTTTCAGACTTAACTGCTATTTTTATTGTATTGGATATTGTATTGTTCCTTCTTCATTTATGAGTATTGATGTACTTATGTTTTCTACATAGTTTTTCCACAAAAGAAAAGAACTATACGATGCTTGGATGAAGAATTTCTCAAAGCATCGTCAGATTTCTGCACTTTAACCATTATATTAAGACACAAAGGAACAATTATACATTGTGCGTTGTATAACTGGTCTTTGTTGATAGCTAAATAATGTATAGCACCTTACCTTTAACATTTTTCATTTTGTTGCCAAAGTTGAACTTTCTAAAGAGTGAAAAGTATAGTTTCATTGTATGTGCATTGTGCATACAGCAGAACCTGCATCTAGCACACAAGAGTTGCCTAATACTGAACACTGAACTCTTCCAAAAGTGTAAAACCAATCTACAGATTAAAGTGTGGCATTGGTTTAGTTACACATTTTGTACTGCTTCAAATCCTAGTAGGTCAACTTAACCTTCCATTTACCAAGTAGTGTTGCATCTTTATATCAATTCCTATAAGCACAAGACAAGATTGACACTTGGGCAGAAATTAAGAGAACACACAAGTAGATTACTGCTGGCACCAGGTTGGAACTTAATTCACAAAAAGTGCTTTGCAAGGAAAGTGGAAATGTGTGTGAAATATGGAATCTACACTCGAGACCTTCAGATATTTCTTTGCAGAGATTGCACATAAGAATGTTGAACAGCTTCAAAATGTATGGATGTATCCATAGTCTCAGAAGGAAGTGATCGTTGCAGATATTTAATTTCTCTATGGACGACGAATCATTAAAATCCTACGGAGAGTGGAAGTCACATCACAGGTCTTTTAACCTAAGGGTGATTTCACAGGAAGTTGCATCATAGGAGGTGAGAGCTCGTGGCCTTTGACTTGCTGCCAGTATGTGGTGTCACTGTATTCTGTACTAGCCTATTATAAGGCAGTACTGCCCAATTGTAAATGTAAAGTAGATACAGTACAGTGACCATGATCATCAAACGTTTGGTGTTGTTACTCTTACTTCACCTTAATTGAGAGATACGTTCCTCCTTTTCCCATCACTTATCCCTCATTTTTAGTGAAAAAAGTGTGTTTCTTATTGTGACCCTGAAATGCTTTTCAACAGTAAGTTTACAATTACACCAACAATTCAATATCAGAGGTGCCTTCAGAGCAACTGACACATTCAGATACATTCAAAGTGCCCAGTTGTAGAAATGCTCAAACAAACACCAAGCCCATATTAAAAAAGTGCAGGGGACTACACTTTAAGAGTCAATGATAGTCAATGGCATACATTTCAAAAAGTGCACAAAGCAAATCCCCAAACACAATGTATTAGCTCCCAAGTGAATGACATTTAGCTTGTTGTAGTTGTGACATGCCAAAAACACTCTTAAT
This sequence comes from Calotriton arnoldi, assembly GCA_963921515.1. Lineage (NCBI taxonomy): Eukaryota > Metazoa > Chordata > Amphibia > Caudata > Salamandridae > Calotriton > Calotriton arnoldi. Next base: position 1,776,418 of record CAWUFW010001825.1, on the reverse strand, counting down.
CAAGTGCCCTGCATTTGATTTAAAAGTTAAAGTTGTGTCATTATTTGAAAGAGGACCCACTGTTAAACAGAGAGTTTGAGAGGTATAACTAGTGCCCAGTAAAACAAATTGCACAATGCACTAATTAAGTCAAAGAAGCAGTGCTGGTGATCAAACTCTGGGCACATTTTAAAAATAGGCAGCATAACAGGTGTATTTTTGTAAAGCGCACGATTACCCGTAGGTGTCCTGGCGCTGAATAACAGATGTTTTATTGTTACCCAACTCAATGGTACTCATTTTATCGACCTCAGATGGATGAAAGGCTGAGTGGACCCGCCGGGATTTGAACCTGTGACCATGAGGTCGAACACAGGCCCCTGCAGTGGCTGCTTTAGTCCACTGAGCCACCAGAACCAGCTTTTTTTGGGGCATTGCACCCCATAAGGAACAGGGTCAAGACTGATTTGCATTTGGCTAGGTCTGAACTGGGGTGGTGAAGTGAGCTAAAGAACAATGATGGATTCAACCCAGATCTGTGACTGGGAGTGAGTGATAAGTTTCAGCGCTTCGTCCATCATCTCCTTGTGTTTGCATTGCACCCAGCATGGTTTTAATGACCATTTAAAAAAAAAAATGTTTTACAAGTTTAAAATAGTGATCCCAGTATTTTAAAGCGAATTTCCCGATGTCGTCTGGAGCCCTCAGATGCTGGTTTGTAACCGCAGGGCTGCTCCTGGTGCCTCTGTCACTTTCCACAGCTCTCCAAGGTTAAGTGCAGCAGGCACAGGAAGGCTTCAAGAGAGAGAGGGAATAGGGAGGGAGGTGAATGGTAGAGAGAAAGCAATCAGAGATGGTGAAGAGAGAGAGGAGAGAGGATAGAAGGAGGGAGAGAGACAGAATTGATGAATAGAAAGAGAGATATTGCACAAGAAGACGAAGGGAGTGGGACTGGTTTGAGCATTTTTACCAGGGCTTCTTTTGATTCCCTAGTCTGGCCCTGTTGCCCACAATACCATTTAAGAGGTAAGCATTTTGTGTCACTTCGTGGGTGTAGCGTGTATCTTTCGTCTTCTGTGTAGAACTGTTAAGTGTCAAAGACAGTAGTTAACCAAACAGTGTTGCAAAACCACACATTTTGAACAGTAAAACATTTTGTATTTTTATGTGCATAAATATGAGCTTACCTTCCATCTTCCTGTGCGACATTGGTTTCCTTTTCCAGAGTTCTAATGCATGCTGAGGACACATACCTCTGCAGCTCATCTTCCCCACTCTGCCTTTTCCTTCTGGAGCTGGAGAGTGTGGTCCTTGCTCCTCCTGCTGATTGGCATTTCTACCCAGAATTAGAAGATACGCTGCTGAGGTGTCTAGGTTTGAAGGAAGCATGGACTCGGAAAGTAATCTTGGCTCTTAGAAAGCAGTGTTCATTGTCTTTCTTTGAGCCTGCCATTGCGATCTTTAACATGGAGATCGGAAGGGCAGCACCAGGGGTAGCAAAGAGAGAATCAGTGGTTGCAGTTGTGAACTCTGGTGACCTCTAAATGATGACCATGCGCGGTCATAAGAATGAGCAATGCATATGTGGTTGTGAACACCTTTGTGGCACACACCAACACTTGCGTTGACCTTCCCATGCTTACACCACTTCACAAATCACGCCTAACTAAATCGGTATACCTAGCACTCTTGTGTTTATGGGTCTGACGGAGGGGGCAATTTACTCAGAAAATGTATTATTCATGGAATAGAAGTGGAATAGCAAACAAAACTCATTTTCCATAGTATTTGGGGAACCAGACATATGCATGGAAAACTTTGATAAAATGAAGAAAATCAGTTGTGTGACTGTTAAATGTTTCAGGTACCTTAATCAACAAGCACCTGTCAATTTTCCTTTTCAGTCAAAACCAATATGTTGTCCCTTACAGTCATTTGTTTAAAATTCAGAAAGGGATCTCTTGATAATACTAAGATATCTCATATATCTACAAAACTTTTCACATTACCACAACAAACAGGAAATTACAATAGACTGAAACGAATACATACAGCATAGCATCTGAGAAGTAAATGATACCAAATGATTTATTGTGATAAGTGCCATTACAATGTATACAGAATGAGCGCTCCAAGGTAAGACACAAAAATTGCAATTGATTCCGAAGTAGTTATATTTCCATAAGAAAGATACGGCTCGTGGTACTGCACACCTGGTTACTTTCACATGTGCACAGTACACCATTTCAACAACAGAATATCACACAATACTGATACTTTTTTTGTCTTCCACTCAACAGTGAACCGCATATTTTCAAATGTCTGTAAAGATATTTCAGTATGAACCAGAGATGAAAGAAACAGCATATTTCAGAACAAACTACCAGTAGAGTCCTGTGGGTCAGTTAAGGTCGTGACTACACATTGCACATTTTCTAGGAACTGTGAAATCAAATGTCTGAACTTTGAGCCCATGCTCAATTTTCTAAGAACATCTGCATGAGAAGCAAAGTTTGGCTTTCAAGACATGATCCTTTAGAAAGGGATCCAGAGCAAGCTGATGCTTCATGTCACATCTCACAGTGGAAGAAAGAAAAAACAGCTGAAGAGTTAGTCAGTAGTCTCAAGGTTGTTAATGCGCACTTGTTATTCAAAGATGGTGGGGTATTGCCAAATGTATTTCATTGGTGGAGATTGACAAAGTGAACACATGCATTCAAGTGCAGACAGATCCAAGGAAGTGCTGCTTTTAGCACAATCGGTAATCAACACCACCAAGCATTAGTTCTTCCGTTTCCATGTTTCAAGTTCATACTCTGGTCACAATTACACACAGATATCCTGTAAACAGTTTGACATTACACATATGTACAAGTGAACTACATTGGTAAGCAGAGAGGTAATATTCCATGGGCACCAATTTTTTGGACATCAGGGTGCAAAAGAGAACTAAGCGTAGGGGTCCAATTTTTCAATAGTGCAAGACGCTCAAGCATCTGCTAATTCTTCTTGTGCAAAAACAACAGTTGTGCAGCCCTATGTCCTTTAAGTCACTGAATAAAATGCCATTGTAATTACCTGTGGGGTTGGATGGGTAGCCCTGTCAGCAAATACGGGGAGGCTTTCACTGGTCAGCACTTGGGTTCCACACTCATGTGCATGCTTTGTACAAGTGGGTGAACTGCATGAGCCAAACTTGACCCATTGTTGTCGGGGATCACTGCCAGCTGGAGCTTCACATCTGCCTCATACTGAGCAAATGTGTGCACAATGCTTTCATTTACCAATGGTTCATTAACAAAAATCAAGCCACAAATATAATGACATGGTACCGTGGTTATTAGCTACACAAATAGGAAAATGGTCGTCTCCCTTTAATGAATAGTTAGATCGCGGCCTTCCTTTATTAACCTGCCCTTATGCAAACTTCAAAACCTTATCTTTGGGCCCCATCACAGGGTAATGATAGCTCAACATTATGTTTATATTCATGCCTTTAGAGAAGTGAATTGTTTCAGGATTAGAACATCAGTTTTTGTTTCCTTCCGTGCCCACTGCCATAATACCGAAGCATCTAGCTTTATAGTCCCTTCTTAGGAATTACTTGAAAATAGAAGGAGGTAAAATTAATCAGCTCAGGAGATTGTTCATTAGCATTTCAGAAAGAAAGACAACTCTATATAGGTCTTAAAATTAAGATGCACATTCCTAATTTTAGCTCGAATTGTGTGGTGTGTGCTTTTGTTGCCTACTATGTACTCGAGTGGAGGTTTTCCTCAACTTCCAACTCCATATCAGATTTAAAGTGTTGAATTCTAGCCACCTCAAGCCACATTACTCTCAAAACAGCACCATGCTCAGACTGGAGTGCCACCAAACAGTGCTTAATGTAATATAATATTATTGCAGACCATATTGTAAAGGATGGATGTAATTCCAATTTTGGCTTTGAAACTCTATGATGTTTGCAAACTTTGCACTTCATGAATTTAGCTAAGTTTTTCAAACCTCTCAAAATTTCACTTGCGGAGATAAAAGCATGAAAATAGTTTTTTAAAGAATATTTCCCTGCAAAAACAGGTTTGGAATTGTAAGACTGACAGTAGGTTTCTGCTGTGATTTGTTTCTGCAAAACCTGCTTTTGCAGCTGTGGGATTTTTTTTTCCTTTTTTGGGGGGGACTTTCCAACCATCACAAAGTGTGTTGTGGCTTGATCTGTTTTTTTCAATTTCTGCTTCTTCGTGGTCCTACATATTGCTTGTTGCAGAAAGATGTCCCTTGACTGGAACAAAATCAGCTAATGTCGAAAAAGTGCAGGGCATAGACTAGCCTAATTTTTAGATTACTTTTTATTGTCATGGATTAAGGACAGCATGTGTACATTAGGATCGTTTTCTTTTTAAACTAGATGATTTATTTTTATTTTTTTAATGTGAGGATTTCAGTACAATTCAGTCATTTTGCTAGCTTGCTTGAACAGTACAAAGAGAGAACAGATGGGTTTGCTGCCTCTTCAACATGCAAACCGGTTCTTCATCTGAAAGAGGGTACTGGCAAGATTTCCCCAGCTCTTGGCATGATACAAAAGGGAATGAGTATATGTTTATTTATGCACTGGAGCGCACCCAGAGAACATGTAAGGAGGATGAATTGGGAAAAGGGAGTTGTGTATGGATCATAAGGGAGAAAGAGTGGCAATGAGAGAGGTATGAAAGGCTGGTTCGTTTGAGGAGAGAGTGTTTGGTCAACAGGTCGGAGAGATAGATGCCTACTAAAAACAAGGATCACAAACTACTTGCAAATCTCACAACTAAGCAGGGCAGGGCTGGCCATAAGGGACACAGGGACCCTCCGCCCGCCCCACTGTGGTGCCTCAGGCTTTCAGGCATACTTCTGCAAATGTTTGTGAGTTCTTGAAAGTTGTAACTCTGCATCTTTGTGCCTCCATAGACCTGGAAGTTCAGTTTTTTTACTTCAAGAATCGGGACGCTGATGTTTAACCTGCAGGGCACAGGAATACATTGCCAGTGATGCCATTTTAAGTCACCGACATCACTGGCAAGATGAGAGACAAGTGAGGTACTCACGCACAACATGAAGAGCTCAAGCAACTGAGATGGAGTGCATTTCGATACCCGAGTATGGACATTATTCTGTCCTGTCTGCACACACCCTAAATAAACTCGTACATCTTAGTAGAAACAGTATGGCAAGTTAACAATTCATAATTCACTAGAATGCTTCTGTAGTATGATTAATAACAATTCTGGACTCTCCTGGGCCCTGGCCATTACTAACCTGAAACATTTGAGCAGATTTGTTACATGATGTAGACTACTTATCTGAACTCAATGTAGCCAATACAATAGACAGGCAGTACTTAGGGGCATATTATCAAGGGGCCGCAATAAAATTATCGCCGCTTTAGCGTCCGTTTTCGGGCGAAAAGCGGCGATAATTTTATCGCATTATCATCAAGGACACGCTAGCGCGTGATTCCTTGAGTTAAGGCCCGTTTTTCACACGCCTCGCCTCGCATCGATAATGAGATGCAAAGGAGGCGTGGCTGTGAAAACAACATGGGATAATATCGCGAAGGCAGCTTCGCGATATTATCAAGGAGGGGTAGCGATATTTGAAATCGCGTTAAGTATGCCTTAACGCAGGAATTTAACGTCTGTTAAATTCCTGACTAAGGCATACCTAACATGGGGGTGGATTGTGTGGCTAAGACCACAGGCCCTATCATCAAGGATATCGCCGTTTCCATGGAACATCGCTGGAAAACCAGCGATGTTCCATGGAAAACACCGCTATCGCTGGAATAATTATCGCCATTGCGCTATGCGTTGTTAATACAGCGCTAGCATGGCGATAATTTCCAGCGATAGCCGTCGATAAAAATCCTCACGCTAAGAGCGGCCAGCGATAATTATCGCTGCTGCTTGATAATATGCCCCTTAATTTGTAAAACAATAAGTGCCAGGGCTCTCGTCAGGAGGCCACTGCAGTTTGCACCACAAATTGCCCTTGCCAGTGCTGCCAGTGATAATAACAACACAACTACTAACCATCACAATCCTATAAGTATGACAATTCAGACTATTTCAGGCCCCCGAAGCTATAAGGATGACTTGGGCAACAGGAAATAGTCATTTTTAATGTATATTGAACTTATAATTAACTGTTCTTGTGGTCGTCTCTAAATTAGCCTGACAGCGCCACCTTGTGGCAGACTGTAACAAGAGCCGGTGCTGACAACTAAGTGTGGGTGCCCAGCACCGGAAACCACAGGCTCAAATTAAGCACTGACAGGTGTACCACATTCCCTGATTGGTTAATTTGGATTGAGTGTAGGAAACAACCCAAAGCTCTCAGAGGCGCTCCATGCTATCTGCGAATCCCCGCCACACATTCATACTTCTGGGGGTCTTTATGTGTCTACATTAAGGTCGGTCAACAGTATCTCTCTCTAAAATTATATCATATCCACTATATCAACTCACTACTATGTAAGATAGGGTATACTTCGCATTTTAACTCTATGTTTACATACCTTGGGGAGAAATTATAAATGGAATTAATAGCTATAATTATAGACTTACCTTACAATGTAGTGGTGGGTCAATGTATCATTTAGATATTATTGGCATGTGAAATATCTCATACCACGTAGTGGCCCCCTCCTTGTGTCGATCTTAGAAGGACTGGCAGTTTAATTTCCCTGCACAGCTGATGTCAACATATTTCTTCCAAGTATTACTTTAGCTGTATTTCTTTTTACTGCATAAAAAATAGTTCTTGGAAATGTAGTTGAATTGTATGATTAAGACAAAAGATGTGTTTGTTTCACTTTCTTTGAATTCGGACTTGTTCTAAGGACTCTTATTCCTATAATGATACATGGGAGGCTGTAATGACTGTATAAAAGCCCATCTTTAATTTCCTCACTACAGGTGACTTGTGACAACTCTGGTCACCTGTAATCAGGCCACTGGATTTATGTGGGAGGGGAGGGTCAAATTATGTGGCAGGGCTGGGTAAATCATGTGGCAAGAAAAGGCAAATTATGTGGCACATTTTGAAATAGTATTATTTCATTATTTTTGACATTTTTACAATTGTTAACACTGTCTGGGTATTAGTTGCACCTCTTTAGTACCAGATTAACACATAAATATAGGAATAAGCTACAAAAAGGTGACCAGTCAACCTTTACATAGGGCCTTCCATTGCCTGGCAACATGTGTTGCTGCATTTTTACTAACTTTTGAACCGTTTGAACTAAAAAACACTTTTTTAGTTAAAATCTGCAGATTATGTGGCAGATGATGGATTATGTGCAAATGCAGCAAATCTACAATTATGCTAAAATTGCTGCGGCCACACAATCCCATAATTCCAGTGGCCCTTCCTGTAATAAACACATGATTTAGCTGCTTAAGAGTAGTAAGTTATTATAGTTGACGGAATTGGGCCTGCTGCCAGAGTCCGGAGACAGGATGAATGGCAGGTCATGGGGCATAATGACACCCACAGTTTAAACAAGGGAAATGGAAACTGCTTTTTTCCTTCTGACAACTTTTTCTAAAATGATCAGCAGAAAGGAAATATTTATGGCGACATAATATAGGTAATTGGAGGAAAGAACTCCCTATGTTTTTAACTTTCTACACAATCTGAGCCATAGCTTCTTTTGACCTGATTTACATTGAACTGGTTCTACATCTTTTTTTACAAAAATTACCAACTTCTTCTTCATGTGTTTAATTTTATAGTACAGATTCTTCTTTTGTTCTTCTTTTCTGAGATGAACATGAAAGAACAAGCCACCAAGGATTTAAGTGGTTTGTGAGCAGGACAGATGGTGTGACCATTTATTGTAGGTAAAAAAATACCTCCTGCCATACATTATTAGGATACTGCCAGTCATCTCAGAATTACTTGACCTTTTAAAGTAACTCAGTCTTCAGCCTCGTTCCTCTATATGGTCATGGAACTCCTCAGTGCCTACCAATATTCTTATAATGTGCAGCCGGGGTACTTTTTCCCATTGATCTTTTAAAGCTCTTCTGCTGTTTCACTCATTGCTACAGCCTTCATTGTCGTGTGAGAAAGAGCGGTAGGGACTAGTAGATGATAACCTATTTAGTGTTGTCTCCTTATCTCTGTCCACTTGGCCATCGTGATATAGTGAAGGTTTCATGAGTGAGATTATAAGTGTTTTGTGTTTTAATATTTGGAAGCGAGTCATTTGGAGTCTGAGGGCGGAGCATCAGGTCAAGGTATATGTTTCCTGAACACCAAAACAGACAGTAAGTTGAATCAAAAGAACCCACATAGCAACTGACAGACATCTGTCTTCAAACCAGATGTGATCTAAATTAAGGGTGCACTTCCAAGGAACCAAAGGTGCGCTGAACAAGGAACCTTATGTAGAAGGCTACAAAAAAGAGGAAATCAAGGAATCTCAAGGAGACATTCCCACAAGCGCCTCCTCTACATCTGCCAGTCCAAGAAGCAGAACAGTACCTTTAGAATGAAAACTGCAGAGCAAATAAGCTGTTCGTACTCTTATCACATCGGAGAAAAGAATAATGCTCTGGGTGCTGCTCTCTGTTTTTATTTAAATAGAAACTTTGATGGAGTACTGGATGGACATGTCGCACTCAATTATGGTGGCGAGATAGGATAATATGATGACGATTATGTTCTCCTGCTATGAGGGTACGCCAGGAGTACGCTGCTAAGAGGGTATGCCTAGAGTATGCTGCTATGAGAGTCTGATAAGAGTATGCTGCTATGAGAGTATGATAAGAGCATGCTGCTATGAGAGTATGATAAGAGTATGCTGCTATGTGAATATGTCAAGAGTATGCTGCTATGAGGGTACGCCAAGAGTTTGCTCCTATTGGGGAACGTGAAGAGTATGCTGCTATGAGGGTACGCCAAGAGTTTGCTCCTATTGGGGAACGTGAAGAGTATGCTGCTATAAGGGTACCCCAATATGAGGGTATGCCAAGAGTATGCTGCTATGAGGGTATGGTATGAGTGTGCTGCTATGTGGGAACACCAAGAGTATGCCTCCATTCATGTTATAATGAAGGTAAGTTACGTTTTGTTTCTTTTGGAATGCTTTTTTTATTATTTGAGCGATACAATTGTACCTCTGCAAATGGTTTGTCTGAAAAAGTATTCTGGAACACGGGGCATTGCATAGTTGATGTTAGAACCCTTAGCATTCTTGAAAAGAAAACATCATGTATGTGGTTGTGCTAGAAGCGAGGTGAGTTGGAGTCGCGAGAGACCTCACCGCTCTCTTATTGTGCGTTTATGAGGGAAGGTGCTTTGCTAATGTGCTATTGCTTGGGAAGGAAGCAGTAAACACTACTGTTGTTAAGGAAGTGAGTTCAGTGCTGTCATTCGGGGATTCTTGTCCCACAAGTGTGCTATTAATAGAGGAAGAGTAAGTATCTACTCTTATTATGGGAGTTTGTTATGTGCTATTGTTAGTGAAACACGATCCCACATGTGTGCTATTGATAAGACAAGTGTAAGCACCCACTACTGTTGTTAGGGGAGCTGGTGTACAATACTAGAAAACTGTGACCCTGCTTGTGGGCCTTTAAGAAGGAAACATGAGTGTCCACTATTGTTGTTAGGTGGAGTTGGTACAGTGCTTTTGTTAGTGTTGTCTTAACTTTTCTATGTGTTATTGCTCTGAAAGGAGTCTGAGACTGATGATCTTGTAAACATTGCTCCTGGTGAGGTATAGTTATGTGGACATAAAACGTGAGTGTAATTGGAATAAGTCTGAAGAAGGTAGTGTTGGCTAATAGAATGGGACACAAACCGGTGCCTGAAAAGCACAAGGGATTGCTAATCCGCTGTGCTTTGCACGTGTGGGTTCCTAGCCCATCCTGGGCTCTTGATTATACTACTTATCCTGTGTGGAGAAGCTTAAAAATTAAAACTTTACTTTACAGCAGTCAAGTAAAAATATGGCCCTTGTTGGTGTGCTAATATTCCTAAAAGGGCTCAATATAGTCAAGAGGCAATAAATGTTCTTCTGAAAAAGAGCAGGCCTGGAACTAGAGATCACAATGTAAACAAGAGAGAAGGGGGAGGGGTCAAGGTCTAGACTAGAAATTATATAGAAAAGGCAGTGAAGAACATTAAAAAGGATTTGGCAGGGACAGGTGAACATTAGTATTCAGGAGTCAAGGATGACCTGGAGACCACTCAGGGTCTGGGAGCTGACAGAGGCAGGACATTAAATGAGTGCATTGGCCCAGCAGTCCTTAGCTGCTCTCAAGTTTTGGAGTCTCAAAAAACTGCTGTTAAAATGAGGAACTATCTCCTCCTACTCCTATCCAGACTGATGAATGTTCTTTTTAGACGCCAGAAAAAAACACAGAAGATTTGTGTTAAAGGGAGATTTGGTTCAGAACTCCGCATGCTGCGTCTTTTGCAAGAAAGAGTGTGTTCATGAAATAAAAGCAATGACTCGTCTAGACTAGCCTGCCTTTGCCCATCTCTCTCCTACTGTGATTTGTCCCCTGTGGCCTGCCTTAATTCCACTTGCGGTGCAAGGATGAATGAAGGCAGTGCTTTGTGATTGCTTCTTGATGCTAGAAGCAACCTAACCTACGGCATCCTATGAGGGATCTGGACAGTGAGTGAGTGGTGACTGTAGTCATGACTCTCTGTGATGCTTAGAACCATTTTTTGCTTTCCTTGGAGGGAATGGAAGGCAGACGCATTTGAAGTGTAACTGCTCTGCAAGATTTGGAACCATTAGGTGTGGTCAACAGCGCCTATAGTGCCAGGAGATTAGGGTTCAAATCTTGCCTTCCCATCACTCAATCCCCCCACCCCACTTTTAGTCACATTGAACGACCATAAGGATTCACTAGCCTTCTTGTGGGCAGTTTATGAAAGAAAGAAAGCATGTAACTGGACTAAATTAGGCACAACCTAGAAAACTGGGCACACAAGCTATGCTGTAATACGTTATGTTATGTTATGTTATGTTATGTAAGGTGTATGAAATGCATTGAACATTATATTTGTATATTATGCATAATTTTTGGGCTCCTGACTATGATGTATTGGGCTTAAAGTCTGCATGCAACGGAAATTTTTTCTCTTGCTCAATTTTTTATATCCTATTCTATGTTGTTTTCACATATGTTCTTGATGATCAGTGAGTCCACTGAGGATGTTCTATGTTTTTCTGTCCAAGCAAAAGACAATGCTGGCCAAAGGGTCCATCCCAAGTGTACCCCACCCTCAGTCTAGGGTGGTTTCTGCCAAGATTTGGTGAGAATGGTGGTTTGTGACCAAGGAAAGACTAATAAGGGACGGAGGCTATTTTACTTTTTTCCTCTTTGAGAGGAACACAGTGACCCTCTTCTCTTTCCATGAAATCTCTCAATTTACCCATGACTGCGGTACTTCATTTCCCCTAAACAGATGTAGTGTGCTTTGTGACAGAGTTGAAGCGTGGTGTTTGTGGTGCCATTATGCAGAATGAGTTGTGTACCATGTCTGGACATACTGCATGCAGCTTCAGAAAGCTCCTCATCTTGCAGAATAAGGACATTTGGATTTGATCCTTGAAGCACAAATGCTGACCTAAAACATTCAGACTAGTTGGACAGACCTGCTGTCAGAAGGCCCAGAGATGGCTGAACCCTACTTAAGATGAGAAAGGAAGGAAGACAACCCACAAAATTACTCACTGTCTTTGTTGGCTTGGTTATCATTTGTTCACCCAGAATCCCAACTTGATTGCGTTTGGCTTCCCACAAGTTTCACAAATTTAAGATAAATATTGACTGTCTATAGAAAAATGGTTTTTATTAATCTAGGCGTCTGTAGAACTCTGTGTCCCCATAGTGGCTTAGACAATGATAAGTAGCCTGCAATAACTAAATAGCTTGAAAGAAGAAAACCTTTATGATAAGCCATATAACTTGTATTATATTACATATCATTATTTAGTTGGGCTTCTCACACACTTAATATGCCACCTAATTAGATATCATTATCAGTGGTGGCTTATTTTACATATTAACCAGCTTGCTCTGTTGCAAACGTCTCACTAATGAGTGTTAAATATCATTATTTTACTAACTGCTGATTTGGAGCAAAAACAATGTTATCTCAAACCTCCAACTGAGCGGTGAGATAAATCAGACATCTTGGTGCTTTGTCTTCATTACATATTTGTCTAGTGGTATTCATTATCATCACCCTGCCCTGGGACAATAGTGTATTTCTCTGGATGTTGGGGGGGGCCAGGCTTGATGTATCAGTTGCTGCTTCTAGTGACGACAGAAGGGTAGAGGAGAAGAGACGGGAAGGAACCTGATTGTCTTCCACCAGGAAGGGATTGCAGAGCCTTAATCCAAGAGGGTGACCTACAAAGGAATAGTCAAAAGTAGTGGCAACCAGTACAGGTAAGCGCGGCACGGTGGGTGGGATGGGGGAAGTCGACAGATGACGGAATAGGGAAAATTAATGAAATAAATAAATTCTATTCCGTCGTCTGTCGACATCCACCCCGCACCACTGCGCTTACCTACACTGACCGCCGCTGGTCAAAAGGACACGTAAAGCCCTCCCAAAATCACAACCCGAGGGTGTGAACATGTGCTTGAAGCTTTTTTTCCTTAACCAAATAAATCTGTAACAGTATATTATATTTCGTGACTTACAGAATGGGTATACACAAGGCAAGAAAATGCAATTGTGCTTGAGGGTTACAGCAGTTAAAGTATAGTCTTGTTTGTTTTTTGCTATTTATTCCATTCAGCGAATGCTGTCGGGATGGTTTCTATAGAGAGAGTCAGACAGAGTGACTTACATTGTTTGGCTTCAGAAACTGAAATTAACTGTCCAAGATGGAAGTTTTGACGGAGCCTGATGTTTCTACAATGGCTTCAGTGAGAGAGGTGGTTTTACCTGGGAGAATAATGCCCTGCTTCCTGAGGAATTTAGGTATGATAACCATGATGAGACTGGAACAGCATCTAGAAAAGTTCCTAGTAGCATACTGCATCCCATAGACCTTGTGGGTCTTCCCTTCCTTTAGGTACAAATTCTGACTTTCACAAGAATATAATGAAGTGTGGTACCTCTGAGGAGAGACCGCAGTCATGGCTGCATTCATCAAAGTGCCAGCGATTAGAACCTATGCCACGCCTCACAGCCGATGGCCTCTCTGATTAATCCCTGTTTCGGGGAGGAGGTTGGGGTGGTACAAGTTAGGGATTCATACTCTAATCAGAATTCTGTCATTCGAGTCTATCTTCATACAGTTCAAAAACAGGGAGATACAAATTTAAATACTTTGTTGCCAGGCTTCTGAATGACCTTACTAATTTCAGTTTTAATGCTACCAGTGTCAACATTTATTTTGAATGTAGTTATGGTTTAACCTATACCAGTTAATATTCTGTGCATAAGTGGTCCCCAGTTTGGCCTTGCAAGGTAACACATGAATGGTGAACAGTGAAAACACTGCTGAGACTTTAGATGCAGGTCTACCATAGGGATGTAAAAGTTTAACATATTAATTGTTGATACTCTGATTATGATTGTGGAATAGGGACACAGGGAAAGGTGGGATGGGGTCCATGAATGGTGCAAAATGCCTTCTACACATCAGAGCTTCTGAGGCCAGTTTGGTAAAGTGGGCAAGAGACAGTACAATGGATGGGTGAAACCCTAGGGCCTGCACTTAATGCTAAGCCTGAGCATAATTGACCCTTTGCTGAAACACATTTAAAACCTTAAATGTGCGTCTGGTTTAATGGACTGTTAATCAGCAGTGGTTGGCCATTCCATGTGGCGTCCTGTGAATGAATGATTGAAAGAAAGTCGTTTTGTAGAGCATCAGCTGCTTACCCTAAGAGCATCCTGAGCGAGGTTTACCAAAGCCTATGAAACCGAGCAAGCATTTTCTCTCTCCTGAAATGCACCATTTAAGCAGAGGAGAGAGGTCATATACATCTAATTGTAACCTACTAATCAAATCAACCAGCTTTTACCAATTAAAGTTAATTGATGTACATCAAAGTATAAATTGTACACTGTTTTCACTGTAGGCTAAGCTGTGAGTGAAGATATGACAGGACGTGTGTGTTTGAATGCGTGTGTGTGTGTGTACAGTTTAATTTTTGGCATTACTGATTCAGCCTTTTATCTTCATGAGATAGACAAATGCTCTTGAGCTTCACAAGATGTAACTCTAATATTGATTGTGAAGGGACAGTTTAGTTTGTAGAGTGTGATACCTAAATGGCTAGCCTGTGTACTATTATTGATGTGCCCATTTCCAAGATTATCTGACATAGTTAAAGAGGGGCTGTGGTTCAACTAGTGACACTAACAGTAATATATCCAAAACCTGTAAATCCTCACTCACTTACTCAATCATTCACTCAATAACTCGCTCTCACTCACTCATGCTCATTTCACTCATTCACATGTAGGTCAATGTCTCTTACCTCAGACTCTCAATTACACATTCACTCTTCTGATTGACCACTTACCATTCACTCACCTACACTCTGCCAAGTTTTCCTGTATTTCCTAAAGTTCAAGCATGAACTGGGCATGACTGAGAGTTAGTGAAAGAAGGGACAATCAACTGTGTGTTTCAAAGGGGTGGTTGTGCCTAACCTCTAAAACCTTTTTGAAACATAGTTTTTTTTCTGCTCCGTTACTCCTATTCACATGTTTAAATGAAGAGATTTGAAAGAAACACTAAAAGAGAGAAAGGCCTAAAAGGCCTATTTGCAGCTATCAAATTGAAGGACCCATCGGACAGTCATATACATTTCGGTGGATAGTTCTGGCCTAGCAGACCCCTCCAAATATCTGGTAAAACAGATGTGGATTCAGTCACATGACAGCAATAGCTGACACGTAAATTACTTGGCCTAGGTTAGAGACAAACTTTGTGAAGCACTTCCATGAGAGGAACTCTCCCACTTCCTTTCATAGTATTTTTGTCTCTAGGTTGTTAAGAGGGTTGAGATTACGCATGGAGATTTTGAAGGAGTGACTTAAGAAACATTCGGAGTGATCCATCTTGAAATGTGGAGAGACATAGTGGACTTCAGATAATACACTACTCACTGGTTAAAACCAGAGACAACATGTGCTGGACAGGGGATACACTTCCATAGCAGCATGCACTTCAAACTCAATGGCAGGACTCATTGCTCAACAGAAGAAGAACAGAAAATTGAACACATTATACAGACAATCACACTGTCACCAACTCTTCACTTTTATATTCAATTTGACTTTTCAATGTTTCACTTTTCCCACTAAATTTAGGGTTCTGGAAGCATGCAAAGTGTGGTTAAGAAAAACCCATGGGTTTATGAAGGTGTCACTCACAGCATGAGGGCTATGGGCATCTGTGTCTATTGTGCAAACACTGTTACAATGTAAATACATGTATTGTACTGTGATTGCCTTTGAACCTGATGAGTTAATTTTCTATTGCCTTTTTATCCACGTATCAATTTTTCAAAATGCAATCTTATCTTAATTTGATTTACAGTTTTTTTTTCAAATAAAATGTTTTGCAGGCTTTAGAAACTATCAAATTGCAAGACTTTGCTATATAATATTTCAGCAGTTTTCGCTTCCCTCTCAATGATAAAACGAGTGCAAGATGGGGGGTTTGGTCTGGAGCGATATTGCACAAGAAACAAAGAGGCAGCTTTCTTCTAATATTTAAGTTGGTAGTTATGTCTAAAAGAACCCTCATTTCAGGTCCTTATTTCACACTTAATCCAGATTGTCTCATAAGGGAGAAATGAAAACCATAAAGTTCTTCGGCTTACAGTCATCAATACATATTTAAGAGTAGTTTTAAAACTAACAATGAGAAAGAAAAAGTGCAAGAAAAAGAGTAATCTGAAATAAAAATCAGTCTAAAAGAGATTATGTGGTGATATGGCTCTATTTCATATTTTAGCTTGTTTTAAAAAATAAAATAATTAAATTCTACTTTTTGCTATTTAGAGGGAAAGAAATATCTTTCGATGCAGAGAGGACGTAGGCATGAGATTAAGCAATGATATGGAAATGTATTTGTCTCAGAATATCTCCTCATCTAAAAAAAACCTGTCTATTCATCCACCAACACATTAAACAGCCTCAAAATGTTGATACGCTCACCTACCCTAATGCTAACACCCAAATATTTCCATATAAAAATAGTCTTTTTCTGGAGCATCCACCTCGTTATGGAGCTATCAGATTCTGTGACTACCTTCTAATCTTCTGAAAAGAAAAAAAATGAAAACATTATTCAGCCTACTCCTGAAATAAAACTGCTTGGGGAACTACCAGTGAAATGGAAAATTCCAGTAGCGGTCGGTGGTGGGAGTGCCGCCGGGCGCTGACGTGGGGTGGGGGAGGGGCAGGGTGGGGGGTAGTAAACTACGGGTTACGGGCGATTACAGGTAAGTACACATATAAATAAATAAAACGAATTTCGTTTCTCGCGCTGCATCGTCAAATGTGATGCAGCGCGAGAAACGAAATTTGTTTTATTTGTTTATATGTGTATTTACCTGTAATCGCCCGTAATCCGTACTTTACTACCCCCCGCCCCACGTCAGCGCCCGGCGGCACTCCCACCACCGACCGCTACTGGAAAATTCCCACTTGTTCTTCCTTTCGAATATGTTTGCAATCTCTTCCCTCTTTCCTCCACCCTCTATCCCTTCTCTTGTCTACCTTTCCATTATACACATCTAGCTACTACCCCGTTTGCACACTTTTTTATCGGCACAACCCTTTCGTACCCCTTTCCTTCTTTGCCAATACCCATATTCTGTTTGGTTGTCAACCATTAGTTTTGTTGCTTATCAGCCATTATTGATGTCCTGCAGGGGCCTATGTAATATGAAGCTCAACTGCATTCAGTCTATGCACAGTACACTGACACGCAAGGCTTGAGTGTGCTGTACAAGACTATAGAAATTAATACATAAATAAATAAATGCATACATACATATATACATAAATAAATACATAAATATTCTGAAAGATTATAAATTGGATTACCTTACTCTTCCACCACCAGGGCTCGCGATGGCAAAGTGGCCTAGGTGAGACTAAGAGTCAAGTGTGAATAAATAACCATCACATTGGTCTCCATGCCATCACTCAAAGCAAGGAAACAACATCTTTATAGACACTGGTACATAGAAAGGTTACTGTATGGGTCAAACAATTTCCAAAATAGACACCCAATCTGATGCATGCCACAGAAAGTGCAAAACAATCAGTGTATGGAATAAAAACTTCTTCCATATCGCGTCCATAGGCTGAGATTGGTACACAGAAGGCAGCCACACCAAACTCAAAATCATTTTGGCGGGTAAAATTCAGTGGATTATGAAGCCACTCATGCACAAGCATGGGAGTGGGCTAATTTTTTGGGGAACACTTTGTGGTAAAGTATATATTTTATGGGCAAAATTCGCGGATTGTCCCTAAACAAGAGAGGCAGATGACAGCTCTTCCACCTGAAACATTAAATTAAAAGAATTGCGTCAAGAGCAGATGCTGGCAAGAAACTATGGCAAATTTGCAAGGAATCACAGCATCTTTCAATCTTTAGCCGAGCTCTGCTAGGCAGGATGTAAATAATGATGTGCTTCTAGTCTGTGCCACCACGAAAATTTGCCATGAGTTCTCCAAAGGTCTCCTTTAAAAGCATGGATGGCATTGGCAGTGCTAAGTGAAAGGCAGGTCCTCACTGTCCTAGACAAATGGAGAAAATGATGCAACCACAGGTCACGTGTGCTCGCAGAGCAGCTGTTATCAAAGAAAGTGAAATGAGACGAGTTATGGAACAGCTATGTACAGTGGGCTCATCTAACGTGGCTTTAAAGGCTTGGTCCTCCTCCTGCTGCTGTGAGAAATGCACATGCACGACCACACTCGGGACATGGACCTTGTTTGTCCAATAATACATTCCTCACAACAACCTGGCACCATTCAGGGTCCGAATTCTTGTGTTTTCGGTTTATGTGCTTTCATTCTTGAGGATGCAATCAGCCCATCCGCTGGGCAGGCATTACACAAAAGACTGCATTGTGCTTTCATCTCTGGAAAAATAGTGAGCTACCCTGTGTCTAGGAAGGTTAAAGTGACATAGGTAAATTAAGCTAAACTATTGATGGGCTAATGTGACCTACCAATGAACTGTTACTTGTTATGCACTGTAGAATTACAATTTTGCAATAATAAATATTTTTCTTTCTCTTCTTCTATAGTTTGTACTTTTGTAATAAGTCCGATTGCCAGGGAAATTTCCTCTCTGGGAACCTCTCTGGTATCTTTATCTTCATGAAATCCTGGATGCATTTTTCCAGCTCTTCCTCAATGGAGAGCTTTTCTTTAAGGATTTTTTTTTTGCAGGCATTTGACTCACGTGACCCTGAGGTCAGAGTTCGTAGCAAGTCGCTCTTCCGTCGGATTTCCGATTGTTGGACCAGCTGAACTGGACCCTTCTTTGCTGGCCGGTCTAGAGTCTGTATGTTGGACTGGCGCGTCACTGGGCCACAGATGACAGTCTCTTGTGGAGAGCTGGCTTCCGACTGGCTGTCACAGCTGGATGTAGACAACTCATTGCAGGATGTGCCGCTCTCCCCTTCTTTATCCTCCTTGCCGTTCTTACAGCAGCAGTCACAGTGGGTTGTTGGCCATCTAGTTGCGCCACCTGTAAGAAAGAAAAGGTTCAATGAACTCGAGAAGTAACCAGTGGTGTGACTTTGCATTTACCATGAGTATGTGCACATCACAGTGATTTCCCAGTAAAAATTGGCCAGATTAGCTAGAATTTCATTTTGAGCAAATATTGGTCACGCATGCGCAAGTTGAAATGTGCAAATCAGACAACTGGGCTCACATTTCCTCCTTCACATCACAAAAATAATTTAGAGCCAAACTGTGTTAAGTATTAGAACATAAGAATGTTTGACCCTGTTTAATTTATAACTTTTTACCCTCAGTGGGAGGAAACTTCTCATAGCTTTATAGCACTTCCGTCTTGGGCTATACCAGTTGTTTAAGGCACTACACTTAGGATCAGGCCTATAACTAGAGTTGAGGGTCTGTAACAACTCATATAACCATCAGCAGGTTGCTAAAAGGCTATATTAGAAAATTAGAATGTTTAGGCTCCATTGAAGACAAGGGACAACAATCGTCTCCAAAATGTCAATGTTTGTCAAGTTATTTCCTCCTTTTGATTTAAAGCATTACACCCTAAATCGGTGAAATGTTCTAAAAGCATTATAGCCTTTCTGCATCAACTGCAGCTCTGACCTTTAACCCGGGGTCAGGGTTTCTCTTAACCGGTAAAACTCTCAACAAGGGCCTGTAATGCTATATTAGAACACTGGAATGTTGAGAGTGTCATTGAAACAATGAAGTGGGAGAGGGCAAAAATGGCTCTTACAAGACTTCGACATTCTAGATATTCTCTTTATGTACCTCCCTGTTTAAGTTACAACCCCTGACCCCCCCGTGAGTGGTGTTCTAATAGCAGTACAAACCTTCAGTACAACCAGGTTTTAAATACTCTCCCTCTCCTGTTACCGGGCTTTGATTGGGGAATATAACTCGAGGAGAAGGCACTTTAGTGTTATAGGTTTCGGCAGTGAGCTATAATGGCATATTAATTTGTAGACTTTTACACAAGGCATATTGTAACAAGATTCATAACATATTAACATATACAGGCACTCCTGTTATATGTATTAGGCACAGGTTAATGGAGACACATATGAGAGTAAATACTGACCCCATCAAATCCTGTTTAAGTTCAAAAGCAAAATGTCTGTTCTGGCCTGAGACCAACCAGATCAATTAATGAATGTGGTAATGTTCTGCACATATGGGAATGAGGTAGCAGGATTCATATACTTTTCCCCTCCTCAACATTGGGAATGACCAGACTTTACAAGTAGTGTGAGGGTACCTGCAGAGCAGGATCGGCGGTCTGAGGCTTGCCTCCAGTGATTTGTTCCTGTTAACTGGTTCTCAAAAATATCAACTCCAGAATATTGACTACAACGATATCATCAAGGTAAGCATAAATAGGTAAGTACAGATTTACTATTCCTTACTCCATGTCTATGAACAGTGGTGAAATATTTGTCACTTTCAAGTTCACACATTTAGGGCCTCATTACGATGTGACTCGGAAAGCCTCCGAAAGTCACATTGTAGGTTTCACTTCCGACTGCTGCATTTCAATGCAGGCGGTCAAAAGTCAAACCGGCCGGTCATTCCAGCTGGATTCTGACGAGCACAAGGAGCCAGTCGGCCAGTCAGATGCCCCACTGTAATCCCTATGGACGGTGTTTTCGCCGTCGGGATTATGATGTCGGTTTCCGACAGGCTTTCCATGTCGGACTTTCTGACATGGAAGGCCAGTAGGAAAGTGACTTTGGGAGCCCCTAACAAGGCCCCCTTCTCCCTGCAGCCTCCATTTGGGGGCCAGGGGGCACCTATGGTGCCCCCTGTTAATCACAGTGCCTGCCACACGGTGCAGGGATTAACAGAAACTCCCATTTCTCTATTGGAGCTTTTGCTATGGCCAGTTTACGGTCGCAGCACAAGCTCCCATAGAGAAATGGGAGTATGCGAATACATCATGTGCAGTCGCATTGTAATAGTGGTGTCAAAACCATCGACCTGATGTCGGTCGGTCTGAAACCACAACGGTTACGTCTGCTCGACATCATAATAAGGCCCTTAAAGGTATTGTTCATCACATGTTGAAAATTGCATGAATGCAGTAACAATTTCATTTATAAAATTCATATAAAAACAACAATAAAAATTTTGCACGACAGAAATCTACAAAGTTCCATAAAAACAAAAGGTTGAATTTTTGGAAAGTATGAATAGTATTTATGAATTCCCAAAAAAAGGTGGGAAGTGTGAAACAGTTAGGATTTGTAAATTTAAACTTGATTTTTTAGGTGTTATTGATGACTGGAAGATAAACACCAATTTATATTTCAAATCTTCACAGCATTTTGGAATCAAAAAGTATTTGGTTTTGTTTTTAAAAAAGAGTTATGAAAAGTATTTAAAATTCTGTTTTTACCAAAATGATTTGCTTTGTAAAACTGGTGAAGTTTATTGATGAAAGCTATGAAAAGTAACAGTCACATATCACCAACCATTCATAACTACTTTCAAAGTCACAAAGATAGGCTTATTTCGTAAAAGTTATCAAAGTTATTCAAAAGTTTGTAGCGAGAATTTCAAGAAAGGCAGAGTAGGATACAGCTTTGATTTACACATACCGTTTGACAGTGCATTAGCAATAGCAGGTTATTGCTTCTGATTGCATTAGTCAAACATGGCTGCCTGAATTGGCCAGTAATATAGTTATCCTAATCTCAGTGGATTTCCAATTGAATCAGATAGAGGCTAAAAAAGTGATGTGAGGAGTTATCAAAGTTATTCAAAGGTTTGTATAAAGAATCTGCATCTTGCAAAAAATGTAAAAGGTTGTGTTTCAATATTATAAAAAAAAGATTATTATACATTAATAAGAAAATCATGTTAACACAGCAACTTTTTTATCATTTGATTTTAATATCATTACTTTTTTAAAATTATAATGTAGTTGTATGAATGCATGTCTTTGTCAGAAAAACAGCTCTGAAAAGGAATGTTCCCTGTCTGTAATGACTTAGTAAGCAAATAAATAATGAGCTGGAATGAGGCCTCAAGTAGTTACCAGTGGCTGAGAATAATTCAGGTATTCCACTTATCACTTTTTTGTTTTCTAAGGGAGAGGCCCTAAATGCAACAAGTAATCCCAGACCTGGGTCCCATGATCGCTTTACTGAAGCTGAACCTCACTGATGAAGGCCAACAAGATTGATACTGGTCTGGATGTGTGGGAGGGCACTACATGTCCCCCCCCCAGGCCACTTAGCACTGGCCTACGAGGGACAGGGGCTCTGCTTGGGGCCCCCAAAGTCCCTTTCCATCTGCCTTTTCATGGTCGTGGGACCGCCAAGGAACAGGCGGTTGGAAAGGGATATCCTAATCCCTACGGGGTCCCTGAGGTGGTGCATCCCCACACATCTGTGCGCAGGCACCACATGGTGCCTGACACGCGGTGCATGGATGTGCACAAAGTGGCTTTCTCTACTGCGGCTTGTGCTGCGGCCCTTTTCCTGGGCCGCAGCACAAGCCACAGTAGAAAAAAGCACGTTATGACTGCCTGCACGGCGGTCCTATTATAATAGGACAGGTGGGTTCGCCGACTCATTGTCGTAGCCTGCCCGATACAATGGCGGTCGGTGGTCCGGCCGCCCGCCATTGTAATGAGGGCCATAATTGCGAACAGGGGGTAAAAAGGGTTATTTTCTGAACCCAGTAAATGCCAAAACATCTTGCGTTTGTGGTGGGTCTGAAAATACATTAAAGGTCAGACATTGTTTCATTGCTGATAGGAAGACCAGGCTGTCATCAAAAATGCTACAGCTAATTACCATGGCTGATTCTTCACAAAACAGGAAAAGCGCATATCTAGCTATGTATCAAAGTGTATGTTTATCTTTCTGTTTTTGTAAATATATCCATCAAAGTATGGATTTCTTGGTCAATGAGTCTAGCTACAAACCTTTCGCTCTTCTGTCCACTTGTCAGTCTGTATAGCTGTTTGCAAACAATATTTTTGTCTGCGTTTGCCTGTAGGCTTACATGTCTATTGAGACATCCACCAGTTCAGCTCTATACCTATTTTATTGTTAAGAGATGGGTCACAGTCCCAGTGTTCAGAGGTTTCTGATATATGAGGGTCTGTGTTTGCAAATATATTTCTATTTTCCCATCGCCCTTGAATTGAACATCCCTCGCTTCATACCTGAAATGTTGGCCCTGACTGTAGGGCACTTTCAACAAACCTGTGCGGTAGAGTCTCCAAGATCCAGCTTTAAGCGGAAGGATGCAAGTAAGTAACTTCCAATTCCCACCACCAGCACATCCAGGAGCATTAGGGACAGCGGCACTCGTGGACTTCATGTACTCTTACAGTACATGGCAACCAGCCACCAGCACTCAATCGCACCCAGAGGAAATGAACGACTTTCATGCATTACACACTGTTCTCAAACTGAAACTATGCCCAAATCATCTATTTAGCTGTCAAGAGGAAGCATCTGTCCTCCCAGTGCAATGCAATTATCACCTCCAACTCGCACAGATTGTAAATTTATTTTAGTTACCATGAAATACAGTTTTGCAAACTCTTCAGAACCTCGTATCAGGAGCGAGCAAATCCAGCTCTAATAATACTTACTGATTTATACTAGCAACAGGTGCCTCCTTTCACATCACCAGGCGTTGGAGGGAACAAAGCACAATGCATGTTTATGTTTGCCAACAAAAAGTGTTCCCTTCTCTTCCTCCTAAAACATAATATCAGTGCCTGAAATAACTCGCCTTCCTGTTTGCTAGGAGAATATTTTTTTTTACTTTTGTAACCTTGTTGCCTCATTCAGTGTACTGTAGCTTTTCCGACTCTGCCTAACTCCATTACTAGAGTTACAGTACATAGATTCTCCTTCTGCATGTATTTCAGCAAAGTCTCAGTCCAAAGACAATTTGATGATATTTTGAGCACGCCAAAATCTTAACTTCTTTGCCCCAAGATGGCACCCAAGCACTCATAAACATCAATTCACCAAAATGCCAGCGGTAGCGGAAGTGACATCACACACCATTTGACCTTTACTCTCAGTCACACATAAATACTAACACATACACACACATACACACAAACTTTCTCACATAGCAAGACTCTCCCCTGCAACCACGCACACAACATACATTTTAAAGTATTTTTCTCTTACCTTAGCTGCCAGTGAGGGTCATATTCCAGCTAATTGAACTCCATTCTTTATTACACTATTAGTGAATAATACTTTTTTCACCCTTAGTGTAATGAAACATTGACAGAAAACGAGGAAAGTGGAGCCCCAACCGACGTTCATAAGGACAAGCTGCCTGTATTCCTGGTACTGAGTTTGCCGGCTCTGAGGCCAGGGGTCGCAAAGGGAGTGCTAGGGATAGCAAGGCAGGGGTCGCAGCTGCGACCTCTGGTGACCCCTAAATTACATCCATGCCTTCATTCATGCATGGAGGACAGGAGCAGGTGAGAGTTCAGGCTAACATAATGAAATGAGAAACACAAGGTTTGACTCCTAAACAATAAAACACAACCAAACAAACATACACAACTGATCTGTGGGAATCGCACAACCGTGCAAAAAATGCACACAGATTAACCGCTCGACGCTCATGACGGCTCCACGCCGTCATGAGCCACGGTAGCCGTGTGCTCATGACGCCGTGGAGCCATCATAGCCACGCCCGCTCCCTGCCGCTCCGCCCACGCAGCACTAATTCCCCGCCTGTGTGGGAGAATTAATGAGCGGGCGGGGCTATGACAGCTCCACGCCGTCATGAGCACACGCCTACCATGGCTCATGACGGCGTGGAGCCGTCATGAGCGTCGAAGCGCCACGCCCACCCCCTAGCCCCGCGCCGCGGCCGAATTCGCGGTGCGGGGAAGGGGTTAAGAAAGCACTTCAGCAATATTCAAGTGATAAAAAGATGCTATACAAATGCTGACAACATCACATAATGTTAGGTAATATTATGAGAACGAACTCAAGAAAGTGCATGACCACAAGTGTTTCCTTTTCAGCTCTTTCAGATATATTGTGAACATATTTAAAACAGAACATACAAGTTTATGAACTTGTCTTCTGAATTAAAAGGAAGTCTACAGAACGTATTTCATAGATTTATTGGTAGGTGAATCAAAAATGAAGGTGCGGAAGAAAGGCAGAGTAGGATACAGCTTTGAGTTACACATACTGTTTGACAGTGCATTAGCAATAGCAGGTTATTGCTCCAGTGCATTAGTCAAACATGGCCGCCTGAATTTGCCGGTAATATAGTTATCCAAATCTCAGTGGTTTCCAATTGAATCAGATAGAGGCTAAAAACAGTGATGTGATGGAGGAGGGGAGACAGGAAGATGTGAGTATTGGGCAAAAACAGCCAGTTAACAGTTCTTCAGAATTTTTAATGGCGGTTATGTGTTGACACAAATACCATATATTCCTTTCAAGCAACAAACATAGCTTCATTCAAAGCTCTCAATTTGCCCATGAACCAACGCTGTCCCACGTCACATTTTATAATTATATGCTATCCTGCTGCGCACAAAGTCTTGCATTGTTCCTCTTTACTTAACCAACACGCTCTCCTATGCTTGTGCAGGAATTCATATATGTATACAACAAAGCACAATAGTTTCCTTAAGGAGTTTCCAGTAATATGTACATCTCATTAATTATGCACAATACGATTGCTAATGGGATTTGCAAACATGATGAGGAAATGTATATTCAAGTTGCAATAGGAAAACTTAGCGCTTCTTCTTTCCAAGATCAAGAATATGAGTATGATTGAATAATTTGGTGAAAACACATGTTCTTTTCTGTGACATTTTGCTGCATGACTGTGGTAGTAATATTACAAAAAAAGGTTCCCCTAGTATTTGCTCACATGTGCTGACTAGGTAAAATCATCAATGTAATTCCAAAAGAATATTGGTGAGGTGTTTCCCAGCAGCAGAATTATATCGTAATACAGTTAAAGAACATAAAAAATGCAAAGATACAAATGCAATTTAAACAGACAAGTAGTAACTTATCAAAATACTTAACAAATTGCATGAGATCAAAGGACACAAAGTGGTAGAAACAGTGGAATTGAGGAGAAAAAGGTTTTAAGGTCAGAAACGGAGAAAAGTAAAGCTCTAAAAATGAATAGTTCCTATCTCAGGACCATTACCAAGAGGCAAGTGGTGCCTTTGATTTTTTTCTTTGAAGTGGAAGTCACAAGGATTCTTCAAAGAGCCTGAGGTTTGGAACAGTTAGTTGCTTCTCAAGAATGGTGTAGTGCTCAATATAATTACGAAGATGTTTGGTGCTCCCCACTTTTTTTGTCAATTAAATTATTTTGTTAAAACACCTGTTACAGAAACCATCTAATAGGTCTAATAGTCTACGCCAGGTGAACATGTGTGAAAGGCCCACACTGTGTGATCTATAGTGTTTACTAAAATCTCCTGTTCTTCATAATCTTACTTATTGTTTATGGTGTGTATTATAACCTTTGAAATGTGTAGAAATGTTGTTGTCCAACGTTTGTGGCTTAATCATTTTTTATGGCATCCAAAGCCTCTGTGAGGCAAATTGTTTCATAGACTTTTTACCAATATTGTTACTAGATAGTGAGCATAAGAATAATATTAATGGTATCAATAGATAATCAAACAATCCTAACTTGTTCCACAGGTCGAAGAGAAACGTAACACACATGAACAGGTAGAAAAGGATGAACTCCTCAGCTGTTATTCACCTGGACCATGATAAGCTTATGAGACCAAGGTTGTTATACAAACCCCCAGATATGTGATTTCTTCTCAGTGAGAGTCTAAATGAACTCTCAATAGATTTGAAATATATATGCTAACTCACTTATAGCAAATCTATCCAGCTTTTTCAACTAAATGCTCTATCATCTATATGTTTTATAGCACATCTTCTAAGTGATTTGAGCTATATAAACCTAAAGATTAAATGTGTGGCAGAATTCCTCACCAGTGTTTTGACTCATATGGCCACTAACATCTGGTTGCGTGAAAGCACACATCTACAATACCCTGAGCTTTTTTATATTAACATCTGGATATATGATTGAAAATTCATCCACTGATCTCCGTTTCCATCTGGTAATACCTGAATACATAATATTATACATCTCCAGTGACTTCAGCTGAATTATGTTAATATGTGGCTAGTGGTATCATACTGCTGTCATGATTCAAACTGTAAATGTCCTATTGTCAGGTTGTAAGACCGCAGGTGTATGGTGCATGTGTGTTTGGTTATGTATTCGTTAACACGAAGTATCAATTATGAAAGGGAGATACAGCTAAAAAAGGAGTCAGTCTATATATGAAAAGTCCAGTTAGGTAATCAAGTTCCCATCACAAAGTTATATTTATTTTCAATACCACTCTAGGGCTTTCTGAAGAGAACAAATCTTAGGAGTTTTCTTAAGAGATTTCAGCTGTATTGAGTCTGCAATGTCATAAGAGAAA
This sequence comes from Calotriton arnoldi, assembly GCA_963921515.1. Classification (NCBI taxonomy): domain Eukaryota; kingdom Metazoa; phylum Chordata; class Amphibia; order Caudata; family Salamandridae; genus Calotriton; species Calotriton arnoldi. The sequence goes on along the minus strand of CAWUFW010001825.1, from coordinate 1,749,180 downwards.
TACCTAAAACAATAATTGAGTAATATAGGTGCTAACGTCTGAATGTGTAGGTATACCCCTCAATCAATTTCAATTATATACTTGCTAAGATCTGAATTTGTCGGGGTGTCCAACATAGGTCATGTTGACCGGATTCATGCCCAATGTTCGGTTAACCACTTACTATGTAACTGCTTTTCCGTTTAGATTGATTGTAGGTAATTTTATCTTATGAATATAGCCTGGCATGGATCCAGCCCTTCTGCGCCTCTATTAGGCATATCTGACAAATGTGATACTTTACCTGCCTAGTGACTTGTGTTGTGTATATACCAACACGGTGATTACTTACCACTGCAGTAATGTGGGACACAGATGGGGCCCTTTGTATTCAAGAGTATGTCAAGAGTATGCCTACCCATTAAGTAGTCAGTGAAGTACCTTCCTGTCAGACTATAATAACATATGAGTACTCAAGAATCTATTTTCAGAATAGCAGCTGAAGACACAAAGCACTTCTTCAAATATTTTAAAGCCAATACACTTGTTACTATTTCTGAGCATTTTATTCTTTACTTTGTAGCTATGCATCCCTTTCTTCTCTTGTAGGCTTTTGATGTCATTTCTGAGAGACTGAGAGCAGCAAGAACATAATATTTCCACCTTTGGGTCCAGAATGGGCGAGGAGTGATGCTTTCATCATCCAAGCTAAGACGAGAGTATCACGTTTTCATCCACCAGCCAACAAAATGTATCTACATTTGTACAGCTTCCATTGCTAAGAAAGATGAGTCCTAACTATAGGGGTCGCTCATTCAGAGCACATCCATTTTTAGTGCCCTTGAGGAGTGCTGAGTGCGTGGCACTCCTGCCTTCCGGTTCTCTGCCTGGTTTGTCGATGACTCTGGAGCCTGCCAGTCTGTGCGCCATGTGGGCCAGCATCCTTTACTGCCCCCATGGCAAGGCTCGGCCTTTATCTCGGCACGAAAAAGCTCTATAGAGACTACATTTAAAGTGTATTATGCTTTCTGACCTTGGGTAATGCATTGCTGAGGAGAAGGCGCTCGTTTTTATTGTTCACAAACCCTATCCATGTCATGGCGGTTATTGATCCTTAATTACTTGCCAATGGTGGCCCAAGAGGCGCAGGCCTTACGATCCTATAAGTTTGTATGTTGCACTGAATGAGCTTGATTTAAAAGAAGCGTTGGAAAGCTGCACCTTCGTGTCTCCAAGCTTCTGTGAGTGCAAGCCTCGGATTTTTTGGAATTCACTGAAGGTTTCCAGGTTTTACAAAGAAAGTTACAAGAGCTGTAGGTTTCCAGAGAGACTCATTAAAAATCTAAATTGGCATTTATTTTCCGAAAATCTAATTGTACTTGAAAAAAATGGCAAGCTTCAGGGCAAACTTTTTATTTCCAAAAGGGAAACCATTTTCCCTATAGTGTTTCTCCTCCCTTTGCAATGCTGGAAAGTGATTTAATCATCCCCTTGACAGAAGGAAATCATCACCCTTTCCCAGAATGGTAAGGGATGAGTGACTAGTTTTGAAGCTTCGGAGTATGCAAACTCACAGGGCTTTCCCGCCCCCTAACACCCACTGACCAACACTAGTCATAGATTTACCTACACGAAAAATCCTTTTGTAAGAACTTTAATTTACAATTGCAAAATAAATTGCTCTGTAGTCAGGAAAGAAGTCTATTTGCAAGCGTGAATTTGCATTACACATGCAAATAGGCCTGTTGGCTGCTTCTGGGAGTTGATTCCCAAATGTTTTGTGCAAAGCCAGAAATGTGTGAGTTGTTCATTTCCACCTCTCAATAGATTTCTGACATTTGGACGAAAATTTCCAATAGATTTCTCACATTTTAACGACTCCCACAAAAATCCACAGGAATATGCAGGGAAAAACCTGGAGGTGGGTAAGGGCCCGGAGGGATATTGCAATATATTTTGAAAGGGGATGGGGCATGCAGCCCTCCTACCCTAGGCCCCTCAGACCCAATCCCAGAGGTCAATTGTTTTATAAAGGGTGAGGGGGTGAAGCCCGCCTCCTCTATCCATTTCCAGATCCCATCCTCTAGGGCCAATTCATTTAAAATGCCAAAGGTTAATTGGCCTTAATTTGACAGCTTCCCAAAAGAAAGTATAATTGTGCTTAGTTTTTATATTCATAAATTATAAATCATCTATTCACATACTTGTTAATTATCAATCCAAGTATAAAGGCCACACATCTTTTTGCAACCTGCTGCTTTCTATGCCTTTGATGATTATGCCCTATATTCAAACTTGATGGTGTGTGTGCCTTCGTGCGAGGATAACGTTTTTTGAAAATTGTAACGGCCCGTCCAGCCGTGAAGGCTGCACCACCGTGAGATAGAGCAGGTCTGCTGTGACAAGGATTGTAGTCACAAGCAGATATGACAGGTAAAAGGAGATTCTGCAGCGAGCTGGCTAAATGGGGCATGAGTGAGTCCACTAGAGGGCATTGAACTTTGTTTATTATGGATATGTCGCAAGCAGCGAACCCACTGGGGGGAGTGATTGTGTTGCTGGACTATACTTACCAAAATGCACCGAGACTCACAGGAGGCCCACTTGGGGGGCGGACTTGTTATATATTTAAATGAGGTAATTAGTGCCTTGCAACATCTTCGCTGTTCGTCATGTTGGCCAGTGATCAAGGGCTGGGAAGCCTGAAACGCGTTTGGCCTGATGTTTCTGGTGGCCATAAGCTGTGCTTGCTGCAGTCTTTATTAAAAATTCAAACCTGATGTTGTGTGCTCCTTCGTGTGAGAATACAAATTTTGGAATATATATATCTATGTATACAAACAGTGTAGTTTTAGTTACGATCTAGTTACCATAGGAAGAGCGTTTTTGGTTTGCTTATAACTTTGGCGCCTTTTGACAAATCTTCACGAAATTTACCAAAAGAAGAGTTCACCCAGTTTTGGGGCGATCCATCATGAGGCTACCAGGAGCGAAGGGGGGTCCTACAACACAATTTCCCGATGCAATTTTACTTTGGAAAATTGAACAGCTTACCGTGAAAATAGCTGAATGGGATTACAACAAATTTGGCAGAAAGCTAGATCTTGGTCGAGAAACCATCTTTTTGTGGTTTGGTGTAAATCCGCTAAATAGGTTTTGAGAAACTGGGGTAAAAAAAACTTTGTTTATGTATACAGTTGGATTCGCAGGAGGCTTGCAAAAGTCCCACAGCCATGCAACTTCAAATTAAAGAGTGATGTGGTCGACGGGGTGGGCTTTTCTTTCCCATCAGTTGCCTTGCTCTCACAGGCGTGAAAGGCTCCGGTGAACCGCCGCTGGAGCTCACACCGCAGCATGAAGAGAAATGATGTGGATCCTATTTCAGGACAGGGGGCATGGCCCCATGTCCTGAAAACTAAAAAAACAATAAGGTATAAGGGTGTAGGTGTATCTTGACCCCTTGTGCAGGTGTCCACTGGAGCCAAATATTTAAAAATATACTTTTTGGGGGTTTCTTCAGTCCTTTGAGAGCCAGCTCGGGTCCCCAGGTTCCCAAAGGAGAGCAGGGCGCAGGCTGCTTCCTATGAGGCTCTCGTGGAATCAGAATTTTTTTTTGCCCTGTGGGCAACCACACGCAGATGTGGGGTTGGCCTCAAGTATGATAATCAAATATATTAGGGGGGGGGAAAAAAACACTAGAAGTTCAATGAAAAAAGCAAATGTTAAAGTGACCTTATCGTCAGGGATGGTAATAATGTCTTTGCATTTAAAAAAAAACCTCAGAAATTCACTGAAAAAAAACAAATGTTAAAGTGAAGTTAAAGTTAGGTGAACACTTCAGTTTAAATGTAATGTTTTAAACTAAAAGAAAACACTGAAATTCAACAGATAGTAATTTCAAGTTAACTCCTGCCATACAGTCCTGCGAAGAGAAGCTCTTCTCAGCCCTTCAGCACTTCCCTAATTATTCTTGAGTTCGTTCTGTTACAGATGGGTATTTTCGGCACACGGTATTGTTCCTGAATCCTTTAAAAACTTCAGCAATTTGCAAAAAAAAAAAAAAACACCAATGATCCAAATTGCCCTGAGATTCGGTGCCATGTACTTCAAGGACGTTTTGGAATTCAAACATTATGATTTCTTGTTACAGATTCCCTAGCCCCAGAGCCCTTTTGGAACGCACAACACACTTTATACAACCCGTCTGAAAGACCAAATGAAAACTGAAAGAGGTGCCATCCTGCTCCAGATGGCTCTCTGGTTTCATCCTGGTTGAAGCTAAGGACAGCAGTTCCTGAATAATAATCTGTTATACTTTCGGAGTGCATTTAATTAACATATAATAGGCCCTTTGTCAGCTAATGAAGACAATAATTCCCGTTAGTATGTAATGAATATTCAGCGCTTACTGTAGGAGGAATTGATTAAGATTTTCGACACTGATTAAAATGTTTTTGATCGTGGCGGCTCCGAGTGTAGCAGGCCCATTAGGGATGGACGGGCACGCCGAGGCGCCGCGCTCACATTCAGACAGGGGTCCCTGGGCCCCATCAGCTCTCAAACAAGGTGACTGCTCTCGACTTTCAGGCAGAACAAGATGTCATTGCAATGAACACACATTAAATCTCTTTATAGCTTTTCAGGTCCTCAATCAGTGTGAGGCATTGGATACCGCAAGGGGTGGGATGAGGGCGACACGCAGGTACGCATCTGCTAATAATAACACTTACACATTAAAAGCACAATCATGAAATGCACACAAAGGCGCAAACAAAAACTGACGGGGGTCACCACAAACGTAAACACGTACAAAGCCGCACAGACATATAAACACCGACGCAAAGTAAAAAGCAGACAAAAAATGCGCAAATACACAAACTCAGAGGCATACAAATGTATACTAGCAAAAGACATGCAAACGCACACACACAAACAAAGTCGTACAGGCATGCAAATCTCGCACATTAAAGAAAATGTATATCACCGTGCCCACCTATTTTTAGCAGGTTCTAAAATCATACTACAGACCCCAACTATCAAAGGAAACAGTAACAAGTCAGTTGCTGTTAAACTCGTGTAGCACCAATGCGCACATGTGGCATCTTTTTCTTCACCCACTCTGCGGGTCCATGGGGCTTTCAGTGATGATTTTGTGAATTGCCAACTAATTCTAGCTACCCTTTCTTGCTGAGGGCTGTGATCACAACCGTGTGGAAGATATGGAGCATCAACTGACTTGCTGTTGAACACTGTAGTTCTTTCCTTTCACAGGGTATCCTTTGTTTAGGATGCTTTTTAATTATTTTGAAAAAAATGCTACTACAATTATATGTCCTGATCAATGTGCTTGACTGTGTGGGCTGTATATGCGCAAAAAAACAGTCATCTATTTTGAGTGGGGTCATCCATTTTGACAGACTGTATGATGACCCTATCAATATATATGACAATGTCATTATATACTGACTGAATAAACTGGCTATGTCTTGCAGTGTTCGTCATTTTTTTATTACAGTTTAATCCAGTCCTATATACGATTTTATTATTTTGTTATGATTTTTACCGACAGCAATAGACTTCATCGTATAGGGGAACTCCAGATGGTTAGTGTAGAAGAATGTATGATGATACAACGCATGCATTCACATTGCATGCCATTAGATCGCGGTTTTTACAATGCAAGTCGTTACAACGACTTGCGTTGGAGGGCGCTGGACTTAGGAGTAGTTTAATTTACTATTCCAACTCCAGCCTACGAACAGTAGGGAAGGTGTTGGATAGTAAATTAAACTATTCCTTGTCCTATAGCGCCCTCCAGCGCAAGTCGTTGTAACGACTTGCGTTGTAAAAACCGCGATCTAATGGCATGCGATGTAATGCATGCGTGGTAAAGGTTGTTTCCCGTGTAGAACTACAGCATTTGGCCAGCACACACAGGGGGATATTCTCAAGAACATGCGATAATCATCGCCAAAATAGGTTAACGCAATTTTTCATATCGCTGTCTATCGCGGGAAAATAACGCTGTGTTAACGTCTTATTCTCAACACGGCGGTAACATGCGATAGTTTCCCGATAACGCGTCAAATGTCCGCGATAAAATTACCGGGACGGCGATAAAAATCCAAAGCCGAACGTGAAAAAAGTTGCGATGGGCCCAACTGCAATAAAAAATTCAGCGATAAGCAGCGCCAGGCCTGCAAGTCCCACAAGTCAGGCGGGAAAACCACTATAAAAGTGGCAAAAAAACACAAACAAAACACAAACAACTGCGAAGCACCATGGAGGTAGCCGGAGCAAGTACAGAGGACAACCAGAACCCCACAAGCCCCACGGAGGACCAGCCTGGGACCTCGGGGTCAGGGAAGGGCAAGGAGAAGAAGAAGAGGAACCCGCGTTTCAGTACGCAGGAAAACCAGATCCTCATTACGGAGGTGATAGAACACCACCACCAACTGTTCATCACCTCCACTGTGTCATTGGCAACTAAAAATACAATATGGCAGTCCATCTTGGCCAAGGTGAATACAGTTGGAGTGAAGAGAAGGGAAGGGAAGTGGACGACTGCAAGAAGCGCTGGACTGATGTGAAGCACAAAACTAAGCTGAAACTCGCAGCCAACCTGAAAGCAGCAATGCAGACTGGAGGTGGGAGTACAGCGACACACCAGGAGCTGGATGAGATGGAGGAAATGGTGACCCGAGTCATCATTGGGGAGACGGTGGCAGGAGTTGGGGGACAGGACACTGCACAACATGACCTGAGCCAACAGCAACACAGTGAGTAACGACCAGGGACTGGGGGGACGGGGGGAGATGGGCACAATGGCACACATGCACAATTAAGTATAGCACATCTGCGGACAAACCATGCCCAAGAGTCACAACTCCGACCAAGAGCCCAATTTACCCAAGTCTGCAATATCTCAGCACTGTATAAGCACAGAAGTGAAAAGCACACCGCCTGAAAGGGACAAGGGCCAGCCAAATCAGAGCTGAAGGGGCAACACACCCACAATGCAGCACACACATAAGAATCAGAGCACCTCAACATTGACAACAATGTGGTACAAACTGCAACACTTTCACAACAGAACAGAGGACACAACTGCTGCCGCTTGTGTGTAGAAAATGGCCATTCGCATTTGGCATAGCAGGAAACTGTGAGATGATAATGTACAAGTACAACCTCACATCCCTGATGGTGTAGAAATGTCAACTGTCCCGCATCAAATAGGCATCTCCTCACAAACAGTCACAATGTACATTGTCATGCAGTCTGTTAGTAAACTTGTACAATGCGTGAACATACATGTGAACACAATGTCAATCTGCATCTCCCTTCACATTGCAGAGGGAGAATCAACACCTCCTGCAGAGCAGACCCAACAACTCAGAACTGATGATGAAGAGGACCTCCCCAACATCGACACCGACGCCCTCCAACAGCTCATGGACAGCTTCGACACCCCACCTCCAGGAGCAGGGCAGCCCAGCTGCATCGAGGAGACCCCACCCCCTGCACAGACCACACAGCAGGAAGCACCCACCACCACGGCTGGCTCCCAGGACCCCCACGACCAACACATGGCATTCCAACGCCGTGTGTTAGGGTGCCAGGAGAAGATGGATGATCAGCTGCGGGTGGGGTTCGACCTCATGGCAGCCAAACTAGATCCATACTTGGGTGTCTAAGTCCCATCAGGGACGACTTACAGTCCCTAACGGACACCCACTATCCGCTCCATGCTCTCCAACAATCCATGGCTGACATCGCTGGAGTCATGACTCTGAGCCAAGAACAACTGTCTAGTCAGAGTGGCTCCAGCGATGTCAGACGGGAGTTGGGACACATAAGGAGAATGATGGAGAGCTTGGAGCGGAGGCAGGCGGAAAGAATGTTTGCCACGGCTGCACACCAGCGAGATGTAGCTGTGATCTTCCATGCCCTGCAGATCCTCGTCATGGCATTGCCGCCACAAGGCCTGGCGCGGATGAATGCTGTTGCTACTACTCCATCCACATCTCCGCCCCCTGAAGTGTCAGTGCCACACAGTGCGGCAGACTAAACACCACCACCCACATGTGAGGCACCTGACACATCAGAGGACGAAGATGATGATGAATCTGGCTTTGTGGTAAGAATGAAGTGGCCATATGGCCTGTTTCAGCTTGGTTCTGCCCTCTGCATCACGCCCTGGAATAACACCTTCCACTGTCCCCCCGATACACTCAGCGACACTCACCTTGGACCTCGACATGGACTCCCATAATTTGTTTGGTTACTAATGACACAGCAATCACACTGCGGGCTGAAGTCTTCCTCTTCCGATGAACTTGTCAATCCCTAAAGGACTCTGGCTGGCCCTCCACGGGGCATCAATGTAAAGTGGGGTTTGCATGGCCCTGTACTGGTCCAGCTTCAACACTCCACTGAATGCGAATAAAACATTCTAATTCACACAGATGTGTCATGGCTATGATCAATCAAGTATGAAAGTATGGATGAATGTAGGGACAGTGATTCCACAAAAAGGTACTCCCTGGGTAATGTTATCAATGCGCATGTATGGCCGTGACCCAGATAGGCAGTGAGACACACATTGTCATTCAAATCAACACTCATCACAGTTGAATACAAGTGAAGGTGCGTAGACTTTATTAGTATAAGCATGTCAGTACGGGCAAGATAAGTGCCACAACATGCAGACCAATGCAGCAGTATGTCAGAATGAGGAACATTGCCAAGCGCCGCTGTCCACTCCGGGGGAGTGCCTCACCTTTCACAGGTGTGTGTTAACCCACGTTGTTGTCCGCTCATGTATTCGGAGTCCAGGCGAATGCAGCCATGTCCACTGTTGTCGTGGGATATGTGACCAGATCTCCAAGATGCAACAAGGTGTTGGGACATGTGCAATGGGTTCCAATCTGTTGTGGCTGCAGGTACGTAGGTACTCGTCCATGAAAGCGATTGCAGCTTCGTAGGCTATCATTTCCAACATGAGGTCGTTGTCGACTTCATCAAACAGGACGGCGAGGTAATCCATTAGCAGGTGCGGACAGATGTGCTGCGTCCACCCCCTTTCGCCAATTAGCACTACAGCCCAATAGGGGAGCAGTTCAATGTGGTCACTGCACACGAGGAGTTGTGCAATCTCCCAGGTCCAGCTGCCAGCATGTATGCCAAGTATCAAGGCATCCCATAAACGGGTATCACGGTGACACTCCTGGTCGGGGCCAACAGCGGGCGCACACACATGTCAAAATCCAGTTCAGCTACCGTCCTGTTGGATAGGCAGTCATCCATGGACCACTCGAATATGCACGATCGACATGCAACACAGGCTGCACGTAGGTGACTTTGGCACGGCGGAAGCTTAGCCGGTAACTGATCCGCAGCACTGCCAATGGCAGTGCCCCCAGTAAATGCATCATACGTGCACGGTACAGTTCCACGTGACAGGGGTTGTGCATGTGTCTGGGATGTTCTGCCATTGCGTTAGTGGCTCTGGTTGAAGCAGCACTGTTCTGACCTGTGCCAGTTCTGTGGATGAAATGCCACAGCTCGGATCAATGAGTTGTTTTAGTGTGCAACGGTTGTACGCCTGGGATGGTGTGGGAGTAAGTGTGAAGGCCATCCCATGCAAGAAAACTTCGAGCAAGGAATTCTGTGTGTGGGGTGTGTATACGTTGGTCTTTCGCCGGGCTGTGCATAGTGTGGGAGTCGTCATCAGCTGCTATAGTATCTGTCAGGGGGTGCCGGGCACATGCAATTCCGAGGTCGGAGGTGCAGATGTGCTTCCGCCTGATAGTTCAGACAAAGGAGCTTTCATCCCTAATGTCAGTTTGTCATCTGCTTGCATTCAGGAAATGTGATGTAGCTTGTTGGGGTGGGGTGGGATGTGTGCGACTTTGGGATTCAGGTTTGACATGTCTTGCATGTGGCAAATGAGCGGCATCACTGTGTGTTACGTTGCCTCACAGCTGCTCCTCCCTCCCCCCGAGCCTATTTACTTGGGTGCACTGCGCGGTTGCATCACTTGCACTCCTACGGCACACCATTGTCATGCCTGTCTGCGCATGTCCACAAGCCTAACAACGACACTGTGATGTTGGCCGTTGAAGGTGGGCTGCCACGTGAGTGCAGGTCTATGGTAAGGATAGGGTGGACACAGATGTAGAGTTCATGCCTGGCTGAACTCGCGCTGTGATTAAGGCTAGGCATTTGGCTCATGCTGCGGCAATACTGATACACACAACACTTGAGCGGTCTTGCACTCCTTCATTTCTCCGTTCGTGCGAGCCCGCCCTCCGGGTGCATGCTACATTGCAACATTGTCGATTGTGGGCCGGGTGGCGCCGACACTACAACAGAGACACACGCATTAGTTACTTCCTTGTCCAGGCCAGAACTGAACCACGCCCAGAGCTCCGGGCAAATTCTTCACACCCCTACGCTGGACTGGCGTACGCCGGCCCAGCCCACTCCGCTTACGCTTACAGGGTGGACGACAAAGCTATGTGTCCAAGGTCTTACCCACTGCCTGAGGTGACATGGTTGCGTCCGCTGTCCACAGCACAATGTAATGTGGTAGGGCCCGGAGCCATCATGCATACATAATGACCACACGGACACACTTAGATAGATAGTGGAACTGGCTACGGGCACGTGCGCCCGCCCCCTTTTTATTACCAGGGTCACATGTCCAGTGATGCCTGTGCTGGATGGGTGTGGGGTGAGTGTAAGCCAGCCCTCAGGGAGTGGTTGGTGCTGACAACAACTAGAACAGTGATCATCGTTTCGCACACACAAGACTCAATCATGAAGGGTCCATGACTTGTGGTGCACTGAGGTAGGGGCACCAGCTCTGACATCACACACACAAGACTCAATCATAAAGGGTCCATGACTTGTGGTGCACTGAGTTAGTGGCACCTGAAGAGCTGAGCAGGGTATCACGCTGATGATGGCATCCAAGATAGGTATGAGCAACTTTGATAGGCTGGCTGTAAGACTCCTCCGACTCTGGCAGTTGTTGTTTGGAGGTGGTCCTGGCGGTGGTGGCAGGTGTGCAGCCAGCGATGATGGCGTGTCCTTGCAGGTCAGGATTGGATTTGATATGTGAGCCCTGCTGACCTAAGTGTAGGCCAGAGGCAGCGGTCAGCAAGGGCCCACAGCCACGTGGCGTTGACTTGAGCTGCACAGAGTCAGTGGCACCTGAAGCGCTCAGCGGGTGTGCAGCCATCGATGATGGCCTGTCCTTGCAGGTCAGGATTGGATTTGATATGTGAGCCCTGCTGACCGCAGTGTAGGCTGGAGGCAGCGGTCAGCAAGGGCCCACAGCCACGTGGCGTTGACTTGAGCTGCACAGAGTTAGTGGCACCTGAAGTGCTCAGCGAGTGTGCAGCCAGCGATGATGCGGTGTCTGGGCGGCCCGCACTGGAAGCAATGTCTGTTGCCTACTGAACTGCGCCATAAATAAATCAAGACTCGATTTTCAATTCGGGGACCTGCTGACCGAAGTGTAGGCCGAAGGCAGTAGTCAGCATACACATAACTCCGCGGTGCTGTGCCGCTGGGTGCGCTGGGGGCCTGTGTCGCGGAAGCCAGCGTTCGGCTGAGGAGGCTGGCGGTCACGGCGGCAGACTCGTGGCAGGGTGAGGGGCGCCGCCCTGGCAGACACGTTGGCCATCCCGGAAGTGAACCACGCCCAGAGCCCCGGCCTATTTATTCACACTCCTACGCTGGACTGGCATACGCCGGACCAGCCCACTCCGCTTACGCTTACATGGGGGGACGACACAGCTACATGACCGAGGTCTTCCCCACTGCCTGAGGTAACATGGTTGCGTCCACTGTCCACAACACTACAAACACCAGCAGTATATGTCCACATGGACATGTCTGTGCTCTGCATACTGATGTCTGTCCAGCACATCACCGCCACACTTGGCATTGTGTACATTCTTATTCATGGGTGACTTGCATCCTTCACACATACTTGGTTCCCACCTCTCCCCACATTCTGCAATTGTGTGGCTGAGGGGCCATGTCGTTTTCGGAAGGTCAGCTGTCTTGTTCTGCGCTGCCTGGGTGGTAGTCCGGGGCGGGGCAGGGGGGGGCCTGGGGGTGGTGGGTGTTGTGGACCTCTTGGGTCTCCGAGCTGCATGATCAGTAGCTCCATGACAAGTGTTGGTCTTCAGATATGGCTCTGGGCTGGGCTCCCTTTCATACTGCAGGTTGTCGTCCTGCTTAACACCAGTCAAAGGCAGGTGTTAAATCCCTGCTGCTAACGCGCCTTATCGCCTGCTTTTGGATTGCATCGCAGATCTGGCTGGTGGTTGGGAATATCGCGAAGTGGTGTTTTCGTGTGTTTTTGCACGGGAACGCCTACTCTGCATATCATTAGCGTTAGTTGTCACTCTCATCCATGGCGATGTTTTTTGCGGCAGCTATCGTTGGAAAACTGGCGATATCGGCAGTTTGCACCAGCTTGAGAATAGGGTGAAAAATCTATCACCACTTTTGCGGCGCTAAAGTGCCGATAAATTGGCGATAAGTCCTTGAGAATATGCCCCACAGTTGTTTCCAGAAAGTCTCAGGAGTTAGATAAACCACTATCACAACTGGCCTGCACCTTCTCTAGTTCTTGTGTGACTATGGGCGTCATTACGATGGCGGTTGGGTGAGCGTCCGACCGCCATCGTTTCAGGCAGTTGTCCAACCTACTATAGGTCGGTGGATCCACCTGCCCGATTACAATGCGACCGCCGTGCAAGCGGTTGGAAAACTGCTCTTTTCCATTGCGGTTTCTGATGCTGCCCTAGAAAAGGGCAGTAGCAGAAGCCGCAGTGGAAAAGGGCAGTTCTCAAACATCAATGCACTGTGTGCCAGGCACCATGTGGTGAGGGTCTTTAATAGAGTCCTCTATGAACCTTCTGGGCACCTTTTATTGTTTATGGTTCACCTTCTTTCATTTAAAACCGAATCCTCAATGTGCAGAGCAGTGCAATTCACCAGTGTCTTTATCTCACATATCTACTTTAACTGTATAACCTAATTTCACATGAAATTTTCTGTCTTTCCATGCAGACTCTATGGATTCAAAATTACGGAAAAAATATCTATACATCATTGTATAAATTAGTTTGTATTGCTTTTAAAATGATATTCCATTTGCCCTGCTAAAGGTGATTAATAAAACCTTTCAAATTTATCCAGCTGAGATTATTAAATTTAGGTAGTCACTGAGAATAGTCCATTGCTATCAATGCGCAGCAATGTGAAGCTAATGGATTCAGAAAGGAATCATGAAGTGAATGCGATCTGTTAATGAATAGTGGTTAAAAAGGCAAGGTTAAAGAATTATTTACAAATTAAAGAATCACCCAAAATGCAAGAAACACAGTTTTACTGAATAAAATAAATTATTAAATAAGTTCACAAAAGTAACAAAATGTGCTTGGTAAGCTGGCTCTAAAAAAAAATTCAATTGCAGATCACTGAATCAGAGAATCAGCACTGAAACCCAATCTCACATAAAAAGAATAGGTACAATACAGTGTCAGATCAGGATTCACTTATATATACTGAACGGGCACAGACGTGGAGTGGCAGTGTAAGATTTCATTATGAACAAATTTGCACCACTGCCAACGGCAGTACACGCTACATTTAAAAATATAATTGTGCAGAGAATGTAAACTTGACAGCACAAGTTCTGTGAAATGTGGATATCAATCTGCATCTTGGACTTAGATATAAAGCTTCTTCAAGGTTAGCCTATATTGACCAAGAAAGAAAGTGACCCTGGAAGGTTAATCATTTAATGTACAATCAGAAAAAGGATAGAATATCACTGCACATTAGAAAGGTAACTGACATGTATTCAAAACCTGACTTCTTAATTAGTAACAACCAGACTATAAGGCCTTTGCTTATTTTGTGTCAGTAGTTGCAGTCCGTGGACACCAGCACTCATTTTTTGGGAATTAAGAATATCATCACTAGACCTTGATCTAGAGCAAGCAGGAGAAAGTCAGTAAAGAGAAAAGGAAGGAGGGAGAAGAAAACAGTGATAGAGTTAGTTGAAGAAACACAAATAATATGATGGTAGAAGAAAGAGGGATGAGATGGACTCAGGACTCAGCAGCCTTGGTATTTGACAACCCCGCCATTCAACAGCACTGGAGGTGCTATAATGTAGTGTGAAATGCATCTTAAAGATTATTTTTGATGTGCAAATGTATTTCACGCAAATAAAATACAGTAAAAACTCCAAGCATCGCAAACAAGACTATTTGCATTCTGGACATTTAAGCTGGTCCTGTATACTCATTGTAAAAATTTGCCATGAGCAGAGTGTATTATGCCAGTGTAACTGAAAGTTCATCATGGCCTAGAATCTCAGCATCATTAAAGCATAGAACACTATAAAAGAAAGGCTGTTATGTTTGTATACCTTCAAACAACATTTGGTTGTGTTCAGCAGATTATTTTATCTATTAAACCTAGAAATATAGATTTAGGATTGTTTGTCTTGATGATAGAACTAGATAATCATTTTTTCCAAGTGATGTGTCAGATTAATGATAACTTTAAAGATAAATATCTGTATTCTCCAAGCGGTGTGCCAAGATTATGGCTTTGCACAATCATTAAAAACACACAAAGAAGAGGGACTCTGATGTCAGAATCGCCGTGACCCAGGGTCAGGGAGACAACCAAAAGTTTTAAAACTGCCCTCACACACAGTAAACTGTGTCATGCTTCATCATACGGCTGCTAACACACCTCCACGCAAGCCAACGCTGGAGGTGGCGCAATAGGGAGGGGGACAATACAACACAAAAACATATACCCAACAAGAGATCACAAGTGAATAAAGGTGCAGAAGTAGTGGTTAAAACTAAGCACAGGATATCTTCAATCCCAGTTTAATTATGGATTCCTTGCCTAGATTGTCACACTTTCGTCAACGGTAGCTATCGCTGGACCTGTTGTCCCTCCCGACAACAGGTCCAGCGATAGCTTCCCTTGACGAAAGTGTGACAATAGGGAGCTATCCTCGCTCCCCCGTCATTTCAAGTTTGTCATTAGAAGGAACTCGGTTCCCCCACGGAAATCAGTCCGACACAATTTGTTCGGAGAATTTACTGAGAAGGGTACCTACCCTCTACCCCTGGACCAAGGAGGTAGGGCTAGAACCCAAGAGATATTTTTTGTGAGTCCTGATGAAGGCCGGGGTATTTTTTTACTCTTCACTGGCTGAAACATGTCGAAATTATAGCAGAGTGGAGGGGTAGAAGACTCATAACAGCCTCCCACACCACCATCCACTGGTCACCTATTTGACCTTTTTAATCTAGGCAAGGAATCCATAATTAAACTGGGATTGAGGATATCCTGTGCTTAGTTTTAACCACTACTTCTGCACCTTTAATCACTTGTGATCTCTTGTTGGGTATATGTTTTTGTGTTGTATTGTTCCCCTCCCTATTGCTCCACCTCCAGCGTTGGCTTGCGCGGAGGTGTGTTAGCAGCCGTATGATGAAGCATGACACAGTTTACTGTGTGTGAGGGCAGTTTTAAAACTTTTGGTTGTCTCCCTGACTCTGGGTCACGGCGATTCTGACATCAGAGTCCCTCTTCTTTGTGTGTTTTTAACGTTGCTACTGGAGGTCGAAGAGGGCTCCTTTTCCTCCTACCCCTTATTCTTTGTGTGTGTTTTGCACAATCATTGCCTGGTCTTTATATCAAAGAGGTGGATCAAAAACATTGATAGGTTCAAGATGATTTTACAAGCCTCTGGGAAGGCTTAATATAACTTAATTTGCTGATGATGCAGCCTTAATTTCATGTTTGACCCAAGGGCACTCACAGCTGTGGGATGCCTTTGGCACATTTCACAGTAGGGTACTTCTTAACATGAACCCAAAAGAGCAAATTATATGGCACTTGATACAAAAAAAGACCAAGATCTGTAACATTTTTGAACTTTGATGAGGGCACTTTTGCGAACTGGCCTTGTGTTTTGAAAAATCACCTCATGTATCATCTCATAGATCTTCCACTTTACTTTGCTTTAGTAAAAGATTTAGAGAGCATTCAAATTCACTAGCTAACCTAACTAACCAATTAGCGTTTCAGATCATGCCTATCCTTGCCACCATGAATGTGATCATGTGAATGAATTATGGGACCACATGGATGCTGGCTCTTTATCTTTAATGGAGGATTACTTTTATCAAAGTTTTCTATGTATTCTGATTGGGCTTTCCCCTCATATTTTAAGTGAGGAGTTAAATGAATTATATTACCTGTCCAGCTACAAACTACCATGGTGCTTTGGATTTATATATGGCAGGGAAAATATTTAGATGTCTGTAGAGAGGCCCATCAAAAATGCTGAAAATGTTGGATATTATCATTGCCTTGGAGCCTTTGTAAATCTAGTAGTTCTAGTTTTACTGTGATTGTCATTTCGAAATTTAACAGTGATGCTTGAACAAACATGAGTGATTATGTGATATTGAAATGTAAAACTTTTTACATTTAGTATATATAATTTCCCTTTTATGTTTTATACTTTGTACAGTCTAGTACTGAATGAATATCTGTCAATGTAAAAAGCTACAATATTATCCTTAGTATGACAATGTTTTATAGAATGCTTACATTTCAAAAAAAATATTTAATAATGTATATGATATATACATAAAAAAAACTACATTGATGAAATTACCATTAACGGACAACCCTACAGCTTGTCGGCACAGGATATCAGTAATTATTTTTATAAATAACAGATTTTATGTGTCTTTTATGGCCATTCTTAACCGAATAAAGGATATTGATGATGATGAGGATGATACCAGTAATCTGACCTCTGGGTAGATAGTTCTCATCCACCAGCCTAAATTATTGATTGATGGATAATGGGGCCTGCCTTTTGCCAACTATTCATTACACGAGAATGAGCTCACCTGATTGACAAATAATTCTCAGTTCAATAATATGTCATCCATTTCCTTTCCTCGGCTCGAGGCTGTTGGTATGATCCTAGGAATGTTTACTCAGTACCAGAGAGGTCTGTGCACATGTACAATAAGTGGAGGCTTAACACTTTTTCTTACCACATATTCATCACTAGTCCTTCTCTATGTTGTTAGGTGTGATATCCTGGAGCAGAAAATGAAGTCTAAGATATTGCACCCTCCTAAAGAACATTGGAAGGTGTAGGTGTATTCTCTCATCAGAGACATTTATTTGGGTTTCTGAAGTTGATGACTTACTTATTTGCTTAGCCAAAAGCCCTTTTCCAACTTATACCTACTTTAACCTAGACTAGGGACTTCCTTTCTGGAACATACTTTCACACTTTCTGGCTATGTTGTATTCTTTATGTAGTTATTGTTAATGCTTTATTTTCCTTTCTTTTGAAATATGGACTCTTGGACCATTTAAATCTGTAACAACCCTGCTTAATTCTGAATTCTTAATGAATTAATTACCTTGCTTTAACTAAATTTGTTAATAAATCCTTTTAAAATTATAACAATTCTCCTTGTCATTTCCTGTGGAGCCCCAATAGTTTTATGGTTTATGGAAATATATTGAAATGCTAGCTCTTAAATATCTCTCCACGTCGGCTAGCAAAGGTCCATACGACCAATGGCAGGGTTTGTAAGATGATTACACCTGTAGATTAAGTGTCAAGAGCCCCAGCTCTATCAATACTATTTGTAAGAGTCAAAAACTCCAGTATGCTATTTTCCATTTGCAGTTTGCTGTTTGCAATTTGTCCAGCAACAGATCCACCTCAGATACACCAGTTTGAAAGTGTGTATAGGAGCATTAGAACTGTGATTAATAATATAGTGTAGTTATGCAACATTTTTGTGTGACACACCATTTATTCGAAATGAATGCAGTTTCTGGTGTTCAGCTCATCTTCCTCCTGTTATCTACCCCTTCCCAATCAGTGTCCCACTGCAAGCCTTGCCCTCACCACAGTTTCCGTGGAGCACAGAGCGCTGTGACGCATAGAGGAGTTGCATCAAATAGCGTGTATTGTGAATAAAACTTTCCATCGTGTTACAGATGTATAATTTTGAAGGATTTCCACTAGAAGTTCCGATGCAGGCGTGCAGAAGAGCATACTTCTGTGAGCTATTGTTTGAGAAATGTTTCACATTATTTTGTACATTTCCAGAGTGCAGTTTTTGAGGAAAAAAGCAGAAGAGTTTTCTTACCTTAACAAATGGGTTAGTTTTAAGAAATGTTAATAATTAAGAGGCTGTTTTTGAAATGCCTATGTGACCTAACCATGATCATATGATGCTGAATCTCCAGTATTGTTAATTAATATGCATAAATTGTGTATAAAAACCCCATGATTTTCAAGGTTAGGGGTGACTTCTCATTTTCCTCCCAAGACCCTGTCCGATTATTTTGAGAATTTCTTTTCCTCCCTTAGGATATTGTCAGTACTCTTTATGAGTTTGACAATTAGAATCTACAGAGATTTATTTGCTTAAATGAAGATTTATTATGATCTGTGATTCTGTGTTCTGAATCTGGGCCTTCATGGCAAATTATGCATTCCTCTGTATTGTGTTTAATAGCAATTCTGTAATAAATCTTTTAAACTCTAGTTTGATATAGAACTCAGTTATTAAATAGTCCCAGTTTCTATTCTAACTTTTACTCTGCTAAATTAAGGTTTCATTGTTGGGAAGGTAGTCTCTTGCCCCTAGATCAATGAGAACTCATGGAGCTGCACTACTGTAGGTAAAGAATTGGAGTGCACAAAATATTGGGAGTTCAGAAAATTATTGTGGATCTGCTCTCACAAAGAAGCAAAGCCACATCTTGATAGGTCTGTCTTCTCATTGTCTTGATGCTTTATTACATCAGATCCTTGTTCACCCTCATAGATTTGTCAATCTGTAGTTAGCTCATCAATTTCCAAATGGCATAGTGACCTGCAATATGAGTGTATGCTGCTTGTTGTATAACTGCACTAATATTTCTGCCTCAAACTTATCTTGATACCTTCATCCCTAAGAGGAGTGTCAATCTGCCTGTTTCAAATCCCCTTCAGACTACGCACACAACAAAATAGATCTCCAATATGCATCACTCCTCTTACCATACCTACAACTCCAACTTGCAACTAATTCAGACAAGGCTATCGCAGTGTGAGTCCACAGTAGTAGAAGAAACATGCTTTACAACATCAAGTAAACTTACTAACCATAACACATAACATGCACAACGTGGGTAGCAGCAGTACAAAATTGCACTACACACACAAAATACTCACAGCCCTGGCATCAGAAACACAAACTTAACTTATGCTTCACTATCTCAGTGTTCCCATAAATAAGGAGATAATTAACGAGGTGAAGATCTGCAGGGGAAGCAAGGTAAATGTTGGGATGTTGTGTTTGAGCAATAGCCAGCAGATAGGGAGGTTGTTTTACTAATGTACACACCAGTCATAAGGCCCCATGTGGAGTATTGAGGTATGGTGGCCACCTCCAGCATATTGTGCCAAATTCTGAAAGCCAGCTCTAGCATTATGTGTCCAATTCAGAAGGCTCTATCTAGTCTGAATGCCTCGTTTAGACTGTTTGCCCAGTGCTGGATCTCACCTCTGTCCTATTATTTCCATAGTTGGTGGCCTCATTTATAGCATTATGTTTGCTTCTTGAGACCTATTGATGAGTTTTGTTTCCATTTCTGAAAGCCTTGATAGAGTTTTGCACCAATTGTCTTAGGCGCTATCTAAAGTACTTCACCCTCTTCTCAAAGCTTAGTGCAGGTAGAAGCTCACACTGTAAATATAAAAGGCCTTAGTTGGAGACTGTATGGTATGTATGGTTTTTATTAACTAATACACTAATAATAATAACACTTCTCAAAGCTACACCAGGGGTTAGTCTACTATTTCTAGAAGTACCATCTAGCTGGTTATTGCTAGTTCTGAAGATCATGTCTGAAATGTTTTGTCTAGGTTCTGGAATCTCAGGTGGCGAATTGTGCCAAGTGCCTATACCCCCCATCCTGTGAGTTAAGTGACTTTTCCAAATGCCTCACCTGGAGTACAGCAATTACTTTTGCAATAAACATCTAGCACATTCGCACAAGCTATAAAATAAACATCTGGAGTTTTGGGTATATCTATCAACGGTACCCCTGGACTATTGTGTCCAGTTGTGGAGGCCACCATTCAGATATTGGATTCAGTTCTGAAGGTCACATTGTGAGTGTTGATCCGTGTTCTGATGGCTCCCACTGCCGCTAAAGTAATTAATGCCAGATTTCCCTGCATACTTACAGTTTCCCTTTTCCACAACTGTATTCTTAGACTAATTGTCATCTCTGTTACTTCATAGCTATTAAATTTAGGCAAATAGGACATTTTCAGCCATCAGTGCTAATGCTCAGGAGTGCATATTTAAAGGTAAGCTATTTGCAAATAGATAACATGTTTAAAATGACCAGATATGCATGGATAACTGAACACACATTCAGTAAGAGTGGCCATTTAATTTTATTCTTTACATTTCTAATTACCTCATCTCTTCTTCCTTCCCTCTACGCCTCTACATGTGAACGTGCATGGGTTACAAAATACTTATCTTTCTACATTAAAAAATTAATTGTAATTGTTCATGAAGAAGTGTCTGCCTGTGTGTGGGCGTTATAAATGAACTGATTCAATGTTAATTAAATAAAATGTTGATTATAATATAAAATATAATTTGTTAATCAGTCCGTGGCTTTTTTAAATGGGTGACTCAAGGTACTGTGGAGATTGACAGCACTCAACAGATAGCCATTATTTTCTTTACAGTAGCCTCTCATCTACCTGGGCCCGTATTACACAAATTGCCCTGGGGGCACCACAGGTTTGTGCACCCATTTTGTGTGCCCCCAGGGCGCTTTGGTATTACAGAAGGGGTTTGCAGATGCTTGTGGGGCCCCATCTAGAATACTGATAGCGCTGGTGAACATGTAGCACCAGAGCTATCTTGAGAGGCCATTCCCTCATTTACATGGGGCATGGCCTCATCCCAAAGAGGTATTGCGCCATATTATGGAAGTGGGCGCAAAGGCAAAGAAGCAATCAGGATATGCGCTGACAGCGCATCGCAAAAATGTGCACTGTTAGTGCGCCCCCTGCGGGCAGCCTTCTGGGAGGGACAAATGGGGGATTCCATGGAACCTAAGACATCCCCATGCAAGCAGCGGCAGTCACTCACAGCACCCGCCTGCAGCGTGTTCTCTGTCTCCTCTCTAAAGATCAGGCAGTGCCACCTGCACAGTGAAAAACTGAGCTGCAGATTAAAGCAGCCACTTCATATTTCACTCAATGCACTGCCCCAGGCCAGTGCAGAGTACACGTCTGCCCTGAGGGCAGTGCATTCATTGTAATCCAGTGCACTGTTCATGTTTACGCCTGGCACACCTGTATAAAGATGCGTCATGCCACAAACATTAACAGTGCACCTAATACATAATACAGGCCCTGGACTGAAAATTGTCAGTGTGGGCCTGTCCACCTGCCCAAATAGCCACACAAAATAGTCCAAACTGCTTAAAATTTAGTAATAGTCCACCAGTCTCCCTCAATCCTGCCCACATACTGCCAATTCTTCTTGACCGAAAGCCCGCATTCTGACCTTCACAGCTCCTTGCGCTATCCCTTCTGCCCTCCTCTACACCTCCCAATCTTCCATGGCTGCATATCTTTTCCAATTGCTCCAGCCACATTCTTGAAAATAATTGTGCTCACACCATCGATCCTTGCACAGTGTTGTCATTAAGGATGATTAATTTCTAAACTTTTCCAAAGAAATTGGTGTAATACAGTCATTATGCTGAGTCAGCTGCTACCATCTTGGTCCTCATGATGACCCTGTCATAATCATGTGTGGGGTTGAAATGCAGAATTGTTATTAGTGGACTGATGTTGATGACATATATTTTTAACAATTAACTCAAATTTTGAGTCTTGCTGTTGAAGTTGTGTTTAATATCAGCCATTAGACTGTATAAATTATAAATAAGCACTTTACTCAGGAATGTCACTTTGCGCAGTACCATCTTTTTGGAGCTCCTACAATATGAATTCACAACTAAGGCTTTGCCATATTGATTCATTGTATGATTAATAAATTGTATCTGCATACTGTACCGATACTAATGATTGTACAGTTTTCATTGGCCTAAGGAGGATAGGCGATCTCCACTCTCCAAGGGGATCATTGTGCTACACATTTTAGCCTAGCCATGAGGTGTAACTGAATCTATTACATGCTATTACATGCAAAGTGTGCGGCTTCCGCAAGAAAGCAAAGGGGGCAAATCTTGGATTGTTTACAAGTGTGGAGTTGGGGCAAATGAAAGAGACAATCAATCTATCTTTAAAAGGATCCACTTGGAGCATTGCACTGTGCCTTCGAGTTGCTCAACCTCTTCTAACTTCTCAGGGTGCCAGTGTTTCTTTTTGTGTACTGCATGATGAAATATGCAGGCTTATCAAGTGGAATGGTTGAACTCATCAGGCACAAGTGATGTGTTTTTGAGAGCTTGGTATTAAATGACCTCACTTAGATAGGCAAGGAGCAGGGCCAACGAGAGTTGCACGCAAACTACCTTTACACATGTTCTCCAAGGGCACTGAGCCGCTCTTCTTGCCCTGGATTGCCGGTAAGTGTTTAAAGGAGTCTGCTATGAAAGGCCAAGTCAGAAGGCAGGATAGGAAAGAGGGTAAAACAGGCCAGTAGTGGTTACGAAGAGAAACCAAAAACGCAGCTCAGACTCAATTGGTGCAGGTGGACATCAAAAGGTATGTGGGGAGGGGCAGCCAGAAGGATTAGTTTTAGTAACAGTGTCATGTGTAGCCTGAAAGAGCATCAGAAACTCTGTTCAACAATAAGCAATTTCTCTTAAGCCCTCACAATCAATCACAATTTGGCATCCTGAGCCATTAGTGGCATGGACAAACAAGTTAGATATTTAATTCAGCTAGCTTTGCAAAGATGAAGGTGGGATAACTGATTCAGCTACCTTTGCAAGAAACAAGTGTCCTTTTGTAACTGCCTTGATTTTCATTAACATTACCAAGCTTAACTCTATGATTACTGGGGCAAGATCTGCATCAATTGAAGCAATCCATGGAATCTATCAGTAAATATGAAGTTTCTTCTAACTTCTTGCATTAAGATCCTTTTTAGTTTAATGACGATGCAATAGTAGCACCTGATTCTAATAATCTCTCACTGTATCAAAAATACTGTCACAGATCACGGAATCAATCTTCAGCTGCTGGTCACTGAATCAAAAATTTAATCGACTGCAAACCAAGATTCAATAAAAAATCCGGGATGGATTTCTAAATCAAAATTCTGCTACAAATCACTTCATCTGTAAATACTCTATTTGTATAGTACACATGTAACCACCGGGGAAAAAGAGTGCTTCACGTGTTATAAACATTTATAATTATCAGAGAGTACACAGCAGCATTTTGGAAGGTGAGGTGAAAGTCTCACCATTTACATGATCATTTACATGATCAACATGATTAAAGTATTCTAAATATTTTCTCTGAGGATCCTGTTCATCCTGCAATGTTTTGGATAGCAACAATAATCATTGCAAACAGTTTCTAGCCAATTAACTAACTAAAGCTAATAAGAACATCACTTATTAAACCAAAGTTGAAAATACTAATCTAAGTATCTAACAGATAAAATATCTGTGGCTATGTATGTGATTGTCTAGTGTTCTTTGAGACTTTGCAGCTAGTTGGATAGGTACTGAGGTGAATGGAGGATTATGGTCCAGTCAACCTGAAAACAGCCTGATAAGGAAAGATTAGGGTCCGGCAGCTGTTGGTGCTTAAGAAGGTCTAAGTCAAAAACAAGCATTCATAATTCATTAAGAATCAGTAAAAATGCAGTGTTTATAGAGAAGAAAAACATGCCCCATCCTCAAACCATAGCGGGTCAACAAGTCCATTTCAAGCACCGATAAATTAACCCCCAACAATTTTTTAGTGCAAGAGAACAAACTTCAACGCAAAAAACTCACAAGCCTAAACCCCACCTCTATTCTAAACCCACCTAAGGGCTGTCAGTTTTGGCAGTTTTGTTTTAGCAAGCTCCACAAAACAGTACATACTATCTCTAACACGTCACTGTATTACATTATCCACACTTCTAAAGCCATAGCTGGCAATCTGCGCTTTTGAAAACAGCTTGATGCCACCTAGTGTGACACAGGTCTCAAATAGTCTAACAAACTAGAGGGCATATTTACAAGAAACTATCAGAGCGTGGTGTCACGCCAAAATTGGTATCGTCATGCTCTGACAGTTTCAAAATGCAGGGATGCTCCGTCTTCACAAGAATGCGGAGCACCCCTGCGCTACCCCTAGCGCTGGTGCTAAAAAAGCTGCCTAGCGTCAGCGCAGCCACCCTAGCGCCATTTTGCTAGGGTCCTGCGCTGCAGTGGCAATTGTTTATGTGCAGAAAGGGACACCTTCCTGTACATAAACAATCTTTACAGGCGATTTGCTCTATCTGTGTGTGCTGCAGAATGCGGCACACGTGGAAAGAGCAAAATACGAAGAGAAATAAAACATTTCTCCTCGTATCGCCTGCTTAAGACCAGGTATTCCCTGGCGGTATTTTTGGTGCTGCCCCATACCTTGTAAATATGGGGCAGCGTCAAAAAGCAATGGGTGTTGCAGCAGAGCGCCCACTACAACACCCATTGCACGCCCCTTTCACGCTAAGTGCTGCCTGAATAGTGGCATTATTTACAAGCCAGCCTTTAGCCATGTTAAGTGGCTTAACACCGCCTTGTAAATAAGGAGGAGGAGTTAACACTACCAGAAAGTCTGAAAAAGAGACGTTCTGGCGGCGTTAACTCCTTGCAAATATGCCCCTAGAGCAAAGCCTGGGCAGAGTTCGCGGAGTTCCACTATTCGGAACTCAGTGAAGTGACGAAAGAACTCCACCTTGCTACATGGAGTTCCGCAAGCGGCAGAGTGTGTTGGTCATGCCTGTTCCCGTTGATTTTCAGCGCCCGGTGTTTGTCCAGCGCTCAAAAATCAACGCGAATGGCACCATGCACAGCGCAAGAGGGCGCTGCTTCTTTTCTGCCTCTCAAGTGGATTTTCTATTTGAGCGGCAACTTTCTCAATGCGAAAAGAAGGTTTCTCAACGTGAGCGGTCGCAACTACCCGCGACTGCCCGCATTGAGAAATCCGACTGCCCACGCTGAGAAATCTCTCCGGGAGGTGAATTTTCTTGCTAGCCAACTTGACATTAGGAAGCGCAAGCGAGGTAAAAAAACTTTAGAACTCTGTGCGCTGTGCGAAGTGCAGTAAACTCTGCGAATGGAGCTAAGTTCACCACCCGGGCTTACGTAGAGCTCAATTTGAATGTTTTCCTTCTTTGGCAATATGCTGTAATTGAAGTAAATGAATTTCGCAAAAAATGCAGTCAAACCAACAAACCTGCGACCCTTTTGCTTTAGTTCTAGGAGGCGGACTGAGGAAATATTAAGTAAGAATTATTGACCGTGCCTTTAGGCAATAATGGCTGCTCTTTCCTGTAAATCTCCTGTTTCTCTCCAGGTGTTGCTGCTGAAAGAAAAGTCCCACTTCTTTCTCTGCTATGGGAAGCTCGTTCTATCCTTAACTGGTTGC
This sequence comes from Calotriton arnoldi, assembly GCA_963921515.1. Lineage (NCBI taxonomy): Eukaryota > Metazoa > Chordata > Amphibia > Caudata > Salamandridae > Calotriton > Calotriton arnoldi. The sequence continues at coordinate 1,723,469 of CAWUFW010001825.1, read as the reverse complement.
AACCTAGCCTGGTCAACCACAGCCTTTGAGAAAAATGTTTGTTTACTTTCTCAACTACTGTGGTTGATGGGGCTTGCAGTCAGAAAGGAAAGTGGTGGAGCGAGCATCCTGTAATAGAAAAAAGAGAGAGGCTATTCTTTCTGTGGCTATAACCACAACGAGGTACCTCACGTGGAGAGCTTTCTATGTTACATTATGCATATCAAAAGACATACAAATTAGTTGATTAACCAAAAATGTATTTAAATATCAATTATTAATAAATTGCGAGAGCGAAATCACATATGTCATGGAATGGTAACCGCACACAGCAGAACATCAGTTTTCAACAGACACAACTAAGACATATATGTGTGAATTGTGTAACTGCACTGCCAGCACTGAGTGACAGCCTTGTGAAATTTTGAACAAAAAAAGAGCTTGAAACATAAAATTTCAGTTCAGAAATCTTGAAACAATTGGCACTGCTCCTTGTTCTCTTTGTACGTTAGTACAAAGCAAGTCCTCTTTGAACTGAGCCTACATTAGTCCGTTACATAGAAATGTGTGGTTCGCTTTTTATGTGCCATTTTCAAGTGGCCATCCAGTAAAAAAATGTGCAAAAGACCTTTCTAGCTCCTACAGAAAATTTGCATTTCAAAATTGCTGATTCAGGAGTCTCCTCAGGGTTTAGAACTGGAAAGCATTCTCCTTTATTCGGGGAATTCCTGCCTACATGGAACCTGATGGGCCAAAATTAGTGACCTCTTTATGAAGAGCTGTGAGTCGCGGCCCACCGGGCCATCTGTCCCATTTAATGTGCAGGCAATGCAAAATATAAAAATTCCAGGGAAATGTAACAAATCCACTATCCTGTGTTGGAGGAGGGGAGATGAAGAGCGGGGCGGCTTCAGCACGGGAGCTTCCTTTGGAAGCATGTGTGTCAGCCCCCTCACCTTTCGCCAATTTAGCAATTGGTTTACAATTTCTTTCTGTGGCAGCAGCTGGGCCGAAACAGGAGCTGCATTGAAAAGAAAAGCTCTGCTTCATCAGACAGTGTTCAGGCTCCCCTAACCACAAAGTAAGCAGCTATTGAGGGGCTAAGCCTGAACCCACCAGGACATGGTTCAAGCAGCACACTGAGGAGGTGTGGGGGGTGCTGGGAGCTAGCAGCCACAGAATGCTCTCTTTTTAGGTTTCGCCTGCACATCGCTTGCGCTGTGCTTGAGAAATCCATTGTTTTTAATGCAAACTTAAAGGGGACTTTTCTCTTTCTTGGCTTCTCATTGGTTCCTGTGCTTGCCACTTACCTTTCCTCCATTTCTGTTGGTTGTAGCATATTTTCCTGCATTTACCAATGCTTGGTCCTCGTCTGCTTCTTTTATCAGTTTCCCGCTGCCAAAATACTGTTATCATCCACTTTGGTTGAACTATATTTTCATAAAGTTTTGCCTTTTCCTCTTGCAGCATATTTATATAACAATTTATCACCCGGAGATATTAAGTGATTTGCATAGAATCACAGGATGTTGCGCGGCTTCGCCGAGTTCAAACCGGATCCCCAGTCCTCAAATCAGCAGCTCTGGCTGCTCCGCCACATCCTCTCCACTTCTGTGTTATCTGTCAGGGAGCTCTATACTTTTGCCAGACGATTATTGGTGCAAACAGCTCTTTATTTATTACGTAGGCGAAACCGATGCATTACCAATGTTTGTTTGGCCTGTAACAGCAGTTATGGCTCGCAAGGGGAGCATTCTGATTGGCTGGTCATCTCCGAACATTCTACTTTAGCAGCTTAAAGACATTAGAAAATAACTATTACCCCGCACCATAATAGCAAAAAACACTTTCCTATTGCTAGTTTATCCATAGGTGGCAACTGACATAGCTCTAAATGCTATGCTGCTTAAGCACCTAGATTCCTAAATGAGGTCACGCATATTCAACTGAATTATATCCAATCATGTTTTTCCAAAAGGAAGCAATAAATCCTAGTTTGCAATGTAACCTTAGATGTGAACGCTAACACTGATGGGATCCAAAGCTGCTTTCTCTTCTGCCGCTGCTCTTTAAAGCTTACAATTGATCTTTTACAACAATTTCAATTCTCCAAACTGAAATTACAAAGAAACATGATGGCACTCAGACCCACCAGTAAGAGGTGCTTCTGAGTGATTGCATCTGAACTGAAACCATCACTTCTCTGGCATTTCACCAAAAACAACACGCCTCGCCTCTTTCAATGGAAACCCCACCAATGTTGGTCGCCTTTATCAGAAATATGGAAACCATACTTTGATCCACCAATTCCAACCACACATTGATGAAACATCTGAAGAGATTCCATATTAACTCTTACTATTATGGAAAGTGCGTTTGCTCTACAGTGTAGTATTGAGTAAACTAAGTTTTTGTAGTATCATTTTTATTGCGCTTTTCCAAATTAATTGACATAATATTTAACACAAAAAAGAGCTGGAGCAATCATTTGATTAAAGAAAATGTGATCGAATAGTGGCACTTTCAAAGCTGGCTGCATGATACACAGTTCCAGTGCTGCTTGAAACGTGAAGAAGCTGTGTAGCTGCTCTGAGGGTAAATTGAGCAGCCTGGGCTCAAATGGACATGCGCAGGCAGTAAAATAAATAAAAAATAGTGCCTTTAAATATTGTGTGCATGCATGTGGGTGAAAGTATGTGTCTATGAGAGACATAGCATGAAAAATGTGAGCCTGTGTCTTTGTGTGTGAATGTGTGTGTCTGAGTGATTGTGAGAGAGATTAAGTGATTGAGTGAGTGACAGTGAGTGACAATGAGCATGAGTGAGCCAGAGTGAGTAAGAGTGAGTGCGAGTGACAATGAAGACTGAAAAATGAGTGAGAGTAAGAATGACTGAAAGTGAGAGAGAATGAGTATGAGTAAATGTGAATGACTGAGAGTGAGTGCAAAGGAATGAGAATGAGAGAGTGTGCATGGGTCAGAATGAGTGAGTGCATTTGACAGTGAGTGAGAGTGAGTAACAATGAGTGAGATTGAGAATGAGTGAGAGTAAGAGAACGAGCAAGAATGAATGAGTGAAAATTAGTGTGATGGAATTTGAGCGAGAACAAAGATGAATGAGAATAAATGAGATTGAATGACATTGAGTGTAACTATGAGTGAGAAAGTGTGAGTCAGAGAGATTAAGAACAAATGAGGCTAAGTGAGAACAAATGAGTCATAGTAAGTGAGAATAAGTTAGACTAAGTGAAAATGATTGAGAGTAAACATGGTTGCAAAGGTGAATGAGACTAAGTAAATGTGAATGAATGCAACTAAGTGAGATGAAGTGATTGATAGTAAGACTAACTGCAAGTGAGTGTTAATGCAAGTTAGTGAGAGTAAGTGAATGCAAGTAGGTGGGGATGAATGATTGAGAGAACAGTAGGAAGGAGTGAGACAAAAAATATGTGTGAGTGAGGGAATGTACGTGAGCATGAGCGAGTGAGTGTGAGTGAGTGGATGTACCTAAGCATAAGTGAGTGAGAATGTAGTGTTTGCTTGCATGCTTGTAGTTCCAAGCATATGCTAGCAGTTGTCCCTGTCATCCTGAAGGTAATTCTTGGCTTACAAAGTCACTCAATGCAAAATGCTGGTTCTGGCTTATTGGAGGCAAATCATAGCATAGCAGCACATGTGAAAAAATACTGCCACTGGCAGAGGCAGAGTACAGGTAATATTTAGTACAGGCATAATAAAGGTAATACTTGGTTATTATACTTTAGGTAATATGTGGTACTGGGGCAATATTTGGCATATTCACCACCTCTGGCAAAATGTTGGTCAATTCTTGGTATATGGGCCATCCATTGGAACAAGCCTATATTTATATACTGGAGGCAATTCTTAGCATATGGGGCACCCGTGCAAAATGCTTGCATTGTTGCATCTCAAGCAGTTCTTGTCATATGAGAGGACAACCAATAACATTTTGGAAGGATGAAACTGGCAAAATGCTGACCCTGCATACTAGAAATACTATTTAACATAAGGGTCACCTATTGTATATGGACAGCACAAACTGTGTAATTCTGGTACTGGCATACTGCATTATTTTTTTGCCATCATGGGACACCCATGGTATATGGGGCGCAAACAATCAAATTGCTGTCCCTAGCACAATGGAGGTAATTTTAGAGATATGGGTGTGCTCTCAGTTTGTTTAAAAAACATAAATGGGGTCAACTTCTTGGGGGCATCAGTTTTCATTAGTTTGGCACATCATGAAAGGACTTGACTAGATAATGCCTACTTTTTAAAATCCTTTGGCTTTTGAGCACATTTATGTGAAAATTGGGCTTTATAATGCACTATTTGGCCTCATTTTTTCAAAACTTTTCCAGTGAGATAAACGTCCTTCCCTGACCCTTAACCCTATGAGAAGTTGCCAGGCTCACTTGCTTCACTGGAATTTGAGCCAAATTGCATGCTCCACCAGTGTCAAAGATCAAAAGCGACCACTGCTAGATGCCACATCTGCTCACCTACTTTAGATCACAGAATATGTTCTGTAACAGAGGGTCTATTTAAACAGTGGTTCCCAAACTTTTTCGACCCGCGGCTCCCTTGACCCATTGGCTATTGCCCGTGGCTCCCCACTGTGACTTTTTTTGGGAGGGTGGGGGCGGGGGGGGGGGGTGTAAGCTCGGCCTCGGGAGTCCTTGCATTTTTCTCCCTGAAAATAATTGGGATGAAGCTGATGAAGGTATTATAATCATATATGCAAGGTGTTTCATATTACTAAGGTGGCGCTTCTAATAAAATATTCCTAGTTACACTTCTTTGCCCATGCCTTTTTTAGAGTACTCTCTCAAACATTTTTATCCCACTTACAGTGCTAGATAGCACCCCTATGCATGTAGGCCCCATTGCCAAAGTGTTTCTGCCCTTGAAGAATATTTGCATGCACTTCCATTTCTACCCATGTCATTCGTGCCAACACACCTGTCTCAACAGGGTGACTCACAATTTTTTAAACCACATACAGCTTTATTTTTGCTGTCTCCTCCCTAAAATTGCCTCCAAATCAATGAAAGTAAAATAAATTCCTCTGATTTTGTTTTTTAAAAACGTCCTACTTTCTTGCTTCTAAATGTTGGCATTATGCCGTATATGGTGTTTTACTTCCTGTGCTCAAAGAGAGACCAGGCCTGTCTGGAAATGTGTGTGTACTGAAAGAAATGAGTACCCGAAGTACCTATGATTCAAGTACAAATGTCAATACTTAATAATACTTAATGTGTTTAATAGACAGGACAACTGTACTTTCCTGATAAATTGCATTGGTGTAAAATGCATTTGGAAAAAAATGAAACTAACAAAGTAAATCAGGCATCTTCCGCTTACTTTGGGAGTGTTGGAATGTTGGGATCCAGTGAAATATGGAGGTCATCTCCCTCGACATGCCATCAGTTAAGCACTACGTTCACTGCTTTAGGCATGTCACTTACAAATTATTGACATCATGCATTAAGTCTAATTTGTTTAACTGGAGCCAACAACGCATTCAACATTAAATGCATAAAAGTGCTTGGTGTGCGGCTCCCCTAGCTAGGTTTGACGGCTCCCCAGGGAGCCGCGGCGCACTGTTTGGGAACTACTGGTCTATTACATCTAATTTGAAGTCATGTTTCTATTTTATAAAATGTGCAAAAGATGGGTGAAATGGCAATTGGGAAAAAAGAATCATGTTGAAATGAAGATGTTTGGGAAGCGAAGCATGAAGAAGGGGTGAGCCATTAGAAAATGAGGGTACAGTGGAACGCAAGAGAGGTTCAGGGATCTTCTCCTAAGATCACAATAGTATGAGAAAAATTAATTAATGGAAGGGAGAGGGCCGGAGGAAAAATGCCACAATGAAGGTGGTGCACTGGAAGGCAAATTGACAAGAGGTTAGCATCAGAAAATCTGCTAACCAAAGCAAATTGACAAACAAAACCTGATGATTTCAAATAAACATTCATCAGATCTATTTAATCTGCGTGGGTTGGTCAGAAAGGCAGCTTGTTGACTTCTTGAATTGTTATTCAGGATCATATAGAACCTCAAAGGGAAGCATGCTTTTTCTGATCTGCCAAAATCTCATCTCAACAGCTTCCTAAAATGAAACAGCATATCTAGGGAACCTTCCACTTTTCCAACAAGGGAGTGGACCTGTTTCCAGACAGAGTAGTGAACAAAAGTAGGTTCTGCTCTCGTTGCTGCCTTTTAGGTGCAAAGGAAAGCAATATTATACTACTTCAATCCACACAGACAAAGAATTTAAGATTTGTTTCCCTAGACATGATGCCTACCGATGAATGTTTTACACCTATATGAAAACCAAAAACGAAAAAAAAAACACTAAAAATGCCTGAATTAATTTCAGGCAATTACTTTTGGCTTCATATCAGTAAATTGTGTTGTTGTCCACTAGGAGAACTGCAGAGCCGAAATAAACATATGCAAATCAGTATTGGTCCGGCTTCAAGAGGAACATTCAAGCACAAATTGTTGAGCGCCATTCATCGGGGAACTCCGACCAGGACTGTATGATATACAAATACGGCACCAATTGAGTGTCAGATTGCGGGAGAGTGTCAGATTGCAGGGACTTAAAACATGATATGTAGATGAGTTTTTTTTATAATTTATGATTTTCATTCAGAAGACATTTGAGAGTAAATATGCATAATATAAAAATTGAGAAGATGAGAATAATATGTATTGGCTCAGAGAACAAACGATGCCCCTGTCTGATGTGGTATAGATATTTCCTTTATCTAAAACGGTTCATAGTCATAAAAAGTGGTACAAAAATGCAACATAGTTACACATGGCCTTCGAAGTGGTGTATCAGAAGTAACCATTAAAGGAACAACCAACAACATCAAAAATATAAAATATATATTTGTTTACATGCTCTTTCCTACTATGCCTCGGTTTGCATGAAACTCGTTGACTTGAAAACAACAGTTTGATTTTTATTTATGTTTTCATCCTTTGGTCGTGGTAATGACTGGATGGGTGTCAGAGGCTATCAGGGGTAAATTTAGTAATAAAGGTATTTGAGCATTCAGTACCAGAAGTGTTGTACCTCAGGCCAAGTATGGCTTTCAGTACATGGAACAATAGACGTATTGTGTGGAGCGACAAAAACCAATGAGAGTATTACTGAAAAAAATACTCTGTTTTTAGAGTATAAGAACAGCATAGACAAACAGGCATCAAAAATACTGTACGGCAGAGTATAAACAAACAGACAATAACAATCTGGATGTTTAAATTGTGAGACCCTTCTGAAGTACATATTTAATTTCCTTGGCCTTCATGTTTTATGAGATAAAGTCTTAGTATTGTTTTAAAGCACTCTAGTGCTGTGTTGGTTCTCCTGTTCAGTGGGAGAGCAATCAAAGGAATGGGTCTGAGAATGTGGAAGCACCACAAGGTTATTTTTATGTTGTTCAGAGGTTTCTGGTTGGCCGATCTTAAGTTGCCTGAGGTTGTATATGAGGACAGGTTATGTGAGGGTATCCCGGGGCTGAGCTTTGTATGGTTTTGATAACCGGAACCGGTAGAGGGCTCTGTTCATAGCAGATGTCAGTCTTACTTAGAGAGTGGAGGGGTGTTTCTCAAATGTTGTAAAGTATTCTAGTGCCAAAGTTCAATATTCTGTTCAGTGAAGCAAAGGATGACGAGGAAGGTTTATTAAAAGACTATTGCAGTAGTCCAGTGTGTTCATAACTAGTGAGTTAATCAGTGTTTTTAAAGTCCACAATGAAAGACCAGATAGAGAAGTTGAAGGAGAAACAATTGAGTATGAGCCTGTGATGCCAAGGGTCAAGAGAGTGCCAAGTAAGGTACGGTGGTTAACTGTGTCAAAAGTAGCAGAAGGTTCCATGCGTATGAGGATGGATGACACATGGTTGTGGTGGGCAGAAGTGATGAAGTTAGCTCCATGTGTGAATGGTAACAACCGCTAACCCTGACTTTCTCTTTGGGTACCCCTGAGACCATGAAGGCAGCAGCTGAAACAAAAAGCGAATTGAATTCTAACAGCCATGTTCAATTTCTGTCCTCTTCACTCCACGCCTGTGCCCTGGCACTTCAGCAACAAATACAAGGACTTGAGAAGCTAAAGGGCCAGGGGAGGTCTAAGTGATGTCAAGGGCAAAGTATGATTGATGTCCATTTCACTTCAGGCCATTTTAGTGGGTGATACTACCGAATATCAAGCCCAAGAATATCATATACAAGAATATTTGGGACAGATTATCGAGGGAAAAAATATCGAAAGGTGAATGCATATAGGGAAGTATAGATTTATTATTCCTAACTCCACATCTATTTACCTTGATGATAATCATATCACCAAAGTACATATATGTGGATTTAAGTACAGAAAATGTATACTTACCTATCGATATTTAGGATTCAATATTTTGTCCTTGACATTTGCATGCCTCGATATTCTGGATTTTACATTCTGGGTGCACACCATTTTATTGAATTGACATTTATAATTGGCTTTGTGTGATACATGTATATTCTCTATATGCACTAGACTGCCCTCCTGAAGCCTTTTAAGGATGTATGTAATCCCAAAATTAAGGTTTAAGCCAAGGATGTCAGTATCCGAGGATCTGCATGCAGACCTCTTCTGTGTGTGATTTGTTGTTTATGGGGGAGGGGGAATGATTTAAGACATATTATGTTATCTTGTTCTTTTAAGTCCCTTTCTTTACCTTCTACAAGCAAGTAAGCGTCTTTCCAACTGAGCAATTCATATACTTTAAAATATGTTGTAATATGGTGCATTAAATATATATTTCTGTAAAAATTATTATAGTCCTTGGTTTACCTTGATCTGTTATCAACTCAGCAACACTCATAATTAGCTCACGTAGGGGGATATTCACAAGAATGTGCGCTACACATCTCTAAAAAATGTTAACGCAACTTTACACATCGCAGTCTATCGCGGGAAAATAACCCCGTGTTAACCTGGAATTCACAACACGGCGGTACCATGCGATAGTCCTCCGAAAACGCGGCCAATGTCCGCGATACAACCACCGCGACGGCGATAAAAACACAAACCCCAACGCGTAAAAAGATGCGATGGGCACAAACGCGACAAGAAAACAGTGATAACCGGCAAGAGGCCAGCAATACCCATGCGTAATGCGGGAAAAAGCACAAGAACAGCCCACGGAAAATGCCACCAAAAAGGAAATGACCTGCGGAGTACCACGGATGCACCCTGACCGACTGCAGAGGACAACATGAACCCCACAATCCCCACGGAGGAACACCCAGGAATCCAGGGCACGTGGAAGGGTAATGAGAAGAGGAAGACGGGGTACAGTCTGCGGGAATACACAATCATTGGCACGGATGAGATAGAACACCACCACCAACTGCACGTCACCTCCAACGTGTCATTGGCAACAAAGAGGCAAAGATGGCACACCATCTCGGACCATGTGAATGCTGTCACAGCGCCGAGGAGGACAATGGAAGAGGACAAGAGGGGCTGGATTGATGTGAATGGCAAAACCAAGCAGAAACATGCTGCCAACACGAAAGCAGCAACGCACTTCGGAGGAGGGGGGCCAGCAGGATACCAGGAGCTGAATGACATGGGGAAGATGGTGGCCACAGCCATCAGTCTGGAGACAGTGACAGGAGTTGGGGATCCGGACACTGCCCAACATGACCCGACACCACATCAACAGGTCGCGTACTGACCAGGGAGTGGGCGGAAGGGGGGAACTGGGCACAATGGCACACATGCACAATTAAGCAGAGCACACTGCACACCCACAATGACTCAGGATCATGTCCCTGATCCCACGGAAACACTTCAGCACACACACAAACACCAAGTAGTCCCACGTACACCATGTGCCCAAAGGGGCATCCACCCAACACATCAACAATCACACAACCAACACTTGCACACGTGCGAAACACAGCAAACATGCATATACGTAAGCCACACTGACAATGCAAGAGACACCACATGACGAGTAGCATGGCTGCAGTCCAATCAGCATGACAATGTACACGGCACGACACTGAGGTGGCTGAGTGCGGACCACAACCGGAAAGGAGCAGGTCAAACTGGGACACAACCACCTGCACAAACAACCCCTGACGTCAAAGACACATCTGCAGACAACCCATGCCCAAGAGTCACAACTCGACAAAGAGCACAAGTTACCCAAGTCTGCAACATCTCAGCACTGTGGAAGCACAGAACTGAAAGGCACAACGCATGAAAGGGAGAAGTGGCAGCCATATCAGAGCCGCCGGAGCGCCTCACCCACCGTGCAGCATACGCACATAAGAATAAGTGCACCTCGAGATTGACAACATCCTGGTACAAACAGCAACACCACCACAACAGAACACAGGACCCAACTGGTGCCGCATATGTGCACAACATGGCCAATCACATCTGGTACAGCAGGAAACTGTGACATGACAATGTACAAGTACAACCTGTAACCTGCAAATATTTATTATTCACACATGCCGTGCTTGTGGACATTTAGTACTGTCCCATGCTTGCCAAGGCCGGCCACAATGTGACGTGATCATGAGAAGAAATTGGTTATGAGGGTGTTCCTACGGGTTTTTCCTGCCGCAGCTGCAGTGGCATGTGGGCCACCTGCCCCATCGTCCTCATCATCGTCAGGTGCCTCTGGAACCGGGATCCATGGTGCATTGGTGCGTACACAGATGTTGTGCAACACACAACATGCAACGATCATCTTGCACACGATGTCTGGGCTGTACAGGAGCCTTCCACCTGTGACGTCCAGGCACCTGAAACGTGACTTCAACACGCCAAATGTGCGTTCCACGATGACCCTGGTGCGTATGTGGGCCGCATTGTACTGCCTCTGGGCGGGTGTCTTCGGGTCTCAGAGGGGTGTCATCATCCAAGGGCAGAGTGCATATCCTTGATCACCTGTGACAGTGCAGAGAGATAAGAGTCAATACCTGGTTTGGCATGATGTGTTGGCAGGCCCACTAGTCCAGTGACGCCTGTGCTGGCTGTGTGTGGGGTGTGTGTAGGCCAGCCCTCAGGGAGTAGCTGGTGCTGGCAACAATTTCAACAGTCATCAGGCACTCAGTAATGCAATGTACAAACAGCAAGGGAGCATGACTTGAGTTGCACAGAGTTAGTGGCCCCGGATGCACAGCGGCCGACACGGGCCTACCGCCACGGGACGCTGACTTGCGGGACACTGGGGTAGGGTCATGAGGGTAGAGCAGGGTCTCGTATGTATCAAGGGTGGTTTTCGCGGAGTGTATCGGGGGAGAGTGGGAGGTGTACCCCCAGGGCATGGTGCAGAGGGTACATACCAGCTGTGTCCGGCAACATGGCGGATATGCATGCCACAGACTCATGCCAAACACCAAGTCCGTACCTGCCAGTTGCGGATGACAACCCCCAGGCCACAGGCTCAGACACGAACAATGTTCAGCCGGAGGCTGATGGTGTCTCGCGGCGCACGGGGTAAGTGGCACCAGGTAAGTCCTTGCGAGTGGTTGACCTCCTCCGTAACGGTGATCCGTGTTTCCACCGGACTGAAAAGCATCTGTCTCTCACTCCTCTCCCTGCGTCCACTGGCATGAACTCTGCCATTGATTAATGAGGACTCAGTTCTAGATGTGGGACATACTGGACTGCAGTGTATGCCGGCTGCAGCGGTGGGATATGTCAACGAATGTGGACTCCTGGGGGCCTGTGTCACGGAGGACAGCGATGGTCTGAGGAGGCTGCCAAGCTCGCGGGCATGGGTCTTGGAGCTAGCACCGGCACGTGGTGGGCCCTCTTTGACACACGACGGTGTCGGCAGGTGAGCAGTGCAGCCTTGGAGCGCTGGGGCAGGCAAGCCGGGTCTGGGTATCAGCGGCCTGGGGTGCAGCAGGCGCACAGGCTCGCAGGCCCCGCTGCTCACGGTGTCGGCCTCGTGGTGGGCTGAGAGGCGCCACCCTGGCAGTGACGTTGGCCATTCCGGAAGTGTACCACGCTCAGCGCAACAGTGTTTTCATCCACACCCCTGCGCAGGCCTGGCGTAAGCCGGGCCAACCCACTACGCTCACGCACACAGGGGTGGATGCAGCGAGTGACATTTCCGCGATCTACCCCACAGCCTGAGGTGACATGGTTGCGTCCACTGTTCACTACTCCCCAGACACCAGCAGTTAATGTCTGCATGGACATATCTGTGGTTTGCATACTCAGGTCTGTCCAGCACATTCACGCCACACTTGTCGTTGTGTACATTCCCATTCATGGGTCACTTGGGTCCTTCGCACATGCCTGCTTTCCGCCTCTCCACACGTTCAGCTGTTGTATGGCTGTGGTGCCATGATATAGCTGGCTTGTGTACATGGGAAGCCCAGTATCCCAATGGAGTTGTGTTGTCGTGTCTGGTAGGTGGGCATGTTGACTGACATGTTGTATGTGGTTTGGTCACGTGTGCATTCCCATAGTTGTGCGTTGTGTGATGGTGGGTTTGAGGTGTGTGGTGTGTTGATTTGGTACTTAACAACGAGGAGTCCAGTTCCATAGATGCCATCCTGGAAGCGCTGGTTGATGATGGACTGTTGGAAGATGTAGGAATCGTGCACACTGCCTGGGTAGTTTGCGACGACATTGGTGAACATTCCCCGGTGGTACACTATTGCCTGCACATTGATGGAATGCGTGTGCTTTCTGTTGCGGTAGATGTGTGCAGTGTCCGCAGGGGGCACAAGTTGGACATGTGTGCAGTCAATGGCCCCCAACATGTGTGGGAAGCTAGCAATGGCGTAGAAGCCTTGCTTGGTCTCCAGCTGTTCCTGCGCAGTGTTGGGGAAGTGAAGGTATTGGGGTATGAAGCTGATGATGGCATCCAGGACAGGTGTGAGGAACTTTGATAGGGCTGGCTGTGAGACTCCTCCGACTCTGGCCGTTGTTGGTTGGAAGGTACCAGAGGCCAACGTGTGCAGCACAGCCAGCAGCTTTGTCTGCGGAGGGATGTTGGTTGTCCGCTGTTTTTGGACCGTCAGCCTGGGACCAATGTGGGTCATGATGCAGAGGATGGTTGTCCTTTTGAGCCTGTAGTGGGCAATGACTTCCTCGGGCGTTAGGTCTGTGAGACTAGTGCGTTTTCGGTAGGTCCGCTGTCTTGCTCTGCGCTGCCTCTGTGGTGGTCCGGGGGGGATTGCCGGTCCCGGTCCTGGGGGTGGTGGCGGTCCTGGGGGTGGTGGGTGTTGTGGCCCTGTTGGGGCCCCAAGCTGCATGATGAGTAGCTCCATGGCGTGGGTTGTTCTTCGGGTGTGGCTGTGTGCGGGGCTCCGTTGCCTACTGCAGGTAGTCGTCCTGCTTATCACCAGAGGCAGGTGTTAAATAGCTGCTGCTACCGCGGCTTATCGCGTGGTTTTGGTTCGCATCGCAGATCTGGCAGTTCGTTGTGAAAGTGGTGTAGTGGTGTTTTCGTGTGTTTTTGCACGGGAACGACGACTCTGCATCTCATTAGGGTTAGTTGGTGGTGTCACCCGTGGAGGTAAATTTTGCGGCAGTTATCGCGGGAATACTTGCGTTGTCTGCAGTTTGCACCCGCTTGTGAATGGGGCGTTAAATCTATCTCCACTTTTGTTGCGTTAAGGTGGCGATAACTCGGAGATAAGTCCTTGTGAATATCCCCGTAGTATTCAAAGTCAGGTATTAAAATCTAGCAGTCATGAAACGCATGCATTATCCTGCACACATACTGCACTCTGCTGGCACACTATGCCAATGTGAGCCATTACTGATTAATTTTAAATCAGCTTGACTTTCCCATGGCATCAGTACTGACTGAATCGTCGTGCGTCAGTGATGTTAACCCCTGAAAGAGCAGCGGCACCTGGCACTTATCTGCTGGCATCATTACAAGAAGGAACTCTAATAATGCCAATTTGGCCGGGTAATTTGCCCCCCTCTGTTACATTTTCCACCTGCAGTTACGATGAACGCTTGGTATCCAAGGAAGTGATTGAGCGCACTTAGGCAGCGCCCGCGCCTTCCTTCACGCGCACTTGTGCAGGGCCGCACGTGCAGCAGGACACTGGGTTTAGTTCAATTTGGCAGCGGGCTCTTTTCTACAGCCAAGCCATTAAAACATATAAAAGAAGGAAAAAACAGAATTGGGGCAGATCACAAAGGGTTCCTTATTGTGCACGGATGAACAATGCCTTGAAAGATACCTTTGAGCCTTGGAAAGAAAGAATTGACTGCGTCGGTCAAAGGCAACCTCTATTTTTAAAGCACCGACGTTACCTAAGGATGGCTTCAAAGGCGCCCGTTGGCTGTCTGCCATAAAAATCCTGCTTCTCAATATTACAGCTTTATATTTAACTATTTGTTTTCATTGTGCAATTTATTTTTATATTTTTTGTTTTATACAACGCAGCAAAGCAGTTTAAAAAAAAAATATTGACACTTTTTTTTTACTTCTAGCAGGCATAAAGAGACCTGCTGTGATGTCACTGTCCTCTGCTGTCAGGAGCTTCTACTACTGCTGGAGCCGAACGTACCAAAAAGACAGATGCCACTTTGGATTAGTCTACACTGAACGGGGAAATATTAAATGGAAAAAGCTAAATGTTGCTCTCGGTGCGCCAACATCGGAACTGTCACTTTTTACACAATGTGAAGGATTCCCCATTATGGCGTCTGTCTGACTCCTGCTCCCTCGCCCCTCAACAACTCCATCCTCTCCCCGAGTTAATCCTCTCTGCCATGTCTTTGTGGACTGGTCAAAACCAGGATGACTGCTGTGCTCTGAAAAACACGGAAGCTATGGTGGCTACTTCCTTTCCTGTGGCCAGTGTGTTCTGTTGTCTGAATTTCAGCGCTAAACTATAGTATTCACATACTGTCTGAACTTTAGATCCACTTACTGATACGTACTCTGTGGTGTTCACTGGTGCTCCACTGAAAGTTCTAGAAAGTAGCACGACGGTGACATCACTGTTCTGTGGATGAAATGTTGGTGTTATAGAATGTTGGGGGAACGGTTGGAAGAGACAGTTGGAGAAGTTGTGGTTGGTTGCGGACGCGCTACCCTCTCTCCTTCCTTAATAAAGGGATTTACCTGTTCCACTTCAACTTCGTCTTGTCTCGTCACTACATACTCCTGTGTTTTACTTCCTAAATTCTTTGCAAATTAGGCATGGGTGATAAAACATGTCAGTACAAGTGTGTCAGCAACAAATGTATGCACATATAATAGTATTAAAGCCCTGCAAAGGGTTATACCAGTCATTAATGGCCCTTTATCACAGTTAATGGCCTGACCCACAGTCAAAAGCATTTGGCAAAATTTAGCAATAAGGCCATTGTTAGTATTGCCCTCATAGAGAGTAAATAGTGTGAATTCAAGAATCGGAATCCAGTTATTCCTTGCTAGTACGTCATAGCAGTGGAAAACAAAAGTTGTTTCCCACTTCTGTGACCTCATAAGGGGAATCTCTTGCTTCTCTAGCACCCAAGGGCTGATTCACGGGGTGGTTTGCGTCGCTCTTGCACCACGCAACGTGGTGCGAGAGCGACGCAAACCTTAAGTCAGATTTATGAAGCCATGCAAGGCCACTTTGCTTGACCCTGAATAGCTCCATAAATCTGGAGTAAGGCAACGCAGCGTAAATCCCAGATTTACCAGAACTAGAAAACCTGGGATTGTGCCAAAAAGATACGCCTTCCCAGGAGAGGGGTAACAAGGAGAAATATCTTTATTTCCCCTCATTACTTCCTCTTTCTCTGTGTGCCGCATTGTGTGTCCCTTCCTGATCAAAAACAATCCTGCATGCAATGCAGGCACCCTTACACCATGGTGCAATGCTGCCACTGTTGGTGGCAGGCAGCCAAAAGTGTGCCAGTGCAGAGGTAAACAATATGAAAAACAATTGGTCCCGACCTATCTTTCCAGCCTACCTCAAGTGTACAGGACTGGGGAAATCAATTAAAAAAGTCAAGAAAAGTTATTCTATACATAAGTTATTATCAAAGAGAGAAGGACCAGAGACAACAATGTTCATATGAAAAAAAAAATCTTTATATAGTCTTCATAAAAGGCAATATTTAATCAATCATTATGAAAATAGAAGGTTGTTGCAAGAGAAAGTTAAAAGGAAGTGCTCATGTGCAATGTGACCGAGTATAGGAAAGAGAGACAATCAGAATAAATGAAAAGCAAAGATACCCTATTTTATATATACAACACTGGTTGGATTTAAGCGATTCAGTTGACTGAACCAATGTTAAGCCTGTACACAACATCAATCTATTATCTTGTTCCTTAAGTGACCTCTGAACACTGAACCAGGGTCAAAAGGTAGTAATGCAGGCCAAAGGAGGAGAATGCCGAAGTTTCGACCCATCTTGCGCAATAAGGTTATTTTCTTTCTCCGCATGCGGGTCTTCATCAGGGCAAAAAGACAACCTAAATGTAATAAGATGTAATTAAGGTCTATCTCCCTGTTATATCGATGTAGCGTGAGCATAAAAATTTTTAAGGGTACTGACCGTTATGTTAGCCAGAACATGTCCATAATGTATATGTTGTCCATGTCTGCCCGGAACCCCCTGACAACACAAGAGCACAGCTACCTCAATAAGAATCTACAGAGAACGCCTACTATATACACACTACCCAAGATCCACAAACCCACCGGGCAGACCCATAATTTCTGGTTGTCGCTCCCTACTTGAACCACTATGTAGATACATTGACATATTTTTAAAACCTACGGCAGAGAGCACTGCATCGTACTTGAGGGACACCATGCAAACCATCAAGTTGGTTGACGGTTTAGCCTTTAACAAGGATGAGCAACTACTATTGACTATGGATATATCATCACTTTACACCAGTATTCCACAACGGGATGCCCTCGATGTTATCCGTACAGTATTAGAATGCAGTCCAAGACCCTTTCAGGTCCCCGTGCAGTTCAGTACAAAACCTACTTGAGATTGCTATGACTAAGAACTTCTTCCTCTTCCAGGGAGAGTATTATGTCCAAACCAAGGGGGTAGCGATGGGTGCAGGATTCACACCAGACCTGGCTATTTTATACATGGACAATTACGAACAATTCCATGTGCTAAGTGAGCATAACCCATACAGAGGCAATGTGGAGTTTTGGAAATGCTACATTGACGATGTGGTCATGATCTGATCAGAGAACGACCAAGATTTAGTTGCGTTCCAAGATTGGCTCAATAAAAGAACAAGGGACATCCAATTCTCTATGGAGTACAGTGAAAGTAAGATCAACTTCCTTGACATCTCAATAAGAGAGGAGGAAGGTAGGCTTTTTACCTCCTTGTACAGGAAAGAAAGCAAAAGGAACACGCTTTTGCACTACTCCAGCCACCACCCTCGGAACCTCAGGGACAACTTACCCTTGGGTCAATTTCTTCGACTCCGGAGGAATTGTAGCAAAAAAGAGGATTTTTACACTGAATCAGACAACCTTATACTCAGATTATTAGAGAGAGAGTACCCGAAGAACCTACTAAAGAAAGCTTGCAAACGGGCTTGGTTCTGCCATAGGGAGTTCTTACTTGAACCCAAACAGAAATCCAACCAAGAACAGAAACGTATGATTTGTGTCACCACGATCTGCACAGGGAGCAATGAGATTAGGAAGACAATTAATCATCATTGGCATCTGGTGGTAGATGAGGTAGGGGACCCCAATGCACCGATGCATGTCTTCACAAAGGGCAGGAGCATAAGGGATCACGTAATAAGATTTTTTTCCCCATGCCGATTACGAGAAATCCCTCCACCTTATGGCAGATACTACCTGTCCAAGGTAATTTCAAGTGTGGGAAATGTAAAGCTTGTCCTATGACTAAAGAGACCAAAAGCTTCATCCATAATAACCACACACACACCCTTAGGGATTATACCAAATGTAATACCATGGGGGTTATCTATGCCATAACATGTCCTTGTGATTTCATGTACATTGGTCAGACCACACAAAAGATTAAAACACGGATACTACAACATTGTAGTAGAATAAGATGCAATGTTGAACATTTTCCACATTTGAATAGCAGAAACTCTTAAATGGTGGGTTGTGGAAAAGGTCAGTGTGAATCCCAGGGGTGGAAGTTTTGGCAACATCCTAAACATGCACAAATGTAAATGGATTCATGTTTTTGACACCACCTCAAGGGGGTTGAATGAATATGAAGAGATCGCGCAGCAAGTGGCCATCCTTAACAAAGGCTGATCCCCTTTTGGGATTCACCAACGAGTTAACATCTCCAAAGGGAGATCAGGACCTTGACTCTGGTTAAGAAATGGCTACATATGGCTTATATTAAGCCGAGGTACATATATCTGTATATTATCTTTTAGATTTCATGGCAGGAATCTATGTAAATAATTGCTGTGCTACAATTTACAATCTTTACCTACACCACTAATCATGCACTCGGATGCAGTTTTCAGCTTTGGAGGAACTCATACTGGGCGCATCTGTCGACTGTCCACTTCTTCCTTTCGTATGTATATGATGTCCAACATAACGAAAACAATGTTAACGTGTCCCATGAACTATGTCTTATAAGCACAAGCCTTTTTGTGTGCTACGAACTGTTCAAACTGTAATAGCTCTTTTGGTTTTGTTACACTGTAATGTGAATTTGTCTGTATTTTATATTGTCCAAATGTTATATTGTTGTGTTTGTTAACAGAATCTGTGCATTTGTATCAAATGTGAATCTTGAGAGTCTCATTTGTCCTTACATATCTGTCTCTATCTGCTCTAATCTTCCTTCTTTTAGGGGCCCATTACCATAGAGCTTCCTTTTATTTTTTTCCGTACTACCATATCTTCTTGAAAAGAGTTTTTTCATTTCAGAAGATATCCTGGAGAAGCCCGTACCTATAGGTAGAATTTTGAAAGCTATGCTGCATGATTGAATATAAGTTTATCCATTTTTGTTTTTCATTTAAAATGTCAGTACTGTATTTGGTCTTGTGTCAGTGCACGACCTATACGGGATACCCACAGGTAATCCCTCTGATTGATTCGTAATAAACATCATTGACATGAGTATTATCGGGTTTTTCAGCATGCGGATTACATGGTAAAGCAAGGAATTTCTTTATAAACAGCACTAGCAACAACCAACTACCTTATGGCTAAGGTAATGTCTATGTGGACAGTATGTCCCATTTTGAGCCGGCAGGCTTTTTTTCATTACCATTACAGGTGCGTGGTGCACCGGTGACAGCTCATGGTGCTCACGTCACACACACCATCACGGACGTGCACGCGAGGTACGTGCCATTAGAACTTAACCGCGAGGGCCGACGCCCGCCTCTGATGGAGCAGGGGTTTGAGAAAATAAAACCTGCTCGGATTAATTCCTCGGTAACATTTACTAACAGTGTGCGGTGAAACTAACATGCAAAAACACAAAGACACGGGGAAATGCTTATGCGCATGCGTGCACTAATGTGTGGACTAATGCATGAAAAACTAGGCCGCATTCACGTTCTGCTTGAAGTTTAAAGTAATAATAATAATGCTGCTTTCTGCGCGTTAATGCTTTAATAGATGAATAACGTGGGTTAGTGCAAACGGTGGGTGGTAAAACAGTGAGAATTATATTTCATGAAATTAATAATGTCTGTGTTTTATTCATCGTAGTGAAGCTTGCATGGGCTTACATCGTTTGCGTGACGAGTTAAGGGTTAAATAAGAAAAGGACAAATAAAAGTCGAAAATCGAGCTCTGAGAGAGAATGAAGAAGGCAATGTTGACAACCTTCGAGAACCATTGTATGTCTGCCAAGTAACGGAAGGATGGCCGTGAGATCATGAACAAATGTACAAACTTCTTCCGCGGAAGCTGCAGAAGGCGGACAATAAAATGTAGAGTTTTGAAACATGTTACAAATCGAAGGAAGCTGTATTCATGAAACGTGGATTACGTATTGATGAAAATGTTAAACAAAGAATGCTGTGAAACAATGGACGTGACTATGGTGGTGTGATAGAACACCCCCTAAATTGACCAATGAGAGACCAAGATTCTGAAAATATTGCTACAATGGTGGGATGGACATGTAGGTTTTTAGAGTATAACTGGGGTGACTGGGGGGTGTTAGGTTGAGGTCGTGAGGTGGTGAGCTCGTAAGCGCGCCTCTTTGAAGAAGCTAGAGAGGGGAGATCATCGCTGTCCGTTGGTTTGCTGTATGCAGATAGAGGCCTACCTGTTTCCTGTTCCTGTCCTACTGTTTGTTCCCTGAACTCTCTTGGGGAACCTCTATCTATTTCCCATGGCCAGGGGGTAGATTTTCCACTAAAATACTTAGGTTCGTATAGCTAAAACCTGTAACTTTGCATAATTATTTGCAAAAGTATCTTTGTCTCTGAAACTTATGTCTCTTCATCTATCCACTCCTTCATTGCATTCTATTCATTGTGATTTGAGTTTGATATCTCTTTTGCTTAACAAATGTTCTCTCTCTGTGATTTATTCTTTGTTTGCCTTGTAAAACTGTACATGATGAGCATTTACCTTCACATCATTTGCGATAAATATTATTAACCTTATACCGAGTTTGTACTTTATTTAGTAGTATAGATCAATAGTTAGTTTCTAATTATTATCATCAACTCTTCAACTAATGGTCCATCGACCAGAGGAAAGAGAGTTTGATTACAGGTTCAATTATGTATTTAGTATTTTAGGATGAGCCTGTAGTTTGTGAACAACTGATTTAACAATTAAACTCGAAACAGTGCTATCGGGGATTCATGTGTTGGGTGTATGTGTATGGGCCAGTGTTTGTGTTTTATTGATTACCGATCCCTGATTGGCGCTGGATCACCTCCACAGCTCTAATCCAGCGTGGACTGGTTTTCCGGCATTCGGCTGCCAGCTCAGCAACGTGAGGGTAAGGTGTCACGGCCTCCCCCTGCATAATGTAATTCTTTGTGTGCACTGGCAATATCATGACCGATATTTTTCCTGTCATTAATGCAGGTTTTGATGGGATGGGCAATTGGCCCTTCCTGGAAGGATTGTTTTCCTCTCCACACTTTTGAGATCAAGGCCCCTCGGCTGCAGGGGCTTTCACTAAGGTAGGATTCGCTCCGCTCACCCTTGGCATTTTTTAAATCACTTTCTACTTTTAATATGCTAAGGTTGTCCTCTTTTTGCTTATGTGTTTAGATTTATCTGGTGAATTGACCGCATAACGAGAGACTATTGATCTCACCTGCTACTTAAATTTTTGGAAGCATCATAGGGGGCCCCCACTTTTACTCCTTCTTGGGGGTAAGTTCATTTTTGGTATACATAATGACTACATAGAACTGTTTAACAATCCTAAGGTGGTTAGCTAATTACGATACATTTATTGTTTCAGACCGCCCTTTACAGTTTCTACGAATAGGATTGACATCTTACACGGACAACATATACATTATGGATATGTCCTGGCTAACATAATGGTCAGTACCCTTAAAAATATTAATGCTCACGCTACATCGATGTAACAGGGAGATAGACCTTAATTACATCTTATTACATTTAGGTTGTCTTTTTGCCCTGATGAAGACCCACATGCGGAGGTAGAAAATAACCTTATCGCGCAAGACAAGTCGAAACGTCGACATTCTCCTCCTTTGGCCTGCATTACTACCTTTTGATCCTGGTTCAGAGGTCCCTCCCGAGTCAAATGCAAAAGCATTGAAACCCTTTCATGAAGCTGCAGTTCAGCTCTTTGTAGAATTTATAGTATTAGCTCTCAGCTCAGGGTTTCAATGCTTTTGCATTTGACTCGTGAGGGACACCTAGTAACGACTAGTGGAACTGCAGCTTCATGTAAGGGTTTCAATGCTTTTGCATTTGACTCGTGAGGGACATCTAGTAACGACTAGTGGAACTTCAGCTTGATGTAATAATTTCAATGATTTTGCATTTGACTCGTGAGGGACACCTAGTAACGACGAGTTGAACTGCAGCTCTTTGTAGAATTATTTTGATATTGTATACTATAATATTCACTGCCCACTGCTAATCTTATCCCATAATGCTTTGCAGGGCCTTTGGTTGGGATTGTATTTTTGCCCATAACTGTGCTTGGGGTGGTCCTAACATGATGGGACCACCACTGAATCGTTCAGGATGATGTGCTCTTTGTGTTCAAGGCATCTGCTTGGTCCTCCCCCTAGGTTAGGGGGGATCCCAAAATCATCACCTCTCTCATTGGCTGAATTTAATTTCAAAGTTCACTTTTGTGAATTGGTTATATGCTTTTTAGCATGTAAAGTTGCTTTATCAAAGCATTTGTGGGTGCAGCTTAGTAGCTCACTCCACTACGCGGAGGTTGCTTGAATTCCGCTGTAGTGGACTTTCTTGGGTAAAACCCATATTGGACCTCCGTTACAATTTGATTTGCCTCTGCCCATTCCATCAGCCCATTTAAAATTACCCGCCCCAAAACCTTCACTGAAACATCAATAAGGGATATGGGGCGATAACACTGTGGGCTATCCCTATCGCCTTCTTGAAAATAGGCACAATTGTGGCAGTAGCCCAGGATGCTGGCATTGCTGAGCTTACTGCCGCATTTAGCACCCTAGTTAAAAGCGGGGCCCATACCTCTGTATTACTGCGAAAGAGGTCTGGAGGGATCCCATCCGGCCCAGGCGCCTTATTCCTCGACAGTCCCTCGATTCCTATTCTTACCTCGTCCAAAAGGAATATAATAGGGGGAGAGTTTTGTGCTGGGTTTGGGGTCTGCGGATCCTCTGGTCTATGGGGCTGATTATACAGACCCTGAAAATGCTTCTGCCATTGCTCTGGTAGAATATTATTACTTATTTCAGATCAATTCGAATCTTTAAAGCATGGATTATTAATAACTTTCCAGAAGCGGGTGGAGTCCTTCAGTTCTGCTGCCTCTGTGAGCTCCTCCCAGGCGTTCTATTGTAATTGCACCTTTCTCTAATTGACGGCTTGCTTATAGTTTATACGAGAAGCCGCCACCCAATCCCTATCCCTCGGGGACTGCTTAAGGGCCGCTTTCAGCTCTCTTAAGGACCGTGCGCACCGGCTATCGAACCATCTGGGAACTCCCATGGAGGACGACCGAGCAGGGGATCTCAGAAGACTATCAGCTACCTGACTAATACTAATATTCCTGAAGGCCTCTATTATTTCCACTCCTTGGACATCTAAATCTAGACATGTCCAGATATCCTGCTTAGCTCTATTAAACAAAGAAACATTAAAAACAGCTGGGTCGACCTAGGCCCAATGCAACCTCCTACCTTGATCTGTTGCAGCAATCTTTGTCCCCCTGTTAATCTATGTGGTACTCTATTGTGCTGTGCAGCAATTAGACATAAAATCAGCGGGTTATGATCACTAAACCCACTATATTGAACATTAAAAGAAATTATGCACCTTATCAATGTGATAGAAACGAAAATATAATCGATGAACGAAGAGCATCCTCTCCCTTTAAAGGTCGGGTTGACCGGTCTGCCCTGGGTGGTGGCAATCTGATCCATCGTGTGAGCTAGCCCATAAGTATTTAATATATCACTCAATTCACGCCCCTCCTGCGTATGCTCCATATGTGGTCCCTCTCTTAAAGTGCAAGATGACCAATCACCCTGGGACACCCTCAAACTTGGGCACAGATGACAATTGAAATCACCCACAAGAATCAGCTGTAACTGTGCCAGCCCTCTCTCTCTCGTGTGCTCCATCAGTGAATTTAATTCTTTGAGACTATTCGAACCATGCACTTGTGACCTTGCATTATAAAAGTTGATTAAAACAAACCTATACATGTTGTTAGTGAATTTGAGACCCAGGGCAACATCTGAATCCCATGCCAGATTCTTCCAACTACCCTGGATTCCAAGATCTATAAACATAGTCAGGCCCCCCCTTGCTCGTCCTGAGCCCGACCTTATTGCTGGGCAGAAGAAGGTTTTATATCCTTCCATGAAAAAATTATTTCCTGTCTCCCATGTCTCCTGTAGGCATATTATGTGAAACTTCCTCACATACAGGAGCCATTGCTCGTCCTTAAATTTACTTGATAAGCCTGCTATATTCCAAGACATTATTTTTATGTCACCCCCGCACTCGCTGCCCTAAGGTCCACACTCAGTACACTGCTAGGCCTGGTAACAGCCCTCTCTATGTTATTTAACCCTTGATTACTATCGTACCTGCATTCCTGTATAATTTGCGGTGTTATCCCATGAGTAAGCTCCTCTCTCCTCCCTACTGTGCCACTGTTAACCCCTGGGGTGTCAGTGACTCTTTCCTCCACCTCCCCATCTCGTAGTCAGTCAATATCGTTCAGGTCCCTCAATGGGGCAAACGCATTGCTCAGGGCAACCGGCCTGCCTCCCCAGGTTATTCCCTCACCGTGTCCTGCGTGCCGTTGTGGAAAATTGGGAGTAGGTGGTGGCCTATAGAAAAAGCCCAACGGTAAAGGTTTAATACCTGTCTCTACTGCAAAAGTACTAAGGGGATAAGAAAGGATCTTGTGTGCTAATTCGCGATATCTAAGTGTAACAATCACACTATCCCCTGGAAAGGCTTTCCTTGACCTCCCAATCCATGATACCCTCCTTGCCATCAAAATGTGGCGATGCTCTGTGATGTTAAACCCTGCATACTTGTGCATCCAGTGCGCCGCTTTATTAATTAACTGCGCAGTGGATTCGTCATGTACATTCTTGTGCCCAGGTACACCTGTCAGCACCACTGTGTATGGGCAGCATGCAGGTGGAAGGTCTATTACTGGGAGGTCTCGACTACTAGAGGCAGCTACACTGGACTCCCCCCTCATTTGCTGGCACTCACTATGTTCCCTGGGGGCCCTTTGTCCACCCTCCCTCCGTGCAATGTCTAACCCCACCACCCCTGTCCCAGGGGGCTTTAAGCCCGAATTCCCACTTCCCGCCTCAGGCCCTATTACCCCCCTGTTGTTTTGGGAGGCATGAGTTACCATTCCATCGCAGGTGACTTCTCGTGGATTGGAACCCCCAGAAGACGGTATCCCTGGTACCCCTGGTGCCAACCCTCCCCATACAGGTGGTTTAGGGGCCTTGGTGGCTGGTACTTGATCTAAACAGTTACATCGGCACACCCCCCGATCCTGTGATATTCTATTTGACCTTTCAATTTGAGACAATTTTTCCTCTATCTTTGATAATTTACATATTAGAGGGTTCAAAAGAACAGACACCAAAGTCTCAAGTCTTTTCCACTGGTCAGTGTTACAATCCGAGTCCAACGGTGTTTGGGTACTACTCGTAGGCATAGTAATCATTGTTGGAACTTGTGTAAGTTCCACTGTAAGTTCCGCTGCCCTAGTTTCAGGTTTTGATACTTTGGCTATTTGCTGCTTTGATTTGGTCCTTTGGTTTTGTCTTATCACGGCTCCTCCCCTGCTTCGTTTGGCCGGCGGTTCGTTATTACTTGCTATTATCCACCTTCCCAGGCTACCCTTGACTGATTTTTTAGATCTAGTAGAGACCTTACTGGTGCCTGGGTCTGATACTGTTAATGTCGTAGGGGGAGCCACGGCTACCAGAGGGGCGGGAGACAAAGCCACAGATGAAATAGCCACTTCCCGCCTTGGAACTGGCTCTGACACAACCTCACCCCCCCCTAGTGCCTGAGTCGATACTAATGAGTTCTTCCGTAATGTCAAGGACCAAGTTTGCCCGGGTTGGGGTGAGGTCTACTATCGACCCGGACCTGCCCAATCCTGGACAATCGGCATGCGGCTGCTCAGTGGGAGTTCGTAGGCGCGCTGGGGATTTGGCCATACATATACGGCCTATCGAGGATCGCTTCTGTGTGGCCAGAGTGTCCAAAGAAAGTCTCTTTTCCGTGCGTTGGATTTCATGTGTCAGAAGGGACTCTGCTCTTGTTAGGAAAGCATCAAGGGTTCCCACAATACCACCCCCCGTGGTTATGCTGGTCTCCTTGCGCTTCCCCATCCTTCTAAGTACTATTCACCTAATGTTAACCGAAGTCTCTAGCCAGTACCTTAGTTTGGTGAGTCTTCCCGATGAGCAGACGACAGAGAGTGGGCCCAGCCCAGCCTCCTCCAGCCTTTGACAGGCGCTCGGCTGGCTTTCAAGCACCTCCTGGCGCTGGGATTGGCTGGCGGCTCCTGCCGCGAAGAGACCCGGTCAAGGCAATGGCTACAAGTGGGAGTAGGCCAGTGGAGGGGAGGAAATGGTAAGAGAGTGGTGAGGGACGAAGGCAGGACAGCAGATTTTGTTCCAGTTTGGGCAAGAGGGGGAGGGTAAATACAGACAGTGGTGGAAGTGACTGGCAGGAGTCTAGGTAATATTTTTGTAATATTTGAGAAAGGAGGGGGAAATGCTGAGTGTACAAAGAGGGCTTGGCAGTATGACACATACATTTTTTTAAGTTTAGATTTCATAGAACATTCAAGCTCAACTCCTCAGTCAAAAACATTCCCATTATTCAAAGAGATCTATTTTGCTATTGCATTTATTATGCAACACCCAGTCAGGGTAGAATGTCCTGCACTAAACCAGGAGAAACAGAAAGTCCCAGGTACAATCCTTAGCCTCTCAGGACCCGAGGGCCCAGGGCCCAGGAACAACCTCCGCAGTTACAGCGGCCAAGTATATAAGCTGCACTACCAAGGCCCAGGCACAAATCCTGCCCTCACAGAGCCCTGCTCATATGGTCAAGGCAAAGGCCCTGCACTCAAAGTGCCAAGGTACATGCGCTGAGTTCACATAGATCAAGCACAAACACTTTCTGCATATAAGGCCCAGCCATATTATATAATGCAATATACATTCTGCAATCAGACTGTTAAATCAGCCTTAAAATGGCTCTGATCACTTTATGACATGTTGCCCCAAACCTTCAACCATATAAAAATTCTGACATTTATGGGACTCATGCCAAAGAAAAGTGGAAGGTCCTACCTGTGTGCCTCTGTGTGATCGCTCTTCCTAGCTTAGGAACACCCTCACCCAACCCTTGGGATGTGTACACTCCATCAGCACAGTGTGGCCTAAGCATTGGGTCCTGGCCACCCAAATCTGTGCTCCTCATCCCATAACCGTATGTGTTGAATACAGGCTACAAACAGCTCGCAAAGAAGCTTTTCAACTGTAGCCTCTAGTGAACAGTACTAAGACAAGCAGAGGACTCTCTGACCACGATTTACTAGCATTTCGCAATGGGTTTACATCACAAACATGACGCAGCCCTGGTGTAAAGTGTTGGGGTAAGATTTACTATCCAATGCTAATCAGGATTTACATTTGAAAGTTCCTCAAAGTAACGTAAAATTGTCCAATTCGCTACTTTGATTCAAGAGGGCATTCAATACATGGTACATGGCCTTTCCCATGTAACCACCCATGGGTTTTGACATAGATCCGTCTACTAATATTTGGCGACAGAGATTTTCACCAAAAATGTGTACCTCCTCAAGGCAGGTCTAATGAGGAGAAATGTTTTCATTTCTCCTTATGTGTTTCAATTTCCCATGTGTGCTGCATTGTCCAGCACACATACGAAGTGGGAACAGTTTGAAAGGATTGTTTTTGTACTGAATGGTAGTCCCAGTAATCCCAGTATAAAACCTATGCTTTAGAGAACACACATACCCTCGTGTTATGGCACAAGGGTGAGTACATTGGTGCATGGCAGCCAAAAGTATGACAGCACTGGGGGAAGAAAGAATGGCCCATAACTTAATAGATGTGGCACGTATTTGTCTCTATCCCTTTGACACACAAAAGTGGAGCAACTTTGGATGCTGTGCCAAATATTAGTTAATCTGGGCCTCTGAGATTTGGTGGATGATGATTTGGAGGCAGGATTCTCCAAAAATAAATAAGGGCACAGAGGCAAAAATGGTGCGTCATGTGCATCTACCTCAGATTGCCCTGGTGGGCAGCATGGGTCTGGGAAGAATTCAAGGGAGAAACAGAAATGATGCCCAATCTCCATGTAAAAATAAACAGGATAGAGTCATATATCTGCAGGAGCCTGGTTATGCAAGATATGGAAACAGTGGTTCCCAAGGAAATATTTATGATACATAAGCTTCATTCATTCATTAAGGCTGCGGTATGGAGTAAGGACAAATAACACCTGATTTCAGAGGTTGCGTCAATATGAATTAATGTGTTTATGAAGACCAACAGGGGCATTCAAAAGTTGTTACAAAAATCAATCAATTGTATTTTCATACTTTTCCGTACAGATATATGTCAATCAATGTTGTAGTGCATGCAAAGCTGTGCTCGGTGCTAAATGGTATGTGGATGTTCACATAAAGCGCAAAAAATAACTTTACATTAAATCAAAAACAACAGTTGAGCAACATGAGCTGAGAGAAGTTTTTGAGGAAAGACCAGAGCCAGGCCATGAGGCACTCCAGGCATGCAAAAGATAAGGTGAAGGAAAGGAGCAATGTGACGATCTCAGAGAAGGTATCAAGAAAGTGGACAAATGAAGATGACATGATATACAATAATGCAAACACAAGGAGATGATGGACAGAGCGCTGAAACTTTTCAGACACCCACCCCAAGTCACAGATCTGGGTTGAATCCATCATCGTTCTTTAGCTCACTTCGCCACCCCAGTTCAGACCCAGCCATATGCAAATCGGTCTTGACCCTGTGACTCATGGGAAAAGTCCAGCCCGAACTGCCAAGCCAGGTATACAATAACCACAGTTGAGTAGCCATGATGAAAGTAGTACATTTTTAACAACCAACTGCACCAAACATTCAGCAACCAACTCCACCCACTAAAATGTAAATACATTCTCTTCAGCCAGGCAGATACATAAAAGAACAACAGTCTATTCTAGAACAGCAACAATAAGAAACAGCAGATTTTATGGCAGTATTTGTCTATCTTCTAGTGATCGTCTTGATCCCATCAGGGTATTTGAAAATAGGATTCATGTCTTAAAAAGACGGTGCTTTAGACTAAAAGTTGTGTATGTTTTATTCTGCGCAAAACCTGAGATTTTGAAAATCTCTGTCTTTAGACTCATTATTCAGGGCATTAAGGTGTATTTCTGTCTTAGATGTTTCTTGCTCACGGAATGACAGAGTATATATGGACAGATGCCTAGCAATAAAACGCATCCAGATTCTTAAATTTGCAGTACACTATTTCCTCACTGTAGTCTAGCACTTCCTAAAACCCTTCCCTCCACGCACCACTCTATTTGCATGTCTACATCTTCAAAATATCTGAATTGGCTCTGTCCTCAAATTCTAAAGGAGCGAGGTTGTGGTACTAAACCAGACTTCTCTTGAAATATTTGTGGTTACATTTTACAAACTAGATCCTTGGGAATGGACAAAATGGCGAAACTGTTTTGATAACAATAGTGGGAGGCAGAGATGGAATTATTTCTGTGTCATAGCCAAGATGAAAGTAGCAATAAAGGTAAATACTCTTGCTGGAGGTACTGGTGAGATTAAAGTAGTGTGGTGTGTGAAGCCACAGGGCTGTTGTAGCTTAATGACACTGTGAGCAAAACTGTATCCCAAAATTTGGACACCCCAAAATTTACCTCAATTGGTTCTCCCACAGTTTACTGGATTGGAGACTGTATTAAACCTCAATGTCTTGAGGGAATGTGTCCTTGCGGGAAACAACCTTTACAACGCGGTTGTTACACCGCGTTACCTTTACAACGCGGTCGTTACAATGACCGCGTTGTTACAACGCAATGCCATTACAACGCAAGTCATTAGATCAACTTGCTCTAGATGGCGCTCCAACCTAAGGAATAGTATGATTTACTATTCCAACACCTTCCCTACTGTTGCGCAGGGTGGAGTTGGAATAGTAAATTATACTATTCCTAAGGTTGGAGCGCCATCTAGTGCAAGTCGATCTAATGACTTGCGTTGTAAAGGTATTGCATTCTAACAACGCGGTCATTGTAACGACCGTGTTGTAATGGAACGCGATGTGAAAGCATGCGTTGTAGCATGCTATATTCGTCCTTGCACTAAGGCACCTTCGCAAACATCAATTAGCAGAGAAAAACAGTGAATTAAATAATGGGGTCCACTCAGTAATCGAGTTTTAGATTGATAAAAAGTTAAAGGGTTTTATTACAAAAACTAGAAAAAGCAGTACAGGGTTAATGCCATGAAGATTCTCAGATGCAAAGTTATACAATATGTTTTTTTATTTTATTTTTTATTTTAGTGAACTTGTTATTGCGCACTACTCACTCCTGAAGGAGTATCTTGGCACTGCAGAGCAAGCTGGAACAAGTGCATTCCAAACAACCATGTTTTCAGCGCATTCTTGAAGGCCTGGATGTTGGTGCAGGTCCGGATATAGAGAGGCAGTTTGTTCCAGTGGAATGGGGCTAAATAGAAAAAGGGCGTGCCACCAAAGCTGGCCGTGCGAATGTGTGGAGTCTGTAGCAGAGCCTTGTTGGAAGACCTTAACTGCCTAGATAGCTGGTAGTGTCTGAGTCTTGAAGAAAGTAGGGCAGGTGAGAGTTTATAAACAGCCTTGTGCAACAGACAGTTGAAGACAGTACGTTTTCGAATAGGCAGCCAATTAATTTTTTCCAGAATGGGCGTGGATGGGGTTCATGAAGGAAGGTTGCAGATGAGCTGGGCGGCTGTATTCTGCACAACTTGCAGCTTGGTTAGAAAGGTGTCTTTTGCCATGACCTGTAAAGCATTCCCATAGTCGAGGCAGCAGATTATGAGAGCCTGGATGAGGCTTTTCCTAGAAGAAGATGGCAGCCAAAGGAAAACTTTCCTTAGAAGCCTCATTGTGGCAAAGCACATGCCACAGTTGGAGTTAACTTGGTCTCTCATAGACAAAGTGTGATCGATCTTTACTCCCAAATTCTTCACCACTTGCTTAGGCAACGGGCTAGTCCAAGATCAGAGGGCCTCCAGTCAGCTAGCCATAACACTTGGGCTCTGCCGGATAACACAATCTCAGTTTTTGCACTATTGAGTTGGAGGCAATTCGTGGCCATCAAATTAGCGATTTCTGTCAAAAAGCGTGCAAATTAAACTTTCACTTTGTCGGGGCTGAAGGAGAAGAGAAGTTGTGTATCATCTGCGTAGGACACAATCTCCATACCCCATGCTCTGACAGACTGAGCTAGTGTCGCAACATAGACATTTAATAATGTAGGGCTCATGTAAAATCATAAAATATTCTAAGCCACGATGGGCAGCAAAATCACAAAAAAATAAAGGAGCATCCCTAGCACCATAGAAAAGCTCAGGAAAATCATCTTTGGTTTACCCCCCAAAAAAAGTGTTCTTATACACAAGGCTTGCATAATAAATTAGAGATGCTACAAAATTATTGTGGTGTGAGCAAAAGTGTCATTTTCTTTAGCAAATCAGAACACAAGAATTATATACATCTTTACCTTAACACATAAGCACCATCCAATTCCCAAAAAACGTATTCAACACCCTCTAAGTTAATGTCATCCAGAGACGTCCAAACAAATATGAAACATTTAGACAATGAGACTTTCTCCTAGTGAAGAAACCACACCAGATAGATAGTTGTTGCAGTCTTACATCTGCACATATCAAGTTCAACACTAGAAAGGCAACTACTGCAGTGGAAATAAACCATTATGTCATTAGATTATTGTATTCTGTGAAGCCTGTTGGGATAGGATGTGTAGGTGCCAGGGTGGGGGAGGGCTGGAAGCAGGAGCAAGGACAGAGATGACGTCCATCTTGTTCAAAATGGAGATTTATGCAAACATGTGGCTTAATTAAAACACATTAATAACTTCATTTGCATCTATATTAATTCAGTCTATATACACAGGAACATAAGTAAAATTGCATAATATAGGCTATTATTATGCACACAATTATAAACTTAAAACAATCCCACAATGCTGGTCCAAGGAAACTAGTAGGTATATGCATCCAGTGCTTAATCTGTAAAAGAAAAAGTGCCAGAGCCCAAAGTTTTCCTCAGAAACCCACGGCTGGCACTGCCAACTGTAAAGGGTGGGCGATCCCCTGGGTAGTCTTGACTTCACCTCGTACCACGTGTTTCTGGGAAGATGTATCCTGGATGCTCCACAGAGCTCAAAGTAACACAACAGGTGACATTCACCCATTTTACAGGTAAATGCCCTAGGATGGCTGCTGCCTGAAGACAGTGGCAAATCCAAAGTTTTTGGGGGGCAGATTCACAAGCCCCTTGCAACACTT
This sequence comes from Calotriton arnoldi, assembly GCA_963921515.1. Lineage (NCBI taxonomy): Eukaryota > Metazoa > Chordata > Amphibia > Caudata > Salamandridae > Calotriton > Calotriton arnoldi. Next base: position 1,691,158 of record CAWUFW010001825.1, on the reverse strand, counting down.
TTGCACCGCCGTTACGTCACTTTTTGTGATGCAGCTGCGGCATAAACAATGCGCCAAGTTGCGACCCATTAACAACGTGACCCATCTAGGGAGATGCGTCACGTTGTAAAGCCCTGCGCCACATTATACCTGCGTCAGGCATAATGTATGCAGAGTGGGCGTTTCCACGCGGGAAAGCCACGTAGAAGTGACGCAGTGAAATCTACAAGATTTCACGACATCACTTCTAGGACGCCACTGGGTCAAAACCCTAGGCGTAAGGATTGACGCAGTGTATTAGAAATAGACCTCCCCATGCATTGCTGGAGTTGCATCGTGCTTGCAACACAACTCCAGCAATGCGCGACTTTTGCGCCGACAGATGCGTCAAAATTTCTGGCACATCTGTCAACCCTTGCGGCATGGTGTGCCGTATTGTAAATACAGCACATTCAAGGTGGCACAAGGGTTTTGCACGGAGGCGCAGGGAAACTGACGCATCTATACAGATGCATCAGTTTCTTGTAAATAAGCCGCATAGTCTTTAAAAACAGCGTCTCTCAGCAACTTAGGGGCTTATTTTCAAGCCCCTTGCGCCGCCAGTGCATCACTAAAAGTTTGTAAAACTAAAAGTTTTACAAGCGTTTTTTGATCATTAAACGTGGCAGTCAACACGGTGCGGCGCAAGGGGCTTGTAAATAAGCTCTTTAATGTTTTTTGATCATTAAAAGTGGCAGTGAACATAACAGAAACGCTTTGCGAAAACTAATGCATGTGTTTCTCTCACAAGCATCCCAGGATTCTAGAAAACATTAGTGTTATAGCTTTGGCTGTTTCTCACAGTCAGTAAAGTATCTGAAAATAATTTTGGTTTTGTCTTTTATTGCTATTTCAGGCTGGAAATGAAAGAGCTTGGAGTCTATTCGAGTCTATTGGAGTCTATTCGAGCTTGGAGTCTATGCAAAACCTCGGGACACCTAGTGATAAACCTGGCTTGGTTGCTGAGAAATCCCACTGCAGGCAGGCCCAGATCTCTTGATAGTCCATTTCACTCCAGAAGCAATTAGCTTCCGGCGTCCTGGAAACCAATTTCACAGATTACTACAGCTCGCTGCTGATGAAAAAATACAGTTTTCACACAATTATCCGACATTTATGTGAAGTTCAGCAGCACAGGCCGAGCCTGATAATGAATAATTACAGCACACAACAATGACACACCCATTCATTCTTCATATTCGCATGAGTAGCCATATTTGTTTTTTATTATGGTACTTTAAGATCATTATCAAAAATTGCATGCATTTCGCAAACACAAATAATTAAATCAACGAAACGATGGTGTAAGAAGCTCCACTGCCTGCCCCAGTTGGCAAACAAGCCAACCCGCTTGAAACCCTTTTAATGCTGCTAAAATAGTTAAGTGGGATATTTCCAGGCGCGGGCCGTGCAGGTAAGAGCGGTGCGGCGGGGGGGCAGGGTGGTGGGGATTCGACATCCGACGACGAGGGAAACTTAAATTAAAAAAAAAAGGTAACCAGCACGAGCCGCGCCTGGATATTTAATTCCATTTGTTCCACAGCAGATGATATGTGTTACTTTCAATATCATCAGAATTTTAGGTACTTTTCACTCAATATTCATTTTTTTATATTTTCAAATTGTTGCTTCTATTTCCTTTATTATTTCTTTTATCATTATGTAATTGCTAGCAAACGATCTAAATAAACGTAAACTTTAAAAAAAAAGTTAAGTAGGTTTAAAGCAAGTTGCAGTGATCTCTTTTCACTGGTCAACGGTCCAAATCTTTGCACATCTGGTTGGGTGATACCAGTGAGTTAAGTGCCACAAACAATTTGTATAAAGCTTGCTGACTTTTATCACAATAAATAACAGTTTTCTGTTTTGCAAAATGCACGTGGCCCTCCCTAAAGGCAACATGTTAACTGAACGAGGGATTGCACTTTGGAACCTATATGTCCAGCAAATAAGAACATTTAAATCAAAATCACCCAAAATGATCTATACTTGAGAGAATTTGCTGAAGGCATCTCATGGGATCAGCTTCAGGAGTGGTCAGTAACAACTAAAGAATAGATCCACGCAAAGAGCGAAACCTTGACTGATGCAAATTAGTAAGAATCAGCTCCTATTACTGTAAGTTAATGTAAGGGAGAGTTGTGGTGCAGCAGCCAGAGCAGCTGACTCGGGAGCGCGGGGCTCACGGTTCGATCGCCAGCGGCAGCTCAGCTCAGCATCATGTGACTCTGGGCAATAGCTCGCTTCATCTCCCCGATGGCCACCAGCGCTTTGAAACCCTTAAGGAGGTGATATGTTTGCACTTTACAAAGAGGAATTATTTATTTATAAGTTATGAATGCTTTACATGCGTCAGCAGCTCCAGCCAGCAAAACAATAAATAAGATCACAATATTTTTAAGTGAAGTGAGCTAATTTATTGTAATTTAGTTATAATTTTCTTTGTAGGGGTGCAACTAGGTATAGATTGAAACAGTCAGATTCTAGTTCAGGCAGCTGTTGTCAGGCCGGATCCGAGTTCCAGGGTGGATGAATCTTCCTGACTGTATCCTGGTAAAGTCTGTTGACACTGGAGCCCATGGTTCCTTAGCACATTCAGTGTGAGCTGTCCCAAGCTGAGAAGAAGTCTACAGAGAAGTGGGTTAGCCACCTCTTCTTACTATCCTTAACCATGAGGGATACTGAATTGTCTTACTTGAAGGGTCCCCCATGTCTGCATTGTGTCCTGCCTGCTGGAAACAGGTGTTAGAGTTCAAAGACAGCACAGTCTGACACTGGCACGCCTTGTTTCCAGCCTCAACAGCCCTCCAGGGGAGCAATATGTACGCCCTGAGTGCTGGTTTACATATTGACTAACAGATAAATTGAGATATTGAAAAATGTTACTTTCTCAAGCCCTGTATTTAGATCTATGCGTGCTCTGCATGTCTCTAATGTATGATGACCTATGTGAGTAAGTCAACTAATTATGATCTTTCATATAGAGCAGAAAACAACTGACTTTAAAAAAATATATATTATTTAATAAGCGACAACAGTCCTGAGATGGCCGCAAAAATCTAACAAGGGTCTGGTCATGTATCTGAAATGCCTTAATGTAAGCTCTTTCCGTCCAATCCACTGAAAAGAGTCTGCCACCTGTCTTAGAAATTGAGGTCCATAATGTCTTTATTGGGTGATATAAAATGCATTTTTGGACACTGGTGCTGTGACGTACTGATTTTCCGTCTTACCTAGAATATGACAACTGCCCAAACAACAAATGCCCAAACTGGGTAATTTCACCTTTCCCTTAAATTTTATTGATTGTGGTTTCACTGAGGATAAGGTCTCGAACATATATTAATTTATGCTTACATGAGGTCACCGGCTTTGCGCTTTCCTCGGATCTGACTCAGCTAGCATCTGGGCAACAAAGAACTGCATAACAGCAAACATAAGGACACGAGTAAGTGATTTACAATTTTTTTTTTACTATATGTCTTCATTGTTTTATGTTTGCAGTGTTCTACAGTTATGCATGAAGCAGTCGTACAAGACAAAACTCTTAAGAAATAAATGTAATCAACCATAATCTTGGGCATTATTGATTACAATTGCATGTAATACAGTGTATATACTTGAGTCTCTAGTATGAATCATTGTGGAAGCACTTTGATATCAATGGGGTATATGGGACTATGGAATACTACCTTTCCATTTGCAGCTTGGCTGTGGAGATGATCAGGAAACAAGCAAAGATTGGTTCAAGCCATTCCAGACATTTCTTGTTCAGTAATCGTCCAGTTTTTGCCTGTAGTATCATGCCTGCGTGCGGTGATTCACAGTTTAAGTGCCTGTCAGCTATTTCCTGGGAGTATTTTTGTGTGTGGTTATCTGGCCATGCCATGTGTATTAATGTAGCCCCTGTCTGTGCACATTTTGAGCATTTGTGTCAAATGTATCTGGATCTATCCTATGTGGTACTAGTGGAGAAATATATGTGGTGCAGTATATTGAAGTGCATCACTTGAAATCAGGGCCGGACTGGCCGTAGGGGGCAACGAGCATTTCCCCGGTGGGCTGCCAGGGTGGGGGCCGGTTTTGGACCCCTGGGGGGCGTTTTTGTTATTGCGGACCATTTTTGCAGGTTCGGCCTCGGCCCCTGTAACAAAAGCTTTCCGCTATTACCGCGACCCCCCACCCGCCCCAAGCAGTTTGCATGGGCCGGTTGCGGTTCCCAGTCCGGCCATGATTGAAATCCAGCCTTATACTAAGTTCATCAGAAGGCTAATTCAGTCCTCTTCCTCTTGAAACAGATGTTCATCTTTAAGGCTTAGGATGGAAGGGATTAGCCTATGCCCTCCACTAGCTCGCCCCTATGGAGTGCAGCATGAACCAGCTTTGTTCAGCATATGGTGTTCTGGAAGTCACTCTCACAAAGCTAAGCATTGTCTGTAGAGGAGAAATGTGTTGTCTGCTTCCACACCTATGGTGCTTCAGCAAGATAGTCCTCTGGTGTTACATGCAGGTGATTTCAATACAACTCCTAGTGATACCATGTTACATAGAATCACATTATATAAAATTACAAGTGAATGTGATAAAGCATTGCCAATGTAGAGCAGTGGCGGCACCTCCGCTAAGGTGGAGGAGCATCGCCCCACTGCTTTTTTGCAGTGAAACACAGAGAAAATTAAATGATAATAACTTGCGTTATTATCATTTTATTTTCGCCTACTTCCGCCCACAGCCTTGCGTGAGGAGGCGGGAGCAGGGGAGGAGTGGTAGCACCCTCCTGAAGTGCGCAATGACTGCTTGGACGGCCCTCTCTGGCCGCCCAAAACTGTCTTGCGCACTTCGCATGTTCTCCATGCAGGCTGCATTACAGCCTGCATGGAGAACATGCCCAGGCCTCCAGTCAGCATCTGAGCGCAGAAACACGGCGCTCTGACCAATAACAATGCTGCTAAGGCAGCGTTGTGATTGGCTGACTGGGAGTCTGGGTGTGCTTCCTGTGGCTGAGCGAGAGAAGGACTGCGTAGGAGAGACGCAGCAAGAAAGAGGCAAAAAGGTACGTTTTTTTTTTTAGCCACTTCCCCCTGTGTCCTCCCCCCTCCCATGTCCTCCTCCTCTCCTGCTCCCACCCCCCCTACCTCTGTTCCATGGCTGGCTGCCGCTGATGTAGAGGAAGCAAGAGAAGAAACTACTGTAATGCCTAAGGCAAGAAAAAGCACTGTAAACAAGGGAAACAGCATTAGCCAGGAAATCGGGGTCACCCATGAATCCTATAGCTATTGCTAAAGGTTTTTTCTCACAGATAGCTGTCATATTTGTGCATGTGAGGCGGCCATCTTTGAATGAATTTCCTTAAAACGTTCCAAAATAGTCACAGTCCATGTGTCATCAGTTACGGCAGTCTTTAATTTTTTTCAAGCAAAAGGAATATCATTCAAAGATTTTTCTTGTGCATGCTTGCACATGTGCAGCGACCACCTCTGATTTTTGTTCACTAATTTTTTTGAAGAGATGATGTGGTGCATGCATGAGTGTACACGTACAAGGGTTTTTTTTGTATTTTTTTTTAAAACATTCAAAGATTGCTGCAATGCATTCATATTCACATATTTTATTATAGGCAATACAGAAGGCATCACTTTAGCTTCTACCACAGATTTCCTCCAGTTGTACAGTACACCATTAAAGCAACTTTTGGAAGCCTTTGTTACTCCTGGATGCATAGAAATTATTTTTTGGTTTGCTCCGCAACCCCTTCAAATTTATGACCAAATTCCAATGGTCCTCAAGAGTAGTAATTATAAGTAGAATATTTTAGGCATGTTATATATAAATGTAAATTATGAGCCAGACGACGGAATTTATTTGGAGTTTGGCAGATGGGATACTCTGTTAAAAGAAGACGGATAGCTTGTCTGCCTTATTACCCAACCTGCCAAACTCTGCATAAGGTGCCGAGTTTCTTACATTTAAAACAAGTTAGCTGCTGAGACTAGCAGACCCTGATAATATTACCTTCTTTACTAGCTGACAAAGCAGAAACCGTAACAGATAGTAGCACATCTCCTGTAGAACACATTTTGCTACACACTCATTTGCATATATTCCTTTATGGTAAATATTCCTCCTCAGGCTCAATCTTACAAACCCCAGTAAATCTCAATATCAGTCTTTTACTCCTTATCCAATCACACAGTCATTCAGACAGCAAGAATATCTACATATTTGCCAGCATACCACTAAACATTCACCCATTTTTGCTGAAGCCTATAATAAACGTTTAAAATGTCAGACATTCAAAGTTTCTTTTTTCACAACAGCAAAGCTTTGCATAGTTCCATTTTTTTGCTCTTTGAGAAGTTTGCTAAGTTTCCTTGTTTAACTTCTAAACATAGTTTGATAATTTTCACAATGTTCTAATCAAACCAACCAAGCTGAAAAATGCATGAAGAAATTTGCATTTTAAAGTTCGATACAGTTCAGAAATGTGTTTATTTCAAACAACTCTTAAACAATACTATAGCAAGTCATAAAATCCATTAAACGAGCACAAGTAGTCAAATAAATAAAAACAAGTCCACAGAGCAATCGATTAAAACATGATCAGAGTACACAAGCTCTTAAAGACATAAACATTTTAGCCAGAGTACATGTTACATCCATAAATCGCATTGCTAATAATATTGACCTAATATTGTATTTGAAAAAGATGGGTTTTAACATTTTTCATCACAGAGTTAGGAAATATCAACAATTTAAAAATATGTGAACTTTTGTGCAATGGATCTGCAACCCATACCCTCACAACCTAAAAGGTGTGTGTGGAGTGGGTGTAATCCTATTTTAAATGTAAAAAAGGTGCTACGCATTTGATAGTTTGGAATGCTGTGGAGAAATGGAAAGGAACTGTTGGCTTCCCAAACTTCACAAAGTTCAGCATTTGAGGGCAGGACTCTTATGTACAGAAGATCCCTTTCTCTTGACTCTATCCAACCCAATTCAGACAATTCTTTCTTAGAATAAGTTATGGGTTGTAAAACTTTATAATTATTGATATGTAGTACATATGCCATCACCTGTATCTGCTTCCTCATCCTTTTGGCCCAGTGGAGATCACTTGTACTTATCTCATTCTTACATAGAGTGGCTATTTTAGGTTGTTCGAATGTTACCAGTTTGCTTCAGAACCTTATTGTACATACCCATGTGGTAATGGACCAGGATTGTAGTCTGGACTTCATCCTGATGGCAGGGGCTATTGCACATCTCAGAAGGGATAACACATTTTTAAATAGCAACCTTCTACCTTTTCCCAGTCTAGAACATTACACAGACCCACCAATTTTACTTCATATAGGACTTGCGGCTGATTCAATGCTTTATAGGCTGCCCCGACTGGATGGAGCGATGGGCCTCCGTAATCATGTTTACATTTTTTTAGGCCACCGGTGCTTGATGTGGAAGACCATAACAGAGATTTATTGAAGACCATGCCTAAATACTTATATTCCGTGTTTTCCTAAAATCTATTATGCCCTCTTGTTACTGCCCCCAAGAAGGAAAAACTTGTGTTGGCTTTTACCATATGATTTTATCCAAACCATCTTGTCAAGAGAGATACAGCTGACTGACGAAATACTGGATTTTTAATTTGTATTGAACTTTAAATCAAGGAACTTTGATTATATTGAAGCTTAAAGGCTCTTAACAAATATCTATCTATATATTAGGCATGAGGCACCATGGACCTGTGAAATCTGTTTATTACTGGAAAAAGAATTTGCTTTGCTCATTTAATCAAATATGTGTTAACTTGAAAAGTATAACAGTGATATTACATGATTAAATTGTATTCAACTTATATATTATAATTTTTATAGATAAAATTGTCTCCCAAGAGTTATTTAACGTTAAATTCTTAACTAGCCCAGTCCCAGCAGATTTTTCTACGGCTGTGCCAACCAAATATCAAATGGTACTAGATAACTAACAATAAAATCTGGTTCAGTCCAAAGCAACCAGTCAAAATAGTGTACAAAGACGAGATTTATTCTGATGACATTCTGTACTTCGTGTCTAATCTGGCAGTCCAGTGGTTTTCTTTACCAATAAGTTCTCCAGTGTCTTTGACTTTATGTTCAACTAGGGGAATCCTCTCAACGTGCGCTTCATCCACACACTGAATTATCCATGGACCAGATGGATAGTAAACCACTAGTGATGATGTGTTTCTTTATAAAATATGGCTCAGATGGATGGATCTCAATATGGGGGAACATCATGCAGACATTAAAAGGGAAATTGTCTCTAACTGTCTGTCCCGTGACTTGAAAATGCTCTGGCTGAATTATATTAGAAATATGGGCAACAGTCTGGGTGAAACAGACCTATTCTCTTTCCCACAGCTATTGAATAAAAGGGAGGTGGGTTGGGTCAATAAGGAGTTTAATATACTGGCTAAGGCTAACAGGGAATCTAAGGAATTAGGGAAATCATTTGTGCAAGACTTTGTTATGCTTCAGACATGCCAGGGCTTAGAGCCCTACCTTTCTCAGATTAACAATGTGTAGGAGAGGTCGTTCGTAACTGGATTTTGGTTGGACACCATTAGGTGTAATCTATGTTTCCCGTTGAGCCAGTTTGAGTAAAATAGTATCTCTGCATGCCCTTGTGATGATACTTCTCCTCAGACCCTGATGCACATTACCTTGTTCTGCAAATTTTATGAACCTTTTATGTGAAGATTTGTATTACCTATTTTTATAAAAGCAGGGGTTTTTATGGTGTAGGCCAGCCTTTTGCTTTCTTCACATGCTAGCAGATGCTACAGTGTGTTCTGCGGTGGGAGCTTTTCTTAGAAAAGCAATAAGTTGGCGTAATTCCATTCATTTTTAAAGTTTTATATATTTATGCCTTTGTTTTTATCTATCTACTGTAATCTGATAGTATATATTTTATGTAATGCTTTTATTGGCTCATTTGTGGTTTTCTTTTAAGTAACCAAATAAAGATATAATTGATAATATGGCTCAGATGTGATTTGCTAAATTTAAAGGGCTTTGAGAAATGTTTTGAAGATAGTTGGTTAGCATACATTGCTGATGTCTCTCGTCTGTACTGTGTGGTAGAGCAGATTCCAAACTAAAGAGAGAGCAATACACCCCAAATAAATTATATTATACAACCTATGTATAACCAGTAAATGATCCTGCATGACTTTTAATAAGCCATCTCTAGGCAATTTCTCTTGTTAGGTACAGGCCTAATCTTCCCTCCGATCTAAGACTGTGCTAGCTGAATTTCCTTCAAGAAAAAATTAAATATTAGCACTGACTCCACTTAAGTTAAATACATTTTAAGAACCTTAATAAACTGCTCACTCATTTCTTTGGAAGGCAGCACTTCCTTTTCAACAAGGGACATCATAAGGAGCCAAGAATGCATCTCTTGGCATTAGTGTCATGATGAATCTGTTTGCTATGGAGCTAATCCATGTATGTTAGCATGAAGAGGCTTTGCTCAGCGTAAACATACATGCTCCAATTCTCAAAGAGATTTGTAAATATGTTTAGCCCTTCATGTTGGTGCAGAATTCCGATTTTTCAATTCACAAATATTTTAAGAGTGTTTCTGGAAACAGCAAAATGGACAGGTTTGCCAAAATACTTCAATAAGACAGGCATGCAAAGGCAGATCTGCATGTGTAAATTTAGATGGTGTTTAATTGTGCATGTGAAAATATCTTTGCGTTAGTGCAAATGTATATTTATTTCATTTTATTTCTGTTTCCACTTACAAATATTTTTCACATCAGAGAAATCTCTTCCACTATAGCAGCACAAATTTCAGTGATTTTCACTCTTATTCCCCACCTGGAAACAGATTTACTCTTATCCGTGACAAGGGCTAAGATTTGACTGTTTCAGGGTTGGGAATGGGTCATGGAAAATTTGTGAACTTCTACAAACTAACGAGTTGGTCAGTGTTCTAAGACTTTAAATGGGATCTCAGTCCTGAAATCGGCACACCTCAATGTACTCATACTTCACATTACACCACATTGGAGTTATATTATACATAGGGAAATCCCTTAGTAAGTAGAAATACCCGTTTTTGATATTACAAAGTAGAATCTGTATTCAAACATCCAACCATCTGCATGTGTAAGTTGAATTTACACATACAAAATGGCATTGTAAATTGGGCCCAAATTCTCTTATGTTGTTCTGTGGGAAGAGGAATAACTGTGAGTGTGGATTGATTGGAAGTTGAATTTGGTGTTGCCGTCACACTGTCTGCCTACACAGGATCAAAGGCTGCCCCTTCCTCTCATATGCTGCTCCTGTGTAACCGAAATTAATTTTTGAGATCCCCCAACTTAAGGCAATACACAATAATAAAAAGACACCACTAGGCTGCGAAAATAATATGTAAACATCGGCCGAAATAGTTTCAAAGTTCTTCTGAAAAAGGAAGTAAAGTTTGTGGAAACAATAACGACAATTATTTTAATTTTTATTAGACTAGTTCCAAAATATTGCAGGAAATGTACAAAATGTCATAAATCTGTAAGTAAGAAATTTGTGCTTTCCACAGAATATTCTGTGTCGAAGTTTTGTCCTGTCCATAACGAGAAACAAGCTATCTATGACCAATCAGAACAATAGACAGATGGAACCCAAGAGGCAGCGCTCAGAGTGCATGCATGCGCTGCATTTCAGTGATAGAAAGTGTGCAGTCTGCTGATGCATGATGGGCCTCGAGCTGGCGGCCAATGAGCCAGCGACCCGTAACCTATAAAAGATCTGAAGAGCTGCTAGTAGTGTGACTCCGACTACTTACTGATAACTGGACTGGGCATGCCTCAATATCACTGTGACCAATACTTCTGAGAGACACCCAAAGACCTATTTTAACGTGCCTCATACCATGGTTGTACATTGAGCTTGTAATGTACCTTCACAGTTATAGCACCTTCTACTGAGGTTTCAATCTTTAATCAACTTTTCATAATGCAAAAAGCATCAATATGCAGTAACTTTTATTATTAATATTATTGTTAAGTTGTCAATTGGTAATAAGGCACAGGAGTGTGCATTAGAGTTGACAACGTTCCCAGTTCAAAAAGAATGTAGCCTTTCTTACAGATTTTGTTTGGGTGTTACCATTTATTTCGTAGTTGTAAAATCCTCAGGAGAAAAAATACATGTATTTAACTTTCCTAAGGAAGTGACATTAATTGGTTGATAGGGCCCCATTTAAAGTGGTTGTCTTTTAAAATCTGGTACAGACCTAGAAGTTCTGCGTTCTTGCAGCGTAGACATTTTGTGGGTTCTGGTCACGCTTCCACCGGCCATACCAACGACCTAGCCTCGTGCACAACACAACAACCATGCTTCACTACAGGGCGCACCAGTATATCCTTACACAGTAATGGGCAGGCGGTTACTGAGGCAAGATTTAGTCCTTTTTCTATGTTCTTGGCCAAATCATTATTCTTCTTAAGGTCGGCCATGATTGACCAAGCTATATCCTTTTTGACCGCAGATTTGAATCTCGGGATGTCCTCTAAGGCTGATGATGAGGCCAGTACAACGCGAAGCACCAGCTCTCAGCTCTACATACGGTAGTGATGTGGAGGCAGGGAGTAGTAATGATGCTGGGAATTGTGTGCTGACGCTAGTAACAACAATGCAGTCTACATTTCCTTGAAAACAATTGCTTTTGTACTTTACATGTCCATCATCATCTCAGCATGGCACTGCCGGATCTGCCTTTCCCCGCACCACTGACTTTCAGTGTGTGCGGTGCGCCTAGCCTGATCAATATTTATGAGGTGCATTAATGTGCCGCCCACCCCAAGATATAGGTCACTGGAAATAGAATGTAATGGTAGTAAATTGCAGTGAGGTCGCGTGTTACATCATTCTGTATTTATGCATTGGCAGGATGGATTTAACGCAGGCGGGCAACTAGAGCCAAATTTCGGGGAGGGGCTGAAAAAGATTTTGGGGGGGGCTAATTCTTCCAGCCATAGGCAGAGTGGCTCTAAGAAGGGGTGAAAACACAACAAAAGCCTCATTAACAAGTAAATGGTCTTTTAAAGACCTGTGAAGTACTCGGGTGCGGCTGCAATTAGACGGTCGCCAGCCCGCGAAGCTGTCTCAGCCCGGGCTGACACACACGACGGAGGGGCTGAAGCCCGGTGAGCCCAATGGGTGTTGCGCCCCTGATTCAACGTGTATTTGTTTATGCATGCAAAAACACACACATCCCATGATGCACTTAAACACCCCTGCACAAACATACTGACTACAGAAGCATACTTTAAAAACACAAACAGGCCTGCAGCTAGAAATAATACTGCCACAAATACACAACTCTACATACACACATCCCAAAGTCCCTATGAGCAAATGCAATTATAATAACAAAAAAACACTTTAAGACACACGTGTACATGCAGTATTTTAAGGGAGGTGCTTTCTTTTGCAGGCGTGAAGGTGGCCAGGCAAGGAAAATCAAAGAGAGGGCCAAATTGAAGCTAACTGACTTGGTTGTATGAGCCACAGTACAAGACGAGCCTTGTCATTGCCCTACAAGCGATGGGCCATGCACAACACATTTTTAAACAAGAAAGGAAGCCAGGATTTGAGTCTTGGTTTCTTGGCTGCAGACTGTGCAATTCAGCCACTGTAGTGTTGCATACTTTCCTTTTTAGCACCAAAGATCAATGCTTTGTGTTCAATTATATAATGAACTAATACTAGTACACACATTTCCAATAAATACACGAATTACACGTTAAATAAAACTGACACTAATACAATCATTTCTGTGCATAGTCATAACATATAAAAGTGTGTTTTTTGTGTTTGGCAAGTTTCTGCTGAACATGGTTGTCTAAAGCCATGTTGCACATCACGTGTGTCCTTGAAACGATTCAACCGGAGGAGCAAACTCCATGAGACAGAAGTAAGGAGAATTTGAGAGAGAAGGAAAGGAGTAAGGGAGATGGATGCCGAGAGGAAGGGTCGAAAAGATAAAAGGAAGTACTCGAAGGGATGCAGGGAAAAAGTGTGAAGGCTGAAAGAGAAAGAGTAGAGCCAGTAGAGGAGGGCAAGCATTTGAAGTTGCCTCAAGACAGGTGTAAGGAGTTTATGTTACAAAGAATGGACAACATGAAGCTAAGACTAAGAGTGACCCTTCCTCTACCTCTTATGACATTTGGAAGTTAGTGTACTTTCCAGAACACAGCACTTGGGCGGATAGCAACAAGCACTGAGAAACGTGCAACTGGAGAATGCAGACCCTGGGAGCACATCAGTACCGGAAACAAGGTGGGAGCACATCAGTACCGGAAACAAGGTGGGAGCACATCAGTACCGGAAACAAGGTGGGAGCACATCAGTACCGGAAACAAAGTGGGAGCACATCAGTACCAGAAACAAGGTGGTGCACATCAGTACCGGAAACAAGCAAACCGGGCTAAATATGAATCCTGCAGAAGACATGGGAATATGTACTAGGTAAGACACCATCATTGAAGCGACAACAACACTGGTGAAGGAGTACAACATAGCACTAAGGAGAGACGGTTGTACAAAAACCCAACAGAAAGGCTTTAGGGTTGTAGCATTACCAGACAACATCAGTTGAAGATGTGCCCTATCGTCAAACTGATCACTTGGGTAACTTTACTCATAAAACTCCCAGTACATTACAATACATGTCATATACATAAAAACAACGAGCACATACAATCATTTAAAAAAAATAAAAAATGCAGAACTCAAAAAAGTCCAGTTTTTTAACAATACCGTACATGGAACAGTAAACAGACGCTAATAGTAAGTTGCAAATAATGTAGCTCTAATTCATTACACAGCCTGTACACATTGGTCTGTACAGGATAAAAAGATTATATGTCAACTTACTAAAAAGATTGACAGTCAGACAGCTGCAGAAATAAAGTGCCATTAAAAGGACCTAGCATAAAACGAGTCGGTTCCTGAAATCGTGCATCTCCTCATAAACTCAAAGTGAATCACTAAACTGCTTGGTACTGTTGAGGGATTTGGCAACGCCTAGAAGTAAAAATATAAAGTGTTGTTTCTCAGCTGGATGACCTAACTAAATACCTAGTGACACAAAACTCACCTGTGCACAGTTTACTGACACATCCCTACACACAAGAAATATATACAACATTCAAACACATACTCTTGTATACTTAAACATGCTTACAAATAAATGACGTTGCACAATCACACACATATTTGCATGTCATTCCTTCACACAGAACCCAGTGCTGAGTATCCTAAATTGTACATGGAAGCAAATACAAAGCCTTAAATACACCAGTGCCATCTTAAGGATTTTGTGGAACAACTTTAAACTTTTTTACCCACTTTCGGACACTATAGCCTCTTGTAACCAAACAATATTGAATTATGTCTTAATGGTTGAGATACAGAAATACACAGAAGCGAGGTAGACAGACAATTTACTTTCCCAGTGGACTCCTTGGAAGGGGGGTGCCCTGGGCAATTGTCCACTCTGCCCATGCCTTAAAATGTCTCTGAATATACCAGGCACTCTTCTTTAATGCTGCATGGATGTGCACAACCAAATACCTTTACAATCAAAAGCCTTTACAGGCGCCCACCTATCATTAGTGCAACACATGCAGCGACACTGGGTCCAAGGATATGACGGAGCAGTAATGACTAGATTTTACCACCTGAATGAGGTGTAGGAGGCCATTCTGTTAGATCTTGTTACAGGCGGTGCTAGCTGTCTGGGAGAACTCTTGTTGCCAATAATTGCCTGTAAAGGCATGGCATTTAATTGATAGTTATGTTGTACCATTTGACTTCCCATTGGTTTTCGTGATGGCTGTCAGTAATGTTTTTGTTAGACCGCAGAAACAATGTAACTTGCAGCTTGTAATTCAGAGTCTGTGCTTTTCGATGTATTTACTTTATGAAAATTATGACATTTTGATAGCAGGTTTTTTTTTTTTAGGAAGTGGGTTCTGCTTGTCTGTATGACACACTAAGGTTATTCACTATTCATCCTTGCACGTTGATTTGTTTCACATTGCTGTCATGATAACATGTTGGTATTGACAGTGTTGTTGCTCAAAGCAAAAACACTTTCTTATAGATGCACCGAAATTACTGGCCCGTTGTAAAAATATCTACTATGAAATATTTCTATATTCCTTATGACTTTTATGTACAACACTTACAAAGCAACTTTCAGACAAACTTCATTAAGGTGCACCTTAACCCTGCTATTGCAGTCTGTTCAGCAAAGGGGCCTGTTTCCAACTTTCACACTGTTGTAGCCCAAGAGGTTGCTTCATAGTAGCATTTTCTTTCTGTGAAAGCTGAAAGCAATAAAAAGTTGCCCGTTGTTACGAAACACTTACCCTAACAAAAAGTCATACCTAATTATTTTGCCATTGCGTATTTTAAAAAAAACCCCGGACCAACGGCTTTGCCAGTGCTTGTTTCTCGCTTCTGCCCAGGACACTCTTGCTAGGCCGCCGAGCCCGCTCCACATTCCCTCAATGACTTCCTGGGTCTCGCGACTGATGAACGAGCCCTTACCTAATTGGAGGCTTAACAAATCCGTCGTGACTCTCTCGTCCCTCCACCTCCAGCAGCGAATAAGCTGCTGTCTAAAAGCGCCCATCGACTGTCTGCCCGGGGAGGGGAGCGTGACGTAGATTAATTGCATTTCAGGACCGGGTAGTTTCAGAAAACCCAGCAAGCAAACAAGACGAAGGTGAGCTGACAGCCACTCCATTTGCTTTCATCCATCGAGGGCGCAGGCTGGCCGACGCGTCTGAATAATGATTTCTCTCCTAATGAACTGGCGCTCGTTTCCGAGTCGATTGCAGCAGCCTCGGATGGAAAGGCCGGGTCTGCAGTAATAACCTGCTTATCCGGTGTCGCTGTGTGTTTGCGGAGGCAGACAGTGTTTGCCAATGTCACTCCCTGCCTTGACTAACAATGGTGGCACTTACAGCACATATGCTCTCCAAAGCTGACAGAGCCGCGGTGCTGTCTGTGGAAGGCCCAGATAGCCATTATCTGTGAGATAACACACCTGACAGAGCGTATAGCAAAGCGTCAGACTATGGAGGCACGTTATCAGCCTGATACTGTAGAACAAAGTACTAGAAAGGCCTTGTTTTTACATGGACTAATTACCCTGGGCCTAGGTAAGGATGATATCGCATGTATTAGTGGTGCTACAAGTGGGTGAAGTCTTACAAATTTGGCAATCTTCAAAAGAGGGGTCATTAACTGACCCATACGTAGCCACTGACACAGGGTTGGATTGGGATTAGAAATCGGCCCCGGGCACGCTGAAAAAAAGTGGCCCACATTTGCATATTGCCTTTCCTCAAAACACTGCTTCGGCGAAGTTTTATAAACACTTGAAAACAAGTGAGGCCACTTCTGCTCAGGCCCCCTGCCCCCGCTCAGTATGCACACATTAATTGGCCGGCCCAGGGAGAGAAAGGGAGTGACACCTCTGCCCGTTGATAAAAGGGAGGTAATGGACGCCCATCTGCCTCCAGAAAGGCCACTGGGCCACTGGCGACATCTGAACACACCAGACACAGCCCAGATCGGCCCCCTAGGCTGCCAAAAAAGCAGCCCACAGCTGGAACTTTGATACCGGCCCCTCGGCCATTGCCCGAGTGCCCGCCTTACCAATCCGACCTTGCACTGACACTATAAATGCAGGCCACAAAACAATATCGGGGTAGTGCAGACAGTGGCAGCGAGCTAAGTCTCGTAAAGTTATTTCTTTTCCAACAATGGTCTTTTCAGGGGTTTTAATATAAAGGGCTTGAGAAGTTTTTAGTAGGAGAAGGACTTGGACGGGGAGGACAAATGAAGACGCATGGTGTAAATCAAAATATGTCCAGATGTTGTACTAAAGGACTATGTTTGGCTGTGACAAGGATTTACATATCTTGCCTGCTTTGCCGAAAGAAAAACCTGATTTATTTTTAATGAACATTTAAAAAAAATAAAAATGCATATGGCTTTAATTTAGACATTTCCTGCCATTTAGAGACCAACTCATCAAGCAGAGAGCTGCAGCCTTGGCTGCTCTGAGAAAGGGATTCCTGCCATGCCTTTTATAGGTCACACCTTACGATTTATCATTGCTCTTTTTTTGACTTACTGCTCTAGATTTTTCAACAACATAAGGTCAGCTTATAAACTGAGAATGAATCCTGATGGTTACAATTAAGCTACTGATTCTTAGCCACTTGGAATACATCAAGACATAATTTCCCACCATTTGTTTATTTCTTCTGTCCCATTCCAGGAAGACAATAATGTATTGTATTGTATTGTAATTGCATTTATATAGTGCTTACTACCCCGGACGAGGCGTTGAAGCGCTTTTTCGGCGAGTAGCACGCTACTCCAGAACCCATAAAGGATTAGTGGTGAATTAGTATAGTGAAATATGAAAGTAATTTGAGTGGTGGATAGATTACTCAGTTATTTGGATTCAGAAGGATAGTGGAGGGGTAGAAGAGGAAAAAAGGTTTGCATTTATATAACGCTTGTTACCCCTGATGTGGTGTTGAAGCGCTTTTTTGGCGAGTAGCACGCTACTCCAGAATGTCTTGCAAAGGAATCCAAACTGCCACTAACCCAGCAGTCTGGTTCACACTGACATGTCACTTGTGGTCTGCAAGAGAGATCAGGCGATCCCAACCGTATTTTAGCCTCATTGGTCATTCAGGTAGGCATTCAGCTAGGCATGACTTGAGTCTGTGTATGAAAATAAAGCAGGGATGGACCAACAAAATATAGGTAATCTCAATAGAAAACGGAAAAGGAAAAAGAAACCCTTGTTTCTAAACTATGTGAATAGGTCTGTGGATTTTTTCCCTTCATTTTTACATTTGAAAAAGAAGTGAGGGGACTAATCAAGTTAGGCAGTATGCAAGTGACATCATGGTGCGTGAAATCACATTGAGTGACATCACGGTGTGTGACATCGCTCATGATATCACAGGAAGTGGCATCACAACCCATGACCACACAAGAAGGGACATTGCATCTTAAGACCACACACATATGTTTAGCAGGTCTATCAAGAATACGGTTGAGCATGTTACAATATTAAACAAGTGAGATTTTACGTCAGGCTTGTGCCAAAAACGTGAGGCAATTCAGATGCAAAATCTGGACCTCAACGTATACATTTTTTTTGTTTTAACTCTGCTACAAGCAAATTGGCAACAAGTAAAAATGTGGCAGTAAATCTGTTCCGCTTAATTAGTTGTAAAGTCTGCATTTTAAAATATCTTATGGGGTTAAGGCACCTGCTGCAGAGATCTTAGTGTGCCTACTAAATCTCAGGGAATAATAATAATGGTAAGATAACTCTAGAGGTTAACATATTTGCTGGAGAGATCTGTGTTTTATCTAGTTCCAGTTTTAACTCAAAGTAATATAGAGGGTTAACAGGTGTTCTGCAAAGTACATTATACAAGACACAGCTTACAGATTTGTATTATATGTAAATGGATAAGTGGCTTACTGCTTTTATCACAGAGATCCTTTTGTTACTTGCAGTTCATAAATTGTAATCCTCCTAATATAGCACAGAGAGCTATGAAGGGCATGTGGCTCCTACACCTTGTAACCCTCACTGTCTTATGTAACACAGCCTACACAATGATTTACACACATACGATTTATTGTCAATGTATAGTGTGTACATATGATGTAAAGCGCTCTGACACCCTTCATTGGGATGAGTAGCACTATAGTGCTATAAAAAAAAAAAAAAAATAGTGGTAATTAAATTGTTATTTGTGTAGATACTGGGGAGGACCAATACATCTGGCATTCTTACAGTGCATGCATATCTCTTATATACAGGGACAGAACAATTTCAAAAGCATGCCTCTCTTGAGTACCTGTAAAGTGATAAGCAGTGTACCTTTGTTTCCTCTCTATTGCATTTAAATGTGTGGCTCCCAAAAGATCCCAGCCAAGATACTCCAACAGAAGTTGGCCTGTGGCCCCTTAACTTCGGCCTTTGTTATGGGCCCAACTGCAATCTGAAAAGCCCCCTCCCTACCTGTTGCTGCTCGTAAGGAAAGCAGGTAGCGTGCAGGCACTGCTGAATGTGTCCTGGTGTCTGAAAATTACACTGGGACATATTAGCATATTTCTGTGGGGCTCAACCTCTTGGAAAAGGAGACAGCGTCCTCCCTGTGGAAAGAATGGGTAGATGCCATCTTCCCACCACTGGCGTAATGAAACATGATCCCCCCCCTGCAATGTACGTGGCGGGCCCCCCCTCCAGACTCAACCAGGAGCTCTCTGGCCAGAGTACAGTGCTGAGGGGGCCCCCTGGAGCTTGGGGGCCACCCACACTGCAGGGGCTGCGGGGACCTGTGTTACACCACTGCTTCCCGTGTGTACCCTCAACTTGTGCCCTGGATGTCTGTTATGTGAAAAGGTAGGGTTTATAACCAGTTTTACAAGAGTGGCATGCAAGGGTTATATATGGAGATTGGAGTTTGGCATTTGCACTGTGTTGATATGACATTTGCTGATTCCATTATTATTGCAGTAAGAACATCCTGGTCTCCACTCTTTGATCAAATTGGACATAGTTTCCTGGACTATACATTAAAGTTCTAAACCAAAAATTAATGGGTATTACTCTTTACATGACTTCAAATAACCATAGAATTTCTCATACCCTCCAAAATTTGCAGCATTTGATAGAATTTATTTAACTGAAATGAAAATGTAAATATGGCATATTACATTAGTTTTCTCAGTCTGAGGATCTTTTTTAGGTGGTAAGGCAACATTTTTATAAAAGGGTTAAATATCCCATCAATATACTTTTCTTTCAAACAGAAATAAAACTCACATATTAACCAAAGGTAGGCTGGCTTTTGAAGTCTCACCAATGAATTACGAAGGATTTGTGGAAGAACATTTAATCAGCCTTTACCCCCACCACAACACAGGTTTGAAAAATGGCGAAAAGGAACACTGTAAGGATGAAGGAGGAAAATAATGGGAAATTGGTGCCATTATTTAGCCCTTTCTGTGGTACTATATCACACTGAACTTTATCACGTAGGTAAATATTGCTTTTAAATGGCATATTTGTCACACATACACACACACCCACAGACACAGACAGACACCCACACACACACATATATGGTAAGGGTTTTTAATGGCTTTACAGGATGGTAGAGGTAAAGGGAAGGCAGGTAAGGTGTTTTTAGGGTTTAAGTACGGGTAGAGGTAAAGTGGTAAAGTTAGTTAAGGAGTTAAAAAAATAACATACATAGTATATGTGTGTGTGTGTGTGTGTGTTTGTAAAAAAAACAATATCACAAAAATGCATGGTTGTAAGGTCAAGGAGTTGTCTAACATGCATGGAAAAGTCGTACATTCGTGGAAACTGCAATAGAACTAGGAAGAATCAACTGACAGGCTGCTAGTGGAAGCACACATTTTACCCAGAATATCAGACTTTATACTAACCTAGCTGAGGACGATAGTGTGAGCTAATAGATTATTTCCATTGTACTTTCTGGAGCACCTTCATTATGTCTATGAGAAAATCATGAGAGAAAACGGTTTTATCCCAAACATGGTTCATCAAATCCCAGCAGGGGAGGGCAGCATTTTTCACACTGGAAAAAGCAGGAGAACCTACCAGAATTCCATAAAAGAGTTTAAAACCAGTCAACAAATGATTTATGTTGTGAATAAAATCTATTATCACCCTTTATATTTGCTTCTTATGTGACCTTCAAAACCTGGCATTCACCTCAATGCATTTCGATGATGACCAATACCCTGAGTCCTGTAATGGCTGCAACAGCATATTGTTCATGTTGTGACCAGCCAATTATGGGTCGTTCTCTTGGAAACCCCCCAAGTGCCCCTAGGTGTCAGGGTGTGCTCACCCAGGCCACTTAAATGTCTTTTTTCATTCATTTTCAGGAGGCAGGGACCATGATACTGAGCCCTGTAATGGATGCTTCAACATATGGTTTATGTTGTGGTTAGGCAATCAGGATTGACAAGTCTCCTTTAAAGTAGCCAATCAGATAATAGCTGGACACCAACACTCCAGATACATATATGTTTTAACCTCTTCATGACCCTCCTAATCAACTCTTTAAATGCTAATTTCTCAAAAAAGGCTAAATGAATTTACACTAAATCACAAAAAGCAAGCATTCTGAGTAACTTTCTTACTTTTTGCCAGATCTGATGTATTTTATTCAGCCATTTTTTTCTGTAACGACAGAAGTTTCCTATGGGAATCTCCATGGAAAATCAATGTTTTTGGACCCCCTCTTATTTTTTTGGGCCCTGCTTAACAGATCACCCTGAAACATTTCAGGAAGGATATGAGGTGGATGAACCTTTTATTTGGAAAGTTTCATGGCAATTCTTCCAACAGAGCAAAAGTTATCAACACTGCAAACATTTTTTTTTCTTCTAATAGAAATTCTGACCAAACTATAACTATAGGGTGGCAACAGATTTATAACCTATGACAAAGGCTGACGCCGAAACTCAACGGGTCTTGCTGATGCCGGTGTATATGGATAAATACTTTTGCATTCCACTATTTGAGAGTGCATGACTTTTTGAGAAACTTGTGAGGAGTTCTTTTGCACTACCTCATCAGGGATGGGAGGGTCTGCGATGACATGTGTCAGACATATATATTCCTTCTGCTACACCCCCATGAAGTTTAGGGGAGCTCCTTTTCCCTTCCAACCCTGGAAGGTGATTTACTCAAACCCTTTGTAGGAGCAAAAGGCAACCCTTTCTACCACATCGGGGAGAGGATGTGGTCTCACGCCTAGACTGCTGACTTTGGAGCTGGGTAACCAAGGT
Source organism: Calotriton arnoldi (assembly GCA_963921515.1). Lineage (NCBI taxonomy): Eukaryota > Metazoa > Chordata > Amphibia > Caudata > Salamandridae > Calotriton > Calotriton arnoldi. The sequence continues at coordinate 1,669,196 of CAWUFW010001825.1, read as the reverse complement.
TCGAGCCTCGGGGTCGACTCCACATCCTGTGATTCTGGTCAAATCACTTAATCTCCCTGTGCTGACCAAAAAACACACAAGTGTCCTTGTGTAACATAACTGGTGCTCATGTAAAGTGCTCCAATACCTTCGGGTCGAGTTTGCGCTATATAAATCTGCAAAAAAAAAAAATGCCTTATTATGCCTACAATCACCACATTTGTGGGAGTTAGTCTTGTGTAAGCAATCATGTTGTAAATTACTCAGGGGAAATCGATTTACACCTGCTAGCTATCCTTTAGTGAACATTCGCATATGGAATTCTAGCCATTTTCTACCATAAACATATGCTTACAGCTGAAAATACCTTTCTTAAACTGGGTCCAAAGAGTTTTCAACACCTGCTGCAGCGGTTCACTCTGTATCCTGTTAGTCATAGGTTTGGATCCCAGCACGATGGCTCGGCCTTTCCTCAATTTGAGACGAATATCATGAGTTTCAGTTCAATACTAATATCTATTATTTGAAGATCAAGAGAAACATTCACTAAAATATACAATGCTGTTATTATTTTCCTCCTCGTCTTGTTTGTGCTCTTCTTCTTTCACTTAATTTTTAATACTGATGACGTTGGGACTATTATTATGATTATTATTATCATCATCATTATCATCATCATCATCAACAACAATAACCCAAACAACAATGAGTATAAATAACAATAATAACAATAACAACAATAACAACAATAATAACAATAATAATAACAATAATAATAATAATAATAATAATAATAATAACAATAATAATAATAATAATAATAAGCTCCGGTGAGCACATTCGAATTTAGTCAGGCACATAGACATTTTAATAATGTCCAGAATTAAATCAGCACTAATTTGTGTGTTGGATGTAAGTAGTCGGCCAGATTACATTTTCGGAATATCAGACCGCGGGGTTGTGTTACGCTTGCATAGGCGCCTCCTGGTTTACTTTCTGTTTGGGATAAGCTCTTCATTGGCTCTTTTTTCTAAGAGCCGAGTTGATGGCTCTACAAATGTTTCTCTATTGATTCTGGGCTCTTTACAAGCTCTAATTGTTTCCTCTGGCGATGCCCTTAAATTGATGTCTCTCTCCATGAATCAGTACCCATCACTCTCTCCCTTCTTCCCTTAAAGACTTGGAAACCCTCCGGGGAAAGTAAATCAAGCTTTTCCAGCTGCCATTGGTTGTAATTTCTAAGCAGCATATTTCCCCAGATTAATAAGAAGTCAGTTTCTCGCCTCTAATCATCTTGAACATGGTTTTCATTAAGGTCTTTTTTATATCGAACACTCGTCAATATCACACATCAATGGACTCGATTCTCTAGAATAACAAGCATTTGCAATGCAATAGGTCTCGAATTTGCGAGAGTTTCAGCTATTGGCATTGTAAATGGCAATGCCTTTAACTTTCTGTTTTAAAAACCAAGACATAAATAAAAGGCATTGTCATTTACAATGCCAATAGCTGAAACTCTCGCAAATGAAAGACCTATTGCATTGTAAATGCTTGTTAAGCATATGGGAGGCGTTAATAAAGAAATAAAGGTGCAGGGCCAGCGGTGATCATGCAGCTAAAGCCCAAAAAAACATAAGAAAGTGTGACGTACATCACAATGGTAAATAAAAAAAACACTCGCACATAACAAAGGTGCGGTCGCAAAGAAAGCAGGCGCCCGTGTTAATGAGAAAGTGGGCGTCCATGTTGTTAATCTCAAAGCGGGCGCCGTGCTGAAACCTAAAGCACTGCGCCAGGGGGCGGGACGGTGATGAGGGGCTGCGAACCGCCATTAGTGAGTTTGTGGTAATTAATTTCGGCAGCCGCGCATAACAAAAGAAATGAGCGGCTGCAGTTCTCAAACCTGAAGGTGCCTCGCGCATGTCTTAAAAGCCATTGCAGGAAAGCATGTCGTGTCTGCAATAGGACAAAATAATTAAAGAAAATAGTGCTCACAGACTAAATAAACATACCATGTAACCACACAAGTAAAAAGTCCACTACTCATGGGAGGTTACAAATACAGACAAGGTGTTACTAAGGAGGGACTAACAAGCCTCTTAACGAATCAGAAGCAACAATTTAGAAAGGCCAGTAACAAGAACCAATTGAAAAGATGGGCGGAGAGTGGGCGGAGCTTCAAGTCCATACCTGAATACAGCATGCCTCGCAGAGCAGCGCATGCGCTGCCCAGGCGCGACCTAAAAATGCAGTAACACATGAAAAATATAACAGGAGCATCTGCTGGAATCACAGCAGACTGCATGTGCATAATCTGAAACCTAGCTGCATAAATCACAGAAGCAAAGTGACAACAGTGAAAACAGAGGTAGGAAAACATTTTGCACACATGTACACTGTTCACGATATAGCCCCGATGTCCGTATTATTACTTGGGCATGCAGTTGAACATGCTGCCATGGGATGTGCGGGACAGAGTTCAAAACAGTGTGCCCCATTAGCAAAATAGCACAGTTGCTTACATATGAGCGAATGGTGCATGTACAAATGAGTGTGCATCACACAGACATGGTTCAGCAGTTCACCTGGTCTTCAGCTTTTGCTGCAGCTGCCACTTTTCCTTGGGTGGGACAATAAAGGATACCAGCGACCTCACCTACCCTTGTAAGGGCTTCCAGTGTCCTCTTAATGGCTGCAGGAGCCTTCAGAAAAGCATGGAATGGTACATACCACAGGGAGGCTGTTCAAGGTCCCCATGAAGTGCTGGGGCACGGGGTGTCCCTAAATAGATGCTGACAGAGTGGACCCTGGTGCTTGTCAATGTCTGTGCAGAGGCAACCTCAGTATCACTTTGCAAAGGTTGCAGTGTTTCACTACAACTCCTTTTTGGAGTACCTTCCACACTCCTTGACAATTACAAATGGGGCCCTGGTGCAGAGTGTCCTCCTACTGGCTTCCTTATCTGCCAAGGAGGTGGCCTGGACATTTCTCAGTGGGCCCAGAATCCGAGCAGCGTTTTCAGTTTCTCGTTTAGGAGGTTTGTGTGCAGAAAAAACAGAGCATTTACTTGCAGGCTGCTCACCCTCAAAAATAGCTCTAGAAAACCGAGTTAAAAAATCAGATGAAAAGAAAACAATTCTTAACTACTTAATGATAGTGTTATGTTTTCAAAGCAGTGTTCCCCTGTGCCTCAAACCAGAGCTCGGCTGCCATGAATGATGTCACTGTCAGGTGGCAGGACAGTAGTGTCAAAATGAGTGCTTAAGGTCCCCTCTGCATGTCGCCAAGATGACCCCCCAATCCTCGTACTGCTGCCCATTGCATGCAAGTACCTCCTTCTGTCCTGTCATACGGAATGTAAGCAGTACAGTCATATAAATTGAAAACAGATATCCATTTGAAATCAACATGCTGTGCAGTCAAGAGTGACAGCAGAGCACACCCCAAAAAAATCAGTTTAAATGTTCTTGATTTGAAAAAAAAAGAAATTGAAGGGCCGACTGTGTGTTAATAACTTCAAAGTAGCTTAATTCAGTCCTTAAGAAAATATCCTCTAGGAGTCTAGGGACTACTTTGTAAATGATTTGCAGTTGCAAGTAAAATCCATTCCCCAAGAAGTGAAGACTAAACTGCCATAGTGACTTTAACTCCATCACTAAGCAGTTTCATCTCTCTACTTTCTTTAAAGAAAAGGTAAAATGTGAAGTTAAAGCAAAAACAACTTCTGTGCAAGCCTCTTCTCACAGAGCATGGGCAGCTGCAATCAAAGCCCTTCACAAAAATAAGGAGCAGTACAAACAGCAGCACCGAAAAGCCACACTCCCACAAAAATGGTGCAGCATAGAATGCAGATGAGCACTACCAATCACAAAACAGTCAGAGAGCAGAAACTAGAAGCGTGAACATTGCTCACAAAAGAGTTAACACAAACAGCATGGGAAACGGTTGTGTATGCCTCCCCCACAAAACAGGCGCAATTTGAACAGTAGCTATGCAAACCTCCATTGCAGACAACATGAAAAACACGTGCAGCAGCTTTGGACGTCTCACTCACAAAACAGCTAAAGTAAGTAGCAGTGCAAGACTCCCCAACAAGACAGATGGAGCATGGGCAGCAGCTGGTTAGGTCTCCCTCACAGGAATCCGATATAGGTTTCAATTCCTGAGTGTGCCTATCTCACAAAACAGGTACAGCAAAGATAACTAGCTAGCCCACATTTCCCATTCTACTAAAGCTGCCATCTGAGCCAAAGCAGCATAGGTCTGCACAGCTCTGATCCACACCGCTCCTTTCCACGCACAGCTCTCCTATGGGTAATAAATTTACCTGTCTTCTCATCTTTTGTGACCCTAGGTTTTGTGGCCCCGTAGGCCTTTTGTTGTGGGTACTTAAGTTCTCCTTTTGGTGTATTTCTAAACTATTTTGATAATATTGCTCTAAAGGGCACCGGTTCTGTGTGTTTCTGTTCTATGGGCTGTGGGGAGGTCTGAAGGCAGAAAGGAAGTTACATCCTGAGCTGGTCAGATTGCGATTTTTGGGATGGAAGTCGAACGGAAGTGGGGTTTCTTGTGAGACTGTAAAAGTAGGGTTGGCATGCCCTGCGCGTCCACATGTGGAATCCTGTAAGTCACAGATCCGAATCCAGGGTAGATCGTCACTGATTATTATCCTAACAAGGTCGATAAACTGATATGAAATGGCGGCAGCAGGCATAGTATAAAATAGAAGGCATGCCTACAGCACAGTGGCGTAAGTAGCCCTACTGCCACCCGGGGCGGCCCCTAAGGTTGCCGCCCGGGTGCAGATAAGAGTGGGGTGGGGGTGTCAGCCGACGGACGACTTGTTCTCAGGGCGGGGGGGATGGTGGTAGTCGACAGACATGACTCCCGCAGCCCCGAAAAACAGTGCCGCCCCCTAGCTACGCCACTGCTACAACATCCACGCCACATCCATCGAGACAGCAGAGTGTGATCGTCCCTGCCCTATGATGCGACAGCCACACGTCCAAGGAAGAGAGGAAGTCTCCTCCTCTTGGCCTTTATAATCTATTCTTGGAGAACTGATGTTTGGTACACACATGGCGAGTGTTTATCTGGCATTACAAATCTGCTTGCTCAGCTGAGTGATGCTTACCGAAACCTTTCAAGTCAGCACACCCATGCACAGTCTGTTTATCCACAGAGGATCACAGACTCCTGCTCCATAATTGGAGCACATTTTCTCCTCCGGACGGCTCTCCCTCCACCCGCAGCTCTTCGTGTGGAAACGAGTGCTTGCACCTGTAATCACCACAGAATGACATGATCCCAAAACGAGCGCAAGAAGCCGAGCGCTCATGGTGAATGTGCTTCGGAGAAGGGGGCGGGTCGGCGAGAGAATATCATGTTTAGAAATGATTTATACATAATGTTGGAAAATATCACGTTTTCTGCTAACGTTCCTGACTACCCAGGTAAAAGTGCATTAGACTACACATCACCCAGGCAAGCCTATAAGATAACCACCTATCCATGCAAGAGCATGGCAGATTACCAACTACCCATGCAGCAGCATACCTGGCACTGCCCATACAAGAGTGTCCCAAATTACAAGCTATCCATGCGAGAGCATTCCAGATTGCTAGCTACACATGCAAGAGCGAACAAAACTACCAACTAGCATGCAAGAACGTACCAGATTACCAATTACCCATATAACATGCGGCAGTGAAAGCGATCGCGAAAGCGATCCCTACTGTTAAAAAAAAAAACACGCCCACGAGTGGTGCGCGCGCGCCACAGCGAGCCATCTGGTTTCCATTATTGCGCCCGTGTCTGGGCATGATAATTGAAACCACATGGCCTATTGGTGTCTATTACGCGCACCAAGCGCGTAATAGACACCAATAGGCCATGGGCGGAGCAATGCGCCCGCCTTTGGCCAATTGCGTGCAGTCTTTTATAAAAAGACGCACGAAAAGGCCAATGGGGTAGCACAAAAGGAATCGCACACGCACGAGCGTGTGCGATTCCTAGGTCAGTGCTGAATCCCCGTTTTTCACATACTAAATGTCTCGCGCTGCGCGAGCACAGCTGCGCAGTGCAACGCTAGGCGCGAGACCTAAAAAGTGTGCTTCTTTTTAATCTGGCCGCACATATTGTTCAAGGATTGCGTAGGCTTATGTGCCTCTATTGTGTTGTGTTTTGTTGCATTTGTAGCTACACCAGCATTAATAATAGTGTCTTTCAGTTGTTCCACTCATGGTTATTGCCTCCAAGCTAGCTTCAACTTTTTTCATCGATGAAACCACAAGACTTTTCGATGTGCATTGCACAAATTCTTGCCGTCCGAGCCTTATTCATGGCTGTGTTATCACATTCGTGCATGATTAATCATTGTAACACTTAACAAGGCCAAGAAACTGAAATACGAAAAAAGGAGCAAATTGCACCACTTGCTGATTCCCTTAATGATCTTCCACGGAAGGGAGAACACAGTGGGAGGTAGGCAGTGTTGGACTGGCCTGTCAGGCACTCTAGCACTGACAGTGAGTTGGCTTGAAAGGTCAAGTGACTGGACTGGGGTTTTTAATCCCATCATGGCCCACGGGAACACAAAAAGGGCCTACACACTGGTCCTTTCCTGCTGGGTCATCTGCCAGCGCCAGAGAGGCAGAGTGCCCAACGGCCAGTCCAACAACGGAAGTGGGGGCACCTATCTGACAGCTTTTCATGCTCAGACAGCATGCAGAAGGTTCTACACTTGTCATGCTTTTTTCTTACAGAAGATGAGATTTTTGTGTGTCTTTTGGATGGTTTTCATCCCATTTAGGTTGCTGTAGTGGTTGCAGACATCTGATTATGGCTATTGCTAATAGTCTTTTCTTTTCGCCATGTAAGGAGATCCAAAAAGAAAAGTAATGCATCTGTTTCATGAAGGGGTTGATGCAAAGAAGTTACCCCCCTTTTTAGGTCGAGCCTGGGCAGCGCAGCCATTTTCCGCCCATCTTTTCAATTGGCTCCTATTACTGTCCTTGCAAAATCCTTGCTTTTCATTTGTGAATAGGCTTAGTCGCTCCTTGGTACCGCCTTGTCTGCATCTATAACCACCGATAACGCCTGGACTTTTTACTTGTATTGTTACACGGCCTGCTTTATCTAGTCGGTGAACACTATTTTCTATAATCATCTTCCCCTATTCCACACACAACATTGCAGCAGGCCGCACGCTTTTATATTATTAGTAATGTATTTATTAAAATTACAGCACGGTTCGCTTTAACTATAGCGGCCCGCTTATTTAATGATTTAATTTATGGCGCAGTCCGCTTTCACTTTAGCGGTCACGCTTATTTAATTATTTAATTTACAGCACTGGCCACTTTCACTTAGCAGCCGCGCTTATTCATTTATTTAATTAACAGCACAGGCCGCTTTCACTTTAGCGGCCGTGCTTATTTATTTATTTAATTAACTGCGCAGGCCGCCTTCACTTTAGCGCCCGCGCTACAGAAACTTTCTTAATTACATTTTTTTTTCCTTTGGGTGAAAGCACCCCATACGCGCTGTCACTTTAATGTTGGCCGCGGCCCTTTCTTGAGACGCTGCTCACTGTAACCTGAATACAGCGGCATTTGCAAGAGATAGAGCTATTAGCATTAGAAATAACTATGCCTTTTATATATGTGTTGTTTTTAAAAACACATAAATAAAAGGCATTCTCATTTAGAATGCCAATAGCTTAAACGCTTGCAAATGAAGGACCTATTGCATTGAAAATGCTTGTTCAGCTGGCAAGGGAGTCTTAAGCTCTTATATAAGCTCAGTGGACTACTCTTCGGAGAGCTATGTTAAACCTTCAGGTCACACGTTTTATTCTAAAAAAGGAACAAAATTGTTTCCCAGTTATTTTAATATAATACTGTATTGTAATCAGTGCTTAATTTGTAAAAGAATAAATGTGGGTTCCCAAAGTCTTTCTCAGAAGCCCCGGCCAGCACATCAGAGTATTGTGGTTGATATAGGGGCTGTCTATTTTTGATTCCTCCTTATGCCTATTTCATCCACCACCTCTTCCCCCTTTATTTCATGCTTGCCGTTATTTTTCATCTCGGTGTTCTCACTTTGTCACTGTTTTTCTATCATCATCCTCCATTTTCTCCATTTTCAACCTTTGTCTCTCACATTGTGCACTGAATGCTGTCCAGCTCAGTGTCACCCATTTTTGCAACCTGACACTGACGAATGGTGGAGTGCAAGACTGCTGGATTCAGAACTGCAGAAACCATACAGGCACATTCACCCACTGAGTCAGGTTACTAGGAATTGAACTTGTGGCCTACAGGTCACATATTTCTGCAAACAGTTAGCCCACATAGCTATCATTCAAGCAGAGAGAGCAGAAAGGGGTAAATGTGGAATGGATTACAGGGAAATCTGAAAAAGGTCACAGCAAGCCAACTGTTGGAGCACTGAGTTCGGGAAACTGATTCTCACTTCTCACTGCAACTTCATCCTTATGTTTTCCCTTACTCCATCCTGCATTTTTTCCTACAAAGCAAGTTCTCTTTCGAACTTGTTGTGGTAATATCTACCCTAAAACAAGACTACTGTTTCGGGATTTATTCTCCCTCCTTTGCTTGAAATATTGTTTTATAGTTTTCTAAACAGTCAGGGAGATGTATCAATTTTAATCATTTGTGAATCCTTTCAATTCACGACAAAATCGGGGCATGAGTAGGAACATTTTGTTAAGCTCTCAGAAAGGGATTTACGAAGGCCTGTAATTAATTACTAGATTGCCATAACGTGAGGCCATTAGCGATAAGTGACACCAATTAGAAAAAGGTTATATATGTGAGTATACATGGACTGATGTAGGCAATGCTATGTTCTGAGATTCCATCCCACTGGCTATTTTGTGCAAGCAATGTCACAGGCTGCTCTGCCTCCTTTAAATGTGATCTTGGTAAGTAAAACACTATAGCAATGATCTTTTTGGCTGACCTCTTTTAAAGGAAGGACCTGATGTGAGGCACGAAGCTGTCTGTTATGAGTTTTCTAGTTTCCTTTTGCTGTGTTATTGAAAGATAACTTGATTGCCAACACTCCAAGTAACCTGTTTCCAAGAGCAATTCATTCAATCTTGTTAATCATCCCTGAATTACAGATTTCCTTGAGGTACTCAAACTAAAGATATATGGGATGAGGTACCCCTTGCTATATAATATGAGGCTATGCAAATCACTGAGGAGTTCCGTGACCATATAGGGAACCAGGCTAAAGGCTGAGTTCCTTTATAAGGTTATGGAGCTCTGAGGTGACTTGTAATATCCTTATCATGTACAGCAGGGGGTACTTTATTCCTTATAATACACATTTACACCATCACCCTTCCCACAAATGACTTAAATCTTGGTGCGCAGCTCTTTCATATGAAAGAAAGAGAGCATGTTTGCAAGCATGAAAAATGAAAATAGAATCACTGGTGCAAAATTAAACACATCAAAAAGTTGTTAGATATGTGTTGCAAAAAGATAAGTATGTTTAAAAAAAAAAGTGCAGAATCTCTAAACATGTACACGCATGCAGCAAGAGTCCAACTTTTCTATAATTACCTAAGGAGTTCAAACAATAAATATGTTGCCATAAAAAAATCTACTTTCTGTCACTGTTCAGACAGAAAAAGAGAACAGAAGAAAGAAAAGCCACAACTGGTGGTGTTAATTATGCTCCATTACCTGACCTGTCTTTTCTCTGGCTGCTGGCATTAGGCATTGTGACTTCAAAACTGTGCTGTAATAAGGTATTAAAGTTGAGCGGATGTGCGATTTCTTTATAATTTGTGACTGGGTGCGTCATAAGGCACCTATTTTAAAGAAATTAGAGACATGTTTTTATACATGAATTACAAAATCCAAAGTGTTTTACTCAATCACATACATACACGTTGGCATCTCTGAGCATTGGTACTGCACTTTGTGTCTCTACCTCATCTCTGGCTCCTAGTCATAGGAGATGCCAGAGTTAGGTTTCCCACAGCAAGCTCGATAAGTGGAGTTTACTTGCAGATGAATCTAAAGTTGTTAGATGGAAAAAAATAGTAACGAACTGTGATAATCAATAGTTATCTTCATGTGCAATAAAACTGTAAATCAATAACTAAACGATTTAAATGACTTCTCATAAATGGTATAGTCTGTGTGTTGATTTATTGGCCCTTCTTGAGGGGGGGAATGATTGACTGGTCACAGACTGAAAAGAAAGGAGATTGAAATACATTTTTAAGATAAGTGTCTTCATGTGCCAGTGTCTGCTTCTTTATTGGCTGTGCAGCTTCAGGCACGTGTGAAATTCAGTACCTGCAGCCAGTGCTTATAGTTGTGATGACATCAAGTCATCCTTTTCATCTTGAAGTGCTGAACTGAACCAGCTATATGTGGTGCTTCACCTAGCATGTTTCGGGCATTTCTGTTCTCATGTCTGTTTCAGGTGGCCATTAGTTAGTTGGCCTAGACTCATTGTATAGATCTTGTCTTAGTGAAGGGTAAAGAGTCTGGTTACCTACTTTAACACCTTGAATCAGAGTCAAGATAAATTTAGAGTTTGGTGGACAGGTTCCTTGATATCCTGTCCATTGTATTACAAGTCCATTATATCCTATGGCACTTGCAATATGGCGGACGGGATATCAGGCAAGTTTGTGACGGAGTAACCTGTCCCCCAAACTCTAAATCAGGCCCTACGTTCACTACCTCCTCTGTGGCAAACTATCTACCATTCATCAGAGCACCTGGCAAATCAAAACACTAAATGCTGACTTGGAGGGAAAGAAGGTAAAAAGCCAAAGCAGCTACTGTACGCAGTGGACATTACATTCTCCATGGTTACAGAAAGCTGCCTGATTCTGCCTACCTGAAAATGGTCGCATGAATGAAATCTAATGCAATTTTCGTGGCTAAAAATTACAAAGCTCATCTAAAATCAAGCCATTACTTTCCCAGCCCCAGCCAGCCTGCGGTGGTGTAGAAAGAGACAGGGATAGTGAGAAGAAAGAATCTTGTTGTATGTTAACCATGAGAGTACTCAGAGAAGGGAATGTCGCAACGCCTTTTCTACACTGAGTGACAGAACCCACTCAAGCAGAGACCACGGAAGATCCGAAGGAAAAAACATACCCACAACTCGTCTTCCTGAAACTGCCCGTAGCACTTGTGGCTAAGCTGTCATACATATAGTCTTAACATTAGTGAGGACAGTGGCAAGGGTGATCCACACCAGATGGACAATGGATGAAGGAATTGTGACAGAACCAACGCAAACAAGATGATATTGTGCAGCCCAACACTACAAGGCAGGCCAGCACCAAGTGTAGTGAATACAAACATTACATAATCAGCTGCTGGATTTGCCATCTTGGAGCATCCCCACTCTGCAATAGCATGCAGAGACACCCAGGTGCAAAGGGAGGAGGAAAGAAAATGTGTTTCCATCCAGCCCAATACTGAATGCCATGGTGATGCTCTTTGGTAGTGGCTCAGTAGTATGAGCCTAGCAGCTGAAGTCTTGATAGAGCATTGCTCTTCTTGCATCCTCCCATTCATTGAGGTGGCCTGAAATTAGTGTTAGTGATCCCTTCACAAGAAAAAAAAGGTCTAGCCTATGAAGGACATTGAAGAGGGTGAAATAGTATGTGTAAGACCTGGCATCTTTTGGCATGGTTTCCCCAGTCTTTTTGCCTCTGTCCTCCTTTTTTGATTGCATGCTGCATGTCATATTTGCTGGTTTTAGGACTCTTGGCAATTTACCACTGCCGATCAATGCTAAAGTGCATGTGTTCCCTGTCTACATTGTATTGATGATTGCTTTATCCATGATTGGCATATTTGATTTACTAGTAAGTCCCTAGTAAAGTGCACCAGGTGTGCCCGGGGCCTGTAAATCAAACACTACTGATGTACTGATTGAGCCACCCACATGAGTAGCCCTGCAAACATGTCTCAGACCTGCCACTGCAGTGTCTGTGAGAGCAATTTTAAACTGCCATGTCGACCTGGCAAGTGCACCCACTTGCCCGGTCCAAATCTTCCCTTTTAATTCATGTAATGCACCCTTAAGGTAGGCCCAAGGTTGCCCTATGGGCTGGGTGCAATGTATTTATAAGGTAGGACATGTACTGTTGTGTTTTACATGTCCTTGAAGTGAAATACAGCTAATTTCATTTTTCACCACAGCAAGGCCTATCTCTCCATAGACTAGCATTTGAGCTGCCTTGTGATATCTTACAAGTGTATCTTCCAATTGGAAATAGATAGCGATTTGGAGTTTGTGGTTTCTGGACTCACAATCTAAAAATACATCTTTTGGTAAAGTACATTTTTAAATTGCTTGTTTGAAAATGCCACTTTTAGAAAGGGTGCCTTTTCTTGCTTAACCATACTTTGTCTCTGCCTGTCTGCAGAATACACGTCTGGGTTAGGATGACAGTTGGGCTGTTTGTGCACTCACACTAGACAGTCACACAAAGGAAACTGAGGTGTGCCCTGCATATCCTGATGACCCATCATCAGGCTGATGGGTCTTCCTGAGCCAGAGTGGTGGGAGGAGTTGACACTGACACCTGAATAGGGCTGTGCCTGTCCTCACACAAAGTTGTCTACAACTCCCCCCCCCCCCTCCATAGTGTGTCGGGATCCAGGACAGGGAAAGGCAGGGTCTTGCACACTACAAAGACTTTGCTTTGAAGTTTGCCTAATTCAAAGGCTGAAATGGGTATAAGCACTAGACCTCTAACACCATATACTCAGAATACTTCAGGACTGAGGACATTCTGCCAGGAAGAAGAGCTGAATAGGCTGTTAGGAGGGACTGCCACTCTGCTGTTTGCGTTACTGTGTTGGTCTGCTGCTTGCTGCTTCTGCCCTGGGAGTGAAAGGGCTGGACTTTGCTTTCTGTATCCTGCTTCCACGGTTCTCCAAGGGCTTGATCTGAGCTTGCTTCCTGTTAAGAAGTCTCAGGGCCATCAAAGACTTCACTTGCCAGTTCCTGGGCTCCTCTACTGAGAGTCCTGACTTGCCAAATGATGCCATAACCAATTCCAGAGCCCTTGGAAATTAAATCTGGTGATCTTAAGGAGAAAATCCATGCATCCACTCCCAGCGTCTGTCTGAATCAATGCCGTGCTTTAAAGATTGACTCATAGCCACTGCCTGCACCGAAGCATGGTTCCAGCTTGAAGCATCGACCATGGCCTTCATCGCAGGCCCCCACTTGCCGTCGCAGTGCATCAGAAGAATCGCTGCTGTGTAAGTCTCGAGCATCGCATTAACAACGTCCGTGATGTCCACTCAGAATCTGACGCAGCACCTGCTTCTCGGCTGTGGAATCAACGCAGCGCGTCTGGATTTTCAGCTCATCGTCCCTGGATGCCGAGTTTTCATCGACACCACACCACAGTAAGGAACCGAGGCCTCATGTCCGGAACCCGACGCATCACCTGCCCTGCCAGTAAGGAACCAAAGCATCACCTCCTCTGCCAGTAAGGAACCAAAGCATCACCTCCCCTGCCTAGCAGTAAGAAACCGACGCCTCACCTCCCCTGTAGCAGTAAGGAACCAACGCATCACCTACCCTGCGTAATAAGGAACCGATGCCTCGTATTTGATTTTTGACCTAAACAAACGCATCCACTGATTTCAATGGACTAAACTTGCTCAATCGTTTAAAAGTGATATTTTGACTTGTGTATGATGGATTTTTGTCATTTTGGTCTTGTTTTATTCAGATAAATATTGCCTATTTTGTCTAAGCTGGTATGGCATTTGTAGTGTTTTCACTGTGTTACTGTGTGTGAGTGTGTATGTGTGTGTGTGTGTGTGTATACAAATACTTTACACATTGCCTCTGAGATCAGCCTGACTGCTCATGCCAAGCAACCAAAGGAGTGAGCAGGGGTTATATTATCTGGGGGACTCCCTTACTCTGACTAGAGTGTGTGTCCCCACTTGGACAGGGTGCAAATCACTGCAATTTAGAGATCCCCGTTTCTAACAGTATGTAAGGGCAAATAGTACATACTCCTCGGTGCCCTTACATACCATGCATTATTCACTGCAGAGTATGAAAGGGCGCCGAAGAGTATGCACAGCAGTGCATTTGGTATTTGGCAGTGCTATTTCTTAGCGCAAAATGCATCCTCGCATCCATTTTTGGACACGAGGATGCATTTTGCACTACAAAATTAGCGCCAAATGCCCACTCTCCCCATCGCGGAATTCCGTGGAATTTTAATGTAATTTTTCAGAATTCCACTGAATCAAAATCTGTCAATTCCGCCCCCCAAGAAGGTGGAGGGAGGGAGCACACAATGTTGTAAAATGTCACAGTTTGTTATAAAGCATATAACATTGTTGATATGGAAATGGATGTGTTCATTGATAAAAATGAAATTTCATCCTTATTAATAGAATTGCTCGTTCTGAACTCCACATCAACCTTGACTCGCAAATATGTAGTCAAGCAGGCCCTGAGACCTAGGCCCAGGATTACTGATTGATAGGTCACAGGTGGGAGGGTGCATAGATGGCAGGCAAACACTTGGGTAGGAAACTCAAGATCAATCCCACAGATAAGCGCAGCGACATTACAATGGTCAGGGGAGATTGCCCCAATAAAGCACACATGGCCGGAGGGGGTACGCGCGCTCCTAAAAACACCATAAAGTCAGATGCCACATGAAATAGGAACTTATAGCCAATCAGGACCTAGCACACATAGTGATCATGCGCATGTCATGCTGGACATCTGGAAACAGTATGAACTGGCCACGATGTGTCCACGCGGGCTCGAGTCCCACCTGTAGTAACCATTTGACCACTACTAATTTATGACTCCAAAGGCAGCAACCAACATTGCCCACCATATATGGTATGCCTGAAACATTTATGACCTGTCGTGTTTTATATAAAAGAAGGACATTGGCAGACCTCGTGCTTGTAACTGTTCTCTCGGCTGTAACGTTTAAACAAACTGTTCAAGTTTTGCCAAACGCCTCTTGGTTTCTTTTTTTTCTAAGGGTTTCTAACTCAAGCAACAACATTAAAGAGCAAGGTAAATTAAATATTTACATCCATATAGTTAAAAAACAGAGGACTAAAAGGTGATATAGAGTGCATGATTATTTACTGGGAATTTTAAATTGTGTAGTCTTTTATCCTGCATATGATGATGATAACATGCCTGTTGTTGCCCAGCAACATCAGCTATTACTAGGTGCCTAGGATCCTACTTCCTGTAGCCAGAGGGACTGGGAAAAAGAAGGATTTTGAGATATGTTTTAAATGCTACAAAAACATTTCTTGCCTAAGAAAAACAGGCAGAGAATTCCTATTCCAAGTTGCTAAATGAAAGCACTCGTTCACCCCATGTGTTTACTACAACACCTATGCTACATAATCACAACTGAATTTAACACACATCCTCAATCCACCTCCGTATTTTTGATACAGCACTAGCAAGACTCCTGGCCATTGTCTAAAACTCGGGCAAGTGTCTTTTGTGATAAGACATTTTGAGTTTGTAAGCCTTTAAATCAGCTACCCTTCTTGGGTCTATATGGATATTGTTGACTTACACAGCACCTTCCACTGCTTCCACACAGGGTCCAGTATTGGTAATCTTGTTCACATCTCCTTTTAAAATAAAGTGAAACTAAATGGGTTTTTTTATTATTATTTTTGATTTGAGTGGGAATTCTGAAGACCATCTCAGCTACATTTAATGTGACTCCAAAAGAATTATCCTACGCGATATGTGCGATACTTTCATATCTATTGTGTATTTCAAACAAATGTTCTCACAAACTCTGGCAAACAGTAGTCCTCCTTCTATCAGGACTGTGAGCACTAACCTTCTTTCAGACAAATTTCCCTTCAGTAACAAAATGGTTCATAGACAACCATTTTCATCACCTTTCTCTAGACCAGGGGTGCCCAACCTTGGTCCACCAGTATCGAATAAGTGCCAGAGTTTTAAGCTACCCACATGGAATATATTTGACATATAATGGACGAAGGCGGCAATCATTTACTTAGTCCTGGTGGTCCAGCCATTTTGGAAGAATGCTGAATAGAGACGTTCAGTTCTTTCTGTATTTTTCAAGTGATGTTGCTGGAAATCTTTGGCCCAATCATACAAGTTGGCAACATAACTCTAGAAAATAGTTTTTCTATAAATTTTCGTGTAACGATTGGTAATCAATTACTTGGTAATATCATTAGCCAATACTGATGTCACCCAAAATTACAATTTTATTGACTCTAAAATGTCAAATGTGCGCTTTTTGCGTTTTTGGATGTTGTGTCCATATTATTTATTTTAGGGTCAGCAATTCGACCCCACCGTTTTATTTCTGGAAGTGTTTCTTTTTAACGGAAGCAAACATTAAAAAATCGCAGTCACTTCTCAGAATTTTCAGCTTCTGTTCAATGATTTATTTATTTTCTCGGCTCTGCTGCACTGCAGCCTGGAACAAGCCCAGACTCGTCCTGCTGCTTTCTTGCTAATTGCAAATCCTTGTTCGAAGGCAAGAGAAAAGACTCTCTTTAACCCTCGAGGACTTCACACCACATGTTTTCAAATATTAAAGTTTGTCTCTGGTGATAAAAGCCACTTTGAAAGATATGACCTTCAGGGTGCCAGTGTTTGGCCTTCAGACTTTCAATTTTCATCTTCTCAATGCCCTGGATCAGGCCTGTTCTTTCCTCTGCTCATTCACTGCGCTAAGAAGGTGGGCGGAAATCATCCTTTGTGGTGATGGCAAAAGAATGGCACAATCATTCGATAGATATCAATTATCTGGCTGCTGGGATCATAAAGGGTGAATATGACATCATGAAACAATATCCAATCAATAGGACATGGGTGACATCCAGCCGCGGCCCGTGCAGGTAAGAGCGGTGGGGCCGGTTGCGTGGGGGATTTCGACAGACGACAACGAGAGAGAAAATTAATTATTTATTTAATTTCTCCTCATTGTCGTTTGTCGAATCCCCCCCAACAAGTTCCACCGCCCACCGCTCTTACCTGCACGGTCCGCGGCTGGTGACATCATGTGACCATTAACATCGTATGCAATGTGAATGACTTCATGAGATTATTCTACAAAATGAGCATGAAAGCTGAACCTTTCTGTTTGATAGGAAGCTTATCTTATTCTAATTATCACTTCCTTGATACATCTTACTGGGGAATGCTGTCCTTTAAGCATCCCAAGCACGTCAGATACTGAAAGGTCGGGATTCGTGCAGCAAGCCTTACCTATAGATAAAGATTTTACACTTACAGAATTATCTAATATTTTGATCTAATGTTTGTAGGCTTATCTAATATTTTCAGATTACATTTTGAAAATGTTAATCATGTTGGGGAGAAGACATTTGCTTTATATAACATGGTAAAAAAAGGGTAGTCAAGATCAACGGATATTCTGTAGTTAGATAGAAACATTATCATAGTGTATAATATTATATTAAGTTGAAACGGATTAAGGGTGCTGTACATAGAGTAATGGTGTTACACAAGTTATGTAAGTAAACTTTAGATAAGTGGACTATCTCACAGGTGGTTATATAAAAAAACTCTTAAAGTTATACTGTTCAGTTGTTCGTAAATAAAGAAAAAGAGCAAAAGTTATTTCCATATGTACTTAAAATCTAGAGTTTCAGAAACCACAGACTTTGTTTTGCCTAAAAAACACATAATTCTCTCTTTAGACGGCAGAGAAATTTGAAACTAATGACTGCAAGGTACAACAACGGGCCCTGATTCCAATTAGTATGCTCATATTATATTCGATTATTTGGATGCCAATTAAAGAAAGCATAATTATTTGAGGCAGTCATGGTTTAAATGCACCGTTATGCTTACAGAATAATCAGCTCATCTGAATGAAATCAGACTGTGAGTTGGTTTCCCATTGGAAGAATCAACATTTCCATGGAATGGTGTAATTTCCTTTTACTATATTAACTATTTTGTCAATATGATATCAGCTCTCTCTCCTAAAATATATATATATATATATATATATATATATATATATATATATATATATATATATACATATATATATATATAATCTGAATGCATTTTAAATGCTTTTTAATACATTTTTAATGTTTTAGAATGTATAGATGTTTTGATATTGTCGCATATTTTTGGACAATTTAATGTGGTATTTGGAACGCTCATTTGCACAATGTATTGTCCATTTGGTCTGGATACTATGTTTGCACATGTCACTTTAGATGTTATAATGTTGCACCGTCACTTTATTTGTTCATTCAAAAACGTTATTGCTAATGTTGCACTGTCACTTTAAGATTTGCACAAGCATCAAAAAGGCAAAAAATGGCGGTGACTTCAGGTTTGAGAAAGACTGCTTGTGCGGTCGAAACGCATTACCTGACAGTATGTGGCTGAAATAAAAACTCAAATGAGCGATTCCGAGCATGCTGGAGTCTGTTCCAAACTGTGTGAGCTGGCGTGGATATATATATTCACCAGAGACAAAAATTAAAAAAGCAATTTATGCTACTGGTACCACGGTACTCCCGAAAGACCCAGCGTGGCCCTCTTTGAGGTACCATGATACTCCCATAGGAGCTCTCACTCAGGCTTCATCCCCATGGTATCACAGTACTGTGTAAAATTCCTCGAAGGGCAATATATGAACATTATACAGTGCCAAACATTACTGTGTAGTTATGGTTCAGATGCACTTTCCACCCCCAAAATGTTTTGGGAAGTTGCCTATAACTTTTGAACCAGGTGGACAGATGAGGACAGAATTTGGTAAACTGCTAAGACAATCAGCTAAAGTCTGGCATGCCAAATGTCATGCCGATCTGTGTATGGAGTAACAAATTTAAGGTGGGGGTGAAAAATTAAGTATTCTCCATTTTAGCTCCCATGGGAAATTTTACTAACACCTATATCCCTAAACACTGAAAGGATTTATGCCAAACTTGGTATGAAATTTGACCTTTAATCAGAAGGAGAACTTTCATTTGGTTGTTGTAAATCAGATAAGTAGTCTTTGAGATGTTAACATTGAACTTTTTTTTAGAGCGGGCGTGAAAGTGTTAACATTTTTGTATATTGCTGCCATTTTAATTCACAAGTCATGACTCACAACTACTGGCTTTCACATTTTGAATTTTTTCACAAATGTGACTGACTGTAGAGAGGCAGAATTTTTTTTTCATCCATATAGAAACTTGAGAGTCAGCACTGACTTGTGTTTGTTTTGTGGAGTGAAAAAGAAAAATCCACAGCCAGGTGGGAGACCCATGAGAGGTGCCCAGTCCCAGGGGTGTTCTGGGAGGCACCCAGAGGTGTAGTAAAATGCACCTGGAAACTCAAAAAATTAATTCAAAGCATGTGAATCGTAGCCATTTTACGTGCAGGAGAAAGCCACCATTTTGTGAAAACTATTTTTCCATTTAAAATAAATAAGAAAAATAAGGGGAAATTATTTTCCCATTAAAAAAAAGGAATCATCCTATGCATGGCCAAAGACCTTTGAAGTTTGATGCAAACCGCCTGCAGCAGTTAGGGAGCAGTACCTGGTTGTAGGCCAGGAGTAGGGGGCAACCACTTCTGCCCTTGGCAGAAGGCTGTGCACCATGAGGCTTGGCTGGCTGTGGTGGGTTAGGCACAGGCCCAATGCCCTGCTGCATACAGGCATAGAAAGGAGATTGGCCATTCATGATGGATTAAGCTAAAACCCGGCCACAGATCAAGCCCTGTTTCCATACCCTGCTATGCACATCAAAAAGCCATGCACAGTAAGGTTGGACACCCACAGCAGGTTGGGAGCAGCTGGGTAAATGCAGCCAACCCCTGTTGGACATGATTGAAGCCCAGGCTCTGCTAGGGTTAGGTGCTCAGAGGAGGTTGAGCATAGGGCACAGTCTTGTGCAGCAGGGCGCATGCCCATAGTGGTTTAGATGAAGGGTCCTACACAGAGAGGCTTGGAAATAAAGTACAACATAAAAACACAATGAAATTAACTGACAAAATAAAGTTTAAAAGTGAGTTATGGCTCTGGCTAAAACACCTAAACTACTGAAAATTTGACAGCTTTGGTTATCAACCCACACACGTCACATGCCATAACTTGCACAACCCGCCATGCTCATAACACCTGACAACGCATCATATTTGGGCTTCTTTTCCCTTGCTCATTGTGATGGAAGGTAATCGGTGCCAGAGGAATAAAAACAGTTAGGATCAACTACAACTTACCCATTACAGTGCAACCCATTTGGCCACACAGTAAAGCTCAGAGTCAATTGATGGGATTAAGGACGGATTTATTACAAATTCAAAGCCAAGCTAATATAAATCAGTCGCAGAAACATAGTATAAAAATACAGAATAACTAAGGAATATCCGAAACAACTTACACAATTTATAATCAATAAGAGAATGCAAATGAGGAATTCTGTAACTGCTATACAAAGAATGGGAAACAAAGTCTGGTGAGAAGATTAAAAGTTTCAATCCTCTTACCTATACATGAGGTTGTCTAAGAAGATCAACTAAACCCTATTCTAAACTAGAAATCAGGAAAACCTATTAATTCAGGGAAGCAGAGAAAGGTGTCAGAATAGCAGAAACTCTGTAGAAGTTCTATAAAGGAAAGAATATTGCAGCATAATGCCACACAACAGAGATGTCGCAAAGAGGTCTGTACCTCTCAGAGTCTAAAGAGGATCAGAATCTAGCTAAAGCATGATCCTCAATTACACCTACAAAAGGAAACTTTGAGAATCTCATGTCATGTCTCATTAATTTCCATCTTCAAACAACAAAACTTGGCATCTATACTCGAGATTTCTTTCCCTTGGTCCACACATTAGAACGTTCTTGGATTCCTCCTGTCTCCCTAGTCCACTCAGACAGTGGTCTTCCCTTCGTTCATTAACATTTCGTGTCCTTGCCAAAAGATATTCTTTTTAAGCCTCACTATCTCTTTCACACAATGTGCCTTTCTTTAACCATGAGCTCATGCACCTGCACTTGAAGAGGAGAGAAAAACATTGCCTCCAAAGCAAACATTCATGCTAAAGTTAAAACATTAGGAAATCCCAATGCTTAAGGCCTTTGTTCAGTTTAGTGCAGCAAGCATATAAGTACACCTTGAAATGCGTGATTACAGATACATATACAGGTACAATATAGATGTAAAGCAAAATTCAAATGGATAGATTTTCAGTTATAAAATAAATGGAGAGTATTATTTAAATCACGGGTACTCATAGTACGGCCCGCGGGCCGCCAGTGGCCCGGCAAGCCTTCCTTGGCGGCCCGCGGACCTTGCAGACATCGTACCTGTGTTTTTTTTTATTTATTTTTTTACAGAGTGCCAGCAAACACAGACTCTGCTCTATGGGGGCCGGGCGATTCCAGCGATAGTCCGAGTGGAGCTGCAGGGGCGCTAAGAAGAGGTGAAATACAACAAAGCCTCGTTATCATGCAAATGGTCTTTTAAAGACCTGTGAAGTACTCGGGTGCGGCTGTGTGTGTGCCGGGGAAGCTGTCTCAGCCCGGGCTGCCACACACGCTGGGTGAGGTGACAGAGAATGATAGAGGACAGCAGGGTGTGAGAGCCGGGTGAGGTGACGGAGGGCAGCAGGCAGTGAGAGCCAGGTGAGGTGACGGAGGGCAGCAGGGAGTGAGAGCCAGGTGAGGTGACGGAGGGCAGCAGGGAGTGAGAGCCAGGTGAGGTGACGGAGGGCAGCAGGGAGTGAGAGCCGGGTGAGATGGCAGAGGGTGACGGAGGGCAGTAGGGAGTGAGAGCCGGGTGAGGTGACAGAGGGCAGCAGGGAATGAGAGCCGGGTGAGGTGACGGAGGGCAGCAGGGAGTGAGAGCCGGGTAAGGTGACAGAGGGTGACAGAGGGCAGTAGGGAGTGAGAGCCGGGTGAGGTGACAGAGGGCAGCAGGGAGTGAGAGCCAGGTGAGGTGACGGAGGGCAGCAGGGAGTGAGAGCCGGGTGAGATGGCAGAGGGTGACAGAGGGCAGTAGGGAGTGAGAGCCGGGTGAGGTGACAGAGGGCAGCAGGGAATGAGAGCCGGGTGAGGTGACGGAGGGCAGCAGGGAGTGAGAGCCGGGTAAGGTGACAGAGGGTGACAGAGGGCAGGGAGTGAGAGCCGGGTGAGGTGACGGAGGGCAGCAGGGAGTGAGAGCCGGGTGAGATGGCAGAGGGTAGCAGGGAGTGAGAGCCGGGTGAGGTGTGCGTTAAGAGCCTGTGATGTGATGTTTCCCGCCAGCTTGTAGTCAGAGAGTTGAGCCAAGGCCAGGGAGCTCAGGCCTGGGAGGGAGACAGAGAGAGAGGGAGACAGAGAGAGAGAGGGAGACAGAGAGAGAGAGGGAGACAGAGAGAGAGGCAGACAGAGAGAGGGAGACAGAGAGAGGGAGACATACAGAGGGAGGGAGACATACAGAGGGAGGGAGAGAGAGAGGGAGACAGGGAGGGGGAGGGAGACAGGGAGGGAGACAGGGTGGGAGGGAGACAGAGAGAGGGAGACAGAGAGGGAGACAGAGAGGGAGACAGAGAGGGAGACAGAGAGCGAGACATACAGAGGGAGACGGAGGGAGAGACAGAGGGAGGGAGACAGACACAGAGAGAGGGAGACGGAGAGAGAGGGAGACAGAGAGAGAGGGAGACAGAGAGAGAGGGAGACAGAGAGAGAGGGAGACAGAGGGGGAGGGAGACAGAGAGACAGAGGGAGGGACAGACAGAGACAGGGACAGACAGAGACAGATAGAGGCAGAGACAGGGACAGACAGAGACAGACAGAGACAGAGATGGAGTGCGAGACAGAGATGGAGAGCGAGACAGATGGAGAGCGAGACAGAGATGGAGAGCGAGATGGAGAGGGAGAGGGAGACAGAGGGAGACAGATGGAGACAGAGAGGGAGACAGAGAGGGTGACAGAGAGGGTGACAGAGAGGGTGACAGAGAGGGTGACAGAGAGGGCGACAGAGAGGGTGACAGAGGAAGGGAGACAGAGGAAGGGAGACAGAGGGTGACAGAGGGAGGGAGACAGAGGGTGACAGAGGGAGGGAGACAGAGGGTGACAGAGGGAGGGTGACAGAGGGAGACAGAGAGGGAGGGAGACGGAGGGAGACAGAGAGGGAGGGAGACAGAGAGGGAGGGAGACAGAGGGAGGGAGACAGAGGGAGGGAGGGAGACAGAGGGAGGGGCAGAGGGAGGGGCAGAGGGAGACAGAGGGAGGGAAACAGAGGGAGGGAGACAGAGGGAGGGAGGGAGACAGACAGGGACAGACAGAGACAGGGACAGACAGAGACAGATAGAGGCAGAGACGGGAACAGGGACAGACAGATAGAGACAGATAGAGGCAGAGACGGGAACAGGGACAGACAGATAGAGACAGATAGAGACAGAGAGGCAGAGAGACAGAGAGGGAGAGGCAGAGAGACAGAGAGGGAGAGGGAGAGGGAGATGGAGGGAGAGGGCGAGTGAGAGGGAGATGGAGGGAGACAGAGAGGGAGAGGGAGACCGAGTGGGAGGGAGACAGAGAGGGAGGGAGACAGAGAGAGGCAGAGGGAGACAGAGGGAGGGAGACAGAGGGAGGGACAGACAGACAGAGGGAGGGAGACAGACAGGGACAGACAGACAGATAGAGGCAGAGACAGGAACAGGGACAGACAGAGACAGAGAGGCAGAGACAGAGAGGCAGAGAGGGAGACAGGGAGGGAGACAGGGAGGGAGACAGAGGGAGGGTGACAGAGGGAGGGTGACAGAGGGAGGGTGACAGAGGGAGGGTGACAGAGAGGGAGGGTGACAGAGAGGGAGGGAGACAGAGAGGGAGGGTGACAGAGAGGGAGGGAGGGAGACAGAGAGGGAGGGAGGGAGACAGAGAGGGAGGGAGACAGAGGGAGACGGAGAGGGAGGGAGACAGAGGGAGGCAGAGGGAGACAGAGGGAGGCAAAGGGAGACGGAGAGGGAGGGAGACGGAGAGAGAGGGAGGGAGACGGAGAGAGAGGGAGACGGAGAGAGACGGAGAGGGAGACTGACAAAGACAGAGGGAGGGAGACAGACAGGGAGGGAGACAGACAGAGAGGGAGACAGACAAAGAGGGAGACAGACAGAGAGGGAGACAGACAGAGAGGGAGACAGACAGAGAGGGAGACAGACAGGGAGGGAGACAGACAGGGAGGGAGACAGACAGGGAGGGAGACAGACAGAGGGTGGGAGACAGACAGAGAGGGAGACAGACAGAGAGGGAGCCAGACAGAGAGGGAGACAGACAGAGAGGGAGACAGAGGGAGGGAGGGAGGGAGGGAGACAGGGAGGGAGGGAGACAGAGGGAGGGAGGGAGGGAGACAGGGAGGGAGGGAGACAGAGGGAGGGAGACAGAGGGAGGGAGACAGAGGGAGGGAGACAGGGAGGGAGACAGGGAGGGAGGGAGACAGAGGGAGGGAGACAGAGGGAGGGAGACAGAGGGAGGGGGACGGAGGGAGGGGGACGCAGGGAGGGAGAGGGAGAGAGGGAGGGAGGGAGGGAGGGAGACAGAGAGAGAGAGGGAGGGAGGGAGACAGAGAGGGAGAGAGGGAGGGTAAGGGAGGGAGGGAGAGAGGGAGGGTAAGGGAGGGAGGGAGAGAGGGAGGGAGACAGAGAGAGAGGGAGGGAGACAGAGAGAGAGAGAGATGTGTATGCTGGGTCCGGTGGCTCAGTGGACGAAGGCGTCTGCTGCAGGGGCCTGTGCTCCACCTCATGGTCACAGTTTTGTTTTGCTCTAGCCCCGCCCCCTCCCCCAATGACCCCGCCACCACCGGTGCGGCCCTCGGCCACAAACCACACTGTAAATTTGGCCCCCGAGAGAAAGTTTGTGAATACCCATGATTTAAATGAATAGTCAAATATACATATAAGAATTGACAATATTATTCAAACCACACAAATACAAATATATGTGAGAACTGCAATTCATCATTACTGTAAGGGAAAACGTTCGAATGCGCACTCATATAAAGGTCGAGACTGCCTTGTAAGTGCACTTTCTGTATCTGTTCAAGTTTATTAATAATGTTACATCATGCGAGTACATAAGGCCATGTATAAACATATATGTGGCCTAGTCATACATGAAAGGGTGGAGCCAAAACTACACTGCTCCACACAAATTTCCAAATGGCACAGAAGCACAAAAACAGCTATGAAGATAACAACATGGTGGGTGCCACGATTTATGTTATGTGCATTGATAACCATAACTGGTGAATATCAGTAGTTGTATGTGTACATCATTGAGCAAGAACAATTCTTCACTTTAAATCTGGAAATGTATTCAGTGACTATTTATGAATCGTAGTCTGAGACATGTGTATCCCAAAAGGGCAAATTGTAGATCTTAGCCCAATATTTTAATCTATTTGTACCCCAGTCCTCTTGTGTGCAAAAATTGAGAGTTGCTTAGAAACCAAATTTAGGACTATATAAAAACTGAACATTTATGTTAAATAAGTGTCATTGTTGCTGCTGCCACGCTCACTGCCTTTTGCGAGAAAGTTTATGTTGTCATAAAGTGTCATCACCTCTGGCAGAGCTCAGTGTGAAACAGGTGTTTCCTTGATTACACCAGAGTGATGCATGTGCTTAATATGAAATCGCATGAACCAGAATGCCTGCATCTGGCTTCACAGCAAATAGAGGGACAGAGATCACAAGTTCCACACAGAAAGCAAAAATTCCTTTAAGCAAAACTTCTTAGCCCAAGCTATATTAAAAGTTAAGGAACAACAGTTACCCCGACAATATTCTCTTTATAAATCACGTCATTTTTCCTGGCTTCGAGACATAAAAACATCCAGACACCTTATGATTCTCCACCTGACTTATTACACTTCTTTACTGCAATTCTTGCTGCTAGAAACGGGATATAAAATGAAAATATGAGCACCAGTGGCTTGACCGGGGAACATCCGTCATCGTCTAGGATGCACAGGCTGTACCTTCGCACCCTTTGGCAAAAGCAAACACTTCTTGCTTCTCTGGACTCTTCTTAGCAGCAGAAAACAAAATCTCGACTGTCATGAATTTGATAAATGAAGCTCGCAACTCATGTCCGTTTCCTTACTGGGACACTCTTCCCTCGCACCCACTGGGAACTGAACATCTCAAACTTTCCATAGTCCTCAGAACTTTTAACATGGCCACCAAAAGCACCTAGACCAAGTCAAGGGCTGATATCCTCCAGTAACTACCGGCCCAAAATTTGACTTCCCATCTGCTGAGTATATCATCACAGTCAGAGGCGGCCCGTGCAGGTAAGCGCGGTGTGGCAGTGGTGGGGTGGGGGGGTGGAAGTGACAAACGACGGAATACGGCAAATAAAATAAATAAATAAAACACTTACTTTGCGCTCACCGCATCGCCGACTCGCCGATGTGGCAAGCGCAATGTAAGTGGTTTTATTTATTTATTTATTTTATTTTCCCTATTCCGTCATTTGTCACTTCCTCCCTGCCCTGCCCCACCCAATAGCGCTTACCTGCACTGGCTGCGACTGATCACAGTCCAAGCCCACTTTGAAATTGCTGTAGCATCATATTTATTTGTTTAAACTTAGATTTTGGTAAGTGCAGGCAAGACTATTGAAGGCTTGCTATACCTATTTTAACACGTTCCTCCACAGTTCCCATTTTCTTTTACGGAAAATAGACCCGGGCATCAAAATAAAAGTGGATCCATTAGAGAACTGGAAAGCTAAGAAAGTGGCCCATGCTTGCAGATCGGGACAGTTTTGAACTTGTAAAGTAAAGCTGTATGTATAAGTGTTTTGCAGGGTATGAAGACTGCATGGAATTAAGTTTGCTGCCGTCAATGGTTGTGGTAATATTAGGGAAATCTACAGTAAAATCCAGAAGAAGTGAGCTTTCCAAACAAAGGGTGTAGAGTTGATATTGGTAGAAATATTCATGCGTAAACTAGGGCAGATTATTCAGAGAAATGTTAGATGATCTAAAGGGCCATCATCCACAAGAGGTGAGTGAAAATTTGTAAAATAATTACAAAGAGATACACATGGGAGTGCAAGAGAATGAAAACTAACACAGGACTGGAGACTGGCCCTGATCACAATGTGGCTGATAATCTCATTTTTATGTGCAAACTCCAGGGCTTTAAGTGGGCCGGGTCTTGCCGGTGCGGAGCACCAGCAGTTCTTAAAAGCAGGTGCCGAGACGGGTCCCTATCGGGCTCTCCATTTTCGCCTTCACTCTCAGAATAGAGAAATAAATTCTTAACTCGGCAGCAGTTCACCTATTTTTATGTAACTTTTTCTTTTTTCAGTTCCATATTGCAAAACTCGAAGTGTTAAATGAGCACCAACAAGGACATGTTCATTTATTTTTTGGTAGGCACGGGGCGATTAAGTTATTTACCCAGAAACAAAGTATGTTGGGCCGACGCCGACTCAAACCCGCTTCCTCAGCTCCAAAGTTAGCAGCTCTAGCCATTATGCCACAACCTCTCGTGCAAAAACGAAAGCATTTTCGATATTACATACAACGAAGCCATAGTTGTATGTATGCATGTAGTATATTTATCTTATGCAACTAACAACCTTTGACAAAGCCAATAGTCCCGGCTTGTTCTAGGTCGAATGTTACTTGTTGTATTATATATGTGGAGGCAATAACAGAAGAAGCAAAATACCAGTCGGGCGGCACATTATGCTGAGCACAGATTTTTAACATAAATGTTTTAAGCCACGCCCTTAATTATATCGACCACGCCCCTTGGAGAGACCCCCAAGTTTTTTCATCCCACTTAAAGCCCTGGCAAACTCCCATTTGTGCTGATTACAACAGTGCTTAATTTAAGCTGCTGCTTGCACGTGGAGCCCGCTGGCACTCATTTTTGGGGTCTAATTTTACTTCATCAGACTGTGACGCAGAACAAGTGAGTGAAAATTGGAAAAGGGGAAAAGGAAGAAGCGAATGACAGAAAGCCTTTGACAAAAGGACAAAGCTTGGATGACAAGAACGTGCAAGAATAAGAACAAGCATTGAAAATGCAGTAGGTCTCGCCTTTGATTAAGTTAAAACCATTTGCTTTGCTAATGGTATTTTATAGCAAAGCAAATGGCTTTAACTTAATGAAAGGCGAGACCTATTGCATTTTTAATGCTTGTTTTGAATAATATTTTCCCCGCGCGCGCGGCCCCCTCCTCCCATCCTGGTAGATGCCAGCTGCCAATGCTACCGAGTCATGATGACCCTTCTACGATGCTGCAATGGTCAGATAAAGTACCCTTCTGTCTCCTAAAAGCGATTAAAAAGGGTGTCATATAGTGCCAAGAGACTTTCACCAGGCTAGTGTGTGCTTTATAGCTGCAGTCAAGCAGTTAGTGTCAAAGCATTTTACACTGGGCTCCGTGGCTTACAAAAATTGTGAAGAGCCCTAATGAAGTGTGGGAATTGGAGACTGCGGAAAAAAAACATGCGTCTGGGTTGGAATGCGGGACGATTTTTCTTGAGGTACACATCTTTCCGAGTTGAGCTTAATTATGAGTGAAAAACGAGCCACCTACCAAATCTCTACAATGCGGATGTCCTATCTGAACCAATGAAAGCAGGGCAAGAATCTGTTTGCAACATCGCTGCTTGCCCTTTGACTGTGTTTCTTTTTAACACTGAGGTGGCATTCTATACAAAATGAAGGTGGAAAGTATGGAAGGAACAGTTAAAAGGGCAGGAGTATGCCACTTCATGTAATCTAGGAGTATATTGAGATCTGGGCTTTTAGAAGGTTGCAATGGCTCTGCTCAGGATACCAACTTTGATTGGTGTTTTAATTGTTATCTTGGTATTGGGGGGAGTGGGGGGGTGGGAGTAGCTCAGCAGTAGACACTATCCCCGCCTTTAATGGGTCGCACAGCCCCTGTTTTTTGTCATCTGATATAAGTATATTTATCAGAATCCCTGCCTTGTGCATGCTCCCAACTAAATTAGTGGATTGACCCCCATTTTCGGTCTAGAAACGTGCACACAGGACAATTCGACATCCAGCGAAAATCAACACATCTCTAGCTACTCCATCTAACAAGAAACATTAGCCAGAATAGTTCTAATGCATCTAACATAGAGCACCAACAAAACGTCCCCTTTAAGCAACCCCACCACAAATATTCAACACAACACTTAACCAGCACTTTGAACTGTCACCCAAGACAGCACAGATATTCCACATGGGCTTGGATTATTAATGAGCTCACAACAGAATTCTTGGTAATAAACAAAGCAGGTTGAATGGGGTTGCACACAAGCAAGGCGGAGGGGAGAAAGAGCTGGTGGTCGCTTTGCACACATCTTCCGTCAGCACACAAGCAGCCCATACATATACACTCACAACTTGTCAGAGGCACCATAGAGTTGGGCGTTACCAAGCTCACAACACCCATGAGCTTCACAAGCAATGTGCCACTCCATAACACAACATTAATCCAAAACCCTGGTTAAAGAGTTACTATGGGCAAGAAACCAAACTCCCAATTGCCGGAGATACATATTTCAAGCTGGATAATGCACATTCCAATTTTCCTAAATGTATTCAAATTAGTAAAGACGTGAGACAACATACACCAGACACTACTAACAGTAGCAAAATACCAAATATACACATTAAATCTAACATGTTGACAACACCCACACTACTGATATCTAACTCCATTAGAAATCTGACTCTAGTCTATGACTGAATCCTCAAGACCAAGGCATGAAGATATCTCTAAAACATAACGTGCACTGTCACTCTCATCAACTGACTCCCAACAATCCTCCAAGTCATTGGTGAAGAAGGCATCTTTGAAAACAGAAAGCATAGCTCAGTGATGGGCTCATTCAATAAAAGTATCATACTGCCACTATCTGCTATTAAAGGCTATTTGCCAAGTGTGCTCTAGCAAGAGTCGTCCAAGAATAGGTCTATGAAAGAAGTCAAGGAACTAGTCACCTGGTAAACATCCCAGTGAAGGACGCAGGGATGAGGGTGGGAGAAGGGCAACCAAGGAGTCGCAGGAGCCTCCGAGGACCAAAAACACACAACCTGAAGGGCGTAACACTTAATGTAATTTCTTTAACGCCTTCGCTGCGATCGGAATTCCGCCCAGGTGCTGGACATTCCGATCGCGGCCGTGGTCGTGACGAGCTCAGCTCGTCATGCGCACAGCCCGACCGCGCAGCATGACGAGCTGAGCTCGTCATGAGCAGGGAAGGGGTTAAAGCAGCTTCTTTCTCAATGCCATCAACTAACAGCTCTCCGCACAGCTAACACTATTGAAATTTTACTAAAAATCAGGTGGGACAGCATCATTCTGCCACGTCCCCATAATACACAGGTTCTAAAGTGCTTGCCGAGGGTTTTTTTGTGCATCTCTAAACTCGGAACTGTGCAGGACTTACTTAAAAAAACAACAACAAAAAACAAGACTTTCCATTCTCAAGTGCCATTTCTTTATTTTAGAAGGGAGTTCTTTCATGAGGCATGGAAAATCTCTCCTACCTGATGGTAGTTTTCCAACTCCATAGCTACTCTATGTTACAAAGACACTGAGGGGCCGATTCCGATTCAGGCCGTATATCTCTCCGACCGAGCCGGACCCGGAGAGATTTCCGACCGAATCGGACCAGTGCAGCCCGACCGAACGAGTACGATGCGTCCGTATGCTATCGGACTCGAGTCGGTCGGACTCCCATTGAAGTCAATGGGACCCGGTCGTACAACGCGTACGCGGGCTCCCATTGCCTCAAAGGGTGCGAGGCGAACAAGGGCGCCCCCTACAGCGGGTACGCGGCGAAGCGACTCGCGCCATACACGCACAGGTAGGGGGGACCCATGTGTCCCCCCTGTGTGCGACTCGCGCGGCTACGCGTACAGGGGGGTCCGACACGGACCCTCGAAGTACGGCTCCGACTGCTCTTTTGAGCCGGGCGGCGCGTGTCGGTCGGACTGCTCGCGGCACGCATCGTACTTACCCGGCCGGGGAACGTCTCCATTGCGCGGTGCGAGTCGTGTCCGAGCGAGTCGGTCGGTGCGGTTAGACCCGGGAACGAGTCGGTCGGAGCGGTTGGGACGCCCGAACGAGTCTGTCGGCGATTTCGCATCGTACTCGCTCGTCTGGACGCGCGTACGAATCGGTTGGGAAATAGGGCTCCGAATCGGATCCGGTTATGCCGAATCCGATTCGGAGCCCTACCGGCCGAGGTCGGAATCGGCCCCTAAGTCAGAGCACAAGACAGCAGTGAAGGACCGCATGCCATTGCCAGAAGTTTAAAACCTTGAAAAAAGCAGGCCTGTATCATAGGCACCTGCAGCTAAGGGCATAACAAAAGTGGGAGAAAGTTTTTACTTGTCACATCAAATTCCTGGACATACTCAGAAAAGGGCATACTTGAGGGAATTCAAAGTATTGCTTTGAAAAACATCTTCTTAGAGCAACATTTATCCAACAGATCCCACCTGCCTCCACACCACCAAGGAGGGTGCGGATACCTATTGGCCTCGCCAATGTTTTTTTTAGCAATAGTATACATCATAGCCGATGCTGTTCAGCATGGCAAAAGGGGAAAAAATGCAGTGACAGTCATGTACATGCATCACCATGCTTGTGCGTGCGTACAAAATGATACAGGTGCCTTTTTTTATTTACCAATATGAGATGGATTGATGAAAAAATAACAGGAGCGTAACATCAAACCTTTTTTACTTCAAAATCTTTCAAAAGAGGAGCCGTCGGTTAGAGGATGGGGGATGCAACACAAGAGAACACAAGGCAAAGAGAGAAGCATATAGGTGAGAGATGCACACAGACAAGAAAGGAATACAGAGAGTGGGGCAGAAATGTACATGGGCAAGAAAGAGGAACAGGGAGAGCTGTGGCAGAGAATCCCGAGCGCAGGTGGTGTTTGAAAAGCACATGGTCAAGAGAAGCACACAGACAAGAGAGAGCAACACTAGCACAGGAGTGGGAAGAGAAACACACAGGCAAGAGAAAAAAAACACACAGAGCAGGTGGCAGAGAAGCATATGGGCGAGAGTAGAATACGGAGAGCTGGGTCCAAAAAGCACACAAGATCTGTGGGTGGTTGAGAAGCACACGGGTGAGAGAGCAACACAAGCACTGGTGAGGAAAAAGAGGAACACAGACGAGAGAGAGTAACACAGATAGCAGGGTTGGTAGAAATGCACATGGTCGAGAAGAACAGAGTTAGGGGGCAGAATATCGCAAGGGCGAGAGTGCACATCAAAGCAGAAGAGCACAGAGGCAAGTAAGAGTAACAAGTGCGCGTGGGGGGAAAAGCACACAGACGAGAGAGAAATGTGGAGCATGCAGGGTAGCACACGGGCGAGAGAGGATTACGGAACACAGAGGGGAGAGAAGCACGCTATCAAGACAACTGACACTACTGTAAGAAAACATTGTCACTGTTTGCATTAAATTGCTTTAAATCCACTGACCCTTCTTAATGTCCCATTCATAGACTCCATCACTTGTGTCCAAAATCACTTCTTCCTCCCCTTCCCAGTGCGTCAGGCTTGAACCCGCTGCAGTCTCACCCCAAAAAAACTTTCATCACTCCCTACACATTACGTTCCAATGACTCTAGATTAGTCGCGTCAAATTGCCAGAATATTGGGTCGGCACTGTTCTGGGCTTTAAATAATTCCCTGTCAGCACTGACTTATTAAATGTAATCACGTAAATGGAGACAAGGTAGCTAGCATTCTGCGACAACCCACTTAGTCTTTGTGAACCTATAAACACTTTACTCCCTTGACAGCTTCTGCCACAACCCCCTTTAGTTCGCAAGACAGTACTGCTCCCTCACTGTCACCGCTGCCAACTCCTGCTGATCCACCGCCTGAGCCCAGGAGTCCGACATTCTTAGTTTGCAAGCGGCAAAGAGCCGGCAATCTTACGCCGAGCCTGGTATCAGTGCAGTCACTCGGGCTAGGCTGGGTAAAAGAGCGACCGGCTCCGGAAGTACTTTGTGGTAGAAATTAGAACGTGGAGCTAACCGGAAGTTACTCTCAGAAAGAGAGGACTGGGAGGGAGCGCAACCAGAAGTAAAAGAGAGTGAGAAAACGTAGGGGAGAGCGGCGCCGTCATAGGCTCTTGCTAACCACTGTGGGTTGTAACCGAATCATGATGTGTGTTTACCGGAGACTGCGAGTTAGGCTTAGCGGTGCCTTCCATGAGGAGGCACAGTAGAAAGGGAACAGTGCTCAGGCTGAAAGCATTTATATTTTTTAATTAGTAAATTGTTAATATTAGGTACACATGACAAAACACAAGATTAAGGGAAAAGGAACGTTCTTTACGGAAACGCTTGAACATCATGTGACATCGTCAACATGCATTCTCTTCAGTTATTTGCAGTATTTCGATGTGCGTATACATTCTTGATAAGGGCGCAGCAAGACCCTAGCCTCGTAGCTAACAGGCCAAGCGATGGAGGCGGAGCTATGCTTAAAGTCATTACAAGACAAGCGCTCGCCATTCCCGCTGTTTATTTTTGCATCGCGCTTTCACTTTAAGTGAAAGCGCGATGCAAAAATAAACACGCGGCGCCCTGTCTCCTTTTAGGACGGCCCATCCGGACTGGATCGCACGGCTTGTTTATACAACACGCCTCCTTGCGATAAGAAACTGCTTCACGACAGCCGTGAAGCAGGCGATCCAGTCCGGATGGGCCGGACCAAAAGGCCAAAGGAAGGCAACGCTAACAGCTCATTTCCAATGGCAGGCCACCGTTTAGCATAAGCGGTGACGCCAGCCAATGGAAATGAGGGGCGGGGCTTAGAGCCCTATTCTATAACTCCTCAGTCACAATAAATCTCGCCGAGGCGAGCAGCGCTTTGCGCTGCAACGCCACGCGAGACCTAAAAAGGGACAGGAGGTGTATTGATGGATGAATGAGGTATGAAGTGGCATCACGATTAAGCACTCTTGATACATGGCCAATACAACACTGAGCCGCACCGGCCACAGACGTCTGAGAAAAACTTTGGGCACCAGTGCTTAATATTTTACAAATTGAGCACTGGAGGAAGGCATTACAATTTGGACCGAACTCCTGGGACCAAATAGTGCACGTGTGCAGTTGTACATCGAAATTGGAGACCGTGTTATTCCCCATTCAAAGTGTCCAACTTATAATCAGGGGCATATTATTCGCCTACTAATTTGTACATCCGTCATTTTTAGCAGGTGCGTGGTTTACAGACGATTTCTGTGAGCTTATCCTGATCGGTCCTCGAAATACACTGCTGAAAGAGGCAGGGAAATTGACAGCTTAAATCATTTTGGCGACCCTTACCGGTGAACCGTATCTTTGTGTGTTTACAAAACTATGCGGTGCCTATAAAGCAATCATTTAATGGAATTTCGAGCTTCAGCAGCCATCTGTATTTGCCTCACGTCAAATAAGATTTATTATTTATATTAACGCACTTCAAGTGAATTTCTGGAGATCCTGCAACCTAAATTTCGAAAATGATCTTTGTATTCATTAAGGGAAGAACATCTCGAACCCAGGCACTAAGCTATTTTATAGCCAAAGCTACACAGCTTCCTTCTTTTTATCAATTTGCTGCCCTTCTTATAAGAAAGAGCAGTATATAAACTGAGTCCATATACCCACTGTGTCCCTGTGATGATCAATCACCACAAACTACTTTACATTTCATGTTTTTTTTAAAATGTTACTTCCTGTTGAGGAAACGTTATTTGTTGCCCATTCTTAGGGAGGCAAACTGTAGAGCGGCTTTCACTTGTCTACAAACTTTGTCCACCATTAAGATCTGTATTCTTGCTGCCGTGTACATTGAACGCGCCATAAAGCAGAGGGCCATCGTTCTTATGTGATGTTTTATGGACTTTTTTATTTGTCTGCATGTTTTTTTAATGATTATTTATCATTGGATCACTGTATACTGATGTATTTCATATATGTCTTGTGATTACTTTTATACTTTTATTGTCTAACTAGACCGAATAAAGTTATTTGAACTGAGCTGAGTCCGTATAGCCAGTGATATGCCATGTTGTGTGTTTTCCGATGTCTCACCGCAAAAGCAGGTGCTTCTTGTTGCTTAAGCCAGCTGCTTATCTTTGAGTGCCAGGGGTAGGAATCCCGCAGCAACAGGCATAGCATCGCAGCAGCCCATAGGGACGTGTTGACATAGGGACCATCTCCTTACAAGCGTGGCTGTCGTTGTCCGGGCCTTGTTATTTATGGTGCAGTTACCAATCACAGCAGATGCACATGTTTAAGAAGAGATTCAAAAAGTAAGAGATGAAAATCAGCATTAATTACTCGCTAATAAGTTATCTGGCGCAAAAAGCCGAATCTTTACCTAACTGTGTTTTAAGTCAATTCTGCAATCCGAATTGTTTCACTGAATGTAAACAAAAGTTGTCCCAGACTTGGAAAGACCACTCACTAGAAAAATAGCTCACTTGGTTAACGCACTGACTGCAAAGGTCCTTGTGTATTTAGAAAGGCAGGTGGCTGGGTCAACGCAGCTTTTCATCCAGCGAGATAACACGTTCCATTGAGTTGGGTAATGAATCTGGCATGAACGTTCACTTATCTTTGTCTG
Organism: Calotriton arnoldi; assembly: GCA_963921515.1. NCBI lineage: Eukaryota > Metazoa > Chordata > Amphibia > Caudata > Salamandridae > Calotriton > Calotriton arnoldi. Next base: position 1,633,536 of record CAWUFW010001825.1, on the reverse strand, counting down.
TTCTCCTCTGTAATGTTACATGTTACTGTGCCTTTGAAACCACGTTTCAAGCAAGTTGCAGTGCTATTTAAATATGGTGCTGCTGAACTGGAGGGAATAAAAACCAGTAAGCGCCACATTTGATCAGTTTGTACTTTTGTAATGCTTTATCACAAAAATACAAAAACTATGAGCAATGTTGTGTTTTTGTTGCATTCTCGTCAACAACCGCAGTAACTGCTCTCCCCAAACCATCAAGCCTGAGGATTCTTCAAAGAAATCAGCAGAATTCGCTATATTCTTTGATGAAAAGGTCAAATCACTGGTGGATCAGGTCACCCACCCCCATTGAGGAGCGAAACTCCTTAGTCACTTGGCAGAACTTTGCCGTCATCTCGGAAGATGACCTCCTCAAATGCATCCTCGAAACCAAACCATCCAACCATTCTTCTGACCCCATCCCTAGTGTCATCGCCATTGATTTCTACACCCATGCTCTCTCTTACTGGACCAGGCTAGTTAATCTCTTCCTCAGTCAAGGCTCCCTCCCTGCTGCCCTCAAAACAGGACAGGTCACCCCTCTTCTAAAAAAAACCACCGCAGATGCGAACGACCTCAACAACTTCCGCCCCATCACCAACCTCCCTTTTCTTTTGAAAATCACAGAAAAATGTGTTGCGAAACAACTTTCCCTACATATTATGGACAATAATCTCCTTGACGTGTTCCAGTCTGGCTTCATTCAAAATTGCAGCACTGAAACAGCCCTGCTGCAAGTGATTGATGATGTGCTGCATATACTCGATTCTGGGGAATCGTGCCTTCTGATTCTTCTTGACCTCTCTGCAGCCTTTGACACTGTTAATCACAACACCCTCCTTAACACTCTTCAACAGAGAATGGGTTTGGAAGGCACAGTGCTTAAATGGTTTGCCTCATTCCTCTCGGACAGATCCCAAATGATCAAGATAGCGAACAGTCTTTCGTCTCCATAGTAGGTCAAGGCGTCCCTCAAGGTTCTATCCTTGCACCCACTTTGTTTAATCTCTATCTGGAACCATTAGGGAACCTCCTAAGTAAATCTGGGATTCACTACCATCTCTATGCGGATGACACTCAAATCTACCTCAAGGTGTCTTCCGCTTACGATCTCTCACTACTCAACTCTACTCTCAACTCTATTCACAACTGGATGTTAGTTCACCAACTCATTCTCAATCCCTCCAAAACTGAATTCCTCCTCCTATCTACCTCTCTCTCCCCTCCTCCTGTTCTATCCTGGATGGATCAGCTGAATTTACTCAACAATAAACCCATCATTGTCGACAGCGCTAAATCCCTAGGTGTCATACTTGACAAAAGACTCAACCTAATCTCCCACATCAACTCCATTGCTAAGAACGCACGTTACCAGCTGCGCCTTCTGTGGGGGATTCGTCAGTTCTTCCCGGAGAAAAACCTACAAACCTTGGTCCAATCGCTGGTTCTCTCTAGACTGGATTATTGCAATTCTCTTCTGACTGGCCTACCCAAATCCCACCTCTCCCCTCTCAAATCCGTCCTCCACTCAGCAGCTCGCTTTATTTCAGGGTCCAAACGAAGTGACCACATCACTCCTATCCTGTCTTCTCTTCGATGGCTTCCCATCGAGGCAAGAGCTATTTACAAAACTGCCTGCATCACCCACAAAGCCTTGCACACTTCCTCCCCTCGTTACTTGGCGAATAAACTGAAAATGTCTGGAGGCTCGAGACCTTCCGGAATGCAGAAAATTTTCTGCTTGAGCCCCCCTCCTTCAAAAGGGAAAGTTTGATGGCTCAATCGTTCTCAGGTAATGCGGTGAGATTCTTGAACTCGCTTCCTCCATTGCTCCGTGCCACCACCTCTACCCGGATCTTCAAAGCTGACCTCAAATCTCTTCTCTTCCAAAGACACTTTCAGAACTAATACCTTCATTCTCAGACCCCTCTAGGAAGTTCGTAAATTCGTAAATTTGTAATATTTTTTCTTGTACATTCCTCACCCTTGCTTGCTGTGTTTGACATTGTGTTCTTGCCTTCTATGGTTTTACCCTACCTCTTCTAGTCTCCTGTTTATTTTTGTAACGCTCTATTTTGTATCATTTCTCTCATGTAACGTAACTGGTTCTATTGTACAGTGCTCTGGCACCTTCGGGTACAGTCTGCGCTATATAAAAATGCATTAAATAAATAAATAAAAATAATTTGACTCGAAGGATGCTCAGCTCTCTTCTCAAAGGTGGGCCTGTTTCCCTGCAAGCCTGCACTTCTCCTCGACGCCCTGTCATTAGAGGGGTGGCGCTGTTCTGTCGTCCGGCCTCTGTGGGGAGCAGCCATGACGCGCAGAGAATGTTTCTACCACTCTGCAGATCCCATAGGGCACAGTGTGAAGCTGCATTAATGGAGCCTCGCGTCGGAGTCTGATGCTCGAAAATGACGCTGCTGTTAAGGCCAGGACGGAAAAGTGGCAGAAATCTCAGCCCTGTCCAAGGTCAAGCTTTTCTCTCTTGTAATCTCGGCCCTGTATAAGTGCAGTCATTACACAAGAGAATGTGTGTGAGCTTGGACCTATATTAGAGCAACCATTCACAGTGTATTGCCCTGGCTGTGCATAAGAGGAGGTGTTTGATTCTCGTGGTTTTGACAAGGACCTTTACTAGGGGGAAAGTTCAGAGGGGTCGTTATGCCCCAGGCCCATGGGCGTCTGCAGAAATTTTTCCAGGGGGGGGCAAAATGTTAACGCCATCACCATCCTCCGACATGGTGTGTGCCATATCATCCTCAAAAGGATGAATGCAAGTGGTGACCCACTGGAGTTTGAATGCTATGTGTAACTGACACTAAGGTCTTTGTGGTATGACCATTAACACACTTCGTTCTATATATTAGAGACAGAAACTGCTAGACTGCATAGCGCACACACAAAATGTGGTTGCACGAACCTAAATCACAGCCAAAGCTCAACGCTTACCCCAAAAAATCCCATAGAAGGTTCCATTTGAACCACAGCTTCACTTAGTTTCACAAAGCACAGAAAGCAGCCTGCAGGATTCTGTACCCCAGTTCCAAATTCGGCAGCTCTGGCCATAGTGCCACATCTTCTCCCCCACTGAACACCATACTCTACCACTAAAAGAAACTCGCACTGCCTTTAGATGCAATCCAATTGTGTCCCGCTATAAACGCCCGGAAGCAACTCAATTCAAATTATGCACTAGACAAGAGTAATCTTCTGTCTGAAAAAACAGTAACAACCTCCTGGAAAAAGCAAACACTCACAGGGAATGCAAGACTAAGTAAGGTATGTGAAATGTAAGCATGGAACAACATGCTTACCTTAATGCTTGTGCACTTGTTATTCAGAAATCAATGTGTGTTTTTGCCTGAAAAGCTAAGGACATGACTACAGGGCCCGGAAGGGACCCGTTTCAATGTCCATTGCTTAGATCCTTACAAAACATAAGGAGTATGGTTTTAAAAGACCACATTCATGAACATAAAGCTGCAGTACACTACACATTTCATAAACTACTAAAAGGAAAACAGCTGATAAGGATCACATGAAACATTTTCTACACCACGCATTAACCAGATATCGCAGTACCTCCAGGAATGGTGAACTTCCTCACCTGAGGAAAAAAATGCCATTCAAAGACGAGAAAAATGAAAGTAATGCTGCCTTCACTGGGAAAGTCTGTTGGCGCTAAGGTGTTTGGGTGTGAATAAAACCAATCTGGCAACTTTTTGACCACTCTGTCTTGCTCATCCATCCAGCCATTTACCCTTTCACTCATCCAGCCACCCTTTCACGTACTCATCCATCCACCTAGTCACTCATCCTTCCACTCATTCACCCTTTCAGGCATCCACACATCCATCCTCCCTTTCTCTCTCAATCGACCCTTTCACTTAGCCATCCACCCAACCATCCATCTACTCATCCACTCATGAATCCATCCATTGACCCTATCACTCATCCATCCTTTCAATCATCCATCCATCTTTTCTCTCATCCATCCACCCATTCACTCCTTCACTCATCTATCCAACCTTTTTCCCATGTACCCTCCCTTTCACTCACTCATCCATCCTTACATCCTCCCTTTCATTCATCTGTCCATCCATTCACCCTTTCACTTATCGATTCATCAATCCATCCATCATTTCACTCATCCATTCACCCATCCTTCCTCTCATTATCCATCCATTCACCCTTTCATTCATCCATTCACCCTTTCACTAATCCATCCAGCCATCCACCCATCCCTTCACTTACTCTCTCACCCACCTTTTCACATTAAGTATGAGCTGAGCCTTCGTCTGCAGAGTTGCAGACAGAAGAGACCCATCAGGAACTCACCCCTCGTTGTAGTTCCTAAAGCAAAGGGAGGTGTTCAAGAAGCCCCTGCACACAGTCAATCTGAAACTTTGGAAGTCATGAGTCATGCATGATGCACAGTGCCAGGACGTGAGGTAGCTGTGGCATAGTGTTGTTTCCAGGGCTTTAAGTTGGGGGGGGGGTCTCTCTCCAAAGGGGTTGTTCGATTTAATTAAGGGCGTAGCTTGAAACACCTAAGCTAAAATTCTGTGCTTAGCATAGTGTGCCGCCCGACTGGTATTTTGCTGCTTCTGTCATTGCATTCAGATATATAATACAGCAGGTAATGTTACACCTACAACAAGCCAGAACTATAGGCTTTGTCAATGGTTGTTAGTTGCATACAATAAAAAAGCAGCAACCATGGATTCGTTGAATATAATATTGAAAATGGTTCAGTTCTAAAATGATGAGACTGTGAAAGACCTATAACCCTTTTAACTTCTTTTACCGCCTTATTTTGATTAACTGGATTCTCTCGTAACAGCATGGGCGTTTTCGTACATTTCTTCCTTCTGACAGGATGCCCGAGGCTGGAGGAGGCCCACCACACGCTTTACCAGCCAGACTGGCCCATTGTCATTCTGTATGTGGCAATCAGCTGCATACAGAATTACAATGGGCGGGGTGGAGCTGCTCTTGCGCTCAGAGGAGTGCAAGGCGGCCCCGTCAAGGCATTGAGGATTCTCACAGGGGAACAGTGATGTTCCCCAAAGGCCAAAATTACGGACAAAAGGCGGCCGGCTGGGTGATCCAAGGGGGGGCAAGCGCCCCTCCTTGCCCCCTCCCCCTGCGGACGCCCATGCCCAGGCCCCCCGCTTTTTTTCCAGTGCTCCTGGTTCAAAATGTATTTACAGATTTACAAAGCCAGCCTGTCTTGTGTTGTATTATTCATAGCAGGGTAGATAAAGAGGACATGCCAGTATAAAGCACATGAAGATGTATTCAAACTCAAAACACCTGTTCTCTTTCACTGAGGGAAAGTTCTGTCAAGCTTGGTCTTGACTTGACAGAAAGATTCCCAGGCATCGCAGCCAATGCAGAAGATGAATTGTGTACCCAAAATGTTTTGCATTATGCTCAGACCAGCAACAGTCACACCAGTTTATTATATTTTTCCACGTTGTATTTTATAGTGTGAGCCAATGGCTCAGCAGTGTCTGTTAGTGTGTCTGTTGATGTGCTGTAGACAGTAGACAAACACATATATGCATGAGGGTAGTAAAGTAGAGCCCCCAGCCCCGTCTAACCCACCTACTTCTCTCTGTACGCCAACACTACAGACTCGCCTTTGTCTCAGGCACTGGAATCCAAGTCTTTAGCTCCATCCTTTCTCCTCAAAAAATACATATACATTCAGACCAGTCTGATAAGTATTCATTGAACAGTCCCTAGGTGAAAGTGGTCTGAGGTGAATGTAAACTAGCCCATGATGTCACATGAGGTCATATTGGAGATGGCCCGAGGTTTCCAATTGGCCAGTGCACCCGAACGGCCGGTAGAACTAGGAAGAAGCAAGCAACAATAAAAATAAAATAAATAATATTTTCAGAATGAAAGCAAAGCGCTTCTGAACGGCTAGTAAGGGTTAGGCAGATTCATTCATATGTCATATCGTCATATCTAAAAACATATACTGTACCTTTGGTGTGTGTGTGTATGTGTGTCACAAGTGTGCAGGAGTGCGTGTGTATTCAGAGTTGGTCTGTAATGCTGTTGCCCAGATGATATTTTTTCTTTGTCCAAAACTAAACAATTGGATTCATCCATGATGGTAAATTTGTATTATCTTGTCTTTTCCATATCTCAAATAAACACCGGGGATTTGAAAGGAGTGGTTGAAAAAAATTGTTGTTAGCACTGTTTCCTTAACACTTGGTGGTCCCTTTTTCCAAAAACGGACCAAGACCCCCTGTTGTACTGTGCTAAAATCTGTACTGTACAGGTTTTCTGATCTGGACAGCCTCAGCTGAAGCCTATGCAGTCTGTACGGTAAGAGTAGCAACCTTTGTACATCGGGGCAGAAATCAAAGACAAGCTTCAGGTAGACATTCTTGCCAAAGCAATCTCAAGTGGCGCCTCTATGATGCCTATCCTGTGGTACTGAGTGAAGGACCAGCGTCTGATGCGTCTGAACTGATTCTGTGGCACGTGTATCCTGCCTTCTTTTTAGAGAAGATATGTCCGTGGTTTGATAGGTAAAAAAGCTCAATTCTCTGCACAAGTAAGAAACCATATTAACTTCTGCACAGTTGTGCATGGAACCTGGCGGTCAGTGCTGATTTTCAGGGCAGACGGTTTAACTGCCTGTATTTTGTAGGTCGGTACAATGACTACCATTAAGATGTGTCACCATAACGCTAAATATTAAATTATCAGAACCAATGTAGTTTGCAGAGTGAATGTATGACATTGCAATACGTACTAACACCACGTGTGTCATTACAACGTGCGTATTACTACGCAAATGCCATTACATCAAACTACCATTACAACCAGGGCCGGACTGGCCGTTGCGGGCACCGGGCGTTTCCCCGGTGGGCCGCTAGGTTGAGGGCCGATTCTGGGCCCCAGGGGGCCGTTTTTGTAACCGGGGCCCGCAATATCGGCCCCCGGTAACCAAATCAACCGAAACCGGGCCTAGGAACAAGCTCGGCCCTCCCCCCCAGGGGGGCCGGCCTAGCTGTTTGCCAGGGCCGGTTTCAATTCCCAGTCCGGCCCTGATTACAACGCAAACTTTTACCAAGTATATGCCTTTACCACGCATGCCTTTACAATCCCTTGCTCACTGTGCCACTGGATTCAAGCTACCCTGGCTGAAGAAGGGTGACATACCCTGAAACCGGTCCCAGGATGCTTGTTTCCGGTCCAGGGAGGACCTGGCCTGGCAGTTCGGTCTGGACTGTTCCCATGGGGCACAGGGTCAAGACTGATTTGCATATGGCTGGGTCCAAACTGGGGTGGCGTAGTGGGCAAAAGAACGATGGATTTAACCCAGATCTTTTGACTGGGGGAGAATGTTTGCATTGTCAGCATTCCGTCCATCATTTGTTTGCTGTAACACTTTTCGCCCTAAGTGGGATGGGTATGCCCAGAAGTGGGTCCCTTGCTCACTGTGCCACTGGATTCAAGCTAGCCTGGCTGTAGAAGGGTGACATACCCTGAAACCGGTCCCAGGATGCTTGTTTCCGGTCCAGGGAGGACCTTGCCTGTCAGTTCGGTCTGGACTGTTCCCATGGGGCACAGGGTCAAGACTGATTTGCACATGGCTGGGTCCAAACTGGGATGGCGTAGTGGGCAAAAGAACAATGGATTTAACCTAGATCTTTTGACTGGGGGAGAATGTTTGCATTGTCAGCATTCCGTCCATCATTTGTTTGCTGTAACACTTTTCGCCCTAAGTGGGATGGGTATGCCCAGACGTGGGTCCCTTGCTCACTGTGCCACTAGATTCAAGCTAGCCTGGCTGAAGAAGGGTGACATACCCTGAAACCAGTCCCAGGATGCTTGTTTCCGGTCCAGGGAGGACCTGGCCTGGCAGTTCGGTCTGGACTGTTCCCATGGGGCACAGGGTCAAGACTGATTTGCATATGGCTGGGTCCAAACTGGGGTGGCGTAGTGGGCAAAAGAACGATGGATTTAACCCAGATCTTTTGACTGGGGGAGAATGTTTGCATTGTCAGCATTCCGTCCATCATTTGTTTGCTGTAACACTTTACAATGAAAAGGCATGCGTGGTAAAGGCATACAGTTTGTAAAAATGTTTATGGCCGATTAAAATATATATATATATTATATAAATAAATATATATATATTTGTGTACATATATACATGAGTGTCTCTATATATATGTTTATACACACATTTGTATATGTATATATATATTTTCAAAAAAAAGCAAATGTATTCATTTTTTACCCACCATTCCCCCTTAAACCCTAAAATAACCCTTCCTACCCAAAACCCCAAACCCACCCTGAACCCTAAAATTTCATTTCCCACCCAACAACTCAAACCCACCCTAAACCCTAAAATAACCCTTCCCACCCAAAAACCCAAACCCACCCTGAACCCTAAAATACCCTTCCCACCCAAAAACCCAAACCCACCTTGAACCCTAAAATAACCCTTCCCACCCAAAAACCCAAACCCACCCTAAACCCTGAAATCACCTATCCTACACAAAAACCCAAACCCACCCTAAACCCTAAAATCACCCTTCCCACCCAAAATCCCAAACTCAACCCTATATATATAAGATAATTTTATACTTACCTTATACTTACATGTAAATCACATATGCCTTTACCATTCCACAAATTTGTTGTAAAGGCATGCGTGGTAAAGGCATATGCATTGTAAGGGCATGCGTTGTAATGGCAGTGCGTTGTCATAGCACTTGTGTTGTAATGGCATGCATTGGATTGTATGAAAGAACCACGAGTGGATAAACTGCACGTGCCTCTACCATGCAACTTAAACAACGAATGCATCTTAACCACGCATTCCTTTACCGCGCATGCCTTTACCACATAATTTTGTGGTAAAGGCATGAATGGTAAAGGGGAATGCATGGCTAAGGTCGCGACCACTCCTCCCCCTGCCCTAAGCTACAAACTCCCCCCTACCCCCCTCCCCGCCCTGAGGTCCAAATACCCCTACCCCCTCCCAACCCCCACGCTGCCCCTAACCCTTAAACACTACCTCGACCCCCTCCCACTCCCTTGGGCTGTCCCTACAACTACCCCAACCCCTTCCACTGCCCTTAGGCAAACCTCTAATCTAAAAAAACTACCCGACCTCCGACCAGCCCTAAAAACTACCCCGCTCTCCCCTAAACCCTAAAAACTGCCCGACTACCCATTCCCCTCCCCCTGCCCTGAGGCCTAATACCCTAACCCCTACTAAAAAATAACTACCCTGATTCCCCAGCCCTAAAAACTACCCCGACCCCAGCCCTGAAAACTACCCCTGAACCCCCCACCCCTGAAAACTATCCCCCAGCCCTAAAAGCTATCCCCAGCCCTGAAAACTAGATCCGAACCCCCCCAGCCCTGAAAACTAGCTCAGAACCCCCCAGCCCTGAAAACTACCTCCAACCCTCCAGCCCTGAAAACTACCCTGACCCACCCCTAAACCCACAAAACTACCCCAGACCCACCTCAGCCTACAAACCTACCCTCACCCACCCCCAGCCCACAAAACTACCCAGACTCACCCCCAGCCCACAAAACAACCGCCGACCAACCCCCCAGCCCACAAAACAACCCTGACCCACCCCCAACCCACAAAACTACCCCAACCCACCCCCAGCCTACAAAACTACCCGACTCCCAGCCCAGAAAACAACCCTGACCCACCCCCAGCCGACAAAACTACCTGACCCACCCCAGCCAACAAAACAACCCCAAACCAACCCCAGCCCATAAAACTACCCAGACCCCCCAGCCTACTTGACTACAACAAAACAACCCCCAGCCCAGAGCTACACCCAGCCCCACTTACCTCCCCACTTCCTGCGAGGTCTTCCTGCTTCCGTCCGCAGCAGGCAGCAGCTAGACAGCGCATTGCCTTAACCACCCATATACGTGGTTAGGGCATATGCATGGTTAAGGCATGCGTTGTAGAGCTTGCGGAGTCGGAACACTCGTGGTTTAGACCGCGGTGTCAACTGTTTCCCCATGCATTGTAAAGGAATGCGTTGTGACAGTTGCGACGTAATGGCTGTTTCTCTTGCAGAGTTCATTATATAATTGTTCGATATGAATTTCCTGGAAATTCACCCAATAGGATCAAAGAGGCGTTCACTTGTTGCTCTCTCCTGTAAACATTGCTCTTTCCCTTGTTCATTATGTCCAGAGCAGGTCACTGTATTTTTAATATTCACAGCAAATCTGCAGGTGATAACGGCCAGTGCTCTGCGCCTCATGCAATATCGCAAGAAGTGAGGGCAACTTCTCAGACTGCTGCCAACATTTGGCCTAACTTCACTGAACTCCATCTTTAATGCTCACATGGCTTCTACCAGCCAGGTAAGAGAGATGATGTGGGCATAGTCACTGGACAAATATAGGGTCTGATTCACAAAGGCATTTGTGGACATAAACATATGTTTAAGGCCACAGATTTTTTTCACACAGGATACCTTGCAGTCATTAACAGATCACCCCCCAGTTTGGAGCGGTATAGGAAAAGGACTTTCTCCACAGATATATATTTCCTCATGGAGAAACAAGCATTGGCAATGCCAGTAGGTCTGGCTTTAAAGGAATGTTATATGGTAATTTGAAGCATTACTAGCAAATAGTATTTGTGTGGAAGTAAAGAACTTTGAAATAATATTGGTGTAGATTAAGAGATCAGGTGACAGTTGCACTGTCAAGCCAGACATAAAAATCCATTTAGGTGAATGACTGCCCTCCTCCCATCTGTGCTGCTTCCAGAGAAAGTCAAACACTGTTAGACCTTTCAGCCCTAGGGTGGTCTTACCCCGTTTTTTTTCTCTTTGCGCCTTATTTTTGCCACTACCTTTTTGTTGGACCTAGGTCTCTGGGCGCCTTACCACTGCCAAACAGTGCTGAGGTGCAGGTGCTCTCTCCTAATAAGATGGCTGCCACAGGCCCCTGCTACTGCGGAGTGGCCATAGCACATACACGCACCAGTAGTCAGGATCAGGCTGGGACATAATGTTACAGTATCCATGCCGTCCCGCCTCTGGGCCTCATAGACAGACATGAGGAAGCTTCTAGAACCTTCCAGCTCAGGGAGGAGTTATGTTTTGCCGCCTTTCAGGAGGGTCACCTGACCTAGGGGTATAAGAGGTTTGGAGGGAAACCTAGTTAGTCAGTTGGGGCACCACTGGACCTGGGGGAACCTCTGCCAGAGTACAGGCTGTTGGGCCTAGGGGGGAGACCTACACTATTGGTACTGACTGGGCTTAGGCACTGCTGTGCTAAGATAGATGAGGAACACCTTCCACCTACTGACCTTGCCCAGCATGAGGGGACCCAGGGAACCACCTCCAGTGTGCCTGCAGGGCACCTACCTGCCTCTTGCGCCCACCAACTCAACCCCTCTTTCCCCCAAGTTACTGCACCCAAGCAACTCCAAGCAAACTGCTGCATCGACCAAGTACCTGCAACCAAGCCAGACAACTGAAATACGCTACTGCTGGGGATCACCAGGTAAAGCGCTGTATGCTGTGCCCTGAAGAAGCGCTGTGACCGTGGGGCGCTGTGGCTGTAAAGCGCTGTTCAGCCCCAGTGCTGTGCCCTATAGGAGTGCTGGCCGTCGAATCTCTGTCAGCCCCTGCTGACGCCGATCCCCCAAGTACTGTGTTGCCTGCTGGGGCGCTGTGCCAGAAAAGCGCTCCAGCGCTGAATTACCCCCCCCTTGCCCCCAAGCGCCGCGTGCTCCCTGGCGCTGCCTTGCCTGCAACTGTGGTATCCGAACTCACCGCCGCGGCCCCCGCGCTGTCCGGAGAAGCAGCGCTGAGCCCAGGATCCCCGCCGCGCTGTCCAGAAGAGGCGTTGCGCCCAGGATCACCCCCGCCGCCCGGGCGCCGCGTGAAATCAAAGCCGCGGCTGGATCCAGGCCGCGCTAGGCCTGCCGCGTGAAGAAGGCGTCCCCCTGGCAACGAGGGCGCCGGCCGCGTCATCAGCCGTGCCCCGCCCCCCGCGAGCCGAGCTGTGATTGGCTCTCGGCACGCAAGGCCTACGGAGGCCCGGGGCCGACTCCGGCTGCCTCGGCGGGGCTCCGAGTGGAACCGGGAGCGCCTTGCCACCCTTCCCCCTCGGGGAGGGAACCTCTCCACGACGTCGCCGCCTCCTGCGAGCCGATCCGCCTCCCCCGGTCGAAGCCCCACATGAGAGGAGGAGCGGGCTGACCGGGGAGGAGGTGTCCGGCGCTACGGGTGCCTGCCAGAGGGTACCGAGACCATGCAGTGAGTCTGGGAGGACTGGGGGAATTTCCTGACACCGCGGAGACCAGCTCCCGCGACGACTCCCCGCCTGGAACTCTCTGCCATAAGACATAAGGGGGGTGGCTGAGGCCCCATCGTACGGCCCTCGAGGATTGCTCCCTCTATGTTTTGGTGCAGGAGGCCGGGCCGTGAAGTAAAGTTGAACGTGGCCTGATTGCCGCCTGCCATTACCTGCCCCCATGGAGCCTAGTTACACGGGTGGGTTCCAGATGCACTGTGGGAGTGTCTAGTAATGTATTTCGACACCTGCCTAGGCTAATGCTCCTGCTATGTGTCTAAGGGAGTGGAAGTATTTGCATTAAGTCTCCTAATGAGGGAAATGTTTCCAATATTGTGTGATTTACCTGCATTATGGCTTTCAATGAATTGAATGTACCTGCATGTATTGAGCCTCTGTGTTCACCTGCCAAGAGTTGAAATGTTCCTATGTTGTAGGCCTACCTGCTTTGCGACACCCACTGTACTGAATGTGGTTGCGCCTAGGTTGATACAGGTTCCTCCTCATCTACAGTGTTATGTGCATCTAATTTCGTGCTAATTGAATGTCGCTAAATGCATTGAAATCTATGTTTTGACCTGCAATCTATGACCTACAGTGTTACCTGTTTTTCTAGGAGGTTATTGCTACGGCCTTTTTAATGGCGTAAAGTTTCACTGTTATGCTGTATTTAAATGAATTACGCACTGGTTTTAGAAAGCCAAATGAATTGAAATGTTGCCCTGAGATTATCTGCCTCATCTACTGCTGATTTAAATTAGATAAAGAATCTTGTTTTTACCTAACAGCCTGGTGTGGTGTCTCCTTATTGTGTGCGCATTACTGAATCAGTGTGAGTGTGTGCTGCACAAGTGCTTAACACATTGCCTTCGGGTGCCTTCCTGCCTCGCGCCAAGCTACCGTGTCGGAATCGGCGACCCCGGTTCTAACGTTGGTGTTCAGCGGTGGGATAAGGACTTGTGCTTGTGCAGCACCCTACAGGGATTCATTGTGCGCCACAATTGGACACCTATTTATATGCAAGCCTAACAATTCGCCCTTCACTGCCTGACTGTATAGGCTCCTGTGTTAACCTGTTGCCTACGTCCTAGTAGCTTCCCTTAAGTTGTCTGGGGCCCCACCTGTCAGGATGGAGTTCGAGCTGGCCAACCTTGAAATGTATACAGTGGCGCAGCTGAGGGAGTTCTGTCGGGGGATGGGGGTGCCCGTCAAGCGAGGCGCCAAGAGAGAGGAGCTTCAGAAAGTCTTGAGGGCATGGGTATTGGCCCACCTGGGAGGGAGAGTGGTCGAGGAACAGGGGGAGCTGGATGCTCCAGGAGAGCTAGACCTACTGCACATAGACATCAGTGAGAATGTGTTGCCAGGGAGACGTTCCAGGGCAGGCAGTAGTGTGTCAGCGAGCAGTGTGTCTGTGGAGGAGTACGAGGACAGGAGGGAGGAGAGGCAATTGAGGCTAGAACTTGCTAAAATGGACAAGGAGCGAGAAGAGTCAAGGCTAGCCATGGAAGAGAGGAAGCTTTTGCATGAGCTTAGCCTGAAAGAATTAGAGCTCCGTGCATTGCAGATGGGGGCGCAGGGCAACTTGAATGGTGGCAGCGTACCCGCTGAGGCTCCACGAGAGCCTAAGTTTTACCTACCTAAGGAGGTGATGGCCAGTTTCAGTGTAGGGGATGACATTGATAAGTGGTTGGCGGCGTATGAGGTGTCTTTGGTAGCCCATAGGGTGCCTGAGAAGTACTGGGGGGGAGGCCTGTATAGGTACATACCTCCGTTGGCAAGGGACACACTCTTGACTTTAGACAAAGGTGATCAGACAAATTACCCTGTCATGAAAGAGGCACTGCTTAAAAAGTTTGGCCTCACCCCAGAAAAGTATCGCCAGAAATTCCGCAACAGCCACAAGCTTCCCACACAGAACTGGGTGGATTTTTTTGATTATGCCCGTAAGGCATTGGAGGGTTGGTTGCGTGGCAGCGAAGTGAGTGACTATGAAGGGCTGTACCATCTGTTTTTAAGGGAGCACCTTCTTGATAAAAGTTTTCCAGAGCTGCGCCAACACCTGGTGGACCGCAAGCTGACCGATCCTCGGGAACTTGCGGAGGAGGCGGATACCTGGGTTAGCACTCGGGTGTCCCACAAGGGATCCGGGGAGACCCCCGAAGGGTGTACAGGGTTTTCCCCAGAAGAGAGAGGGGGAGATAAAAGAAGGAGTTCTTTAAAGGCCCCCAAAATAGACCGCATGGGAGAGGGGTAGGTTCCCCACCCCAATCTGGATTCCAGAAACCCACTTACTCTGACAAAAGTCAGCAGCCCAGAACTGTCCGGTGCTACGAGTGCGGGGAGGTTGGACACTACAAGGGGGATCCCCAGTGTCGCAAGAGGACCCCAGCCCCCACAGGAGGTAAGAGCCCCGGGGTGGCCAGTGTAGCGCTTGGGGAGGAGTTGTCCCTAGGTAGGGGAGGTGAGTGGACGGGCTTGACCTTAGTTTCCCTGGGGGATAGAGAGATGATCCCACGGGTTCAGGTACCCTCGAACACTGCCAAGAACCGGCAGAGGGTCCTGGTGAACGGGGAGGAGGTGGAGGCTCTGAGGGACACGGGTGCCAGCATGACGATGGTAAGACGTCAGCTGGTGTCCCCAGAGCAGGTGATTCCTGAAGTATTCCACCCGGTTGTCATGGCTGATAATAGCCTGGGTCATTACCCCGTGGCCCAAGTTCCCTTTGAGTGGGGAGGAGTCTCAGGCCTGTTGAGAGTTGCGGTGAGCCCTGCCATGCCAGTTGACTGTCTGCTCGGGAACGACTTGGAACATACCGCCTGGAAGGAGGTGGAGTTCAACGCCCACGCTGAGATGCTGGGATTCCCAGGGTGGACTTGCGTGGTCACGCGGTCCATGGCTGCCCGGCAAGGAACTCAACCCGGGTTGGAGCCTGAAACAATGGCCCAGCCCACTGCTGGACAAGAGGACATCTCTGAGGATGCACCCGGCGAGATGGATGGGGAGCCCGCGGAGGTGACCCCGGAGTCCGCTGAGGTGGATGTTGTTCCCGTGGGGGACTTGCCGACCCCTGCAGAGTGGCAGGTGGAAGGAGGGCCTACCCGGGAGGAATTCTGTCGGGCGCAGAGAGAGTGCCCAACGCTTGAAGGCATGCGGCAGCAGGCTGAAGCCCAAGCAACTGGTAAAGAGACCGGTAATTACCATGTCTACTGGGAGGATGGTTTCCTCTACAGTGAGCCTAAGGCTCCGGTGCATGGGTCATCAAGGGCCTTAGTGGTCCCCCAATGCTACCGAGCCTTCCTGCTGGAATTGGCACACGAGATACCACTGGCAGGACACCTGGGCCAGGACAAGACATTTGCTCGATTGGTCCCACATTTTTATTGTCCCAGGATGAGAGTTACCTCTGACACCTTTTGTAAGACCTGTGTGACTTGTCAGGTGAGTGGCAAGACTGGGACTAAGTTGAAGGTCCCTCTGGAACCGCTCCCGGTTGTTGGTACCCCATTTGAGCGGGTAGGAATTGACATTGTCGGGCCAATGGACCCGCCAACTTCTTCGGGACATAGGTTCATCTTGGTGTTGGTGGACCACGCCACCCGGTACCCGGAGGCAATCCCTCTGAGGACCATCACTGCACCTGCGGTGGCACGGGCCTTGATGGGGATTTTTACCCGTGTGGGATTCCCCAAGGTCGTGGTGTCAGATAGGGGCACGAATTTCATGTCGGCCTACATGCAGGCCATGTGGAAGGAGTGCGGAGTGACCTACAGGTTCTCCACTCCTTACCACCCCCAGACTAAGAGCGCTTCAATAAGACCCTGAAGGGGATGATCCGGAGCCTACCCGAGGACTTGAGAAGGAAGTGGGACGTCCTCTTACCATGTCTGCTCTTCTCCTACCGAGATGTGCCGCAGAAGGGGGTCGGGTTCAGCCCCTTTGAGCTGCTCTATGGACACCCCGTTAGAGGGCCCCTCAGTCTTGTGAAGGAGGGGTGGGAGAAGTCTTCCCAGAAGCTTCCCCGTGATGTGGTCAGCTACATGCTGGCATTCCGCAGCCAGATAGCCAAGCTGTGGAAGGAAGCCTCAGACAATCTGGAGGCTAGTCAAGCCGTCATGAAGGAGTGGTACGACCGGAATGCTCGGACGGTGGAGTTGGACGCTGGACAGAAGGTGTGGGTCATGGAGCCCGGAGAGCTTAGCGCCCTCCAGGACCGGTGGACTGGACCGTATGAAATTTTGGAGAGAAGAGGCCAGACCACTTATGTAATAGACCTCAAGACCCCCCGTCAACCCCACAGGGTGCTACACGTCAACCGCCTTAAGCCACACCAGGAGCGGTCAGAACTTACCCTCCTGATGGTGACGGATGGGAGTGAAGAGGAGGAGAGCGAGCCTCTTCCGGACCTTCTGGCGGCCCACGAGAAGGATGGATCGGTGGAGGGAGTGGTCCTCTCCCCATCCTTGACCCTTGAGCAACAGGGGGACTGCCGCCAGGTATTGGAGCGGTACTCCTCGTTGTTTTCCCTCACTCCTGGGATTACGCACCTGTGTACCCATGATGTGGGCACAGGGGACAGCCCGCCTGTGAAAACCAAGTCTTACCGGCTGTCCGACAAAGTCAGAACCAGCATCCAGAGTGAGGTGGCCAAAATGTTGGAGCTGGGGGTGATTGAGCCTTCCAGCAGCCCTTGGGCTAGTCCGGTGGTGTTGGTGCCGAAAGCGGCCCCACCGGGCACCACACCAGAACTTCGGTTCTGTGTGGATTACCGTGGTCTGAATTCCGTGACCAAGACCGATGCTCACCCGATCCCTCGGGCGGATGAGCTCATTGACCGACTGGGAGCAGCTCGGTACTTAAGCACAATCGACCTGACGTCAGGATATTGGCAGATTGCCATGGTGGACGGAGCAAAGGAGAAGACTGCGTTCTCCACCCCCGAGGGCCACTTTCAATTTCGGGTGATGCCCTTCGGGCTGAAAAATGCTCCGGCCACTTTCCAGCGGTTGGTTAACCAGGTACTGTCTGGCCTAGAGGCCTTCTCTGCTGCCTACCTGGATGACATAGCTGTCTTCAGCAGCAGCTGGGAGGACCATCTGGAGCATCTCCAGGAGGTGCTACTGGCTCTACAGCGGGCTGGCCTAACCATCAAGGCTAGCAAGTGCCAGATTGGACAGGGATCTGTCGTCTACCTGGGGCACCTGGTGGGCGGGGGTAAGGTGCAACCCCTCCAGGCCAAAATCGAGACCATCTTGGCCTGGGAGCCCCCCAAAACCCAAACGGAGGTCCGGGCTTTCCTTGACCTCACGGGTTACTACCGCCGGTTTGTCAAGGGCTATGGGACTATCGTAGCCCCCCTGACTGAATTGACATCCAAGAAGCAGCCACGCAAAGTCATCTGGACGGCTGCCTGTCAAGAAGCGTTTGACACTCTGAAGCACGCGATGTGCACCGCTCCGGTGCTCAGGACTCCGGACTTTGGAAAAGAATTCATTGTGCAGACAGATGCCTCTGAGCATGGCATTGGAACTGTGCTCTCTCAACTGAATGATGACGGCCAAGATCAGCCAGTGGCCTTAATTTCTCGAAGGCTACTCCCCCGGGAACAGCGGTGGAGTACTATAGAACGTGAAGCCTTCGCCGTGGTTTGGGCTTTGAAGAAGCTGAGGCCATACCTCTTTGGCTCTCACTTCCTTATTCAAACCGACCACCGACCCCTTCGCTGGCTCATGCAGATGAGAGGCGAAAACCCCAAATTGTTGAGGTGGTCCATTTCCCTCCAGGGGATGGACTTTCGGGTGGAACATCGACCCGGAGTAGACCACGCCAACGCTGACGGTCTCTCCCGGTTTTTCCGCCTTAGCGATGAGAGCTCCCTAGAGGTTGGGCAGCTCTCCCCACTTTCGGCTGGGGGGGACGCGTGTTAGACCTGTCAGCCCTAGGGTGGTCTTACCCCGTTTTTCTTCTCTTTGCGCCTTATTTTTGCCACTACCTTTTTGTTGGACCTAGGTCTCTGGGCGCCTTACCACTGCCAAACAGTGCTGAGGTGCAGGTGCTCTCTCCTAATAAGATGGCTGCCACAGGCCCCTGCTACTGCAGAGTGGCCATAGCACATACACGCACCAGTAGTCAGGATCAGGCTGGGACATAATGTTACAGTATCCATGCCGTCCCGCCTCTGGGCCTCATAGACAGACATGAGGAAGCTTCTAGAACCTTCCAGCTCAGGGAGGAGTTATGTTTTGCCGCCTTTCAGGAGGGTCACCTGACCTAGGGGTATAAGAGGTTTGGAGGAAACCTAGTTAGTCAGTTGGGGCACCACTGGACCTGGGGGAACCTCTGCCGGAGTACAGGCTGTTGGGCCTAGGGGGAGACCTACACTACTGGTACTGACTGGGCTTAGGCACTGCTGTGCTAAGATAGATGAGGAACACCTTCCACCTACTGACCTTGCCCAGCGTGAGGGGACCCAGGGAACGACCTCCAGTGTGCCTGCAGGGCACCTACCTGCCTCTTGCGCCCACCAACTCAACCCCCCTTTTCCCCAAGTTACTGCACCCAAGCAACTCCAAGCAAACTGCTGCATCAACCAAGTACCTGCAACCAACCCAGACAACTGAAATACGCTACTGCTGGGGATCACCAGGTAAAGCGCTGTATGCTGTGCCCTGAAGAAGCGCTGTGACCGTGGGGCGCTGTAGCTGTAAAGCGCTGTTCAGCCCCAGTGCTGTGCCCTATAGGAGTGCTGGCCGTCGAATCTCTGTCAGCCCCTGCTGACGCCGATCCCCCAAGTACTGTGTTGCCTGCTGGGGCGCTGTGCCAGAAAAGCGCTCCAGCGCTGAATCACCCCCCTTGCCCCCAAGCGCTGCGTGCTCCCTGGCGCTGCCTTGCCTGCAACTGTGGTAGCCAAACTCACCGCCGCGGCCCCCGCGCTGTCCGGAGAAGCAGCGCTGAGCCCAGGATCCCCGCCGCGCTTTCCAGAAGAGGCGTTGCGCCCAGATCACCCCCGCCGCCCGGGCGCCGCGTGAAATCAAAGCCGCAGCTGGATCCAGGCCGCGCTAGGCCTGCCGCGTGAAGAAGACTTCCCCCTGGCAACGAGGGCGCCGGCCACGTCATCGGCCGCGCCCCGCCCCCCGCGAGCCGCGCTGTGATTGGCTCTCGGCCCGCGAGGCCTACGGAGGCCCGGGGCCGACTCCGGCTGCCTCGGCGGGGCTCCGAGTGGAACCGGGAGCGCCTTGCCACCCTTCCCCCTTGGGGAGGGAACCTCTCCACGACGTAGCCGCCTCCTGCGAGCCGATCCGCCTCCCCCGGTCGAAGCCCCACATGAGAGGAGGAGCGGGCTGACCGGGGAGGAGGCGTCCGGCGCTACGGGTGCCTGCCAGAGGGTACCGAGACCATGCGGTGAGTCGGGGAGGACTGGGGGAATTTCCTGACACCGCGGAGACCAGCTCCCGCGACAACTCCCCGCCTGGAACTCTCTGCCATAAGACATACGGGGGGTGGCTGAGGCCCCAGCGTACGGCCCTCGAGGATTGCTCCCTCTATGTTTTGGTGCAGGAGGCCGGGCCGTGAAGTAAAGTTGAACGTGGCCTGATTGCCGCCTGCCATTACCTGCCCCCATGGAGCCTAGTTACACGGGTGGGTTCCAGATGCACTGTGGGAGTGTCTAGTAATGTATTTCGACACCTGCCTAGGCTAATGCTCCTGCTATGTGTCTAAGGGAGTGGAAGTATTTGCATTAAGTCTCCTAATGAGGGAAATGTTTCCAATGTTGTGTGATTTACCTGCATTATGGCTTTCAATGAATTGAATGTACCTGCATGTATTGAGCCTCTGTGTTCACCTGCCAAGAGTTGAAATGTTCCTATGTTGTAGGCCTACCTGCTTTGCGACACCCACTGTACTGAATGTGGTTGCGCCTAGGTTGATACAGGTTCCTCCTCATCTACAGTGTTATGTGCATCTAATTTCGTGCTAATTGAATGTCGCAAAATGCATTGAAATCTATGTTTTGACCTGCAATCTATGACCTACAGTGTTACCTGTTTTTCTAGGAGGTTATTCCTACGGCCTTTTTAATGGCGTAAAGTTTCACTGTTATGGTGTGCTTAAATGAATTACGCACTGGTTTTAGAAAGCTAAATGAATTGAAATGTTGCCCTGAGATTATCTGCCTCATCTACTGCTGATTTAAATTAGATAAAGAATCTTGTTTTTACCTAACAGCCTGGTGTGGTGTCTCCTTATTGTGTGCGCATTACTGAATCAGTGTGAGTGTGTGCTGCACAAGTGCTTAACACATTGCCTTCGGGTGCCTTCCTGCCTCGCGCCAAGCTACCGTGTCGGAATCGGCGACCCCGGTTCTAACAAACACCATAAATAATCTAGTTATCTAATACACTGTTACAGCATTACAATGCCATGTGTGTGTCCCTGAAAGTTCAAACTCAGGCAGCTGGATAAATAAACAAAATGATCACAGCTGGTGGAGGGATAGCATTTTTTTGTGGAAGCACACAACTTCCGCCCAAACAAAATATGTACTCCTGGCTCCCAACACTTGGGCAGAGCCAAAGCCCCTCTCTAGTGGTACTCACATAATTGTCTGACAACAGCTGCGCTGTCAAGCAAGACCATAACAAGCATTTGCAATGCAATAGGTCTCGCATTTACGACAGTTTCTTAAATACAACACCTATTGCATTACAAATGCTAGTTTGAATAAATGCCCATGCGGCGCATTAACTTTACAGGTAGGAGATCTGGTGAAATGTTTTTTTTCTTTAAAGCAACAGGTAACCTGCAGCCTGCCAGGGAGTGCCCTGAACAGGCTGTGCCAAGTCCTTATTCTCTGGCTTGGTGTGTCCCACAGACAGAGAAAACAAATGGGGCAGGTCCCTGGAAGCCATCAATAACACCCTAGTTCAGGTGATGTGAACTGCATACCACTTACACTGCAGGAATGTGGCAGATATGTATTCTGAGGGGAACACAACATCCGATGGATTGAGGTTTTCTTGTCATTTAACGGAAGGCTGGAAAGATCAGACAGACACTGACGACAGGAGGGATATTAGGACCCCACTAACAGGGTATTAATAATGAGAAGGTCGTTATTGAGAGGGAAGCGCAAGGAGAGAAGACATGCCGCTAGGTTTCTTTTTAGTACAGAGCTTCTCTCGACCTGCTGCCCTCTGCTGTAGGGTGTCGAAGGAAAGGCAAACCCTGCTTAACCTACAGTGGGAAACCTGCCACAGCTTACCCCTTTAGCTGGGAGTGTCACGTGTTGCCATCTAGACACAAGACCCTTTACCCTATAACTTATTACATGCAGTAGTCATGTATTTTAGGTTTTCCTGTGTTACGATAGTTTACTTATTTGTACTGTCTCCCAGTGCTTTGTTATAGCATTATATGTATATGAAACAGCCCACTTCTGTTGTACCCTATACGGGTAAAAATCTCGTCACACTTTTTCATGTATAAATTCTCACGAAAATCATGGGAAAGCAGAAATCTCTTCACAAGGCTGTGCTATTCGGTTGACGAGCACGAGCACCTGAAAACTGCTACATTTTGGGATCTTGATTTTTTTCCCTTTACCGATTTGTGTTTTGGCTGTTGATCCATACATCCCCCAGAATTTGAGTTTAGCCCGAGTTTTAGCTGTGCTAACGTGAGACAACAACACATTAGGAAACTCTTGTGCCGCCTTTGAAACGCTGGATGATTTATTTTTTTCATTTTTAAATAGTCCTAAATTGACCCAAGGGCATTAGAGCGCTTTACGAGAACCAGATAACATTACACATTTTTAGGCACCGGGAGTTTCCGTGATTCGCCAGAGCACAGGATGCTGAGCAGAGGGCGGGACTCGAACCCGCGTCCCCATTTCAAGCCGGCAGCTATTGCTGTTAGGCCACATCACCTCCCTGGGTGATGATGACGCTGTGAGAGCTCAACTAAGGCATGCAAAGTATCTAGCCTCTCTGACACCCCTATGGGCATCTCCAATGTTACTTTAAATCCCAGATTCTTTACAGAAGTGCAAAATCCTAATGTATGCACTGGTTAATACAACGGAAAGCCAAAGAACTAAGAGTGCTGAATCAATGCCAGATTTTCAGGACAACTACCCCATTTCATTATTTGCCATTAAAGCTCAGTGTATGTATATTTTTCTAACGGGAATTTCATTGAAAATTTGGAAAATATTCAGCCCTTCTGGACCCTCGGTGGACACCTTTTATATGACACATTTGCAGATAAATATATATATTTTTTTAAAGCATCAATCAGTTGACTTAAAATGAAAAACTCTTTGGTCAAAAGTGGAGTACATGAATTGCATTTGTTTACTTTATGCACTGCCTTCTCTCCAGTTAGCTGACCTCAACGAACAATATAACTTGAAAAAGTTTCCCAACTGTCACCTGGGCGAGCAGGGACTCGTCCGTGCCAATCCCTTTCCACGGAGCACGGCAGGGTTAACTGCAGTCATCAAAGGGTGCTCGTTCTCCCTTCCCTTGACTTAAATACGTGCTTAATATATTCGCGGGTCATGTCAGGAGAGGATTTATTTGGGGTGGGGCTAACCTGTGATGGCAGTGATGTCCGCTTTAGTTATTATGAGATTACACAGTGATTGCAGCAGCAAAACTCGTTTTAATTGGTGGCCACATTTTGTATATTTGTAGGACTTCTTTTTTGGATTGGTTGAAAGACAGGTGCGGTCTCGAACAGAGAGATGGGTGGCCCTTTTCATAAAAGGCAAACGTGCATAGAGAAAAACGGTTTTACAATCTTAGCATGTTCCACCATGGCTTTTAGGCTCTGGTTAGCATTTATTTTGTATTTTGTAGAAAGCGAGTTGACTGATTCAGTAAACAAATAGTTGATGCAAAAGTCTCAGAAGCTGAAACTCGAACCCTTCGATGACTAGATTGCAGCCCCCCCTCCCAAGTGGATAATCGCACTCGCCATATAAAAGTATGCTGCCACAAACACAAACGGGTTTCCCAATAACAAAGGCAAGCAGGAGTGGATGCCTGCTTGTGCCCCGGGGGGACCGTATAGTGCGTAATGATCCTGGAGCACTGTAGTCGGTCCCTGCTTGTGCCCCAGGGGCACTAGAAGGAGCACGCTACGTGTGAGCAATGCCGAAAGGCAGGGAAGCTGGAAATTGAAAGGCAGCTGTGCGCAAAGAATTTGTGCGCGTTGCTGCTCCTACCGGGCAATAAATAGCCAGCGTGCTTGAAAGTCTCCAATTACAAAGGAAGACTACAGCTTGCAAAACAGATGGCACTGAAACACATGGCCCTGAAAGAAGTGCAAGCAGAGTGAAATAACACTGTAGTTAGGCGCCGCTGTATCGGGACTACACGGAAGTTAGGAAATCACCAACAGCCAACAGGAAAGGAGATACCAACAACACTAACACAACTGAGCCAATAGCAAGCAAAAAGACAAATAACATTAAATTTAACCCAACATACAGATTACTTTAGGTCTCACTGAGACAGCGCATGCAGCGCATGCGCTGCACAAGCGAGACCTAAAAGGAAAAGAAAAAAAATCTGCTTCAGCATATGTGGCTGCTTTATCCACCGCGCGGCATTGTAATCTGTGTGGAACTCAAACAAGCATTGGCATAGCCAATAGGTCTCGCCTTTGGGGCCTTATAAGTGTTTAGACAGAGCTATTGGCTTTGTTAACGTTTTTAATATGTGTTGTAGAGCATTGGGAATGTTGTGCAGCATGTTGAAAAGTTATAAGTTATAATAAAAAAGTGGTATAACCATTTTTGTCACCTTATAAATAAAAAAATTATTTTAAGCCCCAGAGACTCCCTCCGGACCTCTGGGTGGGAATTTTTCTGAGCCCTCTGTGCTCAAAGCTTTAAGTTTGGTTTCAGCTGTTTTAAAAGAGAAGGAAAGAAACGTTAGAGGCGCTGCATAGAGTTACTGCTAATGAAGCAAAATAGCATTTTGGTTTTGGAGCACTCCCTGCATGTTAATCGAAATAAAAGGAACACGTGCAACAATTAATATAACATCACTAATGGTAGGAAGGGAGCCCAACTGAGCTTCGTATTAGCGCAGGGTGTAGCTTTTTCCGTAAGATTAAGAAGTGGACAAAAAGTGGTATTTTGTAAAAAGCAAACGTGTAAAGTGCGCTGGATGTGGTAAAGTGCAGCCTTCTTTGTGAGCCCTTTGTGCTCTACACCTTGAAGTTCGGTTTGAGCTGTTTTAAAAGAGCAGGAAAGAAAGATTAGCGGCATAGAGTTACTGCTAATGAAGCAAAATAGCATTTTGCTTTTGGAGCACTCCCTGCATGTTAATTAAAATAAAAGGAACCCATGCACCATTTAATATAACATCACCTTTGGGAGGAAGGGAGCCCAACAGAGCTTTGTATTAGTGTAGAGTGTAGCTTTTTCTGTAAGATTAAGAAGTGGGAAAAAGTGGTATTTTGTAAAAGAGACCGTATAAAGTGCACTGGATATGGCGTGTGACTACATCTTGAGCTGTGCTGTGCTATTAATAAAGCTCTCTATTAGCCTAAAGAGCAGCCTTCTTTGTGATATTTCAAAATGGGCAAAAAATGATATTAAGCCCCAGAGACTCCCTCCGGAGCTCTGTGTGGCAATTTGTCTGTGCCCCATGTCCTCTGCAGCTTTAAGTTTAGTTTCAGCCATGTTTAGAGAGCAGGAAGGAAGGATTGGTGACGCTGTATGAAGTAACTGGTATGGAAGCAAAATAGCATTTTAGTGTTGGAGCACTCCCTGCATTATAAGTAAAATTAAATATTTGGTTAATATTTGTGCAAATTAAACAGTAAAGTATGCTTTTGTTACAGCTGAATGCAACTTGTAGGGTTTTATGTAAACTGAAAGTGCGGAAGACGGAGTGTTAAATTATAAAGCTGTTGCATAGCTGTTGGAGGTTTTAACATGCAATAAGAGCTGCTGTAATTTAGTGCCAAGAGACGGTGTATTTGTAACGTTAAATATTATAAATAGCCATTATTTAACTGAGAAGAAGGAAAGGTGAGGGACGCATTGTAGGAGTTTAACAGAAACATAAAGGCAAGTTGTGTGCACCGTTGGAGGAAGGGAGGCCAATACAATTCCTAATTAGCGTACAGTGCAGCTTTTTCCATAATATGACAAAGTGTGGACAAAGTGGTAAAGTGTGAGAAAAAAAAGGAGATAAAGTGCACTTGATGTGGCATGAGGCCCGTGACTCCATCCAGAGCTCTGAGTGCTATTAATGAAGCTATCTATTAGCGTAAAGTGCAGTCTTCTTTGTGATAATAAAAAATGAGTAAAAAATCATTATAAACCCAAGAGACTCTCTCCGGAGCTCTATGTAACAATTTCTTTGAGTTCTCTCTGGTCTACAGCTTTAAGTTTTGTTTAAGCTGTGTCAAAGCCAATAGGTCTCGCCCTTTAGACTTACTAGCTTTGCTAATGCAGTTTGGGGCGGGGTTCACATGAGGGGATGCACACTATGAAGAAAATATGGTTCTCTGGCTCAGGGGAAATCGGAGGGGATGCAACAGTAAGAGTGAGGGCAAGGGTGTTTTCAGGGGGAGAAGCGCAAGGAGAGCAATGGGGTGCTTTGGAGGGGAGGGGGGGGAGCACACGAAAGAGCAACATGAACGCAGGGGTCCAAGGTGATTTTTGGTGAAGAGACAGAACAACATGGAGTGCAAAGGATGTTTTGCATGTGGAGTATCGCATGAGGGAGAAAGCAACATGTAGCATGGGGACAGGGTGTATGCAGGGGCAAAGAGCACACAAGGAAATAAATGGAAGACAAAAAAGAGGTTCATTTAAAAAAAAAAAAAGGAGTAGTGGACAGATACAAGTCAGCCAAAGAATGGTACAGAGGTTGTAAGGAGAAGGGCAAACAAGACAGGACAAGGAAAGTTGAGTAAGAAGCATTAACATTAAGTTCACAAGAGATCTTCAGAACCATACAGCTACCGCTATCTGGTATGCGAGACCTACAAAGGAATTACAATGATTGGCAGTGCACAGGAAGGGGTTGATAAACTTCACAAGTTAAGAAGTATGGGGGTGGGTGGAAACTTATGTATTTTTTTTATTTCTTTATTTGATGAGTTTTATATAGCGCTGGCTAGACCCAGAGGTATCAGAGCGCTTTACATGAGGTTGGGAACAAAACAATATTCCGTTACATAAGATACTAGAGCAATTTGCGAACAGGAAAAACAGAAACAATGGAGCAGAGGGGGTAGAGGGTGAAAGAGAAAAGGGGCATAATACAAGAGGATGAACAGTGATTAAAAACATTGCATCAAAATACAGTTAACATCGGTTACTGGAGGAATTTTAAAGGTCCATATGGCGGAAGAGGAGCAATCTGGAAGTCTAAGGCAACCGCAAGATGGAGGGATCAGGTCAAGGACCCCAAGGACCACATAACAAAATGGCAGGGCTGCAGGCAAGCACATCCGTTCAGAAATCAAAAAGGAACACCTACCCCAGGAGCAGGGCGGAATGAGGAGGGCAAGTCACCTGAAGTAGAAGGGGAAAGGCTGGAAGTCATTGTTCCCTCTTAAGTTTTTAAAGTGGGGAAGAAATCAGCACAGGCACCAGCTTGGGGGGAAAGCAGCTACGGTGTCCGGAGGGAGCGCACAGCACGCAAAAGGGAGAACAAGCTTGAAGAGAGAAAAGCAGGGCACCGGCGTCACGGCACTCTGGAGGAAGCTCCGACGTGGAGGAACGATCCACACGCCCCAGCTGCAGCTCTGGAGAGGCGCCGCAGGAGCCAGGAAACTGCAGCACGGGTCCAGAAGGCAAGCGTCGATCGGTGGGGCCACCAGGGCAGGAAAGACAGGCATCGGCATCGGACGTCCAAAGGGAGGCGAAACCGGAGGGCTGGCAGTAGGGCAAGCAGCAGCAATCGAGCCTCATCCCCGCTCACCAACGGCCATCCGGAGAGCTCAATCAGGCATCAGCATCGCCAAGAATGACTCAGACGACCGCAGGTCATCAAAGACTCGAGGAATGGCAGGGGAGAATGTATGTAAATAAGCACAAGGCATG
This sequence comes from Calotriton arnoldi, assembly GCA_963921515.1. Classification (NCBI taxonomy): domain Eukaryota; kingdom Metazoa; phylum Chordata; class Amphibia; order Caudata; family Salamandridae; genus Calotriton; species Calotriton arnoldi. Next base: position 1,606,106 of record CAWUFW010001825.1, on the reverse strand, counting down.
CAACTGCTAACTAATGACCAGGAAACCAAACCGATTGTGAATTGGATGGGGACATGATACATGGCGGAAAGTAGTAAAACACTTGTCTTTCAATGACAGGCGTACCAAGCAAAACAAATATTCTGTATGGGAGCTGAAAAGATAATTGAGGCAAGTACAAAGTGTGGTATCTTGAGGAGAAAATGAAGGTGTTGAAATTATTTCAGAAAATAACAGAAGAAAAAAAAAGCTTTGATGTGCTACATAAAGCAGTATGCACCAGCAAAGTTTTGACTTTATGCGTGGCAGCCTGGCAGTATTAACCCATTTCATATTTAAGTCTGTTCACTAGCATGTCTGTTACTAACAAAGTGTGCAGCCGTCCAATGACAGTGGGATGTAAAACAGTCTTACTGCTAGTGTTAACTGTAGAAGTAAGTAGAACGAAGGTACTCTTCATAATGCCCCAATTTTAAGTGAATCAAGCATAACAAGCAATGGCCGCGCAGCCGTGAAACTGACACGGCCGCGCGGCATGAAGTGAAAGTGATCGCGAGGGAAGCCAGATGGCGAGGGAAGCCATATGGCGCCTGATCGCGCGTGCAGGCTCGCGTGAACACAAGCTGGTCGCCAGCAAACTGCTGTTTGCACTTCCAAAACCCGCTTACTAAAACTCTCGCCAGAGCAGCGCATGCGCTGGCTCAGGCGAGACCTAAAAAGGGGGAACAAACAGCTTAAAACATATAACATGTCAGGTGCATAGTATGACTGGAACCCTGTGCCCATTGCAGCTTTGTAGCAGTGCTATTCCACCTGTATTGTGAACTGAGGAAAAGTGTAAATGTACATTCAGGCAGAGCATATAAATCTTCCAATTGTTTCACTTTTCCTCGTGAATCGGGTTCACTGATTTTAGCCTCCGATTTTGAAGTACCACAGGGAGTCGGTCCCATCACTGGTTTAATGAAGCTTGAGGGGGGCCCCCTACAAAGTACATGGAGAGGCCCCCTTCCGTACTCACTAAGGAGCTATCAAGGCCAGGGTACTGTGCTGAGGGGGCCCTCTGAAGCTCAAACCCCCCACCCCCTCCTGAACTGCGGGGCTGCAGGGGCCTTTGTTACGCCACTGGGTCACATTCCAGGCATGACTGACTCTACCCCAAATCTACAGGACAGTCTGCATTTATGCACAGTATGCTCTTTTCTTTCAATGCTGCTTCTCTTTTTTCATTCTTAATTCTAGCTAAATTTTAAATATTGCATTTCAGTCGTCCAAGACGCAATGCAAAGCTTTATGATCAAGAAGTGAATAGTTTCCCAAAACACCATGCAGTTTAATCTGCAAGTTCTACTAATCAAATGTTCCAAACCAATTAAAAAAATACCTTTTGTGAAGAAGAGGTATACTGGGTCATTGCAGTTAAATCATTAACACTTACTGCGCTATTCATATATCATGCAGGCTAGCAGAGGACACATTTACTGCTCACCACGCATTAGGAAGTCTCATTCACGGAACAAGGGGCTGTAAATAGTTTGTGACGAATGGCAGGGAGGGTTCTGGAAACCTTACTGGAATATGTATGGGTTGAGTATTAGCCTCTGCAGCGTGTCCTGTCCCCTGCCATAGTGCCAATATCGGCAACACTCAGTTCTCATACAGCAACATACATAAATAAACCACACAACACCTTTTTAGTGGAGAAATTTGCTGCAGGTTTATTAGCATAACCAATATGCCAACATGGTGGGTTATCTTACGGGCGATCCCAGGGCAGGCCAGCCCCTATGCCGCCTGCCCGTCTGATGAGCCAACTTGCACCGTGGCCGTCGCCAACCGGTGATTACCAATTATTGGGAGAGGCCACCTCTCCCATCAGTGGACCGCCAGTCCACTCCCTTACTCACGCCCCCCGACCGGTGGGCGGAGCGTTCCAGGCAGCCCCCGGTTGCTCAGACCCACAACCGCCCGTAGGGGCTAGCGGGCGCCGTAGTTCTTCCAGGGGACCCGCTAAAACATCCCTGGGTATCCTTGGCTTAGCACCCTTGTTGTGCTGCTGCAATAAAGTACCCTTCTGTACCTTGCAGACTCTGGATCGCCCTGTAACTCCTCCTGCAACACAAAACAATAAGTTAGATTCTTCCCCTCCCCGTACTACCCTTTGGCCGTCCGCAGGGTAAGCGGTAGGGTGGGAAACAGCGAGACGGGTAGCGGTCAAGAGACCGTACAGTGGGCGGGGGAAGGCTTTAGTACCCCTGTCCCCCTCCCACGGCCGGAAGTGACGCGGCCAGCAGACCCCCTGGTCCCTAGCCCAGGGAGCCTGGTGAGCAGACTTCTGTGCCTTCTTGTGGCACTAAGGCGGCCGCCCTTTTGGAGGGTCCCCTACGTGGCCCCCCTGGGCAGCCTTGGCATTTGTACAGTTTTGTGGAAAATATTAGGCCACGTCGCAGATCAAATTCTACAGAGGGTTCCATACCTGAACATTTTCTGCTTCAGCTTTCTGTGCCTGAACAGAAGATTTTGCACAGAATGATACTTGGGATTACTATACAATGTGCAGTTGGTTTTTAAGTAGATTTCAACAACAGCTATCTCCAGAGCTTTAAGTGGGCGGTTCGAGCCAGTTCTCAGGACCACCAGTAAAAACGGATTTTTAAACTGCTCACTACTTAGTCCTTCGTTCATTTCCTTAAATCTGCAGTCCAAAACACTGATCGATTCCTCAACAAATACTGTAACAGCCCTTTAGGTAATCAATGTCAGAGATACAATCCGTGTTTACATTTGATATGTTTTTTAATTTATTTTAGGACTCTTGTAGAGTGCATGCTGTGAACGGAATCTCCTGTAGATGTCAGTGTGAGTTCAGGTTGAGGCAAGTTGTTCACGGCAGGACGCAAGTGAGAGCTCCGAAGTTAATGCTCAAGGTAATGTGAGTTTCTAGCAGTGACAGTCTACAGTTCATAAAGGTTTTCAGACTACATGCTCATCCCATCCTTGGCCTCTCTGCAGAGCATGCAGAGAGACATTCACACATGTGTCAACTGTAATTGCCATTGTGTGAAGTAGGTATAGACAGCTGTTGATATATTGACAGTGCCAAAGAAAATGGAAATGCTGTGTTTACATGCGAGGAGAGAGAGAGTATGGGGGGTGTTTGTGAGAGAGAGGGCCTGGTGATGGGCAGGTGAGGCAAAGGAGTACATGAAGAGGGGAAGAGTGAAAATGCAGCGATTACTAGTATTTGAAAGGCAAATGCTCCATTCACTGATCTACATGGGAATACTTACAATTACCCTGCTCGGATCATTAACTCTCCTGACAGATTATTCAAAAAGATATGTTAACAGCATGTCAAAGTGTGGTGAAGGCTTCCACGCGCGTTGGTCAGTCGGTAGAAACTGCAGGCCATTCTCAGATGCAGGAGCGGCCAGTACAGGTCAGAGCGGTGAGGCAGTGGGGACGGGTTGGAGGGGATTCGACAGACGACCACGAGGGACCATTAAATAAATAATTCATTTTCCCTTGTCGTCATCTGTCGAAATCCTCCCCACCCGCCCCCACCGTCCCACCGCTCTTACCTGCACGGGCCGCTGCTGCTCAGATGTCACACTGGGAAGAAGCCAAGAACACACATAGGGTTGGAGGTATGGTCTGACTGGGTTCGTTGAGGAACAGGCGGCTGCTAGAGAGAAAACATGTCATGTCGGGTCATGTCAGGTCATGTCACTGCTAGTGCTGCCTGTAATTAGTTTGGTCCAGGCATGAGGACAGAATCAGCATTCTCTGCTCAGCTTTATCTGGCCCTACCTGCTACAACCAAGAATTGTCCCCAGCCGTAATGCTGCCAATGTCAGTGAGTACGGCTGTTGGGGCCTACTGTACTCACGCATGCTCAGCAATTTGCTGCTGGGAGGCAGCTCACTGATGCAACTTTCATGGAGCATAAAAGTTGCGTTGGACCACAGCCGCATCGAGCACGTTGAGGATAGTAGCAATACAGGCTATACTGATCTGGCTAGGTAGCATGTGCAAAGTCCACACTTACTTTCGTTTATTCTTCCTTGCAAGTCCTCACTCTCACTGCCAAGTTCTGCCTTCTCCTAGCCTCCCTTGCCTCAACTGAGCCATGAGCCAGCCCCGAACTACAATCATCCAATGGGAGGCTCAGACTCAGGCAGGGGCAGGGTGCAGCAGACTCAGGGAATAGAAATGCAAGTCATTGATTGATGATGACTTCTTGGCTTTATGACAGGTGTGATGACATCATCACTAACGTGATGAAATACATTCATGTCTGCCTGGACAGGGGTAGGCCAGCCTATGAAGACATACCAGGCAGTCACCCTGCAAGGTATATCATTCTTTTTATTAAGAAGTTGAACAGTTAATATTGAGACCACCACCTGCAGGGTCAGAAATCGTAGTCCCGGCCTTGTGAAATAAGTGCCGGTGCTAAGCACCAGAAACCACTGGCTCAATTTAAGCACTACTAGGCTTCTGAGAGCATTGCAATTAATTATTTGAGGCGATACTCCGGAGGGAAATCTCACATACAGTATAGCTTCAGTGACTGCAATTTCATGTTCTTGGGCTCTCAAAGAAGTCAGATCTGTGTGCAGATGGCAGTCTTCGAAAAACGCAGCAGTTGGACTGGCAAAGGTAGTGAGCAAATGGAATTATGCCTCTCTGCCCTGTAAGGCTGTCGCCAGCTACTAACGCTGAACAGCAAGGAGATGACATGGGCGTTTGACAGGCAGCGGTTGAGTAGAGTCTGTGACAAATACGAGGCGGAAATGAGATTCATGATAGGACAGGGGGCAAGACTGGGATGAAATAGGGGCGGAAAAGTGTGACAAATGGACTGTTATAGGTGAGGAATTGAAGAATGCTGCCATGCCACAATGAAAAAAGATGTAGGGAAGAGACAGAGGCACTGCCAGGCAAGGGGATAATGATGGGAGAAGGTGCCATTTACAATCATAAGATGGAGGAGGGGGTTGTGTTGGGAAGGAGATATGAAAGAGCCTGGTGCCAAGGGATGAGTGAGGGAAGCAGGCTGTGCTTGTGAGGAGGCATGCAATGGAGGCCTCTGCCAGGGTAGGGATGGGGAAAGAGGCTGTGCCAGGCACTGTGCTGAAAGTAGCGGAGGACAGTGGACATGTGGACGTGGCAGGGGGGAAGAACGTAAGGCTGGCTCCCCCCCAGTCAAAAAACACCTGGATGCTGTAAAAATAGGCAGGTAAAATGCAATTTAAAGGTGTTAAAGGGCAGCAGTGGAAGAACCAAACCTTTCTGCCACCTCTCCATTCCCGGCACGTTTTCAAATCATAGACTGCAGCAAACTAGAAATCACTGAAATCCTCACAGGAGCCTGAAGTAAAACTAGCCAAAGGCTTTCATAAGTATGTCAATAAGCTCCCATCAGACATTTGCCAGTGCACACTCATAGCGGCAAACCAAGGAACTCCTTAAAGTGTCTGTCTCATATCCTCATCCTCGGATAATATAGGCAGAGCTCACAACTTACACTCTAGCCTAAGCGAGGAGCTGGGTTGAACAAAGATCAACAATTAAAAAAATATTTCAGTCAAATGGATAAAAATGTGAAATGAAAACCAATTTCTTCGAAAATAAAAATGTGTTAGTACGCATCCATTTCGGGTACCCAAATGGCTAGGTACTTACCTAAGGGCAGTCTCCAGGGCTGGAAACGCTGGGCTCGAACTGCCTGAGCCTTGGCATCTGTTGCTCTGAGTCTGCGCCTCGGGTGGCACTGTTTCCAGGGGCCAGTGTGGAGGTGTTCTCGAGGCCCCAGAGAAAGAGAGAGAAAGTGGACGCTGATCAAGAGGCCATTACAGGAAGTCAGGCAATGCCATGTAGGGCTGGACTTCCTGTTTAATTTAGACCGACCTAGAATGGCTGGTCTATGGAAGTTTTTCAATGTAAAATGGCAGAGTAATTTCTGGGTCAAAGCAGCCCTTTTATGCCAAGCTGGAGTATTTAAAAGTGCAGTTAAGCAAGATGGTGTGTTGCAACACTTCCGAAACCTTGTCCTGTCGTTCTTTGCTTTAGAGTCTTTTTCCTCTGTTTTCCCTAGGTATTTTTGCTTCTTTTTGTTTTCTCCTTGCTCATAATTATCTCAGTTCTTCCGCCCTGTTGCTCAGTGGCATCAGCATCTTCTGTGTGCTATTTTTGCTGCCATACTCAGAGGAGATTTTTTATGCAGCTAGCATTTTTCCTCAAGAAGGTGGTTTTCTCTGAGGGCACTCTCCAGATTCATGTTTGGGTCATCGGCTGGCGAAGCAGCTTCTGCGGAGGCTCATCCCATCTTCAAGTCATGAACCTCTCGACCAAGGGCCCAATCGTCTCATCCAGCACTTGAGAACATTTTGGCCATATTCTACTAGCCTCTCTCACAAATTGGTAAAAATAAAAGCAAAGAAAAAATACCTTTAGCCATTTTCAACTAAAGGCAACTGGTCAAACCTTTATGACAGAGGTTTTCAGAAATTAATATTTGCCTTTTGGGAACTGCCAAAAAATGGAAATATGCAAGTGTGGAGTCTTTTTAGTGGGTACAGGGCAAGTTTTAGGCCTACGTGCAAGTGTGTGTGGTTAAATTGGACATCAGTGTAAGCCTTGTTGAACAATGGTATCTCCAAGCTTCCATGTGTTCATACCTTTAGGTCTTGCCCAGGAATAGCTTATTCGAAAGGTGAGGAATCCTTTGCTCTTATTGATTCCAAAGGAGGTTGAAAGGGGCCTTCATCTCTTCTGCCTCATTACATGGCATTCCATTGAAATCCGGGGAAAATAACAACAATAAAATGGAGGAGTTCTTGACAATGATGGAATTCAACTTCAGAAGCTTGAAAATGATGGTGAAAAGGATTTGGGTGGGGTCACTTTTCTATGCAGGTGGATCTATGTAGTTTAGGGACAGATTGACACTGATGTGCTTTTGACTTAGGAGTCACACTCGAGACATGATACTAAAAATCATGGTACTAACTAAATGTTGTCTGACAAAAATGTTGTAATCTAAATATTGTTTACAATATTGCCTGATTGGAGTTAATAATAGAAAATCTATGCCCAAAGGAACAATATTTTGTAAACAATAATTGGGTTCAGATATTTATGTCAGTCGGCAATTTTTTAATCAACTGTAGTCAACCACCCAGACTGCTGAAACCAACAGAGTTTGAAGAAGTTCTTTACCTTGAAGAGCTTTCCACATTTAATTAAGAAGAAGAAGCATGTATTCCTTTGCTGTTGGACAGAGCCTAACTTCAAGAACTGGAGCAGCAAATTTCTGAACTGCTCCTTGATCCACAGGTATTTTCTATCTACTTTTTTTGCCAATCTTATCTACTATGGGAAAAGGAAGTGCTAGTAAGGTCTGTGTGAATTGGTAGCCATAGCATGTACGGAAACGAAGCAACCAAAGTCTGCAATGGATACTTCTGTAAGTGTGATTGTCTCTGATCGGTGCTACATTGTTGATAATTGGAATATAGGACTTACACTTGAAGATTCCTGCCTGCAGGAAATAATTACAAGATCTTATTTGCCTATTTCGACACAAGGTACTACTGAATAGTGAAACCACCTGAAAAAGAACTTGAAAACGTCTGGCATCCACTGGAGGACTGAGATAGGTCGCATATTGATGGGACAATGGCACAAACTTGTCAGCCTACTCCAGTAGCATCCTAAGTATGGAGTATTTTCGCTTCTCTGGAGCATCTTCAATGCAATCTCTTGTCAGCTGTACCCAAGCCAAAGACCCCTTCTCACCCTGAGACTTTATTTAATTTCAACCGTGAGAGATGCATATCATAACTTGCACAGGATGGGCCAAACCAGGACATTTACCCAAAACATAAAATGTTGAGGGACACATTCTGCTGCTTGTGTTTTTTTTCACTTTGTTTTCACTTTCTTAACTACTGGAACCTTAGACAGCACAACCAACCTTGTTGAGAATCCATCAAATGAACGTTGGGGACGACCCAGCCTGTTGGTGTACATTTTGCTCTGGAAAATAAACTAATGATAACGTGAGATTGCTCATGAGGCATAATCCTCCATCATTATCTGTACGGGGCACTCACAAGCCTATTTTCCAATTCCCGGTTCACAGTTTCAAGACATAAGAGCCTCTTGTGGAGTGCGATGTTGCACTGGCATAGTTGGGAGGTCTTTTCCCTGGGTCCTTGGAAAGAGTGATTACTGGGCAGTATTTGTAGGGAGTCCATCATTCACCACTGGTGTCCAAGGGCTGCAGGTGTTATTGCTCTCTAATTCGATAACCAAGTTGCTTTTATACAAAGTGGGTCGGCATACAGCTCTGTTGGCGGTGCGGGGATAAAGACCCCGGCCCCATAAGCTTCCACCTACAGCCAGGCTCTCCACTGCCTTGTAAGGGAGCAGAGGTCACTTTCTAGTAAGAAGGGAGGTTTCATTCCGGTGCACACCCACCGAGCAGAGTCTTGAACATATAGAGCCCAACAGAAGACATTAACATGTTAGGAAAAGAAGAGGAAAAGGGCAGGGTGACCAAGCTGTGCTCAACATGTTGGGTCTTTCCGCCAGCAAAGGGGCTTGCACTAGAGCAAGGAGAACGCTGGGAACATTTTGGCTAACATGTGGACATTTTCAGAGTAATCACAAACCATTTACAAGACGTCCTGGACCATTAGTGGTTCACACCATCTTGTTCTGTGTACTTTCTCTGGGTCTCATAGTCTCTAGTCTTTCATTTTTGCTGCTGCAATACTCCCAGTGGAAGGGGAGTTTTCTGCCTATGCTAGATACTTAAACATCTAAGCAGATAAAACAAATAATTATACATTTAATGAAGCAGCGGCACTGATTCAGAAAGCAGGACTGTGGTTATGTTATGCTCCTGGAATTTGCGCCTAGGGAAGACAGCTTTGTAACAACTTCGTGAAAGAATTGTGTCTAGTCCTGAAGAATCCTTCCATTGCTAATCAATGTCAAAGTTTTGTGTTGCAACATTTTAGCCAGATTACATTGTGTATATGTACTCTCTGGTGCGACAGGACACATTACATTCATAACCTTTTTTAGAGATCACAGCGTAATTATCATGAGAAATGTGAGTTTCACATGCATTATGCAAGGGAGGGAATCTGCATGATAAGTGGGACCATCGGCTTGTGATTAAAAATTAGCCTCGGTGCCACTTTTTCACTTGACTGTCCACTGTACAGTCAGTCGTGAGTCAAATGTAAGCAAAGTATGCCCTCACGTACAAAAAGGCTTGCCAAATATCAATGCCCATATAGTTTCTCTAAGTCATTGGCGAAATATGTTCGTCCAGCATATTAGGCTACTGCGCAGAGTTTCAGCAAGACATTTTCTACTCGAAACCTATTTTTGCGCAACACAAAGTTACAGGGTCAGTGTAGGCAAAGAAAAAACCAGATGTAATGCAAAATATGGTTAACTCCCTACTAATTGCCTGCGTGGCATTATGCATGCACAATAAAAAAAATCGTACATCTCTAGTACTACGTTTGGGCTGCGTGGAATTCATTTTTATGTTTTGAAGTCATGATTTTTTGCTACTTACAGCATTAAAAAAATACTATGACTGATCTTCATAAATGCGACTCCATCATTTTAAATACAAATTGTAATTGTATTTATATAGCGCTTACTCCCCTGATGAGGCTTCTAAGCTCTTTTCGGCGAGTAGCACCTTACTCCGGAACCCAAAAGTATTAGTGGTGGATTAGTATAGGGAAATATGAGTTAATTTGAGCTGTGGACATGTGAGAATGTTAGTTGGACTGAAAAGGCTAATGGAGGGATAGAAGAGGGAAGAGTCTAGAGAGTGTTATTTGGGAGATCATAGTAGTAGGAGGAGGTTTGGGCTGAGAGATGGAGGAGGGAAGAGTCTCTAGAAAGGGATTAAGTAGATCATAGTAATAAAAAGAGGTTTGGGATTAGTCAAAGGAGGGATACATGGGGGAAGAATTTAGAAAGGGTTGTTTGGGAGATCATAGTAGTAAAATGAGGTTTGGGGTGAGCCAGGAGCGATAGAGGAGGGAAGAGTCTTTAAATGGTTATTTTGGAGATGATAGTGGTAGAATGAGGTTCAGGAGGAGTCAGAGTGGAGGTAGTGGATATATTGAGAGAGGTATAAAGTGAGAAAGAGTAGTGCATTGTGGAGAGTGAAAGTTATTTTTTAAGTTTTGTTCTTTCTTTGCATATGGGCACGCCTCGTGTATAAGCAAAGGGGCAGCAGGGCACAAGCGCTGATAATACCAGCATCAATTTGAAATGGGCATAGATCAGACATACACACAGGACCAAACCGCAGGACTGCAGCATGCAGAAAATAAAACACAATTGCAGCGCCAGTGTGACACACATCTGTTAGCACAGACTGCAAGGAAGATGCTGCAGGCTGTAACAACTATTTCTAAAGACAGTGGTCCCTAGACAAGGATTAGTAAGAGCAAACAATAAATATAGACCCAATCAGTACTATATTTTACAGCTGTCCAGCCGGACAGGTGTTTTTAATATATAGTTGCTTAAATATACACAAAATTCAGCAAGAAACAAATAAAGTGGGACACAAGCCTGTATCCAACTTAGTGGGAAGGACGTACAACATGAAACAAAAAGGCTCAAGCAGAGTAAATTGTTTGTATAAGACACATTTTGATAGGACAAACAAATTATAGTGGAGATACCATTACACAAAATAAGTATTAAATAAAGAGGTGTATATGGCGTACAACAAGTCAACGGCGTTTCGATCCTTACAAAAGATATAGGATCATCATCAGGATATTAACAATGGTATGCCAGTATACATTTTGCCTAAATCCAGGTCAGAGTGACTTGAAGGAGGTTTGTTTCAGGCGAAGACCGAGTAGAAGTCCAGGCCAAGTACAAGGAGAGTAAAGGATGCAGACAGCCACGGCCGCGGTCTGTGCAGTTGGATGCTGGGTCAGAGTCGACCTAATAAAGGCTGTAACAGCTTAAAGGAGGCGTTTGAAATGTTCGCGCCGCGGAGCGGTCTCGAAATCAGAGTGGCCTATTGCAGTGGGCTGCTGTATATCAGGGACGGCAAGCCAGTAACCTGTGAGCCGCGTCCGCGGTCTCTAGTGACAAGGAATGGGGTCCAGGCCAATCTGTGAACAACCTCTGTTACAGCATGTCTTGCCTGTTGGGATAGGGGATATGAAGGGTTTGCAGGCTGCACCACAGTCTCAGACAAGCAGCACAACATACAATGACTGGCAAACCTAACAACATGGAGTAAGAGACACCCAACAAAAATATACAGGGGCAGATATCGCATTATGCCTCCTTGGACTAACACAACAATATACCTTTTTAACTGAAATGTTGTAGTGAGTGGTATATTTATAAGTACAGTACAGCTAGAACAGGTTGCATGGTAAGCTGGCACGAGGACAGGTGACCTGCACCCTACACATTTATGGCTGCAGTCAGAATATTAACCACTGAACTATTTCACCAAGGTCAGAGTCGTGCATCATAATCCTCCCAACTGACAACAACCCTAAGAACGGACCAAAAAACGTCTTTAAATACGATTGATAGGATCTGTGCACAAAAACAAGTGGTCTAATGGGCCAGCGGGTAAAACTGCAAATATGCAAATTCTTCCGTTTTAGGTTGCTAGTATGTAAATGTATCTTATGTGACTAAAGTAAACATATGTAATTCTAAAGTGCACATTCATCCAGGAGGGTATCTTGGCACTGAATAACAGATGTTTTTGTTACCCAACTCAATGGTACTCATTTTTACCAGCCTCAGAAGGTTGAAAGGTTGAAAGGGCCCCAGGGGGATTCAACCTGTGACCATCAGATCCAAAACAGATCCTTGCAGTGGAAACTTTAATCCACTGAGTCACCAGAACGCTTGGGGGAATCAAGCCATTTTGTACTTATGCTGTATAGCCTACAATAATGCACCTATCACTGCTTTCAGAGGCATGGCCATTAAATTCTGGTGGGATACAATGTTGTGCATTTCATTTACTGCTAGATTTGGTCACCTCCTAGTAAGCTGTGGAGCAATACATTTTCATCATCTTGCACTTCCAAGCTAGAACCGAACTGCTAAAGCTAAGCTAGCAAGTTAGTGCTTTACTGACTTATGTCAACGCAAATCATCTCAGGGACCCCCTGCTGACAGATGCTTGATTTCAATGATTGGCCACCAGCTCCTCTGCCCCTACTGCCATGCCCTTTGTTCTTTCTCCCCAGTATTTTTCCTGTGGTACCACCTTTCATCCTGTTAATGTTAATGTTAATGTTAAAAATAATTTATAAAGCGCACGTACACCAGGTGGCTTCATGGCGCTATAGAGAGACCTCAATTGCTATCCGATAGACCTCAGTCATAGGCCTGTCTAAAAAGCCATGTTTTGAGGGACTTCCTAAACTGCAGAAGGTTTGTGCAAGACCGGCTCTCCAGTGGAAAAGAATTCCATAGTTTGGGGGCAAGAACCGTGAATCTGCGGCCTCCTTGACGCACCCGCTTGAATGACGGAGTGGTAAGAAGTGAGAGGTGAGCGGAGCGTAAGTTACGTGTAGGGGTATGCTTGGAAATCAGGCAGTTGATAAATACAGGGTTATTGCCTTGTAAAGATTTAAAAATAAGGCAGCCTGTTTTAAAGGCACAGCGCTGGGCAACAGGGAGCCAGTGCAGTTCCTTCAGTAAGGGAGTCGCTGATTGCCATTTCGGTTGTCGAAGGATCAGTCGGGCTGCATGGTTTTGAACCATCTGAAGCCGTTTTAGCAGGTAAAGAGGCATGCCCAGGTACACCGAGTTGGCGTAATCAAGATGTGACAGGACCGTGGCTATTACGACCTGAATCAGGGCTTCCTGAGTAAGGAGGCGGTGTATCTTCCTGATCTTACGCATTTGGAAAAAACACTTAGAGATGACCGCACCGACCTGAGTTTTTAGAGAGAGGTCATTGTTAAGGGAGACTCCAAGTGTTTTGGCCGAAGGGGACGGGGAGGGTGGGGGTCCTAGCTCTGGAGGCCAATAATGGGGACCCCAATATTTTTGGCAGTCCCCGGTGAGAACAAGCTCTGTCTTACCAGGGTTCAGTTTAAGATGATTGAGGTCCATCCATTGTTGAATGTGCCGCATTGTAGCCTGAAAGTCTATGACTGATTTGTGTGAGTTGTCGATTCTGAAAAGAAGTTGGAGGTCGTCTGCGTAATTAAAAACAGTTACCTTCATATCTTTGAGGGACTGAATCAGAGGGGCAATATAGAGATTAAATAGATGAGGAGAGAGAGCCGAGCCCTGTGGGACACCGCAGGTAATTTTACGGGGGGAGGCTGAGAAGTGACCCTGGCGGACGGCCTGAGTGCGATCTTCCAAAAAGGAAGCGAGCCAGAGAGCAGCTGTACCTTGGATACTGCACTGTTGCTGGTCTCTCCAAGATGGAGAAAGCTTTTTTTGACTTGCCAGTGCCACACCCAGTCCAGAGCCTTTAACAGCAACCTTTAGACAAAGGACAGGGATGCCTCAGCACAGCACTACTAGATATACAGTATGTTAACATTGGCCACAGAGAGGAGGTAATGCACTTTTTATGCACTCTGCTTTTTTATCGAGTCTTTCAGGTTAAAGACATCTCACGGCCCTGTGCAATTTTGCCGGTAATATAAAGATTGACTTAACCAGAGTATAAAGGACGCTGATCCACCTTCCTCTTCATCCTCTCTTGTTGCCAATGTGAATGTTGACGTACTGAACTAGTAAAACAGTGATGGACAGAGGTGCATTAGTGAATCATGACTGTTCAGAATCCCTCTAAAAGGATCATTGTGAGTGGGCCGGAAAATGCCCTAGTAATACCGTCCATGCATAGGTATAAATACAGCGGGCATCGGATCAATTACAATTACTCCCCAGTACACAATTCTGGGAAATAACATCTGGTAATCAGTGAATCTGCAGAGATTCCCTCATGTTTGCCTGGTAATTCATCAGGACTGTTTACATGCTTTCAATAGGTGAAGTGCCTGGGTGAAATATCACGGATGTGCCGTGGTCCTGATGGGGTTGGTAACTCTCATTACTGGTCGCATTGGGATTACTGGCCCACATGTAATGAGGGTCTAAGTAAAAATCCATTCCATCATTCTTTAATTTGTTGCTCTATTACAGCAGGGTCCCAGCCACATGTAAATGCATCTTGTCCCCTCCCCGGAAGTATTGGTCCTGCTCAAGCTTTAAGGCTAAATCCCTTCTGAGCAAAAAACACAAGCAACCCAGACTTTTAGGAATATCTCCTGGACTTTTTTATATGAAATGCTATATGGTATGGCTCGGCACAGGGACATTTTGCCACCACACTCCTTTTATCTATCGAAGAGGGCGCAAACTCCATGGGCAAAGCAGGGGTCCCTTGCCAGTGCGAGAAGAGTTAGATGCCTAGTTTTCCCTGTAGCACTGAGGCAGACAGCTGCTGAAGGGGCCACTTTTGCTGGGTCAGCATATAGCAAAGAACACTTGCAGGGATCCCATGAAAAGCCCTACTATTAGCTCTGCAGGTGCACCAGCATGTAAGTCCTGCTGTAGCCCTTAGAACTGCTGCATCACACTGCTAGCTGAAGGGGGTGGGGGCAACAACAAGAATACAATGATTGCATCCTTTCTGGGTGCCACGACCCCTAGCAACCTACAAATGCAGCTTATGAGCAGCTGATAGTCGTATTAATCTCACTTTCCCGGCTTGTGGAAACGGCACCTAGGTTTGGGGTTTAGGGAGTTAGCGGGGTCGGAGGTGGTGAAGTGGTGTGGTAGACAACACTAAGTTGAGGCTGAAGTTGACCCTCAGCGGTCCCTTCTCTCCGTTCACATTTCAGTAGGTAGAGATTGCACATCACTCACATGGGCCATTAGTGGCTGTGGTTCACTGCACTGAGATCATATGTAATTCCTTAGTGTGACAGCACGACATCCATCTTAGGAGACACTGGCAGGGTGGGCAACTCATCCTGGGACCGCAGGACGCTGTGCACAGGGCGCTGCATAAACACAGCAATGTGACCATCTCTGGTTCTTGGTTTATTCTACCCTTCTCTTGTTCTGTCTTAAAATAAACCGGTTACATCATTGCACATCCAGTTGTGTTTCGAACAGGAGGTCATTGTCGTGGCTGATGACAACACATATGTCAAGGCACAGAACTGAGCAAAAAATATTCCACCATAAACAGAAGCCGAAAAACATAACCCCCTTCATTTACAGTTCATTGCTTAAGTTTTTTTGCTAGAAATCAATATCGAATAAGGGACAGGGGAAATTCCAGGCATGAACATTTTCCTGATCACTAGACCACAATTATTTTCTCCTTGTCAACATTTTCATCAAATTCGATGAGGGAGTTTGGGCAATTCTTTCTCTGTTTGTGAGTTTTCGGCCCCCTTTCACATCAGGGTGATTGGCAGGTAAGGAGTTTTAGGCCTAGCTTGACAGCGCAGCTATCAGCAAGACATATTGTCCCCGATTCTTTAAAGCATGCATACAGTGGGCTTTGGCTCTACCTAAAAAAAGTAATACCCCCTTACCACACGCAACTGGTTGTTTGGTGTATCATTCCACCTCCTATTGAGACCTTACATTGCAATTCATTTGGGACTATTTTACATCCCAAAAATAATCTGAATAATAACATGTTCTAATTCTTTATTGCATAGATGTAATGTATACTGAAAGCAATCACTTTTTCTTGTTTTTTACATGATAGCAGGCTTTAATTAATGTTCTCTCAAGACGCGAAATGCAGGCCAGACTTGTTGGCTTGACAAATGCCTTCTTTCTTTGTCATCAATTTTTTTTCTTTCTTTCATGCCTTTGATGCTGGAAGGAGTTAGATATAAATACCCCCAGACCAAGCATGTTCATGAAGTATGTGCAAGCCATTGAAGAGGCAACAACGCAACAGAAACCGGATGCAGTTGTGTCATTACTAAGCTGCTCAGTAATTAAGCACTAAGGGGCAGATTTATAAGCCCCTTGCGCCACTTTTGCGTCACTTTTAACATGGGAATTGTGACGCAAAAGTGGCGCAAGGGGCTTGTAAATCTGCCCTAAGTACTTTTAATGAAGGCAGTAGCGCATTTTGTTGTGGAACGGTTGTATGCGCATCAGGTGGTCAGCATGTTCGCTCATGAAAATGCAGATCCACGAGCAAACTTGCACTGTTAGTGCTGCGTTGGCAACCACCATGATATCCGTCTTTGATGGACCCAGAAAAATATTTGCCTCCCTTATATTGGGACCTAAAGTGGGGGCCTGAATTGGCTACTTCAGGACTATTTCCAGAATGGGTATGCCAGCACATGGCCAACAAAAGACACATGATATCCGCTCTGGTGCGCATGCACATTGAGTTCTATTTATGACAATCGCTAGATGCAAATGCACTGGTCATTGTAACCCCACATTGGAAGAAAACCCCAATGAGAGAGCCTCTGATATTGTTCCTGGCCCACCCACACTGAAACTAATATTTATGGAAATACACATTGTGGTTATTTGCGCATTTTCCTTGAACTCCATGCACACAAAGTGCAACATTGCTACTGCACCCACATCGAGCTTGCAGGAATGCAAATATTATTTGCGGGTTTTCAAGTTTTTTTTCAAACTAATCTAGTTTTTTTTTTTTTTTAAGTAGCAACAGGATATGGATACTAGCTTGAGTCAAATCATTTCGATTGTTTTGAAAATATACGCATTTTGCTTTTTTTAATGCTAGAAAACAACCGCAATCTAGAGACAAGAAGAACACAAGCAAAAGAAAAAACATGGACTACAGAGTTCTGCATTCCTTAGATGTGATGTGTACTGATCGCTTTGAGATATTTTGTCCAAAATTCAAGGTGCTTGTCAGGGCTGTGATAAGAGAGATATTGCATATGGAAACTTCTGTTCTGTGCCTTGTCTCTGAGGTGGACCCTCTCACTAGTTTTTATGTTTGGTCTGTGGGGCCCTACATGCAGCCGGTGATGTTATTCGACAGGGAAGAATGGTCGGTCCCCTATGTCATTACATGCCAGGATGGTAGGTCTAACTGTGCACGTTGTATCCTTGAAGCTCTTCTGGACACATCATGCATATGCGTTGCACCACTTAAATCGTGGGTAACACCACTCGGGACTTTTTTTTATTGCAGCTTTATACAGCGCAAATTCGACCCAAAGGTATTGGAGCTCTTTACATGAGCACCATTTACGTTACACAAGGACACATTCATTTGGGGTAGGCAAGGGGAGATTAAGTGATGTGCCCAGAATCACAGGATGTTGAGCCGAGGCTCAAACCTGGTTCCTGAGCTCCAAAGTCAGCAGCTACACCCTCTCCTCCTGCACTTCAATATTCGGGAACTTACTCCACCCATATACACACTTCCAAACATGCATGCAACCCCCAGCTTGTGACCAGTCCCAGACAAGGCAGGAATGCCTTACTGCAACCAATAGGGAATGGAATGATCGCTGTGGCATGCAGCTGCTTGGACAAGGCATTGTCGCGCCAGCGTGCAACTCATCAGCCAAGGCTACAAACAGGCTCCAAGACCACACTGTTGGAGGCTTGCTGTACAAATGACAAGTAAGAAAAACAATGACTAGAGGCTTCCCTGGGGCTGTGATGTGTGTGGAGGAGGGCATACTCATAATCCCCATTGTATGGAGATAAATAAATTTGGAAAAGCACCTCCATGCCATGTTCAGGGAATTGGACCGACCACGCCACCTGATCCATCACTATGCAGATCTGGCAGGAGTTGTACGTAATAAAAGTATGAGGATGTCCCTCTGGTAACGCTGGCTCAGGGAGTGCCAGGGAAAGAGGCCTGGCGGCAATAAAAGGGTACATCTGATTGGACAATTCGTTATCGCCAGTTTTACATCTGCCAACAAGCGGGCCGGATGGCAGGGAAGCAAGTGCTTAAACCACTCTTTGGCCACGTGCAGAACCATGTTCTCATAACTTAGATACTAGTGTGAAAAAATGAACCCGCCTGCTAGCAAGCATTACACTAATGGGGGCATAAACTGCAAGCTGCCATTAACTGGCAGAGGAAAGGCAGAAAGCGAAAGACAGCTCCATGACAGGAGCACATTAACCCTTCACTCTGCAGCAGTGTTTAATGAAACAAGCAAAGCCATGCTGTCCACCATTTCCAGCCTCTGTCAAGCTATGAAGTAACACAGGGTAAAACTACGTTTAACAGAGAGCCTGTGCCTAGAAGTAGGTTACCACAATGAGAGGTCCAATATTCTGGCATTTGATTCACAATCCCCTCGTTCCTGTTTTCAATATTTGGGCAAAGTCTTTAATATATGGTAATTATCTGCACATCAATATACCAATGCAGAGTGCAATAGACTATGCAATTATCCACATGCATAATCAATCAATCAATCAATCAGTAATCTTATAAAGCGTAAACGACTAACCTGTGAAGGTCTTAAGGTGCGGGGAATGGGTCTGCAGTTCAGTCGAAGAGCCAGGTCTTGAGGGCCTTCCTGAATTGCACCAGCGAAGGTGATTGCCTGAGGTGCAGAGGCAGGGAGTTCCAGGTCTTCACAGCGAGGTAGGAGAAGGATCTTCCTCCGGCTGAGGTCTTGCAGATCCGTGGGATGGTGGCCAGGGCCAGTTGGGCAGACCGGAGATGTCAGGTGGGAGTGAAGAAGGAGAGGCGGTGGTTGAGGTATGCAGGTCTGGTGATGTGGAGGGCTTTGTAGGCATGCCTGAGAAGCTTGAAGGTGATTCTTTTGTTGAGAGGTAGCCAGTGAAGGTTTCTCAGATGGCCGGTGATGTGGTTGCAGCGTGGGATGTTCAGGATGAGTCTGGCAAAGGCGTTCTGGACAGTCTGTAGTTTTTTTTTAGTTTCTGGTTGGTACCGGCGTAGAGTGCATTGCAGGAGTTGAGTCTGCTGCTGATGAGCGCATGGTTGACCATTTTCCTGGATTCAGTGGAGATCCATTTGAAGAGCTTACGAAGGAGGTGGAGCATGATGAAGCAAAAGGACAAAACAGCATTGACTTGGCGTTTCATTGACAGTGATGAGTACAGGATGATGCTGAGGTTTCGTGCGTGGTCCGTGGGTGTTGGGGGGGTCCGGGCGCTATGGGCACCAAGAGTCATCCCAGGCAGAGGGGGCAGAGCCCAGGATGAGGATGTCTGAGTTAAGCTTGAGTCCTTCATCCAGGTGGCTACTGCCTTCATCTTATACCATCGTGGAAGTTGCTCTTGGTGGTGCTGGATTGGTTTGTGAGGGAGAGAATCAGCTGGGTGTCGTCGGCGTAGAAGACGATGTTGAGTTTGTGACTTCTGACGATGGCTGCAAGCTGGGCCGTTGAAGAGGGTGGGGCTTAGGGAGGATCCTTGAGGCACTCCATAGCTGATTTTTGTGGGGTTTGAGTAGAACGGTGAAAGTCTGACTCTCTGCGTTCGGCCGGTGAGGAAGGAGCAGATCCCTTCTAGGGCTTTGTCGCAGATGTCCATGTCATGGAGTCTTGTGCAGAGGGTGTAATGGGAGAAGATGTCGAAGGCGGCAGAGAGGTCCAGAAGGATGAGGGCTGTGGTCTCGCCTTTGTCAAGGAGGATGCGGATGTCATCTGTGGTGGCGAGGAGAGCGGACTTGATGCTATAGTTGCTTCTGAATCAAGATTGGAAGTGATCCAGGATGTTCTGCATTTTGATTAACTCGGAGAGTTGTGCATTGATGGCCTTCTCAATAACTTTGGATGGGAAGGGGAGCAGAGAGATGGGTCTCTAGTTCTTGAGGTTTGTCAGGTCAGCCAAAGGTTTTCTTCAGCAGGGGGTTGATCTCTGCGTGCTTCCAGTCTTCCAGGAAGGTTGCAGACTCAATGGAGCAGTTGATGGGGTGCAGCACAGTTCAGGTGCGATAGAGATGCCAGCTCTGTTCATGATGTGGGGAGGGCAGGGATCTGAGAGGGCTCCAGAGTGGATGCTCGTCCAGTTAGTCAAGGTCTGCTGGGGGCTAGAGACATTGGGTGCGGTGGTTGCGGGTGGGGTGGGTGAGTCTGTGTTCATTATGTTGCTTCACACTGTCACTTGCGATGTTTTTGAGCGCTGGCAGTGATTGGCAGACGCAGGAGCTGAGGCCCAAGGAGCAGGAGTAGTTTGACCAGGACTACTTCATTTAATCAAAGGTGGATTCCAGAATTCATATCCTAGACTCCCAGTTAGGCAGATGACAACTTAGCTAGTGCAACACACACAGTTGCACCTCAAGCTCAGCCACACTGCTCTGCTCATGTACTTCAACCATCTTATCCTGCAAGATCACAGAAAAGCGCATTCCAATTCCATACCCAGGAGAGGCCAACAATGCAAATGTGGCTTTAGGGGCTTTTAGGAGGGTCATGTTAGTGGCTAACTGGAAAAAATTCCCAAAACTCATCTAATTTTATTAACCAATTTGTTCATTCTGGGGCTGATTTCAGAAGCGGCGATGAATTGTGATAGCAATGACCATTGTGACTGGGTGCACCACAAACTGTGTTGCTTTTCTGTTCTTTCCACCACTCCTTTGTCTTCAATAGAGCTCGCAACAGCCAAACGTTCTAATTTATCACTACAAAACTCAACATCATTTGTTTCATCTATCTCAGTGGGATAGGATGTTAGTGTTGCCCTGATTCAATTCAGGATAGTAGATATCTCTGCACTTGAGGCTCTACTGCCCTGCTTAGCGTTTCAGCAAGAGTAGCCGCTACCATTTGTTATCCATTTGGGAATAGTAAAGAAGTCTAGACCGTGCAGCCTGATTTGTAGCATAGCACTCTCTCTTTGTTTTCCTCAGATACCCAACTCTGCATTTTAAGTGTGTTGTTGTTTATAGAAGTAAAGCTCTGCATGATAAACTGACTGGTGATATGAAAAGCCTGCTTTGCATTCAGGGATGTTGCTTACACATGCAGATTTTCTGTATTCTTAAGAGGCATCTAGAATAGTAGTTGTATCATTCTCAGAGGGTGATCAGGAAAATGAAACACACATGAAGTGGCGACCCACGGAGTTGTAACTTTGTGTGATTTTTCACAAAATTATGAATACCTTCCTGCATGCCTCTGCACTTCCATACTTACACGTGAATGATCCAGGAGCAAACGGGAAATTAAGTGTTAGAAATTGTTCCAATAGCCGCCATTTTCTTAATGAATAAGGGAGAGGGAGAAAATAAGCTACTTTTCAAAGTCTCTTATTTTCTAAACCCGCGCATGCAGAATGCTTAGCAAAGCCAAGTGTTAGGGAAAAAGGTCTACACCAGTACTTTATGTGAAAAGCATATTTACACTCAAAACCAGTAGAACTCCAACTTATAAATAGCAGTTATATGAAAAACAATCAAAACCACCAGAAACACAATAACATTCAAATAGGCACCAGGGGATTCATGCCATTGATGTATTTCTAATCCAAATATACATCAAACTGGTAGAGTCAGTGTGATTCTCAGTATGGCTACAGCGTTTATTGATGCATATCCAGTAACACCAGTCTAGGTCACATTCCCTGCAAGGCAGTCAATGAAGATGAATGTTTAATTCACTAGGAAGACAAACCATTTCTCGGAATCTGAAATCGCTGTGCTGTTTAGGGAGAATTAGGATAGCACGGGGTGAGGGGGATATGGCTAAGATTATATCTGGAGCAACAGTGATCTACTTCATTTTCAAGGGAAGGGTTATGAATGTAATACTTAATTCCACTCTACTGTGAACTGAACCATCACAAGGCACTTTCTTTTTAGAATGAAGGAGTGCAAAAGCTGGATGCTTGTATCAAGGTTGGGCACAGAGAGGACCTTGGACTGTGAAACGTCAATATTTCATGGGACATGGGATAACTTGGACTGCATTCAAAAACACAGTTGATTGTTTAATATGTTACAGAGAAATTCAGATGAATACCCAGTGTTCCACTTAGAAAATCAGGGGATCCACCTAAAAAAACAAAATAGAGCAAAAGCTGGAATTGGCGTAACACTTAGCTGAACAGAGAATCTACACACTGGTGAACCCTTTGGAAGTTCACGAAAAAGTGGATATCCTGGTTTTAGTAATCACTTAATCGGAAGAAATACAGTAAACCAACTTTCCCCAAGGTCTGGCACAGAGAAAACTCACTGTAAAGTTACTGCCAAACATGGCCGCTCAGCTGCTGTGCTATTGAGTTGGGAAAGCTCCTCCCATCTTCCTGACAAATCACAGAAAGTAAGTGTCTCCAAGAGATACAAGGACTATGCTTGGCAAGGTAAGCAAGCACGCTAGTCCTGTCCTCTGTCCAGCCATAACAACATTAACTTTTGGTATACCGCACATGCATAGGTCGGTGAAACACTGTCAAGTTCTTTCATCTGAATATCTTTAGCCAAAGGAAGAAAAAGGAAGTTTCCTGAACAGTCTCTTATGCGCAACTGTACGAACAAGAACATGGCAAGATTGGGCGTAGGCCATCTCTAAAGTTGACAAAGGGTACAATCTGTTACTGCTTCTAAAGTGCACACCCCTCAGCTTTCCACTACAGCACCCATAGAATAAAATCTCACCCCTCTCCCACAGAAAATAAGTGATATTAAAATCTTCTCATGCTAGGACGTTAAAAGGGAATTTTAGGTTGTGCCCTATGAGTAAAGTGTTCATGCTTGTCATATCGCCTCTGGCCAGTCGAGGAAACAGAGACCAGTTGGTGTGGGTATCTAGTCCTGAAAAAACGTGCAGACAGATGATTGCCCTGTCACTGTTACATGATGGCCAGAGGTGCCTAGTCAGCTACAGATCAAACAGGAAATCTGCACGTCACGTATGTATGTATCAACAAAAAACGGCCTGCATTGCTTCCCACAGGAAGAGGCCACAACACGGTGCTATCTGCACAAGCAAAGGCTGTGAAAAGATTATAATGACATTATGCCATTTCATATTTTGATTACATCTGTCCTCCCATATCGGCCCTGCTTGGCACTGCACAAGATTCTGTTCTTATTATGGAGTACGCCACCATAATGCAATAGAATACATAAAGGTTACCGCCTGATAATGCTGACCTTTTAAGCACTCCCTGCTTCAATGGTCATTCAGTTCCTTGTCCTTGGCCCTGGTTTAATGCAACTGAAAAGCGATGGAAACAGACCTGTTCATGGAATCAGACAATGGAGCAATGGAAAGGTCAGTGGCACATTTTTCTCAGACTATAGGTGGTCAAAAGAATAGGACGAATAGCAGTTGCAGCAAAGATGAAATAATTTACTTGGAAATATAGATTGTTTTAAACATTTAAACACCCCTCAGCTATCTTGAGTTTCAGCTTTACCTGACTCCTTAGATCAAATCATTCGACTGTTTCAGGACCTGTCACAATTATTCATCCTTCGCTTTCTTTGATGCATCTGCGCCGGGACATACTCCTTCAAATACTTTTCTTATCCATATCCTAGAGAGGGGGTGATCTTTCAGCACCTGGTTCCTGCCACTTAGGAGAAACCTTTCCTGAGGTTCTCCTTATCCAATCCTAGCTGCACCATCAAAGGAACCTACCTGGCTTCTAAGAACAAAACAAGGTTGCATACTTCCGCCAGCATCTCAGACACACAATGTTCAGACATTAACTCAAGATTCACCTAAATCTCTGATAACCAGGCATCAGGCAGAATCACATATGCCCCGAGAGACAACATCTAACCACAGCCTCGTCGCCGCAATTCACAAAGAATTGGCTTGCTGTAATGAGGTCTTAGCAGTTTATAATTTGAGAATGAATGATATTTGTGCAATTCTAACATCAGCGATAGAGCAATACAATGAAAATAAACAATGATGATACTGCTACTAGTACTACTACTACTAATAATAATATAACAAAAATAACAACTACAACAATAATAAAATTAATGATGATTATAATATTAAGAAAATGAGGAAGAAGAATTTAATTAATTCTTACTCTAGCATACCGATTATATCTATCATACGTTCTCCCATGCATGAAAATTGCTCGATTCCTTACCAACAGTCTATACTTTATGTGTTTTCCCATCAGTGTAATCGAATGCCAATTAAGTTCGGAGTTTAGTGCATTTCTGTAGGACAAATTACGGCATATCCTTAGATATAGTTCGCTCTTACAGAAATGAAAATGAAGCTACAGGGAAATTTCTTGGACATAGCACAATCTATTTTGGAAGAAATAAATATCTCCTTTATAGGGTTGGAGTGGGCAAAAAATAGTCCCGAGCACCAAATAAAAGTAACCCCCATTAGCGAATCAGATAGCTAAAAATGTGGCCCATATTC
Source organism: Calotriton arnoldi (assembly GCA_963921515.1). Lineage (NCBI taxonomy): Eukaryota > Metazoa > Chordata > Amphibia > Caudata > Salamandridae > Calotriton > Calotriton arnoldi. Next base: position 1,581,744 of record CAWUFW010001825.1, on the reverse strand, counting down.
TACAAACTAGGGGCACTTATGATCTTATAAAGACATGGGGGCTTATTTACAAGCCCCTTGCGCCACTTTTGCGTCACTTTTAACATGGGAAAAGTGACGCAAAAGTGGCGCAAGGGGCTTGTAAATCTGCCCCATGGTGTATAGGCGTTTTTCAAGCTATGGAAGAATGCAAGCATTTGTGCTTGCTGCAGGCAATGTTTATGGTAATATCAGGGAAATTAACAATAAGAACCAGACCAAAGAGTATAAAACAGGCCCTTTAACAGCAAAAAACTGGCCCAGGCCCAGGGAGACCTGCCCTTCTGGCACTGCCCCGAAGGCTACGGTTCCTGCATGAAACTGTTAGGAAAAGATCTGTTTTTTAAAAGCTCACTACTTAAAGAATATCATAGACATTAGAATTGGCTGCTCCTCATAACAATATAAGGATCTTCCATTGATTAAATAATAGCTATTATGAAGTTGAATTAATCCCACCAGAAAAATCTGTTTCCCATTAATTCCACATCAATCTGACATTCTAGTATATGCTCTATGTGATGCCACCATCTTGTGACGAGGCGTTTATTGGTGCATAGAATGGGAGAAAAGTCTCTTCTGAGATAGTTGTTTGTTTTAAGGGAGTAGCCAGTACCCACTCAGAAAGAAAACTCTAGTCACAAGGCCTTTAAAGATTTAGGTTGCTAGGCATCTTTCTTTTATGTTTTGTTTCAAATGTTCTCAATTGAGAAATCATTTTGTCACGCACATTCAGATCTAAACATAAAATTGAGACTTTTTATTATTAATGATACTACGCAATGGGGGGTTGTTCAGTATACTCATTTTTGATTGCCATCGGCACATTTTGTCTTTGCGAAAAAAACAATATTCCAAAGAGAATGGAATAAGATAAATTTGATAAAGAACAACAAATATAAAACAATGTGAAATTCGTGCTTTATGGAAAGGAAATACAGGCACAGAAACACTAGACAGCAAATAATATGAAAGAGAGCAGGGAAGGCTGCTACAGGCAGCTTTAGCTTCTGCCAGGAGACAGCATTGTATACCATACTCCACAGAGCAAATCTTTGCTCAAGATTGGATGACTTTCTTGTTAATCCTAATTATTTGCTCCTATTTGTTGATTTTTTCCCTTACTGTGTTCAACCTGCCCACAGGAGGTTTTAGGTTTCACCGTTGGTAGATTTAGATTTCTTCTTTACCTGAACGCAGCATTTCAAACAGAGCCCCATTTAAACATTAGTTTTCTGCTGTTGGACCTGGCCTTTTTTGCAGGTTTGTCCCCAAAACTTTTGCCTTTTTTCCTCCTAGTTTTCTGACCTGTTTTGGTTGGCTTTAGGACTCTTGGCACTTTACCACTGCTGATCAGTGCTAAGGTGCATATGCTCTCTGTGGAAATTCTGATTCTGATTGGCTATCCATGATTGGCATATTTGGTTTACTAGTAAGACCCTAGTAAAGTGCACTGTGTGTGCCCAGGGCCTGTAAATGCTACTAGTGGGCCTGCAGCACTGGTTGTGTCACCCACATGACTAGCCCTGTAAACATGTCTCAGGCCTGCCATTGCAGTGTATGTGAGTGCAGTTTTAAACTACCATGTCGACCTGGCAAGTGTACCTACTTTCCAGGCCATAACCTTCTCTTTTATGACATGTAAGAAACCCCTAAGTTAGGCGCAAGGTGGGTGCAGTGTGTGTGAAGGGTAGGACATGTACTGGTGTGTTTTACATGTCTTGATAATGAAAGACTGACAAATTTGTTTTTCACTATTACAAGGACTAGCTCTCCCATAGGCTATCATTGGAGCTGCCTTGAAACATTCTACAAGCGTAACTTTCAATTGCGAACAGCTAGAGATTAGTAGTTTGGGCTCTGTGAGCTTGTTATTTAAACATTAATCATTGCCTTGGTGCAGCTTGAACAGGGTGTGCCAGGTACAGACCTGGTCAGAGCAACCTTTAACAGATACTGTGCTACCCCAGCAAGGCAGCCACAAAGTTGCACAAGTCAAAGGTGGTACAGCTGTTTTGGAGCAGTCTGTCTGCCTTTCACTTTGCAGGCAGCAACACAGCCTGATTTCAAAGAGGGACAAAGATCTCCCTGTAGGGAGGTACTGTGAGTAACTGCATTCACCTGCAGGGGGATATCTGGTGGGGTCCATAGGACCCTCCTCTTCCCCTTTCAAGCATTGCTTTGGGTGCACTAACTGTCACACTGGCACACAGCCAGAGGACTTGATGAGAGCTCCTTTGCTATCTGCCCTCCTCTATAATATAGCATGGGCACAAAGGCAAACTGTTTGCTCATTTCCATGGTGCCATGCTCCCATGTAAATGAGAGAACTCCCCCTTGATATCACACCAGTGCTACATGTGCACTGAAGCCATCTGTACTACAGGAGGTGCTTCTGCAAACATCTGCAGCCCCAACTGTCTGAACACCAAAGTGCCCTGGAGGTGCACAAAGCATGTGTGGATGCTCATTGTACTTTGTGTAATACGTCTCCAGGGCCTATATTATGTAAATTGCAGATTGCCCTTGCCTTCTCATGGTGCACATTTAGCTCAGTGAGCTAGGTGCAGACTGAGTCAGTGAGCCCTATTGCATTTAATGTGCTGCTCTACTGCAGTCATGTACTCATGACTGCCCTAGAGGAAGTGCATTACTGAAAGGCGGAGCAGCTATATGAATCAATTGGTCTACCTTTCACAGTATACGCAACGATGCGCTTTGCTGTTCAAATGATGACATAGGTCCCCCGGCAGGTGGGTATGGTGAAAGGCATCCACTTGTGGAGAAGTCCCTTTTAGTGGGTGCCCCTGATGGAGGTGCACTGACTGTGCATTACATCTTTGTGGGGCATAGTCATCGCAACCCCACACGGCTCCATTGTCTCTGAGCTCCCATCTGTACTGTAGCATGGGCACAGCATTTCCTCAGCCCCAGGCAAATGAGGAAATGCTCCCAGGAGATCACAATCTGGCACATTCTGTATTACAGAAGGGCCTACACAAGCACCTGTGTCCCCTTATTTTCTTTTGCAGCATTTGTTTGTTTTTTAGGAAAATGTAAACATAAGGTACATGCATTCAATTACGGCGAAATAGACCGTTGCTCTATCACAAAAAAAGGCGAAATACAGGAGCGTCGCCTCACTGCCTGGCTCAGAGCCAGCAAATGAAAAATAAGACAATGTCATCATTTTATTTTTCATTTGCCCGCTCTGAGCCAGTTTGTGCAGGGAGGGGTGGGGCATGGGGTGGAGGAGTGCTATGTGCACTTCCTAAGTGCGCTTATGTGCTTAGCCAGCCGTCTCAGGCTTACCAAAACACACATGCGCACTTAGGTTTCTCTAGCCCGGCTGCATTGAACAGCCGGGCTGGAGAAACCCCCACTGACTCCCTGGTCTGAGCGGAGCGTCCTTCCAGCCTGCTCTGACCAATCCCCATGCTGCACTCACATGAGAGCAGCGCGGGGATTGCAGGGAGTCCGTGACGCTGCCCAAGTGTTTGCTGGGACCAGGAAGGAGGATGCGGGCGGCAGCTCCAGGTAAGTGTTTCTTAAAAAAAAAAAATTATTAACCCTCCCCGCGTGCGCAGCCCCTCCCGCGCTCCCCCACCCCCTCTCCACCCACACTACCACATCTTTATTGTGGCGGCCGCCACTGTAGCAACATCTAGTGTGTCACCATATTCAGAGAAAATGTTGGTTTGTCAACAAAAGTCTAAATCGACAATACAAATAGAGATGGTGCTCTATAAACAGGAATGCTAAAAGAAAAATTTTCCTAATATGCCCTGAGTCTGGAATGAGGTTAAATCCATTAATCACAAGCATGGAAAATCATGGAAAGCCGTGGAAAACTGTGCAAAGCAGCAGGTCTTCATCCTATCACTTGCTACAAGGTATAAAACTCCAAGATTAAATTTCGTGTACATTCCCCTTTTCCTGATCTGAATAACTCTAAAATTCATATTTAAACATTATGTAACAGAAAGACTAGCTTCTAAAACAGCACAACCCATTTCTTGACTTGCCTTGGAGTGTAAGAATTTAAAACAAGCAATGGCATAGCCAATAGATCTCGCCTTTGGGGCCTTATAAGTGTTTATCCAGAGCTATTGACTTTGCCAATATCTTCAAGCTGTGCTGTAGAGAAGTGTGGCTGCTGTGCAGCATGCTGAAAAGTTATAATAAAGTGTCAGAAGCATTTTTTGTTACTTTATATATGACCAAGAAGGCATTATGTAAAACTGAACGACCATATTAAAAAAGTATTTACAATAAAAAATTCTCAGTTTTCTTTTGTTCTTGCAATGCTGGCAACTTGTTTCTGCCTATTGCAATGGTTGTTTGTTAAAGCTTTTTTTTTGAGGGGCATAAACAATCGGAGGGTGAAGGTACCTGTATTATAACACTAGCAGCGGCCAGACGCTAGGGGAGAATCAACAGATGCCAGATTCCGAGAGCAGGCTGAGGTGGTGCTGAGTGATGCTGAGGTGGTAGTGGTGGTGGTGGTGGTGACTGTTGCGGAGACGATGCTGAGGTGATGCTGAATGATACTCAGGTCTTGCTGAGTGATGCTGTGGTGGTGCTGAGTGATGCTGTGGTGGCCACTGAGCGATGCTGTGGCGGCACTGAGCGATGCTGTCGCGGCGCTGAGCGATGCTGTGGCGGCGCTGAGCAATGCTGTGGCGGCGCTGAGCGATGCTGTGGCGGCGCTGAGCGATGCTGTGGCGGCGCTGAGCGATGCTGTGGCGGCGCTGAGCGATGCTGTGTCGGCGCTGAACGATGCTGTGGCGGCGCTGAGCGATGCTGTGGCGGCGCTGAGCGATGCTGTGGCGGCGCTGAGCGATGCTGTGGCGGCCCTGAGCGATGCTGTTGCGGCCCTGAGCGATGCTGTGGCAGCCCTGAGCGATGCTGTGGCGGCCCTGAGCGATGCTGTGGTGGCCCTGAGCGATGCTGTGGTGGCCCTGAGCGATGCTGTGGTGGCGCTGAGCGATGCTGTGGTGGTGCTGAGTGATGCTGTGGTGGTGCTGAGTCATCCTGTGGTGGTGCTGAGTCATCCTGTGGTGGTGCTGAGTCATCCTGTGGTGGTGCTGAGTGAAGCTATGGTGGTGCTGAGTGATGCTGTGGTGGCGCGGAGTGATGCTGTGGTGGCGCAGAGTGATGTTGTGGTGCTGCTGAGTAATGCTGTGGTGGCGCTGAGTGATGCTGTTGTGGCGCTAAGTGATGCTGTGGTTGTGCTGAGTAATGCTGTGGTTGCACTGAGTGATGCTGTGGTTTCACTGAGTGATGCTGTGGTTGCACTGATGTTGTGGTTGCACTGAGTGATGCTGTGGTTGCACTGAGTGACGCTGTGGTTGCACTGAGTGATGCTGTGATGGCGTTGAGTGATGCTGTGATGGCGTTGAGAGATGCTGTGATGGCGTTGAGAGATGTTGTGATGGCGTTGAGAGATGTTGTGTTGGTGCTGAGTGATGCTGTGCTGGCTCTGATTGATGCTGTGCTGGCTCTGATTGATGCTGTGGTTGCGCTGAGTGATGCTGTGGTGATGCTGAGTGATGCTGTGGTGTTGCCGAGTGAGAGATAGAGTGAAGATATAATGCCCAATTAGAGAGGGTGGTGAGAGAGAAAGAGAGAGAAAGGGTGTACATAGAATAAAGAGTGGAGCGGGATAGAGAGAGAGAAAGAAGGGGAGAGAGAGTGAATGAAGGAGTTTGAAAGAGAAACAGATAAAGGGGTGAGAGAATGAAAGGCTAAAAGATAGAGAGGGGAGAGTTAATTAAGTAGAGAGAGAATTAGAGAGGGGAGACAGAGAGAAGGAGAGAGACAATAAGAGTGGGGGGTGTGGAGTTTAAATAGAGTGAAGAAGTGACGAGGAAAAAGTAACCTTAAATATAGCTGTATATGTATGAGACAAAAATACTGGTAATTAGGCTGTGACTCCCAATATAAAACAAATAGCGATATAAGGTGAAATCAACCCACCGAAGCAATATTTCTAACTAGACAAAAAAAGCTTGCATTTCAATGCTAATCGCTGTTGTTTTTCATGTGACTGTAGTCCAGGGCCTTCAGTTGGTAATGTGAGCTGCTGCTGCGATTGAAACATCAGAGTCCAGAGAGTTAATGAGCCATGACGAGGAAATGAGGAAGAGATAGGAAACCCAGATGGCAGCTGCGCGCGTGCACGCCACCGTGAACGCAAGCTGGTCGCCAGCCGAAAGCCAGTGGGTTTGCACTTCCAAAACCCGCTTACTAAAACTCTCGGCCAGACCAGCGCAAGCGCTGGTGCAGGCCGAGACCTAAAAAGGACCTGACATGATCTGTTAGAAGGAAACATTTTCCGTTTCCTTAATTCGTTTTTGTTTGTATTTTCTTTTATCCCTAGAAAGCATCCTCAACCCTTTTGACTTTACTTTAATAGCAAGGCCGAAGTAATCCAGCCAGAGTGAGAGTTCGTTTAAGATTAGTTGCGGCCAGGGGCAGCTCCTCTGCTAAGGCAGAGGAGGGTCGCCCCTCTGCTCTGCGAACAGTAATTAAAGGAAAACTAAAATGACAATAACCAGCATTATTATCATTTTAGTTTTCCATTTCCTGGTGTGGGCGGGGCTGGACTGCCAGGGCAGAGGCCTGGAGGAGGAGTGGTTGCTCCACTCTAAAGTGCACATAACTGTTTGGCCAACCCTCTCGGGCTGACCATAACAGTCATGCACACTTGAATGTGCCCAGGCCCCCATTCCCCATCTAAGCACCGAACAACGACACTCAGACCATTCACAGTGCTGCTTTGCAGTGTTGTGATTGGCTAGGGGAGTCAGGAGCGTGGGTACTTCCTGATTCCTGCTTCCAGTGAGAGGCGGCGGCGAGCGGACTTAGAGGTAAGTGAATTTTTTATAATTATTTATTATTTTAATTTACACCCCCCCCCCCCTCCTACTTCCCCGCCCCGCCACCCCGGGAAATAGTGGCCTCCACTGGTTGTGGCTATAAAATACGTTGGTGCCTTAAATCCAGCACCCGCAGAGGGGACAAAAACGTTCCAGTAAACACACTTCTTTAGATACAATTAGGACGAAGGACAGTGTAAGGTGCATCTACCTATAAGGAGGAAAGACTGTAGTGTTTCAAAGAAACAAAAATGTCACCCCTAGAAGCAAAGTGGTTCTAGTCTCAGACACACCTGTCAAGTCACAGTTAGGAGTCTTTGGCATGAAATTTGCGAAATCCTGGACTAACAATTAAGCAGCTCCCCGAGGGTTAACCTTCAGATGGGTTTTCCATTAGAGTGAAAAAATCGTGCCTTGCTGAGTACACAGTTTCCAAGATGCCTCACAGACATCAAGAAAATCATCTAATGGCTCCTTGGCCCTAAAGTGAGACTTTCCTCACAATTATAATTTGTAATTTTATAATTTGTAAAGCGCATATAACATAAAGGCATCAAAGAGCTATAATCAGCAAGAATAAACCATGGAGACCAGCAAAGGCTATTATGGTTGTGAGAAAAGCCAGGTTTTCATATGCATGTGAAATGTGGAGTAAGAATTAATGCTAACAATATGTGCAGGGAGAGTGTTCCATGTCCTGGCCGCTGCCACAGAGAAGGCACGCTAACCCCATCTCACCTTCCTGAAACGGGGAACAATCACTTTCTTCTGACCAGCCGATCTCAAATGTAAGCTGGGAAGATACCAATTGAAAATGGTTCTTAAGTAATAAGAGCCCTGCTGGGTGAGGGCCTGGTACACCAGACACAGGGGCATATTCTCAAGGACTCATCGCCGATTTACCGGCACTTTAGCGCCGCAAAAGTGGCGATAGATTTATCACCCTATTCCCAAGCTGGTGCAAACTGCCGATACCACCAGTTTTTCCTGCGACATCTGCCGCAAAAAACATCGCTTAAATCAAAAAAACATGAGAGTGACAACTAACACTAATGATATGCAGAGTTGGCGTTCCCGTGCAAAAACACACGAAAACACCACTTCGCGATATTCTCAACGAACAGCCAAATCGGCGATGCGAACCAAAAACAGGCGATAAGGCGCGTTAGCAGCAGGCATTTAACACCTGCCTACTACTGGTGTTAAGCAGGACGACAACCTGCAGCATAAAAGGGAGCCCAGCCCAGACCCACATCTGAAGACCAACACATGTCATGGAGCTACTGATCATGCAGCTCGGAGACCCAAGAGGGCCACAACACCCACCGCCACCACCCCCAGGTCCCCCCCCCAAGCCCCCCCCGGAACCCTCCCGGACTACCACAGAGGCAGCGCAGAAGAAGACAGTGGACCTACTGAAAACGCACCAGCCTCACAGACTTAACGCCAGAGGATGTCATTGCCCACTACAGGCTCAAAAGGACAACCATCCTCCGCATCCTGACCCACATTGCCCACAGGCTGACGGTACCAACAGAGCGGAGAACCAACATCCCTCCCCAGACAAAGCTGCTGGCTGTGCTGCACATGTTGGCCTCTGGTACCTTCCAACCAACAACTGCCAGAGTCGGAGGAGTCTCACAGCCAGCCCTATCAAAGTTCCTCACACCTGTCTTGGATGCCATCATCAGCTTGGTACCCCAGCACCTTCACTTCCCTCACACTGCGCAGAAACAGCTGGAGACCAAGCAAGGCTTCTACGCCATAGCTGGCTTCCCGCACGTGTTGGGGGCAATTGACTGCACACATGTCCTACTTGGGCCCCCTGCCGACACTGCACACAATTACTGCAACAGAAAGCACACGCATTCTATCAATGTGCAGGCAATAGTGGACCACTGGGGACTCTTCACCAACGTCGTCGCCAACTACCCAAGCAGTGTGCATGACTCCTACATCTTCCGACAGTCCATCATCAACCAGCTCTTCCAGGATGGCACCTATGGAAATGCACTGTTCGTTGGTAAGTACCAAATGAACACACCACACACCTCAACTCCACAATCATGCAACTCACAACTGTGGGAATGCACACGTTACAACATGCCAAACAACATGCCCACCTACCAGACACCACAACACATGTAACTGTGGCAGCCGTGCCCAGCCATGTAGACAAACCAGCCACGTCATGGCACCACTGCCACATAATAGCAGAATGTGGGGAGAGGTGGGAACCAAGTCTGTGCAAAGGAGGCAAGTGACCCATCAATAAGAATGTACACAATGCCAAGTGTGGCGGTGATGTGCTGGACAGACTTCAGTATGCAGAGCACAGACATGTCCATGTGAACATATACTGCTGGTGTCCGTAGTGTTGTGGACAGTGGACGCAACCATGTCACCACAGGCAGTGGGGAAGCCCTTGGACATGTAGCTATGTCGTCCCCCCTGTAAGCGTAAGCGGAGTGGGCTGGGCAGGCGTACGCCAGTCCAGCGTAAGAGTGGGAATAAATAGCCCGGGGCTCTGGGCGTGGTTCACTTCCGGGATGGCCACCAAAGTAAATACTGAGTGTGTCTCTGTGTCCGCCATATCCTGACCATAGGCCCACACACACGTGGCCGACCACCTTCAACGGCCAATATCACAGTTTTGTTGTCAGGCTTGTGTACATGCGCAGGAAGTCATGACAATGGCGCATCTTAGGAGTGCAAGTGATGCAACCGCACAGCGCACACAAGTAAATAGGCTCGGGGGGAGTGACGAGCTGATGTGAGGCAACGTAATACACATGGATGACGCTCATTTGCCACAAGCAACACATGTCAATCATGAATCCCAAAGTTGCACACATCACACACCACCAAACCGATAAGCCTGCCAACACAGAATGCAAAACCACTGATTGACCCATATCTCTCTCCCCTGTCACAGGTGATCAAGGTTATGCACTCTGCCCGTGGATGATGACACCCCTCCGAGACACGAACACCCAGGCCCAGAGGTAGTACAATGCGGCCCGCAAACGCACCAGGGGCATCGTGGAGCGCTCATTTGGCGTGTTAAAGCCACGTTTCAGGTGCCTGGACATCACAGGTGGGAGACTCCTGTACAGCCCGGAAATAGTGTGCAAGATGATCATTGCATGTTGTGTGTTGCACAACATATGTGTACGCACCAATGCCCCATGGATCCAAGTGCCAGATGCACCGGACGATGATGATGAAGATGAGGCAGGTGGACCACACCCCAGTGCAGCTGCAGCAGGAATAGCCCAAAGGAACACAATCATTAACAATTTCTTCACATGAGCACGTCACATTGTGACTGTCCTTAGCAATCATGGGACAGGACAAAATGTCCACAGGCACGGCATGTGCAAATACATTCATTCCAACACACATTCCCTGTGTGCATGTCACTCCTCTGCATAAGCACACCACTCTGACAAGTGTAAGTGCAACATTTAGTGCTAACAATCTCACAAATGGCAATTAGATGGTGGGTGTGTCACCTCTGTAGGGAGAGGCTGTTTAGGATGTCACATATCCAAAATGCCATCTCAGGGTGTCATAGATGGTACGTAATCCCACTCAGCAGCGTATCACATGTGTCCAAATTCATGGCATAAAGGCGGTCATTTGTGACCAAGAAAAGACAACAGGGCGTCATTTGGGGTCAAATATGTACCACCATGATGCAGAGAGTTGCACCCTGTCACTTAAGTCCCCCAACATTAGCAACATGGACGTGAGGGGGAATCACTGCCCCTACATTTTTCCATAATTTCATACTTGATTGGACATAGACATGACACATCTGTGTGAATTTGAATGTTATATTCACATTCAGTGGAGTGTTGAAGCTGGAGCAGTACAGGGACATACAAACCCCACTTTACACTGTTGCCCCGTGGAGGGCCAGCCAGAGTCCTTTAGGGAATGACAAGTTCATCGGAAGAGGAAGAGTTCAGTCCGCAGTATGATTGCTGTGTCATTGGTAACCAAACATGATATGGCAGTCCATGTCGTGGAACAAGGTGAGTGTCGCAGAGTGTATAGGGGGACAGTGGAAGGTGATGATGCAGAGGGCAGAACCGAGCATAAACAGGCCATATGGCGGAGATGAATGCTACCTCTTCCTTCTTACCACTAAGGCAGTATCATCCGCATCTCCGTCCTCTGATGTGTCAGGTGCCTCACATGTGGGTGGTGGTGTTTAGTCTGCCGCACTGTATGGCACTGACACTTCAGGGGGCGGAGATGTGGATGGAGTAGTAGCAGCAGCATTCATCCACGACTGGCCTTGTGGTGGCAATGCCATGACGAGGATCTGCAGGGCATGGAAGGTCACAGCTACATCTGGCTGGTGTGCAGCCGTGGCAGCCATTCTTTCCGCCTGCATCCGCTCCCTGTTCTCCATGATACTCCGCATGTGTTCCAACTCCCGGCTGACATCGCTGGAGCCACTCTGACTAGTCAGTTGTTCTTGGCTCAGAGTCATGACTCCAGCGATGTCAGCCATGGATTGTTGGAGAGCATGGTGCGGACTGTGGGTGTCCGTTAGGGACTGTAAGTCGTCCCTGATGGGACTTAGACACCCACGTATGGCATCTAGTTTGGCTGCCATGGGGTCGAACCCCACCCTCAGCCAGCTTCTCCTGGCACCGTGACACACGGCGTTGGAATGCCATGTGTTGGTCATGGGGGTCCCGGGAGACATGCGTGGTGGTGGGTGCTTCCTGCTGTGTTGTCTGTGCAGGGGGTGGGGTCTCATCGATGCAGCTGGGCTGCCCTGCTCCTGGAGGTGGGGTGCCGGAGCTGTCCATGAGCTGTTGGAGGGCGTCGATGTAGATGTTGGGGAGGTCCTCTTCATCATCAGTGCTGTGTTGTTGGGTCTGCTCTGCAGGAGGTGTTGATTCTCCCTCTGCAATGTGAAGGGGATATGCAGATTGACATTGTGTTCACATGTATGTTGACGCATTGTACAAGTTTACTGTCAGACTGCATGGCAATGTACATTGTGACTGTTTGTAAGGAGATGCCAATTTGATGCTGGACAGTTGACATTTCTACACCATCAGGGATGTGAGGTTGTACTTGTACATTATCATCTCACAGTTTCCTGCTATGCCACATGCGAATGGCCATTTTCTACGCACAAGCGGCAGCAGTTGTGTCCTCTGCTCTGTTGTGTGAATGTTGCAGTTTGTACCACATTGTTGTCAATGTGGATGTGCTCTGGATGTTATGTGTGTGCTGCATTTTGGGAGAGTCGCCCCTGCAGCTCTGATTTTGCTGGCCCTTATCCCTTTCAGGCGGTGTGCCTTTGACTTCTGTGCTTATACAGTGCTGAGATGTTGCATACTTGGGTAAATTGGGCTCTTGGTCGGAGTTGTGACTCTTGGGCATGGTTTGTCCGCAGATGTGCTATACTTAATTGTGCATGTGTGCCACTGTGCCCATCTCCCCCCGCCCCCCAGTCCTTGGTCGTTACTCACCCTGTTGCTGTTGGGTCAGGTCATGTTGTGCAGTGTCCGGTTCCCCAACTTCTGCCACCGTCTCCCCAATGATGGTCCCAGGCTGGTCCTCCGTGGGGCTTGTGGGGTTCTGGTTGTCCTCTGTACTTGCTCCGGCTACCTCCATGGTGCTTTGCGGTTGTTTGTGTCTTGGTTGTGTTTTTGGTTGCCGCTTTTATGGTGATTTTGCCCGCCTGACTTGTGTGACTTGCAGGCCTGGCGCTGCTTATCGCGGAATTTTTTTTCGCAGTTGGGCACATCGCAACTTTTTTCACGTTCGGGTTTAGATTTTTATCGCCGTCCAGGTAATTTTATCACGGACATTTGACGGGTTATCGGGAAACTATCGCATGTTACCGCCGTGTTGTGAATATGACGTTGGCAAGGTGTTATTTTCACGCGATAGACGGCGATATGTAAAATTGCGTTAACCTATTTTGGTGATGATTATCGCACGTTCTTGAGAATATGCCCCACAGGGTTTTAAAGATCAACCGCTTCCTCACTGGGAGCCACTGTAGTGTCCGCAATCCCTCCGTCACTGAGCAATGTTTAGGAACGCCCAGCACCAGTCGCGCAGCCGCATTTTGAATGACCTGAAGTTTGTTAAGTAAATACTGGTTGGCGTTACAGTAGTCAAGGCGTTATGTTATGAGCCTAATGACAACTGACACTCTTAACTCCTCGTGGAAGGAAGATCTTCTTAAGGCTCTCGATGATCCAGCAACAGGAGCTCACTGTCCGATTGACCTGAGAGTCGAATGTCTGAGTGTTATCGAAAATCACCCCCATAGTTTTTAGCGGACGTTCCTGGAGCAGGTAGTGGGCCACATGTCTCCGGCCACCAGCAGTCAGTCCAAACCAAGTTCTCTGCCCCAAAGACCACGATCTACATCTTCTCGGTGTTCATCCTGAGCCAATTCTCTCACATCCAGGTGTTGACTTCTACCATGCACGACCTAAACCTGTCCATGACTCCTGCCCAAATGGCAGATATAGAAACAATGATTTGGGTATCGTTCACATAGGACAATACCTGAAAACCAAAGGAGTGAACAAGTTTTGACAGAGGGGCCTCATAAAGATTAAATAATGTGGGACTGAGGGAGGACCCTTGTGGGACACCACAGAGATGCTGAAAAAGTTTAGCCCTAAAGTCCCCACAGCTCACTATTTGGGTCCTAGTCACCAGAAAGGATTCCAATAGATTTAAGGCAGAACACCTCAGCCCACCCTTCCAGTCTTTGCACCAATCGCAGTGGGGATCTAGCCTAACTAGAATAGCTGTGCCTCCCTGATCTACTTGGCTGCAAATGGAATCTGCCGCTGCAATCAGTGCTGATTCAGTGTTGTGGTTCCTACTGAAGCCATTCTGTGAGGAATCCAAAAGCTCATGATCTGTGAAAGTTCCTGATTTATGTGCCTCATGTGCACTTAAGAAAGCAGGTGGAAGCCTGTAATGCACTTATTAAGCAGACATTCAAACATAGATCATACTGTGCAAATTCGTGTTGGGTGTAAACTATGTATTTAAACATCAGAACATGTTTAAATCGTGTAAATGGGCAACTTTTGCAAGTTTTCGTTTTAACAATGAAAATCAGCTCTGTAGTGTTTTTCACAAAGTCGCAGGGCCAGATGTACGACCGCAAAAAAGGGTGTTGGTATGTACAAACGCTATTTTGTGAGTCGGTGATTTGCAAAATAGTGTTTGTGAGTCACTATTAGGAAGGGGCGTGCCAAGGGTGTCCCTTCCTAATATTGAGTCCCAATGGTATGTACCATTATTTTGCGGTCGCAAAACACTCGCAGTTTACCACCTACTTCAAGTAGGTGGTAAGCCACTTGCAAACGGGAAGGGCTCCCCCCTTTGTGAATGGATGCAAAAATATTTTTTAAGAGCAGGCAGTAATCCCACGAACCACTGCCTACTCTTAAAAAATTAAACAAAAGCGTTTCATTTTTCTTTTTTAAATGCATCCCATTTTCCTTTAAGGAAAACGGGCTGCATTTAAAACAAAATTAAAGTGCTTTATTGAAAAAGCAGTCACAGACATGGTGGTCTGCTGACCCGAGCAGGCCTCCATCCCTGCGAGTGCTGGACATTCCCAATGGGTCGCAAATTGCGACCTGCCTCATGAATAATAATGAGGCAGGTCATTTGCGACCCTATTAGAAATTGCAAACAGTATCTGAAACACTGTTGTACATTCCATTTTGCGAGTCGCAAATTGCGAGTCGCAAAACAGAATGGTCGTACATCTGGCTCACAGAGTTTTATTAAAGGTGGAAAATAGGGATTAGAACTTTGGGTTTGGAGCCATTTTTATCAGTTCCACCCATAGAGTAATCTTCCCTAAAAGTACAGCTATAGACTGTTGAATATGATAATAGTTACCCAGGTTCGATTTCTATCTAAAGGCACCAATTGTTGTGTCTTTCCCTCACAACTATATAAAAATCACTAATGACAATCATTACCTATCTTGGCCTACATATAGGACACTGTCGAATCTGGCCGCTGACTAATATGGGAAAAGTACTTCAACGACCCTTTAGATGTCTGGTTTGAAAGTTAAATGTTCAACACGGATGTGTATGTATACATGTGTGGTTTTCTGTGCTACTGGATCTGTATGCTTGGGCTAGTAGCTGCGTAAATGAAGATGAGGAGGAATGCTGTTTGTTTTTCACAGAAGGGTCACGACCCTTCTGAAATAAGTCCCATTTCCCACCTAGAAATAGTAGAAACTGGTGAAATCTATATTCATGGATTTCATACAACCATAGTCACAGATAAATACACACTAAATATCCCACACACCCGCTGTCATCTACCATACATCAGTAACCAACACCAGACTCATACACTCAATACCCCCCTCGGCATTCTAGCACAAACTCACCCTACCCACTAGTGCCATGCCACACACTAAAAACTCACCCGATTATTCTATATACTTCACCCACCCAAACTTACCAACATTCCAAAAAACAGAAAGGACAGACATCCATGCCTACACACACAGACATATAAGATCTATTACATTTGATCACACATTCCTAATAATTTGGCTTTAGAAATAGATGAAATGGTCAGAATACCTAGCCTGTTGTGTAAATTTCAACTCCGTTTGCTGTCATATTATTTTAATTTTATTTATGTGTTCCTTCTCTCTAGCATTCTGATTTTCCTAAACTCATTTTCTTAGCATAGTAGTTTTCTGCACGTGTTTGGTATTAAAGATGAGCACTACACGCTTTAAAATGAAAGTGTTTAATAAAAATCTTGACTTACAAAAATAATTTGGCCACATGTCATTCCCGCTCACAAACTTATCTCAAAATTGAGCTCACTCAAGTCGTCTTGTTTATATTGCTCAAGCATAAACCCCACTCACGAAGATGTACTGCAAGGCCACACACATATTTACCGAAACAGCACACACTCACTCATACACAGCTCTTTACCATCATCTATATTTCATTTGTACATTCTCACACATAAACCCACTCTAATCTTGCATAGTACCTCATATGTGCACTCATTCCCTCGAGAAAAACAACACATAAGAGAAAAATATCACATATCTGGAACTTTGTTTGACAGATTATATATAATGATTATCTAGGTGCTCCATCCAAAATTCATCGGTACTTACCATTAATATTGAATGTTCTGTTTCGCTATGAGAATCTTTTGTTATGTTGTATGCTGTGGATGGATGAAAGTGTATGAGGGATAGTATGACTGACGTTATAATGAAATATATTGCTAATGGTGCTTTTCTTAATCAGAAATAAGTATTTAAAAAAATATTTTTTGTAAGATATATGATATATAACGTATTCTTTGAATAATAAATATATAAAATGTGATAATAACTGCCTTCTTGGTCATTGTATATCTTTGCCCCAGTTTCACTAAGATAGACTTGATACTTGATGAATATATAGTTGCCCAAGATTTTTGTGTACATTTCAGTTTTTTGTCCCTGCCTAGGGAACATCATTCGCTAGAAGGGGAACCCCCTATATTGCAGTAAATTAAATTATGCCCAGGCCTAATACATAGGACTGGAACCTGCACTCCCCCCCACCCCCCCCCCCACCCCCCACTCCCCCCAGCGCCTTGAGACCCTCACGGTGAGTAGTCGCGCTATAACAACAAACTGATTGATGGGACCAATGTTTATTTTTCTTCACAAAAACAATGGTAGAAATACACTTTAAGTAGATAAAGCGTGTAAATATTGTTAGGACTGGTTTAATGGAGCACTAAACCTCACATGGATAGTTGACACATACACACACTTAACTCACACACAGTCAGGTTTCATGTATGTATCTATGTGGTAATTTTATAAGGGAAACCTAGACAAAAAGGCAGCATAAAGCTGTATAGCATGGGTACTTGCAAACATTTTTCTAGGATCCAAAGATTTTGGTCTATGATTTGACGGAGGGCTGCATTGATGCCAGCAGTGGTAGTCAGGTGGGGGGGTTTGGCGGCAAGGTAGGTGCAGAGGAAGAGAAACATATCCATCTATTGGCTGAATTGCACAATGAGAAACCAGAAAACCTGGGATTAATCCCAGCTTTCCCACCTTACCAAATTGTGTGATCCTAAGCAATTGCTTTATTTCACTTCCCCTTCTTTTTCTTCATTATCATATATAAGAGGATCTCAAAATCTATGACTTCATGATGTGTGCTGTTCAAAACCTTTTCCTGTGTTTAATGCAATAAAGTATAATGTTGTTCATGTACAACAGGAATCCAGGTTACCCAAACCGTGCACATAACAACTGATTTGCCTTTTGTTACAATATTGGCATTGTTGTCAGGGTGGGGGGGGAATTATATTTCTAAATTCATGTTTGAAAATTATCACTTAAAAAATACTTCTCAATGCACTGTGATAATCTGATGTACTAAGCTGACACGGTTCTGCATGTTAATGAAATGCATTTTTTTTAAATTTTGAAGAGACTATATTTTTACACTTTGTTGCAAGATGTCTTGAAAAATGAAAGTGTTCCAAAAATAAGCAGTGTAGGACTCTCTAGTTACTTCCTTTCTTTAAAATCAATTAACTTTTATTTAAATGCTTGCTATTTTATTTAACATTTTATGAACATTTAGTGCTGAGTTGAGTAAACAGCTGCCCAGTGCTGGTGTTGGCCAGGGGGCCACATATAAAGATCAGGGGGGCTGCATGCAGCCCCTGGGCCGTACTTTGACTATCAATGCTGTATAGGGTCAACATACATGCCACTCTCCCGATTCAGGCAGGAGACTTCTGATTTTAAGGCTAGTCTCCCAACTTCCGATTCCGGCCTCAACATAAGTCGATGGGAGAAATACATTCTCCCGATTATTTTTTGTAAATCTCCCACTTTCCTCTTCTAAAATGTTGGCATGTATGGGTCAAAGGCAAGCATAAAGTTGCCCAGTGATAGGAGAGGTACCGCATTATTGGATTGTTTCTGGACTGTGATGTAGTGGTATTTAAAGAGGTGTATTTTCAACAGCAATTGGAGCAGCTTACGGATGGTCCTTATGGATAAGGGGTTGTTGTTCCAGATCCTGGGAACATAGGGGGAAAAGGGCTGGACACATACTCAAAGCGAGCCATTTATACAATTAAAAAGGAGCAGTTAGATATGAACAGAAAAACTGCGACGGTGTAAACTTCTCATGTACAACCCCTTTGCCCCGGAAGTAAAACTCACCCAAAAAGAAACGCCATGTGTCTTACACAGGCTGTCAAACTGAAAGAGAAAAGAAACAGAAAAACCAACATCGCTGCGAGGTGATAAATCCTTTAATAGCAAGCAGTTAATTAATATGTCGAGCAAAATTCCATTTCATGGCTGTGTGCCTTCCTGGCACGAAAAGTGTACATTCATAATGGAAGATTTGTTTGAAAAAGGATTATCCAAGACAAACCAATCGTCTATCTATAATGCAAGAAAGCATAGAAAATAAATTGGCCTTACTTAATTCTGGCTCTGCCATAAGTGAGGCATGCCTCTTGAAGATTAATGCAGCCGTGCAGGTTCATCTCGCGCTTAGCTCCCGCCCACCACGCGCGCGCCTGGGCTCTGTTGTGATTAATGCACATGCATGTGTGAGATGAGATATCGGGCGCTTCTTTCACCCTCATTGCACACGTGTTGCTGGTGCGACAGAATGAATCATAAACCGGGCGGGCGCCAGAGGAAGGTTCTCTGGTGGGAAGTGAGCGGTGCAACGAAACTTGAGGGGGCCCCCCTAGAAAGTTGATCGAGGGCCCCCGCGCTCTGGATCCAGGCAGGGGCTCTCACTCAGACCTCAGACCAGCCACCCGTGCACAGTACCAGAGGGGGCCCCCTGGAGCTCGCCCCCCCACCCCCCACCACAACGCAGTGGGAATAGCTCGGCCCCCACCAAACGCAATGGGAATAGCTCGCCCCCCACCACAACGCAGTGGGAATTCAGTTGCTTCAGCGTTGCTTTGGGATGTATTGAGGTTTCTGCTCGTCATGGGTATCTCCTATTTCATTATTTGCAGTTGGACTCAATATAGAAAACAATAATAGAGTATTTCAAGGTCAGAAGCATACAAGCTTACACAGATCAACCTTTGATCTAAGTTAGAAGTCGGTGAGCCAACAAATTACAGGGAGAGTCCAGGCAGAGCCGAGCCAAAAGGGTCCGGCTTGGTTCTATGAGCCAGTTGTTGTATTCTCTTGTTGCTTGTGCCTTTAAGTGGTAGGCAGCGCATGCCAGGAATGTCAAAGGAATATGTAAGGAAGGTTCTATATGAGGACAGTTGGGACTGAAGAGAGCTGGCGTGTTGCCAGCATTGGTGGTGTTGTGTTCCTGACAATCAACTACTCAAACTTCCAGTGGGCGAGCTGAGCCAACAAACATGAAGTAAAAACATGATAGCATCTCTTCGAAATTCAATAAAGAGTATTTCTTTAACAGGCTGAAGTATTTCACCTCAGTATATAAAACGGTATCACTGCATTGAAAGGTATTTATTAAAAGTGATAGTGTTTAAACATTGGCTTAGAAATAATAATGCTCCTCTGCCTGATGACAATGCATTAATGAACTAAGAGGCATGTCAGTTGCTGTTGTGTGTCCTAGATATGGCCTAGATAATTATTATACATGGACCAACATTATAGTCTATTAAATCAAACACAAGAGGCTTTTGTATGAGTGGAAGTCCTCTCATATGTGATGATGAAGAAAAAGTAGGTTCGATGAAATCAAATATTTGGCGAGGATTACACAATTTGGTCATGGAAGAAAGTCAGGATTGATTCCAGTTTTTCCGATTTCTGATTCTGCAATTCCACCACTAGATGGGGATCTCTTTCATTTGCCAATTTTATATCAAAGGTCACTGCTTTGTCTTTTTCATTTTTAGTGTATGAGGTTGCAGCATGGGTGGGAGGTAGAATATGAAGGGTCAGATCGTTTGGGGTTGAGCGTCCGAGATGATCGAGATGAGCCAGGTCTTTACTCAAGCTTTTAAGGGTTCATCCACCTCTAATAAAAGTTGCATTTTGCACTGCTGGTGAAACTAGAGGTCATAGGCGGTGTATTAAATCCAGTATTGTCAATGATAAAATGATAGCGCTGTGCTCCCAAGAATGAGGCAAACTGACATAGGACCAGGAGTGTGCGTGACGCAAAAGCCTTCAAAACTGTTCATGCTTCACAATCTTTCCAAGGGTTGAGAAGTTTAAATTGCTAGGCAAAAATCAGCAAAAGTCGCAAAATACAAAAAACTATTTTTAGCCAAAACTTTCTTTAGGTAGGACAATTCTGTGACAAAAAGGTTTTTGCGAAAAAAATCTGCTGTGGGAGAAGTTTTGTGAATATTTTAAAAATTTGCAAGGTTTTATAACTTCACAAAACTTTGCAATCAAAATGTATAATTCACCCCTATATTTTCAAGTGCATTTTTAGTAGTGAATAGAGGTGGGCAGGGAGTAAAGTCACTGAAATAATGAAGATGTGGTCTGCTTGATGTACACATTCTAATGGGAAATATCTGAGTGCAATATTGATTGAAGATGCACTATAGTAACAACTGCAAGGTGTGAGGGTGTGTCTTCAGAAAAATATAATTTTATAGATCTAGCTAATGATTTGGGAGGTTGCTTCAAAAGAATAAAAATGAGTTCTAAGCAGGAAAACAAAATGGGCATCTCTCCTGTGTTCATCGTCTCCTTCACTGCATCTGGTGCATCAGCAGATGCACATTATAGTGGCTGATCCTCCCTTAAGGGGTGGAGGCCAGAACATCTGCTGACCTGGCAGGCTGGCAGGCTGTCTGCCAGACTTTAAATGAGCCCCCAAAAGGGTTCTGCCTGTATGTATCAATTATGCATATGGGCACATTCAACGGGCTTGGTGTCCTTACAAGCTAGGGATATCTATGAGCCAATCTAACTGTCTGAAGGACAGGAACTGCCTGTACATTACATCTGTGCTAAATGCTAGTTTTAGTGATTGCCATAGGCGTGCATTAAAATTAGAGGTGGGTGAATCAACAAATTAACAGGAAGAGCCGATCCAGAGCTGAGTCAAGGGCATGGCTGGGCTCCAAGACCCTGTACACAAGCTGAACCCTGAAAATAGTTGGTATCTAAATCATGCAACAAACATCGTCTAAAAATATGATAGTCTCCTTAAAATTATAAAAAAGATTTCATCCAAAAGCGTATCACCTTAATACATCAGATTAATTTTGTACAGCTCACACCCGTAAGTCACGTTTTGGAAAGAGCTCTCATATATCATAATGAAGAAAAAAGGAGGCTCTGTAAAATAAAATATTTGCCTAGAATCACATAATTTAATCAAATCAAGCGGAGAAGCCGGGATTGGTCCCAGGCTTTTTGGTTTCACATTATGAAATTCCCCCATTAGATGACAACCTCTTTCTCTTCTTTTAACAGCAAAGAATTATGATTTGTTTTCAATTCTTGGTGCATGATGGTAGAGTATGGGTGGCAGAAAGAAGCCACTTTAAAGTTCAGCTCGTCTTTGGCTCGAAAGTCCAAGAGGACCTCGAGATGAGCCAGAGCCAGGCCTCATGCTCGAGCCTGACTTGAATCTTAAGTGACTTGCCCACATCTAATTAAAATGGCACAAAGGTCTAAGTTCAGAAACCAAAAGGACTAGAGTGGCGTAAAGTTTTAACAACATGCTTTTTTTACAGAGCTCATTAATTTTTTGACAGCCTCATTGGCTATAAAGTCCAACCCCTTTAACATCTGTAGACCAAAAGTCACTCTTTCACACAATCTGCTTCTTAATGAAATAATATTAGTTACTATGGGTGACAGTACCTCATATTCCTATTGACTTGTGTATTAATTTATAGTTAGCTAGAGATGGTACATAAATCCTAATCACCTTGAAAGAAAGACAATAAGAAATGTTAAAATAGCTGTATTTCTAAGAGGAAAATATGTTGCAGAAAATAAACTAAAGTCTTATTCAGAATGCTACAAGAGTCAGATAAAGGGGGAAATGAGATTTCTTTTATGGTTATGTATAGACCATCCCACACAAGGACATGATGGACGGAGCGCTGAAACATTTCAGACACTCACCCCAGTCACAGATCTGGGTTGAATCCATCATCGGTCTTTAGCTCACTTCGCCACCCCAGTTCAGACCCAGCCATATTCATATCGGTCTTGACCCTGTTCCTCATGGGAACAGTCCAGCCTGAAGTGACTGGGGGTGAGTGTCTGAAAAGTTTCAGCGCTCCGTCCATCATCGCCTTGTGTTTGATTTGTTCACCCTAAGTTATCAGGGTATTCCCAGACGTGGGCCCCTTGCTCACTTTGCCACTGGATTCAAGCTAGCCTGGCTGATGAGGGGTGTTACCCTGAAACCGGTCCCAGGATGTGTGTTTCCGGTCCAGGGAAGACCTGGCTTGGCAGTTCGGACTGGACTGTTCCCATGAGGAACAGGGTCAAGACTGATATGCGTATGGCTGGATCTGAACTGGGGTGGCGAAGTGAGATAAAGAACGATGATGGATTCAACCCAGATCTGTGACCGAGGGTGAATGTCTGAAAAGTTTCAGCGCTCCATCCTTCATATCCTTGTGTTTGTTATGTATAGGCCGTAAAATATATCTAAAAAAGTATGTTTGTCACTTATTTTTCAACAAACCATACTATATGCTACTGCTGTTCCGGAGGTTGCTTATCTCATCCTGATAGGTCTTCACGGGCTGGGATGTGTGGTTGGGGAAGCTGCTGATGGGTCACTGCGTTTTTCATGAGATGGAGTGGTCCTTTGGTGTTGCCGTGTTATGGATGTGTGGTTGGGGGCAGAGACCTTCTTGCTTCCAGGTCCATGGAAGGTAAAGTAACCTCATCTGAGAAAGCTCTTCCAGTAAGTAATAAGGTGAATGACTATAGGAAGATCTCAAGATGTCACCTGCTTAAAAATGAATCAAGATGTTCACAACATCCTCTTAGGGATCTTGTTGGATCTCCTAGTGTGGTGGGAGCAGTATGCTGTAGTGCAGAACTGCAGTTTGTATCTTACTTTGGATGAAGATAATGTTAAGAAACCTCAGTGGAAATTAGATGTATATGAATTATAATTGGATTACACTGGACCCACTTGTGGTATATGTTTTCGGGCAGATGCTGAGCTATTATGGAAAACATGTCACCCTATGTCAGCGGCATTATGGAACTTGTTACTGGTGTCTACTGATGTCTATCGTCTAGTTTGGTGTTTTTAGTTTAACAATATAATTTCGCTTCCCTTTTCTGTAAGAAATGTGTGCAAATTAGGAACGAATGCAGTCTTACAACTTAGTGTCATTTTTAAAACTTTCCAATCTGTGCAAAGTGGAGAGCTTGATAAGAGAGAAACAGGCTCATCCCCGGGAACTATTGGTAAAATGTTCCCACTGCTGATCAGGGTCATAAGTAGCAGCATGTAAACAGTCAGGGAACAATCAGTGCATGGCTGCTAGGAAGAGGTTGTTTACCCGCTTCCACTTAGGGTTAAGGGCAGACCTGAGATGTCACGTGAAAATTGCACCCCTTAGCAGACAATGAGACTGCATTAAATGGCTGAAGTTGTAGAACAAACAATTCCCTGTAAATTCCCGCCCTTACTAAGCTGTGTGGTTCAAGGATATAGCAAGATTCCAAAGGGATCTGCGGCAAGCTGGAGGGGGCCTGAGTGCTGCCTCAGGAAAAGTTAGGAATTTTAGCTCGCCCTTACAAATTGTAAAGATTCCCGAGTTTTCCCGATTTCCAAAGGAGAAGTTTATATTCCACCCACGCATAATGCATATTTTAATGTCAAAAAAATAATTTCCCTCATCTGAATCTAGTAGAAACCATTTGTACTTGAGCCTACAGAATTTCTACCAAGGCAGGTGCGCTTAGCGATCACAGTCACCTCTAGGTGCTTACCGTCTGGGAGTCAGCGTTTAATTTAAGCTGGTGGTTTCCGGTGCTCCGCAGGTAGTTAACTCTCAACACTGGTACTAATGACAGTCTACTGCATGGTAGCACTCTCTGTCTAATTTTGAGGTGCAACAGTGTTTAAGACTTCAATATACATTAAAAATGAATAATCCCTGCTACCCATGCACTTCTTTTAGCTTTCGATGGCCTGGAATAGTCTGATTTGTCACTGTTATAAGACTGTGACGGTTAGTAGTTATGCTGGTACTGTCATTGGCAGCGGTTGCAGGGGCAATGGGTGGTACAGGCTGCAGTAACCTTCTGTGAAGGGCCCTGACACTTACGTTTTTACAAATTAATTGTGCTGGGAGTGTAAATGTTGTATCTTACTGCATCCTCCCCAGTGTTCCAAGTCCCTGTGGCTCAGCAAATATGAATGTGGTGTATTGGAATGCTGGAGTGCTTGGTGAAGTACTGGAATGATCAAGTGTTTGGTGAGGTTTAGAGTGTCAGTTGGAATGTGTGGGCTGAGCAGCAAGGGGGCTGCTCCTGGTGGGACTTATTTAACAGTTTAGCTGTCTACTCACTTGATCTAAGATCTAATAAACCCTCTTATTCGACAACTTACACTATGGCTACTGGACTTTTCTCCTTTACAACAGTAAACATGCTTGACAATCAATGGTTTGAAGAGCTTTCTGAGAGGGAAGTTCAGACTCTTTCTTAATATGTCAGGCGGAGATTTACAGAACTAATAAATGGTCTTTCTTTAAGAGGAATGCTTAAAATGCGGGATGATTATGACGAGTTGGTCATTGCATGAAGGTGTTGCAGAATTCAAAAGTTAAACTTCACTTTTAATAGTCCGTCAGATCACCCGCAGATCTGGGCAAAACTAGCATAATTTCCTTTGAGGAAATAATGTAAAATGCTCCAAAAAGTATGCAAAAGAATGCTTGCCTGGCATTTTGCTGTATTTTTTAACATAATGTGCATTTTCTATTTTGGACACGCAGATGCATTTCACGCTAAAAACCATAACACAAAGTGGCACTTGAAGTGAACAACAGCCGCTCGTGTTCTGTTTGTTTGCATTGCTTCCATGCTCCAGCGGTAGAACTTTTATCCGAAAAAAAATTGAGTGTGGCATAATGCCATATCTCGGGCATTGCACAAAACAAGCATAATGTGAAATGCTGGAAATAAAGCAAGATGGCGCCCAAGTAAACCTAATGTTGCCTAATTAGCAGCCAAAAATTTAAGAAGGTGCAGGCCCTTTTGAAATCCTTCCCATGTCTCAATGGAGGCCATTCAAGTGATCTTCCAGAACAAGAAGTCATATTCATATTTTGTAAACCATAAATCATAATATTCTTCCGCTTTACTTGAAAACTGTAGGAGTTGAGATATGGTGGCTGAAATCCTACAATTGTCGACGCATGAATTTACTGCTACTCTGACCAGTGCCTTGAAAGTCAAGAAGTAAAGGAGTCTATTGAGGCAGCATAACTGGAAAAAAACAGCTTATCATCATGAGAGTCAGGAGCTTGGAAATGAAACTGATGTCATACTACTATCACACTTTATTTTTTAATGTTATCTGGGGAAATGGCTGTGCCTTACATGAACATATGTTGGTCAGCTAAGAAGGAGGAGGTTTATTGCTCCTGTCGCTAAAGGGCACGCAATGAAAAAATGCACATGGTTCTAAACCATGGGTCTCCAATGAGTAGCTCGGGAGTGAATGGCAGCTCACCAACACCCTTGAAGTAGCTCTCCAAACTGAAGCTCAGCCCATTGTGTCTTTATGAGCATTTGTGCGCATTAAAGAAGAAGGCACAGTTCGTCTCAAGACCTATAGAGTGGCAGCCAGTGAAAATATAGTAAGGGTCTTTTTATGAGACACAACACACACTGTTGGCTATGGGGTCAGCAACATGACCAGATATCCACTCTAAATCTGGTAAAGTTACCAGGAGATGGGACATGTAGGCTCCTCTCTGTCAGTCACACTATGTGTGAGAACAATGGACTAACATAAAATAGTGCCAGCAGTAACCAGAGATGGAGCCAGTGCGGAGTCACCGTAGCATGGCCCTGCAAGAGCCACAGAGAAAGGGTGTGAATTGTGTGCATGATCGACCCAGGATAGAAGGGGCTGGTTCTAGAACTAAGATCCACTTCTGAGCCTAACTGGCCTGCATCTTTGTGTGTGCATGCATGTATGCACATTTATGTGTGTGTCCATCTGCATCTGTGTTTCGCATTGTGTTGCTCCCTGATAAACAGTGTTACTCCCTGAAAGCTATGCCTGTTGTCAAGGACCACCAAAAATATTTGTTGCTTCCCATCATGCAGGGTTCATCTCTGGTACACTGGTATTCATTCCTGGCACAGTAGATGCCTTGTCAAAATAATTGTTATTCTTGTCATATTCTGGGCATTCTTGGTCTAGTTGTGAATAATGGCAGAAATCACTGACCTACTGTGAGCATGACTGACCCATTTTTTGCCACCTCTAACATTATGATGGCCTCCCATTGCATTACAATGCCATTGCATTCATAAACATCCTGGCCATTATGATGTCCAGCCTTGGCACAATGGTGCCTCTAATAAAATGGGGAGCATTCTTGGTATATTATAGGCCTTTGATGAGCCTGAATGGCATGTGACTTTAAAGCCTGGACATTTCAAGCAAATTCTGTCCATGTGAAGCATTTGTACATGTGACTAACTGATGAAAATGACATGCTGATATTTGGAGATCATATACTGAGAGCTGGTATATTAAAGGCAAAAATGATGTTTCTTCACAAAAGAAATTTGAATTCGTTTTTCCACAATGGAAGAGTTGGTTGATAGAAAATGTTTATTTTCGGAAACTGATAAGCTGATAAAGTCAAAATGGTTGAATTTCCAAAATGCTTAAAGTTGAATTGTAATTCAAGATGTGTTGGGGAGACTTATTGCTGTGATTATGGCCTTTGTGTCAGAGGGTGGGTGCTGCTTTGGGTGGTATTTCATTCGAAATGTGGAGGCCTTCCATCTTGCTACATTTTTTCCTGACATTTCGGCTATTAAGCCTGCCTGAAATGTTACGGTGGTCACTAGTGTATTGTTAACAGATGCTGTCAATAGTGTACAGTGATAACAACTTTGGGGCCGATTCCGATCTCGGCCGGTAGGGCTCCGAATCGGATTCGGCTTTACCGGATCCGATTCGGAGCCCTGTTTCCCGACCGAACCGTACGCGGGTCCGGCCGAGCGAGTACGATGCGAAATCGCCGACCGACTCGTCCGGGCGTCCCGACCGCTCCGACCGACTCGCTCCCGGCTCGAACCGCTCCGACCGACTCGCTCGGACTCGACTCGCACCGCGCAATGGAGACGTTTCCCGGCCGGGTAAGTACGATGCGCGCCGCGAGCAGTCCGACCGAGCCGCGCACTCCGGCTCGTAAGAGCTGTCGGAGCCGTACTTTGGGGGTCCGTGTCGGACCCCCTGTACGCGTAGCCGCGCGAGTCGCACACAGGGGGACCCATGGGTCCCCCTACCTGTGCGTGTACGGCGCGAATCGCTTCGCCGCGTACCCGCTGTAGGGGCGCCCTTGTCCGACTCGCACCCATTGAGTCAATGGGAGCCCGCGTACGCGTTGTACGACCGGCTCCCATTGACATCAATGGGAGTCCGACCGACTCGAGTCCGATAACATACGGACGCATCGTACTCGTTCGGTCGGACTGCACGGGTCCGATTCGGTCGGAAATCTCTCCGGGTCCGGCTCGGTCGGAGAAATTTCCGGCCCGAATCGGAATCGATCCCTTTGTGTTAGTAGGTCAGGGTGATGTTTATTGAGACAAAGTGACTCTCATTATAGGAACGATTGGCGGCCCCTTTTCTAAACTATGTGCCAATCAAGGCTTGTTAGAGCTGAATGGCATATTTAGAACATATGACAAGGCTGGTGAGTCCGTTTTTCCCCATTACTGGCTAAACTAAATAGTGCATTATGTGATCTTGATCAAATCATGGTTTCTCCCTGGATTTACTAGCTTGTTCCACCACACCACCTACGTTTCTCTTAGAAAATGTCTACACTTCTTCAATACCACACACTATTCACTCAACCACAACTCTGCTGAAAATTCCTCCCATCCTCCTATGTACTACATTTCCTAAACAAACTGCCCTCCTCTAAACAATGCTTTCTTCTCTAGACAACATTTCTGCCTTGGGAACACCGAAACTCCAGCCCCAAGCAACACTTTCTCAATAATTGCACTCCTCCTCATCTCCAGTATATTTTTTTCACTAGACAAGGGGTATCCACCATACTTACAGGAGGTCTTGAGTCATGCAGTAATTTTAAGATATTCCCATAAAACAGATTAGAATACAATGCATTTAAATGGAAATTGTTTGTTTAGGCAGTGATTGTCCTGAAAAGCAGGCGTTAATCTGTCTCTCACACAATTGCATTGAACTTTTTGAACTAGATCATATTGTGTGCAGTGCAACACACCTCTTCCACTAGGACACACCAACTCAAATAGAAATAAAGACCATGGCACACTCATTTTTCATCCACTAGACCACACCTCACTCATCCAGTAGGCTAGACTTCTTCTTCTAAACCATGCCTTCATAACTGAACCACGTTTGGTGCTTAATTTGTGCTGGTGGTGGTTGTTGTGGGCCAGGACACTCATTTTAGATGGCTGGCATTTACTTTTCATCATCAGATTTTGGCCTAGGTCAAGGGAGAGAGAGAGAGGCAAAAGAAGAATGAAGGAGGGTAAGAAATATAGGAAAAGAGTCCCAAATAGAGAGAAAGGGGATGAAAAATAATATGCATGAGTTAGATAATGAGACAGGAAGAGAAGGGTGGTGGAAGAAAGATACATGAGGTCAAATCAAGACTAAGCAGCCTTAGTATTCTTCAACTCTGACAACTGGCAGAACCTGAACTTATTTGCCATTTTTTTCAAATTAAGAACAGATCATAACTCTTGCACTAGACCATGCCTCATCTACTAGTCATGACCTCTTCCGCTAAACCACACCTTCTTCACTGCGACACACCTCTCCTATTAAAATAGCTAAGAGAGTGACATTAGGAGGACCTCCTTTGACAGCTTCTAGCTTTGTATTAACTATATTGTTAAAGAACTCTGCTTCTTACAATGGGCATTAACTGAAATCTTTAGAACGTATTAAAGTCCTATATAATCAAAAAAATGGATTGTATTTACTGAGATTTAAAGAAACATATTCCAATTGCAGTGCCAAACAACATTTGAGGACAGAATAACTTCATTTGCATACGGCTATCTGTGGTAATGTGACAATCTGCCTCTGTGAGGTTACAATCCGTAGTGAAAACATTCACTAAGAAATGGTTTAAGAGGCACATATAAAGTCTGACTGAGAAATAGTGGCTGCAAATATGAGGTAAAACTTCTGCAAGTACAAATATCATTTGATACACTTGTTTCAGACACTGTGTTATAAATGTGCCTACTCAGTAATGCAATAGTGGATTCCTAGCTTTACCCTGATGACCTAGATTTTACAGAGGCTGACAAACAAAGATGTGTCAGATCCGGTACCATGGGATGACAGCTGCATGCGTGCCTTCTCAGAGCTGAGAGAATGTCTCAGCTATGCCCCAGCACTGGAAGCCTGATTATAATAAATGTTTTGCAGTGAGAGCGAGGGCTGCTTTCTCTCAATGATAACCCAGATGCATGGGAATGCTCGCAGAACCATGGCATACTTTTTTGCCACACTTGACCCTGTAGCAGCTGCTTTGCCCGGCTGTCTCAAAGCCGGGGCTTTCACAGGTATCACCATTGAGCAGTGTGAGAGCATTGTTATGGGTCACCACTTGACCATTTTTGTTCCCCATTCAGTGGAAGTCTTGTTAACATGTACCAGAACCGAGTATCTCTCGAATAGTTGGCTAACCAAGTATGAGCAAGTCATCCTTGGGGCAGAGAATATTACATTGAGGAGATGTACTGTACTAAATCCTGGTACCTTATTGCCCATCCCTGGGAATTAAAATGTTGAAGGTGTAGTTGAGCACGACTGTCTTGGTGTTACTGAACCATGAACCAAGCCGAGACCTGACACATAAGATGTGCCACTACGTGAATCACATTATGTTCTGTTTGTTTATGGCTCCTGCTTACGAGACCATGATGGAAACCTGAGAGCTGCCTATGCAGTCTGTACTGTCTCAGGTGTGATTGAAGCCTCCTGGTTTCAAGTATTTTTGGCATAAGTGGCAGAATTGATTGCTCTTGCTAGAGCATGCTGTGTTTCAGACCAGCTGAGAGTGGCAATTTTCACTGATAGTACGACTTTGTTGTCGTTCATGACTTCGGACTGTTATGGTCAAAACATGGGTTAATGACATCCTCTGGTTCGTCCATCAGAATGGCAAAAGTGTACGAAATCTTTTGCAGGCTTTACATTTACCTGCCCAGATTGCCATTTTTAAGTGTGCCTCACATCGACATGGCACTGACTACGTGACAGTGGGCAATAGGTATGCTGATGAAACAGCAAGATACAGGGCTCTGAATTCCTGCACCTTTAATGGGGAATATGACAATGAAAATTCAGATGCGACTAATTGCAATCTATTGTTAACTGCAGTTGATACTTGGGAGGAAGTTAAGAGTTACAGGAAGTAGTGCCACAAGCATAACAGCAAGATTGTGTCAAAAGAGACGAGGATGGCATTTGGATTTCAGGAGATGAATGACCTGATAGCTTGTTACCACTCACGGGGAGACATTTTCATGGACCTGCACATGTAGAGGGAGATGCAATGGTGTGCCTATTTAGGAAAACGTGGTTTAACCCCAGATTCAGATTGATGGCTGATAGTTTGTGTCACAGATGTGTTGTATGCCAACAGCAGAATGTAGGCAGATGAACAGCAGTAACTCTGAGTCACATAGGGATATCAGGAGGTCCCTTCAACAGGATGCAACTGGACTTTATTGAGATACCTGTGTACAATGGGTTGACATATGTCCTAGTGATTATGTGCATCTTTTCACAGTGTTTCTCAACTTCTTTGGAGTCAGACCAAGGAACTCATTTTAATAATGAGGTCCTGAAGATGTTGTGTGCAGCATTACAAGTCTAACAAAGGCTCCACTGCAGTTACCAACCAGAAGCTTCTGGAATTGTGGACCAGGGTCAAGTAGCCCCTGACCCTGGTCTTGTGCACCGCTCCCCTAGTCTGCTGGTAGAGAGCTGTGACTGAGGACGTCTCCTTAGCCCTAGCCCCTCGAGGCCATCCGAGGTTTGATTCTTGCCACTGCTGTTCCCCTATGTCACTTACCTTAACCCTTCTTTCTGTCTTTGTGCCTTGTGCCCCTGTTGCCACTTTTGTTGTGCCACTGTTCTGTTTGGATTTCTGTCACCGTTGTTGTTGCTGCCTTGTATTGATGTGCCACTGTTTGCCCATTGTTGCCTCCTTGTTGTTTTCACTGTTATTTGTTTTGGATTTCTGCCACCATTGTTGTTATCCCACCCCGCACCTCACTGGTTTTCCACACTCCCACCTCCCAGTCAACCACTTCCACCTCCCAGGACTACTTATGGAAGCTGCTGCGCGGCCTCCAAGGAGTGACCCTTGACCCCGGTTTAGTGCATGCTTCCCCTAGTCTGCTGGTAGATAGCAGTGACTGAGGACTTATCCTCCGCCCCAGCCCCTAGAGACCAACTGAGGTCCGATGCCCACCACTGCTGTTCCCCTTTGTCATCTGCCTTAACCGTTTTTCCTATCTTTGTGCCTTGTATTGCTTTGCGACTGTTGCCCCTTTTGTTGTGCCACTGTTAGCTGTTTTGGATTTCAGCCACCATCGCTATTGTTGTTTTTGCCTTGTATTGCTGTGCCACTGTTTGCCCATTGCTTGCTCCATTGTTGTTGCCACTGTTATTTGATTTCGATTTCTGCCGCCGTCATTGTTTTCCTGCCCCCCACAACACGCTGGTTTCCTGCTCTCCTGCCTCCCAGCCAGTCCCTCCCACCTCCCAAGACTACTTATGGAGGCCACAGTGCAGCCACGCCGCTGATGTGCCAAAGGCAAGCCCATCTGCGCCCGTCTGCGCCTAGACCATGCCCAGCGCCAGGAACCCCAGCTCTCCAGGCATCCACCACTACACCACCACTGAGCTCCTAGCCCTGGACCCAGGAGACCTTGACAACAACTGCGGCATCGCCACCCAGAGATGCATGGAAGGACCCTTCACCTGCCACCGCTGCTGATTCACTGCAACACCGAAACCTCTGCCACGCCTCCACATCCAACCTCCAACCCTCTGGAACAGCTCCAGTGCATACTGCTCAATGCCAGTTCCCTCTGCAAACACAGCACTGAAATCTGGGACACCATCACCACCTACAGCCCGACATGATGTTCATCACCGAGACCTTGCTCACACCATTCTCTGAACCCGCCATCGCAACTGCAACTCCCCACAGATACAAGATGGTACACAGAGACCAGGCCAACAAACACGGAGGAGGCATGACCATCAACCACAGGGAGACCCCCCAATGCACCATCACTGAGGATGACATCGCATCTATCATGGAACACCTCAACCTCCAAATCCGAATCGACACAAACACTACCATCACGAGAACCCTCTCCTTCAGACCCCTGTTCCCTGCCCCGACTTCTGCAATGCCATTGCTGAACTCATTGCCCACCTGGCAACCAACTCCAAGCACTACATCTTTCTCGGTGACCTGAACTTCCACCTCGACGACCCCAATAACACCAACTCCGCCAACCTCTTGTAAAGCTTGAGCAACATCGTTCTCACGCAACTGTTCACCAGCTCCACACACTGTGCAGGACACAGCTTGGTCCCTATCTTCACAGCCAGCGACAGTATCAAATTCAACCACACCATCTGACTCACCTGGACAGACCACAGCATCATCCACATCTCCATTGCAGGCCCACCACGACCACCCCCACGCCCCACACTCACACCCACTGCAAATGGAGCAAAATCCCAAAGACCCAATGGACTACCGCCCTCATTGCTAACAGACCCCTCACCACCTACAACCTGGAGTTAGCCATCCAAAACTTCTGTAACTGGATCTCCAGCAGCACCGACACCATGGCACCCGTGAAAACAACCAGCACCAGGAAACCCTTCAAGCATGTCAGCTGGCTCACCCCCAAACTCTGCACACTCAAACGTGAATGTAGGTGACTGGAGAGACTGTTGCACTCCAACAGGAACACCTCAGACCTCACCACCTTCAATTCTGCCCTCAGCAACTACCACCACCGCCTCAAGGAAGTCAAAAAGGACACCCTAACCACCCTCATTGAAGCCAGTGCCAATCACACAAAAGAACTCTTTGGCATCGTTGGAGAATTCTCATGCTCATCGGTCATCAAGATGATAATTCACCCTTCCCTCTGCGACTCCTTGGTGGACTACTACACAATAAGATAGCAGACATCTACAGCAACTTCGACTCACAGCCTCCGGCCTCGCCCACCTCTTGACTCACACCAGCAACTCCCACAGCCACCTCACCGAATGGACACCACTCACCACAACAATCACCACAGCACTCATGGCCTCCATCCACTCCAGAAATCTGACAGCCCCCAGCCCCCACCACACCTTCAACCTGGGACCGAAGGAAATCAGCATTGCCCTCACTGACATTCTCAACTCATTTATCACCAGAGCCAACTTCCTTGATGCCTGGAAACACACAGAGGTGAGACCCCTCCTGAAGAAACCCTCCACTGACCCAAACGAGCTCAAGAATTATCACCCCATCTCGCTGAACCCCCTTACCAGCCAAAGTCTTGGAGAAAGTCATCAACCTCCAGCACACAGATCACCTGGAAGGACACAACCTTCTTGATGCAACCCAGTTAGGCTTACGCTCCAACCACAGCACCAAGACCACCTTAATAGCCGCAACTGATGACATCAGATCCATCCTTGACCGTGGTGAGACTGCAGCCCTGTCCACCTCGATCTATCAGCGGCCTTCAACACAGTCTCCCACCACCACACCCTCATCACCAGACTCCACCACATCGGCATCAGAGGAAATGCCCTCAAGTGGATCACCTTCCTCACAGGACACACACAGAAAATGTGCCTACCGTCCTTAACCTCCGAACCCAAGAACATCATCTACAGAGTCTCCCAAGGCTCCTCCCTCAGCCCCACCCTCTTCAACGCCTACAAGACTCCATTGGCTGACATTGCCTGAGAGCAAAGGCTCAACATAATTTCATACTCTGACAGCACCCAACTTATCCTATCTCTCACAGAGGGCACCACCACAATCAGAGTCAACTTCCAGAATGCCATGACCAGCTTTGCTGACTGGATGAGATCCAACTGCCTGAAGCTGAACACGGACAAAATGGAACTGCTCATCTTCATGATGAACACCTCCCCATGGGACAACATATGGTGGCCCACTGCCCTTGGACCCTCACCTACGCCTACCAGCCACACTCACAACCTTTGCATCATCCTGGACAGCGATCTCTCCATGAAGCACCAGGTCAACGCTGTAGCTTCCTCCTACTTCCACACCTTCCACCTGCTCCGTAAGATTTTCAGATGGATCCCCATTAACGCCAGGAAAACAGTGACTCAAGCGCTCTGCACCAGCCAAATGAACTATAGAAATGCTCTATATGCCGGAACAACCTCCCATCTCCTCAAACAACTACAGACTATACAGAACACCTTAGCCAGACTCATCCTCAACCTCCCCAAATGGACCAGTATCAGCCCCACCTCAGAAGCCTCCACTGGCTCCCCATCCAGAAGAGATGCCAGTTCAAGCTGCTGAGCCACGCCTACAAGGCCCTCCACAATGCCGGAATCTCCTACATCAACCACCGCCCGACCTTCCACCAGCTGGCCAGACAACTCTCATCTGTCTTTCTTGGACACGTCCCCCGCATACAGGGGCATCGCCATGGAGATCGCACCTTCTCTTACCTTGCCGCCATGTCCTGGAATGACCTCCCGCTCCACCTCCGATCCTCCCTTTCACTCGCCGACTTCAGGAAGGGACTCAAGACTTGCCTCTTCGACTAAAGCTCCCCACTCCTCAGCGTCTGGATACCCCACGGGGTGATAAGCCACACTTTACAAATACAGATTGATTGACTGATTGGAGCAAGTCAATGGCACTTTAAAATACAGATTGGGTAAATTGTGTGCTTCAACATCTCTGAAGTGGCCTAGTGCTTTGCCCCTTGTACTAATGAGTCTACGCAGTACTTCAGATAGGATGACATGATTGTTGCCCCATGAAATCATCATGGAAAGGGCCATGAGACTGCCAGCTGTGCTTGCGAATGCACTTGTGAACATTACAATTGACATGATTATTGATTACTGCAAAGGACTGGCTGATGTGGTGCATTCTGTGCTTCACAAGGTCAGAGAGGCTACAGTCCTGCCTCAACAGGAGCAGTGACATGACCATGCTCCTTGCAACTGGGTTATGGTGAAGAAGTATGTGTGCAACTCGTACTTGTGGGCCGTATTAAGTGATATTGGTCATCATCACATCTGCTGTGAAGTGTAGAGGTCTCCCTAATTGGGTACACACTGCTCATACTCGCTGACTCCCTTGTCCCCTTGATGATATAACAGCACCCCTTCCTGATGTATTGGTGGTTACAGTGAGACCGAGGGAGCAGTGTACTTGCTGTGTTTTGGAAGTACCCCAACTCTAAATAAATTATACTTATCAGGTGGCAGCGGGGGTAGGCCCTGTAGTCAAACTAGCATCAAGGGTCCCTACCCTCAGCAAACCTAGTCACTCGTCCGCTCTCCCTGGCTGGCTGAGACACAGCAAGTACACTTATCTTTTTGGCATGCTCAGCTTATCTTTTGCATGCTATGCATCGACTTGTAAAAACTGCAGGGTTGCGTCACTGGGGGATCTTTCTCTTTTCTCTAATATCACCCTGAAGAATGCCCAGGACCTGTTTAGGCCATTAGAGTAGGTCAGAAACATGTAGGCTTTTTTAGGTTAGGGTCATAGGACCACAACAACCTGATTGCCCCATTTTCATAATTTTAACCATTCCCACTCACCACAAATAAAGGGATACCTTGGGGTGAATTATTTAATTCTTATATCTAATAATGTTTAACCCCCAAGAAAAACCAAATACTTCTCCAAAGAACCCTTAGGAGTCAAGGTGAACCCAATGATGAAGCATGCCACTACTAGAGTGGGTGAGGGTTATATATATAAAAGGTTTTTCCTTTTCCCACTTCAGAGTGCAGTGGAGTACAGGTGTATCTCTATCTCCTTATTACACTGGTTTATAAGGAAGGATACTATTTAGGTTTAGGAATGGTGACATCTCCAGACACATGTAAAAATGAAATGATGAAGCTGCTCAGCTGTAATAACTTATTACCTTTGTGACATCGTAATTAATCTGTGCTGCCAGAGCCAGCAGCCAAAGTTGAAGGAAGTTCAGGGAACATAATTACAGCTGCAGTTCAAACAGTGAAAACACGAACAGTGATTCATTCTGCAGATCGATTTTTCTAAAATGAAATATTTATGGGAATATGTTCATTTTTTTCAATGCTGTCTGACATTAAAGAAAATAAAAAATTCCTCTGCATATTTCCACACATTATAGGACACAGAATTTTTAATCTGATTTACATTAAACTGATTCCAATATCTCTATACAACAAATTACTAACTACTTTTTTGGTGTGTTTATTTTTGCACTACAGGTTCTGCTTTTATTTCTTCATGTCTGTGGTCATATCACTTTTACATCAAATAGTACAACGTCAAGTATTTCAGTGGTTTAAGGGATAGGTGATGGTGCAACCATGTATTATAAGGAATAAAATGTCCTCTGTTGTACATTAAAAGGATATTGCAAGGCACTGCGAAGTTCCATGACCTTATAAAAGAACTTAGCCTTTGGTCTCAATCCTTTCTAGGGCCACAGAACTCCTTGGTGACTTGCAATACCCTTATAATGTATGACAGAGAGTACTTTATCTAATTTATTATGCCTTGATGCAGGGACAACAGAATGGCTAAATGAGCACCAAATACAACTGGAGAGCTAGTAGCACCTGCACCGTGACAAATCTGGATTTCTATATTGTACAAATATATCGATCAGTTGTGGTGCATCCCTGCAAGCCAGAACACAGTGTACTTTTTAGTAACTTTGCAGCAAAATCATTTTGTATGAATTCATTTTTGCAAAGAAATAAACCCTTTTCTAGGTCAATACAAATTATTGATCTCTCTTCCTTGTATGGCCTGGAGCACAGTGTAGTTCTCTTACCTGCTCATGAAGCCGGAATTGCAAATATCTTTTGGCCAGGATTTACATAATTAGTTTACAAGTGTCTTTGTTTCCATCCCCTTTAGCTTTAATAAAAAAATCCCAATTGATCCAATTAGTTGTCCTAGAAAATTCCTAGCCAGGGGCAGCTGACTACTGAGATGGAAACAAACATTAATAATTGTATTTTTTTCACTCCCTTCTTAAAAGTTTCCCATGTGTGTAAGATCTGCAGTCAAAATATGAAAACATGTTCTTACTGCATCAAAACAAGTAGTGTTGTTTTAAGACCCTTTTGTCTCAACATCAAACAAATTGAGAAATTGGTGTCCTAACACTGTTTTCTCCTGCTATTGATCAGTCAAATGAAATCAAGCATATATATATATTTAAAAAAAAATCTTTTTTAACATATAAAAGTAGGCCTGAAAATGTGTTCTTAATCAGTTTGTTGATCTGTTGTAGCAATGATGAAATGATACGCTGTTTAACATAAGTTGCGTTAAGGGATGAGACAGTGGCAAATCATAAGTCTTCCTACTCTAATTTAAATACATTGGAGGCATTAACTAGACACGTGGAATCAACTTTACAGCCCTTTGGTAGCCCCTTTCTGGGCTCTTCTCAAACTTTACAAAGGTTTGAGGCAGACTAACAAAAAAAGGGTGAGCTTGTTAAATTGCAAGTTGTATGGGGAGTGCCTCATGGATATAAGCTGTAAGATATTAAAGATGACTTTATATAATAGAGGTATTGTAATTCCTAAAGGGAACTAACACTGTGCAAGAGGAAAGAGATTTCCAGCTAAGTACAGTGCCTTAACTATTATTTGAGACTTAAATGGCAGGAGTGGCCTGAGCGATTGCTTCCACAAAATGGGTGGAATTCTCTACTGTTGAGGATCTGCAAAACTGGTGAAGGAATCCTCGCTTCTTACATGATTTTCCTCCTGAATGAATGGTATTGTAATAGTGTGTCCCTTTATCAAGTAAGAGTGTGTGTATTACATGTATGTATTTTAGTGTGCTTTGAAAATTTGAAAGATCAATAAAATATGCTAAACTCTACTATTTAAATCAACAAACGTTTCATTTTGTGACATGTTTCTGCAAAGAAACCCCTTAAGAAAGGTGGAATAAATCCTTTACGATTTCTTCCTATTGCTTGAATGAGGAAATTTGCTTCGGTTTCAGATCTGTTGCATAAGCAACATAGACTAAGTTTAGCATAGATTTGACCTAATTTACCGTATCAAACCACATTGCGGGAAGCCATGGTGCCCCTGACATAATTTAGGATGCAGGTCAATTCTATATTATCAATGATCTGTGGGCTTCTTGATGTCTTATACAACACAGAGGACTTAACAGGATTCTAACATTTACTGCCCATCCATGCTTGTTTTGTGATGGGAATTTAACCAAGGAATAAACAGAATGCTGCAGATTTCAGGAAGAATGCACTTCTGCACTTATGTAGAAGAAGTATATAGTTGATGCCCATATGTTCAGGAACTGCAAAAATGGTGGAATTCCAAATTCACATTTTCACCCATACTGCTCTGCAGAGTACTCGCCTGAATATAGGCAATTTTCTCATATTCCATTTAATGGGTCTGATATTCTGTCCGGCACTGCTCTGCTGATTTATCTGCTAATGCATCTGGCTTTGCATTACCATGGCACCATAACACTGTAGGCTGTCAGGAAGGTGTTCCTCAGTATGACAACTGTATGACCAACAGCAGAAGCAGTGTCAACAAATCAAAAATTCGTTAGACAGAAACTGGGTAAAATTAGCTCTGATATCGATATTCTGAGTACCCCATTAAGTTCGGGAGGTAATACCATAGTCGATACCACTGTATTTAACATGCTCTGTGTCCCCCCCTCCTCTATGGGGGTTTTTGTATCTTTCGATAGGAGTTAATTAGAAAAACACACTCATTTCCCTTGTCTGTGCTACAAAACTCTGACTATTGTGGGGTTAACGTGCACAAATTATGGATGTCTTCCCGTTATGAAAATTTTGCATTAAAAACATGTGGTATTTGTGCATTACTTTTAATCTTGAACCATCACAAGATCCTGTTTATGCTGGAATCAGGATTACTGGCCCATTCCAAGTAATTTTTGTTGTTTTTAATCAAAGGGGAATGAATCAGATGTCTATGAGAAGCCAGGGTTTATAAATGTTGTACAAAGGCCCTCATACAGTCTAACTCCTGGGTAGCGGTATATCTTGGTTCTCTGCTAAAGAAAGTTAGGTGGTTTGTTTTATCATTGGGTCCTCTTCCGCCTGAGGTTCCTGTTCTCCAGGCAGTCAACCTTCCTCCACCTGGAATGTGACCATCTGGTTCTGTGACGGTTGTGATTTTGTTGATTTAAGCGGAAAAAAGTGAAGTTAAAAATACCTCCTTTCCTGTACTCTTGTTTCATTCGTCAGGGAGGGGTAAGATTAAAAACAGCGTGTGGTGCTCTGGTGGATGTGTAAGTGGTCCACCACACCTAGATAATCATTGCATCGGTGGTCGACATGTTTCAGTCCATAAGTGTCTCTAAAGATCGGTGAACTTTCATCAGGAATGTAGTGTTTAGGAATTAAATCACTCTAACAGTAGGATAAGCTGATGTCACTTACCCATCTTCATTATTGTTTCGTTTGTTTGACAATGTTATAGGTTATAGTTCTACCTATAACTTGGGATAAAAAGAAAAGGGGAAAAGGAAAACAAGCAATTGTTGCTATACATACACATTGTATTGTCATGCCCTATTAGGTGCTGTGATAAAAATTCCAAGTAACGGCATGAGCAGGCAAGAGTAAAGATGACCACTGTGTTTGATTGTTGTGTCTTCAGTGGCCAGAACAATGGATCGGTCTGACAATCATTTTCCTCATCAAGCTTTGTGATATAGTGAGTGCAACAACACTGTCTAGTGCAAGAGAGCCATGTATGTAGGCTGTGGTGGGAGGAAGTAAAATGTGGATGACAGTTGAACAGACTAATTGTTGAAGAGGACTGACCCAAACTCACTCTATTTATGTATATATCATTTTTGTGACATCTTCTGATTAAATGATGCTGCTGAGACAACTAAACTGTGTCTCAGTCAGACCTAAAGCTAGAGGATAGAAAAGGAAGGGCAATAATTTTTCACAGGACTTTGGAAAAAAGATTCTTGAAAATGAGCAACATAGATTCATACTAATTGTTCTTTTTCTCTGAACCCATTTTGAAGGTAAGAATACACAAATGCATTTGAATAAAAAGCCACTATAACTACAAAAATAAAAATCACATACATTTAATACTTTAATACGATCTCATAAGTCCTCAGAACGAAACACATTGGCTCTGCATTGGACGAAAAGTGAAAATTAAATGAAAGGTTATTTCTTGTTACAATCTATTTGTGGATTGTACATTCGTGTAACTAAGGCAACTGAGAGAACGGAAACATATGGTCTTTGATAGATAATTCGTAGACATACTGTGTTATATCAGAGCAATTCCAACATAGTAAACTTAAACAACTGTATGTCATAAAGTGTTCCACAGTATATTTTGCTTTAGAAAATTGCCACTTATAGAAAATCACTATGACTAAAACACAACCACCTCTGCTCTTCTGTTAGCTCTACATTATAAGCCCCATCCCAACACATCCTATACTACAACGTAACCAATGTTTTAATATGACAGTTCTACAACATAATCAGCTATTTGTTGTGCTAGCACTTTTCCAAAACCAGCTGACATATCCAGACTCTCAGTTTAACAGACTCTTTAGCATAAACAACTCTGTAACAAAACCAGATTTCTGACACAAACAACTGTCTGATATAACTAGTTCCCCTCCTCAGCCAGCACTCTGACACAGCTGATAATCTCACATAACCATCACTCCAACATGGGATTTCCAAAATAACTATCTCTCCCACACATTCAGTTTTCTAACATAATCATCTCTATCACATATCCAATGATAGCAACCAAATCTTTAAGGTAACCATCACTCTGAAAAAGCCAGAACTTCAATGTAAGAAGTGATTTAATTAAAACAGATCTTCAACATAACCAGCACTCTGACATACTATATCTCAATTATAACCAGTTCTCCAACTTAACCACCTGTAGGTCATCTGCAGTTTTCAGATCATAACCTGCAATACAATATAATCAGCCCTGCAAAAGAATCATCTCTGCGTCATAAGCATATCTACAACATAAGCAGTTGTGCAAGCTATGTAGCTCATCATTGTAAGTCAAATTGCAACATGACTCTAATATTATCCTGCTCTTTATCCTGAATAAAGATTGATAATAATTACTGTTGTCTAATTTGTTTATTTTGTTGCAACCAGTGATCCAGGTCAATACACCCTCTGTCACTGTTTCGATCGGAAAACACTGTAGGAGAAGGGGTGATATTGCATTGTATTGTAATCACATTTATATAGCGCTTACTAGTGAGGCATTGGCCTCATTTACGGTGAGCAGCACACTAATCCAGAATCTAAGGATTACTGGTTAATCCAGTGGTTATTGGTTATTTTTGGTTACTGTGATTAGTCATGTGCTCCCTGGAAAATATTCTATGTATTTACTCCTATTTCTTTGTGGTAGAATAAATTGATAAAATGTGCTGAACTCTACTATTTAAATTAACAAACGTTTCATTTTGGGACATGTTTCTGCAAGGAAATTCCTTAAGAAAGGTGGAATAAATCCTTTATGATTTCTTCCTATTGCTTGAATGGGGAAATTTGCTTTGGTTTCAGCTCTCTTGCATAAGCAACACAGACTAAGTTTAGCATAG
Organism: Calotriton arnoldi; assembly: GCA_963921515.1. NCBI lineage: Eukaryota > Metazoa > Chordata > Amphibia > Caudata > Salamandridae > Calotriton > Calotriton arnoldi. Next base: position 1,539,667 of record CAWUFW010001825.1, on the reverse strand, counting down.
ATTTGACCTAATTTACCAGATCACACCACATTAGTAGGGTCACCAGGTTCCAATCCATTTTTTCCTTTTATAAACTTTTGTTATCAAGAACATGAACCTCATTAAGATGAACCAGGACTAAAACTCTCAGAATGGTTTGTGTTTTGAAATGAACGCCCAGATATGGAAAATGGTGTTCTTGATGATATGAAGTCCTTATGGTAGGGCTTCTCTATCCAATAGTTATACTCAAGGTTTAAATGAGATTACTCCTAATGCTACTGCTTGAATGTAAGCACCATCCTAAGAGACAATATAAAAATTGTGAGTGAACTCAAGGGCGTTTCACTCGGTAAGCCAAGGTCATATTAAAGACCGGCAGCTGTTTGTTGGAGATCCGCGTCTAAGATGTTATTTGCCACTTTCCTGGTCAGATGCCCTCTATGCCAGCTATCTACCATATGTATGCCCTGGACCAAATGGCAGGCATTGCTGTTTACATATTGAATTTTGTTTTGTTTGGACAGTTCTTAACCGCAGAAAATAAAAGATTTCACTCTCAGCCAAGATTGCACAAAGACAAAGTGCATTAGCGCGTCCTAGCTGAGTGGCATGATGATTACAAATAGCAGCAAATTGCATTTGATGCGAAGCCAGCACATCACTAAAGCAAGTCAAGTGTTGCATTTGTATCCAGTGGAAGGTAAGGCTAATATTAGGCTCCGTGAACTTCACTGAGGACAAATGAAATGTTGTGCCATAGGATTTATAGTCTTCACAGTTTGATGCTGTCTGTAAATCTCTGTATACAAGTCTGCTAATTAAGTCTGGCCTAAAGGCAGCTTTACATGTCTTGCCAGTCTTATGTTTTCTATTAGACATCCTTAGGGTGGTCTTCCCCTGGACGTTTTGCCTTTTACATTCACATTTTGCAGATTTTTTAGTTAGCCTTTGGACTCTGAGCCCCTTACAACTGCTAAACAGTGATAAAGTGCATGTTCATCTCACCTAAATAAGATGACATTGGTGTATACCTGATTGGCATATTTGTTGTACTGGTGAGTCCCTTGCAAAGTGGTATACCGTATAACCAGGTCCTATACTTCAAATGGTACTAATGGGCTGCAGCACTGATTGTGCTACCCACAGAATTTGCCTTTCAAACCTGTCACAGGTCTGCCACTGCAGTGCCTGTGTGTGAAGTTTACTGCCACATCAACTTGGCATTTGAAACTACTTTCCAAGCCTTAGACTCCCATTTTTTTTACATATAAGACACCCCTAAGGTAGGCCCTAAGTAACCCTAAGGGCAGGGTGCTATGTAAGTAAAAGGTAGGACATGTACCTTTCTGTTTTGCATGTCCTGGTAGTGACAAACAACCTATTTTGTTTTTCACTACTGTGAGGTCCACTCCTGTCATAGGCTAACACTGGGAATTCCTTAATACACTTTTAAGCTTTTTAAGCTGTAATTCCTGATCAGAGAGGAGTAGCGTTTTCACGTTTCATATCTTTGGAATGGTAAGGATAAATCCATCTTACCACAGAAGTTGGATTTAACATTACTGTTTTAGAAATGCCACTTTTACAAAATTAACATTTCTCAGCACTTACTGTTCTATGTGCCTGGCAGCCTGTCTCCAATACACGTCTGGGGTGGGTGACAGCTACACTTTATGCATTCCATATAGACAGCCACAAACACAGGAAGGTGAGGCTCATCTGCATTCTGAGCACTCATCTGCAGTCTGATGGGGCTTCCTGGACAGGGAGGAATGGGAGGGGATGACACTTATTCTTCAATGGGTAGTGTCGTGTCCACACACAATGCACTGATTTACCCCCCACCGCCTGGCAGACAGATCTGGGTTGAAAGGGATTGAAAGGGATCCTTGTGCACTTCAGAGAGCAGCTTTGAAGTCACCGCCTACATCAAAGGCACTTTTGGGTACAAGTACTGGGTTCTGCTTTACTTAACTGGACTTCTTTTCTGGAAATACTGCATTTTTGCTTGTTGCCCTGCTGCCTGCTGCTCCCTGACGTTGCTGATGGAAATCTGGACTTTGCCTTCCCTCCAAGAGATCTCCAAGGCCTTGCTAGCTTGCCTTCTATTTTCAGAAGTCTCAGGGACACAAAAGACTTCTTACAATTCTGCTGGTGCTGCTGGACTCTGCCTTCTGTGAGTCCTTCCCCGCCAGAGGTCCCCTTTCTAGGTTCTGGGCCTCAGAAGGGGATTCTGCAGCTACAAAAACAATGCATCGTCACCACTGCACCGATGGGAACTGATGCAGTGCTGTTCGACGCCAATGCAGTAGCGATGCGGAGACAGCCTATGCAGCTCAACGATGACATGGGACCTGACAGCAAGGTTCGACGCCGACACAGCGCCGATCCAGGTTCCCAACCTCGAGACTCGACTTTGATGCATCAACCCGGCTGCGAGTTTCGACAACGATGCAGTGCCGATCCGAGGACCCAGCCACGAAGCTCAACTGCAACCCATCGGCCCACCTGTGTGAATCGGAACCAGCACATTGCCTTTACTGCGTGGAGCAGATTGACGCATTTCTTTACTTGTGACCAGGAAAGATACTTTGCTCACCAGGGCCTGCATGGGTCCTGTAGCTGGCCTGCGCTTCCACAAGGTCGGCCCAAAGTCTGACTTTGTCCCGGTCCAGCGTGACCTAAAGTAACCATTTTAGTGAAACTTGCTTCTAAGCGCTTTACTGCATTTATTCTTTTATAATTCGATATCTCAACTTCTATACATTGGATTTTAGTCATTTTGGTCTTGTTTTATTCAGAATAAAATACTCTATTTTTATAAACCTGTGTGCAGTCTTTTTTTTTGGTGTATTCATTGTCTCACTGTGTGTGTGTTGCACAAATACTTTACACATTGCCTCTTTAGATAAGTCTGACTGATCTGTGCAAAGCTACCAGAGGGTGAGCACAGCTTCTCTTTTAGTGTGTAACTAGCTTACCCTGACCAGCGTGGTGGTTCCTGCCTGGCCTGGGTGCATACCTCAGCCAACCAGGAATCCCATTTCTAACATTTTCCAAAAACACCATAATGAAAAAATAAATATATCAGCCATCTTCATCCATTGGTCTGTTCACTTGTCACTCATATTTTTGCTTCCAAACACTATAGCCCACAGTATACAGCAGTGGGTCAGCCCACTTCAGCTATTAGCTTGCCTCACTGACAGTGACATCATTTTGCTTCTACGTCTGAACATCCACCTAAAAACTAGTCCACTACAGGTCCAGGGCAGGTGGGCAATTTCTGCTTAAAGTTCTTCCTTCATTTTATTTTTTTAAAATTTTGCGAAGGGTATTTTTTCATTTTTTCTTTGCTTTAAACATATGCATGTTACCTTCAGGTGACAGTATTTCGACTTTTTATTACTTTTTAAAGTCTTGTCCACATGTTTGCAAAAAAATCGTCCATTCATGTAAATGATTTAATAGCCGCAATGTCATCAAACAAAACAACTTACAAGTCGTCACTATTATTTATTTAAACTAGCTCATGCCAACCCTACTGCCACCCTGATTATCCCAGACAAGGAGCTTTATTAAGCAATCTAGGATAGCTAGAAAAGAGACACAGTCTACAACACTGCGGTATTCTCCTAAAGGTCCAGAATAACATAGGAACACACACAGACTGCTGTAAGGCAGAGAGGGCTCCATACATGCATTTAGTCAGTCAGCCTTAAAACAAGTTGCAAAAACCTGGAGAGATTATGTTGAAATAAGAGAAGATGAACTGCAATGTCTTCGAGGGTGGGCGTTGACTTGAACGCCCCAGAGGGACCTGCTCTTCTGATTGCTGTTAAGGGCACATTTGCTGAATAGGCTTGTTCTGTAATATCAGACACACCTGCTTCCAGAGGTGGCATGTTCTTATTTACATAGCGCTGAATCTGTATCCACTGCACCTACTTATTACGTATTTATGTACCTGCAGGAATACACGTTCTTCGGTCAAAGTGCCGGTGTAATTTACGTCTTACAAGAACACAATCGGAAGCAAGATTTAAATAACCCCCAATTATAGCGTAATTGCTTCGGTAGGGTAATTAGAACACACAAACACGCGTCGTTATGCAGAGAGCATTTTCATAAAGTGAAGTGTTTAACTCAAACGCTGAAAATAAGGGATGCTTCCTTCTTCTGTAAGGCGACGACGAGTTTTCTCAGTAGATCGCCGCTGCACAAATGGGCGTTTTGCTGCTAGGTAAGGCTAGTTGTAAAGCTGTTAAGAACGGTGAATAACACCTGTGAAACGGCCCCCTCTGGCTGGGACTGCGTTGATGTCTCCCACGTGTTTTTTGGGAAATGCAAAAATAGGTTCAATTGTGATTAAGTAAAGGCTTTTTTGGTGCGCACAACAAGGGACAGGTAAAACACGTTATAATAAATAAAGCTCTATAATGATGCCATACTACTGTCAGTTTTAATATGCATTAACCTTTTCTGCAACAGCTTTAGGTGATGAACAAATGTCCATAGTTTTGAATCACGCTCATAGTATGGTATGCAGGAAAGCTCATCAGGTTGAATGCTCACAGTGGAAAGCTGTGTATCAATAGACATGGTAGGTAAAACACGTTTCATTTCATGAGGAAGAGGAAATTCAGACTTTGGTGGTTGAGGGCTTCTTCAGGGTCAGATTTCACCCACTTGAAATCCCTTTTGTTGGTAGTGCTACTAGGAATTATTATATGATTTATGAAAAACTATGGAGTTATGAAGATGTACTGCTGCCCAAATGCCGACTGACCACTTGTGCAATAAAAGATTTAATGACAGGCCTCTGAAATGTTGATAAGGCTGGGGTCGAGTCAGCTAGCCGTGAAGTAATAATTATCAGAGCCCTTGATCAATTCCTGTGGTTTATCAGAAAGTTCAAGGTTTGCTTATATGAATGACACCTAAGACTGCCTTACATTTAATAGTAAAGCACTGCAAGTCACCTCCTTAACCACAGAGTGTCACTGTGTGAGGATTACGGGGGGTGGAGGAGGAGGGGGGGTGTGATGGATTTCACACTATAATATCCAGGGACTCTTTACAAGGGAAATAAATACCCTATCTAGCCCTTAATAACTGAAAGGCTGAGCTTAAGGCATATGACTGGACTTTGGAAGTTGGACGCGAACTGTTAGAAAATGTTTAAATTGGGACCAGTGATGTTAGCTGAACAAAAGCGCATGGAAATGTACATGTTGTCCCCCCTTTTCAATGGCACGAAAGTAGGGCTTATTTAGAATTTGGTAGTCAGCGTACTCCTCTATACACATGACTGAGTACCTTGTCGGCTAACCTCATGTTTCACCTCCTCTATTTAGAATCAGGTGACACATGTTTCTTCAGGCGGATCCACCGCTAACTACTGGAGAAAGCCTTTGATGGACAGCCAGATAGAGATTGGGGTGACGGTCAAAGTACCGCAGACCATTCAACCTATTTAAAGCAGTTGTTACAATATACTTTTTTTCACTGTTTAAGACCACCAGAAAAATCAAAGCTTTTTACCACGGTATAGCAGTGACAGATAACGTTAACAGTGAATGATAGTGATAGCGGTGTAGAATACCAGGGGATAGCGGTGAAAGAGGTGTGACTTGGATCCCATGATAGGTACCCTAGCAAGGCTTGTATTACTACCTGTAACAACCAGGGTGGGTGGCCCCATCCTCCAAGTGGGTGAGGCGATGAGCAAGGATCAATAAAAGCTTAATAGTCAACTGAAACTCTGTCTGAGCCAGCACAGACATTGGATCTAAGACATCAACTAGAGAAACATTTACATTTGAATTAAGAGTTTTGACTCCAAGACCTGGGTTGAGGATTGACTCATATTACTTCATGCCCATGATGGTGCCATTGGTATTAGTAAATAATGTGAGGAACACCACTGTTCTGGAAGCTAACATGTGTAGGTTGGTACACTCCTAACTGAAGCTTTGAACATTTATAAGCTGACAATGCGATAACTATGTGGTTGCTGTCACTATTCCTGGCATCAGATGGAATATTTTGTCACTCACCAGTAATGAAAATTTGCAAGAAGCATGCATGCAACAGAATAATGACAAAAGGGCACACATTCCTCAGTCCACGCCATGGGGAAATTTAACCAAAGAGAGCAGGGTCACATTCCTGGCTGGGGTAAGGTAAAATGTACTGTAGGAATTCGGAATTCTACAGATCCCTGCAACAAGCCACATGGAATAAGTATTTCGAATTAGTACAGGGTAGTGGCTTCAGCAAATCGATTCCATGACAATAAATTATGTCATGGAAAATGTCATGAGTGATGTAATATGTGAGGACACAAGCAATGCATTGCCTGGGTGCAAGTTATAGTTAGCTACACAAATTATAACTGGTGAATTTATGTGCTTTTTGAGTTCAAAACGTTAACGGTACTGGCATTATTCACCTAACTATAATGTCACTTTAACCTTTGTTTTTTTCAGTGAATATATACATATTTCAGTGAATATGTATGTATTCACCCCAAAAAAAAACTAGGGTATATAATTATCAGTAGCGGTCGGTGGTGGGAGTGCCGCCGGGCGCTGACGTGGGGCGGGGGAGGGGCGTGGTGGGGGGTAGTAAACTACGGATTAGGGCCGATTACAGGTAAGTACACATATAAATAAATAAAACGAATTTCGTTTCTCGCGCTGCATCGCCAAATGCAGAGAGGTGGACACAGGCCACGCCCCCTTTCTCCACCACTCTGCAAACGCGCCCCCTGGCGCGTTCTAAGTTGGGGGATTAATTCCCCTTGAATACTGAGGGTCCCTGGGGGCCAACTTGCCCACCAGGTACCTCCATTAAGCGCCACACAGCTGGATTGCAGAGAGATGGTCCGAGGCCACGCCCCCTTTTTACACCACTGTGCAAACATGCCTCTTGGCGCACTGCTGCTCGGGGGATGAAGTCCACTTGTGTCCTGAGGTCCTCAGGACACAAGAGGACCTCATTGCCCCACCACCAGTGTGCCAAGAGGCGGGTTTGCAGAGTGGTGTAAAAAGGGGCGTGGCCTACCACCTCACTGCAATCCAGCTGTGTGGCACTTATTGGAGATACCTGGTGGGCTAGTTGGCCCCCAGGGACCCTTAGTATTCAAGGGGAATTAATCCCCCAACTTAGAACGCGCCAGGGGGCGCGTTTGCAGAGTGGTGGAGAAAGGGGGCGTGGCCTGTGTCCACCTCTCTGCATTTGGCGATGCAGCGCGAGAAACGAAATTCGTTTTATTTATTTATATGTGTACTTACCTGTAATCGCCGGTTTCTTTTCTTTTTCTTATTTTATGGGAGGGGGGCTGCGTGGCCCCCCTTCCGTGGGCCACTGTTGGCCCCGGGGACCCCATCCCCCTGGGCCTGTCAGCCTTGTTTTTGTTATAAAAAAAAATTATTTTGGGGAGGGGGGCCGCATGGCCCCCCTCCTCAGGCCAATTATGGCCCCGGGGACCCCATCCCCGGGCCGGCCTTTCCGTGTTTAAAAAAAAAATAAAAAGTAAATTATTGGGGAGGGGGGCTGCGTGGCCCCCCTCCCAGGCCACTTCTGGCCCCGGGGACCCCATCCCCCGGGGCCTGGCCTCTCCGTTGGGGACCGTGGGTGGAGCCCCAATGCCCCCACGGTCCTGCCGGTTTCCTGCAGGAGCCGGCATTGCTTTTGAGCAAGGGGAGCTGCTAACATGCAGCTCCCCTTGCCCAAAAGCAATCCTGCTTTGCTTCATTGAAGTGAGAGCAGGTTTTCCTGCTCTCGCTTCAATCAAGCAAAGCAGCGTTTGCTATGACAGGGCGGGAGCCGTGCTCCCGCCCTGCCATAGCAAACAGCAATGCCCCGAGGGTGGGCACCCCGGGACATTGCAGGAGCCGGCCCTGGGGGGTGGCAGTCCCCAGGGCCATCAAGGGCTCCTGGAGGGGGGCAGCGCGGCCCCCCTCCCTTCGTTTTGAAAGCCCCGGGGAGGTGGTGGTCCTCGGGGCTGGGGGTCCGTAACGGACCCCCGAATTTGAATAAAGAGTGCCCTGGGGAGGTGGTGGTCCCCGGGGCATGTGGGGGGGCTCTTGCCCCCCCACACATCTCTATTTTTTAAAAAAACAGAGCCCCAGGGAGGTGGCGGTCCCCGGGGCTGTGGGGGGGCTGCATGCCCCCCGCATCCAATTATAAAAGCCCTGGGGAGGTGGCGGTCCCCCGGGCAGCGTGGGGGGGGTTGGGACCCCCCCACGTATTCATTTTAAAAACAGCCCGGGGGAGGTGGCGGTCCCTGGGGCTGCGGGGGGCCGCGTGCCCCTGCACATAATTACCATAGCCCCGGGGAGGTGGCGGTCCCCGGGGCTGCGGGGGCCCCCCCGGGCCCCCGCTATTTGATTTTGACTTTGCCCCCGGGACTTGGCCCACCCGGGGGCCTCATTAAAATGAAGCGCGGGAGCCCGCGCTTCATTTCTTTTTTTTTTTTGGGCAGGATTCGCGCACCCAGCGGGAATTCTGCCGATTTTTTTTTACAAAAATGCTTTTTGGTTGGCCCTGGGGTCCCTGTGGGACCCCTGAGCAGGCCTAGGGGTCAGGGTGTTTCTACCCTGCCCCCTTTTCTTGTTTTTCACCTTTTTTTTAACTCTTTTCTTGTGACTCGGTTACCGAGTCACAAGATGGCTGCCAACACATTCTGGTTTAGAGTGTTGGCAGCCAATCAGAGTGAAGTTCGTGCCCGTGAGGAGTCGCGACTCCTCCTCGGTGCTCAGATATCGATATTTTTCTTTTTTTAATTTCTCAGGAACTACTGAACAGATTTACACCATTTTAAAAAAAGGTCGCTTTGCCAAATTTGGTGTAATTCCGTTCAGCAGTTCGGGCTGTAACCTGTTTCAAAATTCCTATGGAAATTAAGATGGGGAAAATGCGTTTTGGGACCCCCCTTTTTTCTCGGCCCCCACTTCACAAATCACCCCAAAACTTTCAAGACAGGAGTTGACCGGAGCGCCCCATTAGTTTTGAAAATTTCGCGAAGATTCGTCAAACGACGCCAAAGATATTGGCAAAAGAAAAAAGGCTTTTTGAATAGAAACGAGGTCCTAACTATAACTACCTACTGGCGACCGCCAGTAGGTAATATATATATATATATATATATATATATATATATATATATATATATATATATATATATCTTCCTTTCCTCAAGGTACCCCACTACCACTGCACACAGGACTGGTGCCGCCATTCACGAGGTGGCAACTCACGTACAACAGCAAATTCATATACAAAATACAGAGCACTCACGGGGCTTTTCAATATCTTTATTGGCAGCAATTATCTCAGCATGACCCGTTTCAGCGTTTTGCCTTCTTCAAATGCCATAAACTGCCTTCCACAATGTGCGTAACATCTGATTGGTTAAAATACCGTATCTGCTTATCTCATAGGTGTACCCTTGGCCAATGAGAGGACTAGTTCTTAAAATGTCTTTTATGCAGTTCCTTCACCTTTCCGACATTGTATCTCTTTCCATGATCTTATAAGTCTGAATATGGGCTACAATGCCCCCTCAAATTTCCACCCAGATGGGCTGATTTGGACACAAGTAAAGTTGTCATACTGGTAAGGCTGGCTGTTGATTTAATTCTTCACATTCCCCTCTGACATATTTGACTTAGATGTTAATGTACCTCCAAATGGGCTAGGCCAGGTCACAGCGCACATCTTTAGCCACTCGCCTCAGCCGCTGGATGACAGCACTGGAAAATAACCGTAGGTGTCGGTCATATGGCTCCAATATCCTAAAGTTTGCATAACTTGCGACCATGCTGCTGGTCAACAGAGAATTCAGTCAGCGGCGGTGCTAGCGGTATGTATAAATCTTCGTTTCCTCGAGGTCTCCCACTCCCACTGCACTCAGCACTCCAGTGCTGTCATCCATATATGGGTGAGTAACTGCATATGTGAAAGGCAGTAAAGGTGAATGTTGAAGTATATGAGTGACTGTATGTGTGACTGAGTGATTGCGAGAGTGTCAGTGACTGTATAGGTGAGTGAGCATGTGTTAGTATCTGTATGAATAAATGAGTGGGTGGGTGTAAAACTGTATAGGTGAGTAAATGGCTGTGTCATTGACTCTAAAGGTGAGTGAGTAGGCGTGTGAGTAGTTCTGTTAGTGACTGACTGTGTGTGAGTGGCTGTATGGGTCTATGAGTGGATATATCAGTGGCTGTATTAGTGAGTGAGTTGGTGTATGAGCGGCTGTATGGGTAACTGAGTGGATGTGTGTGTAGACCTATGAATCAGTGAGGTGTATAAGTACTGGTATGGGTGTATTAATTGCTATGAGAATGCTAGTATAGAGGTTGGAGTGGGTGTATGAAAGGTTATATTGGGGTGTGAGTGGGTGCCTTAGAGATTCTGTGGATGATGTCATCAGTGATGCCATTTGAGATGTCATCAGTGATTTCATCAGTGATGTTACTGACCATGTCATGAGTGATGTAATATGTGAAGTCATAAGCAGTGCATTGTGGGGGGCGAGTTATAGTTAGCTCAGCTAACTATAACTGCTGAATTTCTTTCGTTTTGTGCGTGTGAAATCTGAGCCGAACTGTAACGAAACTGTAACCTTAAGTTTTTTCGAGGAATTTCTAAGGATTTTTTAATTCTATTTCCTAACTATAATGGCCCTGTAACCTTTGGTTTTTCAGTGAATTTCTAAGGTTTTTTTAAATGCGAATTCCTAACTATAATGTCCCTGTAACCTCTGTTTTTTTCAGTGAATTTCTATGGTTTTTAAAAGCGAATTCCTAACTCTAATGTCCCTGTAACCTTTGTTTTTTTCAGTTAATTTCTAAGGTTTTTAAATGTTTATTTCCTAATTGTAACGTCCATTTTTTTTAAGTGAGCCTCTAAGATTTTCGTATTTTCTTTCTATTATTGGATATTGGATATTACATTTATATTATATACCACTCATTTTTTACATGTACATTGATAACTGGTTTTATGTTTAACAATTTTTTGAGTCGGCACATCATTGTCACATTTATTGTGGAGAATCTGTAATCAGCAAATGTATTTCACATACTAAAAAATAAACCTAAATACATTTTTTTAAATAACCACCTTTACAAAAAAAAATCTTGTTCGAGACTACCGACGGTGTCACGGTGACGTCGGTAGCCAGGAAGAGCGCGGATTTTGTACAAAGTGTGCAACATATTTATAGACATATTCTACAGTGCATTTAATAGTAGACCTTTATTAGTGCACTTTTCAAACTCATATTTTTGTAGTGAGTTTCCAGAAAAATCATCTTCAAACACTATTTTCCGTTTTCGCGAAGACAGCAAAAGTCGTGATGATGTTGTAAGCGTGCCTTTTCCATGAAGTCTAAAACACATATATCTACACACATTACAGTATTTTACACACTAGGGGTTTCTTACAGTATTCTCTAAAGCCATGTTTTTCTAGAGAGTTTCTATAAAAACCATCTCTAAAACCAATTTTCTGTTTTCACGGTGATACCGGAGATCACAATGGCGTCAGTACCCGGGATCATCGCGGTTACGTCGTGAAAATGCAAAGCAAAAGCAGGAATTAATAGCCAGCACCACATTCAACAATTATAGCTATCTTACTAATTCTAACCATCACACTAGATAAATCACTATCTAATTTACTATATAAAAACATTTATCAATATCTCTATAACAGTCTGTATTAATGAGTCGCTCGGTTATGTAGTGCATGCATAAGTCTCTGAGTGGGTCTGTCACTGCATATATAAGTCTATGAGTGGATATCAGAGTAGACTCATGAGTCTTCCACTAGGTGTGTCACTGGCTACATAAGTCTCTGAGTGCACCGCCGTCCCATATGATGCGCTCGTAGCCGGTCTGGCTTGCAACAGGTAGCTTGCACGGCACTGTACAGTGCTGCACAGCTCGGCACTATACTGTCCGGAGTTCAAGGCCATGGCGCAGCTCAGGACAAGCACCCTGTACCCCCCAGGGGAGGACTCTATGCTAGTGACTCCAGCACGGATTTTCCAGAGAGCTCACAGACCGCCAGTGTTGCCGAATTTTGAAGCAGCGAGCAAGCCTGCAGCAATCCGCTCTGTTCGCTTCAACACCCGATCCAATGCCGGCCCCCGCATCGGTTCCCCTGATTCCAGGGCCTTGAGGACTTTCACAGACCCCCCCCTAGCGGTAAGGTGGCAGCGGGGGCAATGGGCAAGACAGCGGCGGCCGAGACTAGAGCTGCTACGCGCAGGCAAGCTAGCAAGCAGAAAGGGGCCCCCTACTCACTCCCGGGCCAATCCGACTCTCGCTCCTTGAAGGCCGCGACCGAGGCACACAGGACACACAAGTAGCAGCCACACAATGGTGCATAAGGAGCATAAGGAGTATAAGGAGTAGAAAAGGTGCTATTATTTTCATCTAAAAATTGCTTAAACCGCCCAGTCGCCCACAGCCTAAGTCTAAATTGGTCTGACCCGGGACGGACCCGAGGCTCCGTTTTTTTTCTTTTTCATCCCGAGGGCAGTAGGTAGCCAGTGACCGACGAGAGACCAACGAGGGTGCTCCACAGGTGGTCCGTAGAGGCGGCCTGACTAGTCCCGGTCACCCAGTGGGACCCACCCACCTCTCCAGCTTCCCTCCTGGAGCATTCACTATGCGTCACCCTCTCGGCAAAAGACGGAAAAAGTGAATTAAAACAATTTAGCCAGCATTTTCCCAGGACTTCAGCCCTTGGAGTCTAGTGTCTGGCGGATTGGATCAATAAAAGCATAAAAAAGCCGCGATTAAACACGATCAACAAAAAACACCAAAAGCCTCGGCCAAGCTACAACAAGGCTGCAATAAAACCCTAAGTTTCAAAGCAGCAAAGCTATAACAAAGTAATAAAGTAACAAAGTAATAACTAAGCTTGATCCGGTAAGCCCTGCACTATCAACAGAACCAATCAATACTCAACTAATACTCTATCAATAACTCCATCTCGCTGAGCCAAGGAAATAATGACAAGAAACTCTATCCAAGCTCAGAAGCAAGTACATTATCGTCCACATAAAAGAGCAAAGAGGCAAAAATCAAAAATGCTGTACCCTCAAGGAGGGAGGGTAGGGAAACAGAAGTCTCCCCTCGCGGAGGAGCAGCAAGACACACAACGAGACACACTGCTACCTATTGAGAACAGGAACTCGAACGCCAACAGCAGTGGGGACATTAGAGCCTACATGCACCCTAAAACACAGAAAGGAAAAAAGGCAAATTCACCAGGAGAGAATAGGGAGGACAAAGTGGTTCGAGGAGCAAGTCTCGATAGTAAAGAGGTTGGATTACAAGAAAGACCTTTCTCAAAAATTCCATTGTCACCAGAAATAATTATTATAGCAAAAAGAGTGAACGCACAAACGGCCGACAGAGGCCCCGAGGATGTCAATAGCCTTGAAAATCTGCCAACAGCCTCTGCAAAAGAGGCCCGAACCGAAGCAGAGAGTAGTTCCCCATCGAAGGAGGACTCACGCGGGGAATCAGACGAGATCTGGCAATTTTCAGCTTCCCCGATAGCTTCAGAGGGATGGCACCATCAATCGTACCAACAGGAACCTCAACCAACCCCCTGAAAGGATCTCACCAACAACCCTGAAGAGCCCCTTAAAGTTGACAGATAAAGCCCCGTGCCTGCTAACAAACAAAAACGTAGTAAAGGCCACAAATTTAAAGAACGAAGCCTCAGAGAATTCTACCCCGCACAATAAGTCAGGCAGGAAGATCTTTCCAGCATCTCCCCTTAGCCCAGACCATAACCATTTGGCCATCAGTAATAACACAACTAGTAATCACAAGGAGTCAGATCAGCTAATCTAACTAGCCCTTTTTATAACCCCCGCTATTAGAGACGATGGTTTGTTACTACCAACTACCACCACAGGAGTAAACTTCTTCAGAATAAATTTCGACCTCACAGAGTCCCATCCAGAGGTACTGACAATTGTGCTAAAAAACCAATGCTCCCCATCAAGCTCAAACCTTCTAAACTCCTTTTTCTTTACTCAGGATAATGAGTCCTTGAAACCTGGATCTCCATCGATCACAGAGGACCCTCCAGCACTACTTTCAAAAATTGAAAACCACCTCACATTAATCAATAACGCATTGATCTCAATGGCAAACACGGCCCTCATGCTTGCGGACAAGCTTGACACACAAATAAACAGACTACAGTCAGTAGCTGGTCTAATATCAGGCATTGACACTAAGCTTGAATATCTGAATTCGCTGATCAATAGGGCCCAGAGATATGCGGATTCATCTATCAAACAGGAAACATGCGGTTGTAGCCCCATACTACAGAAACTGGAAACACTCCCCAAAATAATGAACTCCCTAGTGAACGACCTCAAAATAGAGGCAGCTAGATGGCCACAAAGACCAAATACGTTCCCCAAGCAAGAGGAAAAAGATAAAACTCTAAATTTCCACCATTCACTATCGCCTATCCCACATACCAGGGACACTGAGCCCCTTGGGAAAATTGGAGTATGTATGAACAAATCAAGAGGAACAGAAAATCATAAATTGCACATAAACCCAGTGGCAACGGCCAACTGTATTCAAGATGGGCCGGAGAGACCAAAGGAAATGGACCAGCATGAGGGGAGTGACAAATTGAAACTGATAGATAAAAATACAGCTCTGGATCCCAAAAATGATACACAGTACGAAAAAGGACCCCTCCTCCAACAAACAACAAGCTCAGATACGATAGCTGGTCCTACGGTACTCCAGCTCCTTTCAAGGAAAAATAAGAAAAAACTGAGAAAACTAAATAAATCCAACAAGGGCAAGCACACCAAAGATGGGCCTCTAACGCAGTGGCTCCAGACCGACATAAAGGCAAACACTGTGCCTATGGAGTCCCCCTCAAATCGATTCCATAAGGCACAGGAGACGGGGCAACAGGGCCGAGCACTAAGGGATACAACACTTGGTCATGCCCCCACACAAACCCCAGGTTGCTTGGCCGCAAAGCAGAATACGAAAGAACAAGATCTACGCCCAACAATACAGGCGCACGAAGAAGGACCATCTGTTGAAGGCGAATGGTATAAGACCAAAGTACCCCACGAACTCAGCACTGATGATCTCTCACAAGCAAGGGTGCTTGAAGAAAAAACCCTCAAATCTGATAACAGTTCCGGAATGATCCATTTAACCAGTACCATCTACAAACAGGAATCGAAGTGGACAACACAATCGCCCACAACACCTATCAAGAGACAGCTACAACCTGTCCCACAAAAGGACACAATTACAAATCAAAAGCAGATGTCAAAGAAATCTCAACCCAAACACATCAAAGAGCTACGAAGGCCGCGAGCCCTGATGACAAGGAAACCATAACCCGCAGAATAAGTAGCGATGACCTCCCCCCCCCCCTCGCTTAAGAGAAATAGGAGTTATGACCTGGAGCAGTCAGTACGGCAAACACATTCATGGGAAGCTTTGAAACCCAGGAGTAATATAACACCAAAGGCTACAGAAGACCAGGACGGCTTGGATACATCCTCCACTTCAGACCAGCACAAATCCCTCCAAGATCTAAAGTTGAGGTTACACCCTAGCTATACCTCGCAAGGGAAGTGGGACATTCTCAATAGAGGAAATATCTTGAGGCTCAGCTCATTCATGCCAGGACTGGAGAACATAAAAACCTCAGACATTGTTGGAGTGGCATTCCTCACCCCAGAGCCCGGTGACATGAATGAGGCAATAGAAGTAACCTTCTCTAACCAGGAAATGGCAAGAGCACTAAGGGAAAATAAAAACCGTCTGGACGACTGGGGTATCTAGGTAAGAAATCCAGTAAAAACGAAATATCCGGCAATCCTGAAACAAGCATTTGCAATGCAATAGGTCTCGCAATTACGCGAGTTTGAGCTATTGGCATTGTAAATGACAATGCCTTTTATTTATGTTTTTGTTTGTAAAACATGAATGAAAGGCATTGTCATTTACAATGCCAATAGCTCGCGGCTTGCGCCATTTCATAACATTGCATATTGGAATCCGTTTGGGTAACATAATGAAATGTGCCTTCTATAAAGATATCAACCTATAACTGGAAACGCTTCGTATATATCGTCTTGAAAATTATTTTCTATGTCCAGTATTGATGACACCCTTAACCTAGTTTGCTCCATACAGTAAACTATTGTTGGTAAAAGCGCACTCATTTCAGGGAAATAGCGGATTTGCCCTGTCCGGGCATCCTCACGCTGTGCTTAAAATTCTGCTTTTAACTCTCCAGAGCAAACTTACACTTGTCCGTAAGCTGGTGTCCCGTGAGCGTACGTGCGAATATATGGTCTAAATGGCATAAGCCTGCATTTAGCTTGTGTTTATAACAGTGAGATGGGCCACATGTTCCCATGTAACACACTCCAGAGACGTTAAAAATAAACAGATGACTATTTGGCGCCTGGCACGCTGCAGTGGGGCTTCTCTGAACTTTCCCATGGCCTGAGGACTCTGCTATTTAATTATCACGCGAAAGGGCAGGGAATCACACCTCGGGGCATGCATATAGGATCCCTCTAAAGAGTAAACATGAAACAGAAGGACAGCTCAGCAGTCTGCCACAGAGAAAATGGAGGACCCAAACCTGCAGACACGAATTTTACAAATTGTAGAGATGGCATTTCCCAGAAAATTACTTCCACAGTTTTACGACCCTCTTTTCACGAGGACAGGGGCTGTGCAAATTTTACACTGAACTAAAGCGCTGCACTTGGGGTGGGGGGCGGGGGGCTCTTTGGATCAAAGAAAAGAAAGTGGAAAATGCTACTTTCAGTGAAGAAAATGAAACAGCTCATAATGAAGCGCTACACGCCCGAGGAAGGCCACAGGCTCCGAACAAGAGCAGCGGTTATAAATAACGCCCTTGTTGTGTAAGTGTCCCTAAGGCGGGCAATGGTTGACAAGGGGCAGGGGTGGGGCGTGGATACTGTCTGCTAGAATCATCTTTCCCAGGGCACCGAAAAATCTGTTCTTTAATGAGCGCCTTAGATAGGGCCTTTGAAAAACGCCTCATTTCTCAGGGGATAGTCCTGAAAGGAAACGTTCAGAATCGTAACTTCCGTGTTGGTTGAGGTACTAAACGCTGAGGTTTTGGCGATGCATGTGCGACAGTATTGGGTGTTTATCGAGTCCTAACCACCCACGGCGCCTCCTTCGTCAACGAAAATTGTCTAAATAAATGTACCTGGAATAGCCTTTCCTTGCTGAAAAAAAGGGCTGCAATATGCGTGAATGCGAGCAGGCACAGCGCTTCGGGCTCCGAAATACCAAAGATGCGACACCAGAAAACCCTCACAACAAAGCAACAAGCATAAATAAAGTACCTTACATAACTCCAATCTTCTTCCTTCGGAGCCCGCGAGCAGCACATGCGCTGCGTCTCTATGCGAGAGCTGAAACACACGCCGTGCGCGTGCCCATGTGCTGTCCGGGCCCAAGCACATAGACACGCCGTGAGCGTGCCCTTGAGCGTGCACATCGGCAGTCTGGGAAAGTGCAAGCAGGAGGCGTGTTAACGCGCCATCACTAATGCACGTGCACATATCCTGTCCTGCAACTTCAGCTAACGCCGCCGTATGCGTTCACAGCTGATGTCTTTTAAGCGTGTGCACATCTCCTGTCCCGCATCGGAGCTAAAGTCGGCAACAATAGATCTCGCGTAGCGAGCAGCGCATGGCGCTGCATTGCTAGGCGAGACCTAAAAAGGAGTAGACACAGTACATCTACCGGAACATGAAAGAAAATCAAAAAGTAAGGAGAACAGAAAGACTAAGATAAATCCCACAACTGGCTCCATTTTGCACGGCATCAAAGTTGGTCCGCGAACCAGACTATGGAGTAACAGTCCAATACAAATCACAATGGACCCAGAAGAGGGAAAACGAACATGCCTGACTAAGGGAAAGAACACCAAAGACTGGTCCTGGGTACCGAGGGCCTTGAACTCTTGCTCCTAACCATCGGGGACCCACCGTTAACAAGAACAATCCAACTTCTAAGTTAAAAATCTGCTCTTGGAATACCCGGGGTCTAATTGACAACAAAGAGAAAACGGACGCACTACAATTACTGAAGGGATACGACATCGTAGCGGTGCAAGAAACTTGGGCCCTGAGCTCAACTCCATGGGTGGACTACACTTCCTATGAATCGCTTGTAACACCGTTACAAGCTGGTGGCCACGCTTCGGGAGGAGTGGCAATTTACATCAAGAACAACATGACGATCAAGGTATCCCTAGTACGCGAGGGAAATGGCGATTACATACTCCTTAAAACAAGGCTCCTAAATTTTGATACATTTAGCCAGGATCGGCGTCAAATGATCTTAGTCTCTAACTTCATCCATCAAAGCCCACAAGAGAAACAACGTTAAACAGAATGTTGCCGATAATCAGTGTTAGAACTGGGGGTCTCTAGTTGGCAATGGTTTGCACCTTTGTCCAAATAGGGACCCTTGCTTCTAGTCAGGATAAGGGGGATACACTCCTAAAATAACCCCTGCTCACCCCCTGGTAGCTTGGCACGAGCAGACAGGCTTATCTCAGAGGCAGTGTGTAAAGCATTTGTGAACACATACAGTAATACAGTGAAAACACTACAGATGGACACCACACAGGTTGTATGTAAAAATAAGTAATCTTTATATAGACTTAACACAAGACCCAATAGCAAAAATCCACAATACTGTAATCTAAAAATAGACAAAATGATAGACAGTTCACGTTATCTTCAAAAATAGGATAGTCAATCAAATAAAGCTTGTAGCAACAAATAACTCCACTTGGAGTTATCACGACGTCGTGACCAGTGGAAATCCCAAAGTACGGCGCCGACCGCGAGGTGCGCGGCGTCGGGCCCGGAGTCGAGCAGACCCACAAAGAACAGTACCTGGAATTCGATGAAAACAAAGACGGTGCACGTCGTCGGGGAGGTGATGCTTCGTTGGCGCCGGCAGCGTCGGTTCCTTACGACCCCAGCGGAGGTGATGTCTCGGTTCCTTTCTGCAGCGCAGGGGAGGTGAGGCATCGGTTCCTTACTGTGTCGGGGAGGTGACGTCACGGATGGCGGCGAGGCGGCGGTTCCTTACGATGGTGCGGCGTCGATGGATTCGGGGGTCACCCACGTCGAGGATCGACTCCGCGATGATGAAGCCCTGGCGTCGGTGAAGTCGGGGCTGCGGTGCGAGTCGGGACGGTGCGTCGTGAGCGTCACGAGCGGTGTCCTCGGCTCCGGTGCAGGCAGCGGCCTCGATGACGGCTTCGGAGTCGATGTCGCACGGCGTCGGCAGGCGTCGGGCCTACGGTGCAAGTCGGGCGGTGCGTCGTGCTCTTCACGAGCGGTGCCCACGGCTCGGTGCAGGTTCCGGCGTCGCTCGCCGGCGTCGGTGTTGCAATTTCCCTCTGTTAGCAGCTAAAACAGCAGTTCCAGATGCAGGCAAACAGAAGGGGTGAAGTCTTTGTGTCCCTGTGACTTCAGGCAGGAGGCAAGCTCAGTTCAAGCCCTTGGAGATTCTCTTCTTCAAGATGATAAGCACAGCAAAGTCTTTTCTCCTGTCCTTGGCAGAAAGCAACCACTGCAGGCCAACCCCAATCAGCAAAACAGCACAGGGGCAGTACTCCTCCTTCAGCTTCTCCGGTTCTTCTCCTTGGCAACAGGTTTCTTGATTTCCCAGAAGTGATCTAATTTCATGGGGTCTGGGCCCCAGTATTTATACACAGAAATCCTTTGTTCTCTGAAGGCAGAGAGGCCCATGCCTAGTCCAAACCAGTTCTGGTCAGTCTTGGAGCACTTTGTGTACATGACTCCTTCTTTCCTTTGAGAGTGAGGGGCAGAGCCATCAGACGCCCGGCAGGAGGTGGAGCCAGCATTGTGGAAGGCAGGCACAGCCCTATTCAGACCCAGGTGCAACTCCTCCCACCCATCCTCCTTCAGGCAGACCTATTCAGCCTAGTGCGGACTCACCCTGCCTTCTGGAATCCCCAGCCCCTGTCACTCACAAACCCAGACATACAATACACAACCTGAGCAGAGGCAGCTGGATGGTTAGGCAAGAAAATACCTACTTTCTAAAAGTGGTATTTTCAAACACAGAATGTTAAAACCAACTTCACTAAAAGATGTATTTTATCATTCTGAGTTCAGGCATACTAAATTCGTTTTTCTACCATGTTCCCTGGGTCAGTTAGGATTATAAGGTGTAATAATCAAACTGCCCATTCTGGCCTATGGGGAACAGGTAGCCTTGCAATAGTGAAAAACGAAAATGGCTGTAATTCACTATTGGGACATGCCACACACACCAGGGCATGTCCTACCTTATACTTACAATGCACCCTGCCCTTGGGCCTACCTTAGGGGTGTCTGATATGAAGATAAGGGAAGGTTTAGGGACTGGCAAGGGGGTGCACTTGCCAAGTCGACATGGCAGTCACAGACTGCACACATGCTCTGCAATGGCAGGCCTGAGACACACTTTACAAGCTGCTTCTGTGGGTGGCACAACCAGTGCTGCAAGCCCACCAGCAGCATTTGATTTACAAGCCCTGGGCACCCATGGTGCACTGTACTAGGGTCTGAAAAGTAAATCAAATAACCCAATCATGGAGTCACTAATCAACACATCAATTTACAGTAGGGAGCACTTGCACTGTGGCACTGAACAGCAGTGGTACAGTGCCCAAAAGCATCTAAAACCAGCAAAAACATAAGAGGCAACAGCAAAAAATGGAAGGGAGACCCATGCCAATGGTGCCAAGTCTAACAATCAGCATGCTGAACACCCGGACGATCTATGGCTAATTATGGGTGATTTCAACGCAAACCAAATGGAATCAGGCTTAAATTCCTCCCTGGTAGCTTTGGATGATTCAACCTGGTCTATTTCAGATATAAGCAGACAGTATCAACGAAAGGACAACCATGTTCTTGAATTGTCAGCCTATTTTAACCAACTGGGCTTCCGAATCTTAAATGGAAGATCATCCTCAGACTCACCAGCAGCTTACACCCACTTCTCTCACTCCAGACTGGCCACTCTAGACTACATTTGGATCTCGATTGCGCATTTTCATGCCGCTCAAGATTTTGCTGTAATTCCCTCAGTGGCAAGCAACCATTCCATTATCGCCTGCCATATTCTATCATCGCAATGCCATCGCTCAAAAATTAAATTGATCTAAGAGGAGGCCAATCTGGAGCCAATCAAGAAAATAAGGTGGTCAACTGAACATAAAGAAAAAATTGAAGGAGAAGTAGAATTAATCCTGTCTAGAGCAACTGAAGAAAATGGTAATCTAATCCCGACAATATCCTGGGAACAACTTCTGGTAGAGATTAGGGAAAAACTCACAGGGACAAAGCGAATTTTGTGTACATCACACTTAAAAAACAAAAAGAGATAATATCGGCAATCAAACGCAAATTAAACCACACTTTGCGAAATATCACCAATGAGATTTCTGAGCATAGATTAGCCCAGGAAAAGGTGGCAACAATTCATCAGAGCTATAGAAAAGCAAGATTCTCTCTTCGAAGAATGACGGAAGAAACTCACTGGATCAAAGCTCATGAAATAATAAAGTCTCGAGACCAGAAGAGATTTTGGAAGTGGATGAACAACTGCTTCAAATCAAATTTGCAACCCACTGTCACAATTATCTCGGCCCAAGCATGGGAAATTCACATAGATGCTCTCTACGTGGACCCGTCCAGCCGAAGACAGCATAAGTCACATATCGACTACCTCCTCCTATATACTATCTCGCTTTGAGCCACAGCATGGACCAAGCGACCAGAAGGAAATAACAGCAGATATGGTCATGCCCATCATTAACAAGATGCGCCCCAGCGGGGCACCAGGCCCAAGCTGCATTCCTCCAATGGTATACAAATTAACAGTTTGCAAATGGGCAACCATCATGGCGCAGCTTTTTACGGAGTATAGAACAGGAAGGCACATTCCCGAGCCATGGACGGGCTCCCTTCTAGTCCCAATACACAAAAAAGGGACGCCATCGAACCCAGAAAATTACCGTATGATCGCTCTTTTAGATGTTGATGGGAAATGCTACGCTAGCCTGCTACTAAAAGAACTGACAGCTTGGGCTGAAGCACAAAATCTGATCCCATACACGCAAACTGGTTTCCAAAAGGGATCTAGCATTGAAGATAACCTGATCTGTGTGTCCTACTTAATAGAAAGAACCCTGGACAAGAAAGGGAAGGCACTCTATCTAGCTTACATTGATTTCCAAACAGCCTTCGATAGTGTGGACCGTTCGAGATTGTGGACGAAACTAAAAAACTGGGGCATTGATAACTTACTATTAAATGCACTAGTTGCTCTATAATCTGAAACCTGGGTCCGCCGACTGGTCAACTACTAAAAAGATACAAACTAACAAAGCCCTAAAGCAAGGTTGTATACTGGCCCCAATGCTTTTTAACCTGTATTTAGCCGACCTACCTGATTTCCTGCCAGAGGTCCGAGCATTCCCTCCTAAACTCGCTGGATCCAAAATTCAAGCGCTGCAATACGCAGATGATACTATTCTGCTCGATCAAACCCTGATTGGTCTACAGCGACTCTTAACTGCATTGTCGTCATACTGCAAAGTAAATAAATTGAAAAGAAACACGACAAAAACAAAGACAATGACAATCTCCAGACAAATGAAGAGAAGAGCTTTATGGCAAGTTGACGGTAAATCCATTGAGACAGTCTCAACTTACAAGTACCTTGGTGTATGGATTGACCATAAAGGAAGGCAGTCCACACACATCAAAGCGATGCACGGCGTGGCACAATCCTTGGAGGTTGCCTTTTGCAGAGCAAGGAAAGCCATGTGCTCACCCGACTTTGCCCTCTTAATTCAAGCAAGGGGGCCAAATTCCTACCGTCTGTGTCCCATGGCACTATAGCCTTTAAAGACAAGATGTCATCGTGGCTGGACAGAGCCCAATCGACCTGCTTCCGTGCAGTTTTCCTTTTACCATCTTCCACTCCGCATGTGTAAATTCGCAAGGAATTCAACCTTACATCTCAAAAGTAGATACTCAAAGCACGATTCATAGCATTCTGCCTAAAGGCCAAACAAGCACTCATTAAACTCATTAAAGAATTACATCTGGCTAATGATAAACAAACCTGGGTCATCTTGGCACAATTTTTTTACTCACTCAGTTGAAACATTGGAAGCCCGTGAAATATGGGCCGCCCCCATACCCATACCGGCGGCAGCAAAACTTTTAATAAAAAGGGCAACAATAATGTCAGAGGTCAATGATGCAACAAGCTTGAAAAAAATCAAGCATGGAAGCTAGGCTTTAAAATTATACAAAAGCAGAGGCTTACAGCACTATCTGTCGTCCCCTTAAAGCCAACAATGAAGTGCCAACTAATGAGGCTACGATTCGGCTTGATTCCCCTATTGGCATACAAGTATGGGCAAGGTTACAAAGAAATGGCGGCCACGCAGTGCCGTGCTTGTGGGGGAGAATAAGAATTGTTAACTCACATATTATGTATTTGCGAGTCACTGCGCCCATTAAGAACTTATTTTCTTCGACCCATCTGGCGCATTTTAAAAATTCGGATATGTCAGGATGCCCTGGTTGAATGTTTGAAGAGTGTTTCAGCACAGTTGCCGGCGCGCTTTATGAAATTCCTGATGGCCGCAAAGGATATTTTGACCTCTGAAAAATCCATAGAGCCATAAAGCTCAATCCACCATCATCAGTTTTAATATTTTTAATGTAAATGCCCAAATTTTTAATACTTATGCACTTTATTCTGTACCTTATTATTTGCGATTGCAATGATTTTAATTAATTGTGCAATAAAATTTCTATCTTCTTCTTCTTCTATCTTCTGAGTGCATCTCTCGATCAGTGAATGCATGAGTGGTAGTATAAGTCTCTCAGTGGCTCTGTGTGTCAGTAAGTAATTGTCAGATTGGATCTGTGACTAAGTCAATCAATGTTTCAGTGGGTGTGTAAGTGGAATTATAAGTCTCTCATTGGGTGTGTGAGTCGATGCATGAATGTCTGAGTGTGTCTCTGACTGGGTGTGTGAGTGTCTGAGTGGGTGCATGAGTGTCTGAATAGGTCTATGAGTGGGTGTTTGAGTCTCTGACTGCGTATGTGAATGTGTACATTAGCCTGTGACTGGATCTATGAGTTGGTGCATAAGTGTCTGAGTGGGTCTGCTTATCAGTGAAAGCAAAAGTCTCACACTGGGTCAGTAAGTGGGTGTATTAGTGTCTGAGTGGGTCTGTACATGGGTGCGCCACTCTCCAAGTGAGTCTGTAAGTACATGCATGAGTACCTGAATTGCTATGACAGTGGGTACATCAGTATCTGAGTGGGTATGTGACTGGATATATAGGTGTGTGAGTGGGTATGTAAATGGGTGTATAAGTGTCTGAGTGAATATGTGAGTAGGTATATAAGTGTGTGACAGTCACCAGCTAGTATGTACGACTATATATATATATTTTTTAAATATATTTTCACTAATATTCGCCAAGACGTGATAGTCACAACGTCCCCGCGACAGTACATGAGGGACCACGTTGGACCACATTGGCGGTCACATCGTCGTCGTGAATATCGCACACGATTAAAAAAAATCAATTTTGGACACATAACTTGTGTCACTAACACCCCCATTTCTCAAACATGGGGTCAGAGTACCTACACTCTGACATTTATGTTAGCTTTTTCAGAAATGTTCAGCCCCAGGAACCATTCCCTATCAATAAAATGGTGGCCGCAACCTTCTGTTCAGGTTCCGTCCAGCCAATCAGAGCATTCTCGTTGGCGGCGTGCATTCACGATTACTCGCGAAACCATTGCAAAATATCCGTGACCAGAGATAGCACTATAATTTTTGGCTTAAATTTCATAAAAACTACAGAACAGATTTATACCAAATAGGGAAAAGACACTTCCTTGAACCAACATCTACCTCCCTGCCAAATTTGGTGTAAGTCCGTTCAGGGATTCGGGCTGTGGCGTGGCTAAACATTCCTATGGGAATTAACATTAAAAACTCACCCTTATTTCATGCCCCAAATTCTCAGTCCCCACCACACGGATCACCCACAAACTTTTCATGACAACCAGCAAATTTTGGAAAATTTTATAAAGATTGGTCAAAGGATGCCAAGGTTACAGGCAAGTCAAAAAATGCCTTTCCTATGGAAACTAGGTCCTAACTATAACTACCTACTGGCGACCGTCAGTATGTAATATATATATATATATACACACACACATACACACACACACATGCACAGATGGTGGAAACTAGCAACTATGTGATCTAAAGTTGACTACCATCACCAAGAGTTTGAAGGATCTAAAGTTGACTACCATCACCAAGAGTTATTAAGGATGGATGAGTGAGTTATGGCTGGGTTTAAATTTCAAAGTAGTGATATTTTTATATCCAGATGTGTTCGTATATTCTGTGCATCTAATGTGATACTGAAATGTGTAATAAATAAACTATTTGTGTACTTTTGGAATAAAGTGTAGCTCCCAATCTTTCTTTCGATTATCTGAGTTTAATACTATATTGTACAATGTGACGTATGATGGAGCCTCTGTATTTAAACTCAAAGATTCCAGTCCTACGTGTTAAGTGTAGTTAAATATGGAGTTTGACAGGCCACACTTGGCAGGGAAAGCTGTGTGAAAACAAGAGGAGATATTCTCGAGGGGATCTAAGTTAATCAGTCCATACAACCACATTGGAAGCTGAGTTATCAAAATTCTTTTTCTTTCCCCTGTATCGGCACACAGGCATGTGAGAGAGAAGACAGTACAGATTAATGGCGACAGATCGAACCGGTACTCCCACACTCAAGGAGAAACTACAAACTTGTATTTAGCACTTTCAGTTAAAAAAAAAGTTTGCTGAACCGGATACATGTAAAACATAGTTTAAATATGAAAAAGATAAAAGATAAAACCCACTAGAATAGAAAAGGAAATCTGTACAGGAGGATATGCAAATGATTATAAGCAAGCGAGAGGACTTAAAAAGAAGTTAACCTATTTCTGAAAGGTATATCAATTCTAGTGAAGTCTTTAACTTCCATCTCACTGCCCATGTACATTCGGGTAACTTTGCTATTTGATGTGTGACATGGAAGAGCATCAATAGGGCAACAATATTTCGAACTTAGGAAGACTTCTATTTAGTGCTAATTTCAATTTTTAAATTAAAATAGCTATTGCAGTAGCTGTCGTCGTATCTAAATACAGTTACCAAAATTATTATGTACATAAAATTCACTTGCCGCCAATACAACAACCATTTGGTCAATTTAATGGTGTGAAGAAGCAATTTGGTGGTCCTCCCCTCCACACTTAGACCCGTTTCCCAGCATGTCGTGATTCATGCTTCTGGAAAAAAGACACACATGAGGAACAGTTCTTAGCCATATATACTTTGGCATGTGTGGTGCTATAATACATGGGCTCCTGCAATCCCTTCATAAAAGCCTGACTCTAATTTCCTTATCATAGGCGACTTGTGATGTACCTAGCCACTCATCGGTAATAACTTATTATGGTTGAGTTCTAATGTCACAATGCTTGATGCTAGAGCCAGCAGCCAGGGGAAAGGCAAGTCACAGAACAGAATTAAAGCTGCAGTTTAAAAAACGTAACATGGCTTTACCTCCTTCTGCTCTGTTTTTCTAAATGGTCTGCAATAAGTTGAAAGGAGATATTTACAAACATTTTTATTTTTTGTACAGTTTAGAAAATTATATGAAAGATAGAGTATCTGTGCATGTTTGTACACATTCTAATGTACAGTGTTTTTTAAAACCTGACTTGTAGTAAACTGATACTAATAACTGTATGCAAATGCTTTTTGGTGTTTTTCATTTTGTTTTAAAGATTGTACCTAAATTTCTTCCTGCTTGCAAACATGCAATCTCTTTCATAAGAAAGAGAACCACACCAAGGATTTAAGTGGCTTATATGCAGGGTGACGGTGTGGCCTTGTATAATAAGGAATGAAGTACGGACTGCTGTACATTACTAGGATATTGCAAGTCACCGTGAAGCTCCATGACATTATAAACTAACTCGGCCTGCGACCTCATTCCTCTATATGGTCACAGAATTTCTTGGTGACTTGGAAAATCCTTATAATATATGCCAGGGGTACTTTATCCCAGATATATTGCCCAGACTCCCATAATTTGGTTCAGCATGGATCCCAGGGGTCGAATTTAAGTCTTCAAACATTATAATCGACCTCTTAGCTGGTTCTATATCAGTAGGTGGACGGATCTCGTCATTGTTGCACGGCTCGGGATGGAGTTCTTATTTACATTCCATTTCGTATGATTTCCAGTACAGAAGGGAGATTTTTATGCCTGGTCTCCTTGGTGATTTGAACCTGCTGGTAGATTCATTGACGCATTTTTTAATCCATTCGTACAATCATGGCACACTTACATTCAAGACACCACAGACTTTCTAACGAAGCTAGAAACATTTGCTGAGAAGGAGAGGAAAGATTGGGTGTTGTGCACCATAGATGTCGTATCATTGTACACCTCTATAGTCCACTCCGAGGGTTTGGAGGCGATTGAATGGTCTTTACTTCAACAAGAATCCATCGGCACTAGCAAGATCTTCCTCCTCGAGTTACTACACTTCTGTCTCCACCATAGTTATTTTGAGTGGAGCAAAGAATTTTACCTGCAGTTGAGTGGATCTTCCATGGGGTTCGCGAGAGCCCCAACGTATGCGAACACCTTCATGGCCAAATTTGAAGAGGAACATATTTTGAATCAAACAGATTGGGCGAAAGATTTACTCTTCTTTTGTCGTTACATTGACAATATCTTCATGGTTTGGACTGGTTCGGAGGCAGCTCTAGAGAATAACATCCACCATCTGAATTCCAAAAACCCAAGAATACAATTTACTCACACTATCAGTAAAAAGCGGTATCTTTCTTGGTGTCTGAATTGAAATTACTGATAATGGTCTTCAAACAGGTCTGTATAAAAAAACCTACAGACAGGAATAGTGCACTATTATTCCAGAGTTTTTATCCATCAACTCTGATAAGGAATCTACCTTGCTCCCAGTTTCTCAGAGTCAGGAGACTGGTATCTGACTCAAAAGTATGTGAAACAACCATCCTGGATTTCAAAGAAAATTACAAGCGCAGGGGTTATCCAAGTGACCTACTTGATTCTTTAGAACATAGGGCATTATCCAATGAGCGCAGCAAATTACTACAAAAGAAACCTAAAAAAGAAACTAATAGGATGGTATTCGTTTCCAAATTTTCCACTACATCAAAAGAAATTTGCAGTATTATCATGAAAAGATGGGAACTTCTTCAACAAGAACCAGATTTTAATAACTTGATCCTCTCCAGACCACTATTCGCATACACTAGATCCAGTAATATCAAAGAGCTGTTGTCTGCAAAACCTACACCCAAGAATAAAACAAGCATAGGGATGCGGAAATGTCAAAATTGCATCCATTGAAATAATGTGATTACAGGCAATATACTTAAACATCCTCGTACTGGGGAAAACATCAAATTGCTCTACAATGGAGATTGTAACTCAAGCAACGTCATCTATTCTATTAAATGCCCATGCGGCATGCTCTATATTGGCAAAACAGAAAGGAAAATCAAAGTCAGAATCACTCAGCATAAGAGCAGAATATGTAACAAGAGTACTACCTCATGTTTGGCGACACATTGGGACGAATGCCGACACTCAATAGCTCAAATCAAATTTCAAATCATTGAGTCAGTGCAACACAGTACAGTAGCAGGCATCAACAAACGTCTGCTGCAAAGGGAAACCTTTTGGATCACACGACCTGACACCTTGAAACCTAGGGGGCTCAATGACAAACTTGAAATTAGCTGTTTTTTATAATCTCTCACAACAATTTCTGTTCCCCCAAGCGTTAATTAGCGCATATTCATACAAGTGTGGAGATGGCAGTATACCTCTACGAGTTTTCCTTCTCTAGTGTCTAATAATGCTCACTTGTTTACACACCACAACACGGGTTTATGACACTTGTATTATTTTCATGAGGTAACACACAACAGGTCTGGATGGGGATAAACGCGGTTAGTTATTTAGGTTTTTATCATTTTTTTGACACTGTTTTACTGACAACACGTATACAATGGACGGACGGGGACAATGTTTTGTTACAGCAATAATGGACATTACTTTTTTTTCGGGGAACTTGGTATGTATAACAGTCATGGTGATGTTGACTGGCAATCATAACTTGGTACGCACTACAGCGGTGATTCTTATGGCGACTTAGTTTCCGGTCCCACATTTCAAGTGAATTTTTGTTATTTGAGTTTTACCTTGACATTGATTGAAAGATGTGTGCCTCACATCAATTGTACCGGGAATGAAAGATGGCACCGCCAGATTCAGATTGTTTTCACTTGTGGCTTATGGCGGCAATCTGGCACAATTGGAGTAGGTCTGTCACTTGTAGCACATGATGGTTAGTAGGTTTGATTTCTAGCTATGGGGCATTAACTTGAATTTAAGCAGTGACGCGGAGGTATCGATGTGTAGACAGCTTGCTCTAGCATAATTAAAGATAGATGAACAGGAGAATGGGTAGTCTAAGATGGCGTCGCTGGATTCACTTCGAGTTTATTGACATGGTTCATGGGTCTGTCCCTAGTTATTTATTGTCATAAGCATATAATGGCTAGTAGGTTATATTTCTAACAATATGGTATCTATACGCATTTGTTTGGCACACGGAGATATAGGCTCACAGAGAATTTATTCTTGTATAACCTAAGTTATATGGATACGAGAATGGGTAGTCCAAGATGGCGCCGCTGGATGTACCTGAGTTCATTGATATGGTTTGTAGTGGTTTGTTATCTTCATGTTGCGCCGCTAGTACACTAGGGTAAACAGAACTTAATG
Organism: Calotriton arnoldi; assembly: GCA_963921515.1. Taxonomy (NCBI): domain Eukaryota; kingdom Metazoa; phylum Chordata; class Amphibia; order Caudata; family Salamandridae; genus Calotriton; species Calotriton arnoldi. Next base: position 1,509,610 of record CAWUFW010001825.1, on the reverse strand, counting down.
CCAACTGCAGAGCTTGATTTACATTCATTCAGTAGACCGATGTATTTATCCAATGCATCCATGGTGCGCTACAATATGGCGCCCGTTCGCAAGATCAGAAGTGTTAGTTCTGCCCTCACCATTTGATACTATCACATGACAGGGGCAACAGGAGTTAAATCACAGTGGTGTCGTCAAGGTGTTGATCGAGTCCTTTCTGGAGGGAAGTTTGAAACTCGGCGAACGGTAAGACTGGTTGTTTATTGCTGGTTATTATCTTTGAGTCATAATGCTAGTGAGTATAGAGGTACTCATGGGCTTCTGGTTTATCTTATTTCTGACAGGAAAGGCCTTCTCGACATCGGCGTTCTCGTTGTGGTAAGAGAACAGTTACTGCTGTATTAAATACACAGGATTAATTACCAGATTGCACTGGATAGTGGTAATGGTTGGTTTTGTTTCTTGTCTCTGTTGTTGTCTCGGCAGGCAGAGTATACGTGGTTTTAGCCACCTGGAGGTATATGTGGTACTTTTTCCTTAACTTGTGTACTGATGGAATTAACAAGAATCGTTACGCTAGATGGTTGTACTTGTTTTTCAATTTTAGCAACTGCCACATTATACGACCGCCTGGATATTGGAGAGCATGTTTATCTAAACAGTTCTGTGTCAAGTGAGTAACATTATTGACATTGTGGGCTTATGACATGGTTACCATGATAACGGATATGGGACGTGTTGGACTGGTGCACTGTTTTTAAAGACACTTTTTTGGAGAGGGATTATTAGCACAGGGAAGGTTGAGTTACTGGTTTGTTGGGAAAGAGCAGGAATGATGATGTTATGATGGATATCGATCTATGAATGTACATGCAAATATGATTTTTGTATTTTTTTCAGATGTGCCACTGAGGAAGGGACGTTAGTCCTGAAATGCATTGAGCTGATGTTAATTCAATTGCATGACATGGATAATTGAGTTGCTTGTAAAAAATTGTTTAGTTGACACATGTATAGTTTCATTTTATATTGAGAATCACTGTGAAGAAACATTTTGTGATCAAGATCAAGGAAGATTGCATTAAAAACAAAGTGATAAATGCAAACAACTTTATTGTTGATATGTTTAAAATGTTTGTATATCTATAACGTTGTGCACACCTGTGTCCATGATGCCAGTCGGCTTCTGGCCCCAATTTTCTTGCATCACTGTGGGAGGTAAACACAAAGAAAGGTGTACCACACAGATCAAAAAACTGTAATTGAATATTAGTTTTAGTATCTTTAACAAGGAGTGCACAGGTCTACACAGAATTTTTGATCTCCTTGGTGGGTCATCTAAATGCATGAAACAAATCAATCCACTTTTTCTTGCAGTTTTATATAGCATGAACTTGGCCAGAGTGCATCAGAGCACATTACAAGAGACCCAGATTACATTAGACATGTTTCTTATTTTTTAGACATGGGGAAATTAAGGGATTCGTCCTGAGCCACAGGATGTTGAGCTGAGACAGGGATTCAAATGTTATTCCCCAGGTCCTAGGTTGACAGATGTAGAGCTAGGACATGTTAGAAGAATGGCTACATGTCAGGGTGCCTCTGTTAATAAGATTACAAACATCAGAGTACAGCCAATAATGATTTTCTGTTCACGCCAATCACTGGCAGTACCTTTTCATTTTCGCCACCCTAGTTCAGACACAGCTATATGCAAATCAGTCTTGACCCTGTGCCTCATGGGAACAGTCCAGCCCGAACTGCCAAGCCATGACTTCCCCGGACTGGTAACAAGCATCCTGGGACCGGTTTCGGGATAACAGACCTCATCAGCCAGGCTAGCTGGAATCCAGTGGCAAAGTGAGCAAGGGACCTACGTCTGGGCATATCCTGCCAACTTAGGGCGAACAAAGCAAACACAAGGAGATGATGGACGTTTGCTTTGTCAGAAAAGTTTCAGTGCTCCGTCCATCATCTCCTTGTGCTTGTTTCCGCTTCAGGGAAGACCTGGCTTGGCAGTTCGGGCTGGACTGTTCCCATGAGGCCCAGGATCAAGACTGATTTGCATATAGCTGGGTCTGAACTGAGGTGGAGAGGTGAGCTAAAGAACGATGATGGATTCAACCCAAATCTGTCACTGGGGGTGAGTGTCTGAAACGTTTCAGTGCTCCGTCCATCATCTCCTTGTGTTTGCTTTTAGAAAATCTGCTAACACTTACCTTTCAATATTTTGTCCCTCAATATTTTGCCTACAATATTAGTTTCCCACAATATACTGTATTCGATATTCAGGATTCCAACTGATATACAATATATTGTATAAGTGTATATTTTATTCTTGTCTTGTTGGTCAAGTAGTTTGCATTTATTCATGACCGCTTGTTTTCTTTGTCTTTCAAAACAAAATAATGACAGAGGCTCAATGGCATTCATTTGGAGGTCTTCGCTATTGGAAAAGTGAAACAACATAGTGAACCCAAAGAAAAAAGAATGGATTGATGGTCAGTCTTATGTGTCTCATGAAAGAGTGCCTTTCTCTAACAAATTTGAGGAAGTTTTTTGATTTACGGTAGAGGCAAAACCTGCTACAAGGACTTTTAGCACTACCAAAAATATTTCGGGCGATCTCTCTGTTATGTAACAACAGTTTATGCCACAGTCCAAATTCAATTGATCATAAAGCCTTGCTCTATTTCCTCGTTCGTCTTTTGTTCTTTTTTATTTTATTTCCAAATGTCCGTATACATTTAAAATACTTCTTGCCAACACGTGTTCATTCCAGAAAACTAATTCCAAGGAAATTCATCAGGGCCTTTGGGGAATGATTAAATGAGTTTAGACTGCCAAAAACTGCAGAAAAACATTTACACAAACACCCATTCTCATCAAAGGCTAATGGGGGCTCATCCTCAAGATGGACAGTTCCATAAACTGTGAGCGCTGTCCTGGTTAAAGGTATGAAGATAAGTCCCACCAATCAGTTATCGGTCATTGGTGTGGTTGTATCCTCTAATAAGTCAATTTCATAAATGGGAATAGCTCATGGTCACAGAAATAGCTAGTCGTGATGATTTATTTTCCAATTAAAGAACCAACTTTTGCTGAACCTGCCATTAGCGTCTGTACCTAAAAATGGTAAGAGTAAATAATTGATCTTGAAAAGATAGTTTAATTACCGAACTTTTGCTCTTCTTAAAGCAAAAGCTTGCTTCCCTTTCAACTAGAGGACTTTGGTTAGAGTTCTGTGATGTTAAGCTGAATTGTGAAATTATTTATCTTACGTTGCTCTGTAATTACTTGCCAAAACCTTAGTTTGTACACCTATTGGAAAATAGTAAAATGACAAAAAATAAAAGAACGTAATTAAATCATTGAACATTCATCAATTGAGTAAAATGAGAAAATGTAACAAATGCTGCTGAGATTCACTAAGGGCTAACAAACCTCTGGCTCAGAACTGCACCCAGGGCACACAACTTGGGGCCTTTAGTAACTTGATCCCTGAAACAGAGGTCAAGAGCTCATTCTCTGCATTTTTCTCTAGTTTTCTGGAGGAAGACGAATGGGACATTCTTTATATGGGTAATATGATGGTGAGGTGTGGCACAAGAAACAGACGTGGTGGAAACAATACTACTACACAAAGGACAAAGACAGCACATGGTGAAAACATTTTTACCTGGGATGATGACAAGACTATGGGGCAACATTCACTTCTTGAATGAGTGACTATAATCTTTTGCCACAATCTTTTTTATGATATATTTGAGAATTCATTTAAAAATCCTTGATAATCTTTCCTTCTTCTTTCTCCTATCTTTATCTAAGCATAACAGGGCCTATATTATATCAATTGTGTGTCATTTGCTTTCTCGCCCTAAGTGCGCCAGGTATGCCCAGACGTGGGTCCTGGGCTCACTGTGCCACTGGAATCAAGCTATCCTGGCTGAAGAGGGGTGAAACCCCGAAACCGGTCCTAGGATGCTTGTTTCCGGTCCAGGGAGGACCTGGCTTGGCAGTTCGGGCTGGACTGTTCCCATGTGGCACAGGGTCAAGGCTGATTTGCATATGGTCAGGTCTAAACTGGGGGTGGCATGGTGAGCAAAAGAATGATGGATTTAACCCAGATCTCTTGACAGGGGGTGAATGTTTTGATTTGTTCTGCATTCCGTCCATCAATTGTGTGTCTTTTGCTATATTATATAACAGGCACACTATCCCTGGTTGAACCATGGCAAGTTTTTAAACAGGTGTGTCAGGGCCAAGCAGGAACAGTGCATACTATTGAAATCAAGATGCTGCCCCCAGGGCAGCTGCAAACGTGCACCTGCCCTGGGGACAGTGCATTAGTCAACAATGGAGCAGCAGCTTGACACTGCCAGTCTGTTTATCACTGTGCAGGTGGCACTTGCCTGCGCTGCAAAGGTGGGGCGCAGACTTTGCATTGTGATGACCTTTCTGCCTATACGCCCACGCCTTATTAGGGACGTGGGCACAGAGGCAAAGTGTTTCCTTTGATTGCATTTGGCAATGCCCCCATTCAATTAAAGGAATGCCCGATTGAGATAGTGCTGGTGCTATATGTGCCCTGGCTCTATCTGTATTACAGAAGAGGCGGGCAAGCGTCGGCGGCCCCTTCTGTTGTATAACAGTGCCTGTTGCACCCCTGCAGCACTGTATGTAATGTCGACCATGGTGTTCTCCTTTAGAGATACAAAGTGTTGCATGATGCCCGGTGCAGGATAGCATTCTTCTCCATCAAATGTTGGTGTTGCGCTGCTACACAAAAACCACAACTCACTCACCCACATTTAAAATTAATTAATCATTTGTGACTACACAGGGATCATTTTTAAATATCAAAAATTGGAAATGCATGACCCTGACAGCTACAATCTGTGTTTTTCAGAAAACAAGTCATTTGAATAACAACTTATTTTGCTCTCCCTGATCTTCCCGGACACTGACTTTGGAGCATCTTTTGCTGGAAGCCCACCAATGTGCAAATGTATTAGAACTTGTCTCCAATTAATGTTTACAAAAAGCTTCTCCAAAAATCAGACGACCTACTGAACATTTTTAATTTTCCCAGAGTTTTAACTATCTTATTTAGTAGTGAACATGAATGGAATTGCAAGATATTTGTAACAAAAAACTTTTAATAAAACTTTTAATAAACAAATGCACTGGAAAAATATGTGTAGGAATAATAATCCTTTTCAAATCTGCACGGCTAATATATATTTATGGAGGCTTCCCCAAGGAACTGCTGGCCAGACGGCCATGCGACTTCACATATTCTCATTAGTACGAGCAGATGCAAAAACATCAAGGTAGTGCTGAGTGTCGCAGGCTTATCTTCAAAGGATTGCTAAGTGGCTTCTGTGTTCTGTAACCTGCTCACGCAGTATTCTCTGTTGTGTGGCCAAACTCCACAAGTCATTAAATCTCAGCCATGTGTTCAACTCCAGACTTCCCTCCCATTGCATCTAACCTTGAACACACTTTTCAAGGGCTCCATAGGCCCAATTCACAAGGGCGTTTTGACCATACTCTAACCTGTGTCAATAATTCATAAAAGGATTCCTGGCGGGTGCAAACGATGTTACTATTCTGCCATGAGTGTGGAGAAATCTACAGTAGAAAAGGGGTGGGAGGTGTGGCTTGCCTTGTAATGTTGTAAACAGTTACAAACGTACAATGTGGGCATTCACAAACTGAAATCCGATCCATTCCCACACGGGAAATGGTCAGAGATTTACTCCAGCCCAGAGCTGGTGTAACTCCATTTCCAGGATAGAAAGGGAAACGGATCACCCTCAGAATTGGGTGGAGAGTAGGGGAGAAGATTACTTTTACAATAGTCTTTGAGAAACAGACCACATGAATTCTGGACATTCATGGCAATTCCTGGTGTCTATTTTCACAATGTTATGACAGAGATTTGGAGGATGGCACCACAGCTTCAGAGCATAAAATGGCTGAACACACACCTCCAGAGGCCAGATTATCACATCTTTGCTTCCTGTGAAAAAGGCCTATACATCCATTTCCAATACAGGCGGCACACGTCAATTTTATAAAAGGGCCATAAGACTTTCCCAGAGGGCACTTTTAAGAGTCATTTGCTTTATTTGCAGGGGTGTGTGCACCTGTGTACACATTCTACATTACAAGTGTATGGTCAAAGAGGACCTTGGTGGAGCACTGAATATGCTTCACTAGGACAGTATAACACATATAGCTTGCTTACGTCCAGGGCACCCCAAGGACGCTCGTGACCGTCTGTGGGTTTTCATCAGAGACAGCACTCCACTTTACGAAGGCAACCTGGGATGCTAATGAACAGACACTTACAGTGTGACACCGTGGTACTGTCAGGATCTACAAATGTGCACTCTGGTCCATGGCACTTGAGTGGAGCCATGGATACCCAATGAACATGGATGCAATCAGGCACTGCGTTCAACCTCGCAGAGGAATCATAAGGGACGAGGTAGTGGTCTGCACACAGACAGGTTAGTTGTTGCATCCATTTCACGTCCATTTGCTATGCACTCATCTGTGCATGTGCTAATTTTGGCCATTAATGCACATGCACAAAACCATGTATTTTATTTTTGTATAGGGGTTTGTGGACCGCATCTGTGTGCAGTGCTCTTAGTGCGAGTGCACTCATGCACCAACTAGTTCATTGCACTGGTTTGACAATATGTCTCAGGTATTATCTTCTCATCCTCTCATCAGGGCGATAATCCTACCTAATTGCAATGCAATGCAAATGCTTGAATACCCATAGTCAAAAATGCTTTATGAACGCACAAATCCCCATTAGAAAGTAGGAGAAATAAGAACATTATCAGGCCACAAATTCATCACTTAATAACCTCATCAGTCTTTAACGTAATTGTGATTGCTACTCCTACTTCGACAAAAGCTACAGACCTTTTCACATTTTAAAACACCATGACCCAACTTGACCCAGCTTGCTGTCCTGCTCTGCATCAAATGGAAAGGGCAGGAATGCACCATATTTACTAAGATATGGCACATTCCCGCTCTCTCACTGCGCTGGTACACTATATGCTGCCTAGCGCCAACGCAGGCACCCTTGCACCCTGGTGCAAGGGTGCCCGCGTTGCAAGCAAGATTGTTTTTATGGAGGAAGGGCACCTTTCTGCACAAAAACAATCCCAAGAGTTTTTTCCTCTTTCTAAGTGTGCTAAAGGTTGCAGCACTCTTGGAAGAGGAAACAACGAGGAGAAATAAAAATATTTCTCCTCGTTAGGCCTCTGTCAGGAAGGAGTACGATTTTGATGCATTGCCAGGGTAACTACTCTTGGTAAATCTGCGGATGTGCCTAAAAGCATGGGTGAATAATGCGAGTGACTTGCGCTGCCTTACGTTACTCCAGATTTACTAAGCCTCGCAGGGTCATGCAAGGTGGGTTTGCGTGGCTTGGTAAATCTGACTTAAGGATTGCATTGCCCTTGCATTAACTTGCTTGATGCAAACACAACACAAATCTTTGATAAATCTGGTCCCATGTGTTTGAATACATCTGTCTTCTAATTGTATTTTGTAGCCTTTTAAATAATACTGCATTGGGTTGTTTGTTCACCATTGGATGTGATAGTTTAATAGGACTGCCCTTAACAGGCTCAGCTACATCAACTAATAAATAATATAATTAAGAACAATGGTTATAAAAATAAAGTTACAGACCAAATGGTCATTGTGGTTTGAGAAATGGTACGTCGCTCGTTCAGTAAGGGAACTTTCCAGCACAAGCAGCTCACAAACTTGACAACTTGGAAAAAAACATGTGTCCTAAAAATCCTCAGAGCAACTTCAAGTTTCTATGGTGCAGCAGTGAAGATTTGAGATGGATTGGGAGATCCGGGTAGGACAGGAAGGTGACATCTGAAGAAACTGGAATGTAGGGATCAAAAATGTCCTTGATGATGATCTCACAAGGTCAATGCCTTGTACATGAGAGTCATAAGGCCAAAATGGGTTATTTTGAGAGCGGTGCTCGCGCAGTATCCTTCTGGTGCTCATTTTAACCTTTGTATTAAATATTGCATTATTTATAGCCTGAAAATGTATTGTGACTCACTCCAGGGTGCAAGTGAAGGGCGAGGCAGACCTGCTGTGAACGGCATTGTTCTTTTTCAGCCACCTTCAGGACATGCAGCCTCAGCCGCCGGTAGCTCAGATCAGGACCGGACTCAGAACACAAAGCAGCCCTGGCAATTTTATCAGACTGCCCCCCCCCACCCATCCCCAGGGGGACAGGGATGGAGGTGGGGGTTGGGCAAGGGTGCAAGTGTGAATGAAGCACTGCTGCTTAACTAAACAGTTGCAGCACTGCTGCAAAACCGGCCACCAGTAACAAAGCTGGCCCCCACTGCTCCAAAACCGGCCCGCCATTCCAGCCTTCTGGGGAAATGCCCAATGCCCGCTACGGCCAGTCCGGCACTTGCACAGATGGAAATGGGAGGCCAGTTCAGAAGATAAAACCTCAGAAATATACTGCACCAGGACAGAGGTGTCCGTCAGCAATGACAGCGTACTTACATGTGGACAGAGAAATGAGGCAACCTAGCTAAAGAAGTAACACAAATGCATGGTCACTGCAGACTAACCAGCACAACTTAGCAAAAATGATAAAATGCAGACGGACACCAACTTTCTTCTGAGACAAGAAATGCTGCATTGAAAAGCCTATATATGTGATAGCAATGGATTTGGGTATCAGAGTTACGTGTCCTGGTGCTGAGACCTCCAGACACCAGTTTCCCATAGTGGTGTAATTCTGTTCAACCGTTCATCGAATATTCGAAGACACAAAAATATCGTAGTCTTGTCTTAAATTTTTTATTATCCTTCAAATGGAATCATAAATCATATGGACTGTGCTTATTCCATAAAACAGCTGACACATCTTTCAGAGTCTGCTCCTCTTTATCAAGGGTGAGGGCCTCATTTACAAGGCCCCTTGTGGCACTTCTGTGATGCTCCGGTGGCGCAATGTGCCACAGCATATTTACAAGGCCACGCAAAGTCACTTTACGTGGCTTTTCATGGCCTTGTAAATATGTGCCCCTATCATGCAGAACACTGCATGAAAGGGGCATCCATGAGTGTTGGTGTGAGTGTTCCCACGTAACACCCATGGAATCTGAAGCATTCCCAGAATTACAAGGAATCGCAAACCTGGGAATGCGTCAGATTCTAACGCCACTGGCGCAACAAGGAGAAATATTTTCATTTCGCCTCGTTTTTTCCTCTTATTATGTGTGCTGCATTGTACAGCACACATAGAAAGAAGAAATTGCCTCGATTGATTTTGTGCAGAAAGGTGCTCCTTTCAACATAAAATCATTCAGCCCTGCAACGCAGACACCCTTACACCATGGCGCAAGGGTGCCTGCATTGGCGCATGGCAGCCCATTGTGTGCTGGCGCAGGGGAAAAGGACAGAATGTGCTGTATCTCATAGATATGGCGCATTCCTACCCTTTTCTTTTTACACAGGGCAGCGCAGCAAGATTCCTTGCGGGACTGCCCTGCACCAAAACATCATAAATGAGGCCCTTAATGTTTATTCCAGCAACTTCCTTGATGTTGTGCATCACACATAAATGCTTCTTATTTGGTGACATTTCTAAATGGAATGAATTGGTGGGCAGTTTTCAAACAAGTATCTCATGATAAGTATTTAAAATTCCTCAATTGATCCTTTAAGGATGTTGTAACGCCAGTGCACGCCATCGACGAATACTGACACCTTATCATGGGATATTTGATTGAAAGCTGACCACCAATTTACTAAATGAAATCATACTAAATCTGACATAAACTCACTGTATCAAGGCCTGCTTACACTCACATAGAAGATCAAAGTAGTTTAGGAGCCTGTGGCCTGACTATGTGGAGGGTGATGTGGTGATTCTGCTCCTCAGTGGGAGACCTACTGCCAGGAGCAGGCACAAGTAGGAAATCCCCACTCGCAGGGCCACCTTTTTCTTGTCCCTCGCATAAGGACGTAGCTATATTAGCACAGGTGTTTTCCACAAGTCAATGAGGTCCATCGCCCTCACCACACAGGTGCCGTATGCAAAATCAGCATTATTGAGTCAGTGATTTGAAGGCATATACCAGCCACATTAATGGTAGCCTTTTGGTGGTCTTATGTTGGCTGGTGTACAGCAACAATGACGGGTCTTCCAAAGAGCCCCACAGTGTGAAAGCATCCCTGGAGGCCACATACATATTTGTTTTGGAGGCCAAAGAGACTACGTGGTACTGGCTCCCACGGAACAGGCATTCACATTTTTAACTGCCTCTATTAAGGCGAACTGGGAAAAACACTCTGCATGGATTTGTACCTTCTCCCTCTAGCGGAGAGGGATTCATTATTAGAGATTGTTAGAAATGGGATTTCTGGTTGGCTAGGGCAAGAACCTAAGCCAGGCAGAAACCACCACTCTAGTCATGCAAGGGAGTTACACACCAAAGATAACCCCTGCCCAAAGGGCTAGCTAGGGCCTACCTTAGGGGTGACTGATATGTAGTAAAAGGGGAGTCACAGATGTGGCACTCACTTTATGTGCCACGTCACAGCGGCAGTAAACTGCGCGCGCAGGCCCTGCAATGGCAGAGGCCTGAGACAGGTTTAAAAGGCTACTTTGGTGGGTGGTGCAATCAGCGCTGCAAGCCCACCAGTAGCATTTAATTTACTGGCCCTAGGGAATATGGGATACCACTTTACAAGGGACTGACAGGTAAATTAAATACACCAAACAGGTGTAGACCAATCTTACCACGTTTTACCATAGAGAGCACATGCACTTTACACTGGACAGCAGTGATAAAGTGCCCAGAGTCCTAAAAGCACCAACACCATGTCAGAAAAAAGACTAGGAGGAAGGCAAAAAGTTCAGGGATGACCCTGCAAAAAGGGCCAAGTCCAACAGAGATCAATTATTAAATCTGTTTCTGCTGGTGGATTATTACCTGACAGATGATTTCACCAGCCACTTAAGCAGATGGTGAGTTTTGTGAACTGATGTCTGCCCAACTTTAGGAAATGCTTTGTGGGCGAGAGTGTATTCTCAATAGAAAACCCCAGGTAAGGAGAAAATAGAAAAGAGGAGCACAAAGGAACCGTGTCTTTTACAATTCTGCAAACTGTTGATATCTCCTTTTTGAAGGCTGGTTAGGATTTTTTTATCTGTACATACCACGGGGAACCGGGTACTTACTGAAGCTAATAAGCAAACTTCATTTGTAGCTTAATACACCAAAAGAAAAACTGTCATAAAAGAAGACACCCGCTGAGTGTTAAAGAACAACTCTCAAAGTGTTGATCGAATGAAAGGCTCACTATTGTTGTTGAAAACATTATAATGTAACAGCAGCAAGATTATCAACACGGCCAGGACAACAGACTTCAAAAAATATTTCTTCTGCTTTGTAGGTGTTAACTGTTTTCCAAATGAATATTGCTCAGTTGTTCTCAGATACGTTTGAACACAGTACCCTAGCCAAAGTAAATGAGCTGAATAGCTTGCATCAATCAAATACTTTCTCTCTAACAGATCCTCTGTAAAATGTTACCCTCTTTTGTATGTGAGAAATGTAATACCCCCTGTGGTGTGCCTCGGGATCCTCACTGAACCCCACATTTTTTATCATATACATAGCTTCTTTAGGGACTTTATTTAGATCTTACAGCTTTTCCTGAATGATGTATGCAGACGATATTCTGATTATAGTTTCCATCTCTGATAATCTGGGGGAAACTCAGAGCTATTTCTCTGATTGTGTGTTGGCCATTTTGGAATAAATTAATTCATGTTTCCTGAAATGTAATGCAGAAAAAAAACAAGATTCTGCTTTTCGACATTATATGAATTGAATTTAATTGAATTGAGGGACTTGTAGAGCACCGGCTACTCCCAGGAGTGTCCCAGCGGTAGTGAACAAGCAAGCGCAGAAGAAAGGGGGAGCAATTAAAGAGTAAAATGCCAAGTCTTCAGACGGTTTTTAAAAGACTGTTTACTCGCTACTTACCGTAGCTCATCTGGCAAGCTATTCCAAGCTTGCAGGCCCAGGAGGGAAAAAGATCTACCTCCTGTTTTTGCTTGCCTAACCATGGGGACCTTGGAAAAATGACCAGAAGATGACTGTAGAGATCATAGGGGAGAATAAATTTGAACCCTGTGGGACAAGTATCCTTTTCCTGACAGATAACCAGTGTACATTGATCAGATGGGTCTTCATCGGCACCCGTCTGGAAAGATGGAGTACCAGATGGGCCGCTGCATTCTGTACCATCTGTAATTTCTGCAGCAGATATTGAGGAAGGCTTGTATACAGAGCATTGGCATAATCCAATCTGGACACTACCAGGGCCAGGAGCACAGTAGTCCTGACAGTTAACAAGAGGAATTGTAGGAATGTTTTGGCCATACGAATCAGGCCAAAACAAGTGCCAACAACTGCATTAATCTGAGCTTGGAGGGTCAGCTTCTTGTCAATCTTGACACTCAAGTTCTTTACTACTTCAGCTTGGACATTAGGTTGAGAGGTCTCATCCAGCCAGTGAGCTTGGAAATTCATGGTAAAATTATAGCCAAAGTTAAGAACCTCGGTCTTATCGGGGTTGCACTTAAGTTGATTAAAACATATCCACTGAAAGACCGCAGAAAGGCAGGACTTGATGGCCTCTTGATACAGTGTCTAATCTTTCTTAAATGAGAAGAGTAGCTGAGTGTTCTCAGCCCCAAAGGACTCGACCAAAATTGCCAAAGGAGTCATGTAGATGTTAAACATCATAGGGCTAAGGGCTGAGTCCTGGGGCATTCCCTCCGAGACAATACACCTGCTGGAGGAGAAAGGAGGCATCCATACCTCTTAGTATCTATCCTCCAGAAAGGATCTTCGCCGAATTAGCACTGAACCCCTGATACCAATTTCACCAAAGCGGGCAAGCAGCCTAGAATGCAGCACCATATCAAAGGCATCCAAAAGTTCTAACAAGACCAGGACTGCCTTGCCCCGTGCGTCTAGGGTATGTTTGATCTCCTCAGATATCTCTAGAAGGGTAGTTTCTGGCATAAATTTAGGTCTAAACCCAGACTGGCTGGGATGGAGGAGCTTGTGGGACTCTAAATAACTGGAGAGCTGACGATTCACAAACTTGTCAGCAATTCTTGATGAGGCAGGTAACAGGGAAATTGGACTGTAATTCCTGAGGATGTTGGAATCCACATTGTACTTTTTCAGAAGTGACAGCATCTTAGCCTGCTTCCAAATATAGGGAACAATCTCAAATGACAGGGATCTATTAATAAGGGAGATTAGCACTGGGTTAATGACATCCGCTCCCTTCGCTAGAACAGATGGAGGACAAATGTGAACAGGAGTTCCAAATGTCAAGTTGAATATCGCAAGTCTCGACTCCTCTAACAAAATGGGGTCAAAGGAGGAAAGAGAGCAACTGATATCAACAGAAGGGGGAAGGCAGAGGTCAATTGAATTCATTGCTCCAAGGTTGCTTTGAATTTCTGAAATTTAGTTTTTGAAAAAGAAGGCCAATTACTCACACCTTATGGCCGACGAATCTACATTGTGATGGCATACAGTGGGTACAAGGAACTTTTTGACAATCTTAAAAATGTCAGTGGAATTGTTCTCTGCCTTTTCCAACTTGTCCTCATAAAAGATTTTCTTCATCAGATTAATTAAATTAAAATCGGTTTTGAAAGCCAACTTGTATTTCATTTTGTCCTCTAGACTATAGTTGCAATGCCAAGCTCTTTCTGCTTTCTAACAAGTTTTCTTGGCCTGCCTGAGATCTCCATTGAACCAGGGGCAGGAGGGATTCATCCTACCGACGGGGCGATTGGAGGAAGGGGAAGCCAATTGTTCTGTTGCAGAGTGAACCCAGTTGTCAAAAACATAGATGTCTGACTCAAGTGGACCAGAGAAAGAAGGAATTTTATTCTCTAGTGCAGTTAACAAGCTGGCCTGGGGGATCTTAGAGAAAAGCCAGGGTTTAGATGTGGGAACGGGAGTTTTCCGACATCCCCGTTGGGTAGCATCTCACCCAAAGTGAATTAAATAGTGGTCCGTCCGTGGAACTGGAAGGGGATCTGATATGCTTAATTTAGTGTTTAGAGAAGATCAAATCAACAGTGTGGTCCTTAGTGTGGGTGGGGATGGAAACAAATTGGTAAAAGCCAAGCAGAGGCAGAACATTAGTGAGGCTGAGCGTATCTTTATTAGCTGGGCAATCCCAATGTATATTTAAGTCCCCAAGTATGAAGCAATGTGTAAAGTGAAGTAGGACCTATGATGCCACCTCATTAAGAAAGTCCAAAAAAAGGACCAACAGTGTCTGGGGTCGATAAATCTAAAGCCCCTCGACTGAGTAATGAGCATTCAAAGCAATGAAGAAGCCAGTGACTTCCGCCCCTAAAAGGTCGTTTACTGCAAACGTCGAGCATCGATAAATGTCCCAAAAGATAATGGCTATACCTCACCTCTTCCGTGCGTGCGGTCAAGGTTATAGATTTTACACCCAACTGGAATAGTGGATTCCAGGAGAGGTTTAGAGGAAGTTGCCAGCCAAGTTTCTGTCATAAAAAGGACAACAGGTCTCTCATCGCAAAGGAGATAGTGAATACAAACAGCATGGTTAGGCAGAGACTGCGCATTTACCAGCAGGGCTTTGAAAGAGGATTTAGAGGGGGTACTGATACAAGAGTTGTCACAAGTGGGCCTAGAGGTAATACATTCAGCTTCCAGGGACATGAAGTACAAACAAGGGGAGTATTAGCCTCTAAAGGCATGGGCATGCGTTGGCAAGGAGAAGACTGGCAAAGGGCAAGAAGCTCTTCTTTAGAGTAACTTAAGTTAGTTGCACCTTCTGGCAAATAAGGGGCATAGTGGCTGGCGCTGAACACTTCCAGGACACGGCCTTTGACGTGCCAGTGATACGCCCACTGCACGCGTCGACCACAGGCCCATCTAATTAGCGTGGGGATAGCAGCCAGAGAGCAAGCACCCCCGCCCACAAAAACACTGGAGCGGGGAAGAGCAAAGCAGATGGCGTAGTGACTTTACACTGCTGCCATGAAAAAGTAACAAATGTTTTCCCCAAGGTTACCACACTTGAAACACAAATTCCCAAACTTCGTCCCATGTAAAACCAGAGTATAGTGCCTCATGTTCCCCTTGAAAGAGTTCACAGCAAATATTCCCACATCAGCGAATCCCCAAAATTCCCAGGATCAGAAAAGCACGATCATTAAAAAGATTCAAGTACAAAGTTCAAACAGATAAAAATATAGGTTGTTCTAAAAGCAAATTATGTTGATTGTTCTAAAACCAGATTGTTCTAAAAGGAGTTCAAAAAACTGTTTTAAAAGGTAATGAGGACTGCCCTTATTGTCTTATATGGTGCTCCAAATTGTGGATGGGAGCACTTAGGCCACATCCTCTCCCCAGGTGGGAGAAGATAAAGGCCTAACGGCTAGGGCGGTTGACCTTGAAGCTGGGGAACCAGGTTCGAGCCTAGGCAGGGACGCTCAACATTCTGTTTTGTGGGAAAATCACTTAATCTCCCCGTGCCTAACAAAAAAATGAATGTGTCCATCTGGTGCTCATGTAAAGCGCTCTGATACCTTCGGGTCTAGTTCACGCTATATAAAACTTCCGCCCCCCCCCATAAAAAGCTCCTGTTCTGGAAATCTGGGGGTGTAGCCTTTTACTACTCACATCACTTCACATCACCTCAGAGGCTTCCAAATACTTTGTGATTTAACAAGCCACCCTGAAAATCCTTCCTTACTTGCCCATCTTGGCTCAAAAAACTACAGGCTTGGCACTGATTTCTTTGACCCTGTGCGTAAGTAGCTTTAACCACCTAGCGATGTGTAAGCTACCCTAACCACCTACCACTAGTTATTATGGAAAATATACTGCTCAAGTAACTCTGTCCAGGAAAATGCTGTTTGAATTTGTGACTGCATGTGTGCTTTTTGAGGGCAGATGCCACCCTCCTCATTAAATTGCCTGTAGATCTGGTACAATATTTGAGCCCAGGTTGACTTGTGTGATGTGGAATACTATGGTCAGTTGTTTTACTGGATTGTGATATACTAAATTGTGATGTCATGTGACTCAAGTAATGTGTTTTCAGATGCCATATGTTAATGTGTGGCCTATGGTGTAGAGTGTATGATGACAGTGGAATATAGTTAGATAGTGGTTTAATGTTTTTTGAACTGTTTTTTAAAGGGGATGGTGGCGTAGTTTACCATAATGTGCTGGATTGTGCTGAATAATATGGTGGCATTAGATGTGGAGTGATATGGTGTTGGATGATGTGGTGTGCCATGGTCTGTTGCCGTTTTGTGCCTCTGTGCTGTGTTATGTTCCGGTTTCATGTGCTGCAGTGTGGTATGACTTATGATAAGGTGTTGCACTGTGTCATGCAGCATCATGCTGCGTGTGTTGTGATTTAGGATCATGCTGTAGAAATGTGTGATGTGGTGTGTTGTGATGTGATGTTGTTAGATGCTGCATGGTACTGGACAGTATATATGGCACTATTGACTAGAGAGAGTAGTTTTTTTTGCAGAGTGGAATAATATGAAGTGGTACGGTAAGATGTTTAATTGTATTCAAAGTTGTTGGATGTTTGAAACTGCATAATGTTTTTTCATTAAAGTTCATTAAATTCTGTGAAAAGATCTCAAAATTATGCTTAATCGACAAAATATATTTACCAATATATTATGTGATTTTTTTTTTAGTGTACACCTCACATTAAAAACACTTGCGAGATAGTGGCAGCAGACTGATTCATGCAGACATTTACTCTCCCTTGGGAAACAATTACATGAAATTATGCAATTCACAATTTGGAAATGTTGTGAATTTCACTGTCATAATTAAAATTTTGCCCAGTCCTAGTGATAAAGCATTGTACAATTTGTTAGTGTCATGTTCTTAATTGGTGTGCTCTATATTGTGAAGTGGTGTTTGATAATATGTTGGGGTATGGTATGTGCGATAATGTAAAGTTTTCTAATGTTCTGTTGAGTGAAACGGGGTTGATGGTGTGTTGTGGTAAGTTGAAGTGTGATGCAGTGTGATGTAGTAGCTGTTATGTGTAATTCTATGCTGCAACTTGATGCAGTATGATATGTTTTGAGTTTCTAATTGTGTGGAAATATTTGTATAGTACAGTTTTGTGTGATGTCGTTTATTGTGGTGTAGGTAACATGTTGCAATGCATGAGGTTTTCTAACGTGTGATTTGCTGTGGTGCGTTGAGCTATAATATGTAGTAGCATTGTATGATGAAGTGTGGAGTAGTGTGATATAGTGTTGTGTTATGATGAGTAGTGTGGTGTCATATGGTTTGTTGCAGATTGATGCTTTGTTAGCTGAAGTGCTATTGTGGACTGAAGTTGTACGCTCAATGGTTTATGTTATGGTATGGTGTTTTAGGTTAGAGACCAGTGCCGTCGGTGGCTGTGTGTGACCTTTGTGGAACATACACATTTTAGAAAGATATTCCTAATAATGTGCAGAGGAAAGAACCCTGTTTTCTCACCCTCAGAAACTTGAGGGGTTGTTGCAAATAAGCCATCCATAATGGCTTCTTTGTTTCTACCGTAGGGAAAGTCACAGGGAGGTGCTGAACTGGGATAGTCAGCTTTCAGAAGAGAAGAGATGGGGGCAAAGAACCCTGTGGGATTTCACACATATGTTTGCGTACAAACATTGTCGGGATGAAAAGCCACCATTTGTTCTCTGCCCTCTATAAATGAGCTGATCCATCCCACTCCCGAGGCTCTGAATACGGCACAGTGGTCTTCCGCTGGGGGTCCGTGACGGCCTTCACAGGGGGCGCACATGCCTCAGTAAGTACTTATAAATGAAGATGGCCTCGAAGTATGGCTTTGTTAATTTTTTGTGTTTCCAGACTGTCTTCATTCACATGAAGTGTTTGAAGTCCATAACAAAAGCATGGCAACTCTGATCCTGAACCCTGTGGTGGTGGGGTCAAAGAAATAGCTAAAAACAACAAAATATTCAGTATTTTGTTGTTTTCTTGGCCTTCACAGCAACTTCATATGAAATAATGCACACACCCTAAATGAAAAATAAATGCAAATTAAACTGGGGGGAAATGCACTCAATTGGATAATGCAAACACTGCAGATGTCTTTGTGACACCAGAGAATGACAGAACTGAACCCTGGTAGGCACAGTGCAGAATACTGACTTGTGTTTTTATAGTGCTGTTTGGTCTGCCATGTAACAGAAAGCAATGTGACTATGTAAGCCATTATTTTAAAACTGAATTACCGACAGTATAAGATAAGCTGTCACACAATGGTGTAGTGCATTTGATAAACCAAGTGCTTTCACAGAATACATATTAGTTATAACTCACTAGACCGTACCTAGAGCAGACATTTTGGTCCATTAAATGGGCACTTTACAAAACTCAGCATCCTCATATTACCTCTCAAAAATAATAAATGTTTATCATCATTATGCTTCAAGTGACTCTATAAATCAAAGCGCTTCAGACCCAACCCTATTCACTCCCACACAGAGGTACCTCCAGAGCTCCATTAAAAATTCAGGGAAGGTTGTTTTTAACAGAGAGCATTAGGACTGTTTTTGTAACATTAAAACACATGGGCACCTTGGTCTCCATACACCCAGCCAACTTTGACCTCTGTTTACATGCAGATGTCCTTTCAGGTGAGTAGAGGGGGTGGCAGGGGGAGGCCAAAATGGTAATATTCAAAACCTCAATCATCTGGACCCAAGGAGCCTCAGACTCATGGCCCAGGAGAAAGCGGAAAGGAGTGAAATCCATGGATCGCGTCAGAGATATGGCCCAGGGAACGGGGCGCAATATGAGATCTAATTTTTGTCTTTACAAATGAACAGAGACAGCTTCCCCATTTCCTTGGAGAGATGCCCTGAAGACCTGAAGAAGTTATTGATAAATGTGGGGGGGTTTCAAGTGCCATCACTACCATTAGTGCAGCAGGGTCATTGGCACTGGGGCAATGGTGTGGATGGCACTTCATCCCAATTAGGGATGTGTTACTAGCACAAAGAGGAGTGGGGAAGCATTTTCTTTGTAAGCATTGGGACCCAAATCACCCTTGCTGCGCACGGAATAGGTCCCAAGCAACAAAGAGACAAGTTGTGGGCATTTTTCCATTTTTTTTAAAACAAAGGAGCAGAAAGTTTGCACTGGATCTCATTCACAGAAGTGCTAACCCCACGGAACGAGCAGAGGAACAGATATCATTGGTACTGCATGTGCAGTGGTATTGGGGCCCAGGGGTGTGAGGGCCCAACTAAACCCCTATGATGGCTGTTTTACCATCATTCCTTGCTTGTCTTTGCTTGTACTCAGTGTACCCTTGCTGTGCCAGTGTTGCTTTGGGCATCAGACCAAAGGCCCAATAGAGGAAAGTATTAAATCAGAAAAGGCACCTAGGCTTAGGCCTTAGAGAGGTGTCAGACAGGAGGATGGGAAAAGTTTAACAAGGGGCAGAGGAGACCTCCCACTTTGCAAAGCAGTAGCTACCATTAGAAAAGCAGGTGCAATGGCTAGGCGCGTCCGACACAGGTAAGAGCGGTGGGGCGGGGTGGGGGGGGGGGAGTCGACAGATGACGGGATAGGTAAAATTAAATAAATAAAGTAATTGTTCGGGAACAGCATAGTTTACCAGTCAGAATTCAAATCTCAACTGTTTGCTTCAGCAGTACTTAACCTGGGGTCCGTGGACCCCCGGAGTCTGCAGCATCTACTCAGTGGGTCCAAAAATGTTTTGAAAATTAAATATAAGCAGAATAACAAAGTATATCTATGCATTATATCACAATATAAATTGAACATTTTTAAAACTCTGTAAATCTGATGGTATTTGAAAATAGAAGCTAAAATTTAAGGGGCAAATTTTCAAAACTTTCAGGCAACGCAGGGCAGCAAGCTAAGTCGATGTGCTGCGTTGCATAAAAGGGAGAGGTCAGAAATGCTCCATATTTACAATATGGAGCATTTCTGCTGTTTCCTTGCTCTGGTGCACTGTGTGCAGCCTAGCGCCAATTCAGGCACCCTTGCACCATAGTGAAAGAATGCCTGCATTAAAAGCAGGATTGTTTTTGTGCAGAAAGTGACACCTTCCTGCACGTAAACAGCCCTTAGAGGTATTTTCCTTTCTCGATGTGTGCTGCAGAATGCAACACACGTGGAAAGAGGAGATAGCGAGGAGAAATAAAGACATTTCTGCTGATTATGCCTCACTTGGGAAGGATTAGCACTTTGGCACATTCCCAGGTTTACAAATCTTTGTAAATCTGGAAATGCGCCAAAATCCATGGGTGGATGCATGGGAACGCCCATGAAATGCCTCCCAAGTTGAAATGTAATGTAACTCAGTGCAAGCAGCTGCCTTGTGTTACATTTGTTTACAAAGCCACACAAGGACACGTAAATCAGGGCTTGTGTGACTCTGTAAATATTACTGAAGCCTTTGTGTTGCCCAAGGTCGCCTTGAATGATGCGAAGGATTCATAAATATGGGCTTAAGTCGGTTGGCCTTGATTTGCAGGAGCTGAGCTAGTACAGCAAATATAATCTAGTAAGAACGAATCGTGGCCTCTTTTGAAGCAGCAAACGCATTAGGAGCAAAAGAGATCAAGTGATATGCTGGAGACTAGCTTCATCTATTAGAAATAAAAATGCATTTTTTTAAAACGCCAGCCTCTGATTTAAAATATTAATTTTGTTCTTTGTATTTTTTTTTATAGTGTTACATAAATAAAATATTTTCATAATTTTTGTATTTGTCTGCCTTTTTATGTATTGTTTTGAGGTTCACATCATAGAAATTGCTTGGATCCATGTCTCTGTCTTGCAGTAGTGATTGGGGGTGGGGGGAGAGGGGTGGATACAGAAGTCAAAAGGGTAAGAACTGCTGGCTAAGGTTAGACTTAGTTAAATCTCTCTATCAGTGGTCCGTAGTTGGGACCAGTTCTGTCAGAAGATAAAGGCACAAATAAAAAAGCATTAGCATAAGCAAGTGTAGCTTTGATTCCTATGTATTTGGGTGAGATTTGTTTGGGAGGCAATTAGCAATGATAATTAATAAATCATGTGAAGGTGTAGGCGTGGTTTGGTACATCCTACATCGTGGATCCCTTTAAGATCCATAAGAAGTATTTTGGGGACATGGGTAAATTAAAGAAATAGTTGTGTTTCAGACATTTAACCTAGAAAATGAAGTACCTTTGTGATGCAAGCTGAAGCACTCCCTATCAATGAAATGTCATACAGCTCAAGCAATCTTTCCATGAACTTTGCCTTACCATCAACTGCTGGCAAGAATCTCTCCACCGGCAAGGATTTCTTTTGGTTTCAGTGCCTGAGGCCCATACCGTACACGAAAACACATGAACCCATTTGTGCGTGAGCTGGACTACCTCCTTTGCCTCAATTTGGGTGTTGGCGGCAGAGAGAGCAGACATTAGTGACAGAGTGCAAGGTGGAGTGGCATAGACAGGAGATGAGAAGACCTTCTGAGACTGGAATAGGAGACTAAGGGCTTCTGGAGTGAGAGAAAGTGCCAATTGGGCCCCAGACGAAAGGCCAGAAGAGACAAGAACAGATGTCCCCATTCTTGAGGTGAGGTGGGGAGAGGAAGGCCTGCTAGCTGACATGAGACCTGTGAAGTGCAGTTTGGTTTCCTTTTTAGCTATTGGTACCTTTCCAGCTCATGCCACATTGCATTCTGCTACTTGTGGTCCTGAGTTTTTAATGAGAAAATCAAAACAACAGAGATTACAATGAAATGAATGAGACAGGTTAGATAAGCTAGTGCACATGACAGGGTACCTGTCAGAACTTTAGCTAGAAGTGCCTTTCTACTCCCATCAGCTGCTGTCTGGTAGTAATATTCTAGTTTTTATCACAGGAAAAGAGAACTAAAAGTTCCATAATGGAGAGAGTTGTGGATGAACAAGCCATGGCTCACTGGATAGCTCACCTCAGACACTTCAGTCTACTTCAGATTACTGTCTGCTGAGGAGTCGACCCCCATCGTCCTTCAAATCACAAAAATCAACAAAAGGCCTGACATTGTCCTCAAATTAGATTACATTAACAAAATAATTTCTATAGCTCTCTGCACCAACTGAATTAACCCTTTAATTTTGGTTCATAAGTCTTATTACCACACTGCCCAAGATTCTGAGCTGAATAGAGGGTGTCACACTTTCCAGAATCATCTTCCACTGCAAACCCCTCCCAACTTAACTAGCCAAAGGTCTTCATGGGCATCAGTCTCCTCGAAAACCTCTACAGCTGTTAGCTTTGATTAACAATCACTGACTTCAGTGGCATTTCCCTCACAACAATGGTCCACCCTAATTGGAATTAATGGCGTTGCCCACCAATGGGACAGCAAAGACCTCCCAACAGTGGTTCATATCTAAAACCTCAATGGGATGAAATCATTGCATCCCCCTTTCAAAAATGGTTCAGCTGCATAGAATTCAATAGCACTTCTTTTACACAAACTTGCATCACCATTTCACCAACAGTGAACCTCCATGACTTCAATAAGCATCACCGTCCAACAAAGTTTCATCTCTATTGACTTCAGTGGCATCATTTTCCGCACGCCTTTATCTTCCTCCCCCTTGATACATCAGAATTCCACGTTTAACTTAATACAATGGTACACCTCCATTGGCTTCTCTTGTGTGATACTGCAGCATCACACGCTATACAGTGTTTACTTCACTGACTCCAATGTCTGCAAACCTCTGTATCATAAATACACCAGTTCATGTCCATTAATATTATTAACATCACAAACCATCCACTCATATGCAATGGCTCACCTCAGTAGGCTTCAATGGCATCAGACTACTATATCATCCCAACACTAGTGCATTTCTTTCAATTTCAAGTGCATCAACTTGTCACAAATCATCCTCTGCCCGACAATGGTTCACTCTCATTGACTTCAATGGCATTACCCCTCAAAAGGCAAGCATGGTTCGCCCACCAATGGTTCACCTCCATTGACTTCAGTGGTATCACCGTGAAGTACTGCCCCTTCAGCTATAATTCACAACCATTTTGACAGCGTCATTAATGGCAAAATATTTTTATTGAAACAACAAGGCAAGGCAAACTGCTGATCCAGGCATTTCCTAGGGAAGACAAAGTATTGTTATCCCGCATTGGCGAAAGAAAATCCTTTGATTGGCTTTGCATGTGAAAAAAAACAGAACCCCTCTACCTGTGTTTGCACTCCCTGCAGGTGGTGTTATGAATTTCTCCACAGGCATTTGCTCTCGCCAGCTCTGGCCACATGCTTCTGATGGCTGGGCTTTCTCGTTTCCCTCAGGTGGTACTAAGCATCTGCTTGTGGTGTGTGTGATCCCAGCTAGTCCCACAGATTAGCAGCTCATTAGCAGCTGGCATACATCCAAAGTACTTTAGGGAACTCATGCTGCCTAAAGTCTGGTGATATAGACTAGCATTTTACCGCGATGCCGTGGAACAGCACTGCCTCTAAGAGCTGGCAATCGAGGATCAATGTGTAGAGCCAGTAATGCTCATTGCTGTGTGTGACCATTAATGCTCATTGCTGTGTGAGACCATTAATGCTTATTACTGTGTGGGCCATTATTACTTGATAGTGTGGAAACATTAATTCTTGCTTCCGTTCAGGTGTGCTATACTTTTAATATAATTTTCAGTATAATATAATTAGAGAAATCAGCCCAGATTCACCAAGAACAGTAAGCAAATCAAGTTCAAAGACTCCTAGCGCTGCTTTCTTGACCAGCAAACTGTCGATCAAAGAGAACTCAGATGAGTTTTGGGGGTTGGTAAAGTAAGTAAAAGTATTTGGTGTGCATTAGAGAAAATTATCATTGGACAAGTCTTATTCCTTTCCAATCATAACTGGAGTCTGGCATATCCTTGATCAAGATAGTGTTGCGTGCATTGAACTCTAGGCCTCCACCATTTTGAGATGGTTGTATGACGTTACATCGCAATCTGTTGTAACACATGTCTTTACCACGCATGTGTTACAACGCGAATGCCATTACAACGCAACCCTTTACCATGCATATTTTTTCATCGAATATGCCTTTACCATGCATGCCTTTACAACGAAATTCATTGTAAAAGCATGTATGATAAAAGCATATGCATGGTAAAGGTTTCCCTGACCCCTACCTTAAACCCTAGTCCCTGGTATACACCACCCCTGGCTCCCAAATCTTCTAAAAAAAATATTCTTCCCCTGCCCTAAACCCTAAAACCTACCCCAACGCGACTCCCAATGGACCCCAGCCCTTCAACTGCCCTAAACCGTAAAACACTACGCCTGCTAGCCCCCCAGCACCCAGCCCCTTTCCCTACCCTAAAACCCTACCCCTGCACGACCCCTCCAGCCCCCAGCCCTTTCCCTACCCTAAAACACTCCCCTGTGCGACCCCCTCGGCCCTGAGCATTTTCCCTACCCTAAATTCTAAAACACTACCCCTGCGCGACCTCCCCTGCCCCCCAGCCCCTAAAATAGTAGCCCCCAGGCCCAATCCCCCTTACCTCTCTCATCATGGTTCGTGCAGGCAGCTTGTCTGAGGGGGCCGTCCGTGCACGTCGCAAGCGGAAGAGTCTCTCCTTCCCTCAAACGACGTTCATCGCCTACCAACACGGCTGTTTCCACACAAATACATATATTCTTTTACTACACATATGCCTTTACCATACATACCTTTGCAACGTAATTCATTGTAAAGGCATGCGCGGTAAAAGCATATGCATAGCAAAAAAATGCTGAGTTAAGTCTACGTGTTTGTAATGACACATGCGTTGTAACGCTTGCGTTGTAATGGAATGCGTGGCAACAGCCACGTTGCAATGACTGTTGCCCTTTTGAGATGCCAGTACACCTCTTTCCCAACAGCAGCGTGCCATGTTCCTGCTGGTGGTCTTTGGTCATCTGTGTAGATGACAGCAGTCGAGGTGCACTGGTGTTAGCAGTGGCGGTGCGTCCATTGGGGCTCTGGGGCGTTGCCCCACTAATGCCACGGCCCCATTCATCCTTTAAATAAATTACCAATAACAAATTATTCGTTCTACTTCTGACGCTAATTCCAATCAGGACTCCTGATTGGAATTAGTGTCAGAAGTAGAACGAGGGACGCTGAAGGGGGTGGGGCTGCGGCAGCACTCAGGGTTTGAGTGACCGTGCACTACAGCAATAGTGCGCATGTTCGGTTTTGGGCTGGTCATTTTTACGACCAGCCCGAACATGCGCACTGCCTTCCCCTTAGGAGAGCGAGGGTTGCTTCATGCCGCAGCCCCCGGTCTCCTAATGGGCGGGGAGCATCCCTGCTCAAGCCAATCCTGGCGCTGCTGGAGCAGCATCTGGATTGGCTGAGAGGGGTTGCCAGCCACTCCAGTAACGCAGAAGACGTTGTTGAAGGCGCCAACGCAGGACCCCTGCCCAGCAGCAAAGGCAGCGCGGACCTTGGCGGTCAGGTAAGTTTTTTCTTTTTTTTAAACTTTATTTTTAAACCCCCTCCCCCCGCGAATCTTACGAGCCGCGACTGCATTATTGTAGTGCTATGTTACACTCCTGGCTTGTGCTGGAGATGGCTTCTCCGTTTTTAGGTGATAACTGATACTGGGGCCGGTCTGTGTCTGTAGAGGAGCTACGGGCATGAGCTTAGACGGCAGGAAACCTGTTGAAGTGCCCCCTCTCTTTGCTGACCTTCAGAAGGCCTGTTTGTTTTTGACCTGTGGGAAGTACGTATGCTAGTCATATTTAAAATTTGTAAAGCTGTTTACGCCAGTTTAAGGTCATCCCAGAGAGCTGACGGTGTGGCAGGACTCGAATTTTAGAAAAACGTATGTCTTTGTTCCTAGTTTCCGAGAAAGTTGGGGGGAGGGGCCGCTCGCCTCGCAGGCACTTTGCTCGCCCTTTTGTGCACATCAGGGCCCAGGGTAAACTGCTTAAAAAAGTTGTGCACCATACGTCGTCCGCGTGCCCCTCAGATTCCACCTACTCGACCCCCCTGGGCCTGGCCTTGATTGATAAACTGTTTTAAAGGAAGCACAATCACTCTTGCTTCCAAAACGGGATGTAATTTACATTCCGTTTTGGAAGCAAGAGTGATTGTGCTTCTTAAACAGTTTATTATGTTCATCACCAAAATTGCAGTTTATCTCACACTGCAAGACCTTGTACTGAAATTGTTTGTTGTTGGTAGTTCTTTGCTGTGACTTGTGCTTGTCTGATAGCGGCGCTGAGCCCCAGTGATGCGGTTATTATAAGGGGGTGCTTCTCACACTTCCCTGCCCTTCTGAGGATGACAAAAAGGCTGCTGGTCGTGCAGCGATGCCAATGTGCCCACTGCACGTACAGACAGATGGCGAGTTCAGGTTGGAAACACAGAGCATGATAGATGGGTGGGCAGGCCGTCAGGACGGACGGATCGAAGGACAGACAGCAGCCGGATTTAAAGATGGGAAGGCAGGCTGCTATATAAACCAATTGAGGCACAGAGAGGACAACCACGTGAAAGGGACCCCGTTCTAGTCACAGCCCCCCCAAACTGAGGGACTGGATTGGGCGGCAGTGTCAGTGTCTGTCATTTCTCGCCAGTGGATGGCCTAAGCGGCCATCTGACAAGCTCGATGAGGGTGCACACCTGATGGAGCAAGGTTTCAAAATTGAAACTTGCTTGGATGCAATCTTCCTCATAGTATTAATTTATTAAACTTGTACTGTCAAATACTAATACTTGCATTCACGAATATAAAAGGGATAGATGCTTGCCTATGTGTTTTTCTAACAAATAACGCTTGTTCCTAACCTAAAATGGCCGCTAAAGCGCGGGAACTTCTCTGCGCATGTCGCAACCTGATCACATGGTGTGACGTCTTTCTTTGCTTGGTGGGAAACTTCTGCTTCTGCGCAGTGTGTATTAAAATGGCCGCTCAATGTTCTCACATGCTTAAGCTTGCTCTCATGTCATTATTAAATTGTCGTTTTCATGACGCTACAAATGCAGGGTAGTATTATGACTAAATGGGAATAGAGTTAGGGAAAGTGGGTATACAGTGAAACGTTTTATTTGTGATTTTAATATTTTCTTCTTGCACTTTTAGTAATTCGTAAACTTGGGCCTGGGTTGGTGACTTGAACTCGAGAGACAGAGGGTTCTGCGCATGTGTCCTGTATGACTGCCAAAATGAAGTCAACTTGGACGTCTCACAAGGCCATGACCTATTGGCCGAAGATGAGGTACCCAATGTATCCGGCGGATAAAAAGTTGCTCTTATCCTGTAAAATGTATAACATTTGTCGTGAGAACGGGTGGGAAATAAAGTGAATGTATTAATTTGAAGGGGCGGGAACGTAAATACAATAGGCTTCACAAATTAAGCCAAATTTGTCATGGTGCGAGAATCCACCTCCTGTCCAATCAGAGGTAGTGGTCCCATATTTTAGCAACATTAATGGGAGGTACATGGGCATAGAAGGGTATAATAGAATATAGCATTAGTAATTAAATAACACAGAGAGAACAGAAGATACCGAAGACAGAGCTAGATTCCAGAGAAGAGAAAATATATAGAAGAGCTCCAGGCTGCCCAGCTGATCGGTTGCTGACTGATTTCCTGTCCGGAAGAGGTCCTGAGGAGGGGGCGGCGGAGTCCATTAGACGGGAGAATCGAGGAGAAGTCGAGTGCCAGAGAGGGGAACGGCGCAGGCGTCGTTATAGAGAGGTCACCAGTCCTGTCCTGATCCTGAAGGAGGTCCTTGCTCTTCATCCTTCCAGGGTCCTATTCTTTCAAACTCCTTGGCTAAGGGGCTTGGTTCTCGCATCTAGGTAACTATAATGCAACCTTTAGTTGCGCTGCTGTCTCTATCCTCTCTTATTTCCTTAAACACTGTCATTTATTAGAAAATTCGTTCCTATGCTTCCTCTTGGGTATTCTGATCAAATACCGTATTTTCTGTATTTTACTCTGCTAAAACTTTAGATAAACATTTTAAAAACTTCCTGACTCAGTGGTTATTTCAGGATTATTTCAGGATTATTGTATTATAGTGAATGTCACTCATTTTAAATTTCCCAATTAGCAAAGGATCCATTGGTAAGTTATTACTCTTCAATCAGAAGGTAATTGGTAGCAGGGATTTTTGATAAAAGAGTACATCTGACACCCAGCGTAAGTATTAGTGTAGCGTGAATGTATGGGCCCAAGTGAGTATATGGTGTATGAATGCTGTTGGCTAATATCGCGCTAGATCAGTTTTCTGGTAAGCAGAGGACGGTTGTTGTTACTCTTTGTTAATTGGGTAATGAGAATTTTATTTGTATTTTTATGAACTAACATACGCTTATTTTGAGTTTTGTTTTATGTTGTCTAGAAATCCCCGGGGAAAAGAATAGTGGGTGGCAAGTGGAAGCCATACTGCAGTGAGGTTATCTGTCAGGCAGAAATAGTACTGAGAAGTTAAGCAGGACTTCAAGTACTTGTTAGGGACTCTATGCGTGTGAGTAATAGCAAAAAGGGTACGCTGATAAAAATTTGATGTTATAACATCTAGTAAGGGTAACATTGGAGAAGTAACAGGTACTTCTGGAGCTTGTGTGAAGAG
This sequence comes from Calotriton arnoldi, assembly GCA_963921515.1. Classification (NCBI taxonomy): domain Eukaryota; kingdom Metazoa; phylum Chordata; class Amphibia; order Caudata; family Salamandridae; genus Calotriton; species Calotriton arnoldi. The sequence continues at coordinate 1,480,870 of CAWUFW010001825.1, read as the reverse complement.
TAGACGGAAGTGTTTTACTGGTAGTGTATGTATTAGTAAACGGAAAGGTTTTACTAAAGTGTGGAAGAAACTATCTTTTTCGAAATTAGTGGAAACTGGCACGATAGCAAATGTTCTATGTTGTTACTGAAACTTAATTAAGATTTATAGAGAAAATAAGTTTGCGTAAATTCTTGTAAAGGAGGGTTCAGTAGTCAGGAGTATTGCTGACGTCACAGGTGCCGCGCTGGGATTGGTTAAACCAGCGAGAACAGAAAAAGAGCAGATTGTAAAGGAGGGGTTGACAAAGAAACGTCACCAAAAAGGCCGCGCAAGGATTGGCTTAGAAATAAAAGTTAGCAGACATTTGATTGGTTGAGATTTTAGAAGCAAAAATTCTGAGTGGATAAAGATTGCATGTTAAAACGCGATCCGACTTTAACAGGGAATCGTCCAGATAGGAGATTCCTAGGTTTTGCAGAATATAATTTTGTACACAGAAGATTAGATAGAATGTACGGAGAAAGAAGAAAAATGTCATTCTTACAAAAGATTAAGAATTATTTTAAAAAGGACAAATCAATCAAAACTAGGGAAGGAATTATTATTCCACCAGCTAAAACGCCAGCATCATACATGATGATGGAGAGAGGTTATCATACTTGTGTATGGATGGAGAATTGGATAGAATATACCAAAAGTGATGGAGTATTAGCATTTCCTGAAAATGGCACGTTCAATGGGCGAATTCTTCAAAATTTGAGATTGAGAATGAATGATTTAGAACCCAGACCTAGATTAACTCAATACGAAGCCTTAGAAGAGTGGGAAACCGTGGCATTTGAGCGGGATAGATCTAGAAGTAATAGGAGTTACCCAGGATTTTACCCCAGATATTTACGTGAGTCTAGAGAAGGTCAGATGAAACAATGGAGAAGGGCAATGATTACAGAGGGACTGTATCCATTATTCACAGAAGGAGAGAAATCAGGAGGCAAATGTACAGAAAAGACAAAACATTTAATGAGAAATGAGGAGTCTGAAGACGAATTTATGGAAGAAATGTTAAGAAATCCCCCACCATATCAGGAAGGGACAAGTGGATGCGCTCCTAGTGCACCACCACAAACTCCAATGGTACCAAAGGTAATGCATGAATTTACCCCGACTAGAATACTTCATGATAAAGAAAAGGAAGCTTTAGAAAAGACCAGAGCAGAATTAGTACGGAAAATAACTCAGATAAAAGTACATCCTGATTCATTGACTATTCCGGTAACAATTGGTCCAGTAGTTCCATTATATTGTACTCAAGGAAACTGCCCTCCATTAATACCTGTACCAAATCCTATGAATACTCCTGTAAATCCTTCACAACATGAAACTCCAGTAATAATTGAAGATCAATTTAGTGATTGTGATTCCACAATATCACTCATGGACTTGCCTATCAGAGGTGCAGTAAAGGGCACTCCTAGGAAAGAGGTATCTGAAGGTTCAAAAGATGTGAGTTTAATAACTTCATCAGGGGCAAAGAGTGCCACCATAGTAACACCTGAAGATCTAGAAAGATGGGTACAAGAGCCAGTCAAACAGTGCACTCCTCCAAAAGTATTGGATATCCATAAATTAAAAGTTGAATTAGAAGAAATAATAGCAGGAAATGTAGGAGTAGAACGCTTAAATTCCTATGATGAAGAATTATTGTTCCTGTGTAGGAATATCACTAGAAATGTGAGGTTATTTCATGAAAAACTGTCCAATCTAGCACTACAGATGGGAATAGAAATAGGGAGATCAAAAGTACTACAGAAACCCTATAGAGCAGAATTTTCAGACAAAGATTTAGAAAATATGAATGCATCTGGAAGAAGACTGCAAATAAGAGAATTAATGTTAGTTTTACAAAAATGGGGAGATCTAGATAAATGGAGATCTAGGTGGGCCAAGAAAAAGGAAGAAGCACGAACAAGTAGAACAGCATCAGAATATGTGATGAAGGAAGCAGGAAAAGCAGACCAGATGTAGCCAATGCGAGAAGTTGCGGGAGGAGGATATGTACATGTCCCATGGAGCAGACAGGATATTTTATCATTTACGAATGATTTTCCAAAATTGAGGGAAAAACCAATTGAATGGTATAAGCAGGTTGAAAGGTTTGTGAAAGTGTCAAAGGTACTGTTGAAGGATATAGATGGTTTGTTTGACATAGTGGTAACTGCCGATTTATGGACAGATTGTAAAATCACAGTCGATTGGCCTAGTGATGAATATCCTAGAGATCCGAAAACAGGTGCCCCGTCAAATGATGTGATGAAAAAGTATCAGCAGGTGATAACATACCTGAAAGGGAAAATACCCCCGAAAGAAACGGATTGGGTGAAAATAGATCGAACTACCCAGGAAGCCAGTGAAACAGTACATTCTTACTATGAGCGCCTATTGCAGGTGTTTAAACAGTATAGTGGATTTGAGGACATTGGAGACAAAAACATGAGTCAGTTTGTGTATCGGTTTGTTTACGGTTTGAAGCCAGAGATTTGCCAGATGATTAAACAACACATGCTGTGCTGGCAAGGGAAACCTATTGACGAGATTCTGAAATATGCGAAATATTGTGGAGACGATATTGAGGATAGACATAAGAAATTGCAGGAGAAAGTGATGTGGGCACAAGTGAAAATGGCAGAGAAACGGGGAATTAATTTGGAAAATCCGAGTGAAAATCAAGGAAAAGATTCTGGAACGAGTGGTGATACGGGAAATGGTGGAAAATTTAGAGGACGAATGAGTAGAGAAGAAGCTAAAAAGAAATTTCCTTGTCATGGATGCGGAAAATTGGGGCATTGGAAGGATGAATGTAAAAAGATTCGGAATAATAATGGCCCAAATCAAAACTTAAATTCACAGACGCAGAATGACTCACAGCAGGGTGTAAATCCCCAGAGTCAATTACCACCTCCACCTGTTCAGGGTAATGTAAACAGAGCAAAACACGGTACAGACATCGGATACTCAGGAGGAAGTGGTAAGAATGATTATATGACATCACAATTTCTTTTGCAGGACAATTACTGTAAATTCGACTCATGACGGTGCCTAGGAGAGGGGAAGAAGGAGTGCATACTTGGCGCATCCTTACAGGTAGATCAGTCTGGTCCATATGTTGAAGGAAATGTGAAAGGTAATGATATTACTTTCCTTTTGGACACTGGTGCTACCAGGTCTACTGTGAGATCAGCAGACATCCCAGACCTTCCTCTCTCTGGTGAAAATATCCAAGTAGTAGGGGTAGCTAACCAAAGAATTAGAACACCTCTTACCGAACCAATGGAAGTTAAAATTGGAAACTTCAGAAAAATGCACCAATTTGTAGTGTGCGATTCTAGCCCAGTGAATTTATTAGGTAGAGACTTATTGTGCAAAATGAACTGTACAATTTTCTGCACGCCGGATGGTGTGGCAGTTCAGACACCAGATGAGAACCATGTATATAAAATTATGGTTGCAAAACAAGGTACAGAAATAGATGAAATGTTTTCACTGATAACAAAAGATGAGTTGCCAGAAGAATTAAAAGGTACAGTAAACTCAATAGTATGGGATTTCACCGGAAAAGAAGTAGGACTTATGGCAAAAATAGATCCAGTTCAAATTACGGTAAAAGAAGGTGCGATTTTCCCAAATACTAAACAATACAAAATGAGTGCAGGAGTCATTGAAGAAATCAATCGAATGGTAAAACAAAACATCCTAAAAGAAGTAATGAGTAGCCCATGTAATTCACCAATCATGGGACTAAAGAAACCTAGTGGAAAATATAGGATTGTTCAGGACCTGTGTAAAATAAACAAGATTGTGGAACCATGTTGTCCCATAGTACCAAATCCTGCAGTAATTCTATACCAGATCCCTTGGAATGCAGGATGGTTCACAGTAATTGATTTATGTCAAGCATTCTTTTCAATACCCTTGCATCCAGACAGCCAGTATCTTTTCTCATTTAAATTTGAGAACAAGGTCTATGTGTGGAATCGTGTTCCTCAGGGGTACACAGAAAGTCCTTCCATCTTCAACCAGATAGTGAAAAAGTGCCTGGAAAAACTAGTGATGCCAGGAAGCTCAGTCTTAGTTCAATATATCGACGACTTATTAGTAGCGTCGACCACCAGAGAAGACTGTGTTGTTGATTCCATAGCATTATTAAATCTTTTAGCTGAGGAAGGGCATAAAGTCTCACCTGAAAAGTTACAGTTTTGCAGGACAACTGTCAAATATCTAGGACACCAAATTGAGAAGGGAAAAAGAAGAGTAACCTCTGAAAGAGTAGAATTAATAAAGAGAATACAAATGCCTGTAACCCAAAGACAAGTGAGAATGTTCCTAGGAATAGTAGGATACTGTCGACAATGGATACCAAATTTTTCCATGTTGGCTAAACCCTTAATTAACATGACGAAAAAGAAAGCAAAGGACCCTGTTGAATGGGAGAATGAAAGTGTAGAAGCTTTTGTAAAATTGAGAAATGCACTTTGTTCAGCACCTGCCTTAGGCATGCCTGATTATAAAAGAGAATTCGCATTATTCTGTCAAGAGAGAAAATTGTGCACTTTCTGTCTTAACTCAGAGACATGGACTAGACAGACGTCCTATAGCATATTTTTCTGCTACATTGGACCCAGTAGCAGCCGCATTGCCAGGATGCCTAAAAGCAGTGGCAGCGACTTGCTTGAGCATTGAACAAAGCGAGTCAATTGTGATGGGACATCCTGTAAAAGTGTATGTTCCACATGCAGTTGTGATTCTGTTAACAAGAACCCAAACTCAGCATCTTACTCCTAGTCGGCTGACTAAATAAGAGAGAATAATAATGGGTGCTGAAAATGTGACCATGGTAAGGTGTACAATAATAAATCCAGCAAATCTATTGCCAGACCCATATCATGAAACAAATAAAGATGACGAAGAAGATGAACATGATTGTGTACAGATTACAGAATTATGTACAAAACCACGCCCAGACATTGAGGAACAGCCTCTTAAAAAGCCAGACAGGGAGTTATTTGTCGATGGTTCATGTCAAAGACATGAAGATGGTAAACTAACTGCTGCCTATGCGGTATGTGAATTAACTGGAATAGTCGAAGCATCCTATTTACCAGGAGTCAAATCTGCACAAGTAGCTGAATTGATAGCTTTGATAAAAGCTTGCAAAATTGGGAGGAATCAGAGAGTGACCATATTTACAGATAGTCAATATGGTTACGGGGTCGTGCATGATTTTGGCCAACTGTGGATGCAGAGGGATTTCATGACTTCTTCAGGATCCCCATTAAAAATGGACAATTTGTAAGGGAATTGCTAGAAGCAATACAATCACCAAAAGAATTGGCTGTGGTGAAATGTGCCGCACATCAGTCAGGAGATGACTGGGTGGTAGTCGGCAACAGATATGCAGACTTGGTGGCTCAACATTGTGCCAAAACCAGAACGTCAGTAAATAAGAGGGTGGAAAGAATGGGAATCAGCTGCCAACTTATGCTGTATTTGCCACCTGAAACTTGGAATGAGGTAAAGAAATTACAAGATGAGGTTGAAGAAAGTGAGAAAAATTTGTGGATCAAAGTCGGTTGCTCCCAAAGAGGAGAAGATGAAGTGTGGATCAGTGCAGATGGCAGACCAGTCATGCCAGACTGTTTACTCTCACAAATGGCCAGAATGCATCATGGAGACACACACATAGGGAGAGATGCAATGATTAGACTGTTCAGACAAAATTGGTACAATCCAAAATTCAGGGCTGTTGCAGAGAGTCTATGCCAGAGATGTCTAACTTGCCAAATGCATAATCCAGGCAGGAAAACGATAATTGGGTTTGGAAAGATTGGAAAGGCAGAGGGCCCATTTATAAGACTCCAGTTCGACTTCATACAGTTACCACCATGTAGAGGGCTGAAATACGTACTAGTCATAGTATGTCTGTTTTCAAAGTGGGTGGAGGCTTACCCTACTAGGAGAAATGACAGTATTACAGTTGCAAAACTGTTGTTACGTGGGCTCATACCTAGGTTTGGTTTCCCAGTATCTTTGGAATCAGATAGAGGAAAACACTTTAACAGCGAAGTGATCCAGATAATATGTGAAGCATTCCAAATCAAACAGAAATTGCACTGTGCATATCGCCCAGAGGCTTCTGGAGTGGTTGAACAATTGAATGGCACTATAAAGTCAAGACTGTGTGCATCAACATCATTAGAGTGGCCAGACGCACTGCCACTTGTTTTGATGGGAATAAGAAGCATTCCTGATGGAACGACAGGATTGAGCCCACATGAAATTATGATGGGGGAAGAGCAATGAGACAAACACATGTTCCCACAAACAAATTGGTAAATATTTCTGATGATATGGTTCTGGATTATTGCAAAGGATTGGCTGATCTCGTGCGTTCTGTCTCTCATCAGGTTGGAGAAGACGCAGTTTCCAGGCAGCCTGAATTAGAACATGATCTGAATCCTGGTGATTGGGTGGTAGTAAAGAATCACACCAGAGAAACGTGTCTATCACCCAGGTGGAGCAGACCTTGTCAAGTCATATTGACCACCAATACAGCAGTGAAGTGTGCAAGATTTCCTAATTGGATTCACGTAAGCCACACAAAGAGAGTACCAGAACCTGAAGAAGAGAATTCACAGACAACGCCAATCACTGAAGAAGCTGAAGGTTGCCCAGCTGAGGAATCTCAGGCTAGAGGTTCGAGAGAAGCTGACGGAGAACAACCGAGCACAAGTCAGGATTGGATACCAGTGGTAGAAGTTCCTGAAGTATATTACAGAACGAGAAATCAAACAAAATTGCAAGAAATTGAAGAAGATCCAATAGGGGAAGAAGAAACAGTTCAAGATCAAGAAGACAAGACAGTAAAAGATCTTGAACTAAATCAGATAGGGAAAGAAAATTGGACTCAAAACTTTGAAGAGGGACAGACAGGTCTAGAAGAAGCAGGTCAGGCTGCAGAAGTTCACAGTGCAATAAGTCCTGATCAGAAGCAGATAGATCAAGAAGAATTCACGAAAGAAAAAGGGGTTAATACGAATGAACATAAAGAAACAAAAGAGAACAAGATCAAGTAAGACATTGTGGAGCTACTGAAGAGAAACCAATCAGACCAGAAAAGGAACTAACAAAAGAAGCAGTAAACAAAGAAAATAAAGAAGCACAAAGCAGTGAAAATAACGAGATCACTGAAGACGAAAACAGAGAAACAGTGCCAACAAAGAAAACAAGAAAAGGAGATCATTGGCCAAGTGTCATCAAAAGAGTAAAATACCACATAACAACCAGAAGTGAAGATCCAGAACAAGTACCTGAAGTGACAAGTCAAACGGAACAAGAGAAAAAGTCAGGAAAAAGAAAAAGCAAAAGACTGAGACTTGTGAATAACAAATTCAAGGGTCCTGACTGGACTTATATCATTCTTGAAGATTTTGAAAATTCAGAGTCAAGTGACAGTGGTGGCGAAGGAACAAGTGCAGAACTAACTTACGAAGAAGAAACAAGACCACCCTGACTAAGCAAAAGAATAAGCTGAAGAAAAGAAGCAGAGATAAGATGAGCAATCTTCCTTGTCGAAAAATGCCTGATGATAGAGTTACTGGGAGACCAAAATGAAATTGTTGTAGAAGATGCTGTGCAATTTGCATATGTAGTCTAGTATTGGTGCTTATAGTATGGTTAGTCCTGATTGTAGCAGTTCCTTACCTTATGATAATAGACAAGAAGATAAATAATGAAACTATAGGAAGGACAGCAAACATGAAGGGCAATAGAGTAGAGCTAATGGCAGAAGATGAGGCAGAAATTCATCATGAAATAGCTGATAACGACACTAGTTTAAATGTTTTCACAAAGTTATTGTTTCAGTATGTAGACACAATGGAAGTTAGTAATTGTTATGTCTGTATGAAGTTACCTGAATCAGTAGCAGAAGGATTAACATACCATCACTTACCACTGACATATGGCATTTCATGTAGCGTATTAACAAGTTTATTTTATAGAACAGGTAGATTACAGTATTACTATTCGAATATAGATGTGATATTTTCTGAAGTTCCGATTCGCAAGAGTATGAACCCAGTACTTAGCGCTTTAGATGCACAGTTTATGGGAGAATTTTTCTTAACAATGAAATCAATAGACATAACACATGTACGTAGACACAATCTAACATGTTCTTTACTAGAAGAAGAGAAAATCTTTTTGAATTTAGTAGAAGATAGAAGACAGGATTTTCAAAAGAAAGCTTCTGAGCATAAGGCTCATTTACCACCTTGGGCAGAAAAAGAAGGGAGTTACACACCTGGCAAGGCTCAAGCTGCTATGGCTCTGGATTTCGAAAAGAAAGGGAAAATTTGTCTACATAGGTTAAAAACTGACTATAACAATGTTTTCATCAGTACCAGTGAATGTGAAAACAATTTTTTAATTTTGGGAGGTTGGGGACTTAAAGGAGGAACAGATTCAGTTTTTCCTGGAATCTATTATGTATGTGGGAATAAGGCTTACTTTAGGCTTCCTGCACGGTGGTATGGAAGTTGTTATTTTGGAATAGTTTTTCCAAAGATATACCACGTAAAAAGAAACACTGGAAGCAATGAAAACAATGGCAAATTAATACGTAGTAAAAGAGCTAGTTTTTCTGAAATAGTAGGTGATATATTTGGTGCATTGATACCTTCAGTGGGAATAATTCTAAACTCAAGGAAAATATGTAAATTGTCTACAGTGGTTGATCGTTTATCAACGGATACTGCTGGAGGTTTTCTAATGATTAATACGGAAATGGTTGCTATTAGATCTATGGTGATACAAAATCGACTTGCTCTTAACATTCTATTGGCAAAAGAGGGAGGAGTCTGTAAATTATTGAGAACGAAACACTGTTGCACTTATATTCCTGATAAGAGTGCAGAAATTGGAACGTATATTCAGAACATAACTAAACTTGAGAAGGAACTTAAACCACTGGAAGTTGATAGTGTATGGGAAAGATTGACAAATAGTATATCGTCAATTGGAACCTGGTTTGCTAATATAGGGAAAGGACTTGTAGGTCAATTATTAGTACCCTTAGCAGGAATAGCAATAACAATATGGTGCAAATGCTGTAGAAAGAATGGAATGTACAAAATAACAGAAAAAGGAAAGAAGAGAAAGAGGGATGAAATTGAATTAGAAGAATGGAGAAGTGATTTATACAAGAAATTGAAAGGAAACTGTAAGAATAGAAAAAGTAAAGATGAGAATGAAACGATTTGCTAGAAGTTGGCATCTGATTGAGGGTAGTGTTTTTGATGGCTCAGAAACGCCATCAGAGAGGGGATTGATGGAGCAAGGTTTCAAAATTGAAACTTGCATGGATGCAATCTTCCTCATAGTATTAATTTATTAAACTTGTACTGTCAAATACTAATACTTGCATTCACGAATATAAAAGGGATAGATGCTTGCCTATGTGTTTTTCTAACAAATAACGCTTGTTCCTAACCTAAAATGGCCGCTACAGCGCGGGAACTTCTCTGCGCATGTCGCAACCTGATCACATGGTGTGACGTCTTTCTTTGCTTGGTGGGAAACTTCTGCTTCTGCGCAGTGTGTATTAAAATGGCCGCTCAATGTTCTCACATGCTTAAGCTTGCTCTCGTGTCATTATTAAATTGTCGTTTTCATAACGCTACTAATGCAGGGTAGTATTATGACTAAATGGGAATAGAGTTAGGGAAAGTGGGTATACAGTGAATCGTTTTATTTGTGATTTTAATATTTTCTTCTTGCACTTTTAGTAATTCGTAAACTTGGGCCTGGGTTGGTGACTTGAACTCGAGAGACAGAGGGTTCTGCGCATGTGTCCTGTATGACTGCCAAAATGAAGTCAACTTGGACGTCTCACAAGGCCATGACCTATTGGCCGAAGATGATGTACCCAATGTATCCGGCGGATAAAAAGTTGCTCTTATCCTGTAAAATGTATAACATTTGTCGTGAGAACGGGTGGGAAATAAAGTGAATGTATTAATATGAAGGGGCGGGAACGTAAATACAATAGGCTTCACAAATTAAGCCAAATTTGTCATGGTGCGAGAATCCACCTCCTGTCCCTGTCCAATCAGAGGTAGTGGTCCCATATTTTAGCAACATTAATGGGAGGTACATGGGCATAGAAGGGTATAATAGAATATAGCATTAGTAATTAAATAACACAGAGAGAACAGAAGATACCGAAGACAGAGCTAGATTCCAGAGAAGAGAAAATATATAGAAGAGCTCCAGGCTGCCCAGCTGATCGGTTGCTGACTGAATTCCTGTCCGGAAGAGGTCCTGAGGAGGGGGGCAGCGGAGTCCATTAGACGGGAGAATCGAGGAGAAGTCGAGTGCCAGAGAGGGGAACGGCGCAGGCGTCGTTATAGAGAGGTCACCAGTCCTGTCCTGATCCTGAAGGAGGTCCTTGCTCTTCATCCTTCCAGGGTCCTATTCTTTCAAACTCCTTGGCTAAGGGGCTTGGTTCTCGCATCTAGGTAACTATAATGCAACCTTTAGTTGCGCTGCTGTCTCTATCCTTTCTTATTTCCTTAAACACTGTCATTTATTAGAAAATTCGTTCCTATGCTTCCTCTTGGGTATTCTGATCAAATACCGTATTTTCTGTATTTTACTCTGCTAAAACTTTAGATAAACATTTTAAAAACTTCCTGACTCAGTGGTTATTTCAGGATTATTGTATTATAGTGAATGTCACTCATTTTAAATTTCCCAATTAGCAAAGGATCCATTGGTAAGTTATTACTCTTCAATCAGAAGGTACTTGGTAGCAGGGATTTTTGATAAAAGAGTACATCTGACACCCAGCGTAAGTATTAGTGTAGCGTGAATGTATGGGCCCAAGTGAGTATATGGTGTATGAATGCTGTTGGCTAATATCGCGCTGGATCACACCAATGTGTCTTTTGTGACATTCTCTTTGATGTAACTATATTGCAATTGCACATAAAGGACATAGCTGAGACGGTCGCAATCATTATTTATTTTAAAATAGCACACCAGAAATAAAGAATGCAAAAGGAAAATAACATTTTTAATCAAGTCCCAAATGTTTATAGTGAGAGAAAATTAGCATTAGGGTGACATGCATGGCAGAGGTTGGTTCTCCTGTCCGCGATCTGTATTTCAATGGGCAGTAAAACTTCATGAAGGCCGACTGAATGTTTTAATTTGAATGAAATGCTTTTTTTTTGTTGAAGAAGAGTCTTGCAAAGCCGAATTGCGCGTTGATTTCTTCCAGCTACATTTCAAAATTTGGTGTGGGCCTCCCAGTGCATTTATTTTGGGGAGGATGGCAATAAAAATCGGATTAGGGGTTATAGTTTAAGGGAGAAATTAGAGTTGGAAGTCTGGACTCCGCAGTCACAGCGGGAAAGGCACCTAGGATTTATTGATGGGGCAAAAATAGAAGGGGCATCTAGGCACAAGGGAGTGCAAACAGGATGGAACCATAAAAGGTGCTTACTGGGGCACAGATAGAAGCCGAATAAGGGGGTGGTTAATTGGAGTGGAAGGACGGAGAGATGTGGCATCAGAAACTGAAGGATGGTTTATCAGGGTGCACTTAAAGGAAATGTTTGGTGTTCAGGTTGGAGATATTACACAGCATCTGCATCAGCATCTGAATACTGATAGGCCGCGGTTAGCTGAGCTCTGGGGATTGCCAGAGTGATTACAAAAATGGTGAGGAGGACCACCGAGCTCCCCTTATGGCGGTCGGGCTCGCTCGCTAGGCTCACTCACCACTGGGCACTCACCCTGAACTTTTACGCCTCACCACTTTCAAATGTCACCAGCCGCCACTGGGTGTTAGAAGTCACTTCTCCCTCTGACAATGCAATTATATATTAAACTCGACATCCCAGCACAGAAGCACAACAGGTGGCACCAACTTTGCGGTTAGGTGTGTTCTCACTCTGGATCCATTCCACAACCTACCCGTGTGCATTCCAGTGTAAATTTAGAATGGTAGTGAAGCAATGAAAAGATGTGTAAATGCCCACAACGTATGCAAGTGTTCACCTCATTTTCACTGCATTTTCCTTGCCACTCATCCGACACTGCACCGGGGATGCCCTCTACAAATCCTCTGGGTGTCACATATGACTGTATGGGTTATGCCCGCTTTGCATTTGTGCCACATGTATTGATTAACATGCCAAGACATAAGTTACATATTTTTGTTGTTTTATCCCATTTAAGACGCACATACATAACGCAACTTAAATATCTAAAGAGATGTTTCAAATATTTTCAGCACAAAAGGGAGGGAGGGATAAGCACTGGTATCTGAAAACGAGGAGTAGGCCCGTAAGTCAGCAAACATTCCAAAGCTTAATGCATTTAAAAAAATCAAATTCAGCTCCGAAGCCTGCTCTGCAATATCCGCCCACGCCCCTTCACACAGCCACGTTGCAGAGTGTGAGGATTTTTTCAGATTTCCAAATAAATATGTATATTGTCATCTGTTGACAAATAGCCCAAGCGCCGCCACCACGGCAGCAGCTGTCGACTGGCACACAGCGCTCTGCGTGTTCAGAGATGCCTTTCCCCAGAAATATAGCTGGCGTGACAGGCTTAAGACAATGCTTAAATTATTTTATTTCAGTTCTTCTTGAAAATACGAAGTTTCAGGCTGAGTTCTGGAACTCGGCCACATGCATGCTAAGGTTGGTCCTGCTGCTTATGTCCAGGTACATTGTTGGAATGATTTACACGAATCTAAAACGTGAAAAAGATTTGTGGAGGACTACTATTGAGCAGATACTCCAATCTATATTTTTTCTTGATCTTTTAACTGTCTGATTGAGGAACATTCAAAGAAGACTCGTAGATGTAGTAGTGGTGGCCTAGGGCTGGGGAAGTGTCATCACCTTTTCTGCTTTACAGACAAGTACATCTGACACGCCATTATGGCTGCTGAAAACGCCGACGAGAGGCACGTTTGGCTCTGATCACAAATAGGTCGCATGTAAACACACATGGAGCAAGAATTTTTAAGGACATAGGCCAACGGCTCACTATTTTGTCAAGGTTTTTCAGCTATGCTGTGCAGCATGGCTAAAAAAAACTATTGCATGATTTTGTAGGGACGTGCATCACACGTGCATGTGCCAAGAAAATTACTTCTTTTGCTCTAGTCGGCAAATAATAAAAACAAGCATTGGCATAGCCAATAGGTCTCGCTTTTGGGACCTTATAAGTATTTAGTTATGCAGCACAATCCTTATAAGGTCCCAAACGTGAGACCTATTGGCTATGCCAATGCTTGTTTATCATAGGCTCAAAGAAAAAAACATTCCTAAATGTGTGCATGTTTGCTTACGATTGGCGGCCATGTTGCAAGTTTATTATTCTTTTAAATGTATTTTCTGGGGTGGAAACTAAACATTCACAAAGTCAACAACTCTATGTCTCATTATAAAAGGCGACAATAGGCTTTGTTGACTCTTGTTCGGTACGTGGCACAAGGACCCAAACTAACATACCAGTGCAAACCGGGGCCTAACGGCTCACTGGTGATCTGGGGCCCAGTCCTGCACTTGAAGACGTTCTATCGGTTACAAAAGATGTATTCGCAATAGTGCTAAAAGTTAACGCAGTGCTGTTGGGCCGTCTTTAAGCTCTGGTGACGCCAGAAATCACTCAACTTTCCCTGTCACAATTCCTTGACGGCCTAATAGCGCCGCTATTCACGGTTGTCAATCTATAAAACTAAACACTGATCCCCACCGTAGCAAAGGCTCCAAAATCATAGGTGTGCGCCCCCTGCCCCCACCCACCCCCGCATAAGCTGCACTCCGCTCCGAGACATAACAGCAAATAATTGTCATGTTCTGCTTACATATTTGGAGAAGGGCTTTCCGACAATAAGGTTCTCCAGTTGGGCGAGGTGAAAGGTCACACCTGCTATCATTAAATATTGTGCTTCAAAAAGCATGCACACAAATGCGGGCCTACCAAAGGAATTCCGACGCTGTAACCAACACCGTGCAGCTGTTATAACGAGGACTTCATTATTCCGCCTAATGAGCAACGCTATCCCCCTGAAAACGGCTTCTAAAAATCCGTTCGTTCTGCCCTTCATGAAGCGCATCGAAGCCCGCCGGCGCTTCCCAGGCTCCACGTGAACCCGGCCTTCGCTCGCCTTTATTGCGCGATTCTTTACTGCAAAACAGTATTTACCTGCTGTGCCACTTAACTTTCAAGGACCGGTTACGAGGAAAATACACATCAATTTCCCCGCTCGCCGAGCTGTAATTTCAGCATTGCCCCCTTCCTCTCGGCTCGGATGCACATATATTAGTCACACAAGCCCACTGAACGGTGGGCACGCAGGGACATTCCGGGTTTGCGGCTGCTAAAACATTCAGCGCTTCAAAGCGTAAAGGTGGGGGTGATTTATTGGAGCAGTGATGGTAAAACATTTACCGGCGTACACCCCGTGGACAGTAAGATTTATTCTACTTTAATTATATGGAAAACATTAAGACCGACGCTCTTGGCAGATTTTTCTACGGACTACAGCGCCTTGTTTTTTTTTTTTTTTTGCCTCTTAACTAAGCCCGACGAGAACGTGGTCACTGCCCAGCAAACAAGAGAGGAGCGGGGGCGAGCGAGCGCGGCAGCCTGGGCTTTTGAAAGCTGACCAGACGCTCGTGCGTCATGGCCTTTTGCCTGCGATTACCCGCACGGCCGGCATGTGTTTCCAATTATCGCGCCCGCGTCTGGGCACGATAACTGGAAACAGATGTCTGCTGTGCGGGTAACCACAGGGAAAAGGCCATGACGCACGAGCGTCTGGTCAGCTTTCAAAAGCCCCTAACTTAAAGTCTCGCAGAGCACCGCTTGCGCGCTACTCGAGGCTCGACCTAAAAAAATGCTGTGAAGGCATGGGCGGGGGAAACAACACGGAGGTCGCAAGGGAGCAAAGCAAAGGGATGAAGGGCACAGCAATGTGGCGCGTGTTTGGAGAAAAGCAATCGGAGCTGGGTGGGGGGTAGAAGCATACGGGTGAGAAAGTAACATGGTGGAGAGTACACAAGGGAAAGCGCATTATGGGGAGATGCAAGGGAGAAGCACACAGGAAGAGAGCTGGAAAACACATGCACTGTCTTGGATTGCTTAAATAAAAAGAAAAAAGCACTGCCTCAAAAAGCGAGCATTCTAAGCACACAGTAATGCGTCTATGCTTTAGTGGAGGGACAAACACAAATAGAGGAAGGAACGCACACACAAGCTAATAGATAAGAAGATTCCAAATGAGAGGTGCAATGATGCCAAGTAATGGTAAGCAATGGACGGGCTTTGAGGCCATGGAAGCTAACAATATATCTTGCAACAAAAAAGGCAAGACCTAAAAATGGGGCTGATTTGCAAAGCCATTTATGAGTATAGAATTTTGCACTATGGGAGAACTCTAATATGTACTCTTACATGCTTTTATAAAATGGGTTCTATTCAGTGGCAGCCGGAACTGATCGGGGGTGGCGGGGCTGGGAGAGGAAGGGGGTGAGTAAAAATTAAAAAACGTACCTCCTGTCTGCGTCCCGCGTCGTCCTCGTCGCGTCTCTCCTCTCCTTCCTCTGGCTGGAACAGGAAGGACACCAGAAACATCCTGGCTCCCCATAGCCAATCACAATGCTGCAATGCAGCGTTGTTATTGGTCTGAGTGCCATGGTTCGGTGCTCAGACGGGGAATGGAGGCCTGGGCATGTTCTCCACCCAGGCTGCAATGCAGCCAGGGTGGAGCGCATGCTATGTGCGCATGAATGTTTGACCGTCTCGAGACAGCCGGCCAAACATTTATGCGCACGTAGGGAGTGAAAACCACTCCTCCCCTCCCCTGCTCCTTAAGCAGAACAGCCCTGCTCCGCTTCCCAAAGCTGCTGCGCCCACAACAAGAAAAAAGAAAAATGATAATAACATTGATTTATTATCATTTTATTTTTTCTTACACTGCTCAATAGCAGTGGGGCGACACTCCTCCGCCTTAACGGAGGAACCGCCACTGGTTCTATTAGTGAAAGAGCAAAGATGGCAGAGGGTTTCTATTTGCATTAATTGAATACACATATTCCCTAAATTTTCACTGACTATTTCACATTCAGCTGTTTTGGAGCCTATAAACAAAAGCATGTAAGAGAACGTAAAAGAAAACTACAGGTGTACTACTTTATGTACTCCAAAATGCCTTTGTGAATAGAGCCCTATATTTACATTGCAGAAAGAGCAACCCAAATATGGGCCACTGCTTCACGTAAAACAGCATAGTGCACCTGTGCAAGAGGGAAGTATGTGTGTGTGTGTGCATGTGTGTGTGAGCGTAAGTGCACACATTTGCGCTTGTGTGTGGGTTCTGTCCAGAAAGGTGTACAAAAAGGCATTTACATAAAGAAAAATGATCAGTGGAAATTTACAAGTGTGAACTGCTTGTATGAATAGGGAAATCCACCAATGCAGTGATTCTCTATCATCATACACGAATGTTTAAAAAAAGGAGTGTAGGTGCACCACATCATATAAATAAATAACCACAGTAATGTGGGTTTTCTTTCAGCAGGAACTCTGACATTTGCAGGTCCATGTAAGATTTTTATAGATTTATCTGTCTATTCTTTGGGATTTTTGTGACTCCTAAACCAAATGAAACATGTATTCAAACTGGCAAGTTAAAAGAAGTAGATTTATGACAAATAAATTATCTTTCAGAATGACTTCCAAAATTACTTTTCAAGAATTACATCACTTTCACCATGAAATCTGGCTGTGCAGCCACAATAAGGGCTAGACTGGTTTGGTCTGGAGTTTTCACTTCTCTCTAGAGATGAGTGGCAGGTGTAGTGGACCAGCCTCGTGGCAGATGTTTGCACTCGGAGCACTTGCTTATAGCAGGTGGTAAATAACCTTGAGGGGGCAGCAAAAGTTGGAGGGCTTGAGGTGTGTGGTATGAAAGGAGCCTGGGGTGTGAGGAGACTGTGGCTCTTTAGGGGAACACTCTATTCCCCCCAGTGCCTGAGGAGCCGGTAAAAGTGGCCCAGTGTTTCCAGTCTCAGATTGTTCAGATCACTCAGAGTTGCCCAGCGTGTTATCCTGCATAGATACATCTCTAGCTAACTCATAATGGAGGCCTAATTGCGTAAAATATCCCTGGATTATGCCATTCAGTGGGTCTATGGATCACTGACATAATATCGATCACAACTATCATGATACGGAAATATTGTGCCAAAAATATCGATTACAAACACATGTTTTCCCATACTTATAATGGTAAGTACGAAATACCGACGGTAAAAAAATATCATTTTACACTAACATTGTTAAAAACATACAAAAATATTGTTCTTTAATATATATATATTGTTCAAAATAGTAAATCCTAAATATTTTAATATATACCAAAAATATAATGTAAATAAATAAATGTAAGTAACTTTTAATACAATATATAAATATATATTTATATAAATATACACGCATAAATATATGCATGTGTACGTTTATATATATACATATATAAATAATAACACAATTGTTAAAAAATATATTTTAGATTCTATTACATTTTTGTGGTTTTTATTTGTTACTATTAAAACATATATATAAATACATGTGTATATATATATATATATATATATATATATATATATATATATATATATATATATATCCAAGTCAAAAAGCACCCCTTTTGGAAGAGCCAACTGCCAGGTAGGTAATTTTTCGTTTTTTAATGCAGGAAACAGCGCAGAGAAATGAAAAACAATGTCCAAGAAAATCTGTCTGCCTGACGCGTTTCATGCTCCTCGAGCATTTCTTCAGAGGCTTGGCTCTTCCAAAAGGGGTGCTTTTTGACTTGGATATATATATATATATATATATATATCTAAGATAATCACAGTCCTTGTGATGCCACATCCTCAGCAACAAAACAGGTACAGACCACAGCGTGGAGTATCAGTGCAGTGCCTTTATTGCAAAATTAGTGCATCCAGGAAATAAAACAGCGAGTGCCCAGCCTGATGCGTTTCAACCGCGTTTCCACGGTCTTGATCACATATCTATTTATATATATAAAACATAACAAATATTAACAAATCAAATTCAAAACATGTAATAAAATAAATAATCAAAATACTGTATAACTTCCTCCAGAACATGAAACATCAAAAACAGCATCATACCAATGTAATTTGATAAAAACAGGAAGGAAATGTTTTAAGAATACAGCAGAATTTACATCTCAAATACTATATTTTTCACCACTAGTAGTGGCACTAGCCGTTAATATAGCTAACAGTCCACTTCTTTTCTCAACCTATTATTTATCATCTTTAAGAATTTGCTCACACTGAAGCATCGTTTTTTATTGCTACATTCCTAGAATAATAGGTTTTGAGTATGTCGAATCTGAAGCTCTCTAAAAACCAGTAATAGCATTTTTTCTTTTTAGTTTTAAAGCACTACAAAATATAAAAATATGACAGAGGGTTAAAGTGCACTGTGTGCAACATGGACAGAGATTCTCTATTTGATGGTCCGTGATGGGACTCGCACGGCTGTATTTCCACTTTATAAATGATGGCACTTGACCTATTCTCAACTTCAATATCCAATGCCGGGCATTTTGTGCATTTATTTCTTTTAAATGCTACTGTAACTTCCCTTTATAATCTGTATATTTCAAGTGTACAATGTGTGGTCTCTTCCTACAGTCCATTATATCTGCTTGAAAAGAGTGATTTTTTAACATATTCTTTATCTATTTTTACTAAGACCCAGCGGCAATTTATTATGGAAAAAAGCTGAAGACAAATTCAGGGCCTGAAAAACATAACGTAGATACATGGTCCAAAAGCTTGTGTCCCTCATTTGCATCTGGCATTTTAACTGATATCTCAATGAAACCATTGTTGAAGCCCATAATTTCACACCATAGTTTAAAATTCTCTGCCAGTAACTATGATTGAAGTTAACAAGGTCTAATTCCAGTCTAAGAGCAATGTTTATTGACCCTTTTGGAAGATTCTACCAAATTTTCCAATGTACTGATTGGAGGTGTAATATATCGTAGTCCACCATAGTTTCAGAGCCGCAAAGCAATAAACTCACAATTTTTATTGTATGCATTTCTTTTAGTACCTCAAGAGACTTGTGTCCCAGGTTGGAGCTCAGATTCTTCAGAGACAGTGCAACGACCTTCGGCCCCTGGTCCTGGGAAGCCATATGTGCCTTAAAATTAAGATTGTCTTTGAAAAGTATACCTAATTATTTATATTCCTCTACGACCTCTAGTTTATTGCCTCTAATTTTTCATTTTAAGTGGCCTCGCTTAATTCTTGCTTTTGAAAATATCATTACTTTTGTTTTTGCAATATTAATTATTGAACCATTAACCTGACAATAAGTTGTAAAAGCAACCAACTGCTTCTGAAGGCCTAATGGTGTATGATCCAACAAAATAGTATCATCCACATAAAATATTGCTGAAATTAGCTGCCCTCCTAGTTTTAGTGAAAATGTATGATTGTGACATAGGTTCACCAGGATATCTGAAATATTTATATATATGTGCAACAGTAGGGAAAGCGCTGGACTTCAGAGAGGTAACATTTACTATTCACACTCCAGTCTGTGCAACAGTAGGGAAAGTGTTGGATTCCTGAGAGGTAAAATTTACTATTCCCACACCAGTCTGTGCAAAAGTAGAGAATACGCTGGACTCCAAAGCGGTAACATTTACTATTCCCACTCCAGTATATGCAACAGTAGGGAAAGTATTGGACTTCAGAGGGGTAAAATTTACTACCATTCCATTCTGTGCAACAGTAGGGAAAGTGTTGGACTTCGGAGGGGTAACATTTACTATTCACACTTCAGTCTATGCAACAGTAGGGAAAGTGTTGGACTTCCGAGTGGTAAAATGTACTATTCCCACTCCAGTCTGTACAATAGTAGGGAAAGCGTTGGACTTCGGAGGGGTAACATTTACTATTCTCACTCTAGTGTGTGCAGCAGTAGGGAAAGTACTTCACTTCAAACACATAACAAATATATGAACCATAATCCTATAAATGTATAACTAATAAAAAAACCTCTTAATATATACTTTGTTAATTAACCATAAAAAATTATATATATAAAAATTAAAAAGTAAACAATTTACATAATTATTAAAAGATTTAATAATTATCAAAATTCCCATTATTTATTACTCAATTAACTTACCGCACTAAACCCCACAAACCTAGCAGCCAACACTAAAAATGTAACTAAAACAAATAAATATAACCAAATGAACATAACTAATAACTAATTAAATGTTAATTAATAATGAATTATTCATTATTAATTAATTAATAATTAATTAGCACATTTATAATTAACTTCCTACCCTATACCCTTACAAACCCAGCAAACTGCACCTAACAAATAACTTCAAAATATAATTATTACACAATTTACATAATTAATAAACAATTAAATTATTATTAATACATTATTAATTAATTTCTAATTAATTATTACTTAATTAACTCCACAGCATATAAACCCTACAAACCCAGCAGCCCACACGTAATATATAACTTAAAACATATAACACAATTACATAATCAATTAAAAAATGAATAATACATTAAAAATGAATTATTAAATAATTATACTAAATTAACTTCCCACCCTACACTCCTACAATCGTAGTAACTCTCTACGACAATACAAATTACTTTAATAATTAAATTAAAACTTATAAATCACTTAACATTACAAACTACATTTAAAAATATTATTAACAATTATACAAACAATAATAGCCCATAAAATGAATATATAAACTAACACACCTAAAGATAATTAAAACTGATATTTTTTCAACTATATTATTGAAAACAATATTTACAACAATGATATTCTTGAAAACAATATTACTTACCTAACAAATCTATATTCTTGCCAACGATATTCCTGCATCACAATATTTTTGTATCACAATATTTTTTTTCCGGATATTTCTGCAATCAACATTTAAAACTCAATATATTGTACAGATACCAGGTTGACAACCAAACCACTAGAGCCTACACAGCTGGAAGTACCTAATGTGATGTCAAAGTTTCAAAGCAATACATTTTAATATGTTAGTTAAATATTAAGAAGTCTAAAGTCTGGTAATGTTTGACTTATTTTTAAAATGCATCTCTAGTTCCAAATGTACATAAGAGACAAACAGAAGGTGGATTGCATTTTAGAGTGGGCATCATTTACTTTCTGTAAAATGGGAAGGAAATCAATAGATGTTAAAAATGCATGATAATATTCCTTTGACTTCTTTTTGTTACTATGCTTTGATGCCAGCAGAGAAAAGCATACATAGCCTTACTGGTAAAGTGCCTAGGAATGGATGTGTCATCCCACAATATGTTGAATTTTTGAAGAAGAGTTTCTAATTTTTCCTTCAAGATTTGAATAGATGTGAAAACCATTCAGAAATCCAAGTATCTCCTGTGGAAGTTACAACTAATTCATTTTTGGTGGTATTTTGATAATTGGGGTAAGTTTACTGCCCATGATACTGGCATACTCTTCAGGTTGAAAGATGGAATGCTTGAAGTAATCTCTGCCACTGGCAACTACTCTGGCTGCATGCCAGTCCATCAGTTTTCACCCATCATGGTACTCTGGACAGAGAACACACATATGCAAATCACTCTTGGTCCTGCTCGAATAGTAACAGCCCAGCCTGAACTGCCAGGCCATGTCTGCTCCAGACAGAAACACAAGAAACCCCAGACCTGTTACCACCTACTTATGCCTCATCAGTGAGGTATAGCTAGAGTCCAGTAGCATAGTGAGCTCAGGACCCATGCTATGTCAGTCATACTTCGGGTGTCTAGGGCAACAAACACCAAAGTGATTGAAGGAATGCTTGACTTGAAGTCAGCCACTGGCCATGGCTTGGGAACTCATTCCAGCCCATTGTTTTTCACCTACTGTGCCACTCTAGACATATACTGGAGAAATGTATTACTTTGAGATTGCCTCCGTGGGTATGAGTGTTGAATCTATTACTTGACTGTAGATTTCAATTTTTATCAGCATTCAGCAGCACTCTGCCTTTGCATAAAACTACAATCAAAAAATGGTGGAATGCTTGAATTCATCTCAGCCACTGGTAAGTTGTTCATTTGTTTGGCCACTATGCCACTTCAGACATGGACTAGCTATATGCAAACCAGAATTATGGCTCAATTACGATGTCGGTCAGAAAGCATTCAGACCAAATTGGTCTTGAAATGGTTTCCAACCGAATCAGATTCGGGGAGTCCGACCGACCGATTACGATGGTTCCAGATACCATTCGGTCGGACTCCCATTGACTTCAATGGGAGCCTGTGTTCCGACCAAATACACAGGCTCCCATTGAAGAAAGGGGTGGGTGGGAAAAATCGTGCACCCTGTGGCGGGCACCCCTTGGTGCCTGCCACGCTGTGCATGGTCTGAAAGGGGGGGCCCTTGGGTACCCCCAAGGGACCCATTCGAAAGGCTCCAGGTGAAGGGGGGCCTGCTACGGGTCCCCAAAGTCAGATTCCGACAGCCGATCCGTGTTGGACAAACCGATTCGGAAAGGCTGTCTGAATCCGACACTGTAATCGCTCGGTCGGAAACACAGTCCGTAGACCTGCAAGAGTCAGCTCCGAACAACTCGGTTTCTCCGAATGCCATTTGGATCCGACTTGGAAAGTCCGAATACTTTCGAAACATGGTGATCGGTTGTTCGGAAACCTTTCCGAATCGGTCGGAAAGACGGGTTCCGAATCGGATTCGGCAGACCCGAATTCAATTCGGAGCCTTTCCGAACAACATCGTAATCGACCCCTTGGTCTTGCTCCTGTAGAAAATGACTAGTCTGAACTGCCAGGCCAGTTCCTCTCTAGATAGAAACATAAGAAACCACAGACCAGTTTGAACCTTTTAGGTTCTCTTCACTGGGGTGTAGCTAAGTCCTATGTGGGCCTGGGCAAACTTTTAATTACTCCGGGGAACGAGGAGTAATTTCAGTAATTACACATTACTCTAGTGATGTGATATTTCAAAAATTATGCAATTAATCTGGTTTGAGTAATGAAGAGTAATTTGGGGCAACAATCCTACAGCTGCAGCACAGGAACAATGAACTAAGAGAGAATGACTGGCTGCCGGCTACTGCTGTTCATATCCTATAGCATTGAGTGCTATTTTCTTGGTGCAAAATGCAGCCTCGGGCCCCTTTCGGATGCCAGGGTGCATTTTGCACTAAGAAAATAATGCTAAATGCTGGATTACGCTTCTCACACAATTACGCATAATTATGAGTAATTTTGCGGTAATCATGAGTAATTTTGCCAGGGAGAATTACGACAGTTATGCTCACTCTTAGTCCTAAGGCACAGTGAGCATGATGGAGCAAGGTTTCAAAAATGAAACTTGCTTGTATGCAATCCTCCTCATAGTATTAATTTATTAAACTTGTACTGTCAATACTAATCTTTGCATTCACAAACACAAAAGGGATAGACGCTTGCCTATGTGTTTTACTTATGAATAACGCTTGTATATAAACCAAGATGGCCGCTAAAAGCGCGGGACTTCATTGCGCATGTCGCAACCCGACCACATGGTGTGACGTCTTTCTTTGCTTGGTGGGAAACTTCTGCTTCTGCGCAGTGTGCACTAAAATGGCCGCTAAATGTTTTCACATGCTTAAGCTTGCTCTCATGTCATTATTAAATTGTCGTTTTCTTAACGCTACTAATGCAGGATAGTATTATAATTAAATGGGAATAGAGTAGGGAAAGTGGGTATACAGTGAAACTTTTTATTTGTGATTTTAATATTTTCTTCTTGCACTTTTAGTAATTCGTAAACTTGGGCCTGGGTTCAGGGCCGGACTGGCTACCGGGTGTTTTGGCATGTTGCCGAGTTGGGGGCTGATTTCGTTGATTGGGACCTGCGTGTGCTGAACGAAATTCGTTTTGCTTTGTTTATTTCGTAGCACACGCAGGTCTCCATCAACGAAATTAGCCCCCACCGCAGTGACATCAGCCCCCAGCTCTGCAGCATGCCAAAACGCCCGGTAGCCAGTCCGGCCCTGCCTGGGTTGGTGTCTTGAAACTCGAGAGACAGATGGTTCTGCGCATGTGTCTTGTATGCCTGCCAAGTGAAGTCAACTTGGAGGTCTCCCAAGGCCACAACCTATTGGCCGAAGATGATGTACTCAATGTTTCCGGCGGACAAAATGTTACTTTTCTCCTGTAAAATGTATAACATTTGTCGTGAGACGGGTGGGAAATAAAGTGAATGTATTAATTTGAAGGGGCGGGAAGTTAAAAACAATAGGCTTCACAATTTAGGCCAAAATTGACATGGTGCGAGAATCCACCCCCTGTCCCTGTCCAATCTGAAGTAGTGGTCCCATATTTTAGCAACATTAAGGGGAGGTACATGGGCGTAGAAGGGTATAATAGAATATAGCATTAGTTAATTAGTCAGAGCATGCGTTCACGAAGAACAGGCGTCCATACTGCCATAGCGCTTTTAACTCCAGACTGCCCAGCTGATCGGTTGCTGACTGAATTCCTGTCCGGAAGAGGTCCTGAGGAGAGGGCGGCGGAGTCCATTAGACGGGAGAATCAAGGAGAAGTCGAGTATCAGAGAGGGGAACGGCGCAGGCGTCGTCGTAGAGAGGTTACCGGTCCTGTCCTGATCCTGGAAGAGGTCTTTGCTCTTCATCCTTCCTGGGTCCTATCTTTTCCAACTCCTTGGCCAAGGGGCTTGGTTCTCGCATTTAGGTAACTATACTGCAACCTTTAGTTGCGCTGCTGTCTCTACTCTCTCCCTTTCTTTAAACACCGTCATTTATTAGCAAAATCATTTCCATGCTTTTCTTGGGTATTACAATCAAGTACCGTTTTTCTGTAATTTACACTGCTAAAACTTTAGATAAACATTTTAAAACTTCCTGACTCAGTGATTATTTCAGGATTATGTATTATAGTGAATGTCACTCATTTTAAACTTCCTAATTAGCAAACGATCCATTGGTAAGTTATTACTCTTCAATCAGAAGGTAATTGGTAGCAGGGATTTTTGATATAAGAGTATATCTGACACCCAGCGTAAGTATTAGTGTAGTGTGAATGTATGGGCCCAAGTGAGTATATGGTGTATGAATGCTGTTGGCTAATATAGCGCTGGATCAGTTTTCTGGTAAGCAGAGGACGGTTGTTGTTACTCTTTGTTAATTGGGTAATGAGAATTTTATTTGTATTTTTTATGAACTAACATCCGCTTATTTTTGAGTTTTGTTATATGTTGTCCAGAATACCCCGGGGTAGGTAAAAAGAACAGTGGGTGGCAAGTGGAAGCCATACTGCAGTGAGGTTATCTGTCAGGCAGAAATAGTACTGAGAAGTTAAGCAGGACTTCAAGTACTCGTTAGGGACTCTATGCGTGCGAGTAATAGCAAAAAGGGTACGCTGATAAAAATTTGATGTTATATCACCTAGTAAGGGTAACATTGGAGAAGTAACAGGTACTTCTGGAGCTTGTGTGAAGAGTAGACAGAAGTGTTTTACTTGTAGTGTATGTATTAGTAAACGGAAAGGTTTTACTAAAGTGTGGAAGAAACTATCTTTTTCTAAATTAGTGGAAACTGGCACGATAGCGAATGTTTTATGTTGTTACTGAAATTTAATTAAGATTTATAGAGAAAATAAGTTTGCGTAAATTTGTAAAGGGAGGGTCAGTTGCCGGAGAGGGAGCTGACGTCACAAAACGCCGCGCTGTGGTAGGTTGAAACAGCGGGTGTGGAGAGACCCCTGTAAAGGAGGGGTCAGTAGTCAGGAGTAGTGCTGACGTCACAGGTGCCACGAGAACAGAAAAGAGCAGATTGTAAAGGAGGGGTTGACAGAGAAACGTCACCAAAAGGCCGCGCAAGGATTGGCTCTAAATTAAAAGGTAGCAGACATTTGATTGGTCGAGATTATAGAAGCAAAATTCTTAGTGGGTAAGGATTGCATGTTAAAACGCGATCCGACTTTAACAGGAACTCGTCCAGATAGGAGATTCCTAGGTTTTGCAGAATATAATTTTGTACACCGAAGATTAGATAGAATGTACGGAGAAAGGAGAAGAATGTCATTCTTACAAAAGATTAAGAATTATTTTAAAAAGGACAAACCAATCAAAACTAGAGAAGGAATTATTATTCCACCAGCAAAAATGCCAGCATCATTTATGATGATGGAAAGAGGTTATCATACTTGTGTATGGATGGAGAATTGGATAGAATATACCAAAAATGATGGAGTATTTGCATTTCCCGAGAATGGTACCTTCAATGGAAGAATTCTTCAAAACTTGAGATTGAGGATGAATGATTTAGAACCCAGACCTAGATTAACCGAGTATGAAGCCCTAGAAGAATGGGAAACCGAGGCATTTGAGCAGGATAGATCTAGAAGTAATAGGAGTTACCCAGGATTTTACCCCAGATATTTACGTGAGTCAAGAGAGGGTCAGATGAAACAATGGAGAAGGGCAATGATTACAGAGGGACTGTATCCATTATTCACAGAAGGAGAAAAATCAGGAGGCAAATGTACAGAAAAGACAAAACATTTAATAAGAAATGAGGATTCAGAAGACGAATTTATGGAAGAAATCCCCCACCATATCAGGAAGGGACAAGTGGATGCCCTCCTAGTGCACCACCACAAACTCCAATGGTACCAAAGGTAATGCATGAATTCACCCCGACTAGAATACTTCATGACAAAGAAAAGGAAGCTTTAGAAAAGACTAGAGCAGAATTAGTACGGAAAATAACTCAGATAAAAGTACATCCTGATTTATTGACTATTCCCGTAACAATTGGTCCAGTAGTTCCATTATATGGTACTCAAGGAAACTGCCCTCCATTGATACCTGTACCCACTCCTATGAATACTCCTGTGAGTAACCCCAAACCTGAAGCTCCAGTTATAATTGAGGATCAATTTAGTGACTGTGAATCCACAATATCACTCATGGATTTACCTATTCGAGGTTCTGTAAATAATACTCCAAGAAGAGATGTACCTGGAGGTTCAAAAGATGTAAGTTTAGCAACTTCATCAGGAGCAAAAAGTGCTACCATAGTAACACCTGAAGATCTAGAAAGATGGGTACAAGGGTCAGTTAAACAGTGCACATTTCCAAAAGTACTGGATATCCATAAATTAAAAGTTGAATTAGAAGAAATAATAGCAGGAAATGTAGGAGTAGAACGCTTGAATAACTATGATGAAGAAGAATTATTGTTCCTGTGCAGAAGTATCACTAGAAATGTGAGGGTATTTCATGAAAAATTGTCCAATCTAGCACTACAGATGGGAATTGAAATAGGGAGATCAAAAGGACTACAGAAACCCTATAGAGCAGAATTTTCAGACAAAGATTTAGAAAATATGAATGCATCTGGAAGAAGACTGCAAATAAGAGAATTAATGTTAGTTTTACAAAAATGGGGAGATCTAGATAAATGGAAATCTAGGTGGGCCAAGAAAAAGGAAGAAGCACGAACAAGTAGAACAGCATCTGAATATGTGATGAAAGAAGCAGGAAAAACAGATCAAATGTATCCAATGCGAGAAGTAGCGGGAGGAGGATATGTACATGTCCCATGGAGCAGACAGGATATTTTATCATTTACGAATGATTTTCCAAAGCTGAGGGAAAAGCCAATTGAATGGTACAAGCAGGTTGAAAGGTTTGTGAAGGTGTCAAAGGTATTGTTGAAGGATTTGGATGGTCTGTTTGACATAGTGGTACCTGCCGATTTATGGACAGATTGTAAGATCAAAGTGGATTGGCCAAGTGATGAGTATCCCAGAGATCCAAAGACAGGTGCCACGTCAAGTGACGTGATGAAAAAGTATCAGCAGGTGATAACATACCTGAAAGGGAAAATACCCCCGAAAGAAACAGATTGGGTGAAAATAGATCGAACTACCCAAGAAGCCAGTGAAACAGTACATTCTTACTATGAGCGCCTATTACAGGTGTTTAAACAGTATAGTGGATTTGAGGACATTGGAGACAAGAATATGAGTCAGTTTGTGTATTGGTTTGTTTACGGTCTAAAGCCAGAGATTTGCCAGATGATTAAACAACACATGCTGTGTTGGCAGGGAAAGCCCATAGATGAAATTTTGAAGTATGCAAAATATTGTGGAGACGATATTGAGGATAGACACAAGAAATTGCAGGAAAAAGTGATGTGGGCACAGGTGAAAATGGCTGAGAAACAGGGAATTAATTTGGAAAATCCGAGTGAAAATTCAGGAAAAGAGTCTGGAACGAATGGTGATACGGGAAATGGTGGAAAATTTAGAGGACGAATGAGTAGAGAAGATGCTAAAAAGAAGTTTCCTTGTCATGGATGCGGAAAATTGGGGCATTGGAAGGACGAGTGTAAAAAGATTCGAAATAATAATGGCCCAAATCAAAACTTAAATCCACAGATGCAGAATGATTCACAGCAGGGTGTAAATCCCCAGAATCAATTACCACCTCCACCTGTTCAGGGTAATATAAGCAGAGCAAAGCATGGTACAGACATTGGATACCCAGGAGGGAGTGGTAAGAATGATTATATGACATCACAATTTCTTTTGCAGGACAATTACTGCGAATTCGACTCATGACAGTGCCTAGGAGAGGGGAAGAAGGAGTGCGTACTTGGCGCATCCTTACAGGTAGATCAGTCTGGTCCATATGTTGAAGGAAATGTGAAAGGTAATGATATTACTTTCCTTTTGGACACTGGTGCTACCAGGTATACTGTGAGATCAGCAGACATCCCAGACCTTTCTCTCTCTGGTGAAGATATCCAAGTAGTGGGGGTAGCTAATCAAAGAATTAGAACACCTCTTTCCGAACCAATGGAAGTTAAAATTGGAAACTTCAGAGAAATGCACCAATTTGTAGTATGTGATTCTAGCCCAGTGAATGTATTAGGTAGAGAATTATTCTGCAAAATGAACTGTACAATTTTCTGCACGCCGGATGGTGTGGCAGTTCAGACACCCGATGAGGACCATGTATATAAAATTATGGTTGCAAAACAAGGTACAGAAATAGATGAAATGTTTTCGTTGATAACAAAAGATGAGTTGCCAGAAGAATTAAAAGGTACAGTAAACCAAATAGTATGGGATTTCACCGGAAAAGAAGCAGGACTTATGGCAAAAATAGATCCAGTTCAAATTATTGTAAAAGAAGGTGCGATTTTCCCAAATACTAAACAATACAAAATGAGTGCAGAAGTAAAAGCAGGAGTCATTGAAGAAATCAATCGAATGGTAAAACAAAACATTCTAAAAGAAGTAATGAGTAGCCCATGCAATTCACCAATCATGGGACTAAAGAAACCTAGTGGAAAATATCGGATTGTTCAGGACCTGAGGAAAATAAATAAGATTGTAGAACCATGTTGTCCTATAGTACCAAATCCTGCAGTAATACTATATCAGATTCCTTGGAATGCAGGATGGTTCACAGTAATTGACTTGTGTCAAGCATTCTTTTCAATACCATTGCATCCAGACAGCCAGTATCTTTTCTCATTTAAATTTGAGAATAAAGTATATGTGTGGAATCGTGTTCCTCAGGGGTACACAGAAAGTCCTTCCATTTTCAACCAGATACTGAAAAAGTGCCTTGAAAAACTAGTGATGCCAGGAAGCTCAGTTTTAGTTCAATATATCGACGACTTATTAGTAGCGTCGACCACCAGAGAAGACTGTGTTGTTGATTCCATAGCATTATTAAATCTTTTGGCTGAGGAAGGGCATAAAGTCTCACCTGAAAAGTTACAGTTTTGCAGGACAGCAGTTAAATATCTGGGACATTAAATTGAGAGGGGAAAAAGAAGAATAGCCTCTGAAAGAGTAGAATTAATAAAAAGAATGCAAATGCCTGTAACCCAAAGACAAGTACGAATGTTCCTAGGAATAGTAGGATACTGTCGACAATGGATACCAAATTTTTCCATGTTAGCAAAGCCCTTAATTAACATGACGAAAAAGAAAGCAAAGGACCCTGTTGAGTGGGAGGATGAAAGTGTAGAAGCTTTTGTAAAATTGAGAAATGCACTTTGTTCAGCACCTGCCTTAAGCATGCCTGATTATAAAAGAGAATTCGCATTATTCTGTCAAGAGAGAGAAAACTGTGCACTTTCTGTCCTAACTCAGAGACATGGACTAGACAGACGTCCTATAGCGTATTTTTCTGCTACATTGGACCCAGTAGCAGCCGCGTTGCCAGGATGCTTAAAAGCAGTAGCAGCAACTTGTTTGAGCATTGAACAAAGCGAGTCAATTGTGATGGGACATCCTGTAAAAGTGTATGTTCCACATGCAGTTGTGATTCTGTTGACAAGAACCCGAACTCAGCATCTTACTCCTAGTCGGCTGACTAAATATGAGAGAATAATAATGGGTGCTGAAAATGTGACCATGGTAAGGTGTACAATAATAAATCCAGCAAATCTATTGCCAGACCCATATCATGAAACAAATAAAGATGACGAAGAAGATGAACATGATTGTGTACAGATTACAGAATTATGTACAAAACCACGCCCAGATATAGAGGAACAGCCTCTTAAAAAGCCAGACAGGGAGCTATTTGTCGATGGTTCATGTCAAAGACATGAAGATGGTAAACTAACTGCTGCCTATGCAGTATGTGAATTAACTGGAATAGTTGAAGCATCCTATTTACCAGGAGTGAAATCTGCACAAGTAGCTGAATTGATTGCTTTGATAAAAGCTTGCAAAATTGGGAGGAATCAGAGAGTGACCATATTTACAGATAGTCAATATGGTTACAGGGTTGTGCATGATTTTGGCCAACTGTGGATGCAGAGGGATTTCATGACTTCTTCAGGATCCCCTATTAAAAATGGACAATTTGTAAGAGAATTGCTAGAAGCAATACAATCACCAAAAGAATTGGCTGTGGTGAAATGTGCCGCACATCAGTCAGGAGATGACTGGGTGGTAGTCGGCAACAGATATGCAGACCTGGTGGCTCAACATTGTGCCAAAACCACCAGAACGTCAGTAAATAAGAGGGTGGAAAGAATGGGAATCAGCTGCCAACTTATGCTGTATATGCCACCAGAAACTTGGAATGAAGTAAAGAAATTGCAAGATGAGGTTGAGGAAAGTGAGAAGAATTTGTGGATTAAAGTAGGTTGTTCACAAAGAGGAGATGATGAAGTGTGGATCAGTGCAGATGGCAGACCAGTCATGCCAGACTGTTTACTCTCACAAATGGCCAGAATGCATCATGGAGACACACACATAGGGAGAGATGCAATGATTAGACTGTTCAGACAAAATTGGTACAATCCCAAGTTTAGGGCTGTTGCAGAGAGTCTTTGCCAGAGATGTCTAACTTGCCAAATGCACAATCCAGGCAGGAAAACGATAATTGGGTTTGGAAAGATTGGAAAGGCAGAAGGCCCATTTATAAGACTCTAGTTTGACTTCATACAGTTACCACCATGTAGAGGGCTGAAATACGTACTAGTCATAGTGTGCCTGTTTTCAAAGTGGGTGGAGGCTTACCCTACTAGAAGAAATGACAGCATTACAGTCGCAAAACTGTTGCTACGAGAGCTCATACCAAGATTTGGTTTTCCAGTATCTTTGGAATCAGATAGAGGAAAACACTTTAATAGCGAAGTAATCAAATTAATCTGTGAAGCATTTCAAATCAAACAGAAATTGCACTGGGCATATCGCCCAGAGGCTTCTGGAGTGGTTGAACAATTGAATGGCACTATAAAGTCAAGATTGGGAAAAATGTGTGCATCAACATCATTAGAGTGGCCAGACGCATTGCCACTTGTCCTGATGGGAATCAGAAGCATACCTGACAGAACGACAGGATTGAGCCCCCATGAAATAATGATGGGAAGAGCAATGAGACAAACACATGTTCCTACAAACAAATTAGTAAATATATCTGATATAGTTCTGGATTATTGCAAAGGATTGGCTGACCTCGTGCGTTCTGTCTCTCATCAGGTTGGAGAAGACGCAGTTTCCAGGCAGCCTGAACTAGAACATGATCTGAATCCTGGTGATTGGGTGGTAGTGAAGAATCACACCAGAGAAACGTGTCTATCACCCAGGTGGAGCAGACCTTGTCAAGTCATATTGACCACCAATACAGCAGTGAAGTGTGCAAGATTTCCTAATTGGATTCACGTAAGTCACACAAAGAGAGTACCAGAACCTGAAGAAGAGAATCCACAGACAACGTCAATCACTGAAGAAGCTGAAGGTTGCCCAGCTGAGGAATCTCAAGCTAGAGGTTCGAGAGAAGCTGACGGAGAACAACCGAGCACAAGTCAGGATTGGATACCAGTGGTAGAAGTGCCTGAAGTATACCACAGAACAAGAAATCAAACTAAATTGGAAGAAATTAAAGAAGATCAGATAGGTGAAGAAGAAACAGTTTGGGATTAAGAAGACAAGACAGTAAAAGATCCTGAACTAAATCAGATAGGGAAAGAAAATTGGACTAAAAATAGTGAAGATTTAATAAACTTTGAAGAGGGACAGACAGGTCTAGAAGAAGCAGGTCAGGCTGCAGAAGTTCACAGTGCAATAAGCCCTGATCAGAAGCAGTTAGATCAAGAAGAATTCACTAAAGAAAAAGGGGTTGATACAAATGAACATAAAGAAATAAAAAGGGAACAAGGCCAACATCTTGAAAGTCATTGTGGAGCTACTGAAGAAAAACAAATCAGACCTGAAAAAGAACAAACAAAAGAAGCAGTAATCAAAGAAAACAAAGCAGTATTGAGTGGTGAAAATAACGAGATCGCTGAAGACGAAAACAGAGTAACAGTGCCAACAAAGAAAAGGAGATCATTGGCCAAGTGTCATTAAAAGAGTAAAGTACCACATAACAACCAGAAGTGAAGATCCAGAACAAGTACCTGAAGTGACAAGTCAAACTGAACAAGAGAAAAAGTCAGGAAAAAGAAAAAGTAAAAGATTGAGACTTGTGAATAACAAATTCAAGGGTCCTGACTGGACTTATATTATTCTTGAAGATTTTGAAAGTTCAGAGTCAAGTGACAGTGGTGGCGAAGGAACAAGTGCAGAACTAACATACGAAGAAGAAACAAGACCACCCTGACTAAACAAAAGAATCCTCTAAAGAAAAGAAGAAGAGATAAGAAGAGCAATCTTCCTTGTCGAAAAATGCCTGATGATAAAGTTACTGGGAGACCAAAACGAAATTGTTGTAGGAGATGCTGTGCAATTTGCATATGTAGTCTAGTATTGGTGCTTATAGTATGGCTAGTACTGATTGTAGCAGTTCCTTACCTTATGATAATAGATAAGAAGATTAATAACGAAACTAAAGGGAGGACAGCAAACATGAAGGGTAATAGAGTAGAACTAATGGCAGAAGATGAGGCAGAAATTCATCATGAAGTAGATGAAAACGACACTAGTTTAAATGTTTTCACAAAGTTATTGTTTCAATATGTAGACACAATGGAAGTTAGTAATTGTTATGTCTGTATGAAATTACCTGAATCAGTAGCGGAAGGATTAACATACCATCATTTACCACTGACATATGGCATCTCATGTAGTGTATTAACAAGTTTATTTTATAAAACAGGTAGACTGCAGTATTATTATTCAAACTTAGATGTGATATTTTCTGAAGTTCCAATTCGCAAGAATATGAACCCAGTGCTTAGTAGTCAAGATGCACAGTTTATGGGAGAGTTTTTCTTAACAATGAAATCGATAGACATAACACATGCACATAGACACAATTTAACATGTTCTTTACTAGAAGAAGAAAAGATATTTTTGAATTTAGTAGAAGATAGAAGACATGATTTTCAAAAGAAAGCTTCAGAGCATAAGGCTCAGTTACCACCTTGGGCGGAGAAAGAAGGGAGTTATACACCTGGCAAAGCTCAAGCTGCAATGGCTCTGGATTTCGCAAAGACAGGGAAAATTTGTCTTCATAGGTTAAAGACTGATTATAACAATGTTTTCATTGGTACCAGTGAATGTGAACACAATTTTTTAATTATTGGAGGTTGGGGACTCAAAGGAGGAACAGATTCAGTTTTTCCTGGAATTTATTATGTATGCGGGAATAAGGCTTACTTTAGGCTTCCTGCACGGTGGTATGGAAGTTGTTATTTTGAAATAGTTTTTCCAAAAATATACCACGTAAAAAGAAACACTGGAAGCAATGAAAACTATAATGAATTAATACGTAGTAAAAGAGCTAGTTTTTCAGAAATTGTAGGTGATATATTTGGTGCATTGATACCTTCAGTGGGAATAATTCTGAACTCAAGGAAAATATGTAAATTGTCTACAGTGGTTGATCGTTTATCAACGGATACTGCTGGAGGTTTTCTAATGATTAATGCGGAAATGGTTGCGATTAGATCTATGGTGATGCAAAATCGACTTGCTCTTGACATTCTATTGGCAAAAGAGGGAGGAGTCTGTAAATTATTGAGGATGAAACATTGTTGCACTTATATTCCTGATAAGAGTGCAGAAATTGGAACGTATATTCAGAATATAACTAAACTTGAGAAGGAACTTAAACCACTGGAAGTTGATAGTGTATGGGAAAGATTGACAAATAGTATCTCGTCAATTGGAACCTGGTTTGCTAATGTAGGAAAAGGACTTATAGGTCAAATATTAGAACCCTTAGCAGGGATAGCAATAATAATTTTAGCAATAACAATATGGTGCAGATGCTGTAGAAAGAATGGAACATATAAAGTGACAGGAAAAGGAAAGAAGAGAAAACTAGATGAAATCGAACTAGAAGAATGGAGAAGTGATTTATACAAGAAATTAAAAGGAGACTGTAAGAATAGAAAAAGTAAAAATGAGAATGAAACGATTTGCTAGAAGTTGGCATCTGATTGAGGGTAGTATTTTTGATGGCTCAGAAACGCCATCAGAGAGGGGATTGATGGAGCAAGGTTTCAAAAATGAAACTTGCTTGTATGCAATCCTCCTCATAGTATTAATTTATTAAACTTGTACTGTCAATACTAATCTTTGCATTCACAAACACAAAAGGGATAGACGCTTGCCTATGTGTTTTACTAATGAATAACGCTTGTCTATAAACCAAGATGGACGCTAAAAGTGGGGGACTTCATTGCGCATGTCGCAACCCGATCACATGGTGTGACGTCTTTCTTTGCTTGGTGGGAAACTTCTGCTTCTGCGCAGTGTGCACTAAAATGGCCGCTAAATGTTTTCACATGCTTAAGCTTGCTCTCATGTCATTATTAAATTGTCGTTTTCTTAACGCTACTAATGCAGGATAGTATTATAATTAAATGGGAATAGAGTAGGGAAAGTGGGTATACAGTGAAACTTTTTATTTGTGATTTTAATATTTTCTTCTTGCACTTTTAGTAATTCGTAAACTTGGGCCTGGGTTGGTGTCTTGAAACTCGAGAGACAGATGGTTCTGCGCATGTGTCTTGTATGCCTGCCAAGTGAAGTCAACTTGGACGTCTCCCAAGGCCACGACCTATTGGCCGAAGATGATGTACTCAATGTTTCCGGCGGACAAAATGTTACTTTTCTCCTGTAAAATGTATAACATTTGTCGTGAGACGGGTGGGAAATAAAGTGAATGTATTAATTTGAAGGGGCGGGAAATTAAAAACAATAGGCTTCACAATTTAGGCCAAAATTGACATGGTGCGAGAATCCACCCCCTGTCCCTGTCCAATCAGAAGTAGTGGTCCCATATTTTAGCAACATTAAGGGGAGGTACATGGGCGTAGAAGGGTATAATAGAATATAGCATTAGTTAATTAGTCAGAGCATGCGTTCACGAAGAACAGGCGTCTATACTGCCAGAGCGCTTTTAACTTCAGACTGCCCAGCTGATCGGTTGCTGACTGAATTCCTGTCCGGAAGAGGTCCTGAGGAGAGGGCGGCGGAGTCCATTAGACGGGAGAATCGAGGAGAAGTCGAGTATCAGAGAGGGGAACGGCGCAGGCGTCGTTGTAGAGAGGTTACCGGTCCTGTCCTGATCCTGGAAGAGGTCTTTGCTCTTCATCCTTCCTGGGTCCTATCTTTTCCAACTCCTTGGCCAAGGGGCTTGGTTCTCGCATTTAGGTAACTATACTGCAACCTTTAATTGCGCTGCTGTCTCTACTCTCTCCCTTTCTTTAAACACCGTCATTTATTAGCAAAATCATTTCCATGCTTTTCTTGGGTATTACAATCAAGAACCGTTTTTCTGTAATTTACACTGCTAAAACTTTAGATAAACATTTTAAAACTTCCTGACTCAGTGATTATTTCAGGATTATGTATTATAGTGAATGTCACTCATTTTAAACTTCCTAATTAGCAAAGGATCCATTGGTAAGTTATTACTCTTCAATCAGAAGGTAATTGGTAGCAGGGATTTTTGATATAAGAGTATATCTGACACCCAGCGTAAGTATTAGTGTAGTGTGAATGTATGGGCCCAAGTGAGTATATGGTGTATGAATGCTGTTGGCTAATATAGCGCTGGATCAAGCACAGCACCCACATTTGAGCATATCAGTCACACTGAGGACCGCTCACGTACAAAAAGAAAAACTGATGAGTGCAGTATTTGAATTAATCTCAGACCATGGTAATTAACTGGAGTTTAGACATTTACAAGTATTTCTCCCCTCGTCTTTCACTGTTTTTTTGCAACATAATACAACATGAGAAAAGGACAACCATCATGAAGAGACAGAAAAACCACGTCAAAAAACATGATGAAGACTTTTAATACAGATAAAATCAAAAAATATACATCGAGGCCCTTATGGGAGCAATAATGTTCCCTGGAAATGAAACAAATTCATATTGAGGCTCAGACTAACGTAATCCCTCAGAGTAAACTGAGATGGCCAAGTAGTTTGTGGTGAGCTTCGTAAGCAATTTCAGTATCTGTAAAAAGGTCTCACAAGGGAAAGGTTGGCTAAATCTCTTGTGGGAGCACATACAAGCTTTAGTCAGACAGGGTACACAGCAGGCGCTGAGCTGCTCTTCCCCCTTATCATGCGAAAGTCACTTTCAATGGAAATCCATGTACAGGCATCTGGTATCTTTGCACTCTTAGTATAAGAATCCATCATGCACAGGTGTCTAGCCATCAGTAGCACACATAATGGAAATATATAGAGCTTTTATCAACAAACAATAACTCAGCAGGATCTGATGTCAAATATTTTAGGGAGATCAAGACACCCTGATGTGACAAACGTGGACATCCATGCTAACCCATGGCAACTTCTCTGATCTAGCATTGTGTCTTTGAGGTCTTTTCCTCAAGTCATTGCAGATTCCGTCTTGATCATGTGAAGGGCATTACTGAGGAGCTCGTTTTTGTGAGCTGTTGCCAGCATTCAACATAAGCTCCATATTTGAATGTAGGCCTACTAGGTTTCTATTTGTTTCTAGGACATACAAAAGGAAGCAGCAGCAGAGGGAGGGATCATGCACATAGACAGAAGTCCTTCTAGATGGACAGTTACAGCGATTTGAAAATAAAAGCATAATTCTTTATACTGAGAAAATGTGGTTTATCCTGGTCAGCAGCCTTCAGCCACTAAAGATGTGAAAACACTAGAGCAATAAAATGGAGGCAATTTAGCAAAAAACAATTTCTTGCACTTGTCACACAGTGGGTAGAATACACGAACAGGAATGTAGTGTCCAAGGTTTGGGGAGCAGGGAAGAATCTTTTTAGGACTCCATCTGTTCTTGTTGGTGAAGAATTCTGCTGACTATTAGAGCATCCTCCAATCTCTAACTCTCCTAGGTCATCTGAGACTTTCATGAACACAATTAAATGAATTGCGACTTGAAACGCAAGTTTCACAGGAGAAAAGACACTTAGGGCCCAATTACAAGTCTGGCAGTCCCAGGACCGCCAGACTCGTGGTGGCACGGTGGTGGCAGTCCAGCCACCGCCGCACCGGCGGTCTGACCGCCCGATTACGAGTTGGACAGTCGGACCGCCCTGGGACTTCGCAGCCGCCAGAGAACCGCCGTTCCTTGGCGGTGGTGCAGTAGTCTTGAGGCTGCAATATGCTTGGTGGGACCGCCACGGTCCCGCCAAGCATATTACGAGTTTCCTTTCCGGTACGGTTTTCATAGTGGTTCCATCTCCATGAAAACCGTGGCAGAGAGGAAACAAAGGGCACCCTACAGGGCCCCCTGGTGCCTCATGCCATGTGGATGCATGTGCCCCCCTGTATGCATGCACCCCAGTTCCTGCACAGCATGAACTCTGCAGTCCATGCTGTGCAGGAACTGTTTTTGACGTTCCCATTGCAGTGCTCATTTTCAGAGGCACCACCGTGAGAACGCCAAAAAACAGCCTGCCAGACAGGAGGAAACTCCTAATCCGGTAGTCGGCCCAGCCGCAGGTTTGGCAGTGGGGGAGCGGCCTCCTGGCATGGTGGACCGCTCCCGCACCGTCAAACTCGTAATCGGACCCAAAGTGGAAAAGTAGTGTTTTGTCTAGGTCTAGAAGGAATCGACTTTAATCATTGTGTGGAAGTACCAACTAGATTCGGGGGAATTAGTGGAATGTAATCATAATGTTCCTTCTTTCTTCAGGGTGAAGAAGCCATTTCGTAACTGCTAATTTTCTATCCCTTCTGCTTGTGCTGTGTTTATTTGTAGGTTTCAATTCCCTATGTCGCTTGCTGCATGCTGAATCATGCTTCTTTCCCCCTATTTCTCCCCTCAATAACTGCTTAAAGTATCCCATATGTTGAATTCAGCAACATGTTGTGTGCATGTCCAATTACTGACAGGCAGCCAGATTTACACTAACAGAGCATTCGCTGCCGCGCTGACAGCATCGTAGCCATAAATAGGCCTCTTTCTTGTTGCTTGCTAATAACTCATGCTTATGCATTTTATTATGTATCTTCTACTGTATTTTATAGAGTGGGGGCCTCGAAGGAGCATTGAATCCTTTTACAGAGAGCACTGTCTGTGTGGCAGGAGCATCTAAAACATGAGGTTCTGCAGGTAGAATAGGCATATAGAATATGGGGGGATGGGCAGAGGTTCTGGTTGAAACCAGGTTATTAAAACACTAGATTTGATGGGAAGATGCGATCTTACTGTGAGGTTACTAGTATTTATAGGACCCTGCATGCTTCTATTTCTCATATTTACATTTTGTATATGGGCGCCTAATAATAAACCGGTCTATTGTCTCTATGGTTTTTAAAGCTTTGGTGCGCCTGGTGAAATAAAGAAATTAAACAATTATTTTTTTGCCCAATAAGTAAGAGTCTCTGAATCCGCTGACAGGTACTAGTGGAAGACACACCCATGTTCTATTGAAATATCAGACTTCACAGCATCACAATACTACTTTTGCACGTGGCCTTTAAAACCAATTATCTAACCCTAAGGCACTCACTACGAGTGGCCCCGTTGATTGTGAAATGTGCAGTAACTGCACATACCACCTAGGGGGTCATATTCACAAGAAAATGTCCTAGCGCGGAGCTGCGCCAAATTTGGCAGCACCGCGCTCTGACATTTTCAAAATGCAGGGATGCACCTTAGGCACCAGAATATGGCACACCCCTGTGTTTCCACTAGCGCTGGTGCAAAAAAACTGCCTTGCACCAGTGCAGGCAACCTGCCGCCATGCTGCAAGGGTGCCTGCGATGCAGGGACAATTGTTTATGTGCAAGAAGGCACACCTTCCTGCACATAAACAATCAATAAAGGTGTTTTGCACCTTTTATGTGTGCTGCATTCTGCAGCACACATGGAAAGAGCAAAAAATGAGGAGAAATGAATAATTTCTCCTCGTTACTCCATTCTAACGCCTGGTATGTTGGTTTTTGCACTGCCTCAGCCTTGTAAATCTGGGGCAGCATCAAAAAGCAATGGGTGTTGCAGTGGAATGCCCACAGCAACACCCATTGCACGTCCTTTTGCCGCAAAGGACTGCGGAGTAAAGGGGCATATTTACAAGGTGGCGTTAAGCCACGCAAAGTGACTTAGCGCCACCTTGAAAATATGGAAACACCACACTCCCACAGTTTTCCTTCACACAATTTCTATAGGCCAAGCCTGACTAAATTTAGTGAGGAACATATGCCAGATAATTACTGGGCCATGTGGATTTTGGTGCAATAAGAACCAAAATTAAACACATTAGTCCGCATTATCTGGAAAAAACTCGTAA
The DNA here is from genome assembly GCA_963921515.1 of Calotriton arnoldi. NCBI lineage: Eukaryota > Metazoa > Chordata > Amphibia > Caudata > Salamandridae > Calotriton > Calotriton arnoldi. Next base: position 1,440,451 of record CAWUFW010001825.1, on the reverse strand, counting down.
TTTGGAAATATTTATTGTACCCGATAAATTCCTACCTGGGGGAGTCAGATTTTAATAGGTCAAATAAATATCAGTCCATACAGCAGGCGACTCCTAATGAGGAACTAAGAGTAGAGGGAATGTAAGTCTTGAAATTGATAGGTGAATGAACTTAATATGCAGAACTGCAGAATATTTGCATGTATGCTGTAATGCTTGTTAATGACTGGTGTCAGTAGCTCTGTGTGTTGAGCATGTATGTGTGACAAGCAGTGTACATTGCTACCTGCTGCATTTGCAAAATCAACCTTTGAGGTTTCTCAGTTTGCCAAAATGAATGTTAATTAATGAGCTAATATTAATGAATGAGAATGAGGTTGTTTTATAGAGCGCGCATTACCCGAGGGTGTCTTAGCGCTAAGCAGATCCAGCCCGAGTAAAAGGTACCACCGGTTTGGAGAGAACTCGAACCTGGGTGATCATGCTACTTAAGTGGAAACAGCCAAGTCTTAAGCTGCTTTCTAAATAGCTGCAGTGCTGGCTGTGAGCGGAGAGCCAGAGGAAGGGAGTTCCATAACTTTCCCCCTGATATGCTAGCGATCTGCCTCCCCACTTTACTCTGTTGATTCTTGGAACCCTGACCATGAAGGCAGAACTGGATCTAAGACTTCTGCTTGGCCTGTACCATGAGAACTGTTCTTGAAAGTAAGATGGGCCTGTCTTGTGAAGAGCTTTGTGCATAAGGCACATTGCCTTAAAAGAGATCCTCTTCTCTACCGGCAACCAGTGCAGTTCATGCAGTAAATGAGACACCAGTTTAAACTTGGGAATTTTCAGAAGTGTACGGGCTGCAGCGTTCTGCAGAGACTGCAATTTTTTTAACAGATATTTGGAGGTGCCAAGATAAAGTGCGTTACAATAGTCCATTTTAGAAATGATGAGGGCCATCAACACAATCTTCTGTAAGTCGAAAGGAATATACTGGAGGACTTTTTGGACAACTCGTAGCATAAAAAAAAAACCCGAAGTAATTGCATTGATTTGAGCGGAGAAGCACAATTTGGTGTCAAAGAGGGCTCTTAGGTTTCTTGCCTTCTCCACAGGCTTCGGAAGGTTGCCCAGCTCTGCCGGCCACCAGGACGCATTCCAAAAGGAGGTCTCTTTCCCAAATAGTAATACCTCTGTTTTATCTGAGTTTTAACTTAAGGCAGTTATTCAGCATCCAACCCGCCACTGCCGTCATACATCTACAAAAATTGTCTGCATCTTTTTCAACCTGAGATGAAATGGCACCACTATCTGTGTATCGTCCGCATAGGACAATACGGTCAGACCAAAACTGTGGATGAGCTGCACCAGGGGGGTAACATACACATTAAAGAGAGTGGGACTGAATGCCGAGCCCTGTGGCACCCCACAGGGGAGCGAGAAATGATGAGACTTTGCATCTCCCAACTCCACCCACTGTGTCCTGTTGGCCAGAAAGGACCTCAGCAGTGTTAGTGCAGTGTCCCTGAAACCTAAAGCATGCAGAGGCTTAGTAAGTAGCGCATGGTAGACCGTATCAAAGGCGGCGGAGAGATCCAGTAGGATTAACGCTGCTCTGCCGCCTTTGTCCACCCTGATTCTTACTTCCTCCGTTGCTGCTACAAGAGCTGATTCCGTACAATGGACTGCTTTGAAGCCATATTGGGCAGAGTCAAGCAGCTAATGCGTGTCAAGAAAAGCTAGAATTTCATCGTTCATTGCCTTTTCTAGCAGCTTGGCAGGGAAAGGAAGTCGGGAGATAGGTCTGTAATTTTCCACAGACTTGGGGTCCAGAGAGGGTTTTTTCACCAAGGGTAAAATGGAGGCTTTTTTCCAGCTATTTATATAATTATCACCTATTAATTAATAGTCAATTAATTTGTGCTGTGTTTTATTAATATCAATACTGTTAGGAGTCAGCATTCTCTCAGAAGTGCTAAGCAAAGTTTAAGCCTTTCACATTTGCAGGAAAGTTTAACAAAAAAAAAATTTTTGGGAGGATAAGTTTCTCCACAGGAGTACCTACAAAAGAAGATCAACAAAGACATACTTGCAAACTACATGACACTTAGCCCTCCTTACTGCGACCCAAATGTCTCATTGAACTCCGACATCAAAGTGTAAAAAAGTAGTGGTACAGTGACACTTGAGGATGGATTGATTTATCAAGGGTTATATTTGATATTCTTAGATCAACTGCTAGCTTTATGTTTGCGAAAGACTTCCTGTGGATCATTCTAAACATTTGGGCTTAGAGCCCGCCCATTGCTTACCATTAGTTGGTTTTGCTGTCATTTTTATTTGCCTGTTTCTTATTTAATGAGGTTTCTTCCTCTTCTTGCGTTTATCTCTCACCTGGCGCATATCCTCTTTACCAGTCTTTTGATTAAATTACTTCTATCCTTACAGTTCTCAAATTCAGAGAACTATATTTTCCTTTTTCTTTCATTTCTCAATCAGAATGCATTTTTTTGCTCTCACTTTATGGTATAGCATGCAGGACTTTTGTAGGATTCTCATTGTTTCATTAATTTCCATGTATTTTTTGTTGTTGGATGTTTTTTTTTGTATGTTATGCAACCAACATTTGTACAGCATATTTCGATCAGTTGTATTATTCTGTAATACTTTCAGAACTTGAGTGCATTTATGGTTCTGGCTTACGATTTTTTATATTGCAGCAATAAAACAGAATTTATGTTTATGATGCTATTTTTTGGACAGTGTGGTTTACACAAGCAGATGTCATTCAGGACAGAGCCTATACAGTCACCCGTAGTAACTATTTTGTTCTTTTCACTAGCTGTCAATATAACAGGCATGGGAATACAAGTAATTGGCGAGAGTATACCAACCCAAGACTAGTCAATAAAGACGAAAATACTCCTTAATTGTTAATGCTGTGTTTAGTGTTACATGATGGATGGCATTCTTTGAATTGTATTTGACAGATAATTCAATTTTAAGTAAAAGGAACCTACCAAAAACAGTTTATTTTTCTATGTTGAATATGTACTTGTATGAAGAACCACTCTTGTAATCAAATGTCCATCGTCCAACCGCTGCTAAATCTATTTTCTACATTGACTTCTTTCTTCCACCATGATTCTAACAGGCCTATCTAAAAACACATGGTTGTCTCAGGAATCAAAAGTACTCTTAAAGGTGATGGACCTACTCAAAGCCTTGGGTCAAATTCAAAAGTAGCAGGTCCCTATGCTGTACATCCAATTGGTTGCCTCTAAAAATCTTGCTGGGACTCTTCCATCTTTTAATCATCTCCTTAAAATATATATACCACATTCTCTCATCTTCGACATTCTAATGTATGTCTTATCCATCTCATTTATAAATACTCTACATAGTAGTATGACATTTTCAACGACCAATATTCGAGATTATCTGTGTCACTTCAGATATAGCCATTCCAGCAATTGGCCAACTTCCCACAAGATCCCAATATTAGGCCTGGAAGTGATCTTCACCAGCCTTCTTATTCTCCTATTCTCTTTATTTAAACGCTCTCATAATTCACCAACACTTTTCAAACCAGATTCAATACACCAAGAAGATTATTCACTCACCAACACAGTTAATATACTCTGGACCTGCCTTATGTCTGCTGTTCAATCAAATCTGCTTCCCATTCTACAAATAAATTTGTGTTAATCAAAGAGACGGATCACTTCTTATTATGGTAGTTCCAATCCAGCCTAACCTGTGCATAGCGAGGGTCATGAGAACATTATTGCTGCTTGTAGATCTAAACAAAACCAGAAGAAACCATACATGGGATAATTAAAGAGGAACTTAAGAGAAACAGGGTCACTCAATTACTAACAAAGTCAAACCTTAAAACCAATAGTGTGCCAGCATCCACAGAACAACACTGAACCTTACTGCCTTTTAAATGCAAATTAGATGTTATTAGTCCAACCTTAGGGACAACGTTTGGTCTAATTGGTTTGGACCACTGTTGTGGTCAAAGGATGCAAAGCGGTCAACTGTATTGATAATTCTGGGCGTAATGCCACCATTGGCCTGTGGACTACGTCTTCCATTGATTGGGTCAGGAAGAAGTCACAAGACTAGGAAAAGATGGTTTCAAGTTCTTCCTTTATTTCAGAAAACAAAGGGTTACCTAACCAGTATTTAGCAAACTATTATCTTCTTGGCTGTGAAGTCCTAAAGAGGTTGTCTTTGTGCTCTCCAATGTTTAACATAGTGCAAAAGCAGGTTTGGGTCATCTGAAAAGCATCTTCAGGATTTTGTCATGTATGTCAGTGATAACGATTATGTAATGCCATTGGGAGGCCAAAGAGTCTGAGCATCACAGTTTGACCTACATCTTCATTTGGATGATTCAAGCATGTCAGAAATGTGCACAAGACAGGCTAATGCAGTATTTATTAGTTGCACTGTCTCTACCATTTACTTCACTAGCAATCTCTGTCTATTATCCGTATCTATATCAAGGTCCAGGAGGCTCTCCAGGGCAGAAGCCAGTGTATATTCAAAAGAACAGAAAGATACAGATCAGCTCATAACTAACACCACAAGCCCTCCCCTCAGAGTACTCAAGTTCAAGTAGAATATGCTGTTATTGTTGCACATGATAAGCAATATCAACCAAAACATAACTTAACAAAGCACATCATAATACAGCATAATATAGCATAGCCAGGCATAAGGTAACACAACACAAAACATAATATGCCATGACATCAGCAAGGGCCTCATTGCTTCCTCCTGCTGAAATCAGACATTGGTTATCGATGCACTGTAAGTGTCAGTTTAATCATCCCTCCTCCAGATAATAGCTATCAGAATCAACTATTGTAAATGTCCTCCTTGGCCTAGATAAATGAAGCACATTCAGCAGGTGAACTGAGTTCTGCTGACAGTTTTCCAAGACAACGGATGAATGTTACTACAAAGGCTCACCAGCTAATCATATTGCTAAGAACATAGGGCCTGATTTAGATCTTGACGGATTCGATCCCACCGTCACTTTTCCGACGGTCTCTCCGCCCGCCTACTTGGCGGTCTGCCCGTTCTATTTAGATGTTGGTGGGTCTATGGATAATAGACCGTCCGAGTGCCGTAGTTTCTGCCAGAATTTTCCTCCCGCATGGATGACGTCATAGGCAAAAGCGGCTGTCAGAGGGAGTCCAGGCAAAATGGCCTCCGGCCAGATCACAATGTGCCTTTCCATTAAGGGAACTGTGGTGAGGACACCTCCAACCCAGAGTTGATGGAATCCAGGGAAATGAGGTAAAAATGTACCTTTTTTTCTGTTTTTTACTTCTGTTTCCGTCTTTAACCCCATTGTCCAGGTCCTTCCTTTGCTGCTACTACTTGACCACGACGCTAATCAACTCCATTGTCGCTGGGATCCAAGGTAAGCTTCTTTTTTCATTTGCTTTACTATGATCCCGTTTGTTAACATTTGCATAGGCCTTTTGTGTTTTTACATTGCTCTTACAAGAAATCCTTTTCTTATGTGTAATGTATTAGTGTTCATTTTACAACATATCAAGGTAAAATGAACACACCTGTATTGTTTGTTGTGGTGGTTGTGGGTGTTGTGGTGGCCTGTGGGTGTACATTAAACAATGTGTGTATGTTGTTTGAGCGCTATGTTATTTGTAATAAAAGGGGCATGACACATTAACTACATCTATTTTTGAAGAAAACACAACATATATGTGTAGTGACACATTATTAAGTGGTACTTACCAGTCTCCAGTCCACCAGGGACTCACTCCATCAGGAATCCGCCACTAGGGCAACGACAACACAATGGGGAAATCTAAATAGGCTCGGCGCAAACCCGCTGGCCTGACGGCGACAGAGTACTGTGAGCCAGCAGAGGAGTCCGCAGTGTCGACAGACATGCGCTACTTACACGATGGAAAACAGTCTGCTGACGGTGGTTCAGCCTGCCCACATCTAAATGCAGTGGCCTGTACTCCATCAGCACGGAGTACTTGTAACCTCCACCACAGAGGGACAAAGGGTAACCCACCGAGATCTAAATCAGGCCATAGTCTGGAACTGGTAATAAGTGCCCCCATTCCTATCACTCTTATGACACCAAGGAGGCCAACTTTCCTCGAGCATACCATGTGTCTCCTTCCCTCAGCTGACAGTTGCAGCATGATCTGTTTACAGCTACCATAGCCTGCATCTGTCATTCAATGACAATAACTGCTGGAAAAAGGAGAGGGAGTGTTCTAGGATTCATTAGGAACTTTGTATTCTTGTGCCATCCAGCAAAAGCGGATGGGTCCAGCACTACTCTCGCCCAAAGCATCTCCCATCGATGAATGACAGCAGCTGAGATAGTCACTCACATGAGTGTATGGGGCTTCTGCTACAGCTGTTGTTCAATGACAGTCACAGCTGAGAAAACCATAGCTGCAGAGCTGATTTACACAACCAGTAGATCTGGGTAAAGGGAAATATTGACAGTTTGAGTAGCAGCTGCACATGTTGGCTGCTTGTCCACAGCTCTGCAGAAACTGTCTTTCTGCAACAGTGGGAGGCTGAAGCTAGGACATGTTTGTAGTGCTCCCAAGCAGCCTCTAAATCCCCCACAATCCTCAACAATATAATTAGTAAACTGGTCAATTATCCTTCAAATAATGTCTGCTGTCCAGGTCGCTAACCCTGTGGTAATGGCCCGTTAATTAAGACAGGTAGTGCATCATACTCTGATGTTACGGATTTAATTAAGGCTGTTTCATCGTTCAACTGGATTTCTCCAAAGTTGATACATCTGTGCATGTTTCACCTGCAATTCTTTTATGCAATAATGCTCAATTCAAGTCTCAGTTCAAAACTTTATTCAACAGCATTGTGGCAGCCAGAAACGTTGTTCATGAACAGTTCAAGATAAAAACATTTTACATTATAACATTTCAAATTAAGATTCAACCAATACATAAAATGCCTCAGCTAGAAGGATAAAATGTCTTAAACAGTACCAAATTGCAACAGCATATCTCATCAGTGCATCGAAGTTCGTGCCCACATGGCAGCCTTTTAAAATGCGCCCACATTAAAAGACACTTCGTCGTTATGTAAAAGTAATAAGAATCTAAGAGCGGGTCTGCATTGACTTAGGCCGTAACAGTACTTATTTAAAATGGGAGTTTAAAACAACTTGGAATATTGTGATTAAAGTTTGCAGAAAAAGATCAAATGGAGCATAGTCTGTTTAGAAACATGTCACGCAGGCAATTCCTTTATGTAATGATGTTATCTTCAGAAAGACTAGAGAGATCAGGAGAGGGAGGCATCACTCAAAATATATTGAATTCCTGGATATTCACCACATTGTCACAACTTCCTACTCAGACTTGTTAATGTAAATAACTTCCCCTCACCTAATTGAAAGCTCCCTGTCATTAGTCTCTGCAGAATTTCAAGCCCAGTGACGCATTGACTGACAAAAACCATCCTCCGGTGTGGGTGCCAAGAGCTGTGATAGGTGTCCTGGAATGATGCTCACAACCACAGGCTTCAGCTCCTTCTCAACCATGGACCTTGACTCGATCTCTCCTGCACACAGGAGTATTGAGCAGGCTCAGACTGGCCTACCTCCAGCAGTTGTGCTGGCTGGGTGGGGGATGGTTTTATTGCTAGTGATGGCTGGTTTTGTTGTTGGGGCTGCACCAGCTGCGTTTCTTGCTGCAGCACTTTGGCGGAACTTCGCAAACAAGGCAAAACAAATGGTTTTAAAGTGTGCCGATCAGGCCACGCTTCAAAACCATTTGATTTTGCATTTGGTTGGGTCCTCTCTCCTGCAGGGTCCCAGCAACAGCGCTGATCTTTAGGGGAAGAGGGGTGGAGAGTTTTCTGTTGCTTGGCTTAAAGAGTCCAGTACATATAAGATAAAGACTCCAAAATTCAAAGTGATGTATTTTTTATTATTTTACCATTGGACCATTTTTCATTTTATTATATATAATTATACAATTGCATTGAGTGACAATTGTTAGAAATGGGTCTAATCATGAACTTAGAAACACTCATGTCACCACCACAACTGCCCTGATGATGCTGTTAGTAAATCAAGGGGAACGTCAGTTGTCTTTTACACCCTATGAGTGAGTGGTCCAAGGTGTTACTATAGATGAGTAACATTATAGTATTTGGTTTCTGTGTCCACACCCTGAGCTGGTGCATTTTAAGGTGCTCTCATGTGATAATGTAGGAAAAGGAGGCACTGTGAAAAAGGTAATTGCCTAGGATCACACACTGTAATCAAGAGGAAGTCGGGATTGATACAAGGTTTCCTAGTTTCACATTGAGCAAATGAGCCACTACACTGTTATCTCTCCCTTTCTCCTATTTTACAGCAAAGCTCAATAATTTGTGTTTAACTCTTTGACGTGCTACATCACTCCACTGTATTAAATATATCTGGACTATGCATGTGTCACAAGGATTGGTGGTGGTAGTGTTTGGGGAGGCTTATGTTTACATGCAGAAGCTAAAATGCAAACCAGAGCACCCACCTTTGGTCAGTGCATTGAGGCCATTTGCTCCACATTGCTTAAGTCTTTATTAATTGCCATGCAATCTTGAATTAATTCATCCACCTGCTCCTCACCCATCCAACTATTTATTCACTCTCTGGGCTATGCAGCCAAGTTTCCAATCTCCATTCATCCTCTCAGTCAACGATTGGAAAATGTTCTATAATGGAAAACAGTTTGTAAAACAGGCCATATTTGCATTTTTTTAAAAAAGAATTCTTAGGGAAGAAGAGTTCTAAACCTCCCTTGCAGTGGTCAAGCGTGCTTGCTATGCTCTCTCGCTATGTGCAGCATGAGGGTCGGTCTGACAAACTTTTACGGAGCTGCTTGTGGTTCCCAGTTGGCCCCGGGGTTTAAAAGGGGTCTAGTGGTCTGGTTCCTGTGACAAATGACATATCCCGGAATAATTAAAAAGATCCCAACAGTGAGGAAAATATGAAAGTGAGACAAGGGCATATGTCGGTAGAGTTATGCTGTGGCGTCATGCAGTGATGAGGTACTCTAGCTCTGTGACTAGCTCTATGACTGCTTGCACAGGCACAATTACTGCTCATTCTGAATCTAAAATAGCGTATGCTGGTACAATCAAGAGATGATTTAACACTATGACAGTGCATTGATGAGGTATTCCGGTCCTACTCAAGAAGTGATACCATATTAGAACATTGGAATGTTGTGCGCTCCATTGAAGACAATGGAGTGCTCCAGGTTTCTAATGGCTGGTAGAAGCCCGGAGCATCAACATTCCAATGTTTGTTTACAGCTGTTGCTGTGAACAAAGGCCTCACGGAGCCCAGGGGGATTTCAACGTAAAAAATTCTACCCTCTAGGGGCGGAATGTTCTAATAGCCCTAGAGCCCTCTGTAGAGGGCTCTACCAGCCATTAAAGGCCCGCTCCCCTGTTTAATGCTGGAGCAGGCCTTTAATGGAGGGTACAGCCTGCTACATCCGGCTCTAGAGCTATATTATGGCCTTTCTGTGGTGCGTGTTGTACAATGAATGTATAACATGGCATTACGATTGGATATATTGGTAATTTGATGAGGTATTTTGGCAGTATGATGGTATTGTCACCCACAGCCAGGGCTGGAAAAATAATTGGGTGTTTGGGAACATTTTTAGGCTATTCTGACACAGTTCAGACAAAGTTGTTGGACATTCATATTGTCCTCTTCCACCCTTGATTTTTTTTATGTTCCTCTATCAGCTGTTCTGTTCTTCTTTGACATTGTTTATTGTTATAGACTGTTTGGACCTGAAGTTCTTTGTACAGATGCTCCGCATCAATGTTTTTGCTTGTACAGCATGCTGCTGATACTCTGCTGTCTTCATGCTATATAAAAATATAATACATAAATAACATTTTAAAAGGTCAGGTAAAATGCTGAGACATTTTACCATAGTTTGTGGCATGCTTTTGGCTATTCTGGCATAGTTGTAGTGCAGTTATTGGATATGCATTCACATGTTTGGAACAATGATGGTGAATTCGGCACAGGTTGATTTAATGGTAGGCTATAGCACAGAGATGGGATTTTCGCACCCAACAGTTCATGTTTAGCAGTAGATTGGTACATTTCTATTTGATCTGCCAAAAAACTCAAATATTTGTGTGAATGTTAGACTTGGCATCTTTTGGCGTGTTTCCCCTGACTTTTTGCTTTCTGACCTCCCGGTTTTGACTCTGTTTTTGCTGGTGTAATGATTCTGCGCACTTTCCTCACTGCTGTCCAGTGGGAAAGTGCAAGTGCTCCTGTATAAAATGTGTTATGGATTGGCGTTTCCATGATTGGCCTATTTGGTTTATGTGTCAGTCCCTTGTAAAGTGCACTGTGAGTGCCAGGGCCTATAGATCAAATGCTGTTGGTGGGCTGCAGCACTGGATTGTGCCACCCACGCAAACAGCCCGTAAAGTGTAACTCGGGCCTGCCATCGCAGAGCCTGTGCGCAGCCTGGGGCTGCCATGTCGACTTGGCAAGTGCGCACACTTGCAAGTCCCTAAACCTTCCCTTTTCTACATGTTAGTCACCCCTAAGGTAGGCCCAAGGTACCCCTGTGGGCAGGGTGCGTTGTATGTGAAAGGTAGGACATGCCCTGGTGTGTGTGGCATGTCCTGATAGTGAATTACAGCCTAGTTCGTTTTTCACTATTGCAAGGCTACCTGTTCCCCATAGGCCAGAACGGGCAGTTTTGATTATTACAGCTTATAATCCTAACTGACCCCGGGAACATGGTAGAAATTCGAGTTTAGTATGCCTGGACTCAGAATGATAAAATGCATCTTTTAGTGAAGTTGGTTTTAACATTCTGTGTTTGAAACTACCCCTTTTAGAAAGTGGGTATTTTCTTGTCTAACCATCCAAGCCTGCCTCTGCGAGGTTGTGTATTCCTTGTCTGGAGTGTGAGTGACAGGGGCTGGGGGATGCCAGGAGACAGGGTGAGTCAGCACAGGGCTGAATAGCAAGATCTACATGTAGATGGGTGGGAGGAGTGGCACCTGGGCCCTGAATAGGACAGTGCCTTCCCTCCACAATGCTGGCTCCACCTCCTGTGGTGCGTCTGATGTCCCTGGCCTACTCTCTGAAAGAAGGGACAGAGACTTGTCAACAAAGTGCTCCAGAACTGGTTTGGACTAGGAAAAGGCCTCTCTGCCTTCAGACAACAAAGGAATTTGGGATATAAATATTGGGGCCCTGACCCCATGAATTTAGATCTCGCTGGAATCAAGAAACCTGTCAAGACGAAGAGCTGGAGAGCTGCTAGGAGGAGTACTGCCCCTTTGCTGAGTTATTGCCTTGTTGGGTTGGCCTGCAGTGGCTGCTTCTGTCTTGGGCAGTGAAAGGACTGAACTTTCTACAAACTTGTGCTGAGTATCTCCAAGGGCCTGAAACCGAGCTGGCCTCCTGTTAAGAAGTCTCAGGGACTACAAAGACTTCACAAGCCTCTAGGTACCGCTTCTGGAACGCTGTTTCAGTTGCCACAGAGGAAGGGAACTGCAACCGACTCCGTCAACCGAGTCCACCCCTGACCGGTGACCTGTTTGCACCGCAGACCGCATCGCCCCGCTTCGCATCGCAACCCTGGTCTCACCGTAGGCGACGTCCGACGCCGTCAACACCAAGCCGCTGCTTGCACCGTGACCTGTGGGCACCGCAGTTCGCATCGCATCGCTTCACTGAACCAGCCGGACCCGACCGACGCGGACGCTGCAACTGGCTCAACAGTCGTGACCGCATCGCATTTGGGGCACCGCTCGCACGTTTGCGACGCACCGCTCTGACTCGCACCGCTGTCCGACGCCAGCTCCCGCACTCCGGCTTGGTCGCCTGCATCGCAACCTGTCAGCACCGCATCGTACACCGTCTTGCCCTGCACCGCACGCCTTGGACTCACCGACTCCGTCTGCACGACGCTCATCGAGCCGCTGCCTGCACCGCATCGAGGGACACCGCACCTTGCATCGCTCCGTCTTGCACCGCAACCGCGACGAACGCCGACCGGCTCGTACACTCCGTACCAGCCACAACGAGAAAGGTACTGTGACCGAGTCTGTTCACGACTCTGCTGGCCCGTAGCGACGCGGTCGGCTGGAACTGTTGGACTCTGTGTAATTCAGCATCGCGGTAGACCCGGACGGGGCTACCGACTCGTACGAACTTTGCTTTTGTGTTATTCCTGCAAAGAAGAAGTTACCTTATCAAGCATTCATTTTTAAAGTATAGTATTGTGGATTTTTGTCGTAATTGGTCTTGTCTTGAGTATATAAAAATATTGGTTATTTTTCTAAACTGGTGTGGTGTCCGTTTGTAGTGCTTACACTGTATGCTTTACACACTGCCTCTAGAATAAGCCTGACTGCTCGTGCCAAGCTACCAAGGGGGTGAGCAGGGGTTATTTTAGGAGTGTAACTCCCTTATCCTGACTAGGAAGAAGGGTCCCTACTTGGACAAAGGTGCAAGCCCTTGCCAACTAGAGATCCCATTTCTAACATTGGTTGGCAGCGGTGAGGATAGGACTTGTGTTTGCACTTGACTTACAGTGATTGGTGTGCACTACTACCATATCGCAGACCATTACGTACCACATACTGGTTCTTTTTCTTTTGGCCTATTTTTGATCTTGCCAGTTTTCAACTCACTACTTTTCTCATCCCTGAATCAACTGCATCATCCGTTGCATCTCTGGAAGTTATCTTTGAGGAGGATAGGTTGGAATCCTACGCCGTAAAGGAGCTACGAGCGATTTGTAAAAACCTGAAAGTCCAAATTAAAGGCCTCACAAGGAAGGAGGAGCTACAGAAGGCGCTGAGGGCCTGGGTAGCAGCCAGACATGCCAGTGGGCAGCCTGATAATCTCAGTGAGGAGGTGGAGGAGCCTATTTCCAGGGTGGATGTGCTTTTGGGTGGAGGGGAACCCGCCAGGTCAGGCAGCAGCAGTCTGTCCCCAGAGGAGCTGGAGGACAGGCGGGAGGCAAGGCAGTTTGAGCTGCAGAAGCTCAGGCTGGAGAGTGAGCGGGAGGAGAAGAGATTGGCCATGGAGGAGAAGAAGATGCTCTTAGAGCATGAGAGAGAACTGAAGGAGCTAGAACTTAGGAGTAAGTCAGGCTCAGATGGTGGCAGCAATTCGTCCAGAAAGGCAGACAGGATTGTGCACATTTTCAAGAATGTAGGCAAGGAGTTCAAGAAGGGGGATGACATACAAAGGTGGTTTCAGGGTTATGAGGCAGCCATACACATGAATGGGGTCCCTGAGGAAAATTGGGGAGCAGGATTGTGGCCACTTTTCCCTGAAGAAGCAAGGGATGCTCTGATAGCTTTGGGTAAGGGGTATCACCTCACCTATGCTGACATGAAGGATGCCCTTCTCACTAAGTATGGTCTTACTCCTGAAAAGTACAGGGATCAGTTCAGGTCCAGTAAGAAGTCTGATGCCAACACTTGGTTGGAATGTGTGGATGTGTTCTGCAGGTCTCTGGATGGCTGGGTAAAGGGCAGTAATGTGACAGATTTTCAGGGGCTCTACAACTTGATTGCATGGGAGCACTTGTCTAGTCTATGTTTTGCAGATCTGCGCCAGCACCTAGTGGATAGTAAGCTAACTGACCCCAGGAAGCTTGCTATGGAGGCGGACCGCTGGGTGAGTACCAGGGTCCACAAGAAAGCGTTTGGGGGAGACTCAGCCAAAGGTGGGCAGGGTCCCCAGCAGAAGAGTGGGGGGGACAAGGGTAAAACACAGGAGTTCTCTAAAGGGCCCCAAACTAGTACCCAGGGTAAAGGTTCCCTGCCCCCAGGTAAGAAAGCAGTAGTCTCTTCAGGGAAGCCTGCTGAGACCGGCCCCCGCAAGTGTTATGCATGTGACCAGGTAGGTCACTTTAAGGGGGACCCCAAGTGCCCAAAGGGGACACAGCCACTCACCGGTGGGCAGTCCAAAGTGTTGGCTAGTGTAGCGCTTGGGGAGGAGGGGGGCCCACTGGAGGGTGGGGATCCCGCAGAAATGACCCTTGTCTCACTAGGGGACAGTGAGATGGTCCCAGGAAACCAAGTGCCCCCTAACACAAAGAAATACAGCACCTGGGTGACCATTAATGGGAATAGGGTAGAGGCTCTCAGAGACACTGGAGCCAGTGTGACCTCAGTCCGGTGTCACCTGGTCTCTGAGAAGCAAGTAGTCCCAGGAGCATTCCACCAAGTAGTTGCTGTAGACAGCTCAGAGCGCAAATGTATGGTGGCGCAGGTTCCCTTTGAATGGGGGGGTCTCAGGTCCCTTGAGGGTGGTTGTGAGCCCTACCATGCCTGTGGATTGTCTGCTAGGAAACGACCTGGAGCAGTCCTTGTGGAAGGATGTTGAGCTCAGGTCTCACTTGGAGATGATTGGGTTGCCAGAGTGGGCATGCGTGTCCACTCGGTCAATGGCAGCCAGGAAGGGTAGTCAAGATGACTTGGAGCCTGGAACAGTGGCCCAAGTCCCTGCCAAGAGAAAGGGCCGGGGGCGCGGGAAACCGGCCCCTGATGTTCCCACGGACCGGGAGGAGGCGGACCTCGAGGGGGATGCCCCGGTGCCTACAGGGGAGCAGGTAGCCGAACTGGGAGACATCTCTGAGCTGACCCATTGGCAGCAAGAAGGGGGTCCCACCAGGGAGGAGTTCTGCAGGGAGCAGAACGAGTGCCCTACTCTGGAGGGTCTGCGGCGGCAGGCTGCAGACCAGGCAGCTGGTAATCAGTCCGGGTCACATCTGATCTACTGGGAGAATGGTCTCCTATACAGTGAGCCTAAGGTTGCTGAGCCTGGGTCAGCCCGTGTGCTGGTGGTACCCCAGCGCTTCAGGACCTTCCTACTGGGTCTGGCTCATGACGTGCCTTTGGCAGGACATTTGGGGCAGGACAAGACCTTTGACAGGCTTGTCACCCACTTCTTTTGGCCCCAAATGCGAAGGCAGTCAGATGCACACTGTAGGTCTTGCCAAACTTCCCAGGCAAGTGGTAAGAGTGGGAGGAAGGTCAAAGCTCCTCTCCAACCTTTTCCTGTTGTTGGAACACCCTTTGAAAGGGTAGGGATGGATATTGTGGGGCCACTGAATCCCAAGACAGCCATGGGCAACAGGTACATCCTGGTCTTGGTGGACCATGCCACCCGGTACCCGGAGGCAATCCCTCTCAGGACAACGACGGCGCCAGTGGTGGGCCGGGCGTTAATGGGGATCTTTTCCCGTGTGGGATTCCCCAGAGAGGTGGTTTCTGATAGGGGGACCAATTTCATATCCAAGTATATGACATCCCTGTGGAAGGAGTGTGGTGTAACCTACAAGTTCACCACTCCTTACCACCCACAAGGAAACAGTCTGGTGGAGAGATTCAACCAGACCTTGAAAGGCATGATCAAGGGTCTAACAGAACCCATGAGGCATAAGTGGGACGTCCTCTTGCCATGCCTACTCTTTGCATACAGGGAGGTGCCTCAGAAGTCTCTTGGGTACAGCCCCTTTGAGCTCCTGTATGGCCACCCTGTCAGAGGACCTCTGAGTTTGGTAAAGGAAGGCTGGGAGGCAGCTCCCAGGAAAACTCCCCAGGATGTGTTTAGCTACATGCTGGCCTTTAGAAACCAAACTGCCCGCTTCAGGAAACTCGCTCAGGCGAACCTAGAAGCAAGCCAGGAAGAAATGAAGAGATGGTATGACCAGAATGCCACTCTGGTCGAATTTCAACCTGGGCAAAAAGTGTGGGTCATGGCCCCAGTGGCACCTTGTGCCTTGCAGGACAAGTGGACTGGGCCATATGAGGTGGTGGAGCGCAAAAGTGACGTCACCTACCTGGTGGATTTGCAGGCTCCAAGGAACCCTTTGAGGGTCCTTCACGTGAACCGCCTCAAGCCCCACTTCGAGAGGTCCGAAGTGAGTATGCTCTTGGCGACAGATGATGGGGTGGAAGAGGAGAGTGAGCCTCTCCCTGACCTCCTGTCTACCAAGGAGCATGATGGGTCAGTGGAAGGTGTGATCCTCTCCCCTACACTGACTCAGGAGCAGCAGGGGGACTGTCACCAGTTGTTGGGACAGTTCGCCCCACTGTTCTCTCTGACCCCCGGTGTTACTCACTGGTGTACCCATGACGTGGACACTGGTGACAGCCCTCCTGTGAGGCACAAGATTTACAGGTTGACTGACCGGGTCAGGGCCAGCATCAAGGAGGAGGTCTCTAAGATGTTGGCAATAGGGGTGATTGAGCCCTCCAACAGTCCTTGGGCCAGCCCAGTGGTCTTGGTCCCAAAGGCTGCTGCACCCGGTGCCACTCCAGAACTGCGGTTTTGTGTGGACTACCGTGGGCTCAACGCCGTCACCAGGACTGACGCGCACCCCATCCCCAGAGCTGATGAGCACATTGATCGGTTGGGAGCTGCCCGGTTCCTCAGCACGTTTGATTTGACGTCTGGGTACTGGCAGATTGCCTTAACCGATGGGGCCAAGGAGAGATCAGCATTCTCAACCCCAGAAGGTCATTACCAATTCCGGGTGATGCCCTTTGGGTTGAAGAATGCCCCTGCCACCTTTCAGAGGTTGGTCAATCAGATGTTGGCTGGGCTGGAGGATTTCAGTGCCGCCTACCTGGATGACATTGCTGTGTTCAGTTCCAGCTGGGAAGAACATTTACAGCACCTTGAGAAAGTGTTGAGGGCTCTGCAAGGTGCAGGCCTCACGATCAAGGCCAGTAAGTGCCAGATCGGGCAGGGTTCTGTGGTGTACTTGGGGCACCAGGTAGGAAGCGGCCAGGTGGCGCCCCTACAACCCAAGATTGACACCATTTTGGCTTGGGAACCCCCCAAGACCCAGACAGAGGTGAGAGCCTTCTTAGGTCTCACCGGCTACTATAGGAGATTTGTTAAGGGCTATGGCACCATCGTTGCCCCCTTAACAGAGCTGACTTCTAAGAAGCAGCCCAGGAAAGTGATCTGGACTGAGTCCTGCCAGAAAGCTTTTGATGCCCTGAAGGCAGCCATGTGCACGGCGCCCGTGCTCAAGGCACCTGACTTCTCCAAGGAATTCGTCGTGCAGACTGACGCTTCAGAGCATGGTGTGGGAGCGGTGCTCTCACAACTGAACGAAGAGGGCCTGGATCAGCCTGAAGTCTTCCTTAGCAGGAGACTACTCCCCAGGGAACAGAGGTGGAGTGCCATAGAAAGGGAAGCTTTTGCTGTGGTCTGGGCGCTGAAGAAGTTGAGACCATACCTGTTTGGGACTCACTTCCGGGTTCAGACAGACCACAGGCCCCTCAGATGGTTGATGCAAATGAGGGGTGAGAATCCAAAACTGCTGAGGTGGTCCATCTCCCTACAGGGAATGGACTTTACGGTGGAACACCGTCCTGGTACAGAACACGCCAACGCAGATGGTCTGTCCAGGTTCTTCCGCCTTAGTGAAGAGAACTCCAATGGGGTTGGGTAGTTCTCCCTACTTTCAGCTGGAGGGGACATGTGTTAGACTTGGCATCTTTTGGCGTGTTTCCCCTGACTTTTTGCTTTCTGACCTCCCGGTTTTGACTCTGTTTTTGCTGCTGTCCAGAGGGAAAGTGCAAGTGCTCCTGTATAAAATGTGTTATGGATTGGCGTTTCCATGATTGGCCTATTTGGTTTATGTGTCAGTCCCTTGTAAAGTGCACTGTGAGTGCCAGGGCCTATAGACCAAATGCTGTTGGTGGGCTGCAGCACTGGATTGTGCCACCCACGCAAACAGCCCGTAAAGTGTAACTTGGGCCTGCCATCGCAGAGCCTGTGCGCAGCCTGGGGCTGCCATGTCGACTTGGCAAGTGCGCACACTTGCAAGTCCCTAAACCTTCCCTTTTCTACATGTTAGTCACCCCTAAGGTAGGCCCAAGGTACCCCTGTGGGCAGGGTGCGTTGTATGCGAAAGGTAGGACATGCCCTGGTGTGTGTGGCATGTCCTGATAGTGAATTACATCCTAGTTCGTTTTTCACTATTGCAAGGCTACCTGCTCCCCATAGGCCAGAACGGGCAGTTTTGATTATTACAGCTTATAATCCTAACTGACCCCGGGAACATGGTAGAAATTCGAGTTTAGTATGCCTGGACTCAGAATGATAAAATGCATCTTTTAGTGAAGTTGGTTTTAACATTCTGTGTTTGAAAATACCCCTTTTAGAAAGTGGGTATTTTCTTGTCTAACCATCCAAGCCTGCCTCTGCGAGGTTGTGTATTCCTTGTCTGGAGTGTGAGTGACAGGGGCTGGGGGATGCCAGGAGACAGGGTGAGTCAGCACAGGGCTGAATAGCAAGATCTACATGTAGATGGGTGGGAGGAGTTGCACCTGGGCCCTGAATAGGACAGTGCCTTCCCTCCACAATGCTGGCTCCACCTCCTGTGGTGCGTCTGATGTCCCTGGCCTACTCTCTGAAAGAAGGGACGGAGACTTGTCAACAAAGTGCTCCAGAACTGGTTTGGACTAGGCAAAGGCCTCTCTGCCTTCAGAGAACAAAGGAATTTGGGATATAAATATTAGGGCCCTGACCCCATGAATTTAGATCTCGCTGGAATCAAGGAACCTGTCAAGACGAAGAGCTGGAGAGCTGCTAGGAGGAGTACTGCCCCTTTGCTGAGTTATTGCCTTGTTGGGTTGGCCTGCAGTGGCTGCTTCTGTCTTGGGCAGTGAAAGGACTGAACTTTCTACAAACTTGTGCTGAGTATCTCCAAGGGCCTGAAACCGAGCTGGCCTCCTGTTAAGAAGTCTCAGGGACTACAAAGACTTCACAAGCCTCTGGGTACCGCTTCTGGAACGCTGTTTCAGTTGCCACAGAGGAAGGGAAATGCAACCGACTCCGTCAACCGAGTCCACCCCTGACCGGTGACCTGTTTGCACCGCAGACCGCATCGCCCCGCTTCGCATCGCAACCCTGGTCTCACCGTAGGCGACGTCCGACGCCGTCGACACCGAGCTGCTGCTTGCACCGTGACCTGTGGGCACCCCAGTTCGCATCGCATCGCTTCACTGAACCAGCCGGACCCGACCGACGCGGACGCTGCAACTGGCTCAACAGTCGTGACCGCATCGCATTTGGGGCACCGCTCGCACGTTTGCGACGCACCGCTCCGACTCGCACCGCTGTCCGACGCCAGCTCCCGCACTCCGGCTTGGTCGCCTGCATCACAACCTGTCAGCACCGCATCGTACACCGTCTCGCCCTGCACCGCACGCCTTGGACTCACCGACTCCGTCTGCACGACGCTCATCGAGCTGCTGCCTGCACCGCATCGAGGGACACCGCACCTTGCATCGCTCCGTCTTGCACCGCGACGAACGCCGACCGGCTCGTACACTCCGTACCAGCCACAACGAGAAAGGTACTGTGACCGAGTCTGTTCACGACTCTGCTGGCCCGTGAGCGACGCGGTCGGCTGGAACTGTTGGACTCTGTGTAATTCAGCATCGCGGTAGACCCGGACGGGGCTACCGACTCGTAAGAACTTTGCTTTTGTGTTATTCCTGCAAAGAAGAAGTTACCTTATCAAGCATTCATTTTTAAAGTATAGTATTGTGGATTTTTGTCGTAATTGGTCTTGTCTTGAGTATATAAAAATATTGATTATTTTTCTAAACTGGAGTGGTGTCCGTTTGTAGTGCTTACACTGTATTACTGTTGGTTATGTGCAAATGCTTTACACACTGCCTCTAGAATAAGCCTGACTGCTCGTGCCAAGCTACCAAGGGTGTGAGCAGGGGTTATTTTAGGAGTGTAACTCCCTTACCCTGACTAGGAAGAAGGGTCCCTACTTGGACAAAGGTGCAAGCCCTTGCCAACTAGAGATCCCATTTCTAACAGTGAACATTAAAACAGGCATAATGTATCTCAGGGTCATACTTGTTATGACTAATCTGGCAATGCCTTTTTTTGGGTCATGTTTTCAATTATATACAAAGCAGGGGGTGTGTGAAATCTGCTTTTGTGTGCTTATGCAAAATTTCTGCATAATTCTGTATAATTAGGCAAAGTGCAAATCTATCATTTAGTGCTACGTTTTGTCAATTTTTGATGCCATGGCACGTTTCACGGTTAAAAAAAAAAAACAGCACCAAACTACAAGTGGTGCGAGCAAAAGCCAAGCATGTCCTGGGCATTCACATTATTCTCGATCATTTATGGTAAAAGTTTGCAACGAATGCCACATAATTGAAATGACATGGCATAATGGAGGAATTTTGTGTTAGAAGGATAATGCAAAATTCCTCAAAATATGCAAATTACACCAACGTAATTTTAATTTTGACCTGGCCTACTGCAAATCCATTCCCTTTCTTCACTGGCTTTTGTAAGACTTCCATGTGAACCACCTGATATTCTGATGCCGGCAACATGTAACAGACTTTCTCTCTGATATTACTCTGGTCATAACATTTAGCTGCATCAGATCGTTCAGTAGGGAGCTCCAATGCCTCCCGATACACAAATGTGCTCATTTTAAACTCCTCACAAACACATTTAAGGGATTACACAACTTAGGCCCCATCTATCTGAACAGTCACATCTCTTTCCACCAATTACCAAGATACCTCTGCTCCGCAAGACTCCTACTCGCACACATCCCATGGATACACAGAACCAGATCAGGAGGACGGGCATTCTCTTACAGAGCTCCTAAAGCTTGGAACAGCCTCCCACTTCATATCAAAGCCTCCTCCTCTCTTCTTGAATTCTACGAGAAGCTGAAGATCTTTGATTTTCAATTTACCAACCTACCATAGGCAGGGCTAGGCACGCACCTGCGCAGCACCAGAATGCCCTCGCGGGTGATTATAATGTGCACAGCAATCAAAGATCTCATGCAGTAATGAAAGAGTGACTGACCAAATCCGATGTTATGTGCCCCAAGACAATTAATATTGGCAACAAAGTAAATGCATCGTGGGAGTATTAGCACAAAGGCACCCTCTCTTTCAAGAACCACAAGACTGGCACACATTATGCGGTGCATTTATCACACTGCTTGAACAGAACTTTTGTTTTCAATGAAAAAAAATGACAATTGCCTGGCATAATATCAAGTAGCCGTTCTGGCACATTTCCACCAGTCGGCTTCCTGATCGAGTCCCTAGAGTGCAGCATTTTCGAGACATAGTCTTAAGTACTGCGGGCTGCTCTGGAAATGTATTAAGGAGTGCATTTGGTCACCATTATCAAGGCGCGTGGAGCGGGCTGTGTGATTTCTATTAGAAGAAATTGCTCTTTGAATAAAGGGAATGTGTTGAAAAATGTTAAATGTATTATTTCCCCGAAATGCGCATTAATTCTTCTTTTTTTCTGATTGTTCAGTTTGCCAGGATATAGAAGTTTAATAGCTGACTTTCAGGAGAAAAAGTATTCTCTCTCCCTTGCTTGTTATAGGAGCCGAGCCGGGGTGCAGTGAGGAGCCAGAATAAAAGACAAATAAAATAGAGGCAGAGACAAAAAAACACTTTAAGCTGAGAGTGTGCGGGGTCTCTGTGCTCATTTATTCATTCATTCATTGGCTTCTCGTTCGGTATATCTTACTAGACAGTATGCCTTACAGGGAGCAAGAAGGAATTCTGTAACCAGACAGAGGCCATTGCTCTGAAGTCACAGAACTCTGAGGTGACCTGCCACATGCTGATGTAGAGGATTTGGGGAACTTCCTTCTTCATAAGGAAAGGTGAGCTGCTCCCTTAATTTCATAGTCTTCAGCTCACCCTTACCATCAAAAAGGATACTGGTTTCCTACATCCACAGAACAACATAACTAATGTCAGGCCCACCTAAATTATTAACATACACAATGTCTCTTCTCAGGTGACAACTTACCAAAGTACTATCACTCCCTGCTTTCTAAAAATGTATAATATTCTGCCCACCTCAATATATAACATATTCACTAGGTCATAATGTATAAAAACACTATACCTAGTGAATGCCCACCTGGCATTTTTACAGAATAAGTCGTGACTACACAACTCATCATTTTAAACATCAGCGGGCCCTATCCCTCTCCATGTGAAGCATACTTGAAGTCATGATCTTCTAAGCTTGAGTTCAAGGTGTATTTGTCTATCATACTATGCCAAACTAAGCGAGCACGTGCAGCCTGACTCTCAGCCACTGTCCCACATTAAGATCCTGCAGAGCGAACCAGACATCAATGCCCTACTGATTTTTCAATGTAATTATTTTTTTGTAATAGGAAATGATTTATAAAAGTAATTGTTATATGTCCAGTTTGACTGCAGCATTCCTCTGTTTAGTGAACCCTGAGGATATTAGTACTCTGTTAGCACAAAAATTGAGTCAGGCAGTAGAAGCATTAAATATTGACACACCTGCACTGCAGCAACAAATTCTACAAGGTCTCCACTCCACCATCCTAATCAAATTACATGCATGTACCCCAAATAACCTGTTTCAGTTCGTGAATGCCCACCTCAATCACCTTTACTGCAGATGTCTATGATGAACACAATACCCAAGGTGGGACTCCAGGAAACTCTATATGGGGAAGACTTAAAGAAGGATGGTGATCCATGAGGGTGCATAGGGATTCAATGCAGGATTTGGGGTAGCTAAGAACATTGATCCCTATTTAAGCATGTCTAAGAAGAGAACATTTCAAAATCTTGATAATGTTGATTCTAAAGGATGCTGCTTGTACTTTACAGTCAGTTTGACTTTGAAATAGCACCACTGCCAGGGAGACACCATAGAATGCTTTCTACCCTGTCACATCACCGGGTACTTTACACAATGACACAGCCTAGGTTATGCCAAGTGACTGCTGTGAACCACTCTGTCCTGTGCCAATGGGGAAACGACCTTTACATCACGGTGATTACACCGCAATGCCATTACAACGCGGTCGTTACTACGACCGCATTGTTAGCACGCAATGCCATTACTACGCAAGTCATTACATCGACTTGCAGTAGATGATGCGCTAACATTAGGAATAGTATAGTTTACTATTACAACACCTTCCCTACTGTTGCGTAGGCTGGAGTTGGAATAGTAAATTATATATTTCTAATGTCAGCGCGCCATCTACTGCAAGTCGATGTAATGACTTGCGTAGTAATGGCAGTGCGTGGTAACAACGCAGTCGTTGTAACGACCGCGTTGTAATGCCATGCGATGTAATAACTTGCGTAGTAACGAGTCATATTCGTGCCAATGGTACCGAGGGCAGGGTAACTCAGTGCATGAATGTCTAAAATACATAAGCAGTGACTTAGGGCTGAGGGTTTAAAGTTATGGCTAACCATAACGGAAAATAAGTTATTTTGTAAAGTTTTGAATTGTGACCATAATGCCTGTAGAAATATTTTATTTTTTATATGCATATATTTCCTGACAATTGATCAAGGTTTTCATCATAGTCTAAAAGATGGTGAACTTCCTTCACAAAGGAAGTCTTAAGTGTGTACTTGAAGATTTACACTTACCTGCAAGTGAAGATTTATGACTTTCTGATATTTACAAACATTTCCAGATATATGCATTGAAAGATTTGCCAGGTGCAGGTGTCCTTGCATATCCCTGGGAAGATCATATGACATTACCAGTAGGATCCTAGACCTGCTGTGTAGAGTTCTTAGCTGAGAACTCCGCACTGGAGAAATGGATTCCCGGTACCAACACATTTTTTTGCTTTATTGACTCAACAGGGAAAATATTTTTCCCTGTGGAGAAACCCCTGCTCCTCAACCTCTAGCAAAACTCGGGAGTGGTCCATTCCCCTTTTCACCCTGGAAAGGAAGTTACTCCAGCCCTTGCCTGAAGTAAACATCAAACACTTTCCAGAGTGTAAAGAGGAAGGATTGGAGTTTGCAAATGCTAACAAACTGCCATGTTTCCGGGTTTTCACAAATTTCCATGGCTTACCTAGCGAATAACATTTGAATGGGATTGACATGTACAGAGAACACCACCTTTGTCTCTGAGTATATGGTCTTACACTTTGCCAGGAAAGTCTTTGTGAATTCCTTGCAGGCATAAGTAAGGTGAATTTGGTCATGCACTTAAATTTAAAATTCAATTTACCTTTGTGAATAGGCCATGATATTTTTGTCAGTTTTGTGATGTTTTTAAGCACAAATTCTCAAACCAATTTGCATCCTTGTTTCAGAAACATGACAGTAACATATAATTAGTTGGACCATGCCTTAAGATTGATGACATAGCCCCGGATTCTTTAGAAAACCAGCACTTCAAGGGGCTAATGGACAACAAAAAAACTGTTGCAGACTCCGATTCACTAAACCAGAACGTTTATGAGAGTTAAAAAGCATTTTTGTATTTAGTAACACATTTACCGATTCAGAAAAGTGCTTCACAATTGGTAAATGGGTTTAGAAATTGATGAGAAATTGCATTTTTTGGGGGGGCATTATGATGATGGTCGCAAACCAATGATCAATGACCAACTCCTAAGTTGGGGTGATAACTGATTGTCAAACAAACACAGACAAATGCATATCTTGTGAATAGAACAGGGGAGGCTCCTGCGCTACGGTGGAGGAGCGTCTCCCCACTGCTTTTAAGCAGTTCAAAGTAAAGGAAATATAAAATGATAATAACTTTGAGTTATTTTCATTTTATGTTTTCCGTGCTGCTTTGCGGGCGGGCGGGAGTGCGGGCGGAGCTGCTGTGCTCTCGGAGCTGGGCATGGGAGGAGTGGTTTGCCCACTCCTAAGTGCACATGACTGTTTGGCCGGCCCGCTCAGGCCTCCCAAAACGCTGCATTGCAGCGTTGTGATTGATCAGGGGCGCCTGGGTGCTTACCAATCATGAAACTGCATTGCAGCATTGTGATTGGTCAGGGGAGCCTAGCTGTGCTTCCTGTTCCTCGAGTCCGATGAGGAGAGCGGGAGCAGAGACGCGGGACCCGGCGGCAAATTAAGTGCTTATTTTTATTTTTTTATTTTTTTTACATCGGGCATTCCCGTGACGCCCCCCCCCCGCGCCCATGCCTGTGCCCGCCCCACCACCCGCGAGTCATGCCGGCTGCCACAGGCATAGAATAGAATGACCAATGGCCAATAGATCATTCTTTATTCTAACATAACATGAGGAAGCAATATTTCCTAAAATAACTATCTGTTTAACTTACTTTTCTTATAGTTCTGTAAACAAAAAATGGTCTGTCAGCTCTAAGAACATGAAATTAACCAACACTAAATATATGTTTTAATTTAATGACCATTTTAATAACGTTTTCTTTGGAGGTTAGAGTTAATTCTATTATATTACAGTTGTGTGTAGCGTCCTCCCCAGCCTGAATACCCACCAATGACTACTCCACACACGAAGCTTGGTATTACACGTCTTTATTCGTCTGCGTGTAACTGCAAACTCAACATTCTAAACCAGTCTTCATTACATTCTGCTCTAACATTTATGTCACAGTTCTGCAGAGTCTATCAGGAGCCAAAAGGGTTCCATCATTTCTAATTCGCAAGACACTACATTGTGTAATCACCTTGATAAATAGGGTTACATTCTGTGTTATTTGTTGTAGTCGGGGTGTGATGAGAGAGGTGTGTGGTAAAAAGTAGTTTTTATATCTTTCCTCCTGGCTTCGCACCTATTTCCGGACACATAGGGGCCGATTCCGATCTCGGCCGGTAGGGCTCCGAATCGGATTCGGCTTTACCGGATCCGATTCGGAGCCCTGTTTCCCGACCGAACCGTATGCGGGTCCGGCCGAGCGAGTACGATGCGAATTCGCCGACCGACTCGTCCGGGCGTCCCGACCGCTCCGACCGACTCGCTCCCGGCTCGAACCGCTCCGACCGACTCGCTCGGACTCGACTCGCACCGCGCAATGGAGACGTTCCCCGGCCGGGTAAGTACGATGCGCGCCGCGAGCAGTCCGACCGAGCCGCGCACTCCGGCTCGAAAGAGCTGTCGGAGCCGTACTTTGGGGGTCCGTGTCGGACCCCCTGTACGCGTAGCCGCGCGAGTCGCACACAGGGGGGACCCATGGGTCCCCCTACCTGTGCGTGTACGGCACGAGTCGCTTCGCCGCGTACCCGCTGTAGGGGCGCACTTGTCCGACTCGCACCCATTGAGTCAATGGGAGCCCGCGTACGCGTTGTACGACCGGCTCCCATTGACTTCAATGGGAGTCCGACCGACTCGAGTCCGATAACATACGGACGCATCGTACTCGTTCGGTCGGACTGCACGGGTCCGATTCGGTCGGAAATCTCTCCGGGTCCGGCTCGGTCGGAGAAATTTCCGGCCCGAATCGGAATCGACCCCATTATGTATCCCAGGTCATTGCTGATTATCATGCAAATAAAGCGACTAGGCACGAGGTTTTTCTAGATGTGAAGAATCTTTGGGAGGGCAGAACTTGGCAATGGAGTGGTATGCCCTTTGGAACCAGACATGCTTAAACCACTGAGCAAGTAAACCAGCTTCATGCATTTTATTGAGCATTAGCCAAGTGGAGATGGCATGTTGTCCTTGAGTATCTATGACACAGTTTATTTGTTTCTGAGAACAGCAGGCCAAAATGGGAAATGATTACATTCTAAAACCCACACACACACCTACCTATACACAATGAAAATATGAAAGTAGGAGACTTTTTTTGCCAAAGGACTTGCACTTTCACAGTTGTTGGAAACGTACACATCCAGACATAGCTGCATTAACCCTCCCCCACAGTGAATTCCGGTGCATGAGCTAAAATGACTCCAGATGTGCTCATCCTGGTGAAGGTGGGTGATTGCCCTGAGAAGTAGCAGGATCTTATCATGTGTGCTTTGCTGCAGCAAATGCCCACTGAAGCTCAACTGAAGCAGCGCAAAGAGATAAAAAAGTGAGCATTCACTGAAATGACTGGATAACTAACGGTGTGAACTCTACTGGGTCTGCTGTACAGGCACTGATTGCAAACTCTGCTTCTTTGATCATCAGAAGGAGCCGCCAGCAGCAGCTAATCCCTGGCCTCTAGTGTGGCCTGCACATGAAGCTTTGCTGCAGCAATTTGTTTACAATCTGGCTGGAGTTAGTGGATTTTCCGAGCACCAGCCCGAATTTCGAAAATATGCAAGTAGGGCAACCCATATGAAAAACGGAGTGGATTTATCAGCCCAGTGTGGCTGTACATGTAGTCAGTGAAAATGTGAATGTTGTAAATCTCATAATAAACAGCGAAAGGCCTTTTTAGGTTGTAGTCTACCAGACAGCACAGCTGTCTGGTTTGCTAACGGCATCTTGGGGACATTCAGAAAGCTTCCCTGGAATACGCATTCTGTCCGATGTTTGTCACATTTGCTTGCTTTCTTTTTGCTGGCTCTATTTGTTTTAGGCTGTCCAGCTCAAGTTCATCCATTCTCTACCTCTCTCTACTCTACTCTACTCCACTGCCCTTTATGCTACTGCACTCTACAGTGCATCAATCTACGCTAGGCAACTCTGCTCTATGCCATTGCACTCTACTCCAATGCACTTCATGCCACTCTACACCACAGCATTCTACAACAGCCTACTCTGCAACAATACACTCTACGTTACTGAACTCTACGACACTGCACTCTATACCACTCTACTCTGCATCACTCCATTCTATTCTACTTCAATCTGCAGTACTCTACAACACTGCACTGTATGCCACTGCACTCTACAGCACTATACTCTGCAACACTGCACTCTACGCCACTGAACTCTATGCTGCGCTACTCTGCACTACTGCACTCCTTGCCACAGTTCTGTACGCCACTCTACGCTGCATCACTCCACTCTATGCCACTTCACTCTACAGTACTCCACTCTACGCCAGTGCACTGTATGCCACTGCACTCTATGGCACTATACTCTACTCTGCACCACTCTATGCCACTCTACTTTATACCACTCTGTGCCACTCTGCACCACTCTACGCAACTGCACTCTATGCCACTCTACTCTGTACCACTGCACTCTACTATGCAACACTCTAATCTACGCCACTGCATTCTACAATGCTGCATTGTACACCACTGAATTCTATGCTGCTGAACTCTATGCCACTGCACTCTGCGCCACTTTACTCTGCAACACTTTATTCCAGTGCACTCTACACCAGTCCACTCCACCGACTACACTCTATGCTACTTCAATACATGAGACTCTATTCCACTCCACTCTGAGACACTCTATCCCTTTCTTCGCCATTACCCACTACACCACTCCCCACCACTCTCTTCTACATCACTAACTTTTAGCCATGCTGAACAATAGCCACGCTGGTGTACAACATGGCTAAAACACATTGGCAAAGCCAATAGCTCTTACACATGCGAGACCTTTTGGCTTTGCCGATGCCTGTATTCTTTCATGTTACTTTTAATGTAGCCCTACCACCGTCCTGTGTAATCCACTGTGTAGTGAGATAGAGAAGGTGGATGGTAAGAATCTTTGTCATACCATTGCTTCGTTTGAAATTCTAAGAAAGATAAAACATTTCATCTTAAGCCATGTTTCTTATTAAAAATGTATAAAGAAAGGGCGGTATTTCAGGCAGCCATAAGAGAGAGTGCGATGGAACAAGATAATGGAGTTTATTGACATTGTGCAGTTTTTCTTTCTGGAGGTTCCCATCTTTTAGTGAACAATTAATTTAGAATGATAGTTAACAGCACAGACAGCACTGAAGAGATTTATTCTCCCAAAGTTAGGTTATTAATATATGTGGGCTCATAATACAGGTTTATGTTCAAACAGGAGTTTTGACTGCAAACAGAATTACAAATGTTACAGTAATTCTGCTCTTTTTTACAAGGCAAATTTCACCATTTGAAGATGAGCAGAATTACCATGCTCAGAAAATACCACAAATTCAGAGTTTTGCAACTCTGAAGAGGGAAAAACATGTGGCATTTATACGTAATTCCCTACTCCGAGAGGCAGAACTGGGAATGAGGTTGTAATACCACACACAGTAAATACTACACCTGGTGATAGCGGTGTTTACCGGGTGCGGTTTTACCATCCCAAATACTGCATTCTCTGAAACCAGGCCCTTAGTGTTCGTCCTTGTTTGCCAAGATGTCTCAATAGCCACATAATTATGTACTCATTATAGATGGATGGTACTATTTGGTTTTGAACAAGTGCTTTTTCCTGGAAAAAAAGTGGAGATTCGAATCTATGTTCCATAAATGTCTTATCTTTGCTTAATAAAGTCATATAAAAACTTAAAACTACTAACAACCCTGGTACAACAAACCACATTTCCTTAAGTGTATGCCTCTTTCCAGCCGCGGAAAGCCGGCACAACAAGCGGTAATTGGCAATGGAAATGACACCATGCAGCGTAAAGGCGACAACCTCCCCAGAGGGGCCAGAATCCACCGTGGAGCACTCGCTGCCTTTATTACTTGTTTGTGGGATATCTAGACCCGGGGAGAGGGATGCGAGAGCCTCTCTAGGGAGCTGCCTGCGTTTAGTCTTTCGCTTATTCACCAATTATAGAAGCTGGGGATACGGAGCATCACTACTGGCAACGATGCTGCGCGTCAGGGGTCTGTTTCATCTGATGGTGAATCGTAGGCTTGGGTTGAATCTTGGCAGTCTTATAAATGTCCCTACATGAGATAAAATAACAGACTGCCCGAAGATTGGGAGCACGGCAAATATACATGTTTCTGATTATCTCTATAGTGATAGGTGACTTATTACAAAGAGCATGTTTGTTAAGTATGTTTATTTTGGCTGTTAGTTAACTTAGGAGGTGTGCATTTTGTTGTGAAATATTTAATAAATAGGATGTGAACTTGTTCTTTGATTTTGGTGTATAGCTGTACATTTTTTGTCATTCTGTGAGCTGTGTTTAGTATTCATAAAATAAATGTTAATTTTGTCAACTTATTAATTAATTATGAATTTAGATTTTCCTTGTTAGATGTGTGATGGGTTAGGGGTGTACAACATTTGTGTAATTTTCTTTTGTGCAATTATATGACAATTGGGAAAAATTACCTGAAATAGCGAAAAATTACCTGAAATTGCAATGCAAATCTGCCTTTTTGTGCTTTTTTAGAACTAAGGGCCTTATTACGATGGCGGTGGGACCGCCACCGTCAGCCCGTCGGTGATGGTCCCACCACCATCGGGCCCCGCCTTTCCACCCGGCGCATTTTGATGGCGGGCAGATGATTGGCGGTCAGAGAGACCGACCGTCATGGTTCCGGCGGGCTCAAGGAGCCCGTCGGACCGTCGGAGGGAACGGCAATCCCCACAATGGTGGTGGTGCCTGCCAGGCACCGCCATAGGGATTACGATGTCCCTTACTGCCGGCTGTGTCATGGCGGTTTACATGTAGCAGGCCCCCCTGGCCCTCAGACATGGGACCTGGGGGGCAGATATGGTGTCCCCCTACATATCCCTGCACCGCATGGTGCCTGCCACATAGTGCAGGGATATGCAAAATGTGTATATTTAGTACTGCGGTGTGTTCTGCAGCCCGCAGCACACGCCACAATAAAAAAAATACACTTTGCGACCGCCTTGAAGGCAGTTGTATTGTAATTCCCATGGCGGGACCGCCAACAGCAAGTCGGGTGGTCTCATCCCCGATAACATGGCGGTCGGACTTTCATCCAACCACCATCATAATCAGGCCCAAAGTGCGGCCTTGTGTACAAAATTGATGCAGCAATGCCTTTGGACTAAAACAATTTTAATAACGCATAAATACAAGTGCTGTGAACAAGAGCTGCTCGCATTGTTCTGAAGCTCACGCAATAAGACTTTTTTCCTGAACAACCCCCAAATACCCCATGTGGTATTATGGCTTAATTTCGTGGAATTTTGGTAAAAAGCATAATGTGAAATTACAGAAATTACTCAAATTATTTCACCTGAACGTAGTTTGTATTATCTTTGTTGTTTTCGATAAAATCTATCTCCGCTCTTGTAAGACTCCAAACCTTCTGCATTTTCTGTATCCTAATTTTGACATAAACTGATGACCACAGCCTGTGTGCCTGCATCAACCCGCTCATGCTTCTGCTAAATGGGTAAACACTTACCTCATGTAGAGAGCACAATGGTTAAGACTAGGACAATCACATATCAGACTTGTTGGTATGTACATGACGAACTCATCTTTATTAAAAGTGCTAATTTCGAATATATCAGCTGCCTGTGGGTTCTCAAACCTTGCACAGGCTTGTGACATTTTCAAAGTGGAGAGGGCAAATATTTAATTTTTCCAACACCGCACTGGGCCTTAGCTACACACAGTTATACCACTAGTTGCATGTACATATAGCTTCGATTAGTCAAATCTTGAGTGGTTCTGCCTGCCTCGATCCTTCTTCTTCTTCCATCTACTGCCCAATCTCCAAGCTCGGCCTTTTCTCCAAAATACTAGAACTATTGGCTATAAACTGTCTGACATTCTACCTACCCTCAAACAACCTGCTCACCCACTTCTAATTGTGTTTCCTTGTCCTTCAATGAACAGCACTTTTACAAACAGCCAACATGACCACCTCTGAAGAGCACAATGATCTTTTATCCGGCCTGATACTTCTCGACCAATTCAATGCTGTCCGCACTGTTAGTTATCCTTTCTCAGTTCACTAGGCCTCACTGGCCTAGCACACAATTTGCTCTTTTCCTAACTCTCTGAATGCTCTTTCTCGTTCGCCTGGGATTTCAAGTTATCTGCACCCGCTTCATATGCAACATATCCAAGAACAGCTAGATCATACCAGTAAAAACACTCATCAACTCACTAGTAATTAGCAGACAGATTTATGGTACTAATGTTAGTTGGTCTCCCCAACATCCCTTCGCCTCACTCAAGAAGAGTCCTAAGCTTCATCACCAGATCCTTGCACAACCGTCCTTGGCATTTGGCCTGAAAGCCTGGTGGCTCTATAAACAAGCCCATATACCAGCTTTTGATGTTTACATACATTGCAGTAAATGGCATTGCTCCCAATGGCCCCTCTCACACAGCTTAACCCAGTATAATCATATTTACCTAGCTGGTGCACCAACATGCACCATCTGTGAAAGGTATGCATATTTCTACAGAAACATAGAAATTTGTAAACAGCCCGGTAAAATAATGTTGCCTCTTCGGTGAGACCTAAGATTGTGGAGGAGCTCAATTGGTGTTCCATTGGTCTCCCCACCGTGTACCCTGGGTGAGGTAGCCTGTCTTCACACTTTTGTCTCGGTCCTGGATGACAGCAACAATTTGTTGTTTTTAGGATGCACAGGCTGCAAACAGGGGTCGTGCCTATTGACCTCTCCAAGTAAATTAAGTGCGGGCACTTGGAACAAAGAGAGCCCTTGAAGTTTTATTTTTTAATGCATGTGGATAATTGTGAATACCATATACATGTATTAGCTTTGAAATAATGAGCGCAAACATCAGATCAAGTGTGCGCAAAAGACGGATTGTGATCACCTTTGGTGCACCAGCTACAGGGTTACTCTTGAATGTTTGCATTGTTTAAGAAATGTTGAGATCACGATTTGAAGATTGCTGCTACCCACAGAGAATAACAACAACTGCCCCACCACCCCACATCTTCTTCCAGCTCCATTGCCTCTGCGTCCCACCTGAAGGCAATACACAAGGTTTCTCACCGGAGCAGTACCTTTGACATTACAACTCCTGTGGTGTTTCTTACCCACGGAGCTGCATCTTATGTTGCCTGTTTCCGTAAGGCTAATGTGAAGCCAGGTGCATTGTTGCAGATTTGCTTGCCTGCTATGCTGCTGCTACTGACTTTGTCTGTATGAATGCCGGCATCGAGGCAACGAAGTCTAGCGGAAAAGACAAAGAGTACAAAAAAACTCTCCCAATCCCTATCCAGACACCAGAGGAGTCCAGCCCAAGAAATTTCAATTTACAAGTGAAGGTCAGCTGAGTGATACA
Source organism: Calotriton arnoldi (assembly GCA_963921515.1). Classification (NCBI taxonomy): domain Eukaryota; kingdom Metazoa; phylum Chordata; class Amphibia; order Caudata; family Salamandridae; genus Calotriton; species Calotriton arnoldi. Next base: position 1,407,506 of record CAWUFW010001825.1, on the reverse strand, counting down.
TTTGAAGTGCAATCCTTCCCTCTCCCAACCTTTGCATGGCATCTCTGAAAAACAAGCCCAGTTGGGACTTATTGTGTAAACTAGTGGAATGCATGAAGGCACCACTGAAGGAGCATGCTGCTTCTGCCACAACTTGTGCACCGTCATTACCAGGGTCCCTCTGGCTGAGGAGACCTCATAGTAGAGCACTGTGGAATTCATGATTAGGTTTCCAGCTCACCGCAGCTTTGCTTTTGGCATTTCCTGTCCAAATGGAGCGGATGGGAGAAAAATACTGAACCATGAGTCCAGCAATGCTTTCAGTGACATTTGCTTGTGCTGCAATTTGTCCCATCATCACTAAAGAGAGGACATTGAAGCATAGCATAAAGTCATGATCATCCAGGCACCATCTCCCTCACCCTTCCCTTTGAGTGCTTCTGAGGCGATGGGGCCAGACAAGAAACGCACCACTATCACCCAGAATTCCACCTTCGCAGCCAATATGATCAGAGTACGACCAAAGAGAGCTGGATTATCTACAGACAAAGTATGTTTGTCTGGACATGTCACTTCTGCCCCAAATCACGCCATAGTCAAATATCATTATCATCAAAGCTAAGTGGCAATCCAGTGAAGGACAGTGGGGCTGACAATCAGCATGGAAGTCCCAGCAGCCTCCCCCTTGGACACCCTGAAAATCACCGACTCTGTTGAGAAATTAATGCTGAAGTAGGATGTCAGCAAGGACCCTGCAGTCATAAGGACGCTCTCTTCCACAGCTGGTAAGTGGATAATCTACAGATAGATTCAACCTAAAGGGACATAGAACTTCTGCACCAACTCGCACCATCCTCACGGCAGGATCTCCTTGGCAGAGGTGGCTTCCAAGCAGAGCCCAGAGGGCCTGACGATCGGCCAATGAGCTCCATGCCCTTCAGCTCTGAGTACTTCTTAGGTGACGGGAACATTTGGAAGGGACATTCTGGAGTATGACATCAGCAATGGCTGCCCTCACACATAAATCCAACACTACAGGACATAAGGGCGGCTACGGAAGGGCATCACAAAGGCAGCTTACGGCAAAGAACTGTAGGGAGTGTGAGGTATCCTCTAAAAGGCTTATGAAAGGATATATCCCTATCTTACGGATGCTTTTAACACCTGACACCAGGCAGGTATGGCAGGTCTTTGAGGTCTACAATGACACTCCCTACTTTTGAGTTTGACCCTGTCTTAACCTTATGAATGCTGGCACAGCTTTCAAAGTGTAACCATCTCCCCTGCTGCTTGATTCCGTAACCTAATAAGTCATTGAGGAAATGGAGAAACAGTGAGCTCATTAAATGCAAATATAATTGAGTATTCCATTCTAGAGAAGGAGTTTCTTGTGGCCCTGGAGAATGCCATTGTTCTCCCCCTGCTAAAAAAAACACATAACTCATCCACAAGATCCTTATGAGTACCATTCTTCCCCTCCTAGCAAAGCTTAAAGAAACAGCAGCTGGCCCAAAATAAAGAACCAAATGGAAAACCAACAAGCCTTTAACACCTTTTGTGGCTCCTCTTAACGAATGAAGTAGCACTCTGGAGAAAGCTAATGCAGGGACCTCATCTTTCCCAAGTCTACCTACTCTTTCAGAGCCCCACTGATCTTCTATCTGCTGTTACCAAGGGTAGCCAAATAACAAGAGGTCTGTCCTAGCCCTACCTTGTCTCAGATGCTTTCTGACAGACTGGATATAAAACATTCCATTTGGGCGTTCATCTCCCTAACCACCCCTCGTTCCTGTGCGCCCTCAGTTCTTTCACCCCCACTTCTGAATTGTAACACTTATTCGCAGTCACTAGTCAAATGGATTTCTAAGCATTTTGGTATTTTACACATCTTATTCTGATGCAATACAGCTAGTGGTCTACCTTTAGAGATATCCAAATCAGTTGACTGAATTTTAATCAATACCTTTCTGCTGTAAAAACATGGATGGCTAAGTATCTGTCTGCAACATAATCAAACTAAGAAAGAGTTACTGGCTCTTGGCCCATCCCTATCTTCTCAATTGTCATCATCACTACTTTTAACCGACTTTGGGGGCAATGACTTTCCTGACACCAAGGCCACAGGAAAGCCTACAGCCTATCCTGTCCTTTTATTCATGTTCTGCTTTAACCGTGGTACCTGCTCTTGTCAACTTTCACTTATACTGAGTTCATTCTTTCTATCCAGGGACCACACAGTGTCATTCTTATCTATTCATTGAGATACAGGAAGCATTAGTCAATCTGCTTTGCAACCCGAGGAAAAGAGACCTTGTTACATCTGTCAGTAAATCCCCCCACTGTTTCCCTGTAGCAGTCAAAGTAAAAGTCAAAGCACTGTTCTCTTTAAAGCCCTATATAAAACACGTTTTTATCTGCCTCTCTTATAGGGTCAGTCCGTGTGTCCATGGAAAGACCCTAAGGTCATCTCCAGGTAATCTTTGTGCATATTTTGGGTACATGTAGGAGGTAAGTACTCCTATGTATGGGTGACCAGGTCTAGAGCTCCCTCCCTATGGCCTTGTGAACTGAAAAAACATGGTCTAGAATTCAGGACGTTTCTTAAAAATCATCTTCTGCTAACCTTCCTCCTCATTTTACTAAAGATAGGTGATGACCTGCACCAAGAAACATTAGCTCAATGGTAGATCGTTTACGATAGGTCTCACTCTTTCACTTTCACCCCCTTCCATGATGCAGGAGGAGGACTATATGTTCCAGCATCTTTTCAAAGGCGGGACATATATCAGGAGGGATTCTGTGCCAGAATCACACCATGGTGCTGTGATTGCTATTATTGTGAGGTGATAAGCTAAGCCTAACATACTATTCAGGAATTGGGGCTCATCAGACTGAGAGAGAGAGAGAAAACTTTGTTTATTTAGACCATAGTCTTTAAACAGTACACAAAACACAATAGGGATCCAGGTAATGGTGACAATATAAATTCTGTATGATAAATCACACAGAGGGCTAGAGGAGTTTAAGGACCAACGGGAACCGACTCCCCACCAATATATATTATTCACAAAAAAGGCCCCGGGTCCAGAATACTAGGGAGGTCCACAACGCGGATAAAGAGATAAAAGTGACAGGGCGGGGGATATCCCTTTTTAAGGACAGTTCCCCTCACACACCAAAGGTGTCATGCTTCATCATAGGGGTACCTCCTCGCGTGAGGAACCTAGTCCTCACGCGGGCTACAACCCCTCTCTAGCGAGGGAGGAGCTCAGGGATGTTTTGGTTTAGGCGGTCGGGTGTACTAAAACCCTATGAGAGATGTGTGTGATAACAAAAAATGCAGTGCTATAATAAAGGTGAATTAAAACTGGCTACGGGGTTAGCTCTCATGCAGATTTAATAACGCTACCCAGTGTCAGGATTAAAAAGCAGGAAAAGCTTGTAAACACAGGGGTCAAAATTCAAGACCACTCTGTACTTATCAGACCAACATGTTTCAGCCTAACAGACCTAGTATAGTGTCATGGCTTTCTTCAGGGTCAAAAGTGTAGCTACTGCAATACAAATGAATATATATACAAGTGTGATAATGAAAAACAAAAAGGTGTAGCTATGTCATACTGAACCAGAGAATCATTCGTTGTTCAGTACGTTCGACATGTGCCCACTAGGGCTATCTGTAGTTTACTGCATCTGTCCTGGCTACTTAGCCATATGGTACCAAAGCCACGACCTGAGAAGAATGGTACGTGGCAGTTAAAAACAAGAAATCCCAAGAGGGCAGAGAAAGTTTGAAAAAGAAAGAACGCTCAACCGGAAGTAATGTACACAAAGCGTGCGTAGTTTAGCTATACATGACATATAAATTGTGGGAGCAAGACATGCTATCAAGGTGTATGTTGCAATAACATGGCAGTATGCGATCTAAAATTATGTACAAATAGGGTGGCAAAAACGGACTCCAGACGAAAAACAGACATCCATGGTGGCTGGTAAAAAATAAAATCAACCATCGCAATTGGAATGATTCCATATGGAAGGGAAAATGCGCTGTGAAGGCTGGGGGGGAGAGTTTAAAGCGCAAGAAGACACATATCAAGTATCTATACAATGAATGCACAGAGCATAACCTGTGAAACGCCAGGGTCTGTGAAAGCAGTTAAGAGTAACTAGTGGAGCAAAGGAAGATACGCGATAATAAGCAGCAGCGATAATGAGCACAGAAGTGCACAAAGCTAGAAGTGCACGAAGCTTACCGCCAATAGTGCGGTCCTCCACAGTTGTGGCAGTGGTCCAGGAACAGGGAGCCCGTGTAACAGCATAATGCGGTTTAAAAGGGTTATCCGGGCGATTGACACCACCTGGAAAGTTGCCGTCATGACCGGATTCCGGCGGAAGCGGTAGAAGACTGGGTAATGTAGTTCGGTGAACCATCGCTACCGAAACTACTGAGGCAATTAATGACCAAACAAACAAACCGAACGTTTATCAGGAATGAAAAAACAGCAGAATAAATGTCTGCTAGTGACACGAACGGAAAATTAGGTGAACCACATTAGGGTGTTTGTGTGAAAAAAGTGGTCCTGAAGCTCAAACTGAGCCGGGTATCCGGAGTGCCTCATAAGCAGTAACGAACTATGTGGCAGACGAGAGAAATGATCCTGAGGTCGCACACATGAAGTATTCAGGGTGAAGGTGAAAAATGCTAGGAACAAAGTGACTGCCAAACATGGAAATGCACGGGGCAAATGTCATCCTTGTACTAATTGTAATGAAGTGTAATAAAATATCAATTTGTACCAATGAAAGGGAAGTGGAGGAAGGGGGGAAAAAAGGGGGAAGGGGGAAAAAAAAAAAAAAGGGGGGGGGGCTAGTTATACCAATGCCAACCAGGGAATGTCATCATTCAGCCCAGAGGTCGCCGTGTCCAACCTATACACCCACCTTTGCTCCAACCTCAACAGTTTCATTGACAAACCTGGTGTGGTAGCATTAACGTTAGGTTTGTCAAGGACAGTCCAACTCAGTGTGTCTGCGCCATGTTTCAAGTCAAAGAAGTGTTTCGTAAGTTTAGTTATTTGTTTTGCGCACCTAATCGTGCTCTTATGTTCTAGGATGCGAGTACGCACTTTTCTAGTAGTCATCCCAACATATCTCAATCCGCACGGACATGTCAATAGATAGATTACCCGTTCACTATTGCAATTAGTGTGGTGTTGTAATTCCCATGGTCTAGCTGTTCCTATGTCAATACTCTTTGTTACTCTAGTTTGAGCACAAGCAGCACAATTACCACACGGGTAATGCCCTTGGACATTCGGTAGATTCCAAAGGGTATTTGGTCTTGGTGTATTAGCAAGTGATGGTCTTGTGTGAATCAAGGTATCTTTAAAGTTACGACCCCTTTTGTACGCAAACATCGGTTTTTCGAGAGTCAAGAGTCCTTTATTCAAAATGTTCCAGTTATGTAGTACAGACTTTTTGACTACATTAGAGAGGGTACTAAAAGTATTAACACATACCAATTTGGATGTGTTTACTGTTGCAGGTCGTTGGTTCTAATAAGGCTTCCCTATTGTTATTGAAAGCTCTTTTGGAGGATTTTCTCACCAAAGCAGATGGATAATGCCTGTCCAGCAGATTTGTACTTCTCTGTGTTGGAACAGTTGCGTCGTAATCTTAAAAACTGTCCGTAAGGCAGATTCTCACGCAATGTCTTAGGATGGTGACTTTCATATTGGAGCAGCGCATTACGAGCCATTGGCTTCTGATAGAGCTCAGTTTCAAGAGATCCACCTGACGGGTAAATCCAAAGGTCCAGGAAGGCAAGGCCTACCTTGCTGTAATCACAAGTGAACCGTAGATACTCATTCCGTTCATTTAACCAATTGTGGAAGAGTCGGATGGAAGTCTCATCTCCTCTCCAAATGACGAAGATGTCATCTATGTATCTCTTCCATATGATTATCTGTGCGCTGAAGGGATTATCTCTACCAAGGGCAACACCTTCTTCGAACATATGCATGTAGAGGTTCGCTAAACTCGGCGCGAAGGTGCTGCCCATGGAAGTTCCTGAGATTTGGAGATACAATTGGGTTTCAAAAGGAAAAAATTCTCTTTCATTGCCAGTTTTGCACAATCCATAATGAATGGGATAGGTGTAATGGTGTCTGGTGGAGATTGAGTCAGTAGTTGATCCACTTTTTCCAAAGTCTGATCTTGAGGGATGCAGGTATATAGTGATTCTACATCAAATGAAACCAGGTAATCAGTGGTGAGATCAAAATCTATGTCTTCCAAAAGGCGCAGGACTTCTGTAGTATCTTTCAAGTATGTCGGCATATTGCGCACAAGTGGTCTAAGGAAGAAATCAACAAACTGCGATAGTGGTTCTAGCGCAGAACCAATTCCAGAAATGATCGGTCTGCCGGGGGGTGGTCGCTGTGGTTTGTGAATTTTAGGTAATATGTAAAAGAAAGGTACTGTTGGTGATTTAGTGCACAGGAATTCAGCTTCTTTGTTAGTAATCCAGTTGTTTTCCAAAGCTTCTTTTATCAATTTGGAAATAATATCCATGATCCGTTCCGTCGGGTCTTTCTCTAGACGCCGGTATGCAGTGTTGTTTGCGAGTTGTCGTAGGCACTCTGTTCTGTACATCTCAGTATCCAGTATTACTGTGGCCCCGCCTTTATCGGCGCTCTTGATGGTGATGGTCTTGTCGGAGGAGAGTGACTGAAGGGCTTCTTTTTCTTTCCGTGAGATGTTATCAAAAGCCCTAGTGGATGATGATAATCCTAGAGCAAGGTCTTTGAGGACTGCTTTTTCAAAAGTGGCCACCTCCGTTGGAAGTGCTGCAATTGGTGGATTAAATGTCGATTTAGGGCGTAGGTTAGTGTTCTGACTCGCTATTTCATTCATGCCTGTTACTTTACCCGCAAAGAAAAAATGCAACCTTACTTTTCTAAAAAATTGATGCACTTCTTGTTGAATTAAAAATGGATCTCCAATATAAATTCTGTAACACATAAATTATCATTAAAATACATTTAGAAAAAAGAAAAAAAAAATAGCACCCTCAAACAATCGTAACTCATTAAACACAGATTATACAAGCATCTAGATCCATAAAACTCTCATTGATGGGAGTACACTAAAATACATTTAAAAACAATGCCCCTCCTGTAATTTCTCCCTTACAAAAACTTTTGTAGCTTTCAGAAATTTACCCATTGCAATTGCAATGTCTAGAGATGGCATTTCGGTAAGTAGACAAACAGCTTGGGCACGAGAGCTTACCTCGTTTTTTACAAATATTGGACGTAAAAACAATTTCCGTATAGCTAAAACCAATGTACAATCAAGCAATATGTGCAAAATGTAATTTCTTATTCCTAACCCACATTTACAAATGCCATCTGTTTGAATCAATGCTGCCTTTATTTTTCTTCCGTCTTCCAAGGATTAATACCAACTCGGACCCTTAAAATTTCATGTCTTAACCCTTGATTTGGCAAGATATCCAAGTACGGGAACCAGGCTTCGTTTGCCCATGAGCTTTTTAACCGCTGTACTGATTTTTTCACTCTCATATAATCTAGGTCCAACGATCTTGAATATATCTGCCCTTGGTCTCTAAGCATTCTCTTTGTAAAATCTACTTCCAGGGATGGCTGCGAAAGTCTCACCTTAAGGCGCACTGCTATTTTCTGGAGGTTTCTTCTTACATCCTTTGCCCAGCTAAGGCTACTAAATTGAATCTCCTCTCTGCACCATTGTGAGACCTTCTGCACACCACCTGGATCCTGGCGTTTCCAAAATCTTACCAAGGACATTTGGGTCTGTACGCTCCATGCTATTAACCCTAGCTCCGTTCTAATAGCTTGGATCATTGTGCAGCTTGGTAATGACAGTAGCATTTTTAAGATCTTTCCTTCTTCCCGATCCCACCCGCATTTACCACTCAGGTAAAGAACTTCTGCCCCGTACAGTACGGGGGGATCATTGCTTCAAATGCCTTTAACATAGGTCTATGTGACATGTCACCATATTCTTTATTACATTTTTTCAGGCCACAGACTGACGAGAAGGCTTTCGCATTTTGGGCCTCCAGGTGAGTACACCATTTTAGTGCACTATCAAACCAGAGGCCCAAGTATCTATATTCTGTAACTATCTCCAGTTTGTCTTGACCTAAAAACCAATTAAAATTCTTACCACTCTTCCCAAAGCATAAAACCTTTGTTTTTTCCATATTTACTTTTAAAAACTTTCTATCACAATAATTCTTAAAAACATTTAGTTTCCTTTGGAGTCCTAGCTCTGTTTGATCAAGGATCACAAGATCATCTGCATATAGAAGGCAGGACACTTTGGGGTCGATTCCGATCTCGGCCGGAAGCGCACCTAACAGTATTCATCCGGAAAAAATACAAGCCGAACGCGTGTTTCCCGACCGATTCGAACACTAGTCCGAACGAACAAGTACGATGCGCACAACAGCCCAAATTCCGAGCGAGCCGTACTTACCCATTTCAGCTCCTGTTCCCCGCCCGAGCCGGATCCGTAAATGCCGATTCGAGTTGCACAGAATCAAATACACAGCACCTTCCGGCCGGACTAGTACCATGCGCCTTCCGTACGCGCCGAACCCGTCGCTACGTCCGGCACGTTTGAGCATCCGGGAGAGCTGTACATAAGCTCCGATTCGCGCCACAAGACGATCCACGGCGATGAGACGAACAAGCCAGCGACGAGTACGAGTCGAAGCCACGAGAAACCCGAACGAGACGACCCAACCATGAATCCCATCGCGCAGGTCCTACCAATACTCTACATCTATTACCGGGACCGGTACGGACGCGTACGGCGCAGACGGTAAGTCAAACACCCACAACACAAACAAATGACACGTACCCGAAATATGTCACACACACATAGGGATGCACAAATGACTTAAACTAGCAACAGCAGAACCATAGGGGCGGGATGGCCATCACCAATGCCATACACACCCATAGGGGGATGGATGCCTACCACTAATACCATCCCCACTCATAGGGGGATGGATGCCTGCCACTACTACCATCCCCACTCATAGGGGGATGGATGCCTACCACTACCACCACCCCTACTCAGGGGGGCCTGGATGCCTACCACTACCACCACCCCAACTCATGGGGGCCTGGATGCCTGTCACTACTACCATCCCCACTCATAGGGGGATGGATGCCTACCACTAACACCACCCCTACTCATGGGGGCCTGGATGCCTGTCACTACTACCATCCCCACTCATAGGGGGATGGATGCCTACCACTACCACCACCCCTACTCATGGGGGCCTGGATGCCTACCACTACCACCACCCCTACTCATGTGGGCCTGGATGCCTGTCACTACTACTACCATCCCCACTCATAGGGGGATGGATGCCTACCACTACCACCACCCCTACTCATGGGGGCCTGGATGCCTGTCACTACTACCATCCCCACTCATAGGGGGATGGATGCCTACCACTACCACCACCCCTACTCAGGGAGGCTTGGATGCCTACCACTACCACCACCCCTACTCATGGGGGCCTGGATGCCTACCACTACCACCACCCCTACTCAGGGGGGCCTGGATGCCTACCACTACCACCACCCCTACTCAGGGGGCCTGGATGCGTGTCACTACTACCATCCCCACTCATGGGGGGATGGATCCCTACCACTACCACCACCCCTACTCAGGGGGGCCTGGATGCCTATCACTACCACCACCCCTACTCATGGGGGCCTGGATGCCTGTCACTACTACCATCCCCACTCATAGGGGATGGATGCCTACCACTACCACCACCCCTACTCATGGGGGCCTGGATGCCTGTCACTACTACCATCCCCACTCATAGGGGGATGGATGCCTACCACTACCACCACCCCTACTCAGGGGGCCTGGATGCCTACCACTACCACCACCCCTACTCATGTGGGCCTGGATGCCTGTCACTACTACCATCCCCACTCATAGGGGGATGGATGCCTACCACTACCACCACCCCTACTCAGGGGGCCTGGATGCCTACCACTACCACCACCCCTACTCATGGGGGCCTGGATGCCTACCACTACCACCAACCCTACTCATAGGGGCCTGGATGCCTGTCACTACTACCATCCCCACTCATAGGGGGATGGATGCCTACCACTACCACCACCCCTACTCAGGGGGCCTGGATGCCTACCACTACCACCACCCCTACTCAGGGGGCCTGGATGCCTGTCACTACTACCATCCCCACTCATAGGGGGATGGATGCCTACCACTACCACCACCCCTACTCATGTGGGCCTGGATGCCTGTCACTACTACCATCCCCACTCATAGGGGGATGGATGCCTACCACTACCACCACCCCTACTCAGGGGGGCCTGGATGCCTGTCACTACTACCATCCCCACTCATAGGGGGATGGATGCCTACCACTACCACCACCCCTACTCAGGGGGGCCTGGATGCCTACCACTACCACCACCCCTACTCATGTGGGCCTGGATGCCTGTCACTACTACCATCCCCACTCATAAGGGGATGGATGCCTACCACTACCACCACCCCTACTCAGGGGGGCCTGGATGCCTGTCACTACTACCATCCCCACTCATAGGGGGATGGATGCCTACCACTACCACCACCCCTACTCAGGGGGCCTGGATGCCTACCACTACCACCACCCCTACTCATGTGGGCCTGGATGCCTGTCACTACTACCATCCCCACTCATAGGGGGATGGATGCCTACCACTACCACCACCCCTACTCAGGGGGGCCTGGATGCCTACCACTACCACCACCCCTACTCATGGGGGCCTGGATGCCTACCACTACCACCAACCCTACTCATAGGGGCCTGGATGCCTGTCACTACTACCATCCCCACTCATAGGGGGATGGATGCCTACCACTACCACCACCCCTACTCAGGGGGGCCTGGATGCCTACCACTACCACCACCCCTACTCAGGGGGGCCTGGATGCCTGTCACTACTACCATCCCCACTCATAGGGGGATGGATGCCTACCACTACCACCACCCCTACTCATGTGGGCCTGGATGCCTGTCACTACTACCATCCCCACTCATAGGGGGATGGATGCCTACCACTACCACCACCCCTACTCAGGGGGCCTGGATGCCTGTCACTACTACCATCCCCACTCATAGGGGGATGGATGCCTACCACTACCACCACCCCTACTCAGGGGGCCTGGATGCCTACCACTACCACCACCCCTACTCATGTGGGCCTGGATGCCTGTCACTACTACCATCCCCACTCATAGGGGGATGGATGCCTACCACTACCACCACCCCTACTCAGGGGGGCCTGGATGCCTGTCACTACTACCATCCCCACTCATAGGGGGATGGATGCCTACCACTACCACCACCCCTACTCAGGGGGCCTGGATGCCTACCACTACCACCACCCCTACTCATGTGGGCCTGGATGCCTGTCACTACTACCATCCCCACTCATAGGGGGATGGATGCCTACCACTACCACCACCCCTACTCAGGGGGGCCTGGATGCCTACCACTACCACCACCCCTACTCAGGGGGGCCTGGATGCCTACCACTACCACCACCGCTACTCATGTGGGCCTGGATGCCTGTCACTACTACCATCCCCACTCATAGGGGGATGGATGCCTACCACTAACACCATCCCTACTCATGGGGGCCTGGATGCCTACCACCCACACAACCCCTACTCATAGGACGGGTAATGCATGACACAACCAGCATACTCCAACATAAGGAATGTCTGAAAAATACATCCCCCCAAACACCATGACAAGCGTGTGTAGTCTGTGTCAAATGCCTACAACACTGAACATGACATTGAACATACAATGTGACCCCCTATCACATGTGTCACACATAAATGTGTGTGGCCTCCACAATGCAAGCAGACCATGACCACTGTGGCAATGGGGTCTAACACCCCATCATCACAGTGACCAAAAGGTAAGTGTGGGGTCCATAGCTGAAGCACATTCTGAACATTGTGGCAATGGGGTCTAACACCCCATCACCACAGTGACCAAAAGGTAAGTGTGGGGTCCATAGCTGAAGCACATTCTGAACATTGTGGCAATGGGGTCTAACACCCCATCACCACAGTGACCAAAATGTAAGTGTGGGGTCCATAGCTGAAGCACAATTTGAACATTGTGGCAATGGGGTCTAACACCCCATCATCACAGTGACCAAAAGGTAAGTGTGGGGTCCATAGCTGAAGCACATTTTGAACATTGTGGCAATGGGGTCTAAAGCCCCATCACCACAGTGACCAAAATGTAAGTGTTGTCATGTGAAAAGCTGCAAATGCCAAACTGCATGGATGATTCCTGGTCACACAACAACAAACACATCAGTGGCATAGTAGTGCTTGTGTCCCATAGCAACATAGATTGGGTGAGGCAAACAGTGCAGTGCCAATGAAACATCGCTTTGGCCATGTGCAGACAAACCTCACCCATGGGGGCTCACATTGTCAACATTCACGAATTACACAATGACAGAAGTGACCATCATAATGCAGACCCACACATCAGCACCAATGGACACACAAATGTAGATATCCTGTGGAGACCGTAGATGTCAGGTGAACAAATACCATTCCATGGCAGCTATAGGACATACAAACCATGATCATTGTGCTGACTGATGACCTAGGAGTCCCAGGGACAGCAGGGGAAACCCACCAAACAACATACAGCCAATGGCACACTAAAGAAATGCCAATGCAGTGGTGCAAATGCACAAACACAAACAGGCAGACTCACACTGCATATCAAACACAACAGGTGATTGGGGGTGTGCCAGTGTCCCCAGGCAACCACACAACACATGAGGAGGCCTGAATCCCTATTACACAGATGTGTATACAGTGCCACACAAAAGTAACTCATGGATCGGATTCCCCTATGTGGGCAATCAGGCATTGTCAGATGAGAGGGAGCACAAATTACAAATGTCACACAAGCTTGTAGGAACAGCAACTAACACAGCAAGAGACAGACCCACCACAGCACTACCCCCAGGGACCCCACATTGTGGTGACACTGGCCTGCATGATAATCCCAGTGTGATGACAAAGGTAGATGTCGTACACACAGTGAACCACAGTCATGTTTCCTGAACAACTAACTACCATCACACCTACACAAGCACAAATCAATCAGCACGGCCTGTCAGCCAAGGCCAACATGGAGGTAGGGGTCTAGCCGTGCAACAACTCTCATTTGCACACACTCAACACCACACACCTTGACCTCCACCAATGTGCAGCAGTGAAGCTCACATGGACTGGTGACATTGCACATGCACCCATGACAATCCCAGGGGTGGTGGGGGAACTAAGGTGGAGATACCCATCACACATGGCCAGTCAACAAGACTTGTGAATGTCTGACACACTGCACAGTACGCTGTACATGGGCATGACGTCAAATCCACACCAACCAATGGGATCCCGGCCACAGTCACACACCAATGAAGAAGCCAAGGTCACCCACCAAGAACACACATAGACAACTTCCAACATTGCAGCTCTGACCCTGAGGAGTGGCAGCAGTCACACACACAACGTGTCACAATCACTGAAAGGTAACACAAAATGTAAATTACATGACTTGTGTAACCAACAAGTGCCAAGGGGAATCCTGACTGTGTCTCATCTGCGTTTGCCCACAAACTCAGCCCTGACAGCAAACACACCTATGGATGACACCCTGATGACCAGTAATGTGCCATGCACCCACATCACAGAGAACCCAGGGCGAAGATTTGGGGGGAACATAGGTCAACTCAGCAAGCATCACAAACAGGAACATCACTAGGGATCCCAGCCTGTGTTGCAAAATGGAAGTGAACACACACAGACATGCTCACACAACACACACCTTGGGCTCAGGCAATGTCACGGAATTACACACTGCCATGAGGGGACTCCACTCCTGTGTAAGGAAAGCTGTGCCATACGTTGTCTCTGCAGGGCTCTATCATGTCAGCAGTACACTTGGTCACTCAGTCAACAATTAGCACAAAATGAAGGCTCTCGTCACATCAGCCTGGTCATGGGAGTGTCACCGAAATCATCTGCACAGATCCAACACACATGTATAGCAAGTTGCACTGATAACACAGATGAGTCCTTCCCCATTGATGCCCAAACTTGCATGTCCAGTGGAGATGGTCACACGGTCAGGGAAACAGACAAATTGAACAATGGCAAGCACAACTGATGTGCAGGGGTGTAAGCCACAGATGTGATATTGCAAATAAATGTAGGAAATCCCATTGGCAAATATTGAAAACATGACACCCTCATATTGCTGCAAAGGATGACATGGCTACACACCAGGATAGGACACATTCCCCCTGGACCACATGGGGTCCTGCACAGTAACACTTCATTTTCATGATACCAAATATCACCATCACTGCAGCAAGGGCATGGTTAGCATCATCAACATCAAGTACATCTGAAGCAAAACCACCAGAGAACAGAAAGGAGCTTTATTCAGCATATGTGTCTGAAAAAAGAAAGTACTGCAAAAATACAAAGGCCAATGGCCAGTCCAACAGTTCAGTCCGAACAGGGTGACAGTGGCAGATGTCACCCTCTGCTTGCCTGCACTGATATGGAGCAGGGACATTCCCTCGGAGGGGTATACGGGGGGCAGGCCAGGCACCGCAGGGACAGGATCAGGGCTCACCAGAAGGAGGCAGGGAAGGGGTGGCTGGTGCTGGAGAGTCACTGACAACTGCAGTGGAGGTGTCTGACATGGTGTGTGCCGGCACAACTGGGGGGCATGAGTCAGATGGTGTGGGTGCCGGCACGACTGCAGTGGTCCGGCCAGATGGAGTGGACAGGTTCCCCACTGCAGTGCCCAAGTCAGACGGGGTGGTAGTGGACTCCACTGCAGTGCCCATCTCCGGGGGAGTAGAATGGGGTTCAGGTAAGGTGGGCAGGACAGAGGGGAGGACACGGTCTCCACACCAGTGGCACAAACATGTGCAGCGGGGGTGTGGGGCTGGAAGAGCAAGTGGTAGGAGGAGAAGGCCGCACCATTTTGGGGATGGTGTATCTGTGGGTGGGGGAACCTGGGACAGGGTGTGGTGGGGGAACCTGTGTTGTGGGTGACTGAGGGATGGAGGAAGGAGACAGTGTGGTTGAGCTGCAGGGCGGTGGTGGGGTCTTGCTCTTCCGGGACCGGGGGGACTTGCGGGTGGGGGCCTCAGGCTGTCTGCGCCTGGGGGAGGGTGTCCGGGGGCGAGGGGCACTCCCCTCTGTGTGGGTGGACTTCCTCTTCCCCCTGTATGCTGGATCAGCGGGATCGGAGGGGAAGAGGCCGAGGTCACAGAGGAAGAGCTGCTTTGTAGGTGGGGTTGCAGGTGAGGCAAGGGAAGGGGTCTTGGAGGGAGAGGATTTTGAGGACTGCGGAGTGAGTGTGGATGCCTGTGTGTGTGTCTGTTCCCCATCCCCTGTGGGTGTGGTATCAGTCCCCTGAGGATGCTTGTGTGCACGTTTTGCCCTTGTTCTGTGTGTTTCTGTGCTGCTCGTGTCTGTGTGTTTGGGTGATTGTGCAGGTGTGCATGTGCTTGGGACAGGTAGGGTGCCAGGAAGTGTGGATGGGGCAGAGGTAGGAGGGGTGATGGACTGTTGGAGGAGGGACACTGCTGCCGTCAGGGAGGAGTCCATGGACCTATTGCTCCTCTGTAGGGCAGACATGCCCGTCGAGATGCCCTCCATGAACGACACCAGCTGTGTCAACAGAGTGGTGTGTGCATGGAGGACACTCAGCATTGCTGTCTGCCCTACATGGAGCTGCCGAAGTAGGTACACAGACTCCTCACTCAGGGCAGCAGGGGACACAGGGGCAGGGGTGCGGTGCCTGGCACGAAGGAGACACGCTCCCGGACACGGGAGCCTCCACGGACCTCTGGAATGGGAGCCAATGGGAGGGCGGTGGTGGTGGTGGTGGCGGGGCCAGACATACTAGCTGGGGTGTGGTGGCTGCTGACACCCGCCTCCACAAGGGAGTCATCCTCCGAGCTGCTGTGGTCCTCAGCTGAGGTGGATGGTGCTGAGGACTCCTCGGTGTGGCTCCCCTCGCCCTCCGTGCCACTGGGTCCCTCCGACCACTCATCGCCTGCTGACCCAGTCTGGCTCTGCAGCTCCTCCTGGTCCGTGGAGCTGTCCCCTCCTGTGGCCGTGGATGTATCTGCAAACAATTAGGGAAACAGACAAACATCAGTCACCTGCACTGACCGCACACACCACAGTAAGTACAGCACATTACAGAGCAAGCCCTGGCATCCTCAGTTGAACATTGCCAAAAGTCCTCACACAGATTAGGAGAAGCCAATTGTCAGTCTGATGGTCAACCATGGCACTCACACCCCTCCTGCCCTTGCACCCATCTGTCTGGTGCCTGTTGGATGGTAATACCCCAGTGTGGACACAAGCACCACGTACACAGTTGTTGGACATTGCAGAGAACACGGTGAAGTATGTGAACATGCACACATCACATCTCTTGCCACTGAGTTAGTACAGGTGTCCGGGTAAAGGGATGGCCAGAGTCTAATTAGAAATGCATGTGATGCATACCAGCACCAGACACCATGATGCACCCATGTCCGGATAGTCAATGCCACAATGGGGTGCATGTTGCACATGTAACTCCCCTGCAGGATCACTCTTAGGAAGTTAAATGCCATGGCACAGGCATGCCTGCAAAGTCATACATCACTGTCTCCAGTCACATGGGCATGGCAGCCAGCCAACAACAGTCTGCACTGTGTCACAGTCCTAGGAAATGGGGAATGCAAGTTATGTAGCTGACAAGTGCACATGTCCATCCCCCACACACCACATCATCTGAACTCTTATTTGGCCACGTCATGCCAATTGGACATATGGGAGACATGAAACACAACTCTATGAACCTGAGCACCTCACAGTCTGCTGTGAATGTAAAACAGCTGCCTGAAGTTCACAGTCGCATACACCTGTGTGCACAGTCAAGTGATCAAACACCTATGAGTCACAGAAGTATCGTCTCTCATGGTCACATCTCAGATGGCATGCTGAGCCCTAAACGATAAACATCCCAGTAGTCCTGACAACGAAGCCACGGCACAATGACACAGAGGCAGACACCTGAGGGAACATTTCACTGATCACAACATGTCAGCTGATACACGGGAGTGGGAGTACAGAGTGTATTGTATGCCCTGGAGTAGGCATGACTGTCCTGCTCCACCTGAAAGAGGGATGAGCCCTGGACAGTAGGCAGGTGGCTAAGCATGTGTGACACACTTGATATACATACTCCTGAGGCCCAAACATTGTTCCCACCCGCAGCATGGGGGTGTGCCAAATACCCCAGGGACATGTGGTGATTCAGATCAGCAAGTGGACCACATATCAAAGTTACACCCAGATTACATGTCAGAACTTAGGCATTGTGTAAGCAATTGACCCACCCATGAATCCCACAACATAGTCACGGGAACAAATGCTGTCCCCCACCTTGAGCGAAGCAAAATGCAATGACACAGTACCCAAGTGACACAATTTCCTGACTGTAAGGGCCACACATATGCGTATCAGATGAGGAGTGGGCATGTCACAATTGAGGGACATGGGTCCTGGACCACAAGACTGATGTACTGTGGAAGTTTAACCAGGCCAGAGGAGGGCACATAGCATGTCAGACAAAGTGCACAGTGCAGTCATGGACTCACCCCCTCCTTGCTGCTGTCTGGCCTTCAGCTGCCCATCCAGGTCAGGGAAGACCACCGCCAGGATCCTGAGCATGTGGGGGGTCAGGGTCCGGTGTCCGCCCCTCCTGCGAGGAGGCGACAGCTTCAGCTGGACCCTTGCGATCCTCCGGGTCCAGCCCCGAAGGTCCTGCCACCTCTTCTGGCAGTTGCGGATCCGGCGCTTGTAGACCCCCACGGATCTTACTGCCCGGGCGATGGTCAGCCAGATTTCCTGCTTCTGGTGGGCATCAACCTGTGAGGATGACAAAGTGAAAATGCCATTACTACACATGCAACATATACGTGCATCACACAGTTGGATATACATGTCTCAATCACAGGTGCATATGATGTACACAGGCAGTGCAACGATGGCTATGAACAGTTTGCCAGCAGTTACTACATGGTATCATTGCATGGGAAGTAAACCTTGTTGGAATGCACTGTTACTGCACTGTACCTGTTCAGTGCATGTAACTACACACTTTGGGGGGGAGAGCTACTCAGTGAGCATGCTAGCCAGTGGTGTGCACACTGTAAGTCTTGCTAGTCAGACAACATGCACAATTAGTAAGGCAGTGGACAGCACACTCACCTGCTCCCCTGGTTTCCCATACAGCTTGCTGTACTGTGGAAGGAGGCTGTCCAGCAGGGCCTGGTTCTCCTCAAGGCTGAAGGCTGGGGCTCTCTCCACAGTACGTGCCATTGCAGTAGCCAGAGGATGCAGAGACAGCAGCAGTGTTGGTGGCAGATGTCGTCCTGGAGCATGTAGTGCAGGCAAGTGAGCTCTCAGGGGAACAGCCAGCATTATATGTGTGCTGCAGAGGCAGATACTGTCCCATGTGTCCAAAGTGATAGGTCCAAGTCGTTTGCATCTTCTGAATCTGGCCAATCCATGGAATTGCACCACTTATACACGCCCACAGCATCCTTCAAAAGTTAAACTTCATGACACCCATGTTTTTGCAACATTGTTGTGGCTGGCCAACTGAATTCACTGCATCAGACTCGTTACAGCTTCGAAAACGCGTCCGTTGCCATGCCAGGCCCTAGCCAATGCATGCGCACCGTCCGGACCATTGCTGTACAACGCGTATTTCAAAAGACAACGCGTACACGCTCACATCAAATGCAATGGCCAGTGCGTGCACACCGATCGGTCCATTGCTGTACAACGCGTACCCGCTCACAACAGATGCAATGGCCAGTGCGTGCACACCGATCGGTCCATTGCTGTACAACGCGTACCCGCTCACAACAGATGCAATGGCCAGTGCGTGCACACCGATCGGTCCATTGCTGTACAACGCGTACCCGCTCACAACAGATGCAATGGCCAGTGCGTGCACACCGATCGGTCCATTGCTGTACAACGCGTACCCGCTCACAACAGATGCAATGGCCAGTGCGTGCACACCGATCGGTCCATTGCTGTACAACGCGTACCCGCTCACAACAGATTCAATGGCCAGTGCGTGCACACCGATCGGTCCATTGCTGTACAACGCGTATTCCGGGAAACAACGCATACCCGCTCACAACAGATTCAATGGCCAGTGCGTGCACACCGATCGGTCCATTGCTGTACAACACGTATTCCGGGAAACAACGCGTACCCGCTCACAACAGATTCAATGGCCAGTGCGTGCACACCGATCGGTCCATTGCTGTACAACGCGTATTCCGGGAAACAACGCGTACCCGCTCACAACAGATTCAATGGCCAGTGCGTGCACACCGATCGGTCCATTGCTGTACAACGCGTATTCCGGGAAACAACGCGTACCCGCTCACAACAGATGCAATGGCCAGTGCGTGCACACCGATCGGTCCATTGCTGTACAACGCGTCCCTGTACAGGTCACTCGCATATGTCACCATGCTTGTCACTGGTGAACGTATGCCAGCCACATATACTTGCCAGGGACTCAGGGGCACACCTACAACACCACACCCAGTCCACACTGTATCCTAAGGCATGTAAGGCTGCATTACCTTTTCTGTGAATGGGGGTAAACATGTGGTTTTTGGGGTGGCACTTGGGGGCAGCCACTCCCAGGCTGTGCACGTGTTCATGGGGACAGGATCCTTTGTGTGTTGTGCACATGACCACTGTGATGTGCAACTGTTCATTTCGGAGCATGTGGCATGGTCACATTTCCAGGTTGTGTATGTGTATGACATGTCACATACCCCCAGAGTCCCATGTGGGAAGGCATGTACGTCACAGGGTGACCCATTGCCACAATAGTGATGGCCCTCCACAGTCTGTGTGCATGTTGTGTTTCCGATGTCTCTGATTCCATGTGCACAATGGGAGACAGTCTCCACATCAACGTTGTTTGTGCATGGACTTTGATGTTGTGCGTGTGTGTGTCACAGACGTCCATGTCTGTCCTGCGGAGGCAACAGGGGCCACTACCTGTGGGAGTCATGTTTGTTTTTCTGACGTGTACATGATACGCCATGTCATGCCAGTGTCCATGTGGCAAGACAGGGTCACTGGGAATCTACCTGTCAATGAGCTGTGATGCCTGTGGCGCATCTGTCCAGACATGTCACTGTGGTGTGTGTGTGGAACGTGACAGCAGTAAATGGGTACTGTGACACAGCCTAATGGTTTCCCATAGCACAACCTGGAACCTGTTGTCAACACATGTTGAACTGAGATGTTAGATGATGTCCATGTAGGTGCCATATATGTCCATACAGAACGGCACACACATCAAGTACTTGTGTCTCGTAATGATGTATCATGTGAAATTGAGTATGGTGAATGGCACATATGTGGGGTGACTGACAATCTTTCTTTCTTCACCTATGCACTGCAGGGCACCAGCTGTCCATAGACCATTCCCTGACCTGGCAACGATGGTGGAACGTGACAGCATCCGACGGTACCGCTTCACCAGGCAGCTGATTGAGGATTTGGCAGTGCGCTTGGCCCCACATTTGCAACCTGGCCGGCCGTACCCTACAGCGCTGACCCCCAAGGTGAAGGTGATGGCAGCCCTACACTTCTTTGCCACCGGTACCTTTCAACACACTGTTGCGACTGCTGGTGGGATGTCACAGACTATGTTCAGCCGTGTGCTACGCGATGTTTTGGAGGCAATGTTGAGATGCCTGAACCAGTACATCTATTTCCCTACACGTCAACAACTCACTGACGTCAAGAGTGACTTCTATGCCCTGGGGAGGATGCCACATGTCATTGGCTCCATTGATGGGACACATGTGGCTTTGGTACCACCACAGGCACATGAGCAGGCATACAGGAACAGGAAACATTATCATTCGATCAATGCTCTGGTGGTATGTCTTGCAGATATGAGCATCTCACATGTGTGTGCCCGTTTCCCTGGTTCGGCACACGATGCCTACGTGATGAGGAGTAGTCGCATCCCGAGGATGATGTCACAGATGCAGAACCAGCGTGCCTGGCTTGTCGGTGTGTACTGACTTTGTACCATTGTGTGTGTTCTGCTATGTTGTATTCCGCCCTCTTTTCCAACTCAGCTAATGTGCAATTGTCTGTCTGTAGGTGACTCCGGATACCCCAACATGCCGTGGTTGCTGACACCCCTCAGGAACCCTGTGACACCAGCCCAGATGCGCTACAATGAGGCACATGGTCGGACCAGGAGAGTGATCGAGCGCACATTTTGTCTCCTGAAGAGCCGCTTCCGCTGCCTGGACAAGACAGGAGGGGCCCTCCCATATGCCCCAGCAAAGGTGTGCAAGATTGTCATCGTCTGCTGCATGCTACACAACCTGGCAGTGCGGAAGGAGTTGCCTCTTATCCTGGATGACGATGACCAACATCCGCCACCTGTGGAGGATCCTGGCCTGGGCCACGATGCCAGTGTTGATGATGATGATGATGATGATGATGGTGATGATGTCCGCACACAGCTCATCACCAACTTCTTCAGCTGAATGTGAGTATCCAGAGATGTCATGTCAATGATGTGTGTTTGCGTGATATGTGTTGGTGGTGCTCTGGTGCTGTTTGAGTGTGGCCATGTGCTACTTGACTGGAAGCGTGCAGCGATGTGTCCTTACAGGTAGTCTGTACTCCCCAACAGTGTTGACATGCTAACTTGGTTTTCTGTGAGTATCTTGTGACATGTATTGGCCATGAGTATTGCAGTTCTGTCCTGTTCTTCCGTGCTTTTGACTGTGTGTCATGTCTGTCCTTCACAGGGTACTTTCAGAGTTGTTTGGTGAACTGTGATCCCCCGACACCATGATTCAATTTCCAGGGTGGAAACAGTCGTTTCCCTACAGGTGATGTGCCACACAACCCTGGACTTTATTTCTTCTACACTTGTTGACTGTGTGGCCACTGCCACGTAGGATTACCTTGCATCTGTAGTGGAAACAACATGTTGCAAATGTGTAATAAACCTGTGCTTCACTTTGGGTTGTGCGTTGTCTGTGGTCACGCATCTGACTGACATGTGCTTACTGCACCTGTGGGCTAGTTAACACAGACTGTGAATAGGTGTGGTGTCTGTGCATTCCACTGTATTTCCTGGCAACATCAGTGTAGGCGATGAGTCTGATGGCCCTGGTGTGTATGTGTTGTGTAGCCCTAGTGGTGTGTCTCCCTCATATGTGTCACGTCGCCATGACTCACATGACGGTGTTGAACTTGCTGTAGCAGTTAGCATGCACAGTGTCATTTAGCAGATCACCATCTACATGACAAAAACCACGTTGGAATCACAACAGAGGCAAGTATGGTGTATTAGTGAGTTTATTTCCATACATGTGTGAGGATAGTGCACAGGATGGTGGGTGCTGTAAATTGGGATTGGAATCCAAAGTTCCCAGATGAGTTGGAAGGCTTGGTAGCAGAAATGTCCTGAGTAAAGTCCACAGTTATCTGATACATTGGGCCAACTTAAGCTCCCCATGTCATGTGGGAGAGTTGTGTTGCATTCGACAGGGTAAACAGTTTGCACACAAAGGAGAATTTCCAGAACAGGTGTTGGGTTCCTGGGGGATGTACATGGCCATCGGCCTCTCAGTTTTCCTTCCTCGGACGACCCCGCTTCTTCCGGGGGGACCCTCACGTGCAGGCTGCTGCGGTGCAGAGGACTCTCCGCCAGAGTCCTCCTCCCTCCCTGTGGCAGTTGCAGTTGTTGCAGCACCAGATGTTGTGGGCACACAGGGAGGTGTGGCCATGTTGGTGCTAATCTGGTGGAGGCATGTCAATATGTCCCTATGCACCGCTGTCAGTTCTTCCAATGTGTCCCACTTGGACTCCATGCCAGACATGTGTGTCTCCACACGGGACATGTGTTTCTCCACACGGGACATGTGTGACTCCAAGCGGGCATGATGGGCAGCCTGCTGCTGTTGAATGTCCTTGAGGATCCCCACTACCTGGCTGACCTCTCCGGTGCTATTCTGGTACGCCTCAGCAATGCGTGCCAGTTGTGGGTCATCATGCAGTCCAGGCCCCTCTGCAAACAGCGACCTATGTCTACCACCCCTCCCACCACCCCTGGCGACACGTGCGGGACCTGTGGTGGCACGCACAGGTGACCGTAGGCCCACTTGGGGGTTGTTACTGGGGTCGTTGTCCGTTGCTCCACGTTGGGCCGGGGTCCCTGTGCTGTTGTCATCGGTGGTCCTTGGTCTGTCCGTGTTGGCAGGGGTGGTCTGTGTGTTGGCAGTTGTTGGAGGGGTGGGTGCAGGGGGTGCAGATGTTGGTCCTGCTGGTGCTGCATGATGACTCGCACCGGAGGGGCCAGGTAGGTCTTCGCCATCCGAGGAGTGCAGAGGCTGTTCCACACCAGTGAGCTCAGTGTCCCCCGGAGCCTGGGACAGGGACTCCTCATCGTCTGCTGCTGTGTCCCCATCATCACCTGTTTTTGGAAGAGACACACAATGTATGTTATGTTTCTACGGGCATCAATGGTTCACACACCTGACAGTTGTGACTGTAGCTCTGGATGCGGGCCTGTACATTGCATTGTCCTAAGTTGTCACAGTCAGAGGTTGATATTGGTGTAGCACATTGTCCTGCCAACCTGACGCTTTTCTATGTGAATGTTGAGGTGTGTGCATGGCCAGCATTGGTGGTATTTGGTGGACATCCGGCCCTCCTTCTCCCCCCAGCCCAGTTATCCCACCATTGCATTGCAGGAAGTGCAAGTTGGCTTTCAGGATGGCAGTCAGTGGTGTCCTGCTGTTGGTTGGTGCCCAGTTCCCAGCAGGGGCTTGTGCTCCCCACAGCAGTACCCAGTGTCAGCCATCTTGTCAGTTGTTTTCCACTCTCTGTGATGTGAGCATGGTTCTGAGTGGTGTTGATGGGCCAATTGTGAGAGTGACCAATATCTGTGACTACAACTCCCATCATGCTATTGCCTACAACCCCCTTCCCAGCATGCCCATACTTCCTTCCTTTTGAGTGGAGTTCACAGTGTGTGAGTGTGACAGCAATGGCAAGATGGCTGACAGTGGTGTCCTGCTGTTTGTTGGTGCACAGGTCCCAGCAGGGCCTTGTGCTCCCCACAGCTGAGGCCAGTGTCAGGCATCTTTGAAGTGGCTTTTCACTGGCTGTGAGGTGTGCATGCTTCAGTGTGAGCTTGCTGGGCCATGTGGGTGGGGGATGTTGAGATGTGACTACCACTCCCATCATGCTATTGCCTACACCCCCCCTTCCCAGCATGCTCATACTTCCTTCCTTTTGAGTGGACTTCACTGTGTGTGAGTGTGACAGCAATGGCAAGATGGCTGACAGTGGTGTCCTGCTGTTGGTTGGTGCACAGTTCCCAGCTGGGCCTTGTGCTCCCCACAGCAGTACCCAGTGTCAGCCATCTTGTCAGTTGTTTTCCACTCCCTGTGATGTGAGCATGGTTCAGAGTGGTGTTGATGGGCCAATTGTGAGGGTGACCAATATCTGTGACTACAACTCCCATCATGCTATGGCCTACACCCCCCTTCCCAGCATGCCCATACTGCCTTCCTTTTGACTCTGCTTCCCCGTGGGGTAGTGTGCCTGTGCTGACAGGATGGCTGACAGTGTTGTCCTGGCGTTTGTTTGGCTACAAGTCCCAAGAGTGTCCATGTACTTCACACAGCATAACCCAGTGTGGTTGTTCTTTGTGGGATATTTAATTAGAGTGTGAGGCAATGCATTCTCCCAGGTGAGTTGTGTGGAGTTTGTGTTAAGGGGGGGTGTGTGAGAAAAGCTGCTGGTGACTATGGTCATAGCTGTCAGTCCTCCTTCCCACCCAGCCAGATATCCCACCATGGAAGGTGCTTCCATTGCAGGGAGTGCAAGATGGCTTTCAGGATGTCAGTCAGTGGTGTCCTGCTGTTGGTTGGTGCCCAGTTCCCAGCAGGGGCTTGTGCTCCCCACAGCAGTACCCAGTGTCAGCCATCTTGTCAGTTGTTTTCCAATCCCTGTGATGTGAGCATGGTTCAGAGTGGTGTTGATGGGCCAATTGTGAGGGTGACCAATATCTGTAACTACAACTCCCATCATGCTATCGGCTACACTGACTTCACCAGCATACACAGAATTATTTCCTTTGAGTGAGCTTCCCTGTGAGGTGGTGTTCTAGTGGTGGCAAAATGTCTAACTGTGTTTGTTGGTTGCATTTGTGCCACTGCCTTGCTGTATTTGTAGTTATGTTTGTACATATCTTGACACAGTTACATGTCACTATGAGATGGCATGTATTGTGTTTATCTGACTGACAGACAAATCTTGGGGTGATTATCTTTTGATTGCTGTGTATTTGCTAAGGGTGCATGGTTTGACTATCCCCTTGACAGTGATGTGTGTGTATTATCACACAATATTGTGTATATTTGTTGTGTACTCACCAGGCTCTGCGATGTTTGATAGTCCATATACGCTCACTGGTGGTAGGATGGCCCGCACCTTCTCCTCCCAGGGCCTGAGGTATAGTGGTTTGGCAAGAGGGCCACTGCCGGTGTGCTGACTCACGATGTAATCCTTCTTTAGTAGGTCCCTGACCCTCCTGCGCACATCCTACCACCTGTTCTGGATGTCTTCCTTTGTGCGCAGACATGGTGATTGTGCGTTGACCCTGTCGACGATCCTCTGCCACATCTTGGTTTTCTGCGACATGGGGGTCTGTTGTACCAATGTACCAAACAACTGTGGCTCTACCCTGAGGATCTCATCTACCAGGACTTCCAATTCACTGTCTAGGAACTTTGGATTCTTCTTTGGGGGCATGGTGATGGGTGGTGGTGGGGATTGATGTGTGTGTGTGTGCAGGTGAGGATGTGTGAGTTTAGGTTTTGCTGGGTGTATGTGAGGGTGCTATTTGTTGAGGTGCTAATGGTGTGTGGCTTGTGTGATGGATGAGCTGTGAGTGTGTCTGTGGTTGCTGTGTGATGGTGTTCTGTGCTGGCAGGTGTGTTGAATTTGCAAAGGATCATGGTAGGGATTTGTGGCCTTTATATAGGTGGAGTTGGGGGTGTGTCCTTGTTCCATGTTTTTTTCCCTGTATTTATTGCCTTTGTCATTGCTTGTTTGGCCCTTTTTTTTGTTTTTTTCCTTAGTATTTTTTGTGCATGTAGGAGACGTTCTTCTGACCGAGTAGGATGCTGCAGTTGTCTCGTGCGAGCTTCTCCGAGTTGTCCATGCTGTGTTTCTGCAGGGTTTCTTGTGCGGCGTACGCGTCGGTCGCCGAGTATTGGCTTCCTTCGGCTGGCTTTTGTATGCGTGTCGGTCGTTCGGCTTGCGCTCCGTGCGACGCGGTCTGTTTTTCCACGCATTGCATCGTACTGCACGGGTCGGAGTTCGCGGGTACGTTTCGTTCGGGTTGATTCCTGGTGCGTGTCGGTCGGTTGTATTCGCGTGGTTTCCCGGCCGGATAGCTTGTTTCCGTCCGGTTTGGTCGTTCGGCTTGAGTTCCGTACGAGTCGGTCGTGATTCACATGCATTTCATCGTACTTCCCAGGTCGTGCAACGCCGGTACGTGTCGGTCGGACTATATTCCCGTACCGAGTCGGTCGGTATGTTTTCCGGCCCGAATCGGAATCGGCCCCTAAGTTTCCGCTCATTCTAGGGCTTGCACTTCTTTCTACTTCTAGTACTGCAGGGAGATCTGCTAAGAAGATTGCAAATAACAAGGGGGCCAAAACGCACCCCTGTCTGAGGCCATTCCCTACAGTTATCTTATGAGTCAGTGACCCTTGCGTATCTCTAATTACCTGGGCCCAATTCCCTCTATGTAGCTCTTTTAGAATCATCAGTATGCCGTCCGGGATTCCATATTTTTTCATGTCTTCCCAGAGGCAATTACGATCCACAGAGTCAAAAGCTGCCCGAAAATCGACAAAGCAACAATACAGCTTCCCATTTTGCTCGATCAATTTTCGTGCCAATGCCCATAGGGCAAAGCAATGATCTATGGTGGAATTTCCTTCTTTGAATCCCCCCTGTTCAACTGGAACAATAGATCCCTGTTCTGCCCAATCTTTTAATTTACCTAATATTATTTTAGCAAAGATCTTTTCACCGATATCAAGTTAGTTAATTAATCTATAATTCTTTGGGGCATAAATATCCCCTTTCTTATGAATTGGCCTGATTATCGCTCCCTTCCAGTTTATTGGGATCGTCCCAGATTCTAAGATTACTAAAAACATAAGTGAGAAGAATTCTGCCCACCAGGACGACTTTGATTTTATTATCAAGGCTGGTAGGTTATCAGGGCCTGCTGCTCTTGTTAGGTTCAGGGTCTTTATCGTGTTAAGCACGTTTGCTACTGAAAAATCCGGTTTTAGATCTTCTACCAGACCACTCCAGTCCCATGATACCTCCTCTTCAATTTCTCTCCCGGGGTATATAGTTCCTGCAAATAGTCCTCCCAAGCACCCTCCTCCACCACGCAGTTCATTGAGGCAACCGAAGGTTCTGGAGGCTGATTGTACCAGCTTCCAGAACTGTCGTATATTCTTAGATTCGATTGCCTCCAACAATTTTCCCCAACAGGTTTCCTTATAGGCTCTTTTAGTGCTCCAAATTAGCGTGGTGTAATCTCTCTTTAGCTTGACGAGATTTTCGGCCCTGGTCTGGTCAAATTTTTTACGCAGGCTACGCTCCTCTCCTTAATTCTCTTTTCTTATTTAGGCAGTCTGTATTAAACCATTTTCCTTGTCTAGCCTGAATGTTTTGCTTACTCTTAGTAACCCTTACGTCAGATCTAAGTTCTACACGAAGGCTTTGTACCACTTGATTTATTTTCTCAACATACCAAGCCAAATTTAGGCCACTCACACATCCTAGATCAATATTCTGTTGCAGCCTGGTTAACCCTTCTATATATTCTTCTGTTAACCGTGTTGTTATGCGCCTTGGATAGTCCATCTGTTGTATGATTACTTTGTCACAGGCAGACTGGTGGAGATTTACCAGCTCCAGTTCCATTATATTGTGGTCACTGCCTTCTATATTGCTGATCCTGAAGCCTTTTACTAATGCAAAATTCCATGCTGACATAAAGACATAATCTATGGGGCAAATTTGTGACCCCTGTTTAAAAGTTTTCTTTGCCGGACAATCTTGGTCTGTCCTACCATTTAAGCAAAAGAGGCTTTTTGTCGCTAGGTAGTTTCCCAACTTTTACGTCATGGGTTGAACAAAGGCTTTCAGGAAACTTTGCTTGATTTATATCATAAGCCTCCAAAATTTCCATAAACCAGATGTCTAACTGCTTTGGGTTTAGTTTGTGATTAAAATCTCCCACCAACAAGAATATATCCGAACCATACATCAGACTGAGTTTTGTGGTAGGGAGGTTTGAAATCCACTGACTGTGCATGGTGTGAAAAGTAACCCCATGGTTAAGGTGGAGAGAGGCAATCCCCTTCCTCTGAGACAGAGTCCCTAAGTTTACTTCTCCTTCTACAGTATCAATTGTCATGGCTGATACCGAGGAAGCTGGGGACTCCGCCTGAGGGCCTGTCTGATGAATTTTAACCAACATAGTCCTGAGAGAAGTTTTTCCTTCAGTTCTGACCTAGACAAAAGAGCCTGTGATAAATGTGGACTAGAACTAGATCAACCAGGAGAAGCTGCCACCTTTCAGAGGATTGCGATTGTACTGACTAAGGACAGGATAGACAGACAGATAAACGGATCAACAGACAGACAGATGGATAGACAGACAGACGGAGCGAGGGAGGGAGGAACAGGCAGACCGATAGACAGACAGACAGATGAATGGATGGATGGATGGATGTATGGATGATCAAACAGATAGAGTGTGCCTACTAAGTCATAACCCATCTACAGAATGTGAGGACCCCTCTGCAAATACCCAGAGCTTCCTTCCTTATCTGTGAATATTCAATCTAATGCCCCTCTGCTGAGTGTGTCAGCATAGGTCTAACTTAATGGCAGGTGTGTCAATATTTAATTAGCACGGACGATCCCGAACTGCTGTGAAATTCTCTGAGTGCACTGCGTGTTTCACAGCGGTAGCAGAACTTTTTGTCACCCAGCGAGTGGTCCCTAGGAAATGGAGATACATCACATGCCCGCTTGTAGGATTTTACTCATGACTATCTGTGTCGTTGTTACCATACACAGAGCGATAAAAGAAGAGCTCTATTAATATGCTTAACATATATAGTGAATGTAGTTAATTTAGAATGTAACGTGGATAAATGCTGACGCGGCAAATACAATGAGAAAATAATACTCGGCGATGTACCTCAGGGCGTCTCTTGTCCTACCGTACTATAATGACACACTTATGTCAGTATATTATATACCTTCGTATTAGTTTCCTTTTCTAATGCTGATCTAGGGGCCAAATATTAATTTGGCTGAAAAAAATATAGCTTGACGTTCTGCGATTTGCATATAAATGTGTTCGCAGAGATTTTTTCGATGAAATTTTTAACAAGAGGCCTGATTTACATTTTAATGTGCTTCCTATAGAATTCCGCAGCCATTTAACGAGAGGGCGGCGATGCAAGAGACACCGGTGCTTCCGAGAGAGCGGCACATTCAGCGTGCCCAGATATGAAACTCTGCAGAAACCGGCCCTGAGAGAGGGCGCTCTGTGTGCTTGTGAAAAGGATAAAATTACAGAAGACAGCCATGAAAAGACTGGAATTTTACTGTAAAATGCCCCTCTTCGCTCTGTAAGGTATCAGGAAAATAGTGCCAACGCTTGCAATTCTGCCGTACGGGGGCCGGCTTTCAGTGCAGAATTATGTGGAATTAGAGCGCGCCTGCTTTTGCCTTCCGATGACTTCGAGGCCTGCTTTCTGCCGTCCGATGACTTCGAGTGCTTTGAATGGGGCTGTGTCGTAGGCTGCAGGAACTCGGTCCTCACAGGACAAAATAGCAAAGCGCAGCACCTCTATATTACTGATGTGCTCCAATAGCAGGTGAACCAGGGTGTGGTGCTCTTCAGTGCCTCACACAGAACCGGTTTTGTGGCAAGACAGGAAGCCGACTTGTCGCTAGCAGCAGTAAAGAGAAGGTACCGCTCTGTGGTTTCCAAAGCCGCCCTACCATGATGGTGCAAGTGCATGTGTTTGTTAAACAGCAGATACGAATATAAAGCTGAAGGCGCCCCTATCAAGAATCCTAAACGTTGGTGGATATTTTAAAACACTGTTGCTATCATGCTACGTACTAAGAACTTTTGCCCCTAACCTATTTCTGTATACATGTTTTCAAGTATGTGTGATTGTCCCATAAATTAAGCATGCACAAATATATGTTGAATCTGTCGTGTTTTTTTTCTTTCTCCACAGGACATATTTTTAAACTTTGAAACAGGTCCTCGTCCAATGAAGAGTCTATCTTTTTTACAAGTTATGTGACCCTAAAGGCTATTCATATTAGTTTGGGGGCCACAGGAACGTTAACGTGGGAGAGAGGTCGGGACAAAATCCCTGTTGGCTCTAAACATCACATCCTATAAAAATGCTTCTAGTGGTGTCTTTCTCCATACAACAGGGTCCCTAGTCGGAGCTTTAAGTGGAATGAAAAAACTAGGGGGATCTCTCAAAGGGGCGTGGCCGATGCAATTAAGGGCGTGGCTTAAAAACAGACAAGCTAAAAATCTGTGCTTCGCATAGTTTGCTGCTTCTGTTATTGCATCCAGATATATAATACAAGTAACATTACATCTACAAGAAGTCCGGGCTATTGACTTTGCCAATGGTTGTTAGTTGTGTAAGATAAGTAGGCAACAACTATTGCTTCGTTGTATAGAATATTGAAAATGCTGCATTTTTTTTTTAAATGATGAGGCTGTGAAAGAACTCTAACAAGTCTCTTTGAAGTTATCTCAAAGGCAGTGAAGTGCGGTATTGCTGCAAGAATTAAGATTT
The DNA here is from genome assembly GCA_963921515.1 of Calotriton arnoldi. Classification (NCBI taxonomy): domain Eukaryota; kingdom Metazoa; phylum Chordata; class Amphibia; order Caudata; family Salamandridae; genus Calotriton; species Calotriton arnoldi. The sequence goes on along the minus strand of CAWUFW010001825.1, from coordinate 1,376,340 downwards.
TTTTTTTCACCTTGATGGCAAAAATGGAGAGCCCGATAGAGACCCGTCTCAGCATCTGCTTTTTAGAACTGCCGATGTTGAGCACCGGCAGGACCCGGCCCACTTAAAGCCCTGTCTCTAGTCTATACTAAACCGATGAACTCGTGCTACCGACCTTAATAGTTCAGAATCTCCAACGCAATAAAGCACAATCCTCAACGACAACCAGGTTCTGAGTAGCATCTGCGTATATGTCTGTCATGTGCGCCTAGTAGAGATAAAGCAATACCCACTGCAAAAGATTTTGGAAAAAAACAAGGTTTCAACATTTTGTCTGAAATATGAATATTGGACTTAGAAATCCGCAGGCAACTTGGACATTTAATTAAGGAGCGGTCCACAATTTAGAAGCCAGATAGTAGATACTATAAAATAATTAGCCACGGTTGGTGTGATTTAGCCAGATATCTGTACACAGACTGGCACTTCAAGTTATGTATTAAGATTAATCTACTGCCGATCTAAGCGATCATATAAGAGCTTCCTCCACACATCATAAGTAGTTTTGTATAGAGGGCAGGGCAGAGAAAGAGAGAGAGAGGGAGAAAAAGAGAGACAGAGAGAAACAGAGAGAGAGAAAGAGTGTGTGTGTGTGTGTTCAGGATACGTTTCTCATCCTACAAACTGTTTACCCATGTCACCTGATGTTTAAGTGCATGAACTAATTAATCAATTATTAGATCTCACAGATCACAAGCCAGAAAGATGAGTGACGCTTCAGGAATATCAAAAAATAATGCTGGACTTCTGGCAGAGGGACGTGCCTACCTTAAACCGGTTGAGGGGAAGGGGGGCTGGTAGGACTAAGAAATGTGTGAAGGGAGGCAGTGTGCGGGGCTCTCAGTCAATATGTTCTGAAAGTTGCACATCATCTGCCTGTTCCCCAAAGGTTGATTTGAACTACAAAACCTTAGGAGGTGGATGAGGGCCCATTGCACATGTGGAACAGGGCGCTGTTCTTTGAATGAGCTAAAAGGGATAAAGAATTGAAGTAGGGGGATGGTATAGAGACTTTTTATTTTCATCCCACAACAACTGTGGATTGTGTGAAAAAAATGAGTTCCCTGTAGGCTCTCACACTCACTTAACATAGTTGGTTTGAAAGCCAAAAATATTGGGGTGAACTAGTTGACCTTCTTTCTCTCTTCTAACAACATCTCTGGTACTGGTGTGTACTGCGAGAGAGCCAACAAGATAGTCACTTAGACCATCGAAAGCATTGGGGCTCTACATTTGTTCTTCTTAACATGCGGTAAAGCACAACTCAATCATTATATAGAGAGCATATAAACTGCTATATATGGACACGCTCATAATTGTAGCTTTGGAGAAGAGTACATTGTTTACTTCAATTACCAACCATGCAGAAATCTTTTAATGACCACGTGGAATCATCCAAGGACTTTCTCCATCAGAAAATATCAAATAGGTTGTGTCACATGAAAAAGCCCATTCTTTTTCTACGTATGAAATACCTGTCAGCCCAATCACCCACTGTGCTTCCTAATATTGAATGATTCAGAAGAGTGCACCTTGAGAGACCCTTAATTTTTCTTCATGAAATACCATTCTCCAAGTCCAGCAATACTATAGTGGCATCCATATGTATCCATCCAATGGTTTAATCTATATTCAACCATGCATATGGGTTCACCTCATCAAATTATTTAAACAAGCTCAGATCATTCAACATGGCTGTCACTATATAGACATTTTTGGTATATTTATTTTATATTAAAATGGCTGCTCCACTAATTCTAGACCATTGCCTTAGAGGGTGAACACCCACTGCAACGAAAAGATAACTTCGCGGTGCTATTACAACGCGGGTACAACATCGCAAAAGCGTTTACATCGTAAGGCACAGCAACGCTTAGACGTTTACATCGTAAGGCCTAATATCGTAAGCCACAACAACGCAACTTTCCGATAACTTGCTGCAAGGTACCTTCTCTTCCGCTGGCGATTCCTTCACCCCCAATTTCCCTTAAAGCTCTCGTTTTTAGTGCCTATTACATTAAGGGAAGTACTAATTAAAAGCCCTTAAGGCAGCTAGCGAACACACACTGGCAATATGTAAAGTGATACAAATTTAAAGGGACAGGTTGACTGAATGGACTTGTACTTAGGTCATCCATGTCTGGTCACATATGCGCTTCTTCTTTGGGACGTGAAGATCATGCAACCTTTTTCCCCACAGCCTAACACTTCCTTTGTGCTGCGTTTTCCTGCAGCCATGCCTGTCCACAGCTCAGCCTCCGATTATGAGTTGCTCGGAGCCAATTGGGGCAGTGTTTTTTGAGTGCAAGAACACCGGCCCTGATTTTATAAACCGGAAATTCCAGGTAGCAATATATCACATTGGGAAAGGACTGTGTAGTCTAAACTCGTTTGCCGGCCCTCGCCCAAACCTGAACCAATGGGCATAGGGAGAGCATGCCAAGTAGTATCTTTCCCTTCCCTCAAATTCCTTCCCCCGACCCTCATTCGCCTCCACCCTGGACATGAGCCCTCATATATATTTAATTCCTGCTGAGAGCAGGTGTTAAATTACATGTTTGTGCGAGAAAACTCCACAGAACTGTGAATGCAGTGTGTAATACCAACGGGTAAAATTAGGTCCACCCCTTTATTCCGCATTCTTGCTTATTTATTCCACATTCTGTGGTCCCAGTCATAATTGCAGGGATTCCACGCCGAGATTACAGCCAGTATATGAAATTCTAGCTTCCCTGAATATCCACTTGGAATTCGGCATTATTTGTAATCGCACCATATATCGCTTACACAACAATATTACAGATAATATACAGACGGCTTTTGAAGCGTGGTTGCTGCAAACTTCACTCAATAAGCAATATAGATTTGAAATTAGAAATATAATATAGCTATTGGAAATATAGGATAAGATTGAAAAGATTATTATTATTTCTACATTCACTATCTGAGTACACAAAACCTAATTATAACAAGCATTGGCAATGCCAATAGGTCTAGCTTTAAAGAACTTGACCCGAATCGGGTATCAGAGCGCTTCACATAGCACCGGTTGCATTACATGAGGACACATTCATTTTTTGTTAGGCACTGGGAGATTAAGTGATTTGCCCAGAATCACACGATGTTCACCATCATAGTCGAGACTAGAACCCAGTTCCCCAGATTCGAGGCACACCGCCCTAGCCTTAGGCCAACTCCTCTCCCCCCTTGCATTGCTCCATTTTACAAGCACTGTGCAAAGAGGGACCTCCAAGAAGATGTACAAAGGTTGCTTCTTTTCTCCAGATTCAAGTTACACCTGAATGTGGCCTCATAAAAAATACCGCAGACCAACATTGCAGCTTACAACAATGGAGAGTTTACAAAGGAATTCATACCGCTTTGTGGGTCGCCGAAACGCATTTTCGGAACGGGAAAATGCAGCCCTGTTATATGTGTTGTGCTGCTGTGTGAGACGCATTTTGGTGCTCTGCGTGAGTGACTAGAGAAGTGTGCTTTGTTTGTCTTGGGGCAGAGCGCCTAGCAGTATGATGAGAAGGCGGTGTTCGTGATAGGTGTGCAAAATATTAATTTAATTCGCCAGTGGGAATAATTTACTGTCACAGACAGCTGTGAAGGTTAGTTTATTGCCTTTCCTGATTGCCAAGACAAATGGTGACTCCTTTGAGTAGGCATGGGGCCAGCTGCACAGAATAGTATATGTGAAGGGGCCCCAGTTTGGATGAAAAGCCACAAGGGCAAGAAATGTTGTTGGGAATTGTGTAGCTTCTTGATTGGAGCTGAAGATAAGCAGTGATGTGATCAGCAAGGCACCACATTTCCCCTATCTTTCAGGTGGGAGAAAAGCAGCATGCATAATATCCCAAAATAGTATCCAGAGAATCTGGCTACTGGAAAGCAAAACCCAGGGATATAAAACAGAGTAGCAAGTGGGTTGCAGCGCATCTTCCTCTCAAGGTACAACATCGCTGGAGACACGGTCAGCGACCCCTTTTGTACCCCCAATAACTTTTTCACAACAGTGAGGGGTTTTTTCGCAGACATGTAATTAAAAAAATTAAACAGTCGGGACGATAGAAATGGAACAATTAGCGTCGTGGGGGCGGCGGGGGTAGAGGCAGGATCACAAGGAACGCGTTGTATTGGCGTACGATTTCCTTGTCTGCGAGGTGATGTACTCGCCAATAGGAATCAACGCATTGGCGTTGCAACGCCGTGCGATGTGAAAGTTGCCGATGATGTGGCATGTGCGATATTATATACGCGTGGTAAAAGCACGCGGCGGGATGGTGTGCGATTTATCGTCATACATCCCCTTAGAGTAGCGGCAGACCAAAAAGCATGAAATAAAGCAAAAAGGTGAGAAATAATAGTGCTTGATGGATAAACATTAGTAGACATAGACTTATACAACTTAAGGGAGGCTCATTGAAAGATGGCGGCCGTGCAAGCGTGTACACACCAGCCAGACACCTTGGAATATTTTTTATTCAAGCATAAGCAAAACCATTCCAATTTGGCTGACACACTTGTTTGCACACACAGTTCGGCCATCTTGGAATTAGTTTTATTTTGATTAAAGAAAAATCATTTCAAGATGGCTGCCAAACCAGCTTTTTGCATGTGACCATCAGAGAAAAAACTATTGGCAAAGCCAGTTGGTTTTATGTGCGAGGCCTACTGGCTTTGCCAATGCTCAATTCTTTTGTTGCTGTACCACCACCCCTTTAAGGGACTTTGGGCTAAAGCTAATGAAATTGATTAATACAAGTTGAAAAGCAGTCACTAGGTGGGCATTCTGGGAAAAAAGAGCATATGAAATGCAAAGCAAGCAATATGATAGAATAGGAAAGTGAACCATGCAAATGTCCTTTACATTCCCATGATACATAGTGCTCCCGAGAACCATTAGAATGCGCCTCCTCGTTATGCATTCACATATGCATGAAATGAGATAAATCAGGCTCTGCCACGCTCGCAGTAAGAACAGAAAGTGGAAAGAATGTTCACCAGATAATGTTTCGATCAAAAGGCCACCCCAGCCCCAGCGGGGAAGAAGGACCTTAAATATTCTTTAACCAACCCCCACCTAAGCATTGACCCTAGGTAGTTTGGTGCAGATTGGGGACTTACAGTCAGCTAGATGTGAATGCAGTCCAGGGTGATGGGATTCAGGAAGAAATCAATATCTAAAAGCATCATGAATGTCAAAGAAACAGAAGGAAAAGATCAACTGTCTAGAAATAATTTCCACAAACTTTATAAGAAGCCCGGAAGATTGAGAAAAAGGCACAAGTGAAAAACGTTGGAAAACTACTTTGCCAAAATATGCAGACGATACCTAATAATGATTTCATGTAGTGATGGTAATTTCATGTGTTTTCCTAGCAATGTCACATAATGCTGCTATTTAATGGGGCTTGCTATCAAAAATCATGCAATGACCCTCTCCTTCTGAAAAAGTCCAATATGATGTCCTTGTGAAAATATTAAATTGGTTGCTCTGTTTCTAATAGTTTACTTATTTTCTGCATTTAAATTTTATTGTAGGACTTTTATTGCAAAATAAATTGGCAATTTGCAATTGAAATCATCCCATTGGGTTTCTTATGTGAAGGTATACAATTTGATTCTTGATGTAAAATCATGAAACATGGATGTGTCTGTGTAAAATCATTGAATGAGCTTTAACAATTGTTTTCTCTGCACGCTTGGGTAAAATTAACTCATCTTAATATTTTCTATATGAAATGCTCATCAAATCGAGCTCTTCAAAGAACATTGACCAATATCTCCAGATGAAATTATACAAAGGCCATACTCAACTGAGATCCTCGAATATTGTGATTTATATGCAAAAAATGGACATTCAGAACGTCACGCTTCTCTGAAGTTGTTGCATAGACATTGTTGGAAATTAGGGTTTCTGGTTGGCAGAGTATACACCCTGTCAAAGCAGGAGCCACAATCCTAGTCAGGATAAGTCAGATACACAACCTAAATTAACCTGTGCTCACCCTCTGGTAGCTTGGCACAAAGCAGTCAGGCTTAACTTAAGATGCAATGTGTAAAGTATTTGTGCAACACTTGGATTATGGTAACACAGTGAAAACACCACAAAAAGATTCCAGGTCAGTTTAGAAAAATAGAGAATATTTATCTGAGTACAACAAGACCAAAAATCCAATAAGTAGAACTCGGGGTCTGAATTTTTATAGATTTTAAATCCCAAAACAGTGCTTAGAAGTCAATAGTGCTAAAAGGTTACTTGAGGTCACGGTAGACCGGGGGAAATATAAAGTTTCAGGCTGACCGCGATGAGGGCAGGCCAGCTACAGGAACCACGCAGGGCACACTGAAAAAGTACCTTGGATAGAGCAAGCATTGGCGTCAAAGACTCAATGTGTCTGTTCAGAATCACGCAGTCGGGGCGATGCACCGAAGTCGAGCCTCGCAGTCGGTGTCGAAGAATAGGTGCTGCATCGAAGTCGAGCCGCAAAGAGGCGTCTTCGAATCGGCGCTGCGTTGTCATCGAACCTCACAGTAGGGACCCGCTTTCTCATCAAATCAGCAGTACATTGGTGTTGAGCGGCACTGCGTCGGTTCCGGTCAGCGCAAAGGCATCACTGTGTCAAGTTTTGCAGAAAACAGCTGCAGAACCCACTTCTGAGGCCCAGGACTGGAGGGGGCACCTGAGGCAAGGATTTGACTCACGGATGGCAGAGCCCAGCAGCACCAGCAGAGTTGCAGGAAGTCTTTTATGACCCTGAGACTTCAGAAAACAGGAGGCAAGCCAGCAAGCCCTTGGAGAAACTTTGGTTCAAGGATGCAGAGTACAGGTCCAATACTTCTCACTCCCAGGCAAGAAGCAGCAGGCCAACACGGCAAAGCAGGTAGCAAAGTGGTAGTCCCTCCTACAGCACAGCAATCAGCAGGCAACACAGCAAAGCAGTTAGCAAAGTGCCAGTCGCTCCTGCAGCATAGCAGCTCTTCTTCCAGGTAGAATGCCCTTGGTTCCAGCTAAGTTCTGATTTGGTGGTGTCAGAGTCCAGTACCCAAATGTGTCTTTGAAGTGGCAGAGACTTCAAAGAGGCCTTTGAAGATCACAATGTCCCTGCCTGTCCTGTCCCGGCTCCAGACTCACAACAGGGCGGTATGCAGCTCTTTGTGTGGTGACAGGCACAGCCCTATTCAGGTGCAAGTGTCAGCTCCTGCCTCCCAATCTGCCTCAGGAAGGCCCATCCGGATACAAATGTCACATCCCAACACTCTTTGTGTAACTGTCTAGAGACAATGCACAAAGCCCAGCTGTCACCCAACCCAGACATGTATTCAGAGACAGGCAGAGAATAGTTAAAGTAAGAAAATGACAACTTTCTAAAAGTGGCATTTTTAGACTTACAATTTAAAATCCGACTCCACCTAAGTTGTGATTTTAAATTGTGAGTCCAGAGACAACAAACTCCAAATCTCTATCTTTTCCCAATTGGAAGTTACATGTAAAAGATATTTTAAGGCAATCCCAATGTTAACTTTTGGGAGAGAAAGGCCTTACAGTAGTGAAAAACAAATTTAGCAGTTTTTCATTACCAGGACATGTAAAACTCAAAAGTACATGTCCTTCCTTTTGAATACACTGCATCTGGCCCAGAGGGCTGCCTAGGGCCTACCTTCGGGGTGACTTATATGTAATAAAAAGGAAGGTTTGGGCTTGCAAGTAGGTTAGCTTGCCAGGTCGAAATGGCAGTTTAAACTGCACACACAGGCTCTACAGTGGCAGGCCTGAGGCATGTTTACCAGGGCTACTAAAGTGGGTGGCACAATCAGTGCTGCAGGCCCACTAGTAGCATTTCATTTACAGGCCCTTGGCACATGTAGAGCATTTTACTAGGGACTTATAGGTAAATTGAATATGCAATTGTGGATAAGCCAATGTTACCATATTTTAGGGAGAGAGCACATGCACTTTAGCACTGGTTAGCAGTGGTAAAGTGTCCAGAGTCCTAACGCCAACAAAATCGAGGTCAGGAAAAGGGGAGGAGGAAGGCAAAAAATGTGGGGGTGACCCCGCAGAAAGGGCCAGATCCAACAGACATGCTCAAGGAAGGCTTTCAGCACCTCCTGACTTATTTTTATTTCAAAGCAGTTTTCTGTAGTGTGGCGTAGAACCAATTTGTGGGTGACAAAACAAGAACAAATACAATGAAAAACAAATGTAAGCCAACAACACAAAAGTTGATTCACCCCATCATGCATGCTGTACAACATACAGACACATAACCTGAAAATAGTATTACTGTAGTAACTAACCACATCAAATTCTTTGACTAAGAAGATTTGATCAGCATTATAGAGACCGCCAAGGAGGACCATCTTGTACTGGTAACGGCTTGCAGGCAACTGCCGTTGTTCAGTCAAGTGACTCCTAATATTCTAATTCAGAAATTATTGACATCATGAATAATAATACAGAATCACACGACATCATCGCATTGAATACTACATTCTCCTTTCCCTCTGCACTTTCAAACAACAATAACAATGAATAACCTAAACATACTATTATGAAAATAGAGAAACTTACTAAACAAAACTGAAACGAGCCTAATTATAAATATGCAACCAAAGATTTTGCTATGTGCAATCTTACAGTGCACTACGTGAATGAATAAAGACAGCTCTGTGCCTTGCGAATAAATAATACAGCAAAAACATCTTAACAAGAATAAAAAGCTAATAGCAGTAAAATAGCAACTTTCACTGCCGACTGCTCCTGCGGACACTAATTTGACTGTCAGTAGACTCATCGGAGTCTAGGCTAACATCAGTAAAATATCAAAAATAACTGGCAGGCAACCTTCGCTGCCGACTGCTCCTGCGGACATTAATTTGACTGTCAGCAGACTCATCTGAGGTAGACATGAAATACTTATCGTCCAACTTTTGCCGTCAGTCATGTGCTCTTCAGTATTTTTAACCACTTTCCTAACATCCCACCAATTACGCTTATTGACCTTAACTGCATTCCCACACACCTTAATAATAATCAATGACTCAGTATATTTAATTTCCCCTTTCTTAGTGGGAACAGAAACTTTGACCGTACTTTATCCCCAACTTTCAGTTGATGAGGAGAACTCTCTTCCTTGAGTCAAAATACTTCTTTTGATTCACTTGAACTGCATGTACATTCTGTCTAACAACATTATCCACATATTCCAATACATTATGTTTCACCCAATTCGCCATCCGTCCCAGACAGATTTTGGACGATAGTTTCCTACTTCTCAACAATTCAAAAGGTACCCACTATATACCCCCTATAGTCAGGTAACAATTCCAGAGATAAGACATTTACAGAAATGAAAAGTTTGAATAGCAAAGAGGAGACTTGGCTGATACTGTGCCCTTTGACAAAAAATGTGATGCATGCTCTTAGGTTCAAAATGCTGTCCAACAAGAAGCCTAGTGATTTGGTGCATACCTCAATATATGTATGTACATATGTATTTATTATATGGTATGTGTATAGTGCAAATTTAGGTACATGGCAGTGGAGCAGCATACAGTGTTAGAGGCAAAAACATAGTCAACAAGTGATTGGAGAGGGAGCTGGGTTTTGGCAGAAGTGAACTGTTGCTGCATTGTGATACAGTGTTCTTGAAAGAGGTGCCTCTTCTGCTCTTTCCTAAATTGGAGAATGCTTTGGGTGGTCCTGATGGATACAGGAATGTTGTTCCATACTCTTAGTGAATTCATAGAGAAGGCCTGGTTTTTTGTTTGCACCTCTTTGTCTCTACTCTGAAGGTGTCCTGGTTGCAAGTGTCTTGAAAACTAGCAGACATGGTGAGCTTGTCAGCCAGATATTTCAGGGTGCTCGTTATGATGGTTATGAATATGAGACATGTCATTATGAATAAGATAGGAGACAATAAACGGAGCGAGTGGTGTTCAATTAGATAGGGGCTGTTAGACCTGTCAGCCCTAGGGTGGTCTTCCCCTACCTTTTTTTCCTTGTTTGCTTCCTAACTGACCGCCATTTTTGTTGGACATAGGACTCTGGGCACCTTACCGCTGCGAAACAGTGCTGAGGTGCAGGTGCTCTCTCCTAAAAACAGTGTGTCACAACATGTCTGCCACAGGTCCCTGCTACTGCGGTGAGGCTGCCATTCTATCTGCGTGCTAGTAGCTGGCATGGGCTGGGACGGGATGATACTGTAACCCTGACAGCCCCGCCCTTGTCACCATAGACAGTCAGGACAAAGTGACAGGGGACACCTCCCCGAAGCCCCTAGATCCTTCTAGAATCTTCCAACCCCCCAGGTTGCCGCCTTTTGCCTGGGTCACCTGACTTAGCTATATAAAAAGAAGGGAGGGAACCCTAGAGGACTGTTACACCACTGGACCCGGGGACTCTCCGCTGGAGTGAAGGCTGCTGGGCTAGGGAGAGAGCTACACTACTGAGGCTGACTGATCCCAGGAGCTGCTGCCCCAAGTTAACTGAGTTACCCTACCTGCCTGCTGACCTTGCCCTGCGTGAGGGGAACCAGGGTCCCCATCTCCAGTGAAGTCTGACTGACTGACTGAAAATATTTGTAAAGCGCACTACCGCCGAGGCGTCTTGGCGCTGGGTGATGTGCAACAACAGTGGCCAACAAGTTCAGGGTTGGGAAAAGAGCCATGTTTTAATTTCCCTCATGAAGACAGATCTGTTTGGCAGGAATCTCAGGTGTGTGGGCAGAGAATTCCAAAGCTTGGATGCTAGAAAAGAAAAGCGTTTACCTCCACACCTTACTCTCTTAATCTTTGGAAGTTGTACTAGACCAAGGGAGGCTGATCTTAAAGATCGTGAAGGTACATATCGAGAAAACAAGGTTTGCACATCCTTGGATCCTCCACCAAACAGGGCCTCCACACTAATTTCTACTCCTGAGACCAGACCCCTGCCTGGGGAGTTGCAAATATCCTTCAGGACTGTCATCACCTATGCCACTGTCACCTGACCTGGCAAGCGCCGTGTGGAAGAAGCGCTGTGAGGCTGGAAGCATCGCTGCTGCTGTGGATCCCCCTGAGGTACTGTAAGGCGCTGAGCAGGGGTAGACGCGCTGTGTCCACGGAGCGCTAGGTGCCCCTGTTCGGCGCGCTGCGAAAGGAAGGCACGTGACGCCCAGATCGCCATCGCGGCCCCGCGCGGAGCTCCCGAAGCGCTGCCGTGCCCAGAACCTCACCTTGAGCTTAGGCGCAGTGCCCAGGATCACAGACTTGGCCCCTGAAGGGGAGAAGAGAAGCGCTGTGGCCCCTGCGATACTGGGAGAAGAACCGGGGAGGTTGAGATCACCGCCGCTGCCCCCTGCGTTGGAGTGAGGGCCGCGGTTGCCGCCGAGGCCGCGCTGGGCTGGAGCGCGCGAAGGAGGGCGTCGCCTAGCAACCAGGGCGCCTGCCGCGTCATCGGCTGCGCCCCAGGAAGCCGCGCCCGGATTGGCTGCCGACGAGAAACCAACCCGGAGGCCCAGGTTCGCTTTAGGCACTCGCGAGAGGGGCCCCGAGGAGTGAGGGAGCCCCGGGATTCCTCCGACCAACTTCCTGGAGGCAGAGAAGCGATCCGCCGCCCTACCCCAGACATAGCCCCGAGGGAAGGGAGAAGCGGGCTGACTGGGGTAGGGGTGTCCTGCGCCTGACAGAGCCGGCGCTGCTGCAGAAACTGAGTAGCCCCCCCCCGCAGGGACAGAGCGGTGAGTCGGGGAGCTTGGGGGCCTACGCCAACTCGGAGGCCCCGCCCTGGTTGCAGCAAGGAGAGCCCCGGGGGCTCCTGGGGCCGAAATACCTGGTAAAAGACACTCGGACACCAGTACTATCCGTCTAGGACATGCCCCCCTGCTGAAATGCCCTCTCTGAACCTGCATTGAATCCCTGCCTAGGAATTGTCACCGGTATTGAGTATCCGCATAAGAAATGTTACCTGAATTTTATACCTGAATGAGCATGGTTACCTGTATTGCCTATCTGAATGAGCCTGGTTACCTGTAGTGAATAGATGCTTGAGAATGTTCACCCATGTTACATAGATGTTGAAGGGTGATCACCTGCATTGAGTCGTTGCTTAGGAATGGTGACCTGTATTGAATATTTGCAACAGAATTGTGCCTGCATTGACCTGAGGTTACCAAAAACTGTTTACCCTGCATACTGTGAGGACCTTACGTTTCTAACCCTGACAAGAATAAGATAAAGATACTTGTTCTCATAAATGAAGCTGGAGTGGAGTCTCCTTATTGTGAGTGCTTTACTGTGTCAGTGTGGGAGTGTGCTGCACAACTACTTCACACATAGCCTCAGGCGTGCCTACCTGCCGAGCGCCAAGCTACCGTGTCGGAGTCAGTGGTCCCTGGGACCCCGGTTCTAACATTGGTGTTCAGCGGTGGGATTAGGACTTGTGCAACACCCCACAGTGACTCAGTGCGCACCACAAACTCACGCCTGACGCAACGCAAGCTCGAAAGTCTCCCCGACTGCCTGATTGTAAGGGCTCTGTTTAAAGCCTGTTGCCTAAGTCCCAGTGGTTTTCCCTGAAAACGTCCGAGGCCCTACCTAGCAAGATGGAATTCAAGCTGGCCAACCTGGAAGTGTACACGGTGGCGCAGCTTAAGGGGTTCTGCGAGGGGAAAGGGGTGTTCTTCAAGCGAGGCACCAAGAGGGAGGAGCTTCAGAAAACCTTGAGAGCATGGGCATTGGCCCACCCGGAAGGGAGAGGGGACGAGGGGCAGGTAGAGCATGACGCTCCAGGAGAGCTGGACTTACTGCAGATAGATACTAGCGATAATGTATTGCCAGGAAGGCGTTCCAGGGCAGGCAGTAGTGTCTCAGTAAGGAGTTTGATGGCAGAGGAGTTCGAGGAGAGACAGCTTAAGCTAGAGCTCGCCAGGTTAGACAAGGAGCGTGAAGAGAAGAGGCTGGCTATGGAGGAAAGGAAGCTTGCCCATGAGCTCAGCCTGAAGGAACTGGAGATTAGAGCCCTACAGATGGGGTCTCAGAATAATGCAAATGGTGGCAGCGTACCACTGAGGTTCCACGGGAGTCTAGGTTTTACATGCCTAAGGATGTTGTGGCCAGTTTTAATGTGGGGACGACATTGACAAGTGGCTAGCTGCTTACGAGGTGTCCTTGAGAGCCCATGGGGTCCCCGAGAGTTACTGGGGCGGTAGCCTATATAGGTACATGCCTCCGGTGGGGAGGGACACACTCCTTACATTAGACAAAGCAAGTCAGACCAACTATCCTGTTATGAAGGAGGTATTGGTTAAGAAGTTTGGTCTTACTCCTGAGAGGTATAGACAGAAGTTCAGAAATAGCCACAAACTCCCCACGCAGAGCTGGGCAGATTTCCTGGATTACGCTAAGAAGGCATTGGAGGGCTGGGTGCGGGGCAGTGAGGTAACTGACTATGAAGGGCTGTATAATTTGTTCTTAAGAGAGCACCTTCTCGATAAATGTTTTCCAGAGCTGTGCCAACACCTGGTTGACCGCAAGTTGACCGACCCGAGGGAGCTTGTGGAGGAGGCGGATACCTGGGTCAGTACCAGGGTGTCCAACAAGGGATCTGGGAGGGACCCCCAAAAGGGTGGACAGGGTTTCCACCAGAAGAGAGAGGGGGGAGATAAAAAAAAGGAGTTCTCCAAAGGCCCCCAAAACAGACCGCAAGGGAGAGGGTTCAGAAACCTACTTATCCTGACAGAAGTCAGCAGCCCAAAACTGTCCGGTGCTATGAGTGTGGGGAGGTTGGACACTACAAGGGGGATCCCCAGTGTCGAAAAAGGACCCCAGCCCCTACTGGAGGTAAGAACCCCGGGGTGGCGAGTGTAGCGCTGGGGGAGGAGCTGTCCCTAGATAAGGGGGGTGAGTGGGCAGGATTGACCCTAGTATCCCTGGGAGACAGCGAGATGGTCCCACAGACCCAGGTACCCTCGAATACTGCCAAGTACAGGCAGAGGGTCCTTGTCAACGGGCAGGGGGTGGAGGCCCTGAGGGACACAGGTGCCGGCATGATGATGGTGAGGAGACAGCTGGTGTCCCCGGAGCAAGTGATTCCGGATGTATTCCACCCGGTTGTGATGGCTGACAACAGTGTGGGTCACTACCCCGTGGCCCAAGTTCCCTTTGAGTGGGGAGGGGTTTCAGGCCGTTTACGAGTTGCAGTGAGTCCTGCCATGCCAATCGGCTGTCTATTAGGAAATGATATTGAGCATACTGCCTGGAAGGAGGTAGAGCTCAAAGCGCACGCAGGGATGCGGGGATTACCAGAATGGACCTGTGCAATTACCCGGTCCATGGCTACCCAGAAAGGGAGTCAACCAGGGCTGGAGCCTGAGACAATGGCCCAGCCAGCTGCTAGCAAGGAAAACGCTGTGGAGAACGCACCACGTGAGATAGATGGGGGACCTGCGGTGGTCGCACCGGAGTCCACGGAGGGTGACGTTGTTCCTGTGGGGGACTTGCCAACCCCTGCAGAGTGGCAGGTGGAAGGAGGGCCTACCCGGGAGGAGTTTTGCCTGGCACAGAAGGAGTGCCCCACCCTTGAGGGCATGCGGCGACAGGCCGAAGCCCAAGCAGCCGGAAATGCTTCAGGAAACTACCACATTTATTGGGAGGACGGCCTCCTTTACAGTGAGCCCAAGGCTCCGGTGCATGGGTCATCTAGGGCCTTAGTGGTCCCCCAGTGCTATCGGGCCTTTTTGCTGGAGTTAGCACACGAAATTCCCTTGGCGGGACACTTGGGCCAAGACAAAACCTTTGCTCGTCTAGTCCCACATTTCTATTGGCCCAGGATGAGAATTGCCTCTGACACTTTTTGCAGGACTTGCGTGACATGTCAAGCTAGCGGGAAGACCGGGACCAAGTTGAAGGTTCCCCTGGAACCACTACCGGTCGTTGGTACCCCCTTTGAACGGGTGGGCATCGACATTGTAGGACCTCTGGACCCGCCGTATGCTGCTGGTCACCGGTTTATCCTGGTTCTAGTGGACCACGCCACCCGGTACCCGGAGGCTATCCCTCTGAGGACCATCACTGCACCTGCGGTGGCGCGGGCCCTGATGGGGCTTTTTACCCGAGTGGGCTTCCCCAAAGTGGTGGTGTCGGACAGGGGCACCAACTTTATGTCCGCCTATATGCAGGCCATGTGGAAGGAGTGTGGGGTGAAGTACAAGTTCTCTACCCCTTACCACCCCCAGACCAACGGGCTTGTTGAGAGGTTCAACAAGACCCTGAAAGGCATGATCAGGAGTCTGCCTGAGGGCCTGAGGAAGAAGTGGGACGTCCTCTTGCCCTGCCTGTTGTTTTCTTACCGAGAGGTGCCGCAGAAGGGAGTGGGCTTCAGCCCCTTTGAGCTGCTGTATGGGCACCCTGTCAGGGGACCTGTCAGCTTGGTGAAGGAAGATTGGGAGAAGTCTCCTAGGAGGCTTCCCCAAGATGTAGTGAGCTACATGTTGGCGTTCCGCAGCCAGATGGCTGGACTGTGGAAAGAGGCATCTGAGAACTTAGAGGCCAGCCAAGCGGTCATGAAGGAATGGTATGACCGGAATGCCCATCCTGTGGAGTTGGATACCGGACAGAAGGTGTGGGTCATGGAGCCTGGAGAGCTTAGCGCCCTCCAGGACCGATGGACTGGCCCGTATGAGATACTGGAAAAGAAGGGCCAGGCCACATACTTGGTGGATCTTAAGACCCCACGGCAACCCCACCGAGTGTTGCATGTCAACTGCCTTAAGCCACACCAGGAGAGGTTGGAGCTTACCCTCCTGATGGTGACCGATGGGAGCGAGGAGGAGGAGAGCGAGCCTCTTCCAGACCTTCTGGCGACCCAAGAGAAAGACGGATCGGTGGAGGGAGTGGTTCTCTCCCCGTCCTTGACCCTTGAGCAACAGAGGGACTGCCGCCTGGTATTGGAGCAGTACTCTTCTTTGTTCTCCCTCACTCCTGGCATTACCCACCTGTGTACCCATGATGTGGACACAGGGGACAGCCCCGTATTAAAACCAAGTCTTACAGGCTGTCGGATAAGGTGAAGGCCAGCATCCAGAGTGAGGTCGCTAAAATGCTGGAGTTGGGGGTCATCGAACCTTCAGGTAGCCCCTGGGCTAGTCCGGTGGTGTTGGTACCCAAAGCGGCCCCACCAGGCACCACACCTGAACTTCGGTTCTGTGTGGATTACCGAGGATTAAATTCTGTGACCAAGATGGACGCTCATCCCATCCCTAGAGCGGATGAGCTCATTGATCGGCTGGGCGCTGCCCGATATTTGAGTACCTTCGACCTCACGTCCGGGTACTGGCAGATCGCCCTGACGGAAGGAGCCAGAGAGAAGTCCGCTTTTTCCACACCGGAGGGCCACTTCCAGTTTAGAGTGATGCCCTTCGGACTGAAGAACGCTCCTGCTACATTTCAGCGGCTGGTGAACCGGGTACTGTCCGGCCTAGAGGCCTTTTCCGCTGCCTACCTGGACGACATAGCCGTCTTTAGCGGCAGCTGGGAAGAACATCTGTGCCACCTTCAGGAGGTGCTGCAGGACCTGCAGCAGGCGGGCCTGACCATCAAGGCCAGCAAATGCCAAATTGGACAAGGATCCGTGGTATACCTCGGACACCTGGTGGGTGGGGGTAAGGTGCAACCCCTACAAGCCAAGATCATAACCATCCTTGCCTAGGAGCCCCCCAAGACCCAGACGGAGGTCAGGGCTTTCCTGGGCCTCACTGGTTACTACCGTTGCTTTGTCAAGGGGTATGGCAGCATTGTGGCCCCCCTGACAGAGCTAACCTCCAAGAGACAACCGAAGAAAGTGATTTGGACCGAAGCTTGCCAGGAAGCTTTTGATTCCCTCAAGCGGGCTTTGTGCACTGCTCCGGTGCTTAGGGCACCGGACTTCGCTAAAGAATTTATTGTTCAAACGGACGCCTCTGAACATGGCATTGGGGCAGTACTCTCACAACTTAATGACGAGGGCCTGGATCAACCCGTGGCCTTCATATCCAGGAGGCTACTCCCCCGGGAACAACGGTGGAGTACAATCGAAAGAGAAGCTTTCGCGGTGGTCTGGGCTCTGAAGAAGTTGAGGCCATACCTCTTTGGTTCCCACTTCTTGATTCAGACCGACCACCGGCCCCTTCGTTGGCTCAAGCAAATGAGGGGCAATAACCCTAAATTGTTGAGGTGGTCCATTTCCCTCCAGGGTATGGACTTCAGGGTGGAACACCGACCCGGAGTAGACCACGCCAATGCTGACGGTCTCTCTAGGTTTTTCCGCCTTAGTGACGAGAACTCCCTAGAGGTTGGGTAGCTCTCCCCACTTTCGGCTGGGGGGGACGCGTGTTAGCCCTGTCAGCCCTAGGGTGGTCTTCCCCTACCTTTTTTCCTTGTTTGCTTCCTAACTGACTGCCATTTTTGTTGGACATAGGACTCTGGGCACCTTACCGCTGCGAAACAGTGCTGAGGTGCAGGTGCTCTCTCCTAAAAACAGTGTGTCACAACATGTCTGCCACAGGCCCCTGCTACTGAGGTGAGGCTGCCATCCTATCTGTGCGCTAGTAGCTGGCATGGGCTGGGACGGGATGATACTGTAACCCTGACAGCCCCGCCCTTGTCACCATAGACAGGCAGGACAAAGTGACAGGGGACACCTCCCCGAAGACCCTAGATCCTTCTAGAATCTTCCAACCCCCCAGGTTGCCGCCTTTTGCCTGGGTCACCTGACTTAGCGATATAAAAGGAAGGGAGGGAACCCTAGAGGACTGTTACACCACTGGATTCAGGGACTCTCCGCTGGAGTGAAGGCTGCTGGGCTAGGGAGAGAGCTACACTACTGAGGCTGACTGATCCCAGGAGCTGCTGCCCCAAGTTAACTGAGTTACCCTACCTGCCTGCTGACCTTGCCCTGCGTGAGGGGAATCAGGGTCCCCATCTCCAGTGAAGTTTCCACACTAATTTCTACTCCTGAGACCAGACCCCTGCCTGGGGAGTTGCAAATATCCTTCAGGACTGTCATCACCTATGCCACTGTCACCTGACCTGGCAAGCACCGTGTGGAAGAAGCGCTGTGAGGCTGGAAGCATCGCTGCTGCTGTGGATCCCCCTGAGGTACAGTAAGGCGCTGTGCAGGGGTAGACGCGCTGTGTCCACGGAGCGCTAGGTGCCCCTGTTCGGCGCGCTGCGGAAGGAAGGCACGTGACGCCCAGATCGCCATTGCGGCCCCGCGCGGAGCTCCCGAAGCGCTGCCGTACCCAGAACCTCACCTTGAGCTTCGGCGCAGTGCCCAGGATCACAGACTTGGCCCCCTGAAGGGGAGAAGAGAAGCGCTGTGGCCAAAATCACCGCTGCGGGCCCTGCGCTGCTGGAGGAAGATGCGCTGTGGCCAAAATCACCGCCGCGGCCCCAGTGATACTGGGAGAAGAACCGCAGAGGTTGAGATCACCGCCGCAGCCCCCAGCGTTGGAATGAGGGCCGCGGTTGCCGCCGAGGCCGCGCTGGGCTGGAGCACGCGAAGGAGGGCGTCGCCTAGCAACCGGGGCGCCTGCCGCGTCATCGGCCGCGCCCCCAGGAAGCCGCGCCCGGGTTGGCTGCCAAACGAGAAACCAACCCGGAGGCCCAGGTTCGCTTTAGGCACTCGCGAGAGGGGCCCCGAGGAGTGAGGGAGCCCCGGGATTCCTCCGACCAACTTCCTGGAGGCAGAGAAGCGATCCGCCGCCCTACCCCAGACGTAGCCCCGAGGGAAGGGAGAAGCGGGCTGACTGGGGTAGGGGGCGTCCTGCACCTGCCAGAGCCGGCGCTGCTGCAGAGACTGAGTACCCCCCCGCAGGGACACAGCGGTGAGTCGGGGAGCTTGGGGGCCTATGCCAACTCGGAGGCCCCGCCCTGGATGCAGCAGGGAGAGCCCCGGGGGCTCCAGGGCCGGAATACCTGGTAAAAGACACTCGGACACCAGTACTATCCGTCTAGGACATGCCCCCCTGCTGAAATGCCCTCTCTGAACCTGCATTGAATCCCTGCCTAGGAATTGTCACCGGTATTGAGTATCCGCATAAGAAATGTTACTTGAATTTTATACCTGAATGTGCATGGTTACCTGTATTGCCTATCTGAATGAGCCTGGTTACCTGTAGTGAATAGATGCTTGAGAATGTTCACCCGTGTTACATAGATGTTGAAGGGTGATCACCTGCATTGAGTCGTTGCTTAGGAATGGTGACCTGTATTGAATATTTGCAACAGAATTGTGCCTGCATTGACCTGAGGTTACCAAAAACCGTTTACCCTGCATACTATGAGGACCGTACGTTTCTAACCCTGACAAGAAGAAGATAAAGATACTTGTTCTCATAAATGAAGCTGGAGTGGAGTCTCCTTATTGTGAGTGCTTTACTGTGTCAGTGTGGGAGTGTGCTGCACAACTACTTCACACATAGCCTCAGGCGTGCCTACCTGCCGAGCGCCAAGCTACCGTGTCGGAGTCAGTGGTCCCTGGGACCCCGGTTCTAACAGGGGCTAACATGGTTATATTCCTTCCTGTCTTGGATGAGATTTAGCGCAAAGTTTAGGATGCTCTTAAGGGGAGCCAGTGTGAAGTCTAGAAGGTCATGGAGAAGGGTGCCAGCACCATCCAGATGTAAGATTATGAGGGTTTGAACAGTAGATCTGAGGTAACTTTCTAAAAAGGAATAGTTTTACTTTCTTTAGTAGAAACAGCTGGGTATAAGGCCATCTTGGCTTTCTTGGTAATGTACTCCTTGAAGATGAGGTTGGAGTCCAGGGTGAAACCTAGTAACTTGATGCTGGGTGAAATTTGGTGTTTGAATACATTCAGTTTTACATTATTCAGTCACAATGTCATGCATGTGATTCAGCACTGAGCACACATTGATCCATGCTTGGATTGGATAGTGCAGTCTGTGAGAGAGATCAGTGGTAGCTCTGCTTTAAGAAAGTTGACTTACAGGGGCTGTATTGTCATTCAGAATTGAAAATCACAGCTTATGCTATGATTTTGATGTTTTTGATTGAGGACATTTTCAAATCTAGCTGACTGTTATCAGAATAGAAGTGGGAAGAGATGCTTGAGTACTTGAAGAACGAAACGATAGGGTGAGTGGATTGACTCCTGAGAGACATCTTGCCAATGAGTTCGAGAGAGTTGGCCACTTTTAAATGTTGATGCTATTTCTCATTGGATGATGCACCTTTTCTATTCTTCAGATTTTTGAGTAGATGTGAGTAGTTTATTGTATCAAAGGATGAGTAGTCAGGAGTTATTCATGTCCATAATTCTCAGAGCATTTTTCATTATATTGAGAATTGATGGTCCAAAGCTGACCCCTTCACCTTTTGTGAATAAGTTAGTCACCCAACTGGGGAGTTGGTAAGAAACCAGCTGCAAACTATTGATGCATCTAGTGCTCAAATGCAATTTTGAAATCGGCACTCACAACACGGATGAGGAGAAAGTGAGAGGGGAATTTCTTCACCTCAAAATCTTGTGGGTTTTCTGATGATCCCCAAGGGGCTCTGCATCTTCTCAGCACCTCAGCTTCTGTTCAGAACTCACTCAAAGTGACTCAAGGCCTGCTTCGTCTCAATATTCTAAATGGCTCTGATGGCCCACCCCATCAGCATGCTGCTCATAAGAACAATGGAGCACTGCACCCGCCCACAGCATACCAAAGCACACAGTTTGAAAATGATGCACAGTGCCCTTTTGTAAATCAACAAAATCTGAACCAATTCAATACACATCGAAGGCACACAAAGCACCCATTGCACAGACAATTTCTCTCAGTTACCTTCATTAAACTTAAAATAGACTATTACCGGAAAACTTTTTTCCTGTATTTTTGATTGGAATATAACTTATTTTTAAATGCTACATGTGGAGAGCTGAAATGTTAAACTTTGAGCCTTACTTCTAGATTTGATAACTGGCTAATAAATAAATTGAAGCCTACCCCGTTTTATGACGGATCGGTCCTAATGCCAGTCAATGTAACAAGCTTTCCATCGCGACTGCAAAGACTGTATGCAAAACAGACTGTAGAAAAAAGGGTCTGGACATCATCAGTAGGACACTTCTCATGAAAAGTTGACTGAGCAATGCACAGGCGGAGCCACAATTGCTCTCTTAGCATCATATGAGTCTTTTCATCTGTGCTCAGGGCTCTGTGGGCCTTCTTAAGATGCCTAATGGATTCACTTTCCATGACAACCTGGATCTTTACACATCCAGTAAATTATTGCAGGCTCTACTAATTCCTTTCGGCTTTTAGATGAGTAGTGCTCTCTTATAATTTGTATTATTTTCAAGTGTCAGATGTTCCAGGAGGCAGAGGAGCAATGAGACATTGCAAAAATGCAGTAAAAGTCATGGTAAGAAAATACTCTGCAACAATGAAAATTATCAGTAGCAATTAGCCTGCTTACAGCATTATACTATTGTCGGATCAAACTGGATGACCTTTTTTATCATCATATGGAAAGAGCAACACAGGCAACCCAGCAGACATTAAAAGTACTGTGATATGTGTCCACTATTACATTCCTTTTAAACAACCCAGGAAAACAAAATAGAAATTAAGCCAGTTGACTTCATGAGATGCAAATACATGTTAACAAGAGCCAGTTACTTTGCATGACAGGGATTTCTAAATAATGCATATTTCTAACGTGATATCGATCATGGAACTTGGGCCTCAGGGTTTCACCAATCTTGTCCACCATGTCTTCGCCATTCTCCACTGTCCTTCCGCTATTCCCACGAAATCTCACCCAGTAATATTCTTCATTATTTCAGGGGACTAGGGGTTGTTGCATGTAATTTCTAATTGGAGGCACTTCAAAAATACTATAGGCATGCATGTAGTTTGGATAATGATTATTCATTGACTCGGGTGTTTTCTGGGCTGCTACTGCATTGGCTTGCAGCCATTACCATGCATCATCTTACTTGGAGCACAATCAGCAGGTAGGAGTTATTATGAAGTGAGGGGCGTTCTCACAGCTGATGGGAATAAACAGATGAGGAATGGTCCCCATCCTGTCCACTAGAGGGCGACGATGACTGGCTAGGTTAGTAATATCTGTATTTTCTTTTCAGACTGTTTTAGCTCCTACGTTTTTGATTGACTGTATTACTGTTTTATTGTATGTTATATTTAAATACAAAATACAGAAAAATTATAATATGATAGTTCCAAAGTAGAAATCCCCTAACATTAATACAGAGGGTAAATCAGAAGAAACTGGAAGACCCCTCGTTTCATGGTTGTGTTATTTGTTTGTACTCGGTGGTCTGAAATTGTATACAGTGCAGAAACTGATCTGAGCTAAGAAACTGAGACAAAATTGCAGTGGCATCTGAGCTCTTCTGCACATAAGCAGAGCCTCGTAAACTGTAAACTGCTAATCGATGTTGCCTCATTCTTTCCCTGTTGCAAATGCAAACTCCTAGGGTCAGAAGACATTGTCTCAGAATCAGGGTATAGACCTAGATTGTAAGAGGATGCAACATGTTTCAGGGTTTTGTGAATGTATTAGTCTAACACTAAATGTAAAATCTATATTATGAAGAATTAATTACAACGCTTTAAAGTATTTTATACTTGTATTTTCTCTTTTATATTTGTAAATATTTGTATCCGCATAGTAAAACAATATTTGCCTGCTTTTTCACCTTGTGAAGCAATATGGGATCTCTCTTTTCTCCCTGTTAGATGCATTTTACAACAAACTCTGAAGCTCTTTGGCAAATTAATAAACTTGTACATTTGTGTTTTTTCTCTATTCCTTTACTTGTCATGCAAACAATAAATGCAGATGTTATAATCATCCCAGTGCTTATTGTTTACTGTGTTTCTAGAACCTTCACCACGTTAGGTGTTACTTCCTTTTCTCTAGATGCTTGTACGTTGATCAGCAGGTTTCTGAACAGTCGTTCATAGAGCAGATTGTTTTGCTGTCTGCACGAGAGACTTAAAGGGACTTCCTGAACAACACATGAGGTAAAAAAAAAAAATGATATGGAGGACGCTGCGCTACTTTAGAAAGTTTGATTGTAGATTGGATGCCAAGTTAGTCAAAAATATTTGTATCCATTAACCTTGAAGAGAAAGAACAAGTCTTCCAAGATCTTGGTAGAGTATCCTCTAGATACACTTTTAGATTCTGGTGCATTAAAACCATGTCATGACTAACACTGAATCTGTTGGGGAGGTGTGATACATCAGTAGAGATACTGAGTTATTAGACGTCGAGAAGAGCTCACTCTTGAAAGATACGGGAAAGTTGTTGAAAGGATAGCATTTTAAAAACAGTCCCCTAACAAATGGGACCAAATTAGGACAATTTTGTTTAAAGATCATTCCATTATGAATCATAGTTTATGTCCTTCTTAGTCCCAGAATAAAACTTTCCCCTAAATTAACACCATTGCTCACAACTTTGTATTTACCAATAATTGTGTTGTTAATACATTATTTATATTCTTCTGTTGTCCTCTTGCTATTAAAATCATTTTGCTAGTTCTAGATTCTCTAGCTAACCTGGGAATGTGTGTGCGATCAAGAGTATGGGGGAGGAATCAGGATCAGAGCAGGGCGGTGCGAGGTAAGATGGGATCTCAGTCTCGAGGTCACCCCCCCAACGTTTGAGACCTTACCTGTGGCTCTCAAGGGGTTGGCCATACTGGGGTGTGAGGAGCTGGTATCGCTAGCAGTCTATTGGTTTTGGTAAGGGCGTTCCCAGCATCTTGCAACGTTCAGGACTGAAGCTGCTTTACGCACACTGTGGCCATATTTAAAGACTGATTTCTCCTGCAGGGTCTCTCTGCTGATCCTCAAAGGCTTATTCCAGTCTAGTTTGCATTCAGACCATTGCAAGGTGAGTTACTCATTTACATGTTTTTAGGACAGTTACTATAGACTTATCATAATATTTTTTAAAGATCTTTTTGGTCTTATTTTTTCTCTATAGAGTAGGCCACTAGCACCTGCATTCTACCTCAGGAAGGGTCTGAGGTTTACTCTCCACATTCCTTTTTGTGTTCCCTAGTTTCCTTTTTCTTCTGGTGTGTGGTCTAACCACTAAGAGGATTGGGGAAACACAACAAGTCTTGCAGTAACTCAGATTTTTATCTCAATTAGTTTGGGTTGCAGTTCCTGACACATGAATAGTTTCTATACCTCTTTCAGTTTGGCTCGTTGGATGGCATTGCCATCTTCATATCAGCCTCCAAGGACAATTGCCTTAAACCTACATGAGCATGCTTACGGTACAGATCTGTAGCCAAAGGTTCTATTTAAAAAATATTGTCTGACGTAAAAATTGTGGCATAAATATTGTAAAAAATAAAAGTTCAATTGAGTACCGATTTTTCAATATTACGTCGAACAGGGCAATATTTTTGTAGGTAATATTTAGGAAACAATATTTTTGTCAGACAATATTTAGGCAACAATATTTTGCTACCATACTGTAGCCACAGAGTGATTTTACTCATCTTGCCTCCCTCCCTCTTATCACGTGATTATGTCTACCATCAACCTTATTGCTTCCCTTCACCTTCTGCAGCCTAGCTATGTTCTATCCCTGTCCACATCAACCCATGTATTCTCCTTGTACAAAGTTTTCCCTGTCATCTGCTCCATCACTGCAATAAACCATTGATCTCCAGCTCTCTGTTCTGTTGTCCCCATACTCACTTCATCTGCTCCACTGTAACCTGCCTTCATGACTCCATTTTTAGGTCGAGCCTAGAGTAGCGCGCAAGCGCTACTTCTGGCGAAGACTTTAAGTAAGGGGGTTTCAAAAGCAGTCCAAACGCTCGTGCGTCGTGGCTGGCCTTTTTCGGATGGTTACGTGCGGCAGACATGTGTTTCCAATTATCGTGCCCAGACGCGTGCGCGATAATTGTAAACACATGCCGGCAAAAGGCCATGACGCACGAGCGTCTGGTCAGCTGAGCAGGCTGCCGCGCTCGCTCGCCCTCGCCCCCGCTCCTCTCTTGTTTTCTTCGTACTGGGGTAATTGAGCAGTGTATTTGTTTATGCAGCTTTATATAGCGCTAAAAGACAGAATGTGGGCACTTCTAAGAGTGTTGTAGACAAACACCAACAAAACAACGTCGATGCTAGAGCGGAAGGTGTGTTATTCATTCGTATCCAAAACGAGGCAGGCAAGTTGCTCGTGTAGAACTGGAGAAAGTTTGGAGTTTCTGGTGGTGGGCAACTTTTGTAATTGTTGTATTCAGTTTGCGGGCACTAGTTCAAGGAACGAAATGGGTGCCCTGGCCGCTGTTTAAACTGTGAAATAGAGCAATAATCGGGGTTCAGCGGACCCCTGTTGGCTCCGGTGCCACTGCACCTGCTGCACCCCGGAAGCTACGACCATGGTTGTATTTGGGTTCTACTCGAGGGACACGCGCCCTGTTCAAAAACTTTTTTTGACAGTTCATATCCGAGGTTGTTAGAAATCCACGTGTCTGCGTTGTACTGCGCTTCGGAAGAGCCTCCGAGTGTGCAGGGCGGAAATGCAGAGCGTAGAGGGGTTCACCCCGCGGCCACGCTGCGTAATTTCTTTTGTGTTCGGATGAATTGAGGTTACGCGCTGATTTACACAACTCCCCGCGGGCGAAGCAGTGCACAGGGGAGGAAAAGTGCACGATGGGTGAGATTGTAACACGAGGCAGCGCGGCCCCCAGCCACGAGGTGCCCGAAAGTAAGCCTTGCATCTGTAGAGCACACAGGCGGGGTGGAGGGTGTATTGTGTTTTGGCGCAGGGAATGGCGTGCAGATAAATTCACGGCCACGCACACGCACCTGTAGGATAGCTGAGTAGGTTGAGTGATCGCGGCTGAGCTGTTTGCAACCTGAAGGTCTTGGGTTCCAACCGTGTTGGGGCTGCGCCCACCTACAGACAGCCATATGATTAGCGTGCTGCTCGCAATGCATATCACTGCTTTACTGTGGGAGTAGACTCTATAAAACCACATCATTATAACAGCTGCACCGCGTCTTTGTTTGTTTCTCATTCCACTGGAATTATTTCAGACATTTTGGTTTAAAAGCGTGTTTTTAAAAAGTCCCTGACACAGAGGTGGTAAAAGGTTGTCCCACCCGGATGAGCTGTCACACGAAGCCCGGTGGGCCAATAAAAGGCAGCAATTATCAGCAGGAACTGACAGCAGGGGCGTCCGCTTTTGTTTCGCTCTCGCCCTTTTCACTCCAGACCGTGACACATGGCCCTGCGGGGTGGGTTCCTGGTGGTGTGTGAAGTCGCAGGAGTGCAGGGTTTTTAACAGGTGTGTGGTTTGGATGGAGCCGGATACCCCTGTTGGAAATTCCAGTTGCATCCTGAATTTCACTTCTAAATGCCACCCTTTTATTGTTGAGCATAGAGCTATCGAAACGTTTTTGGTAAGTTTAAATTAAACCATTAAAACCTATGGCTGAAATGCAGAAAGACATTTCCCCTTTTAAAGTATAAAAATACTTTTACTTTATAGCTGTTGTGGTGACGGTACCGTGCACTTTGTGACAGGCGGCTTGAATAGTCCTGCACCTGAGGCCAGTGTAACACCACACTCATTACGAACAAGCGACAGGACACTGCAAAGTTTGTTCCCGCCCACCCTACGCTCGTTAACGCTATTCAGCAACAGAGTGCAATTGCAGTGCTCGTTGGTGCACGAGGTATTTTCTGTGCTACATTTCTCAGGTGCATTCATTCAGAACATTCCTCGCCCTAAACAAAACGGCTTCATTCGAGCCCCGCTGTGCCCAAATGCACGCGGCGTGAGTAACCCTCCACACTGACTCAGCGCCGCTCCGGCCTCCCCGGGGCCTGCGGGCGGAGGTGGCCGCTGTGGAGCCCGCCTGCATTGTCCAGTTTACACAGCGAGGCCTTTCTGCAACAGGGCTGGTGTCGCCCATGTGACGATTGGAATGTCACTGCTTTGGCGAGTGAAACAACAATATGTTGCAAAGCTCGCTTAGTGGCCCTGATGACGAAGTGGGCGGTGAAGAGTGAGGTATTTACTGCTCTCCGTATATACCGATACCTCAGGGCGCGGTAATTACAGGGTACATAAATGGCTCATATTCTGAGTTTTCAGCTGGAAAGTGAGAAATTACGAGCGGAAGCTTAGTTTTCTGTGCTGAATTCCGCATTAGCATGATTTATTGCACCTTTCCCTGCAGTATGTTTCAGCAGGGTTGACCTGCCTGAGTTTGCCTGTGGCAGATGTTGGGGGTGCAGTCACTTCCGCATTGTCCAGAATTCCAGTCTATAGCGCGCCCTTGTTTGGACTTTACGCCTACGTCACAATAGGGAACCATGTCCTCACCCACCATTATTGTTCTCAAGTGTGTAAGGCTAATTGGTTCAATGGTAGCAAACTAAACTACAACACCCAGAATGCACTTGAGACTAAGACTACAAACAGTGCCCTGGGCTATGATGATGAGTGCGGTGTTCCCCTTCAAAAGCAGTGAGCACCTACATACCTATTAGAAGCACAGTGCACTGTTCATATCGGAAGGGGAAGCAAAGTGCCAGGAGCTTGACTCTGGGAGATGAAGCAATACAACTCTGTGTCTCAGACTTTGGATGCATTCCACTGTTTCGAAAGTCTAAACACTTGCATGCATAAAGTGCTGGGACTAAATAATTTCCAGGATAAACAAGCATTGGCATAGCCAATAGGTCTCGCCTTTGGGACCTTATAAGTATTTAGTTATGCAGCACAATATCCTTACTGCAACAACATTCACTGTTGCATGGCTAAACACTTATAAGGTCCCAAAGGCGAGACCTATTGGCTATGCCAATGCTTGTTATAGTTATGTGTCTGCTTTGCCTAAAGTGTCGAAAGGGGCAAAACAATGAGCTGTAAAGCTACCCAGTGCAATTGCCAGTAGTTTAAACTAGTTGCAAACACCCCTCCCATTACATTTTGTGTATTTGATGGAACACCCTAGGTGCCTAAGCGTATGCTCATATATGGGCCCTTTCCTCGCCGTGCCACAGGACTCAAGTGAAACCTCACTGATGAGGCCTAATAACACTGAAACTGGTCTAGGGTTGCTTGTATTCCTTTCTGAAGGGGGCCTCAATGGACATTTCAGAATGGACTGTTTACACGAGGAGCAGAGTCAGCACTGACTTGCATAAAGTGGGCCTTCTGTCTAAGGTGGCACAGGGGTGAAGAAGTGATGGATTTGAATGCAACCGAAATGATTGCCAGTGGTTTAGACTATTCACAATCATTCCTCCCATCATCCTTTGTGTGATGCTGCTCTATAAGTACCATACATACAGATATGCATACACATAGATTAAAATGTGATAGAGACTTCAGGCAATAGTGCCTCCAGGCCTTGCTTAGTCAAGCACAAGGGCCCAACAGTTATCCAGTTCACAGTACGAATTACATGAATGGCCCGGTCCATTATATAATATATTTGTAGCCTCTTGTACTATATGTTAACCTATGGTTAAAGCAATGCCTCGTATGAATCCCTAACACAATCTGTACAAGGAAGACAGAAAAAGTAACATTTGTTTTTTTTAAAGGGAGCAGTAAAAAAACATCTGACACAAATTGGCAGATTTCCGAGCTACTCATCTCTGTTCCCCTAAATAATTTAGAGCACGGTAAAATTTGTTTTTGCTATGGGGGAGCCACTACCAGGCTTTGAAAACAGGAAAACCATTGGTGCAGACGACCCCAGTGGAAATTTCAGCAGAAGGGTCACCCAACTTAGGCCAGCCACTTCAGCAGCATTTCCACTGTTGCCTTTCTCTCCAGGTCCACCATGTAAATAATGGCAGTCCTAGGTAGAAAAAGTGCAGAAAGTTCCTAAAGCAATGTGCTCTCAGTCCAGTTATGTGGGGCTTCAACTGCAAGACTGGACTCCCAGTCTCGGGGGTTATCCTTTGGAAATATAAACGTGACAACCAGTCAAACATGCTAACATGGCATGGCGTGACTGCCTGTATGTTTTTATTATACTGAGCTGCCCACACCATAGAAGGGGGGGACCACTTAAGGGGAAAATATCCACCAATGTGCTGGACACCTCTAAATCAGGCTTAGATCCCAGTGATGCTGTTAACCATAAACCTCAGATTCTTCTCACACTGCAGCACTTCCTGTGCAAAATCCATATTTTCCTTACTGATTACATCAAAAACTTCAAGGACCACAAGAAAAAGACCCAGATTTTTTATTCAAATTAAGTATTTAGCTAAAAATCAGCCTGTTTCTGACTCCCACCAATATGCACATTATATTACAAATGCTGAAATATAAATGCACCCATTATTTGCACATATTTCAATCACCAATGATCTGAGAACTCCTTCCTTTCACGTCACTGCTAAGCATCTCATCTGCTCCTCACCCCCTCCGCTTCCAGCCCCTTTCCTCCGTCCCTGATTTGTTTTACTGTCTTGCAATCTCTGACATCCTTCCATGCACTCTGTAACCATGCACATCTGGTTTATATCCCTTTGAATTTGTAAAGCGCCCCATTGACCCTCTGGGCCACAGTCACATTAAAATAAATACCCTAAATAAAGTATAAGTGTAAGAAAGAGGGGTGTTGGTTCACTGGGATGTGAACCCTTGTCAAGCAGCAATTACAATCCTTGTCAGGGTGAGGCACCAGCCAACCCAAAATTCACCTGTGCTCAACCCTCTGGTAGCTTGGCACAGAGCAGTCAGGGTTAAATTAGAGACAATGTGCAACACTTCAAACAGTAGTAAAGTGAAAACACAACACAAAAAGGATCCCACACCAAGTAAGAAAAACATCAGTAGAACCGGAGATATGAGATTTTAGTGAAAATAGCACCAAAAACCACAAAGCGCCAACTGTGGATATCTGGTCGCACTGGACGGGACAAAGTCACAAGTTCAGGCCGACTACGATAGGGCATGGGCTGGCTGAAGGGAACCAGTTAGGCCCGCTGAACAAAGTACATTAAATCCTGGTTTGCAGAACGTTGCGAGGATTCACATCGAAGATGCATTGCACAGCCTAAGCGTTGTGTCGGTCCAGAGGTTTGGTGAGGCTCTGAAGTCCTGAGTAGTCATAAAGGATCCCGTTGATGAGGGCTTGTGATGCGAAGTCCGTCATTGAGGATGCGTTGCGCAGTCGGGGTGATGCATTAGTTCCCAAGAACTGCGAGGCTGCGATGCAGAGTCCAACATCATCATCAAGGCTGTCATCGTTGAGGGATGCAAAGGCCTGTGCTAAGGATGCGTCACACAGCAGAGGTTCCGAAAAGGCTGTGGGCTGCAGAGGCAGTGCAGATCTTTGCGACAGGTCCAATCCACACAACAGCGGTTATACAGCAATTCTGCTCCAGGTTGTGGCCCGCTGCAGAGGAGATGCATCGGGTCTGCAGGATCCACAGAGGCTGGTAGAGCACCTTAGGTCCACTTTCAAGGGTCCAGGACTGGGGGTGTCACTACTTGGCAGGGTAGACTCTCAGATCCAAGTGCAGAGGTCGGCGTTGTTGGAGTCTTCTGTCCCTGAAGCTCAAGTCAAGAGACCAACCAGCTAGGCTTTTGAGTCACCCTGGTGGTCCTAGGCTCAACAAATGCAGGTCCAGTCCTTCTCACCCAGGCTAGAGGGTAAGCATTCTAGTAGTCCTTTCAGCAGCACAGAGGTCCTTTTTCCTGGCAAAGAATCCCCAGGTCCAGAACTGTACAGAAGAGTTGGTGTCTGAGGTCCAGTATTTATACCCAGTTGTGCCTTTGAAGTGGGGAGAAGCTATTAAAGGCATACCTTTGAAGTGCACAGGTGACCTTCCTTCCCTGTCCTAGCTCCAGAAGGGCGACAGGGGATATGCAGCTCTTTTTTAGAGGCAGGACACAGCACATTCCAGTGTAAGTGGGGCTGTGTCCGCTTCTCCCTCCCATCCTGCCAGTGATGGCCCATACAGGCACATCTAAGCTCCCTATCGTGTGTGGAGGTCTAGGAGGAATACACAAAGCACTGTCAACTACACCCAGTCATGTGACCCAGAGGCAGGCTGCAGGCACTAAGTGGCTAAGGCAGGAAAATGCCAACTTTCTAAAAGTGGTATTTCAAAATTGTAATTTAGAATCCGCCCTGACCATAAGTTAGGATTTTTCATTACAATTCCAAAGACACCAAACATGAAGAGTTACCTGTTCCCATTTGGAAGTTGCAGCTTATTAAATGTAATAAGGGAACACCAATGTTATCTTATGGGAGAGGTAGGTCTTGCAATAGTGAAAAATGACTTTAAGAGTTTTTTACTATAAGGACAAGTAAAACTAATAAAAAGTACATGTTCAACTTTTTAGATACGCTGCACCCTGCCCTCTAGGTTGTCCAGGGACTACTCTTCAGGTGACTTATATGTGTTAAAAAGGAAGGTTTGGCCCTGGCTAAAGGTCTATCTTGCCAGATTGAAATGGCAGTTAAAACTGCGCACGCAGGCTGCTATGGCAGGCCTGAGACATGTTTAAAGTGCTACTTAAGTGGGTGGCATAATTTGTGCAGCAGGCGCAATAGTAGTATTAAATTTACAGACCCTGGGCACAAGTAGTGCCACTCTACTAGGGAGCTACAGGTAAATTAAATGTGCCAATTGGGGATAAGTCAATTCTCTACCATGTTTTAAGGAGAGAGCACAACCACTTTAGCACTGGTTAGCAGTGGCAAAGTGTGCAGTGTCTCAAAACCAGCAAAGAAGAAGTCAGCAAACAGAAGGCAAAGGAAAATGATGTCAGGAGTAACAATAAAGAAAAAAATAGTTGCCAATAATGTTATAAACAGATGAGCTCAGAGAGGTGGCCTATTTTGTTTTGCAGTGTTTTGTTTAACTAAAGATGCTAAGCAGAAATAGGGCATTGCAAACCATGCATGCTCTAAAACTGAGCGTTTACCAAGCAGCAATAGAGAGACTTAACAGCAAATCTCTCCCCCTTTGCCTTTCTATACACCAGCCTCCTCGGGTCTCCACAGTACATTACACGTCCAACCCCCTCCCTTTCTTCCCTCACCCCTCCATCCCAGCCCTTTCTCCAAGCGAGCAGCAGAATGCCAGAAGAACTAGGGATGTTTAGGCATCAATTAGCTCAGCAGACGACCTGGGAAGAGTAAAGGAATCCTGCCGCATTTCTCCAGTGTGATTAGCATAATAATAACAACGAGCTGCGCAAGCCCTCCCTCACTCGAGAGGGGAAATGGAGTTGAGGCGCGAACGACACATGCGCGCCTGTTGCCAAAGAGATAATTGCTGTCCTACACCTGCACGCCTGCTTTACGCCACAAGCGTCGAACTGCTTTCAGAGCCATCATACACCGGAAGACTGGCACATGGGCAGACATAGAGATTTTGCGACAGGCAAGTAGGGTGACCAGACGTGCCGGATTTCCCCGGACGGTCCCGGTTTTTGGAGAAGTGTCCCGGTGTCCCGACACTTTTCTCCAAATTGAAGAAATGTCCCGGTTTTTGGGTAGTGCTTGGATTATTTAAAGAAATGTCCCGGTTTTTAAGGGAGGGTCCGGTGAACCTGCACATTAATCACAGTGTTATGTGGGCTCACATGTCGACCGGCCCTCTTAGAAACGGGGACAAGTTCACTTCTTTAAACTCTCCTGCTGTGCTGCTTCACCTCATGGTGTGTTGTATAATCCCTCAAATGTTTTTATTTTATGCAAACTAACTGATTCGGCAGTTTGGGTATTATTGTGTTCTGGTATGTGGGTAGCCTCTTACTTCATGCTGTGTACCCCAGAATAGGTCTTCTCATTGCTATACTCCTCAATGCAGAGAATCTGCTAAAGTCCCCAGACCTCAAGAATTGAATTCCGTGGAGGTCAACTTCTTGATCTTAAAAAAAAAGAGCTGTTTGATTTGGTGCAGTCCAATAACATGTAATGAAAACATTATCGTGAATTAAGAACATGCTTACTAAAGTTTTAAGGGGCAAAGACTGAAAAAACTGTGGTATATTGATGAGATAAAGATGAGATCAGAACAGATCACCTACTTGTTGTTGTCAGAACAAGCATGTCCACTTCCACTCAAATTGACAGGGAAATGCCAGTCGATTTCGGATTAAAACAAGAGCAAAAGTGTCCGAATCGTCCTTTGCTTGCACATTCGTAGCCTGGTTGACATGGCATCTGAAAGATGAAAGCTGGTGGAACTCTGGATGAGTCTGCTGGAGGCCGAAGCCAGCGGCTGATTGAGGGGAGAAGTAGGCTTCTCTCTGCATCCTTCTGATGCCATGTACCAAAGAACTCTGGCATGGCTGGAGTGGATGAGGTAAAGAGGGTGGTTGTGGGAAAAGAGACAATACTGGTGTCCCTGAAGGAACTGCGTGGGCTGGGCGGGGTTGGAGGACTTTTATTGCTCCTGGATGGAGTCTGTGGTAGGAGGGGATATCTTAGATATAGGTGTCCTTTTTGTCTTTTGTTCAGGAACAATCTGTGAAAGGGGTTCAGTATTTCATGGAGGAATAGGAAGAAGCATCACGTACCAATTACCAGACTTAAACACCATTTCACTTATTCAAAAATGAATCAGGCATTTCCATGGAGACTTGTCTCCATGGAATTTCCCCCTTGGAGAAAGGAAGTTCCTCAATCCCAATAAACTCTTAGGATGGATAAGTGATGAGGAGTGATTGTTTCAAGTTTCACGAGTTTACAGCTTGGTGTACGTAGAAAAATATAAATATAAATAATTATATAGGAGCTTTAGAAATGAAAGTCCTTCGCGTCTGCCCACTTACTGGCATATTCCAGAGCTACCGTTTTTAATAGTGTCTCTTTTCCTAAAATGAGATGGTAGTGCAATCTGTGTAAATCTATAAAGGTGTAGAAGTTAAGTTAACATTTATTCCTCAGATGAGGTGGCAAAAGTAAGAGGCTGCCGAACTATTTACATATGTTAAACAAGCATTAGCAATGCAATCGGTCTCGGATTTGTGAAAGTTGGAGCTATTGGCGTTGTAAATGATTGTGGTTTTTTCTTATTTTTTTTGTTTGTAGTGGAATTAAGTGGTTTGAATTGGAATTGTTAGTTGTGGAATTGTGTGGGGTGGGATTGAGTGGTGTGTACTGTATTTAAGTAGTGCAATTATGTGGTATGGTGAATAGCTAGGGGTGAGAGCTGTATAAAATCGATAGAAAGTAAGGTTAAGAGGTATAAGTAATTTGTGTCTGAAGTGGTGAATAAACTGTAGATAGAGTAGGTTGGCAAGCACGCAGTTCCTGGTGACCAACCGCTCTGGGTTTCCCCCTAGAAACGAATAGCCTCCATCCATTCGTCCAAAGTGACCATAGTCTGCACTTCAGTGCATAATCTATTGACGCAAAATCAACCTTAAAACGAACCGTGACTAATATTGCTAAATCCTGCGAGGAGTCCATTCAACTGAATTGTATGTCCAGAATTTGCATGCTCCCTGCGTGACCCCGTGACCACTAGTTTTCAAAAGTAAAGCCAGTTTTATAAGCAGGAGACAAACCAGCCCGGAGGCTACAACGAAGAAACGAACAAGTGTAAAAGCTTTATAATACCCACTATGTCATCACATAAAAACACAGAACTCTCTTTAACTTCCAGAAGTCCCGCCTTTTATTGATTATAATGAGGTCAGCCCAACCTCACCACTATGTTAACATCACATAGGCAACATCGTGGCTCACCCTTCTTCGCATGGGCTTATCTTCCCCCAAGACAACACAGCACAACACAGTTTCGAGCACAGACCCAGTTCTCACCAAAAATGCCCCGGGTTTAAATTGTGGTGTGATCAGGACAGTCTCTGCTTTTGATTAATGCTGCATACGTGTTACATTAATGCAGCAGCCACACTCTGTAGGAGAGGGAGGGAGTAATGAAATGAACTCTTTCCTCATGTGCAGTGTTACAAAAGAGAGCCACGGGCACCGAAACAACAAAACAAGAGGTCAGTTAAGTGCAAACCACAGTTTACTTCCTTCCGGCTGATGGTAATGATCTCCCAGCATGGGTACCTTCGGCCAGGTATTCAAGCATCATTGCAGCATGTTGTGTTTTATTTTATTGATCTTTACATCTGCTTTTTCAGTATAACACTATTTCACGTTTCTTTTCAAGTTCATGTCCGTGCCTTGAACCCCATGTTCCTTATCTGGTCTTTAAGTGGGCCGGCTCCTGTCGTGCTCAGCAGCACCTGCAGTTTCCAAAACCAGGTGCTGAGACTGGTCAAAATCGGGCCCTCCATTTTTACCTTCACCTTAAGTATGAAAAATGTATGAACTTGGCAAGGTGCCTCCCACCCCAGGCCTTTGCTGGAACTTTCAGGAAACTATTATGTTTGCAGCCACGATCAGGAGCTATGATCACTTGATAGGGGGTCTGAAAGCACACGCCCCGCAATCTGCAGGGGGCAAAAGGGGTGGTGGGCTCTATGTGTAACACGTATGCAGTGATTAGCTGATAAAGCTGCTGCTGCCCAGCTTTCAGTAGTTTCTAGACAATTTTCAAGCCCACAAAAAAATGAAAAGTAAATATTTTCCAAAGGGTTTGATTCAAAGTTCTTAATGGAGTATTCTAATCATCTTCAAGATAGTCACGGCAAGAACAAAAGTCCTGTCCAGCTAGAGGAAGAGAGAGTACGCGCTGAATATTGGCACACTCGCAGCTGATCAGACTAAAGGAGAGATCTAAAACGGAGAATAACGCATTCGGTTAATCCCCTTCTTTCTCCGCGGTTACTGGGGTAGAGTGTTCACTGCACCTTATGAAAAGTTTTGTTTAGTGGATTTTTTTTAAATTTCTAGTTCATGTGAGTTTGTCAGTGGGATAAACTCCTGCTTTACTGAAGCGAATAAACATTCCTAGCCTCTCACGCTCTGCTTTCACGAAGCCGCCTTTTGTGTGCCCCCTGGGGGGTCACTCTCATTGCTGCTTGTCCCTTGTGGGGGTGTTGTTAGCCCAACATTTCCTACTGCTGTTTTCTACCTTTCCCATGGTTGCCAAGACTTTCAAAACGAAACACAATCTTGGGGATAGCTATTGGCAGGCTTTAAGTGGGATGAAAAAACTGGGGGGTCTCTCAAAGAGGCGTGGCCAATGTAATTAAGGGTGTGGCTTAAAAACACTTAAGCTAAAATTCTGTGCTTAGCATAGTGTGCTGCCCAACTTGTATTTTGCTGTTTCTGTCATCGCATCCAGATATATGATAAAACAAGTAACATCATACCAACAACAAGTCAGGACTATTGGCTTTGTCAATGGTTGTTAGTTGCATAAGATAAATAAGTAGCAGCTATGGCTTGTATATAATATTGAAAACGCTTCCACTTAAGCCCTGGTGACACCACGACAATGTTGCTGCTACTAAGTTTCAAAAAGAGAAGGGAAATCCAGAGACAAAATGACTCTCTTTAAAGGATTTCCTTCCCCTTCAACGCTCCCCTACAACGCTCACCTGGCATGATGTCATGCCGTAACTTCTCCACTAGTGAGAAGTGAGCAGTGTGAGCAGGCGCACATCATGTGCGTGCTGTCACTGCAGTCTGGAAAAAAAATGGACCGCCTGTGGCAGGGCACAAACAGAGCCCGATAGAGACCCGTTTCGGGCCCCCCTTTAAAAAACTGCCGGTGCTCAGCACCGGTGAGACCCGGCCCACTTAAAGCCCTGGCTATTGGGCATCATGTTTCTGCATAATGCCTTCAAACTCCCCCGGCCCCCACCACCATTTCCATCCCCACCATCACCACCATTTCCATCCCACTTAAAGCACTGTCCCTTGTGAGTTGCTT
The DNA here is from genome assembly GCA_963921515.1 of Calotriton arnoldi. NCBI lineage: Eukaryota > Metazoa > Chordata > Amphibia > Caudata > Salamandridae > Calotriton > Calotriton arnoldi. The sequence goes on along the minus strand of CAWUFW010001825.1, from coordinate 1,339,467 downwards.
AATGCCGCTTTAACTCTGCTATTGTAATGGTTTGTGGCGCATTTTTCCGTGAAAACTAAATACTTGACAAACGGGTTCTGGTTTTTTTTTCTGACAAATCGACAGTTTACAGATTTATCGGCTCATTTGTGAAGCTGCGGATCGAACCTGTTACGGGGTGAAATCCAGCTCTTTGAAAAAGAAGAGAATTACAAAGAACACAGCGTAAGCTACATAGTACCTTGAAGTGCATGACTCACAGCTGCTTGGAAAAGTAGTGACCTGCAACACTACATTGATATGTATGTTGTTAGTGCAGATACGCCCACCCCACAGTTTAAAGGTCACTCGTATATGTTGTGTCATTTAGTGCTCGTGATGTCATCTTGGCCAAAAGCCACGCAGTCGTCGCCTCTGAGGTGAATCAAGTGCCACTTGACTTACTGTGTTGGCAGAATCCGACCTGAGGACACGTAGTGTTATTTCCTGTAATGCAATCACGGCACCAATTGTGCGTTTGCTCTGATAATGCAACCTTTTTGATTTTTGGTCACCGAATATTAGCAAGTCTGAACCTGAAAGTGCAGTTGCGTTGTTTATGACCGAAGACCATGTCAGGTGTTTATGTCTGGCGTCAGCCCTGCAGAAAGGAAAGAAAGACTTGCATGGCCGTGGGGTCCCTGCATTGCCAGACGTGCAGTGCATCATTTCAGATAGGTGGATGGGGCGAGGGAGATGGTCTAGTCGTGCTCGTAGCTTGTGAAACTAGCACGGTTAGAGAGCTCTCCTGGGTCACACGGGCGCCCATTTCAACATTTGGTGTTAGGAGCAGTTAGAGCACAGGGCTGCTCAGTTGTAATTCTAACAGTAATTGTGTTAAATCAAAGTACTGTTACACAATTAGCTGTTAAAGTAGCACACTTCCACTGTCCACTTTGCCCCCGCCCCCATGTCACGTCCTTTGTTCATTGAATACCTAAAATTATCATTGTTTACTGTCGTTAAAAGAAGGATAAGTTGGGGGAAACGCTTATTTCACCTGTTCGGCTGCTGTTTGAAACTAGCGTCACATTTGAAAACCTAAGATGTTAGTCTTTTAATACAGCGTTGCTGTTGTTTGGAGGCTGTAATGGCCCCAGCATGCGAGCAGTAAAAAACAGAGACACTTGCGCCTGCTCCGATTTAAAACAAGGGGTCGCGATTGTCCAGTCACCTTCAAAAGTGAAAGCGCGCACAGCGCGCTGAAAGTAAACAAAGCACGTCCTCGTGACTCAAGTAGGACAAACTCAATAAAGTATATAGGGCCAGATGTACGGCCATTTTTGCATGCGCAAACGGGTTTGCGAACCCGTTTGCGCATGCAAAAACAGCATGGGGGATGTACAAACCCTATTTTGCGAGTCGCAAAATAGGGTTTTGCGACTCGCTATTAGGAAGGGGCGTTCCCTTCCTAATGGCGAGCGCAACCGTATGTAAGAATGTTTTGCGTCCGCAATTGCGGGCGCAAAACACTCGCAAATTACCACCCTATTCAAGAGGGTGTTAATGGGGTCGCAAAAGGGAAGGGGTCCCCAGGGGACCCCTTTTCCTTTGCAAATGCAGGGTGAAATATTTTTTAAGGGCAGGCACTGGTCCCAGGGACCACTGCCTGCCCTTCAAAAATGAAACGAAAACGTTTTTTTTTTGTTTTTTTAAATGCATAACGTTTTCCTTTAAGGAAAACAGGCTGCATTTAAAAAAAAAAAAAGCTGCTTTATTAAAAAGCAGTCCCAGACATGGTGGTCTGCTGAGCCCAGCAGGCCACCATCCCTGGGAGGGCTGGCATTCCCAATGGGCTCGTAAATTGCGAGAGGCTCATTAATATTAATGAGCCTCGCAATTTGCGACCCCATTGGGAATCGCAAAACAGTGTAATAACACTGCTGTACATTTCATTTAGCGCCTCGCAATTTGCGACTCGAAATGAGTCGCAAATTGCGAGGCGCTAAATGAAAGGGTCGTACATCTGGCCCATAGTGCTTACGGTGTAAGAACCGAAGTAAAGGGGCCAGTAGCCATGGGAGGTTCCAAATGAAGACAAGGCTGTACTAAGGAGGGACTAACAAGCCTATTAAGTAATCAGAAGACAGCATGTAGGAAGGACAAAGACACAAGCCAATTAAAAATATGGGGGGGGGCTTCTCTCCCAAGTACTGAACTACCACAGATCTTCACTTGGGCAGCGCTTGCGCGCTGGCTCAGGCTCGACCTAAAAAGGCCAATTTGATTTCTGGAAGAGGACTCTTCTCCTCTGATGGACCAATACAATAACAAAGCAGATTATATGTAATGTTCCCAGTTTTCTAATTTTGGGTTTAGTATGACAGGCCTGCTGTTACACCATATGTGATCAACAAAACAAGCACTGGCAAAGCCAACAGGTCTGGCTTTAGGGTACCAACAAATTTAAACACAAGTTTTTTACAAATGCTCTTTGCATTCATTGTATGCACATATGTTGTTTATCACATTAAAGCCTGTCCTACTGACTTTACCAATGCTGGGAAAAAAATAGCAAAAGTATTGCTTTACGGGTAGAATGAATAGAGGAGAAAAGGTGCTGAATGTGTAAAAAGCACAGTTGAGTATATTTTTTTGATTTAGAATAGTCCCTCATGCATTCTAATTGAAGAACTACTTGGATAGCGGAATAATATATCGCCAGATGATAGCAGGAGGTGTGAGAGTAATACTCCTTTGGGTGGAGCACAGATAAATCCCACTTTATACATATTCTAAAGAATTTTTAAAAATTTGTCATCCAGACAGATAAGCTGTCAAGCCAGACCTAAAAATGAAAGGTTACCTTACCTAAATAGACCATTATTACGAAATATTGTGAAATGAGTGCAAACTGGTTTTCAGTGTATTTTTCCAATAAGCTAAAAAGTATGGCATTCCGTGCCTATTGGTAACAGAGCACAAGGAAAACGCTGGTGCAAATTATATAACAATAATTGCAGAAAAAGAGACAAAAATAGTGATTGCACATTTATCTCTAAATTTATGGCAATGTCATGATAGCTGGTTGTGGTAACACTATGACTGAATCATGGTATAACAGCAAACCATTCAACATTCTGTAAATGACTTCATTAGTGGTCATTTCTCCCAAATGACAATACAGTAGAGCTCCACTGTACATGAGCAGCAGAATGTAGTCCAGAAAATGCTTCCACAGATGCCCTAAAAATGTTCTTCTAACTCTTTAAAGAGGTAAGATTTTTGTTTCTCAACACCACTAAGATCCTTATATCACCTTTCCAAAGTTTCTGATACCAAGAGCATTGATAACTGTGGGGAGGGAGGCGAAGACAGAAATAACAGGGATCACAAGGTGGACCCTGAGGGTCACCCTTATAAATGAGAAATTACCAGTAGTTCACCCTTAGGCTTCCCAACTTTCAGCAGGCTAGGCAGAGTCCCTGATTGAGCATTAAGAGGTGGTAAGAAGTTTGTAGGGTTCAGAAAAAAATTGTATTAAGGTGTAGTAAGGTGCTTGTAGGGTCCAGGGAAAGGTAGCATTAAGCAGTAGTAAGAAAGTTTTAGAACCCAACATAGGGTAGCATTAAAGGTTAGGAAGAGCTTTTTAGGGTTCAGGGAAGGGTAGCATTAAGGGGTAGTAAAAGGTTTTAGTGTACAAGGTGGGGTATTCTTAAGGAGTAGTGTAGAGGAAATCTGCCTTTTCTGCGTAGCTGCTCCGGGTTTTTCACCTTTTGCCAGACCATATATTTTTTCTGGCTTTAGAACTCTATTCACTTTAACCCTGATAACCATTAGTAAAGTGCCAGTGATCCCACTTTAAAAATGGTTGAACCAGTATACTCCTAATAGACATATTTAACTTGTTTATCATTCCTTACCATTTGCAAATATGGCTTCTGTCCAACCACTGTAACCTGACTGTAACAGTGTGAAATGTGCAATTCGACCTGTCAAAATAAACCCTTTTGAGAGATCAAAACCTAAATTTTAAGCATTAAGTCACCCCTATGTAGGCCTTTTAGCCTACAAGGCAGGGTGCATGCAATTTAAAAGTAGGGCATGCTTAAATTCAATGTTAACATGTCCTTACAGTGACTAGCACTCAAAAGCTAGTTTCATTGTAGGAAGGCTGGCTGGCCTACAGAAAAACCCTGGGAAGTGATATTGAATACTAATACTGTATCTCGAGAAAGGGATCAGGTAAAAAATAAATAAAAAACACATGAACCCAAGTGACACTATTCCATCGAGGGCTGAAGGAAGAAATAAAGGATGAACTGTTGAGGTCTCCCCGTCCCTGATCTTTGACAGAATTATTTGTGCAAGCCCTCCTGATTGAGTATCACCTTCAAGAAAGAAAGGCTGACAGGTGAAGAGCTTCGGTATTTGTAAGTTCTGAACTGGCTTACACAACCCGTCCTCGAAGATCAGTGCTCAGTTCTTCCAATGCCTCTTCCTCTGAAGAACCAACGTAAATAGGATCTAGTCATCTGAGGGGGAGAGAGCCTTTATCAGCCAATCACAGTTTTGCATTTTATACTTTCATAGGTCCCCTGTATCTCCTTTTGTTCTGTTATTTTCTTCAAGCACCCAGCAGCTCCATAGACAATATGTCTAGGCCTCTAGTTTACTGCTCATTTTATCTGTAGGGAACTGCATCCCACATATCCACAGCTAATAACCCGGGCGGCCATATTGAAGGGCAATGTCCATAGTGTATCATCCTTTTACCATTCCACATTCAGGAGCAACATGCCTTCCAATCTGAAATGACACATCAATGAATCACTACGCAATATCATTACAAAACTGCTGCTATTTCTTCGTTTTTACTTATTCTCAATTGCAAACGCATGTCCACCAGGTTAATGCAGCATATTTTTCATTTTTCTACTTATTTTCCTTTTGTTTAGCTTGCATATGATTGTTGGGTTTGTGTGTGTTTTGTTGTGGATGGGTGAGTAGATGAATGAAAGAATGAGTGACAGTATTCTGTGGTATGGATGCTAATTCTGACTCCGTGCCTCCCCAAGAGTCTGACTTCAAGTAAATAATAGAGCAAGCCTTATGTATAAGACTGAAAGAAACAGGGAAGAAAGATAAAGAAAGGGAGAACCATTGAAAAGGCCCACAGACTTATAATGCCTTCTACCCTCACTGCGTAGTTGTCCACCACCTAAGGTGAGACACAGTATATTGTTATGTGTAAGCATGAGTTGGAAAAGCAATACTCTTGGTGCATGTCAAGGTAATTGGTAATACTCACTGCTGTAGGTTAAACATAATGTCAGGGCTTTAAGTGGGCCAGGTTCCTCTGGGTCTCAGACCCAGTAGTATTTTAAAAAAGACATTGAAACGGGTCCCTTTCAGGCCCTGTATGCATGTCCTTAGCTTTTCATGCAAAAACACTGATTGATTTCTGAAGAATGAATGTAAATAACGTTAAGGTAATCTATGTTGTTCCTGCTTATATTTTACATGCTTTACTTAATCTTGCATACTTTACGAGTGTTTGCTTTTTCCAGGATGCTGTGTTATAGCTTTTTTAGGCAGCATATTACTCTTGTCTGCTTCATAATTTGAGAATTGAGTCACATCCAGCTGTATGTATATAACGGGGCACAACTGAGTTGTGGCTGAAGGCAGTGAGAGTTTCTATCAGTGCCTGTCAGTGGGACAATAAGGTGTTCAAAATACATGATCATCCAATCCATGTACAACAGCTGCAGTTGTGATTCTATGCAAATGTGTGGGTAGGGGGCACTCTATGGGAATCTTAGTGTATATGCTTAAGCCACATCCTTAATTATATAGGCCCCATCACTTTAAGGGACCCCCCACTTTGTTCACCCCACTTAAAGCTCTGGGTAATATGTCACCCCTAGAGCGAGTAAACACTCCAGTTGCAGACTCAAAGGAGAGAAGGAAATGGTAGTAACGAGCCCCAGGTGGTTGTTTTGTGGCAGTAGGAACCTGGAACAATGAAGTACAGAGGTTAACTTGGATATCATCAAAGGGAAACCCAACGAGAGTGAGTAAAACAAGAAAGTTGCATATGAAGGGATGATCAAGTGCTTACTGGTACAAGAGAGAAAATCCCCCAAAAAACACACAGTTACCAGGCAAGGTGGTTTTACTTGTGCTGATTTAAACACTGTCTCCTCCCTACTTAACCTGGAAGTACTCCTCCAGCATCTTGGATTGGGAAGTCTTTGTGTTCCGATGGAAATAGGAACCCTAATGGAATGAGAAGGGAGCTAACATTACGGCCCTTCTAAAGTTGCATTATCAGTTTCCAAAGTCTCCACATCCTTTCCTTATCCCTGCGGTGTCTGCTTTGTGCGTAAAAAACAATGAGGCCTCCTTACAACCCAGATAATGGGTCAGTGAATGGATGCATGCGTCCAAGGATGAGTGCGAGTATGATGAAATGCTGAGTACTGAAACTCACCAGTAAGGGAAGTGGCCCTTTCCATTATAAGCCAGACCTATTCCATTGGCAATGCTTGTAACAGATTTTTACAGCTAAATACAGAACAGAAAACATCTGTTTACCTGCTTGAACTTTTTCAAAAATATGAAATAAAACATGGAATATGTATTTTTGAGTGATTCTCAATGCTGCCACTCCTGATTGCCAGGCAGATCGCTATGTGGACTTAGAAGTAGTGGAGTTATAAAAAAAGGACACGCTTGCCTAATAAACTAGAAGCAGCTGCAGATGAGCATGTGTTTGTGCTAAAAGGCCCATCTACACATATGTATGTATTAATGTATCACATTCAGCACGGCTACTCGTTGTGATAAAGCCAATCTGTAATTCGAATATGAGTGAACATGTATTGGTTATTTAAATTCAGAGATATACTAGTTTCATTTAATTTTTTTCACAAGGCAGTCAAAAAATATGAACAGTGCTCCTTCTCCACTTCTGTGATACTCTTCCTGCAAAGACATACTATTTGGCACCGAATGCTTTCTAATTAAATGCGTAAATACATTGTGTGAGGTTCTTCTCCCTTTCTACCCAATGGCTGAAAGGCAAAATGAAAAGCACAGAATCGAATTTCAGTTAAGCAGCATATTAATTTCTGTTTGGGTTGCATTTCCTTAAAGAATTTGTTTTTAAGTGTTATTTGCTCAATCTTTGCTTAATGGTTAATAGGTCTTCAATTTGGTAAGTATTGTCAAAAAACAGTATATAAACAAGCATTTGCAATGCAACGGTCTCGTATTTGTGAAAATTAGAGCTATTGGAGGTGTAAGTTACAATGTTTTTTACTTTTGATTTTTGTTTGCAGTGGAGTGATTATATTTGCAGAACCAGAAAAGTGGAAATAGGTTAGGAAGGAGGGGAGGTGGAAAATAAATGACACCAATGGAAAAAGGAATTTAAAAAATAGGGAAGGAGTTGCTGTAAAGGGTTGGGGTTGATGCATGACTGGAGAGAGTGTGATACCAGAGCAGGATATGTGCGTCAGACACAGACAGAGCGAAAGAGGGTTTAGAGAGAAATGTGCATGAGTGACAGGGAGAAAGGAATGGTTAGAGAAGAATGGGGTAGGGGCGAAGGAATATGAGAGGGACTGGGAAACAGAAGGCGGTTGGAAGTTTGCGGAGAGGATGTGGCCTAACGGGCTAGGGTGGTCGATCTCCAATCTGGGGAACCAGGATCAAGTATCGGCAATGGCGCTCAACATCCTGTGATTCCGGGCAAATCACTTAAACTCCCTGTGCCTAACAAAACTGGATGTGTCCTCGTTTAGCGTAGCTGGTGCTCATGTAAAGCGCTCCGATACCTTCGGGTCAAGTGAACACTATATAAAACTCAGAGAAAAAAGAAATTTGGGCGGAGGAGACTAGAGAAGAATGGACGAAAGAGAAAGCTGGGGGATTTGATTTTGGAGCCTGATTACCCAGCTATGGAGGGTTAATAATGGGAAATGTAGCAGGGTTTAAGCACAGAAAAGTAGGGACACCTCCCGACAGGGCAACATCTGAATATAACCTGTGTCAAAAATAGACCACAGTGATTCAGTTGAGCATACACATAATAGGGAAATAAACAGGTAATCCATTGATGTTTATTTTTCAAGCATCCAAGGACGCAGTAGAAGGCATAGGGTAAATTGTAGGAACTGTGACGCTATGCCACATCCCCTCCCTATGTTCTTGGCATGGTTTTCAAGGTCTGAGGTCATTAATGCTAGTATGTTTCCTAGGAGGTTGCTTAATGCAATAAGTGTATAATGTACAATACTTTTATGCTGGGCTGTTTCATGTTATACATGAGTGTTTCCAGAGTCCCTTGGGCACATAGTGAACTCCGATTTTGGAAAAAACAATTTAGACCACAACATGGAGGGGCAGAATTGACAGGGTCCAATCACAATTGCTGCCAATTTTTGTTTTACCTAAAAAGCATGTTTACACACGGGACTGTGGTGCTGCATAAAAAAACCTTTTAAAGACAAATGAAGGCCTGGCTCTATTGCAGTTGATGGCAGCCCTTCAATTTGTGGCTTATAGAGTAAATACAACGCTCAAGTGCCTCTACTATATTTAATGAATTAAAAAATAATTATGTAGTTTCTCCTCAAAAGCACCTATTTAAAATGTACTAAAAACTATGCCACAACTAACAGAAAGCGATTTGGCTCCGAAATTAGGTGAATTTTCAATGATGTTCAATAGTTTAGTTTTTCACAAAGACGATTCTATATTTGGGGAGAGGTGGGGATTTTAATGGAAAAGCACACTTCATATTTGTGCTGTTTCCCTCAAATTAATAATGTGGCATAGCGCCTCACGCAACACTCCTAGTGTGGGCAAGATGTTTCTATCTCCAGGTTTAACGATTACAGAACTACAGAAGGCCGTTAAGACCTTACTAGGTTAATGAGCCATGACCTTTAGATCGCTGCAGATATCAGCGTCGAGTGACAACTCCGTTACAGTGACTTCACTCGTTCTGCACCGTACTGCTCCCAGTGCAATCTACAGCAAATCTGCATATATAAATGGTTTACTCCGCCTCGCGCTGGGAGCGGAAAAGTTCATAGGCGCCGGATTCTGTTTCGTTTCCTAATAGACTGGAGCACCCACAATGTTAAGGAGTGGGCTTTGTTGGCACGGAAGAGTAGGGTGACTGGGAAATCTGAATTAATACCACCGCCATGCGGGTGGTCCCTGGGACTCCAAGAGGAAATCTTTTCCGAGAGGCTCGCGGCTGTTTATGCTTTAACGAATTATTAAAAGGCAATGGGCGCTTTTCAGTGGAATGTTTACTAAAAACACGTCATTTCCCGGTCACTGGGGCTGGCTAGTAATCCCCGTTAAGACCCGCAGAGGACGCAACGCCACAGGATCCTCTCTGCCCCTTTTAAAAGACGAAGTGAGGCTGTCACAGAAGACAGCACCCCTCTTCTGTGAGCAAGTGCACATCACGAGTGAACGCCCCCTACAGTTAAAAGAAAGTTATGGGGGTGTTCTTTAAGCATTACAGATTTAGCCAACATAACGAGGGAACGCTCTTTGTGGCAGGGTGGGGCCCGCGGGCCCCACACTCAGCGTGGGCTGCACTGTATGAGAAATGTACGAGGATAAACGTGTTCTAGCAGCTGAAGCACACACCGTAAGCACTGTACCAAAATAGAACAAACAGCATGCGCTGCCCGCCCCTCGCGCACACCGGCTCCTGCCGCAGCCTTGCGCATGCGCCGCTGCCATGTTTACGTCAGGCAGAGATGCGCAACAAAAAAAAAAGTGCGATCTGGCGGACGAAAACGGTAGTTAGTGACCGCTGCTTCCGGACTACACGGAAGTCAGTTTGTCATCAACAGCCAGTAAAAAGCCAGCTAACAGGAGCTGTGCCAACATTCACCAAATGGCAAGCGGCAGGAGAAACTACCGGCTGCTTGCCAACACATAGAGATTACTTGATGCCTCGTAGAGGCAGCATGCACTGCCTATGCGAGACCTAAAAATAAAACAACATTGCTACATTCCAACGACTGATCAAATCTGAGCTCCACATGGGGCAATCGAAACCAAGAACCTTTGTGCTTTACTTTGGGGAAATGTTGTGCTACCTACAGGCCCAGGTATAAAACCAGAAAAGGAAACAACCATAACAGTGCTAAACTCTAAATGGGAGCCCTAGTAGCACAGGAAATGATTTGGCTTCTATTAGTGAGGTCACCCCTAAAACTTGGCAACTTTACACACACACCTGCTGCAAATCCTTTTATTGTTGCAACATCTCAACAGCAGGCGTACACATATCTATGTGCAGGAGGCAGAGGAGGAGCTAGATTCAAGCATTTGCTAAGCCTTCTTTTGTTTTTATTGTATCCATGGTGATATTACTCTGGCACCCAGTACCAACAGCCAAGCTTGTTCCTTGGAGCTGTGAATATTTGGCTGAACAGTTGCCAGTTTTTGATGACCTCAGCAGTCACCAACAAAAGGACATGGTAGCATCTAACCCAGCTTAAGCGTGTTCACTGACCATCAGCAAGGGGACCTGGTAGTGAGGGGGCTCATTGAACGCTCTTCGGACCCCATAACGTTTTCCTTTATGGTTCCCCATCTTCCATTATGTTTCAAATCGAGCCTTGTTCCAGACAACTGTGCTAATCTAAGCAGCTGGGCCGGGGAGATGAGACTTTAATGGCTTTGGCATGCAGGCGTAATGTGACAAATTGCAATGACAAGGTGGCGTTGGCAGCTTGCGCCTCGCTGAAATGGAATCCTTGCCCAGAAAATGTGGAGAAGCGCTGTCGAATCACCATTGTGTGCACTGTAAATGAGAGCCAAGGGAGCAGGTTCCAGAACAGGAACCAAAGAATCGGGTTGGGGGGAGGCGGAGGGAAGGAAGCCCAAAATACTTATCAAGACCTTAAATGAAAAACCAAGAGTTCATTTTGGGATATAAATGGATCCTTTGCAGACGGTGTTCCTTCATCTCATTTTCTGAACGTGACTGTGTGATGTTTACTCAAGCAAGCGCTGTAGTTTATTGTACTGCAGCATTTGAATAGCACTTAATACTCCTGACAAGGCCGCAAAGTGCTCTGATTTGCATCAGATTCTTTGACACCCTTTCAGAGTGTGTGGTTGAAAGGATATGGGATGTGGGAGATGTAGGGTGATGTGCATTGGTTTCAAAGATGTGCTCCAAACACGGTGCATCATATGACGTATACACATCCAGTGTTGTGGAGAGTGAGACTAGATGCAGTCACGCAAGCAGATTATGTTAAATTGCTAACTAACTTTGCCTTGTGATGGGAACACAAAGGCTCACCAACAGAAGGGCATCCCAACTAAGAATGAATAGGTGCCAGGGTAATTTCTTCAGTCTCATCTGTGATCACTATTATGTGGTGAAGGGGTGAATTCAACATATCTAACGACAATCCAATTGCCTAGTAAGAACCTGGCATGTAAGGGCCATACCTTTGACTTGAGCACCACCACCCTCTCCAGCGTACTGAATTTGCCAACTTCTTTAACAAAAATGATCCAGTTGTGTAGTGACACTATCAATGCACACTGCTGGTTTGCTTGTTTCAAACCTATACCTGTGTTTTAGTCCACGGAGTCCAAGGACAAACAGCTTTGACCCTGGTAAGGAGAGAATCCACTTCTGCTTCAGTCAATCACAATGCTTTTTTATCAGGCTCAAAAAATGTTAACTCTGAAGGAATTTGGTTATGTTGTATCATGCTAAAAAATTTGATGTGTGAAACTGATGCAAATGTTCTATAGGAGAAAAAGGTAGGCAGGGTCGGGCAATGTACTTCTGTGAACACACTTTGCCTAGAGATATGCCCCTGTTATAACTCATCAAATTAATAACCCTTTGCCATCTTTAATTTTCACTCTAGTTTTGTGAGCAACAGACAAGTCTGCACTCCTTTGACGTGTAGACAACCATGTGCAAAAAGGCTACTCAAGCATCTCCACGTAAGGCAAGATTTAGTAGACGTAGACCTTGCTTGAAAGTATTATCTCAGAATGCAGCATTACTAACAGAAATCTTTCTCCAACCCCCCCCCTCCTTCCCAGCCAGAGCTTAAGTAAAGTTTAGAACTTCTAGATCTAGATTGCACTTATCATGAGGGAACAACGTTTGGATTGGGTAACAGGGACTGTGTATTTATTTTAGTGTTTGGCAAATGGCTGATTTTTTTCACACAACAACTTCTGAGTGTTGGCTGGTAAGTAAAAAATGAGGACTAATAAATACAATTTAGTAATGAGACTAACCAGGCTGTTAGTTAGATTCCTGTTCAGCGGAAGAGAATCATTTCTTACATTCTTCAACCACACACCCTTAGCTATTTTAAGGAATGGCTATCTTGAACAGTTTGGTGATCACAAGTTCTCTGAACAGGATGTACTTAAGTAGGGCTCTGAATCAGGGGTCATGCAGTCCACAGTATTGGAACCAGTACAGCTAAGAAATGCCCCCTGTGTTATGAGTGGTTGCAAGGGCATTGAGGAATTACATTAACCTTTAAACGTTTAATGATTTGTAAGTGTATTATATGAATTCTGATTGACATGTTTTATGGATATTTCGTCTCTTTTTATTGGCACTTGTTATGTTTTTTGATGGTGTGCTTTTATGGTTTGATGTTGAAATCGAATAAGGCTTACTATGACTATGAGGGGCAGGAGCGGCCCGTGCAGGTAAGAGCGGTGGGGTGGGGGAGAGGGGCTCGACCGATGACAACGAGGGGAAATTAGTTATTTATTTTTCCCTCGTCATCTGTCGAGTTGCCCCCAACCCCGCTCCATTGTTCTTACATGCACGGACCACTCCTGATGAGAGATGGTGCTGACTCTAAGTTTCCAGTGAGTAAGTAGTGTGTGGTTAATGTTTTCAAGTATGCTGATCCTCTATTCCAGTAAGCCATATACAAGGCAAATATTGTCTAAATTTGTAATCCTAGCATCCCAAGTCATGTCTCTGTAAACTGAGGCACATGTTGATGGAAGGATTTTGGTACCATTGGAGTTTATATGCCAGGTTCTTGGGCAGATCTATGTAAATCACATTACAGTGATCAAGCCAACCAAAGATGAGACATTTTGTATGTTCAATTTGGTCAGAGGTTTGGAAGAGAGGGAACATTTTGCATAGTAAGTAGTGTTGCATAGTGACCTCATTCACCACACCCTTGTTTTAGAGGTTGAAAAAAGATAAATTGTGTAGGAAGATTGAATATAAAGCACAACTTCGTATTTGTATTTTAATGAAAGGCCTGTTGGGTGTGCAATTGTCTGCTTGGGATATGTGAGAATATGCTGACGGGGATGTGTGGAAGGCATGAATAGGTCGGCAGTTATATAATGGTCTGTTTTGAGCTCTATCATTTTTGGAGAAAGAGGTGTGTGAAATTGCAAAGCCTCTCAACTCAACTACACATACATTTTTTGAAAGTCTGGGTAGCTATGTAAAGTGCATAGCTATCCATGATTTCCCCCAAAAAATTAGGAACCCCTAGGACAATGTGGGGAGTGACACTGCTTAGCAGCCATCTGGCCCCTCCCATTCTAAGCCCCTTCCTGCATACTCACATATTTCAACCACCTACACCAACAAATAAAGAATCCTGGCCAGAGCACCCTTCTCTACTTATCCGTACAGCCTTGAAATCTAAAAATGTCCAGGGTATCCTTCTGGGCACCTACAAGTGATCAATTGGAGGCTGCACTCTATGCCTGTATCTTTGACTGATGAATCCGGGAGCAGGATCACAAAATGACTGATGGCATGATAGAGGGGGAGGCTGCACATATGCCTCCACTTCTACATTTTCATTTTAGCTTTTGAGATCTATGTAATATATGTTTGGGCTATGGGAGCATCTGTTGAAGAGGTAGTAGGCTCTTTCGGGGCTATGTGATGGTACCCTTGGGCGGTATAAGGGCATGCTGGTACCATTATGGGTCTTGTTAAGGAACTATGTGAAATTCTGTTAGTGCCTATCTGAAATCTGCTGTTAGCCAGCATATTGAATTCTTCTAATAGAAACCATGGCTCAAAGGCGCAGGAAGTATGGGTGCGAGGATGCTGCTGTATCCCCAAAATAACCATTCAGGAGATCAGAAGGTGAATGAGCAAAAAATGCGTTATCTAATCACATTTGCTCAGGGCCGTTCTGGCCATAGTGGGCAGCGGGCGCTTTCCCAGTGGGTTGGAAGGGTGGGGGCCGGTTTTGGATCGTTGGGGGCCATTTTTGTTACTGGGGGCGGGTTTTGCAGCAGCGCTGCAATATCGGCCCCCTGTAACAAAAGCAGCAAGGTGTAGCAGCTGCAGTGTTTTCACCAGCACCCGACCCCTCTCCCCGGGGAGCTGGTACGATTTGATTACCAGGGATGGTTCGCACTCCCAGTCCGGCCGTGCATTTGTTGTATGTTCAAAGACAGAGGTTGTGTGTTCAGAGACAGAGGTCCAATGTCAGGCTATGTTGTCTGACAAATAACTGGTTATTATTTTAACATGTATATTTCATCCTCTGACTGCAAAGTTTGATGATTTTGTAAACCGAGCTATATGACAACCTTGCTGTGGTACACTGTGTGTGTGAAAGGAAAGGCCAAGGATGTTGATTTAAAAAAAAAAAAAAGAATCCACAACATTTAAATATCTGTGATTGAACTGTAGAATTATTTCAAAATGTATCAGCAGTTAGGAAAGCACATATGAAGCACTTTTTTGTAATTCTGAAGTGGGATGGAAACAGATTTTATTAGGACCAAAACAAATCAAGACACTTAACTTGGTGATGCGCAAATAATAAATATTTGCTGAAACCTGATTTCCAATTCTTTGTGCATCATACAGTTTTATCAGTAAAACTGCATGTTAGTATGAATTTTGTGGGCAGTGCAATGAAAAATGTGCTACCCTCAAGGCTCTCTGCAATTCAGATGTTATTCCACTGGTGGATCAAAAAAGATTCATTCGGCGAAATTGAGACTTTTCTGGAAATGAGAGTCAGTGATATTTGTTTTTGTTGTTACCTAACAGCAGACGAGCAAGTGTTAACCCACGGGAAGGCAGAAAGCACGCAAACAAGTACATTTCACGACTCACCGAGCCCAACCCTCGTTGTGTTTGCGGCAGGTTAAAATCTTCAATTGTAGCATAAAGCTGAGAATTTAATATTTCATAACTAGATACGCCAGTCATTCAGACACAGCGACCCAGGCCGTCAAATATTTATAGTGCGGAGGCTAAAAGCTGGCACTTTGGATTAGTGCAGCGGGCCTCGCGCTCTCGCACGTAGGCGGGAACCTCCACGGCTCAGGTAGCAGCGCAGAATTGCTGTCAGCAAGGGAGTGCTCGACAGGCTCTCGAGGAGATCCTCGCGCAGTGACGCAGGTGGAGTGTTTCTCCTCTCCTTGGTGGGAGCGCGAGCGCTGTTGAATTGCTTTCAATTTTCGGCAAGTAACAACAGCGTTTAGGTGGGCAAGATTCTGAAAAAGGTTAGTGTGCAACCCAAAAAAATAAACTATAAGATGGTCGGACATACTTGAGGCTGAGCCAATAATGTTCTTTTGTTTCTGCATTAAAGAAAAAGCAGAGGCTCTGCATGCAATGCTCCTGTGCGGCCCTGTTGAAGAAAATCAGTTCCCGTGGCGCCTGTATGCATTGACATGCCGCTGGCTTTGACTAATAAACATCAGGGAGCAGGTGATTACTACACAGCCAAGGATAATGGGCCTGGGCAAGGAAGTCAGGTTTCCAGGTCTTTTGTAAATTCAAAATGATCCATCAAACCCATTGCCTAGAAAGGAAGACTGATTGCCACATAATTGGTGCCATAACAAACACAGCAAGGCCTTCAAGAACACACTTTGATGGTGACTAGGTGACGTAAGTACACTTAACAAATATCATGGGATTTATGGTACATACTTTTCCCTATCCAAGCCTCAGGGTTCACAAAAAGCATTCAGCTAGCAGTACTACCCTACATCTTAAACGCCTAGGTTACCCCATTGGTGAGGCGTAACCATCACATTTTGGCTCAGGCAGGATTGAGTGAGATGTTTACTATATTCTGTCGAAAGTTTGTATGTTTTATGGTAAAAGTCAAGCCCAATATTTATTAATTGCTTCTAAGAGTTTTCCTAAGACAAAAGACAACACATTATGTAATCATTTGAAACTTCAAGGGTTTTTTCCCAGGTATATTCCTGATAAAAACAGTACGTGTATAGCACTTGTAATAGAATTTGGTGCATGGGTGTATTTATCATGGGCATTTTGTGCTCATAAATTATGACAAAAATTGAAGTAGGCCACAGCATGGCAAACTCAGTGGTGGTGGGTGCAGATTTCATGCAAGTTATAATTTTAATTGGTATCATTTAATTCCTAAAATTAACATTGCAACTTAAATATGTTTTAATGTACCTCACTGCCCCAGGGATAAAGGAATAGTAGTCATGAGAATGTGATGGTGGACAGATAGCCCTGGCCTTGCTTCCAATGGTGCAGGAATCTTGATTCGCCTAGATGCACCAGGGACAGAGTAGTGGCAGAATAGTGAAACCTTTCCTGCCTTCCTGATGCTGGCCAATGAATAGCTAGACTTCCCCCCTTCCCACCCAGCATTGTTTCCGTTGAGGTTGTTGGTAGTTTATTTTGTTTCTGTTGGATGCTCCCTGAGGGCAGAATGCACCATTAAAGTGTTGGTGTGCAATTCTAGTCTGCATGGTTGCACTTTTTTTCACATACACTTTTTAGATTAAGAAATGCTCAGATGGTTTACAGTGATCAGCATCACAAGACATGCACAACGTGAAGAAACACAGCATAACATTAACATAGAAACCATTCTGAACATTGTTCTTTTTGTTTCTTTCTCTGCACACGTCTGTGATGGATTCACTAGTTCTTGTTTGCTGGATAACACTCTACTGTGTGTGTTAAAGCATAGAGGCCTTAGTTGCAGAAAAAAAAGATTATTTAGCTCTGAGGCTTTTAAACATAGGTATCATTAAGACCAAGATGCCTTTTTGAGTCTGGGAGACAGAAAGCTACATCTGGAAATTTTAATTAATACGGCTTAGCTTTATGAAAATGTTTCATAACTGTGAGATAACCTTTACAGTAAATTGGTCCATATTTACTGCATTTATTTCAAGAAATTTGTATGTCACCATAAAAGATTTATATATATTTTTTACAGCAGGCTGGTACACACAAATCCTGATTTATTGGAAAGACTATATTTTTATGGTGAATAAATTGAAGCATGTAGATGGTGGGCGTGTTAGAAATGGGATTTCTGGTTGGATGGGCATGCGCCTAAGCCAGGCAGAAACCACCACTCTAGTCAGGGCAAGGGAGTTACACGCTGAAGATAACCCCTGCTCACCCTCTTGGTAGCTTGGCAGAGCAGTCAGGCTTATCCCAGAGGCAATGTGTAAAGCGTTTGCGCAACACACTCACACAGCAGCGACACCCTAGGCACACCACAAAAGAAACTCCACACAAGGTTATATAAAAATAGCCTTTGTATTATCCAACAAACACATCAGAGCATAATCACATATATACACTGTGCCACCTGGCACTAGGTATTATTTTACAGGGGATTATATACATTACAGGGCCAATCGGGCCACTGTCATAACCATTAGCACCCACAAGTAGTGAGAAATAAACTCAACCAGTAACTACTGGTAAAGGCACTTAGCATAAACACATTATGCATAACATCTTAGGCATACATCCTAAATTTACCAGTGCACCACAGTAACAATAACAAGGTGCACACGTCACCTCATGGCCTTACACCCCACCAAAACACAGGATGAACCCCAGGCTAACTGGCCTTCCTCGGGGGCCCGTCTTGGGCTTCCCCGTAATGCCCTCTGTCCCAAAGTCAGGGCTCTACTAGCATGTGGCCTTTGAACTGGCCACCAGGCTGCCGATGCAGCAGAGTACTGGCCCCAACAGGCTGGTACAGGAATGGGGCGAGGGTGCAACTCACCCGTGTCTCTTCATCAACACCAAATGCCCCCCACGTTGCAGCTGCCCGCGATCTGGTGGTGCAGCTGTACAGACAAAATAGGCACCAAAAGCGTGCCTCGTAAGCCCCCCTCACCGGGACTTCTCTTTGTAGGGCAATCGGCACAAGCAGGCACCAACAGTGTGCTTGTAAGTTCCACTCACCGGGGCTTCTCTTCTTCCCTACCAATCTGGAAAGCGAGGACTTCAGCAGGGAGCCCACAAGGCTCCCATCCCTCCTCAGTGTCGGATGAACCTGCGAGGCTCCGTCTCTTCCTTTGGCGCTCACCAACGTGGGGTAGGCTCCCGCATGGATTCAGGCTCGGCGGCGTCTCTCCTTCGGGTGTGGGCCATGCCATTGCCTGGCTTCCGCCCGGTCTCTACGCTATGTTTTCCGGCCGCCGGCCACGCCCCAGGTCAGGCTCTCTTCGCCTGACTTCCAGCCTAATTGCTCGGGACGAGCAGAGCTGAAGCCCTCTTCTCTGGCTCAGGAAAAGATAATGACTGAGTGCTCGTCACGCACTCTTCATGGCCAAATTTGGAGCCCACTCCTCGGGCTCTTTAGAAGCACGCGGGGCTCTCCTCATCACCACGGGAGCCCCGCCCACAACAAGGCAACAGCCGCTTGACTTCCTGGTCTGTGGCTCTTCTGCCACGGCGCAACAGCGCCCTACCAGCCACAAAGTTGGAGCCCCCTCCTCGGGCTCCAAGGGACAATAAAGAATGCAGCGCTCACGAGGCGCTAGGTCCCAAGTTCAGGGGGGCAGAGCTGGGCACAGGCAGGTCAGCACATAGGGACCCCCAGGAGACAGCACCTGGGTCCCACGGCAGTTCCTCCTCGCCCAGCAGTCCTTCGGCTCCAGCAGGTAACCAAAAGTTCCTCTCCTTTCCTGGCGTCACAGCCCCAATATTTATACCTCACATGTCTTTGTTCAATCAATCAATCAATAATGTCACTTATAAAGCGCACTACATACCCGCGAGGGTCTCAAGGCGCTGGGGGAAGAGGGGGGTGGTGCTGCTACTGATCGAAGAGCCAGGTCTTGAGGAGTCTTCTGAAGGCCAGTAGGTCTTGGGTCTGTCGGAGGTTGGTGGGGAGGGTGTTCCAGGTCTTGGCGGCGAGGTGGGAGAAGGATCTGCCGCCGGCGGTCGTTTTCCGGATGCGGGGGACTGTGGCGAGGGCGAGGCTGGTCGAGCGGAGCTGGCGGGTGGGGGTGTAGAAGCTGAGTCGTCTGTTGAGGTAGGCTGGTCCGGAGTTGTGGAGTGCTTTGTGTGCGTGGGTGAGGAGCTTGAAGGCTATCCTCTTGTTGACAGGGAGCCAGTGCAGGTCTCTCAGGTGGGGTGTGATGTGGCTGCGTCGGGGGATGTCGAGGATAAGACGTGCAGAGGCGTTCTGGATGCGTTGCAGCCGTCTCCAGGAGCTTAGCCGTCGTTCCTGCGTAGAGGGCGTTTCCGTAGTCCAGCCTGCTGGTGACGAGGGCCTGGGTGACTGTTTTTCTTGTTTCGGTGGGGATCCACTTGAAGATCCTGCGGAGCATTCGGAGGATGTTGAAGCAGGATGAGGAAACGGCGTTGACCTGCTTAGTCATGGAGAGGGTGGGGTCGAGGATGACCCCTAGGTTGCGTACGTGGTCGGTGGGTGGCGGGGCTGTTCCCAGTGATGTTGGCCACCAGGAGTCGTCCCAGGCTGAAGGGTTGCAACCAAGGATGAGGACCTCCGTCTTGTCCGAGTTCAGCTTCAGGCGGCTGGTCCTCATCCATTCGGCGACGGCCTTCATTCCTTCGTGGAGGTGGGCTTTGGCGGTGTGAGGGTCTTTGGTAAGGGAGAGGATCAGCTGGGTGTCGTCGGCGTAGGAGATGATGTTGAGGTTGTGCTGTCGGGCGACGTGGGCGAGGGTGCCATGTAGATGTTGAACAGCGTTGGGCTGAGGGAGGAGCCTTGGGGTACGCCGCAGATGATCTTGGTGGCCTTGGATCGGAAGGGGCGTGGCGGACGCTTTGTGTTCTGCCGGAAAGAAAGGATGTGGTCCAGTCCAGGGCCTTCTCTTGGATCCCGGCGTCGTGAAGGCGTGTTCGTAGTGTGTGGTGGCAGACCGTGTCGAAGGCGGCTGATAGGTCCAGGAGGATGAGGGCTGCTGTTTCTCCGTTGTCTAGCAGGGTTCTGATGTCATCGGTGGCGGCGATGAGGGCGGTTTCGGTGCTGTGGTTGCTGCGGAAGCCGGACTGGGAAGGGTCCAGGATGTTGTTCTCCTCGAGGTAGCGGGTCAGTTGTTTGTTCTGCCCTGGCACAGGGCTCAGCGCCCGGTCCAAACCAGTTCTGGGGGGCACTTAGGAACATCTTTTCAGTGCACCAACACACTCCTTTGTCAGTGTAGGTCCTGGCCCCAGACACACCACAGGGAGGCGGGGCCAGCATTGTGTAAGGCAGGCACAGTCCTATTCAGGTCAATGTGCTACTCCTCCCACTACTCCAAATGCAGGTCGGCCTATTCAGCCTAGCACTGACTCACCCAGCCCCTCTGGAGCCACTGCACCTCCCCAGCCCCTGTCACTCCAGAGCCAGACATGCAATACACAACAGGCAGGCCCAAAGACACATAGCACACAGAAATGCCCACTTCTAAAAGTGGCATTTCTAAAATAGTGATAATAAATCTGCGAACACCATTACGCAGCATTTATTACCTGTTAGAAGGTGGTTCTGGCCATCTGAGCCGCCCGGATTTTTCGCTTTTTGAACACCTAATTGTTGAACTTTTACTGTGGGAGAGCCTCATGAGTTGGGACTCACCCACAGTGAACTCATGATGAAAGAGACTGCATGTGGATTTTACCAGTGCAGATAGAATGGTGTGCGAGGAATTATGCAGAGCTGGGTGGTGACATAGAATAGGCTTTATACTATGGGAAGAAACATGCAAGGGAAAGTCAGTGTGCTTTACTGTTTTCACTGAAGGACCACTCCATTATTCTCCTGTGAGGATGGGGATCACATGGGGTAGTTTCACTTCCCCAGGACCTACAAATTCCAGACATGCACTAAAGCCCACTGTAACTTATGTGAGAAGAAGTATTCTGCTGAGTCCAAAGCCATATCTGTACTGCTTTTGGGTCATCCAGAAATGTCATATTCCTCTGACTCAGCTCATAACCAGAGCCTGGCTGGGTGTGATTATGCCAGGCTAGATTAATGACCTTCCTCCCCAAGCTGTAGCATCAGAGACCTGGCCCTTCACGGCAAGCATTCCAAGGGAGAAGGTCTCCTCTCCAAAAGGGAGAGAAGGTGGGTGGAGCTACATGTTATCCATCAGCAGCTGTCACCTGGTGCCAGGCACCAAGCTGCTCTGGAGAGAAGCCAGAAAGGGGAGAAGGGGCTTTTCAGAGACCATGTGGCATGAGACCCCTGGACGACGCTATTTTTGAACTATCCCAGAGGCCTGGGCAGGAAGGAGGGGGCAGAGAGGTGATGTGTCGCTGTCTGATAGGGCAAGCGGAGCCCCCTGCCAGCCCCCTCCAAATTCTTTTAAAAGAGCTTGCACAGGAAGAGGAGCGCTCTCTGGGGTGTGGTCTGCTGAGGAAGACTGGTGCTGGAGCCTGGCGCCATGGGCAGTTGGAAGGAGGAACCCCCTGACTGTCCCAAGACCCTGAATTGCGCCAGGAGGGGAGTCCAGGACCAGGGAGCCGAAGCCTGGGCCTCTGCGCAAGGAGAAGAGAGGCCCAGGAGGAGAGCCAGGTGAAAGGTTGGTGCAGGGAGCCAGTGAAGACCGCTCCCTGATGAATTCACCCTCCCTGAGACCAGGAGGGCGAGAGAAAGTGCTCCCAGTGGCTGGGGAGCGCCACCAGGAGCAAGAAGAGGCCAAAATAGAGCAAATCGGCCGCCTGGGGGCCGAGATACGCACCCCAGAAGGTAGGCGACCTTTGACCTCAGGGAGGACCGACGACAAAGCGTGTGGGGCTCCACCGCAGGTCCAAGATGTGCCTCCAGGGTGGGTCAGGTCCCGGGGGCTGCCCCCACAAGAAGTTAAGTCGGGGAGCGCTGTCGCACTCCCCGTGAAAATGCCCACATGGAGTGCCAGGAGCCCACCCTGGCCCCGACAAAAAAGAAGACAGGGGAGCGCCGTCGTGCCCCCCTGGGAATGGGGAGAGGAGCCCGGGACCCCCAACTGCGGGCCCCGCTGAAGTCGGGGAGTGCCGTCGCGCTCCCCATGAAGATCCCAAGTCGGGGAGCGCCGTCGCGCCCCCGCGAAGGTGCCCTGGGGCCCGGGACCCCAACTCCGGGCCCCGCATCCAGGAAGCTAAGTCAGGGAGTGCCATTGCGCTCCCCGTGAAGAGGCCAAGTTGGGGAGCGCCGTCGCGCTCCTCGTGAAGATGCCCTGGGGCCCGGGATCCCAACTCTGGGCCCCGATGGGTATCGCGAGGCCCCGCTGAAGTCGGGGAGTGCCGTCGCGCTCCCCATGAAGATCCCAAGTCGGGGAGCGCCGTCGCGCCCCCGCGAAGGTGCCCTGGGGCCCGGGACCCCAACTCCGGGCCCCGCATCCAGGAAGCTAAGTCAGGGATGGGCTCCCCGGGCTGCCCTCTAATGATCCAGCCATGCGGGGTGCCCGGGTGGGACCGGGCCCCCGTGAAGAGGAGAGAGGCGATAGGAGCAGCCGGGGGTGGGCTCCCCAAGCTGTCATAACTCACCTGGGGGTCCGGGTGGGACCGGGCCCTCCAACAAGGTCGGGACACAGCGTGAGGCCGCCAGCCGGGCAGGGTGGCTCTCCCCGGAGCCACGGGTGAGCCGCTGCTCTAATATGCACGCCCAGGAGGAGAAGCGCCCCATAATGCCTTGCAGGCCCGGACCGGCCTGCAAGGGAAAGCAGCTTTTTCTCGGCTTGTGGTGGCCACAGGAGGATGGGGTCGCTGCGAAATGTGGGCGAAGGTGCAGGGGGGGCTGCAGGAGCAACGCAGCCTCCCCCAGCAAGAAAATGGAAAGTCCCTCCCTAAGTCTCTGGGGACTCCATAGAAATAACCCCTCAAGGGCTTAGTCAGCAGTATCCTGGGGCTGGAACTTTTGTTCTACAGCTGGGGGTGCGTTAGGGACTGCATCAAGGTATGGAGGGCTGTGCTGGGGATGTCTGGAGAAGGACATCCCCTGGAGGTGAAGAGGTGCAAATGCACGAGAAGTGCATTTACCAATGTTATTTCTACTGAGAGCCTGAAAGTCACATGTGTAATGTGAAGTCATAAGCAAAGTGGGGTTATGTTGCTGCTCATTCTTGCTAGGGTGTCTGGCTGTATATGCTTAATCCTGTGATTATAACTGTGATGCCTTTTTAGGGGCGTTTATTGCAATGCATTATCATGGTTATCAGCTATGAAAAGTACTGTCATTTTAAGTGATGCTTAAACATGTATTCTTGCTGCTGCGTTAGGTGAAGAATAACCCAGACTGCTAGCCCCTAAGATGTAGAGGTGTATACTGTAGGGTCAGTATGAGATGCTCAGTCAGGGTTATGTGTCACCAGGGCAGGTGTGCTTGTTGAGATAATGGGGTGGGTCGCCACTGGGATGGTGCCAGTGGGCAAGGCCCTCACTCCAGGTTATGCTCAACCCACTGCATTAGGGGGCAAGATGATGTGCATACATGGGAGTGGTGGTACTAGACCCCACCCCCCGCGGGAGAGGTGGGAATGTTATGCAATGTCACAAAGTAATTCCAACAGCTTATGTATAGTTGTAAATTGTTGCATAGTATTGAGCAGTGTGTGTGTTTAATAAATGTACTCTTCCTTTTATAAAGCAAAGTACAGACTGGACAATCAATTATTGAGTGTTATTTCTGCGTACTGGTAAATGGCGAATACTAGCCCACACCACCTCCCTTGAGTAAGCCTTAGACTGCTCTGCAACGCTACCCTCTGAGAGTCAAGCGCTACAATGGGGTGTTTGGTTCCCAGTGAAGGACAAATGTAAACATGTTATTTGTGCAGGCCTCACAGATACTGCCTCGTTTTCCAACAGTACCACTATTCCAAACATACCAAACTTGACCACTCTACTCCTCTCATGTCAGGAATTACCACTGAAACACATATCAGGAAATCCCCAATGTATTCCTATGAGAGGGCAGCCTCACAGTAGTGAGAAACCAAAATGGCTGTTTGTCACTACAAGGACGTGCCACACAGTTAAGGCACATGTCCTACCTTTTACCTACAGCACACCCTGCCCATAGGGCTAGCTAGGGCCTACCTTAGGGGTGACATGTGTAGTAAAAGGGGAGTCACAGACGTGGCAACCACTTTATGTGCCACGTCACAGCGGCAGTAAACTGCAAGCGCAGGCCCTGCATTGGCAGAGAAAATGTATAAAAGTATAAAAAGAGAATTTCTCTTGGATCACACCTCAAAAACAATATAATCACCCACACTAAGTCATACAAAGGTCATTCAAATACCCTTAGTCAACTATCATACCAGGACCCGTAAATCAATTATAAAGATTTTTTTTTCCACGCTGCTCCTCTCATATTAGAAATTATCACTGAAACACTTATCAGGGAATCCCCAATGCATTCCTATGAGAGGGCAGCCTCACAGCAGTGAGAAATCAAAATAGCTGTTTGTCACTACCAGGACAGGTCGCACAATTAAGGGACATGTCCTACCTTTTACCTACAATGCACCCTGCCCATAGGGCTAGCTGGGGGCCTACCTTAGGGGTGACTGACATGCAGTAAAAAGGGGGGTCACAGACGTGGCACACACTTTATGTGCCACGTCACAGCGGCAGTAAACTGCGCGCACAGGCCCTGCAATGGCAGAGGCCTGAGACAGGTTTGAAAGTCTACTTTGGTGGGTGGCGCAAGCAGCACTGCGAGCCCACCAGTAGCATTTCATTTACTGGCCCTGGGTATATGAGATACCACTTTACAAGGGACTGCTAGGTAAATTAAATACGCCAAACAGGTGTAGACCAATCTTACCACGTTTACCATAGAGAGCACATGCACTTGAACACTGAACAGCAGTGTTAAAGTGCCAGAATCCTAAAACCACCAACACCAAGTCAGAAAAAATACCAGGAGGAAGGCAAAAAGTTTAGGGATGACCCTGCAAAAAGGGCCAAGTCCAACAGGGCGTCATAAAGCATTGGCTTAAGCTACTCAAATGGTCAACATTAACTATTTATATTTAATTTGAAAGCTTCCAACATTAAGGGAACATACCTAGTATGCTCCCCAGTAGTTATACAATAAATACCTGTGGATATATGAAATACCATTATCCTAGGAGATCACATAATGTCATTGGTGTGACCACATCATAAGTAGTTGAGCGTTACATTGTTAGAGATGGAAGTGGTTTTAAAAAGGGAGAGCTATGGTGCTTTGATTGGAAGCAGATGCTGAAATAACATGTACAAAAGTGGTCCTTATACCCAATAAAATGAGTCTTCAAGAAACAATAAATTGGAACAAGCCTATTTTTGATCATCAGAGTTATTCAATGTCTTCCCTTTAAGAATTGTTTCTTCATTAAGCCAAGGATTAAATTAAAAGGCTTAATTAAAAACAACAACATAATGAATGGATAATAATGTGGGGTCTTGTTCTATGTGCTTTGGGAAAACTGCTAAATAAACAATGTACTTGCTACTAAAGGGGCTAGAAAAGGAAAGAAGCAAGTAGTATATTGCTCTCTGTCAAAAGGGCCAGCAGTTCTAGTCCACAATAGGCTCCTGAATTATTAGTTAGAAATGGGACATATGTCTTGATGATTATCTCTAATTGCAAGATCTTTCCTAACATTTAAAGAGAATTTCTAGCAAAAGGTTGTGACTACAGCATCAAAGGGCATTATCACTTTATTTCATCGAAATATGCAAAAATGTCAGAGTACATTTTCCCATCTTTAAACCTGCTTTGTCTCCTGGCCTATTGGCAAATAAACAGACAGCTATTAATGGGGTTGGTAGGTTTTGTACTTTCAAACAAGTTTCTTTATCATTCCTACCCCTGTAGAGTAATACATCACATAATCGTTTGCAGGACAATGTGCAATTCTGTATCCTTAATGGAGACTTTTTTTCTATTAGAATAGGTTTTGTAATGTACCTATTATGCCAGGGTAGTAGGCGAATATTAGGCTTGTTCAAAGCTTACATAACATCAGTGAATTAGATAATCGATGTGTATAAATTAGAAGTTCTTAAAAAGCCTCCACAGTCAAATGTGCTATTTTTTCAATGTCCTCCAACTGAACTCATGCCCAGAAAACCTTAGAAGACACTGCACAATTGACCAAATATGCCCCTAAATGCTGCTGTCTCCACAACTGGCTCTTACAGACCCATTTCACCACTCTAGCTAGAGACAGGTATGACACTAGGCATACACCTTCCACATTAAGACTGACAGTTATTCACACGACGACTGTCTCTGCTCCATAGTTGTGCAGTCTTACTCATTCACATATCTGACACTGCACAACCTAGTATGACTGGTAGACCATGGATCTCATGTTTGAATCAGTCCATCCATAGACGATAAACATCATTCTGGGGAATAGGCCTAACACATTCTTATAAGACACCAGACATAACAACGTAACTAGATTGTCTATTGTCTTGACATCTCCTTAACATTTCATAGAACTTGGGCAAGCCCTAGAAGCTAGAATGCTTGACACCAATGATCCCACCCTGCTCTACTTCCTTCAGCAAAGGTGCAACCCAGGAATGATACCCTTCTAGCAAGCCGTCCAGGCCAAAATGCGACGAGGAATAGCCTGACCGAGAACATTTGTTGACACATCTGCTCCCCCATCAGTTGCCTGTGATAGAAAGTTCAGAGTACGAACTATACCCAAATCCTAGCCTATGCACCTGTGGGACCAAGCTTGTCAGGAAGACTTGTAAAATGTTAAAGTCCCTGGAGCCCAGGTGTCCCTGAGCACTTTTGCAGACTATTTTGACAGCATTGGAAAAGAGAAAAACCCTCATACCTACTAATAACATCTGCAAATGGACCACACTTACCCTGAACCCATTAGTAACTGCAATCAGTAACAAACTTTTGTTGAAACACCAATCAAAACATTCACCTTCTGCACTCAGCACATTCCTCCACCCTGTCAGCAGCACAGAAAGATAAATTAAGCCAAACACAGAAAGGTGTCCTGGTCCTTCTAATGTTATAGGTTGTAGGCTGTCGTTCCTCGTATCCCTTTGACAACCCATTGCCAAGTTTTCAGGATAATTAACTAAATGAATAGTTCTTCACTGTTGTTGATGGTTTGTTGACATTAGAAGAGCTGCAGTCAAGCAGGATGCTTTCCCATGGCCCTGACATCATTATCAATATTTAATCTATATGAACTGAGGTGAGAGCCTCCAAGTTGGGTTTCAATTTTGGAAAAGATCATGACACTTGTGAGCTTCACGCCTGTGTCAGAGTGCTAGGGTAAATAAGCAGAACATTTCTTTGATTTAATTGGATGATACCTCCAATAAGCTTGAAGTGAAGGTGGGTGAAATAATGGCCACTTATGTATAATTTTGAAAAAAAGAAGTGAAGATTGCTATTAATTTTTAATGTCATAATGATAATTCTGAGTGGGCTGGGCCTTTGAAACAGAATGAAATTAAAAGAAGTGACTAAGTTACTTTGATGAGGATATCCACAGAATCTTCCATTCCTCAAACATCTGTCTATATCTGGTGCAATTTCCTGCCCTTAAGACATAGCAACAATATTTTTGTCTTTGGCAATTGTCAAATCATCAGCTTTTTTTGAAGAATTAATACCCCAGCAAGGGTGGTATCAGTACGTTGACAGTACAGACAGTTGCAGCCACATCATACTAACACCAGTGTCAGTACCTTGATTGGCCATACGTCTATGGAATATATTGTGCCAGAACTTTAAGAGATCAGGGGAGTTATTTACCAAGGTTTTTGTGCAGGCGCCTGTGTGGTTAAATGCGACAAACAGCAGTGTGTCGATTTAATGACCTTAACAAAAGCCTGGCGGGCACGAAAAAATTGCCGAAAATGCCTAAAAAGCCAAGGGATGGATTCATTATTAGGCCCAGGGCGAATGTTTTCACATTAGTATCATTTTGAGTAAATTCTGATTACTGGGGTATGTGTATTTTATGTAATTCTTATTGCTTATTACTTATTGCACTAGGCAAGTATCTAACATGGGTTTTGCGCCGCAGGGCACACCTCGACTGCAAGTTTTATGCAGACAACTGATCAAGCATTATTCACTTAGTATGTGGAATCTTCACAAAAATGATGTGAACTACATGTGGGAAAATATGCATTTTCCTACTCCTATCGAATTATACAAGTTATGTGGTCACGTTTGTGTATTCCATCGCATCAAAACTAGTCGGTGTCCAGGAGCACTGTAACAACCTAAACAGAAAATATTTATTGATCTTTGATGATCCTGGCAGGTTAGGACAGTTGCTATCAAAAATGTTTCTAAATCTGTCAATCAGATTTACTCATAATCTGTGCAATACACCTGTTCTTTGCTCGTTAGGCAAGATTGGGGCTAGATTCCAAACTATAAATCGAGTTGTATTGTTTACATAGTGCTCTATGTTTATGTAATGTGTTGTTAAATTTTTTTTTGTGCATATGTAATGTGCTGTTAAAATTTATTTTTGCTTAGGAGTGTCCTGAACTTCATGTGGTCACTGTTTTCCTAGGCTAAAAATGGATGTCCCTTTTCACTCTAACGAGATGTGCTTAAAGGGACTTTCCTTAGCTGGTCCCATTAAAGACAGATATCAGTGTACAACAATAATAAATTACCTAAAGCTGGATTTGGCTTGGACTGTTGGTTTTATTGGTGTCCCACAGATGTCTCAATGTACTATGGGGAGTATCTTAAATTCCAGCCTTTTAACAATATAAAAAAATTGCTGTTTATAATGGTCTACATTTTGGACTACCTCCGAATGCACTCACATTAGCTCTAGGTGCAGTGTATGGAATCTTTTGTCAATTTGCATTTTTTTGGCATACCTATGTGCAGAACCTTGTCATTCTCAATTTCTGCTTTTCATGTGAAGAGCTGCAAAGTGTGATTTAGACAAACAGAGCTTTGTGTGCCTAGAGGAACTCCAGTAACTACTCTTGTAATGTCTTTGAGGGGACGCCCCATGTCCATAAAGCCATAGAAAACAACAAAGTAGTGTTGTCATATTTTTTGCAATATGTGCTTCGGCATTTGCTAATATTTGTTTGTAGAGGGGCTGCTTGTTCAGTACAGTGTATCTGCAGCAAAGCAGGCTCGCAGTTAAGTGGTACCACATTTACTAAATAAATTGGAAACGTATATAATGCACTGGATGTTACTATTACTCATGCTATTCGTAAATATTGTCCTGACCTATGGAAGGTGAAAAGCTGATGTAGGGTTCAAACCACTGACACCCAGATTGAGTACAGACCTCTGGAATGAGAGCTTAGCTTGATCTTTAGAGAGGTGGGTTTGGGTATGAGGATTAGTTCACACTTATTGTGCTTATGCCACAGAGTTTAGGGCTCAGTATATGTGTAGATTCTGGCTTATCAGCGTAAACTGTGGCCTGACTGCAGGAACATATGAACCAGTGGATACAAGTGTATGTTGAACAAATGTCAGGGGGATTTCTCTTTCTATTCATGAGTGCATTGATGCTTAATGTTAGTAGATATTTCAATATATTTTCATCCTATTAGAACTCATTTCGACCTCATGGCTTGAAGGCTGTCCTTCAAGTTACATTACTTGTTGTGTTTCTGGTATGTTATAAAACCGAACCACCTTAATATGTGTCCAGCAGAGAGATCAGAACATTGTCATCTTTGTTGACATCCATTATTCGTTTCTTTGCATGAGAATGGAGCACATTGTATTCATGTGTCACTTGTCATTCATTTCTACGAGACTGTGCAATTAACGGTTTATGCCGCTTTGTCCTTTGAGAGTCTCCAGGTCAAACCACGTCATGAGTACACTGGGAGGAGCATCAATTCAGTTTTCTTTCTGTTTGCCTTGACTAGAACTGAAATACATAAAACGGTGTGTCTACTCACTGTACGGGTTCCAGAGTAGCGTGCTACTTGCAGAAAAAAAAGCTCTTCAACCCCCCATCAGGGGTAGAAAGAGCTATATAAATGCTAACCCTTTACCTTCTCAATCCAAATAACTGACTAACATATCCACCACTCAAATTACTTTCATATTTTCACTATACTAATTCACCACTAATCCTTTATGGGTTCCGGAGTAGCGTGCTACACGCCGAAAAAGCACTTCGACGCCTCGTCAGGGGTAGTAAGCACTATATAAATACAATTACAATACAATACTGTTAAAGGGATGAAAGAAAGAACCAAGGGTCTGTTGCAAGGTAGGTCCAGGGTCGAACGGCATGAGCATGTGTTGCAAAAAATTGCCTACTAAAAACAAGGCTTCATATCAGGCAATAAATGTTTACGCATCTGTTTGCTACCCCAAAGCAATACAGGTTGTCATGGTGTCATTGCCACTAGGCTACAGGAGAAGGGAGAGGGGCTTAAAACTGCTCTATCACCAAGCTAGCAAAGAAATTGGCACCGGCCCAACTTTCAGCCCTTTTCTAGGCTTCCCTACATTTTAAATTAGAATGTTGATTAACAATGTGCTGCTCACCTTTTGTACTGTGCAAAATGAAAACAGTACAGAAAAAGGAGTGGTGATGTTTTTTATGCAGTAACATCCATTAGGTGTGAATAGAAATGGTGCCCACCATCACTGCTTGAACCATCTGTATTCCATCATCATAACTTTAGGTGCTAACTAACACCTTCTTCTAGTTTGCAACTCAACTGTTTTATGAATATGCCATCCCATGTTAGGCTACACTAATGGTTATTATTTTCTAGTATCACTAGCTACGTTAGAGTGATGTCAAACTGATCAGTTTGCTCCACCGAAAACCATTTAACCATGGGTGTTTTAATCTATGCAACAGTCCAAGTCAAACATTCCTGATCCTCTTACACACCCCCACTCCCTGCCCCCACCCACACAATTGTAGGGCTGGCTAAGAGTTCATGAAAAGCTAGCCAAGAAAGTGCCCTGTGCAAGCTGCATGTGTATCAGCACTGAGGTTATACTACGTGTTAGACCTGGCACCATTGGCGTGGGTCTCCCTTCCATTTTTTGCTGTTGCCTCTTATGTTTTTGCTGGTTTTAGATGCTTTTGGGCACTGTGCCACTGCTGTTCAGTGCCACAGTGCAAGTGCTCCCTATGGTAAATTGATGTATGGATTAGTGACTCCATGATTGGCTTGTTTGGCTTACTGTCAGACCCTAGTACAGTGCACTGCGTGTGCCCAGGGCTTGTAAATCAAATGCTGCTGGTGGGCTTGCAGCACTGGTTGTGCCACCCACCGGAGCAGCTTGTAAAGGGTGTCTCAGGCCTGCCATTGCAGAGCCTGTGGGCAGTCTGGTACTGCCATGTTGACTGGGCAAGTGTACCCACTTGCCAGTCCCTAAACCTTCCCTTTTATACATATTAGTCACCCCTAAGGTAGGCCCAAGGGCAGGGTGCATTGTAGGTAAAAGGTAGGACATGCCCTGATGTGTGTGGCATGTCCTAATAGTGATTACAGCCATTTTCGTTTTGCAAGGCTACCTGTTCCCCATAGGCCAGAATGGGCAGTTAGATTATTACATCTTATAATCCTAACTGACTCAGGGAACCAGGTAGAAATTCGAGTTTAGTATGCCTGAACTAAGAATGATAAAATACATCTTTTAGTGAAGTTGGTTTTAACATTCTGTGTTTGAAAATATCACTTTTAGAAAGTGGGTATTTTCTTGCCTAACTATCCAAGCCTGCCTCTGCTAGGTTGTGTATTCCTTGTCTGGAGTTTGAGTGACAGGGGCTGGGGGCTTCCAGGAGACAAGGTGAGTCAGCACAGGGCTGAATAGAGAGATCTGCATGCAGATAGGAGGGAGGAGTTGCACCTGGGACCTGAATAGGGCTGTGCCTTTCCTCCACAATGCTGGCTCCACCTCCTGTGGTGTGTCTGATGTCCCTGGCCTACACTGTGAAAGGAAAGAAGGAGTCTTGTCAACAAAGTGCTCCAGGACTGACCAGAACTGGTTTTGGACTAGGCAAGGGCCTCTCTGCCTTCAGAGAACAAAGAGAAAAGTAGTATAAATATTGGGACCCAGACCCAAGGATTTTAGATCACTTCTGGGAATCAAGACGAACCTTTGCTGAGGAGAAGAACCAGGAAGCTGAAGGAGGAGACTACCCCTGTGCTGTGTGTTTGGGGGTTGGCCTGCAGTGGTTGCTTCATTGCCAAAGAAAGGAGAAAAGGACTGAGTGTGCTTTCTATCAACTTGAAGAAGAATCTCCAAGGGCTTGAATTAGAGATTGCCCCCTGCCTGAAGTCTCAGGGATACAAGACTTCACCACCCAGCTCCCCCCTGAATTCCCTTGCTGGGAATTGAAGTGCCTGCTGTTGTGCTGGGCCTTCTGAGAGACTGCGTGTTGCTGGGAGCTGGAAGCGCGACGCAACGACGAGAAGCGTGTCGCTGCCGCAGCCGCTGTCATCACATCGCCGAGGAAGCGAGACGCCGCTGCCGCTGTCATCATCGCATCGCCGAAGCGCGGCGCATCGCCGGAGAAGCGGGACGCTGCCACAGAGGACATTGTCGCATCACCAGAGAAGCGCGTCGCAGGGCCTGTCGCGGCTCCAAAGATCATCGAGTCGCCGCACGGCCGTCGGGCGTGCACGCATCGCACCAACGTTGTCGCATCGCAACCAAGACGCCATTTTGTCGCATCGCACCGGAGAAGAATATCGCATCGAGGTACAATCTTGTCGCATCACACCGGAAAGCAGTAAGAAACCGACGCATCACCTCCCCACACAGTAAGGAAGCGAGCATCAACTCCCCTGCGCAGCAGTAAGGAACCGACGCATCCACTCCCCTGAGTGTAAGGAATCGACGCATCACCTTCCCTGCGACCCTTTTGTTTTCTTTGCGTTACGCATTCAAGGTACATTGAGAGTAAAGTGTCGCATCTACAACTTGAGAGAACTGAACTATCTTATAACCTTTTAAAGTCTATTTTGGAGTACAGTATTGTGGATTTTTGTCGTTTGGTCTTGTGTTAAGTCTATATAAAAATACTTATTTTTATAAATACAACCTGTGTGGTGTCCATCTGTAGTGTTGTCACTGTATTACTGTATGTGTTCACAAATGCTTTACACACTGCCTCTGAGATAAGCCTGCCTGCTCGTGCCAAGCTACCAAGGGGGTGAGCAGGGGTTATTTTAGGAGTGTAGCCCCTTACCCTGACTAGACGCAAGGGTCCCTATTTGTCACAGGTACCTACCTATGCCAACTAGAGACCCCCAAATCTAACATTGGTGGCAGCGGTGGGATTTGGACTTGCATTTGTGATTCATATACAGTGATTTGTGTACACTACTAGTGAGTGCAGACCATAACGCGACCACATACTTTTTGAAAATTTTTCCTTGGAACTTCTTTTCTATTTTTGATTCTTGAGAACTGCCAGTCTTTTTGCTACCATGAGCAAGTCAGCATCCATAGTATCTGTAGACATTGTTTTGGAAGAGGAGAGAATTGATACTTACACTGTGCCTTATCTCAAAGCTTTGTGCAAGAAATTTAAAATCTCTGTGAAAGGCCTCACCAGGAAAGAGGAATACCAGAAGGCGCTGAGGGCCTGGGTAGAATCTAGGAATGCCAGTGAACATCCTGAGGAGCCAGTAATGGAGGCAGAGGATTTAAATGAGCAACTTGAGGGGCCAGTGGGCCCAACTGGAGGGAAAGTACCTTCAGGGGCTGGCAGCAGTGTTTCTTCCAAAGGGTTGTCCCCAGGAGAGCTGGAGGACAGAGCAAGGGAGAGGATGCATAAATTGGAGCTAGCTAGGCTCAAAATGGATGGTCAGAAAGACATAGAGAGCAAGAAAATAGAGCTTGGGATGGAGTTAGAAATGAAGAAGTTAGCCTTAGAGGAAAAGAGGATGCATTTTGAGCATGAGAGAGGATTGAGGGAATTGGAACTCAAGGCCAAGAAGTTAGAGGTTCCTCCCTCTGGTGGCAGCACACCGCCAGTGCATGTAGAAGCAAGAACCTACATTCCCAAAGATGTAGTTAAAGATTTCCACAAGAATGAGGATATTGGTCAGTGGTTTAGGGCTTATGAAGCTGCAATGTTGGCCCACCGGGTCCCTGAGAAGGATTGGGGAGCGGGGTTGTGGGGCCGCTTTGTTAGTGATGGGAGGGACACTTTGTTGGATTTGCCTACAGAGGAGCAGATGTCCTATACCCACATGAAGGGAGCCCTAATGTCCAGATTTGGTTTGACCCCAGAGCTATACAGACAAAGGTTTAGAAATTGCAGAAAACTGGAGTCTACCACTTGGGTGGAATATGTATCTTTCTTTTGCAGAGCATTGGATGGTTGGGTGAAGGGTAGCAAAGTGGATAACTTTGAGGCGCTCTATGATTTGCTTGCATGGGAGCACTTGTCAAATAACTGTTTCCAGAGCTAACCCAGCATCTTATTGATAGCAAGCTGACTAACCCTAGGAAGCTTGCTGAGGAGGCGGACCGCTGGGTGAGCACCCGGGTCCAGAAGGGTCATGTGGGAGACTTCGCCAAAGGTGGCAGGGTCCCCAGCAGAAGAGTGGGGGGGACAAGGGTAAACAGAGGGAGTTCCAGAAAGGGCCCCAAAGTAATCCCCAAGGGAACCAAGGGAAGGGTTCCCAGCCTCCACCTGAGAAGGCAGTGGCCCTGACAGATAAGCCTGTTCACAAGGGGCCCAAGACCTGTTTTAAGTGTGGTCTAGTAGGCCACTGTTCTTATGATGCTAGATGTCCCTTGTATGGGAAGACAGCACCCACTGGTGCACCACCCCGGCAGTTGGCTAGTGTAGCCCTGGGGGAGGAGATGGGTGCCCAGGGTGGGTGGGGTCCCGCAGAGATGTCCCTTGTCTCTTTAGGAGACTGTGAGGTGGTCCCCAGGACCCAACTGCCCGATAACACTAAAAAATACAGGCAGTGGGTGACCATCAATGGCAAGAGGGTGGAAGCTCTTAGAGACACCGGAGCCAGTGTGACAGCTGTCAGTTGTCGGTTGGTGTCTGAAGAGCAGGTAGTCCCCAATGCATTTTACCCAGTTGTTGCCGCTGACAACACAGAGAGCCACTGCAAGGTGGCACAGGTTCCCTTTGAGTGGGGGGTGGCGGTCTCAGGGACTCTTCAAGTAGCTTTGAGGCCAGCCATGCCTGTTGAATGTCTGTTAGGTAACGATTTGGAGAGCTCCCCTTGGGCTAAGGTGGAGCGGAGAGCTCATTTGGAGATGTTGGGTTTGCCTGAGTGGTCCTGCGTGACCACTCGGTCTATGGCAGCCAGTAAGGGTGTTCAAGAGGACCTGGAGCCTGAGAAAATGGCCCAGGTGCCTGCCTTAAAGAGAAGAGGTAGGGGGCGCGGGAAACCGGCCCCTGAGATTCCCACGGCCCAAGAGGAGGCGGACCCTGAGGGGGATGCCCTGGAGCCTACCGGGGAAGAGATTGCTGAACTGGGAGACCTGCCTGAGCTGACCCATTGGCAGCAGGAAGGAGGTCCCTCCAGGGAAGAGTTCTGTGAGAAGCAGAACAAGTGCCCTTCTCTTGTGGGTTTGGGCAGCAGGCTGCAAACCAGGCAGCAGGTGATCAGTCTGGATCACATTGGATCTACTGGGAGAATGGTCTCCTGTATAGTGAGCCTAAGGTTGCTGAGCCTGGGTCAGCCCGTGTGCTGGTGGTACCCCAGCGCTTCAGAGCCTTCCTACTGGGGCTGGCTCATGATGTGCCTTTAGCAGGACATTTGGGGCAGGACAAGACCTTTGAAAGGCTTGTCACCCATTTTTATTGGCCCCAAATGCGCGAGTTCAGACACTCATTGCAGGACCTGTCAGACTTGCCAGGCAAGTGGAAAGAGTGGGAGGAAGCACAAGGCTCCTCTCCAGCCGTTCCCTGTGGTCAGCACCCCCTTTGAAAGGGTGGGCATTGACATTGTGGGGCCTCTGGATCCCAAGACAGCCATGGGCAACAGGTTCATCGTGGTTTTGGTGGACCATGCCACCCGGTACCCAGAAGCCATCCCTCTCAGGACAGTGACGGCCCCCGTGGTGGGACGTGCACTGATGGGGATTTTCTCCCGCGTGGGGTTTCCCAGAGAGGTGGTGTCAGACCGAGGTACCAACTTCATTTCCAAGTATATGAAGTCCCTGTGGCAGGAGTGTGGTGTAATCTACAAGTTCACCACTCCTTACCACCCCCAAGGTAATGGGCTGGTTGAGAGATTCAACTGGACCCTCAAAGGCATGATTATGGGTCTTGAGGAACCCATGAGGCGTAAGTGGGATGTCCTCTTACCATGCCTTCTCTTTGCTTACCGTGAGGTGCCACAGAAATCTCTAGGGTTCAGACCCTTTGAGCTTCTCTATGGACACCCAGTGAGAGGACCTTTGAGTTTGGTCAAAGAAGGCTGGGAGCAATCTCCCAGGAAACCTCCCCAGGATGTATATAGCTACATGCTGGCCTTTAGGAACCAAACTAGGCGATTCAGAAAACTCGCTGAGGCGAATCTGGAAGCCAGCCAGGAGGAGATGAAGCGGTGGTACGACCAGAATGCCACTCTGGTTGAGCTTCAGCCTGGTCAGAAAGTGTGGGTCATGGCCCCAGTGGAGCCCTGTGCGCTCCAGGATAAGTGGACCGGACCATTTGAGGTGGTGGAGCGCAAGAGTCCGGTTACCTACTTGGTGGACTTGCGGTCTCCCAGCAACCCCCTGCATGTCAACCGCCTGAAGCCCCACTTAGAGAGGTCCGAAGTGGGCATGCTCCTAGCAACAGATGCTGGAATGGAGGAGGAGACTGAGCCTCTTCCTGACCTCCTGTCTGCAACCGAGCGAGATGGGTCAGTGGATGGAGTGAACCTCTCTTCCACCCTGACCCCTGAGCAGCAGAATGACTGTCACCAGCTGCTGGGACAGTTTTCTGACCTGTTCGCCCTGATTCCCAGTGTCACTGATTGGTGCGTCCATGATGTAGACACTGGGGACAGTCCTCATGTCAAGCACAAAACTTACAGGGTGACTGACAGGGTGAGAGCTTGCATCAAGGAGGAGGTCTCCAAGATGCTTGCGTTGGGGGTGATTGAGTCCTCTAACAGTCCTTGGGCCAGCCCAGTGGTCTTGGTCCCAAAGGCTGCTGCACCGGGTGTCTCACCAGAACTGCGGTTCTGTGTGGACTACCGAGGAGCTCAATTCAGTCACCAGGACTGACGCGCACCCCATCCCCAGAGCTGATGAGCTCATTGATCGGTTAGGGGCTGCCCGGTACCTCAGCACGTTTGACTTAACGTCTGGGTACTGGCAGATAGCCTTGACTGATGGGGCAAGAGAGAGGTCAGCATTCTCCACACCAGATGGGCACTACCAATTCCGGGTTATGCCCTTTGGGATGAAGAATGCCCCTGCCACCTTTCAGAGGTTGGTCAACCAGGTGTTGGCTGGACTGGAAGAGTTCAGTGCTGCCTACCTGGATGACATTGCAGTGTTCAGCGCCAGTTGGGAAGAACATCTGCGCCACCTCTGGGAAGTGTTGATGGCGCTGCGGAGAGCAGGCCTCACGATCAAGGCGAGTAAGTGCCAGATCGGGCAGGGTTCCGTGGTGTACTTGGGACACCAGGTTGGGAGCGGCCAGGTGGCGCCCCTACAGCCCAAGATTGAGACCATCCTGACTTGGGAACCCCCCCCAAGACCCAGACAGAGGTAAGAGCCTTTTTAGGACTCACCGGGTATTACAGGAGGTTTGTCAAGGGGTATGGCAGCATTGTTGCACCCTTGACAGAGCTGACTTCGAGGAAGCAGCCCAAGAGAGTGATTTGGACTGACACCTGTCAGAGAGCTTTTGATGCCCTGAAGACTGCCATGTGCACGGCACCCGTGCTCCTGGCACCCATCTTCTCAAAAGAGTTTATTGTGCAAACAGACGTTTCAGAGCATGGTGTGGGGGCTGTTCTATCACAGATTAATGAGGAGGGCCTAGACCAACCTGTAGCCTTCATCAGTAGGAGGTTACTTCCACGGGAACAGAGGTGGAGTGCAATTGAGCGTGAGGCATTTGCTGTGGTCTGGGCACTGAAGAAGTTGAGACCATACTTGTTTGGGACTCACTTCCGGGTTCAGACAGACCACAGGCCCCTCAGATGGCTGATGCAGAAGAGGGGTGAGAATCCAAAGTTGTTGAGGTGGTCCATATCCCTACAGGGGATGGACTTTACGGTGGAACACCGCCCTGGTACAGAACACGCCAATGCTGATGGTCTGTCCAGATTTTTCCGCCTTAGTGAAGAGAACTCCCCGGAGGTAGGGTAGTTCTCCCCACATTTCAGCTGGTGGGGACACGTGTTAGACCTGGCACCATTGGCGTGGGTCTCCCTTCCATTTTTTGCTGTTGCCTCTTATGTTTTTGCTGGTTTTAGATGCTTTTGGGCACTGTGCCACTGCTGTTCAGTGCCACAGTGCAAGTGCTCCCTATGGTAAATTGATGTATGGATTAGTGACTCCATGATTGGCTTGTTTTGCTTACTGTCAGACCCTAGCACAGTGCACTGAGTGTGCCCAGGGCTTGTAAATCAAATGCTGCTGGTGGGCTTGCAGCACTGGTTGTGCCACCCACCGGAGCAGCTTGTAAAGTGTGTCTCAGGCCTGCCATTGCAGAGCCTGTGGGCAGTCTGGTACTGCCATGTTGACTGGGCAAGTGTACCCACTTGCCAGTCCCTAAACCTTCCCTTTTAAACATATTAGTCACCCCTAAGGTAGGCCCAAGGGCAGGGTGCATTGTAGGTAAAAGGTAGGACATGCCCTGATGTGTGTGGTATGTCCTATTAGTGAATTACATCCATTTTCGTTTTTCACTATTGCAAGGCTACCTGTTCCCCATAGGCCAGAATGGGCAGTTAGATTATTACATTTTATAATCCTAACTGACTCAGGGAACCAGGTAGAAATTCGAGTTTAGTATGCCTGAACTCAGAATGATAAAATACATCTTTTAGTGAAGTTGGTTTTAACATTCTGTGTTTGAAAATACCACTTTTAGAAAGTGGGTATTTTCTTGCCTAACTATCCAAGCCTGCCTCTGCTAGGTTGTGTATTCCTTGTCTGGAGTTTGAGTGACAGGGGCTGGGGGCTTCCAGGAGACAGGGTGAGTCAGCACAGGGCTGAATAAAGAGATCTGCATGCAGATAGGAGGGAGGAGTTGCACCTGGGACCTGAATAGGGCTGTGCCTTTCCTCCACAATGCTGGCTCCACCTCCTGTTGTTTGTCTGATGTCCCTGGCCTACACTGTGAAAGGAAAGAAGGAGTCTTGTCAACAAAGTGCTCCAGGACTGACCAGAACTGGTTTTGGACTAGGCAAGGGCCTCTCTGCCTTCAGAGAACAAAGAGAAAAGTAGTATAAATATTGGGACCCAGACCCAAGGATTTTAGATCACTTCTGGGAATCAAGACGAACCTTTGCTGAGGAGAAGAACCAGGAAGCTGAAGGAGGAAACTACCCCTGTGCTGTGTGTTTGGGGGTTGGCCTGCAGTGGTTGCTTCATTGCCAAAGAAAGGAGAAAAGGACTGAGTGTGCTTTCTATCAACTTGAAGAAGAATCTCCAAGGGCTTAAACTAGAGCTTGCCTCCTGCCTGAAGTCTCAGGGATACAAGACTTCACCACCCAGCTCCCCCCTGAATTCCCTTGTTGGGAATTGAAGTGCCTGCTGTTGTGCTGGGCCTTCTGAGAGACTGCGTGTCGCTGGGAGCTGGAAGCGCAACGACGAGAAGCGTGTCGCCGCCGCAGCCGCTATCATCGCATCGCCGAGGGAGCGAGACGCCGCTGCCGCTGTCATCATCGCATCGCCGAAGTGCGGCGCATCGCCGGAGAAGCGGGACGCTGCCACAGAGGACATCGTCGCATCACCGGAGAAGCGCGTCGCAGGGCCTGTCGCGGCTCCAAAGATCATCGAGTCGCCGCACGGCCGTCGGGCGTGCACGCATCGCACCAACGTTGTCGCATCGCAACCAAGACGCCATTTTGTCGCATCGCACCGGAGAAGAGTATCGCATCGAGGTGCCATCTTGTCGCATCGCACCGGAAAGCAGTAAGAAACCGACGCATCACCTCCCCACACAGTAAGGAAGCGAGCATCAACTCCCCTGCGCAGCAGTAAGGAACCGACGCATCCACTCCCTGAGTATAAGGAACCGACGCATCACCTTCCCTGTGACCCTTTTGTTTTCTTTGCGTTACGCATTCAAGGTACATTGAGAGTAAAGTGTTGCATCTACAACTTGAGAGAACTGAACTATCTTATAACCTTTTAAAGTCTATTTTGGAGTACAGTATTGTGGATTTTTGTCGTTTGGTCTTGTGTTAAGTCTATATAAAAATACTTATTTTTATAAATACAACCTGTGTGGTGTCCATCTGTAGTGTTGTCACTGTATTACTGTATGTGTTCACAAATGCTTTACACACTGCCTCTGAGATAAGCCTGCCTGCTCGTGCCAAGCTACCAAGGGGGTGAGCAGGGGTTATTTTAGGAGTGTAGCCCCTTACCCTGACTAGACGCAAGGGTCCCTATTTGTCACAGGTACCTACCTATGCCAACTAGAGACCCCCAAATCTAACACTACATATGATTAGGGGTGTGCAAAATCACAAAAGTTTAAAGCGAAATTTCATGTCAATGGGCCAAAATTACATAACATTTAATGAATAGCTCGAAATGTGGTTTGCTGGTATCATGAATGAAATAGGCACATGAGGGCATACATCGCATTGAGAAGTCATGCAAGATATTGTTTAGATATTTTTGATGCTTGGACCATTTTCCTGCAAGCAGAAAATGTAGCAAAACTGCATTAAGTCAACTGTAGTACCTTTTGTAAATTTCAAAGAATGCAAAATTTGCTAATTTTGGCAACATAATTACAATTTTGTATG
Organism: Calotriton arnoldi; assembly: GCA_963921515.1. NCBI lineage: Eukaryota > Metazoa > Chordata > Amphibia > Caudata > Salamandridae > Calotriton > Calotriton arnoldi. The sequence goes on along the minus strand of CAWUFW010001825.1, from coordinate 1,298,360 downwards.
ATCCTGCTTGAGATGGAGTCTCAAGCGCTCCGTCCATCATCCCCTTTGGTATCGCTTTGTTCGCCCTAAGTTGGCAGGGTATGCCCAGACATGGGTCCCTTGCTCACTTTGCCACTGGATTCAAGCTAGCCTGGCTGATGACGGCTGAATAGCCAGAAACCGGTCCCAGGATGCTTGTTTCCGGTCCAGGGAAGACATGGCTTGGCAGTTCGGGCTGGACTGTTCCCATGAGGCACAGGGTCAGACTGATTTGCATATGGCCATGTCTGAACTGGGGTGGTGGAGTGAGCTAAAGAATGATGATGGATTAAACCCAGATCAGTTGACTGGGGGTGAGTGTTTGATTAGCTCAAGCGCTCCGTCCATCATCCCCTTTGGTATCGCTTTGTTCACCCTAAGTTGGCAGGGTATGCCCAGACGTGGGTCCCTTGCTCACTTTGCCACTGGATTCAAGCTAGCCTGGCTGATGAGGCTGAATAGCCAGAAACCGGTCCCAGGATGCTTGTTTCCGGTCCAGGGAAGACATGGCTTGGCAGTTCGGGCTGGACTGTTCCCATGAGGCACAGGGTCAGACTGATTTGCATATGGCCATGTCTGAACTGGGGTGGTGGAGTGAGCTAAAGAATGATGATGGATTAAACCCAGATCAGTTGACTGGGGGTGAGTGTTTGATTAGCTCAAGCGCTCCGTCCATCATTCCCTTTGGTATCGCTTTGAGATGGAGTCTGGGCAAAAGACCTGTTTGGGTGAGAACTGTAATAAGGATAAAGTAGATAGATGCCTTGCTTCACAATATACCACAGGACTTAATTTTCAGGATGGTTGGCATATTTACTGAAGGGGCCTTTAATATCCACTCAGCAAAGTCCAGAGAAACCCATAAAGTACCCCATTGCAGCACTGAACTCTCGCAGGGTAGGAAAGCAGAGCAGTCTAAGGCCTAATCGGGGGAGTTGGTGTGGGCAAGTAATCCAAATTCACTGGCAAGCAAGAAAAACATTCAACAAATCATTGTCTAGTTGGTGCTTTTTCTTTGAATAAAGGAAAGGTATACTTATTACACACACTACTAAATATTGTGCATTAAGTAACAAATAAGTACATCGGGTAGATTAAAATACCTTTGGTGACACCCATGTAGCACATTTCACCCCTAGTGGGTCCTGAACCCCATAATCACAATACCCCCCACCTATTCCAGATGTAACATCACACTAGTAAGAGGTGTCATTATGTATAAGGGAAGCCTACTGGCTTTGTCAAGTGGTCACCACATCAGTGTACATAAGGCACGCCTATTGCCTTTGTCAAGGGATCACCACATCAATATATATAAAGCAGGCTTACTGGCTTTGTGAAAGGGTCTCCACATTGATATATCAACCACGTGTCATAATTTACCATTAAAACCAGTGGAATCAGTAATCAAAAGCATTCACTATTAACACGAGCATCACAATGTTCATTAGCAATCATTATCAATAATCAAAACAGCCACAAACGTGCGTGTGAGGCTTTCCTTTACTGTCTATAGGTCTCCTAATACAACCAATGGCCCAACCACAAAGTATCCTCTGCATTGCCAAGCCCAAGTACCTAAGCTCTAGCTCTGGGACTGCTTAAGGCACTGATAACCTTTCCTCTGGGTTATGAACTGAATCTTCCTTGAGATTTAGGGCAAGTTTGTAAAACATTCTCAGGCGGCTGGGATGCTGCACCTCCTGCAGCCACCCAGTATCTATTCCTTTTATTTTCTTGTTTAGTGTGGGGTGCATCCATTCCACCCTGGGCACCCATGGGCACTTTATTGTTCTTTGGGGGTTGCATGGGGAGCCCCAAGGCCATCAAAACCCCAGCTGGGACCCCGTATGCACAGGCATCTCCTTGACTGCATGCAGGAGCCAGCATTTCCTCTCTCTGCTCCCATGTGGCGGGAGCAAGTTCCTCTTCTGCCCCCGCTCACGGCGACAGCAGTGGGCATTTGCTGGACTTGCTGCCCACCACAGGCACAGGGCATGGCAACGCATCCAGCCAAGGAGTCCCTGTACTGGGAGATGAGGTCTTCAGGACAGCATTGTGTAGTGCTTGTCTTCTTCTGCTTCGGGGTCTCGAGGATGGGTCGCAGGGCTCCAGGTACACTGCACAGACAGTTGTGGCTTTTTTTGCGTCGGCCCAAGGGGAGATGGAGGCCCCTCACGGCCAAATAGCATTCGGTGGATGGGGCCTCACACATGCCTGCTTCCCCAATGGGATTAAATAAACGGTCAAGCGCAGACCCCCGGGCATAATTGATTAGTAGTTTAAGGAAAGGAATTGGGCAGATTACCACATCCTCTGCTGCTCACTTTCTTTTGTTTTACCAACCCAAATCTTTCAAAATGCATGCTCCAACCCTAGCTGATATCACTGTCACATCTCTTCCAGCAAAAATGTCAAAGGCAAGCCCCTCCTGTGTTGGCTCCTGAGTTCTGGGCTCCCTCTTATGTTCCAGTGGGCCTGGGATGTGTGACAAGCTAATTATCAGATGTAGATTTTCCTTCTCACTCCTTCCTTTCCCAGCAAGAGTCATTCACTGATAATTGCTCATTTTCTGTAGGGCGTCTTTTGTTCCCACTGTTGGAGGGCAGAGTAATTAACTTGGGCTAATAGGGGGTGACAAAGGCCTGTAATCTGATTATGAGATAAACCAGAGAAATATGACAATTCCTGAAATCCAATAAAATGTGGATTTAGGGTGTTGGGAACTGCAAAATCAAATGCCAAATGTCAAAGTTTGACTCCTTGTTGGACTTTATAGGCCTAAGCGGAGAACAACTGTATATTGAGTCAGATTTAGCCTTAATGTATAATACAGTAAGAGCACTACAGATTTTTCACTAAACCCTACCGACCTATTTATGAATGCCCATTAATATTGTATGGCCTACTACAATTCCTTGCAGAGAACCTTCTGCGCCAGACTGCCTGTGCACAATTACCAGGCTACTCACAATAGTAGTGTCACATGTGAAGCCAGCACACGCACAGGTGTTCACATGTAAGCAGTCCAGTATCTCTTACCCTAGCTGCACCACAGTGGCCTTCTCTTAAAAGGCAAACACTGTCAGTTATTACGCTCTGCCCAACTACTATGAATTTACTGTGCGTGAGACTTACCCACAGTAAAGGTCCAAAAACCAGGTAGTCAAAAGGTAAAAAATTATTTAACTTATTTGCTACACATGCATTTCTAATTTTAGCTGTCACAACTATATTCTCCCAACTCCTGCACTCTCACCTGGTCCCATTTTTTTTTCTCGGAGTTTTATATAGCGCGAACTTGACCCAAAGGTATCAGAGCGCTTTACATGAGCACCAGTTTCATTACAGACGGGCACATTAATTTTTGTTAGGCACAGGGAGATTAAGCAATTTGTCCAGAATCACAGAATGTTGAGTGTCGTTGCCGAGACTCGAACCCGGTCCCGCAGATTTGAGGTCACCCACCCTAGCCGGTAAGCCACATCCTCTCCCCATTCCTCTTTCACCTGCCCTACCATATTCTCCATCCTCTTTCGTGACTCTCTCCCTTTGCATGTATTTCTGTTTCCTTCCCTCTCTTTCTCTCTAACTCTACCTCTCCTTCGCTGTCTCTTTATGTCCTTTCCCCAGTAGATCACAGTCTGTATATTTCTTTCTCCCATCTTTCCCATCCTACTCTCTGTCTCTGTCCAGTTGGATCTTTTAATTTTCGTCTCCTTCCTTTTCATAACTCTTTACCCAAGTCCTATTTCTCTTACACCTGTTCTGTTTCTCTTCAACCTTTTTTGTTCCTGTACCATGTTCCTCTCTTCTCATGAATAATTCTTCTTCTTCTATCTCTCTCTTCCTTAATTCTGCCTCTCTCGTTCCTGTTTCTATGTGAATGTTCATCTCGTTCTGCCTTTTGCTCTCTTTCTCTCCTCTTTTTAGCTCTGTCCCTCTCTTCTTGCGCTCAGCGGCCTCAGCATTTTTCTACCACCTACCTTTCCCCCCATTCACCCTGTACCCTCCTGATACTATGGTACAGAGTAGCTGCTTAGAAGACGGTTGAGTTCGACAGTGTGTGGCTGAGCTTTTATAAAACTTCCAGTGGAATGTTCTCCCTTATATAGTTTGAAATTATACCCAGTATACTGATGGCTGTGCAGGATGCTGCACAAACGAAGTTATGCTAGCTAGGCTTCTCACAATAGAATAGAGGCATAGCATCAGTATTAAGACTTATATGACTGCTTGCAGGTTGGAAAAGTGTGTGCCTGAGAGAGTTAATATATTTTTATTTTAATAGTATTGATTAATGCAGATTTATGTAGCACAGGCTAGTCCTAGATGAGTAGCATAGCGCTTTAAGGCAGGGTAATGTGTACAAAACAGGATATTTGTGAGGTTACAAATGGAGGTCTATGATCGTATTACAAGTCTCTGTCTCAGCCCTGTGAAGCAATTGACGAATTCCACTATTCTGTAAGCATTTGGTGCCAATGTGAAGATGGGTTGTGTTTCTCTTTCCTTTTTCAGGTTATTGTCCAGTGTAGGAAGATGGAATAGGAATGAAGATCCTTCTTGCTCACCACTGTCACCTGCCAGGAGTGTTTGTAATCGGTGCATCTGGTTCCGGGGGGGAGGGGGGGTGGGGGCAGACACTCATTCATGAAGCTCAGACTTACCTTTCATCCCAAAGCAAGAGAAAAGTAGAATAGGGAGAAAGAATCAAAACTGGAAAGGTAGCAAAAGACTGACAAAGTGAGAAAGAAGGGATGAACAAAAATCTGCAACAGTAAAAGAGACAAGAAGTGTTGGGTGGTGGAAGATGGAGGCATGAGTTTGAATCAAGGCTACGCAGCCTTCGTATTTGGCAACCCAGGTGTTCGAAAGCGGCGTTGGAAGGCTCCTAAGAACGAATTTGGCTCCTGCACTTATGACCAAGATGGCAGTTGCGTGCCCTCGCCCCTTGGCCTTGCTCTTGCCTGCGCATCCCTCCAACCATGATGTTCTCAGGGAGAGAACAGAGAAGGCAGCTCTCTGTTCCGTCCCACCAGCAGTCCGAAGCGCCAAAGAATGAACTGCCCTTGGCATCTATTATTGAAGGAGGTCACGTGACAAATGTGCTGTAAATGCAAACGTATTATTTCAGGGCACATTGAGCTAATATTGGATCCAGGAATGGTATCACAGTGACAGAACATTGTGTCTGCTGTACGTACAGCACGTTTAACATATTGATATTTACCTATTTACTGTAAACCTCTCTGCCTGATGACACCCGATACGGGCTCCTCTGCAGGGCCCTTTCTGTCTTAGGCTGGCAGAAAGATGGAGCGGTACAACTTGAGGCGAAGGCAGCTCTATTATTTGTTATCATCTAAAACATGTATCCATAGCGCATACCCAGACCAAAGGATATCTGGGCGCCTGATATAGTAATAATTAAATCAGCAAGTTACACATTGGCGGATATACAGAGAGAGAGAGAAAGAAAGAAAGAGAGACTGATAAATAGATTGGAGAGATACAGAGAAACCAGACAAATACACGTAGAAACACGTAGACAGTATAGACAGACAGCTTTAAACGAGACGGTTGGAGAGAAATACTTAAAAATGCAGACAGGTGAAGAAATGGATAGGCAAGGGAGATAGATAAAAAGAACAGTGAAATATAGACAGCAAGAGACAGATAGAGAGGCAGATATTATTGGAGGCAGATAGAGAAACGTTGCGAAAGGTACCCACAAAGATAGATAGAGAAAGTTGCACAGAGAGAAAAAACACAAAAACAAAGGCAAGATAGGGACAGATTGAAACAAGCAGACCATATACTTACTTACAAAGAGACATGAACATAATTATAGAAAGAACTCATTATATGTGTGTATAACTGACCTAGAAGGACACATGAGGAGAGGGACAGAAACACGCACAAAGTCAGACAATGTGCTTGCTCTCTCTGTGCATTCACTTCCAGGGTTTCATTCACTGCCACTAATGGTAGCGCTGCTGCGATTGCTGCCGGAGACAAATAGATTTCGCCTGGAGCTTTCCTTCCTGACCTTCTATTTTTCAACCTGAACACCATCACGCGTCCCACAAATTACAATTTGAGAGCGATGCCGATACCTCTGCATTGCAACTAATGAGTCGTTCTGTGCCCGAAGGAGCTGTCTTCTCTCGAGCCGGGCTCTGCACCGTGGGCCTGAATGCTCAATGAGGGCGCAAAACCTGAAAATATTCTCTGTAAAAAAAAATGTTCTTTTGCAAAGTTATACTTATTGAGACCTCTGGGACTGCTCAGCTGAAGCGCCAATAGGCTCCTTCAAGCAAGCACTTAGAGTGGGACTTACATTTAACCAAATCAAACTTTTGAAGTCATGCTTGAGGGGCGTGTGGCAAAGGAGGCCCCGAGATGTGTCGCCTGTCACACTCTGGATTTTAATACATAAATTCACACAAAAATAAATATCTATTTAGAATCACGTCATACAGTCCTAAAGGACCTCTGTTTCGTAAACTGATTCTGATACATCTTACCAAATAGTTCATCCTCCTTCTGTAACAAAGTCGATGATGGCATTATCCTTATAGCTTCCTACAACGTTCACCACTTGCCATCTGTCACCCCCTGTGGCCTGAAAAATCGGTTGGGTCAAACTCTAAACTATGTGAACTTTCACACCAAGCTAAACGCCAGCTACCGGGGTGAAAGTTTCAGGCGTTATTGCCTGGATAAATACAACAGATAGCACATTATACGCCCAAAAATGAGTTAATCGCTCACAGCTGACGTCTGCAGCAACCTGCTCGAATCCCCTCAAGGCAGACTCAGCATTCTATTCTTCCAAGGTTGGTAAAGTGAGCATCAATAAAGTGGGCAGCATTAACACTCAGCGGAGAACTCCTTTCTGACAAAGCACGAATACATTTGGGCATGATGCTTTTGTTTATATATTATGGTGTGGTAGATGTTACCTAAAAACAGCCTTTGGGAACCTCAAAGGACACTTGCGATGTAAGCATGCCGAAATCCCAAAAAGTTTCCGAATTCAAAGAATGGAAGTAGTGGTATGAAGTGCATGGTGCATCAGCATGGTGGCAAACTTAAAGAACTACGTCAAAGGGACTTAAGATGCACGCTTTATTTACAACAAATGGTGAAAGTGACAGAAGAAAAGGCACACCGGGCCAGTATAAATCGCCAGCCACCTTACCTACAGCAGCACCTGGAGCTCTTACTTATTCTCCGATTCTCATTCCGCCTGTCACACATTTTTACCAGACGTTACTAGTTTTTCTGGCCCTCGCGTTTGAATATGGTGCATTTTCAAACCAAATAACTGAATTTCTCCGAATGTCCCTTGGCAAAGGAGAGACAAACTCAGAGCAGGATTTTCTTCTTTAATGAACCTCCTACCCCCTGAAAGCCTTGATGCCAAGTTGCTGTGAAATTAAGGTACACTGTTAGCTTTCCACATATGATAAACAGCAGGTAACTGAAATATGTGAAAACTAATGGAGGTAAAAATGTGACTTGAACTGCTGCAGTTATGTATCAAATTAAGTAAACGGAATTCCTTGTAACAGATGCCATCATGCAACAGTCTAAAAAAAATAATTAAGGGCAGTATTATAGAATTTTCTCCTGAACGAAGCAGTCTCATTTTTCCATACGTTGTATATACAGAAGTTTCTGCACAAGGTCAAAAATGGTGGAACAACTATCTGGGGACCCTTACTATATATGCAGAATACATAGCAGACAGACTGATTTTGCTCTACTTCCACTACTTATGCAATTATTGTAGGACAAATTGATTTTGCCTCATGCTTAGTCAATACTTTCATATTTGAAAGTGCATTTGCTCAAATTCTTTTTATACAATCACAGGGGAAATAGAACGGTATCTACTGGATCCAAGCTTTGCCATTCTGTAAGTACCATTTGCCCGAAACCCCACAATGCCAACTGCAAAAATGGAGCAAATGTTTTTGCCCTCATTTTTTGCATGAATGCAAAGTGTCTGTGATATGGCCAAATGCCTGATCCAGCTAGAAACAGGATCACAGATTTGGAGACTTCCTTCGATTCTGATACAAAATAATGTCAGTGATAGTATGGTGGTGACCTTTAAACTGCAGCAACAAGTATGGAGGCGAGTTTTGACGTCAGAGCTAGCCAGGGATCAGGACGTTGCTTGCTGTTGGGGTTCGTTCTGGTCATCATCCGTGTATTGTAATCATAATTTCGTAGGCCCTTGTGATTTACTTACAAAGATGTCCTGTGTATCTATATTCGACGCCTCGCCAGGGGTAGTAAGCGCTATATAAATGCAATTACAACACAATACAATTGGTACTCATTTCTACCCCATTTTAAGTGAAAAGAGTTCCTGTCAATTTACTTGATTGAAGCAACAGGAGGACACAATCATGCTTTTCAACAACATAACAAGCATTGGTTGTCAAGCACAATGTTGGCACAAAGATTTTTCTGTAAATCTGTTCGTTTCCTTGGAGACATGGTGATTCTCACTTAACGTAGCATAGTACGTGCTGAAGACCAAAATGCCAATGACTACTCCTCTGAAGACCGCTGCATCGGTCAGAAACATTAGTGAGCAAATAAATATACGCATTGGCAAAGCCAACAGGTCTCACTTCCTTGTGATCTGTGATGGTGGTAATGGCACCTAGAGTGGATGTGTTTAGGGATAGTAATTAGAATTGAAAACAAGCACCAATTTAATTTCTGGCCACTAATATGCATTTGCTCATAAGATCAATGGTGGTAACGTTCTTCATCAAGACTGTTGGAAAGGCCAAAGCGAGTTATATCTCCTTCTTACATTCACGTTTCCATAAATTTTGTTTAGCCACAATATTATTTTTTTGTTTTACTTGGAATACAATTGTAACTTGTTGGCAATTACAACTTGAACATTAATTATTCACCAAGGAACTGTGGGTGCACCTTGTTTTCGACCCTTCACTAGAGTTGTGTTCAACTCAATATTATTGGGGTCACACCTGGTAGATCCCCTAAGCTACAAAAGAAAATGCACCCTTTTTGGTGAAAAGTGGGACTTGCTAGTGCCTGTCACTTAATTTCCAGCAAGGTATGCTCTCTTACACAGGAAGTGTTAGGACTCAGACAAACCTGTCATCTACCCTTATCTACAGGTGATGATAGGTGGAGCCCCACCCATGTACCCCAGAATCTGTACCAAACACAATGATTGGTATTTTACTATTATATGATTGTTTATTCAGCAGTATTTATCTACATATTCCATCAGAATGAATATGATTAATATAAACAACTCAGCAGATAATATGAAAATAGAGGCGAATGTTAGGTATCCCCTGATCATATATCACCACACATCCCTTACCTGTTAGTCCATTCCCTAGGTAAGTTGGTTAAATGTTATCAGCCATATAACTTAGTTTAGTTAGCCTTAATTATTCTACACCATGCATAGTTTGCCAGCATACCTCATGCTGCCATTGGGTTAGCAGTCGGAATTCAGCCTTTCAGCAGCTCCACTCAGCAAGTGGTCCATGTGATTAACGCAGCTCTTACACTGGTACCTCACACACCTTTCTTTTATTAATGCTATCCTGTGGAGCCAAGACGAGTCACTCTCACTCGGTGCATGCTTTGCTAGAAATATCTGCAAACAATACTCTTTTGCAGAAGCACACACAAGTGAATTCTACTTTTTCCTTCTTTTGTCACAGATGGATCTCTACTAGGTCGTGTTCCCTTAAAGCTGCAGTTACAACACATGCACCAGAGAAGTGAAACGTTTCCCTTTCTGCCATGTTAATTTGAGTGATGGCATAAAACTTGTAGGGGCATATTTACAAGAGGTTTGTGCCACCAGAATGTCACTTTTTTGTAGCAAAACACCATTAATGATTGTTTATGTGCAGGAAGGTGGACCTTCCTGCACAAAACCAATCATTAAATAATGCCAATTTGCTCTTTCTATGGGGGATATTCTCAAGAACGTGCGATAATAATCGCCAAAATAGGTTAACGCAATATTTCATATCGCCGTGTATCGCGTGAAAATAACGCCGTGTTAACGTCTTATTCTCAACACGGCGGTAACATGCGATAGTTTCCCGATAACGCGTCAAATGTCCGAGATAAAATTACCGGGACGGCGATAAAAATCTAAAGCCGAACGTGAAAAAAGTGGCGATGGGCCCAACCGCGATAAAAAAATCAGCGATAAGCTGCGCCAGGCCTGCAATTCACACACGTCAGGCGGGAAAAATCACTATAAAAGCCAAAAAAAAAACCACAAACAAAACCAAAACAACTGCGAAGCACAATGGAGGTAGCCGGAGCAAGTACAGAGAACAACCAGAACCCCACAAGCCCCACAGAGGACCAGCCTGGGACCCCAGGGTCAGGAAAGGGCAAGGAGAAGAAGAAGAGGAAGACGCGGTTCAGTCCGCAGGAAAACAGGATCCTGATAACGGAGGTGATAAAACACCATTAACAACTGTTCATCACCTCCACTGTGTCATTGGCAACAAAAAATGGAATATGGCAGTCCATCGTGGACAAGGTGAATGCAGTCGGAGTGCTGAGGAGGACAATGGAAGAGCTCAAGTGGCGCTGGAATGACGTGAAGCGCAAAACCAAGCAGAAACTCGGCAACAACCAGAAGGCAGCAATGCAGACTGGAGGTGGGAGTCCAGCGCCACAGGAGGAGCTGGATGAGATGGAGGAAATGGTGTCCACAGTCATCAGTGTGGAGACGGTGGCAGGAGTTGGGGGACCGGACACTGCTCAACATGACCTGACACAACAGCAACAGGGTAAGAAACGACCAGGGACTGGGGGGACGGGGGGAGATGGGCACAATGGCACACATGCACAATTAAGAATAGCACAGTGCACACCCACAATTACTCTGGATCATATCCCTGATCCCCTTGGCACACTGCAGCACGCATAGAAACAGCAAGTAGGCTCCCGTCGACTATGGGGCCAGAGGGGGCCCTTCCCACACATCACCAATCTCACAACCAACCCATGCACATGTGCCAAACCCAGCAAAGCGGCATGTCTGTGAGCCACACTGACAATGCAAGTGACACTGCATGACGAATAGCATGGCTGCAGTCAATATATCATGACATGTTGCACGCCATGACACTGAGGTGGCTGAGTGTGGAACACATCCGTAAAGGAGCTGGTCACACGCTGACAAATCCACATGCACAAACAACCCCTGACGTCAACAACACATCTGCGGACAAACCATGCCCCAGAGTCCCAACTCTCACCAAGAGCCCAATTTACCCAAGTATGCAACATCTCAGCACTGTATAAGCACAGAAGTCCAAGGCACACCGCCTGAAAGGGAGGGGCAGCAAAATCAGAGTTGCAGGGGCGACACTTCCAAAATGCAGCACACACACATAACATTCAGAGCACATCAACATTGACAACAATGTGGTACAAACTGCAACACGTTCACAACAGAACAGAGGACACAACTGGTGCTGCTTGTGTGTAGAAACTGGTCAATCACATTTGGCATAGCAGGGAAATGTGAGATGATAATGTACAAGTACAAACACACATCTGTGATGTTGTCGAAATGTCCACTGTCCCGCATCAAATAGGCAGCTCCTCCCAAACAGTCACAATGTACATTGTCATGCAGTCTGTATGTAAACTTGTACAATGCGTCAACATACATGTGAACACAATGTTAAACTGCATCTCCCCTTCACATTGCAGAGGGAGAATCAACACCTCCTGCAGAGCAGACCGAACATCTCTTCACTGATGATGAATAGGACCTCCACACCTTCGACTCCGACGCCCTCCAAGAGCTCATGGACAGCTTCGGCACCTCACCTCCAGGAGCAGGGCAGCCCAGCTGCATCGAGGAGACCTCACCCCCTGCACAGACCACACAGCAGGAAGCACCCACCACCACGGCTGACTCCCAGGATCCCCACGAACAACGCATGGCCTTCCAACGCCGTGTGTTAGGGTGCCAGGAGAAGATGGCTGATCAGGTGCGGGTGGGGTTCGACCTCATGGCAGCCAAACTAGATGCCATACGTGGGTGTCTAAGTCCCATCAGGGACCACTTACAGTCCCTAACGGACACCCACAGTCCGCTCCATGCTCTCCAACAATCCATGGCTGACATCGCTGGAGTCCTGACTCTGAGACAAGGACAACTCCAGCGATGTCAGCCAGGAGTTGGGACACATGCGGAGGCTCATGGAGAACATGGAGCGGATGCAGGCAAAATGAATGGCTGCCATGGCTGCACACCAGCAAGATGTAGCTGGGATCTTCCATGCCCTGCAGACCCACATCATGACATTGCCGCCACAAGGCCTGGCGCTGATGAATGCTGCTGCTGCTTCTACATCCACATCTCCGCCCCCTGATGTGTCAGTGACACACAGTGCTGCAGACAATCCACCTCCGGCCACTGATGTGTCACTGCCACACAGTGATGCAGACAAACCAACACCAGCCACATGTGAGGCACATGAAACATCAGAGGACGAAGATGCGGATGAGTCTGCCTTAGTGGTAAGAAGGAAGCGGTAGCATTCATCTCCGCCATATGGCCTGTTTCTGCTTGGTTCTGCCCTCTGCATCATCACCTTCCACTGCCCCCGATACACTCTGCGACACTCACCTTGGACCTCGACATGGACTGCCATATTCTGTTTGGTTACCAATGACACAGCAATCAGACTGCAGACTGAACTCTTCCGATGAACTTGTCATTCCCTAAAGGACTCTGGCTGGCCCTCCACGGGGCAACAATGTAAAGTGGGGTTTGCATGGCCCTGTACTGCTCCAGCTTCAACACTCCACCGAATGTGAATAAAACATTCAAATTCACACAGACGTGTCATGTCTATGATCATTCAAGTATGAAAGTATGGATGAATCAGTGATTCCCCCTTACGTCCATGTTGCTCATGTTGTGGGACTTGAGTCACAGGGTGCAACATTGCCGATTGCGGTCCGGGTGGCGCCGACACTACAAGAGAGACACACGCATTAGTTACTTTCTTGTCCAGCCCAGAACTGAACCACGCTCAGAGCCCCGGGCTCATTGTTCACACCCCTACGCTGGACTGGCATACGCCAGCCCAGCCCACTCCGCTTATAGGGGGGGACGACAAAGCTACATGTCCCAGGTCTTCCCTGTAGTGATCTGCTGATCACTGGTCTAGTTGTCAGCATGCCACAGCCACTCCCTGAGGGCTGGTTTATGCCCACACCACACCCATCCAGCACAGGCGTCACAGGACATGTGACCCTGCCAATAAAAGGGGCCTACCACATCACATTCCCCACTGCCGGAGGTGACATGATGGCGTCTGCACCACGAGACTCAATCATAAAGGGGCCATGACTTTTGGCGCACTGGGTTAGTGGCACCCAATGCACTGCGGCCGGCACGGGCCTACCGCCACGGGACAATGACTTGCGGTGCACAGAGTTGGTGGCACCCGGTGCACTGCGGCCGGCATGGGCCTACCGCCACGGGACGGTGACTTGCGGTGCACAGAGTTGGTGGCACCCGATGCACTGCAGCCAGCATGGGCCTACCGCCACGGGACGGTGACTTGCGGTGCACTGAGGTAAGGGCACCTGAAGAGCTGAGCGGGTGTGCAGCCTGCGATGATGCGTAGACCTCGATACGCCGTCCTGCCAATCAAGATTCGATTTGAATTGAGGGCCCTGTTGGACCGCAGTGTACGCCGAAGGCAGCAGTCAGCACACACATGACTCCGCGGTGCGGTGTCGCAGGGTGCGCTGGGGGCCTGTGGCGCGGAATCCAGCGATCGGCTGAGGAGGTTGCACCGGCACGTGGTGGGCCCTCTTGGAGAAACGCCGGTCGCGGCAGGTGAGCATTGAGGCCTTGGTGCGCAGGGGCGGCCAGTCATCGCTGGGCGGCGGACCAGTCTGAGGACCAGGGCTGGGGTGCAGCAGGCGCACAGGATCGCGCAGGCACCACCGGTCTCGGCGGCGGCCTCGTGGCTGGATGGGGGGCACCGCCCTGGCAGTTACGACCCTGAATGTGATGACGAGATGTGCGTGGGTTGGCTTGGGACGTAGCCACCTCGTCTCCAGTGTAAATCTGGCCGTTGAAGGTGGTCAGCCACGTGTGTGTAGGCCTATGGACAGGATATGGCGGACACAGAGACACACGCAGTAGTTACTTTGGTGACAATCCCAGAACTGAACCACGCCCAGAGCCCCGGGCTATTTATTCACGACATACGTCAGCCAAGGCCACTCCGCTCACGCTTACAGGGGGGGACGACAAAGCTACATGTCCAAGGTCTTCCACACTGCCTGAGGTAACCTGTTTGCGTCCACTGTCCACAACACTACAAACACCAGCAGTATATGTCCACATGGACATGTCTGTGCTCTGCATACTGAATACTGTCCAGCACATCACCGCCTCACTTGGCATTGTGTACATTCTTATTGATGGGTCACTTGCCTCCTTTGCACATACTTGGTTCCCACCTCTTCCCACATTCTGCAATTGTGTGGCAGAGGTGCCATGCCGTGGATGGTTTGTCTACATAGCTGGCCACGGTTACCACAGTTACTTGTGTTGTCGTGTCTGGTAGTTGGGCATGTTGATTGGCATGTGGTATGTGATTTTGTAACGTGTGCATTCCCACAGTTGTGAGTTGTATGATTGCGGAGTTGAGGTGTGTGGTGTGTTCAGTTCGTACTTACCGATGAGCAGTGCATTTCCATAGGTGCCATCCTCAAAGCGCTGGTTGGTGATGGACTTGCGGAAGATGTAGAAATCATGCACACTGCCTGGGAAGTTTGCGACGACATTCGTGAACAGGCCCCGGTGGTCCACTTTTGCCTGCACATTGATGGAATGCGTGTGGTTTCTGTTGCGGTTATTGTGTGCAGTGTCGGCAGGGGGCACAAGTAGTACATGTGTGCAGTCAATTGCCCCCAACACACGCGGGAAGCCAGCTATGGCGTAGTTCCCTTGCTTGGTCTCCAGCTGTTCCTGCGCAGTGTGGGGGAAGTGAAGGTGCAGGGGTATCAAGCTGATACAAACCGTGATGCTTACAGGTATGATAAATCCTGCATAATAAGACTGTAACAGAAGTTTGTGTGGTTATAACCTTCCTTTTCTTTCCTACGAAGGTTACGCCCACACGAACTTCTGTTACGGTCTTTTTATGCAGGATTTATCATACCTGTTAGCATTCCGGTTTGTCCAAGTGCAATACACTGTACCAGATTAAGTTTGTGACTATACGGACGCTTGACCATTGTCACCATTTATCCAACAGGTTTCTGAATACTGACTTTCGGAATATGGAATTGTATTGGGGAGTTCCCGCAGCAAATGCAGTTAATTGAATCCACACGTTGCCCTGATGAAGTTCTCCATTGGGAATGGAACGCGTTGGCTGAGCTTTTCGTATTGTTGATTTATGTATTTGTAATAAAGAACTGTTTTTACACTACTGTTGACTACTAGACTTCATGACCTGGCGCACCCCCATTTCAGTAACTACAATCTTGGATCTGGAGCACAGAGGCGTCAAGCAACGGCTGGCGTTGGGGTTGGGTGCGCAGGAACACTACGAATTGGAACTAGCATGTGGTGCGGATACAGGGGCCCGCCGTTGCTTTTGTGGACATGCATCCAAGACATGTGTGTGGAAGTTTGATAGGGCTGGCTGTGAGACTCCTCAGACTCTGGCAGTTGTTTGTTGGAAGATACCAGAGGCCAACAGGTGCAGCACAGCCAGCAGCTTTGTCTGCGGAGGGATGTTGGTTCTCCGCTGTGTTGGTACCGTCAGCCTGTGGGCAATGTGGGTCAGGATGCGGAGGATGGTTGTCCTTTTGAGCCTGTAGTGGGCAATGGCATCCTCTGGCGTTGAGTGTCTGTGGCTGGTGCATTTTAGGAACGTCCGCTGACTTCTTCTGCGCTGCCTAGGTGGTAGTCTGGGAGGGGTGGTCTGGGGGGGGGTCCTGATGGTGGTGGCAGTGGGTGTTGTGGCCCTCTTGGGTCTCCAAGCTGCATGATCATTGGCTCCATGGCATCTGTTGGTCTTCAGATGTGGCTCTGGGCTGGGCTCCCTTTCTACTGCAGGTTGTTGTCCTGCTTTACACCAGTAAAAGGCAGGTGTTAAATCCCTGCTGCTAATGCGCCTTATCGCCTTTTTTTGGATCGCAACGCAGATCTGGCTGGTCGTTGAGAATATCGCGAAGTGGTGTTTTCGTGTGTTTTTGCATGGGAACGCCTACTCTGCATATCATTAGCGTTAGTTGTCGCTCTCATCCGTGGCGATGTTTTTTGCGGAAGCTATCGCAGGACAACTGGCGATATCGGCAGTTTGCACCAGCTTGAGAATAGGGAGATAAATCTATCGCCACTTTTGCGGCGCTAAAGTGCCGATAAATCGGCGTGTAGTCCTTGAGAATATGCCCCTATGTGTGCTGCAGAAAGCAGCACACATAGAAAGAGCAAATCACCATTATTGATTGTTTATGTGCAGGAAAGGACACCTTCCTGCAAATAAACAATCATCCTGCAATGCAGGCACCCTTGCACTATGGCGCAAAGGTGTCTGTGTTGGCACTATGCAGATTTTTTTAGTGCCAGAGCAAGGGTTAACACAGGGGTGTGCCACATTCTTGTAAATACGGCGCATCCCAGCGTTTTTGAAATGACGCAGCGTGGCTATGCAAAATTGCATGCAGCGCTGCGCCATTTCCTAGTAAATATACCCTGTAGTTTCTCAAAAGCAAGGAGACCAAGCACATATTTATGAACATTATCAAACAGTTCGTCCAGTTTTCTAAGCCCTAGACTATGATGCAGTCTTTAGTATTAAATGTGGTCATGTTTACACGCAATCAGGACTGTCTCACATGTAATATGTATTAATGTCACAGTAGAGTTCTGTCACACATGACAGTTTGTGCTGCACAGATGCACAAAACTGTGTGCATTCCTAAATGTCAACTTTTCTTACAAATCAAGTAATTTGCAGAGACAACTATGTTCTGGTGATGCTCTGCACATTGTCACTCAAAGGTGGTGGAAACTGTCTCTGTGGTATTGCCGCATACTACTCTGTCAAGCCATACTATATTCATCAAGTCCACCTGGTAAGGCAGATCCCCACAAGTGGGTGAGTATGTTCAGAAGGGACTGATGCAAAACATTTTGATTGTATATTCCCTTGTTTACCACGTGACTTGGCGTCTTAATCAGTCTCTGCACGTGAGGAAGCACAACCAAAGATACAAAGCATATGTTATGTTTATTTGTAAGCACACTATCACCCATGAGGGTATCTTGGCGCTATACTATGTTATCATCACAAACGACTACAAAAAATTTCATTTAGAAATTCAAAGTAGACTTGGTTACAGTGTTCTGGACCAGCAGCCATTTCCAGATGTACATTTACAATGAACTCCCTTCGATCCCTGAACACACACTCCTATTAAGCTGTCTGTGGAAAACCCATTTTCCAGAGGGGATAAAAGCATTTACGGCTTTCACTGGACCCCAGGTGTGGCTGCAAGGCAGAAACCACACACCCTTAGGGAGCTAGACTTGTTTCTTTGGAAATAACGTCACTGCACATAGATAGATTTTCAGTTGTGAAAAGCATTGCCCTTAGCTGATGCGAAGCCTTCAACATGTCTACACTTGCTGATAACTTGAATGAAATAAACATTACAACGATGTGAGGTGTGAGTGACGTCAGAACTCCCAAGAGAACTGAAAAGGAGATTTCAGAAAACTAATGCATTTTCACTCAGAAACAAGCCACTAATTTGAACACGGTTGGGCTGAGCTCCTGTTATTTTGAAAGCTCTTTCAGATCCACTCCAACCTTTTGCCTTCAGTAGCAGTGGCGGCTCGTCCGCTATGGCGGAGGAGCATCGCCCCCTCTGCCAGCCTCAAAACTTGAAAAATAAAATGATAATAAAACAGGTTTATTATCATTTAATTTTCCAGCTTCTAAGGGCTGGGCAAGTCTTTGGGGCGGGGCTATCGTGAGGGCAGTGACGAGAGGGAGTGGTGGACACTGCTATCAGTGTGCACGTCGGTTTGGCTGGCCGCCTCAGGACGGCCAAACCGACATGTGCACTGAGCTGTACCTAACCCAGCTGCGTTGCTGGGTTGAAGACAGCAAGCACAGGCTCCCAGTCTCTCTGGGAGCACAAACTCACGATGCTCAGGCCAATCCTGATGCTGCTTTCAAGTATGAGACCTTTTGTCAGGATTGGCCACAGGGGACACTGGGAGCTTGTGTGCTGCAACGAGACACGGAGCAGAAGAGCGGCGGGCGGCAGGTAAGTTCTTTTTCCCCTATTTTAAAAAAAAAATTCTTCGTTGTCCATTCCTCCCCTCAAATCCCCGCCGCCGCCCCGCCTGCCGCTTCACCCGCACCCCAGCCACTACTGTTCAGTAGAGACCTTTAGATATACCACAGTTCTGTTCCTTAATTTTAATACTTGCTCAGTTACCTACCTAGAGTTGTGTTGTGTTAGTGGTTCAGGAGTGCAGCAGGTGTTTGCGGCTGTGCTAGTGTTACAGTGTGCAGCAGGAGTTTGTGGATTCTTCTTGCTTTCCTGAAGCACTTCCATGTTACAGAAGTGGCATCAAACAGACAGCAGCACTTGTAAGATGTATTGCATGAACACATTTTGAGATTGCACAATATGCACGTGAAATTCCAGTAAATGACCAATTGTGGTGCCATTCCTACCTTTTCATGAGACCCCAGCTCTTTCCCTGACTTTTCGGTTTTTAGCAGGGTTTGGGGGCTTCTAATCCCTATGGGCCCCTTAAAATCCTGATGTGGCGCCTTAAAGGGACACCTTTGGTGGGTCTAGAGTAGAGAAAACGTCTGTTGGTTCACCACAAGCAGGAAGCCAATTTTGACACCTCTGCATGAGCCCTGGCAGGTAACGTTTAGAGGCTTGGGGAAGACGGGAGTTCCTGCTATGCTCATTTGTTTTTATGATTGTTGATGAACATTATTGTGTATCAATTTTAAAAAGGAGTCACAAACATTGCCAGTGTGCCTCAGTGTCTTAATGAAACTTGAGGACCCCCCCCTGCAAAGAACAGGGAGAGCCACCCAGTCAGGTGCTTTCAGGCCAGGGGCCTGCTGCCCGGGCACAGTGCCGGAGGGGGCCCCATGGAGCTCGGAGGCACCCGGCACTGCGGGAGCTAATGTTACGCCATTGGTGTGCCTTATTTAAGTATTCTCAGGCAATACAAGACTGTAAAATGGCAACTGTAATAGAGAAAATGAGTGATGCTCCCAGAGGTCGTCCCCACCCCCTACTCCTTATTCCTTTTCATCCCTATTTTTAGTACTATAGAAAAAGTCCACATAATTTCCTTCTAAGAAGCCCCTGGAAGGCTCATCAACAGCCCCTGCACAGAGGCGGTGCTCCTGGTATCTTAACTCCTTTCTGAGGAGGGAACTTGGCACCAGTCTAACTTGATGGCACTTGAAAATTGCACAAGTGCACTAACTCATTGAGCATTTTCTAGAGTTGAACCGTCAGGGAACCCTTGGTGCAGAACTGAATTGAGTGTGTGTAACCAGAGTGCTATTTGCCTCTTTTTGGTTGGGAATATTCTAAGGCCCTGCTGAGACTGTGCTTACCCATCACGTAAGCCCCCACACCGCCCAAGGCGGGATGCAAGTCATTATCAGTGGCTGAGATTAAATTCAAGCATTCCCTCACTTTTTGTTTTTTCTAGTTTATCCACTGTGGGGAACATGACCGGACACATCATTTTCATGGTGAGTTCGCCCATGTAAATGAGGAAATACATACATACCTGCCTGCATCACATTTCTGATGCTCTCATGTTTGTGATAGAGGCCCTGAGCAGTTATGTAAGAAAGGGCTTGAAAGTAGACAACATTATTATTTACCACAGAGCATGGAAACTGTGACTTATCAGCAGCTTTTGAACGCTTGTCTACAATCAAACAAAACCTTTGTGGCCTGCCCACCTGCATCTGACAACTGGCCCACCCTCAAACGGCTCTGCTGAGGCCCGGCCCACAGGGCATCATGAGCCCTACTAGAGAAGACACCAGTTGCCCTAGTATAGCTTCCTTAGAACCAAGTAAATCTGAAGAATTGGTGGGAGGGTGCTCTGGCCAAAGGGAGGTGCTCCCTAGCCTCTTCGGAAAAGAAAACAAGCATTGGCATAGCCAATAGGTCTCACCTTTGGGACCTTATAAGTGTTTAGCCTTGCAACAGTTGATGTTGTTGCACCAAGGATATTGTGCTGCATAACTAAACACTTTTAAGGTCCCACAGGCGATGCTTATTAAAAAGGTGTTCGGGTTTGATGCGAATAGTCCAGTGTTACTTGTATAATGCAACAACATACATTCAGAAACGCATGTAGGGTATAGGTAGACTATGTTTAACAGTTTGCACTTAAAACAGCTACATTGTGTATATACAACATCACAACAGGCGTAAAGCAGGTAGTTGTGTGATACGTTCAGCAGTATATAAAGTAGCGGTGTGATGCTGACGACACAGTACATGTACGGTACTGTATTCCGCACTTGTGCATTGCATACGTTCACGAGCAATTTAAATGGCGACACATGTTTATTTTGCACAACAGCTGTGAAACGACAATAAACACATCTTTCCTACATAACTATTATATCTGGATATTGCTATAGTACTGTTATGTCTTATGTGAGATCCCTGCTGACTCTACAGGAGTAAGGCTGTAGGCATTTTAATATTGTCTGCCTCAGGGGTTCACTGCTGTGGCCCAGGACGGGTCACAAGAGCTAAACAAACTTGCAAAAGCTAGGGACACAGCAGGCTGGCCGAGTCTAGGTGGGAGAGATTGGCCCTTAGAGGCTAGGTGTGAGCAGTGGGCTCCACCCATTCTCACATTTTACACGTAAATGCCCAGTTAGACCGTCATGAGGGAATGGCACATTGAATGACATTTGGCAGATGTCAAAACACCTACTGGTTTTCGAAGCTGTATTTCAACTCAGGGGATTAATGACTGGGGCTGCACAAAGTCTCAAGGAATGTTATTACAATCTCAACTCACATCCGGTCCCACTGCCTCACTCTTGAGAATTAGCAGATGCTGAGGAATTCCCAAATATCTTAAGTGAGATCTGGACTGGCCTTCCTGGTGCCCTGAAATTCAGTAACATCATTCTAATTTCTCACTGCAGTGAAGTGAGCACATCTCTAATGATCTTTATTTTTGGCAGCTGCGAGGAATCCACATATCAGCAGCACACAGACGCGGCGAGTGAGCGTCGTTTGTTCATTTTTTGTGGTTATACAGCTGAGTGTGTGTTTATGTGACTACTCTCACAATTGAGTCTTGTTACAGCTGTGCTACCCTCTTACTCCGTGTAACCTTTTCAGCGTATTTAAAAACGTGTTTAATTTCTACGGTTCCTACCTGCCTCCATCTCTGATTTTTACATCATGATATGCCCTTCCCTGACTTGCATTTTGAAGGAGGAAGGAGTAAAGATGGAAGGGGCAGGGAGTGATCAGCTGGGCGAATTCGAAATGCACGAAATAAATACTTTCTAAATGTGGAGATCAGTTGGTGATGTGAGCTCCAATCCCATCCCAAACAGACCTAACTTCTTCAGTATAACAAGCTTAAATCAAAGCAAGCAAGACTCGCGGCCGCGAGACGCGCTCTGTGGTGGGGGAGGGGGAGGAGCAAGTGAGAGGAAAGCCAGATGGCGCCTGATCGAGCGATGCGAGGAACGCGCGTTACCGTGCGCGTAACCGCACGCTTTAGGCCACACAAAAAGCTGTGGTTGGCTTTTTAAAGCCCACTCACTAAATGTCTCGCCAGAGCAGCGCATGCGCTGGCTCAGGCGAGACCTAAAAATGTAGGGTCCTACCCGCTCCTGGTCCTGATTAGGCAATGGGGCTTGAGGTGTAAGCCAGACATTACTTATTATGGTGTGGTTCTAAAATATCATGTGCTAAAAATGATACTGCAAGAATAGTGGTGCAAAGATATCAATAACAGGAAAAGTACTTAGGTAAGTAAAGGTCACCCCACTTAACTCCACGCCACTTGAACTGCAGAGGTCCAAGTCTATTTTTCAATATTTCTGCCAGTGATATTGGGGGAATGTGGGGCAGAGCCTACGAATTTAACCCAAACTTTTCACTCCACAGATTGTTTTATTCTGCTGCCTCTTACTGTCATTATAGTTAGTCTGCACAGCAGATTGGGCCAAATGCTCACAACTGATGCCCTCCCACTGCAGGCAATATTCATTGGACCAGAGGATTGGCTGGCTTTGTTGTCCATCGGGTGACAAGTCCATCCCACTGTACAGTCCAATGTGACAGAGCGGGCGTCACCGAACTTTGTCTGAGCAACAACTCCTTCAGTTTTTGATGTCCTCAGGGGTGATCTGTGAACGCTACAGCACAGCACAAACAAAAAGTGCACAAGCAGTCCTCACTCCTGTTTAAATTTTTCAGAGTACAATATGTGAGAGGTGTTTGGGAACTCTTTATCGCCATTAACGTCGTTGGTCAGGCTCTTTAGACCCTACCGAACACAGTCCATTTTTATTTGGAATGTATCCTGTGTTACTAAGTTTCCCTTCTCTCTGCTCTAGAATATGACCTTTTTGTTGTATCTTTCTACTGCTTGATGTCTTTATTTGCAGTTTTGTTTCTAACCCTACAGTACTGCTTCGGGTTATTTACTGCATTAAGCAGCAGCTTAGGTGGTTCCGCTCTTTCGATCACAGCTCTCCCAACTATCCTTTCCCCTTTTTTATAGCATAGTCTGTAGGTTAAGGAACAGCGTAGGGTCTGAATCACTAGTACTCACAGGCCTCAGAAGGTATGTTTCTTCAGGACTTCAATTACAGGTGTGCACACCGAGGACACTTTCTCCTCTTTGGTGAGGGGGTTCCAGACACTTAGAGGTTCATGGAAGAGATCTAAACTCACAAACACATCAATGTCTGGCACTTTTCTGGATTACTCCATCCCCACTAATCCCCGGCATTCAGCTACTTGTTGAAATCTTGATCTGTTCTCTCTTACAGGCCAGGACAGCTCAGATCTGCAGAGGGTGTCACTAGATGCATTGGAAGACTAGTGAATTTCTTTGCCTTTCTCTACGGATTGTCCTTGCTTCATTTCATTAATTTTTCAAATCCTTGTCATATTTAAAGAAGGAAAGTTATATTAATGAGAAGAGCAACTAATGCATAGGAACATTAATTACGTACACAAGCAACATCGACATTAAAAAGATAAAAGCAATGGTGAAAAAGTTGATTTATAAGAACACCAGCCTTGTTGCATCACATTCTTCACCCAAGCTAGCAAATAAAAGACTTCCCCATTCCAAACACCCATCTCATTCACATAATCCTCTCCGGCTCTTATTCCGACTAAACAGCTGGAAAAGGATATGTTTGAACCATAACAATTCAAAGAGACGGTAAATATACAAAGCTCATTTCATACCAAGTCACAACATGGTACCGTATCTGGTACATGGTTTATTATAATTAAACATGGCCAAAAGAAATGCAATTCGTAAAATAAGTTAAACATTTTTTTTATTGTATTGTATTGTAATTGCATTTATATAGCGCTTACTACCCATGACTCCGGAACCCATAAAGGATTAGTGGTGAATTAGTATAGTGAAATATGAAAGTAATTTGAGTGGTGGATATGTTAGTCAGTTATTTGGATTGAGAACGATGGTGGAATGCAAAACCTTCAATTACAATTTTTTTTTTAAACTGCTGATTAACAGCAACCACAGCCACTAACTACATAATCTGGCTCATGGAAACAAGATAAAAGGTTTACTCTAGCCAGTGCTCTGCAAAATTGTAAGAACAATCTTCTGCCAAAAGAATAACTCACCTCGTTAAAGGAGCATTATCCATCTGTCAATTTCACCCCTGAAACGAGCGTATTTTTAAATAATCAGAAACGGATAAAAGAAGTGCAATTCGACCATGTGACAGAAGAGCAGGAACAGTAGATATCACCCGCAGCCTCAAATACCCCTGACTAAACCGTCACTGTGCAAGTTGTGAAGGCAATCTGTGTGCTGTCAACCACCAATACAATGTTCCTCTCAAACTGAGCAATCCCATGTCCTTTACATGGCGTTGAATTGTGTCTCATTCACTATCTTATGTAGAGGGCATTGTTTTAACATGTTGAATGCCCTTCTCAACACCCCAACGAGCAAGATAATTTTTCAAGGACCACTTAAATTGATTTATATTAAATGTAGAGTCCCCCCAATTAACCTCAAATTCAAAGCTACCATTAATCATATCTGCACAGTCAAATAGCTAAATCCTTCTGTACAGTAGGTGCCAGTGACATTAATATATATAGCTTTTTAAAGTCAGGCAAGAAACCGAGCTTACAGACCTCCCGTGCTGTGAACTTGCAGGCTGCAAAATGCTTGCAAACAATAAAGAGATGGGGAAGGTCTGACATAAAATATCATGGTACATGGTCCCCACTCCCCTCACGAAGATAGACGCCAATGAAAAAGGTGAGCATGGGGCACTTGTGATGAGAGCAAACTGCAGCCGAAAATATAACAAGTGAAATACAAGAATTGATGTTCTGGATCTAATCATGTAATTTCATGTTAACATCATGCTAGAAATGTGGCTGTGGTGTCTTCGAACAGCAGTGCCGGAGGTCTCCGAAGAACTGCCATGTGCCCTCCCCCCATTGTGCCACAAAGTTTTAAATATTTGACAACACCATTGTTTGTTGCAGGTTTTGCAGTGCTTGCCACAATGCAAGTATTGCACTGGCGCCTCTAATGATCTGGTGTGTCCCCTCCTGGGCAGCAGCGTGCGGGAAAGTCAGGATGGGTGAAGTGCAGCCTTCTCTGAAGAGGGTATTACCGGCTTTCTAGACGGAGTTCTTTTGGACTCCAGCAGCAAAGGGCCAAGGTCAGGAACTGAGGGGATATTTACAAGAAAATGGCACGGAGCTGCACGCAATTTAGCAGAGTCGAACCTCGTTATGTAAAAAATGCATGGGTTGCACCGTATTTACATGAATAAGGCGCACCCCTCTGTTTTCCGTTCCGTTTGTGCTAAAAAAAGCTGCTTAGCGCCAACACAGTCACCCTTGCGCCATAGTACAAGGGTGCCTGCATTGAAGGGATGATTGTTTATGTGCAGAAGGGACACCTTCCTGCACATAAACAATCTTTAAAGGCGATTTGCTCTTTCTATGTGTACCACAGAATGCAGACATAGAAAGAGCAAAAACATGGAGAAATACAATTTTTTTTCCTGGTTGCGCCAATCTAACACCTGCTATTCAGTGGCATTAGTTTTTGACGCTGCCTCAGATTTACAGATCCTTGTAAATTTTGTGCAGCATCAAAAAGCAGTAGGTTTTGTGGTGGAACGCCAACAGCAACACCCACGCACACCCCTTTCACGCAGATACCCGCGAAAAGGGGGACAATATTTACCATGTGTCATTAAGCCACGCAAAGTGGCTTTACACACCTTTGTAAATATGGAGCAGGGCATTGCGCCACCAGAACATCGTAAAAAGTGACGTTCCGGTGGCACAATGTCCTTGCAAGGGGAATGGCCATTACATCGCGGCTGTTACCCCGCATGCCATTACAACGCAAGCGTTACCATGCAAGCGTTGTAACAACACGTAGTCTTTACTTCACATTTTTTTTACAACGCATGTGCTTTCACCACGCATGCCTTTACAATGAATTTTGTTGTAAAGATATGTATGGTAAAAGCACATACATTGTAAAAAAATATAGGCGATGCACATCGTTGTGAGGAAACAGAGGCTCTTCCGCTTCCTCACAATGACGTGCACTGCCCCTCAGACGACCACAGGAACCAGGAACCACGAGGGGAGAGAGGTAAGGGGGATTGGGCCTGGGGTGGGGGTTACTAATTTAGGGTGAAAGGGGGTTGGGGGGTGGTGTAGGGGTAGTGGTTTAGGGTAGGGAAAGGATTGGGGGTTGAGGGGGTCGTGCAGGATGTGTTTTAGGGTTTAGGGTGGGGAGAGGACTGGGGGTCGGGGCGTCGTGCAGGGGTAGTGTTTTAGGGTAGGGAGAGGACTGGGGGCCGGGGGAGTCATGCAGGGTAGTGTTTTAGGGTAGGGAGAGGACTTGGGTCGGGGAGGGTGGTGCAGGGGTAGTGTTTTAGGGTTTAGGGTAGGGAGAGGACTGGGGTCGGGGTGTTGTGCAGGGATAGTGTTTTAGGGTTTAGTGTAGGGTGAGGACTGGGGGTCGGGGGTCATGCAGGGATAGTGTTCTAGGGTTTAGGGTAGGGAAAGGATTGGGGGTTGGGGGGTCGTGCAGGGGTAGTGATTTAGGGTTTAGGGTAGGGCAAGGGCTGGGGGCCAGGCGGTCATGCAGGGGTAGGGGTTTAGGAAAGGGCAAGGGCAGGGGGTCGGAGGTCGTGCAGGGGTAGTGATTTACGGTGTAGGGTAGAGCAGGATAGTGTTACTTACCTCACACACTTTTACCAAGTGTATGCCTTTACCACTCATGCCTTTGTGTTGTAATGGCATACGTGGTAAAGGCATATGCGTGGTAAAACAATACGTTGTAATGGTAGGTCATTGTAAGCACACTAGCGTAGTAATACCCGCGTTGTAATGGCACGCGTGGTATTAGTATTCGTAGTAACGTCATACATTCTCCTTGAAAATATTCCTGTGAGTGATTTTTCTTCATAGCAGCTGAACAACAGGTTCCTTGTCAGTCAAATAGTGCAGGGTTTCGACTTTCTGACACCCCGACTACATAGCAGCTCCTCTCTTTAACCCCCAAAACACAAGTAGCTGTGAAAAGTTTTGAGGGCTGTATTCATTAAGCATGCACGAGTTTCTTCAGTGTCAACCTATACCTATTAGTAAGCATTCATTGTTTATATCTATCTTTGCTGCAGTCTGCCATATTTATTCGCGGAGGAGTTTTTCTACTTGAGTTAAATTTTAATCCTGTTCGAAGTCTCTCCTTGAGAATCTTGCTATCCTAGACGTTTTTCATGGCATATTACTGAACTAAAATGATTTATGATTACCTCCTGTCTGAGCTTTTTGCTTGGATGTCAAAACTTCTCAGACTGTAAAAGAGGCCGTGCATTCAGTGCTTCACAACTCCACTTACGTCTCTTCGCTTTGCTCCTTGTGTTCACTTCCTGTTTTGATTCTAGTAACCCTGCTTTTGCTTCAGTCCACCAGCTCCTTCTTCGGAGGACTTACTGTCCCGTCGTTTTTGACTGATTTCCTTTGGACAGACATGTTTCTGATCCAGTAGTTGTATCACCTTTCATCCAGAATCTCTCTGTGTCCAGAGTGGTGGGCAGAAGCTGCAGGCCCTGTCTTCATCAGAAGAACCCGTGACCATTCCAAGGCATTGGTAGTTAATGAACTAACTGACCTGCTTTACACCAAGGCATATTTTCCAAACAGTTAGGACTACAGAACAGCAATCTACTTCTGTAGTTTGCGCCTAGTACCAGCCAAATCAATGGCAACAATTGATAAGTTCGAAAGAAACATGCCCCCTTCAACAAACGGATCAAATAGATGTAAAAGCAATCGCTAATTGGGAAACCATAGATGAGGGATGGGTGAAAATGCTAATATTGTTGGATCTTCCTCCTCCAATGAACTCTTTCGGCCACTGTCTACTACTGTCTATGGAGAGAGGAGGTGGGAGTGTTGAACCAGGCCAGTCCCTATTTCGGTAATGTCTCTTTTGGTGATGCATCCTTTTATGAAACAGTAGATCGCTCGGGGTCCGGCAAGGCTGTTATTGATCTCTACTGCTGTTCAAGACTTATCATCATGCTGAGACTGTGGATCCAGTTTCACAATTGTGCACATGACACCTAGATGAATTTTAAGATGAATGACTGCCCCAAAATGAGATCCAATATTTATAAATGACACTTTTGACGTAATTCAGGTGTGAATGTACCAATATGTGCTGAGTTTAAATGTCGGCTCAGCAAAGCACTTCTGGATAGCATCAGTTAAAAAGCTAAGCCATCAAGTAATGTATAAGGCTGTCTATATCACAAACTATACTATTAGTGCAGAGGAAAAAACAAGAGCTCAATGTGGTTTTGACTCTACTCTTTCCCTAAACAAAGATATGAATTGAGTAGTGGCTTCATGCACTATTTGAAGCTGTTACACCAACCTTACTCTCCTTTCATAGTCTCTTAAAACTAATCTCTGCATATATTTCTTTGTAACCATTTAAAAAAAAATCAAATAGCATGCACATCACAACACACCTGTGATCATGAAGCTGACAACATTATGCTGAGACGGAAGGTGCATTTAACTAGGACGATTATTAATGCTTATGCACTTGTGGGTAGTGATTGGAGAAAGGGTATACAATTCTGAGCTGGAAAGGTAGAGTAAAGAAAATAAAAAGGAGGGGGAATTAGGGGCAACATCTTTGTCACCAAGGCAAACATTTGAAATCACACAGAGAGAAAAATAATATTTGACAAAGTAGGAAATCGACGACGACGATTGTGGGCAAAATGAGTAGACATGATTAGAATTCAGAAGGTGCAATATCTTGCAGTACAGAAAAGATATTGCAAAGGAATAAGGGATGTAGGAGGGCGAAGAGAGCTAGCTTCACCGAGGTGGTGGTTTAAGAAAAAAAAGAAGTAGATGTAACCATGTAGAGTTGAATGTTTTCTCCCAGATCAGCTTCTTCTGAGGATTGAGTGAGACACAGAGCACTCCACCACTGGTTGCAAATGGATGGGTAAATCTCTTGCAATTTAGAAGTTGCTCGTTAAAATGCTGTCATATCGAGTAATCGAGATTCCCGAGTTGCTATGAGTTTGGGCATTTGTAGATTCCCAAGATTACTCCAGCTCAAAAGATTCTTATTCTTGTTCTTGTTCTGATTCTTATTCTTATTCTTATTCTTATTCTTGTTCTTGTTCTTATTCTGATTCTTACCCCAATCATTATTTTTATTCTTATTCTTATTTTTTATTCATCCTTTTATCTCTACTCGTCTTCTTATTCTTATTTTTATCTTTACTTTTATTCTTACTTTTACTCTTGTTATTCTTTTCCTATTCTTGTAGGTATACACCGTCTTAATCTTATTGTTATTCTGACTCTTAGTGTTATTCTCATTCTTATTTTTAATCTTATTCTTATTTTTATCTTTACTTTTATTCTTACTTTTACTCTTGTTATTTTTTTCCTATTCTTGTAGGTATACACATTCTTAATCTTATTGTTATTCTGACTCTTAGTGTTATTCTCATTCTTATTTTTAATCTTATTCTTATTTTTATTATTGTTTACCTCTGTTTCTTTGTCAGTGTGCACTGCTCGGATGCCGTAGGGTTTGATTTGCGCTATACAATTCACAATGCAATGATGCTGTTAATGCTGATGAAGACATTG
The DNA here is from genome assembly GCA_963921515.1 of Calotriton arnoldi. NCBI lineage: Eukaryota > Metazoa > Chordata > Amphibia > Caudata > Salamandridae > Calotriton > Calotriton arnoldi. The sequence continues at coordinate 1,268,804 of CAWUFW010001825.1, read as the reverse complement.
CGTGGGATCAGCGATTGACAGAGATGCACTCCAAAGGTCACTATTGCCTGGTCACCCAACATAGATCAAGGTACAGTGCTCACCTGTGTCTTTGCTGATACACAATCCCAATGTCTAGCATGTCTGCCTGGATTTTTAAATCTCTTTATCGATTTTTTTATAGAGCTTTGAGTGTTTGATGGGAGCATTTTCCGAACGCTCATGTACCACCTGTCTTAGAAGACCTTTGAGGCCTCCGAAAGTGCTCGGTATAGAAGAAAATATTAGATGGATTTGGCATTGTGTCCCTAGTACCGAATACCGTCCTTTGCTTCTATTTCCGCTTCTTCAGTCTTAAAACCTACATAAACCGTGCTAGCTGGTGCTAACTGTACATTTTTTTGTGAAAAATGGTTCAGGTGTAGGATTTGCTGCCAACTTGCACAGTATTATAGGTGGCACCTATAGTTCCACCTATGTTTCAGTGCTAATTAGCATCTGCTCATTTTGTGCATCGAAAAGCGGCCTTTCTCAAAACTGTGACTTTTTGTCTTTGCGATTTGTGAAAATAAAAGTGCTGAAAAATGGGCATATGGAAGGCACATTTTTCAGTGTTTAATTTGTACAAAGAGCTCATTCAACAACATGTAACAAAGTATGTGCCAAACTTTGCTACTAATTGCCACAGTGTGGCAAAAACGGACGATTTCATAAGGTACAGGTACACAAAACATGGTTGTGTTATTTGCCAGAAGCAATCAATGCTGATAATTGCTCCATTTAAGCCTGTCAGGAGTTCTGGTAGGCATACATGGTTTTACGACTGCATAAATATATGCCAAGACTGTGCACATTTATGCACTAGCAAGCCCCACATGTGGTGTGGAAAGTGGGAGGATCAAGCTGTGGTTTGCTTTGAGAGTTTGTGAATGCTCATTGGGAAGCATTGGGGGATTTAACTCCTCCTCTAAGGTAGGAAGGGGAAGAGAGCATTCACAAACCATGTCAGGGAGTAGGATGTGTTTTTCCTGTGGGGATAAAATATATATTTTCACAGCGGCTTGCATTTCCTCAGTGCAGAGTTACACATTGCTTTGCAGAAACGCCAGATGTCACATGATACTCCCAGAAGTACAGCTAGAAAGCTGGTGCTGCGGTAGCTTTTCCAGAGTCCTGTTGGGAATGTTTGTGCATTCCAAAGAGTTATACATTGATACCCAACTTTCATTTATGAATCAGGCCCACCATATCCTGCACTATTTTGCTAAATTACGTATTGTGTTAAATGCTTATTTCTGAAAGATACAGTGAGGCGCAGGTCATGAATTTAATTCCAGTAATGCTTATCCAGCTCTCCGTCTTTCCTAGGTGGGTAAACTTTGTACCAATAAATTGGAAAATAATAACATGCAGGGACGGCTCCTCCGCTAAGGCGGAGGAGCGTCACCCCACCTCTCTCAGAGCAGGAGAAAGGAAAAATAAAATTATAATAACCTTGGTATTATCATTTTATTTTTGACTATGGGGCTGGGTTGGGGGGCGGGGCTGGTGGCACGGGGGAGGAGTGGTTTGCACACTTCAAGTGGACATGACTGCTTGGCCGGCCATCTTGGGCTGGCCAAACAGTCATGTGCACTTTACATGTTCCTCACCAGGCTGCATTCCACAGCCTGGTGAGGAACATGCTATATGTCCCCGTCTGAGCACCGAACTACGGCGCTCAGACAATCACTGATTGGCTTAGGGGAGGGAACCTGGGTGCTTCCCTTTTGCAACGAAAGGTGAGGAGAGACGGTGGTGTCAGGAGGGACCGGAGCTGAGGAGAGACGGCGGCCGGCAAAAGGTAAGTGTTCGTTTTTTTTTTTGTCAACCCCCACGGCCCTGCCACACCCATTCCCTGACAGCCGCCACTGATAACAGGTAGTATATACAGCACTTAGAAAGTGCAGCAGCATAGTATTAAGTGCTCTTCATAAACAAACAAAAAGTTTCCCTGGAGCAAAACAGTACTTCCTGATACACTTTATATTTCTGGCCATATATTGGCAGGATACTAGTTACATTGAAGGATCAGGCTTAGGGACTAATTACGATGTCAGTCAGAAAGCAAACCGACCAACACCATGTCGGAATCGGTTCCAACCGTCTCGTGTTCGGCAATTCCGACCGGCCGATTACGATGGTTCCTGACACCGTTCGGAAAGTCTCCCATTGACTTAAATGGGAGCCTGTGTTCCAACCGATAACACAGGCTCCCATTAATTGGTTTAGGAAAACCTTGCACCCTGTGGCGGGCACCCCATTGTGCCTGCCACACTGTGCATGGTTTGAAAGGGGTGTCCCTTGGGTACCCCCACGGGCCCCAACCGGAGGCCTCTGGGTGAAGGGGCCCCCAAAGTCAGTTTCGACAGCCATTCCATGTCGGACAGACCGATTCGGAAAGGCTGGCCAAATCCGACATCCTAATACGTCGGTCGTTGAGCTGTACGAGTCGGCTCCGACTGACTCAGAGACTCCGAATGCCGGTCAGAATCGATTCGGAATGACCGAATGATTACCTTTCCATCATAGTCGGTCGGTAGGAAATGTTTCCAAGTCAGTCGTAAACATAGGTTCCGACACGGGATAGGAAAATCCGAATGCCGTTGGGAGGCTTTCCGACTGACATCGTAATCAACCCCTTAGTCAGAAAAAACGGAAAAATCCTAGCAATTATTTAATACTATCTATTTTAAGTCCAACAGGTAAGATATTTTTAAGGCTTAAATGAATAACTGTCTCGATTTCAAGGCAGTTCTGCACAACGTGCCTCTGGGGGTCCTGTAAGGAAATGTCCATGATGGACAGTGTGTTGGCACTCACATTTGCACTCCTTGCTAGCAAATACTCTACAGGGTTGCAGTGCTGCTCCAAAGTAGATCTGTAGACTTCTTCAAGGTTTTCAGCATCATTAATCGATCGATGACTGCTGTGTGGAGATTGATATATCTGGGGTGCCCTGCACCTCTTGTGTCTGTACTAATTAAACTTAATTCAAACAACTGACCACAAATACAAGACCTAAACGGTAGTTGCCACAGACTCAAATCCTTATTGGATCAGGAGCAAGGCATTTTGCACCCACTCTTTTAATGTTATTGTAAGTGATTTATTCCTCTCTTAGCCTATGTGCACATTTTGCCACTAAAACTGGGCCCAACCAAAATGTGTGCTTTGCTATATGGAGACGATCTAGAAAATCTAGAAATGACCAAAGTCAGATTGCAATGGGTCCTTAATGCTTAAGGGCAGCATGTGTCTGACAAAAATCTACAAATTAGCTCAGAAAACAAACTAAAATTCTTGCTTTTAATCCAAAAAACAAGTCACCAAATATCATATTAAGGGCACTGTTGTAAGCGAGGTAAAATCTTTTAACAGCTTAGGGATCCAATTTGACTAAAAGAGTTGTGGACCCAGTGTATAACGGCTAAATGCAAATCGTTAAACATTTCGGTAATGCCCGGGCAAATAAACTTGAGATTTATGAGGCCACAGGAGGCCCTATGTTGACATACAGGTCTGAAATTTACCTTCTGAGAGTTCCTCAAATGTTGAATAAAATGGAAGGTAGAGTCTGTTGTTGATTAACAACACAAAGTTAAAATACCCCAATTACGGTTGTATGACAAAACCACGCATTCATTTTCCACACGTTCTTTAACAACGAGGGCAGAACAACGAATGCGTTGGAATTACTTATTCCATTTACAACGCATGTCGTTACAACGACCTGCCTTAGGGCGGTGCTGGACTTTGGAATAGTATAATTTACTATTCCAACTCCACTCACCGTAAAAGTAGGGAAAGCATTGGACTTTAAAGTGCAATGCCGCTTGACCTAACACATGTCGCTGTAACGACTTGCGCTGTAAATGTAATGCGTGGTTCAGACGCATTCGTTATTCCGCCCGCGTTGCAAAGGCAATGCGTTGTTCGGCAGTTGTTGTAATTGCTGTTTCCCGCAATTACACTGGTGCAGTCCATGCCGTGCAGGTACTGAGGTGCATGCACACATGGGGGCACAACATGTGTACCCTACATGTACCCCATGGCCCTGAGGCAACAGGGGGCCCTGTAGAGCCCCCTCTGTTTCCTCTCTGCCACGGTTTTCATGGAGGAGAAACCGCCATGAAAACTGAGGCAGAGAGGAAACTCGTAATATGCTTGGAGAGACCCCGGCGGTCCCGTCAAGCATACTGCGGCTTCAAGACCACTGCGCCACCGCCAGGGATCTCTGATCTCTATCGGTTGCGGTGGTGCAATGGCAGTCTGACCGCTCTAGTTGTAATAGAGCGGTCGGAAGACCGCCACGCCCCGCGAGTTTAGTGGTCCGTGGACCGCCAGACTTGTAATCAGGCCCAGTATGTCATGAGTTGAAGACATTGTGATGATAGACAAAGGAGCAATGGTAGGTATTTTATCTGACAATTGGTCACTTCTTTCATATTGTTATCAAGTTTTTCAATAACATTTACCAGAATTTCAATTCTACAAAAAAAAGGTATGAAAGGTTAGGTCATTGTGAACTATAGTCAAATCTTCATATCCATTCCATTTTCAATAACTTTATTTCGGCCATTTCGGCCTTAAAAGTTTCATGAGCATAAAATACAATACAGGCATAGCAAACAATCAGTTAGAATAAACCATAATAGCATGAGAAACTTCCAACTTAGAGTCCAGACTTCCAAGGCTCCGGCAGAAAGAACAAGTCCACAAAAGTGCATTTGTTTGGCAAATTGAAAGAGAATCATCATTCAAATACTATAGCCTAGAAATAGGAGAGTCTGCCTGACCTTCATTAAACATATAAAACCCTGAAAGTGCCAGTGCATAAAGTGCAGAATAATCTAAAAATTCGTTCGAGAGATCCAGGCTAATTCAGTACAAATTGTCCAGTACAACGACAAGCATAATAAAAACAATTCTATTAAAACCAGGAAACGTAACAGCAAAAGTCTATGTTGTGATGGTTAGCAGCATGACCCGTCATGCAGTACAATTCCTTGTTTAGTGCAAATCTGAATTGCAAGTTAGCTACTTGCCCAAAATAGGGTATACAATTTCCTGGATACTTTGGTTATACTACTTGGTTATATCTAAACCATTCTAATTTGATCAGTCTTAGTACCGCAGGCTGTAATTGCCTATATATACAGTAAAAAATCTTCATATCAAAAAACTGACAATAGGACCAATCATGAGTCATGAGTTGCGATGTGTGCATAGCGACATTGTAGTGAACTGACTATTTTGGTTATTGTTTTGATTGTGGGACAAAAGTAATGCTTACACGTTTATATCAGCCAATTTAAACAATACATATTTAATTGCATAAATAAATAATACATAAAAAAAAAAAAAATTCTGTTAGCTTTTGGGACTTCGCAGCTGTTTGTCAGCAGGCTTGACTGAGAAGTTCTATGTCTGCAGCTACATTGGAAATTCGATGTTTGTGAGGAAGAGATCTATGAGGCCCTGAGAGTTCCTTGGAAGCTTAATATAAAAACCGCAGACAACTGCTGTGAAAAATAAAATGTTTTTATAAACTACAAAGCAACACTTACCTTTTGTAATGTTATAAAATGTCAGGGTTTTGTGTTGTTTCTTTCGTCACCTCCAGCAGACAAGTCACGCAGCGGGGGTCTCAGCATCTATTGTGAGTGCGCCATTAGGCCTTTGAAAGGACACACCTGCCGCAGACTCTGCCAGCACTCTTGCTAGTCACGAGCACATGAAATTGCTCGATGCAATCTACCACCTGGGTAATTTTCTTATCTGTTGGAACAGTACATCGTGCCCCTTTAGACTACAATGCAAAATTGCTCCCCCCGCACAGAATTCCCCCCACCCGCCAAAAGAAAACAAGCATTGGCAAAGCCAGTAGGGCTCACCTTTGCGAGAGCCATTGGCTTTGTCAATGTTTTTTAGCTATGTTTTACAGCAGCCTATCTGCTGTGCAGCATGGCTCAAAATAAAAGTGGTCAGCACAGGTCGCTTTATAGTGCTTTTCTTTACTTTCAACCGTGCTGCACAGCAGCCACGCAGCTTTACAACATGGCAAAGAAAACATTGACAAAGCCAAATAGCTCAACTATTTGGCTTTTTAATATTTTTCAAGCCATGTTTTACAGTTAAGTGCAGCATGGTTGAAAGGTAAAAATAAAGTGCTAAGCCAAGGGTATTGTATCAAATAGTGATGGATAAATGTGCACAGGATCAACTACTCGCACCAGATATTAAACAATGTGAGATTGCTATGGAAGGTCTAGTTCGAGATGACCTTGGATATTTATGCAGCATGTGAGCCTTTGCCTTCATTATTTCCATTATTATGTTTTCACATTGGTAGCTCCTAAAGTGGGAATATAGACAGCGGCGGCCGGTGCAGGTAAGAGCCGTGGCTGGTGGGACGGGGCAGGAGGGGGGAAGTCGACAGACGAAAGAATAGGGAAAATGAAATAAATAAATAAATTCTATTCTATCATCTATCGAAACCCCCTCCCCCGCCCCACTGCGCTTACGTACACCGGCCGCAACTGAATATAGAGAAGCATTGGTTGTTTTAGTTTGCCTAGTGTCAGCTACTGGTACCAAAGTGATGTAGGGTCTAAGACCTGCAAGGAGCAGGACCAATTGCAAGAGTTCTTGGGCCAATGATGATGGTGGTAGATGGCCTTCAGAGACAGATTTACGGCAAGAGACTGCTGATACCATACTTTGACTCCTAGAGGAAGGGCTAACACTTGAGGAGAACTTCATCTCTCAGAAGTAAACTGAAAACTTGGCAGCTATGTTCTTTTATAAATCATCTTTTCCTATTCTTTAGGTCAAGTGCATTAAACACAATGCCTTTGGACTATACTCTCAAAAGGAACTGGATTGTAAATCTAAACCCACTGGGTTGGGAAGCATGGCGTCCTTGGTGACCATCCGCTCGGGTCTCCCCCTAGAAATGAACTTCTTCAAACCATTCACCCAAAATAACCATAGACTCCAGGTCAGTGCGGAATTACGTGTCGACACAAAATAAACAAACCTTAAAACAAAAACTATAATATTACTAAATACTGGGAGCAGGCCATTCATCTTAATTTTATGTCCGAAATATTGACGCTCCCTGTGTGATACCAACTTTTCAAAAATGAAAACCTAATAGCCAACTGTAACCAGAAAATGAGCTTGGTAATTGAGGCTTGCCTGGCTGGTTATAGCAGCCAGTGGTATTGGAAGAAGGGGGCACGGAGTGGGGGGCGAGGGAAGTGGAAGAGGGCGAGGGAAGGAAGAAGTGTTGAGAGGGGAGAGAAGGAAGAGCAAAGGTTAAAAGGGTGAATATGTATAAAAGAGGAAGAGCAGGATGGGCACGAATAAATCGGAGATGAGAATTCGAGGCAGAGGGCGACAATGATCACCCCCATGGAAGAAGAATGTGGGTGTGAGTCGCCATAAAGAGAGAAGGCAGAGTCATTGTTGCCAGACTCCTGGAGGGAGGTGGATATAGACAAAAGTGGAAGGAAGAAGGGTTAAGATTAGTATGCTGGTATGGACAGAATGATTTGCCCAAGTAAAGAGGAAACAAAGTGGGCCAGAGTTTGGCATGAAACCTCTGCTATTTCTGGTATGTCGATGCTGCAAGACGGTGAGAGCACCCCCAGTGCTGACATATAAAGTATTTGATTGCCGAGACTCCATTGATCCAGTCCATGGCATACGTCTAACCAACCACTTCATTCTGGGAGATGTGGCCTTCGATGTAAACAATCCTGACAAGGCAGCTGGTCACAACTTGTACAGAAACGCCCCGGGGATGGTAATAGGATGTGCTGGTGACATGCAGCCATCTGGTCACCCCATGTGTGCTTTAAGTTTGTCACTTAAGGAAGTCTAACTTAAGCTAGAATCTAAAACATAGTTTATTTACATCCAAGGTGCCCTTATGTACTACTTGTGCCACTGGGTAATGAAGTTTATGTGGTTGGAATTTTGTTACCCAGGTGGGAGAGAAGGCCAGAGCTGCCGACTTTGGAACTGGGGAACCAGGTTTCAGTCTCTGCGTTGTCTCAACATCCTGTGATTCTGGGCAAATCACTTATTCTACCCTTGCCAATAAACAATGCATGTGATCTTGTGTAATGTAACTGGTGCTCACGTAAAGGGCTCCAATACTCATGTCATGTGCATTTTAATGAGCTCTCCCTCCTACAATGAAAGCGGTACTGCGCCTTTTCAAGGGGTACAAAACGCTATGTAAATAAATTTGTAATTGCAGGCTGTGCTGTGGTGCCAGCTAACACTGAGTCATCTATGATTACTTATTTTCAGTCTTATGATTTCCTTTAACTAATTGGTGAATTCTGGGAGTTGTAGTCTCAGTGTAGTTGAATCAGTCGAGCTCACAGATCGGTGATTTGTAAAAGGAAACCAAACCCACGGATTGGCAAACCAAGTCCCTACTGACAAACTGATCTGACAACCCAGGCTGTGTGCAAAGTACATGTTATCAGGGATCCCGAATATATACTTGTCTTGAGTAGCAAAACCAGGCTAGGTTTTAAATTTGTATCTGACACTTGCAGTCCTAGTCTCTCATAATAAATGCAGGACAAGTATCAGAATCTAAAGAAAACAAGCATTTGCAATGCAATAGGTCTTGCATTTACGAGACTTTGAGCTATTGGCATTGTAAATGACAATGCCTTTTATTTATGTGTTGTTTTGAAAACAGATAAATAAAAGGCATTGCCATTTACAATGCCAATAGCTTAAACTCTTGCAAATGCGAGACCTATTGCATTGCAAATGCGTTCGTGCTATAATTTTTTTTTCAAAAGCGTTAGGAGAGAGCGTGTCCTGCCTGCAACAGCAGGCAGGACAAAGCTATTTGCGAAAATAGTGCTCGGAGGATGTAATTAAAGCCTACCGACTAACAACACACGCAACAGGGGGTGTGGCCATGGGAGGTTACAAAATGAGACAAGGCGGTAATAAGGAGGGACTACTAAGCCTATTGACCAATGAACAGCCACAGTTTACAGTGGAAGATGACACAAGCCAATGAAAAATATGGGCGGAGAGTGGGCGGAGCTTCAAGTCCCTACCTGAACACAGCATGCCTCACAGAGCAGCGCATGCACTGCCCAGGCTCGACCTAAAAAAGGCAAAGAAAAAGGCTGTTGATGTAATTAGCAACCTTGTGCAAGCTGATGCCTTCCAGTCCTAACAGGGTCCCCATATCAAAGTGAAACACGTTCATCAAGTCCTGGCCTTTTAGCATTTTGAGCTGCCAAAGCCGAAAAGCAGTGATGACACAACACGCTGGTGAGTCACAAGCAAATGAAGAAAGTGGATTAGTAGCTGAGCTGTTTGCTGTTTTTTTGGGCAGTTTTATATATTTCTGTAGTTTTATGTAGTGCAAACTGGACCCCAAGGTATTGGAGCGCATTGTACTTGCCATCTCAGTGTAATGCCCCAGTCCATTTTTTTGCGCGGTACTTAGAAAGGACTCCTTTTATTCACCTCAGAAGAATTCAAAGCCACAAAATAGTGAGTAACGTAATTTGGCTCTCTTGTAAGTGCTGTAATGCCCTCGGGCCATTCGCGCTATATGAAGAGAGTACAATGCGCATAATAGAGAATGCTGTAGCGGCAACTAATGATTAATTATGCAGAATCCGGACTTGGCCCTTACCACACAAAACCTGCATGAACGAGTGGGTGGGATGGGGTAGAAGGATATGACACTATGACAATGATGCCGACTTCTGAACTGAGGAAGCAAGTTCAAGTCCCGCCATCGCCTCAACATCCTGTGATTTTGGGCAAATCACTTAATCTCCCCTGCCTAAAGAAAACAAGCATTTGCAATGCAATCGGTCTCGCCTTTGGGACCTTATATGTATTTAGCTATGCAGCACATTAGCATGGGTGCTAAACATCTACTGTTCTTTAACATGGAGGGAAAGTAAGCACAAAACTGCGTGACACGCCATGTATGGTAACACATGGAGAGAAATATTGCCTTTCAGCTGGAAATGGTAGTGTCCAAAGCAAATGAAAATAAATATGTATACAGTCCAGTAGACACAGGATCCTCTATACATGTAAGTGACTATCCATACACCTATAGTTGGTAAAATATGAATCTCTATACAAATCAGTGACAATGCATGCTTCTATATAAATCAGACTCTCTATACATTATGGCGACAGTGCTAAATTGCCTACTTGTATTGCAAATATCAAAAATCACTTAATATGTGCCGTATACACAGGTAGATACATTATAGGGACTCCAGCAGTAAAACCATCGTACTGCCACAACGATAAATATAGAAGAACAGCATATTAAAAGGAGGGATGCGTTAACGTTGAACAGTGAATGCGCGGTGGACACAAATTGGTAGATAGAGCAACGTAGGTAAAGTGGAAAATGAACGATAAGCATATGTTAAAGGTAACCGAAATATGCAGAGTGGCAAAGAAAAGCGGTGCTGGTACATCATAAAAATCAACTGCTTACCAGGGCTTAGTTACGGTAAATCGTATTCCTACGGTAAACAAAACATAAGGGGTCACTAGAGCTTGCCACATGTAAGAGACTGACGTGCTGTAAATCACAGGAGCTGGTATGCCGTGACATATGGGAGGTATCTTCAATGAATCAACATTCGCTAAAAGGCGTGTGTGAAAAGTAATGGTACTGGGGGATTTGACCACAAATATGAAACTGACGTGCTGTGAGTATCGAGAGCTGGTATGCCAAGAGGTACGGGAGGTATCTGCATTAGATTACCATGGCTAAGAGTACGTTTTAAAGTAATGTGTGGGTGGAGGATACGGAGCATGGCGTCTGAGGAAATAACGCGCTGGAAGACGTGAGTCTGCGACTGGAGAGACACGCTGGAAGACGGTAGGGTGTGATAAGGTGAGCGTAAGTGGGTCTGTAAGGGGTGCGGAGCCCCATCTTACCTCTAAGTCGCTTGGTTAAGGTCACTGCGGTCCCGGAACAAGACGAGTCACGGGAGACGCCGGTAGTTATAGCGTGACTCGAAAGTGGCGTCAGTGCAGGGAGCATGACGTGTCGCTTCGGTCAAGGCCACTGAAAAGTTACTAAACTTCGGGGAACGGTGGGAATACCCCTTCAAAACCGTAATGACAGGAGGGTTGGACAAAAGGAAAAATATGGGAAACAACCAGTCAAAGAGGTCCGGTGGAAAGGTGGATATAGGGGCAAAAAAGTTGATGGAGCTTGAACAAGCATTGGCCGCGCACGCGCGAGCGGCCGCGAGACGCAATATGTGGTGGGGGAGGGGGAGAAGCGGGAGTTGTGTGCGTGACGAGGAGGGAGTGGGAGGGGGTAGGGGAGGGGATTCACGCGCTGTAGAAAGCCAGATGGCAGCTGCTGTGCACGTCGCGCGCGCTTGTGCGCGTAACAGCAAGCTGGTGGCCGGCTTGGTAGCACTTTCAAAAGCCCCTTACTAAATGTCTCGCAGAGCAGCGCATGCGCTGGCTCAGCGAGACCTAAAAAAGAAAAATGGTGCCATTGTGATCGGTGCAGATTGTTAGCAAATGAAGATGTGCCTGTGGCTAATACACATTGGGCTATAGGACAATGCTTAATTTGTAAAAACAATAATTGCCAGGGCCCTCATCAGTAAACCACTGCAGCTTTCACCACCCATTGCCCTGCCAGCGCTGCCAATGGCAGTACCAACACAATTACTAATCATCACACTCTTACAAGTGTGACAATTCAGTCTACTCTAAGCCCCCAAAGCTATAAGAATGGCTTAGACAGCAGTCAATAGTAATTTTTAGCGGCGCCAGAATGTGGCAGACTGGTACAAGCATCAGTGTTGACAATTTAGTGCTGGTGCTGAGCACCGGAAACGACTGGCTCAAATTAAGCACTGCTACTGGAATGGTATGAGACTGATCTTCTGGTTGAAAATTATAACAGAGCTTTTATTTAAGATCAATGGACTCCCAAGGCACTTTTATCTGTGTTGCTATTACATACCTGACTGTTCTTTGATTTTCCATCTCGGAAAGATGAAAGGCTCGGAAGGATGAAAGACTAGTCAGTCCTTTTAGGATTTGAAACAGCTACAGGCCGACTCTATGGTTTATGTTATTTCATTAACTTAGCTAGTTCGATTTTTCTCTAATAGCCCATCAGCATAAATAAGAGCACATATTTTATTCCTTGGGAGTTAGTGCTAGGTCTCCAGAGTAATGGTACAGAGAGGACAGTGAGCAGGGAGGAGGAAGAAGATGTCATAAAAGGAATCACAACTTTGCCCTAGTCTATGTAAGTCTATAGATAATTTTCAAGATTTTAAACGAAAAATGTGTCCCTGTCATATTTGCACACATGCTGTCTAATACGTCAATGGAGCTAAAGCCCTGGATCACCCCCAGTATATCACTGGACATCATACAAAAGTACTGATAACTTAAAAATACTCCTGACATGATCTAAAATTACCTGTAAGTCCAAGAGGAAGGGAGCTGTACCCTATAGTTCAGATTTTAGGGCAAAGAGTGGTTCCTTGCTAGGTGCAATCATATAAACAACATCTGTAATGCAGTCTATCCCACCAGATCCCCGATTACCACTGTCTCCTTTTCCATACCTTTTACCTCACTAGATCCATAAGATCACAGATAGAATGACCTTCTGCCACAACCAGCATAAGAAATGGAATCAAGAACATACAGAAAAATTGACAACACAACAAGAAAACATGCAGAGCTAATCAGCAAAAGCAGCATTCCACTGACTATAAAAAAACACGTCTATCTCAGACTTCCTTATCCAACACAGAGCCAAACACCATGTCCAAAAATACTCTGTGGTCATCACGCATGACATAGAAACACTTCCAATATAGGCTCAAAGCACAGGTGACACACTTCCAGCCACAATCTCACAATACAAATGGTACAGTCCAATACACAATCTGACATGAAAATAATATTGTTTATTTCTACAGTTTTACATCCTCAAGTTGCATGCTACCTCAAAAAGCCTCCTCCCACTATGTTCCTAAAATCATGCAGAAAAACTGACCTTGACTTAAAAATGTCTAATTGCTCCCTCTCCTAAATTCCCTTGAATAACCCTCTCCTAACCTTCTACCCTCTGCATCTCTCCTCTCTGAGTATAGCCTACTCTAAGTCACATACCTGTCTGCCTTAAGCATTATTAGTGTACCTTTTCAAACTGCCCACTCATCATTTCATACATCACAACTTCTCCTTCTTTGAGAGCACATTCCTGAAACTTAGCAATACTTAATCTCCGCTAGTCTTTCTGTTCAACTTTCCAGCCTTCTGCATGAACTCACATATCCTCAACTAATGATCACACCAAGCACATATTATTTTAACCTGCTACATAACATTAGAGTAAATCCATCAAATGGTTTCCTTGAAGGCACAGCGCTATTCCCAAAGCCAACAATAATCAACAACAGAAATAACCACTAACCTTAGTTCTGGTTTGGCGTAAACTCACCACACAGTGCTTCAACACCTCATCAGGCTATGTAAATGCAATTACAATACAATTTAAGAGAGACTTATCAAATTGAGATCTAAAGATTGACTGCAATGGTGGGTGGGTATTTGAAGAGTACACGAACTGCAGCGCCAAAGTACTACATTTTAGTTAATTGAACAAAGATCTCTTTGACAAATGTTGGCCCATGGCTGCCACCAGATTGATACCATGTATTTCACATGTCACGTTTACATGGCTTCATCATTTTTCTCCCTTGTACCCTGGTGTAAATTTAATTTGTCATTTAAGACATGCTGGGGTCTCTAACATCATTGCTTGCACATAGACATAATATTATCCACTTTTCACATGAGAATACCGTGACATTTACCAATCCTGAAGCAATATAAACTCCAGGAATGCCAGAAGTGGGAACAAGTGATTTAATCAACCTCAGCCACCAAAATATTATGGTGGCAATGGAAGCACAAGGAGTGCTTGATGTAGCTTGTGTTCTTCAGAAATGGAATAACTTAACTTGGGTAGCCTTACATCCTACAAGTTGTTAACTCTTTTCTGGAAAGCAATTCTATTCCCCTGACATTGCTGGATGCAGAAGTTAAATATGGGTTAAAGTATCTTCTGCTGTACATTATAAGGATATTTGCAAGTCACAAAGAAGTTTTCCAGCCAGAGAGAAGAGCGAGGATAACGGTTGAGTTCCTTGAAAAGCTCATGGAACTCCGATGTGACTTATAGTACATGGTCAAACCATTACCCTTCTCTCTAAAAGCTTAAATCTTTGACCTTTTTCTGTTCTATTTAAAAGAGTAAAGTTGAAGATATGTGGAATAAATATGCAACTGACAGTGCAAAATTAAACCCACCAACACGAACCTATTAGTGTGTTGTCACAACACATTAAAATGGGTTTAATTTAAGACACTTTCTAAAACAGCTGTATTTCAGAATGTGTGGTAACATGTAGATATTCCGGCATTCATGTAGGAGCTATACGTATGCAAAATATAAACATGCTGCATAAATCTCTTCTTACCTGTGCTTGGTACAGAGAAACAGATCAGAAAAGCTGAAAAGTTAGTTATTGGTTTCATTATTCAAACAGCTATAGTAATGTAATTCTGCTCTCAGACTCTTGCCAGGCTCTGGCAGCGTGTGCTGTGACATTACAACTTCAATGTAGTGAATTATTACAGTTGAGCGTTGTGTACGCTGAATATCAAACTCAAAATATCGGTGAAACAGAAAAATGGAGGCTAAAAGATGTAAAAAATATAGACAGGTAATTAAGTCTAGATTGTCTACACCTAACTCCACATTTATGTACCTACGCAGTACATATATTTTCAGGGTACATAGATATGAAGCTATGAATAGTAAATCAATACTTCCCTATATGCACCTATCTTTCAATAGTTTGTCCCGGGATATTCTGTCCTCAATATTCTTGTACCACGCATTGTTGGTGTCGACCCAGTTGATATTTTCATCTTAAAGGTGACCAGTCAGGTCACAACTGGACTATAATAAGAAAATCACAGACAGGTTTTTATACTAGGGTTGCAGACTTCCATGTATCATATTGTATTCTGTGAAAGGCACAAGAACAGATTCAGTAATTTTCTAACACATTTCCTTCATAGACTGTCAGGCTACAATCAAAGCAAGGTGTTGTAAGGCAGAATCAAATCCTGGCACATTGAGAGAGGTCTTTTGTAGTAGTAGTAGGTGGTTTTTAGAGGAGGTCTGGCCCGTGTAGCAAGCTTTCTGCTTGCGAAGTATTGCGAGCTACAAAATGGCTATGTGTTCCTTCTATTTACGCATCAAAGCCAGATTTGATTCTGTAGACAGAGTAAAATATAATGCAAACATATCGTAAATCTTATTTTTGGCAACCATGCCATCGAGTACTGACAACCCCACTAAATTGTTCTAGGGACCTTAGGTTGAAACTACAAACAGTTTTGGGTGAAACAGGTTCTAAAGTAGCTGTGAGTTCTGAATACTACATTATTTAACGTTCACATTAACGAAGTAGCATTGTGTTTATTAGGAGTGATGGTGGATGCACCTATACAGAGGGAAAAGCCAAACCGATTGGCCATTCGCAGATGATGTGGTTATTAAAGCTCAGAGCCCACAAAGACGTCTGACCGATATCAATGTCTTTGGTGAATTTTGTCATTGCAAGTCACCAACAACTAACCTTCTGAAACTAAGACTAATATTAATTGCTTCACGCCTAGAAACTTATTGTTTCTACATGATGAGGAATGAGCGCCTCATTTCCAAAGCTATTTTCCCCATTGGAAGTTATGGTTGATGGAAAATCAGAAGTAAGTTATGTCTGAGTCTCTCCTATTTACAGATTCAGGACAGAAAGTGCATAAGTGTAAGGTTATGTTGGTGTTTTATCTTGGCTAACTAAAGGTGAAAGGACCAACCCTACAAAAGCTCTTCTTCTGTCAATGCATCTGTGGTTTTTAAATATTGTAAATGTTTTGAAATGTTATGTTAAAATGTTTGCATATTTTTTTACATCATACAATAGTAATTGTATACTATGTTAACACAAATTATAATCATGAAATTTGGGTATTGATATTTTAGCCTTCAAGGATGTCTATATCCGATATTTAATTAAATTTAAATTTAAATTGATTGTAAATGCAACGTTTTGAGTAACCTAGATGTATTTTAGATTTAACAAAACATTCAGCAGGAGACCCTTCATGACAAATTATGGTACTTACAATGTCCAGGTGCAAGTCATTGGAATGACCATAAACGTGCAACCCTTTTAGTAATGAAAAAGTTGTTTCCTAAACTGGTTCTTTACTTTCTGAAGAGTACGGCCACAGTCCCCTCACATGTGAAACTAGGATTGTAATGTTTTGCCACATAATCATCAAAATGCAGCTTCTGGCATAGTTTCAAGAGAGGTAAAGGTGGTGGAGATCAAGGGCTGAATTACCACAATTTTGACAACATGATAAACCCACGTTAATGGCCATTCAATAAAGTGCCTGCATAGAGTGACAGCCATTACAAGTCAAGATTCTTGCAGAGTGGTGGCCCTTTTTACAGGGTTATCCCCAAACCTTTTGCCTTCCTCCTGCATTTTTTCTGACCTGACTTTGTTGGCTTTGGGACTCTGGGCACTTTTCCACTGCTATTCAATGCTAAAGTGCATGTGCTCTCTCCTTTAAACATGGTATGAGTGGTCTACACCTGTTTGACATATTTAATTTACTTGTAAGTTCCTTGTACAGTGGTATCCCATATACCCAGGGCCTGTAAATTAAATGGTACTAGTGGGCCTGCAGCGCTGCTTGTGCCACCCACAGAAGTAGGCTTTCAAACCTGTCTCAGGCCTGCACACTGCAGGGCCTGCGTGCGCAGTTTACTCCCACATTGACCTGGCATTTAAAGTTACTTGCCAAGCCTGAAACTCCCCTTTTACTACATACATGTCCCCCCTAAGGTAGGCCCTAGGTAGCCCTATGGGCAGGTTGCTATTTAGGTAAAAGGTAGGACATGTGCCTTCATTGTGTGGCATGTCCTGGTAGTGACAAAAACCCTATTTAGTTTTTCACTACAGTGAGTGCTGCTCCTCTCATAGGTTAGCAAAGGGAATTCCCTTATGTGTTTGTAAGTGGTAATTTCTGATCTGAAAGGATTAGTGTTTCCATGTTTGATATGTTTGGAATAGTGGGGATGAATCCTGCTTATTGGTGTACATAGATCTTTTATTGTAGAAATGCCACTTTTAGAAAGTGGGCATTTCTATCTGCTTATGACTCTTTGTGCTTTGCAGTCTGACTCCAATCCATATCTAGGGCAGAGTGACAGCTGAGCTTTGTGCATACTTTCTAGACACCCATAACACAGGAAGGATTGGGTGTAATAGGGTTGCATTTGCATTCATCTGCATACTGAATGGACTTCCTGGGATGGGAGAGAGGGAGGCGGGGCGCACTTACATTTGTATACCCTGGGCCCTGCCCTCACACATAGGGCTCGTTTACCCCCTATTGATGTCTGGAGCCAGGACGGGATTGAATGGGGGTGTTGTGCACTTCTAAGATGTATTGTGAAGTAAACTCCACATCAAAAACATTTTGAGTATAAGTACAGGGGCTCTGACCCCACATCTGGAGAAACTACGTGGGACTTGTAATCAGGCACTGTTGGCTCTACAGACTGCACATTGCCAGAAGGGCCTGTTATGCTGCCAGGAAGAACCGCCATTGGACTGACTTGCTTCTTGTGCTGACATGTGGCCTGCTGGACTACAAGAAGGACTGACACTTTGCTTCAAGGACACTGAAGTGCTGGCCTGCTGCTTGGCCCCTGCTCTCGTGCTCCCTAGTTGTTTGCCAGGAACTGGATGGAACAATAAACATCTGTTATTCAGTGCCAAGATACCCTTGGGTGAACATGCGCTTTACAAATACACATGTTATGGTGTGCCCCCTCCCTGTTTTGCCATAAGTTCTTCTCACAGAGTGTATTTGGGAGAACAGCGTGCTTTCAAATACTCCTGCTCTGGAGAGTGGCGCATGGTGAGTGCTACCCCAGGCTCCCCAGAGAGCAGGACGGAGTGTTTTACCCTTCCAAAAATGGAGTTCTAAGCCTTAGTGTTGTGGAGCACTTCTCCCTGGAGTCCGGCATGTGTGAGCACCTTCAATGAGCAGCGTGGGTTGAGCGCTCTGCTCTGCTGGAATTGTAGTGTACCCTGGGGGTGGGACCGGCGTGTGCCTTGTACCAATCACGCCACAGCTCAGGCAGTGCGAGCCCACAAAGTTGCCTCCTGGTAGGGCGCATTGCCTAGGCACACTGGGATTACGGGGACTGTGCTAGACCCGCCTCAGGCAGGAGGAGTCCCCCGCCGCCTTCCGCCATCGTAACGAGGGAGAGGCACGGCCGAGGACAGGAGCACCGGCTCAGAGGGTCCTGCTGTCGTGCCCTCTGGACCACAGAAACTGCTCCGACCAGTCAAGGCAATCCAGCTCGGTCCGCCGGTCTCTTCGCTGAGCCCTGCATCACGGGCTTCACAAGTGGCCCGTACGACTATGGGCAGCCACACTCTTCTGTTTTTAGCATATGGGGGGACCAAAGGAGGTCCTCCTGCCGAATCCACAGTGTGGGTGCCACCTCTTCCTTGTAAAACGTACCTGGGAGAGCACTGGTTCAGGATTGTGGGATCGATCCCTGACGGGGTCCGATTGACCTTGGGGATGGCTTTCTTTAGGAACTTGCTGCACGGAGGAAAATTTGTGGAATTACCATATAACACATAATAGGTTCCCACGAGGCCCTGTTTCATTCCTAAATTACCACACCTTCTGTAGTAGGTGTGCAGGTGTTCCTACGGCCTACAGTTTACTTGTACATTTATCCTAAAGGGGCAACTGTAAACACCGAATAACATATAATAGAGGTGCAGGTGAACTGTATCTGTGTGTTTATGATGGTGTTTTGTAACCCAGGTATTATGGGTGATAAATGGTGACCATAGTTGGTGATTTATGTACTACAATGATGTTTGGTGAGTCATGTGCTGTCTCACCCTAACCTAACTGCTGCATTTATTGAACTAAATAGGAGGCAAAAGGTTTGGGGATAAACCTGCAAAAAAGGCCAGGTCTAACACCTGATGTTATGATATATGTTGTTTTTTCTCCCTTGCATTGACAGGATAATGAGTATTAATTCAGGATGTACATTGTAGGTGAAGTGATGATGTTTTCATGACATGTACAACCTATAAATCTTTATCTTCTTGCACTGTGATGTTTTGACAATTGCCTAGTTGGCAAAGTGGCTCATGTGGTTTTAGTCTATGTTTACATGCAATACAGAAACATATTTTTATATAAAACTGTGTGGAAACTGGTGTATCTATTATGTTACTGGTGTGAGTGTGGTGTGCAAATGCTTTACACATTGCCTCTGGGTTAAGCCTGACAGCTCGTGCCAAGCTACCAAGGGAGTGAGCAGGGGTTATCTTGGGTGTGTATCTGCTTTACCCTGACTAGAGTGGTGGGTTCTGCCTGGCTTAGGTGCATACCCTAGCCAACCAGAAACCCCATTTCTAACAGAGAGAATTTTAAATATTTTAATATTATCTATCCTGTGAGTTATAGGGTATTGAATGTAAAAAAAAATTGGGAATGATAAGTAGTATTTTATCATGAATAAATTAAATAAATTCCTAGAGTTATAGGTTATCAAATCTAATAATCAGATCAATAGATATATTTTGTTTTGAAATGCTACCTAAGCAGCTGAATTATAATATGTTTTCAGATAAATGTTTCTGCAATCACTTTGAGGAAGTGATCACTCACTGTTTGCTCCTCACTACAGTATACAAGGGACTCCTTGAATGGCTACAAAACTATCTTAAATAATCATACAATATGGAATTTCAGTTCTGCTATCTTGTTCTGTTAATTAACAAGGATTGTAAGTGTTGTGTTTACTGTTTCCTAATTAAAGGTGAAGTCTGTCAGAAACAATAAAACTATCTTTATTCAGTGCATTAAAACTGGAATGTATTGAAATTGCATTTATATAGTGCCTATTACCCCTGATGACCACTACTCTGGGACGCTCAAAGTTAGTGGTCAATCCATTGGCTGATGGGATTAATCTTGTGCTCTCCAAGAACCCATTTCATCCATTTTTTCCAGTTCCTTAATCTTACATTGATGACTTAGGTGGTTAATGGAATGAATAGATATTGTTAGGTTGCAGGGATATGATTTCAAGGAAAGAAAGATTACAACAGACTGGCAAGCAATTTAAAGAGGCATGCTGAAGGTAGAAGGGAAGGAGAGGTGGATATATTAAGTGATAGCATGCAATCTGTTGATGAAAACCTGTAGAAAGATACAGTTTAAGTACCTACTCTAAAGTAATGTGGCTTTTAGGAGCCTTCCTACAGACACTTTAACTTTCAGAGAGGTGACAGATACTTGCCTCCCTTCAAAAAAGCAACCAGTGCTTCCCAAACCCCTTTGCGAGCAACTGTCAAGCAGTTCGACATTTTAAAACACCCCCGAACCCATAATTAATATTTGGCAACACCATTGTGAAAGCTCTTGTTCACATCTCCTCACTGTAGATGCAATGAATACCTGCAAGCCATTAAAGGACCATTACGTGTACCTACTACAGCAGTATATCCAGTACTATGAAGTGTTGGTGAAACATAAAGGATAATGTAATATATTGTATTTTGCACTTTATTTATGGAAATTATATATTTTTCACCTATTCTGGGATTTAAGACAACAATGTCTGATGTATTTCTTGAATGTAATTGTTTTCTTACAATTTAAAATGGTTTTGTTGTGATACTTAGCATTTTTGTTTTGTAGTTCTACGTTCTACAGAAACACATGTTGATTGAGTGGCTGAATTCAAAAACAGCAACACATTCTAGAGAAAAAAAACAACGAAGACAGGAAAACATTTGAAAAAAGTATAGGGCATTTGCCCTTCAAAAGGGATTTGGAAAGTATAAGATACATAGATCGCAACTCATTTAGATTGGGCCAGCAACGCAGATTCATATTTGTATGTCTTATTCAGATTAAATACATTTTGCTTTGCACATAAAAGTAATTGCATATAAGAAAATTACTTATTTAGATAACCCACGGGAACAAATGACCCCTATCAAAACTGGCCAGTATGTTTCTGTTCATCGATAGACAAAAACAGACCTCTCCTTGTGGCAAATCCAATAGAGTAACTGATTGCCCACTTTGGAATTTAGGCCCAGTAGACCACTGGTGCTACACAATACCTGATGCCCCTACAGAACTGTTGTAAATTTAGATTCTTAATTAGGAGCCCAATTCACAGAGGTACTTTCAACTGCAAGTGTATGTTCATGGACAAAAATACCTATGTTTACAGCTGAAAGAAATTCAGAAAAGCATTTCTGGCAGACATAAATACGTTTACTACTGCATCTGCCACGAGTATGTAGAACTCCACAGTAGTAAATCCCACTTACTCAAAGGGTGAGAGAGGTGAGATATTGATGAGGCATGTTCTGCCTTTGCAGTTTGGGAACGCCCACACATACATGTGTATGCCTTCTCAGACTTCAATCAGACCCTTCCACTTCGTGGAAGATTATAATTCCAAATTTCGAGTACAAGAAAATTGTGGCACTCTAATATCTTGGACAAAATATCTAGGAACTAAGGGGCATATTATGAACGGCCAGCGATAATTATCGCTGGCCGTGCTATAGCGATAATTTTGTTATCGTAGGCTATCTCTGGAATTTATCGCCTGGTAGCGGCGTTATTAACAGCGCATTTCTCCAGGGCGATAAAATTCCAGAGATAGCGAGGTTATCGCTGTTTTGCAGGGAACATCGCTGGTTTTCCAGCGATGTTCCCTGCAAACGGCGAGCATCTGCTGCTGATACGACCCACAGGGTCGTATCAGCATAATCCACCCCAATGTTAGGGATAGTAAGTCTGCATTTTAGCAGACGTTAGTTTTTGGAGAAAACAGCGGTTTTCTCCAAAAACTAACGTGTGCTAAAATGCTGAGGCAACTTTTGTAAATATCGCGATGTGAACATCAGCGATATTTGCAAGGTAGTCCATCCGGGTACGCCACTTTGCATCTCATTAGAGATGCAAAGGGAGGCGTTGGGAAAAAGGGTGCTAACATGCGATTATGCATGTTAGCACCCTCTTGTAAATAGGGCGATAGTTTTATCTCCGCTTTTTTGGCTTTTTAAACCAAAAAAGCGGAGATAAAGCCCTTGTAAATATGCCCCAAAATATCACAACGTAAGTGCATGCAGGAAAGTATAAATTTACAAATCTTAATTCCACATACATATTCTATCTATGATATTAATGTCCTATGATAATCTGTGGTCGATATTCAGGATCTACACCAACTGGAAATAGAGATTTACTTCAGCCAAAGGCTGCAGTAACTCCCCTTTTAGGACAGGAAATGGGATGTATTACCCACGTACCTGGTGGGGTGTAGACTTTTGTTCATGGAGAAAAAAAATGTGTGCCTTTGCCCCCATGTGTGTTCTGTGACATTCCACTATGAACGCCTGGAAACCTGCACTTGGTGCAGCTTTCCAGGCACAGTGCCATAGCACAAAGTGATGGGGCCTCTCTGCAGAACATGATGAGGGACCCTGAGACTCCTGTGCTCACAGATATTCACAGACCTGAGTTTGAATGGGACCTCTTGAAGGGTGGGGACCCAGTACTTAATTTGTCAAATAAAATAAAAAAGTGCCAGGGCTCTCATCAGGATGCCACTGTAGCTTCCACCACACATTACCCCTGATATACTGCCAATGATAGTAACAACACAACTAGTAACCATCACACTCCTACAAGTGTGACAATTTGGACTATTTCAGGCTTTCATAAGAATGGCTTGGGCGGCAGGTAATAGTCAGTTTTAATAAACATAGCATTATTAATTAACTGTTGTTGTGGTCATCTCTAAATTACAGAGACAACGCCACCTTGAGGCAGGCTGTCCCAAGCGCTGGTGCTGACAATTAAGTGTGATGCCGAACACCGGAAAACACCGGCTCAAATTAAGCACTGTGGGGACCAACACATGCTGCAGGGTCTGGAGGAGCCTCGGTTACACCCCTGTTCAGGCACAATTCAAGGACTGTTTGTGACTAAAAAATAACCTGAAAAGTATGCTTTAGCAGAGATGTAAATATCCACCCGTACATTTTACGGAATTTTTCACTTAAAAGTTTGAGCGTAACTTCATGCCACAGCCCTCCAGACAAATGAAAGAACTCTTTCTGAGACACGTGGGTGCTGGTCAAGCCTTCACGAAAGCCAACAACAACAAAAAATAACATAACTACAGCTGATCAAAAAAGGTTTTAATTGTAAATATACGCAAATGACGTTTATTGGCAATTAAAAAAAATGATACCCATCTACAACTCATCCAAAATGTTCCTAAGCAAAAATACTTGCACATATAAACCTTGATTTCGAGCTGTTCGCTAAGGGCACAGCAATATTTATTGTTTATAATATATAAAAGTAAACTAATAAAGGAATAAATAAATAAATCCAAGCTTCTTGTAGCATTCTGTATTGGGTATTCATATTTCTACACCAGACGCAAAGTACTACCTTATTTATAAGGATTTTACCTATAAGAACGAAGGCCTGGGTTCATCGCTGTAATATGGATAAATTATGCACTTGTTCTACTCTGTTAGATAACTGGTTCATCGGGTTGTTTTCCCTGTGGCTCGAGGCAGCCATTTTCATTGAGTTTCCTGAGCGGGAAGCCCAGCTCAGAATACATTCTGTATCTGAGGATTAGATGACCAGCAACGACGATCACTTAGCATTGCTCTTCTCATAATGGCACTTCAGCTTTGGTGAGGGTTTCAGAAACTAAATGGTATTTGTACCCATGATTTTTTCATTTCCCTGGAGGTCGTTTTAATTGTTTTGCTGTCACGATCATGTATGTCGCATCTGGGTGACCCTATATCAGTGCTTAATTTCAGCCGGTGGTTTCCGGTGTTGAGCACTGGCACTTAATCATCAACACCAGCCCTTTTCATGAGCACCAGTTCAGGACACGGGGAGATTAAGTGATTTGCCCAGAATCACACGATGTTGTGCTGATGCTGAGACTCGAACCTGGTTCCCCAGCTCCGAAGTCAGCAGCTCTGGCCATTACGCCACACCCTCTTCCCACTTTTATGGTTAGTGGTTGGTGCTGTTTTACGCAGCACTAACAGGAGAAATGGGCTGGTGCAAGATGCCTCCTGACGAGAGCCCCGGCGCTTTTTTTTTTTTACAATTTAACCACCTCCCTATATTGCAACTCTTCTGTTTTAGCACTCTCTTTGCTGCACTGCTCACATCAGGTCTGCATCAATCTTTCATGAATATAGTTCTATGCTGTGCTCACGTTGCACCTGGTTGTGACTGAACTTCAAGCGTTTTCACAACCATTGTGAAATGTCTCACTTATTACTTCACTCCATTGTGGTACTATCACCTAACAAGGGAGGATTTTTCACTGTGGTTTGTTCCACTGCTATACCTACTTAGCATGTGAGTCTGCCTTCCCCTATTAAACTCGTTTGACTGATGTGTGCTTTGTACCGCGTGTGTGCAACCTCATGTCTGTTCTGAGTTCAAGATATAAAACACAATAGGGAGTCACCCCCAATATCGAGAAGAGGGACGGGATATATAACTAAAAACAACAAAAGTTCCCTTTCCTCATCCAAACCTCTAATACCAATTAATCCATCGGTAGAATTGACATTTTCCACAAGAGAAGCTTACCAACCATATTCTGTTGTCATGATTTAAAATTAATACAAAGGTGCTTAGGACATATAAATTGGTCCACTTTGTTGTTAATAATAATACTAGAACAACACAATCAATTGAGCCAAAGCGACGAATGTCTATATATGTATAACCATTTCTTTTCTAAAAAGAAAAAAAGAAGAAACCTTTTATTCCTTATATTCTTTATTAAAAACCCAGCCAGTTCAATTTTTAATTTTTTTTTTACATGAACATATTAAAAATACATATCACAATCAACTTCACATTTACATCAAATGGCAATTTCATAACACATAATACATTTCCATACAATTTTAATATTCAAAAGTTAAAAACTAATGGGCAAGTGTTGACGCGGCGTTTCGGTGAGACTTGTACAATCTCGTCACTTTCTTCAGGACAGTTTAGGTACGTTCACAATTAATCACTTTCTAATAAAATAGTGCCTTCTTATAAGGTACACCGGATTCAATTTTATTCTTTAAGGATGCATCCACACTGGTATCCTTTATTGATAACCTTTAATACATGGTAAGGTCAACACGTATTGGGTTCCTTATTTCCAAAACGATATAGTTTTCAAAACCTCTTATTCAATTGAGGTTCACGGGCATCTATTCACGGTTGTCATATGATCTCTCGTCTATGATAAAATCAACACGTATTAGGCTCTTCGTATCCCAGAAACGATATAGATGTGGCAACCTCTTTTGCAATTAGATCTCTTATGTATCTTTTGGCAGTTATCCTTGAATTGTGTACCGGACACCGCAGTTCAAATCACGTACCTGGTTGATTAGAAAATGATTAATTGTGAACGTACCTAAACTGGCCTGAGTAAGGTGATGAGATTGTACAAGTTTCACCGAAACGCCGCGTCGACACTTGCCCATTGGTTTTTAACTTTTGAATATCAAAATTTTATGGAAATGTATTATGTGTTATGAATTTGCCTTTTGATATTTGATGTAAATGTGAAGTTGATTGCAATATTTATTTTTAATATGTTCATGTAAAAAAAACATTTTTTAAATTGAACCGGCTGGGTTTTTAATAAAGATAACACAAATAAAAATATAAGTAATAAAAGGTTTTTCTTTTTTCTTTTTAGAAAGGAATTGGTTATACATATATAGAGATTCGTAGCTTTGGCTCAATTGATTGTGTTGTTCTAGTACTATTATTGACAACAATGTGGACCGATTTATATGTCCCAAGCACCTTTGTATTAATTTTAAATCGTGACAACAGAATATTGTTGGTAAGCTTCTCTTGCGAAAAATGTCAATTCTACCGATGGATTAATTGGTATTAGAGTTTTGGATGAGAAAAGGGAACTTTTGTTGATTTTGTTTGGGAGTTCAAGTACATTGATCCCGATCCCCCTGTTCTAATCCTGCATCCTTCCCCCATCCTTCAGCTCCTTACCTTGATCTTTCCTCTCTTATTAATACCTCACAGTACCCATCCTCCCAATCATTACTATTTCCCTTTGGGGATCCCCCCCTTTCACAATGGTATTAACATAGGGACACACACCCACTCCACCGTAGCTCGTGACTCCTGATCACATTCAGAACATTGGAAATCTATGGATGGTGGATACAGCTGTGACCAATGACCTTCATAGGATGATAAAGCCTCGTCACACCTGCTCTTCCATTAGGTGAAGCGGCTGGTATGGACAGAAACTCTTCGAGATTTTAAAACAACAATCCAATAAATTGGCCAAATCTGCTCAGGAATCAACAAAAACCCAACTGAGCTGCGAGGAATTCTCAACCTTTTTCACAGACAAAGCCAACTCTCTAGAAAGGGAACTCAGGATGGCAGCAGACAACCTCTCAAGCCCATTATCCTCACAGAATGATGTTACCATGCACACCGCTCAAGATATGACGAAAAATAAAGCACAATGGTCGACCTTTAAGTTATATGACCAAAATGCCATTGCTAAAACTCTCTTAGATATCAAACCTAATAACCACTACAATGACCCTCTCCCTCAAAATGCCTGAAAAAATCAACCACATTGTCGTTCCCATATGGACAAAAATAATCAATACCTCACTGTCTCAAGGCACCTTACCAGAATGCCTAAAAACAGGTCAAGTCATCCCCATCATTAAAAAACCTACAGGGGACCCGGCAGACCCAAACAACTATCGCCCAGTGACCAATATTCCAGTACTAGCCAAACTACTTGAAAAATGCGTGCAAAAACAACTGAGCCACCACATCACTAATTTCAGCCTGTTGGACGACTGCCAATCCGGATTCAGACCAGGCCACAGTACGGAAACAGCAATCTTACATATAGTGGATGATGCACTACAGGCTCTGGATCACAATGAAACATGCCTACTAGTTCTTCTAGACCTGTCTTCTGCATTTGACACGGTAAATCATGAAAAATTACTAGCCCGGCTTGAAGACAGGATGGGATTATCTGGAAATGTACTGAAATGGTTTAAATCCTTCCTACAAAACAGAACACAAAGATTCTTGGTCAACCAGGCGCTATCTCCGCCATGCCCAAATTTGATTGGAGTTCCACAAGGATCCACACTATCCCCATCACTATTCAACCTATATGTCGAACCCCTCACAGAAATTCTCCGGCACGCAAACATCTCCTATCACATGTACGCTGATGACACTCAGATCTATGTCAAGATCTCGTCACTGGAGGAGATCAAGACAATGAATGAGGCTTTAAAAAAGTCATTACATTGGTTAACTAGCAATAACCTGAAATTAAATGCGCAAAAACAGAATTCCTATTAATATCCCCTCCAAAAGCTCCGCAGATGTGAAGGAATGGACCAAACTGATCACGGCGCTAAACTGCACCCCTACCCTAGTTGACTCGACCAAATCGCTAGGAATCACGCTTGATAAGAACCTAGACATGAAAACTCACATCAAATCAATGGTGAAAAGTGCCCGTTTTCACCTGAACTACCTTAGAAAAGTGAAACCATTCATTACTACGTCAGACCTCAAAGTGGCAGTTCAATCATTAGTCATATCAAGGATTGAATATGGCTGTACAACATTATCAGGTCTACCTAAAATCTCCACAGCACCACTAAAAGCCTGTCTCAATGCAGCCGCAAGACTCATTACAGGCTCAAGAAAATACGACCACATTTCCCCTCACCTGAAGTTGCTTTAAACTGGCTACCATATGAAGCCAGAATTCAACTTAAACTGGCATGTATTACCCACAAAGCGCTCCACTACAAAACGCCATTGTACTTAGCTCAGAAAATTGAGTTATCCGGTGGAGGCAGACCATCCCGGAATGCCAGAGACCTTTTGCTGAAACCTCCCATCTTTCAGAAGAAGAAAACGTATGAAAGAGCATTCTCCGGAGCTGCCCCCCGAATCTGGAACTCACTCCCTCCAAACATTAGAAAAATTCCAAACACGTCAACCTTCAAGAGAGAAGCAAAGATCTTCCTAATGAGCAAATTCCTACCCTAAACAGCTATTGATCATCATCTGCAGAATGGTTAATTGCTGGGCGCTGCATAATCCTGAAGGATACATCCTACACAAGAAAGATCACAAGACCATCAAAACAGACATGGATACATCCTAAACAAGAAAGATCACAAGGACACCAAAACTGCCATCTACATAGATATAAGAGTTCTGCCATATAGATATGATATAGGTGTTACCTCAACAGGACAATAATGTATGTAAGGATAAACCCACCAGTTAGCTACGAAGGCACATTGGGCGGTACTAGCCTACAATTGATGGTCCCTAATCAGGATTTTGTTGTAACAAATACGAAAGGTGCACATCGGAACCATATGTATAATATTACTGTGATACCTGTTGTACTCCAAAATGAACCTAATCTTGTTTTGCTCAAACTGATACGAAATGGTTCACTCAGAAACCATATGTATATGTATATTACTACTGCTATACATGTTGTATTCAAAACGACTAACGGCATATAACTGTGAAGCGCTCTGATACCCATGGGTCATGTTCGCGCTATACAAAACTCTATAAATAAATAAATAAAATTATTTGTACTTGTTGGAAACTAATTGCGGTCAGATCTATATATTTAGGAATTTAGCTCATGAACGCCTGTATTGTTGGCACTGTTTACATGTTACCCATATGACAACCCAACATCTAACAGAAAATTAAAAGAGACATTTTCAGATACATCAACACTTCTCTGTGATGCCATATGATTGGCTTTCTTTGAACTTCCAACAGAACTTAGCACTGACCATTCAGGAAGACGTCTAATCCAGTCAAGCACACATAAATCATTGACTCTACGTTAGGCAGCCATCCCTTCACCCTAATGCACTAACCACAGCACCAAAGCTACATACTTGGCAAAGCATTGCTGCCACAACAGCACGATGATACCCTTACATCAACTTACACAGGGCACCAGAAAACTGTGCACCCCAATGGATCAACATATATAGCTAAGTTCTTTGGTATGGATACCCACACCCACACAGTGTGTTAAAAAGATGAAATACATGATTGAACATATATTCTTTCTAATAACTATTGCAAGCCATTTCTAAAGAACACTCCAAAGAAGCCGATTTTCACTAACAAAACTCAATGCCACCAACCCACAACAACTCTAGTCAATGAGAATCCCAGAACAGTAGGGAAAGTGCTAAGGGACCATACCCTTAGTAGAAATGAGAAGTATGAATACTGGTAACATAACAAAACACAGAATAGTTTAAATTGAGGGAAGGATATTTATCGGAAGAAGGAAATATAGAAAAACCCTACTATATAAAACTGGAAAAACAAGAAGTGTCTCTCTAAAAGAGAAGTCAGTTTCATAAAAGTGAGGGCTTAATTCCTGAGGGCATACTCATGGCACAGTCTATTGCAGTCATGGATGGTGTGCGGGTGGGGTGGCAGGGCAGGAGGGATGACAGAGGACGAAGAAAACACAAACAAAAAGGGAAAAGAGAACTTAACTCTCTTCTGCTCTGAGTCCTTGCTGCAGCACAGGCTCCCAAACTCCTCTGCTGCCAATCCTGACTCTATGCTCATGCTGATGGCAGCGTGAAAGCAGCATCAGGATTGGCCCGAGCACCCTGAATTTGCACTCCCAGAGAGACTGGGAGCCTGTGCTTGCTGTCTCCAACCCGTCAACGCAGCTTGGGTTCGAGACAGCTCAGTGCGCATGTCGGTTTGGCCATCCTGAGACGGCCGGCCAAACCGACATGCGCACTGATAGCAGTGCCCACCACTCCCCCTCGAGACTGACCCCGGGATGACCTCACCCCCAAGACTCAGCCCGCCCCTTAGAAATTAAAAAATAAAACAATAATAAACCTGCTTTATTATTGTTTTATTTTTCAAGTTTTGAAGAAGGGGTGTGGCGATACTCCTTCGCCATAGCGGAGGAGCCGCCACTGTAAAGTCAGTCAAATCCATTAGACACGGTGAAGAAAGGCATAGATGCCATTTGGCTGTGGGTACCAGTACACCAATTAAAAGGGAGCCCCACTCCCTATATCTTATTCATAGGGCACCACATTCCTTGCAAAGGTGCTAGCAAAGTCGCACAAGGTAGTGAAACTTTACATTTAGTTCCCACGCCATCCACCACAGTGAGCCATTGTATCCCTTTGACTCTTCTCATCTGCCACTTAGCCTTAGTAGATCATACTTACAGGCCAGAGGTACGGGCACAGATAGAAACGACTTATTCTCTAAATACAAAGCAACATGTGTTGTCTGGGATTAAAAAGTATTTCATGAGGAGGTGCAGCATCATGTAAGCAGCCATTCCACCCACTGATCCACCCAGCCATCAATCTCCACCACCTCATCCATGTGTCTATCAATCCATCATCCAATCACCGACCTATCCATCTATGCATATACTCACCCGCGCATCCATCAATCCACCCATCCATCCAGCCTTTCATCCATCCAGCCATACACATACACCGCCACATCTGACTATGGTCAGTGATTGCCAGCGTTGGAGAAGGTGCCAAGTTGGCCTGGCATATTAAGATGTTTTATCTTAGCTGACTTCACCAAAAGCTGTTTTATTGATAACACTCTTGGAAGGGCAGAAAGCTTCTATCTCATGAACATAAGCAGAAGAGTAGGTCCGTAGGTTCATGCACCTGTTACAGAACTCTGTTGCTAGTGCACTCACATACGGATCATTAAAGTTGAAACAAGGTTTTATTCCTTCTGACGTCGATGAAATGAGAACCTTTGCGTTGAACAGTAAGAACATGCGTTACTCAGTGCTGACAGTCCCTCAGCTAGTGCTACATGAAAACACACTATTATATTTCGAGAAATGCTCTTATGCTGCATTGAGCCGGATAAGGTTTACGATAAGCAGCTAACAAATCATGGAGCACAGCTACATCCACGCTTTCTGACAGTTTTTCATTTTGCTTTAAAAATGTTTCAGTCCCACAATTTGCCGCCTTTTCTTAAAGCGAGTTTAGTTTTTGAAGAAAAAGAAATAAAGTGACCTTTAGCATAGAGCCAGATTGCATTACGTGGCAAGCGCGACCGGCAGTGACTTCTTGACAGAGGTTGTGGAGTGAAACCATTAAGGCAGACGGCTGTCGTCGCTGAGAGGTATGTAAGAAGGAGCGGCTGGGCTCGAGGTGCTGCAGCAGTGCATTCTGTGACTACAGATATGAGTGATGCCCTGTACTGGCCTGCACTGGACCGATAAGTGCTGCAATAAAGTGCATCGCTGATCTCGCGAGAGAGAAAAGGAAAATGCAACAGTAAAAGCATGGAGGAAATGTTGCAATATCAATGTCAACTGCTTCCGTGGTGAAGTTCAAAACTGTTTTTGGTGAAATATATGATTGTGTAAATTCTGTCAACTGAGTGGCTAAGTGATGGCCCCAAATATCATGCAAGATATGGCCATTTAATTTCCTCACTGTGACGTCAACTGGTGAGCTCCTGTTCTTGCGATTATCATCAAAAATACTCTATTTCGTTAAAAACATTAAAAAGCTGTATATAAATAAAATATACAATATGACACAATTCATTGTCATTGTCATAGTATTAACAAAGTGCATTGAAACACAAGGAGGTAAAAAAACAAGGAAAAAACTCCACTGACAATTTGTGTCAAAGCACAGTCTAGTGACATAAACTTAAAAATCGGTCTGCTAAGTCATCCGACTATGCTTAAAAAAATCTGCCAATAGATGCTGTAGATCTAATGTCGTAGAGGGTATCCCGATCACGCCCAAACACTATAAAATAACCAATCGGTAATGATGCATCGAGCTGTATACAGCACAAATAACATACAATAAAAGACATCAGAAAGTGCATTTATAATGTAAAGTAATATGTACATAACAAAAATTAATAGAGATATTTTAAACTTCAACCACCCCAGCAGGTGCTAAAAAGAATTAAAACTCTTTACCTTTCATCTTTCTAATTAAGCATACAATGTGCAAAATCTGCTCAGGCCAAAGACAATAAAAGGCAAATCATTATGTAAAGTGGGGATATACAAGGCCGACTTCACCCTTCTGAGTTTAATAGTATGACTGGGATAAACAGAATGTGGCTGATTCACAAAGCCATGTATGAGTAGTGTAGTAATTCTCCTCTTGAACTACCACCAGACAGTTGCAGCTCATGCAGGTAAGAGTGGTGGGGCGGCGAGGGGAGGATGTCGTCAGACGACGAAATAGGACTTATTTCTTTATTTAATTTTCTCTACTCCGTCGTCTGTCGACATCCCCCCACCCCGCTTAGCTGCAAGAGCCGCGACTGCCACCAGAACGGAAATATTAATTTAGGGCTAGCATAAAGATTATAGCGCCAATTCAAAGAGGTATTTCGGATTATTAAGGACCAAGATAACAGGACTACAACTTAAAGTACTCAAAAATGCCTTTCTGAATTGACCCCATAGCTTGAGGGTTCGCTAATGGTTGTATCTCTGTATTAGAATGTTACCAGAAAAGTGTGTCCTAAATATTGTTTACAAAAATATCGCCCAGTGGAGCTAATAGTTCAAAATCTACACTGAGTGGATCTATATTTTTGTAGACAATCGTTAGTCTACAATGTTTATCTCAGATTACATTTTTATTATTGATATTCTGTCATACAACTTCAGTATTTTAAGTTGTTTTTTTCAATGTTGATGTTTTGTGTACTCTGCATTGGATCTGCAAGAGCCCTACAGCTGCCTGCTGACAGTATGAGCTTTTATTCAACTTTTAATCATTAAAAGTATTGAAATGCAAAATATATATGATGCTATACATGTAGAGGGGCCTTATCGGGTGACATGCTGTGAACTTGGCTGTTGTAATGGGTGTAACATTAAAGAGTGAAGAACAGCAAAATGAACAAAGTTCAGTCGTCAACAACCAACATCACTAGTCACTGGAGATGGAGGGTGGCCCCTCACATGAGTGGTTTAAAGGAACCTACTTCTGTTCTATTGCTGAGGAGGCAGTTTATTAATCCAGAGGATGTTCAAACATGCATACGCAGGTATGGCGTTCTTGGTGGGAACATTCTAATACATACAGATTAAGCCAAAACAGAATGACAGCAACTCAAGTGAGCGCCATGTGATGCAGGTGATACAGAGGGTAGTTATCCCTATAATGACGTATGCCTATAATTTAGTCTAGCTCCATTCCTATGTACGTTGTGACATGTATTTCTGGCGATGATTTAAGTGTGAAGTTACTTAAGTCGATTGGTTACTTTGTACTAATGTAAACCGATAAAGATGTGGAATTTACATATTTTTTTTTATCCATCTGATTAGGCCATGTCCAGCTACTTTGCATGCATGTTCAGAAGTCTAGTAAAGTGACATTTTGTTGCTCAGGTAGTTCTTTTCTCTTAGCAAAAAGATTTTTTGATGCCATTTGGTATAGTCTTGCTTACTCTTGTGGCCATTTGAAGTGGCGCTGGAAGGTAGCTGCCTGCATTTGCCTTAAGGTACCACAGTTCCAGGCCAATGAAACAGCCGCCCTGGCTCACGCCTTTAATGACAACAGTGGGTTAGAATTTCTGATCTTAAACTACAAGGCCTAGCATAGATCACCTTGTGATTTTGAACCCTCCTGCTGCTCATGCTGCTCAGTGCAAGGTTGTAGATCCATCTGATGGTTTTTACTCCCTCTAAGCAAAGTTGATTCTCTAGGGAAATGTTCTAAGGCTGCTTAAAATTCATTTTTCTGAGTGTTGCTGAGCAAGTTTCTTCCTTCTCTCACCTTGTTCACTTTGATAGAACTGTCTTGAAACTTAAGGAAATAACTGCTAGCCAAATACAAACATTAATTCATATCCAAGAGATGGATTCTTGTCTCCGGGTATACTGATAAGAAATCTTAGTCGTTCTAAGTCTTTCTCACAACCTCTCTCTCTTTCTTTCTGTTCCTCTCTCCGTTTCTCTATGTGTCTCAGACCACAAGTAACCAGGCCTGCTCCTGCCTTCCTTTACAGCTACACAGAGGCCTCAAAATTTACTTTTCCTTTGGCTATCACAATGCTACAAATATCCCCCAAATCCAATACACACCACACAACCACCATGTGCCATAATCAGTTACTACTGGACACCCTGCACTACTTTCCAGCTAACAATACACTTTAACCTCAACCTTTCCCAATGCACTTCAAATACCCCTTTCTCACACAGAACACACTAAAGAGCTCTTCTCACCGACATGCTCATCTGCACAACATGGCAACAAAGCCTTGAAGTTGCCAGAGCACGGACACTCGTAGAACCATTCAGATAAAGTTAGTTTGAACATACTGTACCCTCATGCGCACAACTTTATGCTAAAACTATCTACTTGGCTAGTGACGCTATCTAGATGCATCCTCACATGGACAACCAATGACAAAACTAAAAAAAAATGTCTCCCAGTACACTGATTCGTGCACAAAACAAAT
This sequence comes from Calotriton arnoldi, assembly GCA_963921515.1. NCBI lineage: Eukaryota > Metazoa > Chordata > Amphibia > Caudata > Salamandridae > Calotriton > Calotriton arnoldi. The sequence goes on along the minus strand of CAWUFW010001825.1, from coordinate 1,233,935 downwards.
TACAAAGCTCTTTCGGAGGATCAAACTCAGTTTAAGTTTACATGAACTAAGACAACCCATGACTGAAATAGCTTTAACAAAATCTTTACTAATCACTCGAGATCTGAGTGGCTTCCTCAAGCGGTATTAGAACATTGGAATGTTGAGCACTCCATTGAAAACAGTGGAGTGCTCTGGGCTTCTAATGGCTGGTAGAAGCCTGGAGCATCAACATTCCAATGTTTAACAAAGGCCTCACGGAGCCCGAGGGGATTTCAACCCCCTTGGGCTCCATGCGGACTTTGTTTTACAAATTAGAAAATTCCGCCCTCTAGGGGCAGAATGTTCTAATAGCATTAGAGCCCTCCGGCTCGGGCTGTTAACACTGGAGCGGGCCTTTAATGGCTGGTAGGGCCTGATATGTCGGGCTCTAAGGCTATATTAACTGACATGTACTATGATTGTAGTCCTCCTAACCAGAAAATTAGTTCACCTTTTTCCATCATGTTAAGCTCTGCACACAAGAGGAAAGAAAAGGACCAGGTGCAAGAGAGCTACAGTGGAGAATTACTTCACTACTTATAAATGGCTTTGTGAATCAGTCCCCTTCTGTTTAACTCAGGCATACTAGCAAACTCAGAAGGGTGAAGTCAGCCCTGTATACCCCGCTTTACATAATGATTCGCCTTTTATTGTCTTTGGCTTGAGCAGATTTTTGCACATTGTATGCTTAATTTGAAAGATTAAAGATAAAGAGTTTTAATTCTTTTTAGCACATGCTGGGGTCATTGAACTTTAAAATATCTGTATTAATGTTTGTTATGTACATAGTTTATATTATGAATGGACTTTCTGATGTCATAGAGAGCTACTTCGCAAAAGTTCAGCCAACACGTGTTTCGCCCATTGACCAGCAAGCCGGGGGTTTCTCAAAGCGTGAGGAATCTGTATTTTCTTTCTATTCCTACGTTTCTGTCCTTCTCGTCAAAAGGTTATTCCTACATATTGCTCTCAGTACACAGGAAAGGACATTCCGTCTGTCTTCCGTTTTGGTCTTTTTGAATCGTGGGTTTATCTGGTAGCTTCAAAATCGGTCGGCCAATGGGCGAAACACCTGTTGGCTGACCTGTTTGTGAAGTAAAGTAGCTCTCCATGACCACACATCTAATTAAATATGTCTGAAAAACACTAAACGGTGTTAAACTTGTATGATATAGATTGGAAGACTTTACAATCCGGAATTGAGTCTTTAAAGTTTCATTACATGATACTAACTGTTGCTCAGGAACTTTTTCACAATACAAATATTGAGCATTGGTTATGGGCTACCTTATCTGAATTTCTACACCTCCAAGAGTAGGCCTTGAATGCTCACCCTCGATATCACCAGGGGCCGTATTACACATTTTCATTATTTGCGCCTGGGCACCTTTTAAAAGGTGTGCCGGGCGCAAACAATGAAAATGCGCCCTTATTACGATGAATGCGCAGGCCCAGGGCAGCCACAAACTCGCACTGCTTTGGATGCAGCCCATTCATGTGAAAGCAGCCGCTCAGTGTTTCACTGTGCAGGCGGTAACCCGCCTATACTTTTGAAGGGGATTAGAGATCCCCTTGCAGGCGGATGCAGTCAATGACTGCACCCACCTTTAAGGGTATGTCTGGGGGGTCCATTAGACCACCTTTCCTCCCTCCAGACAGCTGCTCTCAGGGGGCACACTCACAGTGAAGGTGAAGTGAAGGCACTGTGAGTGCGCCCCCTGAGAGCTTCTTTGCCTCTGCACCCGCATCTGTAATATGGCGCTTTCGCAGAGGCAAAGGAATTCCCTCATTTGCATAGGGTATCCCCGTATGTAAATGAGGGAACACCCCCTGAAGGTAGCACTGGTGCTTTAAGTGCGCCAGCGCTATCGGGATTACTGAAGTGGACGCACAAGCGTCTGCGCTCCCTTGTGTACTACCAAAGTGCCTCGTGGGTGTGCAAAGCGGGCACAAATGCCCGTTGCGCCCCCAGGGCACCTACTGTAATACGGCCCCGATCGCCAAAGGCTAAAAAGAGCTCACAGTAGGACCTTGTCCCTGGGGTTTCAGATGAAAAAGGCATTTGCAACAGACATTTCCTTTGACGGTGCTAATTATGTCTGGGTTCAGCACCTTCATGTGTGTAAGTATTATTGTTAAAAACCTTCGCCAGATTTCAGTCTGGTGATGATATAGCTATCCTACATACACTACAAAATGGAGTGCACTGCCTACCCTGAGGTTGTTATGAGGACGTTTTTACAATGTCCATCCTTCCAGGATTGGCCTCCCTTGCATTGTGTTAACACTGCTGATGGCCCCTTGGCATCAACTAGAGAAATAAGTGAGAAGTCATAACAAGGCAGGAGCAGTGCAGTGGGCATACAATGTATACAAAATAAATGTGCAGTTAGTCGCATTTAAACCATTATTCTACACTCTTATTTCCTTCATTCTTGTATAAAAACATTTGCCTCCAGCTGGAGATGCTGGTGCCAATGAAAAAATGTGTCTGCATCCCTGTGTAAGGTTGACACATGTGCCAACAATCCAACAGTGATGGGTGCAGTGCTTAATTTGGGGGGAAAAAAGTAAGCACAGGGGCCCAAAGTGTTTTTTAGTGCTGCTGAGGACCGGGGTTGCTGAATTCCTAGAATGCCTAGCCTTTATGCCACTTCACGCCTTTTAGTGCACCACCCTGTATCGGAGTTTCTTTTTCATTCCTTGTTAGCTCGAGCCTGGGCAGCGCATGCGCTGCTCTGCGAGCCATGCTGTAATGGAGTATGTTCTTGAAGCCCCGCCCACTCTCCGCCCATATTTGTCATTGGTTTATGTCATTGTCTTTCGTAAATGCTGGCTTCTGATTCCTTATTAGGCTTGTTAGTCCCTCCTTAGTACAACATTTTCTTCATTTGTAACCTCCTATGAGGACTGGCCCTTTTACTTCGGTTGTTACACGGTACGTCTTCTTTAGTCTGTAAGCACTATTTTCTTTAATGAGTTTCTCCAACTGCAGGAGGGCCTCTCCTGCGCAGTTGTGACCACTGGCTTGTTTATTTAACTAGTAGCAAACGGGGAGCTCTTCAGGGGCCATGGGAGACAGAAGGGGCAACTCAGTGATGGCATTGTAAATAGCAATACCTTTTATTTATGTTTTAAAAACCAAAACATAAAAAAATGCATTGCCGTTTACAATGCCAATAGCTCAAACTCGCATAAATCAATCAATCAATCAATCAATCAATCATGTCACTTATAAAGCGCACTACATACCCGCGAGGGTCTCAAGGCGCTGGGGGAAGAGGGGGGTGGTGCTGCTACTGATCGAAGAGCCAGGTCTTGAGGAGTCTTCTGAAGGCCAGTAGGTCTTGGGTCTGTCGGAGGTTGGTGGGGAGGGTGTTCCAGGTCTTGGCGGCGAGGTGGGAGAAGGATCTGCCGCCGGCGGTCGTTTTCCGGATGCGGGGACTGTGGCGAGGCGAGGCTGGTTGAGCGGAGCTGGCGGGTGGGGGTGTAGAAGCTGAGTCGTCTGTTGAGGTAGGCTGGTCCGGAGTTGTGGAGTGCTTTGTGTGCGTGGGTGAGGAGCTTGAAGGTTATCCTCTTGTTGACAGGGAGCCAGTGCAGGTCTCTCAGGTGGGGTGTGATGTGGCTGCGTCGGGGATGTCGAGGATAAGACGTGCAGAGGCGTTCTGGATGCGTTGCAGCCGTCTCAGGAGCTTAGCCGTCGTTCCTGCGTAGAGGGCGTTTCCGTAGTCCAGCCTGCTGGTGACGAGGGCCTGGGTGACTGTTTTTCTTGTTTCAGTGGGGATCCACTTGAAGATCCTGCGGAGCATTCGGAGGATGTTGAAGCAGGATGAGGAAACGGCGTTGACCTGCTTAGTCATGGAGAGGGTGGGGTCGAGGATGACCCCTAGGTTGCGTACGTGGTCGGTGGGTGGCGGGGCTGTTCCCAGTGATGTTGGCCACCAGGAGTCGTCCTAGGCTGAAGGGTTGGAACCAAGGATGAGGACCTCTGTCTTGTCCGAGTTCAGCTTCAGGCGGCTGGTCCTCATCCATTCGGCGACGGCCTTCATTCCTTCGTGGAGGTGGGCTTTGGCGGTGTGAGGTCTTTGGTGAGGGAGAGGATCAGCTGGGTGTCGTCGGCGTAGGAGATGATGTTGAGGGTGTGCTGTCGGGCGACGTGGGCGAGGGGTGCCATGTAGATGTTGAACAGCGTTGGGCTGAGGGAGGAGCCTTGGGGTACGCCGCAGATGATCTTGGTGGCCTTGGATCGGAAGGGGCGAGGCGGACGCTTTGTGTTCTGCCGGAAAGGAAGGATGTGGTCCAGTCCAGGGCCTTCTCTTGGATCCCGGCGTCGTGAAGGCGTGTTCGTAGTGTGTGGTGGCAGACCGTGTCGAAGGCGGCTGATAGGTCCAGGAGGATGAGGGCTGCTGTTTCTCCATTGTCTAGCAGGGTCCTGATGTCATCGGTGGCGGCGATGAGGGCGGTTTCGGTGCTGTGGTTGCTGCGGAAGCCGGACTGGGAAGGGTCCAGGATGTTGTTCTCCTCGAGGTAGCGGGTCAGTTGTTTGTTGACGATTTTCTCGGTGACCTTCGCGGGGAACGGGAGCAGAGAGATGGGTCGGAAGTTCTTGAGGTCCTTGGGGTCTGCCTTGGGTTTCTTGAGTAAGGCGGTGATCTCGGCGTGCTTCCAGCTTTCCGGGAAGGTTGCTGTCTCGAAGGAGATGTTGATTATTTTCCGGAGATGGGGCGCGATGGCTGTACTGGCTTTGTTGAAGATGTGGTGAGGGCACGGGTCTAGCGGTGAACCGGAGTGGATGGTGTTCATGATCTCGCTGGTGTCCTCGTCGTTGATGTTGGTCCAGGAGAGCAGGCGGTTGGTGGTTGTGGGGGCAGTGGTCTCGGTGGTTGCCGGGGCGGTCGTGGTGTTGAAGACCTATTGCATTGCAGATGCTTGTTTTTCCCATTGTCGCCCCTCCTATCTTTCTCATCTTCCTTCTTTCTCCCTTGCTATCTCTCTCTTGCTCTGGGTCAAAGTCTGAATACAAAACATCATCTCGCTAACCAAAGATGAGTGCCAGTACCTCCTACCTACAGCCACAGACACAAATTAAGCACTGCATATGAATTACAACGAAAGGAGGAATCGTTTTAACTTGGGAAAAATATAAACTGTACTAATCTCAATCAAGTGTGATATATTCTGCAGTTCACCCACATCGCACCTGCTCCCCTCCATTCCATCCTGGAGGGAGGAGCATTCCATCACTCCGCCATGATCCTTCACCAACCCCCAGGAGAGACGATGTTAATAAACGAGCTGCTAAGCATTTAAGCATTTAAGCAAATATGTCTTCCTGCAATTACAACTATCGCCCGAGGAATGAAGCTGACCTTTCCGAAACAATAAAATACCCTATTTGTGTCGGATCATTAAAAGAATATTATCTGCTGATGTGGGAGGAAGAATCCAAGTTTCTGAATCTGCTGAGCTCCAGTAAAAAGCAGTGGAAAAAAATCAAACGAATGTATGCATGTGTGAATTAACGCATAAATGAACTATTAAGATATGGATAATGTAATTCATGAATTAGCGTATCTGAATAAATGAATAAGTCCCTTTATACCTAATTTGGGAGCGACTTTTTAACACAGCACTGGGATATTCACACTGTTAAGAAATAAAGCACCAGTACTGGAGGAAACAGGTCTTTGAATTCCCCAAGTGAAGTGATGGAAAGGGGCACAAGGCAATTGACAAGAAATGCTCTTTATTGTAACTATATTCCCATTTTAATAATAATTTGTTTAGGGAAAAGTGTAGGCAGCCAAGGGAACAAAATTGTGCCCAGGCCAAAGCATTCCTTTAGGACTCTTGCTCAATTTCGGGTACACTGTTAAGCCAGAGGCAGGTGGCCGGCAGGACCTGGAGGGAACCTGCGACTTCTGGTGCAAAACTGAGTGAAGGGCCACAGAAGAGCAAAAGCACAAAAATTGTGTGTGTGCTCTCATCATGCATTGTGATTCTTTCTTTTCAAATCCAGAATGTCCTGGTTTTATCGCCCTCTCTGTACTTACCTTTTTGGTTGACAATCTTGGGGTATATTTATCAATGTGTCGCATCGCCCCTGCGCCATGCAAGGTGGGCACAAGGGTGACACAACACTAAAGTCAGATTTCTCAAGCCATGCAAAGCCACCTTGCGTGGCCCTGCATGGCTTAAGGTAAATCTGAAAGTCGGGCCAGAAAGGCCAAATCTACAAGCTGCCTTTCAAAATATAAACATGGGCAGCACCAAGAATTTAAACAGATGCAGAACTAAATGTACACATGCATTAAAAGTTGAGCACTCAAAAAGTGGCTGCGCAGACAGTTTTGATGAAAGCATGCGGGCGGAGTCGCCTACTGACTCATATCATAAGGAGGTCACGTCTTCAGACCTTGACTTCAGTGTTACAAATCACAGTCACCATAGTCTTTAATCCGACTGGTAGGAAACTAAAACTAAACCTGCAGAAAACTGCTACTCAGCAGATTTTTGTCGGACGAGTCCTTAGGAAAGGGGAGAGACGTTTGCACTCACGTAAGGACTGGGGCGAGAAAGGGGTCGAGGATGTAAAGCAAACCTATTGATATAAATTCCTGACGCTGAGAACCGTGCACCCCTGTATTAAAGGATGGAATTGTCCAACAAGCGCGAGATGCTATCAGGTAAACAGGCATTTTATAGAGTTAGGGGGGAAGCTGACAGACTGCCAAATACTGTTGCTGCAGATCCAAGAGCTGACATAATTATCCATCCTCGGGCTACAGCTAGGTAGACGGGTGCCGTGGCCGGCTCCGAGGGTCGGAGTAGAGGGGGCCCATCCAAGTGATGTCGGACAGAATGCTCCGGATGGCTCCTGACCCCATTTTACATCACAGCGCGTGCCACTGGGCTGCGTGTCAATTCCCAGCTGTCGTTTACAGCGCTGGTGCCATTTCACAGAGCGAATATTTAAATATTAATTTTAGTAGTAGCCAATGTAGAATACAAAGCTTTGGGAGTGAGAGGAAATGCGGGCGAACGCGCGATGAAGCCAACCAGCTAGCTTACGGCGTTATTACACTCTTGCAGGAATCTGTGGGTATTAGGTTCAAACCATAGCAGGAATGATTCTGTCTTTCCTCTTTAGGAGATCAATAAATGAGGCCCACGCTTGTCTAACAGTAACACGTCAGCGCTATATTAAAGATGATTTATTGTTGCTATCGAGCAACTGTGTTCCTTGGGCTTCTGAGGGGCGAAGAACACAGCCAATTAAAGAAAGGGCCATTATTTCATATGTACATATTTAGCACACGTTAAACTCCCCTCCGCACTTTGGAACATTTACATAAGCTTTATTTTTAGTCTGCCAGAGTTGCATGGGTGAAAATCGATAGGTCTTTGCCCATAAGTAAAACGTTTAAATTAGATTATCGCACATTCTTACCTTAACCCAGAACTCGAAATAGAATAAACATTCTCCTTCGGAAGTGCCCCAAAGTTCACACAGCAGTCTGCAAAGGACATCACTCGGGAAGCACGTTCGCCCTTCTTAAAATATCGAGAAATAAGCATCACCCGCTTGTGTTAAATATGACCATATTCAACGGATTTGTTTGATAAAGGGGTATTCCGTTGATTTAATAATGAGCAAACCTCCATAAATAAAAGAGTGGATCAACAGAGAGGGACCGCGCGCTTAAACTGCAAGAATAGCGCAATGTCCCTTTAACAGGAAAATTCCGGGGATATGTGGCCGTGAATTCCAAGGACACACACGTCTCAATCATCCTTTCGGGTCCCAACTGTGCTGTTTCTCATAGTACACAAGCTCTCATTCTCTAAACCAACTTATAGAGATAGGATAGATATAGCGCTCCGAGCCCCCTCCATCCTTGTCATGCCCTGCGTTCGTGCTGTGCTCTTGTAGCCTCTCTCTCTTGCAATCACCCACTGCTTGGTACAGAGCTAGGCTACCTCCTGATTGGTGATTTAATTAGACTGCAGATGGCACCGATACCTCATTACAATCTCTCTATAGCGGTATTTTACACTGGACAGCTTACTGATCCTACTTGGAGAAAGATAAAATCTAAACACCACTTAACATGGCATCGGAAAGCTGGTGCAGGCATGCAATACCCTTCCCACATTATCTACATTTCCTAACGTGTGCTTGGAGTGGTACAGCTCCAGATATACAGAAAGGCGGCTCGTTGAGGACCATAAAACCAGTGAATTTTTCCTAGCCGATGTGCACCAATTAGCATCACTCAATCAATCAGGGGTTTGTAAAGCGCAACTACTCACCCATGAGGGTCTCAAGGCACTGGGGGGTGAGGGGGCAGCCAGGGGCGTAGCTAGGCCTTAGGCTGCCTGTGGCGGCCCCTGCGTTTGCCGCCCTCGGCAAAACGATTGTAGAGCGGGGGGGGGGATTCTTGTGGCCGCAACAGCCGCAGGTAAGAGCGGGGGGAAGGGGGGCCGGCTGCCGCCCCAAAACACGTGCCGCCTGGGGCGGTCCGCCCCCATCGCCCCCCCTAGCTACGCCACTGGGGGCAGCTCCGTAGTGTGCTGGGGTCATCTGAAGAGCCAGTGCTTGAGGTCCTTCCTGAACCTGGGCAGTGTAGGGGTTTGCGGAGGTGGAGGTCGTTCCAGGTCTTGTCTGCGAGGTAGGAGAAGGACTTTCCACCCGTTCTAGTCTTGTAGATGCGTGGGATGATGGCCAGAGAGAGGTCAGCTGATCAGAGGTTTCTCTTGGGTGCGTGGAAGGAGAGGTGGTTGTTTAGGTATGCTGGTCCGATGCTGTGGAGGGTCTTGTATGCGTGTGTGAGGAGCTTGAAGGTTATTCTTCTTTTGATGGGTTGCCAGTGGAGATCGTGGGGGTGTTTGGCGATGTGGTTGTGACAGGGGATGTCTAGGATCAGTCTGGCTGCGGTGTTCTTGATGGTCTGGAGCTTGCGAAGGAGATTTTTGTTGATTCCGGCGCAGAGGGTGTTGCCGTAGTCCAGTCTGCTGGTGATGAGGGCATGCATGATCATTTTTCTGGATTCGGAGGGGATCCATCTGAACGTTTTTCGGAGCATGCGGAGGGTGTTGAAGCAGGCCGAGGATACGGCATTGATCTGGCGGTTCATAGTATGTGATGAGTCCAGTATGATGCTGAGGTTTCGTGCATGGTCAGTCGGGGTGGGGGGGGTTCCATGCACGGGGGCCACTAGGTGTCGTCCCATGCTGAGGGGGTGGAGACCAGAATGAGGAATTCTGTTTTCTCTGAGTTGAGTTTCAGGCAGGTCTTCTTCATCAATGTGGCAACGGCTTTCATCCCTTCTTGGAAGTTGTGCCTGGTGATGTTGGGTTCCTTGGTGAGGGAGAGGAAGAGCTGGGTGTCGTCGGCGTAGGAGACGATGTTGAGCCCATGGTTTCTGACGATGGTTGCGAGGGGTAGATGTTGAAGAGGGTGGGGCTGAGGGAGGATCCCTGGGGTACTCCACATCTGGTCTCTGTCGGTTCTGAAAGGTACGGCGGGAGTCTAACTCGCTGAGTTCTACCTGTGAGAAATGAGCATTTCTGTGTTTGATAGCTAGATTACGGGGTAGTTTTAAATGATTATATGATTATATGGCTTTGCTGGACTCCCGCTGTGTTCTTTAAAGTATATCGATTAATTGGTATGTCTATTAATTCTTTATGGGTTTCAGTTGACAAATGAACAAGAATGTGTATCAGTCTAAGTTGTCGATTTTTTATTCCTGACGATCAATTTTACTATAATGTTGTCATGTCTTTTGCTCTGCAAAAATAAATAAAAAAAAAAAAAGAAGAGAAATGAGCATGTCCAGTCGAGGGCCTTTCCTCGGATGTCGGCGTCATGGAGTCTGGTGGCTACTGTGCGGGTGGAGACGGTGTCGAAGGCAGCTGAGAGGTCCAGGAGGGTGAGGGCTGCCATTTGGCCCTGGTCAAGGAGGGCACAGTTGTCATTGGTGGCGGCGAGTAGGGCAGTCTCGGTGCTGTGGTTGCTGCGGAATCCGAATTGGGAGATGTCCAGGATGTTGTTGGCTTCAATGAAGTTTGCTAGCTGGGTGTTGACAGCCTTTTTGATGACCTTGGCTGCGCAAGGAAGCAGTGAGATGGGCCTGAAGTTCTTGGGAAAATATATTTCCAAGCAGTTCAAGCACCTGTTGTGTCAATGATGGGTGGCAAACACTTGATAATTGTGAGTATGAACTCTATTCAGGACTGCATCTACCAGCATGCATTGGGAGAACAGGTGAAGGCAGTCAGTCAGTGCGCTCCCCTCCTACATTCTTAAAAGCATGGCTCCCTGAAGTATTTAGGATTCTTACAGTGCAGCCATGCAGGGGAGATCAGTAACACCGGAGTAATCCTAGTGAAACAATTAAAGTCGCTCTAAAGTTTCCCTGGATTCAAGGGCCAGTCTTACAATCATTCCCTGGTAGGACCTCAATCTTGTAGGAATACTGACCTATGAAGTTTTTTTAGAAGCTGTTTCCCTTCACTTTAATATTTCACTTTCTTCTAAAAAAAAGGAAACCATTGCATGGACCAAAATTAAAATCTAAGGTAATATGTATCTTAGAACTGAATGGTATGAATCATCTCATTTTCTTTAAGCTTAACTAAAGGAATCTTTCTGGTTTTTAAAAGGCCCAATAAACTCCATTGAGACAATAAGCTTACCAGAGGTAAGGTTGTTGTTCTAAGTACCAGATGTTCCAATATAAATGGGATTTGCAGTGCATGTCCGGTTGTCCAAATTTACATTTGGCACAATTTAGGGGCAGATTTACGAGGACTGGCGCATCCCTGCATATTAGCAGGGATGCGCCAGTAAAGATGCAACACGCAGGAATACCCTTGCGCCACCACGGATGCGTCGCATTTACAATGCGACGCACTGTGGCGCAAGGATAGTCAGATGCGTGTCGCATCTTCTGGCGTAAGGGCAGCGCCTTGCTGGAGTCGTGTCGTAAGCGCGACGCAACTCCAGCAATGCTCAGGGGTGCCCTATACCTAACATGCTGCGTCACTCCTTACGCCTGCTTCAAGCAGGCGTAAGGTTTTGACGTAGCATGGACGTAAAAGTGACTCAGTGAAATCTTGTAGATTTCACTGCGTCACTTTTACGGGGCTTCCTTGCGACTGACGCAGGTATAATGTAGCGCAGGGCTTTACAACATGACGCATCTCACTAGATGCGTCACGTAGTAAATCTGTTGCATTGTGGTGCATTGTTTACGACGCCGCTGCGTCACAGAAGTGACGCAACAGTGTCGTAAACATGTCGCAGGGGGCTTGTAAATCTGCCCCTTAGTGTCTCATATATGGTTGGGTGGCGCAGGAAGTGCTAACTTCAAGGCAGAATCCACCATTATCTTTTCCTGCCACATACGATCAGTGAATAGAGGAAATTCCATCAGCGGAGTTTATTCAAGATTTTTTCTCCAAAGAGTGAGGAAAGTCCAAATATATATTTCAGGAAAAAGAAAAGTTACAGAATTGCTCTTTGTGCCACTCTTATGAATACAATTTACGTGTTTGTAACCTTAAAAGCCTAGCATGGTTTGCTGACCTGTAGCGATGCGGCAACAAAGTGTGGTCTCTATATGGTACAGAAAACGGAATTGCACCCTGCAAATATGGCTTGTTGTATGTTTGTACACAGGGTGGGCTTCCTCAACAGAAACTGCCCAACAAAGTTTGAAAAAGTATGAAGGCTTTGATAGGATACTTTGAAGACTCTGAGCATTTTTTTTGTATTAATATGAAATCATGTGTGTAATCCATAAGAATGTGTAGATACAAATGATGTCAAACTGTGTTAGTTGTTACTATCAATTGCAGAAGTTGCTATTGGAAACTGAAGGGAGACGGAAAGCTAAGATTGGTCGTAACGGCATACATCCACAAGCTATGCTTGTTACATGTGTTGCACTAACCAAAACATATCAAATTTGTTGTTTTGAAAAAAAAAGAAATACATATTTAAGTAGGACATGATTCCCTCAACTATACTCACATCGCAGCAAAGACCTGGAACAGCCTCCCCATGCACCTCCGGACCATCTCCTCACTTCCGGAATTCCGAATGGCCCTCAAGACCTGGCTGTTCGAATAAGCCTCCAGGACGTGCAAGTGCCTGGATAATCTATCAGGTGATTAGCCGCACTTTATAAATCCTGATTGAATGCTACTTATCCAACTTTGTTTTTGATCTTTCTCTTCTGTTACATTCGTAGAACCAACAACAGCTTTTGTGCCATTTTCGCCACTCTTTTCTTTCTATTAACGTCATTATGTAGTCATGTCACAATTCCTCTGCCTTTTTCTCTACTAGAATAAAGGGAGGTGATCCACATCCACATGGCAGAGACAGCCCTGAGGACAACTGTGTAGGTTCAAAACCATGGTTAAGTCCCTCTTTCTTGGTTTTTACGCGGACGTAGCAGATAAAAGCGGTGGGGTGGTGAGGCCAGCTGGGGGGGATTTCGAGAGACGACCACAGGGGAAAATTAAATAAATTAATTTTCCCTCGTGGTCGTCTTTCGAAATCCCCCCCAGCCGGCCCCACCGCTCTTACCTGCAGCGGCCGTGGCTGTTTTTACATTAGTCCTTCTACAGTATGATTTAGAATGGAATATGCATAAAACTGAATACTGTGTAAAAATTTTTGTTCTTTGAATATATTATGATCATGTAATAGTTACCATGTGAACAATCATGCAGCTTGTTTTTGTTCAGAATGAAGTTTCCCGAATTCAAATGTAGGTGGCTAATCCCTCCCTCGGTCCTCATCAAAAAGAACTGACTCTCTAGGCTGCAGCTGGAAAGTGTTGGGTGCCAGAGGACTGGCATGCCTCCCTGGGAAGTCAAGCAACAGAACACAGTCAGTTCTGTGCCAGGTAAGCTTGTCATCCTTTCAAAAGGCACAGTCAGTAGAACAGAGCAGTATTTGACTCTCAGTGTTTGATTTGGAGGATCCAAGTCCCGGTTGACAGTGCATCTGGTGCAAATATAACAAACACTTTTAATGATATTCCGCAGCCCAGTAGAACAGATTTGTCGGGCAGATTTTCCTCGCGTAGTGCCTTTTGTTATTCCATAAATGATCTTGTTTTCTTTTGAAAAACAATTTTTTTTCCTATTGATAAATATCTTCCGAGCTAAGTTAATTGTCATCAGCTTTGTTTAGTGAGGCTAAAGCCATTATTCACATTCTGCATCTAGCATAATAAATATTTAATGCCCCAACAATGTCTATATTGAGTAAATTCCCCCTTCTTCGCTAGTCGTCTCCTCTAAAAAACATGATCCTTCCCAAGCAATTAATAAACAAAGTAGTCTCATTAATATTCAGCAAGTGAGTCAATCATTGCTCCAATAGCCTAGCCACTCTCAAATTGTGATGGGACCATGACATAGGTCATTTAGATGACTCACATTGGGAGGAAAAGCCATATGTAGAACGAAAGGTGCACTATATTGTGAATGTTCATGTAAGGCAGATTTTCAAACTAATTAATTCTTTTCATATGACTTAAGCCCTCATTACGAGTGGCCCATTAAATTCTAGTATCTGCAGGAAATCCTGTGAATGAGAGTTTTGCGACTAACACCCCACCGTCTCAATTCCCGGGTAAGTTTTGGCAGGCCAAAAATTTCAAAATAGTTACTGGAGGAAAAATGCTCATTAATTATCTAACAGGCTGATTTTGGTGCGGTGAGCTTCATAATCCACGTTATTCCCCCAAAACTAATAATAAGTGATAATCAGTGCACCTGATGAATTCCAAACACCTAAAAATTATCATGGACGCTTCAGAAATTTGCAAATGTCTTTTCATTACATCCATTCTATGCTTTCTATCCTTATCTGTATGATTGGTGAGTGCCACTTTTGACCTGCATGCTAAAAGTATTAACATAAAATCTATCTTTAATACAGCAGTGGTACTCCTTGACCTCACAACTCACTCAAAATGTCTTAGCCTCACACAATTAAAGTCTAGTTTTTAGGGCTTAGATTGGGCGTTCTTGGTAGCATGCCCACTTGAAAATTCACATTGTCCAAGCACATTACTTCCAAAATCATGAATGACAGACATTCACCCCTCCATTGCTAATGTGATATACAGAACTCCAGGCCCAATCTCTGCCATATGGATGACATCCTTAAGTGTAATGTTAGTTGGCTAACCAAGATAATTATTATTATGGATGCTTTCTTTATCTGTTTGGAGGACAACACCTCCTCATCTTTACTGCTCAAGGCTTTTGATACCTACAACCGTGCCATCCCTCTATGTAGACCCAACAAAACCAAAGGTTATGCTCTAAAACCACTATTCTGATTGGGTTTGTTTGGATTTGTTGCAGTTAGCAGCTTCCCCATTCTTTTCCTCTAACCATTTTCTCCATTTGTTCTCTATTCATCACATCAATCTGCCAATGAAAATAGAACACGGACAGTATGCATCATCAGATCTTATTTTGAAGATACTTTAGAGGCTGTCTGAAAAGCCTTTATCTAGCCCAATAATTCTCCTTTTTCATGCACCACCGAGGCACTGTAGCCTAAAATAAAACTAACTCTAACACCAACCATAGGAACAATGGTTCAGTTCTGATCTTGCTGAAGTTAAGATCAATACTGATTTCTAAAACACAGCTGAAAAAAATTATTTACATCTAAAAAAGCCTACAATGCCTACTAGATTAAATCATCAAAGCACAGCATGCCATCTTACATATACTACCCCTAACATTCTTCCTCTATAGATCTTTGCATCAGAGACCAGACAGTCTTCTTCAACAAAATGTGTCTTATAATACACAATAGCAATTCATTTATAATTCTTCCAGTGTCCCATGATGAACCCAGAGGCATAACACAGGCACCTGCAGCCCCTGCAGTGTAGGGGAGGGGGCAACCCTTCAGGCTCCCCCTAACATTTTAGTGGGGCATTTAGCACAAAACAAAGGAATGTCTAGGAGACCAGAGGCCCCTCTTGACATTCTACAGGGGGACCAATTATTGTGCATTGCACCACTGGATGAAACACCTTGTCCTCATGCTCCCACCAAGTTCTTAAAATATGTATCACAGAGCTGTAGGTGATAAGGACAAAAAAGTCCACAGGACACTTGAGGCTAATTCTTTCAACTGCCCAGCCAATTTTGTTAGCAAAATTGTCTTTTTTGTAGCTCATGTCATTGCTCTAGTAACAAAACGTTGAAGAGGACGTGGTTCCTATGAAACTGAATGAAGACAGTCACCAAAAAATACTGTATACACTGACATCCATGTCAAGTTGTGTCCTATTTATAGCCTCATTTACTTCTCCAAAATAAAGCAAACATTGTTCAGTAAATAAAACTGAAACCACCTCTTGAATGCCCATGATTCTTACTTCCACCTGAAACATGACACCAAGTTCACACTTCTAGATACCAGAGAATGCTTGCACAAAGTACTGAATATAAATGCAAAAGCTATCTTGTCTCTACTTGATGTGTTAGGGGCTGCTGAAGTGGCTGACAATTTAATCTTGATTAATCATCTATAAAGACTTATTCAACACCCCAAGACAGCACTTGATTAACTTATAACCTTTTCTCCAGAGGATCTCAAAGCCTCAAACGGTGTTCTTACTGTCCACAAGCCATTCATTCACTCTGATATAGAATACTCATAGGCTCTTCAATTTCCTCCGCATATTCACTGGCCACTTTCACCTAATGGTTACCAGCCAAATACACTTCTGCCGCTACTTCGAAATGTGTGCATATGGCACACAAAATGTTACATGCTCCGACCATCAACAATTCACACCACTCACTGAAAAAATCTCCCTGGGCCTCAAGGCTTTAAATGCCGGGGTGGCTTTAAAAGATTGGCCTTGGGCAGAGAAACCAAACAGAAATTATTCTACTAGACCTTACATCGTGTTAGTCTCTTCCATTCCATTGGGTTGATTCCTTGAGTAAGTGTTCATCCTTCAAAGAATAAGTGCAGAATGTGGGCATTATCTTAAATTTCAAGCCTACCATTTCCAAGAATTTAAACCAATAGGAGAAGGGCTGCAGGTGCCAGCTCAACATGGCTAAAGCATCATCTGCCACTCCTTTGTTCACCTTCAAACACCATTTACATGGCTTCCTTTGGTTCAGCTCACTAAATTGCAATGCATCCTAATATAAGCTGCCAAGCCAGCGTTCAATTACCACTTTGTGGGGCATTCCAAACTTCTATAGACATATCTGCTTTGGTTTTTAGTAGGGACATGCATCAAGATCAGACACTTTGTGCCATGTTTATGACCCGGTTTGCCCCGCTATTTCACCAAGCAACGTGGTGCAAGAGCAACGCAAACATTAAGTCATATTTTTGAAGCCACGCAAAGTCAAATTGTGTGGCTTTGAATGACAAAAAAATCTGGAGTAATGCAATTCAGTGCAAATCACTGTGTTGCTTTATCTCTGCGCAAGGGAGGCATTCCATGGGCGTTGCATGGATGTTCCCACACAACGCCCATGGTTTTATAAGCATTTCCAGATTTACCAAATCTGGTAAACCATGGAATGCGACAAAAAGATTCGCCTCCCCAGGAGAGGTATAACAAGGAGAAATAACTTTATTTCTCCTTGTTTGTTCTTCTTTCTATAAAAAGAGGAAAACGTCTCTCAGGAGTGTTTTTGTGCAGGAAGGGGCCCCTTCCTGCAGAAAAGCAATCCTGCCTACAACACAGGCACCATTGCACCATGGTGCAAGGATGCCTTCATTGGTGCTAGGCTGCCAAAACGGTGCCAGCGCAAAGGAAAAAGATGGGGGATGTCATATTGGATAAAAATGGCGCATTCCTGTCCTTTCACTATGACACAGCAGCTAAGGAAGGTGACTTGCTACGCTGCCCTGTGCCACAAAACTCATAAATGTGCCCCTTTGTGTCTCACAGAACACACTACACAGAACGTTACCTTCAAAGCACAACACCTTAATAATGTCCTTCAAGATCGCGAAGATCTGCAAACATTGGGCTGATATCTGTTCTAAAATACCACCAGTAGCGATGTGGATGCCACCACCTCAAGGTACAATCATCCAACCTGAGAAACTTGCATCTGCCTGCTTTAAGACTAGAAGGAAATCATCTCCATATTTGTAAGAAACTCTAAAGACTTTCTTACACTATTTTGATTGATTATATACCCAGAGGCTCCTGTCAATTAACAACTAAAAGTATTTCATCTTTTTATCCCTTTCCTTGTTTAACCCATATACCCCTGATGTAATGTTCTGCAATTTCAAACGGTTCACTATGCTGTGTGATAACATGCTGTAAATGTTCAATGAATATTTAAATAAAAGAATGACGTTGATAAATGAAGCGCCATTAAATTAGTAAAAATAACTTTTGTTTACAGCACAACAGAATTACAATACTGCAGAAACAAATGTTATAAAAGAGTACAGGTGATCAATATTATTATATCTAACAGAGTTGGTAACTCATGATTGTCTAAAAAAGAGAGGACTAGCGATAATTAAAAGAGAATGCTTAAAGGTAGAGCAGAAAACCTCGCCGTGATAAAAGTAAGAATGTATCAATGTTGTAATACTAGTATGAATAAATAGTTTGTCATACTTAAAAAGATTGATTTCTATTTCATTTAAATTTCCGAACTTCGTTGAATTCTGCAGCCCAAACTCTCCATCAACAATTGTGGGTCTAGGACTTGAGCACATTTAGGATTGTATTGATCATAACAAAGCAAATGTTTTTGAAAAAATCGCAATGTATGGCTGGTATAAATATTAATAGTTGTATATAATCTGTTTGATATTTTCTGGTATTCTTTTAGCCTCTCTGTGGATATACAGGGGAAGAAATATACTAGATAACAGATTTTGTATGTATGGTTGCAGATGCTGGTTGCATTCTTATTAGAAAAATGGCAAACTATACTGTATGTCAATTACAGACTAGGAGAGTGAGGAAGACACAGTATGACCCATATCATGGTGTATACTGTGTGGTGTCTGCAATGCAGCCTGTCGTCTGCTGAAAAGAATAAGGTACAGCCTGAGAAAGTGAGGAAAGAGTGTAAGTAAGGGGTGGACGAGGTCTGCAGAACTGTGTAAATTACGTTTTGTTGAAGGGAGGAGCGGACAAGTCACTTATGTGAAGAAAGGACCAGCGGAAACTGATGATGGTGGGAAGATCAGTATTGATGTCTGGTGTGAGCTCATTGGGGTGGGCATGGTCGGCGTTGTAGGAAGGAATGTGAAAAAGTCCTTATATGAGGGAAGCCCGTCTGTCATGGTGCGGTCTATGTAATCTCAAAGGTCTGAGGTATCATAGTTCGGTGGTCGGGACAGAACTTAGCCCATATAAATGTTGAGTTGCTGGTAAGGGCCGAATAGGAATATAGCGAGACAAAGGGGTGGGATAGGTGCCAAAGCTACAGTCGAAATAGTGAGCTAGGAATATCAAAGCTGTGCTTTGGTCGGATGATAGTCACAGTGGTATGTGTAGAGGGAGAGTGAATTAAGAAGGAAAAATAGGCAGCTGTATTGGAAATTGCAAAATGTTGGAATGTGGCTTACTTGTAAACAGCAGGTTGTTGGTATAGTGGAAGGGAAAGAAAGGGAATAGAATGAAAGTTGTCAGAAATAAATCTAGCATTAGCCCTTTCACAGAGGATTGAAAGAATTCAGTTGCGTACCTGGGGAGGTTGCCGTTTTTGTTACGTGAAGTTGCCTACCTAAATTTTTGAGGAGCAGACTATGATCAGGCAGGAATGTATGTTCAAGGTGTGATCTTCATTGAAAGTTGTCATGAAAATGGCTACGTATGGTAGATGTATTTTTAAAGGATTTTTACTAAATAGGGCTACAGCAGAATGTAATAGGGCTAGAGCAGAATTTAAACACATTTTCAAAATATTGTGCAACAAATTTTAGGTTTTAATCTAGACAATATATAAGCAATTGCATGTAGCTCAAAGTTGAGCAAATTTTCATGCTTTGTAGGATGTTCAAAAGCTCAGGAGGAAACCGATTATAAATACCTGGGGCGATGTTTCAAAACTACCGGGAAGTGGACAATACATATTGAACTATCCATACTCAGAGGCATATGTACAAGCCCTTATTGCCACGGGAACGTCACTTTTTGTGACGTTCCGGTGGTGATACGGGCCTTGCCTTATGTACAAGGCAGCGTGCAGCGTTAAGCCACTTAACGTGGCTTAACGCTGCCTTGTACATAAGGCACCCTTTCATGCTATGTTTAGCGTGAAAGGGGCGTGCAGTGGGTGTTGTGGTGGGCGTTCCACCGCAACACCCATTGTATTTGATTCTGCCCCTTATGTACAAGGGTGGCGTACATAGGAGGCAGTGCCAAAATTAAGACCAGGAAAACCCTGGTCTTAAGGTGGCGAAACGAGGAGAAATGCATTATTTCTCCTCGTTTTTGCTTTTTCCATGTGTGCTGCCTTGTGCAGCACACATGGAAAAAGCAAAATGCCATGGTTTGTTTATGTACAGGAAGGTGTCCCTTCCTGTACATAAACAAACCTTTTAAAATGCCATTTTGTAACTTTCATGTGTGCTGCATGAAGCAGCACACATGAAAGTTACAAAATGGCATTTTAGGATTGTTTATGTGCATGAAGGGACACCTTCCTACACATAACCAATCCTCCCCTACACACAGACACCCTTGCACTCTGGTGCAAGGGTGCCTGCGTTGGCGCTAAGTTGTTAAACTTAGCGCCATCGCAGGGGGAAACGCAAGGCTGCACCACATTCTTGTAAATATGGTGCAGCCTTGTGTTTCCAAAGTGGCGGAGCGTGTCGTTAAGCCCAGGAGGCTAACGACACGCTCCGCCACTTCGTCGTACATATGGCCCTCAGTGTCTTAAAATCCATTGGTGGCTCCTGTAAATCCAGTACGTATTATGAAGGCTATTCATTATCCCTCTCAATTAAGGATTTCCAACTAAAAATACCCCAGCCCCAATGCATCATATGGCCCAAAGCTCTTAATACTAGATCATAAGCCTCAGTAGGAGCAAATGGAGATCTGTGCTTTGAAATATTTACTTTCACTTCCTTCTTCAGCTCTGATGCAAGCTGTTGGATTAAAATTTATTCTAACTTCATGGCACGATGAAACGGCGGTAAATACTCTGGGATACTTTAATAATCTCTTCCATATTCTCATAATTTCCATAAATTGTTGGACAGAATTGATAACGGTGTGTGTTGATGGGATCAAATTTTATATAAGCAGCTAGGATAATTAAGGAAGCTTTATAAGTAAGATTTGAAGAATGTGTTAGCCTTTCTAAGTTATTCTAAAACTGAATTGAATTTTGTGGCTCGGAAAATATTGACACATAGAGATTTCACTTACTAAAAAATAAACAAGCGATCTTCCCAGTTCATTTTCCTTGGGTAATGCTAAGGGCAATTTTATGTAACTGCTTTACACCATTTTGATCTAAGACAAGAGATTTTACAATTGTTCGTTTAAATACTTTTTAGTAATTATTTCATAATGCACCAAAAACTAAAAAGCTGAATGAGCCCTTAGACCCAAATACTTGCTATTGAATGGATAACTATATGTCTTGTATGTAACTTTGCACCCTTTCTTCATTGTGCACTCGGGCTTTGATGGTTTGGTTATGAGAAGGGTCCCCGGGATACAGGGGCATAGTTCCAGGAGGGGCGGGAGTGTTACAACCCCCCCTAAAAATATATTCTGTAGTAAATAGTTGGGGACAGGCGTTTTTATTCGGGTAATGTGAAGTGTCTATCAAATTTCACCTAGGATTCTCACATGCTCACACTGACAAAAGCACACACACACTTCTCCTCTTCTATGTTTTGAAGACCTTAAAAAATGTTGATTAGTTTGAAAAATATTGCGTTTTAAGCAGCAAAATTCTCCCCACCCCTAACCCGGCCCCCACCGCTCTTACCTGCACGGGCCGCGGCTGGTTTTAAGTGCCCCTAACAATTCGCACTCCTGTTTCTTTCCATTGCCCCTTAAGCCCCCTCATGTCCTGCTTCTCATATAATGTGTTTTAACAAGATGTCTCAGCGTATTTGTTGGAAAATTTAAATCCCTCCCCCAATCTTACTGCCCAAGCTACGAACCTGCCGGCATAAAAAGCCAGGCAGTACAAGTGGTCGGGCCCTCAGGATGCAAGATGGCCCGAGTCCTAGCTCATTTTCAGCATTTGAAAAAGACAGATTTAGGGACCACCCGACGGGGTCCTCTAAAACTGCAAAATGTCCTGTGCCTCAGAGATGATGTGGTACTAATGAGGGCATACATATTATATTTAATGTAAAAAAAACGAATGTGTTTGTTACCACACAGAATGATTCTTAAAAGTATCTGCGTTCCCACAGACCTGTCAGGCATTACTTGCTGTGTGAAGCAGGAGAGACAATGTCTGGCTATCCCCTCCCCCACTCAGCTGAAATACCACTTCCGCCAGTAACTTTAGCAGCCACTTGTCTCTGCCAAGAGAACATTAAGGGAGTGAATCCATTCTCCTTCCAGGAGCCTCTGCCAGAAACTGTATAAATATCCGGAAACTCAACACCACCAGCAAAAAGTGCTGACCTGAGCACACAGGCCATTAATGGAACACGAGGCCTCAGGAGCAAAGGCATGGACGCAAAGGCAGCGCCTCTTCCGGAAGACACTTCTACAAAAGGCCGCCATGGCCCTCAATCTGCGCATTAAATAAGTGTTTTGCGCTGCACCTCAGAGTTTACACACGAGGACATATACCTAAAGGCTCGAGAGTACTCGGCCTAGATGGGTGTGCTCTGAGGGTGGAGGCTTCTAAAAATGTGTGATTTGTATTAATCAGCAAACATTACTGATAATAATGATATTATAGATTATTTGAAAAGTAAAGTGGTACTCGAGTGTATCTAATGCCAGAAAATTGAGTACCCTT
Source organism: Calotriton arnoldi (assembly GCA_963921515.1). Classification (NCBI taxonomy): domain Eukaryota; kingdom Metazoa; phylum Chordata; class Amphibia; order Caudata; family Salamandridae; genus Calotriton; species Calotriton arnoldi. Next base: position 1,211,906 of record CAWUFW010001825.1, on the reverse strand, counting down.
AAGTCGCATAATAGTGACACATGCAAGTTGAAACTATATTATTAAAATGAAGATTGTTAGTTTTCTTTGTATTTTACATTAGATTTGCACTATTAAATACACAATTTGTATTTTAATTATTTTCTTAACTTGTGCGTTTTTGCTCTGAGCTACCCCACAGATGTACATTCTATGCAGCTCAGTGGAGTGTACGTGCCGCAAGGAAAGCTGCCCAAATCATGGTGCCAAGATGTGCAAGGTCCTTCATGTGATGTAGGTACAATTTTTCAAATAATGATCTCATATCGCGAGTGGCTACAAAATTTCGCCAATTACACTAGACAATAGCCACTTACCACATTAATGTTTGGGATGTAAGGAGAGAGATAGGTTTAATTCACGTGTGCCATTTTCACAAGATTTACACAGCAGATTTTGCACTCACGTGCTCTCAGCAAGAACTGATAGGTGTTCCGTCACCGCTTGCATGGTTTTCTCAAAATGTATTACACCTTGATGTATTTTATGATGGTCATAGAACTGTCTGAATTATTGCAGCATGGGTTTCCGCTATGTCAAGACAATATAGTCATGCACTGAGTGTGATAGAGCTCCAAAAACTTTAATTTTAAAGAGCATGTACTGTAATCCGCTATATGTCTATTGTGTTAAAATATCATACAGCAATGGTAGTATTTGTATTGCTTTTAGCCCTGACGAAGTCGTGTGCAAACATTCCAAAGATGACGAAACACGTGTTGGCTAAAGGAAGGTCGTTTGAAGAAAATAAAACATGACAATAGAAGGGAAAAGAAATCTCGTACCATGCAATGTCAATTCCAAAATACGTTCATAATGACTATATTTTCTTCTACAGATAATGGTATGTAAAGTAATCTTGCGGATGTGATTACAGCGAAATGACAAACATAAACAAAGCCAGTAAGTCTCACCGTTGAAACCTTTTGGCTTAAGCAATTTTAATTTTTTTCTACGAGGGCCACTGTGCTTGCATGCGCAGCAGTCATCTTTGAATTATTTTTATTATGCTTTAAAAAATTCCTTTTAAAGATGGCCATCACAGATGTATGCACAATCTGCAGTGCTCATCTGTGAATGGATTTCCTTAAAGCATAAAAAACATTAAAAGTGGCCACTGCACCTGCATGCACAGACTCCGGCAGCCATCTTTGAAAGGTTGAAAAACACTTCTAAGAATTCTAAGACAGCCTCCACCCAATGTGGCAATGAACAGCGCTCAGAGTGGAAATATTCTGATGGGATATGTGAGGAGATTTTATTTGCATTGAAACAAGATTTCTGGTGGACCTATGCAGGGATGCATTGCCCCATCATCATTCAACATCTACCACCCAGCCAACAGATTCTATGCATGCCCACATCAAAACTGCTATTGACCTGTGTGCCAGTGATTCTGTTGCTATCTACAACATTTCTTGTCGGAGTACTCAATTTGCGAATAAGCAAATAGATAAATAAATAAATCCATCAATCCAGTAGCCGCCTCTTCTGCTGTTCCATGAGCCATTTTGCCACCTGTGTCTTCATAATTTCAACTGAGCTTACAGTTTTATGATCGCCACCTCAGTGAATTCATCGGACAGAGCTATATTGCTTCTGGGTACCGTGGCAGACCTGTAAGAACTGCATCATTTATTAGCCCATTTACAAAACTGTCTCTGGAACCTATGGTTTTAAAAAAAAATATTTGGAAAACATGCTTGGAAATGCACCACTGTACACAATTTAAAAAAAAAATTGGAATGTGAGTTGAATCACAAATTGCTTGCACGTTCTTGTGGTGTTTTGTCCAGTATGGGCCTCATTTTGTGCTCCCTACTGCTGGCCCTGTTAAATCTGCCCCAGAAACTTACCAATGCCAAGGGTTCCGCGGTGGAGTGGGCGGGGCTTCGTTTTATGGAGATCACAGGTGGTGGAAAACGGGTTCCCCTGCGAACTGAGAAATTACAAAGGGAATTGAAAGCTCTGGGTTTGATTCCCTGGTATTCTTATTTCCCCACCCGGCTGCCAAAGGATCCAGCTGAAATATACCAAGCCGATGGATTTACCGTAGACTTTCTAGTACACCATGGCACCAGAAAATCAGTTATGGAGACCGCATCTTTGGCCCCAAATAGGTTGCTTGTAATAACTCCAGAGCCCCGGCACTTTTAAAGACCTCTTTATATCTCTTTAGTCAGTTTCTCAGAGGTGCAAAAAGATAGGGTTGGTTCATTCCTTTAAGCTGATCAATGGACGATGCTCAGCGAAATCTGCAGTAATCCTGTTAGCAGAACGTCTGGAAAAGCACTTATACTATTAGTGACAGAGATAATGTCTTAATCAGGACCGTTTATGCCTTACTGCACAGCGGGTGGTGGAGTGTTCTTGAAATGTGCCTTAACATGCACGCGAGAAGCTCCTCTTACAGAAAGGCTGATCACTCATTAGGAACAAGCCCGGCAGCCATGTTATCTAATGCACTTCGGGAAGGGGGGTGGGGGTGAAGGGGGGCAAACATTATTCAATAAATCGTTGGGCACAGGAGCTTTCAGTCAGTTATGGTAAGGTGTCTGTCGGTTTCACCTGGGATTTTTAAATACTCAAAAACACACACACACACTCTCCCTCTCTCTCTCTCTCCCCTCTGTTTTGAAGGTCTTAAAATGTGGTTATTTAATCTTACAAAATACTGTGTTGTGAGTACCTCCTCACAAATTGCACTCCTTCCCTTTCTACTGCCCCATAAGCCCCCCTCAGGCGCTGCTTCTCATATAATGATTAACATGATATGCCAGAGTGATTGTCGGAAAATCTGAAGCTCACACCCCCCTATTCTTACCGACCGAGCAACACCCTTGCTAATGCATCACAACAATGGCCTCTGACATCTATTCAAATGAGGAGGAACAGGTGCAGTGCTTCATCATCAAACATGCATTGCATGAACAAGAGGACTAGTCTAGTGTGTGGTTGTTTACAGACAGAAACACTATGGAGCATGGAAGTGAAAGCGGATGAGGATCACCGACCCCAAACAGCTTATCGACTTCTCAGCCTTTTCTCAACAATCAGGCACTATTGTCTCCAGATCAACCTTCAGGGTGTCCATGCTAATGAAAGTCCGACATAGAACATTTTTGTTGTATATGCAAGATAAATTGTTTTCAAAATGGTGTGCACTTTCAGGCCCAGCTTGGTCATAATAGAAGTTGATTTAAGCACAAATTTTATTTATCACAGCATTAAAATGATTTTTATAATGTAGTAATGAAACAGGGTCTTGTCATTTTCTGAAAACACACATATTTTGCCCATAAACAACAAGCCACCTATATATCAGAGTTATCATGATGCCATGGGTACCCATTACCACGCCTGGAAAGGCCAACTTATACCAGGGTGATAATGAAGCTAGTGATAACAACCACTATTTCTCAAAGCAGCCTCAATTATGCAAGCGATGCTCACTACAGGACAGACCACAATATGTACCATGGATGGTCACACATATGAGAAACATAACTATTGCTATGCCTGATATGGTCTTCAATTTGATAGACATGGTCGCATTATGCCAGTGTTTCATCTAGTCTTCCTTGGATGATCACGATATACCTGGTCAGTCACTACACCATGGATGTCACTAATATGAAATGAATAGCAAGAATTGGGCTGGGCATGGTCATCATTGTGCAAGGAATGGTTACCATAATGCTAAGGATGTCCCCAGTATACAAAGAAAAGCATTAAGGCCGGTCTGGCAAGAGTAATGCAAAGGGGTATGTCAGGATGCCATTTATGCTGGTGGAGGTCACAATTATGTAAGAGAAATATACCATCATGCCTACTATAAAGCCATGGTTGCAAGCAGTAGGCTAACAATGTCAACAATACACTGGGCAGCCATTATGCCAATAATAGTTGCTACTGTGCCACCGATGGCCACTATTACTCATATGATTACTGCTACTTGACATAGATGACCATCAGTGCACGAAATACTGGTAACTTTAGTGCCCAGGAATTTTATGTTCCAGGACAATCATTATGACAAGGGTGCCCACCATTATGCCAAGGATTCCTTCAATGTGCAACATGTGACAGGTTTGGCCATAACTGTGCGAGAGATAATGATCAGTAGGACTGGCTAGCCACCATTATGCCTGTGATGGACACCACAAGTGCAGAGATATGCCAAATGCTACTCGTGAATCCCATTTAGCGGAATCTCTTCTGCTCTTCTTGTCCAAAAAAGGAGCCCTCCTCCACCTTGAAATTACAGGAAACCACATATGAGATTGTAGTCACCTGAATGCTGCTTTATCCAGATAGTCTCAGAACAGGACACTTTCTTTTAGATTATGGAAGCAAAGATATTTAGGGTAGCTCCTAGTTCGCGCTATTGGGGCTTTGGAAGTGCACTGACTGAGAACATAGTATGTATATAGTGCTCAACTTGGGACCACTGTATTTTGGTTTATGGAGCCTCAAATCTCCTCTGACTCCTGAAACAAGAAGCCAGACTCCGACGTCCAACTAGAGTGAAGCTTTTCTATCAGAGAAGGGCTTGCCAGAGCCCCAATTTCTCTGTGGCTGATGAGGAATCCAGCCAATTTCCAGCTGGTGTCTCATAATCACCCACCACTAAGAGAGGCTGCAAAGTTCAAGATACATTTCTTCGTGCCTTACCCAACATACCGAAACATCATGTACAGTCATACCTCAAATTACTTTGCACAAAGGTTTTGCCGAAAACACCCTTGAAGATATGTAGTCATTTTTGCACCGTTGTGGTTTTTGCCATAAAGTTGTATTCATTTATATATATAACCATGTTAATCGTTACTCTAACTGGTCCGACTTACATCTGCTAGAAACAGTTAAAACAATTTTATCCATCTTTCCTTGATCTTTACTCTCATTTTTGTCTATCTATCTATCTATCTATCTACCTATCTATACTACATATATCTATATATATATATATATATATATATATATATATATATATATATATATGGTTTGTGCATTGCATTATTTTTCATGTGACTCTACTATAGAAGCAGCATGACCGACCTGTGCACATATTATTTTGCACAGGATGCTCAGATATTCGCGCTGTTACAAGTTTAAAATCTTGGACTGTGGAACAGTAATTATAGTCATGGCCACTGGAAATAGGGGATTTTGCGGCTGCTGCATTTATCGCATAATTATGGATTTGCAGCATTTGTCACACAATCCATCATATGCTGCACAATTTTCAGTTTTCAATATTAAAAAATTGTTTCTAGCTCAAACGGATCAAAAATTACTAAAAATGCAGCAATATGTGTTGTCCTGCAGTGGAAGGCCCTTCCCAAAATCGACTGGTCACATTGCAGTAGAATTTTTTGTTATATTTGAGTGTTAAAGTGTTACTAATGAGGTGAAACCTTTGCTTTGACAGTGTTTTAAAAATGGATTAAAATTGACAAAATAATGAAGTAATAATCCCTAGAAACGTTCCACGTTAAATTGCATAATTTGGTGTTTCTTGCCACATATTTTTATCAACTCTGCCACATAATTTGGTCCTCGCCTGCCTCACAAATCCAGTGGCCCTGCCTATAGTGCATGTTATTCCCACATTATTCCCCATACCACGATGCATATACAGTTCATGTGACTATCAGCTCCTGTGAAACATGCAGCGGGTCGTGGAAGAAAACACCAGCAATTTGCTCACACATTGTAGTCCATTTATGACCTCAAATGGAATTGGCGGGAATTGGGATATGGGAATGGGAATATGGGATTACTGGTCCCCGCATGACAAGATGTTGAACTTAATCATAAGTACTTATTTTGTCAGCTTCTAGAGGTTGAAAGGCCGAGCTGCGATTCGATAGTTACTGTAAATTAAATTCAAAAGCCTACAGTAGGTGTTTAACGCATTAAGCACTTACAGTGTTCTCTCCATTGTCCCTCGTGTCATCGCCTTGCAGGGCGTCCTTTCTACAGGCAAATTAAATTAATGAATTATCATTCTGAACTCACAGAAAATGTAACCACATAAAAAACGTTCTCGGGTGTTCTCTGCCAAGATAAGCCTGGCAGGACTACAACCCATATCGAATCAAACACAAATGCAGGAATTTTATCGTGCCAGTTGGACGTGAATAGACATTTGTACTGATGTACCCGTACGCTGAGCTTGTTTGAATTGCAAATGTGACTGGAAGGGGGCTGTACTGTCTCCCATGGTAACCGGTGCCCTATAAGGAGCTGAATTGTGTCACGTCCTATAGTTTATTCCTGTCGGTGCCAGTATTTTTTGTTACAGATTGGAAAATAAGACGTGGATATAAAGGATAACACTGGTGTTGGGAGCGTTAACTGCCCAACTGACAACAGGAAATGTTCCAGGCAGGCCGGAGCCTTCAAAAGGCATTAATACTGGCATAGGTGCTGGAAGTAGGGGTGTGGGAATGGGGGATGTTGCAGCACCCCCACTATAACCATACTGAAGTTCGGAAGGTGAATGAACATTAGGAATGACTTTAAATTTTGTTTTTATCTTGTGACATTTGCTGTGCCTTCAAAGACAGAGTCTAGTCTTGTGACATTTGCGGTGCCTTCAAAGACAGAGTCTAGTCTTGTGACATTTGCTGTGTCTTCAAAGACAGAGTCTAGTCTTGTGACATTTGCTGTGTCTTCAAAGACAGAGTCTAGTCTTGTGACATTTGCTGTGCCTTCAAAGACAGAGTCTAGTCTTGTGACATTTGCTGTGCCTTCAAAGACAGAGTCTAGTCTTGTGATATTTGCTGTGCCTTCAAAGACAGAGTCTAGTCTTGTGACAATTTGCTGCTTATTCTTTTAACATGGAGACTGGAGTTCACTTTTTTTTCTTTTACTGCAAAACAGTAGGATTTTCGTGTCAAAGGGAAGGTTGTAGGATGTTGAACTTCTTCAAGCTCACAACAAAATGTAAAAACCTCTACATTACCTGCACAAATATTTCAAAATGAATAAACAGGAAAGCGTAAATGAAACACTTTTTTTTCTAATTCTGAAGTATGATGGAAACAAAGGTTTAAATAGGATCAAAACAAACTTGGTGATGGACAAATGAGAAATATTCCCTGAAACCCAATTTCCAGATATTATCATTTGCGTGCTATATAGTTTTATCAGTAAATCCGTATGTCTGGGCAAATTTAGTGGCCATTTTTGAAAATGTGCTATCCGTTAATGACAATGTGCTGCCAAACCATGCTTTAGTAATATATTTGTGACAGTGTGCTCCTAAATGCCACACCAGCTACATACTACGCCCTTACCACTCTCCTGCTGAATGGGCATTCCTCATTTGTGGCACCTGTTATTTGTGTGATGTCTGGATATTTAAGAATCTCTACAAGTTCAGGGATGTAACATTGATGGCAGCACCCCCAGTCTGAAAACTGTCCCAGAACCAATGAGGACTGGGCCAGAGCTAGTGTCAAGTCTGGACAGCACGAGTTTCACCTGTAGCACAAAAATGTACAATAATGCTTAGTCACTTATCGGAAGCCCTGCACCTCCCTTTCCCCACTGTTATCAACATATCCACTTATTCAGAGGCTGAAGACATTAACTTTTCTAAATGATACCTCATATGTTACCAACTCCTACGTGGAAAGACATTACAGGTCTGCCGCTTCGAACCCGAGCCCCGTTAGGTGGTGAGACCGGACGTTCCATGAGTGCTTTGCTCACTTGCCCACCATCTCCTAACATTCAAAGAAACTGGAACAAAGCGACTCAACATCTAATAATGTGAATCGACCTCTATCAGCCCACGGAAAGTGGTGTAAATGCTCATTTTGCATTTATCTGCACTGTAGAATACTCTGATATCTGCCTGGAGCTAGTCCATATTAAAGAAAAACGTAGGAATGTGTTTCAATTGTTCTATATGTACTCAAGGAAAGCATTTTTTCCTAGAATGTGAGGTATTTGATGCCATGTGGAAGCTCTGATTCCCAGTTGAAAACCAAATACAAAACAAGCATTGGCAAAACCAATAGCTCTGGTCTTGGCTGGCTGGTGTGATTGTTATTTGCTTCTTTACATATAAAGAATGAAAAAAGAAAAACATGTGGCTGATTTATAAAAATAAAATGAACTTTGTATATCATTTTAGTAGAACCGCACAGGTGCTTCACCACAGGAAGGTGTACTTACTAGAGGTCTAGAAATGCCCTTTATCGTTAAAGTCCATCTCACAAACACATGATTCTTATTGTTGCTTTGAATTTCTATAACATGAAGACATAAGCTAAACACACAAGGATGACTAAAGAAAAATTAAAAAGTATAAAGAATTGAAAGAAAAAGCAATGACAAAGTCAAGTATTAACAGCAGTCTTGGTATTGAAGTACACTTCTTTTTAGGCATTTGTGCACATTTGATTAGGCAATGTGAATGAAAGCCAGTAGCTGAAGTGGGCTGACCTTCTGCTCTGTCCTTTATGCTGTGGTGGGTGGAAGCAAAATGTGAATGACTGATGAAAAGACCAGTGGATACGAGGGCTGGCACAAAGTCCCTATAGGTATGTATGTATGGGTATGTATGTATTTTTTACTTGTGAATTTTTTGATTTCATGAGGGTGGTTAGGCAGTTAAAGCACTCTCTAGGCTAAAGCAAAAATGAGGTTATAGCCACAAAGAGATAACTACCATTTCTTGGCTGCATGCACTCTAACCTGGATCAAGTGAGCTGCTTGCGCTGACAAAGCTATGTTCAAATGAACAAGTGAAACAGTGGGGGGGGACATTTTCTATGTATGGTTTTTACTTTTCTAGAATGATAATGATAGTAATACAGCAATAAAGACATTTGTGTTTTTTCAGAGTCACCATACAGGTCTTAGAACTAACTCAAAACTTCTGAAATGTTTCCATTAAGCCATTCATGTAATTAGTTCTATGGTAGGTGTCAGTCACTGAGTGAGGGAACGAGCTTGACTCATTTTTAAAGAAGGACACCAAGGATGCCACCAACATAGGGCTTTTACGGAGTTCAGAATGCATCTATAGAACACGTTATCCCTTCTAGATCTGTAGATGCTATGGTCTCTGCACACATGTGGGAGTAGGGAACAGCTCACACAATTTAGAAATACCCCCCTGCATTACAGGGATATCTAATCCTACTTAGGTGAGGTGCTTCCACTAAAGCCTTAGGGAAAACATGAGTGGACGGCAAGTTATGTTGGCCCTGCTCCACATTTCTGGTTGTTTTTCAAAAGTAAACTCCCAAAGTGGGGAGCCTAATCAATAGCCCCAATGCAGAAGGAGTCTTCTACCAATGTGCTTTGGCAATTGATTGAACTCACTGCCAAGGACTGTATTGCTTTTGCATGGAGGTCCTGGGCAGGGAGATTAAGTGAAGGTCATCTCTCACTATGTAAGGCAGAGTGACTCTTAATGTGAACTGAAGGCCCAGTGGTGGATGGACCAATATATGTCAGCTCAGCCACTCTGCCAAACTCTAACGGCAGGACTTTATCCTCCTGAACTGCCATGACCTGGATGATCCATGTTCAAAACTCCTAGACAGTAACCTCAAGTGTTAAGCTCCAGGAAATCCATAAGGATGCTAGTGCCATATTGATTGCTTTCATCGAATCACTTTACATGCTGCAGACAGCATCTACTAAAGACAGTGCAGCTTTAGCTCTAATACCCTTCCTCGTCATCTCACCTTCATAGTGCTGTCCTTTCTTCACTTCTCTTTTATCATCAGTCCTTTGTCCTTACAGTTCTTTTACTTTTCTTTGTCTCCTCTTAGTTATGAAACGGAGCCTCCTTTGATGTCCTGCTGTGTCGAATATACACCTTTTAAATCCCGACAGGTGCATAAACACGGTTTGGCATATAATTAGGGTAAATAGTGAGACACACAAGTGCTCACATACCACCATGTCGGATGGCCTCTTATATTTAAAGTTTTACACCAATAGTTCCCTGCTAGCATCCCATAGATACACCATCTTGAATGAAGTATGTAAGTTTATGTCAAATCTGCAATTAGTTTGGTGAAACAGTTCAACATTATACGTTCGTATACAAGATAATGTTCCAGGTGGCTCACTGGCTAAGCCTGTCATAAGCCTGGCTTATACTGGTCTGAACTGCTGACTCGTTATCAGTCTTCTTGTCATAGAAAGACCCACTTAAAATGTCACATGCATTATGACCCACTATGGGCCATCTGCTTGCTAATTACATCCAGGTACAAGAACCGACGTTCTCTAAGTGACTAGAGCAGCTGGCTCTAAGGCCAGAGAGTCAGAACTTCACTTGGACCTGACTTGTAGACAGCCAACCCTTTGAAGTAGAAGTGGAGGGAGCATAGCACCACAAAAGAGAGGGAGAGAGAGAAAAACAGAGAGAAGAGAGAGAAACTGCGCACCATCACACTGACACAGCTGTTATCTTAGTTTTGTGCCGCAATTTGAGATATCGCTTAAGGAGACAACAAACAATTGTCTCTAGATTTGAGCATTTCTCCAAAATATGTCTACCATTTTACATACAAGCCGTGACAGACATTTTTAATTTCCTTCCATCTTGTGAGTTCAGCTCCAAGTATTGTAAATCAATATTGAGCTAGACTGCAAGCCACTTTTCATAATATAATTAGTCCAATAGGTGTCTACTTAGGTCTGGGCACAGTGCAGCACTTAAATGCATTGACTGGTGATCTAAATCGATCAAGGGCTTAGCCAATACCACACCTGCAATGTGAGTAAACTCTTCTTATGGCTCGGGTAGATTTCCGACTTTCATAAGATTCACAAACTCCCCTGAAAAGGGTTTTTGTGAATGTCTGAAAGTTATATACTCCTACAGATTGTCCGCCTCTCTTTCTTTCTTCTGTATTTCCACATGAACAATAGTTTTCAAGGTGCAGAAACCTGTTCCTAGGAACCCACATGACATATGTGGGCAATGTGTACCCAGTCTCACTTTGGAAACACTACAATGTTCTTCTTTCAATCCCAAAAATTCACTATACTTGCAGATTTTCTACAGCCATAGGTGGAGTCAATGGTCAGAAAAATATGCAAATACTAATTAAGTGAAAATGGGTTAGGGTTTTCTTAGTACCAATTACAATTGCAATTGTGTGCAGCTGAGTGGGATTAAAGGAATAAAGCCTGCAAAGGAGTTCTTGACTGTCAAATATTAAGAGCCTTAATATTTAGACTTTGGTGGTGTGGGACATCCACCAAAAAATCCACCCTATTTAGAATGAATCGCTGTGCAATCGGGGGTGGGGGGGGTCCAAAGTCTCTATGCTTGCCAGAAAAACATCTTCTGTAAGGAAGTTTCTCCTCCTAATGAGTCATGGTTAAGTCCGAGGAGCCTCATTGCCTCTCAGTGATAGTGGACCAGATTGCCATTTGGATTCACAGGAGGATCAACATTGTACATTGATGACCAGCTATGCACTTGCATAAGTACTGTATAGGATAGCATAGCCATTCGGGGGGGATGTTTAGGTCTCAGCTGAAATTCCTTGGGCATTTACAGGATGGTACACGTGTTTTAACAAAGCGGTTTGCACAGATTAGCACACAAATCAATTAAAAGACTATGCATACACTGGTAACAAACCCACCAGGACGGTGGTCAGTTCTGGCACAAGAAGGCATAGGGACAGTAGCAAATGTGCTTTCGAACAGCGTTTAAAGTAAAAGGATAAGGCACAACTGTGCCAGTAGGATACATTTTCCGCAAAAATAGTTTTAGCAGGAGCGGAATCTCGCTTAAACATTTTGAATGAAAGTTCTCCCTTTAAATGTAGGGCTTGTACTTTTTTTCCAGTAAAAACGTGAGCAAACCTAATTTAGTGGGTACATTTTAAAGAGTCACTATCTTCATTTTTAAAACGAGAAAATATTTCCATTAGTCAATGTACTTTGTTAGCTGCTTACAAAACACCTGTTTAGTTATCTTTCTCTTAAATGCTACTGACAGAAATAAAGTTGTAATAAATTATACTGGAACTTCTTAGTCCCCATTACTGTACCAGTAACCAAAAATATGTGTCCCAGTGACTATGTCACTAAATAGGATGCACAAGAAAATGTCATGAAAACATCTATGGGTGAAAACACGCCCACCTGAACACCAAGTTTGCCTAATGCATTGCTTATGAAGAGGTGTTTTCTCACCTCTACTAGAGTAACACCAAAGCAGTCAGTCAGCAGGAACAGGGGCAAAGAGAGACTCCCAAAGGATGTAACTGGACTGTCTTTTGTCATTTGCTGGTTGTGGAAGTCTTCTTTCTCATTTCTCATGGTCTTTTCTGTGGCTACTTCAGTATCAGTATCTATCCTCTACAACCAAGACAGCACAGAGTTTGGTAAGCAGAGGATATCTTAAAAACTCTGTCCTGTTCACCAAGTATCGGAGTGGGGCAAAGAGAGAAAAAGACTTGAGCCCACAGGATGCAAAGTCTGCAAAGAGGCTAGTGCTCTCAACATGCCTGCTTGTGTAGTCTTTGAATCGGGGCAATGTAATGAACCAGATAGGTATTGCTTGGTTCCTGGGCTCACTGTGCAGCTGAAACCAAGCTATACCTGGATAAAGAGCCCTAACTAGCGACAAACTGGTCCTAGGTTGCTTGTGTTCGGGTTCAGGGAGGACCTGGCCTGGGAGTCCAGGCTGGATTGTTCCCATGAGGAACAGGATCAAGGCTTATTTGCATTTGGCTGGGTTCAAACTGAGTTGCCATGTTGGGCAAAAAATTATGGATTGGGATACAGCCCTGAGCGATTGCCAGTGGCTAAGATTAATTCAAGCATTCCATCCATCCCTTTGTTGTTTTTGCATCTTACGCCCTAAGTGTGCTGGGTATGCCCAGACATGGGTACCAGACTCACTGTGCCACTGGAATAAAACTATACTTCGCAGAAGAGCCCTAACTAGGGCAAAACCAGTCCTAGGTTGCCTGTGTTCTAGTTCCAGGAGGACCTGGCCTGGTATTTTGGGCTGGGCTGTTCCCTTGAGGAACAGGGTCAAGGCTGATTTGCATATGGCTGGGTCCAAACTGAGGTGGCATTTTATGCCCTAAGTGCGCTGGGTATGCCCAGACATGAGTCCCAGGTTCACTCTGCCATTATAACCAAGTTATACTTGGCTGAAGAGCCCTAACTAGGATGTATTCGGTCCTAGGCTGCTGGTGTCCTGGTTCAAGGAGGACCTGGCCTGGCAGTTCATGCTGCACAGTTCCCATGAGAAAGAGGGTCACGGCTGATTTGCATATGGCTGGATCTGAACTGAGGTGGAATGGTGGGCGAAAAACGATGGATTGGGAAGCGGTCACGAGCGATTCCCACTGACTGAGATTAATTCAAGCATTCCATTCATCACCCTCTTGTTTTTGCCCTTTTGCTACCCCCGGCATTTTGGTAAATCAGCAACCATGAAAAAGGAGGTTGTTTTCGTCATTCTACTTTAATATACTGGACTTAAGTAGTTCAAGCAAAGGGAAAGATTGGGAGGCAGTGTTCTGTATAACTACATGGTAAAATAAGAAAGTTCAATACACCACCAACTCTATTTTTGTAACTGGTGCAAAAACAAGCAAAGTAGAATGAAGTCTCTCAATACAATGGGTAAATCCGAATTCACCATTTCATATGTATGAAGTATTACCTGGGATCATTTTCAGGAAGTAAGACAGAAAGTACTACTCTTCATTTTGGAGCATTGGTCAACTAGCAAAAAAGATGATGCATCCTACTGCATGAATGAGTGCCTGAGGAAGATGCTAAATAAAGGCGTGGGATATGTTCCCTTATAGAGACAAAATTGTACTGAGTGTTATTTTTGGAAAATTATAAAGCACAAGAACAAAAACTACAATTGGAAATCTCTCATAAATATCTCTACCATTAGCATTTTTCTTTTTTCACTTTCAGTTTCCATCTTTTTATCTCTTCCGAAATTTATTTTAAATTAATATTGTTTTTCTTGATAGTATGCGAAATAGTACAGACCGTTCAACTTATATGGTGGCACCGTGTGTCACATGATTCCGGATCCCTTCACATCGGTCTCCCAGTGAAGAGCCAGTATGGCAAGGTGTATCACAAAGTGAGTCAGAAACCCTGGCAGAAAGCAGGTTTCCAGCTCACTGTGCAGAGGCTCAGCAAGATATGGAGGCTCTGTGCTGTGAGAAGACTCATTGTGCGGTGGCTGTGCGCAACCAATGTTCAATCCAAGGGTTATAATGGTGGCAGCCTCAGAAGCATTGCTTTTTCTGGTGCAGGAGGGTGGAGGCGGTGAGTTAAATTGCCGCAAGCTGTGCTCGGCACAAAGTCCTGCTCCCTCCAAGAACCCACCCCCTCCTCAGACATTTCTAGAAATTGTCAAGTCTGCCAATGGCATCTTTCTTGCCTATGCCCCCACCACCCACCTCCCCCCCTCCCCCCCAAAAAAGCCACCAGATAGTCTCAAGTGGCAGTAGGCGAACATTATGTTGTATTAGAAGACTGATGGTGCACCCACATTCCTGCTCTTGCACCCCTTCACATTTTATAGGTCTGAGCACAAGACCACGTGGGCCCTACAAATGGTGCAACATTGTGAAATGGTGACCTGGTCCAACTGGTCAAACTGCTGTTGTGAACTCAGAGTCAGGGTTCGAATCTAACGTCTGCCACAGGAAAAAGCAGCGGAATCACGTTATTTCACTATAAATCTGTCCTCTTATGTGTCGGTATGGGAGGCACCCAGAAACAGGCTAAAGCAGAGTATTAAGATCTTTAATAAAAGCAAGAATTTGCAACACATTAATTCGTCAAATAAACCAGTTTTAAATCTAGAACGCCTGAGTGGGAAGGGGACCGGGCGAAGAATAGGACACGAGCGGCCAATAAGTAATGAACAATTAAGCCGCAGGGAAATGAAAACGGATGCAGCCAGGAGCTGACGAGCTGATGAAAGGAAACCCGAAAAAAATCTGGCACATTAATGAGGTGCGCAGAAGGCAAACTAAGCAGCAGCCAAGTAAACAAGTGATATAAACATAGCCAAGTGCAAGGCGAGGGCGACGCGCAAAGTGGCAACACGCAGGGAAGATAGAGAGTAACCAAATGACTCAGTGAAGGAGAAAAGGAGAAAAATGGCACGTGGGAGGGAGAACGCGTGGGCCCGGAAGGAACAAACAATGGGAAAAGGGAAGAGATGAAGGGGATGAAAGATCAGCAATTGACCTCAATTAGGCAAAATAAGGAGCACCGTGGAAAGTGATTGAAAAAAAGAAATATTCTCTTAGATAAAGGTGTGAATTTGAATGAAAGGATCGCAACAGTGCAAAGAGACATTGCAATGGTTTACAAAAGGAGAAGTGCTAGCAGTGTGGAACTCACTCATATCTTTACTATCTGTCCTACGGAGCTTCCCAGCTCCGCATCTTCATAATTCAGTACACAGAGCCCATTGTAGGACACAATTACATAGTAATTTCATGTGCACAAAACTCCAATACGCAGAAGCTTTTGAAAAGAAGCACTGGCAATCAGTCTCGCGATTTAAAAGCAATGCAGACCTGTTGGCTTTGCTCATGTTTGTTTGCCAATGCTAGTCCGCCTCTGCAAAAAGAAAAAATAATCTTCTTTGCCAATGCTGAACAGCATGGCCAAAAAGAGAAAAAAAGCACACTGATGCATACGTGCACATGCGTAATGACGCATGAGCACGTGACGTGTCATGAGGTAACAGTCACTCAGCAGGATGACAGATACAGGCACGTGTGTCACCAAATATCCGCATTCATACGGCATGGACGCTCATCTTGGAGGTGTAAAATAATTATTAAAACGTGCAAATAGCTGTGGCTAGGCACTCTAAAAAAAGGAAATTAAAATATTGAAAAAATGTTGCAATGTGGAGGGACAGGTGAGCAACACAGGAGTGGGTGGAGGACAGCGAGCAGTGCTTGAAATACAAAATTAGAAGTGCAGGTACTCTGTACCTGAGTACCTGCTTGTTTCTGAGAAGTGCCGGTACTCTCCAATTAAAAGTATTACTATTTTCTTGAGAAGTGCCGGTACTCTCCCTCTCAAAATAAAAAAAAGGGCCGGTACTCAGTACCAGACAGTACCGGCCCATTTCAAGCACTTGCAGCAAGAGTAAGTTATTGTCACCATGTGGCTAGAGCAGGGAAGGCAATGGGAATTGGGAGGTGGAGGAGCAGTGAAGGAGCAGGACGGGGGGGGGAGGGTTAAGAAAAAAAGCCAGCAGGAGTAATGGAATAGATGTGGGGGCAGAGGGCAAGCAATATGAAAAGCTTGGCTAGGAATCTGAGGGTGGAAGCGGTGCACGAGGGACAGATCAAGAAATCATATGTATTCACATAGCGTGCTAGAAGAAAAATAAAAAAGTAATTCCCTGAATGCAAGCAGAGGAAGGGCACATATGTTATCTTAACAAGATGTATAGAGTTTACAGTTGCCTCAGCAATAGGGCTTCCCAGCACTAACCACAACAGACAAGGCATAATAAACCAAAGAGAGGTAAGTAGGGCGTGGGGGAGCCTAGATAGAAAATGACCAGGTTTTACGTTTTGTCATGAAACATAGATGACTCTGTATGTTGCTTAATTCAAGAGTCAAGCTGTTCCAGAGGGCTGGAGCCAGAACCCGGGAGGAGCAACCTCCCAGTTTCTTTCTTTTGAACCGAGGAATCACTGACTGATTAAATTCCGCTGAGTGAAGCGCTCTGGCAGGATGGTAGGGTTGCATGAGTCTTGAAAGAATGGGAGCTCTTACATCGTTCATAATCTAGGGTACAGTACTAAGAACTTTAAATTAAATACGCTTCTCAATGGGCAACCAGAGGAGCTTCTGAAGGAGCCCAGAGGTGGAGCAGAACTTAGGGAGGGAGAACAGTAGTCTGGCAGCAGCATTTTGGACCGCTTGCAGCCTCTGTAAGATTGATTTCTTGCTACCAAGATACAAGATGTTACAGTAATCCAGGCACAACAAGATAAGAGATTGAATGATTAAGTGCCGAATGTGGGTTTGGAAGAAACCAATAATGGGTTTAAGGCCTTTCAGAAGGTCAAAACAGGTGCCTGCTAAAGTACTCACTTGGGTCTCAAAGGAAAGGGAATCATTTAACCAACTACCTACGTTTATTATAGATGATTTAGGTTAAGGAGGGGGGGGGGGCAAGTCTTCCAGCCACCAGTGATCTCCCCAGGTCTGGGCGTGCTTTCTAAACAGCAGGATCTCAGTCTTATTAGAATTAAGTTTTAGACAATTATCTTCCATCCAGCTGGCCAGAACCAGCAAACATTCCTGAAATTTGACAATGTCTTTAGAAGCATCAACAGCAGAAAGAGACAATAAGTTGAGTATCATCTGAGTAGAGACTATGGAGACTCCAAAGGGCTTCACAATCTCTGCCAGAACCCTGACATAAATGTTAAAGAGGATAGGGTTCAACGAGGAGCCCTGAGGGACCCCGCACTCACCTCTCTGGGTCAATCCTACCTAGCCACACTGCCTACAAGGATTAGAGAAGCCAATAAAGCCAGCGAACAAGAATTATCAAAGTGACCCTGATTGGCTTTGCCAATGCTTGTTTAATGCTTGTCGATTGTTTATCCTTTATTACAGCCCATTTAAGAAAAGCACAGTACTTAGGATTGGTAGTTGGGGACAGTGTCAAATACAGCTGATCCTACATACAAGAAAGTGTTCCATTTTTCTCTTAGAAAATAGATATAAATATTTTCCAGCGCCTATTTACGCTTTGGCCCTCATTACAGAAAATGTACAGACCAAATAAGCAGGCAGTAATTGTTCCGTCCAGCCTTTAAGTCCCAGGTGGACAGGGATTACAAATAGAAATCCCTCTCCACACAGACTGCCCTTAAAATGAGACAAGTGGCGTGTTTAAAAGTTACCCAATCTGTTCCAATTAGATTTTCACATGGCAGTTAGGCAGAAATGCCTCTATAGCAGGATGGTCAGTGGGGTGCCGCCCGATCAGAGGGCATTTCTGGAGCCCTTAACAGGAGTAAGCAGGGACCACAACGACTTCGTACAACTAGGAAGACTCTGAGAACCAGCGGGTCTTGCATCCACTAGCCTGAAAAAGAAGATATGTTGATCCAACTTTTGGTGGTGTTTCTGTTTCCAACACCACAGATTTTATACCAAGAGCTATCGAGAACACAAGCCACTAAGTGTGGTAGATTAGCTTGCTTGTTGTATGTCCAAGGTGAGCAGAATCTGCTCTCAGGGCCGGACTGGGAACCGAAACCGGTCCTAGCAAACTGCTCGGCCGGCCCCCCTGGGAGTGCGGGGGGGGGTTGCGGCCGAGCTGGATTTTGTTACAGGGGGGCCGATATTGCCAGCCCCCGGTAACAAAAACAGCCCCCCAGGGGCCCAAAACCGGCCTGCACCCTGGCGGCCCACCGGGGAAACGCCTGGTGCCCGCTACGGCCAGTCCAGCCCTAAGTGCCCTATTGACAGAGTTTTATTGCTGGCAGAAACGTTTGCCCGAAAGAAACCACCTTTACATAACTGAGGGTAATTACTGCAAGGCTATAACTGGGATTACTGCCCAGAAGTACAGAGGTATGCTACTCTCCTTTACATAACTCGGTTTATTGCAGCAGTGACCTTTGGATGCCCGATTCAGTTTACTCTTGTATGTCCATGTCAACTCCATTGTACATGAACTTGTCAATCATGGGAGATCAGAGAAGTCAGACAAATGGAAATTAAAAAGCAGGAGAGCTAGGATACAGACTTGAATTAAAATATTAGTAGTTGCCTTTTGTAGAGCTGTGTGTAGATGGCTCTAGTTCAACTTGTACTGTTGTGTTTGAAATGGATTTAATCATCAGCGAATGTATTATTTGATCGATTTCATCAAGCCTGGACCTTGTCGCCAGTCCCTGGCTGCCTGCTGCACAACGCACTTTACCCTGAGTCCCTGGAGGGGCTTTTTAAACATCTTGCCGGTCCCGCAGCGCGGCAGCGTGCTTAGCCCGGTCATAGACCGACAGAGACTGGGCTGGGCCGCATCCCTAAGGTGGGGTGGACATACACTCATATCTGGTGAGTCCTTGGGATTTCCCGATTTTTCTCATCTGACTGAGAAGTTCCCGCTTAGGAATGGGTAAAAGGAAGACGGGCCACACAGCTATCTCAGTCCAAAAAACGGGAGGTCAGAAATCCCTGATGAACTACTTGACTGGTGCTATGGGGGCCATCGAGGAGCAAATAAATACCGTAGAAGAGACTCTTACTCAAGGGAGGCTGGGATCCCTAACTGGAAATAATGTACATGTTAGCCCCCTATTAAATCTGTTATAACAGTGTGTGAGGGACAAATTGCTATGGGTGTTCAAAATGGGTGTATACAGGAGACGTCTGATCTCTTATTTGTAAGTGAGCCAGAAGATGATCCCCAACCACCCTCGAAACGTTGTAAAAATCCTGAGGGGTCGGAGGGGTCTCAAGCGGAATATATTGTTGGGAAGAGCTCTGTGAGCCCAAGCAAAAAGTCGTTGTCTAAGAAAAGGAAAAACTTGGGTAAACAACTAAAAACTGTTGTACATAAAAACCCTGGTAGTGCAAGGAGACCTACGGTGAATTCGCAAATCGAGGGCCAAACTATTGAACTAGAAAAGATTTCGAGGAAAATTGATGATCTATATAGCTATATGGTTGGCGCCCTAGGAAAATTAACAGAAAGAGTGGCTAATTTAGAGGGGTGTTTGAGAGGAGATAACATGGTTATCACAGAGGGGGCGAATACGCAAGGAGCTGATAACCATTCTCGTAGTCAACCCTTAATCCCACAGGTAGGGACTCATTCTACAAGGACTAGACCTGTAGAAACTTTATGCTCAGATACTCAAAGAGCAATTCCCCCGGTAACAAATTGCAAGTTAATAATGCTCAAAATAAACCCTTAATAGAGAAGAAAGGATCTGATACTGGGATAAGGGTACATCTAGAGAATCTAGAACATAATGTCCTTGATCTCCCACCGGCTGCCACTCCATATATAGTCATTTTAGCCAATGCACCCATACAGCATACATCATTGCATGAAACATGGGAGGGACTTCGTAATAAATCTCTTCACTGGCTAGGAAGTAAAACCGGTCTCACTGAGGCATTATTTAAAAATTTTAAAATGGTCAGAAGGGTTACATGGGTGGGCAAGGGCCGGAAAACACTTCAGGGAGATTGTATTGTTCTGACCTTCAGTGATCCTGCATTAGTGCACGCAATTCTTACAAGGGCTGGGAATGCATGTTTTAATTATACAGAAATTAATGTCTTACCCCTGGATGCTTTTTATTTGCCACCAGTTGTGAATTCTTTAAATAAAAATTATGTAAGGGATCACCAGGCAGACTCAATGAGATCATGTCACCTCCCGCTTTATAATCGTTTTGACCTGTTAACCACTCTGGAAGATATAGATTGACCAAGAATACAGTGTTTGAGGGGGATGGACAATTAGGGCAGGAAACTTTATCACCTTCCGGTGGTATTTCATATGAGCAGGAGTGTGGTCAGGATTTGCTGTCTGAGAATAGAATAGATCGTATATTGAGCTTAGATCAATCAATAGAAGGTGTGGTCATAGAGGATAATTTTACAACCCCCGAAGGTAACACTGAAGCCAGTATTAAATACGTAGAAATACCAATTAGGGGCGGGGATAATTTTTATGACGAGGTGATAAGTGAGAGGGCCCTAGGGGGACATGCAAAGGACGTTACAGCTGATGTATGTAAAATACTGTTCTGGAATATTGCGGGTTTATCTTCTAAAGTGAGAGACCCCCAATGGCTATCTTTCGTAGAAGAATATTCTATAATCTGCCTCCAAGAAACCTGGTCAGTCGAAGAAAAACATATCATTGGTTTTCGAACTTTTCACACACCGGCAATCAGCAGCGAGCAAGGGCGTAATAAAGGGGGCTATGTATTTACGTCTCTAACACGGCAGGGGTGATTAATTTGAAACTTCTAATTGTGACTGATTATTATCAGATCTTATTATTGTATATGGTTGGAGGAAAGGGTACAGTAATAATTAATTTTTACAATAATATCCCTAAAAATGAGACTATGAGCGTGTTAACAAACTTGAGGCAAACATTGAGTAATCTAGAAGATAAAATGTCTGGTGATATGTGCATTGTATGGGGTGGGGATTTTAATTGTTTTTTGTGTCAACATAGTCAACGGGGTATTTGTGGCCTAGGTAAAGATAAAGAAGATGAGCTGGCCCACTTTTTACATATAACACTGGGGGACCTGTTAAATGAAATTGTATTTCAATTTGATTTGGGATATGCAAATGAATTGTGTATTCCCCCAGTTCCTTTTGAGCCAACTTTTAATGGAAGGGGTGCAATTCAATTATTGACTTTGTTTTAGTGTCAAATAGGTATTCCTGTAATGTCTGTACTTTTGTAACTCATGGTATTCTAATGAGTGATCATTATCCAATTAGTGTGGCCTTTAATTTGGAGAGGTCGGTTAGAAGTAAGAATAACAAGGATTTACATTATAATCTTAATATTAATCTCTCAAGCACAAACGGATATTCTCTAAAATGGGCAGGGGTGGATCCTGCGGCTTTTTTAAAGCAACTTGTAAATAGGACTAGTGATGATTTTGAAACCTGTCTTTCCGAGGAAAGGGACTATACGGTAGTCCTAAATGCCTTCCTTAATATTACAAGCGAGGTTCAGAAATTACTTACCAGGAAGCAGAAACAGGGTACGCATAAGTCACAGGGTTGGTTTGATATGGAATGTAGCAAGGCCCATACTCATTTGAAGAAGGTACTGCATAGCGAGATTAGGTCAAGGGAGGAAATAAAACAGGCTAGAACTAAATACCGGCAGGCGATAAAAAGCGTAAAGCACAATTGAGATCAGAGGCGTGGCAGGCGTTACACCAGGCATGCTTAAGGAAGGATAATAATGGCTTTTGGAAAGCTGTGAATGCCCCTTTTTTGTTAACAGGGACACTGATATTATAGACATTGTTATTACAGAGGATAAGTGGGTAGAATATCTCTCGTGCCTCTATAATGATGAGACCATTGGAGACAACGAGGTATCCTCAGTAGTCAAGGCGACCGATGATAATGTACAGACTGCAGCTTTTCCTATATCTATTGGACTCTCGTTGGTGGAAGTCACCAGGGCCATAATAGAGAGTGCTTCTGGTAAAGCACCAGGACCGGATGGCGTCCCGGTGGACATTTATAAATCTAATATTGAGCTGTGGGCCCCACTTTTAACTAATGTTTTAATTTTTTGTAGTCGTTATGGTTTTATTCCTACATGGTCAGATGCAATATTAATTCCTATTTTTAAAAAGGGGGATAGAAATGAACCAAGGTGTTATCGCCCAATCTCCCTCTTAGATTCCCTCCTGAAAGTAGTAGGGAGGGTAATTCTAAATAAGCTACAATTATGGGCGGAAGAGACAGGTGTGTTGTCTAACCTGCAATATGGGTTTAGACCAGGGCTTGGTACGATTGAGCAAGGCCTCAATTTAACCCTGATCATAAGTAAATATACTTTAGCAAAGGAGGGTAAACTTTTTTGACATTTGTTGACCTCAGTTCAGCGTTTGACTGCGTAATACATGATAAGCTGTGGAGTGTCCTTAAAGATATGGAAGTCGATCCACCTTTGCTTTCATTTATTAAGGAACTGTACAGGGAGTCTGGGGCAAGGGTTCGTTATGGGAGACAGGGGAGTGTACAGCTAAGTTCCGTATAAAAAAGGGAGTGAGGCAAGGCTGTATACTTGCCCCTTTCCTTTTTTCCCTATATATTAATAGCCTTGGTCAATTCTTGACTGAACGCCGGCAGGACTACCCGATTATTAATAACACCCCTGTCCCCATTTTACTTTATGCGGACGACGCAGTTATCAT
The DNA here is from genome assembly GCA_963921515.1 of Calotriton arnoldi. Lineage (NCBI taxonomy): Eukaryota > Metazoa > Chordata > Amphibia > Caudata > Salamandridae > Calotriton > Calotriton arnoldi. The sequence continues at coordinate 1,188,921 of CAWUFW010001825.1, read as the reverse complement.
GGCGCGGACGCAAATAGGCTTGCAAAGAACTGTCACTAACTTTGCCAATTATATGCTTGATAGGGGCCTAAAAGTAAACATCAGCAAGACATATACAATGAGCTGTGGAAAAAAAACAAGAAAAATATGTGATATTTTTATTGACAATAAAAAAATTGAAAGTACTGATAAGTTCTCCTATTTGGGAATTAACTTCGATCGGACAGGGTCCTGGAATGCGGCCACGCAGGCAAGAAAGCTAATGTTTTCAAGAGCAATAGGTGCGGTTATTAATTTCTCAAGGAAATTGGGCTGCAGACCTGTCCCTGAGCTATTGGCCATTTACAAATCAAAATGTATTTCTACAGCGATATATGGGGCAGGTATCTGGGGATCTGCAGATGTGCAACATATTCAACGTTGTGAAAATGCCTTCACTCGTTATCTGCTGGCAGTCCCTAGTTCCACAGCTACTTTTAATTGCCATACGGAACTTGGTCTGCCATTTATCTCTGATATTATTAGTCTTAACCCGCTTCTACTCTGGCATAAGGTGTGGGCTTCACCTGAGACTGGTTTTAATCGTGATGTAATTATGGACTGTTTAACTTTGGACAGGGTGGCTAATATACCATGGTTTAAGTTCATCAAAAATATGTCGAACGAAATTGGCCATCCTGAATATTTTGAAACTCCGGAGATTATGGTAACAATCCCTAGAAAAACCTTAAAATCAGAATGTCTGACCCACTTAGAAAATAAGCGATGGTTCATTGAGAGAGAGAAAAGATCGGTCATGAACAACCTTTTGATTACAACATGCTCAGGTATTCAACCCTATTTAGTGCAGGAACAGGGAAGCTTTGGGCGTATGCTTCTAACTCGTTTTCGTTTTGGATTTTTTCATAGAATGATTACCTTCCCTGAAATCAATGACTGGTCGAGAAACTTATTACCATGCCCCTGTGATGACATTTCGACTCAAACTACGTTGCATTGCATTTTATTTTGTAAATTTTATACCTCTCCCAGGAAAAGGTTTTTATTACCTATTCTGAGGAGCATGGGCTTAAGACAATGTAGAATAGCTCTTTTGAAATTACAATCCTTAGAAAATCAAATGATCTTAATGGCTATTATCTCTTTTTTAAAGTCTGTTATTAGATTCAGGAGCACGATGTAAAACATTTTTTTTTTAAGTATGTGACTCTGATTGCTTTTTACTGTGTATTATAATTGAAATGTCTCTTTTAATTGTGCTTTTATGATTTTTACTGTAAGAAAAAATCGAATAAAGCTGAATTTGAAAAAATACTGCAAGGCTATAACTGGGATTACTGCCCAGAAGTACAGAGGTATGCTACTCTCCTTTACATAACTCGGTTTATTGCAGCAGTGACCTTTGGATGCCCGATTCAGTTTACTCTTGTATGTCCATGTCAACTCCATTGTACATGAACTTGTCAATCATGGGAGATCAGAGAAGTCAGACAAATGGAAATTAAAAAGCAGGAGAGCTAGGATACAGACTTGAATTAAAATATTAGTAGTTGCCTTTTGTAGAGCTGTGTGTAGATGGCTCTAGTTCAACTTGTACTGTTGTGTTTGAAATGGATTTAATCATCAGCGAATGTATTATTTGATCGATTTGATCGATTTCCAATGTCTGGAGAATGATAACATCTACCATGTCGAAAGATCAATCAAAATTGATAAAAACAGGTATATAGTTCTCAGTTGATAGAAGCACTTTGTACGAAATAAGATAATGCAAAGCACATATCTTTTTTGTCAATAAGTACAGTCTGTGTATAGGGGTTGGGATATTACAAGAACTATTTTTTAGGTCTGGTATTAGCCAAGATTGTTTGCATTTTCTAAAATTCTACAGATAATATACTTGCTTATGGGGTCTTTCAGCTATCCCTCTTTATCCATTGGTCTGTTATTCTGTCAGCTACATTTTTCTTCTGTCTACTATAGCACAGAGCATGGTAATGGGCCAGCCCACCTCAACCATTGGCCAAGTTCACTGTGAGTGGCAGCATTCTGTCTTTTCACCAGGAATACATCTTTACACAAAGTAGTTTCCTCAAGTGCCAGGAACTAATATGGAATTTTAGACATTTTTTAAATTGGCAAGGTTCTGGCATATCCCCCAATAATAAAAGCCATGACAAAACAAAATATAAATTGGAAAAGTCATAAGGCTGGAAGGCAAATTCCAGACCTATTGTCTTTGGCAACGCTTGTTTAAAACAGGATTCAGGAGAAATTCCTCCCAAGATTATGGGATGGTATGGCTGCTTGAGGCAGCTGCACATACTCTCTTTAAGGTACTTTCCTGCTAAAGGGGCCAACCTTCATTGGAATACTAGAAATTAAGGTCTGCCCCATTTCTTTGAGAAAGGTCTTAAAGTTCTTTTTTGTAGTTTATAAGTTGTTGACAAATTCTCCTGATTTAAAGGGACCTTTACTGGACATGTTGGGACATTCCATATATACAGAGAATACAGATTTATTTATATAAGTGGTTCGCTGACATATGTGCTTTCCTTGCGTGCAAACCTTTTTTGGCGGATGTCCAGTATAGTTTATTTATTATTCTGGAGCCCAAAAATGTATTCTGATAGCACCAGTTTTCAGAGCGCAATGAATAGACCATTAAAGCAATATTGATAATTGATTGGCTCTGACTATAACTCTATTGGCACGGCCTGAGTCATGCCTCACCTGCAGTATTATATCATAAGTCTGAAAGACATGAGGGGCAGTATTACGTATCAGGTGCACTGTTCTGGTTGGTTCCACAGTACAACTTCATTGGGTGAGGCCAGTGCAGACTGGGACGGAGCAACCAAATATGAAACAAACATTGTCATATCCAATAGGTCTCGCCTATGAGAGATCTATTGGCTTTGTCAATGTATTTTAGACATATTGCACAGTAGCGCGACCTGCTGTGCATCAAGACTTGAAATCAAGGAAAAAAAGTCCTATGATGTGGCCAGCGTTGACTGCGTGATAGTACTTTTTTCCAAGCCATGTTGCACAGCTGCCCACGCTGCTGTGCAATATGTTAAAATAAACGGGGGGAGGAAAACAACATGAGGGAGGCTCTGGGGAGGAGGGTGAGAGCAGTAACAACAGGAGAGGGAAGAAGCAACACGACGGAGGTACAGGAAAGAAGGGAGGGAGCACCAGACAGGGGCAGCAACACGGAGAAGGAATTGGATGGAGGGAAAGAAGAAATAGTACCTCAATCAGAGCGCGCAGCGAACAGGTATTAATTTTGTTCAATCAATCTGTGTTTGGCCCATGCTCCACTTAAAAGAACAGAAGTGATGCTTGGCCTGCGCCACCTAATTTGAAGGCAGCAAAGAAGAGTGGCACTGAAGCCAACAAATGGTAAGCAATGGGTGGGGTCCACGTCCTTTTCTGTAAAAAAATATGTTTCACAAGGACTGTTGCAACCTTAATGTAAAAAGATTTCTTTTGCCAACGAGAACATGCTCTCGGGGTGCACTGATTGTGAACCACTTTCTATGCACACCTCCCAAGAGTCCGTTTGTGCCTATACTTGCATTGATGCAGGGGCAAAGGTCCCATGTACATTTTGTATCTGCGCAATTGACATTCTGCTGATGTGAAATGTGCATCTGCATAATCTGTATCACAGAAGCGGCAACACAAGTGTTTGTGACCCCTTTTTTACTGGGGAAGTGCGCAGGGGTTCAAAAAAAATTGGTGAAAGGGCATGTTATGCCCTAAAGCACTTCAAAAGTAAGGTTCCAGGTGTGAAATTTTGCACACACCTCAAAAAAGTAGAAGGAATCATAGAATGTGTGTGGCTAGGTAAGGATTACTCTGTGTATAACTAATGCAGTATCACAATCAGCACATGCAGGAGTGGCCCGTGCAGGTAAGAGCGTTGGGGCGGTGGGGCAGGGTGGAGGGGGGACTCGACAGATGATGACGAAGGGAAAATTAATTATTTATTTAATTTTCCTTCGTCGTCTGTGGAGTTCCCACCCCATCCTGCCCCACTGCTCTCACCTGCACGGGCCGCTGCTGAGTGCATGACTGTGCAAACAGGCAGGGAGTGAGCTTGTCTCATCAGTCACCACCACAGTACAATGCCAAATTTGTGATGGACTAGACATTGTGTGTGCTACCTTATTAAAGTTCTTTGAACTCTACATTTTTTGACAGAAGGTATGCCTACCTCCTGCATTTTCGCACTATTTTCAGTTTGCAAAACAACATCACCCTTCTAACTCAAAGACAACATATTGACATCTTATCATTAATGCATGCACTTCTCTATACAGCGCTCCCTGTGAAACTGGCAAGAAATCTTCAGTGCCTGCCATCTAATTAATGTCTGGTAAGTCTAACTATTAAAAGAGTAGAGTTCAAAATGTCCTTCCTTGATTACTAGGAAATGCCAAGCGCTTCGGTCCCCAGCCTTCCTAATTATCATCTGTGTTAAGTGTGCTGTGAGTTCATCTCTCTGCACTTTTGATCATAGGAACTGTCAGGCAGAAACAGCCGCAGTTTATACCTGAAATTGAAAGGATGTATTTTGTCTCAAGTCGTTCCCATGGCAGCCTGCACTGAAAACAATTATGCACACCAAAGGTGTTTCAAGGGTGACAGATGCCCTAATGCAAGCAAGGAAAATGGGACCATCAGTAAAAAAGCAGCTGTAAATACACCCCTGAACCCCGGTGCAACTGCATGTGCTGCACCTGCTGGCCTATTGATAGCCACACTTGGTAAACAGGGCTCTTGATAAGAAAACTTGCCCAAACTACTCTCTAAGCTCAGGAGTAACCGATATACAGGAAAGTGCATCCTGCTGCCAACTGTGCTGCTCTGATTAGATCAGGTGGCACCAATTGAAAAGTGGCACTTGGTAGCTCATAGTATAATACTGACTTTCAAATTGTTTGTGCAGAAACAGTTGATGTCCCACCCCTCCCTGACAACAGTAACCAAGAAAGATGGTGGACATGCAGGGCCCAGAGCAGCTGAGCTTGGACTTCTAGGTGAAGAAAACAATAGGTGTTGAGGGGCAATGAACGAGTAAATAGTGAACAGGGAAGGCCGTGGTTTGGTAGCGACTGTAATTACAGTGGCGCCCGCCACAAACAAACAGTGGTGGGGCAGGTAGAGGGGGTGCAGGAGGGGGAGTGCGGGAGGAGATGTAATAATAATAATAAAAAAGAGACTTACCTGAAGCTGCCGGACGACTCCCGCGTCGCGCCTCAGTCTTCCTGGGCCAGCAGCCACTGGGACGTCATCACAGACTCCATGTGCAATTCCCACGCTGCTCTCATTCTACTAGAGCAGCACGAGGATTGGCCTGAGCGGGCTGGTTTGATGCTCTCCTCAGGCACAGGAGTCTGTGCAGTTTCTCTAGTCCGGCTGTTCAATGCAGCGAGTTGGAGAAACCTAAGTGCGCATGTATGTTTGGCCAGCCTAAGACAGCCAGCCAAACACACATACGCACTTATAAGTGCACCAACCACTCGCTCATGGCCCAGCCCCAACCCACCCTACAGCTCTAGCTCAGAGCAGTAGCGGTCGGTGGTGGGAGTTCCGCTGGGCGCTGATGTGGGGCGGGGGAGGGGCAGGGTGGGGGGTAGTAAACTACGGATTACGGCTGATTACAGGTAAGTAAACATATAAATAAATAAAACGAAGTTCGTTACGCGCGCTGCATCGCATTGGCGATGCAGCACGCGTAACGAACTTCGTTTTATTTATTTATATGTTTACTTACCTGTAATCAGCCATAATCCATAGTTTACTACCCCCCCACCCTGCCCCTCCCCCGCCCCACGTCAGCGCCCGGCGGAACTCCCACCACCGACCGCTACTGGCTCAGAGGCAGCAGCTGAAAAATAAAACGATGTTAAAATATTGTTTTATTTTTCTGCTGCTGGCTCTGAGCCAGTGGGGCGACGCTCCTCCTCCTTTGCGGAGGAGCCGCCCCTGTGTGACCATGTGACAAAGGTGCAGAGGGCTGTCACAATGAAGTTATTTGTGGTTAGATCGCAGCTTTCACAGCTTCGTGTCATAGTCCCTCTCAAGCATAGGAGGCACTAAGGGACCTTCATCCTTGCTGCAAATCTCATCAACTTTCTACATCTTCTGTAAGTAAATCATTTGTTATTCTTGGAGAACTCTACAGTTTGTCTCAGGTAATTATGCATTCTGCCTGACTAATTGGACCAACCGTTCATTACTGATGAGTGCCTAGATGTTGCCTATATTTCACGCATCTTACCCATTATTTACATATATTATACATTTTAGCGCTTTTATTGCACACAACTCAGTGGTATAAAATCCATATATCATCGGGAACAGCTAAAGATGGTAAACAAAAGATGCACAGTAGTCTGTGAAATATATATTTCATGTCTCATAATGACGGACCCTAAACCACCCAGAGGAGCTTTGGCATTGTCAGGACTGCTGTGTTACATGGCATGAAGGACCAAATTATGCGGCAAGGTTATCCAATTTATGCAGCAAAACATTAATAGCACGTAGCACATTCCCTGGCAACATTGTTTTCATCAATTTGAGGCAGAAATAACATTTTTGGTGAAAACTGCTAATTTTGAAAATTATGTGCCAAATTATGTGACGATTATACTAAATAGCTGAAGGTGGTTAGTCACTGGTGCCACCCGACTTTAAGGAAAATTCTGTATTTAAGATGAAGTAAGCTAGGGAAGGTTGTTGTTTTCCATGATCTGACGATGAGCCCTGAAGTCATTATGGATTTCCATAGTGATTCCTATTGAATTCCAATAACTTTGCATTGAACATGAAGGAAAATCGCTTTATTATAAGACACGGTCCAAAGGATATTAACTTCACTTGGTACAACTTGTAATATCCCACTAATCCAAAATAGAATAGAGCCCATGGGCAGTAGCGGTCGGTGGTGGGAGTGCCGCCGGGCGCTGACGTGGGGCGGGGGGTAGTAAACTACGGATTACGGCCGATTTCAGGTAAGTACACATATAAATAAATAAAACGACTTTTGTTTCTCGCGCTGCATCGCATTTGGCGATGCAGCGCGAGAAACGAAATTCGTTTTATTTATTTATATGTGTATTTACCTGTAATCGGCCGTAATCCGTAGTTTACTACCCCCCACCTTCCCGCTTCCCCGCCCCACGTCAGCGCCCGGCGGCACTCCCACCACCGACCGCTACTGCCCATGGGACAATTACTAAGCGCGACATTGAGAAAAAAAGACGGATTAAAGTTTCCAACGCTAAAAATAAATGTGAATTTCTTACAGTGTCGTCAATTTTGGGCCGCGTTGGAATCTTTCTTCCTTTGACAATGTGGCACGATTCTAATGATGTAAAAATTAGGAATATAATAAAACGGTGTGCTTATGCATAACATTGAACCATTTGGGCGTTCTGAAAACTGTCAGGCCTGTGCCTGGGAATCTACAACTTTTTTCTCAGCTCTAGCACTACAAATATGGATTATCAGCAGGGTTGAGAATCCAGGTCTAGTGTTAGTGTCAATGTCCGAATAGAAATGTTAATATAACAAAACCTCCCACAAGACCTATATTGCTTTTGTATCGGCTGACAAGAGCTCCCCGGGGCTATCCACCAAACAAACTTCAATTTCAATGTCCTTTTATCATTTTTTTATTACGAAATTATTCCATGATTTGTTTCTTTTTTCATTTACATACAAAAAGGATAAAAGATAAACATTTTTTAATAAAAAGATTTTTTTACACAATTTTTCTTTTTTCAACAATTTCATCTATTGTGACAAATTAACATGTACATTATTTTTTCATCGTAAACAATGATTTCATTACTTCATCATCATCATATATCCCCTAAATCATGACCCCAACTTGCATACCAACCTGACATACTATCAAGCACTCTCACTCTCTCATCATGCATATTCAATGCCCAACCAGCTCACATATACCAAAAAAGTCACGGTAGGGACAGATCGAAAACAGTCTGAAAATGATAAGAGGACATAGAAATTGAAGTTTGTTTGGTGGATAGCCCCAGAGAGCTGTTGTCAGCCGATACAAAAGCAAAATAGGTCTTGTGGGAGGTTTTGTTATATTGGTTTGTTTGTTTCCCCTTCTCCCAGACCTGAAAGTAATTCCTAGGGGATACCTTTGGATATTGGCGAATAGAAATGTTATACTGATTCTTCAAGATGAAAAAAAAACGTTTTCGCACATAGAGAAATCCTTTTCCCAGTACCCACCCCAAACTTTGTGGTTGTTGCTTGTCGTTTTGTACCCTAACTACACCGCTTACACCTAGCGTTGTTACAAACGTTTACCTGTGCTGTTGGGGGGAAGCATGGCAAATATATGTGAAAACCTACAAAGAAGGGAACTTTGTGGGTATCAGGGACAGGGCTGGGGTGGCTACTTATGTCACTGGACATTTCCCTGGGGAGCGGGAGCCAATGGAGGGTGTTTTTGAAGGTCCACAGTTTTTGCTGGTGCCTCTGTCACTCTCTCCTTCTCTCAGCGGCTAATGACAGCAGGCACAGCGGGGTCTTCAGAAGAGAGTGGGTCGGGCGGAAGTGGAGCAAACTAGAGAGAGATTAGAGAAGGAGGAGACAGGCAGTAGTTGAGAGAGACAGATAATGGGTGGATGGAATTATTGAAGGAAGAAAGGGAGGGGTTTATTTGAATATTTTTGGCAGTGCTGCTTTTAATTCTCAGTCCAGCCCTGGTCCCTGGCTGTCCCACGGGACTATTGTTTTCTCATTCCTTCATATCATATTTACAACTGTGGAAAAAACTCAGCATTCTGGAGGATTTCCTATAGTTGTGTCACCTGTGGTCATGAATCTTCACGCATTATAATTCTGTGAATCAGGATCTGCCATTAACAAGCAGAGGTGACCGCAGACTTTTTACTGTCAGACTCAACTGTTGGATCTAACATCCCTCACTGGACGACAGCTCAATAATGTACAGCGAAGGGCAGGACATTAGTTTGGAACCTAGAAAGACAGGCTCAGGATTCCATCTTTTCTAGGTCAGTGAACTGAATACCACTGAATTTGGTAATCTTAGCACCTATTATTTACAGTGGTTAGAAATGGCTGAAGTGTGGTATGAGGCACTATATGAAAACAAGTTATTATTACAGAGGCCCAGTAAATAATATGATCCAACCAACTTGAGATCGGCCTGTAGCATTCTGCCAAACTGGCTTAAAAAATTGAGAAGGAAATTCATTTTTCATGGGTGTCAGGCCATTGAAATGAATATTTTGTCCAGCATTTAATGGTCTTTCCTTGTTGCCTTTCATAGTCAATAATCAAAGCTATCATTTGCAGGGCTTTGGGAGTGAGGGCCAACATTCATTAGATATTTAATATAAAGAATGGGTAACAGAAATGATCTACTCTCAAATCACTGGTTACCCAACCAGTGTATTTTTATATGTCCATATAGTAGTAAATCCAAACATCTGGGAAGCCAAAAAATGTCCATACAAGCAGTCTTATTTCCTCTATAAGAAAAAACTCTTTATTGACTTGATAATCTACATCACATTCCAAAGAGTTGCTGCAATGTTCCCATCACATCACTGACGTCAACATCAAAGTGACAGTGACTTTGATCTTGAGATCAGTGATGTGATGGGAACATTGCGGGAACTGTTCATTAGATGTTTACCCGAGAAAGGTAGTAGTTAGTGCAGATTTTGTGCAAATCAGAAAACCTTTGCAGGAAGAAGCATAGACTGCTAGACACATCTTATTATTTGGGTCATTTTTCACTCTTTGACAAGTAACAGCTGAAAGCTATAGTTCAATATTCACATGTCAGGCAATGGCTCTGACGTCAGGCAGGCCAGTGACAGTGGAGAAAGTGAAGAGCCTACGATCCGGAAGTCATTTTTGGAGATCGAAACAGGCAAAGTCAAAAAGGAGTGAAGTTGGCTGACGAATGAGTTGATGGCAGTTAAATTAGTAGTGACATGTTGTCCAAACGGTAATTCTGAAACAGAATCATTTCCTCTTTGGGAAACTCAGTTTTGACACCAAAATGGTACTACTTGGAGCCCATTTTTAGGCAAAATGCCAGAGCAGCAGTGGGGCAGTAGTACAGGTATCATATGACAAGCTTCTCAGAAGGTAGAAATCATGAACTTGAAGGATGGTACATCCACTTGTGAGTCTCAGAGTGGATTTCAGGAGACTGGTAAAAAGAATCAAGGAGAAAATGAAACTGTACACAGGCGCAGCACGGGTTATTGATTTTGGTGCAGCATTGTTGTCTAAATTGTGCACAATGGAATAGTCAGAGTAGGATCACTGAACTCTAGCAACAATTTCCTGGAGCTTTTCTGGTGTCACCATGTACATATGGGGACCCTTCCTAGCCAATCATAACATCATGTCAGCAAGCCAATAGTGCACGTTTTGAAGAAGCACCCAGCCAACCACTCGCATATCTTGCACCTAATGTGGACATTGTTACTGGAATGTATGAATTTATATTTGTAATTGTATATAGGTTTTCTTTCAAGTCCTGGGCAAATTTATAGGCACAGGACTGTTAATATTCCACCTCGCTTAAAGGCAGAAGTTGAAATGTCCCCCTCCCCACAAGTCTTTTTGAGTTTTGGGCCTCCCGACTGAATGACTTGGCGCTGAGTTCCTCGATGCCCCATACGCTGGGTAAGCATGGGGTGAGTTTCAATCATACAGCTACTAGTTCTGGGGATAGGAAGGAAGGGATTACCGACTGGCAGAGAATGCTGCTCCTTCTGACATAATATGGGCACTTTGTTATGCTATGTTATGTTTATTTGTAAATAGAACTATCACCTGCGAAGATCCTGGGCTGCTGTTGGGGGACATCTTTGAGATTTATATCAAAATCCAGGCAAAGTTGAGAGCCTGGTTGAATTTCTGGTCAGATGTATGATGATGGGGGATGCTTAAGAGGCGCGCATCAGCACACTGGTCATGGGCTCATTAGTGGGCACTTTATCTCAGGTATGCGCTACAGTCTTTGAGGAAAAGTCATTGCCTTCTGCGTCATCTCTAGCTTCTCTCCAATAGTAGCCAGGAGACTCCCTGATGACAGTGGGGTTGGTGCGCCGCTAGTGGAGAAAGTTCATATCCGTTGCAGGATCAATACATATAAGCAACCCCAGATTAAATTCGTTTTTTATCTCTACTGATGACGGATGATATCCAGAAACACGTGTCTAGAGATTTACAGCACTAACCTGCACCAACTTTGGTGGAATACTCCAGGAAATAATCAAGTAAGCATGTAACATGAACTGCATTTACCATAATGCTAAGGGGCGAACTGTGCTGGGAGGTGAAGCAGTGTGCTCCCACCCCTTCCTGTTCAATACATATAAGATGGATCCGACGGAAGAGGAAATGGGTACTGCTGGAAGGACATGCTGTGCTCCGCGGCTGTCACCTTGGGTATATTTGGGAATGAGACCCCACAGCTGTAAAGAGATCTTCGCACATGAAGCTCATACCATAATCAGTGCACTGACAGTTGCTCTGTCGTCATGTGGCTTGGTGTGCAGCTTTTATGGCGCTCAGACTTATAGGGTTCTGTACCACCCTGGAGGCAGACGAAGCAACACAGTACATAGAGGGAGTCTATAGTGACATAATAGCATGATTGGCTACACGAGGCATAGACAGTGAATTCTATATGTCTTGGACTGGCTGGGGCAAGGAGACCAAGAATTTCATGGATACTCAGTAAATTAACCGATCGGCTGGTTACACACACCAGACCAGGAGGAAGCTTGAGAAGGTGCAGTAGCATTCTTATTAAGCAAACACTAGTGCAAGAGAGATGAGAGAGAGAAAGAGAGAGAGAGAGAGAGAGGGTGTGTCTGTGTATGTGTGTGTGAGAGAGGTAGATAGAGACAGGGAGAGAGTGTGTGTGTGTGTGTGAGTGAGAAAGAGAGAGAGACAACGTGTGTCTGTGTGTGTGAGAGAGAGAGTGAGAGAAAGATAACGTGTGTGTGTCTGTCTGCATGTGTGTGTGAGAGAGAGAGAGTGAGAGACAGTGAGGGAGAGAGAGAGAGTGTGTGTGTGTGAGAGAGAGCGAGAGCACGATAGAGAGAGAGAGCACGATAGAGAGAGAGAGGGAGACAGAGCGAGCGAGGGAGGGAGAGAGTATGTGTGTGTGTGTGTGTGTGAAAGAGAGAGAGATATAGAGAGACCCACACAGAGAGAAACAGTGAGGGGAAGAGAGAGTGTGTGTGTGTGAGTGTGTGTGTGTGTGTGTGTTAGAGAGAGAGAGAGAGAGAGAGAGAGAGAGAGGGAGACAGAGGGGTGCTGTTTCTGCTGTGTGAAGGTGTAAAAGTCGCTCTCTTTCTGAACGGAGAAAGAGTAAAGACGTGGGAGCAAATCAGTACAACTAATATGACAAACGTCAACATGTTGATAAAAAATATTTCATCAATCGGTTCACAAGGTGGAAGATATCACAGTAACTTCCTGGCAAAGTAATCTGAAAAAGAGTTCTATCTGCGGATGCCGTGCTCGTCCCTTATTACATGAAGTAGTGACTTGCAGTCCGTGCACCTGTTTTGTTTCAGGTGAGGTATTGTTATGATGTGGCGGCTCGGAAAGTGCCTCTATACCCCGTCCTTACACAATAAAATAAGGCTGAATAATCTATCCACACCTGAGCCTGAGAATAAATCCCAAAGCCCACATTAGGAGTGGCCTGCTAACTGGTCCAGTAACACCAGCCCCTGGAGAGGCTGCTACCAGCATCTGGGAAGGTCGGGAAGAAATTGCCATTACTCATAATGTTGATGGGCCTGGCAAACACCATTACTGGGCTCATCAGAGACTGCGAGTTATCCGTAGTGAGGGCCTCGGTGCACCCTATTCCCCCAGACACTGTCACTGGCCTGTGAGGCAAATTCAAGCATGCTTGCTACTGAGCACCAGTGATATTTTTCCAAATTCATTTTAAAATTTCTGGTCACAAAAGCTCGCCAAGCCTAATGCCCATAACTTCTAAGAACCACCGCTCTCCAGAATAACTGCACATGATTGCTTCACGCACACAGCCGCACGTCATCATCTCACCCTGTAAAGCACCACATCACAATACCTTTCCCCGCACATACAGGGCTCTATTCCTAGTGTTCTGTCTCGGCTCAGGGCATGGCCGTGGAGCCAAAAACAGCACTGGCAAAAATGTTCCAACCAACCCCTTGTCTCTATGTGCAAGCTCTTTCTTTCCATCCCTTTTTTCTCTCTTCCCTTCTCTCCTATATCTCTTCTTGCTCTCTTCCCGCTCTCTAGTCGCTTTCTCTGTATCTTCTTCCTTCCCCTCTCACTTTCTGTCTTCAGGCCTCTTAATGCTTGCTGTAAATTAACCTCAGGGAACTGGGGGAAGTGACAGAGGCACCTGGAGCGGCCCTGGGCTTCCAAAACGGCCTCCAAGGCCTCACGCCCTCTGGGGAAATGCCTCGCGGGATATAATGTACAAACACATTTCGCTTACGTCACTACAAGGTAGTTTCATGCAATTCTTTATCATCGCGCTATTTGTTGGTATTCTTTTCGACGCTGAGTACATGTTCAGCACTATAGAAAGCAGGCATGCCAATGACAGACAGAGATGAAATTCGCTTCACTGAATTACATTCTCTAGGAAAGTAGTTTCCAGGCTCCCATGGACTCGTAAAAAGGCTGCATCGTTTCTAATGGTCTCTACTGCCATCTAGCTAGTTTCAGCCATGCACGTGCTTCTCTGTCATCCGCTAATGCACGCGCTGAGAAATAGCTGCTGTACGTGGGTCCAGCTGCGTCATTAAATGTAAAAAAATGCGACTTCAGAAAGGCAGGGGCAGGACCTGTCGCTAACCTTGTATTTTGCTACCCCGTCAATTGCTAATGTATCCGTGATAGAATTCTGTCCTCTCCCCCACCACATACATTCTTAGCACGAGACAAGCCATGTGACTCATGGGAAGGCCGAGTGCCACTGTAATGCGGACGAACTCCACGTGACTTGCAATATTCTGCGTAAAACATTATGGCTGCCCCAATAACCTCATTGAACCTTGTATGCAAGAGATGGTGCGAACGAAAGTACGAATCTGTACCGTGGAAATCAAATACACCAAATATATCGACCGTAGTCTGCGCCAAAACGCGGTAAACAGTTTAGTGCAAAGTCTTTGTCAAAACAAATGGGTTCCTTCTGTCAAACTTTTTTAATAAAAAATAACTCTCTCTACTGCTTTCTAGTGTTATATCAGGCCCCTAAACAAACAAATGCATACCCTGCTAGAGAAAGAAAGTTCCCAGGAAAAGATTTCGAAGAGTCATCCGTGTAATTGTGTGGCAGCTGTTAAAGTGCTCAGGGATGCACTCTGTGCTGGCAATAGAAGCAGGTTCTGTTGTAAGTAGGATCTCGACTGTAATTAGCTATTATAGTAGAGTACTGATGCCATTTTTATTACAGGTGAGTACTTGTGTCACAACAAGACTGAAATCATGAAAATATGCACAGGTGTTGAGGTACAACAGATGCCGCATATATTTTGCAACAGTATTGTGGAAAGCAGGCTCTGAGTGGGTGAGCAGTTTGTGATGCTGACTCCAAGCCAAATGCAAGCTAAGAACTGAACCGTTGAAAGTTATGAAGGGATCTCTGGAATCACATAAGCATCTAATGGCATAGGTAGCACTTAAGTGTAGAAAGGGCATAGAAGCTGCTTTAGTTGTGATGTGGTCTACAGAACTGTTCTTCCTCACTCCCTCGCTCAAATATTCACTCACTACTATTACACCATTTACTCTTTCACTTGATTTTGCTTTCACTTATTTGTCACACATTCACTCGCACTCACATTCTTGTTCACTTAGTCACTTATCCACGCGCTTGTTCACATACTCTTTTGCTAAATATTTATATGGTTCTCAGAATAAGTGAGTGAGCTCCTTTTCGATGCCAGTTGCCCCCTTGTCCTTACACTGTTGTGTAGTGGGTTTAGACTTGGAGTGACTAAAAAGGTTGACACACTATGGGAATATGTAAGATAAGAGTGACTGATAGTGAGTGTTTGAGAGATAGCGAGGGAGCAAGTTGGTGAGGGTGTGATTGAATCAATGAGTGAGTGAATGAGAAAATAAACAGTGAAAAAATGGGGGAATGACTGATTGAGTGAGTGAGTTTGCCATGCAGGAATCTTTGTATAGTGAGCGTGCAACAGATCGCCTATGTCACATTAACTCAATTTCGTCTCACTTTTTACAGTTCTTACTGACTCATTCTCTCATTTATCCACCCACTTACTCTTCAATCATACTCACTCACTTTCACACTTACTCATTTACCCACCCACTTGTTCACTAACTCACAGGTTACATTTTTTTGTTTGCTTTATCGCTCCTTTGTTCATTCACTAAACGTTTAACATTAAGGGCTTGATTACGATGTCGGCCGGAGTTGCCTCCTACCGACACCGTCGCGGTCGTGGGACCGACCGACCTCCGGTCGGCTGTCCTGACATGGCAATTACAATGCGACCGCACATGGTGTGTCGCATACTCCCATTTCTCTATGGGAACTTGTGCTGCGGCCGTAAACCGGCCGTAGCACAAGTTCCCATAGAGAAATGGGAGTTTGTGTATATCCCTGAACCTGTGCCTGCCACACGGTGCAGGGATATACAGGGCCCCCAACCGGAGGCCACAGGAAGAAGGGGGCTCTGCTAGGGGCCCAAAAGTCACTTTCCGACAGGCTCTCCATGTCGGAAAGCCTGGCATGGAAACCCTGTCTGAAACCCGACATCGTAATCCCGACGGCGGAAGCGCCGATGTATGGGATTACATTGCGGTCTCCGACTGGCCGACGGGCTGCTGGAGCCTGTCGAAATCCAGCCAGAATGACCAGCCGATTTAACTATCGACCGCCTAGATTGTAATTAGGCGGTCTGAAGTGAAACCGACAATGTGAGTTGGAAAGCCTCCGACCTGACATTGGAGGCTTTCCGAATCACATCGTAATAGGATCCTTAATGTTGTATTTCACATTCACCCACCTAGCTCTTGTTTAGAAACTGATTTGAGCAGTAGGATTACAACGTGCTTTAATGAATATCATGTAAAAGACACTCTAACAACTAGCTCCTCCCTTCACTCATTAACTCACATTTGCCACCTACTAGTTCATCCATAGGCTTATTCTAAGAGCCCCATGGAAAGGGGTCTAGAAGATCTCAGTAGCTGCTCCTCGTGGTCCTGCCTGGAGAGCATGTTCTCCCGCTCTAGCAATGCTTATGAATTAGGAACCACTTGATCACTTCTGGCAGACCACCTCTAAGACAAAGCCATGGTGGAGGTCACAGTGATGCCCTCCTCGGACACAGAAAAGCAGTAAGGAAAAGTGGACGACCATGCACAGAGCTAATGTTATGGTATAGTGCGTTGCTTGGCAACTGCACAAGTGGGAGGTACTCACGGTAGAAGACGTATTCGGTGTAGCTGGACCAGATCTTATCCTCTGTATATTGATTGACGAAGGAAGCGGTCACCGAGGAGTTGCAGGCTACCATGAGGAATCCACACTCAGACAGCATGTCAAAAGCCCGCTCCAGGTGCTTGAACTTGAGATAGAACCTGGAGGTGTATCTCTCGGGGGTTCGGTCGGGGTCCCTGCTCTCATTCAAGGTTTCTCCAAAGACCTCCTTGGCCAGGGCAATCCTTCCGCAAACCAAAATCCTCGGTACTCTCCTGAACTTGGCATCTGCTTGGCTTTCACGGCCCATGGTGCATGATCCTCTGTACCCAATGGTGATGAAACCCCATTTCCTGTCTGATGACATCAATGAGGTCGGGGCACACACCCTGGCCTCACTCGTTTGGGAGGCCTCCTCATAGTCACTATGGCAGTAGTCATCAGGGCTCTGCTTTACGTCATCGGGCGCCAAGATTTTGACCAACTCAGGAAGCTGGAAGTACTCGGCCTCTCGCTTGAGCCTTCCTCGCTCCGGGAAGTGGTCAGGCAGGACCACCTGTTTGTCCCTAAGAAAGTCCAGCACATAACGGAAGAGGAAACCATCACGGTCAATAAAGAACCTTCCCTTGGCATCCTTGGCGAGCTCACAGAGCACGTCCCGCTTCGGTGTGAACATCTTCCACAGGAGTGAGTGGGGGATGCCCGTTAAAGTAGAGTGGCGCGTAAAGTACACCTGCCCACCCACGTTCAGCTCAACCACATCCGGAAAAGAATTCAAGACCGACACCTGGTCCCTGGAAGGGAGGTAAGTCCTACAGTTGACACTCAGAGCCATGGTTGGGGGAGACCGTAATCACCTGGAGATGCAACCCTCACATGGAACAGAAGACAGCTCTCTTGCCCTACTACCACAAGGGCTTTCTAGCATTTGATGAGGCCTTGCATCAAGCCCACCGCAAACTCAGTAGCCATGTGTCGACAACAATCCCCAAGCATGTTCATAGACGACAGATGGCTCTGGAAGAATTCAGAAATCTGTTGGAAGAATTATAAAACAGGTTGATTAACATTAATACCAGCCCAATCAAAAAATGTGATGTAAAACAGAAAGTAATTTACTTGCGGGGACGGAGATGTGGTGTAGTTAGTTAAGTAATCACCCACGGTACAGATAAACCAGAGGTCTACTCAGGGCTTCCCCTTTTGCCCACTGTTGTGATCTTTGGCAAGTCAGGTTACCTAGCTCTGCCAAAACTAGGAGTGGTTACAAATAATTAGACCCCTGTGCTAACACACCTGCGAAAAAACTTGGCATTTGTGAAATAAATGTTGATACAATTTACCATTATGAAACGCGCACCACAGGCTGACTAGAGAATTGGGAGTCTATTACCAGATGATGTCATTAGCCAACTCAGCTGAACGCTAGCTATCCGCACCAGAAGGATGTAACTCTAAAACGGCCCTGCGACGCTCGCATTTGCGTCTTTCCGCCTATAGTCCCTGCAGCGTCCCCGCACCCCACAGACCTATCTTAGCAGTGAGGCGCTAGGCAAGGAATCAAACAAGATTTCTCGGAAATAAAGTAGAGCTGTGTAGGTGCGCAAGCGGTGCTTTTTAAAGAATGTGACTGTGAGCCTGTTTTTTCAGAAAAACAATTCCATCTTCTTCGGACACTTTCAAAAAGCATCTCTTACATGGTCTGTTCCTGTGAGAATTAACTATCTGCGCGTGAAGACTCTGCACATGGGCGCGTGACCCGCGCAGCACGTTTGGTTGTACGTGCCGCGAGGCTGTTTGCTGGTTATCTTTAGTACACAGAATGCCTTGGAGACCCCTGTGTGGCACAGAACCCATTAAGGGCCCTTCCCCACACAAAACCTGCGTATGCACTGCCCTGTGCCATACACTGTCCCTTCCTATCAGAAAGAAGGGTTAATCCAAAACCCGAATTCGCCCGTAACCTTGTGTTGTGCGTAACCATGCCTCGTACACAGTTATATGTCGTACGCAGCCTCGTTCCCTAAATCGTGATGTGCAATCTGTCACAACCACATGCAGTGCAGAATAAACAGTGCCGCACACAACCCTGGCTTTTACCACACTGTTGTACGAAATCCTTGGGTTTAATATCTTTTGCTGCACACAACCAAATGGTTTACCACCCTGTGCACAACCCTATGTTTTACCAACCCATGCTGTGCACAATCCGATGCGTTACCAGTGGTAACGCATCGGATTGTGCACAACACGGGGTGTTAACCCATCGATTGTGCACAGGACAGGGTTGTAAACCAACGGAATGTACAGCGCAGGGTGGTACCACTAAAGCAAGGTCTAGGTGGCTTGTGCCTATCTGTAAGCAATTAGGCACTTCTGACCACCAAGTGGCTTTGTGCATATTAAAATCTGATCCAAGAACCCTCTTTGTCTGTGGAACTGCCAAGTTCCTGGGTTGTGCCTGGAAAATGAGACACAGGGCTATGCAAAGAGCAAACTGATCCTGATCCAGAATCTTTGCGGGTATGCATAGTGAAACCAATGGCCTGGGTAAAGGCATTCCAAATCGTTATATCCTGTAATTGATATGAAATATCTAATTTTATATTTTAATTACGTTTTTAGCTTATTATTTTAGTCAGTAAAGTAATATTTACTTAGGAGTCGATAGCTTCATTTTGAATGTTGAAAATCTTGTATCGTCATATTTTATTAATTTTAATAGATTGTATCTTTTTCTTGTGTTCTGTTGAAATGTTTGATGCTTTTATGATATTTATATCGAAATAAAGCTATTTGACTTGACAATCCGATGGTTTACTTTACAACCCTGTGCTGTGCACAATCGATGGGTTACCACCCCGTGCTGTGCACAATCCGATGGTTAATCACCCTGTGCTGAGCACAACCCTGTGGTTTACCACCCAGTGCTGTGCACAATCCGATGGTTTACAACCGACTGCTGTGCACAACCCTGTGGTTTACCACCCTGTGCTGTGCACAATCTGACGGTTTACAACCCTCTACTATACACAGCTCTATGCTTTCCCACCCTGTGCTGTACACAACCTCGTGGTTTACCGTTCTGCGCACAACCCTATGGTTTATCACCCTGTGTTGTACACGTACACGCCCTGTGGTTTACCACCCTATGCTGTACACAGCCTCGTGGATTACCGTTCTGTGCATAACCCTATGGTATACCACTCTGTGCTGTGCACAGCCTGTGGTTTACCACCCTAAGCTGTGCACAACCTCGTAGATTACCGTTGTGTCCATTACCCTACGATATACCACCCTGTGTGGTGCACGCTCTGTGGTTTGCCACCCTAAGCTGAACACAACCTCGTGGTTTACCACCCTATGCTGCACACAACCTCGTGGTAACCACCCTGTGTTGTGTACACCCATTGGCTTACCACCCTGTGCTGTACACAACCCTCTGGTTTACAACCTCGTGCTATGCGTATACCTGTAATGTGCACACCTGTGCCGCATACAACTCCACAACCCAAAATAGATGCATAACAATGTATTATAGCCCATTAATGAAGAAAACGTAGTCTCAGAGCACAACACACGAGAGTACGGAGATCAGCTCGTGGTACTCAGGGGCACTTTTATTTCAGTGCAAAGGGGACATCTTCGTCGGATTCAAGCGCTTTATAAAATACCCACCAGAAATACACTTACCTGGTGAGCCTCGGTCCTCGCAAGGGTAAGAAACTCGGTAAAAAAAGTCAGAATAGAGTCCAGCGCCGAGGAACCTCCAACGCCTTCATGACACCCACGGATCAGCGACGAAAGCCAAGGAAAGTGCCTGAAAAACGTCCAAAACAATAACCCTTCCTGGTTACCATGAAGTAAAATAATGTGAAAAGGGAAGAGCAGGCGCACAATTAACAGCCCGCGCCCTATTAAAACAAAGTAGACGACTCACTGCAAAAATCATGCTTTTAACAAGCGACCGTAGTTTCAGAAGGGATGCCGGCTTGGCGGGCGAAGAGCAGACAAGCTGACAGGGTCCAGCGAGGGAGTAAGAGGCGCGTATGGATTCCGGGGATAGTCCAATGTGTATACACAAAATGTAGACGGTAAGCATAAAAATACACAGCCCGCTTCTTGAGACGAGCAAAAAAGGATGCTGCTCAGCGGCGTCGCCTCTCCTCCGTCCTCCCCGGCTGCGGATGCTAAGCTGGTGCCTCGCCGCTCCCAGAGCTACTTCGGAGATGCTGTTATTTCAGCGGAGCAGGGAAACGGCCGTCCAGGGAAATAACTATTACATCATCTTAAAGGAGTAGGGGCAGGCGGTGGGGGTGGCGCCGTCATCGCGCATGCCTTTCTCATTCAGAAAGCTGAGAAAATAGCCCTGCGGGTTGATGCAACGACTTCGGCGAATTTTAGGCAACGTGGAAGTGGTGGGTTGCAGTTCAGGCAGGCCAAACTCAGTCATTTTTCCCTTCGAAAATGAGTAAAGAGAGTTTCATTTATGGCTATTGGCTAGCGGCAGCATTTATTTGTGATACAGAGCCATAAATAAAGCGAAGTCATATTAAAGATTCCCTGAAATAATCTCAGGGGCTTATTTACAAGCCACTTGCGCCGCCGCCGGTGAATCACTTTTAATAAGCGGCTTTAGGTGCCTTCTGACATTGCCCTGGGCTGTCCAGTCCAAGGGAGCTGGGAAGGTGAAGGTGGGGCACTTCGTTCCTGATTGATCTCACAATACTATTCCTTAGGGTTTCTGCTACTGCAGGCATGGAGCGCAACCGTAAACCCACAGCTTGGGGAATCCTTACATTTTTCATTTCTTGTTTTCGATCTTCATTTAACAGTAGCAATCGATCATTTTGCAGTAAGGAAATATGCCCTGGCTTAAAAAGCGAACACATTTTTAATGAGGTAATCTCAAACCTGCCAACTCGCAAAAATGTTTTAATTGTGTTACTGAGGAGGTGGGCAGATTGTGGTGAAGGGGGTGGCAGGGCGGGATTTAAGGCCTTCTAGCTACTAATAGCACGGATCAGGGCCAAAATTTAAATAATATGCCTCAACCTTTTTCCTCACAAGCAAATACAGGGTCAAGCCCCATTCCCGCACTGTCTTCTCCGGATAAATCTTTATGAAAGTACATATATAAAATATGATTAAATCATTTATTAAAACCACAATTTCTAAAGAGAAAAAAAATCCAACAAAATATCATCCACAATCCGTTGGAGCGGAGGAGCATCGCTCCACTTAAAATCCCCCCTAAACCCTTTGAAAATTATTTCCATTATATTGTTTTCGTCCCCATCCCGAGCCAAGCATCAGGACGGGGGCAGGGGCGCTGCTAAGTGACAGCAGCAGGAAGGAAGGTGGGCTGTCTATGCACTTATGTTTGAAATGCATATGCCTTTTTGGCCGACCACCCACACATGCGCACTTTAACCATCTCTAACCCAGCTGTCTTAAGACAGCTGGGTTAGAGTCAGTGTAGGAATCCAGGGCACTGTGGAGCGCCGAGTGAGGCCTCTCCCTCTAATCAAGGCGCTGCTCTCACAGCATGAGAGCAGCGCCCTGATTGGTCGAGGGAGTTCCAGGCTCCAGCTTCCAGTTCCTGTGGCAGTCTGGAGCGGAGGACACCACGTTTGCATGATAAGATTTTTTTTTGCGTGCCTGCCCCTCCCCTCCCCAGAGATGCCAGCTGCTACTGTCCACAATACATCACATGTACATAAAAATGAAGAATGATATATATAAATAAGGACAATGCATCCAGCAATAGTTAAAAACCCAATGGGAGGCAAATTAACACCAATCAATTATTAATAAAGGTTGCACTCCCACTGAGTGTGTCATTCAATATCATTGAGTATATTCAATGGCATATTATACTTGTCCAAGCACTGTGGGTCATGTTAATAAAATCAGTTGACGCATGTCAGTGGTCTTAGTCGAAATATACCACCTTTTTCAGTACCAATTTTTTTAATTTGCTCCTCCTAAATAAATATCTTTTATTACAAAACCGATTACACATAGACGTAGAAGTAGACAGGGCCACAATATCTCAACCTCATAAAAGAAATATTTTTTTATGTACCTCAAAACAGTCTCTGGATACTACATTTTTGCAGTTATAAATCACATTTAGAGCTGTTGGCACTTGAAGAATGTTCCCATCAAACATATATAAAAAGGTCACCTGCAACCATAAAAGAGGAACCACAAAGGAGGACAAAAATGCGTTCTCCTTGGCGATATATATCCACATCAAATGCCAGGTCAACCGGGTCTCTCAATTTCTTCCCACTAGGAATTTGCAAAAGCAAGTGTCTTGAAGCATTGCATCCGTCCCTCTTAGCAGTTTACTGATCTCTCACCTATCAGTAGACATCAGGGTTTCAAAATCAGCTTCTCAGAGATGTCTCAAACTGTGATAGTGAAGTCTCCATATGTTTGTTGGTTTTTGACACAAAAGTGGTTTCTCAAAGAGATCAGTATCCCCACTTATAATTGTGTGTGTGTGGGGAAATATATTTGGTCAGATAAATAGTGTAGCTGGCTCACTTCAATAATTATATCTAATCAAAAAGGGGGAGGAAGAAGGAACTGCGATCCATTCAGCTTCCTGTCGTAATGCAATATATCAATGGGGAATGGATCACTTGTACCTGAGTAACCAGGGTTCGATGTTCTTGCCTTCTTTCAATGAAAACCCTCATTCACGTATCCAGGCCATGAGGCGGTATATCTTGGTTCTCCGCCTTGTTAAAAACGTGACAGCATCATCATTGTTTTTTTTTTTCTCGTATGCTATCCTCCGCCAGGAGGAAAGACCACTGGTTATTGCAGTAGTGATCAGTGATGAAAGGAGTGTTCAAGTGAGGTGAGTTTGAGTGAGGTGAGTTCAAATTGGCCACGCATTGCCTGAACTGTACCTTTATTCAGTTCGGAGTGGTGGCAGATAAAAACAGTGTTGTGCGTTGGGAGACGAGTTACCGGTCTAACGCACTAGAGTATTCATGTGAAAGGTCGACATGTTTCAGCCCCATAAAATTGCCCTGACGGGTCGGGGGGCCTTCTTCAGGACCATGTAAAGTGAAGGCTGCGAATTGTCGCAGTCTATGTGAGTACGGATTCAGTTCACCTAATGTAAACAAAGGTCGATAAGTACCTTTAAGTCCTTAACTACGGACTTCCTCGGGGTGCCGGCAGGCGTTTTGGCCTGCTTGGTTGCACGCAAAGCACGACTTGTGCTCGCTCTCCTTTCGGTGCCCCGGATGACATACCACCCCAATACCAAGCCCGATGGCCCCCTAATTCCACGGGGTCGGATCAGCTGGTAATTGGTATTGGCAGACAGGACGCTATCCATTCCGAGAATAAAGGCTTGCAGCCTCATACCTGTGTTGAGTGCTGCTCTAGCATGGGCAACCTTGGGAGCGTAAATATCTGGGCGACCGCCTCGCCGCCGAGCATGCACCACCCCGTGGAATTAGGGGGCCACCGGGCATGGTATTGAACCGAGCCGTTTCTGTGGGGCACAGGTACAGGATTGAGGATGGGTCCTGTTTGCCGAGGCTCATCTGTGGGCTTGAAACTTTGTATCTGACAGTAATTAGTGCGGCTATTTGAAGCCAGGAATTTTCGGACAACTTCAGTTCCCAGAATGCCCGCATATCACTCATAGGAGGAGCCCATTCGGGGGCGTGGAATTCAGCATTAATAAGCAAGGAACTGAGACCGGAACTGCATGTAACTCTTTTCCGTCAATAAACCTCTGAAGAAGAAGGAACTGCCTTTGAAACACGTCAGGTGCAACATGACAGAGCAGCTGTTTAATGGTATTGGCAGACAGGACGCTATCCATACCAAGAATAAAGGCTTGCAGCCTCATACCTGTGTTGAGTGCTGGTCTAGCATGGGCAACCTTGGGAGCATAAATATATATATATATATATATATATATATATATATATATATATATATCACTGAAAAAACATAGGTTTCAGGGACGTTATAGTTAGAAATTATCATTTAAAAAACCTTTGAAATTCACTGAAAAAACCATAGGTTTCAGGGACGTTATAGTTAGAAATTAGCATCTAAAAACCATAGAATATCACTGAAAAAACCACAGGCTTCAGGGACGTTATAGTTAGTTGGACATTTCACTCATACAAAACCAGAGAAATAGTTAGTTGAGTAAGTATAACTCACGCCTCCGCAATGCACTGCTGATGACGTCACATATTACATCACTCATGACATGGTCAGTGACATCACTCATGACACCATCCCCCGAGGCCGGCCCTCACCTTGGGGACCGCGGGGGGAGCCCCAATGCCTCCGCGGTCCCGGCCGGCTCCCCACCTCCTGCGGGAGCCGGCATTGCTTTTGGACAAGGGGAGCTGCTGACGGGTTTCCTGCTCTCGCTTCCAAGAAGCAAAACAGTGTTTGCTATGGCAGGGCGGGAGCCATGCTCCCGCCCTGCCATAGCAAACGGCAATGTCCCGGGGGTGGGCACCCCGGGACAGTACAGGAGCCGGCCCTGGGGGGTGGCAGTCTCCAGGGCCATAGAGGGCCCAAGGAGGGGGGCCGGGCGGCCCTCCTCCCTTCAAGTACAAAGCCCCGGGGAGGTGGTGGTTCCTGGGGCTTGGGGAGCCCGCGAGGCCCCCCTCTCAATAATGAAGAAAGCTCTGGGGAGGTGGTGGTCCCGGGTCTTGGGGGGGCCTGCGAGGCCCCCCACCAATAATTAATAAGCCCCGGGGAGGTGGCGGTCTCCGGGGCTTGGGGGGCCCGCGAGGCCCCCCCATTAATGAAGAAAGCCCCGGGAGGTGGCGGTTCCCAGGGCTTGGGGGGGCCTGCGTGGCCCCCCCATAATTAATAAAACCCTGGGGAGGTGGCGGTCCCCGTGGCTGCAGGGGTGCCGCGTGTCCCCCGCGCATAATAAATTAAGCCCCGGGCAGGTGGCGGTCCCCGGGGCTGCGGGAGCCCATGAAGCCCCTGCACATTAATGAAACATTGCCCCCGGGACCTGGCCCACCCAGGGGCTCAAAGAAACAAAGCGCGGGAGCCCGTGCTTTGTTTTTTAAAAACATTTTTGGCCGGATTCGCGCACCCAGCGCGCATTTGGCCGAAAATATAAAAAATGCTTTTTTTAGCTCTGGGGGTCCTTGTGGGACCCCCTGAGCAGGCCTAGGGGTCAGGGTGTTTCTACCCTGCCCCCTTTTCTTGTTTTTTATCCTTTTTTTTACTGTCTTGTGACTCGGTTTTACCGAGTCACAAGATGGCTGCCAACACTTCCTGGTTTGGAGTGTTGGCAGCCAATACAATGAGGCTCGTGCTCGGAAGGGTTCGCGAACCCTCCTCGGCCCTCAGATATATACATTTTTATTTTTTGAATTTCTCAGGAACTACTGAACGGGTTTACACCATTCAAAAAAAGGGCGCTTTCTGAACCAAGAGCTACCTTTTTGCCAAATTTGGTGTAATTCCGTTCAGCAGTTCGGGCTGTAGCCGTGTCTAAAGTTCCTATGGAAATTAACAATGGGAAAATGCGTTTTGGGACCCCCCTTTTTTCTCGGCCCCCACTTGACGAATCACCCCAAAACTTTCAAGACAGGAGCTGACCTGAGTGAACCATTAGTTTGGAAAATTTCGCGAAGATTCGTCAAACGGCGCCAAAGATATTGGCAAAATAAAAAACACTTTTTGAATAGAAACAAGGTCCTAACTATAACTACCTACTGGCGATCGCCAGTAGGTAATATATATATATCTATATATATGTCCCATGTTTGTCCTGATCTTGAGAACGCACTCCTACTGCAGGCAATTCATCAGAATTTTCTTTTGGGGAAACCGGCTGGTTGTGTCTTGATTATTGTCGTCTGACGCGTTTCGGAGCCCCCAAGCTCCTTAATCATAGGCTGCCTGCAACAAACGAAAACAGGTTTAAGGCTCACTTTTATTTTCCAATTTTCAAAGTATCGCCCTCTAGTGGGCTACACAGGTGAGTTTCAATTATCCAAAGGATTCTGGTATCCGTAGTGTTCCTTATTTCAATTAAACCCTTCAGTGGGTGTTTACGGAGTTGCAATTATTTTATGCACTGTCTAAGCCCTCCAGTGGGCCTCAAGACACAAATCGCACAGATGGTTTCCCCAAAAGAAAATTCTGATGAATTGCCTGCAGTAGGAGTGCGTTTAATTGAAATAAGGAAAACTACGGATACCAGAATCCACTGATGAAGGCAAATACGCCGAAACGCGTTTGTCTGGTATTCTGCTGTTGAGGAATAAAGAACTTTAAATTATTACTGCTCCACAGTGCGCTCGTTACTTTACAGCAACTCCAAGGACGGGAGAGTTGCGGTTTGGAAATATATATATATATATATATATATATGACAGCAACTCCTTTCGCTTTTCCAATTCACCACGGAAGACAGGAGCTCGGACCACAATTTCGTGCTGTAAGTATTTTTATTGTTGTCTGCTCAACACAGCCATGACGCGTTTCGAGCCCGTAGGCCCTTGATCACATGACGCGATACACTGCCGGTGCTGGGCTTTTAAGCCATTTTTTTACCTTTGCATTTTTTCTTTTTAAAGTGACAAGTGCAAAATAGAGATAACTATGTATTAACGCAAAACAGAAAAGGAGTAGACATAGTAAAATTACTGCAACTGGGTAAACGTTTACACCTTCATATACAAATTGTTATTTTCTATTGTATATATATTGTTTAAAATTCTATTTCAATAAAAACAAACCATTCATTTTAAATATGATAAATAAATAAATACATAAATGTAATATCATATTAAAATCATTGTATAGATGACACAAAACTATAAAAAGCCAATGTATAAATTTGCCTCCTTTACTAAAAGTGCACACATTTTGTATTTTAGGTGGTGTTTGTGTGTGCCTAGAAAGGCCTTACTAATTGCTCTATTGGTTAGGTTTGTATTACCCGATATTGATGATGGTATTTTATACTAAATTTCTATACTACTGTTCTTGATATTTGCGATAATTCATACAAGTGCATGTGCTCTATATTTATAATTGTGTTGTGATATATAAAATCACCAATAACAAAATTTAAAAACCCATAAAACCGAACTGTGATAATTTAAAAGAAGGGGGAAATAAAGGGATTGATTTTTTAAGACAGGGCACTATAAATTGTTTTAAATCTCTGTACGCTGATTGTTTGTTTCTGTTTAAGACTATAGGCTGTTATTGTTGCTCTTAGAGGCATGTATAGAGATCCTCTGTCCCGTTGAGACCCGCTGGATGTTTACTATCTAATTCCAAGATATATCTTGTTTCTAATTTTCTAAGGGCTTTTTCTCTGTTTCCTCCCCTTTTGTTTTGTGGCACACAATCTATCAAAAAATATTTAAGATCTTTTGGGTCTCCATTGTGTGACTCCTCAAAGTGGCGTGCCACAGGATAGGACTGGTCTTTATTTTTTATAGCTCTCATGTGCTGGAGAATCCTCTTGTGGCCTTGGAGAACTGTGCTTCCAACATAGCGTAGGCCACACGGACACTCCAGCACATAGATTACAAAATCTGTTTTGCATGTCAAATTTCTGAAAATAGGTTTTTCCTTATCACTAAAAGGTGTTTTATAGGAAGATTTATTTACCCCATATTGACACGCTTTGCAGGATGTGCATTTGAAAAAGCCCTTTCTTTGGTTTAGCCAGGTAGTGTTTTTTGAAAGGTCCCATGGATCATTGTGGACTAACTCATCTTTCATGGAAGGTGCTTTGCTGTACGTAATTGCCGGTCTACTTGGCAATAGATGGCCTATGGTTGGATCACTTAATACCAGAGGCCAATTTTTTCTTATAATAGAATTGATTATTCTTGCTTGTTTGCTATAACCAATTATAAACCTAAAAGTTTCCAAACTTTGTATTGGGTCTTGTTGGTTGTTCACTGTGTTGGCCCTTGTTTGTGTTGTTAAAAGGCTATCTCTACTGATTGCATTGCTTCTTTTTATTGCATTTGCAATCGGTTTTTTAGAATAACCTCTTTCAAGAAACCTTTTTGACTGGCTATTTGTGCCAACCGTAAATCATCATCATTGCTGCTTATGCGTTTCAGCCTAAGCATCTCACCATACGGTATACTTCGTATAAGGTGCTGAGGGTGAGCGCTTGTAGCATGTAAAACTGCATTTCCGGCAGTTTTTTTCCTATGCAGTCTGGTGGCAATTTGTCCTTTTCTGATGTAAACCTGTACATCCAAAAATTCCACCGCCTCATCACTTATGTTGGCCGTGAACTCCAAATTGAGTTTATTGGTATTAAGATTATTGATGAATCTTTCCGCATCCGGCCG
Organism: Calotriton arnoldi; assembly: GCA_963921515.1. NCBI lineage: Eukaryota > Metazoa > Chordata > Amphibia > Caudata > Salamandridae > Calotriton > Calotriton arnoldi. The sequence continues at coordinate 1,160,067 of CAWUFW010001825.1, read as the reverse complement.
GGTCCCCTGCCAGATGATAAAAAGATCATCAATATATCTTAACCATATTTTGATGTTAGTGTTGACTGTATTTTCATGTTCTTTGAGGAGGACCAGCTCTTCCCACCAACCCATATGGAGACACGCGTAGCTAGGGAAAAGCTAGCCCCCATTGCTACGCCACATAATTGCTGATATAACATATTCCGATACATAAAAATATTGTTATTTAAACAGAAATCAGTCATATCTCTAAGCATTTTACTGTGATGGATACAATTTGATGGTCTCTGGTCTAGAAAATATTTGAGTGCCCTCATACCATCCTGGTGATTAATAGAAGTGTATAGTGAGGAAACATCTAATGTGATTAAAAGATAGTCTATGTTCCATTCACAGTTCTTGATTTTGAATAAAAAGTCTCCTGTGTCACGGACATATGACGGTAGACGTTGCACATACTCCTGTAGAAAATAGTCCACATATATTGATGTTCGTTCTAAGAGACTGTTTCTTGCCGAAATGATCGGCCTTCCTGGTGGATTGATAGAATCTTTATGTATTTTTGGAATAAGATACATTATCGGAGTTACCGGATGATCATTTTGTAAATATAAATATTCTTCTTGTGTCAGTAGTCCTGCATTTTTCCATGCAATCAATTTCATCCTATAGATATTGTAGGTGTTTCTCTGGGTTAACTGGTCACATTTGCGGTAACATTTTTTATCTTGCAATTGTTTCATAGCCTCATTGTTGTAGTCAGATTTGTTCCATAAGACTAAATTTCCACCTTTATCTGAGTTGCGGATAATCAATTCGGAGTTCGTTTTGAGTTTCTTCATTAATGAGTGATATTGGATCTCCGTTTTATTTTTCTTTGTTCTTGTTATCCTCTGTATTCTGTGATTGAGTTTTTTAATTTCACCTACAACATGTTCCTGGAATATTTCAATTGCATCCCGAGACATTATTGGATTGAAATGAGAAGTTGGTTTAAAATGTGTTACTCTCATACCACCATCACTTAAATTATATGGACCTTTATTCTGCATTGTAAATTGAGTAGAGGTCATATTTTCATCTAGTAACTCCTGCATTGTGTCTAGAGCTGACTTATCTGTGCTTGTCTGACCGAAAGGTGGAGATGACATAGGAAATGAATCTTGTTGCTTGTTTGTCTCAGGCTCTAAAAGTTTCTTTTGCACGAAATGTTTTTTAAGTTTCAGTTTTCGTATGCTTTTGTAAATGTCCATGCGAGTTGAAGCATAATTGAACGAGCTTTCAGGACAGAATGACAGTCCTAACGATAACAGTTGCTCTTCCGCTTTTGTTAAATCAATATTTGCCAAGTTGATTATTATGAGTTGCGGTTTGGAAATATATATATATATATATATATATATATATATATATATATATATTTTCACTGAAAAAACCATAGGTTTTAGGGACAGTTATAGTTAGTTGGACATTGCACTCGTACAAAACTCGTGAAATTCCCCCGTTATAGTTAGTTCAGGTAACTATAACTCGCACCCCCGCAATGCACTGCTGATGACGTCACATATTACATCACTCATGACATGGTCAGTGACATCTCAAATGACATCACTGATGACATCACTGATGACATCATCCAGTGACTGTACGTTTCTGTAAAGTTTAAATATGTTTAATATATATAGGGAAAGGCGTATTGAAGAATGAGTGGGTGTATAAGTGTCTGAATGGATGATTTAGTACGTGCGTGACTGACTCTACAAGTGAGTGATTAAACGTATCTTACTGAATGCATGGGTTAGTGACTAAACTGTGTGAATGTCTGTATCCATCTGTTTGTTGGTGTGTAAGTGGATGCATGGATTTGCGAATAGCTACATGACTGTCTATATGGGTTATTTATTGGTTCTCTGAGTATCTGTATGGCTGCCTGAGTGTTTGTGTGGGTGGGGTGTGTGTGACTCTGTACATAGATGTGTGAGTGGCTGATTCACTGGGTGCATGATTTCAAGAGTGCATCTGTGATGGACTGCTTGGGTGGGTGAGTGTGTGTATGGGTGTGTTAGTGAGTGAATGTATATCTCAGTGGTACATGTGCGAGTAACTACATATGTAAAAGGCAGTATATATGTGTGTTAGAGTATTTAAATGACTATAAGTGAGAGTGTGTGATTGTGAGAGTGGCTGTATGGATGCGTGTGTGCTTGTATCAGTTATTGTATAAGAGTGTAAGAATGTGCTAGTATTTGTATGAGTAAGTGAGCTGGTGTGTGTATAACTGTATAGGTGAGTAAATGGGTGTGTGATGAATTTTTTGCATGACTGACTACGTGTGTGAGTACCTCTATGGATGAGTGGCGGTGTGTGAGTGTTTATATAGGTGTATGAGTGCATATGATAGTCCTGTACTGAGTGACTGTAAGTACGAGTGACTGTACGGGTGAGTGAGTAGATGTGTGTGTGTGTAGACCTAAGAATCAGTGAGTGGGTATGTAGTTATTGGTATTGGAGTGTGTATGGTTTGAGAATGGCAGTCTGTAATTTAGAGTGGGTGTATCAAAAGTTATATTAGGGTGTGAGAAGATGCATGAAATTATCACATGGATGATGTCATCAGTGATGTCATTTGAGATGTCATCAGTGGTGTCATTTGAGATGTCATCAGTGATGTCATCTTGATGTCATTGACCATGTCATGAGTGAGGTAATATGTGAGGTCATAAGCAGTGCATTGCGGGGCGTGAGTTATAGTTACCTGAACTAACTATAACGGGGGAATTTCACGAGTTTTGTACTGAGTGCAATGTCCAACTAACTATAACTGTCCCTAAAACCTATGGTTTTTTCAGTGAATTTGTAAGGTTTTTAAATGCTAATTTCTAACTATAACGTGCCTGAAACCTATGGTTTTTTCAGTGAATTTCAAAGGTTTTTAAATGCTAATTCCTAACTATAACATGTCTGAAACCTATGGGTTTTTTTCAGTGAATTTCAAAGGTTTTGTAAATGACAATTTTTAAATGTATTAATTGTTATATTTATTTTCTTGATACTGATTTACTACATTTTTTTAAACTATTCATTTTTAGATATTTTATTTTTTAAATTACATTGTAATTACATTATACATTACATTACAAAATATACTTTCTCAGAATGAATTACTTTAGTTTAAATACTTTGCAAATAGGCAATAGACTTTTAAGTACAGTAGTTACAGTTGTTGCAATGGGCAACACAATTTCAAACACAATGCAACATTGAGCTCAATGTGAATTTCTAGTTAAATGCAATTAGTTACTTTATGGATTACTTTTCTAACCACAGGACTGGATCCTAGATTCAGTCCTGGGACATCTCCTGTAAACAGTTGAGTAAAAGCGTTTTGGTTACAGTAGTGATTTTTAACCCCTTCGCTGCTAGGCCTTTTCCCCCCCTGTGCTAAGCCTTTTTTTGGCTATTTGGGGTAGTGCGCGCTTAGGCCCCTGTAACTTTTTGACCACATAAGGTATCCACGCCAAATTTGCGTCCTTTTTTTCCAACATCATGGGGATTGTAAAGGTACCCAGGGTTTGTGGATTCCCCTGGAGGGGTCCCAGAAATTAGCCAAAATACAGCTAAATTTTGGAGGTTTTGGGAAAAATGCGAAAAAAGGGCTGCAAATGAAAGCGTCTGGGGTTTTCCCTGCAAATGGTATCAAAAAAGGGTTTGTGGGGCTGAAATCACCATTTTCCCAGCTTTTAGGGAATGACAGACTTTTGTCAGAAAACCAACATTTTTTACACAGTTTTGGCATTTTTCTGGGACATAGCCTATTTTTGCTATTTTTTGTGTTTTCAACCTCCTTCCAGTTAATGGTAGAAATGGGTATGAAAGCAATAATGGATCCTAGACAGCTATACATTTTAGAAAAGTAGACAAAATTCTGAATTCATCAAGGGGTCATTTGTGTAGATCCATCAAGGTTTCTTTATAGAAACTAACAGTTAAATATAGAAAAAATTGAAAATTAGTTGAAAAAAACAGCCTTTTGTGTCAACGTTTTCACTTGTAACTTCTTCTAATTATGACAGCTCTTTGAAAGCAATATACCGTTACATCCGCTGGACCTTACTGGTTGTGGGGATATATAGGACTTGTAGGTTCACCAAGAACCCGACGAACCCAGAGCCAACAACTGAGCAGCGTCCTGCAATGGTTTTTTATTATGTACCGGGTATATAGCAATTATTGTGGGAAAATGTATACATGGAAAAATCGGTATGAAAGACACCTATGTATTTCTGAAATGGGAACAAAATATAGAGTTTAGAAACAGTAGATATTTGCACATTTCCGAAATTGGGAATACTCATACTAGCATGAGAATTATCGGTCATTTTTTAAAATTACTTCTTTTTACACAATGTCTTTCATTTGGAAGGCAGAATGCATCGAAAGTCAATAGGTAATAACAGTTGCTTTACAAATCTGATTTACCCTAAGTCTCCCGATAAAAATGGTACCTCACTTGTGTGGGTAGGCATAGTGCCCATGACAGGAAATGGCTCAAAACCCAACGTGAACACACCACATTTTCACAATGAAAAATTACCCTTTTTTGCAAAGGGCCTAGCTGTAGTTTTTAACCCTAGCTCTGCCGGCACCTAGGAAACCTAGCAAACCTATACATTTTTGAAAACTAGACACCCAGGGGAATCCAGGATGGGGTGACTTGACTGGCTCCCACCAGGTTCTGTTACCCAGAATCCCTTGCAAACCTAAAAGATTGATAAAAACCACATTTTCCTCACATTTCTGTGGTGGAAAGTTCTGGAATCTGCGTGGATCCACAAATTTCCACCCACCCCACGTTCCCCAAAGTCTTCAGAGAAAAATGGTACCTCACCTGTGTGGGTAGGTCTAGTGCCCGCGACAGGAAACGGCGCAAAACGCAACATGGACACACCCCAATTTCACAGTGAAAAATGACCCTTTTTTGACAAAGTGCCTAGCTGTAGTTTTTGAACCCTAGCTCTGCCAGCACCTAGGGAAACCTAGCAAACCTATACATTTTTGAAAACTAGACACCCAGGGGAATCCAGGATGGGGTGACTTGACTGGCTCCCACCAGGTTCTGTTACCCAGAATCCCTTTCAAACCTAACAAATTGTCAAAAAAAACACATTTTCCTCACATTTCTGTGGTGGAAAGTTCTGGAATCTGCGTGGATCCACAAATTTCCACCCACCCCGCGTTCCCCAACGTCTTCCGAGAAAAATGATACCTCACTTGTGTGGGTCGGCCTAGTGCCCGCGACAGGAAACGGCGCAAAACGCAACGTGGACACACCTCAATTTCGCAGTGAAAAATGACCCTTTTTTGGCAAAGGGCCTAGTTGTAGTTTTTGAACCATAGCTCTGCCGGCACCCAGGGAAACCTAGCAAACCTATACCTTTTTGAAAACTAGACACTCAGGGGAATCCAGGATGGGGTGACTTGACTGCCTCCCACCAGGTTCTGTTACCCAGAATCCCTTGCAAACCTAAAAGATTGATAAAAAAACCACATTTTCCTCACATTTCTGTGGTGGAAAGTTCTGGAATCTGCGTGGATCCACAAATTTCCACCCACCCCACGTTCCCCAAAAGTCTTCCGAGAAAAATGGTACCTCACTTGTGTGGGTAGGTCTAGTGCCCGCGACAGGAAACGGCGCAAAACGCAACATGGACACACCCCAATTTCACAGTGAAAAATGACCCTTTTTTGACAAAGTGCCTAGCTGTAGTTTTTGAACCCTAGCTCTGCCAGCACCTAGGAAAACCTAGCAAACCTATACATTTTTGAAAACTAGACACCCAGGGGAATCCAGGATGCAGTGACTTGACTGGCTCCCACCAGGTTCTGTTACCCAGAATCCCTTTCAAACCTAACAAATTGTCAAAAAAAACACATTTTCCTCACATTTCTCTGCTGGAAAGTTCTGGAATCTGCGTGGATCCACAAATTTCCACCCACCCCGCGTTCCCCAACGTCTTCCAAGAAAAATGATACCTCACTTGTGTGGGTCGGCCTAGTGCCCGCGACAGGAAACGGCGCAAAACGCAACGTGGACACACCTCAATTTCGCAGTGAAAAATGACCCTTTTTTGGCAAAGGGCCTAGTTGTAGTTTTTGAACCATAGCTCTGCCGGCACCCAGGGAAATCTAGCAAACCTATACATTTTTGAAAACTAGACACTCAGGGGAATCCAGGATGGGGTGACTTGACTGCCTCCCACCAGGTTCTGTTACCCAGAATCCCTTGCAAACCTAAAAGATTGATAAAAAAAACACATTTTCCTCACATTTCTGTGGTGGAAAGTTCTGGAATCTGCGTGGATCCACAAATTTCCACCCACCCCACGTTCCCCAAAGTCTTCCGAGAAAAATGGTACCTCACTTGTGTGGGTAGGCCTAGTGCCCGCGACAGGAAACGGCGCAAAACGCAAAGTGGGCACACCCCAATTTCACAGTGAAAAATGACCCTTTTTTGACAAAGTGCCTAGCTGTAGTTTTTGAACCCTAGCTCTGCCAGCACCTATGGAAACCTAGCAAACCTATACATTTTTGAAAACTAGACACCCAGGGGAATCCAGTATGGGGTGACTTGACTGGCTCCCACCAGGTTCTGTTACCCAGAATCCCTTGCAAACCTAACAAATTGTCAGAAAATACACATTTTCCTCAAATTTCTGTGGTGGAACGTTCTGGAATCTGCGTGGATCCACAAATTTCCACCCACCCCGCGTTCCCCAAAGTCTTCCGAGAAAAATGATACCTCACTTGTGTGGGCTGGCCTAGTGCCCGCGACAGGAAACGGCGCAAAACGCAACGTGGACACACCTCAATTTCGCAGTGAAAAATGACCCTTTTTTGGCAAAGTGCTTAGTTGTAGTTTTTGAACCATAGCTCTGCCGGCACCTAGGGAAACCTAGCAAACCTATACATTTTTGAAAACTAGACACTCAGGGGAATCCAGGATGGGGTGACTTGACTGCCTCCCACCAGCTTCTGTTACCCAGAATCCCTTGCAAACCTAAACAATTGTCAAAAAAACCACATTTTCCCCACATTTCTGTGGTGGAAAGTTCTGGAATCTGCGTGGATCCACAAATTTCCACCCACCCCACGTTCCCCAAAGTCTTTTGAGAAAAATGGTACCTCACTTGTGTGGGTCGGCCTAGTGCCCGCAACAGGAAACGGCGCAAAACTCAACATGGACACACCTCAATTTCGCAGTGAAAAATGACCCTTTTTTGGCAAAGTGCCTAGCTGTAGTTTTTGCACCATAGCTCTACCGGCACCTAGGAAAACCTAGCAAACCTATACATTTTTGAAAACTAGACACTCAGGGGAATCCAGGATGGGGTGACTTGACTGCCTCCCACCAGGTTCTGTTACCCAGAATCCCTTTCAAACCTAAAAGATTGATAAAAAAAACCACATTTTCCTCACATTTCTGTGGTGGAAAGTTCTGGAATCTGCGTGGATCCACAAATTTCCACCCACCCCACGTTCCCCAAAGTCTTCTGAGAAAAATGGTACCTCACTTGTGTGGGTAGGCCTAGTGCCCGCGACAGGAAACGGCGCAAAACGCAACGTGGACACACCCCAATTTCACAGTGAAAAATGACCCTTTTTTGACAAAGTGCCTAGCTGTAGATTTTGAACCCTAGCTCTGCCAGCACCTATGGAAACCTAGCAAACCTATACATTTTTGAAAACTAGACACCCAGGGGAATCCAGGATGGGGTGACTTGACTGGCTCCCACCAGGTTCTGTTACCCAGAATCCCTTGCAAACCTAACAAATTGTCAAAAAATACACATTTTCCTCACATTTCTGTGGTGGAAAGTTCTGGAATCTGCGTGGATCCACAAATTTCCACCCACCCCGCGTTCCCCAAAGTCTTCCGAGAAAAATGATACCTCACTTGTGTGGGTTGGCCTAGTGCCCGCGACAGGAAACGGCGCAAAACGCAACGTGGACACACCTCAATTTCGCAGTGAAAAATGACCCTTTTTGGCAAAGTGCCTAGTTGTAGTTTTTGAACCATAGCTCTGCCGGCACCTAGGAAACCTAGCAAACCTATACATTTTTGAAAACTAGACACTCAGGGGAATCCAGGATGGGGTGACTTGACTGCCTCCCACCAGGTTCTGTTACCCAGAATCCCTTGCAAACCTAAACAATTGTAAAAAAAAACACATTTTCCCCACATTTCTGTGGTGGAAAGTTCTGGAATCTGCGTGGATCCACAAATTTCCACCCACCCCACGTTCCCAAAATTCTTTCGATAAAAATGGTACCTCACTTGTGTGGGTCGGCCTAGTGCCCGCAACAGGAAACGGCGCAAAACACAACATGGACACACCTCAATTTCGCAGTGAAAAATGACCCTTTTTTGGCAAAGTGCCTGGCTGTAGTTTTTGAACCATAGCTCTGCCGGCACCTAGGGAAACCTTGCAAACCTATACATTTTTGAAAACTAGACACCCAGGGGCATCCAGGATGGGGTGACTTGACTGCCTCCCACCAGGTTCTGTTACCCAGAATCCCTTGCAAACCTAAACAATTGTCAAAAAAACCACATTTTCCCCACATTTCTGTGGTGGAAAGTTCTGGAATCTGCGTGGATCCACAAATTTCCACCCACCCCGCGTTCCCCAAAGTCTTCCGAGAAAAATGGTACCTCACTTGTGTGGGTTGGCCTAGTGCCCACGACAGGAAACGGCGCAAAACGCAACGTGGACACACCTCAATTTCGCAGTGAAAAATGACCTTTTTTTGGCAAAGTGCCCAGCTGTAGTTTTTGAACCATAGCTCTGCCGGCACCATGGGAAACCTAGCAAACCTATACATTTTTGAAAACTAGACACCCAGGGGAAACCAGGAAGGGGTGACTTGACTGCCTCCCACCAGGTTCTGTTACCCAGAGTCCTTTGCAAACCTAAAGAATTGTCCAAAAAAACACATTTTCCCCACATTTCTGTGGTGGAAAGTTCTGGAATCTGCGTGGATCCACAAATTTCCACCCACCCCGCGTTCCCCAAAGTCTTCCGAGAAAAATGGTACCTCACTTTTGTGGGTCGGCCTAGTGACCGCGACAGGAAATGGCGCAAAACGCAACGTGGACACACCTCAATTTTGCAGTGAAAAATTACCCTTTTTTGGCATAGTGCCTAGCTGTAGTTTTTGAACCATAGCTCTGCCGGCACCTAGGGAAACCTAGCAAACCTATACATTTTTGAAAACTAGACACTCAGGGGAATCCAGGATGGGGTGACTTGACTGCCTCCCACCAGGTTCTGTTACCCAGAATCCCTTGCAAACCTAAAAAATTGTCAAAAAAACACATTTTCCCCACATTTCTGTGGTGGAAAGTTCTGGAATCTGCGTGGATCCACAAATTTCCACCCACCCCACGTTCCCCAAAGTCTTTCGAGAAAAATGGTACCTCACTTGTGTGGATCGGCCTAGTGCCCGCAACAGGAAACGGCGCAAAACACAACATGGACACACCTCAATTTCGCAGTGAAAAATGACCCTTTTTTGGCAAAGTGCCTAGCTGTAGTTTTTGAACCATAGCTCTGCCGGCAAATAGGGAAACCTTGCAAACCTATACATTTTTGAAAACTAGACACCCAGGGGAATCCAGGATGGGGTGACTTGACTGCCTCCCACCAGGTTCTGTTACCCAGAATCCCTTGCAAACCTAAACAATTGTCAAAAAAACCACATTTTCCCCACATTTCTGTGGTGGAAAGTTCTGGAATCTGCGTGGATCCACAAATTTCCACCCACCCCGCGTTCCCCAAAGTCTTCCGAGAAAAATGGTACCTCACTTGTGTGGGTCGGCATAGTGCCCGCGACAGGAAACGGCGCAAAACGCAACGTGGACACACCTCAATTTCGCAGTGAAAAATTACCCTTTTTTGCATAGTGCCTAGCTGTAGTTTTTGAACCACAGCTCTGCCGGCACCTAGGGAAACTTAGCAAACCTATACATTTTTGAAAACTAGACACCCAGGGGAATCCAGGATGGGCTGACTTGACTGCCTCCCACCAGGTTCTGTTACCCAGAATCCCTTGCAAACCTAAACAATTGTCAAAAAAAACACATTTTCCCCACATTTCTGTGGTGGACAGTTCTACAATCTGCGTGGATCCACAAATTTCCTCCCACCCAGCATTCAACCAGGTCTCCCGATAAAAATGGTACCTCACTTGCGTGGGTGGGTCAAGGATCCGCGACAGGCAGGGGCCCAAAAGCTATTGAGGCGACATCAAAATTACCTATCACAAACCAACCTGGTTTTGCATGGGGGTCCCATGAGTTTTTGGCCCGGGGCTCGGCAGCCATCTAGGGAAACCTACCAAACACACACATTTCTGGAAACTAGACACCCGGGGGAGTCCAGCGAGGTATGGCTTGCATGGGTCCCCCATCATTCTCCTATGCAGAATCCCCTGCAAACCTCAAATTTTGCCGAACAATTCACTTTTTTCACACATTTCTGTGGTGGAAAGTTCTGGAATCTGCGTGGATCCACAAATTTCCTCCCACCCAGCGTTCCCCCAGGTCTCCCGATAACAATGGTACCTCACTTGCATGGGTGGGTCAGGACTCGCAACAGGCAAGGGCCCAAAGCTATTGAGGCGACATAAAAATTACCTATCACAAACCAACCTGGTTTTGCATGGGGAGTCCCATGAGTTTTGGCCCGGGGCTCGGCAGCCATCTAGGGAAACCTACCTAACCCACACATTTCTGGAAACTAGACACCCGGGGAGTCCAGCAAGGTATGGCTTGCGTGGGTCCCCCATCATTCTCCTACCCAGAATCCTCTGCAAACCTCGAATTGCCTGAAAAATTCACTTTTTTTTCACATTTCTGTGATGGAAAGTTCTGAAATCTGCGTGGATCCACAAATCTCCTCCCACTCAGCGTTCCCTCAGGTCTCCCGATAAAAATGGTACCTCACTTGTGTGGGTAGGCACAGTGGCTGCAACAGGAAATGGCCCAAATCGTACTCTGGAGACTTCAAAATTACCTATAGCAAAACTACCTGGTTTTGGGGGGGGGGCACCTGAGATTTTGGCCCTGGGCTCGGTGGCCATCTTGGGAAAGTACCCAACCCAAACATTTCTGAAAACTAGACACCCGGGGGAGTCCAATGAGGTATGGCTTGCCTGGATCCCCCAACGTTTACCTACCCAGAATGCAATGCAAACCATAAATTTAGCTGAAAAAACCACATTTTCCACATATTTTTGCGTGGAATCACCGTGCCGGCACAAATGTCCTACCACCCAGCGTTCCCCTTGTTCTCCCGAGTAAAATGATACCTCACTTGTGTGGGTGTCCAAAGCAGAATTGGCTAAAAACGTATTTTTTAAAAAATGTAGCACTTAGAATTCTCTGTGCTATACTATAAATCCCTATGTTTTGGGCTCTTCCTAGCCACAGGCCTTTGGCCCACCCACACAAGTGAGGTATCATTTTACTCGGGAGAACAAGGGGAACGCTGGGTGGTAGGACATTTGTGCCGGCACGGTGATTCCACACAAAAATATGTGGAAAATTTGGTTTTTTCAGCTAAATTTGAGGTTTGCATGGCATTCTGGGTAGGAAAACGTTGGGGGATCCACGCAAGCCATACCTCATTGGACTCCCCCGGGTGTCTAGTTTTCAGAAATGTTTGGGTTTGGTACTTTCCCAAGATGGCCGTCAAGCCCGGGGCCAAAATCTCAGGTGCCCCCCCCAAAACCAGGTAGTTTTGCTATAGGTAATTTTGAAGTCTCCAAAGTACGATTTGGGCCATTTCCTGTTGCAGCCACTGTGCCTACCCACACAAGTGAGTTGCCATTTTTATCGGGAGACCTGGGGGAACGCTGGGTGGGAGGAAATTTGTGGATCCACGCAGATTCCAGAACTTTCCACCACAGAAATGTGAGAAAAAGGTGAATTTTTCAGCGAAATTTGAGGTTTGCAGGGGATTCTGGGTAGGATAATGATGGGGGACCCACGCAAGCCATACCTCGCTGGACTCCCCCGGGTGTCTAGTTTCCAGAAATGTGTGGGTTAGGTAGGTTTCCCTAGATGGCTTCCGAGCCCCGGGCCAAAACTCATGGGACTCCCATGCAAAACCAGGTTGGTTTGTGATAGGTAATTTTGATGTCGCCTCAATAGCTTTTGGGCCCTTGCCTGTCGCGGGTCCTTGACCCACCCACACAAGTGAGGTACCATTTTTATCGGGAGATCTGGGGAACGCTGGGTGGGCGGAAATTTGTGGATCCACGCAGATTCCAGAACTTTCCACCACAGAAATGTGAGAAAAAAGTGCATTTTTGGCAAAATTTGAGGTTTGCAGGGGATTCTGGGTAAGAAAACGTTGGGGGATCCCCGCAAGTCATACCTCCTGGAATCCCCGGGTGTCTAGTTTTCAGAAATGTGTGGGTTTGGTAGGTTTCTCTAGGTGGTCGCCGAGCCCCGGGCCAAAAAGTCATGGGACCCCCTTGCAAAACCAGGTGGTTTTGTGATAGGCAATTTTGATGTCGCCTCAATACGTTTTGGGCCCTTGCCTGTCGCGGGTACTTGGGCCTCCCACCCGAGTGAGGCACCATTTTTATCGGGGGACCAGGGGGAACGCTGGCTGGTAGGAAATTTGTGTCAGCCCGGTGATGCCCCAACTTTCCCACACACAAATGTGTGAAAAAAGTGATTTTTTTCAGCTAAATTTGAGGTTTGCAGGGGATTCTGGGTAAGAAAACGTTGGGGATCCACACAAGCCATACCTCCCTGGAATCCCCCGGGTGTCTAGTTTTCAGAAATGTGTGGGTTTTGTAGGTTTCCCTAGGTGGCCGCCGACCCCGGGGCCAAAAACCCAGGTAACCCCCCGTGCAAAACCAGGTTGGTTTGTGATAGGTAATTTTGATGTCGCCTCACTAGGTTTTGGGCCCTTGCCTGTCGCGGGTACTTGACCCACCCACACAAGTGAGGTAACATTTTTCTCGGAAGACTTTGGGGAATGCGGGGTGAGTGGAATTTTGTGGATCCACACAGATTCCAGAACTTTCCACCACAGAAATGTGAGGAAAATGTGTTTTTTTATACACATTTTGAGGTTTGCAAGGGATTCTGGGTAACAGAACCTGGTGAGAGCCAGTCAAGTCACCCCATCCTGGATTCCCCTGGGTGTCTAATTTTCAAAAATGTAAAGGTTTGCTAGGTTTCCCTATGTGCCGGCTGCACTAGGACCCAAAATCCACAGGTAGGCATATTGCTAAAAACAAATCTGTTCCTAGTCGGCTTTCTGCCGCCCTGGGGGGGATATCAGGGGGTGGGGTTGCCCCGATATGCCCCCAAGGGGGGCAGAAACTCTGTGGCTATTTTTTTGGGGGGTAGGGGCATTGGTATGCCCATTCTGAGCAGCCCCCACCCCCACACATAACAAAGCCAGTGTAATCGTTGGCGTCTAGTGGGCTTTATGCCCCCTGGGGGGCAGATTGGGGGCTACTGCCCCCATCTTCCCCCATGGGGGCAGAAAGGCTGTAATTGTTGCGGGTGGGGGTGGGGGCATTGACATGCCTGTTTTGGGCAGCCCCCACCCTAATAAAAATTTGCCCCAAAAATCCCTGGTGTCTAGTGGGCTTTTGCCCCCGGGGGCAGATTGGGGGCTACTGCCCCATCTGCCCCCAGGGGAGCAGGAAGGCTGCAATTGTTGAGGGAGGGGATGGGGGCATGGGCATGCCCGTTTTGGGCAGCCCCCACCCTAATTCAAATTTGCCCAAAAAAATCCCTGGCGTCTAGTGGGCTTTTGCCCCCCGGCGGGGCAGTTTGGGGCCTAATGCCCCCATCTGCCCCCAGGAGTCCACTAGACGCCAGGGAGTTTTTTGGGCAAATTTTAATTAGGGTGGGGGCTGCCCAAAACGGGCATGCCAATGCCCCCACCCTAATTAAAATTTGCCCCCAAAAATCCCTGGTGTCTAGTGGGCTTTTTGCCCCCCCGGGGGGGCAGATTGAGGGCTTCTGCCCCATCTGCCCCCCAGGGGGGGCAGGAAGGCTGTAATTTTTGCAGGGGAGGGGGTGGGGGCATGGGCATGCCCGTTTTGGGAGCCCCCACCCTAATTCAAATTTGCCCAAAAAAACTCCCTGGCATCTAGTGGGCTTTTTCCCCCCCCCGGCAAGGCAGATTGGGGACTAATGCCCCCATCTGCCCCCCAGCGGGGGCAAAAAGCCCACTAGACACCAGGGAGTTTTTTGGGCAAATTTTAATTAGGGTGGGGGCTGCCCAAAACAGGCATGCCAATGCCCCCACCCTAATTAAAATTTGACCCAAAAAATCCCTGGTGCCTAGTGGGCTTTTTGCCCCCCTGGGGGGCATATTGGGGGCTACTGCCCCATATGCCCCCCAGGGGGGACAGGAAGGCTGTTATTTTTGCGGGGGTGGGGGTGGGGGCATGGGCATGCCCGTTTTGGGAGCCCCCACCCTAATTGAAATTTGCTCCCAAAAACTCCCTGGCGTCTAGTGGGCTTTTTCCCCCCCCGGCAAGGCAGATTGGGGACTAATGCCCCCATCTGCCCCCCAGCGGGGGCAAAAAGCCCACTAGACACCAGGGAGTTTTTTGGGCAAATTTTAATTAGGGTGGGGCTGCCCAAAACAGGCATGCCAATGCCCCCACCCTAATTAAAATTTGACCCAAAAAATCCCTGGTGCCTAGTGGGCTTTTTGCCCCCCCGGGGGGGCATATTGGGGGCTACTGCCCCATATGCCCCCCAGGGGGGACAGGAAGGCTGTTATTTTTGCGGGGAGGGGGTGGGGGCATGGGCATGCCCGTTTTGGGAGCCCCCACCCTAATTCAAATTTGCCCCAAAAAAATCCCTGGCGTCTAGTGGGCTTTTTGCACCCCCGGCAGGGCAGATTGGGGGCTAATGCCCCCAGCTGCCCCCCAGGGGGGGCAGAAAGGCTGTCATTTTTGCGGGGGTGGGTGGGGGCATGGTCATGCCCATATTGGGCAGCCCCCACCACAAATTATAATAAAAAAAAATCCCTGGCTTATAGTGGGCTTTTTGCCCCCGAGGGGGCAGAAAGGCTGTAAATTTTGTGTGGTGGGGGCATGGACATGCCCTTTATGGGCAGCCCCACCCTAATAAATTAATTGGGCAAAGAAAAATATCCCTGGGGTCTAGTGGGCTTTTGCCCCCGGGGGGCAAAAGTCTAAATTGCACCAAAAACAAATTGGGGGAGCAAAAGCCCTTGCCCAAGGGGCCGCTCCCCTCCCTGGTGTCTAGTGGGTGGATCCTGCTTGGGGATCGCCCTCCTGGGGCGATCCCCAAGCAGGGATCCACTGGGAGGGGTACCGTTGGAAAGGGGAGATTCTCCCTTTCCAATGATACCTCTCCCGTCTTTCTACGTGCCCGGGGGCTGAGATAGCCCCCTGAGCACATAGAAGTGAAACTGAAATGAGCCTAAAGGCTCATTTCAGTTTAGTTTTCTGTGCAATGAGGACAGCGCGACGTGCGCGCTGATCCTCATGGCACAGAAACCAGGGAGGGGGCCTCGGGAGCTGGGGAAGCAATTCCCCAGCTGCCAAGGTCACAGGGGTGAAAGAGAAATCCCTCTGCTGTCTGCAACAGAGGGATTTCGTGCCCCTGGCCTCATGATGGAATGGTTCCGTCATGAGCACAGGGGCACCGATGCTCATGACGGAACCATTCCGTCATGAGCATCGAAGGGGTTAAGGAATATTATTGTATTTTAAAAGTTGACACAAACTTTTTCACATAGAATCACAAATGTTATCCTATGGGAGGAAATTCACTTAGCAGGTAAGTAGTGTTATTGTTACTTTTTCTTACTCAGTGGTGGATCCTGGATCCAGCACTGGTGCATCTCCTGTAAACAGTTGAAAGAATGCGTTTAAGTCATACAGGCGATTTTTAAGGAATATTTGTAGTTTGTGAAAATCGACACTTTGAAACTTTTCTGCTGAAAACCAGACAATGGATTCCTATGGAAGGAAATACAAGTTACTGGTAAATACGGTTAGAATTACTTGTGAGGGTCAGTGCTGGGCTAAAAGATGCAGCACTGGGTTCTCTCCTGATAACAGGTGAGTAAATCGGAGTTCGTAGTTCGGCTGATTTTAGAGGAATATTATAAAGTTCCAAAACTCCACACTTAGAAGAATTTCCAAGTGAAACCAGTCAATGTTAGCCTATGGAAGGAAATTCAAGTTACTGGTAAGTACGGTTAAAATTACTTTTCAGGATCAGTACTGGGCTCAAAGATACAGCACTGAGGTCTCTCCTGATAACAGGTGAGTAAATCGGAATTCGTAGTTTGGCTGATTTTAGAGGAATATTTGTATGTTACAAAAATCGACACACAAACTTTTTCTGCAAAAAGCAGGCAATGATATCCTATGGAAGGAAATTCAAGTTACTGGTAAGTACGGTTAAAATTACTTTTCAGGATCAGTACTGGGCTCAAAGATGCAGCACTGTGGTCTCTCCTGATAACAGGTGAGTAAATCGGAATTCTTAGTTCGGCTGATTTTAGAGGAATATTATAAAGTTCCAAAACTCCACACTTAGAATAATTTCCAAGTGAAACCAGTCAATGTTAGCCTATGGAAGGAAATTCAAGTTACTGATAAGTACGGTTAAAATTACTTTTCAGGATCAGTACTGGGCTCAAAGATGCAGCACTGAGGTCTCTCCTGATAACAGGTGAGTAAATCGGAATTCGTAGTTCGGCTGATTTTAGAGGAATATTTGCACAATGGTGAAGGAAGGGGGTGGGGCCTGAGGTGACATGTCTGCAAACACGCCCTGTGGTGCGTTTTAAGTTGGAGAATTAATTCCTCCTCAATCCAGAGGGTCCCTAGGGGCCAACTAGCCCACCAGATACCTCCAGTATGCGCCAGAGAGCTGCGTTGCAGAGAGGTGTTCAGAGGCCACGCCCCTTTTACAACACTCTGCAACGCAGCTCCGTGGCGCTTACTGGAGGTACCTGGTGGGCTAGTTGGCCCCCAGGGACCCTCAGGATTGAAGGGGATTTAATTCCCTATCTTAAAACGAGCCACGGGGCCTGTTTGCACACATGTCACCTCAGGCCCCGCCCCCACCACTGTGCAAACGCGCCCCGTGGCGCGTTTTAAGTCGGGGGATTAACTCCCGTTGAATCCTGAGGGTCCCTGGGGTGCAACTAGCCCACCAGCTACCTCCATTAAGCGCCACAGAGCTGCGTTGCAGAGAGGTGTAAAAGGGGCGTGGCCTCAGAACACCTCTCTGCAACGCAGCTCCCTGGCGCATACTGGAGGTTCCTGGTGGGCTAGTTGGCCCCCAGGGACCCCCAGTATTCAAGGCGACTCGTCCTCTCTGCAAACGCGCCAGGGGGCGCGTTTGCAGAGTGCTGACAAGGAGGGGGCGTGGCCTCCGGCGCGATGCCGTAATTTTTTATTTTTTTTAAAGGGGGCTGTGTGGCCCCCCTTCTTTTTAATTATTTTGGGCCCTGGGGACCCCATCCCCCAGGGCCTGACCCCCTTTTTTTAAAAATGTGAATGGGAAGGGGACCGCGTGGGCCCCCCTCCCGTGGCCAATTTCGGCCCGGGGACCCCATCCCCCGGGTCATTGCCACCTTTTTAAAAAAAATTATTTTCATGGAGGGGGGCTGCGTTGCCCCCCTCCTCAGGCCTCCTTAGGCCCCGGGGACCCCATCCCCCGGGGCCGGCCTTTAAAAAAAATTTTTTTCCTAATTTGGGGAGGGGGGCCGCGTGGCCACCCTCCCGGGCCACTACTTGCCCCGGGGACCCCATCCCCCGAGGCTGGCCCTATCCTTTGGGGTCCGTGGGGGGACCCCGACTCCCCCACGGACCATGCCGGCTCCCAGCGTCCTGCGGGAGCCGGCATTGCTTTTCCACATGGGGAGCTGCTAACATGCAGCTCCCCATGTGGAAAAGCAATGTGCTTTGGATATTGGAAGCGAGAGCTGGTTTCCTTGCTCTCGCTTCCAATATCCAAAGCAGTTTGCTATGACAGGACGGGAGCCGCGAGGCTCCCGTCCTGTCATAGCAAACTACAGTGGGACCCCCTGAGCAGACCTAGGGGGTCAGGGTGTTTCTCCCCTGCCCCCTTTTTGCGCTTTGCGCACTTGTTTCTGTCCCTCGGTTCTACAGAGGGACAAAATGGCTGCCAACACTTCCTGATTTGGAGTGTTGACAGCCACTTGACAGCCAATTAGCATGCAGCTCGTGATCGGGAGGGTACGCGGACCCTACTCGGCCATAGATATATATGTGACTTTACTTTTGATTTTCTCAGGAACTACTGAACGGATTTACACCATTTAAGCAAAAGGCACGACACTGAACCAAGGGCTACCTCTTTGCCAAATTTGGTGTAATTCCGTTCAGCAGTTCAGGCTGTAGCTGCGATGAAAGGATCCTATGGAAAAATGAATGGGGAAAACACGTTTTGGGACCCCCCTTTTTTCTCGGCCCCCGCTTGACGAATCAACCCGAGACTTTCAGGGTAGGAGCGGACCGGAGCGCCCCAACAAGTTGGAAGCTTTCGCGAAGATTCGTCAACCGGCGCAAGAGTTATTTCAAATAGAATGTTGCGGATTTCCTATGGAAAATACGTCCTAACTATAACTATCTACTGGCAACCGCCAGTAGATAATATATATATATATATATATACATATATATATATATATAGCTATTTATATATCCACGAACTCGGCAGACACTTCAACTACCAAAATCGGAGAGCACACAATCTATCCGATATATCTATACATATATATCAAGAAAGAACTCAAACCACAGCGCATGTGAAGGCCCACACTCCAAAGGGATTATCCACACAAGCTTATTCGATTGGCCGATTGAATAAACTTGTGTGGGTTATCTCTTTGGAGTGCAGGCTTTTACTTGTGCTGCGGCGCAAGTTCTTTGTTGAGTATGAGTGTGTCCTGCGCCCACTGCCCAGCACCAACCCCGTGAGGTGGACGAAGTCGGAAGAACTGCTGTTAGCAGTCTGGATATATATATATATATATATATATATATATATATATATATATATATATATATATGCAGAAGCCTTCGCCACTGCAATCCCTCAGTTCAACAGACGAAGCAGACCCAAAATCGGTGCAAAGTTTTTTATTGTAAACCCTTCATGTCCGCCATGACGCATTTCAGCCTCCAAGAGGCCTTGATCACATGACGCTTCAGGAGGAATGGTGCAATATTTAAAGTGCTACGTGCATTTGAAAAAGTAACTGACGTGTATCACATGGTCAATGGACATAGAAAAAACACTGATACATGATAGGCAAGTGCCTTAGTTTGATTCAATTATAGCACCGGTTACAAATCTAGATAAACAGCTGTACATAACAAACACAACATCATCAGATGTTGAGTGTTTTGAAAAATAGCAGTACTATTTCAGGGAAATTTATAAAATATTCATAAAAATACCTAAAATGACACAATTGCTGGAAACCAAAAAGAAAAAATATATAAATATCAAATATAACCCCAGTGGGTGTTAATTCGTTTCCATAAGCAAAAGGAATAATTCAATCAAAGATTTGTTACACCTAAATTGACTAAAAAACTTTCTCAATAAGAACCATTCACAATCAATAAAAGAAATGCATAGAATATCATTGATTGGGATAAAAACAATATTTTTGATAAGAATATATATAAAAAACTTTGCATGATAAACAAGTTTCTGTAAGACAAATTATCGCTTGAGAAATGGCGCAGCCCAAAGTGCCAGTGCAAAAGAGACAAACATATGGTAACAGGTCAAGCCCAATTGGGCATGATACTGAATTTCTATGTCAAGAGCACGATAATACAGTACAATAGTAAAATAAATATGTGTTAAAAAACAGTGGTGAAAAACTGCTGTAAAAATATATATACACGATCTGGAGGCTGCATTTACGAGGAATTCATATATAATGTGTGCAAAAAAGACAATGCAAAACTGACTGAGGCTACAAGCATGTAAAAGAATTCTCACTAGCGTTGAGACCATGAGGTGTCTTGGTGTCTAGTGTCAGGATGTATCGAGTTTCCAATGCTCGAAGAAGGGCCTCTCGATTTCCCCCTCTTCTAAGTGGCATAACTGTGTCAATCACAAAGAATCTCAGTAGATCAGAGTTATTATTGTGAGACTCCTTAAAATGACGTGCCACTGGGTAGGAAGCATCACTGCCGCGGATCGCTCTAATGTGCTGGAGTATCCTCTTGTGGACCTGCAACTTGGTACTACCAACATATTGCAGGCCACATGGACACTCCAGCACATAGACCGCAAACTCCGTCTTGCAAGTAAGTAGTTTGGAAATGGGAACTGTGGCCTCTTTGAAGGGGACTCTGTAATATGTTTTGCTAACACACTGCCTGCAAGCCTTGCAGACAGCGCATTTCACGAATCCCTTCCTAGAGCTTATCCAAGAATTAGCAACTACCAGTTCTGGACTACTCTTAACCAGTGTGTCGCTCATCAACCCGGCTTTTCTGAATGTAATGTCAGGAGTGGCTGACATAAGACTACCAATGACTGGATCATTGCGCACCAAGCTCCAATTCTTTTTGAAGATTTTACATAAAGCCTGGTGTTGCCTATTATATTTCAGAACTAATCTTGTGGATACATTATCCTCACCAACTACAATGGCTGCCTTGGAACTTTTATTGCATAAGGCCACGCCTCTAGAGATCCCATTAGCCTTATTTATGACTTTGTCAACCATATCCTTAGTATAGCCTCTTGCCACAAACCTGTCTCTACTGGCCTTCTGTGCTGTATCGCATTCAGTTTGTGTGCTGCATATACGCCGAATACGCAGCATCTCCCCAAAGTGAATACTGCGTATTAAATGTCCCAGATGATGGCTCGTGGCGTGCAACACAGTGATGCCAGCTGTGGGTTTTCTAAATAGTCTAGTCTCCAATCTGCTGTTAAGGATAAAGACTTCTACATCGAGAAAACAAATTTTGTTAACACTAATGTGGCCTGTAAAATGTAGATTTAAGAAGTTGTTATTAATCACATTGATGAACCGAAGGGCCTGCTGTTCAGAGCCCCTCCAGATTAAAAAAACGTCATCTATGTATCTATACCAATGTGCCACATGCTCAGCAAACTCTACAGCTAGTTGGCCATGGAGAACCTGCTCCTCCCACAGCCCCATATGCAAACAAGCATAACTGGGGGAAAAGCAGGCCCCCATGGCAACACCTCTGATCTGCTGGAACACTTGGTTAGAAAACATAAAAAGTTATTGTTGAGACAGGTGGAGATCATAGACAATAACATCTAGTTGTGGTTGTGGAACTGAATGGGCCTAGTACCTAGGTAGTACTCCACCGCCTTCATGCCATCATGATGGTGTATGCAAGTATATAGATATATCTATACATATATATCAAGAAAGAACTCAAACCACAGCGCATGTGAAAGCCCACACTCCAAAGGGATTATCCACACAAGCTTATTCGGTCGGCCGATTGAATAAACTTGTGTGGGTTATCTCTTTGGAGTGCAGGCCTTTACTTGTGCTGCGGCGCAAGTTCTTTGTTGAGTATGAGTGTGTCCTGCGCCCACTGCCCAGCACCAACCCCGTGAGGTGGACGAAGTCGGAAGAACTGCTGGATAGCAGTCTGGATATATATATATATTCACTGAAAAAACCATAGGTTTCAGGGGAGTTATAGTTAGTTGGACATTTCACTCGTACAAAACCATAGAAATTCCCCCGTTATAGTTAGTTCAGCTAACTATAACTCGCGCGCCCGCAATGCACTGCTGATGACGTCACATATTACATCACTCATGACATGGTCAGTGACATCACTCATGACATCACTGATGACATCTCAAATGACATCACTGATGACATCATCCTTGTGATAGAGTGGCAGACCTCCTCTCACCCTAATATAACCTTTGATACACACACTCAAAAATACAAACTAACATTTTCAAAACAATGGACATACCAATACCAGTTACAACACACCTATTCAATAATTCCAAGATCAACACACACATCCACTCCTTCACCAACAGTCCCTATACAGTCACTCATACATGTACTCACTCATCATATGTACTCATACACCTATACATCCTGTTACACACCGCCACTCATCCATAGTTACTCACACACATAGTCACACATGCAAACAAAGTATCAAACATCCATTTACTTGCATATACAGTTATACACACTACCACACTTACTTCTACAGAAACTTACACATACTTACTCTCTTAAACAATCACTTATAGAAACACCTACTTATTTGTACAGGAACTCTTCCAATCTCTCACTCTCACATATACTCACTTATATACACCAATACTCACATATACTAGTTTAAAACATATGTAGTTACTCATAAAGACACTATTGAGACAGTCATTCACTCACTAACACACCCATACACATACTCATCCACCTATACAGTCCTGCACACATGCTGTCTTCAACACATACAAACAGTGAGTCACTCATTCATGCATCTATGCACTAAGTAATACCCCCCACTGAACCATACAGACACTCAGACAATCATACTGATACTCAAAAAACCAACTAATAACCCATATAGACACTCATGTAGCTACTCACCAACCCATGCAGCCACTTATACACAAAGTGAGAGACTGATACAGATATTTTCATATTTAAACATTACTCACTAACCCATGTATTCACTAAGATACACTTAGTCAGTTATACAATCAATTTTACAAAAAAAATCATCCATTTAGACACTTATATACCCATTTATTCTTCCATCGACCTTGAGATATACATATATAAAACATATTTAATTTTCAGAAAAACACACATTCACTGGATGATGTCATCAGTGATGTCATCAGTGATGTCATTTGAGATGTCATCAGTGATGTCATGAGTGATGTCACTGACCATGTCATGAGTGATGTAATATGTGACGTCATCAGCAGTGCATTGCGGTGCGCGAGTTATAGTTAGCTGAACTAACTATAACGGGGAATTTCTATGGTTTTGTACGAGTGAAATGTCCAACTAACTATAACGCCCCTGAAACCTATGGTTTTTTCAGTGAATTTCTAAGGTTTTTTAAATGCTAATTTCTAACTATAACGTGCCTGAAACCTATGGTTTTTTCAGTGAATATATATATATTTATTATACTATGTATACATGTGAAAATGTCTCGGTCCCCTGTTTGCCTCGGTGGCACGGAAAAAATGGGTGGAACTGACGTCAGCACGCCGACGAGGTCCTCTTATGGCTCCGATGACGTCATACGGTGTCGCGAGCGGAGCCGTGCTCGTTGACGTGGGAGAGCTAGGAAAGAATTTCCGTGGAATGCTGGTGCAGGGGATATTCACCTAAGTGTTCAGGCTAGTCCTTTGGGAGCAACTGTTTATGTTGCCACTCCAGAAACCGAAACCAGTGATCCGAGGGCAGAGGCCCTGCAGATGGCACACGAGGTGGGGTGCCCAGTCGTGTGCACCGGCGGGGCAGCGAAGTGACAAGCACCACAACCCACAAAAAAGGTAACGAGGGCACTGATTAACACAGGATCTTCTCTTTGTATCTGGCAGGAACAACGAAGTTAAAATGCCCTAGTACCAAAATGTAGAATTAGTGCTACAACGGTCTTCAAGAGGACCTGCGATGCCGCTTCTGCCTCCCGTACCCTGGAGGCGGCACATGGGTCACGCGGTACGGTCATACTGCGGTGGGACGCACACTCGTTGACCTCTCATGGCACTGCTCCACACTTCAGGGAGGACGCTTTCCATTAGCTATGTTTTCTGATGACATGTCGCGCCGGCCCCGTCCAACAACAGAGCTCCTTTAGATCCAAACAGACTCTTCCACTCTCTCACCGGAAGTGAAACCAGGCCACGCGGACACTTTCACAATACAACAGCCGGGAATGCACTTTTCGGTAAAAAAACACATTCCTTCCTCCTAATTAATCAAATAAACGTCTCACTGAAGAACAGGGGCCAGCTTCGATCGGTAAACAGCCGTTACAACGACTTTTTTACTTTGTGATACCATTACAACGCATGCATTACCACGCATGCGTTGTACATCACAAAGTCATTACTACGCATTTTTAGAACGCATGGTCATTTACCACACATGCCTTTACAACAAATTTTGTTGTAAAGGTATGTATGGTAAATGACCATGCGTTCTAAAAACATGTAGATGATCCATGTCGTTGTAAGGAAACAGAGGCTGTTCCGTTTCCTCACAACGACGTGCACCGCCCCTCAGAGATGACGTGAAGCAGGAACCACGAGGAGAGAGGAACCATGAGGAGTGAGAGGTAAGGGGCATTGGGCATGGGGTGGGGGTTTCTTTTCTAGGGTTTAGGGTAGTGCAGTGGTGTTTGGGTGGTGTAGGGGTCATGCTGGGGGTAGTGTTTTATGGTTTAGGGTAGTGCAGTGGTGTTTGGGTAGTGTAGGGGGTCGTGCTGGGGGTAGTGTTTTAGGGTTTAGGGTAGTGCAGTAGTGTAGGGGGTTGTGCTGGGGGTAGTGTTTTAGGGTTTAGGGTAGTGCAGTGGTGTATGGGTAGTGTAGGGGGTTGTGCTGGGGTAGTGTTTTAGGGTTTAGGGTAGTGCAGTGGTGTTTGAGTAGTGTAGGGGTCATGCTGGTGGTAGTGTTTTAGGGTTTAGGGTAGTGCAGTGGTGTTTGTGTAGTGTAGGGGGTCATGCTGGGGGTAGTGTTTTATGGTTTAGGGTAGTGCAGTGGTGTTTGGGTAGTGTAGGGGGTCGTGCTGGGGTAGATTTAGGGTTTAGGGTAGTGCAGTGGTGTTTGGGTAGTGTAGGGAGTCGTGCTGGGGTAGTGTTTTAGGGTCTAGGGTAGTGCAGTGGTGTTTGTGTAGTGTAGGGGGTTGTGCTGGGGGTAGTGTTTTAGGGTTTATGTTAGTGCAGTGGTGTTTGGGTAGTGTAGGGGTAGTGCTGGGGTAGTGTTTTAGGGTTTAGGGCAGTGCAGTGGTGTTTGTGCAGTGAAGGGGTCATGCTGTGGGTAGTGTTTTAGGGTTTAGGGTAGTGCAGTCATGTTTGTGTAGTGTAGGGGGTCGTGTTTTAGGGTATAGGGTAGTGCAGTCGTGTTTGGGTAGTGTAGGGGGTCATGCTGGGGTTAGTGGTTTAGGGTAGTGCAGTGGTGTTTGGGTAGTGTAGGGGGTCATGCTGGGGGTAGTGTTTTAGGGTTTAGGGTAGTGCAGTGGTGTGTGTGTAGTGTGGGAGGTCATGCTGGGGGTATCTTTAGGGTTTAGTGTAGTGCAGTGGTGTTTGGGTAGTGTAGGGAGTCGTGCTGGGGGTAGTGTTTTAGGGTTTAGGGTAGTGCAGTGGTGTTTGGGTAGTGTAGGGAGTCGTGCTGGGGTTAGTGTTTTAGGGTTTAGGGTAGTGCAGTGGTGTTTGGGTAGTGGAGGGGGTAGTGTTTTAGGGTTTAGGGTAGTGCGCCCAACCAGCCACAATATCTGTGGACAAAGGGGATCCTGACTCTTTGGAACGCTCCGTCAATTGAATAATTTGGGTCAAGGGCCCTACCACGTCCAAGACCTATCAATTCCTTTCTTGGGTTCCCTCATATACTTGGAGAAAAAGGTACATAGTTTCTCATCAATTTCAGGCGTGTGTGCCACCATCCCCTTCAGTGAGGGCCTGGGGCATTCTCCCCTCATCCTATTCCTGACCTCCCTTTCAAGGGGTTGATGGATTTTCCCCACCACATACTCTGCCACTTTGGCGTCAGGTGTCCACTCTGCCGACCCAGGATGGTAAATTTGGGTAGGCTCTAACATGATCGAGTGGACCCCGTCCCGAACCGGGGACTGAGAGGAGTGGGACTCTGGACGCCAGGGACGCCCCGAGTCCTTATCCTCATCGGAGGAGAAATCGTCCTCCGATACACCCTCTCCCTCTAAGGGAAACCCGCCGTCGGGGTCTACAATAGTGGTGACAGTGTCGCAATTTTCTCCGGGCCCCTCCTCCTCCCGGCAGGGTGCATGTTTTAGCGTTCGCGCACTCTTGAGGAAGGTCTCCGTAAGTTTATCAAATCCTTCCAAGTGCCCCGCGTTATGCTTAACGGCCCTTTTATTCCCCATCTGGGAGCTACTTGGACCCGCCACGACCAGATCTGGGTCACTGAACACCCCAGGGATGCTTTTCGCCAGCTTATCAACCTGATCCCTAAGAGGAGCCAGCGCCCTAGAAATAGCCAGAGAGAGGGCTTGGTCCACTGCTGGAGGGAGAAGTTGGGGGGCCATTCCTCCTCCACTTCCTTGTAGGAGGAGTAAAAATGGTCTTCTGGAGAAGACATGATAGCAGAGGGTGTGAGCACAGAACAAATGCCCTTAAAACCCTTAAGACAGCCCCCTCGCCGGTGCTCCAACAGCTGGGCTTTCCCTGAAGCTGTTATAAGAATAGACTGAGGCGCAATACCAATTACCACCACCAGGTGGCGCTGGTCACTAACGTGGCTGTGTGGGGAAATCACTGCGTAGCGGTGTCAAAATTAGGCAAGGGTTGGTCGGGAATCAAGCAGACACTAAAGGAGTGACCGGATTCCCAAACGCGCGTAAAGACCAGCGGGAGCGCTCGACGGAGCTGCCTCGCTCGGACCAGACGCGCCTGACAGGATCTCACCGCGCGCAGAGCACACAGCGGGAGAAACTGCGAGGGGGAGAACGCGCTCGGGCAAGAGCCTGCTGCGCAGGGAATATGAAACAATACCAAGGCAATAATGCAAATATCGTGCACAAGAAACCGCTATACAAACAGCAACAACGTCAGATTAAGCCAAGAATGTAAGGAATGCACTTAACTGACGAGCAGTGAAGAAATAGGAAGCGGAAGGGACGTCACAATATTATATACGATGGACTGTGATATGATTGGACTATAGTTGCCTTGGAGACTACCCCCCTAATGGTTCATGGGTTGTGTAGTCTTTTGTTTAATGATTGTTGTGTTACGTTTTCTTTGAACTGCTATGCAAATAAAGTGAGGAAAGATATGCATAACCCTCGCCTCCGTCCTGCCATAGAATTCATTAAACTTTATTTGATCTGATTTAGAAACATAGATCATAAAAGTGTACATAAAAACAGTAAATCCTCTTTCCTAATACAATACAGTGAGAATTAATTAAAACCAGTAGGTAAAAACGGGTGTTACAAAGCCCGGTTCAGAGCAACTTCAGGTTAACAGAATCGTAAAGTTCAATGTTTCGCAAGATCAATCTCATGTACTTTGTGCAAAATACGCAATAAGGGGTCCAAGTAAGATGTAACGCTCCAATACCTGACCAGTTTGCACTATATAAAACTGCAGAAAAACTAAAAATAATAAGTGTTTTGCACACTTCTGTCATTGGGCTATATGTGGGCTACATCTGGGTGATATTTGTGCTACATTTGGGCTCTTTGTTCTCTGGTGGCCATCTTGGGAGACTTATTTGTTATGAAGTTTCCTAATTTCGTCATTTACTGCAGTCTCCTCAGTAGGAAATGCTTTCAGTTTTTTACTTTGATTCCATCAAGAAGGCATTCAGATGTGTCACACATTTGCCATAAATTCAGAATGTTAGCACTCTAGTTGTTCATTAGATCACTGTAGTAAAGCTACTGCTCACCAGGGAGTTAACTGGAAGTCTACTGCTGGTATTGAAAGTGATTGTTTCAGTCTGCATGTCAGAATTTTCTAATGAAATAGAAGAGAATTTGAGATCTCACTTAAAACATGCCCTAAATTTTCTTTCTGCAGCACTAACCACAATTTCTATGGCAAAATGAACCCCTCATTTTGTTCCTTTTTAAATTAAATGTTTTAAGTGTTACCAGTTTATTCCAATCAAGATGGCTTCAGGTGTGCCATACTTTTGTCATAAGTAAGACTGTTAGCGCTCTAGTTGTTCTTTAGAACACTCTGGGAAGCTGCAGTAGAACACAAAGGCATCGACTGACAGGCTGCTCCTGTTGAAATATAACAGGAAGATATTTGAGATCTCACTTAAAACATGTCCTAATTTTTCTTTCTACAGCACTAACCATAATTTCTATGACAAAATGAACCCCCTCATTTTGTTCCTTTTTAAATTAAATGTTTTAAGAGTTACCAGTTTATTCCAATCAAGATGGCTTCAGGTGTGCCATAATTTTGTCATAAGTAAGACTGTTAGCGCTCTAGTTGTTCTTTAGAACACTCTGGGAAGCTGCAGTAGAACACAAAGGCATCAACTGACAGGCTGCTCCTGTTGAAATATAACAGGAAGATATTTGAGATCACACTTGAAACATGTCCTAATTTTTCTTTCTACAGCACTAACCATAATTTCTATGACAAAATGCACCCCATCATTTTGTTCCTTTTTAAATTAAATGTTTTAAGAGTTACCAGTTTATTCCAATCAAGATGGCTTCAGGAGTGCCATAATTTTGTCATAAGTAAGGCTGTTAGCACTCTAGTTGTACTTTAGAACACTCTGGGAAGCTGCAGTAGAACACAAAGGCATCAACTGACAGGCTGCTCCTGTTGAAATATAACAGGAAGATATTTGAGATCTCACTTAAAACATGTCCTAATTTTTCTTTCTACAGCACTAACCATAATTTCTATGGCAAAATGAACCCCCTCATTTTGTTCCTTTTTAAATTAAATCTTTTAAGTGTTACCAGTTTATTCCAATCAAGATGGCTTAAGGTGTGCCATACTTTTGTCATAAGTAAGGCTGTTAGCAGTCTAGTTGTTCTTTAGAACACTCTGGGAAGCTGCAGTAGAACACAAAGGCATCAACTGACAGGCTGCTCCTGTTGAAATATAACAGGAAGATATTTGAGATCTCACTTAAAACATGTCCTAATTTTTCTTTCTACAGCACTAACCATAATTTCTATGGCAAAATGAACCCCCTCATTTTGTTCCTTTTTAAATTAAATGTTTTAAGTGTTACCAGTTTATTCCAATCAAGATGGCTTCAGGTGTGCCATACTTTTGTCATAAGTAAGACTGTTAGCTCTCTAGTTGTTCTTTAGAACACTCTGGGAAGCTGCAGTAGAACACAAAGGCATCAACTGACAGGCTGCTCCTGTTGAAATATAACAGGAAGATATTTGAGATCTCACTTAAAACATGTCCTAATTTTTCTATCTACAGCACTAACCATAATTTCTATAACAAAATGAACCCCCTCATTTTGTTCCTTTTTAAATTAAATGTTTTAAGAGTTACCAGTTTATTCCAATCAACATGGCTTCAGGTGTGCCATAATTTTGTCATAAGTAAGACTGTTAGCGCTCTAGTTGTTCTTTAGAACACTCTGGGAAGCTGCAGTAGAACACAAAGGCATCAACTGACAGGCTGCTCCTGTTGAAATATAACAGGAAGATATTTGAGATCACACTTGTAACATGTCCTAATTTTTCTTTCTACAGCACTAACCATAATTTCTATGACAAAATGAACCCCATCATTTTGTTCCTTTTTAAATTAAATGTTTTAAGTGTTACCAGTTTATTCCAATCAAGATGGCTTCAGGTGTGCCATACTTTTGTCATAAGTAAGGCTGTTAGCACTCTAGTTGTTCTTTAGAACACTCTGGCAAGCTGCAGTAGAACACAAAGGAATCAACTGACAGTCTCTGCCATTGTTGGAAGTACATGTTTTACTGAGAATGTCAGACTTCATTCTCACATGACTGAGAAAGATAATGTGAATTTACAGAAAATATGCTCTCATTTTAGCTTCTGGAGCACCTTCCAAAACTGTATGGGACAAGCATGTGAAAATAGTTTTCTCTCAAACATGATTCATGATATCCCAGCAGAAGGTTTTTCACAGGGTAAAATCACCTTAGAACACACCACAATTCCTGAAATTAGTATGGTACCATCAACAAATGAATTCTAATGTAACTAAAGTCTGTTATCACCCTTTATAGTTCTCCTTTTGGTAACCCTCAAAATCTTCGATTCACTACAATGCATTTCAATGGGGTACTATCATTTATATTGGTCCCAAGATGGCTGCCAGCAATTCCAGGATGAAGTGCTGACAGCCATCAGATCTCACAATGACATGTGTGGTCAGGCTCCGCCCAGATATATATGTGTTTTCTTTTTCAAATTTCTCAGGAACTACTGAACGGATTTACACCATTTAACCAAAAGGCATGACTCTGAACCAAGGGCTACCTTTTTGCCAAATTTGGTGTAATTCCGTTCAGCAGTTCGGGCTGTAGCTGCGATGAAAGGTTCCTATGGAAAATTACATGGGGAAAACGCGTTTTGGGACCCCCCTTTTTTCTCGGCCCCCCACTTGACGAATCACCCCGAGACTTTCAGAATAGGAGCGGACCGGAGCGCCCCACGAGTTTTGAAAATTTCGTGAAGATTCGTCAACCGGCGCCAAAGTTATTTCAAATAGAATGTTGCGGATTTCCAATGGAAAATAGGTCCTAACTATAACTATCTACTGGCGACCGCCAGTAGATAATATATATATATATATATATATATATATATATATATATATATACATACGTATATTACTTCCCATCTCTACCACTCGAATCCTTATGGACCAGACGCATACACCTGATTATTTTCACGTAAATATTTGGGCCATAGTATTTCAAGGGAGGAGGTAAATGGAACCTATTGACTGCAAGCGGCATCTGAGGAAGGCACACACAAGCCGAAATGCATTATGCCGAACGAGTGTCATTAAAAAAGGAACTCCCAAACGTATCCCCGCTGTGTCCTCTGGTTACTTCAAAGGAGTGATCGATTTTTTGATATATATATAATCAGAAACGTGGCGCAAGACGAAGGTGCAACCAGCAACGAAAGGCAGACTTTCAAAAAACAAGCAAGAGGCAGATGGAACCGCAAACAGAAGTAAGAAGCAACAGTAACTCCAACACAGTGGTCAATTTAACAGATATCAATTTAACTACGGCGGAGAAACAAATTTTGTCTTTGGGACTGTCCTTTAGCCCAGAAAGTAGCTTTAATTATACAGAAACAAGGATGGATGTTTTTAGATTC
Organism: Calotriton arnoldi; assembly: GCA_963921515.1. NCBI lineage: Eukaryota > Metazoa > Chordata > Amphibia > Caudata > Salamandridae > Calotriton > Calotriton arnoldi. Next base: position 1,128,958 of record CAWUFW010001825.1, on the reverse strand, counting down.
ATCAGGAAACTTAAATTACAGAAATTCCACACATTACGGGCGAGTAAGGATTTAGATTCCTTGGAAATAGTGAATAACAGCCCACCTCTATTTACAGCAGGAGATGTGAGCTTGTTTCAGGACCTCAGAGACCTTCAGAATGAACAAACTGCTACTACTACGTTACTGGGCCTTGAGACTATGAACATCAGTGGGACGGTCAAAACCCCGTTTAAGCCAAAGTCCATTTTTCAACCGATTATGTTACATGACAACTTGGATGTTTATCATGAACAAGTCACAAAGGAACTGAAATACTTGTATAAATCAGTTAACAGCGTGAGGTATAAAACAAGTCAGGACAATAATAGCTATATTCAACTCATGAAAAAGTTACAGAACAATGATAACCTCATAATAAGACAATCTGACAAGGGAGGAAACGTTGTTCTGTGGCCTCGAGAACTATACATGACAGAGGCCCTGTCTCAATTGTGTGATACTGAATGCTACAGAAAAAGTAATATCCATATTGTTAAATCTGCATGGAATGATTATTATCTTAAATTGTTGGCATGGAAAAGTGGGGGCTTCTTAGTGAGGATGAATACCGCTTCCTAAAGAAAGAACATCCAGTTATCCCTGAGTTGTACCTAATCCCCAAAATACATAAAAACCAAACAAACCCACCTGGTAGGCCAATAATCTCGGCCATCAATAGTTTGATGGAGAATACATCAAGATATATAGATTATTTTCTACAGGATTGGGTCAAAAAGTTGCCTTCCTATTTGCAAGATACTTCAGATTTTCTACGGAAGATAAATGAAATGGCTTGGAGTTCCGATTTGCTGTTGATAACCATGGATGTAACCTCACTATATACATCCATTCGGCATCAAGATGGTATCAAAGCAATCATGCATTATTTAAATCGTAGACCTGCATACTTATATATGCATAATAAGATGTTGATTGAGATGGTCACAACTTGTTTGGAACAGAATTTTTTTCTTTTTGAGAACCAAATATACCAGCAGACCAGGGGAGTTGCTATGCGGGCCTGCTTTTCTCCCAATTATGCCTGTTTGCATAAGGGACTGTGGGAAGAGCGGGCCCTCAATGATAAATTCAAAAGTATTTTTGAACAGCATGTGCCCCTATGGCTGCGGTATATTGATGACCTGTTTTTATTTGGAAAGGCTCAGAGTCAAAAGCCCTTAAGTTTATAGAACAGATGAACGATAACAGTCTCAATCTCCACTTTTCGGCTAACATCAGCAAGAAGTCGGTCTATTTTTTAGATGTAGAAGTCTATATTAAAGACGGAAATATAGCCACCAAATTATTCCGCAAACCTACTGCTGGCAATACCTTGCTGCATGCCTCGAGTCAACACCCACGACATTTAATTGAAAGTATCCCCTATGGGGAGATGCTTCGGGTAAAACGTATCTGCAGCAGCGAGGAGGAGTGCCATGCAGCACAATTGGCAAGTAAGCTAAGTTTTTTGGAAAGGGGCTATTCATCAGGTACTGTAGACAGGGCTATCAATAAAACTATACCAATTACCAGAACACAGGCCCTTAAAATTAATACCAAGCAACAAGTTCCAATTACAAACCAAATGGATCAATCCTGTAGAATTATTCTAACCTATAGTAGACAACATCAATCTCTTAGGAGGATATTCAACAAAAATTGGAACTTGATTCGCAGTGACCCTATAGTGGGTGTACACCAACCGAAGAAACCACAGGTCACGTTTAGAAGGGCCAGATCTATGGGCCAAAGCCTTGTGAGGAACAATCCGGTAACTAGACCTCCTACTAATTGGCTAACTGCTCATAAGGGCTTTACTAAATGCACTATCTGTAAAGCCTGTAAATATGCACAAAACATGACGAGTTTTCCAAGCCCTTTTAAAACAGACCCAATTGTAATTGGTAAAAGACTAACTTGTAAAACCGAGTATGCGGTCTATGTGCTGGAGTGTCCTTGCAATTTAAGATACATAGGCAGTACCAAATTGCCAGTTCATAAAAGGATACTCCAGCACATTAGAGCAATTACCAACAAGGATCAAGCGTACCCGGTGGCCAGACATTTTGAGGAAAGCCATCACAGTAACCTGGCAGATCTGCGATATTATGTCATTGATTCAATTCCCCTGTTAAGAAGGGAGGCAATCGTGAAGCCCAATTGCGACTCCTTGAAACAAGGTACATATTAGAATTAGACACTAAGATACCCACTGGGCTGAACGCCAGTGAGGATTTGTTTACCTGCTTGTAGGATATTTATCTAGACCACTGTTTCATTTCTTTCATCTTTTTGCCTGTTCAACATCAGCATTAATGTTTGTCTTTACCCTGATGCAATAGCACAGATGGCAACAGTTTCTCTTGTAATTTTCCTCAATCATCATTGAATCATTCTGTATTTTCCTGTTTTTATCCTAAAAGAATCATTCAAAAATAATTGTACATTTTAAGGCACATAGCACTTTATTGGAACCTTTGGGTCCAAGTGGTGGCACTTTATATATCTCTCACAGCACTTTTAACTTGACTAGCTTTACATGTAATATGTATTCTGCCCACTGGGGCTTCATTGTTTGCACATTGCGTTTTTTGCACAAAGAGGATATCTAGAATCATTATTTTATGAATGATTTTAGTTTAATTCCTTGGTTTTATGTGCTTGAATTTTAACATCAAAGGCTCATTATTTTTCTATTTTCTATTTTAGAATATATGAGTAGGTTTATCAAATGTTTGTGTAGAGGTATAGGTCTCACACAGAACGAATCACAATGTTAAACCAAATAGTGATTTGCTAGAAAACAATATGATACGTGTCTTTTTATGATTTTATTTGAATAGAAGTCACACTAATTGTGAGGTTTTTTATATATATATATTTTATGTATATATTTATTCAAAGTCATATTTTAAATTCATGTACTTATGCAAACCAAATCATGCCTTTTGCACATTCAAGATGTTAGGTCTGACGCTGTGCAATGATGTGTATATCTTTTGAATACCTCTTCCATGTCTATAGAGTGGTCATATGGTTCAGACGTCACTAATGCACTGGCACTTTAAATATGGGTGGTAACAATTGCAACGCATCATGTGATCAAGGCCCAGGTGGGGCTGAAACGCGTTATGATGGTGGAGATGCAGGGCAAATAGAAAATAAATTGTTTTTGCACAAGGAACTTTGGGTCCGTGTTCGTCTGACCTTGGAATTGGATATTTTAGAGACGAAGTCAGCGATATATATATATATATTATCTACTGGCGGTCGCCAGTAGATAGTTATAGTTACAACCTATTATCCATAGGAAATCCGCGACATTCTATTTGCAATAACGTTGGCGCCGGTTGACGAATCTTCGCGAAAGCTTCCAACTTGTTGGGGCGCTCCGGTCCGCTCCTACCCTGAAAGTCTCGGGGTGATACATCAAGCGGGGGCCGAGAAAAAAGGGGGGCCCAAAACGCGTTTTCCCCATTCATTTTTCCATAGGAACCTTTAGTCGCAGCTACAGCCCGAACTGCTGAACGGAATTACCCCAAATTTGGCAAAGAGGTAGCCCTTGGTTCAGACTGGTGCCTTTTGCTAAAATGGTGTAAATCCGTTCAGTAGTTCCTGAGAAATTCACAATTAAAATCACATATATATCTATGATCGCGTCGGATCCGCGTACCCTCCCGATCACGAGCTGCATGCTAATTGGCTGTCAACACTCCAAATCAAGAAGTGTTGGCAGCCATTTTGTCCCTCGGTAGAACCGAGGGACAGAAACAAGTGCGCAAAGCGCAAAAGGGGGCAGGGTAGAAACACCCTGACCCCTAGGTCTGCTCAGGGGGTCCCACAAGGACCCCTGGGCAGAAAAATATATATATTTTTTTTAAATCGGCGGGATGCGCTTAGGGTGCGCGTATCCCACCGAGAAAAAAAGAAACAAGTGCGCAAAACGCACAAAGGGGGCAGGGTAGAAACACCCTAACCCCTAGGCCTGCTCAGGGGGTCCCACAAGGACCCCTGGGCAAAAAAAGCATTTAAAAAAAAAAAAAATCGGCAGGATGCGCTCAGGGTGCGCGAATCCTGCCGAAAAAAAAAAAAATCGAAGCGCGGGAAATTGGCCCCCGGGTGGCCCAAGTCCCGGGGGCATGGTGGGGGGGGGATAATTTAATGTGTGGGGGGCCTCAAAGGGCTCCCAAGCCCGGGGACCGCCACCCCCCGGGGCTTTAAAAATGGTGCGGGAGGGCTCTGAGCCCTCCCGCAGCCCCGGGGACCACCACCTCCCCGGGGCTTTTTTTTATTAAAAATAAAACCAGTGTGGGGGGGCTCCAGCCCCCACACGCCCGGGACCGCCACCTCCCCGGGGCACTAAACATTTTAATATGGGGGTCCGTTACGGACCCCAGAGCCCCGGGGACCACCACCTCCCCGGGGCTGTGTACTGAATGGGAGGGGGGCCGCGCGGCCCCCTCCTGGAGCCCTTGATGGCCCTGTGGACCACCACCCCCAGGGCCGGCTCCTGCAGTGTCCCGGGGTGCCTACCCCGGGACACTGTAGTTTGCTATGGCAGGACGGGAGCCTCGCGGCTCCTGTCCTGCCATAGCAAACTGCTTTGGATATTGGAAGAGAGAGCAGGGAAACCTGCTCTCTCTTCCAATATCCAAAGCGATTGCTTTTCCACATGGGGAGCAGCATGTCAGCTGCTCCCCATGTGGAACAGCAATGCCGGCTCCCAAGGGACGTGGGAGCCGGCGGGACTGTGGGGGGATTGGGGACCCCCCACAGTCCCCAACGGAGAGGGCCAGCCCCGGGGGATGGGGTCCCCGGGGCAAGTAGTGGCCCGGGATGGGGGCCACGCGGCCCCCTCTCCAAAAAATAAAAAAAAATAGAAAAAAAAATGGAAAGGCCGGCTCCGGGGGATGGGGTCCCCGGGGCCTTAAAATGGCCAGAGGAGGGGGCCACGCTGCCCCCTCAAAATAATAAATATAGAGGCCATGCCCCGGGGATGGGGTCCCCGGGGCCAATACAGGCCCAGGGAAGGGGGCCACGCGGCCCCCTTCCGTTTTTTTTTTTTTTTTGTAATTTAAAAAAGGGGTAAGGCCCTGGGAGATGGGGTCCCCAGGGCCCAAAAAGAGAAAAAGGAAGGGGGCCACACAGCCCCCTTCAGGGGACAAAAAAAAAAACGATCGGGCCCGCAGGCCCCGTCCCCTTCCTTCACCACTCTGCAAACGCGCCCCTGGCGCGTTTGCAGAGGGGAACAATTCCCCTTGAATACTGGGGGTCCCTGGGGCCAACTAGCCCACCAGGAACCTCCAATATGCGCCAGGGGCTGCGTTGCAGAGACGTGTAGAGAGGCCACACCCCTTTACACCTCTCTGCAACGCAGCTCTGTGGCGCTTTGGAGGTATATGGTGGGCTAGTTGGACTCCGGGGACCCTCAGGATTCAAGGGGACTTAATCCCCAACTTAAAACGCGCCACGGGGCACGTTTGCACAGTGGTGAAGGGAGGGGGCGGGGCTTCAGGTGACATGTGTGCAAACAGGCCCCGTGGCGCGTTTTAAGATGGGGAATTAAATCCCTTCAATCCTGAGGGTCCCTGGGGGCCAACTAGCCCAACAGGTACATCCAGAAAGCGCCACAGAACTGCGTTGCAGAGAGGTGTAAAAGGGGTGTGGCCTCTCTACACGTCTCTGCAACGCAGCCCCTGGCGCATATTGGAGGTTCCTGGTGGGCTAGTTGGCCCCTAGGGACCCTCAGGATTCAAGGGACTTAATCCCCCAACTTAAAACGCGCAACGGGCGCGTTTGCACAGATGTCACCTCAGGCCCCGCCCCTCCCTTCACCATTGTGCAAATATTCCTCTAAAATCAGCCGAAATACGAATTCCGATTTACTCACCTGTTATCAGGAGAGACCTCAGTGCTGTATCTTTCAGCCCAGTACTGGTCCTGAAAAGTAATTTTAACCGTACTTACCAGTAACTTGAATTTCCTTCCATAGGCTAACATTGACTGGTTTCACTTGGAAATTCTTCAAAGTGTGGAGTTTTGGAACTTTAAAATATTCCTCTAAAATCAGCCGGAATACGAATTCCGATTTACTCACCTGTTATCAGGAGAGACCTCAGTGCTGCATCTTTCAGCCCAGTACTGGTCCTGAAAAGTAATTTTAACCGTACTTACCGGTAACTTGAATTTCCTTCATAGGCTAACATTGACTGGTTTCACTTGGAAATTCTTCTAAGTGTGGAGTTTTGGAACTTTAAAATATTCCTCTAAAATCAGCCGAAATACGAATTCCGATTTACTCACCTGTTATCAGGAGAGACCTCAGTGCTGCATCTTTCAGCCCAGTACTGATCCTGAAAAGTAATTTTAACCGTACTTACCGGTAACTTGAATTTCCTTCCATAGGCTAACATTGACTGGTTTCACTTGGAAATTCTTCAGTGTGGAGTTTTGGAACTTTAAAATATTCCTCTAAAATCAGCCGGAATACGAATTCCGATTTACTCACCTGTTATCAGGAGAGACCTCAGTGCTGCATCTTTCAGCCCAGTACTGATCCTGAAAAGTAATTTTAACCGTACTTACCGGTAACTTGAATTTCCTTCATAGGCTAACATTGACTGGTTTCACTTGGAAATTCTTCTAAGTGTGGAGTTTTGGAACTTTAAAATATTCCTCTAAAATCAGCCGAAATACGAATTCCGATTTACTCACCTGTTATCAGGAGAGACCTCAGTGCTGCATCTTTCAGCCCAGTACTGGTCCTGAAAAGTAATTTTAACCGTACTTACCAGTAACTTGAATTTCCTTCCATAGGCTAACATTGACTGGTTTCACTTGGAAATTCTTCTAAGTGTGGAGTTTTGGAACTTTAAAATATTCCTCTAAAGTCAGCCGAAATACGAATTCCGATTTACTCACCTGTTATCAGGAGAGACCTCAGTGCTGCATCTTTCAGCCCAGTACTGATCCTCAAAAGTAATTTTAACCGTACTTACCGGTAACTTGAATTTCCTTCATAGGCTAAGATTGACTGGTTTTCAGCAAAAAAGTTTCAAAGTGTTGATTTTCACAAACTACAAATATTCCTTAAAAATCGCCTGTATGACTTAAACGCATTCTTTCAACTGTTTACAGGAGATGCACCAGTGCTGGATCCAGGATCCAACACTGAGTAAGAAAAAGTAACGATAACAGTTTTTACCTGCTAAGTGAATTTCCTTCCATAGGATAACATTGGTGATTCTATGAGAAAAAGTTTCTGTCAACTTTTAAAATACAATAATATTCCTTAAAAATCACGACTGTAACCAAAACGCTTTTACTCAACTGTTTACAGGAGATGTACCAGGACTGAATCTAGGATCCAGTCCTGTGGTTACAAAAGTAATCCATAAAGTAACTAATTGCATTTAACTAGAAATTCACATTGAGCTGAATGTTGCATTGTGTTTGAAAATGTGTTGCCCATTGCAACAACTGTAACTACTGTACTTAAAAGTCTATTGCCTATCTGCAAAGTATTTAAACTAAAGTAATTCATTCTGAGAAAGTATTTTTGTAATGTAATGTATAATGTAATTACAATGTAATTTAAAAATAAAATATGTAAAAAAAATTGTTTCTAAAAATGTAGTAAATCAGTATGAAAAAATTAATATAACAATTAATACATTTAAAAATTGTCATTTACAAAACCTTTGAAATTCACTGAAAAAACCGTAGGTTTCAGGCACGTTATAGTTAGAAATTAGCATTTAAAAAACCTTTGAAATTCACTGAAAAAACCATAGGTTTCAGACACGTTATAGTTACAAATTAGCATTTAAAAAACCTTTGAAATTCACTGAAAAAACCATAGGTTTCAGACACGTTATAGTTACAAATTAGCATTTAAAAAACCTTTGAAATTCACTGAAAAAACCATAGGTTTTAGGGACAGTTATAGTTACTTGGACATTGCACTCGTACAAAACCCGTGAAATTCCCCCGTTATAGTTAGTTCAGCTAACTATAACTCGCGCCTCGCAATGCACTGCTGATGACGTCACATATTACATCACTCATGACATGGTCAGTGACATCACTGATGACATCACTGATGACATCTCAAATGACATCACTGATGACATCATCCACGTGATAATCTGATGCACCTCCTCACACCCTAATATAACCTTTGATACACCCACTCTAAATTACAGACTGCCATTCGCAAAACCATAGACACTCCAACACCAATAACTACATACCCACTCACTGATTCTTAGGTCTACACACACACATCCACTCACTCACCCGTACAGTCACTCATACTTACGGTCACTCAGTACAGGACTATCATATGCACTCTTACTCCTATATAGACACTCAAACAACGCCACTCATCCATAGAGATACTCACACACCTAGTCAGTCATGCAAATAATTAAACACACTGCCATTTACTCACCTATACAGTTATACACACACCAGCTCACTTACTCATACAAATAGTAGCACATTGTTACGCTCTTATACAATCACTGATACAAGCACACAATCATCCATACAGCCACTATCACAATCACTCACTCTTGCTTATAGCTATTTATATACTCCAACACACATATATACTGCCTTTCACATATGTAGTTACTCACACATGTACCACTGGGACATACATTCACTCACTAACACACTCTTACACACACTTACCCACCCATACAGTCTATCACAGATGCACTCTTGAAACCATCCACCCAGTGAATCACCCACTCACACATCTATGCACAGAGTTGCACACACCCCTCCCACACAAACACTCAGGCACCCATACAGATACTCAGACAAGCATTCAATAACTCATATAGACACTCATTTAGCTATTCACAAACACATGCAGCCACTTACACAGCAACAGACAGACGGATACAGACATTCACCCAGTTTAGTCACTAACCCATGCATTCAGTAAGATACGTTAAATCACTCACTTATAGAGTCAGTCACGCACCTACTAAATCATCCATACAGACACTTAGACACCCACTCATTCTTCAATACGTCTTTTCCTATATATTTTAAAAATATTTAAACTTTACAGAAACACACAGTCACTGGATGATGTCATCAGTGATGTCATTTGAGATGTCATCAGTGATGTCATCAGTGATGTCACTGACCATGTCATGAGTGATGTAATATGTGACGTCATCAGCAGTGCATTGCGGGGGTGCGAGTTATAGTTAGCTGAACTAACTATAACGGGGGAATTTCACGGGTTTTGTACGAGTGCAATGTCCAAGTAACTATAACTGTCCCTAAAACCTATGGTTTTTTCAGTGAATATATATATATATACATACGTATATTACTTCCCATCTCTACCACTCGAATCCTTACGGACCAGACGCATACACCAGATTCTTTTCACGTAAATATTTTATTTGCACAATCATCCGCCATGACATATATATATATATATATATTTATGTCTTTAATTTTATAAATAAAAATATGAGGCTAAAACATAAGATGTGCATTTGTAAAGTGCAAGTTCACCCAGAAGGTTAACTTAGCACTGAATAACAGATGTTTATTGAAACCCAACTCAATAGTACCCATTTTATCGACCTCAGAAGGATGAAAGACCGTGTGGACCCGCCGGGATTTGAACCTGTGACCGTGAGGTCGAATAGAGGTCCCTACATTGGACACATTAGTTAACCAGACCCAGCATAATATGTATCGTACATAAATATCAAAACACAAATTAACATTTAACATAGAAGGTTTCAACTGATAAAAAAATTCAGACCATAGTAAACCAACAAATAAAATTAAACTTTAAACAATTTTAACCAATAAAATCAAGCAAACATTTTAATCAACAATATAAAGGGCAGACTAATTAGAACAATGAAATACTTCAAAAACAACAAATTCTGTTGGATTCTTTCTACAAACCACTAAATAAGAAAAATGTACACCTTAACAACAACATAGCCAAGTAACACTAATATTTAAACTAAAACGTAACTCTTAGGAAACTTAAAAATATAAAATAGCAAATAAATATTAATGCACTGTCCAACTTTTATCTTTTGTACACAGACCACCTAAAAGAAAAAATCTACAACTTGAAAACCGATAAATGACCAGAAAATATCAGCTATCACGAACCAACAAAAAGAAATAAGGAAGTAAGTATACATAACTAAATAAAAAATTAAAAACTCACCCAAATAGCATGCAAAAACAAACCTAGCGACATCAACCCATAAAAACTATCAACAAAGTACCATTTGCTTTTAACTTATGTTTTTTTTCTCTAATCAACAGAAATGAAAGCACCCTCTGCACGTTAAAACACATCCAAGGGTAAAGCTGCAAAACCGGGTGACACAACTCACCAAAATATACATGTAAGCATACAAAATAGAAGTAAATTCATTTTTAAACATGTTAATGACAAACATGCAAAAGTTAAAAGATGTTATATATTTATACTATTACAATCCTTACAGCTACAATGACAGAGGCCGCCAAATTTATCACTTCACAGAAAAGGAAGCAGTTACTAAATCACATGGGCTTCACCTACAGCCTAGAAAGTGCATGCTCAGAAACTATAAACTGGAAATGTGCTAAATATTACTCTAATGCTATGCAAGGGCAACTACAAAAGTTGATGTTGTAATTCATGTAACAGAACACAACTACCCCCCCAAATGTGACAGAAATGGAAGTACGAAAAATATTGCAGGATATAAGAGAGGCAAGCATTAGCTCCCAGGAACCCACAAGCAAAATCTTGAAATATATCTTACATAGAGTCCCAAAACACATAACAGGGCAACTACCACCTATCCCCACTTTAAAAAGAATAAATGCATGAACTAAGAAATCCACGAGCGATACCCCACCTGCCCCTAGAAGATACCAAGACTTGGATATACCTGAACAATTAAAAATTATATACAGTGAGGAACCTTTCCTTTCACATGACAACCTAAATAATGAGAAACAAATTCTAATATTCTCTGCAGCAAACAACATAATGAAACGTAGCAAATGTCAAACCTGGATGATGGATGGGACCTTTAAAATGTGTCCCGAACCATTTACGCAGCGATACACCATACATGGTGAATATCAAAACACAAATATCCCTTTTGTGCATGCCCTACTATCAAATAAACAAAGCAGCACTTACTACAAGCTATTAAACCATATAAAATATGCAACAAATAACTACTATCCCCAAAAAATAATCACAGACTTTGAATAAGCAATGATTCAAACAATTCTAAAAATATACCCCCGCACAGCTATTCAAGGTTGTTACTATCATTTTATATGGATACATCTCCAGAAATGTCCACAAAGTATACAATATTCCACAAACAGCCAATTTGCCTTTGAAATAAAAAAATGAGAGCATTAGCCTATTTCCCTGTCACAGAGTTAGCCAAACACTACAATCTACTAATAGAAAGCTCTCTCTACCAAAAAAATGAAGACAAACTTAGGGCCTTATTATGATGGCAGTCAGACGAGTGACTGACCACCATCATTGTGAAGTGGATGCCGGCCGACATGAAGTCGGCTTTTTCCACCGACAAATTACGACTCTACCGCCATGCAGGCAGTTGGAAACATGCCTTTTTCTATTGTGGCTTGTACAGTTGTTCGTAAAAGGGCCGCAGCACAAGCCACAATAGAAATAGGCATGTTTTAAACATCCATGCACTGTGAGGTGCCTGGCACAGGGTCCATGAATGTTTAGGGGGGCACCATATGTGCCCCCCTAAGCCCCATAATAGAGGCCAAAGGGGGACGGGGGCCCAACTAGGGGCACCCAAAGTCCCTTTCCATCTGCTTGTACATGGTGGTCGGACCGCCATGTACAGGCCTTGGGAAATGGACATTTAATCCTTACAGCGATGCCTGAGCAGGCACTGCCCTATTGTAGGGATTATAGTCCAATTGCTGCCCCACTGGCTCCTTGAGCCTGTCGGAAAAGCATTGGTCTGTCCCTATGACCGATGCCTCCGACCACCGAATCATAATCCGGAGGTCGAACTGCTCCTACGGATAGCGGTGGGACTGCCACCGATGAGCTTTTGGTGACGGTATCACCGCCATCGTAATGAGGCCCTTACTGCCCTAATGGACTATTTTGAAGGCACTTGGGTTGTCAGACTGCATCTTTCTGGACACAGACACCAACCCAAATTCCAAATACCATGGTGGAATGTCTATGACAGCACCTTAGCACAGAAGGTCAAAACAAACAATGCAGTGGAAGGATGGCACAATGCCTTCCAATCCATACTAGGCCGAACTCAACCTACACTATAGAAATGCATAGAAGCATTTCAAAGAGAGCAAAGCTACCAAGAACTAAGAATGGAACAATCTGTTAGTCAAATTAGCCTTAAGCTTAGCAAACAAACCAAAAGAATTTACAACATGGTACAATTTGATGTTAAACTCTTCATAATTAACAAATGACTGCATTACTTAGAAATGATAGACAAAAGCATGTTATAAAATAAATCTTAACCTACCAAAGACCTCAAAACGTATAAGGAGCTGTAAGCCAACATACCAAATATATTTTTTCTAAATAATAAATTTAATACTTTATTAGAGCAGTCAAACAACTATTTTAAATACCAATGCTAATAAAGACTGATATAATACTATTATATATAAATTATTGTTAAAAAAATGTAAGCATCGCCAACCAAAATAGATAAAAGAAAATTCAGCCCATCACATAAATTATTACCACATAATCCAAACAATTCCACATAACAATAACATATATTTAATATAAAAAATGAAATATTTCCCGCACAAAATAAATTAAATAATTCAAACTTACTCTTCTGTAGCTGCAGATCCTTCTCTGACTTCACATAACAAAAATTAGAAATCTACCAAAAATTACCCTGAAAATGCAAAAGTATAACAAATCCTGTCAAAATTCCTTCAAGTAATTCAGAGTATCAAGGTTCCATAAAAAGCCCAAAAACTGTTTTAAAAAAAGAACCACTCCAGGAAACCCAAAAAAGGAAATCAGGGTAATAACCTTTGGTTTATAACAAACCAAACTGATTTCTTTTAAAAGAAAAAATGACAACTCCAAATGCCAATAGAACGCATTCGTTGACAAAAACCTTTAAAAGAAATTAATAAAACCCACCCGCAAGACACATTACATTCTCAAAAGTACATGTACAGAACAGTGAATCATCTTAATATAACTAACACCAAACAGGTTAACATAACATAGTAATACATTATTAAAACAATGTAAAAAAGGCAAAAGGACAAACTAGTGCTAACAGCAATACATCAAAATATGATGGAAACCCATAAACAGCACTATAACTAACTTTTAAACCTCCCTCCTAAATCCCTCATACCTTAAAAACCCTTAAACAGGGACCCAGCTGTCTCAACGAACAGCAGCATCCTACTATAACCTGATTCTGGGAAAATAGACTAAAAATGAACTCAAATGGATTACAAAATAACAGTTAGTGGTAAAAAAAAACGGGGGCCCTCTAGGGCCCCCTACAATTGCTCACCACCATTGAAAGGGTGGATGTGAGGAAACTCGTAACATGCTTGGCGTGCCACAGCTGCACCTCCATCATATTGTGGCACTCAAAGCGCTGTCACGTACTCGTAATATGGACTATTGATGTGACCACCCACGACCGCCACCGCACCACTACTGTGAGATTGGTGGGCCCAAGGACTGCCAAACTCGTAACTGGGTTCTATGTCCCCATAGAAAAGACTGGAAAATATGGTAAAAAAGTTGAATAAACGTTTTAAACAATTGTTAAAAATTACTGAACATATAAAACATATCAAACAATGTTATAAATATGAAAAAATTATTAAGCATTAATTAAATAATAGTATAAAATACATATCATTATTTAATATCCACTAATTGAACATATTTTAAAAGTAATGTTGAAAATATTAAAAAAAGGAAAAATGAAAATTGAAAGTATATAACATGCAAATGTATTTAAATATGATTTACCAGATTTTTTATTATTAATAAATAGTGAAAAATGTTTAATTTACTTGATTTTATATTTTTTTCTTGTTTTACTTGAAGTATTAATGATATAAATTGTAAAAATATAGAAAATATTAAAAATAGGAAACAAATAAAAAATGAAAAATGTGTGAGTTGTTTTTATTATACAAAATTTGGGGAAGGTGTTGGACACTAAAGAGGTAACATTTACTATTCCTACTCCAATGTAAACTGATTAAGGGAAGGTGTTAGAAACTAAAGGGGAGAAGTTTACTATTCCTACCCTTATCTAACCATATTGGGGAAAGGTGTTGGACACTAAATGGGCGACATTTACTATACCCACTTCTATCTAACCATATTGGGGAAGGTGTTGGACACTAAAAGGAAAACATTTACTATTCCCACTCCAGTCTAAACCAATTTGAGGAAGGTGTTGGACATTAAGTGGGTGAAATTTACTATTCTCACTGTAATCTAAACCATATTGGAAAAGTTGTTGGACACTAAAGGGGTGTCATTTACTATCCCCACTCCAATCTAAAACATAATGGGAAAGGTGTTGGACACTAAACAGGTGACCTTTACTATTACCACTCCAACCTAAGCCATATTGGGGAACTTGTTGGTCACTAAAGGGGTGTCATTTACTATTCCCACCCAATTCTAAGCCATATTGGAGAAGTTGTTGGACACTAATGAGGTGACTATTCCCACTCCATTCTAAACCATATTGGAGAAGGTGTTGGGCACTAAAGTGGTGACATTTACGACTCCAATCTAAACCAATTCAAGGAAGGTGTTGGACACTTAAGGGGTAGCATTTACTATTGCCACTCCATTCTTACCATATTGGGAGAGGTGTTGAAAAATAAAAGGGTAACATTTACTATTCCCATTCCAGTCTTAACCAATTTGTGGGAGGTGTTGAACACTAAATGGGTAACATTTACTATTCCCACTCCAATATAACCATATTGGGAAAAGGTTTTGTATACTAAATAGTTGAAATGCACAATATCCACTTCAAAATAAAACATTTTATGTAACATATTACAAAATAAAAATATTACAAAAACAATCAATACTACATAATCTAACATTTTTTATGTAGTATAAAATCTATTGAAATATTATCTGAAAACACACTAATTTAAGTACAAACCTTTATATTTTAAATGATAAAATTACTATGTAAATTACTATCAATCAATAAAATAAAATATTTATTAACATTCATAAACTTAAACCAATTTAAAAAACACAACATTTAAAAATAATTAATTTTGAAAACATTTTTTCAGATATTATGGCCAAACACAGCATATTTTTCATTGAGTCTCACCAAATGAGATGTATGTCCTGGATGTTCACCAATATCTATATATAAATTTCAAAATATGTAATATATGTTTCAAAAGGGAATAATCACAGTGATGAGAGCTAATAAGTGTTTATGTCAGTGTAGCAGAAGGACAGCGGGAGTCTATAGGATCTGGTATCTTGACGCCTGTCTTTCTCTAGGTTTCAATCTTCTTTCATGCTCTGTATTTTGGTCTGGCTTGACAGAACAGGTGTCTGAGTGACATATTGTTAACAGCTATTTAAATTATGCACAGAGTGGATTTTGGTTCCTCCCAAGGAACATTGCATTCTCAAATCAGGCTATTGGGTATTTGGTGTATAATTCCGCATTCCAGAAAATGCTTCCATTGGAATGCAAGAGGGACTATTTTAGATTTGAAAAGTACACTGAACCATCACATGCATCTATACAGATAATACTTTTTTCTAACTTTTTACCCATCATTGACAAACTCATTGCAATAAACAGAATTACTTCATGCAATACATGTAAATTTCATTTGTGATCGCCGTTGTTCACATATGTTGGCAAAATAAAGTCAGACCTGTTAGCTTTTTTTTAAAACAGATTTTATTGGTTTTCATACATCATACAGTAAAATTGGATCAATCGTCATGCCTCTGTTCAATGGAGAACAAATAAAACTCAGGTAACTCCCTCCCTCCCCTCCCTATGAGTCGGTGCAGCATTCTCGAAGTAAACTTACTTAGCATGGCCAAATAGAGGGCACCGGATATCACGCAGAGAGACGCGAACCATATGCCATCAAACGTTAATTCCTGTTAAATACCATGGTATGCATGATGTAGGGCATAGTAAGCAGTAAGCAGTAAGGAACTAATTAAAGGTAATTAGGATGAGCCTTCAGGCGACTCTGCGGGTGTATCTGGCTCAGGCAGACCTGTTGGCTTTTCCAATGCTTGTTTTATTTTAGCGGTGTTGCTATAGCAATACAATTAACTAATAAATATTTCTGATTATCCACACTTTCTGGCCTGGAATAACTTGAACCAACCATGAAAATAACGTGCCTGCAAGAGATATCTTTCCAGTGTATGAAAATAGCTCAAGTGGTCAATGTGCCAGCTGCAGAGATATGCTTTTAACCTGAACCTTACATAGTTGCACTACAGCCCAGAAAAACTCGTCCTTTCATCCTTCTTGATACAATGAGGAGTGTGGTAGCGTGATGTTAAAGGAAGAGACAGTTCTGCTTGTAAAGCATGCACCACAAATGTTTCTTGTTATAAGTTTACAAGCAGAGATCCAAGCGAAATTCTAATCATCTCCCACTGAGATAGACTCTCATATTAGACTTGCTTAATAACACTCTACGTTTTCATTTGTTTGCACCCCATGGTTTGCTGTCTACCTTTTCTGATATAAAAATGGGTTCTGGTGAGATGTACAATAAAAAAGGACTATATAGTTTATATTGCTTTGCATTAAACTCATCAGTCCCTAAGAAAACGGCTAACAAGGGAGGACTTGACTGTCTTGAGGGAATTATTTTCCAATAGCTCAATATCACAAATAAAAGCCATGCTACCTGGCGATGGCCACCTGTAACATGGAAAGGGTAACAACATAGAGGTGCTACTTAAAGGCAAGCTATTTCAATAGAGTGTAAGCTTCTGGAGAAGGCCTAATGCATTTGAAAGTTAAATGACATGTCAAAAATAGATGCTCAAAAGTACTGAGATTTGAAATCGAATTTTCAAGGGATGAAAAATTGTTCTATACCAAATAAAAGCACTGAATTTATTTACGCCCAGGTGTACTAAGCAATTTAGAATGTCGATTTGGTAAATTACAGGCTTTGTAATAGCTGAATCACTTACTCATACGTGCAAAAAACATTTTTGATTTTGAAAACTTTTTTCAGTTTGTAAAATGGATTCTGAGACTCATACCAAATTGCAATTTGATAAGAGCATTTAATGGCCATTCCTTCCAAAGTGCGAGTCAGTACAGCATATGTCAATGGTTTGGGACCATAATTTTAGTCGCAAATCATTGGTCTGTTACAGACATCCAAGTTGAGATGGTAACTGACTTTCAAAGAGAAAAGTACCTGCAAAACTGGGTGGCTGCTTTGGTTGTTGGGGGGAGTAGATAGTGACCCAGGGTCTGCTGTCCCTTGCAGGCTGCCATCCATGTCATTGTAGCCAATCGAAGAAGGTCACAAAGTGTAACCTACCCAATTGATATTAATTAGGCAGCTCATTCAGGGATACCCTGTGAATCCCTATTTTACTAACCGGCCCATTAGTATATAGGTAATTTGCAAAATAAAATAGTGTTTGCAAAAGTTGGTGTGCAATTTGCAACTGCTTTTTGCAACTAATTTCTCCGTATATCTGGCCCATAGTTCTTTATATTGGTCATAGCTACATAAGTATGACAGTCTAACCTTTTCATACATTGACTGAAACACAAAAGAATAAAGTAATTTGCCTGGACGATAACGTTTTTTAAAGTAGGGAAGCTGAGACTAAAATTCTAGAATTATGACAATTTGGCCGTGAGACCCTCTCCCCTCTCAATACTCTAAAGCTGGGAAAACTCATATGTTTTGTTCCTAGTCTTTTTCTGTAAAGCTGCCATTTTGACAGACCATATACGAACTGCATGTAAAAGAAATATTTATTTTAAAAGTAATTCCACTCTGGGTTCTTATATTTTTTTCAATAACATGAAGCATGGGCAGCTTTCCAGGATTTCGGGACAGTCACAGATTTGCCAATCCAAACTGCCATGGTTATCAGGCGGTATTATTTAATTAAGAACCTTGCAGATTTAAGTATTAATGACCACTACTATGGCCAATAACAGCTATGGACAATAAGATTGCCTGCCCCCACAACTATGGGCCTGAGCTACAGGCAAGGGCCTAGAAATGGGAGCAATTAACAACTCTTATTGCCTGCAGGTAGGGGTGAAAGGACTTTTAGCACCACAGGAGAAGTGAGAGCAAGAGCTCCATCTCTCCTAAATCAAAGGGAGAGATGAATCCAACATACTGGAGTCTGCTGTGAAAATTACTTTTCTGTATTGTAGCTCAGCCCTGTCTCTCTTGTGCCAGATGCACAAATCACAGAAAAGCCTCATTCTCTTCGCTGCAATGGTGTCTTCCCTCCACCACATGTAGCAAATTTACTTCAGCCTAAGGTTGCATGTATATGTTACAGAGGTGTGACGAGTGTGATAAACCTTGTACGACATAGTCAGATGTCTGTTTAGTTGTCGAGGTGATGCAGCCATTACTCATCTTTTGGCTCTAATTAGAGAAAATAAATTCAAAACATCAAAGTCACAAAAATGAGAAGCCAGCCTATTCTTCAAGGTGGTCAAGTAAAATAGCTTGATCCACGGTGTCGTATGCTGAGAACAGATTAAGGGCCTAATTACAAGTTTGGCGATCCATAGGACCACCAAACTCGTGGTGGAGGTGCGGTGGTGGTAGGGGACCGCTGCACCAGCGATCCGACCGCTATATTACAAGTATGGGGGTCGGACCTCCATGGGACTGCTGCAACCGCCAGGGATCCATGATCCCTGGTGCTGGCGCAGCGGTCTAGAGGCCGCAATATGCTTGGTGGTGCCACTGTGGCACCACCAAGCATATTACGAGTTTCCTCACCACCAGCAGTGGTGATTCTCATGCCATGAAAAATGCTGGCGGTGAGGAAACTTAGAGGGCCCTTTAGGGTCACCTGTTCCTTCAGGGCCTAGGGATGCATGCAGGAGGCACATGGTGCGCCCCCCTGTCTGCATGCACCCACAGTTCCAGCACAGCATGGACTTTATAGTCCATGCGGTGCTGCAACGCTCTGGGGTGGGCATACGGCACTGCCTTTCTAAGACTCTCCTATGAGCCTTTATAAGGCAGCATCTTGGGCCCTTCACCGCAGGACCATCCACGTGGATTACAACTTGTAATCCGGCGGGCGGTTGGCTTTGGCGGTGTGGGAGCGGGGCGGTGGTGTGGTGCTCCGCTATCACACCACCAATGTCATAATCAGGCCCTAAGTAGGGTAAAAAAATGCAGTGTTGTTGTCTACAGTGAAAGGCATTTCCCTGACATTGTTAAAAGCAGGTTCACTCAGCTCTACGTGATCTACAAATTTTGAAACACATTTCAAGTTCTTGGTTTTCAGCTCACTCTTTGCTACCATTATAAACATTGTCTCATTTGTGGATTGCAACCCTACTTGTTTTTTTTATTTTGAGCCCCATCTCACACACACAGAGAACAACAGGAGGGAGAGGTACTGAAGAGGGGACTTGAGAGCAGCTTCTCAGAGATGGTGTCCAAGAACAAGCATCACTGCGAAGTCGTCCCTGATCTCTAAAGCGAAGGCATCTCTCATTGGTCTAAAATCAGATTGATGGTCTTGAAGAATTATGTTTGCTTCTCAATGTCTTGGAGTTGCCATGCTACCTCCCCCTCAATGATTTTGCTTGGAATTGGTAGACTGCTAATAAGGAGGTAGGTGGCCAGGAGATTTGGATCAGCCGGTGGACTTTTTTAGAAGTGGAGCTTACTCCACATGTTTGAGGTACTTAGGGGCTAACTTAGTTAGAGAAAGGTGTGCACCAGCTCAATCAGGTCAGTTCTAAGTTGTAAATCAGATTATTGAGCAGGGTTGTTTGAAGCTAGGTGACTTGTTTCCGGTTCATAGTCTTGAAGGATGTCAAAGATTCTTTATGTGCAGGAGTTGGAGGCATACCTTGCTTTAACCTGTGTTGAATGGATGTTGTTTTAAATTTCCTAAATTTTTACCTCAAAAAAGGGTAAATTTGTCCCATAGTTGCATTGAGGCATCAGAGTGTTCACAAGAGGTTTCTGGTCAGTGACGTCAGGGAAGATCTTAAATAGTTCCGTTGGATTTGTTTCTTGGTCAACACAATTGCAGTAACAGACCATTTTTGGCTTGACTAACATCTTTGTGTCAACCTCTCATATGTTTTTTGAATCAACGTTTATCCTCTTTGTTCTCTGACTGCTTTCAGTGTTGTTGCAAATTACGATTCAGTTTTTGAAGATCTGTATATTTCGTCAGACTGCATTGAACTTTTTCAAGCCTTATTTCTACTTCATTACTCTTTAAAATTAACTGGAAATGCCCAGACTGGACCTTCCTGACCTCTCTCACGCATCCATTTCTAGAAATCTAAAATATTATTATGTACTTTAACTGGGCATTATTGCCAAACGTAACTCTTTCAGTACAATTAGCCCCTCTCGTCCCTAAATTTCAAACTCACGTCATGGGGAGGGGGCCGTACTCACTGGGGTTGTTTTTGCAATCCTAGCTCTACTTACCTAGCAACTTAATAACTAGTACAGTTCCTTGGACTACTATATCATGAGGCCCCACACTTACATGATTAAATAGCGTCTGCTGGCTCACTAGGAATGCCTGACTTTTGAGTTTGTGCCTGATTATGAGTTTGGCGGTCCAACAGCTGATACGTCACGTCTGCCTGAAGACCACAGTACTGGTGGTCTTCCAACCGCCATATAGCGGGTTTACCATGGTGCCGGCAGTGTGGTTGCGGAGATCTTCCGGCAGTGGTGATTAGTTTTCCATATGTATGGATGCCTGTGTGAACATTTCGACTGCATATGTGTCGAATGCACACTTATGCATGATACATGTGGAAAAATACCACCTACCCATTGCTGGAGTCAGGCCTATATGTGGGCAGTCCAGGCAATGGGTATATGGTACAAAGGACTCACCTGTATATCACTGCAAACAGGGTCATAATCCTTGGTATGAAGATGCTGCTGTGAAGGGGGGACCTAAAAAAAGGGATCCACGTTGAGCTCTAACCGAAAAACCTGGAAAGGGGCTGAATACGCACCGCAAATCCTTCGCTTCTGCCGACTTGAAGCCGGTGGTCCCACCGCAGCTGTAGGCTCATCGGAAAGCCAACTCATAATATGGATGGGTGTGAAATTCCTCTGTACCACCCTATGGCAGCTGCTTTTCCGTGACCCCAGTGGTCTGTGGTGCACTGGCGGTGTAGGCAGTTCAGCCGCAGTCTTTGCAATCAACAATCGGCCCATCTCGTAATACGGTGGTTGGACTGCGAGCTTGTGGCGTTCAGACTGCAACCACAGGTACGGCGGTTCACGGACTGACAAACTCTCAATAAGGCCCTTTGTAAGTTCAGTTAGGGCATATTAATAATCACAATAATGTTTTTCAAAACAAGGTGAATGGCTTGCATTGCGTTCCTTTATATTTAAGTTCTTGGTAGTGAAAATAGTTTCTCCTGTTGCCTTACTTTCATGATTATATATGCTAAGCGGAGGAAATCTATTTCAGCCCCAATGAGCCAGATTAATGATTTATAACCTTACCGACTTAGGTGGTAGTCTGAGGCCTTAGGAATTACTATCAATTTCAGATTCATTTTTGTTTTCCTCCCATTTTATTAGTAAGCAGTTAAATGAGTCTATTAAGTTGACACAGTGAACTCCGTGAATAGGAGAATTGCCAGCAGCTTTCAGAAAGATTTCTAGTGTTATAAAAAGCAAGCAACAGCAGAACTTGGAAATACTGCTTCACTATAATTTTCCTGCACAGCTTGCTGATGGCGAATATATTTTTATGTAATTAGGGTTGTATACAGATTCTCAAATGACTCTCCTTTTATGTCATGCCATTTAATTTCTCATTAAATTATCTGGGTTGAAATCAGATACTCTGCATGTACTCCGTTGTGTTCACAGAACTGTAACTTCCAGTGGAATCATAGTCACCCCGAAAGAGCATGCTTTTGACCGTGCCACATTCACATGAAATGTTTCTTTACCATTTGTCTACTCCCAACATGGCCGACCTCAAAACTTGCAAAATTAGGCGAGTATTTGGAAGGCAGGCCAGTAGTCGATCAATGGTCTATTTCAAATATAGCTGACATTAGCGATTATTCCTTGGTCCAGCCCAGTGGTCCAGCCCAGTGGTGTTGGTCCCCCAGGCTGCCCCTCCATGTGTCACACCAGAACTTAGGTTCTGTGTGGACTACTGTGGGTTCAATGCAGTCACCAAGACTGACCACACCTCATCCCCAGAGCTGATGAGCTAATAGATCGGTTGGGAGCTGCCAAGTACCTCAGCACATTTGACTCAACGTCTGGGTACTGGCAGATTGCCTTGACTGAGGGGGCCAAAGAAAGGTCTGGGCCGATCCTCAGCATGCCACCTCGCCAGCATCAGACGACAACAGGCGCTCCTCCTCTCAGAGCGGCGGAGGCCCGAATCACTGCACCCCCAATGCATCTGCCACACACCTTGCCTACGGGGCACAGCTGAGGACCCTGATGCACCAACATGATCCTCCGGCCCCAATGACGCTGACACCACTGGACGCGGCTCAGGCTAGTGGCTTTGGCGGACCTGCGGGCTAGCCCCGGGTGGCGTCCCACGCCTTCCTTTTGTCTCCTCCCAGTGTGGCTTCCGCCTGACCCCACCAGTGGACACTGCCCGTGGCTAGTACACCTGATAGATGGGCTGCTCCTCGCCAGTTGGGCCTCACCATCAGTTGGGCCTCAGCCATCAAGCTTCACGACATCCCTGGAGAACCCTGCGTACAGGTTGACAGTAAGTGGCCGGGGGTGCAGGGTGATGAGGGGGCACCTACTGGTTGCTGTCACAGTGCCCCCCCTTCACTTCTTGTTTACTGAACCGAGGGCCGGTGCTCCTGCCACACCGAGACTGGGGCCTAGTGGCATGGAGCGGACCCCTGACATTGCCGGCCCTGCGTGTTCCAGCCAGAGTGGCCACCTGCAGACATAGTGGCCCCTCCACTACCAACCGTGTGAGGACCCTACTACCCTCCTCTCATCTGGGGGCCCCACTGGAGGCAACCGTGAGTGCTGCGCCTCCTACATCTTGTGCATTATGGTGCCACCCAGCACGACATAGGGCGCAGCCCCGAGCTGTGAGGCCACCTGGAGGCTACTTGGCCCACGGGGAGAGTGGCCACCAAGACTGTGGACTGTTGGGCCCCGGCTTGGACCGGGGCCTTTTGTTTGCCCTCCCCTTTTGCCATGGATTCTGCATTACTGACAGTGGAGTGCCTGCTGACCCCCCTGCGCAGCTTGCGCAGCTTGCGCAGTCACCACCGAATCACTGGGGGACCAAGTGCAGGTGACGCTTTGCCACCTGAGCCTCACCTGGAGCCCCTGCCATCGCCAACCCCCGACCCACCACGGAGCACCCGCCCACTGCAGCGCAAGGACAAAGGGTGTCTCCTGGCAAGACAATGGTCAAACCTGCCCAGCAGCTGATCTTCTCTGAAGCCCTCAACCTGCTTCGCACTGCGTCCACCCCCAGGCGCTGCCCCCATGCACCGGACTCATCTCGACCCGCTGCAGCTAGCGGCCCGGAAACCACCATGAAGCGCATCCTACATGAGATCACCGCCGTGGCCATGGACGCGAACATCTCTGCATTGACGTCCGAGTCTGAATCAGTCTGCTTGTACATCCCAAGCTTCCAGACCAGGGTGGATGGTCTGACCCAACGAGTTTCCGTGCTGGAGGACCACATCAATATCCTCCCAGAACGGGATCAGGAACTTTTAATCCTCTGCAGCAAAGTCATCAACTTAGAAAACCGGAGTCGGCGGGACAGTGTATGCTTTTTTGAATTCCCGGAGTCCGTGGAGGGACCAGATGCCAAAACCTTCCTTAAAGACACACTCCCAACGCTCACCGGCCTGACCTTTGACCCTCCACGCTCAGGCAGCTGGACATTAAATATGGACTCTTAGAGCCTGCTCACTTTAGGGTTACCAAGGATGGAAACTCAAAAGAATTCTTTGACCCGGAGGATCTGCGCCGCTTCCTTGCTGACCTCTCCACTCAGGACATGGACACTGCCACTTCAGCTACCATGGGGGGTTATGCCCTATCATTGTCCTCCCACACTGACGATCCCAGAGGACTCCGGCAGAACTCCAGGGGCTCTTGGCACAGGGGAAGAGATCACGACAGAGTGGCCCACTCCCAGAGCGACAGGAGCCAGGCTCTCCAGGCAGTGGCTCACTCATGAACGAGCAGGACCGGGACAAATCCCGCTCCTCCTTGAAGCCCTTCTCTGCCCCGGAGATCGAGCCATGAGTACTGTGCAGCCATGGCAACCGCGATATCAGGGGGAGACTGCATCTGTAGTGTTGACAACCGAAGACGGCGGATGGCTGAGAACCGGCATGCCTTCTTGCAGTCTACCTTTTCCTTCCTGATTTCTAATGAATGTTTCATGCCTTTCTCATTGTTCTTTAGCATTGTTTCTCTTATGCCACTGTTTGCTTGCCATGTATTTCACTGTAGCGTGCTTTGTGCGCAGTCCCCTGCTCCTGACCACTGTGTGCACCAACGCTTTGACCCTATAGCCACGGGTGACACGCAGTCACCCCGCTATTCTCCACCTGTTCGCACCCCTGCTCCCTGTACCCAACGCATCACGTGCCTGGTTTCCCAGAGGGCTCGTACGCACATGCTCATAGACTGATCCTCAAATGCAAATCCTGCCTATGGCATCGCCCCCCCGGCGCTGGAGGCGACAGTCTCTCTCCCCGAGCTGCGTTCGTGCACTTTCTAACCTGCCTTGACCTAGAAGGGGCTCTCCCTGCGTGTTGCATCCGCAAGCCTAGACCCGCAGCAGAAGGCTTAGAGCCCCAGGTGCTGCGCTCTCTGCTGCGCTTCTCACACACAACCCAACCACCAAGTCCCTCCTTCCACCTCCCACCCTTCCTTCCATCCTCTGACCCATGCTCTATGGTGTTCTGGTGTCACAAGACGTCTCATCCCGCCCCAGCCATTGTCTGTCTGCAGGTGCCCTTTTAGCGTGCTCGGCTCCCCTACCCACCTGCTTCCTCTCCTTCCTACCTGAGCCTCCTCCTTTCCTCCTTACCCCCGCTTCTCCTGCCCCCACTACACCCCTCTCCTGCCCTCTGACGGTTCGTGGACTTCTGCTGCTGTGTCACCCCAGCGTATCACTCTCTCCCCCCAACTGACACTCACCACCCACTCTTGCCCCCAGCACAATCGCTTCCACCCTCACTGGACCCTGGACTCCACATGACTGTACCCGCACAGTGCATCCTTCAACCTCTGTGCATTCTTTCCTGGAATGTCTATGGCCTCACGCACTATATTAAATGGAAAAAGGCGCGCTCGTACCTCCAGGCCAAAGAGCAGATGTGGCCCTCCTACAGGAGACACACCTAGATGACCTAGAAGCTGAAAAACTCTGTCGCGACTGGGTGGGTAGAGTAATACGCAGCCGCACTTCGACGCCCTCCACCACCGCTAATGGTTCACAGCGTACATGCAGGGTAGTGATACTCCCCTTCAAATAATTGCCTTGTCACTGTTGTGAAGACATGGTCTGATACAGATGGCAGATATGCGTTTGCCAAGCTGAGGGTGGGTGATAGGTCTCTGTGTGTGGGTTCGGTGTACACACCGACGGGGGCCAAATGCGCTTTCCTCCTCCAGTTAAACTGCCTCCTTGTAGAGATCAGCGCATCTAAGTACACCATCGGTGGGACTGAAACCTTGCTCAGAACGCGGTTCTAGATAGGACAGGTCAGGGAAACGATGCAGATAGAGCCTTGCTGGGGGATATCACCTCTGAACATGGCCTCATTGACCACTGGTGTCTCTGCCACCGAATGGACAAGGAGTATACCTTCCTGTCCTCTGTACACAGCACGCAATCCAGGCTAGACTACTTCCTCATCTCCCACTCGGCAGTGGCACTTGTTGGGGAATCCTGTATACTAGAAGCTGCCTTGTCTGAACACTCCCCGGTCCTACTGTCTTTAGATGTGGGCTTGGCCTCCTCGGGCCGTAAACCATGGTGCCTGAACGCACAAAGATACTGCTCCCCCCAGGGCAAGGCCCAACTACGGGCCCACATCTCTGCATACATGGCAGACAAGAAGCACTCCGTAGACTCCCACAGGGTGCTCTGGGACGCCTTGAAGGCAACCATCCACGGCCAACTAATGAGGGACGCCGCAGTGGCCAATAAGCAGGCTT
Source organism: Calotriton arnoldi (assembly GCA_963921515.1). Taxonomy (NCBI): domain Eukaryota; kingdom Metazoa; phylum Chordata; class Amphibia; order Caudata; family Salamandridae; genus Calotriton; species Calotriton arnoldi. The sequence continues at coordinate 1,102,450 of CAWUFW010001825.1, read as the reverse complement.
CTCTTTGTAGTACCGAGCTGGAGGCATAGATCACCACTCTGAACAGCCTCTACTCCTCCCGCCCCACTGTGCCCAATTGCCGCCACCTGGAGCAGGCCCGTACAGCCCTCAGCAGCCTTTATACCTCCAAGGCAGAGTATGCCCTTCAGCGCATGAAAGGAATGCACTACGAGCAGGGGAGAAGGCTGGCCGCCTGCTAGAGGCTCAGGTTCAGCAACAGGAGGTTGCCATGGCCATCCAGGCTATCAGGTTGACGAGCGGGGAGATACCTACCCAACCACAGGCCATTGTTAATGAATTTGCATCATTTTACGGCACACTCTACACCCTGAAGGTACCAGCAAGTGCAGAATGAATCACAGAATTCCTTGAGAAGGTCAACCTCCCGCACTTAATGGACAAGGGCCAAGAGCTCCTATCGGAGGACATTAGTAAGGAGGAGATTCCGGCGGCCATCTCCAAGCTACCCTATCACAAAGCCCCAGGAGAGGATGGCTCGCAGCTGAATTCTACCGATGGTCAGGGCAAGAAGTGATTGACCCCCGTCATGCGGCCTTCCAAGAGGCAGAGAGGACGGCCTCTTTGGGATCCCTCTCTAATAGGGCGGTGATCACGGTCCTCCCTGAACTGGGAAGGGATCTGTTGTTGTGTGGCAGCTACAGGCCAATGTCTCTTGCGAACATACTGGTGCCATGCTTAAAAATGGCCCTCCCCTCCCTCATTCATATCTATCAAGTTGGTTTCGTACCGGGCTGCTCTGGACTGCCAGGAACCTTCCGGAGGAGGCTGTGGCTCTTTCCGTAGACCACACTGAGTGGGGATACCTTTTTGCCAACATGAAACGGTTTGAACTGGGGGACCAGTTCATCTCTAAGGTACGGCTGCTATATGACTGCCCAATGGCCTAGGTCAACTGCAAAGGGGTCATCTCTGACCCCTTCCAGATCTGGAGGGGCACACGCCAAGGCTGCCCACTCTCTCCACTCCTATTCCTACTGGAAATGGAACCCTTGGACTCCATAATTCGCCACTCACCGCTCATAGCTGGCATCCCCATTGCGGGAGGCCTCTCCAAAGTATATCTCTATGCAGACGATATCCTGCTCACCCTGCGGGATCTTCACAACTCCCTTCCGGCATTACTGGAAGTCATAGACAACTTTGCAGCATTGTATGGTTACAAGGTAAACTGGAACAAGAGTGAGGCCCTCCCGCTGTCAACATGTACCACAAAGGCGGCAATTCATGGATACCCCTTCCGTTCAAAAACTGCTCGGCTTAAGTACCTGGGGATCTTGGTCAACAGGGGCCTAACTGAGATGGTTACGGACAACCTGACTACCCTCATCATGCAGATGAAATGGGACTTTAATAAATGTTCCCTGCTGGTTTTCTCTATGTGGGGTAGGGCGCAGGCAGTGTAGATGGACACGCTGTCGCTCTTTACCTACACGCTTGGCATGCTCCCCGTTACGGTGCCCCTGGCCATGCTCCGTTTCATAGACACCCGGATTCGAGCCTTCGTGTGGGGATCCACCTGACCCCGACTAGCTGCAGCCAAACTTATGGCGCGTCGCTCCTGTGGCCGTTGGTGGAACACTGCTCTCTGGCCCTTCATCTTTCTCAACTCGCCTACTTAAGTTATTACCGAGAACCCCGGACCCTCCACAATGGGTTCACACTGAACGATCGCTCCTCACTCGCGATGATGAACTCGGCCTTCTCTATGGGGTCCACGACCTCCAACCATCACACCCACACCCTGTGCTGCAGGCCACGTCCAAAGCCTGGCACCATGCCCACCGCCTCTTCGGAGTGGATCACCGACTACATAACAGGGCGTCGCTGTAGGGCAATGACAGCCTCCGCATTGATGGCCAGACCCTCCGCTGGCCGCGATGGATGGAAGTAGGCATGCATACCTTGGACCAAGTACTACTGGACGGCGACCTGAAACCTTTCAACCATTTGAAGGAGGAATTTGGCCTCCACCCATGACAGGCCTGGCAGTACCTACAACTGCAACACTGCCTGCGGCGTTGCCTGGGTCCCCGCCCAAGGTCCTTACAACCCTCACCGTTGGTGGAATACATGTTCACATGGGGCCAGCATTGGCTCATGATGTTGGGGCTTTACAGCACACTTACAAACCACCTCTTCTCACAACCCCTCTCCCATAGCCTCCAAACCAAGTGGCAGGACTGCCTTTAGATTATCACTGAAGAAGAGGACTGACCTGAAGTTCTGGAAGCCCTGGACCGGGGCGCCCTGGAAGCCCGATTGAAAATATGCTTGTTAAAGACACTCCAAGAGTGGTATCAGACCCCACAAAAGCTGCAAAGGGCTGGCCTCCTACCCTCTCGAACTGCTGGAGGTGTTCGGCTACCCAATGCGACCTCGCCCATATCCTATGCGATTGCCCTTCAATCCAGTCCTTTTGGACTTATGTAGGGGACACCCTGAGGGCTTCCATGCCTCTCCAAATCCCATTTACTCCCTCCGTTATCCTCCTACATGATCTCAGAGGCTCCCCTGACCTATCCCGACTGCAGCGCCGCCTACTGCACACGGCGCTGTCCACAGCCAAGCTCTGCGTCCTTTGCTAGTGGAGCTCACCCGGACCTCCTTCTCAGGAAGCCTGGATGGTGGCAATGATACAGCTGCCTTAAGCTCAACTTGGAGAAGACAGAGGTCCTCGTCCTTGGACCCTCCTCCACCGCCTGGGACAACACCTGGTGGCCTTCCGCCCTCGGAAACCCACCCACTCCATCAGACCACGCCCGAAACCTCAGCATCATCCTTGATTCCTCCCTCACCATGACCCGCCAGATCTACGCCGTCGCCTCCACCTGCTTCAACTCCCTCCGCATCCTCCGCAAGACCTTCAAGTGGATCCCCCCCAAATGCAGAAAGACCATCACCCACGCACTCATAACCAGCAGATTGGACTACGGTAACGCCCTCTACGCCAGAATCAACAAAACCCTGCTACACAAGCTCCAAACCATCCAGAACACCGCAGCCAGACTCGTCCTCGGAACCCCACGACACAAGCACATGACCCAGCACCTACGAGATCTCCACTGGCTCCCCATCGAGAAGAGAGTAACCTTCAAGCTACTCACCCACGCCTACAAATCCCTCCACAACATCGGACCCAAATACCTCAACGAAAGAGTCTCCTTCCACCTACCCAAAAGGAACCTCCGCTCCGCCGACCTTGCCCTGGCAGAGACCCCATGCATCCACAGAACCAGAGCAGGTAGAAGAGCTTTCTCCTAAGTCACAGCAAAGACCTGGAACGAGCTCCCAGTCAACATCAGACGCTCCCCCACTCTGCACACCTTCAGGAAGAGCCTCAAGACCTGACTTTTCGACTGATCCGGAGCTCCACCCCCCCAGCGCCTTGAGACCCTCACAGGTGAGTAGCGCGCTTTATAAACCCCTGATTGATTGATTGATTGATTGATTGATTGATTGATGGTGTCCCATGAACGTGTCATCTATGGTATGCAGGACCAGGCTGAGGTGTTCACTCAGACATGGGCGACCTTCCTCCAAGATGCTCCCTAAGGTTGATCGCACTGATACTGACTCCCTTCCCCCCTCCCATTCCTGACGGGCACAGAGGTCAACCTGACCCTCAACGCAGTGGTATAGGCCCCTCTCTTCCTCCCTTGGTTGGGACCTCAGCCCCCACACCCACCCCAGCCTCCCTCACTTACCCTTACCCTTACCCTCCCCTCCCCCCTCCCTCACCACCCTGTGCCATTCTCCCCTCTCTCCCTCTCTCTCCCTCTTTGTGTCCCCACCTCCATCCCTGTCCCTCTGCCTCCCCCTTCTCCTCCCCTCCCCCCCTGCTGGGCATGCAGACATATGGATTCTCCCCCCTTCGGCAGGGATCCCAGCATCGTACATCCGTGCCCTCATGTGCTACCCCCTTTTTTCTCAAGAACACTGTATGCACCAACAAACTGGTGACCTAGGACCCCCCACGTCCCCCCGATTGGTCCCCAGACCCCCTGAATGCTCCCACTGCGACCCCCCGATTGCGGCATTTTTTTCATGGTTTAGGGCCTGCGGTCCAGCCCACCTTGTGGCATAGACAGCGGCCTTTCCCCTCCCCGTCCTGTCCTCTCCCCTCGCACTGGCTGCGCGCGGAGCTACCCGGACACCCGCCAATTTCTCCATTACCCCACCTCCAGAGACATCACTACACACAGGACTCAATGCTGATTGTGATGGGGGAAATGCCTATGCCCACTACAATGCAGCCATCCCCCGGGGTCCGGCACACAGCGATAGGGCGAAAGGTCGGATACTCTGTCTCTGCTAGTGATCCGCGCCCTCCCTCTTGCACTCCCTCCGCTCCCCCCTCCCCCGTCCATCTTCCCTCTCCCGCATTTCTTTCTTACTGTGCCATTCAATGTTGTTTACTATTGCATTTCTTGCATTGAAATCCTGTTGTATGCTTTTACTTCAACAAAAAAATTATGACACAAAAAGATTGGGCAGGGTTCAGTGGTCTGCTTGGGTCACTAAGTGGGAGGAGGCAAGGTGCAGTCCTTCCAGGCCAAAACTGAAACCATTCTGGCTTGGGAGCCCCCCAAGACCCAGACAGAAGTGAGAGCCTTCCTAGGCCTCACTGGCTATTACAGGAGCTTTGTCAAGGGGGTATGGCACCATTGTTGTCCCCTTGACAGAGCTGACTTCCAAGGAGCAGCCACATCAGGTGATATGGACAGATGCATGCCAAAACGCCTTTGACACACTGAAGGAAGCCATATGCACAGCACCCATGCTCAAGGCCCCTGACTTCTCCCAAGAATTCATTATAAAGACAAACGACTTAGAGCATGGTGTAGGGGCCATGCTCTTATACACAAATGATGAGTGCCTGGACCAACCGGTAGCCTTCATCAGTAGGAGGTTATTTTCCAATGAACAGAGGTGGCGTGCAATAGAGAGGGAAGCCTTTGCTGTGGTCTGGGCACTGAAGAAGCTGAGACCATACCGGTTTGGTGCTCACTTCTGGGGTCAGACAGACCACAGCCCCTCATATGGTTAATGCAGATGAGTGGTGAGAATCCCAAACTGTTGAGGTGGTCCATCTCCCTACAGGGAATGGACTTTCTGGTGGAACACCTCCTTAGAACAGACCATGCCAATGCTGATGGTCTCTCCAGGTTCTTCTGCCTTAGTGAAGAGAACTCCCAAAGAGTTGGGTAGCCCTTCCCATTTTCAGCTAGGGGGAACACGTGTTAGATCTGGCATCCTTAGTGTGTTCCCCCTAACTTTTTGCCCTCAGACCTCCTGTTTTTGTTGGCTTCGTTTTTGCTGGCCTTAGGATTCTGTGCACTTTACCACTGCTAACCAGTGCTACAGTGCTTGTGCTCTTTACCTAAAACGTGATAACATTGGCTTATCCACAATTGGCATATTTCATTTACTTATAAGTCCCTAGTAAAATGCACTACATGTGCCCAGGCCCAGTAAATTAAATGCTACTAGTGGACCTGCAGCACTGATTGTGCCACCCACTTAAGTTGCCCTTAAGCATGTCTCAGGCCTGCCATTGCTGAGCCTGTGTGGGCAGATTTAAACTGCCAAGTCAACCTGGCAAGTTAAACCTCTTGCCAGACCCAAACCATCCCTTTTAAATATATATTAGTCACCCCAAGGGTAGGCCCTGGACATCCCCAAGGGCAGGGTGCAGTGTATTTAAAAAGTTGGATATGTGCTTTTAAGTTTGTCATGTCCTAGTAGAGAAAACCCATAAATGTGATTTTATCTATTGCAAGGCCTATCCCTACGGTAGGTTAACATTGGTATTATCTATTACATCATATAAGTGTAATTCACAATCTGAAAGAGATAAAAGTTTCGAGTTTGGTGTCTCTGGAATCACAATTCTAAATCACAACTTGTGGTGCAGTCGAATTTTAAATCACAATTCTGAAAATGCCACTTTTAGAAAGTTTGCATCTAAAGCAGGATGCACTCCTTTCCTTATGTGGATTCAATTACTAGCTCAATGGGTTGCGTGCGAGCTGATTGCCGTGATTTATCCCGAAAGTCACGGATATAAGATAAGTATGTAATCCGAAAGGCACGTCTCTTACGCGCCAATCAGTCGCACTGCGAATTGTAGGAACTTATCCTCACAATAAACAAGTTTACTGACGTACTCCAAATGTAATCCAAAATGTGAACCACTGTTTTATCAGAACCCATCCAAAAGTTAATCCAATAAATCACAGTCACAACGAAGACAGCGTGACGCCACTGTAGTTTCTTTATTTTATATATTATTTTCAACTGTCTCCTGCGTGCCTATCCGGGCTTCAACATAGACTTGTAGAAATGAACAATTCGTTCTGAGTGCCCTCACGTCATTCCACCCAATGCATTTCGAGCTGATTTAGCTCTTCGTCAGGGGTAACTGAAATGAAAATAACAAAAGCGTCTAAACAATCTGTTCAAAAGGAAGTTGCTTTAACAGTTATAAACACATATAGTTCACTCGCCCTCTGGTTAACCCTAAATCAATCCCACCCCGCATCTTGTCATTAGAATAAAATCTTATTCCCCTTGCCTATCGCAAAAGACTAAGCCAGAATCAATGTGCAGAAACACCAAACATAAAACAACTGCTGTGACCCAACTGATATAAAAACCCTTTCTGTATCGTGCATGAAAAGCCCTTAACAGATACAAAAATGAATACAAAAATGCAAATCCAACCCGCCTCCCCTTACACAACCTAATTCCTGTTGGTAATCACCCCTTTTCATAAATCATGATAAACGGCTTTAAAGGCTACCTGCAAAGCCACGGTTAGCAACAATATCAGCTCCTCCACACCCTCTTCATCTGTCGTAAATGCGTGTTTCCTTTTCTTCACGAACACCAACTGAACCCTCCCTCACACACTAAAAAAACAAAACGACATATCCGGGTTTCAACATAGACATGTAGAAATGAACAATTCGTTCTGAGTGCCCTCACGTCATTCCACCCAATGCATTTTACTAATTTTATAATTTCATTAATTTGATTAGTTCGTAATTTACATACATTTTTGATGTGTTTTCGTTTTTAGGATCACATTGGTTTCAGCAGTATGTTCGGCAGGATGGGTGTAAAATAAGGTTGGGCACGCACATCATGGATGAGTTTATCAGTGGTTATGTCGTTTTGTTTTTTTAGGGTGTGTTCACTCATATTAAGATGGTATACACCGTATCCCTTTAAGGTTGACGATGTTAACTGGGACCGGGTCATGGGGTCAGGGCTACTCTGTTTTGAGCGGCTATAAAAACAGATGGTTTCCAGGAGGGAGGGTTCAGTTGGTGTTCGTGAAGAAGAGGAAACACGCATGTACGACAGTTGAAGAGGGTGTGGAGGAGCTGATATTGTTGCTAACCGTGGCTTTGCAGGTAGCCTTTAAAGCCGTTTATCATGATTTATGAAAAGGGGTGATTACCAACAGGAATTAGGTTGTGTAAGGGGAAGCGGGTTGGATTTGCATTTTTGTATTCATTTTTGTATCTGTTAAGGGCTTTTCTTGCACAATACGGAAAGGGTTTTTATATCAGTTGGGTCACAGCAGTTGTTTTATGTTTGGTGTTTCTGCACATTGATTCTGGCTTAGTCTTTTGCGATAGGCAAGGGGAATAAGATTTTGTTCTAATGACAAGATGCGGGGTGGGATTGATTTAGGGTTAACCAGAGGGCGAGTGAACTATATGTGTTTATAACTGTTAAAGCAACTTCCTTTTGAACAGATTGTTTAGGCGCTTTTGTTATTTTCATTTCAGTTACTCCTGACGAAGAGCTAAATCAGCTCGAAATGCATTGGGTGGAATGACGTGAGGGCACTCAGAACGAATTATTCATTTCTACATGTCTATGTTGAAGCCCGGATAGGCACGCAGGAGACAGTTGAAAATAATATATAAAATAAAGAAACTACGGTGGCGTCACTTTTGGATGAGTTCTGATAAAACAGTGGTTCACATTTTGGATTACATTTGGAGTACGTCAGTAAACTTGTTTATTGTGAGGATAAGTTCCTACAATTCGCAGTGCGACTGGTTGGCGCGTAAGAGACGTGCCTTTTGGATTACATACTTTTAGAAAGTTGGCATTTTCTTGCTTTATCCCCTTGGTGCCTGCTGCCTGTCTCTGATTGCATTTCTGGGTTGGGTAACAGCTGGGCCTTGTGTATTCCCCCTAGACAGCCACACACAAAGGGAGCTGGGGTGTGACTTGATGGGCCGTATGTGTCCTGATGGGCCATCCTGCGCAGGATGGGAGGGACGAGCTGAGCACAGCCTCACAATTACACCTCAATAGGCAGTGTCCTGTCCCCACACAAAGAGCTGCATAACCCCCTGTAGTGAGACTGGAGCTAGGGCAAGAAGGGCAGTGACTCTGTGCACTTCAAAGGCATCCCTTTGAAGTCTCCACCACTTCAAAGGCACAATTGGATATAAGTACTGGACCTCTGCACCACCAACTCAGTACACCTCTGGACCTTTGGATGCCCTGCCAGGAAGGACTGCTGTGCTGCTACAAGGACTGCCACTCTGCTGGACTGCTTGTCTACAAGGAACTGCTGACCTGCTGCCTGCTGCCCTCTTGCCTGGGGAAGAAGAACTGGGCCTGCATTCTCCTTCTTGAACCCAGGACCCTGAGAGTGACTCAAAAGGCTAGTCTTCTGGCCTCCTGATCTGCGTATCAAGGATCTAACAGGCTCCCCACAGCTACTGGGCCCATCTCCAACAAGCTCCTGACCCCAAGAGGAGCCTCTCAGGTCCTGGGCCCTTGGAAATGGTTTCTGGCTCTTTAAATCAAGCTTTTCGGCTCTTTATGAATGTGAACGGGCCCATTCGCACCGAAACCGTGCCGCAAACCCGAAGAATCAGCGCGAGCTGCCGTAAGTTTGTCTCTTTGCAAAGCATGTATTGCCACTTGTGACCGCCAGGCTCCAGTCCGTCCGTCCACAATGCCCGTGGACCATCGTCAGCGTTACTCTCCTTGCTCCCAGCAAACGTCTTCCCCATGAACAAGACTCTTGGCACAATTCTTGAGAAGGTGTACCTTCAGCTGGACTAATCTGGGACTGTATCCGAAGATGCGCTTCATCACAGCCAGCCTGAACCTTTGGATTTGCCTTGATCTAGTGCGACCAGATATCCCCAGTTGGTGCTTTATGCTTTTAAGCACCATACCGCAGTTTAATCTTTAAAAATTCATAACTCTGGTTCTACTTATTGGATTTCTGTCATTTTGGTCTTGCTTTGTTCATTAAATTAGGCTCTATAGGACACATGCATCAACCAAAATACCGGTCGCATACGGGCCGAATCGCAGAATCGGCCCCTTTGCGACCTGTATTTTGGCATTTGGGATGCATCAACCCAAATGCAAATTCACAAAATAGGTAATCACAAACTTTGCGATTACCTAAATTGCGAATGCATTTAGGGAATCGCAAATTGCGATTCCCTATTTGGAATGCAACAAGCCTTTCCTAAATGCGACTTCACATTAAGAAAACGCTAATTACCATCAACTGCAAGTTAATGGTAATTTGCAAAAACTTTGAAAAATGCACAAATGCCAATTTTGTCCCCCTTGCACCCTTGAGATTGCATGCGCAATTTGCGAGTACCTATTTGGTACTCGCAAATTGCGCATGCAATTCCCATTCATTCCTATGGCCCTCTAGGCCCATAGGAATGAATGGGAAGCTATTCCTTAATTGCGAATCGCAATTTGCTATTCGCAATTAAGGAATATGTAGGAATCGCTAATATTTTAGCGAAACCTACATGCATAGGCAATTGCGATTCCATAATTGCGATTCCTTAATAATCGCAATTATGGAATCGCAATTGCCTACCTTGATGCATGTGCCCCTATGTTTCTAACCTGCTGTGAGATCTTTTTGTTTGTTGTTTTCAATATTTTACAGTTTAAGGTGTTGCACAAATACTTTCACATTGCTTCTAAAGTCAAGCCTGACTGTTCTGTGCCCGGTTACCAGGGGGTGAGCACATGTTAATTTAGGGAGCTTTTGTCACTTACCCTGACTAGGATCGTGGTTCGTGCTTGGACAGAGTGCATACCTCTGCCAACCAGAAACCCAATTTCTAACAGTCTCCTTGCAATCATTCATCAAATGGCACAACCATTCCCTTCCCCGAATATTTTGGCCTAGCACCTACCACAGAAAACACTATCAGCCAGTCAGTAAATCACCAGACTCCTGATACCCAGGGCCATATCTTCATAGGGGGTTTGTTTGGGTGGCCCCCCACTTATAAATGCATTTTCATATTAAAAATCGGGTTCTTTGAGCACCGGTTGGGTGTACCAGTGTCTAATGGGTTTTACACGGGATGAGCTGCAAGGCCGCCGCTTCTTATCAGTGGTGCATGCATACAGTGCAGATAAAACCTAGGGGGCAACCGAAGGAAACCCACATGTAGGCCTTGATTTTCGGCATTGCTCAGTGTATTTATAAATTGGCATTCTAAAGCGTATTTGGAGCTCAAAGACAAGTCTTCAGGAGTCTGCCTGCTAAGGTTTAGAGGCTCTGTACGCAGTGGAGACGAAACATGCCAACTGCACATCTTCTGAACTTTGTGAGGGGGAGGAAAACAGTTTTGGGGTCTGTCAGGAAGATCAGGTGGTTAGTAAAACGAATTGAGAAATAAAGAGTTGCTGGGTTCCCTAGATAGATACCTCGTTACCACTGTGGAGTGGATTCTTGTTGCTAGTGATAGTTGATTCATTTCTGAAATCCTCTGACAAGGTCGTCCAATGTCCACAACATCATGCCATAGAAATGGGTCATAGTTTATTGGAAGTACAAACTTTAATACATTCCCATCTGCTTTTACCATACATCCTGAATATACCATTGTGAAACAGTTTTATCTTGCATTTAACACAGAAGTACTTTGTGATGGGCATGTTGAGCTGTGCTCATTCCATAATTCTTTTACAAGAGCAAGGCAGATGTATTGATGATACAAGAACATGTATGTGTGGTGGATAAATCTACCTAGTGTGGCTCATATATATGGGATAAAGAAACTCCTGCCATACATTATAAGGATATGCCAAGACACCAACCCATTTCTTTATAATGTCATGGAACTCAGTGGTGACTTTCAATAGCTCTATAACGTGTGGAAGGCGGTGACATTCCTTATAATATATGGTCACACCACCATCCTTCCCCCAAACTGTTTAAAAATCTTGGTGTGTTGCTCTTTCATATGAAAGAGATAGTATGATCACAGACATGAAGAATACAAGTGGAAGTGGAATCTGTAGTGCAAAAGTAAACACACCAAAAAGCATTGGAAGCTTGTTGCAAATAGATATTAGAACCAGTTTAATGTAAATTAGATTTTTAAAAATCGCTGCAGTCCACAATGTACAGAAATATATAGATATATTATCTTTCTAATACTTATTTAAAGTGTGCACAAAGCAAAACATGTTGCTTAAATATCTCCTTTCTGCTGATCACTGTTGATTTAGAAAAACAGATCAGAAGAAGAAAAGGCCAGTTTCCATTTTCCTTGTTTAAATTGAATCTTTACTTATGCTCCGTGTCTTGCCTTTCCGATTGGCTGCCAGCGCTGGCAGCAGGTATTAAAATGTCAGAACTGAACAGTAATAACTTATTACAGTTGAGCAACCACATAATTTCTTTATTGTATGCATTAGAGATGTAACAAGTTGCATATAATATGGAAATTAGAGACAGACTTTTAGACAAGGACTGGAGGCCCCCACATATATTATTCTGTGTACACTGTAGCTCTTTTCTGCTTTATCATTTGCCCGTGAAAGCTATAATCCCTTCACACACTTTCCATCCTGCTCACCTTTTAAGTCCGCAAGGAGGGTGAAATTGTGTAGCGCAGGAGTGTTGAACCCATTAAAATCGATAAAAACATAATTTGGAGAGTGAGGAAGGTTCTTAAGGCAGATGATATCAGGGGGGCTATGAGAGGCATTTCACTTGTTTTAAGGGTGAAGATAAATCTTTTTGAAAGTTGAAAGGCAAGGTGTACTAAATGGGGCAGCGCAAATTCCTGTAAGAGGATCAGCTATGCCATAAGGCGAGACATAGATAAGAGAAAAAAAATAGCTTGCATATTTGTTTGTTTAAAGCTAATGGGAGAAACCGAAATAGGGCATCATAAAATTAAGATGTACTCACACTACCTGCATCTGTGACTACATCTCCTATCAGGTTTTGGTGAGGGCAGGAAGAGGGCGTTCCGTAGCAAGGATGCACTTACATTTTGGAACAACAACATTTGGCTGGGGATGTTCACAAATTTTTCTTTGCTCTTTGTCACCAGGAAAGGGTTGGCCATTTACTACTGTCTAGGGCAGAAGTAAATTAGCTTCCAGGCTGGTAATAGGTAGGGAACATCCACACAACTCTTTGAGGTGTGGGGTAAAGTGTTTCTCTACGGGGATAATATTACCCCTGTGGAGGAATAAAGTTGTGAAAAACAGCTGCACTGATGCAGAAATATTTTCGCTTGCACAATTATGCCTCATGTACAATGAAATATTTGGAAATGCGTTTGCTTGAAAATAAATGGAAATTCATGCAAGTTTTTCAGGAGTACTCTTGGACAGTACCGGCTCCTCTGCTAAGGCGGAGGAGCATCGCCCCACTGCTTTAAAGCAGTGCAAAGGAAAAATAAAATAAGAATAACAGAACCTTATTATCATTTTATTTTTAGTGTTGCAGTTGCACTGCAGCCAAGTTAAGTTAGGGCAGGGCAGGAAGGGGCCAGGCTCCTGTGAAGATGAGGGAGTAGGAGAGGTGGCTGCACCTTAAGTGCGCATGACAGATTGGCAGGCCGTCTCGGGCCGACCAAACTGTCATGCGCACTTTGCATGTTCTCCACAGGCTGTATTGCACAACCTGGGTGGAGAACATGCCCAGCCTCCCAGTCCCTCTCTGAGCGCCAAACCACGGCGTTCAGACCAATCACGATGCTGCTATCAGCAGCGTCAGAATTGGCTATGGGAGTCTGGAAGCCTTGGTGCTTCCTGTTCTTGGTATTTGCATCGGTGGAGAGGCGGCAGCTGGCGACGGCGACTACCAGGTAAGCTAACTTTAAAAAAAAAAAAAAAATTCCTAACACCCCCCCACATCTCCCACCCCCGCCACCATTCCCTACCAGATGCCACTGCTCTTGGAAAGCACTTTGAGAGGTTAGCTGTATATCATGGAAAGTTGATAGTGAATAGTGCATGAAAGGTAGGCGTTGTAATTGTATTGGACTGTACAGAATGTGCTAAGGTGAAAAAGGGTGGATTGTGTTTAAAGTAATGATTGACACAAGCTGAACCATAAGTATTTTTACATTTGCTATAAAACTGAAAAGCGAGGCAGTTGTACTGAGAGATTTTTTGTGCTATACAGCTTTTCCTAAGAATGTGATTTAATACAGACGAAAGGGAAGCAAGGTTTGAATAATTGCATTATGGACACTATTCAGTGCAAATGCAACTGAAAATGTATGCAAACCGAACTGGGGTCAACTTTATTTTTCCGTCTGGGTCTAGTACATGTGTTGTGCAGGGTCCAGTTATCTCTGCAGCAGGGACTTTAACCCACTGAGCTGTTGTGCTAGAGTGCCAAGAAGTACTGTGATAATGAAAATGAGGTTTTTGCTTTGTAGCCAGTGCAAAAATGTCTGTGTCCATAATTACAGAAAATATTCTTTTATCTCACATACATTATCCCCATGTAATCCCCTCCCCCACATAGGGGGATATTCTCAAGAACGTGCGATAATCATCACCAAAATAGGTTAACGCAATTTTTCATATCGCCGTCTATCACAGGAAAATAACTCCATGTTAACGTCGTATTCCCAACACGGCGGTAACATGCGATAGTTTCCCGATAACGCGTCAAATGTCCACGATAAAATTACCGGGACGGCGATAAAAATCTAAAGCCTAACGTGAAAAAAGTTGTGATGGGCCCAACCGCGATAAAAAAATCAGCGATAAGCTGCGCCAGGCCTGCAATTCACACACGTCAGGCGGGAAAAATCACTATAAAAGCAGAAAAAAACCCACAAACAAAACCAAAACAACTGCGAAGCACAATGAAGGCAGCCGGAGCAAGTACAGAGGACAACCAGAACCCTAAAACCCCCACGGAGGACCAGCCTGGGACCTCGGGGTCAGGGAAGGGCAAGGAGAAGAAGAAGAGGAAGACGCGGTTCAGTCCGCAGGAAAACAGGATCCTGATAACGGAGGTGGTAGAACACCATCAACAACTGTTCGTCACCTCCACTGTGTCATTGGCAACAAAAAATGTAATATGGCAGTCCATCCTGGACAAGGTGAATGCAGTCGGAGTGCTGAGGAGGACAATGGAAGAGCTCAAGAGGCGCTGGAATGATGTGAAGCACAAAACCAAGCAGAAACTCGGCAAAAACCAGAAGGCAGCAATGAAGACTGGAGGTGGGAGTCCAGCGCCACAGGAGGAGCTGGATGAGATGGAGGATATGGTGTCCACAGTCATCAGTGGGGAGACAGTGGCAGGAGTTGGGGGACCGGACACTGCTCAACATGACCTGACACAACAGCAACAGGTTGAGTAACGACCAGGGACTGGGGGGACGGGGGGAGATGGGCACAATGGCACACATGCACAATTAAGTATAGCACAGTGCACACCCACAATGACTCTGGATCATGTCCCTGATCCCCTGGCACACTGCAGCACACCTAGAAACAGCAAGTAGGCCCCGTCGACTATGTGCCCAGAGGGGGCCCTTCCCACACATCACCAATCTCACAACCAACCCATGCACATGTGCCAAACCCAACAAAGCAGCGTGTCTGTGAGCCACACTGACAATGCAAGTGACACTGCATGACGAATAGCATGGCTGCAGTCAATATACCCTGACATGTTGCACGCCACGACACTGAGGTGGCTGAGTGTGGACCACATCTGTAAAGGAGCAGGTCACACTCTGACATATCCACGTGCACAAACAACCCCTGACGTCAACAACACATCTGCGGACAAACCATGCCCCAGAGTCCCAACTCCCACCAAGAACCCAATTTACCCAAGTATGCAACATCTCAGCACTGTTTAAGCACAGAAGTCAAAGGCACACCGCCTGAAAGGGACAAGAGGCAGCAAAATTAGAGCTGCAGGGGCGACGTTCCCAAAATGCAGCACACACACATAACATTCAGAGCACACCAGCATTGACAACAATGTGGTACAAACTGCAACACGTTCACAACAGAACAGAGGACACAACTTGTGCTGCTTGTGTGTAAAAACTGGCCAATCACATGTGGCATAGCAGGGAAATGTGAGATGATAATGTACAAGTACAAACACACATCCGTGATGTTGTTGAAATATCCACTGTCCCGCATCAAATAGGCAGCTCCTCCCAAACAGTCACAATGTACATTGTCATGCAGTCTGTATGTAAACTTGTACAATGCATAAACATACTTGTGAACACAATGTTAAACTGCATCTCCCCTTCACATTACAGAGGGAGAATTAACACCTCCTGCAGAGCAGACCCAACAGCTCTTCACTGATGACGAAGAGGACCTCCACACCTTCGACTCCGACGCCCTCCAAGAGCTCATGGACAGCTTCAGCACCTAACCTCCAGGAGCAGGGCAGCCCAGCTGCATCGAGGAGACCTCACAGCAGGAAGCACCCACCACTACGGCTGACTCCCAGGACCCCCACGAACAACACATGGCCTTCCAACGCCGTGTGTTAGGGTGCCAGGAGAAGATGGCTGATCAGGTGCAGGTGGGGTTCGACCTCATGGCAGCCAAACTAGATGCCATACGTGGGTGTCTAAGTCCCATCAGGGACCACTTACAGTCCCTAACGGACACCCACAGTCCGCTCCATGCTCTCCAACGATCCATGGCTGACATCGCTGGAGTCCTGACTCTGAGACAAGAACAACTGTCTAGTCAGAGTGGCTCCAGCAATGTCAGCCGGGAGTTGGAACACATGCGGAGGATCATGGAGAACAGGGAGCGGATGCAGGCGGAAAGAATGGCTGCCACGGCTGCACACCAGCAAGATGTAGCTGGGATCTTCCATGCCCTGCAGACCCTCATCATGGCATTACTGCCACAAGGCCTGGCGCCGATGAATGCTGCTGCTGCTTCTACATCCACATCTCCGCCCCTGATGTGTCAGTGCCTCACAGTGCGGTAGACACTCCACCTCCGGCCCCTGATGTGTCACTGCCACACCGTGCGGCAGACACTACACCTCCGGCCCCTGATGTCAGTGCCACACAGTGCTGCTGAGAAAACACCACCACCCACATGTGAGGCACATGAAACATCAGAGGACGAAGATGCGAATGATTCTGCCTTAGTGGTAAGAAGGAAGCGGTAGCATTCATCTCCGCCATATGGCCTGTTTCTGCTTGGTTCTGCCCTCTGCATCATCACCTTCCACTGTCCCCCGATACACTCTGCGACACTCACCTTGGACCTCGACATGGACTGCCATATTCTGTTTGGTTACCAATGACACAGCAATCCAACTGCGGACTGAACTCATTCTCTTCCGATGAACTTGTCATTCCCTAAAGAACTCTGGCTGGCCCTCCACGGGGCAACAATGTAAAGTGGGGTTTGCATGGCCCTGTACTGCTCAAGCTTCAACACTCCACTGAATGTGAATAAAACATTCAGATTCACACAGATGTGTCATGTCTATGATCATTCAAGTATGGATGAATGTAGGGTCCGTGATTCCCCCTTACGTCCATGTTGCTCATGTTGTGGAACTTGAGTCACATTGTGCAACATTGCCGATTGCGGTCCGGGTGGCGCCGACACTACAACAGAGACACATGCATTAGTTACTTCCTTGTCCAGCCCAGAACTGCACCACGCCCAGAGCCCCCGGCTCACTGATCACACCCCTACGCTGGACTGGCATACGCCAGCCCAGCCCACTCCGCTTACGCTTACAGGGGGGGACGTCAAAGCTACATGTCCCAGGTCTTCCCTGTAGTGATCTGCTGATCACTGGTCTAGTTGTCAGCATGCCACAGCCACTCCCTGAGGGCTGGTGTACACCCACACCACACCCATCCAGCACAGGTGTCACAGGACATGTGACCCTGCCAATAAAAGGGGCCTACCACATCACATTACCCACTGCCGGAGGTGACATGATGGCGTCCGCACCACGAGACTCAATCATAAAGGGGCCATGACCTGTGGCGCACTGGGTTAGTGGCACCCGATGCACTGCGGCCGGCACGGGCCTACCGTCACGGGCCTACCGCCACGGGACGATGACTTGCGGTGCACTGAGTTGGTGGCACCCGATGCACTGCAGCCGGCACGGGCCTACCGCCACGGGACGATGACTTGCGGTGCACTGAGTTGGTGGCACCCGATGCACTGCAGCCGGCACGGGCCTACCGCCACGGAACGATGACTTGCGGGGCACTGAGGTAGGGGCACATGAAGAGCTGAGTGGGTGTTCAGCCTGCGATGATGCGTAGATCTCGATACGCCGTCCTGCCAATCAAGATTCGATTTGATTTGCGGGCCCTGCCGGAGCGCAGTGTACGCCGAAGGCAGCAGTCAGCACGCACATGACTCCACGGTGCGGTGCCGCAGGGTGCGCTGGGGGCCGGTGGCACGGGATCCAGCGATCAGCTGAGGAGGTTGCACTGGCACGTGGTGGGCCCTCTTGGAGACACACCGGTGGCGGCAGGTGAGCATTGAGGCCTGGGTGCGCAGGGGCGGCCAGTCATCGATGGGCGGTGGACCGGTCTGGGGACCAGGGCTGGGGTGCAGCAGGCGCACAGGATTGTGCAGGCACCACCGGTCATGGCGGCGGCCTCGTGGCTGGGTGGGGCGCCGCCCTGGCAGACATGACCCTGCATGCGATGACGAGATGTGTGTGGGTTGGCTTGGGACGTAGCCACCTCGTCTCCAGTGTAAATCTGGCCGTGGAAGGTGGTCGGCCACGTGTGTGTAGGCCTATGGACAGGATGTGGCGGACACAGAGACACACGCAGTGGTTACTTTGGTGGCCATCCCAGAGCCCCGGGCTATTTATTCACGACATACGCCGGCCAAGGCCACTCCGCTCACGCTTACAGGGGGGGACGACAAAGCTACATGTCCAAGGTCTTCCCCACTACCTGAGGTAACCTGTTTGCGTCCACTGTCCACAACACTACAAACACCAGCAGTATATGTCCACATGGACATGTCTGTGCTCTGCATACTGAAGTCTGTCCAGCACATCACCGCCACACTTGGCATTGTGTACATTCTTATTGATGGGTCACTTGCCTCCTTCGCACATACTTGGTTCCCACCTCCCCCCACATCCTGCAATTGTGTGGCAGAAGTGCCATGCCGTGGATGGTTTGTCTACATGGCTGGCCACGGTTTCCACAGTTACTTGTGCTGTCGTGTCTGGTAGTTGGGCATGTTGATTGGCATGTTGTATGTGATTTTGTAACGTGTGCATTCCCACAGTTGTGAGTTGTATGATTGTGGAGTTGAGGTGTGTGGTGTGTTCAGTTGGTACTTACCGACGAGCAGTGCATTTCCATAGGTGCCAGCCTCAAAGCGCTGGTTGGTGATGGACTGCGGAAGATGTAGGAATCATGCACACTGCCTTGGTAGTTTGCGACGACATTCGTGAACAGGCCCCGGTGGTCCACTTTTGCCTGCACATTGATGGAATGCGTGTGGTTTCTGTTGCGGTTATTGTGTGCAGTGTCGGCAGGGGGCACAAGTAGTACATGTGTGCAGTCAATTGCCCCAACACGTGCGGGAAGCCAGCTATGGCGTAGTTTCCTTGCTTGGTCTCCAGCTGTTCCTGTGCAGTGTGGGGGAAGTGAAGGTGCAGGGGTATCAAGCTGATACAAACCGTGATGCTTACAGGTATGATGACTCCTGCATAATAAGACCATACCAGAATTTCTTGTGGTCGTAACCTTCCTTTTCTTTCCTACGAAAGTTACGCCCACACGAACTTCTGTTACGGTCTTTTTATGCAGGATTTATCATACCTGTTAGCATTCCGGTTTGTCCAAGTGCAATACACTGTACCAGATTACGTTTGTGACTGTACGGACGCTTGACCATTGTCACCATTTCTCCAACAGGTTTCTGAATACTGACTTTCGGAATATGGAATTGTATTGGGGAGTTCCCGCAGCATATGCAGTTAATTGAATCCACACGTTGCCCTGATGAAGTTCTCCGTTGGGAATGGAACGCGTTGGCTGAGCTTTTCGTATTGTTGATTTATGTATTTGTAATAAAGAACTGTTTTTACACTACTGTTGACTACTGGACCTCATGACCTGGCGCACCCCCATTTCAGTAACTACAATCTTGGATCTGGAGCACAGAGGCGTCAGGTGACGGCTGGCGTTGGGGTTGGTTGCGCAGGAACACTACGAATTGGGACTAGCGTGTGGTGCGGATACAGGGGACATGCATCCAAGACATGGGTGAGGAAGTTTGATAGGGCTGGCTGTGAGACTCCTCCAACTCTGGCAGTTGTTGGTTGGAAGGTACCAGAGGCCAACAGATGCAGCACAGCCAGCAGCTTTGTCTGCGGAGGGATGTTGGTTGTCCGCTGTGTTGGTACCGTCAGCCTGTGGGCAATGTGGGTCAGGATGCGGAGGATGGTTGTCCTTTTGAGCCTGTTGTGGGCAATGGCATCCTCTGGCGTTGAGTGTCTGAGGCTGGTGCGTTTTAGGAACGTCCGGTGTCTTGCTCTGTGCTGCCTAGGTGGTAGTCCAGGGGGGGGGTGGTCCGGGGGGGGGCTGGGGGTGGTGGCGGTGGGTGTTGTGGCCCTTGTGGCCCTCTTGGGTCTCCGGGCTGCATGATCATTGGCTCCCTGGCATCTGTTGGTCTTCAGATGTGGCTCTGGGCTGGGCTCCCTTTCATGCTGCAGGTTGTCGTCCTGCTTAATACCAGTAAAACTTGAAAACAGAATGAGCCTGTACCTTGTGTTCTTTGTTTAGTATACAATTTCACTAAATAGTCAAACCCATCGATTTCAGTTTGAGCAGGTATTTTATTTTAACCTTTTATTTTCACTAGATTCTTATTTTTTGCTGCTTTTGATCAGAAAAAAACATGTGTCTGGTCATATCAAAAATTCTAGACATAAATGTGCTATGCAACATATATTTACATAAATCAGTGTGTGACTTTTACAAAAAGAAGAAAATCTAATACATATATCACATCCAATACATATATCACAATTGTTATTCTCAATTTTAATCCTGAAACTCTTAAAGCGTCTATATTCAGTATCCCAAATCAATACAGGGGAAACTATTATTTTAGAAATCTTCTCAGATTAAATTTTATTCATTATTCCTCTGTATTTTTATGTGCCGTCTGCCTGTGCCATGTGCCGACGCGTTTCGAGTCCTGGGAGTTGGGGCTCAACAGAGGAATAATGAATAAAATGTAATCTGAGAAGATTTCTAAAATAATAGTTTCCCCTGTATTGATTTGGGATACTGAATATAGACACTTTAAGAGTTTCAGGATTAAAATTGAGAATAACAATTGTGATATATGTATTGGATGTGATATATGTATTAGATTTTCTTCTTTTTTGTAAAAGTCACACACTGATTTATGTAAATATATGTTGTATAGCACATTTATGTCTAGAATTTTTGATATGACCAGACACATGTTTTTTTCTGATCAAAAAAGCAGCAAAAAATAAGAATCTAGTGAAAATAAAAAGGTTAAAATAAAATACCTGCTCAAACTGAAATCAATGGGTTTGACTATTTAGTGAAATTGTATACTAAACAAAGAACGCAAGGTACAGGCTCATTCTTTTTTCAAGTATATATAAACGGCCCTGCCTGTGCCTTGCCCCATGGGCCTAACTCCTTTTTTTCTAATACCAGTAAAAGGCAGGTGTTAAATCCCTGCTGCTAACGCGCCCTATCGCCTGTTTTTGGATCGCATCACCGATCTGGCTGGTCGTTGAGAATATCGCGAAGTGGTGTTTTCGTGTGTTTTTGCACGGGAACGCCTACTATGCATATCATTAGCGTTAGTTGTCGCTCTCATCCGTGGCGATGTTTTTTGCGGCAGCTATCGCTGGAAAACTGGCGATATCGGCAGTTTGCACCAGCTTGAGAATAGGGCGATAAATCTATCGCTACTTTTGCGGCGCTAAAGTGCCGATAAATCGGCGATAAGTCCTTGAGAATATGCCCCATAGTTTTTTAGATTAATTTACTAACTGTGAGCATCGTCAATGGTTAAATAGGTTTTCATTGTTTAGCACTGCTTAAAGACAGGTGAAATAATCTTGATGGTGTTCAGTTTGCTTTAAAGCAAGCTTCTACTAACTGCAAATACAGGACAATTAGTGTTACTGGTGTTTAGAAAGGACTTTTAAGGGTCACTGGTGAAGACTTTGAAGCAAAATAGTGTCTGATTATTGACCTATTATTTCGATAACTAACACACAAAAGAGGGCCTGAGAAGATTTATAGACCAGCAGGGGACTACTCCCCTTTACCGTAATAAAAAAACACAAAAAAGGACCCGGGGTCTAAGTGATGTGGAGAAGTGATGGTGTGTCCCTTTTAAAGGACAGTTTCCTATCACTACATATTTTTCTTCTCACTCACCTCTACCACAGATGTTATTCTACCTCCATTCCTATTGTCTTTCTATATCCCATTTCATCCTTCCTTTCCCTCTTTCTCTTTCTCTTTCTCTCTTTTGTCCTCTCTTTCATCTCTTTTCTCTTCTTTTCTTTTCCCCTCTCTATCTCTCTATTCGTTTCTTTTTATATAAAAATATATCTATTGTATATTTTATAGTCTTATGTTACTATTTTTTATATCCTTAGCAATTCCACTATCCTGTAAATGTAACTGTTATTATTCCATATTTATTTTATGTTGCTATTGTTGAAATGTTTCTTATCTAATTTATCAATAAAAAAATATTTAACAATAAAAAAGTAATCTGTGATCTGCAGATTATTCAAATACCACCAGTGTCGTACTAGCCTATAAGGCAATCAGGAAGTGCCTGATGGACTGGTCTGATAGCTCAGTGAGTGGGCTGGCTTTTACTGTTGCTTTCCCTTATATCACCACAAGAACTGCCTGCAGCAGACACAAATGCATGCAGTCTACCATAACTTGGAAAATATCTATGCAGCGTGTCTATACAAATTCAAACCTGGCCTAATTTGCAAATGAGGGTCACCTTTTTTAGCTATCTGGTTTGCTAATGGGGGCCACTTTTATTTTGGTACCTGGGACTATATTTGGCCCAGTACGACCCTGAATACCACCACACCTGATCCTCAACTTCCTGAGCTATGTTACTGAGATTGAGGCCTTCACCATTCAGATGTCTCAGTTCCTTTGGAGCGGACTCAGGAACTAATCTATTGGTTGACAGCTTTTCTCATGCTCATTTTATTCAACACACAGATTGTTCAGTGCTTGAATAGGTTTAAATGGCTTTAAGAATGCTGGTTTTCTTTCATAAAAATGGCCACCTTCTCATTGGCATTTCTGACCTCCCCTCAAACCTCTATCATTCTTTGCATCGTTTGTTAGTTGGATAAGGTGCTGTGTTTGTTGAGAAATCTCAGAGTCGCCCCCTCTGAATCTTACTGACTAAGAGGCTACCCTGTGATACCGCTTTACTGTATGGGAACTTCTGGCTCACTGGTTTCTGTTGCCAGTGTTATCAGGAGACATGGATTGATACTGAAGAAAAGGCTGACTCACCATCCAAGTCACCTCATCTGCCCCTCTCTCTGGTGAAAAGCTTCCTTTCTGATGTCCAAGTCAACTAGGTGCCACAGCTTAAGGGTGATGAATCAGATTCACTGAGCTCTCGCGAGGTCGGTCACCTAGGTTGGGCCGAGGTTGCACCAGTGTTTGGAAGTTGGAGCTTCCTTTCAATTTATATGGTTATATTTACTTTCAAAATGTCTCTATTCATTACTAAAGTCTTCTTATTTTATCTACATAGAGATTTCATAACATGAGTCTCCTTCCTTTGCTTAAATTTTAAGTTCAACAATTTCCACCTTTTATTACAATAGTCAAATACCTTCTACGATTTTCCAATATTGATATATATTTATTACTTTTGTATTGTCCCCTTGCACTGATCATTCATAGCATTATTCAGTGCTAGATTTCTCCCAGCACTGTCGCAATATATGCTGTCACAGATGTTCCCCTACATTCGAAACCCTTCTTGGATTTCCTATGTTTTTTTAAATGATTTCCCTCTTTATTTAATACATTGCTCTTAATGCTTGTACATACAATTTGAATGTCTCGCATTATTAGTCAACATGTTACTCTGGTATAATTTTCATATTCCATATATACCACTTTATTTTGTCCCAAATAATAGGTCAAAAAGCAATGTTTCATCCTTGTCCACTCCTTCGCCTTCTGCCACCCGGGTCTGTCTCAAGCTGGTATATCAGGCCTGCAGGGTTCCAGAATTAACCAACTTAAACTAGAAAATGCTTTCAAGAATTTGCTCAGGTGATACCAATGTTATTTCAATCTTTGCATATCTTTTATTCCTGATTGATTATGAGTAACCCATTGCTTCCGGATTCACCAACCTCCATATATCTAAAATGTCAAAAATGCACATTAAGGTTTGCGGTATGTTCCAGAACTTAGGATTTTCTGTCTTCCAAAGTCATTCTTCGCCCTTTCAGTTGTGGTGTGACCTGATAAGATTAGGTGGGCCTGTCAAACTGCCCACCAGTTTGACTTTTCAGTATATTTTATTTTGCTTAGAATTTGATATGCCATAACAGCAGAGTCCTGCATGCATCTAAATGAACTATTCAGTGGTATTTGAAATCCATCCTTAAAGCTCCAAATATGTTCCAGATTAGAGGAGTGGTGGTGACCCTTTCTCTAAAAACTGCTAGTCATTAGAGCTGGAGGGAGAGAAATAAAAAAAAGGAGCAGGTGGGGGCGGGGGGGTGGGTAGTTTGTCCCCTCATGAGTAACATGCTTTTGGACTACACTAGCTCACACACTCTAGGTGGACCAGCTCTGCTCAGTCTTGACCCACTCTATACACCAGTGTTGCTCCTCCTTCTGTGACAATACCTCCTGGGGAGGAGCCAGCTGAGAAACAGCTGATGTCCTACTAACACCAAAACTGCAGGCTTTGGTATCACTCTCCTCTCAACCTTGATGAAAATAGCCAAGATATCCATTAAACAGTTATCCCTGTAAATATTCAGTTCAGACTGGTTTATATGCACGTTGAACTATTCTGCTCTGCTTCAGTTGATTGACAGAGTTAGTACCACATCTTAACTGATGTTAGACGCTGTCCTAATAGGCATTGCAGCTGCTCCCCCTGCTTCCGCCATCCTTCACATCTGTCTTAATCTTGCAATTGGTCCGGACAGGACACAGTGCCACTGAGTGCTCTCCTGAAAGTCAATGCAAAACAATGGTCTGAACATTTAGAGCCCCACAAAATACTGGTAAAGCCATGAGAGTGACCAGAGTGTGCAAATGCACTAATTTATTTTGTTCATTTACCACTTCCAAAGGTTATGTGAATATTTCCAAACTAGATTTTGTCAAATCCTAACAATTGGTTATAATCAAGAAAACAGTCCACAGCATTCATTGGTTCCTTTGTCCCTTTCCAAACTTTCTAAAATACATAGATATGCTGCTCGAGTTAGTGTTTTTTTGAACATTTTATCACTGCCGATGTGCATCCATTAATAAATAGAATGTTAGTGTTCAGCTATATCCCAGAGTGTGTTGTACACCTGTTTAGCTGCTGCTGCAAGATTCTAATTGGTCTTCATTGGTGATGCTCAACTTGTGTGACCAATACATTTTTTAACAAGACACTAGAGACTTCTTTACATCAAATAGAACATCATTGTTGTGTTGTGATATGTGTTCATCATATGTGTAAGAAATAGGGTTGTTGGTTGGCTGGGGTGTGAGCCATGGACAAGCAGCAACCAAAATCCTAGCCAGGGTAAGGTACAAGCAAACCCCAAATGAACTTGTGGTCAACCCCCTCGTAGTTTGTCACAGAGCAGTCAGGCTTAACTTGGAGGCAATGCGTAAATGATTTGTGTAACACTTCAAACAGTAAAACAATGAAAACACACACAAAAGATCACACACCAGGTTAGAAAAGTAGAGCTTAATTCAATAAATAAAACAAGACCAAAACGACAAAAATCCAATAAGTAGAACCAGGGGTATGAATTTATAAACAATAAATTGCAATACAGTGCCTAAAAGGATAAAGCGCCATCCGCGGCTGTCTAGTCGCGCTGGACTGGGTCAAAGTCAAACGTTCAGGCCGACTGCGATGGAGCGCGGGTCGGATTTAGTCCCATATTAGTCCTGCTGAAGTTTTACCTTCTTAAGCTTTGTGCCAAAAGTCCCGCTCGTAGTGGAGAGGAGCGTGAAGAGCAAAAGGAGTGTCCCGGATGGTGGTCAGCATGGCACAAAGAGCAGGCCGTGGGTCACGAACGGGCAGGCTGGAGCTTTGTGTTGGAGGTCCACCATGGGCGGTCAATGCTTGCTGTAAGAAGAGATTGGCTGGTGGCTTCTCACACTGATTTGCGGAGCAAGCAGCTTGGTTCTGAAGCAAACTAACCCAATTGTAGTCGAAAGAGCCCAAAAACTTGATTTCAAGAGCTTGAGAGCCACACCAAGGGTCCAGGACCTGAGAGTCATCCCTTAGGGGTTAGGAACACGCTGAAGAGAAGTCCAGGAGCTGCTGAGGAGTCTTTTATGTTCCTGAGGCTCAGATCAGGGCCATCAAACTAGCCCTTTGGGTCACTCTGGAGTCCTGGGTTCAAGATGAAATTGCAAGTTTAGTTCTTCTCCCCCAGGCAAGAGGGCAGCAGGCAGCAGGTCAGCACAGGAGAGGCAGCAGTTCCTTTAGAGCAGCAGCAGAGTGGCAGTCCTTTGGCAACACAGCAGACCTTCTTCCTGGCAGAGTATACACAGGTCCAGAAGTGTACTGTAGAGTTAGTGTCTGAGGTCCTTCTTTTATACCATGATGCCCTGGTTCTGGAAGCTGGGAGAAGCTTATAGGCAGTGACTTTGAAGTGCATGGAATTTCCTGCCTCCCCTGCCCTGTCTCCAAGCTGGCTGAAGTGACAATGCAGGGTCGCTAGGCCTTTTGTATGAGGGTAGAACATAGGTTATTCATGTGTAAGTGAGGCTGTGCTTATATCCACCCACCTCCTCCATCCAGGCAACAGATGGCCCACTCAGGCACACTTAATCCCTCTATTGTGTGACTGCCTGGAAGGAATTCACAAAGTCAAACTTTGTTACAACCAGTCATGTGACCCAGGCCAGGCTATAGGCAACTTTATAAAAGTGGCATTTTTAAAATTGTGATCAAAAACCCGACTTCGCCACTAAATAGGGCTTTTCACCTCAATTCAAAAGACACCAAACATGAAGTGATTATCTCTTCCCATTTGGAAATTACACTTATAAAATGTAATTCCAATGTTATCTAATGAGAGAGATAGGCCTTGCAGTAATGAAAAACAAATTTAAGAGTTTTTCACTACCAGGACATGTAAAACTTGGAAGTACATGTCCTACCTTTTAAATAGACTGCACCCTGCCCTCTGGGCTGTCCAGGCCATACCCTAGGGGTGACGCATATGTATAAAAATGGAAGGTTTGGGCCCGGTAAAAGGTTTATTTTACCAGGTCAAAATGGCAGTTTAAACTTCACACACAGGCTCTGCAATGGCAGGCCTGAGACATGTTTAAAGGGCTACTTAAGTGGGTGGCACAATCAGTGCTGCACACCCACTAGTAGTGTTTAATTTACAGACCATGGGTACATATAGTACCACTTTACTAGGGACTTATAAGTAAAGTAAATATGACAATTGGGTGCAAGCCAATTTTACCAGGTTTAGAGGAGAGAGCACATGCACTTTAGCACTGATAAAGTGCTCAGAGTCCTAAGACAAGCAAAAACGAGGTCAGAAATATGGAGGAGTGAATGTAAAAATTTGGGGGTGACTCTGCAGAGAGGGCCAGGTCCAACAATATTCAAACTCAACTTTGAGGTATGAGTACCTGCATGTTTCTCATTATAGTATGTTCATAGTGACATTTTTTTGGAGAATTACATGTGTAAGGTGCTTGCACTCACGCTCTGGTGCGTACATTCTGAAACCAGCTTTAACTGTTGTTAACATTCGATTTGTTGACTGTTATTTGGAGTCTGAGTCAGTATGCAATGTGCCTGCATCATAGAGGCTCCTTTATTCAAAATAAACTTGAAGATTCGTTTAACATCAACTTGCCTGATGGATTCGTATTTAATATGTTGATCACAACTTGCATTTGGCAATGAGCTGCTGGAGTTCACTCACCTTAAGAATACTACCTCAGTTGCATATGTGGAGCCCTGAAGTCCTCAGCTGTACAGATAAGGTGAAAACTCTTTGTTTTGTCTGCTGAATAGCCTGTGTGGTCAACGATAATTAAGTGGTATGTTCTGGCTGCTTTTACAGGGATTTGGATGCCCCGAACTATATTGAGCCGGAGCCAGAGCAGGAGTGACTGCAAGTGGCGGCCATATTGTAATTTTTATCAAAGGAAAGGAAAAGGGTCCCAGGTAACTAATTGCTCACACGAAAGGTTCTGGTGTGATGCATTTATACTTTAGTCTGATACAGTTCATCATTAGCAAAGAAAGGTTTTTTTAAGCAACTTTCAAGTAAAAGGAGAGGATTATGGGCTTTTTTTTTTTTACTATTGGGCAGCATACAAACTACTTGTTGCCCACATGTAACTCACTTGCACACTCTTCCTTCTAACTTTCAAGTCCATATGTAGACATGTCCTAGCAGCAATTTGTTGCACAGCCATTCACTTTTCTGCAAATTCCAGGTAAAGCATCTGTGAAATGGCAAACGTGTCACTGAAGCTTTGCAAACAATTTAATTGCTATTGAAGTGAAAAAATATGGCCCGAAAGTAAGAAAGAATTTAGTTGTTTGGGTACAATTGGCCAGAAGATTTTTGATCACCATCCAGAAGTGGAGTCACCACAAGGTAGTTGTGGTGCGTGGGCTGAATATCATTAATCTGTAAAAAGACCAGAAATACAATTAGGAGAAGAGCCAAATGTGGTCGTTGAAATATTGTATTTCTTTTCTAGGAAACAAAGCAGTGAGGAGTCTATTCAGAGGCGGTTCGTGCATGGTGGCAGAAGGGCATTGACCCACTGCTTTAACTTGCTACCCACCTGGGCATATATATATAAAACAGACTTTATATTGCGCAGAGCTGGGCTGCAATTGTATTTCTAAATGCCATCGTGAAGGGAGGGGGCATGGCTGCTGCCATGGAAAGTTGTAGCGCTGTGTAGTTAAAGTGTGCATGACAGACTGGCCGGTCTCTGGGTTCTGCCAGCCTGACATGCGTACTTCAGGCTTCTCGCTCAAAATTCACTGTGTGTTGAGGCAGTGGCCTGGGACATCAATAGCAGCTCTCTGTGTTTTCACTGGGGCTCTGTGGACTTGCATATCCAATCCTACACAGCCCTTATGCTATATAGCATAGTATACTTCATAAGAGCTGCGTCGTGATTGGCTCTCAGCACAAAGCAACCTCAATCTCTCACACAGTGGATTCAGATAGTGCGGGGGCGGGTGGAGCATGCAATATGGCCAATTATAGTGCTGCTTTATTTTAAAGCACACAGCAATTGGCTGTGGTTTTTGATTATCTTCTGCCTGGGCTTCCTTCCTGGTAGCTAGTGTGTGGGAATATATGTACTGGTGAGATCCGTGCTGGCAGCTTACAATGGCCCTCGTGCACAATTGGACATTATAATGAGGTAATCTGGCTTTTGCGAAGCCTCATATTCTTCTGAAGACAAGCATCATTAAAGCACAATAAGACGAAGTAGTGTCATGCTCAGAGATGCTGACTTTGGAGCGGCTCATCATTCTGAGATTCTAGACAAAAGCATTTAATCTCCCTGTACCTAAAAAAATATTAACCGTGAGCATGTCTAATGTGACTGAAGCTCATATAAAGCACTGCAAAGCCTTTCGGTTGAGTTGCGCTATATAAAAACTGCAAAAAAAAGAATAACTGTAAGTTGGCAGTTGTGTCCAAGTTGACAAATATTCCTTGTGTCCAATACAATTGTTTTCAAAATGAGGCGCTATATTTCAGACTTCAAACACTGTTCTCCATAGCACAAAAAAAATTAAGAAATGAGAGTTCAAATGGCATTTTCTAATCACTTCCTCTATCATTTATTTATTTATTTATTTAAAGTTTTGTATAGCGCGAACATGACCCAGATGGGTATCAGAGTGCTTTACATACGGTTTAGGTAGACAAAGGAACAACTAGGGGAGAGAAATCAGGGAAACAGTGGGACAAAATACAGCAGGTGCAAGATGAAATTGAGGTGGACAAAGGAAGCAGGTTGGGAGAGAAGGACAAGTAGGGCAATAAACATCAAAAACAAACAAGACAGTATACAGTAACTTAGAGGCAAAATGAGCACAGCATCTAGTTCAGTGCATTGTTCATTAGTAGATTTTTGACTTCCCTTTTGAAGGCAAATGTAGAGGGAATCAGCCTTGTTTCCACTGGGAGGGAGTTCCAGATTCTCGGGGCGATGCCAGAGAATGTACGATTGTAGGTTTTAAGCTTATTAAATTTCTTGGGCTTGAGCAACAGTGTGCCAGTGCTCCTTGTGGACGGGGAGCGACCAGAGAGTTCCAGCTTGTTTGTCAAGTAGATTGGGCTGTTGAAGTGTAGTGCCCTATGGGTCATACAAGCGATCTTTAGTTGTATCCTTGCTTCAAAGGGAAGCCAATTGAGCGATTTCAGGTCCGGAGAAATGTGGTTGTTCTTTTTAGAACCTGTGATGAGTCTAGTAGCAGCATTTAGAGATGCTCTGATAGGTGCTAAACTGAGTTTCGGCAGACCGCAAAGAGTCGCACTGCCGTATTCCAGTCTGGAGATGACAAGTGCTTGCACTGCCAATTTAAAGTCATCTTGGGGAAGGAAGGGTTTGAGTTTTCTTAGGATGCAGAGTTGGAAGTTCGCTCTTTTGATCGATGATCTGATGTGGTCTTGCATGTTTAGGTTTTTGTCAAGCACAATTCCCAGTGATTTAGTGGAGTCCACGATGTGAGGTGTGCAGTTGAGGGCTGTGAGGTTGCAGAGGAAAACTTCAAGGAATTCCTTCTGATCAATTTCAGAAAGGTACCCCGTAGTAACACCTTTCACACCATCGTTACAACTACTGCCTTCCAGGTTTGATAGGCGTAATATAATGTAATGGTAGAATCTTTTTGTTGATATACAGTATTTTAGGAGGACGATTCTACCAGAGTTTCCTCTTAACTCCCTTTTTTTGTTTTTGAATAATAATGACAGCGTGCAGCTGTGGGAGTATATAAAACAATCCTTTTATATAAAACAACCCTTAGATAGAGGTGACCACCTATTTGGTGACACCCTCACTTCTATTTCACTTTTTCTTTCTAAACACCCCTCACGATCGTTACTTTTCAAAGGACACGAGCACTTGGTTATCAACACACAACATGGCAGAAAACACAGGACTCACATTCTCAGAGGAAGAAATAGACAGTATTATAACATCATTAAGCAACTTCGAAGGCTTGAGTACATCGGAACCTACATCAGGGAATAATGATTGGGATGAAATAGCACAATTAAGACAAATCCAAATTAAGACAGCCCTTCACGGTCTTTTCATGACGGAATACCTAAAGGGAAATGCAGCACCTCAAGGGCTAATAGTCAGAAATGAGCCATATATCTTCCAGCATGATAAAATCTTCAAATAGGACTGGTCACTAATAAGCTGGCACTGTACCAGGGATTGGCTGGTTCTTATAATTAAGACAGCAAGTAGACTAGCTCAAGTACTGAAGATAGAAATTCAAGAAATTGAAGTGCGCTTAAAAAGTTATGAATCCCCAAGCGCATTCAAAAAACATCTGGATGAATTGAACAAAACTCTGAATGACTTTGAGGTTACATTAAAACAAAGTAAATATAATAAGCTGAAAAAAGACACCAGTCGCTTTAGTCATGAGAGGGTATACCCCTACACCAGAGAAGATTATAAATCACAAACAAATGTGACAACAGATGACGAGTCATCAGACACAGGACGCCTTGCACTGCACTGTTGGAAGCTTACCGTGAGGGGAACGGTTTTCGCTCACTCCACGCCACTGCCATCGCCGTGAGGGGAACGGCTCCTGCCTACTCCACGCTGCCGTGAGGGGAACGGCCTACATCCCCCAGCTGCCCCAGCTTCTCCCGCCAGGATAAAGGCGCGGCTGCCCTCCCGCAGCGCGGGACGCCTTGCACTGCACTGTTGGAAGCTTACCGTGAGGGGAATGGTTTTCGCTCACTCCACGCCACTGCCATCGCCGTGAGGGGAACGGCTCCTGCCTACTCCACGCTGCCGTGAGGGGAACGGCCTACATCCCCCAGCTGCCCCAGCTTCTCCCGCCAGGATAAAGGCGCGGCTGCCCTCCCGCAGCGCGGGACGCCTTGCACTGCACTGTTGGAAGCTTACCGTGAGGGGAACGGTTTTCGCTCACTCCACGCCACTGCCATCGCCGTGAGGGGAACGGCTCCTGCCTACTCCACGCTGCCGTGAGGGGAACGGCCTACATCCCCCAGCTGCCCCAGCTTCTCCCGCCAGGATAAAGGCACGGCTGCCCTCCCGCAGAGGCCGAAGGAGGCCGGGCAGGGCCACATTATTGATCAAAGTCGTCGGAATTCCATTGCTCCCAAATTTTCCGCATGTAATCTGACTGTGAAAGATAAGATAAGGCGATTTGGGGGTTTCTATATCAGTGTCTTTTCGCAGTATCAGACTGGGAGCCGTGAGGGAAACGGCTAGCTCTGAGTGTCTCTAATTTTCTGTAGTCCCCGGGGACCCAGGAGCACCTGTGACGCCTTAATATGCGCTTAGAGGTACTATTAATTGATTGAGCGTCTACCGCAGCGCTAAGGTGAGCCCGTTCTAGTTAGGTTGGGCTTTCCCTCTAACAACCGGGATTTTAACTGGAACAGAGAACAGAGAACTTATCGGATAGGCACCGTGCCCAACCGGGCTAATAGCCGCGCCTTATATTGAATTGTGAGCAACCGGAGATGTAGATTATCGTTTTAGATATTTTTTTTTAACTTTGGTGCTCTTCACGGTCACCGTAAACTGATTCCCGGTGTTTTAATATTTTTTTGTTGTTGTCGTTTTTGGGTTTTATTCCCTTTTTACTCTCTCTTGGTTTTAATTTCCCCTTTTTAACATTGTATTGTATGTGTGTTACAGTGGGATTTTTTTATGCGATATATCAATTTTTGCCTAGCACATGTCACTTTAAGGATTATTCGCTCTTTTGCACTTTATAACCAATGGACCTTTAGAATATCAAGTACCAGTATAGTGAGCACATTTGTGTGGTTGATAGATTTATGTTTATATTGTCTTTGTGGGTCTCTGATTGGGACTTGGGGTTCAACAGTTCCATTATTGTACCGTTTTCTTTAGTACATGCTATTTTACCTAAGGTTTATTGGCCTTATATTTTATTACTAGTGGGCTGTTTAAACCCTTAAGGTTATGTATAGATTATGTATAGTGAGTTTGCCCATGGAAGACTAATTTGTGTTGTATAGTATATGCCTTTATGTAGCCAACACACTCTGCACTTTGCACTTTAGTATTAAAGGTGAAACCCTATAGTAAGAGATTCATCAAGGGGGTAAACTCCTCGCTTAGTATAGATTCAAGGCACTAGGATTGTAGGAGGTTAATATTTACTGTCTTACATCTGTCCTCCTAGTCCTATTTTAGCCACTGCATTATATCTAGGGAAGAAATCCCTACGTTCTTGTAGGCTTTTTTATAGGGACATATATTTATCTTTCGCCCGTATAGCCTCCTTTGTAGCATCCTTATGGCAAGGAGGAAGTTAGCGAAGTCTTTTTCTGCTAAATCATGTCCAACGATTGATTCATTTTTGGTTAAAGCGGTCAATGTTCTCACCGAGGAAATTGACCGTACTGAGAGGCGTCTTTCTATGGGCTCAAGCTTTATCGGGGTAGAACAGGGAAATGGGGCTGGGGCCGGGGCCCCCTCTGGCCCCTTTAATACGAGCGGTTCCAGTAAATCGACCAATAACTCCTTGGCGGCCGAGGAGCTTGAGCCGGTTGTTATTGATTCAGGAGGGATTTGTGGGGATCTTACTCGAATATCCATGACCCCTAATCTGACGGTCCTTGAAAGCCCATCGCTATCAATACCGATAAAGACCAGGGGACGTAGAAAGAATACCCTAGAACAGGGGAATTTCAATTCTAAGGCCAAAGCTAAAACAAATGTTAAGAGTATTCGAAATAGGAAACTTGCCGATCCCTTGTCCTGTGCAGACCCCATATTTCAACAATTAACATTAGCAACTATCTCTGATAAAATTATAGAGCTCCTAAGGCCGCTTTATGATAAATTGGACATCTTAGCTAGAGAAATCCACAAAATTAGTGGAGTACTGGATATAGTTAACTGTAAACTTCAAAAGGAGTCCCTTAGGGATCATCAAAAGGATGTTATTATAGACCCTATTATTATAGACCCTATTGACCCGACTGTAGGTAATGATCGCAGAGATTGTAGTAAATATTGCAAGGAGCGGGCCCCTAATATACAAGCAGAAAATAGGGAAAAAGATAGAAATATAGTAATAGGAAATTCAACTACTAATAGTGGTTTTGCACTACCCCAAAAGGAGCAAGTAATGAATAAGCCAGACGGACTTAAATCATCTGATCCTATAAAGCCAGCTGGTCTAAGTTCCTTAGCCCATGGGGATAGGATAATGGCCCCGGTTGCAAATTTGCCTCCCGAATGTAGTCCCTATGTTGTAATTTTGGCCAACGTCCCCAAACTTCTAATTGGGCAGGCAGAAGAACATGGTTCACTTATGAACAAAGTAGTGTTTTGGCTGACTAATAGCTGTGGTTACCCTATGGAAGGAATAAACCAGATTTTAACAACCCGTAGAGTGGGCTGGATCGGGCCTTTGAAAAAATGCTTTGAAGGGGACTGTATCACCATTAATTTTAGATCTCCAAGATGGGCATCCAATACCCTTAAAAATGCACCACCTCCCATACGGGGGGAATTTAATACCACTCTTCTCCCCCTGGGGTATTTTTATAGACATCTGAGGGTGATGCATGGAAACGTAAGCTGGCCTCCAAATGGATCCTTGTTAGCTCCTCCTCAGGTTTCAGCCCTGCCTCATTTTGCTATCCCAGTAACTAATAGGTTTCAGGCTCTGAGTAGTTTGGATACCAATGATTGACGTGAGGGACCGATACGGGCTAATGAGGTTGCATTTGAGAGTTATTTACCTAAAAGCCCCATGATGGAAACTTTAAATGCTAAGATCATTACTAGTAAAGCTGGTTTTAGCATGATAGAGCAATGTGAGTCGTTATCCACCAACGTATTAGTGACAGTCAGTATCCCTAGTAATTCAGAAAGCATTCCAATAGAATCTATTATTATTAGCAAAGAAGTGGGACATGAAGCACCCCCAGGAATTCTATGAATCTAATATGGGCAAAGGGTACCAAGTCACAACATGGAACATTGCTGGGCTTAAAAGTAAAATAGGTACACCATCATGGTTAGATTTTATTTTGGCCCAACATGATATTATATGTTTACAGGAGACGTGGTGTACCGACCCAATATATGTAGAGGGTTTTACCTCTTATTGGTTACCAGCCCAGGCCTCCCTTCGGGTAGAGCTAAGGGCGGCCTCCTGATTTTGATTTCCACTAATTTGGATAAATGTAAAATCAAAAGTTGTATTACTGTGGGAACTTATGCCCAGATTATGTGGATGTCTTCCACCGTGGGTAATGATGTTATTTTGATTAATTTTTATAACAATCTGTTTAATTCTCAACGTAGCTCTATTGTCCATATCTTGGAAGGGAACTTGAGAAATTGACTAGTACCATTAGGAAACCGATTATTATTCTTTGGGTTGGAGATTTTAATGTCCAAATATGCCCTTTATCCCTGACTAAAGTTTGTGGGCCTAGGAGGGGGAATTTGAAGATGATTGTTATATGCATTTCCCCCATTGTGAATATGGTAGTGCCTTAAATGGTGTTATTGTCAAATTGGATTTAGAATTACTGTATTGTGCTACCGACAAAAACAATACGATATGTCCCACTTTCACAGGTAGGAATGCATCGTCTAATATCGATCACATTATTATTTCTAGTAATAGTGTACATTTATTTTCAACCCCCTGGATAACGGACCAACCAACTAGTGACCATAATAGTATTTCTTTGTATTTATTATGTTGGGGCTTTAAAAATACTATCAGTGTTCCACACAGCCTATGTATTGCCCCCACTAGACCGAATGGTGTCCGGATAAAATGGGCTGGTCTGGACCCATCTAAAATTCAGCACGATGTGATTACACAGTGTCAGAACGAAATCCAAGCCTGCTTAGGGGATGAGGTTGACCCAGTATTGTTGCTTAATAATTTTACTAGGATCAATAATACTGTGGAGAACCTTTTGCTGAAACCAGTGTGTAGGAATAAGAAGCCTAAGGTGGGATGGTTTGATGATAACTGTGTAGGGGCTTTGGGCCGCCTCAAACAAGCTCTGGGGTGTAAACCAAGAAACCCGGATATTATTAAGGCCTTACGTGCAGAATACGCTTTAGCCCTAAAAACCAGGAAATTGGAACTCCAAGAAAGAGCCTGGGAAGACTTAAGCCTGGCAGCCGATACTAAAAATAATAAACTTTTTTGGGATACCGTCAATAGTTCCTTTTTGAAGGACGACCATATTCCTGAATTTAATTCTTATGTTAATTGTAACTCATGGGTAGCTCATTTTTCCACTATTTTTAATCCTTTCGATAAAGATGTCCCATTCACCCTGTCTAATTATACCCCTGTTGTATGGCCAAAATTGCCCTTGTCAATTAGTATAGAGGAGGTTTTTGAGGGCATAATTAGTAGTAAGGGGGTAAGGCACCGGGTCCCGATGGGGTCCCGATAGATTTTTATAAAAATGAAATGGTTTTATGGTCGCCGTTTTTAACCAGAGTTTTTAATGTCGCCGCTGAGACTCATTTCCCTTTATCTTGGGCCCAGTCAATTATTATACCAATTTACAAGAAGGGTGTTAAGACTGATGCTTGTAATTATCGCCCGATTTCTTTATTGGACTCGTCTATAAAGATCATGAGTAGGGTCATGTTATCAAGACTCGAGACCTGGGTCCAAGAAAAGTCAGTCCTTACCCAAGTGCAATATGGGTTTAGAAAGGGTGTTGGCACACTGGAGCAGTGTGTCAACCTGGACCTCTTGATCGGCAAGTACACATTAGCTAAGGAGGGAAATTTATATTTGTGTTTTGCTGACCTTAGCAGCGCTTTTGATTTGGTAGACCACTCCATTTTATGGCCCTTATTGTTGGATATGGGCGGCCCCAAAGAGATTATATTTTTCTTGGCTAGATTATATGGGGAGTTATCAAGTAGGGTGCGGTACGGTCATTTAGGCGAATTTACCCCGCCTTTTAAAGTCAAAAGAGGCATCCGACAGGGCTGCGTCTTAGCTCCATTACTTTTTTCATTGTTTATCAATGAAGTCGACGCAGCACTGAAATTGTTTGAGTCGGATGCCCCTAGGGTGGATGGGAAGCCTGTCCCAATTCTTTTATACGCCGATGATGCGGTTTTACTCTCTCGCACCCCTATGGGGCTACAGCGTCTTATCGACAATTTTACTGTTTTTATTACTAAAAGAAAACTTTTAATTAACAAATCAAAAACTTTTGTTATGGCTTGTGGTAGGAACCCTACAACATCTAGCTCTTATTTCATTGAAGGTTCCAAAGTCCAGATAGTTAAGACATTTTGTTACCTGGGTATTACTTTTGCAGGGAATAGGTCATGGGCCCAGGAACAGGACAACGCCTGTTCTAAGATGCTTAGAAATGTAAATGGTATTTTTAGATTTGCGGCTAAATTGGGAAACCGACGCATTAAAGACATGTTGACAATCTATGAGATACGATGCGTTACCGCAGCTCTTTATGGGGCAGGTGTTTGGGGTCATTTTCAAGGTAATTTATTACAACAAGCTGAAAATTCGTTTTTAAAACGCTTACTTTGTGCCCCCCCCATCTGCCTCTACGGAATTGCTCCACCGTGAGGTGGGCATTAGATATATTTCAGATCTGGCTTCAACACGACCCCTTTTATTATGGAAATCTATATGGTCAAAAGAGGAAACATTATTTACTCAATCTATCATACAAGACTGCCTCAAATTGGAGAATTGTTTAAAAATACCCTGGCTTAATTATATTATTTATTGGTTTAAATCTTTATTCAATTGTGATATCAGAACGGATCCTGAGTGTACTCTTTCTGTTGCTAGAGCTGAGATAAAATTAACCATGTTAGCAAATAAAATAGAGGCTCGTTCTTGCGTTATCAAGAATCAATCAACTTTCCTCTTTTATTCGCAATTGGATCTTAAACTGGGTTTTCAAAGTTATTTATCAGCAGTGACTAGAGTTTCACATCGATTTGTGCTGACACGCCTAAGATTGGGTATTGTACATCATCTTGTTAATTTCCCAATTATGAAACAGTGTTCTGTTCATGTATGCCCATGTGATGGAGTCTCAAGACAAAGCTGCTGCCATATGTTATTATTTTGTCTCTTTTATTCTCATCTTAGGAGATTTTATTTAAAACCTTTTTTTCTATATTACAATGTAAGATCCACTACAGATGCCTTGAACCTGCTTTTTAGATTGGATGACCCACGATTATGTTTTTATTTAGCTACTTTTCTCCTGAAATCCATTAGTGTTAGGAAATCTATGATTATTGATATTTGATTGTGTGTTTTAAAGGTATTATAAATGAATTTATTTATATGTAATTATATGCATTTGCACTTTTGAATTGGGATAATATATGATCTAGTAAATGTTTGGACCTTCATGTGATCTATGCACTTGCACTTTGTATCTGTATTAACATGTTTATGCACTTTGATGTACTCGCTTTTTATCCCACTGTTTTATATTTTTCTGATTTTTCTATAGATTGAGCTTTTTATGTCTGTATTGCTTATATGGTTGATTTATTTAACCGAATAAAAGCTCTAAAATCGAATTGAACAAAACTCTGAATGACTTTGAGGTTACATTAAAACAAAGTAAATATAATAAGCTGAAAAAAGACACCAGTCGCTTTAGTCATGAGAGGGTATACCCCTACACCAGAGAAGATTATAAATCACAAACAAATGTGACAACAGATGACGAGTCATCAGACACAGGATCCAGCGACTCAGACTCAAGCAGAGGCAAGAGCCCAAGATACCGAGGAGGTAGGGGCAACAACAGACGCCCTTGGTACCAAGGACAAAGAGGTTGGGGACCCTATCAGGGCCCACCAATGTATCCAACACATCCCATGGGACCCCCAGTATACCAACATCCACAAGGGGCGTACCAACAATGGAACTACCCCCCACAGGATTACCCTTACTATGAGCAGACCCATTTTTTAGGATCGCGCCAAGGAGGGAACAGAGGAAGAAACCGGAGAGGGCACAATGTCCACTGGACACCCCGAGACGAGGAACCAATCCGGGTATCAACAAGGAGCATGACAGTGGCCTCAACGAGCAGGAAATGAATCTCGTGGTAAACCTGACGGACCACACACTAACATCAGCACAGATCAAGGTTCTTGAGAAAGGCCTAGGTTTTGTTCCCACAGCTAAGTTGGACAAATTCCTCTTGTGTAAAGAAATGAAGGAGTTCATGAGAAGATTAAAAATACAAGTCTTCTTCAAAGACAAAGAACAAAAGGACAAACAGGATGGTGACACAGGTCTTAAACCAAAATCTACTTTCAGTCCACCAGATTCAAACCTTCCGGTCAAACTGATTGCTTTTGAAAAAGCAGTCATGAAAGAGCTGGAGGAGAAAGATCCAGCTACCAAGAAAGTTTTTCATAACACTTCCAAAGAGGAAAGTGAGGCCATTAGAGAATTGGCAGACAACCCCAATCTAGTAATAAAACCAGCTGATAAGGGAGGGGCCATCGTGATACAATGTGCCAAGAAATATGATGCTGAATGTAGACGCCTCCTCCAAGATGAGAGGAACTACACAATCCTCAATCAAGACCCCACGGAACAGATACGAGTACAGATAACCAGCATGGTGGAGGAAGCACAATCACATGGATGGATATCTAAGAAAGAGGGGGATTTCCTGACCACAGCTTCTCCAAAGACACCGTATTTTTACACAATACCGAAAATACACAAAAACCTGGAAACCCCTCCAGGACGCCCTATAGTTTCAGGAATAGGTTCCATTCTGGAACCGGTCTCTAAATTTGCGGATGCATATCTTAGACCATTAGTACAAAAGACCTCTACATATCTCAGAGATACCAAAGATGTCTTAATACTATTAGAGGAAATGCCTTTTGACACAGGAAAACAGTTGCTGATCAGCTGTGATGTGGAAAGTGTCTACACCAGCCTCCCCCACAATGAAACCCTGACTATCATTGAAGATGTACTCTTCAACACTGATTGGGAATATCAGACGCCACGAAATGTGATTATGGAATGCTGCAACCTAGCATTGAAAAAGAACTTCTTTGAGTACAACAACACCCTATACCTCCAGAAGCACGGGACCAGCATGGGGAGCACCTTCGCTCCCAGCATAGCTGGCCTGTACGTCTACCGTTTAGAAAAACAAAAATTTTTACACGTCAACAATCCATTCTATAGCCACATAGGCTTATGGAAGAGGTATATTGACGATATATTGATCATCTGGAATGGAGATGTAATAACAGCTAACCGCTTCATTACTTGGCTCAATTGCCAAGACGATTTCTTGAACTTCACCAGTACCATTACGAATAAGGAACTGGTTTTCTTGGATTTAAATATCTATCCTAGGAAGGGGAGACTGGTGACCACTACTCATTTCAAGGCCACCTCTAAGAACTGCTTACTACTGTACAAAAGTTTCCACCCCAGACACCTTCGGGATAATCTCCCATATGGACAATTCCTGCGTCTGAGAAGGAATTGTACCGAGATTAAAGATTTTAAACAACAGTCAGGTGATTTAAAGAAGAAACTTGAAAAACGCCAGTACCCGAATATGGTAATTGAAAAAGCATACAAAAGAGCTCGCAACAATTGCCGAGAAAGCCTACTGGAGCTGCAACAACGCAAAGAAGTAGAAAATCGCCCATTTTGCATTACGACATTCAACACAAACTCTAACGAAATCACAAAAATTGTGAACAAGCACTGGCGCATCTTGAATAGTGGAGGGATGGATATCCCAAAACCAATTTTCTCACACAGGAGAGGAACAAGTATCAGGGACATGGTGGTGCACACTAGACCCAAAAAAACAGAACCCGTGACACAAACAATGTTATTACCACCTATTTTGGGCCACCATCCGTGTGGCATGTGCCAGGTCTGTAGACTCACCAAAAAAAGTAAAGAAATAGTGTTCCGCAACGGGATGAAATGGGATCAAAGACATTTCACCACATGCAACACCAAAAATGTTGTTTATCTGATCTCGTGCCCGTGCCGATTAGAGTATGTGGGCATGACCACACACCCAATCAAAATCAGAATTGGAGAACATAAAAGTAATATTAAATGTAAAAAGAACTCCACTAAGATGTCTGCACATTTTCTAGAGGAAGGCCACAAATGGGAAGAGATCGCCTGGACTGTGATAGAACAGGTCCCAAACGAGAAACACCTTTTTGAAAAGGAACAAAGATGGGTGTTTCGTCTTAGGACTCATGATATAGGGCTGAACGATGACATTCCTTGGAACCAATTGTAAATGTACCAAGAGTAACTGAGCACACAAATTGAATATGAACGGTGAACACGAGAGGAGGTCTAACACCTAGAGACATTTCCAATCGCCAGTGTGGTATTTCTGCATACATGGATGGTTGCTGTATCGCTCAAATAGCATTTTATATCACAGCAACAGGAATCTACAACAATATGAATCCGAAGACACCACTAGACCTAAATGGAAGCATGGCTCACACCACCACCATATCACACATACATGTCCATCTGAAGGACATACGCAAAGACATAATGAACTGTTGTCTCTCTTCTTTCATACATTTTTTGACGTTCGTTTTTACCATATTTGGAGTATCCATTTGGCTAAAAATCCCTGTTTTTCATAAGAATTCTGTAAGGGGCCATATATATACACTTTTGCATCAGGCGTGTATATATATATTTTTTCATCAGGCGCATATATATTTTTTCATCAGGCGCTTATTTGCCACCAATGCCCTTTCTTTAGGAATAACCCAGGTGTTTATAAGGACAATTTCTTTTTAAATAAAATTTTTCTTTTATAGACTGTTCTATTTTTAATCTGATTTAGCCGGGATTACTTTTTCACAAACAGGATCCAGAAAAGTAATGTTTTCCATGCCGCTTCTACATAAATCAAGAATACCAATATACAGGAAGTGCAGTTTTTTAGTACCAAGAAACAGCACTTTTCAGGCGGCCATTTTAATTTTTTAGAACGTTCTAGTGTTTCTGCTACATCCAATTCCCAGCGCGCCAACCACGAAGCATGCAAACTGAAATACAGAACCCTCACGCCCAGTCTCTGTTCCCACGAGCCACGAGAAGGTAATACCAGGTTGCGATGGCAGCATCCAGCATGTAAGTTAGACGATGGCAAGTCTTGAAAACAGCCGCTTACCGAGGCACAAAAATACGAGTTACCGTAACTCGTAACCAGTCTTTTTTATCTATCTTTTTGCAGTGTCTGACCGCATGCGCCTTCACCTATCGTGACAGCTCAAGGGGCTTATCGCATTTTGAATCTAAGTATGTACTCTAACTGTGTCACGTATTTGGCTTCATAAACGTGCCGCTCAAAACCTAACGGCACCAAGCACCAGAATGCATGATTTCGAGCTACGGGTGAATGTTTTTTAGCTTTATCTTTAAATATCGGGCGTTCCAAGGACCCAGTATACACACGGGCGCCGCCAATAACCTAAATAACCACGGGTATGAATGTGAATAGTATGTCTGGCACGAATGAATGGAAGAGCACCTATAATCGATCGTGAACAGTGTTTTTAGATTTTGTGATTTAGCAAGTTTGCATAAGTAAGGTGGAACATTTCTCCTCTCTCTCCTCCCCCCTTAATGAGCCAGAGTGGGAAGAAAAATATATCACTGTGGTATTTACCACAATCTCACTGTTTGTTTTACATAATGAGTGATTTACTTGAAAAATATATCACGGCAACTTGCCACACGCCGCATTGGTTCGTATGATGGTGATGTCAAATGTTGCGCAAATGGTTTAAAGTATTGACATTACTCTGTTCTTTTTCCTTTCCAGAACGATACAAATATACCAATAGGGTATCATCGGATATACATTTTGGGGGCATCATTGTGTGCACCGAAAGACTTTAGGCATATACAACTTTGGAAATTATTATTCCATTAAGTAAAGTAGGGATCGGTCTTGGTCCTGATGATGAGAGCCAGGGGATGGCTTTCGAAACATGTTGACCCTGTAGAAGGTGACACATCACAGTACACCCACTACACCTCCCCATTTTAATGTTCCCAGCTAGGGAAGGCAATAAAGTATATTTTTTCCACTAACCAGGGAATTTTTAAATTACATACACCACGATTCCCTCACAACCCTACTATCCCTTGCACCACACATAACTTCTATCATAATCTTGAGTGCTCCCGCGTCTACGTAGGTCGTAGCACGCCCCACCCCGTAGAGGGACGGGAAGGCCCCAATGATGAAGCATGACACTGAATTAGGCATCAGTGTGTGAGGGGCATTTAAAAAACTTCAAGGAATTCCTTCTGATCAATTTCAGAAAGGTACCCCGTAGTAACACCTTTCACACCATCGTTACAACTACAGCCTTCCAGGTTTGATAGGCGTAATATAATGTAATGGTAGAATCTTTTTGTTGATATGCAGAGGAATTTCACCACAGTGGGGGTTTGCCTAGCGGGTGCAATGAGGAGGAATTCCGTCTTGAGGGCGTTTAATTTGAGATGGTTGGAGGTTAGCCAGTTGAGGGTTTTGAGAAGGGTTCCGTTGAGGGAGTTGATGTCTTCGGGGGAGGAGATTTTCATGTAGAGTTGGGTGTCGTCCGCATACATGTGATATTGGATGTTGGAGGCTTTAAGAATTAAAGTCAGTGGTTCAAGGAAAAGGTTGAAGAGTGTAGGGGAGTGTGAGGATCCTAGGGGGACACCAAGTGTGCATGGACTCGGGTTGGAGAGAGACTGGTTGGATTTGACTCTTTGTGTTCTGTTGCTGAGGAAAGAGGAAAACCATTTAAGGACCGTGCCTGAGAGCCCCATCCTGCGTTCCAGGAGGAAGAGTAGATTGTCATGTTTGACAGTGTCAAATGCCGATGAGAGATCGAGCAGAATTAAGAGGCAGGCTTCATTTTGGTCGAGTAAAGTGAGAGCGTCGTCCACAATGTGAGTGATTGCCGTTTCTGTGCTGTGGCCAATGCGGAAACCCGATTGGAATAGGTCGAGAAGCTGCAATTGCTCAATGTGTTTGCGTAGTTGTTCATGAACACATTTCTCCAGAAGTTTGCCAGGGTGGG
This sequence comes from Calotriton arnoldi, assembly GCA_963921515.1. Classification (NCBI taxonomy): domain Eukaryota; kingdom Metazoa; phylum Chordata; class Amphibia; order Caudata; family Salamandridae; genus Calotriton; species Calotriton arnoldi. The sequence continues at coordinate 1,058,495 of CAWUFW010001825.1, read as the reverse complement.
TATGTTTGTGATTGGGCGGTAGTTGTTCAGGTCAACAGGGTCAGCCGAGGGTTTTTTGAGAATAGGGAGTACTAGGCCCGCCTTCATGCAGTCCGGGATCTCACCTTGAAGAAGTGATGCGTTGATGATCTTAGACCAGAGTGGAGCTAGTGAGCCAATCATTTCTTTAAAGAAGTTGGGGGGGAGGGGGTCATTGACGTGATTTGAGGGTTTAAGGGTTGAGAGAGTATTGAGGATGGTAATGTCATTGAGGGGAGTGAATTGACTCCATGAAGCCTTGTTTTTGAGTGAGAGATCAAGAGGTGAGGGCAGGGGTGTGGAGACAGAGGCGTGAAGAGAAGGCGAGAGAGTGAGTGCAGCAGACCTTAGGTCTGATTCGATTTTTTCGAGGAAGAATTCAGCAACCGTATTGCAGTTTGGTTGCGGGCGAGAGGGGTGCTGAAATTGGGTAGAGGTGTTGTTGGATTGTGATTTAATGAGCTCAAAAAGTCGTTTCGGGCGATTTTTGGCTTTGTCAAGTTGGTATTTGAAGAAGTTGGCTTTCGCCGTTCTAATGCGTTTGTTGTATGTACTTCTTTTGAATCGTAGAGTTTTTAGAAGATCTGTGGAGGGAGAGGATCTCCACTTGCGTTCAGCTAGTCTAAGACTGCGTCTGTCAGCATTTAGACTGTCATTGAACCACGGTTTGGAGTCTTTTATGGGAATTCTTTTTAGTTGAAGTGGGGCCGTATTCAAGGCAGATAGCATGGTGTTGTTATAGTGTTCGGTGAGGTCGTGAACGTCAGTCATGTTAGATGGGGGCAGAAGGGAGAGATTGCATTGCTGTATGAGCTCACTAACGCTTGTGTTATGGAGCGGTCTTTTCCAGTGTTTTAGTTTCACTGGTTGAGCAGTTTTGTGGTTCCAGCTTTCAAGTATCAGAAAGTTGATAAAATGATGGTCAGACCAGTCACAGGGGAGAATGGATTAGAGATGAATGGAGTTGGGGTTGGCGAGGATGAGATCCAGTGTCGAGCCTAAGTTGTGAGTGGGGCTGTCGCAGAATTGGGTCAGAGATAGGTCAGTTAGGAAGTTTTTGAGGGATGTAACCGACTGATCGTGCGGGTCATTCCAGTGGAGATTGAAGTCACCAAGGAAGATCTGGGGGGAGTGTCGGCCAAGGTTGGAGGAGAGGATTTCCATAACTTGTTTGATTAGATGGAGGTTATCACCTGGGGGGTGGTAGAAGATGTGAAGGCTGCATAATGGTCTGTGTGTGCTAGTGATATCTATGCACAGGTATTCACAGGAGGAGAGAATAGCTGAGGGGGACTGTTTTGCTGTGAACGAGTTGCAGAAGATACAGGCTATGCCACCTCCCAATTTCTTAACTCGGTCGAGTCTGATAATGTTGTGACTAGGAGGGACTAGTAGGTCAAGGATAGGGCCAGAGGAGTCGTTGAGCCAAGTTTCTGTGAGGATAAGGAGGTCCAGATCTTGGGCAAGGATGAGATCAGCAAGGTCTGTGGCATGTTTCACCGCTGATCTGCAGTTAAGTAACATGCTTTTCAGGTGTGATTTGTGCAAGGTGTCTGTGTGCGTGGGTTGTGTAGGCGGGATCTGCAAGAGGTTATTGATGTTTGAGGAATTGGCGTTGAGACTGGGCGCTCTATGGGGGTTGGGCGTGATGGTTTGGATGGGTACCGCATTCCCATGTTTAGGGAGTGTCGAGTTAGGTGCATTAAGTGACGTGATGGTTAGGATGGGTTCCGCATTCCCATGTTTAGGGAGTGACGAGTTAGGTGAATTAAGTGGGGCTGTTTGTGAGGATTTAGCATGGACTGCGATGGCCGAGGGAGGAGTACTCAAGGAGGAGGGAGAGAATATCAGCTTCTGAGTATGGAGAGGTGTATTCAAGGAGGAGGGAGAGAATATCAGGTTCTGAATAAGGATTTATGGATCTGGTAGGTCTAGATGGGGCAGTAGGGTCGGGAGTGGTGTTCGAGTTTGGGGCAGGGGGTTTCGGGAGGGTCATATGTGGGATCTCATGTGTTGTCAGGGTGGCAGTGATATGGGGGATCTCAATTGTGGCCATGTTGGGAGAGAGATCAAGGGCTAGCTCTTCGGTGGCCTTAATGAGTTTGAGGATGACAGATTTGAGAGATCGCAGTTCATGGTTTATTTTCTTGAGCTTAGACGCAGGATCAGAGTGTGAGTTATGGGGCACATGAAGGGGAGTAGGGGGGTAGGACAATGGGGAGGGCAGAGGAGGGATCAGGGCAGGTGAACGGGGGGAGTTGGAGGTCCACTGATGGAGAGTTCCTTATCTGATGTACGAGTGCGCGAGGCGAGTGGGCGATGTAAGGGAGGTTAGGGGAAGGAAGGTTGAATGAGTTCCTGTTGGAAAGTGGGCAAGCCCACTGTCTAGTGAGGGAGTTATGAAGGCCAGGGCTAGTGGGAGCGGGGGTGGGGGAAGTGTTGGAGAGGTGGTCGGAATGAGGTATAAAAGATGCACTGTGATTATTGGCCCAAGTCTGGTCAGGTCGTGGCACTGTGGGTGAGTTAGGGGAGCCTGGGGTTGGAGGAGCTATGGTCCCGTGTGTGTTGATCGGGGTAGAGGAGGCAGTCCTCAGGCTGTGGTCCATTAAAGAGGGATCCGGGACCTCCTGAGATGGGGTAAGGGTAAGGTCGTACCTAGTTTGAGTAGGGTAGGGGGGAAGGTCGTACCTAGTTTGAGTAGGGGAGTCGCTGGGGGCCAGCGATCTCTTAAAGAGTGCAAACCTGTCATCAAAGATGTCCAGGCTGCGATCAGTGGCCTGAATGAGTATAGTCCCATTGTTGTAGATGGATATAGTGGCATTTGCTCTAAAAGTAGGAGATTTCGTGACCAAAAGTCGCAGACCGTGAGGGAATTTTTTGGATGAAGTGATTCTGAGTAGGGAGTGGAACGTAGATCTCCACTGAGCTCTTCTTTTAGTGTAGAAGATCAGTTCGCTTGTAATAGTACCTTTTTTTGGGCAGAGGTAGGGGTCAGAGATAAGGGTTTCTGGATTGGCTTTGAGGAGTCTATGTTTAAGAGTTTTAGTCGCATTATTGGAGAGGTTGACCTGATAGTTAATTGTGTAGCTGTTAGATCCAGACTTTTCAAGTCTGGAGTCCATCCTGAACTGTGTAAGAGTGGGCGAGTGGAGGAGAGAGTTTAGTATATGTGGTTAGGCAGTGAGGTAGGAGTTAGCAGGAGTCCACAAAGTGATCCTCACTGAGGGAAAGACTTGAGGGTGCACCTTAGTTTAGGCGCGGTCAGAATAGCTAGGTCAAGATGTGAGGAAACACATGGTCGTGAACTCAAGTTGACATCAAGTTGGAGCTCAGTGGGAGCTTAGCGGGGGGAGTGGCAGCCTAATATGGCCTGAGGATGCTCCTTTGGGCTGTGCGCAGGGGTTAAAGCAGTTGTCGCCTCAGGTGACCTGTTGGGGAAACTTCTGAACAAATGATGGAGGGGAGAACAGGAATATTGGGGAAATGTGGTCAAGCCGACGGCCAGTTATTATAGCGCAGACGTCCGTTTACAACCCTTGATACAAGGGAGCCTCCTAATGGAGAGATCCGGTATATGCTGGATGAGGTCATGTGTTGGGTCCTAATGTCATGGTCAGTATACTGTGATGATGGGGTCAAGAGTCAGGTCAGCTATAGACAAAGCAGTCTACCCAGATAAACAAGAAGAGAGCAAGGGGCGACCGTTTTAGAGAGAGGGGAGGAGGTGACCTTAATAGTAGAAGGGGTACTTGAATAGTGGTAGTGGTAGAGAGAGGGGGGGAGGTGACCTTAAAAGTAGAAGGGGTACTTGAATAGTGGTAGTGGGGACAAACAATCACCAGTTAAACAAGAGCGGAGCAGGGGCGGCCATTATATAGAAAGGGAGGGAGGAATCCTAAATAGTGGGCGGGGTAATTGTATAGTGGTGGTGGGGTCATATAGTCTACCCAGTTAATCAAGTGGAGAGCAGTGGGTGGCCATTTTAGGTAGAGGGAGGAATCCTTAATGGAGGAAGGGGTCATGCACTCCACCGAGATGATCCAGGGAGGAGGGGGCGGCCATCTTAGTGAGATATCAGTATTGCCAGTAATCTTCCACAGGAGGGGGCGGCCATCTTAGTGAGAAATCAGTAAAGCCAGTAACCGGGAGCAAGAGGTCCTTCAAGGGGCACTTAACCCAAACATCCAGGAGTGGAGGTAGATTCCGGAATGAGGCCGTTAATCATGAGTCCTCAGAGCGCCAGCTCTCAGTGCCGGAGGTGGAATAGCCGAGATCAGCTCTGCAGCAGAGGGCGGGCGCGAATGTGGGAGACAGCGTCACACCGCAGATGCCCTGAATCACACTTTAGCTCTCGGTAGCGTGCTGAAGTCCAACCAGGTGATGGGGCCCAGGAGGTGCAGAAATATCGGTGATGTGGCAGCAGGGGGCAGGGACCCCGGCAGGCGCAGCGATGTCCCTGAGTCCCAGAAGTATACACGGGAAGGGGCTGGGGGCTCAGAGCCACGCCATCACAGCGGGGCCGAGGGTCTAGAGCTACACTGGGATGTTCAGTCTGCGCTCAGCAAACCCAGGTCCATTCAGCGCCGCGAGTGCCCACGAGCTCGACTGGAGGTGGGGGAGGGTCGTGGTGGAGAGCATAGATCCGATGGCCTCCGATGATCCATGGCAGGACGGGCCGCAACCAGAGAGACACAGCGCGACCAGTGAAACAAAAGGCAGGGGGCAAGAGGAAATCCGGAGCAGCCTCAAGCCTCTCCGGACGGCAGAGAGCAGCAGGGAGGCCGCAGTGAGCGGTATCCCAGAAGCACCAGGCCACCAGCGGGGCAGAATGAGCAACGGGTCAAGGAGACAATGCGGCCGACCACCCAACCTGGCGTGGAGCAGCCCGGTTCCGAGTGCCTCGGAAGGCCCAACCATGTCAAAGCCCAAGATGGTGGCGGGTCTCAATCACCGGCAGCCCGAACGGCGCGGGCACCTCTGATGGGAGATCCAGCTCAGCTCCGGCAGGGCAGCAACGATCCGGGAATGCCCACTTCCAATGCAGGCCCCTCGAAGGGTGCAAACGCAAAGGATAAAATCCCGTGACTCTCTGCCTGACAGAGACTGAGACGTTGGCGGGCCCCAGCCACCGGCAGCCAGAGCCAGGGCACCTCTGTCGGGAGGCCCAGCACAGTGCCGGCAGGGCAGGAGCAGGTCCGAAGGGGACGGCTCACCTCATGAACCCGACCACGCTGTGGCCGCCTCAGACCCAGGTCACGACAAGGGCTCCAGATCAACTGTCCACGTCGAGGGCCCAGAGGTGGAGCAAAGATTCAGCCGGAAGGCAGCCGGCCGGGCGAGGACATTCGGAAGTGTCGAGTCGGCTCCATGAGCATAGGGCCGGGGTCCGCTGGAAGGTACCAGTGGGGACACGGCCTTTGGGCCCAGAGATCGCGGCGAGGGGGCCAAATCCGCAAATGGAGCAGCAACGGCCAGGTTCCGTCGCAGGAGATCACCACAGTCGATCCCTCTGACCAGATCGCAGGCGGGAAGAGAGCAGTCGATCCAATGATACCGTCCAGGCGAGGGCGTCGGCCAACGTGTCACGGCTCCACCAAGACAGGCAGAGCGGTTCAGCAGCAGGTAGGAGACTTCCAGAGTTCAGATGTGCTGGGTTATTGGTTAAGGAAGTTAAAGAGTTGAGGGATGTTGTCGAATGGCAGGTTAAACACAGGGATATTACCGATATGGTGATCCCCAACCGGGAGCTCTAGGAGAGAGAAACCCACTCGGCGGCCATCTTGGATAACCTTGCTGTTTCTTGTTTCCTTATACCTCATCTGAGTTAGTAATGATCAAATTTGGAAGTTCGCAATTAAATAGGTCATATCATACAGGCATGCCTGAGAAAGTGTTCAGTGAAACATGTGGCCATTGTTGCTGCTAGAAATATGTATGGCAAGGAAAGCTGTAAGAATGTTGTAGTGAGGAGGTCCACCCAAGAAGGTAGTAATTAAGATGATTTATTCAAACAGGTAACAAGTTAAATAGTTCCAGTATAACAGGTAGTTAAGTTGTGAAGGAGAGCCCCACCAGGAGAAGCCTGTCTGCTGCTCAGCCCATGTCCAACTGTCACTTCACCTCTCTGTTTCCCAACATTCCGAGGCACATCATGACTCCAACATTCTATTGAGCACAGAGCACAGGCACTGGCTGAGCAGGAGGTGTAAAATACATTACATTACAAATGCAGGATACTACATATCCCTTTTCCTTCCAACAGAAGAACAACTACAATATGTGATAAAATATAACGAGAGTGAACAAAGGACAGATAGCAAGGAAGGAACAATGGAGTGACAGAGTGAACGTCAAGGAAAAGAGCAAGCAAGGTTGAGCGAGGAGATAGATGGGAGAAGACAAGGAGGAGAAGGTAAAGTGTAAGTATGCAAATAGAAAAAACCCATCCTCTACAACAATGAGATAGAAAGAAGGAGACAGTGAAACGCAGAAGAAGAAACCAGTAGAAGAGAGAGACATAGACGCACCAACGACCACCCCTACGCGCACCCACTGGCCAGGCAGGCAAGCAAGGAAAGAAGGACAAGGCACGACGCAAACAGAACAGAAAACATACCCAAGCAGAAGGAGAAGAAAAGGAAAGAACTCCATCAGAACAATGGAGAACGAGAAGGACACCACAGACAAAGAAAGGCAGAAGACACAGGAATAACAACAAAGATGTGTAGGGTCCAGATTCCAAAGATGAAAAGGAAGAGAACATCAATAGGAAAGCTGAACCGGAGAAAACAGAGAGGAAGCGAAGAGACACAAACAGTATCACTAAACTCCTCCCCATTTCCAAATGGACAATACAAATAATGATTGAGTGTAACATTACGTAAATGAAACAGCAATGTAACATCATAGAAAATGCGAAGGAAATAACAGCCAATGGGACTAAAACCCATGGCCGTCCTCTACTCCTAAGCAGGAGGATGAGGAGCACTGTGAATGGGACAAAAGCCCATGACATGGCAGCCCGTGACAAGTCAACCCCCATGTTCAGGAAAGCAGTACTGCCCTGTAGAGATGGGACTATAACCCATAAGACGCCCTGTGTGAGGGTGACTGTGTAAATGTGAATGGGACTGTGACCCATGAGACGGTGCCCTGTGTAAAGGTACCTGTGTAAATGTAAATTTGACTGTGACCCATGCAACGGTGCCCTGTGTAAGGGTGAAAACCGTAAGAAGCCTGTGTAGGCACGTGAATGAGCAAATGGGGGTGGAACCCATTGCCCTCCCTGTGTAGGGAAAATAACCGTAAGTAGCCATATAGGCAAATGTACAGTGACCAAATGGGGCTAGACCCATTGCCATCCCTGTGTAGAGTAGCATATAGTGTAATGAACACATACTAACTACACCTGAAACCATGAATGTGTATGGCATATGTAATGTGAGTAAATGGGGATATGACCCAAAGACAGGTGCAAAGTAAGAAAATGGGGGTGAAACCCATCGTCATCCCTCTTATAAGGAAGTGTAAAATGTACAAAAACCTTAAATAAGTAAAATGCTGTTAAAGCTGTCTAGCACAACAATAGGCTTTCATCCGGAGTCACATTAACGTTTGCTGAATGTAAGCGTTTAGGGTGTGCGTGTCACCGCAATCCTGTGACACACAGCAGCTGGCAGCTACCCATGTCAAGAAATACCATAGTGGAATGTCAGCTCGTAGAAGGGGTCCGGCGTACAAATAAAGTATGATGGATAGCACCCACATAGGATTTACCGATGCAGTACTGGGAAAGTCTAAGGAGGCTCCGAAATCACAGGCACGAACAGTACTTACGAGTGGGTGCAAGTGCCCTCTTCTTGCTCCTGCAACATGAAACACGGACCAAGAGCACTCGGAGAAAAGTCCCCATGTACAATTGCAACCACGCAAGAGATAGCAGCTTACAGCAGGAGGAATGCGCTGCCCCTGAAATGGAAAGTCGGGAGAATCCATGTCCGCAGTTTCATGTAGATGCCACGCCAAAGATGGAGGCACGCACGATACGCAGTGCCGGGTGGCTCCCTGCGCGCTCGTGCCCCAAACCTTGTCACTGAACGAGGTGTTGCGCCGTTGGTGGTTGTGTCGTCATAATGAGCACAAGCTGAGGCGATGCTCCGCGCGCTTCTTTTGTGAGGTAAGATGCGCGTGCAAAAACTTAACGAACTTTTTTTACTGTTAAACTGCCATTGAACCCAGCGATGATGAGAAAACAAAAACACAGCACAGAGTTGATTCCCAACAAAGCCCAATACATGCCACACATAGCATTGGTGAAGAGACAAGTTGGTGCTAGTGACGCAATGGTGGCACACGGTTTAAAAACAAAAACTGCCTGCAAATCCAGGCACATAGACAGCAAATTCGATGCCCCGATGTCAAACCAGATAAAGTCTGGACGAAAAGACAACGTCGTGCTTGCACTCCTCAATGTAAAAGAAATTAAGTATGAATGTGCCGACAAATGTCTCATAAAAGAGGCATCTAGTAGTATGAGTCAGCAAAATAACTCATTAGATGCCACATTAAAGCTGAAGGCACAGCGTGGGGGAGAACGTCAGGACCAAACACTGCAGCCACTACTGATTCAATTCCACAGGCATTTAGGCAGCAGGTGCTCAGGATCACACAGCTCAATGTAGTAAGAAAACATACCGTTCAACAACAACATCTTCTTACCGCTGTGAGGAAATCAAGATGAAACAAACAGCTGTCTGTGAGTAGTAGAAAGCGCACTGCAGAGCAGCAGACTGCGGTGGTAAAGCTAAAGTCCAAAATTTGTAGTGTAGATGAGCACAGGACGCCTGGACTAGGGCTGTCCGATGGTGAGGACACTGGTGGGGCTGAACGGCGTAGTGCTTCATCTTACTTGTAAAGTTGTCTTCTTTTCTTTTCTGTGTAAAACTTGTTTCTTCTTAGTTGTCATCCTTGTGGTTCTGTGTGGAACACACATATTTCTTCTTCATGTTTCTGTGGATACCTCCTTGTGTACTTCTAGTGGTTGTCGCAGCTGTAGTCTCTGTAGATTGCGCCATCTCCAGGTCCTCTTTTCTTTGGCAGGTCTCTGAGGAGCAGATGAAACACGTAGATTCTTCGCTAACTCGTCGCCAAATAAATGTAGTGAGGAGGTCCACGCAAGAAGGTAGTAATTAAGATAATTTATTCAAACAGGTAACAAGTTAAATAGTTCCTGTATAACAGGTAGTTAAGTTGTGAAGGAGAGCCCCACCAGGAGCAGCCTGTCTGCTGCTCAGCCCATGTCCAACTGTCACTTCACCTCTCTGTGTCCCAACATTCCGAGGCACATCATGACTCCAACATTCTATTGAGCACAGAGCACAGGCACTGGCTGAGCAGGAGGTGTAAAATACATTACATAACAAATGCAGGATACTACAAATGTGCTGTGTTATTTTGCAATTAGAGCTACCACAGATGGGTGAACCACAAAGCCCCTTATACAATACAATACAGAATGTATACATTTTTGTGCAGTGGGTGACGGTGTGTGTGTGTGTGTTATGCAAGCTTTGCTTGCCTTCCTTCTAATTCTTATTTGAGGTAACACTGCAGTCCAGACAAGTAAGGCGCCTGCTGCCGCAGTAGCAAACAAGTGCACAGTGCCAGGCTGTTATGCATTGAATGAGCAAGTGAAAAGACACTTTTGTGCACATGTTATAACTGGGTAAGTTATGACAAAAGGCTAAATGTTATCCATCGTTTACTTAAATTCCTTATGCAGTAATTGTAATTTGCCTTCCCATCCCTTCAGAGTTATGTTTTGGGATTACGCTAATGTAAAATCCATCTCCATACATTTGCCTGTGTAGCGAGTATGAAGAGAATGCCCTTTAACCTAACCCCACCTCTTGGGTCACTTGGTGTTACTCGCTTTGGTCACTTGTTGACGGTGGAAGAGGAGTTTTTACGCCTCACCACTTTCAAAAGCCATCAGCCGCATCTGAGTCTATTAATGACTCTCTTGCTAATCTTAAAATTTAGGGTCTTCGTGCGAGACTAACATTGACACATACTTATGTCATCAGCTAGTTTTAGGTTGCTTTAGTAACAAAATACAGGAAAGGTTACTGTGACCGTGGAATCCCACGTTAGCAGAGTCAATAACTATAGTATAAGGCGTTAAACGGTCAGTGTTTTACCTGAAGGCATTTGCAAGCAGTCATCTGAATGATGATGTGAATGTTAGAGTTGTGCTTGGTGATATTAATAAATCAAACAGGTTTGAACAGGACAAACACAATCAACCTATTGTTATTGTTGTGGTTCTCAATCACATTTGGATAATGCCATCAATTGTCCTGTGTTAAAAAATGTCTGCAATGTGAGAAGTTCCGTCATTTTTATAAGGTTTGCAGTGGGAAGGATAATTTATCTTCGATCTAACTCACAAAGTAGGAAAATTACCAATGTCTCTACTGTCCACTTGAATGGTAAGGAGAGGCGGCATATGATGAAAATTAAAAAATTGGATTTTTATCTATTTCGAATCACTTGCCTGAGAAAGAGAGTGTGAAATTACCTTTTTCAAGATCAGAATAGGAGGCTTTGAAATTGTAGTTATGGTGTGTTCTGGATCACCAATAACCATTTTGAATAAAGTTACGTATAAGTTCTGGAAAGGAAAGTTTTTAAGTAAGTGTGACGTTACACCTAGAGCATATGGAGCTTTCAATATTCAGATGCTTGAATTCTTTAAGGCAACATTGTGGTTCAGGATAGGTGCATTACAACTAAGATGTATGTAGAATCTGATGGGAATAACGTATTTGGTGGGTTGGATCAAGGATGGATGGGTTAGGTACTCAAGCCTAGTGCCAGCAAACCCATTACTTTAGATCCTAACTGGAAAGGTGACACATCTGATCCTATAGGTCAGTGGTGAGGTTAATGAACTTGTTATTGAAAATTGATATGTATGAGAGACTTGATCTTGGTGATTTATTGAATGAATTCACAGAGGTGTTCAAGGATGAGGTCAAGAGTTTCCATTATGACATTTTCTTAAAACGTATGGTTGATGTGTTATGCAAGGATGGAATTATCCAGCCAGTAAAGTGCTCTGAATTGGTGCTAAGTATTGTGATTGTAACGTTTGGCTGATATGGCTGTGCAATCTTGTGGGAGCAAGATGTGAGTGCCAGAAGCTGATTCCCTCTGCCACCGGAATCTCAAACACCTGAAAAGTAAGGCAAACTCCAGGTGAGAACAGTACCCCGGGGAAAGGAGAAGTTAAGAAAACAAAAAATGGTGCCATTGGGATCCCTCAAGATGACTGCCTTAGTCCTCCTCGCTGCCAATACCTTTCATGTTCAGTGTTCGCCGTGTACCTAATAAACATACAGTACATGTTTTTGTACTCGTCCTACTAAGGCATTGATTGATATATACATAGGTTGGAATGATAAGCAAACGCTCTTACCTAATACCCTCTACTTTCCATTAGTATCAACTGGAACCTTGTGTATGCAGTGTGTTCCTAAGGGAAGCAAATACACAATGTAGGTAAAAGATACGCCCTAGCCAAGTACTATTAAGACATTAAGATAGTACTGATAATTACTACATAAACAAACAGATAATGTTCAAAACTGAACCTGAACATGCAGTGGAATTAAATCATTCCCTACAATACGTAGCAAAAAGTAAAATATATATCCATTAAAATAGTAATGTCCCATGGTTCTCAAAAAGAGTATAAAAAATATCAGTCTTTCAATCAATCAAACAGCATTTGTATAGCATGGCACTGTCACCCCTAGGGGCATCTGAGTACTGGGGCTATGGGATCTCTGTCAAAAAGCCAGGTTTTCAGTCTCCTTTTGAAGTCTACCAGGAAGGGAGCTGTTTGAAGGTGGAGGGGCAGGTTGTTCCAGCTTGTGGCAGCAATGTAGGAGAAGGAGCGGCCCATGCTGCGGCTGTGAAGGATATGGGGTGTGTGCGCAAGGGCTAACGAGGAGGGGCTCAGGTGTCTTGCGGGTAGATGAAAACTGAGTTGGTGGTTGATGTAGGTCGGTCCTTGATCATGTAGGACTTTGTAGGCATGTGTGAGGATCTTGAACTTGCATCTCTTCTGGATAGGGAGCCAGTGGAGGTGTCTGAGGTGGGGGGGCGATATGGCTCCATTTGGGGAGGTCAAGGATGAATCTGGCAGTAGGGTTCTGTATGGTCTGGAGTCTTCGAAGGAGCTGGATGAAGATGCCGGCGTAGAGTGCGTTGCTGTAGTCATGGTGGCTGGTGATGAGGGCCTGAGTGACGGTCTTTCTGGAGTTGACTGGGATTCATCTGAAAATTCTACGGAGAGTGCGTAGTGTGTGGAAGCAGGAGGAGGTGACTGTGTTGACTTGTCATTTCATGGTCAGTTTGCTGTTGAAGATGATGCCTAGGTTGCATGCATGGTCTGTTGGCGTGGATGTGAGTCCGAGTTCTGCTGGCCACCAGCTGTGGTCCCATATGCATGTGTTTTTCCTGGAGATCAGTACTTCTATCTTGTTGGAGTTGAGCTTAAGGCAATTGGGTGTCATCCAGTTGGCTACATTGGTCATGGCATCTCAAAAGTTTGTTCCGGTGGTGGAGGGGCCTTTAGTGAGTGAGAGGATGACTTGAGTGTTATCAGCATAGGAGGCTACGTTGATGCCATGGGATCGGACGATGTCTGCGAGGGGGTCCATGTAGTTGAACAACGTGGAGCTGAGGGATGATCCTTGGGGTACGCCGCATATAATGTCCTTGAATTCCGAGGTGAACTAAGGCAGCAGAATGCTCTGAGTGCAACCTGTAACGAAGGATGGTGATCTACTTGAGCACTTTTTGCTGTATGCCGATGTTGTAGAATCTGTTGATGAGGGTGTGGTGGGATATGGTGTCGAACGCAAAGAAGAGGTCGAGAAGGATCAGGGCTACCCCCTTTCCGTGGTTGAGAAGGGTTCTGATGTTGTCTGTGGCAACCATCAGCGTGGTCTCTGTGCTGTGGTTGGCACGAAATCCTGATTGCGACTTTACTTTTCCATTGCTTTATGGTAATAGGAAGAGCATATTAAGACTGTCTTTTCCTTCTTTTGCAGAGAAAATAGAGCCAGCAGTATGATTCACAAAGTCACAGCACTGGACCGTGAGGAGAAATATCTAACAATATATAATAACATACACCTTACCAACATAGAAGAAAAGTCAGCTTTTGGTAATCTTTCTATACCCCTTTTGTCTTTGCAGGTTCCAAGGGAGAAGGTAGACAAGATCAGAAAAGCTGCTAAAGGTCAGCAATCACGTGAAGGAGAAACGGACAAAATGCCAAAGATTCTCCATAGCAGCCATCAGGAAGCAACAGAAACGAGGCCATTAGGGAAAAAAACCAGGTAAGTTTAATTTAGTAAAAAAATAGTTGCGGGCGAAGGGCAACTCCCGGGTGCAGCTTTTATGCTGTTGCACCTGAAGAGTACACCCGCGACTATCGCAGACTTCAAAGAGGGGCACTGATGCAGGGGAACACGGAAACACTAGCTTGCATCCCCTGCCTTGGTCCCCTCCTTTACTTCTGGGCTATCAGCCACCCGCCCTGTTCTGAGACACACGGCTGTGACAGTGATTGCCAGAAAGAAAATGGTTGAGATCAGGTTGTGTGATAACCTCAGGTCCTTGAAAAAAATATAGTTTGGGCTGGCCTCAGTGGCCAGTGTGTTTCAAAGACTAATTAAAATACTTTTTAGCAATGTGTCTGGTGTTTCTGAACTAGCAAAATGACATTTTAATATCTGCCTCAACTATTGAACAACATGACAACATTTTACATCAGGTTTTGCACATCCTACAAAAACGAGGCATGACAGTTTGCAAAGCGTAATTTAGGGTTAAGTTGTCTGACAGATTTGTATTTATATGTTGATTGCAATAATCATCAACGCGGATTGATCAGCCCTACAGTTAGGAGCACTGTGAGAGGAGAACTGTGGGTGGCAGCACTGGTGAAGTACTGCAGTCTACTTTTTGGTATCCTGTTAATGGTACAGTACCCATTGGAGACTGAGGCGGAGACCTCCAGGTTTACAAGTGAGGCTCATGCCACCTATCATGTTAGAGAACGATGAAGTTCACATTCTTTGTGAATGCTAGCTGGTATTGATGCACTTAAAGGAAGGCATTGCTGCCAATCATGTGGCGCAGGAAGTAAGGGAGAGCAGGAAATGTGTGTCCCGCTGCTGTTTACTTGGTGCAAGAGAGGGCATGTAGACTGCTTTGGGTATCTCAATGCTGATGACTCTGACGTAGATCATGTTTACCACCACATCTTGTCTGGTGTGCTCAGCACCCCTGTGGGTGAACCAGACATTGGGAGAAACACTGCGATGCAGAACAGGAAGTAAAGAGCATGTGGTGACATGCAGCAATGACTAGGTGATAATCCTAATTCTATGCGTCTTTGAAGAATCTATAGCAGAACTTAAAGTCAATGAGAGCACAGAGGTATGTTAATTTATTTTATAAGTTTATTTGAATGCTTCTGTGATTTGTCCACACACAGGCGGCTGTGAGCAAGTCAGATTCACAGTCTCTGTTGTATTTATTAATAAGGCAGGTGAACGACTCCTGCCCTGGAAACAGTGGTGAAAAAATGAGCTCCCTATTGGTTGATTTTAATAATCCGTACAGCAAAAAGTATCACCGACTTCATCTTGGTTGAGATTCAACTTTTAGAGGGCTAAATTAAAACAACCAAATCAGTGACATTGTTTAAGAAATATATGGATGAAACAAATAAAACAGCAAAAGACCATAAGGAGAGCCTTTTAGCATCCAAAATCAAGAAATTTCAGAAAGATTTGGCTAGATTTGCTTTGGAAAAGGTCTATCCATATACTCAGATAATTATACACCACCTGAGTTCAACCAACAAGGACGCAGTTATGGTTCTGGATACTACTCTTCTGGATCTGGTCATTCATACTCAGATCAAGGCTCATGGTCAAGTGACTCAGAACCAGAAACCAACAACATTACTAGACCTATGTCAACAAGCACTGGCATAGCCAATAGGTCTCGCCTTTGGGACCTTATAAGTGTTTAGCAATGCAGCACATTATCCTGGGTGCTGCGCTGCCAGGGATTGAGGAGCTATACAATTACTACACACTGGGTCATGCAGTTCGATAACATTTGAGGGGGTACATGTGGCTGTGTGTTATGTGTGCATGTTTGTGTGTGTTTACACACACAAACGGCTGTGCGATATAGCAGTGCTAGTGCGTGATTGGGTGTCATTGGGCGCTTGTGCTGTGTGTTTTGTGCAACCCGAGGTACACACTGGGATTTGCTGCTACATAGGAACATTCTAGGTAAACTGTGGCTTTTAAAGTTATCTGCAACGACCCCAGCTCTCTGCTCAGGGCTTGCTTTCAACGCTTCTTTTGTCACCTGCTTAAAGCTGCGAGTGTTTTAATTAGAAGAGAGGAGTAGCATCACTCGTTCATTTGGGATGGATTATAGAAGCAAGGTTCAAATGCGGAGGTATTGATTGCATGGCGACCGCAAGCACAAGTGCACCACACACTGGCTCAGCATTAGTGGATGTGATCAACTATACAAAAAAACACTGTATCAAACGTTGGATCTCACATTTGTACAATCATCTTTTGTGTGTTGAAGTCTGCAATTTTGTACAGTTCAGAGATGAGATGATTGTTACTACATACAATATGCCCAACCTCTAAGATCCCTTCTTCTCCCCAGTTTATTACTCTCATTAGCAGCCCTTGGAGTTGCGTTGCGAACTGCACTTTAGGTGGACAACCCCCACTGATCACATGTTTGCCATAAATAAACAGAACACAATGCAATAACATAATAAATCCGTTCCCAAAATGCAAATATTTTTTTGAAAATTAAAGATTATCACATTTTATGCTTACTACAGATTGCTGTATTTACTAGTGGGTGTTGCTTAACGGCCAAAGCAGCCAACCTTGAAGCTGGGGAACCAGGTTCAAGTCTGGCGGGATGCTCAAACATCCTGTGATTTCGGGCAAATCACTGAATCTCCTGGTGCCTAAAAATTAATGTGTCCGCCTGTAGTGCAACTGGTGCTCATGTAAAGCGCACCAAATACCTTTGGGTCGCGTTTGCGCTATATAAAACTGCATACACAGAAAGAAAAAAATTGGTATCTTCCTGAAATTACTAATTGTTCCAACCGTGGAGCTCTTAAAAACATTATACATTCTTCCTATTACCAACACCACTTCTAGTCTCTAGAGCAGGACTAGTGTAACAGGCCACCATGAACAATAATTTTTTTTTAAACTCAAACCAAGTTTATTTTCTCCTTGGGCAATTTATGATCATGGGTGGTTCAGAGACCAGGGAATCAAAACATGGAAAGACGCTAAAGTGATCTGAATTCTCTTTGTGTGATTTTTTGGGGGAAGGGAGAGCATTAGCACAGGGTGAGGTGGAAGAGGTGGGTTTTAGATGCTTCCTGAAGGCAAGACTGTGCATGTGCACTGCTTGCACCAAGATTGAGCAAAGGAAGTTTAAAGTGCAGAGAGAGGAGATAGAAGGTGTGTGCATTGAATATCTTAGCAGAGTTCAGTGGAAAGGGTCTCCAAGATTCCAGATGCCATTGAAAGGTTCGAGAAAATCTGAGGCCTGATCCGTGAGCGAGGCAATTAATTTCATTCTTATTTGCTTTGCTATTATTGCGCCATTGTCAATGATTGTGTGTAGTATTTTGTTTGTTAACTGTATGAAATATAATGTATTTCTGGCAATTGTTAACTGCATTTCGCCAATAAAATCTGGTTTACAAAAAGCCAGAAGTTGACATGTGATGTGGGAGGGGACAAAGATCGCACATCAATGCACACAAAGGGGCCGAAGAGCAGTCTGCACGTGTGGGGCAGTGACCCTATATATTTTTCTCAGTTTACTTTTTAAACATTAGGAAATATATAATTGTAACTTTTGGTCAGCAGATTAATTAAGTTTTCGCCACTTATTTCACTGCCCCATACCCTCAGGCCCGCAGAAACTTGAATGCATTTCTACATATTGTCACGTTATTTAAGTATTTGGACTGCCTCTACACTCGATTACTACTCTTGGAAAACACTACGCTAGTAAATAAACCGGATTCTGCCAAACCCGGTAACTAGCTGTGAATAAACTGATGTGGTGAAATTGGAAAACCTATTGGTGTCAATTGCATCACCCTTCTCGTTCTTGGTGTATTGTAAGGCGTAGTAGTTCCTGTGGGTGTCTATTTAAATTGTAGAATGTCCCTGTCTTGGACAACAAAAACCCGTATCCAACTTCCACTACTGTGCTCCGCAAACGAGGGCACGCGTGTTCTTCGGCATGAACCGAAGCTGTTTTTAACGCACACACGGTGTGAGCGTGCGCAGCTCCTGCTCCGGTCCGTATCCATACACAACCCCGCACACTCCCCCTGGAGCTCCTGGACTCGCCCCTCTGCCTAACTAGGGTGTTAGCGAAATGGTCCCAGCTGACAGCGTTTATCCAATACCCCGATGGCTGTAGCCTTAATGGCGTCGTTGTGCCCGTGGCTAGTTTCTAAATAGATTTAAACATGGGGGTGAATTAGAGATACTTTACTTTGGAAGGGGCAGTTTCAGCACGAAAGTGCATCACTACCGTTACACGGCGATTAGCCACGTGGTAGTAGCTAATTAGATAATCAGCTGAGAGACAAACACAAAGGCGGAGGAGCGGATCTAGAATATTGTTATCACTGTGAGGGGCAGACCTACAGCCTGTCGGAAATGGCGAGTTTTCGGTGATTTCTTGAATATTGGGGAATTCTGTGGTCCGTGGGGTTAAAGGAAGCGCGTTGCAGAAAGAAGTGACTTAAACTTGGAAGGCTCCGAGTTTTGCAGTTCAAATGGCTGTGAAGAACTCAATCGGCAGTGACGTCATGGCCAGGACGTGTTTTTCGCCCAACCTATCATTACATTAAGCTAAAGGAATCATAAATTAATCGATCAAACATTCCTCTTCGAAGATGAGCAAATTTAACTCACCCCAAAAACATTTAAGAAAAACACCACACGCATCTTCTCCAGACCCATACACAGAACTCCAAAATGGAGGCATACTGTTTGTCAAATAAAATCCTCTTAACAAACAGGAGCCTGGCGCTCAGTGACCTTTGTGGCCCGGGCCCCAGTGCGACACAGAAGGCAACACAGCCGCCGGTAGGCGATGAACAACCGAGGAACGACCACTTTTTTTTACCTACAGAGTTCATCATCATGTTTACCCCTCCCTTGCAGGAGCCGCAGCTATATTTAAAATCACTCGATTGAGGAAATGTTGAAAATAGCGCTGGGAATTCCCTAATGACGCCGCTGGAGGAAAGAGCTCAGGGGATGGGGGTAGCACGTTTAATCATTTGGAAGCCTGATGAGTCTTTGGCTTTAGAAATGTTTGTACGCTGTGCTTTAGCAGGACAAGATGCTGTGGGAATTAGTTTTCCCACAAGGCTGACACCTGAAATTTCATCCTCAGATAAAGAACAGCGCAGAAAACTGAAGGGTAAGTTACAAAGAGTTAATAAAACAAGCACAAGCGCACGCCTCGCGCGGCAGCAAGGGGAGAAAAGGAGGGGGCCTGCGCGATTCCCTTGCGGGAGCGAGCAACAAGGCGCGATAATTGCTACCATATGGCGCCAGCTGCTCGCTCCCGCCAGTGAATCGCCAAACGTGCACGCGTTGCCATTGAAGGCAATGGAACGCGTGCACGTTTTTGGCTGAAAAGCCGAGGCGATTCCAAAAGGTCTTTTTGCCTGCGTAGGCGAGACCTAAAAAGGAGAGGTCGAGGCAGTTGGCGAGGTAATCCTAGCTATAACTACCAACAACAGTGGTGGACACCTGCCACTGAGTTTCCCTTTACCACCTCAACCATTGATGGCACATTACCAACCACCACAACCATTTTATAACCCTTCTTTTTTAGGGCAAGGATGAGGCCGCTCCAGAGGCAGAAGGAGACAGCAGACACATGTGCACTGGAACTTACCCCTGTCCCCACGAACCACACACAGTATGAGCAAACTCACAATACAACCCGGGACGAGCAGGGAAACGACCTGATCATCAACCTTAGCAAACGTAATCTAAATGTGGATGAAATGGCCTTACTAAATAAAGGACTTGGCTTTGTACCCTCATATTCAGGCGACCCTTTTGTAATCCAACAAGAACTAGCTCAGTTCTTTAGGAAAATTCGCCTCAATTTCTTTTTTGCTAACAAAGAGAAAAATATACCCACAGACCAGTTGACAAATACCACTTTGTGCAAGAAATCGACATTTATGCCGCCTCCACATGCTACACCTCCGGAGGTGATCACCTTTGAGAAGGCGGTTTAGGTTTCTCTTTGTCACATTCTCCATATCAAAATCTATCTAAAAAACTCCAAATGGCACTCACCAATCTCAGCACTGATATATCTATCACAATAAAGCCAGCTGATAAAGGTGGTGCCATTGTTATCATGGACAAGACCTCCGAAAGAGATGAGTGCCTCATGCAACTATCAGTAAATAGTGCTTATCACCCTTTCAAGGCTGACCCCAACAAACGACTTATGAAGACTATAATTGCAGCCGTTACAGAGGCAAGAGAACATGGTTGGATCACTAAAAAAGAACCAGATTTTATGTCAACAAAGATCCGGTAATCCTGTGTTTTTATGTTCTCCCCAAAATTCATAAAGCGCAGAGACCTTCCGTAGGACGTCCAATCATTTCAGTAATAGGCTCGCTATTGGAGCCTCTTTCTCAATTCATTGACTTTTTCCTACGTCCACTTGTCCAGGCCATGCCTACCTATTTACAGGACACCAAAGCTGTGCTTAATATGCTTCAGGATGTTGAGTTTGACAAAGATACAGATTTTCGTGTGTCCTTAGACGTTGAGTCACTGTACACTTGTATTCCTCAAGACCAAACCCTCATCCCGATTGAATCCCTTTTAAGATCAGTGGGTTTGGACTCAATAACACCTTTTTCATTCATTATGAGTTGTGCAACACTAGCTATGAAAGAAAAAAAAATCAATTTCAAAATGAGCTATTCCTCCAGATTTCTGGGACGTCAATGGGTAGTACATTTGCTCCTAGTTTAATGAATTTGTACTCCCATTCTATTGTCCCAGACCAAGCGTATCCTCAGGATCGAACCGATGCTCAAAGGGGTCCACCTCTCGACAGTCCCAAGTCTGGATTACAAAATACACAGACTTTAGGATGGTCAAGCGGGGGAAGGAAAGGATGGGGATTGCAGGGAGGGAGACCTGTGGATACAAAAGAGAATATAGTGATACTCTTCCAGAATAGTGAGACAACTATACTTTATCACCCTAGAAGTATTTTACCCACCCCTGTTAGCTACCTGTAAAGGAAAGAAAATGCAACCTCAAGAACAGGGGAAATGAGTAGGTGATCTCAACTCCTTAACACCGAATACTGTAAGGACAAAACAGAGGAAATACATAAGTACCTCGGTCACTATGTGAGCTTCACACACATATATATATATATATATATATATATGTATGTATATATATATATATATATATATATATATATATACACCTACCCTCTGTATTGGTGAAAAGAAGACATATGAAGCCTCAGGAAGGACCACTTAACTAGTGACCACCCCTGTTCAAAGAAACACAAGGCGTGGCCAATCGCTGATTAATTAAAGTTGTGAAAACGTTCATAGCATTATGATCATGCAATAAAGATTCGCCAATTGAAAATGTTATGGGAATATCCCTTAAATGTTATCAAGAGATTCCATCAAGATAAAAAAAAAAAATGTTGCTGCGACTCCGTTTCTCCACAAACAATCAAGATATAGTATTTTGCCACTGTATATATCGGAGTCAAAAGTTCAGAGAGTTGTCTTCACTCTTCATTACCACTGCGGATATAGAGTGCTATTAGAATCTCTTCCCTGCAAGAGTCACAGCACTCGACTCGCAAACAGGGAAGAAATAAGAACTGAACAATGAGGCATATGAACGCCCTGTAAGCAAGTAAATATTTAGGCAAATGTATTGTAACCTGCTATCCTCCCTCACAAGAGCCCCTACCGAGAGTGGACTCGCCAACGCAGGGAGAAAACAGGCGCTGGGCCAAGGCGCATAGCTGGCACAACAAAGTACATCCACTAGCTCCAAGAACGATGAGAAGAAAAGGAAAGTGGTGCCCAAAGCACCCTTACCCGACCAGGAACAGCACCAACCACTAAGAATTACGGCCACCAACTGCTAAAGATAACAAATAATCGTCAGCTTCTTTTGCAGGTACTCCGCCTTATCCGGGTTTCAGGACGTTGCGCACTATGGTGCGTCGGACGTCATACACCCCGGTGCCTCTGGGAATTGGAGTCCCCCTTGTTGCTCGTGCTGGCTCCTTCATGCGGAGCCTGTCAGTGGACGCCGAAGGTGCGTTCTGACATCCATTGAGACTGAGTTGATTCTGACATTTCTCAATACTTTCCAGTCCAATATCCGCCTGTGGAGGTGATATATAGATGATGTACTAGTCATTTGGAGAGGCACAGCTGAAGGCATAACTGAATTCCATCAATGGTTGAACAATTGAAATGTCTACCTCAATTTTAGCTGTGACTACAGTCAAGATAAATTAACCTTTCTTGACTTATTGATCTAATCCACACCTGGAGGTCTACAGATGGAACTCTATAAAAAACCAATGGCAAAGAACTCATGGCTGACGTTTACTAGTTTTCATCCTAAATCACTAAGAAACAATTTACCATTTGGTCAATTTATACGTCTTAGACGTAACTGTACAGATATTGAGAAGTTCAAAACTCATGCACAAAACTTAGCATGTCAACTTTGGGAGCGACAATATCCACGTACACTGATCAAGAACTCAATGAAACGAGCCAAAAACAACAGTCGTGAGGCGCTTTTAGAAGCACGCCTTGAGAAAGAACCCTCTGATCGCCTGATATGTGTAAGCACATTTAGCAACAGATCTAGTCTTATACAAAAGTCTATCAGCAAAAATTGTAATATTTTGAACAAAGGAGTATGTCCACTCCCTAGACCTATGTTTGCTATTAAACGTAGCATGAACCTGAGAGACAAACTGGTACATAGTAGATTACACACCAAAGGTACCACACATCAGAACACCTTATGGGATTCACAACCTGTTAAAGGCCATTACCCATGTGGGTCATGCAGTGTCTGTGCACAGACGATATGCACAACTTCTATTGATATAGGCAGTGAACAACCATGGTTACTACAGCATCATACAAATTGCAATTCTGATCATTTGATTTATCTTATCACATGTCCTTGTGGTCTGAGATATGTGGGTAAGACCACGAGGAAGATTAAGATCTGTATCGCAGAACACAAGAGTACAATCCGTTGTAATAAAATCACAACCAAATTGACTACACACTTTCATGACATGGGACAAGGGCCAAACGAACTCACATGGACTTTTTTGGACAAACCAAATATTTCCAAACAAATTGCAAACATGACACAATTTTTAGTGGCCCGCTCTGGTCACGAAGATACCCCTCTGCTTATTTAGCGGGTCCGTGTGTTTCTGTATCAGAGAAACACACAGAGGAACAACGTGCCTGTTTCAGCGGCGCAAACACAGCAGCAGACTGGTCAAGTGCAGGGCAGTGACCCGATGGGAATTGTAATGTCGGAGGAAAAGGCACAGCAGCGCCAGTTACTACTAACATGAACTACGACAACCACAATGCCGAGCAAGAAAATGTCACGCCCAGGTGGGCGGTCCCAAGAATTAGCAACACCTGAAAAAGCCCAGTGCAATGCTTTCTCTTTTCCCCAGTGCCAAGCCGGTGAACAAGGGGAATGGTCCCCGAAACGCGTATGGCTGTATTGGTGCAACTCTTCACTGTCAAGGCATGTTTCGAGTTTTGCTGCTGCCGGCTGGAATAAACAAGGCGAAACCTTACGTTGGGTGTGGTATCTTTTCTTGGGAGCAAGTTCGATTGGAATATATATATATATATATATATATATATATATATATATATATATATATATATATATACACCTACCCTCTGTATTGGTGAAAAGAAGACATATGAAGCCTCAGGAAGGACCACTTAACTAGTGACCACCCCTGTTCAAAGAAACACAAGGCGTGGCCAATCGCTGATTAATTAAAGTTGTGAAAACGTTCATAGCATTATGATCATGCAATAAAGATTCGCCAATTGAAAATGTTATGGGAATATCCCTTAAATGTTATCAAGAGATTCCATCAAGATAAAAAAAAAATGTGCTGCGACTCCGTTTCTCCACAAACAATCAAGATATAGTATTTTGCCACTGTATATATCGGAGTCAAAAGTTCAGAGAGTTGTCTTCACTCTTCATTACCACTGCGGATATAGAGTGCTATTAGAATCTCTTCCCTGCAAGAGTCACAGCACTCGACTCGCAAACAGGGAAGAAATAAGAACTGAACAATGAGGCATATGAACGCCCTGTAAGCAAGTAAATATTTAGGCAAATGTATTGTAACCTGCTATCCTCCCTCACAAGAGCCCCTACCGAGAGTGGACTCGCCAACGCAGGGAGAAAACAGGCGCTGGGCCAAGGCGCATAGCTGGCACAACAAAGTACATCCACTAGCTCCAAGAACGATGAGAAGAAAAGGAAAGTGGTGCCCAAAGCACCCTTACCCGACCAGGAACAGCACCAACCACTAAGAATTACGGCCACCAACTGCTAAAGATAACAAATAATCGTCAGCTTCTTTTGCAGGTACTCCGCCTTATCCGGGTTTCAGGACGTTGCGCACTATGGTGCGTCGGACGTCATACACCCCGGTGCCTCTGGGAATTGGAGTCCCCCTTGTTGCTCGTGCTGGCTCCTTCATGCGGAGCCTGTCAGTGGACGCCGAAGGTGCGTTCTGACATCCATTGAGACTGAGTTGATTCTGACATTTCTCAATACTTTCCAGTCCAATATCCGCCTGTGGAGGTGATATATAGATGATGTACTAGTCATTTGGAGAGGCACAGCTGAAGGCATAACTGAATTCCATCAATGGTTGAACAATTGAAATGTCTACCTCAATTTTAGCTGTGACTACAGTCAAGATAAATTATCCTTTCTTGACTTATTGATCTAATCCACACCTGGAGGTCTACAGATGGAACTCTATAAAAAACCAATGGCAAAGAACTCATGGCTGACGTTTACTAGTTTTCATCCTAAATCACTAAGAAACAATTTACCATTTGGTCAATTTATACGTCTTAGACGTAACTGTACAGATATTGAGAAGTTCAAAACTCATGCACAAAACTTAGCATGTCAACTTTGGGAGCGACAATATCCACGTACACTGATCAAGAACTCAATGAAACGAGCCAAAAACAACAGTCGTGAGGCGCTTTTAGAAGCACGCCTTGAGAAAGAACCCTCTGATCGCCTGATATGTGTAAGCACATTTAGCAACAGATCTAGTCTTATACAAAAGTCTATCAGCAAAAATTTTAATATTTTGAACAAAGGAGTATGTCCACTCCCTAGACCTATGTTTGCTATTAAACGTAGCATGAACCTGAGAGACAAACTGGTACATACTAGATTACACACCAAAGGTACCACACATCAGAACACCTTATGGGATTCACAACCTGTTAAAGGCCATTACCCATGTGGGTCATGCAGTGTCTGTGCACAGACGATATGCACAACTTCTATTGATATAGGCAGTGAACAACCATGGTTACTACAGCATCATACAAATTGCAATTCTGATCATTTGATTTATCTTATCACATGTCCTTGTGGTCTGAGATATGTGGGTAAGACCACGAGGAAGATTAAGATCTGTATCGCAGAACACAAGAGTACAATCCGTTGTAATAAAATCACAACCAAATTGACTACACACTTTCATGACATGGGACAAGGGCCAAACGAACTCACATGGACTTTTTTGGACAAACCAAATATTTCCAAACAAATTGCAAACATGACACAATTTTTAGTGGCCCGCTCTGGTCACGAAGATACCCCTCTGCTTATTTAGCGGGTCCGTGTGTTTCTGTATCAGAGAAACACACAGAGGAACAACGTGCCTGTTTCAGCGGCGCAAACACAGCAGCAGACTGGTCAAGTGCAGGGCAGTGACCCGATGGGAATTGTAATGTCGGAGGAAAAGGCACAGCAGCGCCAGTTACTACTAACATGAACTACGACAACCACAATGCCGAGCAAGAAAATGTCACGCCCAGGTGGGCGGTCCCAAGAATTAGCAACACCTGAAAAAGCCCAGTGCAATGCTTTCTCTTTTCCCCAGTGCCAAGCCGGTGAACAAGGGGAATGGTCCCCGAAACGCGTATGGCTGTATTGGTGCAACTCTTCACTGTCAAGGCATGTTTCGAGTTTTGCTGCTGCCGGCTGGAATAAACAAGGCGAAACCTTACGTTGGGTGTGGTATCTTT
This sequence comes from Calotriton arnoldi, assembly GCA_963921515.1. Lineage (NCBI taxonomy): Eukaryota > Metazoa > Chordata > Amphibia > Caudata > Salamandridae > Calotriton > Calotriton arnoldi. The sequence goes on along the minus strand of CAWUFW010001825.1, from coordinate 1,032,910 downwards.
TCTTGGGAGCAAGTTCGATTGGAATATATATATATATATATATATATATATATATATATATATATATATATATATACACCTACCCTCTGTATTGGTGAAAAGAAGACATATGAAGCCTCAGGAAGGACCACTTAACTAGTGACCACCCCTGTTCAAAGAAACACAAGGCGTGGCCAATCGCTGATTAATTAAAGTTGTGAAAACGTTCATAGCATTATGATCATGCAATAAAGATTCGCCAATTGAAAATGTTATGGGAATATCCCTTAAATGTTATCAAGAGATTCCATCAAGATAAAAAAAAAATGTGCTGCGACTCCGTTTCTCCACAAACAATCAAGATATAGTATTTTGCCACTGTATATATCGGAGTCAAAAGTTCAGAGAGTTGTCTTCACTCTTCATTACCACTGCGGATATAGAGTGCTATTAGAATCTCTTCCCTGCAAGAGTCACAGCACTCGACTCGCAAACAGGGAAGAAATAAGAACTGAACAATGAGGCATATGAACGCCCTGTAAGCAAGTAAATATTTAGGCAAATGTATTGTAACCTGCTATCCTCCCTCACAAGAGCCCCTACCGAGAGTGGACTCGCCAACGCAGGGAGAAAACAGGCGCTGGGCCAAGGCGCATAGCTGGCACAACAAAGTACATCCACTAGCTCCAAGAACGATGAGAAGAAAAGGAAAGTGGTGCCCAAAGCACCCTTACCCGACCAGGAACAGCACCAACCACTAAGAATTACGGCCACCAACTGCTAAAGATAACAAATAATCGTCAGCTTCTTTTGCAGGTACTCCGCCTTATCCGGGTTTCAGGACGTTGCGCACTATGGTGCGTCGGACGTCATACACCCCGGTGCCTCTGGGAATTGGAGTCCCCCTTGTTGCTCGTGCTGGCTCCTTCATGCGGAGCCTGTCAGTGGACGCCGAAGGTGCGTTCTGACATCCATTGAGACTGAGTTGATTCTGACATTTCTCAATACTTTCCAGTCCAATTTCCGCCTGTGGAGGTGATATATAGATGATGTACTAGTCATTTGGAGAGGCACAGCTGAAGGCATAACTGAATTCCATCAATGGTTGAACAATTGAAATGTCTACCTCAATTTTACCTGTGACTACAGTCAAGATAAATTATCCTTTCTTGACTTATTGATCTAATCCACACCTGGAGGTCTACAGATGGAACTCTATAAAAAACCAATGGCAAAGAACTCATGGCTGACGTTTACTAGTTTTCATCCTAAATCACTAAGAAACAATTTACCATTTGGTCAATTTATACGTCTTAGACGTAACTGTACAGATATTGAGAAGTTCAAAACTCATGCACAAAACTTAGCATGTCAACTTTGGGAGCGACAATATCCACGTACACTGATCAAGAACTCAATGAAACGAGCCAAAAACAACAGTCGTGGGGCGCTTTTAGAAGCACGCCTTGAGAAAGAACCCTCTGATCGCCTGATATGTGTAAGCACATTTAGCAACAGATCTAGTCTTATACAAAAGTCTATCAGCAAAAATTTTAATATTTTGAACAAAGGAGTATGTCCACTCCCTAGACCTATGTTTGCTATTAAACGTAGCATGAACCTGAGAGACAAACTGGTACATACTAGATTACACACCAAAGGTACCACACATCAGAACACCTTATGGGATTCACAACCTGTTAAAGGCCATTACCCATGTGGGTCATGCAGTGTCTGTGCACAGACGATATGCACAACTTCTATTGATATAGGCAGTGAACAACCATGGTTACTACAGCATCATACAAATTGCAATTCTGATCATTTGATTTATCTTATCACATGTCCTTGTGGTCTGAGATATGTGGGTAAGACCACGAGGAAGATTAAGATCTGTATCGCAGAACACAAGAGTACAATCCGTTGTAATAAAATCACAACCAAATTGACTACACACTTTCATGACATGGGACAAGGGCCAAACGAACTCACATGGACTTTTTTGGACAAACCAAATATTTCCAAACAAATTGCAAACATGACACAATTTTTGTTTAGAAAAGAACAACGCTGGGTCTTCAGACTCAAGAGTGACAGTCAGGGTCTTAATGACGAGATTCCATGGTTCGCTTTGTCATGTCCATAGATATATTACATGCAATCACATTAGGAATATGGCATTTACAAGTACCATCCAAAACCATATTATGTGACCTTTCTGTGTCACAATGAATATCTATGATGATTGAACCTTGGTTAGATTGGTACAGTTCACATTATTATAACCTGGCACTGCAACACACTATAGCTAGATAAGAAGGCACACACTGCTGCCTCTTTTTTCCATCGGAAGATCACAAGCACTTTTTTGCTAGTTTTATTTGTTCCACTTGTTCTCTTGGTTCTCTCTAATGATCTATGATCGGGTTGGTGGTATACGAGGCTAACAATGATACCTGGCAGTGGTACATTAGCCGATCATGGTCTGGATCGGTTAATGTGTTATACACTACATTTCCCACCTTCCACCTGCCCCCTGCTGACGCAAAGTACATCTAAACATCCGCCCTCCTTGTCGCGGGTTCTGCCGCATCATTAGTTGGAGGGCGCAGCTTATTAGCATACGTAAGTTCAGTGGCGCACCACATTTTCCACCTCCCCACTGACTATGCATAGTATGTCCCAGACTCCGCCCTCCGTGCCACGGTCATTGCCGCGTCATCAGTTGGAGGGCGGGGCTTATCGACATACGGAAGTCAAAAGGCGTTCTCCCAACCCGTAGGGAAAAGGGGACAGGGATACGTTTGGACTGCGTCTCTTACTCTAAGAGGTACGATTCTATTACTCTTTTCTTTCTCCTTTCTTACTAATGTTTTTTTCAAACAATAACCCGGTCTAGCTGGGCATTGTTGTCACGGCACTCTCGACATTACAGAGAGTCGGACACTGGCATGTTCTGGTCCATTACAATTAAGCCGCTTAGTTTGTTCAACACGCTAGAGACCATGGTAGCACACGTTTGGGTTGTCATGGGGGTCAGAGTGTGCTAGAAGGTTTCTATATAATTTTAGTCAAAGCGATCAGCGGCATGAGTCATTCTTGGCCGTTCCGATGAGGGCACAGCGCTGACCTTAATTTATTTAAGAAACATATTTTATTCATTAATTGTCTTTGTTTTGAATAGCAGAGCAGCCTGTCTATATCCTCTTGGTTCACTATGTCTGTTTTAGTCACACGTCATAATCAACTGTATACCGTGTGTGGATTCTTTAAACTATATTTTATAGTTACACTTGATCACCACCTGGATATCTCCTTTTCGGTATTAGATGCCACCTTGAGTATGCTGAACCAAGGTTACAGGTATCTACGCACTCACCCGACGATTCGGGTAGGTGCCTCACATGATGTTACCACTGTACATTATATTCACATGCATTGTATTCGTAATCATGTATATTAGGGGTTGTATGTTTTGTTGGTATTAAAACGCACTTTTGCCTTTCTCTTTCTAGGGAATCTGCTGACCAGTACACTTTATGGTTGAGTGACATTACACTCCATCTACTGGTTTTGTATACACACTTTACCACTGTTTTCAAGATATACATGTGGTACTAACACTTCACTTGTTTTCACCTTTTTGGTCCTGATGAAAGCCGCAGCATCCCTAGGGGAGCATTAGACTGAAACATGTCGACCTTCTCATCATTCTGACAGATTGAATCCCCTTCTGTCGGAGGTTCTTTTAATCCTAGCCTATGAGTGCACTATTAAATCACTCAGCATATCATAGAGCTCGTTTTAGTCACTTGTCACTTGTCATTTTCCGCACATCCCCCTCGCCATACCCTGCTCATCTAGAGGTTTTAGTATACCTCCTCTCCTTTACTTAAAACATCCCTGAGCTACTCCCTCTCAGTGAGGGTGTTGTTCCCCGCACTGCAACTAGGTTTGTAGTGCGAGGAGATCCCCTATGATGAAGCATGCCACCTTCGGGCGGGTGAGGGGATTCTTCCTAAGAAAGGGATACCCCACCACTGTGTTCCTAAACTAGACCCAGGGGCCTCGTATTGTGTTTTCAGTTTGTGTAGTGGGGAAGCGGCACCTGCTGGTCTATAAAATTCCTCTGGTCCTCTTTTGTGTTTATCATTCCCTATAAGATCACCATGTGTGGAGAAATGTTTCTCCTGCAAAAATATTTGTGACAACATTTCGGAAATCAGTGTGGGTGAAGGTGGAGAGAATGCCAGGGATGTTTACAAAATGTCTTTAAAAACATTAGAATAGCATTTTGGTACAAGAATAATCTTTGTGCTTGAATGCCGTTTTTTTGCAAGGAAGTAATTAAAAAATAAGATGGTAGGAAACAGCAATGCTGTCTTGATACATTTGTTTATTGCCTGTAAACCTAGGGATTTTACAAATTCTCTGAATCATGATGAGCCACCCACAACGGCACAACAACCAAATACAGCCAAGAAAAACAGCTCACGAAGAACCATGGCTTAAAAAAAGCAGCGACCACTGCAGAATGCCAGGAGCACATGACAGTGGGGAAGACAAGAGGACTGGGAGGGGTGTGGTGGTCTAAGGATGTGTGTATAATAAAACCTCACATGAGATGAACTGTGGTGAAGTAGAGTATGGTTGGGGGTTACCGGTGTGTCACCAAATACTGTGTGTTATATAGAAATTTAGTTTGCTTCAAATGTGGAAATAGGGAAACTGTACAAGAAGGTTTAACAAGAACAACGAGTAATGATAGAAGATAGTGTGGAAAAACTAAGGACATTGCTACTGCAGGTGAGAGAGGAATGGGAGGAGAGTAGGAAAGTGGTAGGGATCCTAAAGTATTAGGGGGAAGGTGACGATATCAGATTCTGGTCTGACATACAATGGATTGGTGAAGAGACAGCAGGAGAGTGTTTATTGAAGATGTTTGAAGATGTAGACATTATTCTGTGTGGACGTGGAAAACCTCCACATTAAACTTTTTTACTTGGTATCTCCTAGATAGCTGTATTACTCACTCCCTTATGTAATATCACCCCACATGTTCAGTACACCCTCACACTCACGCCTTCCATCATACGGCATAAAACGACAAAAGATCTCTGCCAAAGTGACCCTTTGCGGGGCGCGTAGGGCATTGCAGCGCCGGCACAACAAGGAACAATGCCTAATGATGAAGCATGACATCCTTAGGGGTGCGTAAGGGCAACAATAAATAATCCGTAGGATTCCCCTCTCCACTCTTCCACTCTAGATATTTATCCTCCCTTTCATTTGACTCCTTCCTTAATAGGAACCATACCTTCGTGGTTGATATTACTATGGACCTAGGGACCGCCACCTTCCAGGGCCGGGTCCTACTGCCTCCTGAGGTGCCCACCCTCGGGAGGTAGCTGTTTGCTTTTGCTTGGTGGGAGCGAACAGCTCCCACCAAGCAAAAGCAAACATAACTTCACTTTCTGCAAGCAGGAGCTGTCAAACAGCTCTGGCTTGCAAAAAGCAGAGTTTTCATATGTTTCCCTCCAAGCAAATATGCTTGCAGGGAAACAGATGAAAACATGGCTCCCATGTGCAGGGAGCTGCATTTCCAGCAGCTCCCTGCATGCAAGAGCAATGCCGGCTCTCACAGGAGGTGGGGAGCCGCCTGTGACTGCGGGGGCCTTGAGCCTTCCTCCACAGTCCCATTGCACACAGGGTGCCCTAGGGGCACCCAGGTGAGATGGCTGGGCCCCGGGAATGGCGTCCCCAGGGCTGAAATCGGCCCGGGAAGGTGGACACTCAGCCCCCTGCCCTAATAAAAATAAATAGAATAAAATAAAATAATAGGCTCCAGGGGATGGGGTCCCCAGAGCTGAAATCGTCCCGGGGAGGGGTGGACTGCACGGCCACCCTTCCCTATTAAAAAAACAGGGCCCGGAGCGTGTTTCCCACCAATTTAGGAGACGGGGTCTTGAAGACTAGGAATACGATTGCATCTCCACCAAACAAAAAAGCACTTACTTCTGTAAAGTACAAATCGTCCAAGTGTGTTTTCTCTGCATTTCCACCATGAAAGGTTATCTCTAATCTGTGATGGAGGTATTTGCATCCTTGCTTTTCTCAAGCACAATATGTCTGTGATGAGGGGTTCTTTCTTGTCATCTGCTGCTGAGACCAGAGATCGGGTTCTAAACTTTTAAAAATTAGAAGTATGTAAACTTGCCTAGAAGCCCCACCCTTTGGCCCGACCCATATACATTAGCAATATGCAACATCTTCCCACTCTTTTCTCAGGACGATGGACAGCTTACTAAAAGGCCCCCCAGCGCATTTCCTGACAATTTTGGAGACGGGTTCTTGATGCCTATGAATACGATCGCATTTCCACCAAACAAAGAAGCACTTACTTCTGTACAGTACAAATCATCCAAGAGTGTTTTCTCTGCAGTTCCACTTTATAAAGATATCTGATGAAGACGCTTGAGGAACAATCACATTGGCAAAGTTACAGACACACAAGGTCACTGGAGACATTTACTCAGCGTCCATTACTCAGCTGTAGTGTAGGAGATGCACTATACATTTACTCGAGGTACCACTTACTAATTAGCTAGTAGAAATTACTCCAGTTGGGCAGAGGTGTTGCACAAATCGGTAGCTTCTTCCGATATATACATAGTGTGTGTGTGTGTATTACATGCACCAGCTTTGCTGCATCTCTTTGCTTCCACTTTCATAAGCAGAAGAGAATGTTTGTATCAAGTTGGATAGATAATGCTTTATACTGGCTGAATTCCTCTCTGGTGTCTAATTTTAATGAAGCAGGGGGAACACATAGTGCGTCACAGAGCATATTAAGGAACCTAGTACCTGATGTACTGTTCTCCAGTCACAAAGGAGTCATAGTTTTTGCACAGTGACTGGTTTGCGACCAGAGAATATATATGTGCTGTAACAGATGCACTAATCCATCACAATGCAAAAACTGACATTCAAAAGGATTCGCAAAAATCTTGCCTCATGCACATTAATGAGGCCGGAATTCCCTTTGTGAATCCTACTGAATAGCTGCAAATGGGACAGCAGACTTCCATTACATTATTGATATTAACAATAGGCTGAAAATTAGAATCTTGGCCCTTAAAGGAAAAGGGGTGCTATTTAACAAAATTACATGGGGAAGATAATTTCAGGGAATTACATCTCTACATAAGATGAACTCACTGTAAATAGAGAATTAGGAACAATTGATATAAATAGTGATTTAAAAAGTATCCACTTATATTTTTAAATCCTTAGCTATTCATAGTTTTAATAGATGCTTAATCAAATCTGCATATGTATTATCTTTGTCTACAAACTTTTCTAAAAAAAAAAAGACGGGGGCTTTTTTATGCTTTAGGAAGAGCTCACTTAACAGTGCAGTGAGACTTGCCTGTCTGCTGCCTAATACATGGTGGATCACATTACTTAGATAACTGCAAAAGAACAACGTTGTTTGCAGGGGGATGATACCAACATTGTTATTGAATTTCAGCAAACAGACCTGGTTAAGTCCGTTTTGCTGTAAATGTTTGTCTCAGAGGCTCACCCCTATCTCTCGTCAGCACAGATGATTGACAAGCACAGTATACAATTCCTTATGGACAAATCTATTTCTAATAAGACGTTGGTCTGAAGTAGAGGTAGAACGGTATAGAATTGTTAGATCATGCCTACTACAGTGTGAAGGAAATCAAGGTTAGTAACAGCCAATGCAGTAGAAGTCCTAGCTCTTCACCCAGCCTTGCTCACTATGATGATGAAACCTGGTTAGTTCTAATGTCGGTGTTATATTTAACTCATAGCGTCCTCCACACCCCTCTGATAAATGCACCGGTGAAGACTAAAGAAGAACAAGTTTCAACTGTTCCTGATGTGGAAGTTGCTCTAATCCTGAAATCTAACAAACAGGAGATTCTTACTACTGTGAGCTTAGCTCATTGTAATATGAAGAAACAACATTGTAATATCAAGAAATCAACCCAAACAACAACAAGGAACTCTTCGTGATCGGCAAAGACTTCTCCAACCCTTCAGCGACAGAAAACAACATCACCCCTTTGCAATAACTCTGGGACAACCTTGCTAATTTCTTCTACGACAAGATATTCAAGATCTACCAAAACATGAAGTCCCAACCCAAGCTGTCCGACTTCATCAACCACCCCACCGCCAGCACAACGAACACCCAGTTGACCGAATGGAGACAACTCACCCACCTGGACACATTCTTCATCATGAATCAAATTCACTCAGAGGCCCCCACCAACCCCTGCCCCCACCACATCTTCAACCTCAGCAGACCCCAGATCAGCCACGAACATCATCAATGCCTCAATCTCTACCGTCACATTTCTAGATTCGTGGAAATATGCAGAGGCCAATGCCCTCCTAAATAAACCATCTGCTGACTGCAGCAACCTCAAAAACTACCGACTTATCTCACTACTACCTTTCCCAGCCAAAGTCATGGAGAAAGCAATCAACCAGCAAATCACCAAACACCTGGAACACCACCTACTCCTGGACAGCTCAGGAACTGCATTTGGCAGTAACCACAGCACAGAAACTGCCCTCATTACAGCCACGGACAACATCCACTCCACCAACACCAGGAACAGCTTCCACAACTGCATGACCAGCATCGCAGACTGGATGAATGAGAACTGCCTGTAGCTCAACACCGATAATACAAAGGTGCTGCTCTTCTGATGCATGAACTCCCCATGGGACTCCTCATGGTGGCCTTCACAGCTCGGCCCCACACTGACCCTTACTGAGTGAGCCAGAAACCTCTGAATCATTCTCAACAGCAGCCTCTCCATGGTATCACAAATCAATGATGTTACATCCTCCTTCTTCTTCCACCAAGATCTTCAAGTGGCTCCCCCAACCCTCACCCAGGCCCTAGCAGACTGGATTACAGCAACCAACTCTATGTAGGAATACCGGCCCACCTCCTCCAAATACTCCAGATCATCCAGAACACCGCCGCCAGACTCATCCTTGTTGTCCCTCATCCCAACCACATCGACCCCCACTTCAGGCAGCTGCACTGGCTTCTGGTCCAGAAACTATGCCAGTTCCAGGTCCTCAAACATGCATTCAAGGCACTGCACAAAACTGGACCCTCTTACTTCAACCACCGCCTCACCTTCCACCAACCCTCCAGGCCCCTTGGCTCTACCTCACTCTCACTCGAAGATGCACCCCACATATGTAGAAGCAGAGCTTTAGGCCAATCCCTCTCCCAATGTGCAGCAAAGTCCTGGAATGACCTCCCTCTCCACATCAGAACCTCCACGTCCCTGCTGCAGTTCCAAAATAAGCTGAAGACCTGGCTCTTCAGCTAGTACACTAGTTCCTCCATCGTCCTCAGCCAGACTCAGATAACACCCTCCTAACACTTGGATGCCCTCATGGGTGATAAGTCATGCTCTATAAATCCACTAACATAATATAACATAACAGCTCATGAGTCACAACCTGAAATAACATAATTGGTTACTGCAGGAATGAATCCAAAACAGATTTAAAATCACCTACACCATGCACAAGGTTACCTAGGGCAATGATACAGTTCACATACATAACCAGGCCCGTCATGCCAAATCCACATCCAAGAACCTCCAATCCAGACACATCATGACAGAACCTTAACCATAAGTCAAACAAATGTAACTTAGATGCAGTTTCCTATAGATTGGATCTCCTCCTCCGGAAAGCCCTAGAATTCTTCATGATAACCCGCCTACCTGCTCTGAAACTTGTATATATGAGACAGATTTTTATTAGTCAAAATGTGTTTTCAGGGTAAAAATATGAAACCCCATTACCATTGAGCCAATAAGTGCTAAGAAAGGCAATACTCCAGCACATTAAACCATCTCTTAATAAAATAATGTCTCAACTCTATATGTGTGCTATTACCAGTTCATAGGTTATGATCAATTAGTAACTATGAAGAAAATACTCAGTAAAAAACACATACATAGTTAATAAATTCACCATACTTCCACCCAGAGGTTTACATCTGTAACTGTATGTACATGAACCAGTGGTTAATTTGTGAAAAGAAATATGTGCAGGGGCCCTAAGTTTTTCTTAAGAGGCCACTGCCAATACTGCTGAATATCGGGGTTACCCAAGTACCAAAGCTGCCCAGTATTCACTTCACCTCATGTCTCTTCATTCCAGCACTCTATACTTCCTGTATCTTTATCTCACTCGTACAAGTTCTTTTTCACTCCTGCTTTCTCCATTGGTCTCGCTTTTAAAATTTTCTACTACTTCTTCTTTCACTCTTTTCTGCCTTTCTCTCTCATCTCTTGCTCTGGATTGGAGTCTGATGATCAAAAATATGATCTGGTCCCCAGAAATGTGTGCCGGTGCCAACCACCTGCAACCTCTGGCACAAATTAAGCTCTGTGAATGACCATACCAAGAAGTATATGCTACTCACTTCAAAAGTGTTACTAATCAGCATGATTTTTCTTACAAGACTGTAGGCTCTTGTTAGGCCTTCTTTTCTTGCATTTATTATACAGCAGCAAGAAAGAAAAGAAACACTTCATTAACCAGAAAACCCTGGGAGTAAAACTACAAATATGACATCACAATAGTATAACCAATAAGACATCGTGTATCCTAATAATTAACTTGCCTGAGAGCAACAAGCCCTCTTTTCTTGCTGCTCGCAGTCAGATAAATACCACACTTTTAGTTTTATTAAAATGAGCGTATTTACTAATTTATTTAATGTCACATTACAGAGAATTGTTCATATGTATTGATGTTTGCATCCCACCTGCCGTGGTTCGCACACCTCTCCCGGTCGCAACGTTCTTTCTTGCGTGCTCCAGTAGTCGCACTCTCTTCCACTGAGGGCTGCATTCCTGAGATTGATCTCCACTAGCGTTCAAGCAGATTACCTTGCTGGTTGCTTTCCTGCTTCTAAATGTGGGCTTTTTCAGCCGTTCTGGATGATGTGTATCCTGCGTGTGCCCTTGAAGGCTCAATGGTTGTCAGGGAAGTTGGTTTTCCATGCCCTCATTCCTCCACCCGGCTCGCCTCCTTAAAGGAGTTGCCTTCTTGTTTCCTTTCAATACCAATGGTCGAAAATCTAATACTTTTGATCTAATATTTATCATGCCCTTGCTCTTTTCAGCCCTTCTTCTTAAAGGAGCCTGTCTTATTTAGTTTAACCTAGCTATTCTTCATTTATCTATTTATATTCAATATTAAATATCATTATGGGTGCAGATGAGGAGGCCCAGTTTTTTAAGGATAATTTACAATCCTTTATAAAAGAATCAGTACAACATGCAGTTTCATTTTCTATGCGGGATATTTCTACGAATTTGGAGGCCTCTAGGGCAAAAATGTTATCCAATTCTGTTGAGGCTCCCTCAAAAAAACGAAAAATAAAGTGCAGCATGTCACAATGTCTCCTCCAAAGGTGTTTCCCTCAAGACTGGTCCTCCCACCCGAGAGGTTCCAAATTTGTGGATACTCCCTTCCAGTCCTTCAGTCATTACTCACTTACAGGATACGGATAATGAGATTGACGAAGTCCTTGGTGACAAAGATGATTTTGATAAGTCTTCTGATGTTTTGTTCATACATGGTCCTCCGGAGTAAAGGCGAAAAAGTTCTCTGCCCATTGGGGTTGACACTTTTCCACTGGTATCCTCTGATTTAGTGGACTACATGGGTGAACCAATGAGTGACCCTTTCTTGATCCATCACCCTAATTCTATGGAATGGTTCCCATCAGAACATGGGTCAGGTTATGACTCCTTTTATTTAAGACATCTCCTAGCATACGCTGCAAGAAACAACTAACGCTCAGAGTACCCATGCATTTCTCTTCTAAACAATGTAACAGCCACTCTGGTCATGGATCCTAATAAGCATTTGTTTTTTACCAAATTTGGCAAAGATCCAAATAAAGAAGTGGAAAGGGCCTAGTCTAATTGCCATGATAGAGTGCTGGACCTGGCTGGTCCCTTGACCATAATTTTTGATTTGACTAAAGAGCCAAGAATGGAGGGTACACAGGTTGACCCTGAAACTTCATCTAATTGGGCTCAGTGGGCCATTTACATGTTAGGTAATGCTAACTCAGCCATTTCTCAAGATCGACACAAAAGTGTTTTGTTAAAAATTGATCCTAATCTTAACAGTCTTTCTTCTAAAGAAGAGGGTCAACGGCGAGTGATCTTTTGCTTTAGGATTCCTTTATCAAGGAAATGAGCAAGTGTGTTTCTACCTTTGGCTCCGTTGACAAGGCTCAATTCTCTTTAAAAAAGAGTTTTTTCTCTCATATTTTTGGCAGGGCCACCAAAGGAAGGAGTCGCTTTGCCGGTCGCTATCCCTCAAGAGGAAATGGCAATAAAAGAGGCTCCTTCAGTCAAGGATCCCCACAGTATTATTATCAGGACTACAGAGGTCCTTTCTACCCCCATCGGCACCGAGGCTTCAGGAACAGGGGATACAGAAACAAAGGAGACCAATGAACAGGTAAGCCTTTTCAATTCCTGTAGGAGGTCGGTTGAAACTTTGTCTAAACGCTTGGTTTTCCCTCACAGCAGATCCCTGGGTGATTTAGAAAATTCAAGGTTATTGCATAAAGCTTTAGTAGGACCCTGTGTAACTGCAATTACCCCGATCTCTTCTTGTAAAGCCAACAATAGAACACACCTCTTTTGATCCCACAGGTTTTCTCAGTATCATCTTTTTGGTACAGAAAAAGAACAAAAAGTTTTGACCTGTGATCAACTAAAAAACTTCACAATGTCTCATTATTTCAAGATGGAAACTATTGTTCACCTCAGAGATTTTCTTCTCCAGGACGACTGGTTATTAAGATTGGATCTTCAAGACGCCTACCTGAGGGTCCCGGTTCATCCTTTTTACAGAAAGTATCTACAGTTTCAATGGGGGAAGCTTTCTTCCATTTCAAAATAACTCCCTTTTGGTCTATCCTCAGCCTCATTGTGATTTACCAAGATTCTCAAACCAGTGGTGGCCTTTCTAAGAACCTAAAGTGTCAGGCTCATACTGTATCTTGACAATTTTCTAATTATGGCACAGGCCAAAGTTTGTCTTCTATCTCGTTTAAATTTATATCAAGAACTTCTCCAAAATCTAGATTTCCTCATCAATATTTAACCGCTTCGGTGCTCATGACGAGACTAGCTCGTCATGAGTCACAGCGGAGCTGTGCTCATGATGAGCTGGTCTCGTCATAACGGCTGTGCTCCGCCCACGCGGGAATAATTCCCCGCCAGTGCGGGAGAATTAATCAGTGGGCGGGGTTGTGACGAGACCAGCTCGTCATGAGCACAGCTCCACTGTGACTCATGACGAGCTGGTCTCGTCATGAGAACCGTGGCGCCGCGCTCACCCCCCCACCCCCCCCACCCGTGGGGGCATTACCCCCGCAGGGAAGGGGTTAAAGCTTTTCTGTCCTACCTTCAAAACGTATGGAGTTTCTGGGTTTCCTGGTAGACATAATAGAAATATGTAATTCTTTAAGCCTTCCTCGCTTCTCTCTCAGATCTCTGGCTTGTCTCGTAGGTCCACTGGCATCTTCCATTTAAGTTATTTTTCTTTGCCCTCTTCACTATTGTGCATTGCAAAGATTCAAAATACGTAATCTCTGCAAAGGTTTACCACATTCTGATCCGGTAACCTTAGATCCAGATTCCAGAGAAGAATTCCCATGGTGGCTGAGCCACTTGGATGCCTGGAACGGGAGAACTATTTTCTGTGTCGCCCAGATCTTGTCTTTGAATCCGATGCAAGTCAAACAGGTTAAGCGCAAGATGTGGTCAGTTCTCGACTGGCGGTACATGGTCGCTTCAGGAGTCGAACTTTCACATCAGTTGTTTAGAGATGCTTGCAGGTTCCTTTGCCATCCAGACCTTTGCAAAAGACAGAATAATATGCACAATTCTTTTACGAATGGACAATCTTTCAGCGGTCAGGTATGGAGCAGCGTAATTTTGGTTCCACCCATACAAGTCATAAATACACAATATATACGTGCACTTAGCAATGCATACTTTTTGTGTCCTAACGTTCTTAATGTAAAGCACACAAATGTAGACTGAAGTGCATTCACTGTAGAACTAAAGAATTCATAAACAGTGTGGGCCTTAAACCCATTAAAATGAAACATAGTATTAAGAGATTAGATAAAAACCATCCTCTCCTCAGAAACTAGAAGGATTTATGTTAACATGTGCACTAATGCTTTCATATTCAAATGTATAATGTAATTCTCAGTCACATTTATACTTATTTTCTTAAACTGAAATATGAATTGAGTTCTGAATTTGTGTACTGACATTTTTTCCTTTATTTGTAGGTATATGTGCACAAATCACACGTATTAATGTGCACCATTGAATAATACGTTAAAGGTTGACATAAGTAGGCCTGTATTTCGTTTTCCATAAAATACTACTTTTCCATTTCTACTCGCATGTTTTTTTCCTTGTATGTATATTCACATGGTTTGTTAGTTCGAGAATAGACATAACACTGCACTAGGGACAGAGATCCTGAGACGAGGACCTTGACAAAAAACATGGAGAGCCAGAGCGTTAATTGACAATTCCTATTCAGTTATGTATCAAGGAGCTGCAGTACCCAAGGATGATATCGTTCGCAGGACTGGCATGGGAGAATCTGCTAATGTTGCAGCTCACAACATGAGAATGGAAAGTACAATGGAGCCCCCAATGATGTGAACAATGCGTGTTACCCAGAATATTTGTGTGGTATTATCTGGTGTTCTCACATGTTTATGTTGGCCATTTTTATTTTGGACTTTGAGATGTACAGATCTCTCTGTTTTCTCTTTGATTTTGTGCTGCGTGCGGCTTAGGCTATTACTTATTTCTCTATCCTTAGAAGACTCTTGACCGAGCTTCTGCAATGTTGACACCTTCCCACATTTTTCTTTTTTTCTGTATTTTTCCAACTTTTTGAGCACCTTTTAGATTTAATCATCCTCGATGGTTTAGACTCTAAATTAAATGACTTTAGACATTACTCATGTTTAGGAGAGAGGACCAGAGACTCTTCTCTGAGCACTAGATTCTACTGTTAATATTCTCTATTGCTGTGACTGAACTTTTTATTTGCCTCCTGCTGATGTGCCTGAACTTCTTTAGGAGGTTTGGCTATTCCGTTGTTGTCCTGTTTCTCTACAGCATAGTATTGAGATTCATTCACATTATCCTGACCGGGAACAGTCCAGCCCGAACTGCATAATTCTTTAGCTCACTCCGCCACCCCAGTTCAGACATGGCTGGGGGTGAGTGCTTGTAATGTTCAACACTCCGTCCATCATCCCCTTTGGTTTTGCTAAGTTCGCCCTAAGTTGGCAGGGTATGCCCAGATGTGGGTCCCTTGCTCACTTTGCCACTGGATTCAAGATAGCCTGGCTGATGAGGGTTATGAACCCGAAACCGGTCCCAGGGTGCTTGTTTCTGGTCCAGGGAAGACATGGCTTGGCAGTTCAGGCTGGACTGTTCCCATGAGGCACAGGGTCAAGACTGATTTGCATATGGCCATGTCTGAACTGGGGTGGCGGAGTGAGCTAAAGAATGATGATGGATTAAACCCAGATCAGTTGACTGGGGGTGAGTGCTTGTAATGTTCAACACTCCGTCCATCATCCCCTTTGGTTTTGCTAGATTTTATTAAAGACACAAAGGTATTATCCCACCAATGGTTTATTAACCTTCTCTGTTTTATTTCTTCCTGCAGTTCCAGTACCATCAACCAGTGATTCTGCATCAACTTAGCATTGTTGGCACTTTGCCTTCCTCTGAACTTACCAGACAAATTCTCAAGGCTTCTGCAGTCACCCGGAACTCAGTTTTTCCTAGACTTTACTAGCAACGTTATCTCTAGCTCTGCCATTTTTCCATATGTTTTACTCTGACTGACTCGTTTGCAAGAAAAGAGGGTTTGTTGCTCTCAGTCAGGATTGTTATTAGGATACACAACATCCTATTGTTTATACTATTGTGATGTCATATTAGCAGTACTACACCCACGGTTTTCTGTGTCATATTGTTTTTATTTTCTTTCTAGCTGCTGTTTAATAAATGCAAGAAAAAGAAGGCATTATACTCGCCTCCGTGTCTTTAATAAAATCAAGTCTTCCTTACACCAAGGCTAGTAAAATCTTGGTTTTCTGCTGAGCAGCATGTGTATCAATATTCAAAACATTAAAGTCCTTATGTGTATAAAACTCACTTTACAATGAAATGCAAATTCACTGCATAGCATACATAAATGATACATATTTGCTGTTATAGCAGAGATCTTTACAATGTCTATTGTGTAGATGTTTACAATTTGTATGTGTTTACAATGTGTATTGGTATTATCATTAACCCTGGGCGTAGTTCGCGTAGTCGCTCTACGCGAAGCTACGCGAAGACGTCGAAGCGCTACGCGAGCTTCGCATAGCTTCGCGAGCGTGCGTAGCTGCTTGGCGCGCCAGTTCGCGATGCGTTTTCTTGCTCGGGAACGCGTCGTTCGTGTTCGGGACGCTGTTTACGTGCTCGGGGGCGCGAACTTACCCATGCGGTCGCCTATGGGCGCGGCCATTTTGATTTTCACTTGTCCCGCCCGTTCGCGATCCCTTATTTCCTGTTCCGGGTCGCGTATAGCGTGCTCGCGATGCGCATTCCATGTTCGGGAACGCGTTGTACGTGTTCGCGACGTTTGTGCGTGCTCGGGGAGAAATATCGCGCGAACTTACCCATGCGATCGCGATGGGCGCGGCCATCTTGTTTTACCACTCTATGCTATGGTTCTGGGCCTGCTTTTCTATCCTCCCTCAATCTTTGCAATCCTTAGTTTTTTACACTGTTTTTCAATTTTTCTTTATTTCTTACCTATCTCTCTCTCTGCCTAAGTCTATATTTTGCATTTTTTTCTACTTTTTACTGTGTTTCTTTTACTTTTCAACTGTTTTATATAACTTTCTTCTTTAAGCTCCTACTTCTTCCCCTAACTTTATTTTTCCCTTCTAACTTTTCTTTTTCACCTCCTCCCACCCAGAACCATGGCGAAGGGTAGCAGCAGCGGGTCAAAGAAGGGCAAGGGGCGTGCGCCCAATCGCCGCCTGCCTTGCGGCAGACTGCGCCCCGCAGGGGTGCAAGCCCGCCAGCTGTTTACGGAGGAGGAGGTGGCCGCCCTTGTTTTTTTTATTCAGCGCCACCTCCCCTTGACCTTGGCAGCAGGCGGCAGGCCAGGCTCCGGTTACCCGACCCAGGAGCGTCACCGTCGGTGGGCGAAGGTGCGTCGGGCAGTGTTTCGCTGCTCCGCGGTCCGGCGCACACATAACCAGCTGGCCCACCGGTGGTCAGACATTCTTGACCGGGAGCAGGACCTGTTGGACCTGCTAGGTGTCGAGGTCGTGGGGCTTGGTGAGTAGCCAATATATATAGTAGTATAAGTATTGTGATTTGTGTATACATTTTTACAAATAATAACAAGAATAATGCTGCTTACATTGCAGGTAAATTACGTTTCAAAATCTTCTGTGATTGTAGGACACAGGTGCTGGGCGGTACTCTTACTTTTTTGCAACTTTGCGCTCGCTTGTCATTATTATGTAAGAGTTTACTTTAGAGAACTTCAGTTAGGTAATGCTATTGCTAGAGAGACTGTAGTCTTTCCTTTGTCCTCCTGTCAAATAGTGGTGGATGGATTTGATACTAGGTTTAGTTACTATTAGTTGATAATTTTTGAGCGGTCTGCGTGACGCATCCTCTGTCACTAAGTGCTGCTTACCCCAGTCCTTTTGTAGTTTGTTTAGTGAGTGGTACTGGTAAGCTTAGCTTAGCAGTGTCAGTCAGCTGCAGAACATCAGACGCAACCAACCAACAATTTGATGTATGCATTATGCACTGACTTTATGCATGTGTCCTCCTTCTCACCTATGCATTTTTGATGGAAATAAAAAATTGAAATGCATGCTTAATGAACAATTGGCCCGCCTGGAATAGGTGGGCTAGGTCAGGTGGTACTTAGGCTTAGTTAGTGTTCTGGATTTTATTTGAATCAATCAGAATGGAACACTGAATTAGTGTTCCCCAATAAGTAGACTGTCCGTGAATTCCGCAAGCCAGTAGGCGATCGGATTAGATAGGTCAATTTTATAGCAATTTTTGTTTCCTAAAACGTTTTTTGAGCGTTTTTTTAAGATAATTTATTTGTTTCACAGCAATCATTAATGTTTGTGTCTTTCTTTTTCTTTATTATATCTTACATGATCACTGATCTGCAGCACCCAGGGGCAAGAAGACGGGGTCCGAGTCGGCGGGACAACCACCAGAGGACCGCTCCTCTACCGAGGGCCCTGCTGCTGGTCCCAGTAAGTCCTCCAGTGGTTATATTAACAATTATATTGCCCTAACTTTTACTGGACCTTATTTATTCTGAACTATTAATTCTGGCTCCACTCCCTAATTATCTTTTTACAAAAGATTCTTTGATCTTGACTTGACTATCTGTTTCTAAATTCTGGTTATCCCTGCCTCTAAGTTCTAACTGCCTCTGCTATGAATGTCTGTACTCTGTACTACTAATATTAGTCTGTCGCTAAGCTTTCCCAGTTTGCATTGCCACTCTTTATTGTACGGTTTTGAATAAAACTCAGATTGACCAATACTAATAGCTCTAGCCACTGAGTCCAGTCCTTTCGGTTGTCCTCTTCTAGGCTTCTTAATCTTGAGGCTTTGACAATTACCACAAACAAAATGCACAACCAGATATTTGACTATTTTTGATAGGATATAGTACATACTACTTGTATTCTGCACAGCCCCATGCAGAACTATGCACAATAAAAGAGGATGTTGGTGATGAGAGTTTGGAACTTGGACGTTCCTCACACCTCAGTCAGAAGTGAACCCACAATCCCCTGAACGACTAGCTAGTGTCTCATTAGGTCCCCGAACCCCCACCCGAAGATACCCAATGATTATGATTCCACAACCCAGAACATAACACACTTTCGCTCACTCACTCGTGTAAGTCCACCACCACCACCACACCAAATACCACATAGTCTATGTGTAAGTTCAAAAGGTTTATTTTCAAATGACAACTTCTGTATGTTGTTCTATAAAATTCAGTGTACTCCAGCCAGCTCCAACAGCAAAATGCATAAGATTAAAACAATAAAAATTGTTGCAACAAGTGCATGATGATATAAGACAAAAGATCTGTGTGAATTCTGGGCGACTCCTCACCGTAGAACGTAGAATTACTGGTTACATGCATCATTCATAAGCTCTGCAAATCTCTGGTTCGTACTCGTAGAAGGGAATCCTCTGCCTGAGAAAAATGGTGCGTGTTAAATTTAATGCAAGCATTTGTCAGTCCTGCCAAAAAACTGTAACATGTTACCTATGGCTAAGTAATACGGACTAACGGAACTCCATAACAAAGTGGCTTGTTTTCCGACCTCTTGTACGCAACGCTCAGACAGTAGCTGTATGTGCTCATGTGGGCTCAAAAGGCGTCTTACTGTTACTGCACAACAAGCTGCGAGGTAACATGCGCAAAAGACATGAAGCGAAAAATGGTTGCATGGCTCAGGCTAACTTTGCAAAGAGTAGAGTATAGTATAATAATGACCTTAGGGACCATAATAACACTACTAGTGTCTGTCTACTGACTGTACTCTAGTACCCGATTTGGACTATTGAATGTGATTTATAATAATAAATATGTATTAACCTTTTTTCAATCTTGCTAGTGAAAAATAATAAATAGGGGGAGGTGTACAGGCATCTAAAAATGTGTCATGTTTTTGCTAGGCGTACTACCGACCACCAGTGCCGGTGGGGCCAGCGGCGATGGCGTTGCGGCCATTCCGGAGGGGGCAGGAGATACAGGGGGTGAGCCAGCAGCAGTGGCGGGCGGTGGTAAGTTATATTCATGACTTATTGACATTGCACTAGCTGGAAGGGTGTGTGGAGTGGACTTCACTCACTGTACTGTTGTTGAGACTTATTAGGTATGAAGTTGTAGTGAACATTATACAACGGTTAATAAAGAAGACACCTTTACTTAGCAGCATGAGCAATGCAGTACCAATAGCATTACCAGCGTGACTTCATTAACCAATGGCCTCTTATATCTGACTCCAACTCAGCTGTGAAAGTTTTATGGAGGAGACTAAAAGTCAGATCAGATGACCTTGATGGATGTGTTGAACAAAAAGGGAAAGAAGGGTGGAAGGAGGAAGGGCGGGCGAGATTTAATATGATGACTGGCAGAGAAGGATACGTTGGAAGCATGGATAGGTGGCTGATAGGAATCAGATGCATGTGTTGTTGAAGGATGGGTGGAAGGTGAAAGAAGAATGGATGCCTGCCTGGGTGGGCGACACAGTATGGGTGGATACTGTGGATAGCAAGAATCATCAGCGGTGTTTGGGTGAAACTCAAAGCCAAGGCAAGCAACGGAGTGAGTGGACGCATGCGTTGTTGTTGGTGAAACAAAGTAAGGTTTGTGGAGAGATTAAGAAGAATGATTGACATTTACTTAGAATGGATGGATGCCTGTATGTATTCATCATAGACAGCATAGGTGGAGACTGTCACGGGATGCTCAGTTTTAGGGAATGTTAAAGAAACCGCGCCAGCGTACCAAAGCCGATGTGGGGAGGGGCAGGGTGGGGGGTAGTAGTAAACAATGTATTACGCGGGCAAATACAGGTAACTTTACTGTAACATACAAATAAATAAAGTGAATTTCATTGTGCACACTGCACCGCCAAATGGGATGCAGTGTGCGCAACAAAATTAGTTTCATTTATTTATATGTTTACTTACCTGTAATTGGCCGTAATCCATAGTTTACTACCCCCATCCTGCCCCTACCCACGCCACCACCCGGCCAAACTCCCCGAGTCCCACCAACGACCGCTACTGACCTTATGTCGTTGTCCCATATAAAAGCAACGATCATTGGATCAGATATATAATCTGCCTTTTTGTAGTAGCCAAGGCACTGTGAAATTGAGCAATTGCCCTCCATGTAACAGAGAGAGTATGGCCAGTGCCACCCGTAATAGAAAAATACGAGCTTCCCCACCTGCAAATAGTAGTAAATCAAACTAATGTTACTCTGCGTCATGACTCGTATGTTTGTCTTGGCTTCAAGCATAGATGACCGAGCTGGCAATGCCGGCTACAACCAGGTTATGTCATTTCCCTAAACTAGAGATAAGAAGAACACTGGTGTACTGTGTACTGCTTGGAGTCCATAGTGCTAGTATAATGCCTGAAACTCCCACAAATGTTAGAGGCCGAGGAAGTGGGAGGATAGATAGATTATTACCACAAATGTTATGTACTGTGCTTCTTGCTAGTGCTACTGTGCCATTATGTGTTGAATTAATTTTGTGTTACTGTTTATGTAAGAGTACTGGTTACAACAATATTTTCTTTCTTTCTTTTCCCAAGACAAACCATCGCGGAAAGAGTTGGCAGTCAGGGCCCGGCGCCGGAAACTGGAGGCCATATGCCGGGAGTACCGGAGGCTGGTGGCTCTGGCGGAGGAGGAGGAGGCGGCAGCAGCTGCAGCCTCGTCCGATGCCCCGGGCCCCAGCCAGGCCCCAACTCCAGCGGTACGGCGCCGCGGTCTGATAGCCACCCGCCGCAAATCATTAGCAGCCAGCACTGCTGCTGTCCCCCATTGTGGATGCCACTGCAGGGCATTCCGCAAGAAGATTCTTCCTCCGGATGGCACGGCAAGAGGAGCAAATGGAGGAGCGGGTGAAACTCCTGGTGGACAAACACCTCAAAGCCCGCCGATTATAACATCGAGGACCCTGTTGCTTTGCCCCTTTTTATTCCTTGTTTTGGTGGGTGGGAATTGGGCGTTGGGGTTTCGGGACATTCTTTGGACTTTTTTCGTTTTGGACATTGGTTGGGGTTAGGGAGAGGGGTGGGTCAGGTGTGGGATAGTTTATTTTTGTTAGGGTAATAAATTATATTTATACTTAAACATACAATGTTAATGTTTTGTGGGGGTTACTGTTTTACGAATTAACGTCACATTGGTTTGCTTGCTGCTGCAGGGCCGCAGCCAGTGTTTGATTTAAATAATCTGCCGATGATGTATAACAAACAGATAGATGCGGTACCCCTCACTGAGTTATTTGTCCTACTAGTATTCTACCTCCCACCAAACTTATCTTACCTGTGATTGATGATGACTACGTTCGGCACAGCGATGGCTGCATGGTTTCCATAGAGAATGTAGAAGATGCCATGGTTGTGGTGGTAGTACTAGAGTAGACACTGGCAGTAGCATTTGCTAAAAAAATTTAAAAAAGAGACAGTCACTTGCCTGAGAAAAACTGTGGGAGGAGTAGTCGAACGAAGTGAAATACAGTACAGAAGACGACTGCCAAACAAACAATATTGCAGTTGCAACTGCTAAAGTCAAATTAAACATAATGGTGGCGGGGACAGCCTAGTACAAGAAGTTATAAACTGTAGTTGTGCTGTCGAGTGAGTCACTTAACTTAACACAATCGTAATTCGTAACCTTTACTGCTGTGTGGTAGGAGTTTGATGATTAATGCAATCAATGACGGCAATTAATTATGATGTACTACTATTAGCCGTTGACGGCTTGCACAATGCACATAGACTGAGCATGGGTGGCCAAGCAGAAGAAGCTCCTCGCCCTGCCTTGCAATTGAATTAGTGTTGCTTTCACCACATCTGCCCCAGCAAGCGTGTGATCAATTGGTGTACATTTTATGTAGTCACATCACACCTCAATATAAATCACAGCCCGGGGGAAGAGGGTTAGGGTTTGATGAATGGATGGGAAGGGGGTTTGGGGAAAGGTTTGAAAATGAAAAACAGTATGCATGGACAACAAAAGCAAAGCGCAATCTTGGCAGACGACCATGATCTTATCCAAAATATCAATAAAGCGAGAAAAGGGAAATGCATGCGTTAATGATGAAGATTAGATAACTTGATGGTTAATGAGTAGTACATAATAACTCCTACTAGACAATTAGACAGTACAGGGCACCAGTATATTCTATTTCTATGCAATTTGCCTTGCCTGTAACATGCCCTCAGAGACCCAAATTCCATGTTGTACTGGGCTTACTTGTAAAGATAGCAAAGACAATTAACAAACATTTGTAGGGATCAATTAGCAAACAAACACACAACACACAGTCCTAATGATTGCAGAGAAAAAAGGAATCAAATTAATTAAAAGATGAATGATGAATGATACTAAAGTTACTGTATTATCATGCTAAAATTGTGGAGTTGAATCTCGTCCTTCCTCTTGGTCCTATCTTCCATGGACGCTCCGCACATCAATCTTGGTGGCCTTCCTGATGCCGATTGGTAAGGTAAATGTGAGTTGTGTCTCCCAGTATAGCAAGCACAGGGTAAAGGCCGGCCTGTAACGTCTAGATGGAAAAACAAAAGGGGTATTGAGAAATCAATGAATAAAAAAAAAAAAACATCAGTTACGGTGGAGTCCAAGAAGAGAAGAGAGAACACTTTCAGAGTGAGGCGGCTTGGATATATCGTGTAGATTCTGTTTACAGCATTAAGCTACAACAACAACAGGACAGAACAGGCCCACCACAGCACCAGCCCGTGACCCAACCTCCATTTACCTTAATTTTTGACATAGCCAGACAAAAGGCATACACAGCAACTTAGCATTTTCCTAATTAACTGACAAAATCAATGCTCCGCTGTCAGTCATCACTACACTCGACTAGACCACTACATGGACATGTAGGTCTGCTGTGTTTACTACTTTCTTGTTGAATTGTTGTGTTTATGTTTACCTTATGCCACTTCATGAAATGCAATTAGTCCTTGAATCATCTCCGATCCAACTGAATGACTGCGCGCGAAAAGATAGTATGGTCATCATCATGGTGTGGTACGTGTTGTCCAACTACAACTCAGTCTGTATTGTTGACTCCGATTAAGTCCATATTCCATATTAAAAAATTGCAACAGATATTGGCCTGCACCTGCAGTAGTAGGAGTACAATTTGGTTATTAAACAACAAGAAAGGAAACATTGACTGTCACTTATTTACTTGAGTCACTTTGTAGATTAACTAGTAGAGTAGAGTTCGACTTCATGCACAACATCAACAACAAACAACAGCAATCGCTCAGAGTCTGCAAACATCCAATGCATTCCATCATTACCTGTCTTGCTCTTCTCTTTGGCTGTCAGATCATCAGATGCCTAGTGATGACATTTTTTTTTTGTTTTTGCGGGGCAGTGGCCTCATCATTATTACTCCAGTCCACATTCATTTTGAGTGTTAGGCGCTGTTTCGGTTTTCGTCGTATTCATCTGTGGCACCTTTGTCACAGTTTAAGTTGCTTCCCATGGTCAGCAGCACTGTGATGATGGTCCGCGGCCTGTGTAGTGCTCATTGCTGGTCATTTGAGTTTGCACAAATGTCAGCAAGTTTCTTCGAAGAGTCTATTGTCTTTCTCTGCCAAGTACCTTCTGTCCTGACAGTGAGGACCTTTGGATGCCTGCTGAGGCTGTAGCCTTCGGACACTGATGAGTTTCAGCTTGAAAACAAAACGGAGGATAGCTATAGTAGTCACGTTTCACTTCTAATGGAGGCGGGACTGGTAAAGGCAACATTTATTGTACTAATGTCTGGCTTGATGGAAATGTACTCGTGCGAGACAGGAAGATGAAGCAGGACTCTGAAGAGTGGACAGTTAAATGCACAGACGTGCAACTCCAATAGGGAAATAAAAAGAAGACGGTGGTGATGGTTTTGTTGTGATTTGATTTGAACCAGAAAGACAGATACACAGACACATAAAGGAAGGAAGAAAGCAACAATTTGAAAGCCTAGTTGTCAGGGAAGAGGAGCTCGTCCTCAAACTCTGGTGGTTCGGACAGAAGTAGGTCCTGTAACGCACTATTTACGTCATCCAAGTCGCTCTGCTCTTCCTGCTGTGATTCACGTATTTTGTAATCCGGTGGTATAAAGTGCTGATTCATTTTGATCATGGTTAACCTCTCCACGCTTTGGGCCGAGAGACTGGTCCTTTTCGAAGTTACAATGGCACCAGCAGCACTGAAAACACGCTCAGAAGAGACACTTGCGACAGGGGAAGCGAGATACTTTATCGCCAGCCTGCTGAGCACTGTCCATTGGCTTCTTTTCCCATACCAATACACCAATGGGTTTCCATCCATGAAGCCCTCTGTTGGGTCATCCAGATAGGCCTGGACCATCCGCTCAATGTTAAGGGGTGCTCGGATGTGCTCGGCCGGTTTTGCCTTTGCATCAGCACTGGACTTACCATACCCCTGCTGTAGAAACCAATCAGTTGCACATTGTGCTGCGGACGATCCTGTTCTTGATGTTATTGTTGGTGTAGGTGACTGCTGGGAGGCAAATGCACTGCCCTCAGGCTCCGAAGTATAACTTGACTCTGGATGCCCTGTAGTACTGGTTATGGCCTGTGGTGGGGGGCCTGTAATTAACAGCCGTTCACTTTCGAAAATAGTTGCTTCCTTAGCTATCAAAGTTTTGTAGTTGGCAACATCCACTTCCGAAAAGGAATTACTGCCTTGCTGTTCAGAAATACTTTGTACCGTGGATCCAAAATTGTGGCACTAATGTAATGTGGTTGTGACAAAATTTTATTTTTAATCCTTGTATTTTCCGATAAGCGAGCGGCTAAGGTCTCCGCCAAATGATATGCGTCTTGTTTGTCATCCACACCTGTGTACGTTTCAGACACATCCTTCAGCTGTTGCTCTAGCATGTGCAACAATGGGATAGCTTGGCCCATAGTACAGTCCTCCCTGCTGACTTCACGTGTGAAGATCTCAAAAGGAAGTAGCATCTCAGTCAGGCATTTAATGAGGTCCCATTGAGCCATCTCAACGGTCATGCCTCTCACAGTAGGTTCCCCTATTCTTTGCATGACATAAGCATTGAGTGGTATGTACAGTTCAAACAGACGATCAAGCATATAATAAGTTGAGTTCCAACGTGTTGGCACCTCCTGGATGAGCGCTTTGACTGGCAGTTTATGCTCACGTTGAATGACCCTCAGCTGCTTCCGGGCTTTAAAAGAATGGCTGAAATGTGTGCATATTCTTCTGCAGGTGACCAGTAAGTTGCTGACTTTTGATTCATTTTTCAAAAAGTCTTGAACAACAATGTTAATGCAGTGTGCCAAACACGGGACCCTGAAATAGCCACCATTGCGCATGGCCAAAACTACATTACTGCCGTTGTCCGTGGCAACAAAACCAATCGTAAGCCCTCTTGGGTGCAGCCACTCAAAGACCTTGGTGTTAAACTCTTCCAAAATGTTTGCAGCAGTATGAGATTTCTCCATGGCAAACATGGCTACAGTTGCATGTTTGCGAGTGGCATGAAAAATCTCTGCAGTATCAACACCAGCAGATAGCTGTTCTCTAACACCCACAAAACTGATCCAGTGTGCAGTGATGCACATGTAATCTGTGGCTTGGCAACTGGTCCACATGTCTGTAGTCAGGTGGATACTGTGAACAGCACTCTGCTTCAAGGCCTTTCCTAGCAATTCCAGCACGTCGTGATGTAGTGCTGGAACTGCAACTCTGGCAAAATAGTAGCGGCTGGGAACATGCCATTTTGGGCAGATGGTTGACACAAATTCCACAAAACCCAACCCTTCAACAAAAGAAAAAGGGAGAAGGTCCAGTGCTAACATTTTAGCCAGCTTCGCATTGTACAAACGTGCTATTGGGTGGTTGCGTTCGTACTGCCCCTCACCCCCAAACATGCTGATAATGGTAGGCTGCATGGTTTTCCTTTCTCTTAGGCTCAACGCACTTTTTGGTAGTGCGGACCTGGTACTTCTTGGTGTCTCCGGCTGACTCTTACTCTTGTGCCACTGAGATGTTGCTGAAGATGTGTGCAACGTTAAGACTGCACTGCTGGGGTCAGGGACACCTTGTGTACCACTAGTGAGAATGTCTCCCTGTCCTTCCTCTTCCACCGTGATCGGATCTTCTTCTACTCCTTTATCCCCACCAACACCAGTGGTTGCCGTTTTTTTTCTGTCGCGAAGGTGGTCCTCCCAGCTGATCAAGTGGTGTTTTTTCAGATGGGTCATTTGGCCTCCGGTACCATAGTTTGTACCAAGCTTACCACGACTAACAGAGGTATTACAAATGGAGCATATAGCAATGTTCTCCTCCTTTTCGCTAACCGTAAAGAAGTCCCAAACTGGGGAGCTTAACTTTGGCCTCCTGCTGGAGGTGCCACTTCCAATGCCGGATGATCTGTAGGGTGTGTGTTGAATTTGACTCTGTGCTGCTGTACCACTACCTACTCCTACAGAGGTGGTGGTTGTGCTGGATGTAGGTCGCTGCCGGGCCTTTGCTAATGCAAATATGGAAGCTGTAGGTCGTGTTGGTGTTACCTGTGGAGGTATGCGTGCTACATCCCTCGCAGCGATTTTGGATAGAGTAAGAATGTTGGTCTCCATCTCCTCGGGGCCGGGAGTGATGTTCGTGATGACTGGCTCATCGTCATCATCATCATCATCATCTTGCTGTTCTACATCGACCTCCATAAGTGTAAGGCTTTCTGGAACCTTCCTTTTCCCTAGCTTGGTCTTGGAACGTGGCTCCCTCTCAGACTCAGTTTGAGGCTTCCAAGTGGCATCTAGATCATCAGAAGGGGGGCTTGGCGAAGAACTCGATGGACTACCCCTCCTTTTCCTTGCTGGGGATTTGGAAGACAATGGATCTTCTGAATGAGTGGCTTCTTCTTCTACCTCTGCATGAGGCTCAATTTCCTGAACTGCCCCTACTTCAGGAGGAACAACAACTACTATTGCGGGCGGTGGTTGCGGCTGTTGTTGTTGACCACTTATCTGCTGTGTTTCCTCCTGCGTTGATTGGGTACTACTTTGAGATAGCGATAAGTTTATCTCCGGCTCAGCATCACTGCTTTCCACCATTAGGCTGGCTACCTCTTCTCCACTCATGTGCTTGGCCCTGGGTTGGTGGGTTGGGTCCACTGATGCGGATGTGCTGCCCCCAGCTTGCCCCCGGACACCGCTGCTGCAGGCGCAATTTTTTTCCCCAAAAAGGTACTGGCCGGCACACCAGACTTCAGTGTCACTTGCTTCTTCTGTTCCTTCTTCTTCTCAATAGCAACTTTATTGGTACTGGAGGACCTGGTACCTGCTTTCTTTGGGCCCATCTTCTTCAGATGTCAGCAGCACTCAGTTGCAGAGATGTCTGGTCAGTCAGGTCACACGTCACGTTGTGTGTCCAGCAGCAGGATGTCTGTCTGGAAGTGCAACAGGCAATGTTGAGAGACACACCTCCTCCTCAGTCTTTGTGCACCTAAAAGCAAAAAAGCCAGAACATCAGTCAAACATAGCACAAATCAAACAAATAGAATATAGAACTTAGTGTGTGGTGGCCTCAATTATTAAATTTCAGAAACTCTTCCAACAACAACACACAGTGTAGCCATTTGTGAGACGTTGACAACAAGGCCAGGGCTTTCCTGGCTACTGTACACTCTGGAAGAATAAGAATATTAAAGAACTAAAACTAAAATGTACTGGAGCATGTTTGGCCTAAATTTGTGCATCACGTGTGATGTATTATATAGCAGCATCAGGGAGCTGCAGCTGGCAATGGGGATGGATTTGGCAGCAGTAAAACAAGAGGAAAAATGGAAAGACACGCAGGCCTATTTGGCAAAAACAGCACACTAATAACTACCACAACAAAATGGCCCCCAGAAACATGGTGACTCACAGGCACAAGGCACGGCAAACAATGAACTCAAGCAGGCCTATATATGGGCAGACAAAGGATGCCTTATAAAACACACACCGCTTTCATGCAAAAACAAAAATCCACATGGCTAAAAACACTTTGGAAAGTTAGACAACCACTACAACAACACTATTATAATGACAGTACACACGCAAAAAATGCATTTATTTACCACACCCAATAAGTGAAATAGTCAGACCCTCCAAAAAAGCCAGATTTCGGAATTCAATTTAATCTATTCAATGCCATCTATGGCCTAAATGATGCCAAAGTTCCACAGACTACACAGAAACAGTTTTATGCACCCATGGTGACTACCTCTGGGCCTACTGGCATACTGGGCCGCAAGCTTGGAGGCCTATGGCAAAAGCACAGTGGCTGGTTTAACTAAATGGTCGCCGCCCACATGTCCAGGCCACCCAAAATAACAAAAAGTGAAGACAAAGGACAGGACCAGGCAGTTGGAGACTGTGGGAAACTTGCTACCTCTTGGAAAAAATTGTAAAACAAAAAAAAAATGACTCCTTGATCACCAAACTACATCTAAATGACAACCTGAGGAGTTTTTTGTGCAAAATGAACTAAATCAACATTTTCGAGAAGGTTTACTGATGCTCGAGAGATATTGTTCGCCAGATTGTAAATTCTGCGTGTTCGGCATCGCGATCGTCACAAATTGTCGTTATCGCGCGCGAAAACGTACATTGAGCGCGCGAAGAAGTTAAAAGTGTAAGTCCGCGTTGTCGCGCAGTGCGGACAAGCCCAAAGTCCGCGAGCTGAAGGCCCAGGGTTACCTACTGGCTGAAAAGGCCTATTTATTTAACAAACACCACAAAAAATAAAATACGCTCCAAAAACCACTTTTACCAATTAAAAACAATGCCATCCATGGCCTCAATTATGTTACAATTCAACAGACAACAAAAAACAGTTTTTATGCACCCATGAGGATGACTACCGCCGGGCCTACTGCCACACTAGGCCGCAAGCTTTGAGGCCTATGGCAAAAGCACAGTGGCTGTTCACACAAAATGGCCGCCAACAACAACAAGAAAAGGAAGACAAGACAGACAATGCAGGCCTAAGGCAAAAGCACAATGCCTGGCTTCACAAAATGGCTGCCACCCACATGGCCAGGCCACCCAAAATAACAAAAAGTGAAGACAAAGGACAGGACCAGGCAGTTGGAGACTGTGGGAAACTTGCTACCTCTTGGAAAAAATTGTAAAACAAAGAAAAATGACTCCTTGATCGCCAAACTACATCTAAATGACAACCTGAGGAGTTTTTTGTGCAAAATGAACTAAATCAACAGTTTCGAGAAGGTTTAATGATGCTCGAGGGATATTGTTCGCCAGATTGTAAATCATGCGTGTTCGGCATCGCGATCGTCACAAATTGTCGTTATCGCGCGCGCAAAACGTACATTGAGCGCGCGAAGAAGTTAAAAAGTGTAAGTCCGCGTTGTCGCGCAGTGCGGACTTGCC
This sequence comes from Calotriton arnoldi, assembly GCA_963921515.1. Taxonomy (NCBI): domain Eukaryota; kingdom Metazoa; phylum Chordata; class Amphibia; order Caudata; family Salamandridae; genus Calotriton; species Calotriton arnoldi. The sequence continues at coordinate 1,002,518 of CAWUFW010001825.1, read as the reverse complement.
CAAAGTCCGCGAGCTGAAGGCCCAGGGTTACCTACTGGCTGAAAAGGCCTATTTATTTAACAAACACCACAAAAAAGAAAATACGCTCCAAAAACCACTTTTACCAATTAAAAACAATGCCATCCATGGCCTCAATTATGTTACAATTCAACAGACAACAAAAAACAGTTTTTATGCACCCATGAGGATGACTACCGCCGGGCCTACTGCCACACTAGGCCGCAACAAGCTTTGAGGCCTATGGCAAAAGCACAGTGGCTGTTCACACAAAATGGCCGCCAACAACAACAAGAAAAGGAAGACAAGACAGACAATGCAGGCCTATGGCAAAAGCACAATGCCTGGCTTCACAAAATGGCTGCCACCCACATGGCCAGGCCACCCAAAATAACAAAAAGTGAAGACAAAGGACAGGACCAGGCAGTTGGAGACTCTGGGAAACTTGCTACCTCTTGGAAAAAATTGTAAAACCAAACAAAAATGACTCCTTGATCACCAAACTACATCTAAATGACAACCTGAGGAGTTTTTTGTGCAAAATGAACTAAATCAACATTTTCGAGAAGGTTTAATGATGCTCGAGAGATATTGTTCGCCAGATTGTAAATTCTGCGTGTTCGGCATCGCGATCGTCATAAATTGTCGTTATCGCGCGCGCAAAACGTACATTGAGCGCGCGAAGAAGTTAAAAGTGCAAGTCCGTGTTGTCGCGCAGTGCGGACTTGCCCAAAGTCCGCGAGCTGAACGCCCAGGGTTACCTACTGGCTGAAAAGGCCTATTTATTTAACAAACACCACAAAAAATAAAATACACCCCAAAAACCACTTTTACCAATTCAAAAGTAAACAAGGCCATCCATGGATGCCCGGCCTACATGATGTTTAAACTTTAAATTCAACAGACATCACAGAAACCTGCACCCATGGGTACCTCGGGCTCTAGTCTGGGCCTACTGGCTGAAATTCCAATCAAAGAAAAACAACTAGGCCCCTGCAGAAACTACAGGCCACAACAATACATTTAAAAAAATATGGAAATCCCCCAAAAAATGTAGGTACAAACAAGCCCCAATCAAACAAACAAGTACACCAATTCTCCAACTTACTTGTAAAATCTCAAATCCAAGAGTCCTCAAATCCAATCCAATGATATGATGCAGCAGACAGACACAAAAAGTGATCCTTCCAGGTCAAAATCAAAATGCAAGTGAACAGCACATGGACAAAACACTGGGAGGAGCCTGCTGGACAGGAACAGGAAGTTTGAGAATCAGGGGCACTTCCTTCCTCTTGGAAAAAAGAAAAAGGACTCCTTGCTCACCAAACTACATCTCTAAATGACAACCTGAGGAGTTTTTGTGCAAAATGAACGAATTCATCTTTTTCGAGAAGGTTTTATGATGCTCGAGATATATTCATCGCCAGAATGTAGTTTCTTCGTGTTCGGGATCGCGATCTTACCAACACTGCCGCCGGAAGTCAGATCGCGCGTCCGAATGACGTGTTCGCGGTCGCACACTCTCGCGGGAACTTGCGGCCGGATTCCAAATCTCGTGGCGCCCGCGAACGGATAGGAAGTCGCGTCGGCGAACGCAGAATCACGGTAGGTTGTTACCGCGCGCGCGAGAACGTATATTGAGCGCGCGATGAAGAAAAACAGCTACGCTACGCCGCAAATTGCGTAGCGCACGGTAGCTTCGCGTTCTACGCGAATCGCGAAGTTACCGCAACTTCGCAGGCTTCGCGAGCGTAGCGAATTTCACCGCCCAGGCTTAATTATCATGGTATTGTCATGGTATCATGGTATTATCATGAAAACGTGATAATCTTGAGCTAAACTGGTGAACGTTCTTAGAGTTGCCAGAGTGTGGTGTAACTGCAAGGAGCCATTCAATATGTGGTATCTAGGTTCGAAATTTATTTGCAAAACGATTCTATGAACTTAGAAAACATTTATAGTCCAATTAATAAAAACGCATAATTGCTGAAAATCTTGACAAAAGAATCCCTCTAAAATGAACATGAGACTAAACATCATGGTAATGTTGGAATTACGCAGTATCCACCACCCAAAACAGGAGCCTAAGCCTCAGAAAGTTTAACAGATTTTCATAAACATAAGGACTAAAGAAAGAAAAACAATCAAGTAACTAAAAAAAGGCAAGAAAAATCACAAAATCAAGCACATACACGTTTAAACCTTCCCTCGTGGAAAATCTAAATCACGTGAAATCAGTTTTGGAAAACCAACCCATGGAAAAGAAACATGCAAAATGATTCAAAATGAGAAAATATAAGGACAATTGTGAAAAAAGTATTTAGTATAGATGACGCACACATACAATGAAATAAAAGGCAAGAAAGCATGCAAATCAGGGGAGTGGTATGCACCAAAATGTGCACGCTTGCAACATCATAACCATCTTCATTTAAGCCACATGCTCAAGTACATCTGCACACATGAAAATGCAGACGCCATAAAAGCAAAGATATGACAATTACCAACTCCACACACACTCTCCTACCAATTGAACTTCTATGGACCAAGTGGATGTGGACAACCAGCAAGAAGATCTCCACTTCTTAAACATACAACTCCTGCGGCACACAAATTTTATGGAAATATTTGGAGGAGTGGAGCTCAATAGCAAAGAAGGATAATGCAAACGGCAACATTCCCTGATGGAATCGACCAGAAATGTCGACACACATTCAGTGACAAAGCGTCAGTAACAACTTGCTGTGAATGATCACATCCCACATAACACTCTTTCAAAAACACTTTGTGTAATTTCAGCTGAGCCATAGCAACTATGAGCATAGCTTCTCTGACACTGTCTCCTTCTAGACAGTCACATAAAATATCATTGTCATATCACTATCATCCATAAGCGGTGCACCATAGGAGGATATTGATGCACTAGAACCCTTTGGAGTGTGTCTACTCCATTCCTTCAGACACCACAGCAAATATGGCAAGCGCATAGGGACTTCAGCAATTTCAGTCAGTCTCCGTCACCATAATTCCCATTGATTGCACATAGCTTACCATAAAGTTGCCATGCAGGAATCACTCAAAATTGTAGTGCCATTGTGAGAGGGATTTGGGTGGTCAACAAGAAATTTATTTTTCTGAATTACCTGTGAAGTCAAGACAGATACTGATTTTAGAGCCCGGGTATTACATATCCCAAGTCATCCATCTGAAAGCAGGGGTCCGACTACCTATAGAGGCAGTGTACATCATTCCTCGAATCACATTGTGCTCATAACATGTCATCAGACCCTTTAAAAAGTACCCTATGAAACGAATGTGGAGAGGGGGGAGGCAAGATGGCGACTGCTTGAGTCGGTCGCACAGCAGCTCCCTGATCACTGAAGGACATTTGATGTACCGGATGATAGCATGACAGCATGACGGTGTGATATCGGCATATAAAATCGTTTGAAGCCTGAGAGAGGAGATAATAAGTAAAAACAGTAAAGCAGAAAGGAAAGACTGAATGGAAACTGTGTCTTCCTACCTACAGCTCTGCCCCGGTCCTAGCAAGTGTGGAGTCGCCATCTGCTGCGCAGAGATCATCAAGGCACTGCTCTGCTTCTGGACCGCATTGGTATGTAACGAGGAGCGAGGAGGCTGCCAAGGGTGTCTGGGGCACCACCGGACGTATTCCCGGGAAACGATGGCACCAAAGGTCCCTGTTGGAGGAGGCGCGAAGGGGAAGACACGTCCCGGTATGGCTGCCGCTCCCTCTCCAAAGTCTGTGACATCGTCGGACCCTCGTGGAACCACGGAGCCAGGAAGTCAGGCGAAAACCGGAGGAGCAAAGAAACAGCCTGCAGGGAGCTCCATAACCCGGACGGAGAAGGCGGACGAAAGGAAAAGCAAAGGCGGGGCTCCGCCCCAGCCACACGCGAACGAGCTCTCTGTCCTGGAACTGCTGAGAGCGGCACCAGGTGCAAAACATGCCGCAGTACAGCAACCGCAAGGAGAAGCCAGCGCAGGTGAGCAGAGTCAAGGGGGCAGCAATGAGGCAAGGGTGGACGATATTACAATGGTCTGTAGCGGACCCGAGACTGTACTGGCAATAAGCAAGGAAACAACTGCCCCCTGTTTGCAATCTGTGTCAGGGGCTGATTGTGGGAGCGTGACAGATGGGTCTGGGGGACCTCAGTTGAAGCAGACAGGGGGTACTGAAGCAGTTCTTAAGGAAACAATGTTGGAAAACACCCTGCTAAACCCCCAACAGGGAAACGCCCTGATTAAAAATCAAACCGCCTCCTCAAATCATAGCGAGCAAGATATGGAAGGCAATGACTGCTTCTTCTCCCTTTCAGACGGGGTCTGGTCGGGGTCAGGTTCAGGATCAGACTCACTAGGTGACTCGAGTGAGGAGGCTTCAGACATTGACAAAAGAGACCCGACAGCCACAATGCGCAAAGCGGTAAGAAGAGCAAGCCACCCTAACCTGCATTAAAAAAATCTAAAATGGGATCATTCAGGAGTCGAGCTACTTAGTAGTATTACAACACCATCCCCCCAGGGTGATAGCACATCCCCCTCAATACCCCCAACCCTAGACACTGTTCTGCAATGTATACTCTCCCACCGTGAAGAGACTCGCCAGGATAGTAGGCGAGCACAGACAGCCATGCAGAAGATTCAGGGGGCTGTTAGGAAAGTCGCAAAGTCGTGTACTATAATCAATGAGCACCTGACAACCCTTGAAACTAGAACAGAAACCTTGGAGAATGACCTGGCAGACACACGAACAAACACTATCGCACACGATGCACAACTGACTGACATACAATGGAAGCTAGAAGACCAAGAAAATCGGCAATGCCAAAATAATCTGCAGGTACTAGGTGTACCGGAGGGAAAGGAAGGGTCAGATGCCCGGTCATATATGGTTGATATGCTGGCCAAGGCATTCCCGGACTTGGACGGATGGAACTGGGCACTGGAAGTGCAGAGGGCACACCGGGTTCCATTCAACCTTAAGCAACCACTGAGATCGGACGCGAAACCCCGTGCTATTTTGGTTTATTTTGGTAATTTTCTCTTACGACAGTCTATTTATAAAAAGGCCAGGCCAACAGCAAAGCGAAGCGGGGGTGACTATTTTTTTTTCGTTCAGCCGGACTTCTGCCACTTCACGGTAGAGTGACGATGGCGTTTACGCCAGATGATTAAACCTTTTCAAGATCAGGGGGGCAAGCCTTCTTGCTGTATCCTGCTCATTTGAAAGTAATTAAGGGTGATCACACTCGGTTTTTTACTTCAGAGGTGAAGGCTAAGGAGTATCTGGAGGGCTGGGATCTGAAGTCTTAGATTGATAAAGTAATAGTGGGGGTGAATGTGAAATATGAAAATTCAAGGGGAAGGAAGGTTAATTAATCTGTTCGCCCCACATATGTGGATTTCATTTTGTCAAATTCCTTTTAAACTGGCATCTATCTTGGGCTCTTTTTCTCTTATCCTCCTCTTTTGTTTAAAATGATTCAGAAGAGAGGCTTTTTTCTGCCTAATGTTGCCATGAAATGGGATATATTGATAAGGGAGCAGCAACCATCGCTACAGACTGAGTTCAGTCTGGATGCCTTTCAACATGGGATGGGGTGGTGGAGGGTATCAAGGGCACGGTGGGGTGGAGGGGGGCAGGGTGGGAGGGTGGGAGGGGGGAACTGGGGGTGTTGGTGGGGTAGAGTTTTTAAGGGTGCTGGGCACAGGGTGGAGGGAGAGCGAAAAATTGGAGAGAGTATAAATCAGAGATTTGAGAAAGAGAATAGAATTGATCAAGAAAAAGGGGGAAAGGTGAGAGAACGATCAAGGCTGAGAAAATCATATTATGTAAATGGGTAAAATCAGTATTTTCTCAATTAATGTCGGGGGCCTGAATGACAAAATAAAACGTATTAGGGTCGCAGAGGCTTTAAGAACACATAAAGCTGATATAATATGTCAACAAGAAACGCATATTCCCTGGGGCAAGCAGGACACTCTAACTATTAAAGGATATTCCCTCGTAGCATGTTCTACCCAAACTTTGACTATTAGAGGGGTAGCGATTCATGTAAGGAATAGTATCGGCCCAGTTAAACGTGTTTTGGAGGATAAATGGGAGAGATGGGCTATTGCATTACTTCCCGTAGGATTGACAGTGTGCACGATATACGGATCGAATCAGGATGATCCGCAAATCTTTAATGATTTAGAAATTGAGTTAGCATTATGGCCAGGCCCACTAATAATATGTGGAGCTATGAATATCAACTATGAGGCAAGTAGAGCCCGAACTCAAAAATATCTGGAAAGAAAACCACATGTCCATAAGGCTTTATCCGCCCTGATGACCAGTCATGATCTGATGGATGTATGGGCGGCAAAACACCCTGCCGACCCAGGATACACCTACTTCTCAAGCCCTCATAAGAAGTACGTCAGATTAGACTACTTTTTGGTCTCTTCATCCCTGCTTATGGCGGAGGCAATAAGGAAATTACCAAAATTGTTATCTGATCATAACCCACTAATTATGGATTTAGTATTTCAAGGCAGGGACCATGCACAAAGTAAATGGACTTTTGATAGAACATTATTGACCAATGAGCGGTATCTGAAATATATTAGACAGTGGGTGATAGAATATTTTGAGATGAATCGTTATAGCTCATCACGATGTATGGTCTGGGATAGTTTTAAGGTGGGCCTTCGGGGGGAAACAATTAGTTTTGTAGGTAAGGCCAGGAAACAAGAGAAAGATGAAATTAACGCTTTGATCGAAGGTTTGGGAGGATTAGAAAAAGAACACACCCGCGCTATTAGGCAAAAGCAGGAGGCTACGGAGGCATCACTACGGCAGGAAATAGCGGTAGCAAAAGCTGAGATCAATAGCTATTACAGCAAGAAGGGGCGGCAGCCTTTCAAGCATATAAAAATGAGAGCTATGGGTACGGGGAGTCGGTGGGCAGGATGCTGGCTTTACGCACTAAGCAGAGGGGTGCTAGGAATAATATAACTGAAGTTAAAGGACAGGATGGCGTACTGCTCACAGACATAAAGAACATCATCAAGGTCTTTGAGAGGTTTTATCAAGATTTATACTGGCAAGATAATCTTGATCCTATTTTACCCAACGAAAATGAAATAGTTTTGGGGAATCAACGTAGAGTAAGCAAAGAAATTAGGCAGGAGATGGAAAGAGAGATCACAATAGAAGAGGTTTTACTAGCCCTACAGTCCATGGCCCCAGGAAAAGTAGCTGGCCCTGATAGAATACCCTTGGAATTCTATAAAGCGATTCAGGAGGAAATAGCTCCGCTACTTTTGGACTTGTTTCTTGGAGTACAATACAGTGGGTTTCCCCCAGAATCCTGGCAAGGAGCAGATACTGTGATCTTTCTAAAAAAGGGGAAGCTCCCCGACAACCCTGCATCTTATCGGCCCATATCCCTCATGAACGTGGATACCAAACTTTACTCCAAAATTTTTGCGACTCGATTAGGGGGGATCATAGCCCATCTAGTCTCACTATGGCAACATGGCTTTATACCGGGAAGAGGCACAACAGACCATATCAGACGTGCTATAGCCTTGTTTGATATAACTGAGGTAACAGAAGAGAAGATGGCTATGATCCTCCTAGACGCAGAGAAGGCATTTGACCGAGTCTCATGGCAATATTTATGGGCTATTAGGGCACAGAGAGGGTTTGGGCAAGGTTTCATAACAGCTGTACGGGCAATGTATTTCAGACCGTATGCGAGACTACATATAATGGGCCAAGAGTCAAGCCGTATCGATGTCGCTAGGGGGACAAGACAGGGCTGTCCCTGCTCTCCCATTCTATTTGCCCTATATATTGACATTTTTATCCAACAAATTCTTCAAGACCAGACAATTACACCAGTCTGTTGTAATGGTTTTGAATCTAAGATAATTGCTTATGCAGACGACCTGGCGGTAGTGACCACAGATCCAGAAAAAGCAATTATTCAAATTCAGAAACTGGCCAGTGAATACGGCCGGAAATCAGGCTACTTATTGAACACGGGGAAAACGCAGATTATATGCAACTCTAAAACTCCCTGTAATGATCCCCGAAGGCAGGATGAGGTAGTCTATCTTGGGTTAAAGATTAGTAGCAATGTAGATTCTATCTGGAAAAAAAATATGCTGTCCATGGTAAATAAGATCAGCACGGATCTACGATTTATAGATAGACTTCATCTTTCACTTATAGGAAGATGTAATGTATTCAAAATGGCCATCTTTCCTTAGATTATATATATGTTTAGATCTATCCCGCTAGAAATCGAAGACCTACTTTTAAAGAAACTGGACGGTATTTTTAGCAACTTTATCTGGAGATACACGAAAATTCGACGCTCCCTTAAATTTTTAACACTACCACAAGATCGCGGTGGCTGGTCAGCCCCTAATCTTAGATTTTATTACTTCGCCACCTTCTTGCAAAAGATGACTTTTGTAACCTCATCAGGAAACGGATATATGACAGATAGGAACCAAGAGGCAAACATGGGCATTCCCTCCATATACGAGCTGGCCGGTAAACAGACAAAATATCGAGTTTAAATTATCGACCTACCAGAATATCAATGTTGAAATATCGTCATGCCAGAATATCGACAGTCAGAATATCGTTGACAAGAATATCGGGTTGAAGGTAAGAAATATCGTTTCTTAAAATATCGATGTTAAAAATATCGTTTTTTTAGTTAGTGTTATGTATGTTAGTATTTAATTTAAATGTATGTGTTCTATATGTTTGTGTAAATATTGCTTTTGTATTTTAATATATGTGTTAAATTTTTATAAGTAATTAATTTTTTTTAACAACATTTTGCTTTTTAGTTCCGAAGCAGGTTGTGGGTTTATAGGGGAATAGGGTGGGAAGTAATTTAATTATAATACATTTATTAATAATTTTTAGAAGTTATTAATTATTTTTTAATTACATTTTGCGTTTTATTTCTGTAGCGGGTTGTGGGTTTATAGGGGAATAGGGTGGGAAGTAATTTAATTATAATAAATTTATTAATAATTTTTAGAAGGTATTAATTATTTTTTAATTAAATTTTGTGTTTTATTTCCGTAGCGGGTTGTGGGTTTATAGGGGAATAGGGTGGGACGTAATGTAATTATTATTAATTAATTAATAATTTTTATTAATTAATATTTATGTATTTAATAATTTATAATGTTAATTGTGGTAATTAATTTAATAATTGGTTATTAATAAATATTAATTAATTGTTAAATATGTTAACTGTCTAATTTTTTAGGAGTGGGTTGTGGGTTTATAGGGCAGTGGGGTGGGAAGTAGTTTAATTATAATTAATGAATGTATGGTTTTTATTTATTACTATTTATGTTTTTAATATTTTATATTGTTAAATGTGGTTATTAATTTATTATTAATTATTTATTATTTGGATATTAATAATTATTAATTAATTAATACTTATGTTAATTTGTGTCTTTTTTAAGAGTTTGTTGTGCGTTCATAAGGGAGTAGGGTGGGAAGTAATTTAATTTTAATAAGAATTTTATTATTTTTCTTTATAATATTAATTTAAAGTTATTTTATAGTGTTAATTGTGTGAACTAATTTATTAGTTATTGTTTATAATTTGCATTGCTAATTGTTATTCGTTAATTAATTAATTCTCAATTAATTATGTTAATTTTTTCATGTTTCACAATATTGGTGGTGTTGTTTATAGGGGAATATGGTGGGAGGTAAATTATTTTTTAATAATTAATTATTTGTTAATTAATGTTAATTATTTTGCTGGAGTGGGAATACTAAATTATTCCCCTCCGCTATCCAACACTTTCCCTACTGTTGCATTTGCTGGAGTGGGAATAGTAAATTATTCCCCTCCACTATCCAACACTTTCCCTACTGTTGCACTCGCTGGAGTGGGAATAGTAATTTTTACCTACCCGCTATCCAACACTTTCCCTACTGTTACACTTGCCGGAGTGGGAATAGTAATTTTTACCCACCCGCTATCCAACACTTTCCCTACTGTTGCACTCACTGGCGTGGGAATAGTAATATTTACGCCCCGCTATCCAACACTTTCCCTACTGTTGCACTCGCTGGAGTGGGAATAGTAATTTTTACCCCTCCGCTATCCAACACTTTCCCTACTTTTGTACTAAATTATTATTTAAAATGTAATTAATATTTTATATATTAAAATTATAATATAATTTATTATTTATAATATTTATGTTACAGGTGTTTGTGTATATATATTTAATTGTATTTTTTGATATATTTCTAATATGTTATAATTAAATAAAAAAATTATTTATTAATTATTTTAAAGTAAATATATAGGGGCCCATTACGATGGCGGGCGGAAGCACAACCGCCGTGCTGGCGGATGCAAAAACCACCAGTTACCGCCGGCACGCAGCAGTCCACACGCCCGCCCAATTACGATGCGAAAAGCAGGCCAAACACCGCCGGCAAGCCAGCAACACCGTCCGCCATCAAAGTGCGCCCGCACACGTAGCGGCGCAGCACAACTGACACACACCGTCCGACGAAACACGTCCCGCCCGGCGCATAAATTACGATGCCGCAAACAAACGGCTCCCACGGCAAAGAGACACCGCACGTGAAAGAGAGGCGGAAACACGGACGCAGAGCACGGACAACGAAGAAGCGGCACCCCGGGCATGAATCCAGCACTGCAGGCCCTTCCCATGCTTCTGCTGATGCACCACCAAGGACGCAACGTACCGCGGAGACGCAGGTAGGCACACACACAACAAGTGCACGCAAACAGCGCACACAGTGCAAGGGCGGAAAAGCGGACAACCCCCCCAGCGCGTGCACACTACACATCCACCATCGCATCCACATATGACACACAGGCCAAATCGTAACATCGCAGAACACATGTGTACACACCACCTGGGACTAGGAACCAACCACCCCGTCACGGCCCCAAAGCGCCGATGACGCCGCCACACATGCGCACAACGCAGAGGCCAACCGCAGCACCATGCATGCGTCGCACACAGACACAGGGACACAACCAAGCAGCACACACATCAGCCCCACCCCGAACGCACATGACACGTGACAGGCCGGCCACAGACATGTCCCCAACGCCCAATTCACGGACAACACCCAACGCCACACAACCGACGCACACATGTCAGTGAAGACACGCAACTGCAGGACACACCCCAGTGTAACAAACATGGCGTAGCATACAGCGGCGGCAACACCAACTAGGAGAAGCAGGGCCCCTTCGGGAAGAGGAACGCCAGTACCACACTGAAAAACCCATACCACCCTGCACATATGAACAAGACACATGAAACGGAACACCAAAGAGCCCGGGGACCGACAACAGGTGGCCCAAGAATTACATCCACACACAAGGCCCAACGCAGAGCGGAAAGGCAGCCTGCCGCCCACACAAGGGAGAGCAGACAGCACTGAATGACCTTCCATTCCAACACCGAAACCACAGCCCTACGACAGAAGCCGGTGAATACAGCCATTGTCCAAGAATAGACCAACACAGGCATGCCGAGGAGACCGACCACAGGGCAGATAGTGCATATCACAGAAGCACACAACGGACGGGGAAGAAAGAAGAAAACACACCCCCATGTCGGCCACATGCAAGTTAATTGGAAGGAGTCACACAGCACTGACCTTGAACTGTCTGAGAAGCATGTGGGAAGAGGGCCCGTGTCCTCCAAACAAGCCAACAGAACACAAGTCCAGTCTCCCCACGACTACACAGAGCTCATAGCAACCCCGGAGCTTTGCACATTGCAGACTGCACACACAGCCGGAGCACGCCACCTCTACGAACCGCTGCGAAATGGCAACCGCAACACACCTACCCAACTACGCCGAACAGCTCAAGCTGTACCAAACCAACACGATACATACATTGGGATGCGATCTCCTGTCCCTGCTGAACGTAAGTTACCGACTGACTTACCGCATCACATTGTTCAGCTGCGTCATGCCCGTCTTCTACTGTCGGAGGTGTCCCTACCAGCATCCCGTCGAGATATGCCTCTCCAACCCGGCATGTCTGAAGGCGGACCTGCTACCACTACTCCTCCCTCTGGACGCACACGACAGGGCCTGCTCTGCCTATGGGGGCATGGCGTATGTGGCCAACATCGCACGCGCACTGAAATGGAACCACTGTGCCTCCACACGACGGATCATCGAGAACAGCTACATCGAATGTCACCCAGCATGCCCCATCATGGTCCTCCAAGGGACAACCTACGAACAACACCTTGACAGCCACCATCCGCTTCATTGGCTGGCAAACATGTACACCACCAATGACATGGAAGCCCTGCTGGACGGCATCGCATACCTGTCAACCTGTAAATACGTCGGACCACAACGCAGGTTCCCCGAGTGACCTATGAAGTCCAACCCCGCACCCATGCTCAGCTTCCGCACGGACTGGCCAGTCACCACCACAACAGCCATACCAAACGACCGGCAACTGTAACCACACCATCAACGACATCGCCATGACATCGGATATGACCGGGACATGCACACTGTTCCCCATCACATCCAGGAACACCGCATGCATCGTGGGAGGCAGTGGCATGGGCTCTGTGCATCGCACCCACATGGACGGAACTGCACGAACAACCAGGACACGACATGGATCCAGCGCCCATGGACACACACACCGCTCAGTGGACATGAATAGGTCGCCTGGAGTCTGTGGGTGCTGCACCCCTCCCACCCCCGCCCCGGGAATCCCATACCAGGACCTTTGCATGGACGACAAGTGCATACAACAACAACACGACCCCAGTGACTGTGACATGTCCAGTAACCACCACAGTGCAACAACAAGTGGCACGCCGCTGCATGCACGCAAGCACATGCCCTGATGTCATCTCACATGCACGCGTGCATGAGGAACAACCGCAGCAAACCTGTCACATGGAACTGAGATGGACTGTGCCCATGATGCCGAGCGGTCTGGTAGGCTACATGTATACCGTCTGTGTCAAAGTCCGCAGCTCCGCAGCTATACGTAAATGTACATTAGCACAGCCTTGGCCAAGCAGATGTAACCCCACACCCTATCCCATTTGTTATCATGCTCAGTATATCCTCAACATGTATTCCGCTGCCAGTAGTGTCCACTATACTGCATCACAGAGGACAGAAGACTCAATATAATGTTTGAAACCAGAACTGTCTCCGCTGACTCATTTCACAAGTACGAATGAGAGAGGATGAGAGTATGTGAAGTACACGGCAGTCGTGACATGACCATGTAGTCCACTGGTATTGGATGTCAACGCAAATGAGTAGCACAACTGTGGAAGACACACATGTGTCGTGTGAAGTCGTATGGACGCAGTGCTCAGGTGGGTGGGTGCGACGGGTAGATGCGCACATGCCAAGTTGGAGCACGCCGTGTTGGGAGGGGTCATGTACAGTACACCACCGCTTCCCTGGGCATTGTGAGAGGACACCTGTCGGGGGGCAGTGAACACGTGTGTGCACAGCAGCCGGGCACACGTACAAAGCGGTACCAGGCGCACCTCAGCCCACCCTCTGTGGACAAGCTGGATCCTGTTGTGCGCCCGCCATGCCCCTTGACAAGGCACACACAGCCCCAGTCGACCAGGTGTAACCCCAACATAGTCAATCCGCACAGGCGATACAGGGCACGGGATGGCAGTGGAGCATGGTGTGTGAGAGGTCTCCTCGCGCTCCTCCTGGTCATATCACGCAGGCAATAGAACCTCAACGTCTAGCATGGCACAAGTCAAATGGAAGTGTAGGGGGACGCACCACAGCACGAGCAGCACTGACGTCACGGGAGGTGGCTCGCACCATCCCATCCATTGCCCATCATACCAACCACGCCACATGCCATTGCGACTAAGTGCAAGCGCGTGCGCCACCACCCCCGAGCCCTCCCCAGAGAGTCCAAAGAGTGAATGTGTGGGCCATCAGTCACAGACGGACGCGGCCTGGCCGCAAGGGCAGCCACAGCCACTGGGTGTCGCAGGTGGCGGATCCGGAAGGCGAAGACTGTGATGCATAGTCCATGCAGGCCGGGTCTCCATTTGGGGCACCACGCAGGTGGACGGCGTCCCGCCACACATCATACCCTGAGACAGCCCACTCGTGCAACTGGACCCACACATACACTCCTTGCCCTCTCTGGTGCGAGCTTGGGGCTGCCTGTGCAAGCGCTAGCCTCGCAGGTGAGCATGCATATTGGGGGGCGAGGGGAGGACATGAGGGCTGGGGCGAAGATGACTGTATCACTGTCAGTTAGTGCAAGGGATGACCCAGATGTGGAAAGGAAGAGACGTGTCCCGTGTGTACTGCAACTAGTCGCCAATCCAACTACCCCCCCATGTCCGGAATGTAAGCCCGCACCTAGGCCCGCCCATCCGCCACATCGAACATACCACCAGCACGACAACCTTCCCATTCGAAACACTGACTGGGGGTGGCGACCAGTGAACAATCATGTGTAGCCTACCCACGCGTACATGTGGGCCCTCCATGATCCATGTCACCTGCGGCAAAGACATGACATGCGCAATGAGGGAAGTGAGGAGAGCGGCCCGCCCCACGCGCAGAAGGTGCATCAGCTCCACAGACCCAGCAGCGAGTCCAGCAGGGGTCACATGTGCAGGGGCAGCTGTGCTTGGTGTGAAGGCACATGCATATAGACAGCACATCGACCAATGTGTAGTCTGCCCACATCCACAGTCCATCATCATGCGGACATAGGAATTGAACACAGGGCAACACATCTTAGTTGGTGCACCCACCGTGACCAACAATGCGCAATCATCGACGTACCCGCCCTGTGCATGGCCCCCCACCCAACGGAGGCACATCCAGTGCCACCATCCCACACACACAAGCCTTCCACGGAACATGCTGTGTCCAATGGTCAGTACAGAGTCAGCGCCCATCTGGTGGATCCTGAACAGGAGACACATGCACACACATGCCAGCTCCCACTATGTACGTCTGCCACCTGGCACGTGCAATGTAACCTCTCACCTGTGACGTGTGACTGCAAGCACACAGCCGTCTTGGCATGGGGCTGTCAATGTGGACACCAGTCAATGTTTCGGGCGCTGTGATCCGTACAGTGCTGTACATAGGGTGCAGTGCTGACACCTACTACTGTCTCATATCCCCTCGTGCCACAGGTCCCACTTGTATTGGCCGCTCAGCCCGTGCCCACATCGTCGTCGTCGTGTGCCATACTCATCCAGCCTCGGAAGCAGTTCCATGCTCAGCAGACACTCATGTTGCCGTGGCGTTGCCGCTTGACGAATATGCAGTCAGTCCCCATCAGCACGCCCCGCAAGTCATTGGGGCCTAGATCCCCATGTGCATGCACATGGCAGTGGTATGTCTCACTTGCCATTGCCATTGTTGGGAGACCTGTGTAAGTGTATTGTGGCCGTGCCGCCCCAGCTTGACAGCTGGGCTGTGGCTCATGTGCTTGCTCAGTCATGTCAGTGATGTGTATGCGAAATTGCTATGTGCCGTGTTGCTTTGACATGTGTCCTCTGCCATTTAACCCAGGCGGAGACCGAACATTGACCGCCCATACCAATTGCTGGCGGACATGGACGATACAGAGGTAATCAGGAAGTTTCGGCTGGACAGGCCAACCCTGCATCGACTGTGTGCCATGTTAGAGCCCCATCTCCGTCCCCGCAGGGTGTATCCGACTGCTGTCACCCCCACGGCTAAGGTGATGGCCGCCATGCATTTCTTCGCCACTGGGTCATTCCAGCACACAGTGGGCAGTGGAGGAGGGATGTCCCAGCCCATGTTCAGCAAGGTGCTGAGGGATGTACTGGCAGCCATGATGCTGTACCGGAACAGGTACATCAGATTCCCCAGGGCTCGTGAATTGGCGGCAGTGAAGGGTGCATTCTATGCCCTTGGCAGAATCCCACACGTCGTGGGAGCCATTGACTGCACTCATGTTGGCCTTGTTCCACCACAGGCCACTGAGCACCTGTACCGCAACAGGAAGCACACGCACTCCCTGAATGTGCAAGTGGTGTGCCTTGCGGACATGGTGATCACCCACGTGTGTGCCAAGTTTCCAGGCTCGGCCCATGACGCACACATAATGCGCAACAGCATCTTGCCACGACTGATGGCCAATCTGCAACAGGATCGTGCCTGTATCGTCGGTGAGTATGTGGAGTGGTGTAGCGTGCTGGTTGTGCGATGCTGTCCCCTGTCCAGTTGGAATAGCAACGGTTCTCTGTGTCCCTCACACCCAGGTGACTCTGCGTATCCGAATGGGGCATGGCTGCTCAGTCCATTGAGGAATCCTCGCACCCCAGCAGACGATCGATACAATGAGGCACATGGGAGGACCAGACGTGTGGTCGAGCGTACCTTTGGCCTCCTCAAGTCCAGGTTCAGGTGCCTGGACCGCACCGGGGGTGCACTGGCGTACTCCCCACAGAAGGTGTGCCAGATAGTGGTGGCGTGCTGCATGCTGCACAATCTGGCCATTCGGAAGCAGATCCCCCTCATTGTGGATGACGGAGATCAACCAGGGCCCCAGCCCGCAGACCAGGACAGCTCGAGTGAGGTGGACAGCGGAGAGGAGGAAGCTGGGAATGTGCGCCAGCAGCTCATCGCCCGCTACTTCACTTGACGGTGAGTGTCCATGTACGACGGATGATGTGTCTGTATCTGTGCAGGTGTGTGTGTGCTGTGTCAGGGTGGCCGTATGTTCACTGCGTGCAGTGTGTCAACGCTCCATGGCCAGGGTAGTATGCCACTGTTGGTGACTGTGGCATTGTGCCCTATTGCTCTGTGCGATGTGTGTACATTGCTCGTAGTTGTTGACATGTACTGTGTGATGGGTGTGTGACACACTCATTGAATGTGCTCCTGTTCTGTCTCCCACCCCTAGGTCCCTACAGGCCCTCCGGATTCCATTGCCATGCCACGCATCAGGTGCCTTTCCGCCCAAGGTGGCCGTTGTATTCCGTACAAATAAAACACAGGGCACAAACAGCAGTTAGTGAAAAAGGTGCATTTATTACAAACTGTGACATGTGATTGTGTGTAAGGTGATGACAAAAGTGGTGCGTGCAGTGACAATGAGCTGTCGGTCATGGCTGCGTGATGATCAGGGTGTACCCACTGGTTCTATGTCCATAGTCCAACACACACATGCCATCCAGATGGCTGTGTGGAGTGGGATCGTAGAGCAAGTCAATGCAGTGGCTGGTCAAGGAAGGCTGGCGGAAGGCTGGCTGGCTGCCTCACTTGCGACTGGAGCGTGCGAAGTCCTCCCGGGAGATCTGTTTCCTCTTCGGACGGCCCCTTCCACGTTTGGGAGGGGGGTGTGTGGTGGCGACCTGCTGGTGGTGGGTGAGGTGTGCTCACTGGCTGTGGACGCAGGGGAAGTGGACACTGCTGCCCGAGCCTGCGCCCTAGCAGGTGGTGGCGGAGGTGGTGTTGCTGGCCTTGCCTGTGACCCCACCGCCACCACCAGCTGGCCCATGAGGTCCACGAGTTGGTCCATACGGGACACGAATTGGCCCATATGGGCGTCCATGGACCTCAGCACCCCCAGCACCTCCCGCGTGTCAGTAGCAGACCTGGCCCATTGTCCTTGGGCCTCTTCATAGGCCCCAAGGACTCTGGCCATTTGAGGCAGGGCATGGCTCCCAGGGGAGGCTGGCGTTTCCCTGACCCTGCTCCTCCTACCAGTCCTGCTGCCACCGGCCTGCCCACTAGCCACATTGCACACCACGGTCCTCGCTGTGGCTCCCAGGGTGGATCCAGTCGGCCGGGCCACCACCTGCGCTGGGGCTGGTGCCAGCGAAGACGTGGTGGTGGTGGAGGCGGTGGTGGTCGGTGCGGCGATGGTGGCGGTTGCGGCAGTGGTAGTGGCCGCAATGACCGTGGGTGTGGCCGCAACGACAGTGGCAGCAGGGGACTGGGACTGTTCAGCATCCCTGGATGATGGGTTGGTGGGTAGGAGGGGTCCTGGGGAGCGGCTGGGCCCTGCCACGCCAGATGGGCCAGCTTGGTGGTCCGTGTCCGAAGAGGAGGACAGATCCTCCAGATCCGTGTGTCCTCGTTGGGGGCTTGTAGGCTGGCTGTGCTGGCTGCTGTCTCCATCCCCAGCATCCAGCAGTTCGTCACCTGTGGAGAGAATGAGATTTGTTATTGTGTTGCACCTGGCGAAGTATGTATTAGTCGTCTGACATTGGCAGTTCGTGCAATCTCGTACATGGGTTTCCCGGAGGCGAGTGTGTGGCTGTGGCATCTGTAGTTGTGTGTGCTAGGCAATGGGACTGTGTGCTGTGCACATGTGGCATGGGACGGATTGGCCATGCCGATGGGTGTGTTGCTGTGCCCCTACTCATTGTGACTCTGGTGTATGCGGGCTCCTGGCCCATCCTGGGTCTGGTTTGTACTTTGCTTTTGGAGTTCATATGGAACGCTTAGGAACGCATATGGCAACATGGGGGCCATGCCCCAGATTCGCATTTGGGAGGGGATATGCTTTTGGGGTACATGCTGTGAGCCATGGGTGCCGAACGTGACATGTGTTGTGGCAGCATGACAGTGCATGGTCTGAGGTGTGTGCATGCCTGACATGCCCTGCATATTTGCTGTCTGTTGTGGTTACTGGACATGGCATTGGACGCATCGTTATGAGTGAGTGATAGTTGTGTGCCAGCCAACGTATTGCAGTTGTCCCATCTCCTTGGTGTGCGTGCTGCCCTGTGCCATGTGCATCACTGCAGTGCTCGGGGGTGTGGCCCATGTTGTGTGTTGTTGCTCACAGTGTGTCGTGCGCTTAATTGACTTCTGGCACATGGTTGGTCATGGGCATGTGTCTTAGCGTGACTGCTGTATGTGTGGCAGCTGTGCGGATGACATGCCTTTCATGAGACTGGGGCTGACGGATGGGATGGATGGTATGTTGTTTGTGCATGGTGTGTCTGTGTGTTTGATGGGTTCAGTGGTGTTCGTGTGCATTTCTGTTGTTCCGCTCTGTTGCGTCTAGTGTTGTTTGTCTTACATAGGCGTAGTTGTGGGGTGTGGGGTTGACAGGCAGTGGGGGCTACATGGACAGGACTTCAATGGTGTTTCGGTTGTGTGTGATGAGTTGCACAGTGGCTGCCGTGTGGGACTATATTCAGTGTGGCTTGTGCATGCAGACGTGGCTCCTTGGGTGTTGCTATGTCTGTGATGGGTCATGTGGGGTGTGAGTCTGTTGTTCATGTCCGTGTGCACATTGTTCACTTGTTCGTGACGGTGGGCGGTGCTGCGTGTTCGTCTGCTACGTGACATGTCCCATGTGTTGGTGGTGTTATGCTCCTCATGCCTCCAGTAATCCAGCCCTGTCCAGTTTCCCACCTGCAAGTTGTTCGTGCGTGCACTGTACTGGATGCCACATGGCTCTAAGCGGGGGGTGCTCCATGTTGCAGGTCTGTGGGGGTGGGGGGTGTAGTGGGTCGTGGGGGTGGCTGTACACCCACTGACACCGATTGCTGTGGACCGTGATGTCTGCCTTTCGGCTGTCGTTGTGCACTGCGGTGGCTGACACGTGGCTGTGGGGTGTGGGGGATGCTCCTCCTTGCTGTGCTGTGGGACTGGGGCCTGGTGTGTGTTGTACTTGGGCTGTCCACCGTCCCACCCACTGCACTTTGTGTTCCTGCCACTTACCTGTTACTTGTCGGTTAGTGCAGCTGTGGCGGACACATGGGTGTGGTGGGTGCTCGTTGTGGCGCTTCTGGCATTTTGGGGACCTGTTGGTGGTTACGTGGCTGGCTTAGTGTACACATGTCCCCACGCATCTTACAGTTGTTCGGTTTGGGCTGTGTGTGGTAGTGTGTGTTGCATGTGTGTGTGATGTGTTGTGTATTGTGTGCTGGACATGGGGGTGTTTGTCCCTGGGAGCTGTGGCATGGTAGTTGCGCATGTGAGTACATAGCGGTGTGCTGGTATACATTAGTTTGTACTTACCAGCCTCCACTCCCTCTGCTAATCCGGCGAGGATCTCCGGATGGATTACGACTCGCACCTTCTCCTCCCACGCTTTGAAGGTCTTAAAGAGCGCGGGATTCCCTCCGCCAGTGACGGCAGCCAGCTCTCTGTTTTTGCCCTCCTTCTTCTTGACCAGGCTCTTTACGTCATTCCAACGTTTGTTTATTTCACCTCTGTTCCTGGGCAGGGTCCCGACTGCATTGACCTGGTCTACGATCCGGTTCCACATTCTGTTTCTGGTGGCTAGTGGTGTGTGCTGGACCATGTTCCCATAGATTTGTGGGTACACCTTGATGATCTCGTCGACCATGACCGTCAGCTCCATGGGCGTGAACTTGGGCATCCTTTGTGGTGCCATGGTGTTTGTGGTGCTGGTGCGGTGTGTGTTGTGTAATGTGCAGGGGGTTTGTGGTGCAGGTGTTTGGTGGTGGTGGTGGTGGTGGTGGTGGTTGTGATGTGTGCGTTTCTGTGGTGTGCTGCTGTCCTTGCTGTGTCACTGTGTCCTCTCCTCTCCTCTCTGGTTTGCAATGTAGCAAGGGGTTGTGGTCTGTGGGAGTGCTGCTTTTGTACTCACCTATGTGGGTGTGTCCTCATGGTCTGTTGTTTTCAGGTGTGTTGTGTCTGGGGTTCTGGCCTTTGTATTTTTTGTTTGTCCGGGGGGTGTTTTCGGGATGTGTACTGTGCTTGTGTATTTGTGCGTGCCTTGCTGTGTGGACTTGTTGGCCATGTTGTGTGCTATTGGTTTTGTGTGCGGATGGTTTCTGTGCAGGTACGTTGGCGCCATGGCTTCTGCCGTGTCGATTCTCATCGGCGTTGTTTGCGCTGGCGGGCGGTATATTTGTTGTTTTTCCGCGCTCATGGCGGTGCGATCGTAATTTCACGTGCGGTGTGTCGGCCGTGAGGGCGGGCGGTCTTGTGTTGTCGTGCGTGTTTCCGTCCGTGGCGGGCGGTTTGACTCCGACTCGGACGATGGCGGGCGGTATTTTGTGTGATTTTTCCGCCGATGGCGGTTTTCGGTTTGTGTACTCATAATGGCGTGGTCGGTGTTCAGGCGGTGTGTGCGGGCGGATTTTTGCAGCTTCCATGCCTGGCGGATTTATTTACGCCGGGTATCGTAATGGGCCCCATATATATTAAATTGTAAATATGTATGTTTTTTTTTATTAAATTTAATATTTATAAATTTTTACATTTACAAATAAATTAAATTAATTTATTTTTAAGTTAATAGTATTTTTTCCTTATTTTACAATATTTTTTTAACATTAAAAAAACCCGATATTTTTAACTTCGATATTTTAAACAACGATATTTTTTTTCTCGATATTTTTGTACTTACCATGTTGTAGATAGGATGTCGATATTCTGGATATCGATATTCTTGACACGATATTCCGGTAGGTCGATATTGTTGTCGTCGATATTATGTCAGTGATCCGAGCTGGCCATAGGGAAGGCAGCGCAGGGAGTACTCCTCCGACAAGTGGAGGCCAGCTACTACAAGAAGACGCGGTTTAAGGTGGTAATAGCAATCTGGAGCAAAATGGTAGGACTCATGCAAATTCAGAAGTATAATAGATACACACCCTTGTGGCGATCCTATCTATTTCCTACATCAATGTATGATAATTTGGGTAGGCAATGGGAGGAAAAGGGTATTTCTAAGATTGGGGATCTATTCTCAACTGATCAGAGGTTTTCATTCATTGAACTGCAGCAAAGATATGGCATAACGGCTGGGACGTATTTTAAATATAAGCAGATCACCAGTTTTTTAAATCAAATAAGCAGGGAAAAGATCTCCACAAACAGAATCCCTCTAATGGAGGCCGTGTCTCACTCCCAGATAAGAATTAAACATATATACAAAATACTAATAGACACACTTCCCGACGATCTGGAAGCAGTAGAAACCAAGTGGGCCACCAAATTGGGAAACCCTGATGCTGATCTCTGCCAGTCAGTCGCATTAGGTAAGGGGACAGTTCTCTCAGCTAACTTAAAAGCCCAACACTATTACACCATCTTTAATCTCTATTTTACTCCTGCAAAGCTTTGTCGTTGGGGAAAAAGAGGGGATGACAAGTGACCTCGATGTGATCAAGGGCCAGCGGACACAATACACATGTTTTATGGGTGTGAGAAATTAGGTCCTTTAAAAGAGGGAATGGAGGAATTTCTTTCAGCAGCACTAGGGAGCATAATCTGCATAACCCCTACATTGATGCTGTTAGGATACGACGAAAAGGCACAATACGATGCACGGAAGAATAAGTTTGTCTTTGTCACAGTAGCTGTGGCTCGGCTACTTATTGCTACACAATGGAAGGATGCTGATCCACCTACGTATTACGCCTCGTTGGGTCATCTGTTGACCATATATAATCTTGAAAGGTCATTGTATAATTGTAAAGGCCGGCGCGCTAGCAGGAGAGGCAGGAAAATCTGGGCTCCAATGAACAAATGGCTCACAAGGCAAAATGCAGGGAGGGATTGGTTGGCCTAGGCTGGAGAACTCATGGAATTGGGCAGTACTCTTCTGTTTTCCTCGTCTCTTATATTTTCTATTTCTTTTTCTTTTGTTTTTTTCTATCATATTATGTGTATTGATTACCTGTAGATTCTTTTGGTATTGTATATATTTGAAATGTGGAAATTGTATGAAATCCTGGAAACAGATATCAGCAAAGACTTTATTTATTTGTATTCATGAACAATGTTTCTTATTCTGTATACTCTCTCCAAATAAAATAAAAAAATTAAAAATTAAAAATAAAAGTCCCTATGCAGTGCAGATTTTTGGATGTCCAGGTCCTAGGCAAAGTTCACCTCAACCACCAAAGTAATTTCTACAAAATCCCCATGTAATTTAGGCACCTCTGGAAGCAGGAGAGCCCGATAACTTCACTAGGGTCTCATTCCAAGTGCAGAGAAGTTTGCCCCGTAATTCTGCCTTCCTGGAGTTACATTTATTTGTGGGACCCTTGTAGTATTTTCACTTCTGGGCATACTTTGGATCTCCCTTCGTTACACATATTAGCAGCTTTAGCCTTCCTTTGCTTTGCGCAGTCGCACACAATACGTTTTTTTTGTGACATGATATTATTTTAGCACGCTATGCATATCATTTGTTATTCAGTTGCTTTTTCTGGGATTCAGTCTGAACATTTCGTACAAGATCGAACAACATAATGTACTCTTTTTCTTGTGCCCTGTCAGTAACATCTCCTGATGTTTCTAGATATAACATGGTAGTACAGCTGCAGGTTTTTTAATACAACAGTTTTTATAATATAAACTGTGTCTTGACCCCTTGGAGGTTAGAGAGGAGAATTCCAGCAGAGGGACAGGTCTTGGAATAGAGGCAGCAGCCTTGCGTAAACTGAGTTTACACCTATGATGCAAACTACCTGATAGTTTCAATCAATATATTGTAAACTTCCTTTGTGTCTTTCTTCTGTTTACTGTGGACATGCATGAGTGAGAACGAAAGATGATGATCTGTTTCTACGGTTCCTTTGGGGACTAGAGGTTCATGCTCTAGGTTTACCGAAATCACCTGTTACTCTAGAAGGTTAGAAGTGCAAGTGAGGCACTGTGAGCTAATCAGATGTGGGCCTACAGTTACTGAGGTAGTAATGAGACTCAGTCCCTACATTCTGAAGTACTGTTCTCCCAAGGCACAGTTTTGCTTCCAAACGGGATCCCTGCAACACCCTAAAGGTACACTTAAAAATTATGAATTATTGTGGGACTTGATAATTCCCCCCAGTTCTCCTGGTTGTACTCTAGTTCTCCCCCTGCATTTTGGCTGCATTCTTGTAATTCTTTTATTACCACGCATGTTGCACTTGACAATCACATGGTGTTTGGCTAGCGTAGAGTCCAGGCCATCCTTTGCCGATCATCGAAAACCTTAGATATAGCCATTGCATACATACCAGAAATAATTATATAACTAATTGAGACTTTCTAAAAAGGGGGCACTATAACCAAATTCAGGATTCTAACCAGCAAGCTCTACTCAACCTTGTAACACCAATACTTATAATGTATGAACTGCATCACATCATTACAGTAAAGATTGATGGGTGTGCTTAACGTACAATCATGCATTAACTCCCAATCCACCTTCCCTCAACCACTCTATGAAAATCCTAGCCATCAGGGAATAAACACGGAAATGTATGATCCCACTTTATGAAACCTCGAGGCCTAATTAGTGGTACACTTATGTAGAAAGCAGCACCTGAAGTCAGCAATACCTTGTTCCCCAGCCTGCATTACCAAGAACAAATAATATAGCATGTCAGAGGGTGGCTATACATGAACATTATGTGGGACATAGAACCAGGTGCATTATTGTGCCAGTTCTGTCACTTGAGTCATCTCTTACTCCACTCCCCAAAGAATACCAGCGACTAATGAAAGGTGTATACCTAACTCTTAACCCTCTGTTTTTGAAAAAGTAAGCTTTTCCACATGTATGCATTTATACTTGCAGCATAGAACCTCAATTATTCTGTTTATGAATAATGAAGGTATTTCTGAATTTAATTAAAAGTCTTCATCACACAAGCTGTTGTGAAGTCAAGACAGATAATGATTTTAGAGCCGGGTATTACATAGCCCCACCTCACTTGGGTAATTAAGGATTTCTTCTTGACCCTTGTAGCTCACTTATCTACCCATATTAGGCTTTGACGGCCCTGGGACAACACTGGTTTTTTGGCTATTTTGGAGTCTAATTCCTCAATAAAACAAATAAAATAACTATGGGTGCATTCTGGCAGATCACTAATTTCTAACGCTCAGCAGCGGCCCATGCAGGTAAAAACGGTGGGGCCTGGTGGGGGGGATCTCGACGGACAATGACGAGGAGAAATTAATTATTTATTTAATTTTCCCTCGTCATCGTCTGTCGAATCCCCCCCTACCCGGCCCCACCGCCTCACCGCTCTTACCTGCATGGGCCATGGCTGCTAATGCTTAAAGCCAGGGCCAGGTCTTTAATTCCACCTGGCATTTTCCCGGTGGGCTGGTGATCACGGAGGCCAGCTTTGAAAGCCCAGGGCCACTCCTGGTGCCTCTTCCTTTTTTTTTCCGTTTTACATCGCACAAACTCGACCTGTAGGTACTGGAGGGAGTGCTTTACATGAGCACCAGTTACGTTACACAAGGGCACATTCCTTTTATTGTAGGTACTGGGGGATCAAGTAATTTGCCCAGAATCACAGGTTTTTGAGCCAAAGCCGAGATTCGGATGATAGCTTTGACTGTTATGTCAAATCCTGTTGCCTTCCCCAGCTCCCAATGTTAATTACAGCAGGCACAGGGAGGCTTCAAAAGAGAGAGAGGGAGTGGGCAGGTAGATAGAAAGTGATCAGAGAGAACGAAGGGAGGGAAGAGAATAGTATAGAGAGAATGGATGGATGGTAAAAAGAAAGAGTTGAGCAAAGAGACTAGTGAGCAGGGCCAGCAGGGCTGCTTTCGGTTTCGCAGTCTGGCCCTGCAGCATAGTGCCAATATCGGCAACACTCAGTTCTCATACAGCAACTTGCATAAATAAACCACACAACACCTTTTTAGTGGAGAAATTTGCTGCAGGTTTATTTGCATAACCAATATGCCAACATGGTGGGTTATCTTACGGGCGATCCCAGGGCAGGCCAGCCCCTATGCCGCCTGCCCGTCTGATGAGCCAACTTGCACCGTGGCCGTCGCCAACCGGTGGTTACCAATTATTGGGAGAGGCCACCTCTCCCATCAGTGGACCGCCAGTCCACTCCTACTCACGCCCCGATCGGTGGGCGGAGCGTTCCAGGCAGCCCCCGGTTGCTCAGACCCACAACCGCCCGTAGGGCTAACGGGGCGCCGTAGTTCTTCCAGGGGACCCGCTAAACATCCCTGGGTATCCTTGGCTTAGCACCCTTGTTGTGCTGCTGCAATATAGTACCCTTCTGTACCTTGCAGACTCTGGATCGCCCTGTAACTCCTCCTGCAACACAAAACAATAAGTTAGATTCTTCCCCTCCCCGTACTACCCTTTGGCCGTCCGCAGGGTAAGCGGTAGGGTGGGAAACAGCGAGACGGGTAGCGGTCAAGAGACCGTACAGTGGGCGGGGGAAGGCTTTAGTACCCCTGTCCCCCTCCCACGGCCGGAAGTGACGCGGCCAGCAGACCCCCTGGTCCCTAGCCCAGGGAGCCTAGTGAGCGGACTTCTGTGCCTTCCTGTGGCACTAAGGCGGCCGCCTTTTGGAGGGTCCCCACGTGGCCCCCTGGGCAGCCTTGGCATAGTGCCAATATCGGCAACACTCAGTTCTCATACAGCAACTTGCATAAATAAACCACACAACACCTTTTAGTGGAGAAATTTGCTGCAGGTTTATTTGCATAACCAATATGCCAACATGGTGGGTTATCTTACGGGCGATCCCAGGGCAGGCCAGCCCCTATGCCGCCTGCCCGTCTGATGAGCCAACTTGCACCGTGGCCGTCGCCAACCGGTGGTTACCAATTATTGGGAGAGGCCACCTCTCCCATCAGTGGACCGCCAGTCCACTCCCTTACTCACGCCCCGATCGGTGGGCGGAGCGTTCCAGGCAGCCCCCGGTTGCTCAGACCCACAACCGCCCGTAGGGCTAACGGGGCGCCGTAGTTCTTCCAGGGGACCCGCTAAACATCCCTGGGTATCCTTGGCTTAGCACCCTTGTTGTGCTGCTGCAATATAGTACCCTTCTGTACCTTGCAGACTCTGGATCGCCCTGTAACTCCTCCACAGCTCTGGGGGTGGCCACCGTCACCCCCAGGGCCCCCCACCAAGGCAGATATCCTACCTACATCCTGTTCTTTCCAAATCCTCCCCAAGGCCAGCCAATTAAGTCCATGCCTCCCCTTGAGAAGTGAACCTCATCCACTTCCCAGCATCCAGTAGACTTGGCCTGAAGTAAACCATGCCAGTTAAAGCCAAATCCCCTTTGTTCCGTGCATTTACGCATGGCGCTTTTCACTCTCCTACGTGATATCTCAATGGCGTCTCCAGATCGGGCTCCTTGCCAAACTGGGCGAGGTAAAGTTTAAGACCACCACAGTTCCATGCCCCAAGCTGAATGCTCAACTGACACATGATGTCCCTCATGTCTTGGAGCATTACTCTCCTCCCCAGGGTCGTCAGGTCATTCCTTCCCAAATGTATGACCAGGATATGAGGTAGACCGATCCCTCCCCCAAGTCTCTGCTGCAGCTTCCTCATCAGCTTGTTCCAGCGCATACCCGGGTAACCCAGCCACGTTAACTCTGTGGCGGAGGAGCCATGACGCCACTTTCTTATCTCAGCCCACCGTGCCACTCTAACGATGCATGGATGGCCAATTACCCAGACCTTGGTTCCTGGTAAATACGGAGATGTTGTGTTTGAAAACCATATATATAGTAACGTTTATATTCTAATAGTCTGCAATTGCCCAACAAAACCACATCACTGCAACATCAGTTGGCAAACCGGGCCAAAACCGTCCACCTATAAACACCTTGCTTTCGGTTGCAACATAGGACTTACGAGTCCTGTCGCCATATCGTACCGCACAAGGCCTTATATATCGTTTGTAGCATTGCGAGTCCCAGCGCCCTACCTGCTTAATGTTAACGTCCTAGATATTCAATGCCACCCCGAGGTGTCCTGCTTGGATCGCCACTATCACCCCAACATCAGCTCCCTCAATATCAGCCAACCACCCCCCAGGTGGAGTCTACACCCCCACACTTCTGACAGTGTAACACGCGATCATGCCTCCTGATCAGTTGAAGGTAGTAATTCTTGGTGCTGACAACCCCAGGGGCCTAATACTGGGCTGTCTATATGCGCCCCAGGATGACCTAAATCAAACGGTTTGGTGTGGATGGGTGTCAACATTGCCTGGCTGGAGTGCAATACCTTTGACAAGCAACTCAGGGCAATAGGTGCCCATACAGGTAGAAGTTAGAGTAACAAACCCGCCTTGCTTCCTCTCCTCCAGTTATCCGTGTATGGCGCTTATGGAGCCTGTCCCTCAGAATATGCCAGTCACCAACCCAGGTGACGTCTTGCCCTCCCAAACTTCTTTTAGTATACCAGGGAGCCGACAAGACAGTGGGACAGGCGGGGACTATATGTGTAATTACCTGCCCCTTACTTGAATACTGGGAAGGCAGATGTTCATTAATACTTTGTAGCCCATGTGTGCCCTACCCAGGGTTTCACCCAAATTTTTTATTTTTTATTTTTATTTTTTTATTTTTTTTTACACCGTAGCACACTTGTTGGATGACAACTTCTACCACGTGCCTGGTTGCCAAGGCTATAGGGCGGGCGACATTCCCCGCCAAGTCTCTCGCTTTCCACACTGTTGTGTGAGCCTGGTACCTACACAAAACCTATACAATTTCCGTTTCTGACTGTAATTAGGAGTACGTTCACCCCATGGTATCTTTGTCCTGCAAAACTGTTTATAGTTACTCAACTCCAAAGGCACTCGTTTTAACGACCTCAGGAGGATGAATTGCTAGGTGAACCTACCAGGATCTGACCTTCTGACCAAGCGGTCGAACGCAAGCCCCTTTCAGTTCTGCCGCTCCCCAGGCCTGTGCAATTGTATCCCAGGGCCGACTTCTGGTACTTGTACCATTACTAGGACATGCCCGAGCTAGAAACCCCATCTAGAAGGCCTGCCCACAGGCTGACCACCTCCAACACTGGAGTGTCACGCAGCCACTCCGTAGCCAGGATACTAAACCAGGTATAGATGTATCCAAAGACCCATCTCTTGGCGCCTGCCTGCCGCGCTGACCCCCGCTGAAGGAGTTTGCGCGGGATGTCCTGGTAGACCACACGGTGGGGACTGGCCTGAGTCTCCCTGCCCAGAACAACCACTGAC
Organism: Calotriton arnoldi; assembly: GCA_963921515.1. Taxonomy (NCBI): domain Eukaryota; kingdom Metazoa; phylum Chordata; class Amphibia; order Caudata; family Salamandridae; genus Calotriton; species Calotriton arnoldi. Next base: position 973,523 of record CAWUFW010001825.1, on the reverse strand, counting down.
ACCATACACAGCTAATGCTCCCTGACCTGAACGCGGGGAGATGCACTGGCCAATCCTTTGACCAACAGACCTCAAATCCCCAAACCAGGTAACCTGCCACAAACACTCTGACATTGCCCTTATGGTCACCCCGCCTTACCCGAACCGGACTGCTAGGAGCACAGGCCCCAACTTCGCTGACCACCGGCTACAGGACAGCCGTGCTCATGCCAAAACCGAGCGACACAATCTACCCCACACGTGGCACAGGTCCCTTGCCAGGTTACTCCCCTTAATGCGCACCTACTACAGGAGCCTGAAATAGTTCCTGTGATCTGCATTGTAAATTAGTCAGCAGGTGCACATTTGATCTGGCAGCAGATCAAGTTAATTAAGCCTGCCAATACTCCGCTCAGAGCGCCCCGCTAGATAATGGCTTCCTTGAAAAGGCGGAGCCAACAGACCTCCCAGCACCAAAGGCTGTACATCTGAGTACAGCTCCAGTCTAACAGATGCCCTTGCATCAGATCTCAACCATACCACACCTGGCTGAAAGCTGCTCAGTGCTTCTGATGCATCGGCGCTCCCTGACCCCCGCAAGCTTCACCCTGATAAAATCCGCTCGTGACTGGGGCATACCAGTGTGATTAAAGCACAAGACATGCTTGCCCGACGTTAGCTCTTCAACCAGATTCCCACCGCAAGAGCCCTTCACAAACCATGTGGCCTAAAACATTCGTCCTGTGGGGCGGTTGCAAAAGGACTGCACTCAACCCCTATCCCTTCTCTACCAATGTTATAAATGGCGTTAACGGTTGGGAACGGTGTGCACCTACGCGTGGCTGAGCCCACCCTTAGTCATGAGAAGGGGGTACACACTAGGCTAACGCCTGCTCGTCCCCCAAGAGCTAGACAGAGCCTTAGGGCTTATTCCAGAGGCAGTGTACAATTTTATGTGCCGGAGGCACACCCACAGTAGCCAACTAGGCACACCCCCGCAGAGACTGCATACAATGTTATTAAAATATCCTTCGTATACTCCATAAAGAACCGCACTGTCCACATCCGGGCCCTTCAAGTAGAAACCGGCCAAACCAATCGCCGGCCCTCATGCTAAGACAGAAACGCTACATGGCCATAAACGTGCCACCAAGTGTCCAATGAGATTAAACAAGTAAAAGGCTTTATCGCATCATCCGGACCAAAAGTGGAGTCAGAGCAGACTGGTCTTAGTGTGGGCCAGAATGGCGGAGGTATATGTGTGGCTAATGCAGGCCCAAAAGTCTGTGCAGATAGGTGTCTTTAGGAAAGAAAACAGAAATGGCCATGCAAAGAACCCAGAACCGACCCATGTCTGTCTCTGCGGTGAGGAGTTGGGTAATATGCAAGAGACTAGGATGCCGGTAAGCATCAAAATAGAGGGACAGTGATTTGTGTTGTCCACATATGATCACAGCAGCAGCTCCCTAACATTACTGAAAATAATAACTGTGACACCCACCAATTATCCTTTTTTTTTTTTTTTTTTTTTTGAGGTCCTGTTTAGGTCTAAGAGAACTCTATATGGATGTTGCGTGGAACCAACACAAACATTCCTGCACATAATTAATATCTTCTCACACATTGCCCGCGTTAAAATTGCACTTGAGGCAAAGGTAATTAACACAATCCGCTAGAGAAGTAAAAGCTATCAAGGGGGCCCTTCGGAGGCTGGGGCCCTGGTCCACTTAGCCCGTGACTAAATGTCTCTGACCCAACGCTCCCTCTGCTCGCCGTGGCACCGGCACTCAAGACCCCATCCGACGAGGACACCTCCCGGATGGGAACGCTATTTGGGACTCGCGCACAATTAGAAAGGCATCCCATGCTCAAATATCCTTGAAGCACCCTGTGCAAGACTACACCAGCAGACGTGCTGCTCAAGTTGCTCCCCCTCACAGCGCCGAGGGGTGCTAGCCCGGTTTGTGCCTATCATCACTGCCCCTAGGATGGAGAGGCAAATACCACTGCCTGCGATGCAGGTGGTCACCCTTGGCTCTGATGCCTCGGAAGGCGCCAGCGAGGCTTGGGCAGGTTTAGACATGCGCGAGTGCGACCCTTCTCTAAACCAGGCCCCCAAAGCTGTAAGAATGGCTTGGGCAGCAGGCACTGCACGCCAAAGTTAACCGATGGTGGACTAAACAACCCCGTGCGGTAAAGCCATGTGAAAGATTCCCCGCCTGACACCAACCCCAGAGCTGCTCGAGAACAGCCCACCACACCTTCGGGGCTGTGCCCCCAAAATCCCTACAGCCCAATACACTGAGGGTCATTGCACGATGCCCACTACCAACACCATAATGCAAACTTGCTGTGTACTGTTAATGACAAACCGAACTAGATAGGCGGCAATCTGCCATACTTGGAGCCGAGAACAAAGTGGGAAAGATTAGGTGTGTTGTATCCCACACAATGCATATAAGCACCAGAGGATGCACTGCCGCCCTATCCACGGTGAGCTCAGTCGTGATGCCCATTGGAACTAGGCGCCCCACGGCCAACGGGGGCAACCACGACGAGGCCACTCCCCGGCCCCACACTGGCAGCAACAACAAGCCAATCAACTTCACCTCCGGAGTCGCCGCACCCAAGCCGTAAATGCCTCCCAAGCCATGGGCGGAACCATGCATGCTGCAATGGTGAAGTGTCCTCATAGTGGCTGGGACGCCACGCCCCATCACCGAAATTAGAACATGCCACACCTAACAATCTGAAAACTTCGTCAGCTGTGTCGAATTTCTGCTAATCACAACTCGCTGTATTCTGCTACTGCTGTACAGCCCTCTGCTGCCTTCTGGCCAAGTCCGTGCCCATGAACTTGCAGATAAAACCAACAACACCGACGCACTCCATAGCAAGGCCAGAGCCCGATGAGAACACCCACTCAAGGCTCACCACTCAGGCAGCTGCTGCCCAACCCCAACCTGCGCCTGCAGCGCCCACGTGCATCCAAAATTCCACAGAGCCCATTCATGCGGAGTGCCCGCGACAGTCCTACCAGTGAAATTGTTCTAAAGAACTGCAAGGGGTCACGGAAAGGCTAAACAACTCAATTGTTTCCTAAGGGGCTCGAAGGTTGCAGAGTAAAGGTCACCGACCGAATCCCACACCACTTCCCTTGCCGATCGCAAAGGCAAGTAGAGGGGGCAATAGGGGAGGGGCGTGCACCATGCTGCGGGCCGCCCGGCATGCTGCAACTCCGCCCCTCTTGGGAACGTGCAGCGCTTCATGGAGAGCGTTCCCCACTGCGGAATTTGCTTCGCGAGCGCTTGTGTAAAACTTCCTAGCCTAGCTGATGTGTCCCAACAGCGATCAGGCACTCCCAAGATCTCCTAATGTCCCTTCCGTTACACAGCGAGCTGCGTCTGTACTTACTCAGCAAGGGAGAGTCGTGTGTCGAGGGTAGTGACGGTCGATGCGAGTCTCCACAGAAACTGGGTGGAGATGAAGCAGAGATACGTTAGGTACACCCCCACCAAGGATTATCCCCTACTTCCTCAGAGGTCCCCCTGCACACTCACACCCCGCGTCTGTACTTACTCTCCTACAATGAGTAATCGAAACTCCGAGGAAGCGGCACGGCGCTTTCCTCAGCGACCCTGACCTGCTTCCCAGCCAGACCGGGTGTGGATTCGGGGGGGGGGGGGTGAGGGGCAGCGTGCCCTGCGCCGGGTAGCAGCTCCGTCTTGACCTGGGGGTGGCAAAAACAAAACGTTAGAGACTGAACGTATCCAGCCTGCTCCTGCGTTAGGTAACTGGCCCCAGATACCCCAAGACATGCCGCGAAGTGGCATTGGACAAGCTGCCACATCAACTAATGCTGTCCCCAGGGGACGTAGCCTCACGGCGGCAGCCCTTGCGTAACGGAGTGCGTGGCTGGTGACGCGCCAGGTACGCGTGAAACTCGATGGGTCCCTCCGAGCCGCGCAAGCCGTCCCTAGGCACAATCCCCCCAAGGCGTCGAGGTACGCACTGTCCCCGGGCGGAGCCTCCCTGAACTTCAGGAGCCAGAGGCAGCACCGGAGAGGCCACAACCATGTGGAGCGTCGCTCCCTCCGCAGCTAGGCGCCGCACCCCCACGTGCCATGCGGGGACGCCGTGCCCCCGCCAACGAACGCGGAGCACAAGCCAGGCCCACACCACTTGCGTACCCGTGGCAGAAACCCCCCTCGCTGTCAACGGTGCGCCTCACGCTCTCCCCTCACCCTGACGAGGAGCCCGGAGACGACACCAGGCTGCACCCCCAGCCTGCCGCCCACCGGGCACGAGACACGCTAGCGGGGCGGCGGTGCCGCACGTGAATCTAGCAAGGCCTCGGCAGCCCCTTACCAGGAGCAGGGGTGCTGACCTCACTACCCACAAGAGGTCAAAGTTCGCCGGGCGCAACCCGCCCTTCCGATCCCTGGAGCCTGTGATCGTCAGCTGAGGCCCAGCAACCGGCGCGTCCCTACCCACCTTCCCCTGCACAAAGCCACACGCGCCCGGTGAGGGGGGGGGGCAGTGCTGGGGACGCAGGCAGAAAGGCAGGGGGAAGCCCGGGGCAAGGCGCGGACCAAACTGAGGACTGGCACGCCCGCACGGGCACCAGGGAGCACGTTGCAGCTCAACCTAATAGGAGGCGTTCCGGACGGCACGGGCCCCGAGGAATCCTCGCCCGGTCAGTATCAGGCGCAGGGGTTGCGGAAGGAGGGTTGCTGAAGCACGTTCACCGGTGTGCCCAGCAGACCCCGGCCCTGGAGAACATAAGGGCCCGGAGTCCGCAAGCAGTTGAGGCCCCCCCCACGCCGTAGGTCTCCCAGAAGAACACGGTAAGCCCAGGGGGGGGGGAGGGAGGTGGGTGCGAAGAGCTACCACAATGCACCAGCTGGGGGGGGGGGCAAGCCGCCCGGCACAAGAGGAAATGTTGGGAGATCGGGGGAGGGAGGAGGTCAGGCGAACCCGATGGGGTGCGCACCGAAGACGGGACCGCAGGCAGCATGGTGTACTTCGCGGACCGCCATCCTCCTGCCCACCGAGGAGCCCCGGGCCAAAGTGGCCTCCCAACCTACGGAACCCCCCATGGTCGCCTGAGCCCTCGAGGAGCTGTCCTCCCCCTAGAAGGAGCGCCGGGTCCGGCCGGGCACCCCTGCCCAGGAGGCTGGGGGAGGATAGAACTCACCGCAAGGGATCCTGCGACGGCAACTCAGGCGACCAAACAGCGAGACGGGTAGCGGTCAAGAGACCGTACAGTGGGCGGGGGAAGGCTTTAGTACCCCTGTCCCCCTCCCACGGCCGGAAGTGACGCGGCCAGCAGACCCCCTGGTCCCTAGCCCAGGGAGCCTAGTGAGCGGACTTCTGTGCCTTCCTGTGGCACTAAGGCGGCCGCCCTTTTGGAGGGTCCCCTACGTGGCCCCCCTGGGCAGCCTTGGCAGTACAGCAGACATCCGGCTACAGCCTTACCGATCTCAGGCACACTCTGCAAACACATCACTTCAATCTTCCTTTTGCTCCTTTGCTTGCACTCTGAGGCTAGGATACTGTTTAGGATAAGATGCCAATGTGAGTTAAAAGGAAATCCATCACAACTCTCTAAGCTCTACAACAAAAAAACGAATCATATCGAGTAGCATGGACATGCTGCACAGCAAAATCACCTTGCACCTGGGAAAGTCGAAATACAGAAATCAACAAACATTTCATCAAAACATTTACCAGTCATGTTTTTCAAAAATCAAGACCTCGCTTACATTAAAAGACTAAACCAAAACACTCAGGATACTATATCATAATGTGTACATTTGAAAGGCTGGTTGCTCTATCCTTTAAATATGTACAGAACGACAATTGTACCTGCCTGGTCAAAAAGGTAAGCTGAATAAATAAATTAATTTTTATTCGTCTTCTAAATTTAGGGCTGTGTGAAATTTGCTAATATACATGTGCATAATCATGCAAAAATGTGAAAACATTATGTGTAATTATGCAAAATGAAACAAATGTCATTTGGTGCCATATTTCAGCACGCAATTCATCCCCATGTCCGCAAGCACTGCTAACAGCAGACACTCGCTTTCAGGTCCCCGTACGCGTGCACTAAATGTTTGCTACAAATATCGTGTAGTTATGTGGCATAGCATAATTTCAGGAATTTTGCGTAACAAGCGCAACACAAATTTACCAACATTAAGGGAAATTACACCAATGTAACGGAAATTTTGCCTAGGCTGACTATAATATAGCAAATCACACAGATAACTGCATTTTGAGTGGAGTCTCACCCCCGAGACAGCTTGTCAGACCCAAGCAAAACTAATGCTGCCGTATTTACAACAATTTGGGAAAATGATGCTACTTTGGCAAAAGACGTGCAGCGTCCCAATAGCGGCAAAACTTTACAGCTACAGCAAATCAGGTGTAAAAATGACGCATTTCCACTGTATAAAAGCTGAACATATCCAAATCACTCTGGCAAGCTCTACGGCACCATGGATCTACTCCTACTGCAACTCAGAGCACCAAGAAGACCACCACCACCATCACCACCTCCACCATCACCACCTCCACCATCACAACCATCAACACCACGGAGGCAGCGTAGGTGAAGGGAGCGGACATACCGCCAGAGGATTACCATCATTGACCTCAGGGAGGAGGACGTTATTGCCAATTACAGGCTCAGAAGGGAGTCCATTGTCTGCCTCCTGCACCAGATTGCACCAAGGCTGTAGCCAACATTGCAGTGGTACACCAACATCCCTCCGCAGGCCAAGCTGCTGGCTGTGCTGCACATGCTGGTGTCTGGAACGTTCCAACCCACCATAGCCAGAGTGGCAGCAGTACCCCAGCCATTTCATCTCAGCATTCCTCCCCTCCAACCTGGATGCCATCATAAGCCTCACACCTCAGTACCTCATCTTACCCAACACAACGCAGAACAACAGGAAAACAAGCAGACTTTTATGTAATTTCAGGATTTCCACGTGTTGGGGGCAATGGATTGCACACATGTGCAACTTGTGCCTCCAGCGGCTACATCACACCTGTACCGCAATAGGAAGCACACTCATTCCATGAATGTTCAGGCAATAGTGACCCATCTTCATCAATGTCCTCACAAAGTACCCAGGCAGTGCTCATGATTCCTTCATCTTCCATCATTTCACCATCAATGAACGCTTCCAGAATGGAACATATGGGAATGGCCGACTGGTTGGTAAATACTTCTGAAGCACATGACAGACCACAAGACAGTCAAGTATGTTGGAATACATGGCCATATTTGTGTTGGGCTGAATGAGACAGTCCATACATAGTAGGTGTGGGCTTCATACTTGCACCATACTACATGGCATATGCGCAACACAAACCTACAAGTCACACATGTTGAGACATTTACAAGTGAACTGCGCTGCTGGAGCATCACTGGTCATGATGCTCTGGTGGAGCAGGTCTCCAACTCATATCAATGAGGCAAAGCATAGTCAGCTTGCGTGGCCTTGCATGGCTTCATAGATATGCAGTAAGGCAAGCCAGAGCAAAGTGCAGCATTGATTCATTCTACATTATGGATGTGTTCCATGGGCCCTACAGTGGCTTTTCCTATGCAACACCAATGAAGATCTCACACATTTCCACATATCCAAGGATCAAGGACTCTAGGACTGCTTGCAAATAGTGTGCCTCCCAAGGGGAGGTGAAAGGGAGATACATAATTACATATCTGATTGTCATGTTCAATTACTATGTGTCCTGCATTTTGCAGAGCACATAAAATGAGGAAATTGCATAGATTGTTTGCTTTTGGTCAGGAATGTGTTCCTTAAAGCATCAAGTAATTAGAGGACACAATGCTGACACACATGCGCCATGGTGCAATGGGGGGTGTGTTGGCACTAGTCACTGCTATGTGATGGTGCGTATGCGGACGAACCATGGATGTGCTGAATGTTAGGGATATGGCACATTTCAGCCCTTCACTTTGGATGCAGATCAGTGCAGCCAGATGACATCCAGTGCTGCCCTGTGGCAACAACTGCTAAATGAGGCCTGTGTGGGCATTCAATTGTTTAAAAGAGCCTCACTAATGCAACACTATGTGAAATGCTGTGTCCAAACGCCGTGTTGAAGCAAGGGATTCCCTTTCTTTAGTCTGCGTGTCAACATGTAAATCCCATGGTCATAAGGCATGTGATGTATCCCAGACATTTGAAGCTGAGAAATGTAGTTATATTTTTACCTCGCAACATCATGTCTACCATGCTACATTGCATTACCCATCATATGCACACATCTCATCCTATGTGCACACTGTTTTTCAGTGCACAAACCACTCTATCAGTCCTCTAAGGCTACAGACTGTGCAGCAAGGTACAGCCAGTGGCGTAACACAGGCCCCCGCATCCCCCGCGGTGCAGGGGGCCCCGAGCTGCAGGGGGCCCCCTCTGCACAGTAGTCAGGCCTTAGAGCTCCGGATTCAATCCGGAGGGGGGCCCCTCCATGTACCTTGCAGGGTGGCCCCCTCAACGTTCGTTATCCCAGTGGGTACAGCCTCATGCACAAAAGACATCTCCCATGACAGCCAACAACAATCTTCAGGGAAATAATGTGCCTGTCTTGGAGCAATGCTGCAGATTTTCTGCCAGCGCAAGCACCAAACCATGGGCACAGAATCATGTGGAAAATATGTCCTACACTGTCCCAAAGCAGTGTGGCATTGTAGTGTGGTTAGTCTACCAATTGCACTGTGTAGCACAAGAATCTCACATAACTCATGCCCCTTGTGCACTGTCAACATAGTGGGCACAGTGCACTGCTATGTATACACTATCGTCCCACATTGACATCCACTCACTACCGTCGCCATGGCAGTAAACATTTAACAACATTAACTCCAACTTTCACTGCCAAATATTTGTGACTGCAGTACGCAACATCACCTGTTCCAGTGACAGGTTGTAAAATCAGACATTTATCAGTTGAGAAATGGCAATAGTATTCAATAACAAACACAATAGCTGAGTGTGAGAGATTTGTCTACTCAATAGCTAATTGACTCTCCTTACTGGTGAAAAATCATCACCTTTATGGCATTGGCACTCACAAGTGTGCTCAATAGTAAGTGAATCACAGAGGACAGCACACCTGTATGTGTAGTACTGTGTCAGTCATATCCAATTCCTACTTGTGTGGATGCCACACAATGTCATAGCATGTCTCATTCAGTAGGCAACGTGTTTGAATCATTCAGGACATATAACAGAATGTACATGAATGTGGGGCCATTCCCTGTCATGACTCAACTAATTTTACCCCATCCTGTCTTTGCAGCTGACCAAGGATATGCTCTGCAGCCGTGGGTGATGACTCCTCATAAAACCCCCCAGACGGAACCCCATCATGCCCTAAACAGGACCCAGTCCATAGTGGAGGGGACATTCGGCGTACTGAAATCCCACTTCAGGAGTCTGGATATGTCAGGGGCCAACTGCTCTACTTGCCACCAATGGTATGCAAAATTATACTTGTGTGCTGCATATTGCACAATATTTGTGTGCGGACAAATGTACCATGGGCTGATGCCAACGAGGAGCAGGAACTGCCGGACGATGAAGATGAGGAAGATGAGGAGCCATATCAAACTGTTTCAGTAGCAGCAACATGGCAGAGGGACCATATCATTCAAACTTTTTTCACTGATGCATGATTGACTTACATGATACCACAAAATGATGACTACATAAAGCTGTGTACATATTTATATGTGAATAAATATATGAGCACTACTAGTGTGTATGCATTTGGATTTCATAGTCACAGTAAACATCAAAACCTTTGCATCACACCTACTATTAACTGCCATTAAGGAAAATGTATGTACCTATATGTAACAAACAGCTTTGAACAACATCTGGTACTAACAAAATAGTGTGCATGCCAACTCCCTGTAGCAAATAGTCTTCCATGGTCAGCCACAATTAACATAGTGTGATAAAGTAGATAGTGTGCTATGACTGTGTGTGTCTCTCTCCTACAGCTAGCCATTCGTACCGCCTCATACTTGTGGATGATAGTAGAGTCCACTCATAGTATGATGACTGTTAAGTGATTCACACGGTGTGGGCATGGGAACACAGTCCCAAACACACAGTCTACATATGCTACATCAAAAACTGTATCCACATATGAAATCCATTAGGAGATCTCATATCACACATACAAATGCTACATACTATACTTTGCCAGTGCAACAGTGTCTACCTAGTGATAATGTAGCCACACTTGCCCCACTAGGCCAAGATGCCTAAGGGAATTCCTATGGGAATGGGACAAGCAGTGATGCAGCCTACCATGTTGGCGTATTGCACTCAGACACAAACAATGGCTTCACTCCTATCAGTACAATCTTAGTGCAACATCCAGATTCAGAATACGTAACAATTGAGCATCAGAAATCACATAAAGTAAGATCAATAGAGCCAAGGTGCTTTGCACCAATGCATCCCAAGATATAGTGCTCCAATGTGGCTAGAAAATCACAGGGGAACTTCATGTCTGAATGCATAGCCATCACCGAATTCAAGTTACCACACAACCTAGAAACATATTGTAATGGGTCCCAATGGCAAACATATTTGGACCTGATTCACAAAGGCAATCTGAGACAGAAGTCTAACTTTACAACTTTTGGTATTCACAGAGGTCATTTACAAGTCGTATCTTTACATCTGCAGTTGGGTTGGAATCTCCGGCTTGGGCCGTACTCTCCGGCTCGGGCCATACTCTCTGGTTCGGGATGGATGAAAGTGTAATCAAGGGGCCAGAATGCAATTTTTACAAAAAGAAACATTAGGAATGTGTGACAAATGGTAGAGGAGGTCATGAAAATCAGTTTGTGCAGGGAAAAGGGTGTGGCCAGACTCTACATCATATCTAACCCTGGGTGGTGAACTACGCTCCGCTCGTGGAGTTTGTGGAGTTTTCTGCACTCCGCGTTACGTGGATCTCGCGGAGCGCTGAAAAAATCCGCTACACATAGCTTAGTGGACATTTTTGCTCGCTCGCGTTCCTCAACGTCAAGTTGGCGACCGCAAGCGAGCAAAATCAACATCCCGGCGAGATTTTTCCTCGTTCGCGATCGGCAACATCAAGTTGGCGAGCGCGAGAGTGGAAAATAAACCTCCCGGCGAGATTTCTCAACGCGGGGGGGTCAGGTTTCTCATTGCGAGTGGTCGCGTATGCTCGCGACTGCTCGCAATGAGAAACTGCCCGTTCGCATTGAGAAAGCTGCCGCTCGAGTAAAAATCTACTCGAGCGGCAGAAAACGACCGCTTGCACTGTGCATGATACCGTTTGCAATGATTGCACAGTGCGGACAAGCATCCGGCACTGTGCAATCACTGCGAACAGCATTTTCCTATCGCACTACGCTGCTCGCGTAGCTCTGCGTAGCGCGGCGGAGTTGTTTTACCGCTTCGCGTACCGTCGCGTAGCACAACTCCGTGAACTACGTCCACCCTTAATCATATCCCAGAAAAGTTTGCTCCTTTGCATCATGGTACATGCAGTCCACAATTTGCGCTCCCCTCAGTGTTGACTGTAGTGTCAACACTAGATGATGCTTTTCAAGCCCTTGACCAAGGAAAAATGTGTCTCTTAATTCTGTTGGACATTTCATCGACATTCGTCACAGTCAACCACGAGAAACTACTTGAATGCCTCGAATACAGGATGGGAGTAGGGGGAACCGTTCTCGAATGGTTTAGATCCATCCTTCAGAACCGCTCCCAGAGATTCCTAGTCAACCGTAATCTATCTGCTCCTTCCCCGATAAGGATCGGAGTCCCCAAAGGCTCCATCTCTCCCCAACCCTCTTCAACCTCTACATTGAACCGTTAGCTGAAATACTGTGTATTGCCAACATCTCTTTCCACATGTATGCCGATGATACTCAGATCTACATCAAAATATCATCCCTAGAGGAGATGAACTCTATGAATAAGGCCCTAAAGCTGACTGTACATTAGCTCGCCAGCAACCAGCTCAAACTAAATGCACAAAAAAACGAGTTCCTTCTAATCTCCCCCTCCTAAAAGTACAACTGACATACTGGAATGGACCAAGACGATCACAGCGCTGAATTGCACACAGACCATAGTGGGCTCAGCCAAATCTCTCGGAATCAAATTGGACAGCAACCTGAATATGCGAGAACACATCAACTCGATGTCCAAAAATGCCAGGTTTCACCTGAGCTACTTGAGAAAACTAAAACCATTCCTTGATGCATCGGACCTAAAAAGGGCAGTTCAGGCATTAGTTATCTCTAGGATCGAATATGGATGCTCATCCCTCTCAGGCCTACCAAGATCTCTACATCCCCCCTAAAACTTGTCTCAACGCTGCCGCTAGACTCGTAACAGGCTCAAAGAAATTCGACCACATCTCACCGCACCTGAAGGCGCTGAACTGGCTTCCTTTTGAAGCCAGAATCCAACTCAAAGTGGCCTGTATCTAGCACAAAACGCTACACTTGAACTCCCCTGCTTATCTTGCCCAGAAAATCGTGGTATCTGGAGGAGCTAGAAACTCCCGGTTTGCCAGATACTTTGTGCTCTAACCACCCCGCTACCGAAAGGAAAAAACATACAATCAAGCCTTCTCTGGGGCCACCCCAAGATTCTGGAACTCGCTGCCGCCTAACATCAGAAGAATACCCTCTCTGTCAATATTCAAAAAGGAAGCTAAAACCTTCCTAATGGGCAAATTCCTCCCATAAATCTCATTCATTGCTCACACTGCACAGCGGCCTGATGACATGATTTTTTTTGCTAGACTCTTGAATGTTTATAAATGACCTTTTATTCCCCCAAGTGTAAAAGCTGGTTATCCTTATCTCTGCATAGTGCTCTCATGATCGCCACTCTCAATTTTGTAAATATCCTGTTATTCCACAAATGTATGCACGTCCATCTATCCCTACCTATGTAAATGTCTATTTTCAAACTTGTATACAACTTGTTATCCCTGTAAAACGCTCTGATACCCTAACGCGTCACATTTGCGCTCTATAAAACACTAAATATATAAATACTACAATGAACACTAAGGGCGCTCCCCTTAGTCCTCAACCAGGCGTAACGTCTAACAGCTACCGACGTGGCAATTGTTCTACCCAATGAGTCGGTGATATCCAGTCCACATCGTATGGTGAATTTGGCTGTGTCTCTCCCGTCTGTAACTGCTTGACATAGAATGGCCCGGGCCTCCTCCGAGCACTGAGGCAGCACCTGCGCAACCGTATCCCAGATCGTGTGGGATTATCGGCCCAAGAAGCATGCAATATTCACCAATCCCAACGCTAAGCTGGAGGAAGAGAACATCTTCTTTCCAAGATGGTCCAGTTTCTCTGATTTCCTATCTGGGGGAGCAGAAGGGAATATGCCTTTTGATGAAGAGGCTTGGACTACCAAGCTCTCAGGGGAGGGGTGTTGGGTCAGGAACACTGGGTCGACCAGAGCATGGCAGTGGCAACAAGTAATCATCCTATCCACAGGAGCCTCTGCGCTGGGCTGGGGCCAAGTGCTCAGAAGGATGTCCGTGTGGGCTTCAATGAATGGCAAAAAGGGTTCAGAAGAGGAAGCCGCAGGCTTCAACACGTCTGTCAGGAGGTTAGTCCTGACTGCCACCATAGGGAGCTCGAGGCCCTCGGCTGCCCTCCTCACCACCACAGCATAGGAAGCGTCCTCCTCCATAGCCACAGTAGGTCGAGAAAGCAAACCGGTGTCAGGGGAAGAGTCCGGTTCCTCAAGCTTGTTAGTTAAAGGGTCCAGCGGCCCCCCCCCAGTCCTCTTCCTCACCTTCGACCCAAAAGGAACGGCAGGAATGAAAACAGGAATGAAAGTCCCTTCTGGCGTCGGAAGCGACATCGGTCCGTCTCCGTGTCCACTTCAGGGATGAGGATGGGGTCAGCGCTGACCGGGGCAAGATCGATGTCGGGAGTGTTGTCGTCGGGCTCAACATCGGGGAAGGTCAAGTGAGATCAACCGGCGTTGATCCGGATCCAGGCAAGAATCCACAGTCCCAGGGCCCCCAACCGACTCAGCGGGGCCTGAAGGCACAACGGTGGAGCCAGCTGCACAGATATGAGGTAAAAGCCCTCATAAACTGCTGTATCTGGGCAGGAGAGGCTCCAGCTCCCAGAAAGGGAGGGAGGCGCGGAGCCCTCTCAGAAGTAGGCTCTGGAGAAGGTGCCTTCAAGCGACAATGCTTGGGATCATGCATCACATGGGTTGACCGACAGAGAAAAGCCGAAGAAAGCCTGTGCTTCTTCGACTTCTTCGTGTGCTTCCCTGACTTACCCGAAGATCTCCCCGACAAATTCAAGTGAGAGGAGTGTGGGATCTCTGACCGTTCTCTAGACCTTCCCCTCGAACGAGAACAGGAGCAATGCAGAGCCAAGCGCCGGGTCTTCAGCAGCTTTCGGGACTGCTCCCGCAGAGCCTTTGCGTTCATGGCCCGGTACTCGGAGCACGACTTCGGGTCATGGTTCAACTCCAGACACCAAAGGCACACGATGTGCAGATCCGTCACGGACATCATCCGGTGGAAGGAATTGCAGGGCTTGAAGCCGGTCCTTGGCTGGGACATCCTGACACACCAGGAGTCTACGACTGGAAAAAGACGTCGACAAAAAGTCGAAAAAGTTAGCCAAAAAGTGGCTGGGGGTAGCTCTCTCCCAATCTGTGCTAGGCTGGTGTGGAAAAAGAAAGAACTGATGTCAGCGTACATGGGCGGCATCTAAGTAGGTCCCACAACGCCATCCCTGTGGCCACGATGCTGTTGACGGACGCAGAGCTGACCAATGCCGCCTAGCAACACACAGGGGTACTGCTGAAGAAAAAATCTGCGGATCCCGACTGATGCCTGGGGGAAATTCTAAGGTAAGGAATCTACAACTAACAGTCTCTATAAGATATTAAATTTCATTGTTTGCTACATACAGATCTACATCATGATTTACTGATGTGGAGTTAGCATGTCTGCTCAGATAATGTTATGTACATGCATTTGTCTTTGCTAGCAGTGTTCTGCAACATGTGTGAGTAGGTGATTTACCTATGGACAGAGAACTGTCACATTGCCCATGGGTTTTTCCATAATCCATCTACAGGCATTGTTGAGCAGTGGATACACAGTGCAATACATGTATTCTCGTACAATTTCTCTGTGTGGGTACATCATGTGGCATGCATTGGAGGGATGTTGTGGTCAAAAGATTCACCCAAATTGAAGGTTTGTTGACTCATACTCCTACACTTATGGCTGCCCCATACACACTCACACATGCAACGTTTACTTGTCAATTCAATGCTATTTGCTTGCTAGTATCCATGGGTAGACCTGGCACCTGAGGTGTAACTTCATTCACCATTAAAATTGACTGAATGATACCTCTTGCACTTCATGCTTGCAACCTTGAATAACCACTTGCTAGTCAACACACACATAGGGTTAACCAAATATGTTATGCTCTCACTGTCTAGCATTGTCCCTGACTCCAAACAGCACATGTCCTTTTGGCAAGTAGTTGGTGTCTTTGCCTTTGCACTATGGTCAACTTGGTCCAGAGTCAAACAGACAGACAACACACAGGTAGTACTAAGTACCTTTATTTACATGTGCTGATACTGATGCGGCTCGCAGGGACAGTTCATAGGACAACCCAAAAAGATGTTTTGAGCCAGTGGATTTACTGACAGAGTCCATGGGGGGAACATGGCATGGGACACATGGAGGAGAGGAGTGTTTCAGTGAGGAGGATGACCTCATTGGCATTAGGGAGGACAGGCTACATTGACAGTCCACAAACAGTTAAGGTCAACAGGGGGAAAGCAAATTGAGGACAGTGCCAGGTGATATTCGCTGGCATGTTCATAAGCACAGGACAAAAGAGAAACTGGGTATGTGGCACAGATGAATGCTACTGGACACTTTTGTGCGAGAAAGCAGTGTAGCCCACATCTTCTTCCTCTCATGTATGCAGTGACTCCAGTGAGGGGAGTGTTGTAGGTGCGGGAGGCGAGGGAGGCATGCACACATCAGGGGCTGAAGATGTGGATCCTGTGTCTGCAGCAGCATTTATCTGTTATCTGTACCATCACATGAGGCAGCACAACAGCAAGGATGATCTGCTGGTATTGCACCACAGCAGCAACAGCGTGGTGGTAGGCAGTCATGGTAGCAATGTGGGAGTCCTACTTCCTTCTCCATGGACTCCAAGATGGTTCTGGTTGCCACAGCTGGTTGGCAACCTTGCTGGTGCCACTTTGGCAGGTAATTTGCCCATGGCTCTGTATCATGACACCAGCAATGTCAACCAGGGACTGCTGGAGGCCACGGAGCGGAGAGTAGATGCCTCTTATGGCCACAGTGTTGTCTCTCTTGGGACTGAGGCACCCATGGACTCCCTCTAGGGTCACCATCCCCGCCCGCACCTGGTCTTCCATCTCCCACTGGACTCCTACAGCAGTACGTTGAATAAGTATTTGTGGGTCTACAGAGTCCAGGGCTCAGGGTGGGCTGGCATGTGGTGTCTGTTGGTTGGTAGGCGGTTCATATGGAGCCCACACGATGCTATTGACCGTCCCCATGACTTTAGGTGGTGTGCCAAAGGAGTCCAGAATTTCTTGAAGGCTGTCCTGATCGAGGGTTTGCAGGTTGTTATCCACAACATCGCTGAAGTCCGGGACAGCCTGCTGGCCAGTAGGTGAGGGCTCATCCTCTGCAATTTGATGGGAAAATGCTATTGGTGATCTCTGTTAGATGTTGACATGAGTAATTCATTTGACAATCAAGGTTCCATATTTATCACTTTCAGTTCCTCATTGATGCGTGGGACACCTGTTACGCATGGGCATTGATAGCAAATTGCACAGCATTTTCCTTTCTGATGGCTGGATCTCAGAATTGTTCTCAATACCACTGTGTGCCTACTCTGAGGGGATGGGCCCTGTCATACTAGTTAGATTACGAACACTGACATTCAACCCATTTCATCATGACCAGAATTGGTTATCAGCAGGGTGTCACACATCTTTTTTATCAGACCCATGCACTTGTTTGTGTACATGGCTCCTCTGGGTGTTCCCAATTTGGTCCTGGCAGCCGACTTACTGCCACACAGTGCTGGAACCCAGATCATACATTGACTCTAATGTGCCTAAAACACTAACATTATGCGTGACCATATCCATTGGACTGACATGTCAGGCTGTAATTGAGTGATATGGGTCAGGCAGCACCCCACATGTTATTAGTGCTGAGAATGGTGACATGTACCTACCCTGTTCTCTAAGACAACTGCGCCCATCCACCTCAACCTCTGACCTTCCCGGAATTGTGTCCTTTGTGGTGGCTAAGTAGTTCTCCCTATCCCTTGACAGTTCAATGTATGACATCCTCCGACTTATACATGTGGCACAGTGAGACAATTTTGGGCCATATTCCCTCTTGGCACATACCACATCTTCACCCAGGTCCACATGAGACGTAGAATGTAGTACCACAATGGGCTGTTGTCTGTCATCCCTAACTAGCTGCAACACAAGCATGACCCAGTCAGACACAGCAGTGGATGTGAATTGATGAGGGTACCTTGCAGTACCTTCTCACCTCCGTGCTATGCAACGTCTACCCATTCAGACAGAGTGGCAGTTTGATATGCACAGCAATCACCTACTCTGCACTGCACTAGCAAGAGCCCACCAGGGCCACACACCATCATTTGTTTTGATGCACATGGTCCTCTGGTATATATTACTTGCATTCACCCCCACACCGAGTCAGATTTAGTTGATGAGAAGAGTTCAGGTGGTCCCTACCATGGCAGCTGAAACTTGTGTGCTCTGACCCTGCATACCAGGACATCTTGTGTGTAATGTAGTTTAATCAAGGCTACTTTAGACATGGCTCTTGAAATGTCCCTATGTGTAGATACTTCCCATGGTCCACAAATCCCCCACCCCTCAGGTGGGTTGTTTCTCCTCTGACAAACCCATTCCATGCCATGAATTTGGAGGCTAGATTAGAGTGCGTGGGCCCAGGTGAGACAGAGGGACATATTTACAAAACTTATGGTGCAGCACACTGCCTCAAGTAATTTCGCTGCACTGTGCTGTGTCATTAGAAAACTGCAGGGATGCGACATCTTTACAACAACTCAACGCATTCCTGTACTTTCCTCTGCACTGGCGTACAATAGGTTGCCCAGTGCCAGCGGAGGTACCCTTGCACCATTGCATGTGTAACTGGCCACTGAGCATTCTATTTATGTTATGTTTAACCTAGATGGATACTACCCTTTGGCCTGCAGACAGTGCCGCAGACAATGGGACATAGCTGCCTGCACTGCACAACATGACCTAGTTACCCACATTGCCCCTTGTTGCAGCTAAACCTGTTGCTGTTGTGGTTCATAACAGCCAGGTCTGTCCTGTCCCACAACTCCTACCACCGACTCTTCTGAGATGACAGCTGACACCCGCTCCTCCAAGGGATCCAGCTGCTCCTGGGGCGCTGGACTACTACCGCTGGACTGCAATGCTGCCTTGAGATTGGTTGCCAGTTTCTCATTTGTCCTGCACTTCCAATCATGCCAGCACTTTTTGCAGTCAGTCACTGTCCTCTTTACTTCTGCAATGCTGTTGACCTTGTTCACAATGGTCTGCCATATGGTTGATTTCCTCCCTAATGACATTTTGGAGTTGAAGAAGAGCTGTTGTTGGTGCTCCGTCACCTCAGTGATCAGGATCTCATTATCCTCCTTACTAAACTTGCACTTTCTCATCCCCTACGACTCTGTTGGGACATCCTGGCTGATACTGAGGTTGTTGGGGCTGTTGCCCTGGGCTCTGCTGCCTGCTGTCTCCTCCATGGCTGCTTTCAGATAAGTGTGGCAATTATTTTTTCACGTAGCAGCGTTTTTTAACGTAGGCACTCAAAAGTTATGCTGTGTGATCCAAGGCTTGATGGCAGGGAAATCCTCCCTGCCATCAAGCCTTGGATCACACAGCATAACGTGCATCGCCACTTGCTGCCCTGGAACTGATAATTTACAGTTTAATCGCCAGGTTTTTCATTCTTAGAACATCCTATTTAATCGGCCTCCACCACTGAGTGTAATTGTGGCTTAACCTTCCGCAAGCCCCTTGAGGCAATCTCTAATTATTCAGGCTTGTATTTTTAACTGTCCTGATGATGATCCTACTATTTCTTAAAGAAGATCGAAACGTCGTCGACCAATGTAAACAGTTTGCACATTAATCAAATCTGATAAAAAAAGTGTATTTACTGTTTCCTCAAGCTTGTTAGAAATTGTGTTCAATATTCCACAAGCTACCCTGTCTTGCCTGATATGTTCCTGTCCTAAGTGTACTTGTCATGTTTCTATGTAGGATGCAGGATTGGGTCCCACTGTATTGATGTGTTTATTTTTGGTTTTTGACATTTTTGAATTATTAAATTGAATGTCCGGCTGGACACTCGTAATATAGCACTGATTGGAGTCTATATTTATCCTGATGACCACACTGTTCTGTTCATGCACTATATGGTGCTTGGCACACGGTGCATGGATATGCAGAAAGTGCTCCTTTACACAGCGGCTTGTGCTGAGACCCTTTTCCTGGGCTGCAGCACAAGCCGCTGTGTCAAGGAGCACTTTCCGACTGGCAGCCCAACGGCCTCAGCCTAAAACGGCAGTCGGACCGCCAACTGCTTGTCGAGCATTCTCCTGACTGCCTCGATAGTGGTAAGCAGTCCGACCGACCGCTTACGTAATGAGCCCCTTTGTGACTATAATTCTTTAAAAAACTAAAAAGTACAATAACAGGAAGGGCAAAAACGAAAGTGGTTTTGGGGTCAATCCCTTTCAGCCTTTCACCTTTATGTGTTTTTCATAGTTTGTCAATTGATTGGAGGGGCAACTCATGAAGGTTATGGCATTTCGGGGATGGTTAAATTTTCTCATTTGTGTTTGTAGTAAGTATGGATGATGGAGTATCAAGAAGCCGTTTTGTTAGACTGCGGGTGCAACTTGCAGTTGAGACCCAATATATGTTCTTTGATACATTTATTTTGTTAACACAACAATTTAATTGCTAATGTATGGCTTTTTAGTTTAGGAAGTGTATGCTCTTAGGATGTGTAATGCAGCCCTATAGTCACAATGCTATTCACAAATCATTCTTGCATGTTTATTTGTCTTAGTGTGCATTCTTGATCACATGTTGGATTTACAGCAATCTTTGTTCACAAGCACTTGTGTTTCTCCCTAAACTGCTCTTATTCTGGTCTTGGCCATGAAATGAAGTAAACACAAAGCATTCACTGAGATAAAGTATTATCCATATTTCTCACTTTTAATACTTGATAATTTTTCTTGAAATATAAAGTTCCTCAAAGTTTTATTGATGGCATTTTGCGAAATGTGGACAAAAGCTCTTCCAGTTGTTTTTTAGTTGACCCCTGACTATTACAAAAAAATGCAAAAAGTAAAACATAAACATAGGTTATAATGTGCCCATCCATACCCTAAAGCTCCTATAATTATTTGAATATTATTATTCCAATGTACACTACAAAGAACTTTGAGTGGTAACATTCACCAGCACCATCTACTGCAGTCTGCGAAAGAGTATGTTCCACGTATCCTCCTGGCTTGCTCAAATTGCCACTATGTGGCAGATTACACACATTCGCAAAGATAAAGGGGCCGATTCCGATTCAGGCCGGAAATCTCCCCGACCGAGCCGGACCCGGAGAGATTTCCGACCGAATCGGACCCTAGCAGCCCGACCGAACGAGTACGATGCGCACGTATGCCATCGGACTCGATTCGGTCGGACTCCCATTGAAGTCAATGGGAGCCAGTCGTACGATGCGTACACGGGCTCCCATTGACTCAATGGGCACGACGCGAACAAGGGCGCCCCCTACAGCGTGTTCGCGTCGATGCGGGTCGCGCCGTACATGCACGTGTAGGGGGGACCCATGGGTCCCCCTTGTGTGCGACTCACGTGCCTACGCTTCCAGGGGGGTCTGACACGGACCTCCAAAGTGCGGCTCCGACAGCTCCTTGGAGCCGGACTGCGCGAGTCGGTCGGAGCGGTCGAGGTGCGCATCGTACTTACCCGGCCGGGGAACGTCTCCATTGCGCGGTGCGAGTCGTCCCCGTGCGAGTCGATCGGAGCGGTCGGGTCCTGCGAACGAGTCGGTCGGAGATTTCGCGAGCGCACACATCGTACTCGCTCGCCCGGACGCACGTACGATTCGGTCGGGAAATAGGGCTCCGAATCGGATCCGGTAAAGACGAATCCGATTCGGAGCCCTACCGGCCGAGATCGGAATCGGCCCCATAGTGTTTGAACCCAATTACTGGGGCAAAGCTAACATCCACATCAACCCTCTTACTGCACAAATGAAATTTGCATAAATTACCAGGACAAAACTTACATTTGCACCATCAAGCAAATGCAAAAAATGCTGATCTCGCAACAGTCCACTGGAACAAAGATTGGTGCAAAACTGTGCTGAACCGATGAACATTTATATACTGTGGATTCCTAATTCCATGGGAATCTCCAGTTGTAAAACAGGCTTCCAAGTATACCCCACATAATCCAAGAAATTGCATTTTCGTGATATGGCATACAAGTAATTTACACCTAAAAATATAAATTAATGGTCCCTAAAAAGCAGAAAATGTACAATCCAAACTGAGGGTGACATGCAGACAGCAAACATCATTACCCCAGGCCAATTTCACCCCATATGCTCGACACCCTTTTGACTCCAAGAAACACTAATCTATTTGGTGAACCAAAACTCTTTGAAGTTTCTATTTAAAGAGGAAGTGCGATTTTTTTTCACGTATAGTGCATAACAAGCCGCACTGTGGTATAGCGATGGCAATGTTCATACCGAAATTTAACTCTATTTAGCAATTTAACAACGAAAAACTCTTATGTGCAAACTTGAGGGTTTTCAGTGATAAAATCCATTAACAAAGTTACAATTCCGCACGAAAATTATATATTCAGAGCACCATCATGCACCAGCTATGACATGTGTAATCATTAGTATGACGTGAAATTATTGGTATAGATTTTTACTTGGGTTCATTTTATACCTTCTACAATTAAGAATTAGCAAATAAATATCCCTGCACAAACCACTAATTGCCCAGGGGAGGAAGCATTGTTATTTTCCGAGAGCTTGAGAATATATTCTTATGAAGTGCTGATAGCTTTACTTCAAAAACAATAAAATCCGGGGATTGTCAACCGTGGGCTAGTTGTTACTTCATATTTCCCCACTACATGAGAAATGGTAGAATTATTAAACTCCTTTTTTCTCCACACCACTGAGAGAATTTTTTTTTTCATTACATGCCTGGTGTTTGCACAAAAAAAAATCGGAACAAACTATTGTGTCAAGAATATCGAGGACAAAAATAATGTGAAGGTAAGTTTCCTATGGGTAAGCAAACTTTAACTGTATGTAACTGCACATATATATATATATATATATACAATGATGATATATATATATCCTTAAGGTATGTAGATTTGGAGTTAGGAATAGTAAATCTATCTGTATCTCATAGCACCTATCTTCTCGATATGTTGGTCCTCGATATTTATGACATGATATTCTGTTCAAGCAATATTTGTTTCCTTAACATTCTGTCAGACAACCATATGTATATATGTATATTTATGTCACGCCAGTTACAATAAATCTGGCTCCATAACACCTTCTATTTGGAACACATATACTAAAATAAACACAGATTCACTCAATGCAACATTGTAAAGGGCAAATGGCAGGATATTACCAAGGTGAAACTCACTTGCCTTGGGGAGATAGCACTTGGTGCCTCGCAGATTCCATTCTCGAACGAATGTACTGATTTGGATTATAACTACTAAACATGAAAAACAGCATGGAAAATACTATGCATTCAGATCTGCAGTATGCAATTTATTACCACTGTTAATGGAGGTGGGAGGCATTGCAACCTACTGGTGGCGTTTACTGTGGATGTAGAACTGCAATATGTAATTTACTGCCATTGTTAATGGAGGGGAGAGACATCAAGGCCTACTCAAGGCTTCGCCTCTTTTGAGCCATCAAACCCACACTCGCTTCCACCCACCCCCAAATTGGCTGTTTGTGAGCTCACAATATTTATAACAGTTAATGACGTTGGATGTTCATGGTGGTGGCTCTATGCTGGGCTTGGACTAAGTCCAGGCCCTGTGCCCAACCACCTGTACATCCCAAGAAACCCTGCTAACTTTGATTTGTTTCGTGGGAGTGGGGATCTGTGAAATCTTTGTCATTTTTTATTCTTCTCTGGCACATTTGTATTTATTTGTAAGTTTGTTTTATATAAAAAGTTTAGTTTTTTAATTGTACCCCAAAGACCTCTCTCTGCCTTTCCTCATCCACCTTTACTATTATTCAATGTTGCTTACAGTGACGTCCTACATGTGCGTTCACTTTTTTGTCTTCTTGAATCATGCAAATTCCCTTAAACCAGTAGGCCCTATTTACGAGAAACTAATGCAGCGCAGTGCCGCAAGTCATTTTGCTGCGCTGCGATGCCTTAGTTTCGACGCACAGGGATGCGACATACTTACAACAATATGTTGCTTCTCTGTGCTTTTCCCTGTGCTGGCGCACAAACTGCTGCCATGTGTCAGCGCAGGCACCCTGGCACCGTGGTGCAAGGATGCCTGCATCGTGGGAGATTGTTTTTGTGCAGGAAGGGGCACCTTCCTGCACAATAAACAATCAATTGGGTGATTTCCACTTCCAATGCATGCTGTAGAATGCCCCAAGCATTGAAAGAGAAAAAAAATGAGGAGAAATAAAAACATTTCTCCTCGTTGCACCTCGTAGCGTTCTGACGCATTTTCAGGCTTACGATTGCTTTCCAGGTTTACGATTACTCGAAAATCTGGACATGCATCAGTGGACATGGGTGTTGTGTGGGAACACCCACAGCAACACCCATGTCACGCCCCTAACAGGCAAAGTGTTGCGTGAAAAGGGGCGATATTTACAAGCACACGTAAAGTCACGCAGGGATATCACGTAGCAGGATGCACCGCCGGTGCATCACACAACGTGACGCACCGGCGGCGCAGGGGGCTTCTAAATAAGCCCCAGTGAGTTTAGCAAATCACGACCACTTCCAAATACAAAATGGTAATTTCTTGCTCTCATATGTTTTGAAATTTGCAAGTTTGCCATCCTCTAACTGTGCTTTCCACATTTTTTTGTGTATTTTACCCCTGTAAACACAAATCAGCATGATACTTGGCATGCTGAAACGAAACCAGTATCAAAAGGGATGCGCCAAATTTCTAGCAGATTAAGCAAATAGTGCTATAGTTATAACCAAACCAAAAAAGTCATTCCCATTTGAAAGTTCACCTGAGCCATAACTGCTGATATACATGTATTTTTAGTCACTGAAGAAAGTTTAGTTAGAGCAGATTAAGTATTAAGTATATTAAGCAGACTTCATATTAAAACATACATTAGCTTCAAACATGTTATTAAAAGTCGTTATTGTGAACAATGTGAACAATTTAACTCTAATAAACACACAAATTGTCCTATTATGGGAATCAGTGCAAGCACAATTCACCCCAATGCGACGTTAATGACCTCACACGTATAAGAGATGACATCACGTATCTTATGACGCCATCACTGATATCGCTTTGGATTTTATAAGTGTTAGTGTCATCTAGTTCTACTCTACTCAAATTGTCATTCTCCAAAGTATGTGTTGGCTTTGTTGATATTTGAATAGTGACCAGCGGACTAAACAATTTCCTGCGGTGACACGTCAAATAAGTCATATTCAGGGAGAAAGAACCACTTTATCGTCGGAAGTACTGCCTAAAAATGTTCTGGCATGTTGTTATGCGCATGTATTTCATTGCATGCTGTTGTGTGCCATTTCTTTGCTGCCCGTTATGTACTACAGCGCAGCAGGCGCTAATGTTTATTCCTCTCTCATTCATCATGCTTTTATTGCCATCTACTGGCCATCTTATATAAAGGCATCCCAGTAGTTTCTTTCCTTCAGAGTGCCATTCAAACAGCACAGATGTTTTTTTTGTCGTAAGAACACGAGATTTTCGAGATGAACCGCATCAAAATGACTGTGGAGATTAATTCAGCATCGACATCCTTTACAATATACTGCAGCAGTTGTCTATGCAGTCATATTTATCGATGCGCATTAAGGGGGTGCAAAAAGATGCTGCTGCTTGTTATCAACCCCAACAAGGAGAGAGAAGATCTCACCCATGTGTTGAGGTCCATACACTGAATACTTGGAATGTGCAACATGAACGTTACTTCTCTAATGACTGAAAGCCTCCTTTTTACACTATTCATTTTAGAACTATGTCATGAAACTCCTGTTCCTTTGCATAATTAAATAATGTCGGGTCAGGGCCGGCTTTAGCGCTAGTGGCGCCCCGTGCAACAATGTTTGTTGGCACCCCCCAATGATCACCTCCACCACGGATTCCCTCACTACCACTCTTCAACAGTGCCCCTCAAGTCTCCATAACCACACTCTCTCAGGTGCATTTAATTACTTATATAGTGCCACTCATACCAGCGTGGGGTGTCAGAGCACTTTGCTTCACACACATTACACTGATACAATCAATCATATGTGTGTGAATCAGTGTATAGGAATTATTACATAATCCAGAGGACTAGAAGGTGTAGGAGTCATATGTCATGCATAATGGTAGGCAGTATAGTTTGAGTGCTTGACCTGGAATTTAAAACAGAACACCATATTTGGGGGTTCGCTTTAATAATAAGAATCGATTTCTACCCAAATTAATCCTTTTTGCAATATTAATCTATGCTCTAATCTATACTTTGCAGTGTGCATGCAGTTCTTTAATGACAGTTAATAGCTCACTGTTCTATATTAGGATTTTAACATATAACCCACTAGTAACAATAGGAACTCTCAGACAAAAGCAGTAACCCACTGACCTATTTACATTATATGCACTTTTTGATCTGCATGGTACACGTTTTTTGCAGCAGGTATATTAACCCTCTGCACTACTTTATGAAGAATCAAAACCTCAACTGGACAAAACTCCAATCTCTCTCCAGGAAGAACATAAATCACCAGTTATCTTGACATTTTTATTGTTTCTTGGAAATTGCTGGAGGCAAGGAATGTGGCAGAAGGTGCTTTAATACTATAACAAACTTGCAAACACGGTGTCCCGAAGTCAGTGTGTGGTGCGGTGGCACCGGTCGCACCGCCCTAGAGCCGACCCTGTATCAGGTGGCCATATGACCTAGGGTCTGATGCAATAGCGGCCCGTGGAGGGAGTTCCGTGGAGCGGTGAGACGGGGCGGGGCAGGGGCAGGGTGGGGGTAGTAAACACCGGAATATGGATGAACGGAGGTAGGTAAACAATTAAATAAATAAAACGAATTTCGTTGTGTGCGCTGCATCGCATTTTGCACGGGCCGCTACTGGTCTGATGTACAATGATTCCTAATGAGAAATCGTAAATTGCATCAATTCATGATTTGCAATTTGTGACTACTTATTATGAATCTACTAAAATGAATTCTGGAGAAGTGCAATTTGCACACCGACTTCTTCCGAATGCATTGGTATTTTGTGAACCAATCTATGCTTTAATAGGTTGGTTCACAAAATACTGATTCATAGTCGGTCGCAATTCAACCTACCTCATTAATATGCATGAGGTAGGTCACAAATTGAGACCCACTATGATTGGTTTGAGCCACAGGCATGGCGGCCTCCTAGGGTCAACAGACCACAATATCTCTTTTTTTTAATGCAAGGAAAAGAAAATGAATAATTTTATAAACATCATTTAGGAGAAGGCAGTGGCCCAATGGACTGCTCCCTGCTCATAAAAAAATGATTTTGGCGATGTTCTCAAAGGGGAAGGAGCATCTTCCCTTTTGCAAATAGTTACCACCAATTTGGAATGTAGAAACATATGAATGTTTTGCAACCGGATTTCGGTCGCAAAACATTTATATTTAAGTTAAGGAATCAGTATTTGCAAGGGATACCCTCTTCATGCTCCTTTCAAATACCAATCCTGTATTTTGTCTGAAACCCAAATTGTGATTCAGTAATGTGTTACCAAATCATAATTTGGGCTTTGTACATTTAAAAAAAACATTTCGTGGTCGCAAAGGCTTAAATTTGATCTTTGCAACCATAAATTGTCTTTGGACATCAGGCCCCAAGTGTCTTGAATTACTGTCCAAGGGACATGGGGAACTAGGCTTAAATTCCAATCCTTTCTCAACAAGCTCTGATTTGAGGAAAATTACTTAATTTCCTTTTGCTAAGAAGGGGAAACATGTGTGCAACATAGTTTGATTCTGGTGGTGATCATATTTTAAGGAACATCCCCTTTTTCACTTGAAGGATTAATTACACATTTACTCATGGAGACCCAACTTAACTTCCGTACAAAAACTGTCTCTATAGTGTAGCCCCTTCACTGACCTCAGGTGGACCCCTAGAATCTCATATTTTTTGGTTCAGGAAGCTGCCTCTACCACAGCTCTGTTGTTCCGGGTGGACCACATAAAACCTGTTTATCTGGCACCGAATTACACATCGAGCTCACTATCCTGATTAGTGATGCACAAAATGGGACGGTGAACCCAATTATAGTAAAAAAAAAAGTGTTACTAGTTCAGGCATGAACTTTAACAGTGCGCCTGTACAGGGGAGCTTACATTAGTGAAGAATGGTGCCACAATTGAAATTGAAGCTCTGTCTACCCCTACAAACAGAATGGCCTTGTTTTTAGATGTATGCCCTGTATAGTGTGTAACCTCACCCACTAGTGGGAAATCTCTGCAGGGGTCCCTGGAATCTTTGTGCCAAGCTCCTTGGGCTTCCCTTTGGGGCCACACTACCTTTTTTGGGGGTGCATCTGGGGGGCCTTAGGCCCCCTGGCACCCTTGCAATTGCATTCCATTTGCGATTACCAATTTGGTAATCGCAAATTGCGAATACATTCCCATTCATTCCTCTGGGCCTATAGGCCCAGAGGTATGAATGGGAATGCATTCCCTAATAGCGGATCGCAATTTGCAATTCGCTATTAGGGAATGTTAAAGATTCAAGGAAAATATTTGCGACTCCTTCATGCATAGGCATTTGCGATTACCAAATAGTGAATCCTTAAAATTTGCTATTGGCATGTGCCGCTAAGTGTAATATGACCACTGGTGGTTTAGGCAGATAGTTTTCACTGGTGATTGCACTTCCGCTGCTCTGGGATGAGCCCATAGACTCTTAATATCTGGTGAATTTAGGAAGCTTCTTCTTCCATAGAACTGCACCTCTAGCACACCTGGATGGATCCAATAGACTATGCTTCTTCACTTGGGATTGCTTCTCTGTCACACCTGGATGGGTCCATTAGCTTCCAATATCTAGTGGTTTGAGGCGGCAGCATCACTCACTGGCTTGCACATCCATTGCTACTAGAATGACCCAAATATTCCTAATATCTGGTGACTTTATTAAAGCTGCTTTTTCAGATGGGCCACATTTCCTGGGAGGACTCATAGACCTTCTGGCAGTTTGTGAACTTGTGTCTTTCATAGGGACACAGACCATATTTCCTGTGTGAATCTCTAGTCACCAGAATAGCTAGTGGTTTGTCAACTGCAACTTTCACAGGGTACACCTCTGGGGTTACCCTTTAGATCAGTGCATCTTCTGGTTATCACACATTCTCCTTGGTGCATTACATTCTCACTGAAATATGCCTTACACCCTCATTGCTCCTAAGTGAATCTACTAACGCTATACATAGGGTTAGTCTGCCTCACAAAATCACCCTGCAGTCTAAAGCATCTCCACACTTCTTACTTCTGCACGCATCTCACTTCTCTTAGACGTCTTACCCTTCTATCCCCACCACCCAACTTCCCCCTCTTTCTCCCACTATGTTCTCCCCATTCCTGCTGTACTATATTCCCACTGCCAGCCCATAAAATTTCAAGAACTTGACCTAACAGACTCTTCAAGTTTGAAATTGCTATCAAACAGGAAGAGCCTGTTAGGCCAAGCCCTTGTTTCTTGTGGATTGGACTGGTGAAGGAGGAGGTGCTGCTGTTCATTGGCAACTTGCCAGAGGACAAGGGGTGGTTGATGATAAACTCTAGCCGGGAGTGGTACTGTGGTAGAGAAGAGAATATTCTTGGGCACTTGCTGTGGGTAAGGGTCTACAACTGAGCTAAGTGTGCCATCATTACTGATCATTACTGTGAGGTCACTGATTGAAGGCGACGGCAGTGGCATGGGTGTAACGCAGGATCCTGCTGCCCCTGCAGAGCAGAAGGGGCTCCAACCCTTCAAGGGGCCCCCAACCAGTTGAAAGGGCCTCATTCTGCCCTAGGTGAGATATGGGAGACTCAGTTGACCCTCTTCACATTCTGCAGGGGGGCCCAATTATTTTACGTTATGACACTGGGCAGTGGTATCCGTTCTTCATGCAATTTTGTTTGAAGGTAACTGTACAACTCTTTGGGCGTGATCTAGAGTTTGGCAGATGGCAATCTGTCCGTCAGGGAGGTGAAGAACATGACATCTGCCAAAGTTGTAGATCACCGCTGACCCAGTGGTGACCTCTGTACGCCATCATGGCAGTTCCTGTTAAGGTACAAAAGGTTTGGTAGACGTCCGCCATTAATTTTGATGGCCATCCATCAAATTTTTTTTTTTTAAATTTTTTTCAAAAACAACCTCCCAAATGATCTGTTTTTGATTATTAAAAAACACTAATGACCCCCCAACCCAGAGAGAAATTTACATATTTTAATGTCCTTCACTACCAGGTTTTACCTGACGGTGTGAGACAAAGAAAAGGGCATCACACCATCCACCCTAATTAGGACAGGCATAGTAACACTCTTCCTCTGGCAGCCCCAACTCTGGGGAAGCTTTCCATAGATAGAAAGCTGATGGTCCTCCAAACCCAAAATAGGGCAGGTGGGCCATCACTTTTGTGGACAGGGTACTCCGTCGCTATGAAAAATGTATGCGTTATTTAAAAAGTGAGGGTACCAAATAAACCAAATCCATTCAGTGGCAGGGTAGGGGAAGGCAGTGGGGGTCCAGTCATGCATTTCAGAGCACATATTACACAAATATTGCTAGGGTAATAATGCTCACAGAGAAAACATTTTTCTTTGGAATCTTTGTGTAGCTAATGTATCTCAGAGCGATACCTTGGGAATTGTACTCCTGCAACATAAAACCCACGAAGCAACACCGTTTCCTGATACCACCCACTGCAATATAACCAGGGGTGGTACCTGCCTGGAAATGTCTGGGGGCCTTTATAGGCTGAAGCAGATCCCTATGGTGGGAGGTGAGGTGCAGTCAGCCTGCCACTTACCAGCTCATGTAGCATTCCCATTTCCCAAGTTGGCAGTGAAAATAAATTACTAAGCAATATATTCCTGCCTCTTTACTAAGAACTCATGTTCTGTACACACATGTTAGAAGGACAGAGAGCCGACTGCCAACAAATGTCAATGATTGGGACAGAACTTCAGTGGATTAATGCACTTGCTGCATAGCCCGCACAGTATCTCAGAGACAAACAACACCTGCCATAGGTAGGTGGTTCTTAACATGTGGTCTGAGGACCCCTGGGGATCCGCGAGGCCTACTCAGGGGGCCCGCATCTGTTTCACAAAATGAAATACTATTAAATTGAATCAATTACAATTAATAAAGTATATACAAATAAGGAGGCAACATTGAATATTTGAAAAAAAATTCTATATTTGATTGTGAATTACACAAAATATTTCAATATTTGACCATTTGTTTGGTGTATACTTGTTTTTGTACTTTTGTGTATTGTTTTGAGGTCCAAATCATAAAAACTGCTTAGGCCTGGGGTCCCCGGCTTCCAATAATGACCCGGCTTCCAATAATGACTCAGTGGGGGCCCCCAGATTCCAGCAATGAGTCAGTGGGGGTCCACAGAAATGAAAAGGTTAGGGACCACTGTCGTAGGTTAAAAAAAATGCATAATATGCAATACAATAAATCAGGTCCAGTGGTTATGGCCACGTTTGAAGTATTTAGATAAAGCTGCCAGTTTTCACACATTTCTACCTATGGTTTGTTGGTGGTTATGTGGTCTGATTTTTAACGGGTCACTGATGCAGTAAAACATTATCACCTATATTTTACTGCCAAAATCAGTATTATCTATGGAACTCGGATGATTTTTGCACATATTTACTGCCTGTGCAGCACTCTACCAATATGTGAGACAGAAGATAAATCACGCTCGAAACTTTAGCATTGCGACTACATTAGTTTTAAATGAAAATAAGACATATCTAAAAAGGAAAGCTAAAACAATCAGCCTTCCATGTGCCGTATAAATTAAAGCCAAGAAGAGTGGGTAGTTTACAAACTAATTTATTCTTGTCACATCTTCGGATTGCGACAAATATGAACGAATTTGACTTCCCATGCTTCGTATACATTTCACACTTGAAAAGTTGAGTTTGAAAAGCAAGAAAACGCTTTAATTGACATTCCACGTGTGTTAGAAAGCTTTTAAAGCACTGTTCCTGCCTCCTTTCACATTGTCCTCTATCACAGCAAGAATGTCACTAGGCCCAGATCACAGAGCTGAGTCATAAAAGGCAACC
The DNA here is from genome assembly GCA_963921515.1 of Calotriton arnoldi. Lineage (NCBI taxonomy): Eukaryota > Metazoa > Chordata > Amphibia > Caudata > Salamandridae > Calotriton > Calotriton arnoldi. Next base: position 941,714 of record CAWUFW010001825.1, on the reverse strand, counting down.
AAACAGAAATCGCGCAACAAACACGCAGCAGCAGTTTGTCAGGAACAATTGCCTTGGAAGATATCTTAGAGCACTGATCAAATGCTGCTTGAAAAAATAATTCACATGTCTCCTTAGGGCCTTATTCTCCATTTGAACTCCATCAAGGTTATACAGCGCCGCTGCTCTTCCCTCCTACATGAAGCCTATTCTGACCCGATTGTGTACAGAAAGCTTCCTGTCTCTCGCTGCATGTGCACTTCCTTCAAGGACTATTTTTGCCTCCTCTTGCCCCTGAAATGTTCCACCACCTACCATTACCCTTTTGCTCGTACTGCTTTCAGGTGTGAAACAATTTGCTATTTCTTTCCCGAATCTCTGAACATCTTTCCTTCAAATTTGATTGAGATTCACAAAAGGATAACAAAGGAAATGTATAAATAAAACAGTACACACTTATCAGGTATAGGAGCACCTTTCTCTGTATTTTTTTGATAGGCCATCAGGCAACAGTCAGATACTAATTATGATTCAATGTTAAAATGATTGTATAAAACCATTTGCCTGCCTAGTAGAAAAGTTGAGTCTATGCTAATTATCGCAGTGTTTCAACTCCCATAATCTCTGCTGAAACTGTGCCTCTTACAAAATACCTTGGCTGCTCTACCTCCCATTTTACGCTGAAAATCGAACAGGCAAGAGTATTTTAAACAGCACTTTGCTGGAATTTCGTTATGGTAGATGGCTGGCTGGACACACTTGGTGGCCTATGCTTCCGAAAGCAAACACAAGGAAATGATGGACGGAGCGCTGAAACTTTGCCACCTCAGTTCAGACCCAGCTATATGCAAATCAGTCTTGACCCTGTGCCTCATGGGAACAGTCCAGCCCGAACTGCCAAGCCAGGTCTTCCCTGAACCGGAAACAAGCATCCTGGGACCGGTTTCTGGGTAACACACTTCATCAGCCAGGCTAGCTTGAATCCAGTGGCAAAGTGAGCAATGGACCCACGTCTGGGCATACCCTGCCAACTTAGGGCGAACAAAGCAAACACAAGGAGATGATGGACGGAGCGCTGAAACTTTTCAGACACTCACCTCCATCATCATTATTTAGCTCACTTCACCACCTCAGTTCAGACCCAGCTATATGCAAATCAGTCTTGACCCTGTGCCTCATGGGAACAGTCCAGCCCGAACTGCCAAGCCAGGTCTTCCCTGAACCGGAAACAAGCATCCTGGGACCGGTTTCTGGGTAACACACTTCATCAGCCAGGCTAGCTTGAATCCAGTGGCAAAGTGAGCAATGGACCCACGTCTGGGCATACCCTGCCAACTTAGGGCGAACAAAGCAAACACATGGAGATGATGGACGGAGCGCTGAAACTTTTCAGACACTCACCTCCATCATCATTATTTAGCTCACTTCACCACCTCAGTTCAGACCCAGCTATATGCAAATCAGTCTTGACCCTGTGCCTCATGGGAACAGTCCAGCCCGAACTGCCAAGCCAGGTCTTCCCTGAACCAGAAACAAGCATCCTGGGACCGGTTTCTGGGTAACACACTTCATCAGCCAGGCTAGCTTGAATCCAGTGGCAAAGTGAGCAACGGACCCACGTCTGGGCATACCCTGCCAACTTAGGGCGAACAAAGCAAACACATGGAGATGATGGACGGAGCGCTGAAACTTTTCAGACACTCACCTCCATCATCATTATTTAGCTCACTTCACCACCTCAGTTCAGACCCAGCTATATGCAAATCAGTCTTGACCCTGTGCCTCATGGGAACAGTCCAGCCCGAACTGCCAAGCCAGGTCTTCCCTGAACCGGAAACAAGCGTCCTGGGACCGGTTTCTGGGTAACACCCTTCATCAGCCAGGCTAGCTTGAATCCAGTGGCAAAGTGAGCAACGGACCCACGTCTGGGCATACCCTGCCAACTTAGGGCGGACAAAGCAAACACAAGGAGATGATGGACGGAGCGCTGAAACTTTTCAGACACTCACCCCCAGTCACAGATCTGGGTTGAATCCATCATCATTCTTTAGCGCACTTCACCACCTCAGTTCAGACCCAGCTATATGCAAATCAGTCTTGACCCTGTGCCTCACGGGAACAGTCCAGCCCGAACTGCCAAGCCAGGTCTTCCCTGAACCGGAAACAAGCATCCTGGGACCGGTTTCTGGGTAACACCCTTCATCAGCAAGGCTAGCCTGAATCCAGTGGCAAAGTGAGCAAGGGACCCACGTCTGGGCATACCCTGCCAACTTAGGGCGAACAAAGCAAACACAAGGAGATGATGGACGGAGCGCTGAAACTTTTCAGACACTCACCCCCAGTCACAGATTTGGGTTGAATCCATCATCATTCTTTAGCTCACTTCACCACCTCAGTTCAGGCCCAGCTATATGCAAATCAGTCTTGACCCTGTGCCTCATGGGAACAGTCCAGCCCGAACTGCCAAGCCAGGTCTTCCCTGAACCGGAAACAAGCATCCTGGGACCCGAAAGCTCCAACAATCTGACAATAATAACAGCTATCAGAGCCCAATGAACAGCAAACTTTACACCTAGAGGGCGAAAATCATACGCTTCAGTTGCGACCCCACTGACAAATGAATATTGCGGCAACAAATGGGAAAGTGTGAAGACTGGTCCTGGGCACCCCCCCCCTAAATTAGCAACCACCAGAGTCTAGTATTAAAAACAGGACCTTCTGTGGTGAGACTTGACCGGACATCCAGCGCTCACTCTGGAAGGAGTAGCAGGCCCTCAGGATTGTGCTGGGTACCCCTGAGGAGCAGTGATGAGGCTGCAGAGGCCTCCCAGAGTGTGCAGAGATGCAGTGCAGAAGACAGGTCAACAGCAAAAGCGCTTATCGCAGTTGAGAGGGGAAGGGGGGAGCACAGGCAGCAGAGTGGTGGCTGGAGTAGGAGGCAAAGCAGTAGATGTCCCAGGTAGACGATAGGCGTTCAGAGATCAGCACCATGGTAGTGTATCCAAGACTGCTGGCTGCCGTACGCAGCTTGCAGATTCCAGCGAGGAGAAGGGGCGCAGCTCTGTGCTGATCAACAGCACCCAAAGAGGCAGATGGTGGGGCCAATGACTCTGCCACACAGGCCACAGTGCAACACTGAGCAGCATCTGGAGGGGTATGTGAGATGCAGCTCTTCCACTGCAGGTACTAGACACAAATGTCCTGGTGGAAGCTGATTGAACCTGGTGATTTGCATCCCAGATTGAGTTTCAAGAAAAATTGCAGAGTGATTGACTGGCACTGCAGGAGGACCATGGGAGGACCTCGGTGTGCCCCTTTTCACCAGTTAAAATACAGCCAGACATATACCAAACGACAACCTGACCTAAGACTGTTTCACCATCCAGGCAGAGCATGGTGAAGTCCAATGATTAACAGACAGGGCAGCGGCTGTGGAAGGCCTGGTGGTGCTCAGGAGCGCTGGAAGCTCTAAACAAGCCCATGACAATGGAGATGGAAAAAAACATCCAGGTGACATTTCAGCTTGACTAACCTGATCTCTGTATCTGACCCATGCTCCATCATGGTCAGCCGGAACTTGTGACTTTCTCGTGTGACCAGATGATCGTGAGTGACACTTTGTCCTTTAAGGTGCTACTTTCACCTACAAACTTTAAACTTGCATATCTCCGATTCTACTGTTTGGATTTTTGTTGTTCTGGTATCATTTTATTTACTAAATGTTACTCTATTTTTCTAAATTGGTTTGGGATTTAACTTTATTACTGTTTGTGTGCTGCATAAATACTTTAAACAATGCCTAGTAGTTCCAAAACTGCACCGCAGCACCCCGGTGCGCCACCAAAAGCAGCCAGGGGAGCCGGGATTGCAATTACTGAGCCAAGTCCCTTGTGAATTACAGTGGCCTTGAGAGTGCAGGCCGGGTGTGCTGAGTCTGGTGCCCACTAGGTGGTGCATTTGTTGCATCTCATAACGTTTATAACCTAATTTGTGAAAAGCCTTTACTTGTCCTGGGGGCTCTCAAAAACAGTTATGCCCAAACAAAGTATAACGATCACACGTATTTACAACACCATTAACAAAGTTCATTCTTGCTTTGTTTTAGAAGACACTCAAATGTATTTTTAACATAAAAGATCTGGGGGAGATCTACTAAAAATTCACGCAACGCAGCGCTAGGGTGTGTGCATTAGTCTAGCAAAGGTATTGTACGGGAAGGATATCCTTCCTGTACAAAATAATATGCTAGGCAAAAGGGAAAGCTTTTCCCACTTTGTATGCGTGCTGCACAGTGCAGCACTCATGCAAAGTCGGAAAAGGAAGGAGAAATGAAAGCATTTCTCCTTCCTTGCACCTAGTTGAAAATGGCGCAGTTTTCTCACGCTAAACACAATCTACTGTTTTTAGTAAATTGGGTTTAGCGTGAGAAACCTGGGTGGTTGCATGGGAACGCCCATGCACCACCCTTGGCACGCCCCCATGGCGCAAAGTAACGCGAAGCAGCGGAATGCGCTGCTTCGCATTACTTTTACGTTATTTCCAGCGCTAAACAAGTTTAGCGCTGGAAAGTAAATTACCCCAAAAATATTTTGTGTCGTTTTGCGTCACTTTTGTGACGCAAACACGGCGCAAAAGCTTAGTAAATCTCCCCCTTGCAGTTTTACCAGTGGGAGTTCAGAAATGCTTCCAATATTTTCATTATGTAATATAGTGCTTGTTATAAAAAGCAGACAACATTGTGAAACCTGACGTAATCCACTTGTGATGTAAGTCTCAGCTGACGGATTGGGGCAGGGAAGACTGTACTGCGGTATGCACTGTTTGACATTGATAAAGAGCCTTCTGTTATCATGCAGCGCTATGTATTCCAGTTAGGTCAAGTTACAACTTGTTTGCAATTGGATTATCATTGTGAGTCCTGTAGCGCACTGAAGAAAGTTCTACTCGTGACTGCGCTCTACAGTCGATACTCACTTGTTTAAGCAAAACTGCAACATTATTATGACTGAAATACTTTTTCGATGAAAAATAATCTGGCCGCAGCAGGTTTATTCTTTTCAGGTATCCATCCAGGCCAAATAAAACAAATATCACAGAAATAAAAGAAAATTGATGTGTATACCAAACTACAGAGCATCCAGTAGTAAACCTTTATAGGTGAAACCTTTTCATGCACATTTATTAAGTCAAGCCCTAAGGTTCATCAGATATGTCAATAATGCAATTATGTACTTCAATCTAATGTTTTGAAATATAAACTAACTCGCCCAGGGTTGTGCTTTATATGACTTGACACTGGAGTTTTTTAGTGCTTTACAGTCTGTTATAAATGGGGAGATATGTTTGCTAACTCCTTATGTAATTAGTCCAAAATCGTCCAAAATTGATCCAGGAAGTTTAATATAAGGTTTCACTGGTACCGGTAATGCAGGTGTTACCTCTCTCTCTCCGTTCCCCTGCATAGCAAAAACTAGGGACACAGAGGACAGAGCCAAGTAAAAATTGACAACAGAAGCAAACAAGCATTGGAAAAATCAATAGGCCTGACTTTAATGTGCAAACAAAGGCAAAAAATATTTATACCATAATTTGTTTGGATGCTGTACATGCTGTGTTTGCATACAAAAGGAAAGTACCCCCCTAAAAATACAATAACAGGTCTGGGAGAAAGGGGGAAAGAAACTAAAATGTATTGAGAGAAACTCCCACATGACCTATATACTTTCACCAACGGCAACATTAGCTCTTTGGGCTACCCACTGCTATGCAAATCAATCAAACATTCATTTATATTTGTTATTCATATTCATTATATTTGTTCAGTTCATTTATGTTTTCATCTATGAAAAACAACCCTTTTGAAGTACATTTTTTCCTCAATTGTACAAAAGTTAAAAAAACATGTAAGTAAGACTGCCAAGAGTAATTGGGGTGCAAATATACAAAAATACAATTACTACATTCATGACATATACAAGGTATGTTATCTCATTAGAATGATCGTGCACATTGAAACATATAATGTATCTCCAAACTTACACCACGCTTTCATCCTAACCTTTCACACAACACCACACTAACACACACACTCTTCACATGCATACATTTCCCAGCCTGTGCCAGCATACACTTTTGGAGTCACGGGGAGACTCCCTCACTGATATCCGTGATTATGTTGCCAGCTGGGAAGCACTGTAGCCAGGTCAACGCATGTTTCAGTGGAAACTATTACTCATATCCACCTTCATCAGGACCACCCTTTTTCTGATTCTTGAAAGGTGAGTGGTAGGGGATCTAGAAGCAAGAAGTATGGCATCAATACAGGGCGCCCAAGTATCTAGAAATAATATTCAATATTTCACAGAATGGTGAATGCTGCTCCACCGCCTATAAAACAGAGAAAGACCTGTCACCATTTTGGCCAGAGAGAGGATATGTGAAGATCAAACCGGAAAACCTGATCCAAAAGCAATTTAGAGGTGGTGGATAGAGCAGTTATTTGGTCATGATGTGACCATTGTGTTTTAAAAGACAGAACAGATGGTGGTTGTTCTAAAACCTTATATCCCTCTCATGACGTGAATTAGCCTTTCATGTGCAACCACAAAAAATCCCTAGTGGTTGGGGCAATATGAGACCTCATATCTGCCCCAACTAACCATGTGGGACGATGATTAGCATCTAAGGTGCTGGTCTTCACTCTCCTAGATGCAAAGATATGGTTGCCATCTCATTAGCGAATCTGTGCGACACAGTAAAAGTCGGACTCCTGGTTGAAATATTACTGTAGACATGGAGAAAGGCACTGGTTAGGACTACACTAACTGATATATACTGGTGCCTAATCAGTGATATCTAGTACGATGAATTTTATTTACCGTGATACCCAGAAACCAACCTCCACTGTTGATGGGAAATAGGTGGATGGCTGAAGTTAAAGTCTATCCAGGACTTGATTATGTCTTTGTTCTGTCATTTATTCCTGAATAGGAATGCCTTCAATTGTGATCACTGATGCAGCGGTTCTTCTGAGAATAAAGAGAAATTGGTCACATATAGCTTGCCTGGGGTGACATAAGAGTTCTAGTGGCTACCACTGTAATTTGAGGTAGTCTCTACGGGCCTCAGGTCCCCATCCCTGTAGTATGTGAATACAATACTCTCATAACTAATGTCCCCGCAGATGTACCCCACCAATTGTTCCACCTCATGGGCACACAATAAAAGAACAGCACTTTCGATATCACGAGAGTAGTGTCGGGGCCTGTCCGGGACTATGTGGGGAACACAGTCAGGGACTTGGGCAAGGACTGGGAACAGGGTAGAAAACAAAGACAGAGAGGAGTACAGCGCTGCCCAGGAGCACACAGGAAGTCAGAGGAGAAAAGGGATCCAAAGGGGAAGCCTGTAGAGGTGAACAAGAAGGGTGAGACTCAGAAAGGAAGGGCACTCATGAGGCGGCTCAGCATTCAGAATCACTAAACCCAGGACGGATGTGCAATACACTTAAACATGAAACAACGTTAACAATAAAGGGGATGTGGGGTAAAGCACTCAGGAGCTCCACACGGTAAGACTGAAGCTCAGTAAGTTCCTCACCCACAATTGCTGTTACAGATACTGACTGGAAATACCCACATATAGGATATGTATACAAAGGCAGGGTCTGTGGAGCTTATACCTATGGTGATGTTATAACAGTAACTCAAAGACAATACTCACAGTGAACAAGAAACACCACCTAGGTAGTCAGCCGTGCCCACGGATCCTGGCGATCAAACAGGAACACGCAAGGCAGTAACAGCAAAGGGGTAGAACTAAACACAAGCACAATAGACAAGGAGCTAGCAAGGAGGAGTGCTTAACAGGAAAGGAAGGAAATCACAGGGCACACTTGGCAGAAAGCAGGTAACAAACATACAAGGTAACAGAAGCGAGACAGCAGAATAGAAAGATAGCAAACCAGAACTGGAACCAAGGAAATGAGATGAAAGGCAGGGACTGGAAAAGGATATACAGAAAGGGAGGCTACAAGGGTATACTAGAATAGTACAGGGTCAGGAAACAAGAAAACAAAGTAGCATAGGATGTAGTGCTGGGGCAAGAATTGAGCAAAGGCTCAGGAGTCAAAGTAGCACTACAGGTCAGGAACAAGGAAATGTTAAGGCTCAGGAATCAAGGAAGCACTGCAAGCAGTGCTGGTTCAGGAAACAGGAAAATGGCTACAGCTCAGGAAACAAGGAGTCAAGAGCGCACTGCAAGCAGTGCAAGTCAGGCACAAGAAATAGCTGAAGCCCAGGAAAAGGAACAGAGACTAACTATAGCTCAGGATACTAGGTAGCACTGCAGGCAGTGCTAAGGCAGGCACAAGGAAAATAGCTATAGCTCAGGAATCACTGGAAACAAGGATAGCAAAAGCTCAGGGAGCACAGGAAACAAGGATCGGTCTCACCGGTAAACAGCTTACAATGACCAACCCTGGACTGAAGGGAGCTGGGGCTTAAAAAAGAGCTCACAGTAATCATGTGCAGCAGGTGTGAGCAGGCTAGCAGCAGCCAGCCACAGGTGAGCTGAATTCCTCCACCCATCCTTGGCCTGCAGGGGTGGAGACTAAGCAGTGAGCAGGGAATCCTGGGTAATGGAGTTTTCAGGCCTGAGTAGGCTGGCTTCACAAAACCCGGCATGGATTGGGAATGGATGTTAGTTCCCAATAAGTGTCCAAATGGCTGGAAGTCAGGATTTGCATGCAGGGGAGGGTCTGGAAGTTTATTAGAGGACTGGAAAGTCCCCCAGTTCAGCCCCCTGGTGGTGGACACGGGAATGCAGGGAGCAAGTCGTGACAAGTAGCCCTCTAGGTAATGTACGTGTGAATATGAGCTTCGGGGAGGGGCACCATGAACCTCATTGCGGGCCCACTCATGGGCCACATTAACCCTATATGCCTTATGCTTACGTCAATATATCACCATGGAGTCCCGGCAATAGTGTGTGATGGGAGAACCAACTCATATAGGGAGTGATCATCAAAAATATATCCTACCCCAAGCCTGCGATACCCAGACCCGACCAGTCTATGGTCGTGGAATTCCAGCAATAGCATATGGGGTGTGAACACGCTCCCATAGGAGATGACTAGTGGGAACCTCAGCCCCCCTAAAAGTCTGAGATCCCGACCCGTGGCCCATACATCTCGTGAATGGGCAGCGCTGCTCGCTATTTCTGAGAGTGCTCAATTCAAATCACGCGATAAGGAGGTGCACACGCTACCAATGCTATAAAGTAAGCTAAACTTAAACTTGTGCTTCCCCTTAACAAATGGTGCTATTCACTAGGGTCACTGTCTCTGAAAGCTACCGCCAACTAGTGCTTACCATATTGAGACTGCATGTTTCACGGAGCGGTCGGATCGCAAAATCAACCTCCATGCTTTAAACTAAACCCAAGGATTGCTGGGGCATTTATTACGATGCGGACAGAAGTCTCGAAATGTTTCCCTCAAATCCAAGCGTGAGCAAGTTAAAATCAGGGGCGCCATCTTATAGTGGTTAATAATAAGTGAAACAGTCCAGACCGTTCGTGGGCTGTGACATGGGAGAAACTCACAACTGCCAAAATTTGAAAAAACGATTAGGGTTATTTAATATTGGTGAATAGTACATCATGCTGTGTTTGCATGCATTAGCACAGCGTTTCTTAACCTTTTGACATGTGTGGACTCCCACTGAATCATTGTTGGAAGCCAGGGACCCTCACTGAGTCATTAATGGAAGCCAGGGTCAGCCGGCCTAACTCTGTGATTTGAACCTCAAAACAAAACATAAAAAAGGCAAAAATAAGTATACTCCTAAAACTACAAAAACAAGTATGCTCCAAACAGATGCTCAAATATTGAAATATCTTATTTAATTTAAAAGCAAACATAGAAATAATTTTAAAATTTACCATTTTGCCTTTTTATTTGTAAATACTTTGTTCATTTCAATTGATTAATTTTAATATTATTTAATTTTGTAAAGCATTTGCGGACACTTTGAGTAGCCCTCACAGACCCCCAGGGGTCCTCGGGTTACAGGTTAAGAACCACTCCATTAGTAAATTAAATCCAGACCTGTTGGCTTTGCTAATGTCGCCCATCCAATGCAATCCATTACTAACGGTCCCTCTTGAGTCAGGCCCAGGACCTTGAATATTCTTTCAAAAAGATACAGCTTTGCAAGCCGTTGACAGAAGTTACCAAAAAAAAGTAATGTAATGGGGAGCTGTGGCCACCGGCCCATTGGTCAAGGGAGCCGTTGGTAAAAAAAGTTTGGGAACCACTGAATTGCCTCTAAGATAAGCCTGACTGCTTCTCTGCCAAGCCCCAGAGGGTCAAGCACATTAATTTAGTAACTTTTGTGGTTCACCCGACAAGAATTGTGGTTGGTTCCTAAGTGGGGCATCCACATCCTCAGCCAATAATCCCATTTTTACAGCATCCATTGGTTGACTTCACATGTTTTCTCAAGGCAGTATCCTTCATTAACTCCCCTCTGTCCAAGCCCTGACTGGTGGGCCACTGATTATCATTTTTGGACTACTTAGTTGCAGCCAAGGAAATTGCCTATCTGCCTCTCCAAGGGGAAATATAGAAGACTGGGGGAGACGGACTCCTTCACTGTTTATGTTTTTTGTTTAAATATGATGTTCAAAAGAAGATTTGCAGCTATAATTGACCTGTCCATTTAGGAACATTGTTGGTTATAGCATATGATAAGGGGTTATGGAATTTACAGGTGTGTTTAAGTTAGAATTACCTGTACATATTCATGAACATTTGTAAAAATGTAAGATTCGAGATTGAATACTGTCACAGAGCAGAATCCCATGCCTACTTCTTCTTCCTGTTCTTTCTGTGAAACTTGAGTGAATAAACATAGTTTCCTATCAGAGAGGACAGGATGAAGTGGGTTCTCTCCACCTAGGCAGAGGCTCAACGCTAGCCCAGATTCCCCTTTGAAGAATGAACATGACTCCAACCTGATTGGTCGGCACCTTACAATGGTAAGACTTTGACGTGGGCCAGCTATGGACTCAACCACCTGTCAATCATTGTGTACATAAGATTGAGCTGCTCTGCAGCACATTCATTTTTTTGATGCATGTAGATCTGCAAGGTCCCTCATGTTGCAGAACTGTATCCAGAAGATGAACTAAGTATGCTGCTCACTACACTATGTGGCAGGTAATAAGCCAAGTATCTGCAGAAGATCTGCTTGCCTGCCTGCCACTCCTTTAGAGTTCAGGGTTCAGAGTTGAAGTCTCCAGCCAATTCAAGGAGTGCTGCAAAGAGAGCCCGAAGGCAGCTTGTGCTAGCTGTAGCACTACCCTCCTACCAGAGAGAGGTGGAGTGACAAAGATACGTGTCTCGTCAGACAGATGTTCCAAGCATTTCCTGAGCACCTCAATTCCCACACAAGTAATTTAGATAAGCTAAGCAAAAAGATCGACCCTGCATGTGTCAATGACTTTCAAAGTTTGGCGCATGGATCTACCAATGTGGCAGAGCTGCCAGTCAACTTTTTATTATTGTTATTTTCAAAGAGAAAACCCAAAAGTGGGATTTTCTTTTTCAAAAACAAAAAGAAATGGCAGGGGGGCAGTAGACAGTTTTCATTGCCCCTTCCCTCCTGTGTTTTCCTGGCAGCGATGAGCAGTAAAAACTGACCTTTTGGTCTGCCCATCTAAATTACATAGGTGGACATAGAAGTCAGCCTTGGACTGCCCTTACTCCATCGGGCCGGCAGAAAAGCGTAACCATGGTGGAGACGAGTAAGTCTCTGCTGTGGTTACACTTGGCGGTAAGGATGCTCCATCACCGTTGCGATGGAGTATCCTTACTGGCAAGATGTAAATCAACTCCTAAGAATGTACACCATTTAATGTAACCAAAAATATTCAAAATATCCTATTTCGAGGGTAAAAGGCACAATTCTATCATCTGTCTCAGAAGGTTCATATTTTCAAACTAATTTGAACATTAGCTGTTTGTGAACCTTATAATAGGTTGCCTGTACAGTTTGCATTGGCACTTTGAATTTTCAGTTCCAGTTATGATATGAGCTTCGCGAACCATAGAGGTTGCGATCCTTCAAACTGTTTGTGAACATGTTTATGTTCTTAGCCAGCATCACTTGTTTTACTACTGTATTGTATTGTGTATATGTTCTGATTTTATCAAGTGGCATCACTTGGGATTGCCAACCTGCGGGATCACTGGCTCCTTGTACCATTGCTATATATTATTTATTGTGCAGTACTGTGTTTTACATCCTTTTCATTTTAGTGAACTTTACATACAATAAAAATGATAAATGAATGAGTTATTATTAAACATGTTATGTACACACAGACAAGACAGTTGTATGTTATTTTTGACTAGATTACTTTGTTTTAATGTTGACAGACCCTCCCCACACACCCATGCCTGTGTTAAGCCATGGATTGCAAATCTAGGTATACCCACAAGGTCTAGGCGCTTAAGTGACCATCACTTTCTGTTTCAAAGAATCTTGAATGCAGATTGGGAGGGACCATGGGGCAGATTTACAAGCCCCTTGCGCCACTTTTGCGTCACTTTTCCCATGTTAAAAATGACGCAAAAGTGGCGCAAGGGGCTTGTAAATCTGCCCCCATGATCTTTCTCGCATTCAGATAACTCAATGGACCTTATATTACCAATTATGTTGCATGCAAGCACAAGGATTATGTAAGAGCTCCCTTCTCAATTAGTATTGAGCAGAAATCCCCCTCAACAGGCTCTCCATGTCACCCAGGCCATGCGACAATCATACAGCAGTGACATATGCCCCTCCCTCCTTGCGCCATTCCATTCAGGTCACACCAAAAATAAATAGTCACACAGAGAAGGACCTGCTAGACCTCTTTTGTGCATTGTGTGCCCTGCTTTTGTAAGAACAAATCTATTAATAATGAATTACAGTTTTATTTAAGGTTGTGTTTACACTCCCTAATTACACCGTGCAACTTACCAGAACACCTAAGACATTAAACGGAGTTATCAGGAGAAAATGCATAGGCCATGAATAAAAAGGGAACCGCGTTGTGTAGGGAAGTCCATTACAGGTTGATGTGTTTCTTCTCTCATTGACGTTTGCAGATGTCGTTTTATATAAAAGGAAAATAGACTATCCAATACAAACAAATGTGGTCTGGGTACTGGTATGGAAAAATATAAACTACAGTAAATATATGAAAAAGAAGAAAGAAGTAAATATGGAGTCTTAATATACCTAATATGAAAACATTATAATTGAAATACAAGAAATCCCTATGGATGACATTTGAATGATCTCACTGTTAGTTTACATTGATGGATAAATATGTGTCAATGCAGAAGTAAAAGGTTTTGTTTCAATTTGAGTGTTTCGGTTTCACACAAGGATTTTATTTAAGGTTTTTACCCCTATATCCACTCTCTAAGAATCATCTATTGAACAAAGATGGTAATTCCTGAAAAAAATATAATTTCCTGGTACATGTAAAAATGCACGTGTGTCCTAAAGAATACTTGAGTGAAATCACTTAGGGGTTGAAGTAAATTAATTCTAATTTCATGCGTTCATATGATTTTTGCCTGATTTTTATTATTCTTCTGTAAGCCAAAATATCTCTGTTAAAATTTCAAAACTGTGTTACAACTCCTACAGTTATCAGACAGGGATAGCCTTGAACAAACTCCAATATAAAGTCTGAAATCTGCTTTGTTGGGTGTATTGGATATGTTAAGTTATTGGTACTGTTCATATTATTCTATTTAATTGAGTATGCATTATTGCCTTCTGCTGCGGGAGTTAACAACAATTAATGCCCAAAATAGAGGATGACGACTACAGTTAATTCCCAACCCTAAAATAATGGGACTTAGCTCAAACCAAGGGCCTCTAATGAGGGAGAAAACAATATATATCCTGTTAATGCTTCACCATGAGGGAAATAAGGCCATTTGCACTCAGCCAATTAATCTTACTCAAAACAGCCAAATAAACACATTCACTGTCTATATCTCTTTCATGTCTCTGCCACTGAACTTACAGTGTGTCCAAAAAAGTAGTTTGTAGCAGCACTAAAAGCATTCTGATGGGCAGAGCGAATCTCAGCATTCCCTAAAGGTTTCTAATTGAAATTAGTTGGAAAGTTTCTGTAGTCCATTCCTTTAACTGGTGACGCTGATATTGGGTGCAAATATTGATTGGGGATATCCTACACTTCACTATGGCAGTATGAGAATGAAAACAGCACACATATAGCTATTAAAGAGGCACAGGTTGCACCTCTGTAGTTAAGCTTGTCACATCACTCCATACAAAACCTCTCTTTTTTTCCCTAAATAACTTTATGCCCTTTGACCAATTTGCAACATCCTGAGGTAGAGAGTGTTCAAAGCTCATGCCTTTAGCATGCCAAATAAGATGCAGACATTTCAAATGCTATTAATGTGATCCCAAAACTTGTCTTTTTCACATTCTGACTCATTTTCTCACAGTAACCTTTAATTGTGAAAAGATTGCAAACCCTGAAAAAAATTATATTGCGCAAAAGGCTTTCCATCATTTGGTTTATTTCTTGATTTAGCAAGTTTCCGTTCAGCTGTTCCTGAGATATAAGCACAAATGTGACTGTCTACTTTGCATATGAAACTGCTCTAAATTTTTTTAAAGGCATTTAAGATCTTCAGGTAGAAACGGAGAATCCTTCACGAACAACAAAAAAATGAGCACTTTGCATGTGCAGTGGGCACTCATTTTTCTCTTCCATTATATCCACTGATGTGAAAATGTTGTAAGTAAGCATTAGGACCTTGGAAATTTGTGAGTCAGCATCAACAGCATGTTCTGAGAAGTTAGCTCAGAGAACAAAGTGGCTGCTGTAAAGGATGTAGGTCAAAGGTTCCACCTGAGCAGGCTCACGGGAAAGCCTTTGCACTGAAGTCATAAAGGCATCCTTCTTGTAGCACTACAGTGTTTCTAGACTGCTGCAGCAAGTGCTCTGTGAAAGTTCATTATATTCTAAATATAATGGTGTGGTATAAACAGAGAAGCAGTAACGGAAATAGGGGTTCGTTGTTAGTCCTTAGTAAGAGAAGTGTAATTTTTTTAGTGGTGAGTGTTAAGTTCTTTCTGAATTGCCATTAACTGTGGGTTAAGTCTGTTGTGGTCAGGAATTGAGTTCCACAATCTTGCAGGAAGAAAAGATAAGTCCTCTTTCAAGGTTTTAATTCTCTTGGTTTCAGGTATTTAGAGGACCTGTCTGCCCTTATGTTACATTTTCCACCCTAGATACGCACTTTTCTTCAAAGTGGAAGGGCAGACAACTATGTATAGGTTTGTGGGTTATACATGTAATTTTGTGTTTGAATATTTTTATTAAGGACAACAATTGGTCCTGACGTCCATCCTTAGAAAAACCAAAGAGGCAGTGACTCTTGAAATTAATTAGCTAAGTCACCGAGAAGGTTTTTACACAAGAGAGAAATGAATACTCTTCAAAACACACCAATTCATATTCTCCTGTTATGAAATAGTCACTGCCTCTTTGGTTTTAATAAGGAGGGACGTCAGGACCAATTGTTGTCCTTATTACATTGTACCCAGGTCCTTTGACGCATTTTGGGTACCCCATTAGTTTGTAATGAATATTTTAATTGGTTTATCATCAGCAATTTGATAAACTTCAAATGAAACAGGTACAGCAGTGGTGTATGCTTTGAACAACAAAGTCGGACAATTGTTACAAGTGATGGAGCAGGGTTTTGAGAAAATAAAACCTGCTCGGATTGAGTCCTCCGTAACATTTACTAACAGTGTGCTGTGGAAATAACATGCAAAAACACGAAAACATGGGGAAATGCTTTGCGCATGAGTGCACTAATGCGTGGACCAATGCATGAAAAACTAGGCTGCATTTGCGTTCTGCTCTTAGAATAAAATAAAAATAATGCCGCTTTTGCGCATTAATGCTCTTGCTAGGAATAAAATGTGGGATAGTGCAATGGTGGGTGGTAAACAGTGAGAAATATATTTCATGAAATTAATAATTTCTGTGTTTTCTTCATCGTAGTGAGCAAGTATGGGCCTACATTTCTGCATGACAATTGGGGGTTAAAGAAAATAAATACGAATAAATAAGCTGAAAATCTAGCTCTGAGAGAGAATGGAGAAGGCAAAGGCTGATAACCTTCAAGGATTATTGTGTGTCTGCCAAGTAACGGAAGGATGGCCGTGGGATCAAGTGCAAATGTACAAACTTCCGCGGAAAACTGCAGAGGCGAACAAAGGAAGTGAAGAGACTTGCAACATGTTGCTTGTTGGAGGAAATGTGTATTCATTAGACGTGGCTAACGTAATGTGAAATGTGTAAAACAAAGAATCCACCCCCCCACACCCCGGGGGCCCGCTATGGGCCCCCAAAGCAATTCCCGCCAGCCTTTCCATGGCGGCAAAGCCGCCATGGAAAGGCCTGTGAAACCCAGCATCATAATATGGATGGCGGTGCCTTCTAGGCACCGCCACCATATTATGCCCCTGCTCCGCCCGGCCGGCAATCGAAACGATTGCCGACCGGCGGAAAAGCGGTGGACGCACTTTGCGTCTGCCGCGATACCCCCGCCAGAATAATATGGCGGGGGTAAATCTAGTTGGGATGGCGTGCGGATCGCCACCGCCGAGCCGGCGGTGGCGATCCTCACGCCATCCTAATGACCCCCTGAGTGTCTAAAAATGTTGCTACAATGGTGGGTTGGACATGTAGCTTTTTAGAGTATAACTGGGGTGTCCTGGGAGGTGTAAGGGGTCGATGCTATGAAGCGTGCGTCCTGGGAGAATCTAGAGAGAGGGAGATTGTCGCTGTCCGTCGGTTTGCTGATAGAGGCCTATCTATTTTCCTGTTCCTGACCTGAATGCTGTATATCCTGATCTATTCTTTGTTCTCCGAACCTTTACACGGGGAACTCCCACTATCCCTTTGGCCAGGGGGGTAGTTTTCTTCTGATTACCTTAGGTTAGTATAGCTAAATGATCCGTATTTTGCATAATCATTTGCAAATGTATTTTGACTCTGAAACTATTGTCTCTTCGCCTATCCACTCCTTCATTTGCATTTATTCATTTAGAAATGAGTTTGACACTGTTTGCATTGAAATTGTTTCTCTCTCTTTGTGATTGATACTTTGTTTGCCTTGTGAACCTGTACGTGATGAACATTTACCTTCACATTATTTTGAGATAAACATTGTTAACACTACACTGAGTTTGTGATTATTTAAGCAGTTCAGATAGCTAGATAATACTAATTATTACCATCAACTTCTCAACTTTAGGTCCATCGATCAGAGGAAAGGAGTTGAAAAACAGGCTCAGTTATGTATTTAGCATATTTGATATGAGCCTGTACTATGAATAACTGATTAACTCAAACTTGAAACAGCGCAACAGGGATTTGTTTGTTGGGTGTATGAGTATGGGCCGATGTTTTATTATTATTGATTATTGATCCCTGATTGGCACTGGATCAGTTTTTGGAAGCAGAGGACGGTTTATTATTGATTAGTTTGGTAATAATTATCGATTATTGATTATTTGTTTCTTAACATGAAAAGTTAGTGTTTTGTTCTATGTTGTCTAGAAGTGCGGGTACAGAGTTACCTGAGATCCCGGGATAATGTTTTAGCCTGAAGAGGCAGAGGAATAGTGTGGATAAAGAATCACACTGGAGAAGTACTTTGTTCTTTGTTTGTTGTCATAATACTGAACGGCGAAAGGCTGTTGGTGTTATATTAGGGACTATTCGTTTGAGAGAAGACGCTTGAAATAGTGAAGGGTCCACTTCCGAAACTCTGGCCTTACATCCCCAAAGGAGTACCAAGACCTCTTTCCATGTGAAAGTCCTCTTCCGAAACTTTGGCTAGTATCCGTAGAGGAGTACCAAGTCCTCCTGTAGCTTGTTTGTGTGTAGAATAGCGCTGGACGTTATTTTACTAGAAGTGAAAGAATTTCTCACCGAAAGGAAAGACTATCTCTTTATTTAGCGGAACAGACAAGGTAGCATTTGTTCTATGTTGTTTTCTAACAAATTTAGTTGAGAAAAAGTATAGAAATATATTGCCGTATTATTTTGTAAAGGGAGGGTCAGTAGTAGGAGTGATACTGACGTCACAAAAGACTGCGCTGGCATTGGCCAGACAGCGGGCGCTTAGAGAGCTGTGATTGGACTGAATGCAGTGAGTCGCGCTAGTATTGGTCGAGGTACGGATTACGTAGAAGTGTTCTGATTGGTCGGTTGGTGTGAGTCGCGCTGGTATTGGACGAGCATTAGCAAATAGAATAAGCAGAAGTACAAAGAGTTTGTTGTTAGACTACTGAAATATAGTTTAGCGTGAAGAGTCGGAAAAATTAAGATGATTAATAGGATAAAAGGTTTCTTTAAAAAGGACAAACCAATAGTTACTAGAGAGGGAATTCATATTCCACCTCCAAGAACGGCTGCTTCTTTTATGATGTAGAAACGTGGTTACCATACGTGTACATGGTTAGAGAATTGGGAGAAATACACGGAAGATTATGGTGTCTTAGCTTTTCCGAAACATGGTACATTTAATGTAAGGGTTTTGGAGAATTTGAGAGAACGAATGAATTCCCTAGAACCAAATCCTAGACCTACTCAGTATGAAGCGCTTGAGGAATGGGAACATGAGGCATATAAACAAGAGAAATTTAGGAATGGAAATAGATACAGGAATATGATATCGAGGTATGCTGAGGCAAGATGGGATGATCAGATGAAAAGATGGAGGAGAGCTGTAAAGGCGGATGATTTGTACCCAGTTTCAGTTGCTGAGGAATCGACTGGAGGCAAATGTAAAGAAAAGAAGAAAAATGTAGAGACATCAGGATTAAACTTTGACCCGAGTGAATCTTATGATGAGTTGTTAGATGACATATTGACTAAAAGACCTCCACCATATCAGGAAAACTCAAGTGAAACAGTTCCAAATGCACCATTAATGGGAACCCCATTAACTCCACAGGTTTCACAAGTCCCAGTAGTTACTAGAGTTTTACAAGAGAGTGAAATGGACATGTTGAATAAGGCAAGGGAGGAGTTGACTCAGAAAATTCATCAGTTGAATCTGAATGTGGAAGCATTAACAGTGCTGGTAACAATTGGTCCCATAGTTCCATTGTATGGAGAAAAACAAAATATATCGAGAGTACATGCGTTGAGAGTCCCAATGAATAGTAACAGGAATAAGGTGATAACCGTAGATGAACAGGCTGGACAAGCTGAATCAAGTACTTCATTAATTGATCTTCCAGTTTGTGAGTTGATAACTGAAACCCCTAAGAGAGGTGCTCAAATGGATCCGAGGAGAATAGTGCAGAATGTCACTCCAGAGTCAGGGAGTTCGATGGGTCCTTTGCCAGATGAATTAGATGATTGGATAAGGGGGATGGAAAAGCAAAAACCTCAACCACAGAGTATAGATGTGAGTAAATTGAGAGTGGATTTGGAAGAAATGATTGTTGGTACGATAAGTCCAGACAGATTGAGTACTTACCGAGATGAAGAGTTATTATTCTTGTGTAAAAATATTACTTGGAAAGCAAGAAATCTTCATGAGAAATTGACAGAGGCTGCTTGTGAATATGGAGTAGACATAGAGAAGTCAAGGGTGTTACAGAAAACGTATAGACTGGATTTTACTGAAAAGGATTTGGAGAGTTTAAATGCATCTGGCAAAAGGTTGCAAATAAAAGAATTGATGAGTATTTTGAAAAAGTGTGGTGATGTAGAACGGTGGAAAGGTAGATGGACGAAAAAGAAAGAAGAAATGACTGCCAACAAAAATGCGTCTTTATTTCCATTAAGAGAGTCAGGACAGGCTGAAATGGTGTGTCCGATGAGAGAAGTTCCAGGTGGTGGATATGTTCATGTTCCTTGGTCGAGACAGGATATACTATCCTTTACTAATGACTTCCCCAGGTTGAGGGAAAAGCCAGTTGAGTGGTACAAACAGGTAGAGAGGTTTGTAAAAGTTTCAAAGGTTTTGTTGAAGGATCTAGATGGTTTGTTCGAGATTGTTGTTCCAGCTGATTTATGGACAGAATGTAAAATTACAGTTGATTGGCCTAAAGAACGATATCCTAGGGATTCAAAAACAGGAGTACCTTCAGATGAGGTGATGAAAAAATATTATCAGGTGATCACTTTTCTGAAAGATAAGATTTCACCAAAGGAAACAAATTGGGTTAAAATTGACAGAACGACCCAAGAACCTAAAGAGTCGGTACATGCATACTATGAAAGGCTGTTACAGGTGTTCAAACAGTACAGTGGGTTTGAAAATATTGGAGATAAAGATATGGGACGTTTTGTGTATCGTTTTGTGTTTGGATTAAAACCAGAAATTAGTAACATGATTCAGCAACATTTGATTTGTTGGCAGAGTAGAACGTTTGATGAAATACTAAGGTATGCAAAATATTGTAGTGATGATATTGAGTCAAGACATAAGAAGCAAAAAGAGAAAATGATGTGGGCACAGGTGAAAGTGGCAGAACAGAAGGATGGTGAAAACAATGGTTCTCAAACAGATTATCAGATGAAAGGTCAGACTCAAAATGGACAAATTTCCAGTGGTGGCAGAGGTAGAGGTAAAATGAGTAGAGATGAGATGAAAAGAAATTTCCTTGTCATGCGTGCAGAAAATTTGGACATTGGAAGAACGAGTGTAGATCTTTACTGAAAAATAATTTAAATCCACAGATGCAGAATGAGGTGGTTGTGAATCAACAACAGCAGCAGCAGGTAGTTACTTCACAGTTACAGGTGCCACAAGCTCCTATGCCAAATAATGTGAATGCTGAAGTTCAGAGATACAATTTGAACACTGGATTTCACGCAGGTGAAAAAGTTGGTAAGAATCAAAATGTGCAAATGGTTTCGCAATACTTGTTGCAGTGCAATGAGAGTGATTCAGACTCATCTCAATGACGGTGCCTGAGGGGGGAGGAAGAGTGCGTGCTTGGCGCATCTCTAGAGGTAGATCAGTCAGGTCCATTTGTTGATGGAAAAGTGGAAGGTACTGATATTACATTCCTAGTGGACACTGGTGCTACCCGTTTTACTGTGAGAGCAGCAGAAATTCCAAACCTACCCCTCTCGGGAGAAACTATCCAAGTCGTAGGAGTCTCCAATAAGCATATCAAAACCTCAATCACAAAGCCAATAGAAGTTCATATTGGGAGATTCAAAGACATGCATCGGTTTGTGGTATGTGATACAAGTCCGGTGAACCTTTTAGTGAGAGATTTGCTTTGTAAGATGAACTGCACCATCTATTATACACCAGATGGTATAGCTTTCCAAACACCAGATGAGGATGTTGCGTTTAAAATGATGTTAGCGAAGCAAGGGACAGAAGTGGATGAGTTGTTTTCACTTCTCACTGAAGAAGATTTGCCTGCAGAGTTGAGAAATACAGTAAGGTCTTATGTATGGGATTTTACAGTAAAAGAGATTGGTCTGATGAAGGGTGTGGATCCTATTCAGATTACGGTGAAACAGGGTGCAAATTATCGAAACACACCTCAGTACAAGATGAGTCCTGAAATAACAACAGGAGTTATTCCTGTGATTGACCAAATGATTGAGCAAGGTATTTTAAGAGAAATACTAAGCAGTCCTTGTAATTCACCGATTAAGGGAATTAAAAAGCCAAGTGGAAAATATAGAATAGTGCAAGATTTACACAAAATCAATAAGATTGTGGTACCCTGTTGTCCAATAGTGCCAAATCGAGCAGTGATTCTTTATCAAATTCCCTGTGATGTAGAATGGTACACAGTAATCGATCTGTGCCAAGCATTTTTCTCGATTCCTTTACATCCAGATAGCCAATATTTATTTGCATTCCGGTTTGGAGATCGTGTTTTGGCATGGTGCCGAGTTCCTCAAGGGTACACAGAGAGTCCTTCGATTTTCAATCAGATTTTGAAAAAGTGTTTGGCGACTTTGATAATGCCAGGAAAATCGGTTTGGTTCAGTACATTGATGACCTACTGGTGGCATCAAGAACACGAGAGGCATGTGTGACAGATACAATTGCATTACTGAACCAATTGGCAGAAGGTGGGCACAAAGTGTCATCAGCAAAATTACAGTTTTGTAAACAAGAAGTCCAATATTTGGTACACAAAATAGAGAAGGGAGTTAGGAAGGTGACACCGGAACGGATCAGTGTGATTCAGCAAATGAGCCCTCCTAAGACTCAGAAAGAAGTACGAATGTTTTTGGGAATGGTTGGATACTGCAGACAGTGGATCAGTGGATTTTCCCTGATTGTAAAACCTCTACAGAGGTTGACACACAAAGATGTGACTGATCCGATTGAGTTGGATGATGAAAGCATGAAATCTTTTATTGAGTTACGAGACAGTCTTTGTCGAGCACCTGCATTAGGAATGCAGGATTATACAAAGGATTTTGCGTTGAACTGCTGTGAGAGAGATGGGTGTGCACTTTCAGTTTTGACTCAAAGACATGGAATGGCACGACGTCCAGTGGCATATTTTTCTGCTACTTTGGATTCAGTGGCTGCACCGTTACCAGGCTGTTTGAAGGCAGTAGCTGCTACTTGTGTGAGTCTGGAACAGAGTGAAGGGATTGTGATGGGACATCCAGTCAAAGTATATGTGCCACACTCAGTTGAGATTCTATTAACAAGAACTCAAACACAGCACATGACCTATAGTCGGCTGACTAGGTATGAAAGAGTAATATTGGGTGCTGAGAATGTGACTGTGGTGAGATGCACGACAATAAATCCGGCAACACTGTTACCTAGTCCATTTTGTGAGGAAGTGAAAGATGAAGCAGATCATGATTGTTTGGATGTGACCGAATTGTGCACGAAACAAAGGCCAGACATTAAGGATACACCGCTAGAGGAATCAGATAGTGTGATGTTTGTTGATGGATCATGTCTGAGAAATGAAAGGGGCGTATTGAGTTCTGTCTATGCAGTGTGCACGGTAGCTGCAGTTCTAGAAGCATCCTGTCTAAAAGGGGTAAACTCTGCACAAATTGCTGAACTGATAGCTCTGATTAGAGCATGCAAAATTGGCAAAAATCTGAGAGTAACCATATTTACTGACAGTCAATATGGTTTTGGGGAGGTCCATGATTTTGGACAGTTATGGATGCAACGGGGATTTCTGACGTCTTCAGGTTCTCCGATCAGGAACAGTAAGAATGTGAAAGATTTATTGGATGCTTTGCAATTGCCCATAAAGATTGCAGTGGTCAAATGTTCTGCACATAAGTCAGGAAATGATTATGTGACCAATGGTAACAGATACGCTGATAAAGTAGCGCGTTTCTGTGCACAAAATTCAATTGCAATCAACAGAGTGTTGGAAAAGTAAAATACTAATTGCCACTTGATGTTTTCCTCTCTAGAAACTTGGGATGAAATTAGGCAGTTGCAAGAAGAGGCAGGAGACGAAGAGAAAGAACTTTGGATAAAATAAGGCTGCAAAAACAGAGTAGAGGATGAAGTATGGGTGTACATAGATGAGAGACCAGTCATGCCAGACTGTTTACTTTCTCAGATGGCAAGGGTATACCATGGAATTGCACATGTTGGAAGAGATGCAATGATCAGGCTCTTCAAGCAGTCATGGTATAACCCTAAGTTCAGAGTCATTGCAGAGAGTGTATGCCAGAGGTGTGCTATATGTCAGCAGCAAAACAAAGGCAGAAAGACAGTTGTTAGTTGGGGACGAATTGGAAAGGCAGCAGGACCATTCACGAGGCTCCAACTTGACTTTATTGAGCTTCCCCCATGTAATGGACTAAAATATGTGCTAGTTGTTGTTTGTTTGTTTTCTCGTTGGGTAGAGGCCTATCCAACAAGAAGGAATGATAGCCTTACAGTTGCAAAACTGCTTTTGAGAGAAATAATACCAAGGTATGGATTCCCAGTCACTTTAGAAACAGATAGGGGATCTCATTTTAACAATGAGATAATTCAGATGATTTGTGCAGCATTACAAATTGAGCAAAAGCTGCATTGTGCCTATCGACCAGAAGCATCTGGAGTGGTTGAGCAAATAAATGGCACTATAAAGTCTAGATTGGGAAAGGTGTGTGCATCCACAACACTGAAATGGCCTGACGCTTTACCCCTGGTATTGATGAGTCTTAGAAGCATTCCAGATAAAAAGACTGGATTGAGTTCTCATGAAGTCCTAATGGGAAGAGCAATGAGACAAGCGATTGTACCAGCAAACAAGCTGATGAATATTTCTGATGATCTAGTACTTGATTATTGCAAAGGATTGGCTGATCTGGTGCGTTCTGTGTCTCATCAGGTTGGAGAAATTGCAACCACAACACAGCCGGATCAAGCACATGATCTGAGTCCAGGAGAGAGGGTTCTTGTCAAGAAACACGTGAGGAAGTCATGTTTAGAACCCAGATGGCATGGACTATATCAGATTATTTTGGTGACAACGACAGCAGTGAAGTGTGGTGGCTTACCCAATTGGATACACGCAACTCATACAAGAAGAGTCCCAAGTCCACTAAGTCCACTTGAAAAGGAAGGTGAGCAGCAACTGGTCAATGGAAATAAGAAACCAGAAGCTGAAGGTTGTGACAAGTCTGCAGATGATGAACAACCAAGCACAAGTCAAGTAGACTGGGCACCAGCTACTGGGTCTCGTAAGACTGTTGTTGAGCAAGAGGAAGAGAAAGTTACTGAAAATAAAGAGCAAGTACAACAAAGAAAAGGGCTAAATAAAAGAGCTTGTGAACAAGAAAAAGAAGGTGAAGAAGCAATCAAAGCTAAGAGAGCAAAAAAGGGTGACAATTGGCCAAGTGGAGTGAAAAGACTGAAATGCACTCTTGAAAAGAGAAAACCAGACCAAATAAATGAAGTTTCAAGCCAAACTGAACAAGAAGAATCAGAGGAAGCTTTAGTGCGAAGAACAAAGAGAATAAGAATTCCGAGCAAGAAATACACAGCTCCAGAATGGACATATGTGATATTGGTAGAAATTGAAAGCACAGATTAAATAAAAAGAGAAGTTGGTTCTGGTACTGAACAAATTGACGAAAGAAAATTGAAACAGCCTTAAAAAAAGAACTGTGAAAATTTAAGGTGCAACAACTTCAGTCAAAATAAATTGAAAGATCAAGAAATTTAAAGAAGAGTCATAAAAAAAAGAAAAAGAAAAAAAAAGAAGAAGAGGGGGGTAAAGAAGAAAGCCTTGGAGTGTAGGATACACTATTTTCCGGTGGTTTTTGAACAAGTTTGACAAAATCTTACATTTCTTCTTAGATTTTTTAGTTTTTTTAAAAAGTATTTTTATAGTATATAAAATGGCAGAAGATACAGTGACTGGACATCAAAAACCTAGTCTAAAACGTAGATGTATTAAAGCTTGCTTATATAGTGTCTTATTACTAATGTTGATGTGGCTAATATTGACTGTCATCGTCCCTGTTCTAATGGTGACTAATAACAAAAATAATACTAATAATGTGATAAGAGAGAGAGTGAATTCTGTTACTAAAGAAACTCCTAATACTAACTTTGATCAGAATGATGATAGCGTTTATCATCATGATAAATCAATTAATGATTTCTCGTTAAATGTTTTTACAAAATTATTGTATGAATATGTCGACAAAATGGACGTGAGAAATTGTTATGTGTGCATGCAATTACCTTCGTCTGTTTCAGAGGGGGTGACTTACCATCACCTTCCTATAACTTATGGTGTATCGTGCAGTGTACTAACTAGTTTATTTTATGTGACAGGGAAGTTACAATATTATTATTCAAACCTAGATTTAGTATTTTCGGAAATTCCAATTAGAAAAGATATGAATAAGATATACAGTAATAGAAATGCGGGATACATGGGAGAATTTTTCCATATTACTCAGACACTAAGGGCCCGATTCTGATGCGGGTTGGAAAAGCTTCCCGACCGAGGGCCTGATTCTGATGCGGTTAGGAAGGCCTCCTAACGGCATTTGCTCCTTCCAAATCGGATCGGGAACGTGTCTTCCCGACCGAGGGCCCAATTCTGATGCGGTTAGGAACAAATGTTCCCATTGAAGTCAATGGGAGTTCAACCCAATCGTATCTGGAAGCATCCGGATGCATCCTACTCCGACAGTCGGACTTTCCCGATCCGAGTGGGTCGGAAACCATTTCCCAACCGATTCGGTCGGGAAGCTTTTCCAACCCGCATCAGAATCTGGCCCTTAATATAATATATGCTCATAGACATAATCTTACATGTAGTTTGCGGGCTGAAGAAAAAGATTTCATTAACATGGTAGAAGATAGAAGACAGGAGTTTCAAAGAAAAGCTGCTGAACAGAAGTCACATGTACCACCATGGGCTTTCAGAGAGGGAAATTATAAGAAAGGCGAGACTTACGCTGCAATGTCTCTGGATTGGTATCATAAAGGGAAACTGTGTTTGCTTAGACTAAAAACTGACTATAATAATTATTTCATTGCTACTAGTGAATGTGAACATACTTTCCTAATAACTGGCGGATGGGGATTAAAGGGCGGAACTGATCCTGTTTTTCCAGGAGTTTATTATGTGTGCGGTAAGAATGCCTATTATAGGTTGCCTGCACATTGGTATGGTAGTTGTTATTTTGGAATCGTATTCCCCAAGGTGTATCACGTTGATAGAAATAATAAAATCAATGAAATAAAGCATGGACTAATTTGCAATAAGAGAGAAAGTTTTGCAGAAATAATTGGTGATATTTTTGGTGCACTGATGCCTTCAGTTGGAGTTGTTCTTAATTCGCATAAAATTCAAAAATTGTCCACAGTGGTTGATCGTTTCTCAACAGATACAGCTGGTGGGTTCTTGATGATTGATACTGAAATGGTTGCAATTACAATGGTTTTGCAAAATCGACTTGCCCTTGATATTTTATTGGCAAAAGAGGGCGGAGTCTGTGGCATGTTGAAAATACAACACTGCTGTACTTATATCCCTGATAAAAGTAAAAATCTTGAGGGGTATATTAAGAATATTACGAACTTACATGAAGATCTGACTCAACTGGAGGTTGACGGTGTTTGGGAGAAACTTGGTAAGGGTTTTTCGTCTGTGGGTAAATGGTTTTCTGCATTTGAGAGTAGCTTATTAGGGAAAATACTAATACCAATTATTACAATAGCTGTAGTGACATTATCAATAATAATGGCATATAAATGTTGCAAGTGTAGATGTGGAAAGATGGAGATGACAGAGTCAGACAACAAACGTAGAGCTAGAAAGAGAAAGAGAGACGAGATAGAATTAGAATATATGAAAGGAAATTATTATGAAATAATGAAAGACAGATGAAAGAATGATGAAACGAGAAAAATTTACAGTTTTGTAGACAAAATAAAAGGTGGCAATTGGTATGATGGTTATTTTTGTGATGGCTTAAAAATGCCATCAAAGGGGGGAATTGATGGAGCAGGGTTTTGAGAAAATAAAACCTGCTCGGATTCAGTCCTCCATAACATTTACTAACAGTGTGCTGTGGAAATAACGTGCAAAAACACAAAAACATGGGGCAATGCTTTGCGCATGCGTGCACTAATGCGTGGACTAATGCAAGAAAAACTAGACCGCATTTGCGTTCTGCTCTTAGAATAAAATAAAAATAATGCCGCTTTTGCACATTAATGCTCTTGCTAGGAATATAACGTGGGATAGTGCAATGGTGGGTGGTAAACAGTGAGAAATATATTTCATGAAATTAATAATTTCTGTGTTTTGTTCATCGTAGTGAGCAAGTATGGGCCTACATTTCTGCATGACAATTGGGGGTTAAAGAAAATAAATACGAATAAATAAGCTGAAAATCGAGCTCTGAGAGAGAATGGAGAAGGCAAAGGCTGATAACCTTCAAGGATTATTGTGTGCCTACCAAGTAACGGAAGGATGGCCGTGGGATCAAGTGCAAATGTACAAACTTCTTCTGCGGAAAACTGCAGAGGCGAACAAAGGAAGTGAAGAGACTTGCAACATGTTGCTTGTTGGAGGAAATGTGTATTCATTAGACGTGGCTAACGTAATGTGAAACGTGTAAAACAAAGAATGCAGTGAAAATTATGAACGTGACTTTGGTGGTGTGATAGAACACCCCCTAAACTGACCAATGAGAGACTGAGTTTCTAAAAATGTTGCTACATTGGTGGGTTGGACATGTAGGTTTTTAGAGTATAACTGGGGTGTCCTGGGGGGTGTAAGGGGTTGATGCTATGAAGCGTGCGTCCTGGGAGAAGCTAGAGAGAGGGAGATCGTCGCTGTCCGTCGGTTTGCTGATAGAGGCCTATCTATTTTCCTGCTCCTGACCTGAATGCTGTATCCTGATCTATTCTTTGTTCTCCGAACCTTTACACGGGGAACTCCCACTATCCCTTTGGCCAGGGGGGTAGTTTTCTTCAGATTACCTTAGGTTAGTATAGCTAAATGATCCGTATTTTGCATAATCATTTGCAAATGTATTTTGTCTCTGAAACTATTGTCTCTTCGCCTATCCTCTCCTTCATTTGCATTTGTTCATTTTCAAATGAGTTTGACACTGTTTGCATTGAAATTGTTTCTCTCTCTTTGTGATTGATACTTTGTTTGCCTTGTGAACCTGTACGTGATGAGCATTTACCTTCACATTATTTTGAGATAAACATTGTTAACACTACACTGAGTTTGTGATTATTTAAGCAGTTCAGATAGATAGATAGTACTAATTATTACCATCAACTTCTCAACTTTAGGTCCAACGACCAGAGGAAAGGAGTTGAAAAACAGGCTCAGTTATGTATTTAGCGTATTTGATATGAGCCTGTACTATGAATAACTGATTAACTCAAACTTGAAACAGCGCAACAGGGATTTGTTTGTTGGGTGTATGAGTATGGGCCGATATTTTATTATTATTGATTATTGATCCCTGATTGGCGCTGGATCACAAGCAACAATAGCATAGCTCATGTTGAAGAAATAACAACGGGAGAAATGTATATGAATCACCCAACCATGCATCTAACTCTGTTGCGAGCACATACTAATAGTCAACCGTAGCAAATTAAGGTTCTACTCAGCTCACCGAGGTGTAATGCAGGTGGGGTATACAGTAATCTCAAACTTATACACAATCAAGTGCTTACAAGATGTGTTCCCTCCAAAGTCTGAAGGGGGAAGTCACCATTGAGTTAGAATAAATGAAGAAATGCACCCCAGAATAATCGGGAAATGTACTAATTTTTGGCAACTCTAGCAACAGTAGCAAGAAAGGGAGCTCTTGGGTTTTGTTTAGGTGGGTGAGGACTGCATTTTCTCCTTCTAACATAGCGAGTTGCGGGGGGCCGTGATGACATGTTTATCACACCCAACAAAATCAGACTCAGCAAAGTCGGAATTTATCAGGCACAATAAATACCAACTGATTTCTAGTTTTTGAAGAATAAGATGCAGATTTTGCTGCTTATGGCACCAAAAACTGCATGTTCCAGTCAATACCAGCCATTTTACCCAATAAATATCAACACGTTTGGCCTGCCAATATGTACCACAAAACCCTTAATTGTGATAACATTAGTTACTTCACAAGTTGAAATTTACTGGACTGCTCGTAATGAGAGTCATAGTGGTTAAGACCGACTGATTGTTGCACATTTCTGAAGTGTGAGTGAGGGACTGAATATTTTAGATTTCTGATTAGATATAGTTGATAGGATGTAGAATTAGGTAGTTTCCAGAATTGGTCATTCAGATTTAGATTTTAATTGATGATGACCCCAAGGAACTGCACATGTAGAACTAAAAAAGAGAAAATGCCAAGGGGATATAGTGATTTTAGACACTTTTGTACAGTATGAAAGTTGAAATAATTCAGAGGCAAAATAAATTGGTGAGATTCTCTATGAGGATTTTTAAGCTTGACATATTAGAAGGGTCTGAGACATGTAGGTACAGTTGGTAATCATCAGCATATTAGTATAGGTGGATGGAGCAGTCCTAAAGTATTGCATTAAGAGGATCCATGTAAAAATTCAAAAGCTAAAGAGAGTGGATCCTTTAGAAACTCAATTTTTTACAGTGTGCATGACTGATTAAAAGGATTCCTGTTTTACAAACTGAGATCTTGCTGACAAGCTGACAAGAATAAATGAAACTATTTTAGAACAGTTTATTTTATTCCTATTTTAGCATTCAGGATTTAAAGTGGTGATTGATGACCTAAGGTGTCCAACGTTCCTGAGAGATCACAAAAGACAAAGTGGCAGACATTTGCATTGTCAAAAATATTACAACAAACGATCGCCAGACTAACAGAAGTAACTAACAAACTGATTTTAGAGTTTGGCGGGGAGAGTACTCCATCGCAACTGACTCTAAATGAGGCGGGCGGAGCTTCAGTATATCAGCTACAGACACGACTCTGACTCCATTGCTAACATACTCCCCCAGTTGCCCAACAGAGTGAGGGCCATCGGAGGCTTGGCCATTTGACTGTCTGCCTGATCGATTTAGTGAGGGTGGTCAAATAGTCAGCTTCGCTGTCTGTCATTGTCAGGTAACACCTGGCAGTAAGGGACAGTGAAAACTGAAAAATGACCCGCTAAACTATGGGAGGATATTTCCAAGATGTGGAGGTCATTCGTTTTTGTATTTTCAGAAACAAAATTCTGCTTTGGGATTTTGTTTTTGAAAATAAAAAACATGTTAAAAGTTTGATGGAGGGTACCCTCATGTTAATGGAGCCTTCTGTCAAACTTTTAGTACATTGACAGGAACCTCTGTGATGGCAGTCACTGCCACTGTTAGAGATGTCTACTGGGGCGTAGGGGACCTCTAAACTCAGAATACAGTTACTCCATCAGGGTGACAGAGTATTTCATTCCGTCACCCTGATGGAAAAATAACTGCACTCCGAAGTCTGAATCAGCCCCTGAATCCCTGGAGCTGAGAACTAAACATACAGAGGGTTGCACACTCCGCTTCCTCGGATTTCCATAGAGCATCAACGGTGGAGACCTGGCTCTCTTTCTTAAGTGATGGATTTGGGCCAGACATCAATAAAGGTACAGTGGATTTGCCCACTACACTATGGGAACCTAGAAGCCCATTGGACGAAAGCAGGTGATTGTACAGTAAAGAACCAAAAGAAGGAACGACAAAGAAAACTCAACCAATTAGAGGAAATAAGCCATAAAGTTGAGAATGAATACAGATCACACAAAACCCATGCCAGTCTCCACAAGTTTGCCAAAGCAAAACTACAACATGAAAAGTCAGAATAAACTTGGCCCATAAGGCATGGCTAGCACAAAGAAGGCGAAATGATCAGGTGGACAAAATGGACAAACTGGAACACTGGCTGACACTCCGAGAGAAGAAATCCAAGCACATATGGCAGGTGGTACGGGGTATGAAAATACTCAGACCCAACCAGCAGACATTGCCAATGAATTCACACAATACTTTAGCTCCTTATACAAGTCGTCTACTTTGCACCCACTTGACCATCTCCCAACAAACTAGGCCTGCCTATCCTGACTTGTCTGAGATGGAGACATCACAACTCAAGGCGCACATATCCACAGATGAGATTATGGAGACTAACCCGTGTGCAAATCGTTGTGTCCAAATAAATTCCTGAAGGACTTTTATAAATGCCTAGCCATCCCACTAACCCTACTAGACCTATTTGAAGATACCAGAGTCTACATATGTTTCCCACCAGAGATAAGTGAATCTCGCATAGTGTCCATCCTGAAGACGGATCCCGTCCCAGACAGGAGCGAGTTATTCCCTGATAAATATGGAGGCTACCAGACACAATATCTGCCACACTGTTAATGCCCTGACAAAGAGGTATAGACTCTCTAAACCTCTAGCATTACTGTTGATTGACTTTGAGAAGGGCAAAATGTTCTGAGCACTCAAAGTTCATAAAAGAATTAAATGTCCAATCCAAGGAGTCGTGGAGTTTCAGTCAGTTTTAAGCCAATCCACCATTTCGCATCAGAGCACAATATTCCTGTATATCCAGTCAATATAACGGTGAAGCAATACAAGAATAGTCAGCCAACTCATGCTTCATCGCACGGCAAATTATCCTCTGACTTTCTCAGGGCTGTAGACAATAAATAAATCAAAAGGTACAGTAACCATAATTATTCCACCTGGAATCACCTTCACCCACCAAATTGGTGCTGGGGTATCGAGTTAACTATGTGATGTGACCACAGACATTTCCACTTAATATATATAGGGAAAATTAAACACATAATTGATACTGTCTCAACCATATGTTAAGAAAAAAAAAGACTTTGAGAAGGACTTCCATAGTCTCTTATGGGAATACATCTTTGCACTCCTGGCCTACATGGGCTTTGGATCATGTTTTTTAGCCTTCACTTGTACACTCTACACCAGATGGGATGAGACAAGGCTGTCCACTTTCCCCCTATTGTTTGCCATTGTGATCAAGCCCTTGGCCCAGAGGATCAGGCAAAACAAACAGATTTTTATTTTTCGCTGGTCAGCCAGGCTAGAGCACAAAATATCAAAATATACGTGGATGATCTCACCCACTAAACTCTGGCCCTGCAGCAATGCAGATATTGGAGGATTTTGGTGGCTACTCAGAGCTGAAGGCCAACTGGACCAGAACAAGGCTACTTCCCCTTTTCCCCTAAAATAAAGGGAAGTCCTTGGCTGAGGCTACTAAGTAAAGACTCATATTATCAGATATCTTGGCATCAAACTCATCAATGTTGAAGAGGCAGCATGTACAGAAATCATACACTTTACAAAACTACCCTTTCACACTCCCACATGGGCTTTTACACACCTTGGCTATTGAGAACCTTTTTGTGGAACAAGGGCCATCCCCAAGTTGCTTTTGCAAAAACTGTGAATGAATCAACATTTGATGGAGGTCTTGCAATTATCAACCCTACATCTTATTACAGTACCGCAAATTTGAGTGACGTAAAAGAGTAAATCTATTCTCCCAGGTTGGCTTTGTTGTGGATCCAGCTTATGCAGCTGGGCTGTGGGCAATAGGTGAGGGAACGCAAATCAAATTCTTTTACAGTGGAAAATTCCCACGTGGAATACTCCCTGCAGCGAGGGAGATGATGGGAATGTGGGGAGTCTGTAATAAAGAAACTAAATGGGATGAAAAGTGACAAGTCAAAAGTAGGTACCACACTAACCTGCCTGGGGATTTCACTGTTTGTAAATGTAGTGATGGAAGGAAATCCTTTTCCAACACAAAGCAGGAATTTGGCCTCCTCTAAACACAGGTTTACAGTTACCTCCATCTTAGACATGCCATCTCACTCTACCTAGCAAATTTAAACGACCTACCTGATTTCAGTCCCCTGGAGGCCAAGCTATGTCCCAGCTCCCCTCACAAGGTAAAATCACAAGCCTGTACAGAACCCTGAATATCAACTACCCAAACACCTTTAACCAGCTTAGAGAAGCCTGGGAAAATAATATTGGTCACCTTTAAGGCAAGGAAAGGACTTTTGCACCTATGGTCTGGCATGAGGCTGCAATCTCAAACAGATTTCGCTTAACACAAATCTTTGCATAGAAATATATCTTACCTACGTAAGATTGTGGTGCTTCCAGCAAGGTCATGGGCCAACATGTCTCAGATGCCTAGGAGGTGGGAGACTTTATTCACATAGTCTGGTCCTGCCCAGTACTTAGGCCATTCCAGGAGGGGCTATTCCCCACATTTTAAGTGATACCTAAACAACCACTAGAAACCATACCAAAAATTGCTGTACTAAACATTCTGGAAGATGAGGACATCACAAGGGCTGAGAAGTCCCTACTGGGAAAAAGGGACATAGCAGAGAACTGTAGGAATTCAACACCTTCTAGTGTAGTGCGGTGGGAGCAAGGCATGGACAAAGGTTGCAAACCCAAGCTCTCCATATACAAGGCTGGGGGATGTCCCCCAAAACATTACAAACTCTGAGGTACTGGGAGGATTACATGCGGATGAGTTGAATGATGGATGCTAATTTTACTCTCACCACGAATAATTCAGAGCAAGAACTTTTCATGACCAATATGTACCCGCCTGACTCAGATCCATATTCGGAGTTAATGGAACTAGACATATAAGATCTTTTCCAACAATGATCTGAGAATCGATATACTTGTGCATCGTGATGATGAATGTTTTAGTTGTTTTATGGTGTTGTTTGAAAAATACAAAACTCAATAAAGAGATTATTTAAAAAAAAGAAAAGCTGTTACTTGAATTGTGCAGTTTCTGTACCAAGTTTGAGACAGAATCTAGTTTGGCGGGGACTTATTCGTTGTTGATAAACATGTGATTTATAAGTTTTGTGGCAACAGCTTTCTTAATGATTTTGCAATGTAAAGGTGAATTTGATGCCGGCCTAAGTTTTAAAACATCACTGGGGCCTAAGTTTGGATTGTTAAGAAGTGGACTGGCTTTGAATCTTTTTACAGAAGATGGGAGAGCATCTTCTTCAAGACACGACTATGAGAGGAGAGACATCTTGGTTGTAGGTTTTTAGAAGGGATTGACTTGTTACTATAGGAAGAGGAGTTGGTGGAGATGATTTGTGTGATGCCTTTTATGTCAACTTTAGAAAGGGCTGACCATGGACCTGTTAATCTTTTGTTTAAGATTAGAAAAAGTTTTTGGGATTTTAAGGAAACTTCTTAATGCTTTTTGTTGACATTCAGGGTGAAGAAGGTGGCAGAGGCATAAACTGAGGACCTGGAGGTGAGAATTTTTTAAGTTGAAATAGATTTCACACAGTCCATGTTTCAAGGAACTAGAGGGACTGAGGATCAAAGTAGAGAAGAAAATCTTAATTCTGGCGCACCTCAAAGAATTGAACTGGCTTTCTCACCCAAATACCACTATCATTATGCAAATGTCTCAGGAATGACTAAGTGGTAACCTCTAAATAGCCCACATTGAACTTCCAAGAATAGCCATGTCTCCTTCCTTCATGTCCATGTCAAAAGCAATCCAAAATGGATCCACATGCTTATAGTATAAATACAGCTACAAACAATACAGAGTTCTGCTAGAAGGCATCATACACACAACATGCACTGAACACACACAAGGATGTCACCGCAAGGACTGGGCATGACACATGAGGAGAATATTAATGTGCCCTCTGGTAGGCATTGTACTCAGTTCAGAGACCAAGAAAAAGGGCTGCCTTGTACTAATGGTAAGAAAATATGCTGTTTCCACCTCTCACTATGAATGTTTCAGTGACACAGACCATAGTATTGTGTTGCAAAAGGGGTATGCTTTTGGCACTCCCATTTAATCTCAGACCCTTGCTCTGGGTCTCAGGGCCAATTTCAAGCCTAGACCTCAGCATGCAGATAGTATTGGATGGGTTTTGGGCCCAAAAGAAAGTAAAGATATCTGATTCCCTCACAGTTAGGTAACTTAGGGGAGGGGTGCCTGCCTGCCTACCATACAGGTGACCTTCCCATCTCAACAAAAAGGATTAAACAGTTAAGCGTTAAAACTCCTAGCTTAATTGAAAATGGTATGAAGGCAAGTATATGAGGTTAAAGTGTCTACTATGGAGACAAGTAAAGAAAAGAGGTCAATAGAACAGTTTAGTACAGTTCTTATTGACAAGCTTGGAGAATTATTTAGCCTTATGCATACCATAAATGTTAAAGAGGGAGCATTACCTATATAGCATGAGCTTATGACTGTGCCGTTGAGTGTAAGAGAGAATTAGTTAAAGTTGTTGGACAAGATATGTGAAGATTTAATTAGTGATCCAGGGGAGGTGACACTGCTGCTTTTGCTAATAGAGATGTCACTGAAGAAAGTAGAAGAGATCATATTATGATTTGGTTTACACAGAGAAAGTAAAGCTATGTGGGGAGAGGAATTTCCTACTTCCACCTATAAATGACCTAATTAGTAAAATAGGGGGAAGAAGTGGTTACCAATTTGGATTTGAAGGCAATAAACCCCATTGTATTGTGCTGCTTGAGGAATCGTGAGCCACCTAAGGTTATGTTCTAGTTTCAGAGGGTACCTTTTGGTTTAGAATTTACAGCATCAGTCTTTCAGAAGTTGATGGTGAAATTGTCATAGAGAATCTAATGGCATTGCAATGTGACATACTTGTCTTTGGAGAAAGGTAAAGTGAAGAGTAAACGTGTGGACACATATAATAGTGTGATGATTGAGTGCATTCAATGGGCAGTAGAGGAACAAATTGCAGTGATGAGAATCTTGTGGTCTCGCCAAATGGGGTCACTCATGGAAGTCCTTCAGAGAACATGAGACAAAGAAGGGCAGGCCCAGAGATGTGGATGTTGTGGATGACAACATGGGAACAAGAAGCACAAATGGCAGAGAAAGTGTGGATTGTTGCAAAAGAAAAATACAAAAGGCCCAAGAAAATATGAAGAGGATATATGATGGAAGGATTTGAGATGGATGATTAGTTGATTGACATGCAGATGAATATGTGAGCATTAAAAAGCCTTAGCTTGTGTGTAAAGGGATGTCCGAGTTTAGAGAACCTACAATGGTGCAATAGATAAAGGGAATTCTATGAGAGTGTTAGGTGATAGAGGTAGAATATGGAGTAACTAGCGGAGGTATGGAGAATGGAGAAAGGTAGAAAGAGCAACAATGAACATCAAGTCAAGATGTAAATACAAGAATAAGAGAAGGGTTCCCAGGAGCTGCAAGGGATTGTTGTATTAGGAGTTGTAGTGAATGTTGTGATGTCATATTTGATTTGATTTGATTTAGAATTTATAGAGTGCAGCAGTTACCCAAAGGCATCAAGGCGCTATAGACCACCGTCTGGAATAAGTCTCATAGATCTCCAGATGCAGAAAATATCTACAGGGAGTAAAGCCAGATCTTAACAGCCTTCCTGAAGGGCAAGAGCTGAGGGATGGACCTAATGTTTTGTGGAAGGGTGTTCCAGAGTTTGCTTGCGGCCGTAGAAAATGCTCTATCACCCCATTTCTTTCTTTTGGTTCTCGGCACTGTGAGCTGGAGTTGAAGCGATGAGCAAAGGTGTCTGCCTGGGTGTACAAACTAAACATGGCTTGTAATCTTGTTGGATATGGGAGATGAAGAGCCTTATGTACCATGCAGAGAGATTTAAAGCTGATGCACTTACTAATTGTGAGCCAACGAAGGGTCTCCAATCCCTTCGTGGCCGACTGCCCCCTGGGAATGTCCAGAACAAATCTAGCCAGTGCATTCTGCACCACCTGGAGTCTGTGCTGCGTGTTCTTATTCGAGTCCAGGTACAGTGAGTTGCAGTAATCCAGTCCGGACATTACCAGGGCGAGAGCGACCTGCTTACGAGCAGAATGCTGAATGAATGAGAAAAAATGTTTTCCCATATGGAACAGAAGTGT
This sequence comes from Calotriton arnoldi, assembly GCA_963921515.1. NCBI lineage: Eukaryota > Metazoa > Chordata > Amphibia > Caudata > Salamandridae > Calotriton > Calotriton arnoldi. The sequence continues at coordinate 904,197 of CAWUFW010001825.1, read as the reverse complement.
ACGTTCTAGTGTTTGCAGTATAAAAGTGGAGTTATTAGACTAATGGGGTATTCTGCTGTATGGTTACTTGCTTGTAACTTGTCAAGAGCTCAGCTGCTATGTTATTGGACTTAATAAAACTGAAAAGTAGTGCTGGTCTCCATGTGTCAATACAACATGAATTTGGCAACAAGATTTGGCAGCAGCTGAAAAGACCCTGTGTGCATCTGGATTTACTTTGGACCATTATTTGCAAGTACTAGTGGTATCTAAAGAGGAATGGAGATTATATAGGTTAACTATGGTACAGAATTTTCGGTTCATCAACAAGTGTGCATCAATTCAATAGCGGTGTGTGTCATTTTAGTTCGCAGGTGTTTGTGAGTTAAGTCACTCCATATACTCAATTGAGGGTTGGTAACCCCCAGCATTTCTATCAGGACTGCTCCCAAGACACTAAGACTCAGGGCTAAAACAGTGAATGCAACCCTTTTTCAAAGAACTCCTTACTGTCGGGATTGCTCCGTCCCTGCGGAAGGTTGCAGCAGAGGCGGAGCCGCGCAACATTAAAAGTACCCAACGAGATGGAAGGAGCGATTCGCGTTCTAGTTGTGCGAACGTCTCCTTCACGTCCGGGTTCACTCACCTGTTTTCGGGTCTTCGCTGCGTCCTTCCTGATGACTCTTTGCTCCCCACGCCGGTGTCTCCAGTCGGCATATTGCTGGATGTGGCGTCTTCTGTTCCTCTCTTGTCTCGTTGAACCACCCCTGGGAGTGGTCATGTTGAGAGCTCCACTCCCCGTGTTCTCTGCGGCATTTCCTGTAAAAAACAAAGAAGTAAATACTGAAAAGTATCGACTCATGCTTATGTGGTAACGTGCTTGCGCTGCAGCATTACATGCAAGGCATGATTTAAAGGCATTGATATTACCTATTTGACTAAATCCGTATGGCCTGTTGGGCATCTGTGTTCTTTTTGTTGTCTGTTCTTGGCTGCGCCGGAGTTGTGCAGTCAGTGAGTTGTTTCCTGCAGTTAAGGAAACAATATATGAGCCTTCACATATTTTATGCATTTTTTGTTTGATAGCATACTTATATCTTTCTTGTCCATTGTACATAAGTATCAACACTATTTTGAGCTATATTTTTACTTTTCCTTATTTCTCAATTATGGTAAGCAAGTCACCATGAACGCTTAAATTGCATACAGGAATGTATACATTGGCTTATCTCTGTCTTTTCATTTCATTTATTCACTATGGGTTTATTTAACTCCTGAGGGAATTCTTTTGGATTATAGTGGAAGAGGGGAGTAAATCAGGTAGCGAAGATAGTTATATAATTACTCACGTCATATACAACTGTTACACTCTTCCCTTTACTTCGTCTTACTCTGGTTCTCTATTTTTAGGGTCACACACATTTCCAGTGATGACTTCTTGCTGCCCAGGCCACACCGAGGGACCTTCTTCATTTCTCCTTCCCTTGTTTCCCCCCTTCCCCCTGTACACTAGTCTTGCTTTGACTGGGTTGGACATACTAAGTGATAGCGGGAAGTGGGGACCTGCTCTTCAGCTTCTCGCCTCTCGTTCCCGTAGAAACTTCAGGTGAGCCTTAATACTTACACTCCAAAAGGGGTTCAATCAAATAACTGGAAAATAAAGTGGAGTAAGAGGATCTCCAACATTGCTGCCAAAATGCACATTGAAGAACCCCGGTCTAGTGTTTTTAGGGTTTCCCTCTGAAGCTCAGAGTGGAATGTTCGTGTTGCAAGAATTCCACTCTGTGCACTTCAATGAGGCAATTTACCTGATAGGAAGTATTCTTTTAAGCTCCGTTGTGTTAGTTAGTTTAGTGAGGGTACAAACGTTGTGTATGGGCGTCGTTTTAGTGTCCTTCGTTGCCTGAGATTATTTATGTTGTGCAGCAGGAGACTAGTGTGCTTTTAGGGAGTCTTATTGTTCGGTTGTGGGTGGTTCCTAGTTCACCATCTATTCTCTGTAGTGTTCCTTGAAGTAACTGGGCAGTGTCTGAGTTGAGATTAGTGTCTCAATTCAGCAGCTGCCAAACTCTAATAGCTCTCCCTCCTCAGAGAAATGTTGAATTAAAAAGTAAATAAAAATCGGTTGGTAATCTTGAGTTAAGTTTCCGTTTCTAAAAGGCTTCTGACTAGGTTTAAAAATTATTTTTACAGTGGTTTAGTTGCCAGTTCACTGAAGTGTTTAGTTTAATAAATTCCCGAAGTAGCTTGAACGAAGATTTGTGTCTCCGCTTCGCAGCTGTCAAAAAAGAAGAGAGCAGGTATTCCTAAACAGAGATCAGTGTCTCCACTTCGCAGCTGTCAATAAGAGGTGTTCCAGTGCATCCTGAGCTCTTCGTGAAACCAAAAAGAGCAGTGTTTCCAGTCTTCAAAACTCCTTACTACTGCATCGTTTCTACAGCCTCTTACTACTAGCTAAGTATATCTTTAGCGTTTTAAGTAGAAAAATACAGTACAAATTGCTTGAGTAATTTTAAAGAACAAAAAAGCAATAAGAAGTGACTTACCTTGCTCTAGATAGAAATCTCCCCATGGGTTTGTTCTTTTAATTAATTCCTGAAATTAAAAAAGATTTTTCTACTAAGCTTACACAGATCTAAGAAATACATATACTATCACAGAAGAGGGACACTTTCCCGAACCACTCTTGGTATGTAACCATACACAAATGCTAAAACTCGAGTTAAGTTATTAATAGCTAGAGGAAAAAGCTGAATATATATATATTATATGTCTCCTGCAATTACGTTGCCCACGGACTTGGGGTTTTTGCCTATATGTTCACATTATGACATGGGGCATTATGGGACTGGTAGTCCCTGCGTGATGCAATCCACAACTTGGAGGCTGACATTTGAGTTTAAGAGTACACACTATGGGGCCGATTCCGATCTCGGCCGGTAGTGCTCCGAATCGGATTCGGATTCACCGGATCCGATTCGGAGCCCTGTTTCCTGACCGAATCGGACGCGAGCGAGTACGATGCAAGCACCCGCGAAATCGCCGACCGACTCGAACGCGGCTTCAACACGCTCCGACCGACTCGCAGGGATACGACTTGCACCGCGCTATGGAGACGTTTCCCGGCCGGGTAAGTACGATGCGCGCCGCGAGCAGTCCGATCGACTCGCGCCGTCCGGCTCGACAAAGCTGTCGGAGCCGGACTTTGGGGGTCCGCGTCGGACCCCCTGTACGCGTAGGCGCGCGAGTCGCACACAGGGGGACCCATGGGTCCCCCTACCTGTGCATGTACGCTGCGATGCGCATGGACGCGTACCTGCTGTAGGGGCGCCCTTGTCCGCCTCGCACCCATTGAGTCAATGGGAGCCCGCGTACGCGTTGTACGACAGGCTCCCATTGACTTCAATGGGAGTCCGACTGAATCGAGTCCGATTGCATGCGAACGCATCGTACTCGTTCGGTCGGACTGCTAGAGTCCGGTCGGTCGGAATTCTCTCCGGGTCCGGCTCGGTCGGAGAGAATTCCGGCCCGAATCGGAATCGGCCCTATGTGTTTTTTGCCTCTACGGTTGTCCATATGGTTAAATGTTTTTATTGCCCCAATACATTTAGCATATGTGGTTATATGATTTATATTGGGTAGTGAACAGGACTGCTTCCCGGTATGAATTAGGAGCAAGGGTCACGAACTTAGCTTGAACGATATGTTCTTACCACAAATCTATCAATTCAGGTGAATGTTGTCTCTTTTAATGCTATATTTTTACACGCAGCACGTTCCGTTTTTCATTGTATTTTAGTGGGTGAGCATTTCCTGAAGGAGTTTGCGCCTATACATTTTAAATAAACAAGGTTCTTTAATATCACATGTCCTGGATATAGGCAGGCGATGTTTTCCGGATGCATCAGTTAGACTTGGATATATCATAAATGGGAATGTGGGTCAATGATGTATTTTGCTTTTAAAATGTATATATTTTCTTTGCACTATGCATATTCATGTTTTCATTGACAACATTATTTACTAGCCACATTTAGTGCCGTGATGTATTGTTTTGATATTTCCCAGTACTTAAAAATATTTATTGCGATGTGTTTCAGTTGTAACACTGCATAACGAATTAACCTTTTCTTTTATATCCATGAATTTCTTCTATGCCTATGACTGTGATGGGGTATAAATGTTTCTATGTCAATGGCGCTTGCTAGATTGAGAAAGGCTGCTGTGACAGCCGAAACGCGACTCTTCAGTCGCGGGGTCGAGGGAGGCCCTATGAAATAAAGAAGCCTTTACCCTGCAGCCCTCGTGTGCGTGCCTTCTTCCTGTGTGGAGTAGGGTTTGTTGTTGTTATTATACAGCGTTGGGTGTTGACGCTGTTCACGCATCACCAGTCGTTTTGGGCTCTTCACTTTCGACCGCAGTCAGTTTGGAGCAGCATGGAAGTGCTATGTTGATGAGCCCCCAGAGATTCTCCCGGGAAGAGAAATACAGGATGACAGCGGTATGCGAGGCAATGATTTCGGCGCGAGGCGGTCTGCCGACTGCCAGCACGGAGTCTACGTTTCCCCGGTCTCGAAATGCCTTGCTCAGCAGACCGGTGATTCTGTGGTGACTGGGCACCGTGAAAGCCTATGCGGAAGCGGTGAGGACTGTTTGGCTCAGACATTTTTGTTAATTGGCCTCCTTCGACCCTGCGTTTTTGTTCAGTATATCGGTATACTTAGCGCTGCGATTTATATGGAGGCTGTATGACTTTTACCTTTAATTGGCTTAACTTGGAATTCTCCGTCCATTTCACATGGCTATTACTTCAAGCCCTTGTTTGGAACCCAGGGGACAAGTCGGGTCTCCTTGGAGGGAGTTTCTATTCAATGTTGCTCATACCGGGACTTCAGAATCATGAATATTGACTTACTATTGTATGTCTCCTACAATTACGTTGCCCACGGACTTGGGGTTTTTGCCTATGTTTTCACATTATGACATGGGGCATTATGGGACTGGTAGTCCCTGAGTAATGCAATCCACAACTTGGAGGCTGACATTTGAGTTTAAGAGTACGCACTATGGGGTCGATTCCGATCTCGGCCGGTAGGGCACCGAATCGGATTCGGCTTAACCGGATCCGATTCGGAGCCCTATTTCCCGACCGATTCGTACGTGCATCCGGGCGAGCGAGTACGATGCGTGCGCTCGCGAAATCGCCGACCGACTTGTTCGCAGGACCCGATCGCTCCGACCGACTCGCACGGGGACGACGCGCACCGCGCAATGGAGACGTTCCCCGGCCGGGTAAGTACGATGCGCACCTCGACCGCTCCGACTGACTCGCGCAGTCCGGCTCCAAGGAGCTGTCGGAGCCGCACTTTGGGGGTCCGTGTCGGACCCCCCTGGAAGCGAAGCCGCGCGAGTCGCACACAGGGGGGACCCATGGGTCCCCCCTACACGTGCATGTACGGCGCGACCCGCATCGACGCGAACACGCTGTAGGGGCGCCCTTGTTCGCGTCGTGCCCATTGAGTCAATGGGAACCCGTGTACGCGTCGTACGACTGGCTCCCATTGACTTCAATGGGAGTCCGACCGAATCGAGTCCGATAGCATACGTGCGCATCGTACTCGTTCGGTCGGACTGCTAGAGTCCGATTCGGTCGGAAATCTCTCCGGGTCCGGCTCGGTCGGGGAGATTTCCGGCCTGAATCGGAATCGGCCCCTATGTGTTTTTTGCCTCTACGGTTGTCCATATGGTTAAATGTTTTTATTGCCCAATACATTTAGCATATGTGGTTATATGATTTATATCGGGTAGTGAACAGGACTGCTTCCCGGTATGAATTAGGAGCAAGGGTCACAAACTTAGCCTGGACGATATGTTCTTACCACAAATGTATCAATTCAGGTGAATGTTGTCTCTTTTAATGCTATATTTTTACAAGCAGTACGTTCAGTTTTTCATTGTATTTTAGTGGGTGAGCATTTCCTGAAGGAGTTTGCACCTATACATTTTAAATAAACAAGGTTCTTTAATATCACATGTCCTGGATATAGGCAGGCGATGTTTTCCGGATGCATCAGTTAGACTTGGATATATCATAAAAGGCAATGTGGGTCAATGATGTATTTTGCTTTTAAAATGTATATATTTTCTTTGCACTATGAATGTTCATGTTTTCATTGACAACATTATTTACTAGCCACATTTAGTGCCGTGATGTATTATTTTGATATTTCCCAGTACTTAAAAATATTTATTGTGATGTGTTTCAGTTGTAACACTGCATAATGGATTAACCTTTTCTTTTATATCCATGAATTTCTTCTATGCCTATGACTGTGATGGGGTATAAATGTTTCTATGTCAATGGCACTTGCTAGATTGAGAAAGGCTGTTGTGACAGCCGAAACGCGTCTCTTCAGTCGCAGGGTCGAGGGAGGCCCTATGAAATAAAGAAGCCTTTACCCTGCAATCCTCGTGTGCGTGCCGTCTTCCTGTGTGGAGTAGGGTTTGTTGTGGTTATTATACAGCGTTGGCGGTTGACACTATTCACGTATCACCAGTCGTTTTGGACTCTTCACTTTCGACCGCAGTCAGTTTGGAGCAGCATGGAAGTGCTATGTTGATGAGCCCCCAGAGATTCTGCCGGGAAGAGGAATACAGGATGACAGCGGTATGGGAGGCAATGATTTTGGCGCGAGGCGGTCTGCCGACTGCCAGCACGGAGTCTACGTTTCCCCGGTCTCTAAATGCCTTGCTCAGCAGACCGGTGTTTCTCTGTTGACTGGGCACCGTGAAAGCCTATGCAGAAGCGGTGAGGACTGTTTGGCTCAGACATTTTTGTTAATTGGCCTCCTTCGACCCTGCGTTTTTGTTCAGTATATCGGTATACTTATAGCCACCATTTATATGGAGGCTGTATGACTTTTACCTTTAATTGGCTTAACTTGGTATTCTCTGTCCATTTCACATGGCTATCACTTGAAGCCCTTGTTTGGAACCCAGGGGACAAGTCGTGTCTCCTTGGAGGGAGTTTCTATTTAATCTTGCTCATACCGGGACTTCAGAAACGTGAAGATTGACTTACTATTGTATGTCTCCTCCAATTACGTTGCCCACGGACTTGGGGTTTTTGCCTATGTTTTCACATTATGACATGGGGCATTATGGGACTGGTAGTCCCTGAGTGATGCAATCCACAACTTGGAGTCTGACATTTGAGTTTAAGAGTACACACTATGGGGCCGATTCTGATGCGGGTTGGAAAAGCTTACCGACCGAATCGGTTGGGAAATGGTGTCCGACCCACTCGGATCGGGAAAGTCCGACCGGCGGAGTAGGATGCATCCGGATGCTTCCAGATACGATTTGGTTGAACTCCCATTGACTTCAATGGGAACATTTGTTCCTAACCGCATCAGAATTGGGCCCTCGGTCGGGAAGACACGTTCCCGATCCGATTTGGAAGGAGCAAATGCCGTTAGGAGGCCTTCCTAACCGCATCAGAATCAGGCCCTCGGTCGGGAAGCTTTTCCAACCCGCATCAGAATCGGGCCCTATGTGTTTTTTTGCCTCTATGGTTGTCCATATGGTTAAATGTTTTTATTGCCCCAATACATTTAGCATATGTGGTTATATGATTTATATCGGGTAGTGAACAGGACTGCTTCCCAGCATGAAATAGGAGCAAGGGTCACGAACTTAGCTTGGACGATATGTTCTTACCACAAATTGATCAATTCAGGTGAATGTTGTCTCTTTTAATGCTATATTTTTACACGCAGCACGTTCCGTTTTTCATTGTATTTTAGTGGGTGAGCATTTCCTGAAGGAGTTTGCGCCTATACATTTTAAATAAACAAGGTTCTTTAATATCACATGTCCTGGATATAGGCAGGCGATGTTTTCCGGATGCATCAGTTAGACTTGGATATCTCATAAATGGCAATGTGGGTCAATGATGTATTTTGCTTTTAAAATGTATATATTTTCTTTGCACTATGCATGTTCATGTTTTCATTGACAACATTATTTACTAGCCACATTTAGTGCCGTGATGTATTGTTTTGATATTTCCCAGTACTTAAAAATATTTATTGCGATGTGTTTCAGTTGTAACACTGCATAACGGATTAACTTTTTCTTTTATATTCATGAATTTCTTCTATGCCTATGACTGTGATGGGGTATAAATGTTTCTATGTCAATGGCGCTTGCTAGATTGAGTAAGGCTGCTGTGACAGCCGAAAAGCGTCTCTTCAGTCGCGGGGTCGAGGGAGGCCCTATGAAATAAAGAAGCCTTTACCCTGTAGCCCTCGTGTGCATGCCTTCTTCCTGTGTGGAGTAGGGTTTGTTGTGGTTATTATACAGCATTGGCGGATGACGCTGTTCACGCATCACCAGTCGTTTTGGGCTCTTCACTTTCGACCGCAGTCAGTTTGGAGCAGCATGGAAGTGCTATGTTGATGAGCCCCCAGAGATTCTGCCGGGAAGAGGAATACCGGATGACAGCGGTATGGGAGGCAATGATTTTGGCGCGAGGCGGTCTGCCGACTGCCAGCACGGAGTCTACGTTTCCCCGGTCTCGAAATGCCTTGCTCAGCAGACCGGTGTTTCTGTAGTGACTGGGCACCGTGAAAACCTATGCGGAATCGGTGAGGACTGTTTGGCTCAGACATTTTTGTTAATTGGCCTTCTTCGACCCTGCGTTTTTGTTCAGTATATCGGTATACTTAGAGCTGCGATTTATATGGAGGCTGTATGACTTTTACCTTTAATTGGCTTAACTTGGAATTCTCTGTCCATTTCACATGGCTATCACTTGAAGCCCTTGTTTGGAACCCAGGGGACAAGTCGGGTCTCCTTGGAGGGAGTTTCTATTCAATCTTGCTCATACCAGGACTTCAGAAACGTGAAGATTGACTTACTATTGTATGTCTCCTCCAATTACGTTGCCCACGGACTTGGGGTTTTTGCCTATGTTTTCACATTATGACATGGGGCATTATGGGACTGGTAGTCCCTGAGTGATGCAATCCACAACTTGGAGGCTGACATTTGAGTTTAAGAGTACACACTATGTGCTTTTTGCCTCTACGGTTGTCCATATGGTTAAATGTTTTTATTGCCCCAATACATTTAGCATATGTGGTATTATGATTTATATCGGCTAGTGAACAGGACTGCTTCCCGGCATGAAACAGGAGCAAGGGTCACGATCTTAGACTGGACGATATGTTTTTACCACAAATTTATCAATTCAGGTGAATGTTGTCTCTTTTAATGCTATATTTTTACACGCAGCACGTTCCGTTTTTCATTGTATTTTAGTGGGTGAGCATTTCCTGAAGGAGTTTGCACCTATCCATTTTAAATAAACAAGGTTCTTTAATATCACATGTCCTGGATATAGGCAGGCGATGTTTTCCGGATGCATCAGTTAGACTTGGATATCTCATAAATGGCAATGTGGGTCAATGATGTATTTTGCTTTTAAAATGTATATATTTTCTTTGCACTATGCATGTTCATGTTTTCATTGACAACATTATTTACTAGCCACATTTAGTGCCGTGATGTGTGTGTGTATATATATATATATATATATATATATATATATATATATATACACACATATATGTGTGTGTTTGTTATGTTCCCTTTTAGTCTACTGACCACAACAACCAAATAGAGCATACAGACAGCATAAACTGTCAGAATAGTGGCAGCCACAACCAGAAAGAAGGAGACCAGGTTGGACCAGGCAGTCTCTTCTTAATCCAATCCCCTTTCCCCCCTTAGTGCCCTCCTGCTAACTCGGGCTCCTGACAACTTCTTCACATCTTACGACATTTGGCATTTATTTTGGCTGCATATCGTGTACACGGAGTTAGAGCGTCATGTCTCTGCTTGTGGAGGAGCACCTTGAGGCATTCACTCTGACGTGTCGAAACAGGTGCAGTCTGAGAACACGCACTAAGCGTAACCAAGGCAGTGACATGACCCTACATGGCTTCTAAGAACAGTGGCCCTTGATAGAGGTTTAAATATAAACAAACAATAAATATAGACTGGAATCAATACTATATTGCTGCTGTCCAGCCGGACAGTAAAATTTAATGAATCAATTTACATATCATAATGGGATCATCATCAGGACAACATTAATGCATGCCTGAAGAACACCGCAATCGGCGCCCCTCACCTTACAGTTTTAAACCACCATTCTACCATTACTGAGTAACTTTCACTTCTCCTTCACCTCGCCGTATGCACTTTGCAAACAAGGCTTGATTCCTTTTTAATATTGTATTCTCAATTCTGTTCTGCCTTTTTTCCCCTTTTTTTCCCCTATTTCCATTTATTGTCCTACAGGCCGTATGTTCTTCAGGCATGCATTAATGTTGTCCTGATGATGATCCCATTATTCTCAAAAAGGGATCGAAACGACGTCGACTTGCTAGACACTGTGTACACAATTTAACTCAATTCACATGTGTAACGGCTGTGCTTTCCTATTGCTTCACAATTCAAACAAGCCTTGTGCCCTGCCTGAATGTTTGTTCTTTTTGTTATTTTTGTGTTCTTTAATGTGTAGGATGCAAGACTGTGTCCCACTTTATTTTGTCTCTCTTGATCCGTAAATTGATTCATTAAATTTTACTGTCCGGCTGGACAGCAGCAATATAGTATTGATTCCAGTCTATATTTATTGATTGTTTATATTTAAACCTCTATCAAGGGCCACTGTTCTTAGAAATTATTGTTACCCAAGGTCCTTGTACACCACATTGGGTTCCCTTAAAAATGTGACCCTACATGGCAGCCATCTTGTGTTCATACAAGTGATAGAATGCACACCGGTTTGACTGCCAGGTATATCGTTAAGAATTTGCAGGTACAGATTTTTTTTTTTTTTTATTGTTTTGCAAAGTTATCATGCTGTGGGTGTTCAGTTAGTACATATTGGGCTTTATTTAGTTGCACAGGGGGAGCACTTGATTTATGAAGTTTTATTTGATTTTATATTCACAAGGTTTTGCATGGTAATGGTGGGGACTTGTTTGACACAGATTCTATGGAATGTGTTCTTGTGAGTCACAGATAACAAGTGCTTGTGAATTATAATTTTACATCAAACATGCACGGTTGTAGTTTGTACAATGGGCTAAGATATTTACAATTTTTTCTTCATGTCTAACATTGTAGAATAATAATGGTGGTTTTAAGTTTGTTATTACCCCTGATGAAGAGCTGTTTAGCCCAAAATGCATTGGATTAATGCGAATAAGGCTTCCCAGGATGAACTGTGTATTCCCTCGTGCAAGTGAAAAAGGCCTGGATCGGCATTTCTTAAGCTTTCAAAGAAATTGTGAATAACAAAATAAATGGAGAAAGTAACTACAAATATATGAAATTAAACATGGAGTAAAATGAATTAAAATGGATAACTAAGCTAAGAACAGAGGCCCTGATTATGATGTTGGTCGGAGTTGCCTCCGACCGACACCGTTTCAGTGGAGGAACTGCCCGACCTTAGGTCGGTGGTTCCGCCCACCGAATTACGATCCGACCATTTCTCAATTAGAGCTTGTGCGGCGGGAAACGCCATAGGATCCCCCCTAGTCCAAGTGCGGAGGGCCAGGGGCCAAGTGGCCCTGCTAGGGGCCCCCAATGTCACAAGAACTTGTAAACTCCTCAGTTTCGATCTTACCGCCTTTCATCTTGATTTCAGCCCGACAGACTGTCTCCTTGTACCTATAACCAAACGTCTTGTTAAAGGTCATGTGACTTGGAATTGTTCTTAATTGCAGTCTCTGCGGTCCCAGAAAAGTAAAGGTCGGTCAGTAAGATCGAAACTGAGGGGTTTACAAGTTCTTAGATCAAATTTATTGAAAATTACCATTCGTCTACTGTTTCTTTTCCTTGGGAATCCCAGACATTATAGAGAAGAAATCCTTACAGTGAAACTGACCACTATCTTCTCTTCTACTTCCGCCTTCCCTTTTGTTTCATGCTGTGAGATTGTGTACGCCAAGAACAGTGAATCTAAGGGGAAGAGGTCCAAATCTTGCAATAATATCAGGGTCACTTACACGCTCTGGCCAGAATCAGACCCTACACTGTCTGCATCGTTGGGCTGACTATCGCCTTGATTTCTAAAGTGGGACGTGGTTTACACAGGAATTTCCTGCCCTGATGAAGTTCCTATAAAAGGAACGAAACACGTTGGCTGTTGTCCTGTTGTTTTAACTTAAAGAAGAATAAAGAAATTTGAAAAGACCATATTGGCTAATGTGACTTCATCCCTGGTGCTGCCTCCATTCTTCTTCAATTTGTGTCTCTGGATTTCCAGTGAGACCCAACTGCAGCAGGTCTCGGAGGCTACTGGCACAGGACTCTAATACCTTGTGGACACTATGATTGAGGTGCCAAATGTGTAGTCAGCTGCAGTATCAATATATTCTGGTTAACATAGAAATATTGGGCTACCGCACATTAATTTTCAGATTTAAAGGCAGGAAGACCCTTGGCAAGTTATGTAGCAGAGGGCGTGCTGATTTGGGTTGATTTCCCACATTGTTTTGGACTCGTATAGCCCTGAACAAGTGTTGTTGATGGATGCGAGAAAATCTACAGGAAAAGAAGAGTTAATGAAATTTCCTAAAGTCTTTAGCAGGATAATTGGGAAATTAAAAGGGCTGGAACACAAAATTGTTTTGAAGGACGATGGTCACTTAAGATGCAAATGGTACCCTTTTGCTAAGAGATGAAGTAACCAGAGAGTTAAAAAAGTTGGCACAAGCAGACACAATTGAGGTGTCTGATTGGATTGCTCCAGTTGTAGTGGCCAAATTGTCCAACGTGAAGGTCCGTCTCTGCATAGATCATAGGCATTTGAATAATACCATAATTGTTGATTGTTTTCCTCTTCCCAAAATTGGCGTAATGCTAGCCATGTTCGAAGGGGTACAGTATTTCTCCAGTTGTCTTCAGCTAATCACCATATTTACTAAGAAGAGAGTTGTAAACAAGTTTCTGGTTTCATTGTACCTAATGGATGTTTCCAAATCAGATGGATGCCCTTTGTCTTGGCATCCACCTCTGCGGTTTTCCAGAGGCTCAGGTTTAAATTGTTAATGAAATTTCTAAGGGTACATTTTTTTTCAGGAATACATATTGATGACTGGGAGGAATAAGGCTGACCATGATGAATAATTGCAAAGAGTGTTGCATGTGTTGGATGACAAGGGTTTAACCGTGCAGTTTGTGAAATCCAAGTTTGCTGTGGAGAGTATGACTTACCTTGTGCATGAAGTTAGTGGTGATGGTGTTGAGCCTCATCCTTGCAACGGTGAAGCAATCAAATTAGTTCCAGCACTAAAAAGTAATGGCGATGTTAGGACCTTACAGGGAATGGCAGAATTGTATTCTAAATTTGTACAAACATTTTCGATGCAGTCAATTAGCATTAGGCAATTGTTAAAAAAAACAGTGCCAAGATGACTCTGAAATGATTAAATGTGATATTGTGAAGACATCAGCACTACAGGGATTTGATCCCAATGCATTGAACATAATAACTATGGATGTTAGTAATGTGGGATTAAGTCAAAAAGGCAAGGATGGCCATAAGTGGACTATCGCTTTTGCATAGCATTCTTTGTTACAAGTAGAAGAGAATTATTCTGTTATTGAACACGGTGCTTTCAAGTGTGTATGGTCTCTAGCTCTTTTTAGAACTTTGGGCCATATGGTAGAAGTCTGCAGTGATCATAAATCCCTTACCAGGTTATTTACTGCTGAGGGATTGGTTAATGCATTGGCGAGACCGGCTCATACGTCAGTGTCAATCAATCAATCAATCAGGGGCTTGTATAGCGCGCTACTCACCCGTGAGGGTCTCAAGGCGCTGGGGGGGGGGGCGGCTCCGGAATCAGTTGAAGAGCCAGGTCTTAAGGTCCTTCCTGAACGTGTGCAGGGTCGGGGAGCGGCTGCATGCATGTGCATGCAGAATTATGTATACAGAATGACGTGTGTTCCAGGCAAGAAGAATGTGGTAGGAGATTTTTTTTATCTCTGATGCTTGTGCAGATGGTGGAATGTGAAAATTGAGAGTGGGAAGAATAGCAGATTTCCCTGGGTCATGACATAGGTAAGCCGACGATTAGGGGGAAAATATGGAATGATGGATATATATGTGACATGACCTTGTGTGACTTTAAGGAGTACATTTTACCTGGATAGACAATAGACTAGTAAAATTGTTTTGAGAATTGAGGGATGGACTCACCATGGATGGTAGGTACATTGTTTGTGATGGAAGGGTAGCATCTCCGAGTGGAATGAGAACATTAATCATCGAACAGAAGAATGAGGGTCATCTTGTGATTATGAATGATAAGCAGCCAATAGAGAGTTTATATTGGTGACCAGGTATGGATGTAGACATCAAATGGTTGGTGAGAGAATATGTGATGTGTGCTGGGTCAGATAAGTTGTTGGAAATGCTGAATCTACTTATGTCTGGTTTGAAGTGTCGTGAGCAACCATGGAAATTTATTGCTATGGACATTATGGGTCTGGTTTGGTCGGAACACAGGAATGTGTTGGTTATGATGGGTTTGTTTTCCAGGTGACCATTAGTAAAGGTGGTGGAGAAGGTGGAAATGTATTCTGTGTTGGAATTCTTGGAAGAAATATTTTTGAATGAGGTGGTACCTGTCACTCTATTGACTGACAATGGAGTACAATTTATGTCTGAAAAAGTTGAATTGTTTTGGGAGTTTTATGGGGTATTATATCGTATTACTTCATCATGCAATGCTAGCTCCAATTGTATGTTGGAGAGATTCAATAGATTGTTGAAGGGGATTATTGTATTATCTCAAATGTATGATTCTGGTTGGTAGGCACTGAAGGTATGGAATCAATGCAAGGGACGTAATGAGGAGAACATTTATGATCCACCCAAGTGCAAAGTAATGATTGTTAAAGTAAATGTGGATATGTGGGTGGACTCTTGCTCACAATAGACAATAATCGATAAGTATACATATCTTAAATTACCTAGTTTGAAAATGGAAGATACCCATGCAATTCCTGTGGGTTATTGTGGTACAAGGTTACCTTTGTTGGGTTGCTTTGAATCTCAATTAAACTTCAAGAGTAAATCTACTGTGGGTAAAGTGTATGTAGTAGAAAAAGGCAAAATGCTCTTGGGATGTTGAGAGCAAATGAAGTTTGGAATGGTGCTTAATCGAAATCATCCAGACCAAGTCATAGCCATGAATATATCTGAGGCAGATAGATGGAAAGATGCATTCCCAGAGGTGTTTCAAGACAGATTGGGCCAATTGAAGGGTTTTTCACATTGTATCATTCTTAAAGAGGGTACAATTCAAAAAGTCCATAAAGTGAGGGGGGGTTCATTTGGCAATAAAGGAAGCATTAACAATTCAACGAGAAAAATTGTGTTCTGAAGGGATTATTGAGACAATTGAGGCATCCGAATGGTTAAGTCCCATTGTATTAGCAAGAAAGGCCAATGGGAAGGTCCGGATATGTGTTGATCTTCGTGACCTTAACAACAGCATATGGGTGGACCAGCACCCATTACCGAACATAAACCACATGTTGAGTACTTTAGAGAAGGGTAGGTGTTTTACGACACTGGGTCTGTCAAAAACCTATCACCAGATTGTTTTGCATCTAGATAGTAGGCATCTGCCTTCATTTGTGACACCACAAGGGGCATGTAAGTATTTAAGGATGCAATTTGGTTTGGCCTCTGCTTCTGCAGTTTTCCAGAGAGTCATGCAGAGGATTTCGGAAGGGATAGATCATGTCACTGTGTTCCACAATGATATTTTAATCTATGGGAAGAGTAAAGAAGATCATGATTGTGAATTAGAGCAGATTTTGAGGAAATTGCAGGTAT
The DNA here is from genome assembly GCA_963921515.1 of Calotriton arnoldi. Lineage (NCBI taxonomy): Eukaryota > Metazoa > Chordata > Amphibia > Caudata > Salamandridae > Calotriton > Calotriton arnoldi. The sequence continues at coordinate 888,284 of CAWUFW010001825.1, read as the reverse complement.
AAGGACTAAGTATAGGGATTGACAAATGGAAGTTTGCGGTGCCAGAAGTTGAGCACTTGGGCCCTGTAATTGGGGCAGAGGGCATCAAACCTAATTTAAAATTGTTGTAAACTTTTAAACTTGCTCCCAGTCTGAAGAACAAAGATCAACTCAAATCATTTCTCAAACCAGCTGAGTACTATGCAACATTTGTTAATCATTTTGCTGATTTGACAAGAACAATAAGGTTGCTTCTAAAAAAGGGGAGAAATTTGCATGGTCCGATGAATGTGTAAAATCATTTTGCGCTGGCAAAGAATCAATCAATCAGGGTTTTTTAGAGTGCGCTACTCACCCGTGAGGGTCTCAAGGTGCCGGAGGGGGGGGAGAGGTGTGAGCAGCTCTGTTGGGGTTATTTGAACAGCCAGGTCTTGAGATCCTTTCTTAATTGGTGCAGTGTCGGGCTTCGTCAGAGGTGAAGGGGGAGTTCATTCCAGGTCTTGGTTGCGAGGTAGGAGAAGGATCTTCCACCTGCTCTGGTCCTGTAGAAACAAGGGATGGTGGCTAGGGCAAGGTCGGCTGAGCGGAGGTTTCTCTTGGGGACTTGGAAGGAGATTCGGTTATTCAAGTCAAGTCAAGTCAAAGATACTTTATTCGACAGCTAAGAGTCATAAAAGCACAGTTCATTGCAAGACATTGGTACATAAAACCTTAAAAAACATTAAAAAATGATATTCTAAAAATGCTATATGCAGAGCAGATAAAAAGGTATCCCAATTTACAAATTCATCAAACATCTATAGGTATACAAACAGAGCAGCAATATAAGGTACAAACAAGCAATAAATAAATGACCAAAGTATATTGGATCTGTCTCGTGAAGTACACATTAAATAACCGAGCACACTGACTCTAGAGCCGGCAAGCTTTTCCTGTATCTGATGGTCGCTATTAAAAGCTTGCAACCCCCAAACAAACTGTGGGAGAAGATAGCATTTGAAGATAGGTCAAAGCCGGCCTCACTTGAGCAAACTGTCGGTCTTTAAACAGTGGTAAAATGTGAGACCTGCGCTGAGGGTCATAAAAAGTGCAGAAAAACATAAAATGCAATGTATCCTGGTCTGAAAAATTGTCGCAGGGACAGGGTTTGAGCGAATCAGGCTTCGAGTAGCCTAGGGAAATGCCAGGAGCCAAGGGACCAGATTCAGGCGAAATCTAGTCAATACAAAGCGGTGATATGCTTTGTTAACATAAGTTAAATAAGGCTGCATCTGTGGGCCCATACTCAATATAACAAAACTCCTCACAGACGGTTTTACTACTTCCACCTCCTCCCTAAGCATCTGCCGCTTGTCCAAAAACTGCTTTTAAAAGCTCTAATAGCAGTTTTGCTCAGTACCCCAGGGTTCAGGAACAGATCCGGGCGGCCAAGCCATCCGGTCTGTTCTTTTATGTAGTTCAACCAGGGGATGCGCAAGGCCCCATCCAGACTAGAGCAGTCGCCAATTATGAGCTGGCCCAGATTTGGTGCTGGGGACGCCCAAGTTCTGAGCCAGCGCAGCAACGGCGCAACCGCAATCTCGTCTGAGATATATCCAGCTCCCAGTTCTTCATGCACGTTAAAAACAGGTGTTGCGATGGGGACCGCAAGGAGTTTCTGCATATAATTATTCTCAGCTACCTGGATCCCCTTCGCATCCTTATACCCCCAAATGTCACTCCCATACGTAGCCATCGGGATGCATTTTGCATTGTAGATCTTTAATAGAGCAGGGAGTGGTTTAGACCCCAATCTTTTTGCAAAATTCAAAGTAGCCCCCGCGGCTCTGGCCAGGGTATTCCTTTTAAGTAAGATTTGCGGACCCCAGGATCCTTTTTCATCAAAAACTACCCCTAGATAAGGAAACGTGGGCACCTTAGTCAGTTCTGCCCCTTTGCAATAAAATTTGACCTTTGCCGCCTTTCCTGAACCTGGAGTCATACTGTGCGATTTCTTATAGTTCGTAGCTAGATCTAATGACTCCATAAAACGTATAAAACAGTTTAAAAGACGTTGTAGGCCCAATGCAGTTCTGGCCAGCAGAACTGCATCATCTGCATACAGAAGTGCAGGTATCATTTTGGAGCCCGCTCTGGGGACGTCTTCACAACAAGCTGTTAGCGTTTCACCCAGTCTATTAATGTAAAGTGTGAACAGCAGAGGTGCCAGAATGCACCCCTGCCTGACCCCCCTTTTTACTTCCCAGGAATTAGTCAAACTACCATCTGTGTTGTACCTTACTGCTGCTGTGGTGTTTTCATGGGCAGTATGCAGAAAGGACACTAACCCCGCATCTATCCCTAGATCATGTAACACTAACCACAGCTTAGACCTGTTGACATAGTCAAAAGCTGAGGTTAGGTCCATGAAGGCCAAATGTAAGGTACCTCTCTTGGCAATGGTGTACTTTCCAATAACTAGATGGAGGTTTAAGCACTGGTCCAAGGTCCCTTTCCCCTGCCTAAAACCATACTGCAGGTCAGAGATGATATTGGCCTGATCGAGGTATCCTGTAAGCCGATCCAGAATTACTTTCCCCAATATTTTAGCCACGGAGTCTAAAAGAGAAATTGGTCTATAGCAGGCGGGATCGTCCCGAGCTCCTTTTTTAAATATAGGGACGATAACCGCCTTGGCCCATGATAAGGGAAAACCCTTAGTGCACACTGCGTTAAAAACATGGGTTCAGCTTTATAAAGGTCAGCGGGAACCCCATCTGGCCCAGGCGCCTTGCCTGCTGAGGTTGAAACAATGGCTTTTTGGACCTCATCTATGTTAAAATTAAGGGGGTTACTGGGTAAGCCGGGAACTGATTGTCCCACGGCAGATTCCAAATTTGTATCGCTATAGATGTTACTAAAATGCTGGACCCAGAGCTCAGCTGGTATTGTGCAATCGCTACTGGAATTACGTATGTCTGAGAAGTAAGGGCTATTAACCACCGACCAAAATCTAGTACTGTCGGCCAAAACACTGGCTTTAGTAAGTGCTTCCCAGGCCTGTTCCTTTATCTGTTTCTTCCTTGCCTGGATTGCAAGTTTATAGGCCTTCCTGCAACGCCTAATCGATATAGCGTCCCTTGGCTTTTGCATCAGGGCCTGTTTTAGTTCCTTGTGAGTAACTGAGCACATTTTGTCAAACCACCTTTTGATATTTGGGGAACTTGTTCTAGAGTTAGAGGTTAGGTCAGTTGCCACCTGCTTAATAATACTATCAAAAGCTTCGAGAGTGTCATTGTCTTGTGAAGCAGGGTCCATACACACTTGGAACTCCGGTGCACAGGTTGAATATAGATTATCTAAGAAACTCACTGGTGTAATCCTTTCCCACTTCAGTCTCCTAGCTTGGTGTTTAGTGCTGATATTTTCGTTAGCAATTTGACTTTTGGCCCGCCCCTCAAATGCGGCCAAAAGGGAGGCATCCAGTGTTAAGGGATTATGATCACTAAGGCAATTCCACGTGACACTTAGGTTCTTGGCAACTGATGCTAGTGAGACAGATATCATGATGAAATCAATAACACTAGAACTACCACTGCCTACATAGGTGGGGACCAGTGCTGAGGAATCTGATTGCTGTAAACATAACAAATTGTGGTCTGAAAGAAAGCTTTCTAAATAAATACCCGATGGTGTATGCTCAAAATGATTAAACAGATCATCATGCCCGTCATCCTTCTCCATTGTAGGAATACAATTGAGGCTGCACTGATGGATGTTGAAGTCCCCAAGAATTAGTGTGTCGTGGTAAGTTTGACTTCCTTCCCCATAGCTTTCTAATAAAGCTTCCATAGCTAAGAGATGTTCTGTCTCATGTGATCTAGTGTACGAGTTATAAAAATTGACCACTAACAGAGTGTGGAAATTCTTGCGTGACAATGCCACTGCTAACACATTAGGTGAACCACAATCAATTTTGCTTGATAAGAAAGCTTTAGTGAGAACATTAAAAGCAGACCCCCTCTGGCTCTTCCCATATTTGAGGGGACAGCATATTTACAAAACGTAGTAAAACCATCTAGGTAAAAACAGTTTTCAGGTTCCCATGTTTCCTGTAAAGCAATAATGTGATGTATTCTAAGAAACTGTTCCCAAGCAATGTTACCCTGTTTAGACCTAAGGCCTGCAATGTTCCAGGACAATACTTTCACAGTAGGATCTACAGAATTAACCAGGGTAGAAATGGGTGTAGATACATTATTCAACAGTGGTAGAGGGGGAGGAGTGGGCACAAAAACACATGGGTTAGTGGAGGTGTTTAATAACGGCTGCTTGCCTGGGGTATTTATAACCACAGGAGATAGTCAGTCATTTTCATCAAGGCTCGACGGGCAATCTAAAGGTAGGAAACGGTTAGTCAAAATTATCCCTGAATTCACATTTCTTTGTTGATTGGGCTTAGCCGGCTTGAGTGGAAACTGCCAATTGGAATTACTCGGGGGCGGTTTAGGGGGATAAAAAGATAATAAAGAGGCTATTCTAATTCGGGACTTATACCATCCCTGACTTGACAGGCTACCATTGCTCTTGCCTGCGTGGGATTCTTAAAATTGACAATAATACAGTCTCCCTCCACAGTTTTCCTAGTCCCATAGCCTACCCACCCCACCCTTCTGGCCATACTGATGTCAGCAGTAAACTGTGGGCCATTTTCCACATTGTTATTACACCAATGAGCCGTCTTATACATAAGATCCAGAGTTGTTTCCTTGGTGCCAGGAGTAAGTGTGGGTACTCCTGTTAAGATGGCGACTAGAGGCGCTGATTCAGGGGGAAGGTCGATGGTACTAAAATTTTTGACTATGGCCGTGTTTGAGGCTGAGGAGGGGTGTGTGGGTGATGGGCCTACCTTAGTTTTTACCTGACCTTCCGTCTGGGCCGTGGGCAGAGCAGTGGCAGTCTCCCCAGCTTTGTGGTTGATGTGATTAATGCTGGATATGCTAATTAAAGATGGTGCAGTGTTATCTTGGGGGCTGTTTATCTGCGGCACTTGGATCACACCACCAGGTTCCGGACAGGTGTCCCCCCTCCCCCTTGTTTTTATGTCACTAACAGAGGGGCATGGTTTATGCATGGAGATAAAAGAATTAAATTTCAGCTCAATTTCATCCAGTTTTAAAAATATGGGCGCCAACAAGTCCTTAGTCAAAGACCCCAGCTTAGTAGTAAGATTGTCCAGCAACAGTTCAATTTTACATTCACAGGTACAAACAACAGGGGGTTTGAGAGTTTGAGGCTGCAGTGATTTCCTCAGAGTTCCTCTGCCGCCTCTTCTCTTTCGTTTGGAAGGTGGGCTGCCCAGATCCTCACCCAGAGTCGAGACTGCAACGGAAGTGCAGCTTGATGCTCCCTCCTCCTCGCATTGACCAGCTGTTGATGGTATTCCAGACATTGGCAGGAATATCATTCCAGTGCTAGTCAGCCTTTCATCCTCCCTCGCTGATGCCAGAACAAATTTCTCAGATTCCATAGACAACCTTTTTTCAGTTAGGGCTATTTTCCTTTGTAATAACATTAGCAGCTTTCGTCAGAAAGGAATCTATAGTCCCACTTGAGCCAACTGCATTAGATCTCTGCGAGCCCCCCTGACCATTAGGTAGCTTCCTTTTGCTCATGGCTGATCAATAGAAAAAACGCTTATAATATAAGATCCTGTTTACCGATGAGCTGATCATCAAATGTCTAAGATTGGAAAAGAAGGGGGGAAACACGTTACTTTCAGATTCCACTTGATTATGTGATTATGAAATCAAACTGGTCAGGGGATGTTCCCATACGGCTGAATCCGTTAAGATGAATCAAAGGGTATGGCCCAGCCTCTCCCTCTCCCGTGATTCGGTCATTCAGGTATTGGGGAACGATATTGTGGAGGGCTTTGTAGGCGTGTGTGAGCAGCTTGAAGGTTATTCTTCTTTCAACGGGGAGCCAGTGGAGGTAGCGGAGGTGTTGGGTGATGTGGTTGTTTCGTGGGATATCGAGGATAAGTCTGGCTGCAGCGTTCTGGACGGTCTGGCGTTTGCGGAGGAGTTTTTTGTTGATTCCAGCATAGAGGGAGTTGCTGTAGTCCAGTCTGCTGGTGATGAGTGCGTGGGTGACGGTTTTCCTGGAGTCGGGGGGATCCACTTGAATGTCTTGCGAAGTATGTGGAGGGTGTTGAAGCATGAGCAGGATACGGCATTGATCTGGTGATTCATGGTGAGTGAAGAGTCGAGTTTGATGGCGAGGTTGCGTGCATGGTCCATTGGAGTGGATGGGTTTCCGAGGGTGGGGGCCTCCAGGTGTTGTCCCATGCGGAGGGGGTGGAGCCAAGGATGAGGACTTCTGTTTTCTCTGAGTTGAGCTTCAGGCAGCTGTTGCTCATCCAGGTCGCGATGGCTTTCATCCCTTCTTGGAATTTATCCCGGTGATGTCAGGTTCCTTGGTGAGGGAGAGGATGAGCTGGGTGTCATCGGCATAGGAGACGATGTTGAGCCCGTGGTTTTTGACGATGGTTGCGAGGGGGGTCATGTAAACGTTGAAGAGTGTGGGGCTGAGGGAGGATGCTTGGGGTACTTCACATCTGATCTCTGTTGGTTCTGAGTCTTATTCTCTGTGTTCTGCCTGAGAGGAAAGATCGTATCCAGTCTCAGGCTTTTCCTTGGATGCCGGCTTTGTGGAGTCTGGTGGCTAGTGTGCGGTGGGAGATGGTGTCAAAGGCTGCTGATAGGTCCAGGAGGATGAGGGCTGCCGTGTAGCCTTGGTCGAGGAGGGTGTGGATGTCATCGGTGGCGGTGAGGAGGGCAGTCTCTGTGCTGTGGTTGCTGCGGAATCCGGATTGAGAGGTGTCTAGGATGCTGTTCGTTTCTATGAAGTGTACTAGCTGGGTGTTGACGGCCTTTTCGATGACTTTGGCAGCAAAAGGAAGCAGTGAGGTGGGCTTGAAGCTCTTGATGTCCATCGGGTCTGCAGAGGGATTCATTAGAAGGGGGTTGACTTTGGCGCGCTTCCAGTTGTCGGGGAATGTGACGGTCTCGAGGGAGCAGTTGATAGTTCGGCGTAGCTCTGGTGCGATGGCAGTGGCAGCCCTGTGGAAGATGTGTGATGGGCAGGGGTCAGAAGGTGCTCTGGAGTAGATGCTCTTCATTGTCTTTAAGGTGTCTTTTGTGGTGAGAGGGGTTCAGGTGAGAAGGGTCTGTTGGGTGGCGTCGTTGGGGGTGGGAGTTGAGGCGGTGCCATGGTCTTGGTCGTCAAAGTTGTTGTAGAGTGTCTTGATCCCGAGGTGAAAGAAGGGGCTGAGTTCGTTGCAGAGGTCTTGGGAGGGAGGGACGTCAGTTGTTTTGCTGTTGGGTTTGGCGAATTCCTGTATGATGGCGAAGAGTTCCTTGGAGTTGTGGGCGTTGGAGAGGATTCTGTCTTGGATGAAGTTTTTCTTTGTTGATTTGATGAGTTGGTGGTGTGCTGTGATGGCTGTTTTGTAGGCGGAGGCTCCTATATTGAAATTGTTCAATCCTGAGCATAAAACTGTATTTGTACAAGCCCATATGGGCTAGGTGCAGTACTTTTACAATTGCATCAAGGAAGAGAAAGGTTCATTGCATTTGCCTCAGGAACCTTGGGGGAGCTGAAGAGAACTACTCTGTGATCGAAAAAGAGGCATTAGCCTGTTGGTGGGGGTTCAACATTTTAGAACATATTTGTGGAGAACTGAATTTAAAATTAGAACAGATCACAACCCTCTGATGAATGTTTCCACCACAAAAGGAGGAGGGCGAGCCACTCCTCGGATAGCAAAATGGCTGTTTAGGCTTCAAGAGTTTTCATTTAAAATTAAATATGTCCCTGGTTCAAGAAATGTTAAGGCAAATTGCCTGTTCTGGTTACCGATTGAGCCATTTGATGATGAAGGCATGGAGCAACAGGAGGCGGATGATTGTATAGTGGCCACTGTGGGATTGCTAATGGAGGGAGCAATTACTGAAAATGAATGGAAGTGTGCTCTTGATAATGACATAGAATTGGACAAAGTAAAGAACAATTTATCTAGTGTTTGGAAGAAGGAGTGGAAGGATGATAAATTGCTTGGGAAATACAAACGAGTATGGACAAAATTGTCAGTGATGGACAATATCTTGCGCAGAGGTGAGAAATTGGTGGTTCCTGATTCTATTCAAGAAAAACTGATTACATTGTTGCATAAAGGTCATAGGGGCATGGCCTCTATGAAGCGCAAGGCGAGTGTGGATTTCTGGTGGCCAGGAATGTACAGGAACATAGAAAGGTGTGTAAGAGAGTGTGGTACATGCTTGAATAGTGATAAATCATTTGTGGTGAAAGAGTCACTAATTGTGCCTATAAAAAGTCCCAATGGCGCATGGAGGAAACTTGGATTGGATGTCTGTTTTCCTTGCGGTCAAAGCTAACTGAGAGGCAAATTTGCTATAGTCATGATTGACTATTTCTCAAAGTGGTTAGAAATACGGATTGTCAATGAAGTAAAATCTGATGAGGTCACTGGGTTTTGTAGGGAGGTGTTTGTAAGAGAAGGTATTTCACTTTAAATTGTCACGCCCAATAGTCTGCAATCCCATCCTTGCCCCCAGTGAAGGAATCCATCCACAAAAGGTTGTTGTATATATTAGGATTTATTGTAACAAGATAAGTCACCTACAACTGAACCCCACGGTGCGACAGCTTAGCTGATTTTAGTCAAGCTCCACATTCCACATGGAACTCCCTAAGTGCATTCTACCTTAAAGCTACCCCAACATAAGAATACAACAGACACAATTGGGTGGAACTGTATGGTGTATAGGTCAACAATATGCAATGCCACTGGTGTCAATCCATTTGAGATTATGAGAGGTCATTGTTGAAAAATTAGTCATTAGTTGTGTGGTCTGCAAAAGTAATGGGTCTACATTTGTCATTCGCTGGGAACCAAACACCCCACTGTAGAGCTTGACTCTCATAGGGTAGCGAAGCTGAGCAGTCCAAGGCCTACTCAAGGGAGGTGGTGTGGGCTAGTGATCACCATTCACAGGTACACAATAAAAACACTCAATAAATGATTGCCCAGTCTGTGCTTTTTCTTTTGAAAAGGGAAAGAGTACATTTATTACACACACTCTACTCAATACTATGCAGCAATTTACAAATATACACAAGTTAATGGAATTACTTTTGGATTACATTGCGTAGTCAGTGTAGCCCCTCCCAAAGGAGAGGGGTCTAGTACCACAGCTCACATGTGTAAACATTGTCTTTTTCCTAAATGCTAGGGTTGAACATAACTTGGAGTAAAAGCACTTAATACTGGCACCAAAGCGAGTGGCTGTGAACATCATCATTTCAACAAGCATTTCACCATAAGACTAAATGCAATAACTACATATAACCATGACTGAGGGCACTTAATACTGGCAATAAAGCATGCAAACTTTGATCACTAGTGTCTGTCAGTCTGATTATTTAACTAAAGAATTAGCAAGAGTAAATGTCTAAGCATGTGTGGGAGTAGTGTACTTACCATAACTTTTATTATGAATATTGCAATTTTACCACAGCCCATAAAGGGCATCACATTTATAATTACAACCCTATGCAATTATATACTTCAAAATATATTTTGAAACATATTCAATAGACAATACTGCACTTCTGACACAGTCCCTAAAAGATATACCTCTTGTAAATACACAAACTGTGCAGTTACCAACTTTCACCTCTAGAGCGTGTTTACAGCATACACCGTTAACCCTTTCCATGCTCATGACAGAGTGGTTCCGTCATGAGCAACGGTGGGCGTGTGCTCATGATGGAACCGCTCCGTCATGGCACCCACCCATGGGGGAAGCGCTGTCGCTCCCCCATGGGTAGCCCATCTACACCCCCAAGCAGGGATGGCAGCGGAAGAGTTTCCGCTGCCACCCCTGACCCCCCTCGGCGATCCTGTGACGTCGGCGCGCGCTAGACACCTGGAAGCCATTTGCTTCCAGGCGTCCACAGAGGAAACAGGTATGTTTCCTTGCTCCGGTGGGGTGGGGGGGGGCAGATCTTCATGCATTGAGGCATCGGGGGAGAGGAAAGAGTTTTTCATCTCCCCTGATGTCTCAATGCAGGGCATTCCTGCTGCACGATCGCGCACAGCGTCGCGATCGTGCAGCAGGAATGACCCCACTAGGCACCAGGGATTCTTTATTTATTTAAAGGAAGCGACCCCTTGGGCAAGGGTCACTTCCTTAGGGGGCACATTCCTTTTAAGACTTTTCTGCCCTACCTGAGGACAGATCACCTGCATTTTTTGGCGTTTCTGGCCCAAGGGGGGGCAGAAAAGCCCACTAGAGCCAGGGATGTTTAAAAAAATAAAATAGAAGCGACCCCTAGGGCAAGGGTCGCTTCCAGGGGGCATATTTTTTTTAATTTGTATTCTGCCCCCCTGGGGGCAGATCGGCCCGTTTATTTGGAATTTCTGCCCCCTGGGGGGGGGGCAGAATACCCCACTAGACACCAGGGAGTTCTTTATTTATTTAAAGGAAGCAACCCCTTGGGCAAGGGTCGCTTCCTTAGGGGGCACATTATTTTTAAGACTTTTCTGCCCCTTCTGGGGACAGATCGCCTGCATTTTTTGGCGTTTCTGGCCCCAAGCGGGACAGAAAAGCCCACTAGAGCCAGGGATGTTAAAAAAAATAAAATGGAAGTGACCCCTTGGGCAAGGGTCGCTTCCAGGGGGCATATTTTTTTTAATGTGTATTCTGCCCCATCGGCCCGATACCCCACTAGACACCAGGGAGTTCTTTAAAATTTAAATGGAAGCGACCCCTTGGGCAAGGGTCGCTTCTGGGGGGGGCATTTTTTTTAATGTGTATTTTGCCCCGCCTGGGGGCAGATCGGCCCGTTTTTTTGGCCTTTACCCACTAGACACCAGGGACTCATTTTAAAATTAAAATGGAAGCGACCCGTTGGGCAAGGGTCGCTTCCAGGGGGCATATTATTTTTATATGTGTATTCTGCCCCCCCCCACCCCCCTGGGGGCAGATCGGCCCGTTTTTTTGGCCTTTCTGCCCCCAGGGAGGGGGGGGGCAGAAAACCCCACTAGGCACCAGGGATTTTGTTTTGTGTGTAATGGAAGCGACATGGTTGCTTCCAAGGGGGTAAAATTTGCTTAATGTTTTTTCTGCCCCTCCTGGGGACAGATCTGCCCCTTTTTTTGGCCTTTCTGCCCTTGGCGGGAGGGGGGAGGCAGAAAACCCTACTTGTCACCAGGGATTTATTTCTTTTGCAAGGGGGGCACATTTCTGTCTGCTGTTTTCTGCCCTACCTGGGGGACAGATCGGCCTGGCAGACAACCTCACCCGATCCCTTGGGCAAGATCACCCCCCATTTTTCTCAGCCCTATTTGAAGGCCCATCTGGCAGATTGACCATTTGGGTAGTGACATAGCGTGTTATAATGTCAATTGTTTTATTTCTTGTGAATTGCAATTGTAATGCTTTATTTCTCCCTTTTGTTCTAGTTCAAGGCTTTTGCTCTTTAGACTGTTCCAGGTTGCGGTTTCGTTACTGGTGGTTCTGCTGTTTGTGTAGTTGCATGTGTTTGGTAAGAGACTTTTTTTTGTACAATGTAAATGAGTTTCATTTCTCTGCATGAATGTGTTTTTTGCAAATGGTGTAATAATAGCAGTATGTTTGGCTTCTGTTTTTTGAGTGTCAAAAACTTTTTGCATTTGTGCTCAATGTGTATTTTGTTGTCTTGTGAGTAATTGGTTTTGTTTTTTTCTTTCTAGTGGGATATCATTGGTTTTTGCTGTCTCTCTGCAGAGTAGGTGCTGGTGAGTGTAGCTGTCTCTTGCAAGTGAATCGTATAGTTTTTGAGTATATAGATCTTTGTGATAAAGGCACACATTTTTTTACTTACTTATTTTGCACAGTGTTGGTTGTTTTGTTGACTTGTTTGTGCAGTCTCCTTTTTTAGTAAGGATAATGGCTAGCTGCAGGATTACTGCTCAGCAGGTTGTTGGTATGTTTTTTGAGACTTCCTCTGACCATGGTTCAGAGACTGACTCTGCATCTGAGGCAGAGGAGGGAGTGGAAGATTCAGGCAGTGAGTTTTCTCTCCAAATGGAATCATCGGATGATGAAGCTACTCTCAGTGCGGATGAAGCTACTCTTAGTGCGGATGAAGTGCCTGTTTTAGAGGAGGACATTGATGTGCTGATAGTGCAGCAAGAGGCATCTGGGCTGCAGCCTGGGGCTGCAAGGCTTCCAGTTGGAAGTGCTGACCTCTGGGTTGCCCCAGGCATGGTGCAGCCGGCATTGCCAGACTTTACTGGTGTTCCAGGGTGTAGAGTGAATACTGAAAGCTTTTTGCCGATAACTTTTTTTCAGTTGTTTATGGACGATGTATTTTTGGCAGAGATTGTTGAGCAGACTAATTTGTATGCCGAACAGTTTTTGAGGGACAACAGTGCCAGCCTTAAGCCCCACTCTAGAGCTACCCGGTGGACTCCCACAAATCTGGAAGAGATGAAGAAGTTCTTGGGTTTAACTTTTTTGATGGGCTTGCTAAGGAAGCCATCAATGTCTTCATATTGGTCTACTAGTCCCTTGATGGCAACGGCTATATTTCCGGCAGTCATGATTCGTGATAGGTATTTGCTTCTGCTTTGGATGCTGCATTTTGTCAATAATGGTTTAGCGTTGCCACGAGATCACCCTGATTGTGACCATCTTTTTAAGATTCGGCCTGTCATTGATCACTTTGTAGATCGATTTTCTGAGATCTATGCTCCAGGGAAAGAAATAGCAGTGGATGAGTCTTTGGTCTTGTTCAAGGGCCGCTTGGTTTTTAGGCAATACATTCCTAGTAAGAGGGCACGCTATGAAATTAAGATGTATTTGCTGTGTGACAGTAGGACTGGATATGTCTCTAATTTCAGGGCGTACACCGGTAAGGAATCCAGGATTAACCCCCCTGGTTGTCCGTCCACTTTTGGAGTGACTGAGAAAATTGTGTGGGAACTTGGTAGAGGACTTTTTAACAAAGGTCACCATTTATATGTAGATAACATCTACACTGGTGTACAGTTGTTCAGGGAATTGGCCAAAGTGGACACTGTTGCTTGTGGCACAATCCGCTCTAACCGTAAAGGTTTCCCAAAAGAACTTGTTTGTCAAAAGCTTGTGCGGGGACAGTGCAGTGCGTTGTGAGGAACTTCTAGCTGTGAAGTTTTCAGACAGGAGAGATGTCTACATGCTGACTACCATCCATGATGAAAGCTCTTCACCTGTGACTGTTTGGGGTCAGGTTGCTGAAGCGCGCAAACCTGTGTGCATTTTAGACTATAATAGGCACATGGGTGGTGTTGATAGAGTAGATCAGAGGTTGGAACCTTACACTGCTCTTCGTAAGGCTTACATTTGGTATAAGAAGTTGGCTATCCATCTTTTCCACTTGGCAACCTTTAATGCTTTTGTTGTATTCAAGGATTCTTGTCCTGAGTCAAAGATGACTTTTGCTAAGTTTCAGGAGTCTGTAATAGGCAGCCTTGTTGTAGTGGAACAGGCAAGTGTTCCTAGAGTTGGAGTGGTGGAGGATGTGGCTAGATTGAAAGATCGCCACTTTCCTGATCACATTCCTCCCACACCCTCAAAAGACTTTCCCAGTAGAGATGTAGAGTCTGTTGGCGAAGAGGTACGCGGAAGGAGACTCGTATGTACTGCCCCGAGTGTCCTTCTAACCCTGCGCTGTGTGTGCCTGCTTGTTTTAGAATGTACCACACGCAAAATAATTTTTGGGAGCATCCATGAGTGGTAAAGTGAACTGCCTGGTCTCTATTGTTTTATATTTTTTGTTCAGTTTTAAGGTTGGCATTTGTGCAATGTATTTAGTTTCAGATTTTGTGTTAGTAGATTTGTATCTATTTGCAATTTGTTTGTGTTTTCTTTTTTGTATAAAAAAATCTTAAATGTGATTGCGGTGTGTGTAGGCTGGTGCTTGGCTGGTGGTGTGCGTGGACTGGCGCTTGGCTGGTGGTGTGCGTGGACTGGCGCTTGGCTGGCTGTGTGCGTGGACTGGCGCTTGGCTGGCGGTGTGCGTGGACTGGCGCTTGACTGGCGGTGTGCGTGGACTGGCGCTTGGCTGGCGGTGTGCCTGGACTGGTGCTTGGCTGGCGGTGTGCATGGACTGGCGCTTGGCTGGCGGTGTGCGTGGGCTGGCGGTTTGCCTGGACTGGCACTTGGCTGGCGGTGTGTGTGGACTGGCGCTTGGCTGGCGGTGTGCGTGTACTGACGCTTGGCTGGTGGAGTGCGTGGACTGGCGCTTGGCTGGCGGTGTGCGTGGACTGGCGCTTGGCTGGCGGTATGCGTGGACTGGCGCTCGGCTGGCGGTGTGCGTGGACTGGCGCTTGGCTGGTGGTGTGTGAGTAGTGACTTGCTGCTGGTCACTACACACACTGCTAGCCAAACGCCATTCCACGCAATCCGTGAGCTGGTGTGGTTGCTGTGTCAGGAATGTGGGCGTGTGAAAGTGATGGGCCTTTGAATGGCGGCCTTGACGTGGCTTTACAGCTCACAAGCTGCGAGTCACTGGTTCAGTTTTTTGTCCTATCAATTATTGACAGTGCATTTCATTTTTGTGAAATCTCTTGTTAATAAAATTTTATATACTGAACCATCACTCGCCCTCGTGCCAAATCCAACCAGTATGTGTGTGTGCTTGAGGAATAGATGGCTGTGCAGTAATCTTTGTCTTTTTTGTCTCTCTGCCAAGGTGTACATTTCATCTAAGAAAAACCTACCAACTGTAGATATTGTTGTAAACTAAATACCCATGGGAGTTCATGGTGATGTCTCTCTTGTGGATCCCAACAAGTTACCTTACTCACAATGTCCTGTAAACCTCAAAATGTGACTGTCACATTTTCCTTGCATTATTGTGCCAAACTTTTCACGCTGCAGAAAGAAACAACAAATTTCCAACCCTCCAGCATTTCTCCAAGTATCCCAATAGAAATGGTACCTCACTTGTGTGGGTGGGCCAAGTACCCGCAGCAGGGAAGGGCCCAAAACCTATTGAGGCAACATCAAAATTACCTATCAGAAACCAACCTGGTTTTGCAAGGGGGGTCCCATGAGTTTTTGGCCCCGGGCTCGGCGGCCATCGAGGGAAACCTACCAAAACCACACATTTCTGAAAACTAGACACTTGGGGGAGTCCAGTGAGGTATGGCTTGCATGGGTCCCCCAACATTCTCCTACCCAGAATCCCCTGCAAACCTCAAATTTAGCTGAAAAAATCACTTTTTTCTCAAATTTCTGTGTGGGAAAGTTCTGGAATCTGCGTGGAGCCACAAATTTCCTAACACCCAGCGTTCCCCCAGGTCTCCCGATACAAATGGTGCCTCACTTGTGTGGGTAGGCATAGTGGCTGCAACAGGAAATGGCCCAAATTGTACTGTGGAGACTTCAAAATTACCTATAACAAAACTACCTAGTTTTGGGGGGGCACCTGGGGTTTTGGCCGTAGGCTCGGCGGCCATCTTGGGAAACTACCAAACCCAAACATTTCTGAAAACTAGACACCCGGGGGAGTCCAATGAGGTATGGCTTGCGTGGATCCCCCAACGTTTTCCTACCCAGAATGCCCTGCAAACCTCAAATTTAGCTGAAAAAAAGCACATTTTCCACATATTTTTATGTGGAATCACCATGCCGGCACAAATTTCCTACCCCACAGCGTTCACCTGAGTCTCCCGAGTAAAATGATACCTCACTTGTGTGGGTGGGGCAAGGGCCTGTGACTGGGAAGAGCCCAAAACATAGGGATTAAGGGTATAGCACCGAGAACTCTAAGCGCTACATTTTTAAAAAAAATACATTTTTAGCCAATTCTGCATTGGACACCCACACAAGTGAGGTATCATTTTACTCAGGACACTAAGGAGAACGCTGTGGGGTAGGACATTTGTTATAGGTAATTTTGAAGTCTCCACAGTACGATTTGGGCCATTTCCTGTTGCAGCCTCTATGCCTACCAACACAAGTGAGGTACCATTTTTATCGGGAGACCTGGGGGAACGCTGGGTGGGAGGAAATTTGTGGATCCACGCAGATTCCAGAACTTTCCCACACAGAAATTTGAGAAAAAAGTGATTTTTTTCAGCTAAATTTGAGGTTTGCAGGGGATTCTGAGTAGGAGAATGTTGGGGGAACCACGCAAGCCATACCTCGCTGGACTTCCCCGGTGTCTAGTTTTCAGAAATGTGTGGTTTTGGTAGGTTTCCCTAGATGGCCGCCGAGCCCCGGGCCAAAAACGGGACCCCCCCTTGCCAAACCAGGTTGGTTTGCGATAGGTAATTTTGATGTCGCCTCAATAGGTTTAGGGCCCCTGCCTGCCGCGGGTACTTGACCCACCCACGCAAGTGAGGTACCATTTTTCTCTGAAGACTTTGGGGAACGCGGGGTGGGTGGAATTTTGTGGATCCACGCAGATTCCAGAACATTCCACCACAGAAATGTGAGGAAAATTTGTTTTGTTTTTTACACATTTTGAGGTTTGCAAGGGATTCTGGGTAACAGAACCTGGTGAGAGCCAGTCAAGTCTCCCCATCCTGGATTCCCCTGGGTGTCTAGTTTTCAAAAATGTATAGATTTGCTAGGTTTCCCTAGTTGCCGGCAGAGCTAGGGTTCAAAATCTACAGCTAGACACTTTGCAAAAAAAAGGTCAGTTTTCACTGTGAAAATGTGGTGTGTCCACGTTGCGTTTTGGGCTGTTTCCTGCCGCGGGAACTAGGCCTACCCACACAAGTGAGGTACCATTTTTCTCGGAAGACTTTGGGGAATGCGGGGTGGGTGGAATTCTGTGGATCCACGCAGATTCCAGAACTTTCCACCACAGAAATGTGAGGAAAATGTGGGTTTGTTTCACAAATTTTGAGGTTTGCAAGCGATTCTGGGTAACAGAACCTGGCGAGAGCCAGTCAAGTCACCCCATCCTGGAATCCCCTGGGTGTCTAGTTTTCAAAAATGTATAGGTTTGCTAGGTTTCCCTAGGTGCCGGCAGAGCTAGGGTTAAAAAACTACAGCTAGGCACTTTGCAAAAAAAGGGTCCGTTTTCACTGTGAAAATGTGGTGTGTCCACGTTGCGTTTTGGGCCGTTTCCTGTCGCGGGCACTAGGCCTACCCATACAAGTGAGGTACCATTTTTCTCGGAAGACTTTGGGGAACGCGGGGTGGGTGGAATTTTGTGGATCCACGCAGATTCCAGAACTTTTCAACACAGAAATGTGAGGAAAATGTGTTTATTTTGGACAAATTTTTAGGTTTGCAAGGGATTCTTGGTAACAGAACCTGGGGAGAGCCAGTCAAGTCACCCCATCCTAGATTCCCCTGGGTGTCTAGTTTTCAAAAATGTATAGGTTTGCTAGGTTTCCCTAGGTGCCGGCAGAGCTAGTGATGGAGCAACGTTTCTGAGCCATCACTAGGATTAAAAAACTACAGCTAGGCACTTTGCAAAAAAAGGGTCAGTTTTCACTGTGAAAATGTGGTGTGTCCACGTTGTGTTTTGGGCCGTTTCCTGTCGCGGGCACTAGGCCTACCCACACAAGTGAGGTACCATTTTTCTCGGAAGACTTTGGGGAACGCGGGGTGGGTGGAATTTTGTGGATCCACGCAGATTCCAGAACTTTACACCACAGAAATATGAGGAAAATGTGTTTTTTTGGACAAAGTTTTAGGTTTGCAAGGGATTCTTGGTAACAGAACCTGGTGAGAGCCAGTCAACTCACCCCATCCTAGATTCCCCAGGGTGTCTAGTTTTCAAAAATGTATAGGTTTGCTAGGTTTCCCTAGGTGCCGGCAGAGCTAGGGTTAAAAAACTACAGCTAGGCACTTTGCAAAAAAAGGGTCAGTTTTCACTGTGAAAATGTGGTGTGTCCACATTGCGTTTTGGGCCGTTTCCTGTCCCGGGCACTAGGCCTACCCACACAAGTGAGGTACCATTTTTCTCGGAAGACTTTGGGGAATGCGGGGTGGGTGGAATTTTGTGGATCCACGCAGATTCCAGAACTTTCCACCTGAGAAATGTTAGGAAAATGTGTTTTTTTTTTACAAATTTTGAGGTTTGCAAGGGATTTTGGGTAACAGAACCTGGTGAGAGCCAGTCAAGTCACCCCATCCTGGATTTCCCTCGGTGTCTAGTTTTCAAAAATGTATAGGTTTGCTAGGTTTCCCTAGGTGCCGGGAGAGCTAGGGTTCAAAACCAATAGCTAGGCACTTTGCAAAAAAAGGGTCCGTTTTCGCTGTGAAAATGATGTGTGTCCACGTTGCGTTTTGGGCCGTTTCCTGTCGCGGGCACTAGGCCTACCCACACAAGTGAGGTACCATTTTTCTTGGAAGACTTTGGGGAATGCGGGGTGGGTGGAATTTTGTGGATCCACGCAGATTCCAGAACTTTTCACCACAGAAATGTGAGGAAAATGTGTTTTTTTTTACAAATTGTGAGGTTTGCAAGGGATTTTGGGTAACAGAACCTGGTGAGAGCCAGTCAAGTCACCCCATCCTGGATTCCCCTGGGTGTCTAGTTTTCAAAAATGTATAGGTTTGCTAGGTTTCCCTAGGTGCCGGCAGAGCTAGGGTTAAAAAATAACAGCTAGGCACTTTGCAAAAAAAGGGTCAGTTTTCACTGTGAAAATGTGGTGTGTCCACGTTGCGTTTTGGGTCGTTTCCTGTCGCGGACACTAAGCCTACCCACACAAGTGAGGTACCATTTTTCTTGGAAGACTTTGGGGAATGCGGGGTGTGTGGAATTTTATGGATCCACGTATATTCCAGCACTTTTCACCACAGAAATGTGAGGAAAATGTGTTTTTTTGGACACATTTTGAGGTTTGCAAGGGATTCTGGGTAACAGAACCTGGTGAGAGCCAGTCAAGTCACCCCATCCTGGATTCCCCTGGGTGTCTAGTTTTCAAAAATGTATAGGTTTGCTAGGTTTCCCTAGGTGCCGGCAGAGCTAGGGTTAAAAAACTACAGCTAGGCACTTTGAAAAAAAGGGGTCAGTTTTCACTGTGAAAATGTGGTGTGTCCACGTTGCGTTTTGGGCCGTTTCCTGTCGCGGGCACTAGGCCTACACACACAAGTGAGGTACCATTTTTCTCGGAAGACTTTGAGGAACGCGGGATAGGTGGATTTTTGTGGATCCACGGAGATTCCAGAACTTTCCACCACAGAAATGTGAGGAAAATGTGTTTTTTGGACAAATTTTGAGGTTTGCAAGGGATTCTGGGTAACAGAACCTGGTGAGAGCCAGTCAAGTCACCCCATCCTAGATTCCCCTGGGTGTCTAGTTTTCAAAAATGTATAGGTTTGCTAGGTTTCCCTAGGTGCCGGCAGAGCTAGCGTTCAAAAACTACAGCTAGGCACTTTGCAAAAAAGGGTCAGCTTTCACTGTGAAAATGTGGTGTGTCCACGTTGCGTTTTGGGCCGTTTCCTGTCGCGGGCACTAGGCCTACACACACAAGTGAGGTACCATTTTTCTTGGAAGACTTTGGGGAATGCGGGGTGGGTGGAATTTTGTGGATCCACGCAGATTCCAGAACTTTTCACCACAGAAATGTGAGGAAAATGTGTTTTTTTTTACAAATTGTGAGGTTTGCAAGGGATTTTGGGTAACAGAACCTGGTGAGAGCCAGTCAAGTCACCCCATCCTGGATTCCCCTGGGCGTCTAGTTTTCAAAAATGTATAGGTTTGCTAGGTTTCCCTAGGTGCCGGCAGAGCTAGGGTTAAAAAATAACAGCTAGGCACTTTGCAAAAAAAGGGTCAGTTTTCACTGTGAAAATGTGGTGTGTCCACGTTGCGTTTTGGGTCGTTTCCTGTCGCGGACACTAAGCCTACCCACACAAGTGAGGTACCATTTTTCTCGGAAGACTTTGGGAAACGCGGGGTGGGTGGAATTTTGTGGATCCACGCAGATTCCAAATCTTTCCACCACAGAAATGTGAGGAAAATGTGTTTTTTTACAAAGTTTGAGGTTTGCAAGGGATTCTGGGTAACAGAACCTGGTGAGAGCCAGTCAAGTAACCTCATCCTGGATTTCCCTGGGTGTCTAGTTTTCAAAAATGTATAGGTTTGCTAGGTTTCCTTAGGTGCCGGGAGAGCTAGGGTTCAAAATCAATAGCTAGGCACTTTGCATAAAAAGGGTCTGTTTTCACTGTGAAAATGTTGTGTCCACGTTGCGTTTTGGGCCGTTTCCTGTCGCGGGCACTAGGCCTACCCACACAGTGATGTACCATTTTTCTTGGAAGACTTTGGGGAATGCGGGGTGTGTGGAATTTTGTGTATCCACGTAGATTCCAGCACTTTTTACCACAGAAATGTGAGGAAAATGTGTTTTTTTGACAGATTTTGAGGTTTGCAAGGGATTCTGGGTAACAGAACCTGGTGAGCGCCAGTCAAGTCACCCCATCCTAGATTCCCCTGGGTGTCTAGTTTTCAAAAATGTATAGGTTTGCTAGGTTTCCCTAGGTGCCGGCAGAGCTAGCGTTCAAAAACTACAGCTAGGCACTTTGCAAAAAAAGGGTCAGCTTTCACTGTGAAAATGTGGTGTGTCCACGTTGCGTTTTGGGCCGTTTCCTGTCGCGGGCACTAGGCCTACCCACACAAGTGAGGTACCATTTTTCTCGGAAGACTTTGGGGAACGCGGGGTGGGTGGAATTTTGTGGATCCACGCAGATTCCAGAACTTTCCAACACAGAAATGTGAGGAAAATGTGTTTATTTTGGACAAATTTTTAGGTTTGCAAGGGATTCTTGGTAACAGAACCTGGGGAGAGCCAGTCAAGTCACCCCATCCTAGATTCCCCTGGGTGTCTAGTTTTCAAAAATGTATAGGTTTGCTAGGTTTCCCTAGGTGCCGGCAGAGCTAGTGATGGAACAACGTTTCTGAGCCATCACTAGGGTTAAAAAACTACAGCTAGGCACTTTGCAAAAAAAGGGTCAGTTTTCACTGTGAAAATGTGGTGTGTCCACGTTGCGTTTTGGGCCGTTTCCTGTCGCGGGCACTAGGCCTACCCACACAAGTGAGGTACCATTTTTCTCGGAAGACTTTGGGGAACGCGGGGTGGGTGGAATTTTGTGGATCCACGCAGATTCCAGAACTTTACACCACAGAAATGTGAGGAAAATGTGTTTTTTTGGACAAAGTTTTAGGTTTGCAAGGGATTCTTGGTAACAGAACCTGGTGAGAGCCAGTCAACTCACCCCATCCTAGATTCCCCAGGGTGTCTAGTTTCAAAAATGTATAGGTTTGCTAGGTTTCCCTAGGTGCCGGCAGAGCTAGGGTTCAAAAACTACAGCTAGGCACTTTGCAAAAAAGGGTCAGTTTTCACTGTGAAAATGTGGTGTGTCCACGTTGCGTTTTGGGCCGTTTCCTGTCGCGGACACTAAGCCTACCCACACAAGTGAGGTACCATTTTTCTCGGAAGACTTTGGGAAACGCGGGGTGGATGGAATTTTGTGGATCCACGCAGATTCCAAAACTTTCCACCACAGAAATGTGAGGAAAATGTGTTTTTTGACACATTTTGAGGTTTGCAAGGGATTCTGGGTAACAGAACCTGGTGAGAGCCAGTCAAGTCACCCCATCCTAGATTCCCCTGGGTGTCTAGTTTTCAAAAATGTATAGGTTTGCTAGCTTTCCCTAGGTGCCGGCAGAGCTAGCGTTCAAAAACTACAGCTAGGCACTTTGCAAAAAAGGGTCAGTTTTCACTGTGAAAATGTGGTGTGTCCACGTTGCGTTTTGGGCCGTTTCCTGTCGCGGGCACTAGGCCTACCCACACAAGTGAGGTACCATTTTTCTCGGAAGACTCTGGGGAACGCGGGGTGGGTGAAATTTTGTGGATCCACGCAGATTGCAGAACTTTCCACCACAGAAATGTGAGGAAAATGTGTTTTTTTAACTTATTTTGAGGTTTGCAAGGGATTCTGGGTAACAGAACCTGGTGAGAGCCAGTCAAGTCACCCCATCCTGGATTCCCCTGGGTGTCTAGTTTTCAAAAATGTATAGGTTTGCAAGGTTTCCCTATGTGCCGGCAGAGCTAGCGTTCACAAACTACAGCTAGGCACTTTGCAAAAAAGGGTCAGTTTTCACTGTGAAAATGTGGTGTGTCCACGTTGCGTTTTGGGCCGTTTCCTGTCGCGGGCACTAGGCCTACCCACACAAGTGAGGTACCATTTTTCTCGGAAGACTTTGGGGAACGCGGGGTGGGTGGAATTTTGTGGATCCACGCAGATTCCAGAACTTTCCAACACAGAAATGTGAGGAAAATGTGTTTATTTTGGACAAATTTTTAGGTTTGCAAGGGATTCTTGGTAACAGAACCTGGGGAGAGCCAGTCAAGTCACCCCATCCTATATTCCCCTGGGTGTCTAGTTTTCAAAAATGTATAGGTTTGCTAGGTTTCCCTAGGTGCCGGCAGAGCTAGTGATGGAGCAACGTTTCTGAGCCATCACTAGGGTTAAAAACTACAGCTAGGCACTTTGCAAAAAAAGGGTCAGTTTTCACAGTGAAAATGTGGTGTGTCCACGTTGCGTTTTGGGCCGTTTCCTGTCGCGGGCACGAGGCCTACCCACACAAGTGAGGTACCATTTTTCTCGGAAGACTTTGGGGAACGCGGGGTGGGTGGAATTTTGTGGATCCACGCAGATTCCAGAACTTTACACCACAGAAATATGAGGAAAATGTGTTTTTTTGGACAAAGTTTTAGGTTTGCAAGGGATTCTTGGAAACAGAACCTGGTGAGAGCCAGTCAACTCACCCCATCCTAGATTCCCCAGGGTGTCTAGTTTTCAAAAATGTATACGTTTGCTAGGTTTCCCTAGGTGCCGGCAGAGCTAGGGTTCAAAAACTACAGCTAGGCACTTTGCAAAAAAAGGGACAGTTTTCACTGTGAAAATGTGGTGTGTCCACGTTGCGTTTTGGGCCGTTTCCTGTCGCGGACACTAAGCCTACCCACACAAGTGAGGTACCATTTTTCTCTGAAAACTTTGGGAAACGCGGGTGGGTGGAATTTTGTGGATCCACGCAGATTCCAAAACTTTCCACCACAGAAATGTGAGGAAAATGTGTTTTTTTGACACATTTTGAGGTTTGCAAGGGATTCTGGGTAACAGAACCTGGTGAGAGCCAGTCATGTCACCCCATCCTAGATTCCCTGGGTGTCTAGTTTTCAAAAATGTATAGGTTTGCTAGGTTTCCCTAGGTGCCGGCAGAGCTAGCGTTCAAAAACTACAGCTAGGCACTTTGCAAAAAAGGGTCAGTTTTCACTGTGAAAATGTGGTGTGTCCACGTTGCGTTTTGGGCTGTTTCCTGTCGCGGGCACTAGGCCTACCCACACAAGTGAGGTACCATTTTTCTCGGAAGACTCTGGGGAACGCGGGGTGGGTGGAATTTTGTGGATCCACGCAGATTCCAGAACTTTCCACCTGAGAAATGTTAGGAAAATGTGTTTTTTTAAAACATTTTGAGTTTTGCAAGGGATTTTGGGTAACAGAACCTGGTGAGAGCCGGTCAAGTCACCTCATCCTGGATTTCCCTGGGTGTCTAGTTTTCAAAAATGTATAGGTTTGCTAGGTTTCCCTAGGTGCCGGGAGAGCTAGGGTTCAAAATCAATAGCTAGGCACTTTGCAAAAAAAGGGTCTGTTTTCACTGTGAAAATGTTGTGTCCACGTTGTGTTTTGGGCCGTTTCCTGTCGCGGGCACTAGGCCTACCCACACAAGTGAGGTACCATTTTTCTCGGAAGACTTTGAGGAACGCGGGCTAGGTGGATTTTTGTGTATCCACGCAGATTCCAGAACTTTCCACCACAGAAATGTGAGGAAAATGTGTTTTTTGACAAATTGTGAGGTTTGCAAGGGATTCTGGGTAACAGAACCTGGTGAGAGCCAGTCAAGTCACCCCATCCTAGATTCCCCTGGGTATCTAGTTTTCAAAAATATATAGGTTTGCTAGGTTTCCCTAGGTGCCGGCAGAGCTAGCGTTCAAAAACTACAGCTAGGCACTTTGCAAAAAAAGGGTCAGCTTTCACTGTGAAAATGTGGTGTGTCCACGTTGCGTTTTGGGCCGTTTCCTGTCGCGGACACTAAGCCTACCCACACAAGTGAGGTACCATTTTTCTCGGAAAACTTTGGGAAACGCGGGTGGGTGGAATTTTGTGGATCCACGCAGATTCCAAAACTTTCCACCACAGAAATGTGAGGAAAATTTGTTTTTTTGACACATTTTGAGGTTTGCAAGGGATTCTGGGTAACAGAACCTGGTGAGAGCCAGTCAAGTCACCCCATCCTGGATTCCTCTGGGTGTCTAGTTTTCAAAAATATATAGGTTTGCTAGGTTTCCCTAGGTGCCGGCAGAGCTAGGATTAAAAACGACAGCTAGGCACTTTGCAAAAAAGGGTCCGTTTTCACTGTGAAAATGTGGTGTGTCCACGTTGCGTTTTGGGACATTTCCTATCGCGGGCACTAAGCCTACCCACACAAGTGAGGTACCATTTTTCTCGGAAGACTTTGGGGAACACGGGGTGGGTAGAATTTTGTGGATCCATGCAGATTCCAGAACTTTCCACCACAGAAATGTGAGGAGAATTTGTTTATTTTTACAAATTTTTAGGTTTGCAGGGATACTGGGTAACAGAACCTGGTGAGAGCCAGTCAAGTCACCCCATCCTGGATTCCCCTGGGTGTTTAGTTTTCAAAAATGTATAGGTTTGCTAGGTTTCCCTAGGTGCCGGTAGAGCTAGGGTTCAAAAACTACAGCTAGGCACTTTGCAAAAAAGGGTCAGTTTTCACTGTGAAAATGTGGTGTGTCCATGTTGCGTTTTGGGCCTTTTCCTGTCACGGACACTAGGCCTACCCACACAAGTGAGGTACCATTTTTCTCGGAAGACTTTGGGGAACGCGGGGTGGGTGGAATTTTGTGGATCCACGCAGATTCCAGAACTTTCCAACACAGAAATGTGAGGAAAATGTTTTTTTGACAAATTTTGAGGTTTGCAAGGGATTCTGGGTAACAGAACCTGGTGGGAGCCAGTCAAGTCACCCCATCCTAGATTCCCCTGGGTGTCTAGTTTTCAAAAATGTATAGGTTTGCTAAGTTTCCCTAGGTGCCGGCAGAGCTAGGGTTCAAAAACTACAGCTAGGCACTTTGAAAAAAAAGGGTCAGTTTTCACTGTGAAAATGTGGTGTGTCCACGTTGCGTTTTGGGCCGTTTCCTGTCGCGAGCACAAGGCCTACCCACACAAGTGAGGTACCATTTTTCTCGAAAGACTTTGGGGAACGCGGGGTGGGTGGAATTTTGTGGATCCACGCTGATTCCAGAACTTTCCAACACAGAAATGTGAGGAAAATGTGTTTTTTTAAATAAATTTTGAGGTTTGTAAGGGATTCTGGGTAACAGAACCTGGTGAGAGCCAGTCAAGTCACCCCATCCTGGATTCCCCTGGGTGTCTAGTTTTTAAAAATGTATAGGGTTGCTATGTTTCCCTAGGTGCCAGCAGAACCAGGGTTAAAAAACTACAGCTAGGCACTTTGCAAAAAAAGGGTCAGTTTTCACTGTGAAAATGTGGTGTGTCCATGTTGCGTTTTGGGCAGTTTCCTGTCGCGGACACTAAGCCTACCCACACAAGTGAGGTACCATTTTTCTCGGAAGACTTTGGGAAATGCGGGGTGGGTGGAATTTTGTGGATCCATGCAGATTCCAAAACTTTCCACCAACAGAAATGTGAGGAAAATGTGTTTTTTTGACAAAGTTTGAGGTTTGCAAGGGATTCTGGGTAACAGAATCTGGTGAGAGCCAGTCAAGTCACCCCATCCTAGATTCCCCTGGGTGTCTAGTTTTCAAAAATGTATAGGTTTGCTAGGTTTCCCTAGGTGCTGGCAGAGCTAGGGTTCAACAACTACAGCTAGGCACTTTGAAAAAAAGGGTCAGTTTTCACTGTGAAAATGTGGTGTGTCCTGTCCACGTTGCGTTTTGGGCCGTTTCCTGTCGCGGACACTAAGCCTACCCACACAAGTGAGGTGCCATTGTTCTCGGAAGACTTTGGGAAACGCGGGGTTGGTGGAATTTTGTGGATCCACACAGATTCCAGAACTTTCCACCACAGAAATGTGAGGAAAATATGTTTTTTTAAATAGATTTTGAGGTTTGTAAGGGATTCTGGGTAACAGAACCTGGTGAGAGCCAGTCAAGTCACCCCATCCCGGATTCCCCTGGGTGTCTAGTTTTCAAAAATGTATAGGTTTGCTAGGTTTCCCTAGGTGCCGGGAGAGCTAGGGTTCAAAATCAATAGCTAGGCACTTTGCAAAAAAAGGGTCCGTTTTCGCTGTGAAAATGTTGTGTGTCCACGTTGCGTTTTGGGCCGTTTCCTGTCGCGGGCACTAGGCCTACCCACACAAGTGAGGTACCATTTTTCTTGGAAGACTTTGGGGAATGCGGGGTGGGTGGAATTTTGTGGATCCACGCACATTCCAGAACTTTTCACCACAGAAATGTGAGGAAAATGTGTTTTTTTTGACAAATTGTGAGGTTTGCAAGGGATTTTGGGTAACAGAACCTGGTGAGAGCCAGTCAAGTCACCCCATCCTGGATTCCCCTGGGCGTCTAGTTTTCAAAAATTTATAGGTTTGCTAGGTTTCCCTAGGTGCCGGCAGAGCTAGGGTTAAAAAATACCAGCTAGGCACTTTGCAAAAAAAGGGTCAGTTTTCACTGTGAAAATGTGGTGTGTCCACGTTGCGTTTTGGGTCGTTTCCTGTCGCGGACACTAAGCCTACCCACACAAGTGAGGTACCATTTTTCTCGGAAGACTTTGGGAAACGCGGGGTGGGTGGAATTTTGTGGATCCACGCAGATTCCAAAACTTTCCACCACAGAAATGTGAGGAAAATGTGTTTTGTTTACAAAGTTTGAGGTTTGCAAGGGATTCTGGGTAACAGAACCTGGTGAGAGCCAGTCAAGTAACCTCATCCTGGATTTCCCTGGGTGTCTAGTTTTCAAAAATGTATAGGTTTGCTAGGTTTCCCTAGGTGCCGGGAGAGCTAGGGTTCAAAATCAATAGCTAGGCACTTTGCAAAAAAAGGGTATGTTTTCACTGTGAAAATGTTGTGTCCACGTTGCGTTTTGGGCCGTTTCCTGTCGCGGGCACTAGGCCTACCCACACAGTGAGGTACCATTTTTCTTGGAAGACTTTGGGGAATGCGGGGTGTGTGGAATTTTGTGGATCCACGTAGATTCCAGCACTTTTCACCACAGAAATATGAGGAAAATGTGTTTTTTTGGACAAATTTTGAGGTTTGCAAGGGATTCTGGGTAACAGAACCTGGTGAGAGCCAGTCAAGTCACCCCATCCTGGATTCCCCTGGGTGTCTAGTTTTCAAAAATGTATAGGTTTGCTAGGTTTCCCTAGGTGCCGGCAGAGCTAGGGTTAAAAAACTACAGCTAGGCACTTTGAAAAAAAAGGGTCAGTTTTCACTGTGAAAATGTGGTGTGTCCACGTTGCGTTTTGGGCCGTTTCCTGTCGCGGACACTAAGCCTACCCACACAAGTGAGGTACCATTTTTCTCGGAAGACTTTGGGAAACGCGGGGTGGATGGAATTTTGTGGATCCACGCAGATTCCAAAACTTTCCACCACAGAAATGTGAGGAAAATGTGTTTTTTGACACATTTTGAGGTTTGCAAGGGATTCTGGGTAACAGAACCTGGTGAGAGCCAGTCAAGTCACCCCATCCTAGATTCCCCTGGGTGTCTAGTTTTCAAAAATGTATAGGTTTGCTAGCTTTCCCTAGGTGCCGGCAGAGCTAGCGTTCAAAAACTACAGCTAGGCACTTTGCAAAAAAGGGTCAGTTTTCACTGTGAAAATGTGGTGTGTCCACGTTGCGTTTTGGGCCGTTTCCTGTCGCGGGCACTAGGCCTACCCACACAAGTGAGGTACCATTTTTCTCGGAAGACTCTGGGGAACGCGGGGTGGGTGAAATTTTGTGGATCCACGCAGATTGCAGAACTTTCCACCACAGAAATGTGAGGAAAATGTGTTTTTTTTAACTTATTTTGAGGTTTGCAAGGGATTCTGGGTAACAGAACCTGGTGAGAGCCAGTCAAGTCACCCCATCCTGGATTCCCCTGGGTGTCTAGTTTTCAAAAATGTATAGGTTTGCAAGGTTTCCCTATGTGCCGGCAGAGCTAGCGTTCACAAACTACAGCTAGGCACTTTGCAAAAAAAGGGTCAGTTTTCACTGTGAAAATGTGGTGTGTCCACGTTGCGTTTTGGGCCGTTTCCTGTCGCGGGCACTAGGCCTACCCACACAAGTGAGGTACCATTTTTCTCGGAAGACTTTGGGGAACGCGGGGTGGGTGGAATTTTGTGGATCCACGCAGATTCCAGAACTTTCCAACACAGAAATGTGAGGAAAATGTGTTTATTTTGGACAAATTTTTAGGTTTGCAAGGGATTCTTGGTAACAGAACCTGGGGAGAGCCAGTCAAGTCACCCCATCCTATATTCCCCTGGGTGTCTAGTTTTCAAAAATGTATAGGTTTGCTAGGTTTCCCTAGGTGCCGGCAGAGCTAGTGATGGAGCAACGTTTCTGAGCCATCACTAGGGTTAAAAACTACAGCTAGGCACTTTGCAAAAAAAGGGTCAGTTTTCACAGTGAAAATGTGGTGTGTCCACGTTGCGTTTTGGGCCGTTTCCTGTCGCGGGCACGAGGCCTACCCACACAAGTGAGGTACCATTTTTCTCGGAAGACTTTGGGGAACGCGGGGTGGGTGGAATTTTGTGGATCCACGCAGATTCCAGAACTTTACACCACAGAAATATGAGGAAAATGTGTTTTTTTGGACAAAGTTTTAGGTTTGCAAGGGATTCTTGGTAACAGAACCTGGTGAGAGCCAGTCAACTCACCCCATCCTAGATTCCCCAGGGTGTCTAGTTTTCAAAAATGTATACGTTTGCTAGGTTTCCCTAGGTGCCGGCAGAGCTAGGGTTCAAAAACTACAGCTAGGCACTTTGCAAAAAAGGGACAGTTTTCACTGTGAAAATGTGGTGTGTCCACGTTGCGTTTTGGGCCGTTTCCTGTCGCGGACACTAAGCCTACCCACACAAGTGAGGTACCATTTTTCTCTGAAAACTTTGGGAAACGCGGGTGGGTGGAATTTTGTGGATCCACGCAGATTCCAAAACTTTCCACCACAGAAATGTGAGGAAAATGTGTTTTTTGACACATTTTGAGGTTTGCAAGGGATTCTGGGTAACAGAACCTGGTGAGAGCCAGTCATGTCACCCCATCCTAGATTCCCCTGGGTGTCTAGTTTTCAAAAATGTATAGGTTTGCTAGGTTTCCCTAGGTGCCGGCAGAGCTAGCGTTCAAAAACTACAGCTAGGCACTTTGCAAAAAAGGGTCAGTTTTCACTGTGAAAATGTGGTGTGTCCACGTTGCGTTTTGGGCTGTTTCCTGTCGCGGGCACTAGGCCTACCCACACAAGTGAGGTACCATTTTTCTCGGAAGACTCTGGGGAACGCGGGGTGGGTGGAATTTTGTGGATCCACGCAGATTCCAGAACTTTCCACCTGAGAAATGTTAGGAAAATGTGTTTTTTTAAAACATTTTGAGTTTTGCAAGGGATTTTGGGTAACAGAACCTGGTGAGAGCCGGTCAAGTCACCTCATCCTGGATTTCCCTGGGTGTCTAGTTTTCAAAAATGTATAGGTTTGCTAGGTTTCCCTAGGTGCCGGGAGAGCTAGGGTTCAAAATCAATAGCTAGGCACTTTGCAAAAAAGGGTCTGTTTTCACTGTGAAAATGTTGTGTCCACGTTGTGTTTTGGGCCGTTTCCTGTCGCGGGCACTAGGCCTACCCACACAAGTGAGGTACCATTTTTCTCGGAAGACTTTGAGGAACGCGGGCTAGGTGGATTTTTGTGTATCCACGCAGATTCCAGAACTTTCCACCACAGAAATGTGAGGAAAATGTGTTTTTTTTGACAAATTGTGAGGTTTGCAAGGGATTCTGGGTAACAGAACCTGGTGAGAGCCAGTCAAGTCACCCCATCCTAGATTCCCCTGGGTATCTAGTTTTCAAAAATATATAGGTTTGCTAGGTTTCCCTAGGTGCCGGCAGAGCTAGCGTTCAAAAACTACAGCTAGGCACTTTGCAAAAAAAGGGTCAGCTTTCACTGTGAAAATGTGGTGTGTCCACGTTGCGTTTTGGGCCGTTTCCTGTCGCGGACACTAAGCCTACCCACACAAGTGAGGTACCATTTTTCTCGGAAAACTTTGGGAAACGCGGGTGGGTGGAATTTTGTGGATCCACGCAGATTCCAAAACTTTCCACCACAGAAATGTGAGGAAAATTTGTTTTTTTGACACATTTTGAGGTTTGCAAGGGATTCTGGGTAACAGAACCTGGTGAGAGCCAGTCAAGTCACCCCATCCTGGATTCCTCTGGGTGTCTAGTTTTCAAAAATATATAGGTTTGCTAGGTTTCCCTAGGTGCCGGCAGAGCTAGGATTAAAAAACGACAGCTAGGCACT
Source organism: Calotriton arnoldi (assembly GCA_963921515.1). Taxonomy (NCBI): domain Eukaryota; kingdom Metazoa; phylum Chordata; class Amphibia; order Caudata; family Salamandridae; genus Calotriton; species Calotriton arnoldi. The sequence continues at coordinate 857,713 of CAWUFW010001825.1, read as the reverse complement.
TTGCAAAAAAAGGGTCCGTTTTCACTGTGAAAATGTGGTGTGTCCACGTTGCGTTTTGGGACATTTCCTATCGCGGGCACTAGGCCTACCCACACAAGTGAGGTACCATTTTTCTCGGAAGACTTTGGGGAACACGGGGTGGGTAGAATTTTGTGGATCCATGCAGATTCCAGAACTTTCCACCACAGAAATGTGAGGAGAATTTGTTTATTTTTACAAATTTTTAGGTTTGCAGGGATACTGGGTAACAGAACCTGGTGAGAGCCAGTCAAGTCACCCCATCCTGGATTCCCCTGGGTGTTTAGTTTTCAAAAATGTATAGGTTTGCTAGGTTTCCCTAGGTGCCGGTAGAGCTAGGGTTCAAAAACTACAGCTAGGCACTTTGCAAAAAAAGGGTCAGTTTTCACTGTGAAAATGTGGTGTGTCCATGTTGCGTTTTGGGCCTTTTCCTGTCACGGACACTAGGCCTACCCACACAAGTGAGGTACCATTTTTCTCGGAAGACTTTGGGGAACGCGGGGTGGGTGGAATTTTGTGGATCCACGCAGATTCCAGAACTTTCCAACACAGAAATGTGAGGAAAATGTTTTTTTGACAAATTTTGAGGTTTGCAAGGGATTCTGGGTAACAGAACCTGGTGGGAGCCAGTCAAGTCACCCCATCCTAGATTCCCCTGGGTGTCTAGTTTTCAAAAATGTATAGGTTTGCTAAGTTTCCCTAGGTGCCGGCAGAGCTAGGGTTCAAAAACTACAGCTAGGCACTTTGAAAAAAAAGGGTCAGTTTTCACTGTGAAAATGTGGTGTGTCCACGTTGCGTTTTGGGCCGTTTCCTGTCGCGAGCACAAGGCCTACCCACACAAGTGAGGTACCATTTTTCTCGAAAGACTTTGGGGAACGCGGGTGGGTGGAATTTTGTGGATCCACGCTGATTCCAGAACTTTCCAACACAGAAATGTGAGGAAAATGTGTTTTTTTAAATAAATTTTGAGGTTTGTAAGGGATTCTGGGTAACAGAACCTGGTGAGAGCCAGTCAAGTCACCCCATCCTGGATTCCCCTGGGTGTCTAGTTTTTAAAAATGTATAGGGTTGCTATGTTTCCCTAGGTGCCAGCAGAACCAGGGTTAAAAAACTACAGCTAGGCACTTTGCAAAAAAAGGGTCAGTTTTCACTGTGAAAATGTGGTGTGTCCATGTTGCGTTTTGGGCAGTTTCCTGTCGCGGACACTAAGCCTACCCACACAAGTGAGGTACCATTTTTCTCGGAAGACTTTGGGAAATGCGGGGTGGGTGGAATTTTGTGGATCCACGCAGATTCCAAAACTTTCCACCAACAGAAATGTGAGGAAAATGTGTTTTTTTGACAAAGTTTGAGGTTTGCAAGGGATTCTGGGTAACAGAATCTGGTGAGAGCCAGTCAAGTCACCCCATCCTAGATTCCCCTGGGTGTCTAGTTTTCAAAAATGTATAGGTTTGCTAGGTTTCCCTAGGTGCTGGCAGAGCTAGGGTTCAACAACTACAGCTAGGCACTTTGAAAAAAAAGGGTCAGTTTTCACTGTGAAAATGTGGTGTGTCCTGTCCACGTTGCGTTTTGGGCCGTTTCCTGTCGCGGACACTAAGCCTACCCACACAAGTGAGGTGCCATTGTTCTCGGAAGACTTTGGGAAACGCGGGGTTGGTGGAATTTTGTGGATCCACACAGATTCCAGAACTTTCCACCACAGAAATGTGAGGAAAATATGTTTTTTAAATAGATTTTGAGGTTTGTAAGGGATTCTGGGTAACAGAACCTGGTGAGAGCCAGTCAAGTCACCCCATCCCGGATTCCCCTGGGTGTCTAGTTTTCAAAAATGTATAGGTTTGCTAGGTTTCCCTAGGTGCCGGGAGAGCTAGGGTTCAAAATCAATAGCTAGGCACTTTGCAAAAAAGGGTCCGTTTTCGCTGTGAAAATGTTGTGTGTCCACGTTGCGTTTTGGGCCGTTTCCTGTCGCGGGCACTAGGCCTACCCACACAAGTGAGGTACCATTTTTCTTGGAAGACTTTGGGGAATGCGGGGTGGGTGGAATTTTGTGGATCCACGCACATTCCAGAACTTTTCACCACAGAAATGTGAGGAAAATGTGTTTTTTTGACAAATTGTAAGGTTTGCAAGGGATTTTGGGTAACAGAACCTGGTGAGAGCCAGTCAAGTCACCCCATCCTGGATTCCCCTGGGCGTCTAGTTTTCAAAAATTTATAGGTTTGCTAGGTTTCCCTAGGTGCCGGCAGAGCTAGGGTTAAAAAATACCAGCTAGGCACTTTGCAAAAAAAGGGTCAGTTTTCACTGTGAAAATGTGGTGTGTCCACGTTGCGTTTTGGGTCGTTTCCTGTCGCGGACACTAAGCCTACCCACACAAGTGAGGTACCATTTTTCTCGGAAGACTTTGGGAAACGCGGGGTGGGTGGAATTTTGTGGATCCACGCAGATTCCAAAACTTTCCACCACAGAAATGTGAGGAAAATGTGTTTTGTTTACAAAGTTTGAGGTTTGCAAGGGATTCTGGGTAACAGAACCTGGTGAGAGCCAGTCAAGTAACCTCATCCTGGATTTCCCTGGGTGTCTAGTTTTCAAAAATGTATAGGTTTGCTAGGTTTCCCTAGGTGCCGGGAGAGCTAGGGTTCAAAATCAATAGCTAGGCACTTTGCAAAAAAAGGGTATGTTTTCACTGTGAAAATGTTGTGTCCACGTTGCGTTTTGGGCCGTTTCCTGTCGCGGGCACTAGGCCTACCCACACAGTGAGGTACCATTTTTCTTGGAAGACTTTGGGGAATGCGGGGTGTGTGGAATTTTGTGGATCCACGTAGATTCCAGCACTTTTCACCACAGAAATATGAGGAAAATGTGTTTTTTTTGACAAATTTTGAGGTTTGCAAGGGATTCTGGGTAACAGAACCTGGTGAGAGCCAGTCAAGTCACCCCATCCTGGATTCCCCTGGGTGTCTAGTTTTCAAAAATGTATAGGTTTGCTAGGTTTCCCTAGGTGCCGGCAGAGCTAGGGTTAAAAAACTACAGCTAGGCACTTTGAAAAAAAAGGGTCAGTTTTCACTGTGAAAATGTGGTGTGTCCACGTTGCGTTTTGGGCCGTTTCCTGTCGCGGGCACTAGGCCTACACACACAAGTGAGGTACCATTTTTCTCGGAAGACTTTGAGGAACGCGGGCTAGGTGGAGTTTTGTGGATCCACGCAGATTCTAGAACTTTCCACCACAGAAATGTGAGGAAAATGTGTTTTTTTTGACAAATTTTGAGGTTTGCAAGGGATTCTGGGTAACAGAACCTGGTGAGAGCCAGTCAAGTCACCCCATCCTAGATTCCCCTGGGTGTCTAGTTTTCAAAAATGTATAGGTTTGCTAGGTTTCCCTAGGTGCCGGCAGAGCTAGCGTTCAAAAACTACAGCTAGGCACTTTGCAAAAAAAGGGTCAGCTTTCACTGTGAAAATGTGGTGTGTCCACGTTGCGTTTTGGGCCGTTTCCTGTCGCGGGCACTAGGCCTACCCACACAAGTGAGGTACCATTTTTCTCTGAAGACTTTGGGGAACGCGGGGTGGGTGGAATTTTGTGGATCCACGCAGATTCCAGAACTTTCCAACACAGAAATGTGAGGAAAATGTGTTTATTTTGGACAAATTTTTAGGTTTGCAAGGGATTCTTGGTAACAGAACCTGGGGAGAGCCAGTCAAGTCACCCCATCCTAGATTCCCCTGGGTGTCTAGTTTTCAAAAATGTATAGGTTTTCTAGCTTTCACTAGGTGCCGGCAGAGCTAGTGATGGAGCAACGTTTCTGAGCCATCACTAGGGTTAAAAAACTACAGCTAGGCACTTTGCAAAATAAGGGTCAGTTTTCACAGTGAAAATGTGGTGTGTCCACATTGCGTTTTGGGCCGTTTCCTGTCCCGGGCATTAGGCCTACCCACACAAGTGAGGTACCATTTTTCTCTGAAGACTTTGGGGAATGCGGGGTGGGTGGAATTTTGTGGATCCACGCAGATTCCAGAACTTTCCACCTGAGAAATGTTAGGAAAATGTGTTTTTTTTAAAACATTTTGAGGTTTGCAAGGGATTTTGGGTAACAGAACCTGGTGAGAGCCAGTCAAGTCACCTCATCCTGGATTTCCCTGGGTGTCTAGTTTTCAAAAATGTATAGGTTTGCTAGGTTTCCCTAGGTGCCGGCAGAGCTAGGGTTAAAAAATAACAGCTAGGAACTTTGCAAAAAAAAGGGTCAGTTCTCACTGTGAAAATGTGGTGTGTCCACGTTGCGTTTTGGGCCGTTTCCTGTCGCGGGCACTAGGCCTACCCACACAAGTGAGGTACCATTTTTCTCGGAAGACTTTGAGGAACGCGGGCTAGGTGGATTTTTGTGTATCCACGCAGATTCCAGAACTTTCCACCACAGAAATGTGAGGAAAATGTGTTTTTTTTGACAAATTTTGAGGTTTGCAAGGGATTCTGGGTAACAGAACCTGGTGAGAGCCAGTCAAGTCACCCCATCCTAGATTTCCCTGGGTATCTAGTTTTCAAAAATGTATAGGTTTGCTAGGTTTCCCTAGGTGCCGGCAGAGCTAGCATTCAAAAACTACAGCTAGGCACTTTGCAAAAAAAGGGTCAGCTTTCACTGTGAAAATGTGGTGTGTCCACGATGCGTTTTGGGCTGTTTCCTGTCGCGGGCACTAGGCCTACCCACACAAGTGAGGTACCATTTTTCTCGGAAGACTCTGGGGAACGCGGGGTGGGTGAAATTTTGTGGATCCACGCAGATTGCAGAACTTTCCACCACAGAAATGTGAGGAAAATGTGTTTTTTTACAAATTTTGAGGTTTGCAAGGCATTCTGGGTAACAGAACCTGGTGAGAGCCAGTCAAGTCACCCCATCCTGGATTCCTCTGGGTGTCTAGTTTTCAAAAATATATAGGTTTGCTAGGTTTCCCTAGGTGCCGGCAGAGCTAGGATTAAAAAACGACAGCTAGGCACTTTGCAAAAAAAGGGTCCGTTTTCACTGTGAAAATGTGGTGTGTCCACGTTGCGTTTTGGGCCGTTTCCTGTCGCGGGCACTAGGCCTACCCACACAAGTGAGGTACCATTTTTCTCTGAAGACTTTGGGGAACGCGGGGTGCATCGAATTTTGTGGATCCACGCAGATTACAGCACTTTCCACCACAGAAATGTGAGGAAAATGTGTTTTTTTGACACATTTTGAGGTTTGCAAGGGATTCTGGGTAACAGAACCTGGTGAGAGCCAGTCAAGTCACCCCATCCTAGATTCCCCTGGGTGTCTAGTTTTCAAAAATGTATAGGTTTGCAAGGTTTCCCTAGGTGCCGGCAGAGCTAGCATTCACAAACTACAGCTAGGCACTTTGCTAAAAAAGGGTCAGTTTTCACTGTGAAAATGTGGTGTGTCCACGTTGCGTTTTGGGCCGTTTCCTGTTGCGGGCACTAGGCCTACCCACACAAGTGAGGTACCATTTTTCTCGGAAGACTTTGGAGAACGCGGGGTGGGTGGAATTTTGTGGATCCACGCAGATTCCAGAACTTTCCAACACAGAAATGTGAGGAAAATGTGTTTATTTTGGACACATTTTTAGGTTTGCAAGGGATTCTTGGTAACAGAACCTGGGGAGAGCCAGTCAAGTCACCCCATCCTAGATTCCCCTGGGTGTCTAGTTTTCAAAAATGTATAGGTTTGCTAGGTTTCCCTAGGTGCCGGCAGAGCTAGTGATGGAGCAACGTTTCTGAGCCATCACTAGGGTTAAAAAATTACAGCTAGGCACTTTGCAAAAAAAGGGTCAGTTTTCACAGTGAAAATGTGGTGTGTCCACATTGCGTTTTGGGCCGTTTCCTGTCGCGGGCACGAGGCCTACCCACACAAGTGAGGTACCATTTTTATCGGAAGACTTTGGGGAACGCGGGGTGGGTGGAATTTTGTGGATCCACGCAGATTCCAGAACTTTACACCCCAGAAATGTGAGGAAAATGTGTTTTTTTGGACAAAGTCTTAGGTTTGCAAGGGATTCTTGGTAACAGAACCTGGTGAGAGCCAGTCAACTCACCCCATCCTAGATTCCCCAGGGTGTCTAGTTTTCAAAAATGTATACGTTTGCTAGGTTTCCCTAGGTGCCGGCAGAGCTAGGGTTCAAAAACTACAGCTAGGCACTTTGCAAAAAAAGGGTCAGTTTTCACTGTGAAAATGTGGTGTGTCCACGTTGCGTTTTGGGCCGTTTCCTGTCGCGGACACTAAGCCTACCCACACAAGTGAGGTACCATTTTTCTCGGAAAACTTTGGGAAACGCGGGTGGGTGGAATTTTGTGGATCCACGCAGATTCCAAAACTTTTCACCACAGAAATGTGAGGAAAATGTGTTTTTTTGACACATTTTGAGGTTTGCAAGGGATTCTGGGTAACAGAACCTGGTGAGAGCCAGTCAAGTCACCCCATTCTAGATTCCCCTGGGGGTCTAGTTTTCCAAAATGTATAGGTTTGCTAGGTTTCCCTAGGTGCCGGCAGAGCTAGCGTTCAAAAACTACAGCTAGGCACTTTGCAAAAAAAGGGTCAGTTTTCACTGTGAAAATGTGGTGTGTCCACGTTGCGTTTTGGGCTGTTTCCTGTCGCGGGCACTAGGCCTACCCACACAAGTGAGGTACCATTTTTCTCGGAAGACTCTGGGGAACGCGGGGTGGGTGAAATTTTGTGGATCCACGCAGATTGCAGAACTTTCCACCACAGGAATGTGAGGAAAATGTGGTTTGTTTAACAAATTTTGAGGTTTGCAAGGGATTCTGGGTAACAGAACCTGGTGAGAGCCAGTCAAGTCACCCCATCCTGGATTCCCCTGGGTGTCTAGTTTTCCAAAATGTATAGGTTTGCTAGGTTTCCCTAGGTGCCGGCAGAGCTAGGGTTAAAAAACTACAGCTAGGCACTTTGCAAAAAAAGGGTCAGTTTTCACTGTGAAAATGTGGTGTGTCCATGTTGCGTTTTGGGCCGTTTCCTGTCACGGACACTAGGCCTACCCACACAAGTGAGGTACCATTTTTCTCGGAAGACTTTGGGGAAGGCGGGGTGGGTGGAATTTTGTGGATCCACGCAGATTCCAGAACTTTCCAACACAGAAATGTGAGGAAAATGTGTTTTTTTGACAAATGTTGAGGTTTGCAAGGGATTCTGGGTAACAGAACCTGGTGGGAGCCAGTCAAGTCACCCCATCCTAGATTCCCCTGGGTGTCTAGTTTTCAAAAATGTATAGGTTTGCTAAGTTTCCCTAGGTGCCAGCAGAGCTAGGGTTCAAAAACTACAGCTAGGCACTTTGAAAAAAAAGGGTCAGTTTTCACTGTGAAAATGTGGTGTGTCCACGTTGCGTTTTGGGCCGTTTCCTGTCGCGAGCACAAGGCCTACCCACACAAGTGAGGTACCATTTTTCTCGAAAGACTTTGGGGAACGCGGGGTGGGTGGAATTTTGTGGATCCACGCTGATTCCAGAACTTTCCAACACAGAAATGTGAGGAAAATGTGTTTTTTTAAATAAATTTTGAGGTTTGTAAGGGATTCTGGGTAACAGAACCTGGTGAGAGCCAGTCAAGTCACCCCATCCTGGATTCCCCTGGGTGTCTAGTTTTTAAAAATGTATAGGGTTGCTATGTTTCCCTAGGTGCCAGCAGAACCAGGGTTAAAAAACTACAGCTAGGCACTTTGCAAAAAAAGGGTCAGTTTTCACTGTGAAAATGTGGTGTGTCCATGTTGCGTTTTGGGCAGTTTCCTGTCGCGGACACTAAGCCTACCCACACAAGTGAGGTACCATTTTTCTCGGAAGACTTTGGGAAATGCGGGGTGGGTGGAATTTTGTGGATCCACGCAGATTCCAAAACTTTCCACCAACAGAAATGTGAGGAAAATGTGTTTTTTTGACAAAGTTTGAGGTTTGCAAGGGATTCTGGGTAACAGAATCTGGTGAGAGCCAGTCAAGTCACCCCATCCTAGATTCCCCTCGGTGTCTAGTTTTCAAAAATGTATAGGTTTGCTAGGTTTCCCTAGGTGCTGGCAGAGCTAGGGTTCAACAACTACAGCTAGGCACTTTGAAAAAAAGGGTCAGTTTTCACTGTGAAAATGTGGTGTGTCCTGTCCACGTTGCGTTTTGGGCCGTTTCCTGTCGCGGACACTAAGCCTACCCACACAAGTGAGGTGCCATTTTTCTCGGAAGACTTTGGGAAACGCGGGGTTGGTGGAATTTTGTGGCTCCACACAGATTCCAGAACTTTCCACCACAGAAATGTGAGGAAAATATGTTTTTTAAATAGATTTTGAGGTTTGTAAGGGATTCTGGGTAACAGAACCTGGTGAGAGCCAGTCAAGTCCCCCATCCCGGATTCCCCTGGGTGTCTAGTTTTCAAAAATGTATAGGTTTGCTAGGTTTCCCTAGGTGCCGGGAGAGCTCGGGTTCAAAATCAATAGCTAGGCACTTTGCAAAAAAAGGGTCCGTTTTCGCTGTGAAAATGTTGTGTGTCCACGTTGCGTTTTGGGCCGTTTCCTGTCGCGGGCACTAGGCCTACCCACACAAGTGAGGTACCATTTTTCTTGGAAGACTTTGGGGAATGCGTGGTGGGTGGAATTTTGTGGATCCACGCACATTCCAGAACTTTTCACCACAGAAATGTGAGGAAAATGTGTTTTTTTTGACAAATTGTGAGGTTTGCAAGGGATTTTGGGTAACAGAACCTGGTGAGAGCCAGTCAAGTCACCCCATCCTGGATTCCCCTGGGCGTCTAGTTTTCAAAAATTTATAGGTTTGCTAGGTTTCCCTAGGTGCCGGCAGAGCTAGGGTTAAAAAATACCAGCTAGGCACTTTGCAAAAAAGGGTCAGTTTTCACTGTGAAAATGTGGTGTGTCCACGTTGCGTTTTGGGTCGTTTCCTGTCGCGGACACTAAGCCTACCCACACAAGTGAGGTACCATTTTTCTCTGAATACTTTGGGAAACGCGGGGTGGGTGGAATTTTGTGGATCCACGCAGATTCCAAAACTTTCCACCACAGAAATGTGAGGAAAATGTGTTTTGTTTACAAAGTTTGAGGTTTGCAAGGGATTCTGGGTAACAGAACCTGGTGAGAGCCAGTCAAGTAACCTCATCCTGGATTTCCCTGGGTGTCTAGTTTTCAAAAATGTATAGGTTTGCTAGGTTTCCCTAGGTGCCGGGAGAGCTAGGGTTCAAAATCAATAGCTAGGCACTTTGCAAAAAAAGGGTCTGTTTTCACTGTGAAAATGTTGTGTCCATGTTGCGTTTTGGGCCGTTTCCTGTCGCGGGCACTAGGCCTACCCACACAGTGAGGTACCATTTTTCTTGGAAGACTTTGGGGAATGCGGGGTGTGTGGAATTTTGTGGATCCACGTAGATTCCAGCACTTTTCACCACAGAAATATGAGGAAAATTTGTTTTTTTGGACACATTTTGAGGTTTGCAAGGGATTCTGGGTAACAGAACCTGGTGAGAGCCAGTCAAGTCACCCCATCCTGGATTCCCCTGGGTGTCTAGTTTTCAAAAATGTATAGGTTTGCTAGGTTTCCCTAGATGCCGGCAGAGCTAGGGTTAAAAAACTACAGCTAGGCACTTTGAAAAAAAAGGGTCAGTTTTCACTGTGAAAATGTGGTGTGTCCACGTTGCGTTTTGGGCCGTTTCCTGTCGCGGGCACTAGGCCTACACACACAAGTGAGGTACCATTTTTCTCGGAAGACTTTGAGGAACGCGGGCTAGATGGAGTTTTGTGGATCCACGCAGATTCCAGAACTTTCCACCACAGAAATGTGAGGAAAATGTGGTTTTTTTGACAAATTTTGAGGTTTGCAAGGGATTCTGGGTAACAGAACCTGGTGAGAGCCAGTCAAGTCACCCCATCCTAGATTCCCCTGGGTGTCTAGTTTTCAAAAATGTATAGGTTTGCTAGGTTTCCCTAGGTGCCGGCAGAGCTAGCGTTAAAAACTACAGCTAGGCACTTTGCAAAAAAAGGGTCAGCTTTCACTGTGAAAATGTGGTGTGTCCACGTTGCGTTTTGGGCCGTTTCCTGTCGCGGGCACTAGGCCTACCCACACAAGTGAGGTACCATTTTTCTCTGAAGACTTTGGGGAACGCGGGGTGGGTGGAATTTTGTGGATCCACGCAGATTCCAGAACTTTCCAACACAGAAATGTGAGGAAAATGTGTTTATTTTGGACAAATTTTTAGGTTTGCAAGGGATTCTTGGTAACAGAACCTGGGGAGAGCCAGTCAAGTCACCCCATCCTAGATTCCCCTGGGTGTCTAGTTTTCAAAAATGTATAGGTTTGCTAGCTTTCACTAGGTGCCGGCAGAGCTAGTGATGGAGCAACGTTTCTGAGCCATCACTAGGGTTCAAAAACTACAGCTAGGCACTTTGCAAAATAAGGGTCAGTTTTCACAGTGAAAATGTGGTGTGTCCACATTGCGTTTTGGGCCGTTTCCTGTCCCGGGCATTAGGCCTACCCACACAAGTGAGGTACCATTTTTCTCGGAAGACTTTGGGGAATGCGGGGTGGGTGGAATTTTGTGGATCCACGCAGATTCCAGAACTTTCCACCTGAGAAATGTTAGGAAAATGTGTTTTTTTTTAAACATTTTGAGGTTTGCAAGGGATTTTGGGTAACAGAACCTGGTGAGAGCCAGTCAAGTCACCTCATCCTGGATTTCCCTGGGTGTCTAGTTTTCAAAAATGTATAGGTTTGCTAGGTTTCCCTAGGTGCCGGCAGAGCTAGGGTTAAAAAATAACAGCTAGGCACTTTGCAAAAAAAGGGTCAGTTCTCACTGTGAAAATGTGGTGTGTCCACGTTGCGTTTTGGGTCGTTTCCTGTCGCGGACACTAAGCCTACCCACACAAGTGAGGTACCATTTTTCTCGGAAGACTTTGGGAAACGCGGGGTGGGTGGAATTTTGTGGATCCACGCAGATTCCAAAACTTTCCACCACAGAAATGTGAGGAAAATGTGTTTTTTTTTACAAAGTTTGAGGTTTGCAAGGGATTCTGGGTAACAGAACCTGGTGAGAGCCGGTCAAGTCACCTCATCCTGGATTTCCCTGGGTGTCTAGTTTTCAAAAATGTATAGGTTTGCTAGGTTTCCCTAGGTGCCGGGAGAGCTAGGGTTCAAAATCAATAGCTAGGCACTTTGCAAAAAAAGGGTCAGCTTTCACTGTGAAAATGTGGTGTGTCCACGATGCGTTTTGGGCTGTTTCCTGTCGCGGGCACTAGGCCTACCCACACAAGTGAGGTACCATTTTTCTCGGAAGACTCTGGGGAACGCGGGGTGGGTGAAATTTTGTGGATCCACGCAGATTGCAGAACTTTCCACCACAGAAATGTGAGGAAAATGTGTTTTTTTTTACAAAGTTTGAGGTTTGCAAGGGATTCTGGGTAACAGAACCTGGTGAGAGCCAGTCAAGTCACCCCATCCTAGATTTCCCTGGGTATCTAGTTTTCAAAAATGTATAGGTTTGCTAGGTTTCCCTAGGTGCCGGCAGAGCTAGCGTTCAAAAACTACAGCTAGGCACTTTGCAAAAAAGGGTCAGCTTTCACTGTGAAAATGTGGTGTGTCCACGATGCGTTTTGGGCTGTTTCCTGTCGCGGGCACTAGGCCTACCCACACAAGTGAGGTACCATTTTTCTCGGAAGACTCTGGGGAACGCGGGGTGGGTGAAATTTTGTGGATCCACGCAGATTGCAGAACTTTCCACCACAGAAATGTGAGGAAAATATGTTTTTTTAAATAGATTTTGAGGTTTGTAAGGGATTCTGGGTAACAGAACCTGGTGAGAGCCAGTCAAGTCACCCCATCCCGGATTCCCCTGGGTGTCTAGTTTTCAAAAATGTATAGGTTTGCTAGGTTTCCCTAGGTGCCGGGAGAGCTAGGGTTCAAAATCAATAGCTAGGCACTTTGCAAAAAAAGGGTCTGTTTTCACTGTGAAAATGTTGTGTCCACGTTGCGTTTTGGGCCGTTTCCTGTCGCGGGCACTAGGCCTACCCACACAAGTGAGGTACCATTTTTCTTGGAAGACTTTGGGGAATGCGGGGTGTGTGGAATTTTGTGGATCCACGTAGATTCCAGCACTTTTCACCACAGAAATGTGAGGAAAATGTGTTTTTTGGGACAAATTTTGAGGTTTGCAAGGGATTCTGGGTAACAGAACCTGGTGAGAGCCAGTCAAGTCACCCCATCCTGGATTCCCATGGGTGTCTAGTTTTCAAAAATGTATAGGTTTGCTAGGTTTCCCTAGGTGCCGGCAGAGCTAAAGTTAAAAACTACAGCTAGGCACTTTGAAAAAAGGGGTCAGTTTTCACTGTGAAAATGTGGTGTGTCCACGTTGCGTTTTGGGCCGTTTCCTGTCGCGGGCACTAGGCCTACACACACAAGTGAGGTACCATTTTTCTCGGAAGACTTTGAGGAACGCGGGCTAGGTGGATTTTTGTGGATCCACGCAGATTCCAGAACTTTCCACCACAGAAATGTGAGGAAAATGTGTTTTTTTTACAAATTATGAGGTTTGCAAGGGATTCTGGGTAACAGAACCTGGTGAGAGCCAGTCAAGTCACCCCATCCTAGATTCCCCTGGGTGTCTAGTTTTCAAAAATGTATAGGTTTGCTAGGTTTCCCTAGGTGCCGGCAGAGCTAGCGTTCAAAAACTACAGCTAGGCACTTTGCAAAAAAAGGGTCAGCTTTCACTGTGAAAATGTGGTGTGTCCACGTTGCGTTTTGGGCCGTTTACTGTCGCGGGCACTAGGCCTACCCACACAAGTGAGGTAGCATTTTTCTCTGAAGACTTTGGGGAACGCGGGGTGCGTCGAATTTTGTGGATCCACGCAGATTCCAGAACTTTACACCACAGAAATGAGAGGAAAATGTGTTTTTTGGGAAAAAGTTTTAGGTTTGCTAGGGATTCTTGGTAACAGAACCTGGTGAGAGCCAGTCAACTCACCCCATCCTAGATTCCCCAGGGTGTCTAGTTTTCAAAAATGTATAGGTTTGCTAGGTTTCCCTAGGTGCCGGCAGAGCTAGGGTTCAAAAACTACAGCTAGGCACTTTGCAAAAAAAGGGTCAGTTTTCACTGTGAAAATGTGGTGTGTCCACGTAGCGTTTTGGGCCGTTTCCTGTCGCGGACACTAAGCCTACCCACACATGTGAGGTACCATTTTTCTCGGAAGACTTTGGGAAACGCGGGGTGGGTGGAATTTTGTGGATCCACGCAGATTCCAAAACTTTCCACCACAGAAATGTGAGGAAATTGTTTTTTTTCTTTTACAAATTTTGAGGTTTGCAAGGGATTCTGGGTAACAGAACCTGGTGAGAGCCAGTCAAGTCACCGCATCCTGGATTTCCCTGGGTGTCTAGTTTTCAAAAATGTATAGGTTTGCTAGGTTTCCCTAGGTGCCGGGAGAGCTAGGGTTCAAAACCAATAGCTAGGCACTTTGCAAAAAAAGGGTCCGTTTTCGCGGTGAAAATGTTGTGTGTCCACGTTGCGTTTTGGGCCGTTTCCTGTCGCGGGCACTAGGCCTACCCACACAAGTGAGGTACCATTTTTCTTGGAAGACTTTGGGGAATGCGGGGTGGGTAGAATTTTGTGGATCCACGCAGATTCCAGAACTTTTCACCACAGAAATGTGAGGAAAATGTGTTTTTTTTGACAAATTGTGAGGTTTGCAAGGGATTTTGGGTAACAGAACCTGGTGAGAGCCAGTCAAGTCACCCCATCCTGGATTCCACTGGGTGTCTAGTTTTCAAAAATGTATAGGTTTGCTAGGTTTCCCTAGGTGCCGGCAGAGCTAGGGTTAAAAAATAACAGCTAGGCACTTTGCAAAAAAGGGTCAGTTTTCACTGTGAAAATGTGGTGTGTCCACGTTGCGTTTTGGGTCGTTTCCTGTCGCGGACACTAAGCCTACCCACACAAGTGAGGTACCATTTTTCTCGGAAGACTTTGGGAAACGCGGGGTGGGTGGAATTTTGTGGATCCACGCAGATTCCAAAACTTTCCACCACAGAAATGTGAGGAAAATGTGTTTTTTTACAAAGTTTGAGGTTTGCAAGGGATTCTGGGTAACAGAACCTGGTGAGAGCCAGTCAAGTCACCTCATCCTGGATTTCCCTGGGTGTCTAGTTTTCAAAAATGTATAGGTTTGCTAGGTTTCCCTAGGTGCCGGGAGAGCTAGGGTTCAAAATCAATAGCTAGGCACTTTGCAAAAAAGGGTCTGTTTTCACTGTGAAAATGTTGTGTCCACGTTGTGTTTTGGGCCGTTTCCTGTTGCGGGCACTAGGCCTACCCACACAAGTGAGGTACCATTTTTCTTGGAAGACTTTGGGGAATGCGGGGTGTGTGGAATTTTGTGGATCCACGTAGATTCCAGCACTTTTCACCACAGAAATATGAGGAAAATTTGTTTTTTGGGACAAATTTTGAGGTTTGCAAGGGATTCTGGGTAACAGAACCTGGTGAGAGCCAGTCAAGTCACCCCATCCTGGATTCCCATGGGTGTCTAGTTTTCAAAAATGTATAGGTTTGCTAGGTTTCCCTAGGTGCCGGCAGAGCTAAAGTTAAAAAAACTACAGCTAGGCACTTTGAAAAAAAGGGGTCAGTTTTCACTGTGAAAATGTGGTGTGTCCACGTTGCGTTTTGGGCCGTTTCCTGTCGCGGGCACTAGGCCTACACACACAAGTGAGGTACCATTTTTCTCGGAAGACTTTGAGGAACGCGGGCTAGGTGGATTTTTGTGGATCCACGCAGATTCCAGAACTTTCCACCACAGAAATGTGAGGAAAATGTGTTTTTTTTGACAAATTATGAGGTTTGCAAGGGATTCTGGGTAACAGAACCTGGTGAGAGCCAGTCAAGTCACCCCATCCTAGATTCCCCTGGGTGTCTAGTTTTCAAAAATTTATAGGTTTGCTAGGTTTCCCTAGGTGCCGGCAGAGCTAGCGTTCAAAAACTACAGCTAGGCACTTTGCAAAAAAAGGGTCAGCTTTCACTGTGAAAATGTGGTGTGTCCACGTAGCGTTTTGGGCCGTTTCCTGTCGCGGCCACTAGGCCTACACACACAAGTGAGGTATCATTTTTCTCGGAAGACTTTGAGGAACGCGGGCTAGGTGGATTTTTGTGGATCCACGCAGATTCCAGAACTTTCCAACACAGAAATGTGAGGAAAATGTGTTTATTTTGGACACATTTTTAGGTTTGCAAGGGATTCTTGATAACAGAACCTGGGGAGAGCCAGTCAAGTCACCCCATCCTAGATTCCCCTGGGTGTCTAGTTTTCAAAAATGTATAGGTTTGCTAGGTTTCCTAGGTGCCGGCAGAGCTAGTGATGGAGCAACGTTTCTGAGCCATCACTAGGGTTAAAAACTACAGCTAGGCACTTTGCAAAAAAAGGGTCAGTTTTCACTGTGAAAATGTGGTGTGTCCACGTTGCGTTTTGGGCCGTTTCCTGTCGCGGACACTAAGCCTACCCACACAAGTGAGGTACCATTTTTCTCGGAAGACTTTGGGAAACGCGGGGTGGGTGGAATTTTGTGGATCCACGCAGATTCCAAAACTTTCCACCACAGAAATGTGAGGAAAATGTGTTTTTTTGACACATTTTGAGGTTTGCAAGGGATTCTGGGTAACAGAACCTGGTGAGAGCCAGTCAACTCACCCCATCCTAGATTCCCC
The DNA here is from genome assembly GCA_963921515.1 of Calotriton arnoldi. Taxonomy (NCBI): domain Eukaryota; kingdom Metazoa; phylum Chordata; class Amphibia; order Caudata; family Salamandridae; genus Calotriton; species Calotriton arnoldi. The sequence goes on along the minus strand of CAWUFW010001825.1, from coordinate 841,998 downwards.
AGGGTGTCTAGTTTTCAAAAATGTATAGGTTTGCTAGGTTTCCCTAGGTGTCGGCAGAGCTAGGGTTCAAAAACTACAGCTAGGCACTTTGCAAAAAAGGGTCAGTTTTCACTGTGAAAATGTGGTGTGTCCACGTAGCGTTTTGGGCCGTTTCCTGTCGCGGACACTAAGCCTACCCACACATGTGAGGTACCATTTTTCTCGGAAGACTTTGGGAAACGCGGGGTGGGTGGAATTTTGTGGATCCACGCAGATTCCAAAACTTTCCACCACAGAAATGTGAGGAAATTGTTTTTTTCTTTTACAAATTTTGAGGTTTGCAAGGGATTCTGGGTAACAGAACCTGGTGAGAGCCAGTCAAGTCACCACATCCTGGATTTCCTGGGTGTCTAGTTTTCAAAAATGTATAGGTTTGCTAGGTTTCCCTAGGTGCCCGGAAGAGCTAGGGTTCAAAACCAATAGCTAGGCACTTTGCAAAAAAGGGTCCGTTTTCGCGGTGAAAATGTTGTGTGTCCACGTTGCGTTTTGGGCCGTTTCCTGTCGCGGGCACTAGGCCTACCCACACAAGTGAGGTACCATTTTTCTTGGAAGACTTTGGGGAATGCGGGGTGGGTAGAATTTTGTGGATCCACGCAGATTCCAGAACTTTTCACCACAGAAATGTGAGGAAAATGTGTTTTTTTGACAAATTGTGAGGTTTGCAAGGGATTTTGGGTAACAGAACCTGGTGAGAGCCAGTCAAGTCACCCCATCCTGGATTCCACTGGGTGTCTAGTTTTCCAAAATGTATAGGTTTGCTAGGTTTCCCTAGGTGCCGGCAGAGCTAGGGTTAAAAAATAACAGCTAGGCACTTTGCAAAAAAAGGGTCAGTTTTCACTGTGAAAATGTGGTGTGTCCACGTTGCGTTTTGGGTCGTTTCCTGTCGCGGACACTAAGCCTACCCACACAAGTGAGGTACCATTTTTCTCGGAAGACTTTGGGAAACGCGGGGTGGATGGAATTTTGTGGATCCACGCAGATTCCAAAACTTTCCACCACAGAAATGTGAGGAAAATGTGTTTTTTTTTACAAAGTTTGAGGTTTGCAAGGGATTCTGGGTAACAGAACCTGGTGAGAGCCAGTCAAGTCACCCCATCCTGGATTCCACTGGGTGTCTAGTTTTCCAAAATGTATAGGTTTGCTAGGTTTCCCTAGGTGCCGGCAGAGCTAGGGTTAAAAAACTACAGCTAGGCACTTTGAAAAAAGGGGTCAGTTTTCACTGTGAAAATGTGGTGTGTCCACGTTGCGTTTTGGGCCGTTTCCTGTCGCGGCCACTAGGCCTACACACACAAGTGAGGTATCATTTTTCTCGGAAGACTTTGAGGAACGCGGGCTAGGTGGAATTTTGTGGATCCACGCAGATTCCAAAACTTTCCACCACAGAAATGTGAGGAAAATGTGTTTTTTTGACACATTTTGAGGTTTGCAAGGGATTCTGGGTAACAGAACCTGGTGAGAGCCAGTCAAGTCACCCCATCCTAGATTCCCCTGGGTGTCTAGTTTTCAAAAATATATAGGTTTGCTAGGTTTCCCTAGGTGCCGGCAGAGCTAGGATTAAAAAACGACAGCTAGGCACTTTGCAAAAAAAGGGTCCGTTTTCACTGTGAAAATGTGGTGTGTCCACGTTGCATTTTGGGCCATTTCCTATCGCGGGCACTAGGCCTACCCACACAAGTGAGGTACCATTGTTCTCGGAAGACTTTGGGGAACACGGGGTGGGTAGAATTTTGTGGATCCATGCAGATTCCAGAACTTTCCAACACAGAAATGTGAGGAAAATGTGTTTTTTTAAATACATTTTGAGGTTTGTAAGGGATTCTGGGTAACAGAACCTGGTGAGAGCCAGTCAAGTCATCACATCCTGGATTCCCCTGGGTGTCTAGTTTTCAAAAATGTATAGGTTTGCTAGGTTTCCCTAGGTGCCAGCAGACCTAGGGTTAAAAAACTACAGCTAGGCACTTTGCAAAAAAGGGTCAGTTTTCACTGTGAAAATGTGGTGTGTCCATGTTGCGTTTTGGGCAGTTTCCTGTCGCGGACACTAAGCCTACCCACACAAGTGAGGTACCATTTTTCTCGGAAGACTTTGGGAAATGCGGGGTGGGTGGAATTTTGTGGATCCACGCAGATTCCAAAACTTTCCACCAACAGAAATGTGAGGAAAATGTGTTTTTTTGACAAAGTTTGAGGTTTGCAAGGGATTCTGGGTAACAGAATCTGGTGAGAGCCAGTCAAGTCACCCCATCCTAGATTCCCCTGGGTGTCTAGTTTTCAAAAATGTATAGGTTTGCTAGGTTATCCTAGGTGCTGGCAGAGCTAGGGTTCAACAACTACAGCTAGGCACTTTGAAAAAAAAGGGTCAGTTTTCACTGTGAAAATGTGGTGTGTCCTGTCCACGTTGCGTTTTGGGCCGTTTCCTGTCGCGGACACTAAGCCTACCCACACAAGTGAGGTGCCATTTTTCTCGGAAGACTTTGGGAAACGCGGGGTTGGTGGAATTTTGTGGATCCACACAGATTCCAGAACTTTCCACCACAGAAATGTGAGGAAAATATGTTTTTTTAAATAGATTTTGAGGTTTGTAAGGGATTCTGGGTAACAGAACCTGGTGAGAGCCAGTCAAGTCACCCCATCCCGGATTCCCCTGGGTGTCTAGTTTTCAAAAATGTATAGGTTTGCTAGGTTTCCCTAGGTGCCGGGAGAGCTAGGGTTCAAAATCAATAGCTAGGCACTTTGCAAAAAAAGGGTCTGTTTTCACTGTGAAAATGTTGTGTCCATGTTGCGTTTTGGGCCGTTTCCTGTCGCGGGCACTAGGCCTACCCACACAAGTGAGGTACCATTTTTCTTGGAAGACTTTGGGGAATGCGGGGTGTGTGGAGTTTTGTGGATCCACGTAGATTCCAGCACTTTTTACCACAGAAATGTGAGGAAAATGTGTTTTTTGGGACAAATTTTGAGGTTTGCAAGGGATTCTGGGTAACAGAACCTGGTGAGAGCCAGTCAAGTCACCCCATCCTGGATTCCCATGGGTGTCTAGTTTTCAAAAATGTATAGGTTTGCTAGGTTTCCCTAGGTGCCGGCAGAGCTAAAGTTAAAAAACTACAGCTAGGCACTTTGAAAAAAAGGGGTCAGTTTTCACTGTGAAAATGTGGTGTGTCCACGTTGCGTTTTGGGCCGTTTCCTGTCGCGGGCACTAGGCCTACACACACAAGTGAGGTACCATTTTTCTCGGAAGACTTTGAGGAACGCGGGCTAGGTGGATTTTTGTGGATCCACGCAGATTCCAGAACTTTCCACCACAGAAATGTGAGGAAAATGTGTTTTTTTGACAAATTATGAGGTTTGCAAGGGATTCTGGGTAACAGAACCTGGTGGGAGCCAGTCAAGTCACCCCATCCTAGATTCCCCTGGGTGTCTAGTTTTCAAAAATGTATAGGTTTGCTAGGTTTCCCTAGGTGCCGGCAGAGCTAGCGTTCAAAAACTACAGCTAGGCACTTTGCAAAAAAAGGGTCAGCTTTCACTGCGAAAATGTGGTGTGTCCACGTTGCGTTTTGGGCCGTTTCCTGTCGCGGGCACTAGGCCTACCCACACAAGTGAGGTAGCATTTTTCTCTGAAGACTTTGGGGAACGCGGGGTGCGTCGAATTTTGTGGATCCACGCAGATTACAGCACTTTCCACCACAGAAATGTGAGGAAAATGTGTTTTTTTGACACATTTTGAGGTTTGCAAGGGATTCTGGGTAACAGAACCTGGGGAGAGCCAGTCAAGTCACCCCATCCTAGATTCCCCTTGGTGTCTAGTTTTCAAAAATGTATAGGTTTGCTAGGTTTCCCTAGGTGCCGGCAGAGCTAGTGATGGAGCAACGTTTCTGAGCCATCACTAGGGTTAAAAAACTACAGCTAGGCACTTTGCAAAAAAAGGGTCAGTTTTCACTGTGAAAATGTGGTGTGTCCACGTTGTGTTTTGGGCCGTTTCCTGTCGCGGGCACTAGGCCTACCCACACAAGTGAGGTACCATTTTTCTCGGAAGACTTTGTGGAACGCGGGGTGGGTGAAATTTTGTGGATCCACGCAGATTGCAGAACTTTCCACCACAGAAATGTGAGGAAAATGTGTTTTTGTTAACAAATTTTGAGGTTTGCAAGGGATTCTGGGTAACAGAACCTGGTGAGAGCCAGTCAAGTCACCCCATCCTGGATTCCCCTGGGTGTCTAGTTTTCCAAAATGTATAGGTTTGCTAGGTTTCCCTAGGTGCCGGCAGAGCTAGGGTTAAAAAACTACAGCTAGGCACTTTGCAAAAAAAGGGTCAGTTTTCACTGTGAAAATGTGGTGTGTCCACGTTGCGTTTTGGGCCGTTTCCTGTCGCGGGCACTAGGCCTACCCACACAAGTGAGGTAGCATTTTTCTCTGAAGACTTTGGGGAACGCGGGGTGCATCGAATTTTGTGGATCCACGCAGATTCCAGAACTTTACACCACAGAAATGTGAGGAAAATGTGTTTTTTTGGAAAAAGTTTTATGTTTGCAAGGGATTCTTGGTAACAGAACCTGGTGAGAGCCAGTCAACTCACCCCATCCTAGATTCCCCAGGGTGTCTAGTTTTCAAAAATGTATAGGTTTGCTAGGTTTCCCTAGGTGTCGGCAGAGCTAGGGTTCAAAAACTACAGCTAGGCACTTTGCAAAAAAAGGGTCAGTTTTCACTGTGAAAATGTGGTGTGTCCACGTAGCGTTTTGGGCCGTTTCCTGTCGCGGACACTAAGCCTACCCACACATGTGAGGTACCATTTTTCTCGGAAGACTTTGGGAAACGCGGGGTGGGTGGAATTTTGTGGATCCACGCAGATTCCAAAACTTTCCACCACAGAAATGTGAGGAAATTGTTTTTTTTCTTTTACAAATTTTGAGGTTTGCAAGGGATTCTGGGTAACAGAACCTGGTGAGAGCCAGTCAAGTCACCGCATCCTGGATTTCCCTGGGTGTCTAGTTTTCAAAAATGTATAGGTTTGCTAGGTTTCCCTAGGTGCCCGGAAGAGCTAGGGTTCAAAACCAATAGCTAGGCACTTTGCAAAAAAAGGGTCCGTTTTCGCGGTGAAAATGTTGTGTGTCCACGTTGCGTTTTGGGCCGTTTCCTGTCGCGGGCACTAGGCCTACCCACACAAGTGAGGTACCATTTTTCTTGGAAGACTTTGGGGAATGCGGGGTGGGTAGAATTTTGTGGATCCACGCAGATTCCAGAACTTTTCACCACAGAAATGTGAGGAAAATGTGTTTTTTTGACAAATTGTGAGGTTTGCAAGGGATTTTGGGTAACAGAACCTGGTGAGAGCCAGTCAAGTCACCCCATCCTGGATTCCACTGGGTGTCTAGTTTTCCAAAATGTATAGGTTTGCTAGGTTTCCCTAGGTGCCGGCAGAGCTAGGGTTAAAAAATAACAGCTAGGCACTTTGCAAAAAAAGGGTCAGTTTTCACTGTGAAAATGTGGTGTGTCCACGTTGCGTTTTGGGTCGTTTCCTGTCGCGGACACTAAGCCTACCCACACAAGTGAGGTACCATTTTTCTCGGAAGACTTTGGGAAACGCGGGGTGGGTGGAATTTTGTGGATCCACGCAGATTCCAAAACTTTCCACCACAGAAATGTGAGGAAAATGTGTTTTTTTTACAAAGTTTGAGGTTTGCAAGGGATTCTGGGTAACAGAACCTGGTGAGAGCCAGTCAAGTCACCCCATCCTGGATTCCACTGGGTGTCTAGTTTTCCAAAATGTATAGGTTTGCTAGGTTTCCCTAGGTGCCGGCAGAGCTAGGGTTAAAAAACTACAGCTAGGCACTTTGAAAAAAAGGGGTCAGTTTTCACTGTGAAAATGTGGTGTGTCCACGCTTGCGTTTTGGGCCGTTTCCTGTCGCGGCCACTAGGCCTACACACACAAGTGAGGTATCATTTTTCTCGGAAGACTTTGAGGAACGCGGGCTAGGTGGATTTTTGTGGATCCACGCAGATTCCAGAACTTTCCAACACAGAAATGTGAGGAAAATGTGTTTATTTTGGACACATTTTTAGGTTTGCAAGGGATTCTTGGTAACAGAACCTGGGGAGAGCCAGTCAAGTCACCCCATCCTAGATTCCCCTGGGTGTCTAGTTTTCAAAAATGTATAGGTTTGCTAGGTTTCCCTAGGTGCCGGCAGAGCTAGTGATGGAGCAACGTTTCTGAGCCATCACTAGGGTTAAAAAACTACAGCTAGGCACTTTGCAAAAAAAGGGTCAGTTTTCACTGTGAAAATGTGGTGTGTCCACGTTGCGTTTTGGGCCGTTTCCTGTCGCGGACACTAAGCCTACCCACACAAGTGAGGTACCATTTTTCTCGGAAGACTTTGGGAAACGCGGGTGGGTGGAATTTTGTGGATCCACGCAGATTCCAAAACTTTCCACCACAGAAATGTGAGGAAAATGTGTTTTTTTGACAAATTTTGAGGTTTGCAAGGGATTCTGGGTAACAGAACCTGGTGAGAGCCAGTCAAGTCACCCCATCCTAGATTCCCCTGGGTGTCTAGTTTTCAAAAATATATAGGTTTGCTAGGTTTCCCTAGGTGCCGGCAGAGCTAGGATTAAAAACGACAGCTAGGCACTTTGCAAAAAAAGGGTCCGTTTTCACTGTGAAAATGTGGTGTGTCCACGTTGCGTTTTGGGCCATTTCCTATCGCGGGCACTAGGCCTACCCACACAAGTGAGGTACCATTGTTCTCGGAAGACTTTGGGGAACACGGGGTGGGTAGAATTTTGTGGATCCATGCAGATTCCAGAACTTTCCAACACAGAAATGTGAGGAAAATGTGTTGTTTTGACATATTTTGAGGTTTGCAAGGGATTCTGGGTAACAGAACCTGGTGAGAGCCAGTCAAGTCACCCCATCCTAGATTCCCCTGGGTGTCTAGTTTTCAAAAATGTATAGGTTTGCTAAGTTTCCCTAGGTGCCGGCAGAGCTAGGGTTCAAAAACTACAGCTAGGCACTTTGAAAAAAAAGGGTCAGTTTTCACTGTGAAAATGTGGTGTGTCCACGTTGCGTTTTGGGCCGTTTCCTGTCGCGAGCACTAGGCCTACCCACACAAGTGATGTACCATTTTTCTCGAAAGACTTTGGGGAACGCGGGGTGGGTGGAATTTTGTGGATCCACACTGATTCCAAAACTTTCCAACACAGAAATGTGAGGAAAATGTGTTTTTTTAAATACATTTTGAGGTTTGTAAGGGATTCTGGGTAACAGAACCTGGTGAGAGCCAGTCAAGTCACCACATCCTGGATTCCCCTGGGTGTCTAGTTTTCAAAAATGTATAGGTTTGCTAGGTTTCCCTAGGTGCCAGCAGAGCTAGGGTTAAAAAACTACAGCTAGGCACTTTGCAAAAAAAGGGTCAGTTTTCACTGTGAAAATGTGGTGTGTCCATGTTGCGTTTTGGGCAGTTTCCTGTCGCGGACACTAAGCCTACCCACACAAGTGAGGTACCATTTTTCTCGGAAGACTTTGGGAAATGCGGGGTGGGTGGAATTTTGTGGATCCACGCAGATTCCAAAACTTTCCACCAACAGAAATGTGAGGAAAATGTGTTTTTTTGACAAAGTTTGAGGTTTGCAAGGGATTCTGGGTAACAGAATCTGGTGAGAGCCAGTCAAGTCACCCCATCCTAGATTCCCCTGGGTGTCTAGTTTTCAAAAATGTATAGGTTTGCTAGGTTTCCCTAGGTGCTGGCAGAGCTAGGGTTCAACAACTACAGCTAGGCACTTTGAAAAAAAGGGTCAGTTTTCACTGTGAAAATGTGGTGTGTCCTGTCCACGTTGCGTTTTGGGCCGTTTCCTGTCGCGGACACTAAGCCTACCCACACAAGTGAGGTGCCATTTTTCTCGGAAGACTTTGGGAAACGCGGGTTGGTGGAATTTTGTGGATCCACACAGATTCCAGAACTTTCCACCACAGAAATGTGAGGAAAATATGTTTTTTTAAATAGATTTTGAGGTTTGTAAGGGATTCTGGGTAACAGAACCTGGTGAGAGCCAGTCAAGTCACCCCATCCCGGATTCCCCTGGGTGTCTAGTTTTCAAAAATGTATAGGTTTGCTAGGTTTCCCTAGGTGCCGGGAGAGCTAGGGTTCAAAATCAATAGCTAGGCACTTTGCAAAAAAAGGGTCTGTTTTCACTGTGAAAATGTTGTGTCCATGTTGCGTTTTGGGCCGTTTCCTGTCGCGGGCACTAGGCCTACCCACACAAGTGAGGTACCATTTTTCTTGGAAGACTTTGGGAAACGCGGGGTGGATGGAATTTTGTGGATCCACGCAGATTCCAAAACTTTCCACCACAGAAATGTGAGGAAAATGTGTTTTTTTGACACATTTTGAGGTTTGCAAGGGATTCTGGGTAACAGAACCTGGTGAGAGCCAGTCAAGTCACCCCATCCTAGATTCCCCTGGGTGTCTAGTTTTCAAAAATGTATAGGTTTGCTAGGTTTCCCTAGGTGCCGGCAGAGCTAGCGTTCAAAAACTACAGCTAGGCACTTTGCAAAAAAAGGGTCAGTTTTCACTGTGAAAATGTGGTGTCCACGTTGCGTTTTGGGCCGTTTCCTGTCGCGGGCACTAGGCCTACCCACACAAGTGAGGTACCATTTTTCTCGGAAGACTCTGGGGAACGCGGGGTGGGTGAAATTTTGTGGATCCACGCAGATTGCAGAACTTTCCACCACAGAAATGTGAGGAAAATGTGTTTTTTTTAACTTATTTTGAGGTTTGCAAGGGATTCTGGGTAACAGAACCTGGTGAGAGCCAGTCAAGTCACCCCATCCTAGATTCCCCTGGGTGTCTAGTTTTCAAAAATGTATAGGTTTGCTAGGTTTCCCTAGGTGCCGGCAGAGCTAGCGTTCAAAAACTACAGCTAGGCACTTTGCAAAAAAAGGGTCAGTTTTCACTGTGAAAATGTGGTGTGTCCACGTTGCGTTTTGGGCCGTTTCCTGTCGCGGGCACTAGGCCTACCCACACAAGTGAGGTACCATTTTTCTCGGAAGACTTTGGGGAATGCGGGGTGGGTGGAATTTTGTGGATCCACGCAGATTCCAGAACTTTCCAACACAGAAATGTGAGGAAAATGTGTTTATTTTGGACACATTTTTAGGTTTGCAAGGGATTCTTGGTAACAGAACCTGGGGAGAGCCAGTCAAGTCACCCCATCCTAGATTCCCCTGGGTGTCTAGTTTTCAAAAATGTATAGGTTTGCTAGGTTTCCCTAGGTGCCGGCAGAGCTAGTGATGGAGCAACGTTTCTGAGCCATCACTAGGGTTAAAAAACTACAGCTAGGCACTTTGCAAAAAAAGGGTCAGTTTTCACAGTGAAAATGTGGTGTGTCCACGTTGCGTTTTGGGCCGTTTCCTGTCGCGGGCACGAGGCCTACCCACACAAGTGAGGTACCATTTTTCTCGGAAGACTTTGGGGAACGCGGGGTGGGTGGAATTTTGTGGATCCACGCAGATTCCAGAACTTTACACCACAGAAATATGAGGAAAATGTGTTTTTTTGGACAAAGTTTTAGGTTTGCAAGGGATTCTTGGTAACAGAACCTGGTGAGAGCCAGTCAACTCACCCCATCCTAGATTCCCCAGGGTGTCTAGTTTTCAAAAATGTATACGTTTGCTAGGTTTCCCTAGGTGCCGGCAGAGTTAGGGTTCAAAAACTACAGCTAGGCACTTTGCAAAAAAAGGGACAGTTTTCACTGTGAAAATGTGGTGTGTCCACGTTGCGTTTTGGGCCGTTTCCTGTCGCGGACACTAAGCCTACCCACACAAGTGAGGTACCATTTTTCTCGGAAAACTTTGGGAAACGCGGGTGGGTGGAATTTTGTGGATCCACGCAGATTCCAAAACTTTCCACCACAGAAATGTGAGGAAAATGTGTTTTTTTGACACATTTTGAGGTTTGCAAGGGATTCTGGGTAACAGAACCTGGTGAGAGCCAGTCATGTCACCCCATCCTAGATTCCCCTGGGTGTCTAGTTTTCAAAAATGTATAGGTTTGCTAGGTTTCCCTAGGTGCCGGCAGAGCTAGCGTTCAAAAACTACAGCTAGGCACTTTGCAAAAAAAGGGTCAGTTTTCACTGTGAAAATGTGGTGTGTCCACGTTGCGTTTTGGGCCGTTTCCTGTCGCGGGCACTAGGCCTACCCACACAAGTGAGGTACCATTTTTCTCGGAAGACTCTGGGGAACGCGGGGTGGGTGGAATTTTGTGGATCCACGCAGATTCCAGAACTTTCCACCTGAGAAATGTTAGGAAAATGTGTTTTTTTTAAAACATTTTGAGTTTTGCAAGGGATTTTGGGTAACAGAACCTGGTGAGAGCCAGTCAAGTCACCTCATCCTGGATTTCCCTGGGTGTCTAGTTTTCAAAAATGTATAGGTTTGCTAGGTTTCTCTAGGTGCCGGCAGAGCTAGGGTTAAAAAATAACAGCTAGGCACTTTGCAAAAAAAGGGTCAGTTCTCACTGTGAAAATGTGGTGTGTCCACGTTGCGTTTTGGGTCGTTTCCTGTCGCGGACACTAAGCCTACCCACACAAGTGAGGTACCATTTTTCTCGGAAGACTTTGGGAAACGCGGGGTGGGTGGAATTTTGTGGATCCACGCAGATTCCAAAACTTTCCACCACAGAAATGTGAGGAAAATGTGTTTTTTTTTACAAAGTTTGAGGTTTGCAAGGGATTCTGGGTAACAGAACCTGGTGAGAGCCGGTCAAGTCACCTCAACCTGGATTTCCCTGGGTGTCTAGTTTTCAAAAATGTATAGGTTTGCTAGGTTTCCCTAGGTGCCGGGAGAGCTAGGGTTCAAAATCAATAGCTAGGCACTTTGCAAAAAAAGGGTCTGTTTTCACTGTGAAAATGTTGTGTCCACGTTGCGTTTTGGGCCGTTTCCTGTCGCGGGCACTAGGCCTACCCACACAAGTGAGGTACCATTTTTCTCGGAAGACTTTGAGGAACGCGGGCTAGGTGGAATTTTGTGGATCCACGCAGATTCCAGAACTTTCCACCTGAGAAATGTTAGGAAAATGTGTTTTTTTAAAACATTTTGAGTTTTGCAAGGGATTTTGGGTAACAGAACCTGGTGAGAGCCAGTCAAGTCACCCCATCCTAGATTCCCCTGGGTATCTAGTTTTCAAAAATGTATAGGTTTGCCAGGTTTCCCTAGGTGCCGGCAGAGCTAGCGTTCAAAAACTACAGCTAGGCACTTTGCAAAAAAAGGGTCAGCTTTCACTGTGAAAATGTGGTGTGTCCACGTTGCGTTTTGGGCCGTTTCCTGTCGCGGACACTAAGCCTACCCACACAAGTGAGGTACCATTTTTCTTGGAAAACTTTGGGAAACGCGGGTGGGTGGAATTTTGTGGATCCACGCAGATTCCAAAACTTTCCACCACAGAAATGTGAGGAAAATGTGTTTTTTGACACATTTTGAGGTTTGCAAGGGATTCTGGGTAACAGAACCTGGTGAGAGCCAGTCAAGTCACCCCATCCTAGATTCCCCTGGGTGTCTAGTTTTCAAAAATGTATAGGTTTGCTAGGTTTCCCTAGGTGCCGGCAGAGCTAGCGTTCAAAAACTACAGCTAGGCACTTTGCAAAAAAAGGGTCAGTTTTCACTGTGAAAATGTGGTGTGTCCACGTTGCGTTTTGGGCTGTTTCCTGTCGCGGGCACTAGGCCTACCCACACAAGTGAGGTACCATTTTTCTCGGAAGACTCTGGGGAACGCGGGGTGGGTGAAATTTTGTGGATCCACGCAGATTGCAGAACTTTCCACCACAGAAATGTGAGGAAAATGTGTTTTTTTTTTACAAATTTTGAGGTTTGCAAGGCATTCTGGGTAACAGAACCTGGTGAGAGCCAGTCAAGTCACCCCATCCTGGATTCCCCTGGGTGTTTAGTTTTCAAAAATGTATAGGTTTGCTAGGTTTCCCTAGGTGCCGGTAGAGCTAGGGTTCAAAAACTACAGCTAGGCACTTTGCAAAAAAAGGGTCAGTTTTCACTGTGAAAATGTGGTGTGTCCATGTTGCGTTTTGGGCCGTTTCCTGTCACGGACACTAGGCCTACCCACACAAGTGAGGTACCATTTTTCTCGGAAGACTTTGGGGAACGCTGGGTGGGTGGAATTTTGTGGATCCACGCAGATTCCAGAACTTTCCAACACAGAAATGTGAGGAAAATGTGTTTTTTGACAAATTTTGAGGTTTGCAAGGGATTCTGGGTAACAGAACCTGGTGGGAGCCAGTCAAGTCACCCCATCCTAGATTCCCCTGGGTGTCTAGTTTTCAAAAATGTATAGGTTTGCTAAGTTTCCCTAGGTGCCGGCAGAGCTAGGGTTCAAAAACTACAGCTAGGCACTTTGAAAAAAAAGGGTCAGTTTTCACTGTGAAAATGTGGTGTGTCCACGTTGCGTTTTGGGCCGTTTCCTGTCGCGAGCACAAGGCCTACCCACACAAGTGAGGTACCATTTTTCTCGAAAGACTTTGGGGAACGCGGGGTGGGTGGAATTTTGTGGATCCACGCTGATTCCAGAACTTTCCAACACAGAAATGTGAGGAAAATGTGTTTTTTTAAATAAATTTTGAGGTTTGTAAGGGATTCTGGGTAACAGAACCTGGTGAGAGCCAGTCAAGTCACCCCATCCTGGATTCCCTGGGTGTCTAGTTTTTAAAAATGTATAGGGTTGCTATGTTCCCTAGGTGCCAGCAGAACCAGGGTTAAAAAACTACAGCTAGGCACTTTGCAAAAAAGGGTCAGTTTTCACTGTGAAAATGTGGTGTGTCCATGTTGCGTTTTGGGCAGTTTCCTGTTGCGGACACTAAGCCTACCCACACAAGTGAGGTACCATTTTTCTCGGAAGACTTTGGGAAATGCGGGGTGGGTGGAATTTTGTGGATCCACGCAGATTCCAAAACTTTCCACCAACAGAAATGTGAGGAAAATGTGTTTTTTGACAAAGTTTGAGGTTTGCAAGGGATTCTGGGTAACAGAATCTGGTGAGAGCCAGTCAAGTCACCCCATCCTAGATTCCCTGGGTGTCTAGTTTTCATAAATGTATAGGTTTGCTAGGTTTCCCTAGGTGCTGGCAGAGCTAGGGTTCAACAACTACAGCTAGGTACTTTGAAAAAAAAGGGTCAGTTTTCACTGTGAAAATGTGGTGTGTCCTGTCCACGTTGCGTTTTGGGCCGTTTCCTGTCGCGGACACTAAGCCTACCCACACAAGTGAGGTGCCATTTTTCTCGGAAGACTTTGGGAAACGCGGGGTTGGTGGAATTTTGTGGATCCACACAGATTCCAGAACTTTCCACCACAGAAATGTGAGGAAAATATGTTTTTTAAATAGATTTTGAGGTTTGTAAGGGATTCTGGGTAACAGAACCTGGTGAGAGCCAGTCAAGTCACCCCATCCCGGATTCCCCTGGGTGTCTAGTTTTCAAAAATGTATAGGTTTGCTAGGTTTCCCTAGGTGCCGGCAGAGCTAGGGTTAAAAAATACCAGCTAGGCACTTTGCAAAAAAAGGGTCAGTTTTCACTGTGAAAATGTGGTGTGTCCACGTTGCGTTTTGGGTCGTTTCCTGTCGCGGACACTAAGCCTACCCACACAAGTGAGGTACCATTTTTCTCGGAAGACTTTGGGAAACGCGGGGTGGGTGGAATTTTGTGGATCCACGCAGATTCCAAAACTTTCCACCACAGAAATGTGAGGAAAATGTGTTTTGTTTACAAAGTTTGAGGTTTGCAAGGGATTCTGGGTAACAGAACCTGGTGAGAGCCAGTCAAGTAACCTCATCCTGGATTTCCCTGGGTGTCTAGTTTTCAAAAATGTATAGGTTTGCTAGGTTTCCCTAGGTGCCGGGAGAGCTAGGGTTCAAAATCAATAGCTAGGCACTTTGCAAAAAAAGGGTCTGTTTTCACTGTGAAAATGTTGTGTCCACGTTGCGTTTTGGGCCGTTTCCTGTCGCGGGCACTAGGCCTACCCACACAGTGAGGTACCATTTTTCTTGGAAGACTTTGGGGAATGCGGGGTGTGTGGAATTTTGTGGATCCACGTAGATTCCAGCACTTTTCACCACAGAAATATGAGGAAAATGTGTTTTTTTGGACAAATTTTGAGGTTTGCAAGGGATTCTGGGTAACAGAACCTGGTGAGAGCCAGTCAAGTCACCCCATCCTGGATTCCCCTGGGTGTCTAGTTTTCAAAAATGTATAGGTTTGCTAGGTTTCCCTAGGTACCGGCAGAGCTAGGGTTAAAAAACTACAGCTAGGCACTTTGCAAAAAAAGGGTCAGTTTTCACTGTGAAAATGTGGTGTGTCCACGTTGCGTTTTGGGCTGTTTCCTGTCGCGGGCACTAGGCCTACCCACACAAGTGAGGTACCATTTTTCTCGGAAGACTCTGGGGAACGCGGGGTGGGTGAAATTTTGTGGATCCACGCAGATTGCAGAACTTTCCACCACAGAAATGTGAGGAAAATGTGTTTTTTTTACAAATTTTGAGGTTTGCAAGGCATTCTGGGTAACAGAACCTGGTGAGAGCCAGTCAAGTCACCCCATCCTGGATTCCCCTGGGTGTTTAGTTTTCAAAAATGTATAGGTTTGCTAGGTTTCCCTAGGTGCCGGTAGAGCTAGGGTTCAAAAACTACAGCTAGGCACTTTGCAAAAAAAGGGTCAGTTTTCACTGTGAAAATGTGGTGTGTCCATGTTGCGTTTTGGGCCGTTTCCTGTCACGGACACTAGGCCTACCCACACAAGTGAGGTACCATTTTTCTCGGAAGACTTTGGGGAACGCGGGTGGGTGGAATTTTGTGGATCCACGCAGATTCCAGAACTTTCCAACACAGAAATGTGAGGAAAATGTGTTTTTTGACAAATTTTGAGGTTTGCAAGGGATTCTGGGTAACAGAACCTGGTGGGAGCCAGTCAAGTCACCCCATCCTAGATTCCCCTGGGTGTCTAGTTTTCAAAAATGTATAGGTTTGCTAAGTTTCCCTAGGTGCCGGCAGAGCTAGGGTTCAAAAACTACAGCTAGGCACTTTGAAAAAAAAGGGTCAGTTTTCACTGTGAAAATGTGGTGTGTCCACGTTGCGTTTTGGGCCGTTTCCTGTCGCGAGCACAAGGCCTACCCACACAAGTGAGGTACCATTTTTCTCGAAAGACTTTGGGGAACGCGGGGTGGGTGGAATTTTGTGGATCCACGCTGATTCCAGAACTTTCCAACACAGAAATGTGAGGAAAATGTGTTTTTTAAATAAATTTTGAGGTTTGTAAGGGATTCTGGGTAACAGAACCTGGTGAGAGCCAGTCAAGTCACCCCATCCTGGATTCCCTGGGTGTCTAGTTTTTAAAAATGTATAGGGTTGCTATGTTCCCCTAGGTGCCAGCAGAACCAGGGTTAAAAAACTACAGCTAGGCACTTTGCAAAAAAAGGGTCAGTTTTCACTGTGAAAATGTGGTGTGTCCATGTTGCGTTTTGGGCAGTTTCCTGTTGCGGACACTAAGCCTACCCACACAAGTGAGGTACCATTTTTCTCGGAAGACTTTGGGAAATGCGGGGTGGGTGGAATTTTGTGGATCCACGCAGATTCCAAAACTTTCCACCAACAGAAATGTGAGGAAAATGTGTTTTTTTGACAAAGTTTGAGGTTTGCAAGGGATTCTGGGTAACAGAATCTGGTGAGAGCCAGTCAAGTCACCCCATCCTAGATTCCCCTGGGTGTCTAGTTTTCATAAATGTATAGGTTTGCTAGGTTTCCCTAGGTGCTGGCAGAGCTAGGGTTCAACAACTACAGCTAGGTACTTTGAAAAAAAAGGGTCAGTTTTCACTGTGAAAATGTGGTGTGTCCTGTCCACGTTGCGTTTTGGGCCGTTTCCTGTCGCGGACACTAAGCCTACCCACACAAGTGAGGTGCCATTTTTCTCGGAAGACTTTGGGAAACGCGGGGTTGGTGGAATTTTGTGGATCCACACAGATTCCAGAACTTTCCACCACAGAAATGTGAGGAAAATATGTTTTTTAAATAGATTTTGAGGTTTGTAAGGGATTCTGGGTAACAGAACCTGGTGAGAGCCAGTCAAGTCACCCCATCCCGGATTCCCCTGGGTGTCTAGTTTTCAAAAATGTATAGGTTTGCTAGGTTTCCCTAGGTGCCGGCAGAGCTAGGGTTAAAAAATACCAGCTAGGCACTTTGCAAAAAAAGGGTCAGTTTTCACTGTGAAAATGTGGTGTGTCCACGTTGCGTTTTGGGTCGTTTCCTGTCGCGGACACTAAGCCTACCCACACAAGTGAGGTACCATTTTTCTCGGAAGACTTTGGGAAACGCGGGGTGGGTGGAATTTTGTGGATCCACGCAGATTCCAAAACTTTCCACCACAGAAATGTGAGGAAAATGTGTTTTGTTTACAAAGTTTGAGGTTTGCAAGGGATTCTGGGTAACAGAACCTGGTGAGAGCCAGTCAAGTAACCTCATCCTGGATTTCCCTGGGTGTCTAGTTTTCAAAAATGTATAGGTTTGCTAGGTTTCCCTAGGTGCCGGGAGAGCTAGGGTTCAAAATCAATAGCTAGGCACTTTGCAAAAAAAGGGTCTGTTTTCACAGTGAAAATGTTGTGTCCACGTTGCGTTTTGGGCCGTTTCCTGTCGCGGGCACTAGGCCTACCCACACAGTGAGGTACCATTTTTCTTGGAAGACTTTGGGGAATGCGGGGTGTGTGGAATTTTGTGGATCCACGTAGATTCCAGCACTTTTCACCACAGAAATATGAGGAAAATGTGTTTTTTTGGACAAATTTTGAGGTTTGCAAGGGATTCTGGGTAACAGAACCTGGTGAGAGCCAGTCAAGTCACCCCATCCTGGATTCCCCTGGGTGTCTAGTTTTCAAAAATGTATAGGTTTGCTAGGTTTCCCTAGGTACCGGCAGAGCTAGGGTTAAAAAACTACAGCTAGGCACTTTGCAAAAAAAGGGTCAGCTTTCACTGTGAAAATGTGGTGTGTCCACGTTGCGTTTTGGGCCGTTTCCTGTCGCGGGCACTAGGCCTACCCACACAAGTGAGGTACCATTTTTCTCTGAAGACTTTGGGGATCGCGGGGTGGGTGGAATTTTGTGGATCCACGCAGATTCCAGAACTTTCCAACACAGAAATGTGAGGAAAATGTGTTTATTTTGGACAAATGTTTAGGTTTGCAAGGGATTCTTGGTAACAGAACCTGGGGAGAGCCAGTCAAGTCACCCCATCCTAGATTCCCCTGGGTGTCTAGTTTTCAAAAATGTATAGGTTTGCTAGCTTTCACTAGGTGCCGGCAGAGCTAGTGATGGAGCAACGTTTCTGAGCCATCACTAGGGTTAAAAACTACAGCTAGGCACTTTGCAAAATAAGGGTCAGTTTTCACAGTGAAAATGTGGTGTGTCCACATTGCGTTTTGGGCCGTTTCCTGTCCCGGGCACTAGGCCTACCCACACAAGTGAGGTACCATTTTTCTCGGAAGACTTTGGGGAATGCGGGGTGGGTGGAATTTTGTGGATCCACGCAGATTCCAGAACTTTCTACCTGAGAAATGTTAGGAAAATGTGTTTTTTAAAAACATTTTGAGGTTTGCAAGGGATTTTGGGTAACAGAACCTGGTGAGAGCCAGTCAAGTCACCTCATCCTGGATTTCCCTGGGTGTCTAGTTTTCAAAAATGTATAGGTTTGCTAGGTTTCCCTAGGTGCCGGCAGAGCTAGGGTTAAAAAATAACAGCTAGGCACTTTGCAAAAAAAGGGTCAGTTCTCACTGTGAAAATGTGGTGTGTCCACGTTGCGTTTTGGGTCGTTTCCTGTCGCGGACACTAAGCCTACCCACACAAGTGAGGTACCATTTTTCTCGGAAGACTTTGAGGAACGCGGGCTAGGTGGATTTTTGTGTATCCACGCAGATTCCAGAACTTTCCACCACAGAAATGTGAGGAAAATGTGTTTTTTTTACAAATTTTGAGGTTTGCAAGGGATTCTGGGTAACAGAACCTGGTGAGAGCCAGTCAAGTCACCCCATCCTAGATTCCCCTGGGTATTTAGTTTTCAAAAATGTATAGGTTTGCTAGGTTTCCCTAGGTGCCAGCAGAGCTAGCGTTCAAAAACTACAGCTAGGCACTTTGCAAAAAAAGGGTCAGCTTTCACTGTGAAAATGTGGTGTGTCCACGTTGTGTTTTGGGCTGTTTCCTGTCGCGGGCACTAGGCCTACCCACACAAGTGAGGTACCATTTTTCTCGGAAGACTCTGGGGAACGCGGGGTGGGTGAAATTTTGTGGATCCACGCAGATTGCAGAACTTTCCACCACAGAAATGTGAGGAAAATGTGTTTTTTTTTTACAAATTTTGAGGTTTGCAAGGCATTCTGGGTAACAGAACCTGGTGAGAGCCAGTCAGGTCACCCCATCCTGGATTCCTCTGGGTGTCTAGTTTTCAAAAATATATAGGTTTGCTAGGTTTCCCTAGGTGCCGGCAGAGCTAGGATTAAAAACGACAGCTAGGAACTTTGCAAAAAAGGGTCCGTTTTCACTGTGAAAATGTGGTGCGTCCACGTTGCATTTTGGGCCGTTTCCTGTCGCGGGCACTAGGCCTACCCACACAAGTGAGGTACCATTTTTCTCTGAAGACTTTGGGGAACGCGGGGTGTGTCGAATTTTGTGGATCCACGCAGATTACAGCACTTTCCACCACAGAAATGTGAGGAAAATGTGTTTTTTGACACATTTTGAGGTTTGCAAGGGATTCTGGGTAACAGAACCTGGTGAGAGCCAGTCAAGTCACCCCATCCTAGATTCCCCTGGGTGTCTAGTTTTCAAAAATGTATAGGTTTGCAAGGTTTCCCTAGGTGCCGGCAGAGCTAGCATTCACAAACTACAGCTAGGCACTTTGCAAAAAAAGGGTCAGTTTTCACTGTGAAAATGTGGTGTGTCCACGTTGTGTTTTGGGCCGTTTCCTGTCGCGGGCACTAGGCCTACCCACACAAGTGAGGTACCATTTTTCTCGGAAGACTTTGGAGAACGCGGGGTGGGTGGAATTTTGTGGATCCACGCAGATTCCAGAACTTTCCAACACAGAAATGTAAGGAAAATGTGTTTATTTTGGACACATTTTTAGGTTTGCAAGGGATTCTTGGTAACAGAACCTGGGAGAGCCAGTCAAGTCACCCCATCCTAGATTCCCCTGGGTGTCTAGTTTTCAAAAATGTATAGGTTTGCTAGGTTTCCCTAGGTGCCGGCAGAGCTAGTGATGGAGCAACGTTTCTGAGCCATCACTAGGGGTAAAAAACTACAGCTAGGCACTTTGCAAAAAAAGGGTCAGTTTTCACTGTGAAAATGTGGTGTGTCCACGTTTCGTTTTGGGCCGTTTCCTGTCGCGGGCACTAGGCCTACCCACACAAGTGAGGTACCATTTTTCTCGGAAGACTTTGGGGAACGCGGGGTGGGTGGAATTTTGTGGATCCACGCAGATTCCAGAACTTTACACCACAGAAATGTGAGGAAAATGTGTTTTTTTGGACAAAGTTTTAGGTTTGCAAGGGATTCTGGGTAACAGAACCTGGTGAGAGCCAGTCAAGTCACCCCATCCTAGATTCCCCTGGGTGTCTAGTTTTCAAAAATGTATAGGTTTGCTAGGTTTCCCTAGGTGCCGGCAGAGTTAGCGTTCAAAAACTACAGCTAGGCACTTTGCAAAAAAAGGGTCAGTTTTCACTGTGAAAATGTGGTGTGTCCACGTTGCGTTTTGGGCCGTTTCCTGTCGCGGGCACTAGGCCTACCCACACAAGTGAGGTACCATTTTTCTCGGAAGACTCTGGGGAACGCGGGGTGGGTGAAATTTTGTGGATCCACGCAGATTGCAGAAGTTTCCATCACAGAAATGTGAGGAAAATGTGGTTTTTTTTACAAAGTTTTAGGTTTGCAAGGGATTCTGGGTAACAGAACCTGGTGAGAGCCAGTCATGTCACCCCATCCTAGATTCCCCTGGGAGTCTAGTTTTCAAAAATGTATAGGTTTGCTAAGTTTCCCTAGGTGCCGGCAGAGCTAGTGTTCAAAAACTACAGCTAGGCACTTTGAAAAAAAAGGGTCAGTTTTCACTGTGAAAATGTGGTGTGTCCACGTTGCGTTTTGGGCCGTTTCCTGTCGCGAGCACTAGGCCTACCCACACAAGTGATGTACCATTTTTCTCGAAAGACTTTGGGGAACGCGGGGTGGGTGGAATTTTGTGGATCCACACTGATTCCAGAACTTTCCAACACAGAAATGTGAGGAAAATGTGTTTTTTTAAATACATTTTGAGGTTTGTAAGGGATTCTGGGTAACAGAACCTGGTGAGAGCCAGTCAAGTCACCCCATCCTGGATTCCCTGGGTGTCTAGTTTTCAAAAATGTATAGGTTTGCTAGGTTTCCCTAGGTGCCAGCAGAGCTAGGGTTAAAAACTACAGCTAGGCACTTTGCAAAAAAAGGGTCAGTTTTCACTGTGAAAATGTGGTGTGTCCATGTTGCGTTTTGGGCCGTTTCCTGTCGCGGGCACTAGGCCTACCCACACAAGTGAGGTACCATTTTTCTCGGAAGACTTTGGGGAACGCGGGGTGGGTGAAATTTTGTGGATCCACGCAGATTGCAGAACTTTCCACCACAGAAATGTGAGGAAAATGTGTTTTTTGGGACAAATTTTGAGGTTTGCAAGGGATTCTGGGTAACAGAACCTGGTGAGAGCCAGTCAAGTCACCCCATCCTAGATTCCCCTGGGTGTCTAGTTTTCAAAAATGTATAGGTTTGCTAGGTTTCCTAGGTGCCGGCAGAGCTAGCGTTCAAAAACTACAGCTAGGCACTTTGCAAAAAAAGGGTCAGCTTTCACTGTGAAAATGTGGTGTGTCCACGTTGCGTTTTGGGCCGTTTCCTGTCACGGGCACTAGGCCTACCCACACAAGTGAGGTAGCATTTTTCTCTGAAGACTTTGGGGAACGCGGGGTGCGTCGAATTTTGTGGATCCACGCAGATTACAGCACTTTCCACCACAGAAATGTGAGGAAAATGTGTTTTTTTGACACATTTTGAGGTTTGCAAGGGATTCTGGGTAACAGAACCTGGGGAGAGCCAGTCAAGTCACCCCATCCTAGATTCCCCTGGGTGTCTAGTTTTCAAAAATATATAGGTTTGCTAGGTTTCCCTAGGTGCCGGCAGAGCTAGTGATGGAGCAACGTTTCTGAGCCATCACTAGGGTTAAAAAACTACAGCTAGGCACTTTGCAAAAAAAGGGTCAGTTTTCACTGTGAAAATGTGGTGTGTCCACGTTGCGTTTTGGGCCGTTTCCTGTCGCGGGCACTAGGCCTACCCACACAAGTGAGGTACCATTTTTCTCGGAAGACTTTGGGGAACGCGGGGTGGGTGAAATTTTG
Organism: Calotriton arnoldi; assembly: GCA_963921515.1. Classification (NCBI taxonomy): domain Eukaryota; kingdom Metazoa; phylum Chordata; class Amphibia; order Caudata; family Salamandridae; genus Calotriton; species Calotriton arnoldi. The sequence continues at coordinate 820,541 of CAWUFW010001825.1, read as the reverse complement.
TGGATCCACGCAGATTGCAGAACTTTTCACCACATAAATGTGAGGAAAATGTGTTTTTTGGGACAAATTTTGAGGTTTGCAAGGGATTCTGGGTAACAGAACCTGGTGAGAGCCAGTCAAGTCACCCCATCCTAGATTCCCCTGGGTGTCTAGTTTTCAAAAATGTATAGGTTTGCTAGGTTTCCCTAGGTGCCGGCAGAGCTAGGGTTAAAAAACTACAGCTAGGCACTCTGCCAAAAAAGGGTCAGTTTTCACTGTGAAAATGTGGTGTGTCCACTTTGCGTTTTGGGCCGTTTACTGTCGCGGGCACTAGGCCTACCCACACAAGTGAGGTACCATTTTTCTCGGAAGACTTTGGGGAACGCGGGGTGGGTGAAATTTTGTGGATCCACGAAGATTGCAGAACTTTTCACCACATAAATGTGAGGAAAATGTGTTTTTTGGGACAAATTTTGAGGTTTGCAAGGGATTCTGGGTAACAGAACCTGGTGAGAGCCAGTCAAGTCACCCCATCCTAGATTCCCCAGGGTGTCTAGTTTTCAAAAATGTATAGGTTTGCTAGGTTTCCCTAGGTGCCGGCAGAGCTAGGGTTCAAAAACTACAGCTAGGCACTTTGCAAAAAAAGGGTCAGTTTTCACTGTGAAAATGTGGTGTGTCCACGTAGCGTTTTGGGCCGTTTCCTGTCGCGGACACTAAGCCTACCCACACATGTGAGGTACCATTTTTCTCGGAAGACTTTGGGAAACGCGGGGTGGGTGGAATTTTGTGGATCCACGCAGATTCCAAAACTTTCCACCACAGAAATGTGAGGAAATTGTTTTTTTTATTTTACAAATTTTGAGGTTTGCAAGGGATTCTGGGTAACAGAACCTGGTGAGAGCCAGTCAAGTCACCCCATCCTGGATTCCCCTGGGTGTCTAGTTTTCAAAAATGTATAGGTTTGCTAGGTTTCCCTAGGTGCCAGCAGAGCTAGGGTTAAAAAACTACAGCTAGGCACTTTGCAAAAAAAGGGTCAGTTTTCACTGTGAAAATGTGGTGTGTCCACGTTGCGTTTTGGGCCGTTTCCTGTTGCGGGCACTAGGCCTACCCACACAAGTGAGGTACCATTTTTCTCGGAAGACTCTGGGGAACGCGGGGTGGGTGGAATTTTGTGGATCCACGCAGATTCCAGAACTTTCCACCTGAGAAATGTTAGGAAAATGTGTTTTTTTAAAACATTTTGAGTTTTGCAAGGGATTTTGGGTAACAGAACCTGGTGAGAGCCAGTCAAGTCACCTCATCCTGGATTTCCCTGGGTGTCTAGTTTTCAAAAATGTATAGGTTTGCTAGGTTTCTCTAGGTGCCGGCAGAGCTAGGGTTAAAAAATAACAGCTAGGCACTTTGCAAAAAAAGGGTCAGTTCTCACTGTGAAAATGTGGTGTGTCCACGTTGCGCTTTGGGTCGTTTCCTGTCGCGGACACTAAGCCTACCCACACAAGTGAGGTACCATTTTTCTCGGAAGACTTTGGGAAACGCGGGGTGGGTGGAATTTTGTGGATCCACGCAGATTCCAAAACTTTCCCCCACAGAAATGTGAGGAAAATGTGTTTTTTTTACAAAGTTTGAGGTTTGCAAGGGATTCTGGGTAACAGAACCTGGTGAGAGCCGGTCAAGTCACCTCAACCTGGATTTCCCTGGGTGTCTAGTTTTCAAAAATGTATAGGTTTGCTAGGTTTCCCTAGGTGCCGGGAGAGCTAGGGTTCAAAATCAATAGCTAGGCACTTTGCAAAAAAGGGTCTGTTTTCACTGTGAAAATGTTGTGTCCACGTTGCGTTTTGGGCCGTTTCCTGTCGCGGGCACTAGGCCTACCCACACAAGTGAGGTACCATTTTTCTCGGAAGACTTTGAGGAACGCGGGCTAGGTGGAATTTTGTGGATCCACGCAGATTCCAGAACTTTCCACCTGAGAAATGTTAGGAAAATGTGTTTTTTTAAAACATTTTGAGTTTTGCAAGGGATTTTGGGTAACAGAACCTGGTGAGAGCCAGTCAAGTCACCCCATCCTAGATTCCCCTGGGTATCTAGTTTTCAAAAATGTATAGGTTTGCCAGGTTTCCCTAGGTGCCGGCAGAGCTAGCGTTCAAAAACTACAGCTAGGCACTTTGCAAAAAAAGGGTCAGCTTTCACTGTGAAAATGTGGTGTGTCCACGTTGCGTTTTGGGCCGTTTCCTGTCGCGGACACTAAGCCTACCCACACAAGTGAGGTACCATTTTTCTTGGAAAACTTTGGGAAACGCGGGTGGGTGGAATTTTGTGGATCCACGCAGATTCCAAAACTTTCCACCACAGAAATGTGAGGAAAATGTGTTTTTTGACACATTTTGAGGTTTGCAAGGGATTCTGGGTAACAGAACCTGGTGAGAGCCAGTCAAGTCACCCCATCCTAGATTCCCCTGGGTGTCTAGTTTTCAAAAATGTATAGGTTTGCTAGGTTTCCCTAGGTGCCGGCAGAGCTAGCGTTCAAAAACTACAGCTAGGCACTTTGCAAAAAAGGGTCAGTTTTCACTGTGAAAATGTGGTGTGTCCACGTTGCGTTTTGGGCTGTTTCCTGTCGCGGGCACTAGGCCTACCCACACAAGTGAGGTACCATTTTTCTCGGAAGACTCTGGGGAACGCGGGGTGGGTGAAATTTTGTGGATCCACGCAGATTGCAGAACTTTCCACCACAGAAATGTGAGGAAAATGTGTTTTTTTTACAAATTTTGAGGTTTGCAAGGCATTCTGGGTAACAGAACCTGGTGAGAGCCAGTCAAGTCACCCCATCCTGGATTCCCTGGGTGTTTAGTTTTCAAAAATGTATAGGTTTGCTAGGTTTCCCTAGGTGCCGGTAGAGCTAGGGTTCAAAAACTACAGCTAGGCACTTTGCAAAAAAAGGGTCAGTTTTCACTGTGAAAATGTGGTGTGTCCATGTTGCGTTTTGGGCCGTTTCCTGTCACGGACACTAGGCCTACCCACACAAGTGAGGTACCATTTTTCTCGGAAGACTTTGGGGAACGCGGGGTGGGTGGAATTTTGTGGATCCACGCAGATTCCAGAACTTTCCAACACAGAAATGTGAGGAAAATGTGTTTTTTTGACAAATTTTGAGGTTTGCAAGGGATTCTGGGTAACAGAACCTGGTGGGAGCCAGTCAAGTCACCCCATCCTAGATTCCCCTGGGTGTCTAGTTTTCAAAAATGTATAGGTTTGCTAAGTTTCCCTAGGTGCCGGCAGAGCTAGGGTTCAAAAACTACAGCTAGGCACTTTGAAAAAAAAGGGTCAGTTTTCACTGTGAAAATGTGGTGTGTCCACGTTGCGTTTTGGGCCGTTTCCTGTCGCGAGCACAAGGCCTACCCACACAAGTGAGGTACCATTTTTCTCGAAAGACTTTGGGGAACGCGGGGTGGGTGGAATTTTGTGGATCCACGCTGATTCCAGAACTTTCCAACACAGAAATGTGAGGAAAATGTGTTTTTTAAATAAATTTTGAGGTTTGTAAGGGATTCTGGGTAACAGAACCTGGTGAGAGCCAGTCAAGTCACCCCATCCTGGATTCCCCTGGGTGTCTAGTTTTTAAAAATGTATAGGGTTGCTATGTTCCCCTAGGTGCCAGCAGAACCAGGGTTAAAAACTACAGCTAGGCACTTTGCAAAAAAAGGGTCAGTTTTCACTGTGAAAATGTGGTGTGTCCATGTTGCGTTTTGGGCAGTTTCCTGTTGCGGACACTAAGCCTACCCACACAAGTGAGGTACCATTTTTCTCGGAAGACTTTGGGAAATGCGGGGTGGGTGGAATTTTGTGGATCCACGCAGATTCCAAAACTTTCCACCAACAGAAATGTGAGGAAAATGTGTTTTTTTGACAAAGTTTGAGGTTTGCAAGGGATTCTGGGTAACAGAATCTGGTGAGAGCCAGTCAAGTCACCCCATCCTAGATTCCCCTGGGTGTCTAGTTTTCATAAATGTATAGGTTTGCTAGGTTTCCCTAGGTGCTGGCAGAGCTAGGGTTCAACAACTACAGCTAGGTACTTTGAAAAAAAGGGTCAGTTTTCACTGTGAAAATGTGGTGTGTCCTGTCCACGTTGCGCTTTGGGCCGTTTCCTGTCGCGGACACTAAGCCTACCCACACAAGTGAGGTGCCATTTTTCTCGGAAGACTTTGGGAAACGCGGGGTTGGTGGAATTTTGTGGATCCACACAGATTCCAGAACTTTCCACCACAGAAATGTGAGGAAAATATGTTTTTTAAATAGATTTTGAGGTTTGTAAGGGATTCTGGGTAACAGAACCTGGTGAGAGCCAGTCAAGTCACCCCATCCCGGATTCCCCTGGGTGTCTAGTTTTCAAAAATGTATAGGTTTGCTAGGTTTCCCTAGGTGCCGGCAGAGCTAGGGTTAAAAAATACCAGCTAGGCACTTTGCAAAAAAGGGTCAGTTTTCACTGTGAAAATGTGGTGTGTCCACGTTGCGTTTTGGGTCGTTTCCTGTCGCGGACACTAAGCCTACCCACACAAGTGAGGTACCATTTTTCTCGGAAGACTTTGGGAAACGCGGGGTGGGTGGAATTTTGTGGATCCACGCAGATTCCAAAACTTTCCACCACAGAAATGTGAGGAAAATGTGTTTTGTTTACAAAGTTTGAGGTTTGCAAGGGATTCTGGGTAACAGAACCTGGTGAGAGCCAGTCAAGTAACCTCATCCTGGATTTCCCTGGGTGTCTAGTTTTCAAAAATGTATAGGTTTGCTAGGTTTCCCTAGGTGCCGGGAGAGCTAGGGTTCAAAATCAATAGCTAGGCACTTTGCAAAAAAGGGTCTGTTTTCACTGTGAAAATGTTGTGTCCACGTTGCGTTTTGGGCCATTTCCTGTCGCGGGCACTAGGCCTACCCACACAGTGAGGTACCATTTTTCTTGGAAGACTTTGGGGAATGCGGGGTGTGTGGAATTTTGTGGATCCACGTAGATTCCAGCACTTTTCACCACAGAAATATGAGGAAAATGTGTTTTTTGGACAAATTTTGAGGTTTGCAAGGGATTCTGGGTAACAGAACCTGGTGAGAGCCAGTCAAGTCACCCCCTCCTGGATTACTCTGGGTGTCTAGTTTTTAAAAATGTATACGTTTGCTAGGTTCCCTAGGTACCGGCAGAGCTAGGGTTAAAAAACTACAGCTAGGCACTTTGCAAAAAAAGGGTCAGCTTTCACTGTGAAAATGTGGTGTGTCCACGTTGCGTTTTGGGCCGTTTCCTGTCGCGGGCACTAGGCCTACCCACACAAGTGAGGTACCATTTTTCTCTGAAGACTTTGGGGATCGCGGGGTGGGTGGAATTTTGTGGATCCACGCAGATTCCAGAACTTTCCAACACAGAAATGTGAGGAAAATGTGTTTATTTTGGACAAATGTTTAGGTTTGCAAGGGATTCTTGGTAACAGAACCTGGGGAGAGCCAGTCAAGTCACCCCATCCTAGATTCCCCTGGGTGTCTAGTTTTCAAAAATGTATAGGTTTGCTAGCTTTCACTAGGTGCCGGCAGAGCTAGTGATGGAGCAACGTTTCTGAGCCATCACTAGGGTTAAAAAACTACAGCTAGGCACTTTGCAAAATAAGGGTCAGTTTTCACAGTGAAAATGTGGTGTGTCCACATTGCGTTTTGGGCCGTTTCCTGTCCCGGGCACTAGGCCTACCCACACAAGTGAGGTACCATTTTTCTCGGAAGACTTTGGGGAATGCGGGGTGGGTGGAATTTTGTGGATCCACGCAGATTCCAGAACTTTCTACCTGAGAAATGTTAGGAAAATGTGTTTTTTTAAAAACATTTTGAGGTTTGCAAGGGATTTTGGGTAACAGAACCTGGTGAGAGCCAGTCAAGTCACCTCATCCTGGATTTCCCTGGGTGTCTAGTTTTCAAAAATGTATAGGTTTGCTAGGTTTCCTAGGTGCCGGCAGAGCTAGGGTTAAAAAATAACAGCTAGGCACTTTGCAAAAAAAGGGTCAGTTCTCACTGTGAAAATGTGGTGTGTCCACGTTGCGCTTTGGGTCGTTTCCTGTCGCGGACACTAAGCCTACCCACACAAGTGAGGTACCATTTTTCTCGGAAGACTTTGAGGAACGCGGGCTAGGTGGATTTTTGTGTATCCACGCAGATTCCAGAACTTTCCACCACAGAAATGTGAGGAAAATGTGTTTTTTTTACAAATTTTGAGGTTTGCAAGGGATTCTGGGTAACAGAACCTGGTGAGAGCCAGTCAAGTCACCCCATCCTAGATTCCCCTGGGTATTTAGTTTTCAAAAATGTATAGGTTTGCTAGGTTTCCCTAGGTGCCAGCAGAGCTAGCGTTCAAAAACTACAGCTAGGCACTTTGCAAAAAAAGGGTCAGCTTTCACTGTGAAAATGTGGTGTGTCCACGTTGTGTTTTGGGCTGTTTCCTGTCGCGGGCACTAGGCCTACCCACACAAGTGAGGTACCATTTTTCTCGGAAGACTCTGGGGAACGCGGGGTGGGTGAAATTTTGTGGATCCACGCAGATTGCAGAACTTTCCACCACAGAAATGTGAGGAAAATGTGTTTTTTTTTTTACAAATTTTGAGGTTTGCAAGGCATTCTGGGTAACAGAACCTGGTGAGAGCCAGTCAGGTCACCCCATCCTGGATTCCTCTGGGTGTCTAGTTTTCAAAAATATATAGGTTTGCTAGGTTTCCCTAGGTGCCGGCAGAGCTAGGATTAAAAAACGACAGCTAGGAACTTTGCAAAAAAAGGGTCCGTTTTCACTGTGAAAATGTGGTGCGTCCACGTTGCATTTTGGGCCGTTTCCTGTCGCGGGCACTAGGCCTACCCACACAAGTGAGGTACCATTTTTCTCTGAAGACTTTGGGGAACGCGGGGTGTGTCGAATTTTGTGGATCCACGCAGATTACAGCACTTTCCACCACAGAAATGTGAGGAAAATGTGTTTTTTTGACACATTTTGAGGTTTGCAAGGGATTCTGGGTAACAGAACCTGGTGAGAGCCAGTCAAGTCACCCCATCCTAGATTCCCCTGGGTGTCTAGTTTTCAAAAATGTATAGGTTTGCAAGGTTTCCCTAGGTGCCGGCAGAGCTAGCATTCACAAACTACAGCTAGGCACTTTGCAAAAAAGGGTCAGTTTTCACTGTGAAAATGTGGTGTGTCCACGTTGTGTTTTGGGCCGTTTCCTGTCGCGGGCACTAGGCCTACCCACACAAGTGAGGTACCATTTTTCTCGGAAGACTTTGGAGAACGCGGGGTGGGTGGAATTTTGTGGATCCACGCAGATTCCAGAACTTTCCAACACAGAAATGTAAGGAAAATGTGTTTATTTTGGACACATTTTTAGGTTTGCAAGGGATTCTTGGTAACAGAACCTGGGGAGAGCCAGTCAAGTCACCCCATCCTAGATTCCCCTGGGTGTCTAGTTTTCAAAAATGTATAGGTTTGCTAGGTTTCCCTAGGTGCCGGCAGAGCTAGTGATGGAGCAACGTTTCTGAGCCATCACTAGGGTTAAAAACTACAGCTAGGCACTTTGCAAAAAAAGGGTCAGTTTTCACTGTGAAAATGTGGTGTGTCCACGTTGTGTTTTGGGCCGTTTCCTGTCGCGGGCACTAGGCCTACCCACACAAGTGAGGTACCATTTTTCTCGGAAGACTTTGGGGAACGCGGGGTGGGTGAAATTTTGTGGATCCACGCAGATTGCAGAACTTTTCACCACATAAATGTGAGGAAAATGTGTTTTTTGGGACAAATTGTGAGGTTTGCTAGGGATTCTGGGTAACAGAACCTGGTGAGAGCCAGTCAAGTCACCCCATCCTAGATTCCCCAGGGTGTCTAGTTTTCAAAAATGTATAGGTTTGCTAGGTTTCCCTAGTTGCCGGCAGAGCTAGGGTTCAAAAACTACAGCTAGGCACTTTGCAAAAAAAGGGTCAGTTTTCACTGTGAAAATGTGGTGTGTCCACGTAGCGTTTTGGGCCGTTTCCTGTCGCGGACACTAAGCCTACCCACACATGTGAGGTACCATTTTTCTCGGAAGACTTTGGGAAACGCGGGGTGGGTGGAATTTTGTGGATCCACGCAGATTCCAAAACTTTCCACCACAGAAATGTGAGGAAATTGTTTTTTTTCTTTTACAAATTTTGAGGTTTGCAAGGGATTCTGGGTAACAGAACCTGGTGAGAGCCAGTCAAGTCACCGCATCCTGGATTTCCCTGGGTGTCTAGTTTTCAAAAATGTATAGGTTTGCTAGGTTTCCCTAGGTGCCGGGAGAGCTAGGGTTCAAAACCAATAGCTAGGCACTTTGCAAAAAAGGGTCCGTTTTCGCGGTGAAAATGTTGTGTGTCCACGTTGCGTTTTGGGCCGTTTCCTGTCGCGGGCACTAGGCTTACCCACACAAGTGAGGTACCATTTTTCTTGGAAGACTTTGGGGAATGCGGGGTGGGTAGAATTTTGTGGATCCACGCAGATTCCAGAACTTTTCACCACAGAAATGTGAGGAAAATGTTTTTTTTTTGACAAATTGTGAGGTTTGCAAGGGATTTTGGGTAACAGAACCTGGTGAGAGCCAGTCAAGTCACCCCATCCTGGATTCCACTGGGTGTCTTGTTTTCAAAAATGTATAGGTTTGCTAGGTTTCCCTAGGTGCCGGCAGAGCTAGGGTTAAAAAATAACAGCTAGGCACTTTGCAAAAAAAGGTCAGTTTTCACTGTGAAAATGTGGTGTGTCCACGTTGCGTTTTGGGTCGTTTCCTGTCGCGGACACTAAGCCTACCCACACAAGTGAGGTACCATTTTTCTCGGAAGACTTTGGGAAACGCGGGGTGGGTGGAATTTTGTGGATCCACGCAGATTCCAAAACTTTCCCCACAGAAATGTGAGGAAAATGTGTTTTTTTACAAAGTTTGAGGTTTGCAAGGGATTCTGGGTAACAGAACCTGGTGAGAGCCAGTCAAGTCACCTCATCCTGGATTTCCCTGGGTGTCTAGTTTTCAAAAATGTATAGGTTTGCTAGGTTTCCCTAGGTGCCGGGAGAGCTAGGGTTCAAAATCAATAGCTAGGCACTTTGCAAAAAAAGGGTCTGTTTTCACTGTGAAAATGTTGTGTCCACGTTGCGTTTTGGGCCGTTTCCTGTTGCGGGCACTAGGCCTACCCACACAAGTGAGGTACCATTTTTCTTGGAAGACTTTGGGGAATGCGGGGTGTGTGGAATTTTGTGGATCCACGTAGATTCCAGCACTTTTCACCACAGAAATGTGAGGAAAATGTGTTTTTTGGACAAATTTTGAGGTTTGCAAGGGATTCTGGGTAACAGAACCTGGTGAGAGCCAGTCAAGTCACCCCATCCTGGATTCCCCTGGGTGTCTAGTTTTCAAAAATGTATAGGTTTGCTAGGTTTCCTTAGGTGCCGGCAGAGCTAGGGTTAAAAACTACAGCTAGGCACTTTGAAAAAAAGGGGTCAGTTTTCACTGTGAAAATGTGGTGTGTCCACGTTGCGTTTTGGGCCGTTTCCTGTCGCGGCCACTAGGCCTACACACACAAGTGAGGTATCATTTTTCTCGGAAGACTTTGAGGAACGCGGGCTAGGTGGATTTTTGTGGATCCACGCAGATTCCAGAACTTTCTAACACAGAAATGTGAGGAAAATGTGTTTATTTTGGACAAATTTTTAGGTTTGCAAGGGATTCTTGGTAACAGAACCTGGGGAGAGCCAGTCAAGTCACCCCATCCTAGATTCCCCTGGGTGTCTAGTTTTCAAAAATACATAGGTTTGCTAGGTTTCCCTAGGTGCCGGCAGACCTAGGATTAAAAAACCGACAGCTAGGCACTTTGCAAAAAAAGGGTCCGTTTTCACTGTGAAAATGTGGTGTGTCCACGTTGCGTTTTGGGCCATTTCCTATTGCGGGCACTGGGCCTACCCACACAAGTGAGGTACCATTGTTCTCGGAAGACTTTGGGGAACACGGGGTGGGTAGAATTTTGTGGATCCATGCAGATTCCAGAACTTTCCAACACAGAAATGTGAGGAAAATGTGTTGTTTTGACATATTTTGAGGTTTGCAAGGGATTCTGGGTAACAGAACCTGGTGAGAGCCAGTCAAGTCACCCCATCCTAGATTCCCCTGGTTGTCTAGTTTTCAAAAATGTATAGGTTTGCTAAGTTTCCCTAGGTGCCGGCAGAGCTAGGGTTCAAAAACTACAGCTAGGCACTTTGAAAAAAAAGGGTCAGTTTTCACTGTGAAAATGTGGTGTGTCCACGTTGCGTTTTGGGCCGTTTCCTGTCGCGAGCACTAGGCCTACCCACACAAGTGATGTACCATTTTTCTCGAAAGACTTTGGGGAACGCGGGGTGGGTGGAATTTTGTGGATCCACACTGATTCCAGAACTTTCCAACACAGAAATGTGAGGAAAATGTGTTTTTTTAAATACATTTTGAGGTTTGTAAGGGATTCTGGGTAACAGAACCTGGTGAGAGCCAGTCAAGTCACCACATCCTGGATTCCCCTGGGTGTCTAGTTTTCAAAAATGTATAGGTTTGCTAGGTTTCCCTAGGTGCCAGCAGAGCTAGGGTTAAAAAACTACAGCTAGGCACTTTGCAAAAAAAGGGTCAGTTTTCACTGTGAAAATGTGGTGTGTCCATGTTGCGTTTTGGGCAGTTTCCTGTCGCGGACACTAAGCCTACCCACACAAGTGAGGTACCATTTTTCTCGGAAGACTTTGGGAAATGCGGGGTGGGTGGAATTTTGTGGATCCTCGCAGATTCCAAAACTTTCCACCAACAGAAATGTGAGGAAAATGTGTTTTTTTGACAAAGTTTGAGGTTTGCAAGGGATTCTGGGTAACAGAATCTGGTGAGAGCCAGTCAAGTCACCCCATCCTAGATTCCCCTGGGTGTCTAGTTTTCAAAAATGTATAGGTTTGCTAGGTTTCCCTAGGTGCTGGCAGAGCTAGGGTTCAACAACTACAGCTAGGCACTTTGAAAAAAAAGGGTCAGTTTTCACTGTGAAAATGTGGTGTGTCCTGTCCACGTTGCGTTTTGGGCCGTTTCCTGTCGCGGACACTAAGCCTACCCACACAAGTGAGGTGCCATTTTTCTCGGAAGACTTTGGGAAACGCGGGGTTGGTGGAATTTTGTGGATCCACACAGATTCCAGAACTTTCCACCACAGAAATGTGAGGAAAATATGTTTTTTTAAATAGATTTTGAGGTTTGTAAGGGATTCTGGGTAACAGAACCTGGTGAGAGCCAGTCAAGTCACCCCATCCCGGATTCCCCTGGGTGTCTAGTTTTCAAAAATGTATGGGTTTGCTAGGTTTCCCTAGGTGCCGGGAGAGCTAGGGTTCAAAATCAATAGCTAGGCACTTTGCAAAAAAAGGGTCTGTTTTCACTGTGAAAATGTTGTGTCCACGTTGCGTTTTGGGCCGTTTCCTGTTGCGAGCACTAGGCCTACCCACACAAGTGAGGTACCATTTTTCTTGGAAGACTTTGGGGAATGCGGGGTGGGTGGAATTTTGTGGATCCACGCAGATTCCAAAACTTTCCACCACAGAAATGTGAGGAAATTGTTTTTTTTCTTTTACAAATTTTGAGGTTTGCAAGGGATTCTGGGTAACAGAACCTGGTGAGAGCCAGTCAAGTCACCGCATCCTGGATTTCACTGGGTGTCTAGTTTTCAAAAATGTATAGGTTTGCTAGGTTTCCCTAGGTGCCGGGAGAGCTAGGGTTCAAAACCAATAGCTAGGCACTTTGCAAAAAAGGGTCCGTTTTCGCGGTGAAAATGTTGTGTGTCCACGTTGCGTTTTGGGCCGTTTCCTGTCGCGGGCACTAGGCCTACCCACACAAGTGAGGTACCATTTTTCTTGGAAGACTTTGGGGAATGCGGGGTGGGTAGAATTTTGTGGATCCACGCAGATTCCAGAACTTTTCACCACAGAAATGTGAGGAAAATGTGTTTTTTTGACAAATTGTGAGGTTTGCAAGGGATTTTGGGTAACAGAACCTGGTGAGAGCCAGTCAAGTCACCCCATCCTGGATTCCACTGGGTGTCTAGTTTTCAAAAATGTATAGGTTTGCTAGGTTTCCCTAGGTGCCGGCAGAGCTAGGGTTAAAAAATAACAGCTAGGCACTTTGCAAAAAAGGGTCAGTTTTCACTGTGAAAATGTGGTGTGTCCACGTTGCGTTTTGGGTCGTTTCCTGTCGCGGACACTAAGCCTACCCACACAAGTGAGGTACCATTTTTCTCGGAAGACTTTGGGAAACGCGGGGTGGGTGGAATTTTGTGGATCCACGCAGATTCCAAAACTTTCCACCACAGAAATGTGAGAAAAATGTGTTTTTTTTACAAAGTTTGAGGTTTGCAAGGGATTCTGGGTAACAGAACCTGGTGAGAGCCAGTCAAGTCACCTCATCCTGGATTTCCCTGGGTGTCTAGTTTTCAAAAATGTATAGGTTTGCTAGGTTTCCCTAGGTGCCGGGAGAGCTAGGGTTCAAAATCAATAGCTAGGCACTTTGCAAAAAAAGGGTCTGTTTTCACTGTGAAAATGTTGTGTCCACGTTGCGTTTTGGGCCGTTTCCTGTTGCGGGCACTAGGCCTACCCACACAAGTGAGGTACCATTTTTCTTGGAAGACTTTGGGGAATGCGGGGTGTGTGGAATTTTGTGGATCCACGTAGATTCCAGCACTTTTCACCACAGAAATATGAGGAAAATGTGTTTTTTGGGACAAATTTTGAGGTTTGCAAGGGATTCTGGGTAACAGAACCTGGTGAGAGCCAGTCAAGTCACCCCATCCTGGATTCCCATGGGTGTCTAGTTTTCAAAAATGTATAGGTTTGCTAGGTTTCCCTAGGTGCCGGCAGAGCTAAAGTTAAAAAACTACAGCTAGGCACTTTGAAAAAAAGGGGTCAGTTTTCACTGTGAAAATGTGGTGTGTCCACGTTGCGTTTTGGGCCGTTTCCTGTCGCGGGCACTAGGCCTACACACACAAGTGAGGTACCATTTTTCTCGGAAGACTTTGAGGAACGCGGGCTAGGTGGATTTTTGTGGATCCACGCAGATTCCAGAACTTTCCACCACAGAAATGTGAGGAAAATGTGTTTTTTTTGACAAATTATGAGGTTTGCAAGGGATTCTGGGTAACAGAACCTGGTGGGAGCCAGTCAAGTCACCCCATCCTAGATTCCCCTGGGTGTCTAGTTTTCAAAAATGTATAGGTTTGCTAGGTTTCCTAGGTGCCGGCAGAGCTAGCGTTCAAAAACTACAGCTAGGCACTTTGCAAAAAAAGGGTCAGCTTTCACTGTGAAAATGTGGTGTGTCCACGTAGCGTTTTGGGCCATTTCCTGTCGCGGCCACTAGGCCTACACACACAAGTGAGGTATCATTTTTCTCGGAAGACTTTGAGGAACGCGGGCTAGGTGGATTTTTGTGGATCCACGCAGATTCCAGAACTTTCCAACACAGAAATGTGAGGAAAATGTGTTTATTTTGGACACATTTTTAGGTTTGCAAGGGATTCTTGGTAACAGAACCTGGGGAGAGCCAGTCAAGTCACCCCATCCTAGATTCCCTGGGTGTCTAGTTTTCAAAAATGTATAGGTTTGCTAGGTTTCCCTAGGTGCCGGCAGAGCTAGTGATGGAGCAACGTTTCTGAGCCATCACTAGGGTTAAAAAACTACAGCTAGGCACTTTGCAAAAAAAGGGTCAGTTTTCACTGTGAAAATGTGGTGTGTCCACGTTGCGTTTTGGGCCGCTTTCCTGTCGCGGACACTAAGCCTACCCACACAAGTGAGGTACCATTTTTCTCGGAAGACTTTGGGAAACGCGGGGTGGGTGGAATTTTGTGGATCCACGCAGATTCCAAAACTTTCCACCACAGAAATGTGAGGAAAATGTGTTTTTTGACACATTTTGAGGTTTGCAAGGGATTCTGGGTAACAGAACCTGGTGAGAGCCAGTCAAGTCACCCCATCCTAGATTCCCCTGGGTGTCTAGTTTTCAAAAATATATAGCTTTGCTAGGTTTCCCTAGGTGCCGGCAGAGCTAGGATTAAAAAACGACAGCTAGGCACTTTGCAAAAAAAGGGTCCGTTTTCACTGTGAAAATGTGGTGTGTCCACGTTGCGTTTTGGGCCATTTCCTATCGCGGGCACTAGGCCTACCCACACAAGTGAGGTACCATTGTTCTCGGAAGACTTTGGGGAACACGGGGTGGGTAGAATTTTGTGGATCCATGCAGATTCCAGAACTTTCCAACACAGAAATGTGAGGAAAATGTGTTGTTTTGACATATTTTGAGGTTTGCAAGGGATTCTGGGTAACAGAACCTGGTGAGAGCCAGTCAAGTCACCCCATCCTAGATTCCCCTGGGTGTCTAGTTTTCAAAAATGTATAGGTTTGCTAAGTTTCCCTAGGTGCCGGCAGAGCTAGGGTTCAAAAACTACAGCTAGGCACTTTGAAAAAAAAGGGTCAGTTTTCACTGTGAAAATGTGGTGTGTCCACGTTGCGTTTGGGCCGTTTCCTGTCGCGAGCACTAGGCCTACCCACACAAGTGATGTACCATTTTTCTCGAAAGACTTTGGGGAACGCGGGGTGGGTGGAATTTTGTGGATCCACACTGATTCCAGAACTTTCCAACACAGAAATGTGAGGAAAATGTGTTTTTTAAATACATTTTGAGGTTTGTAAGGGATTCTGGGTAACAGAACCTGGTGAGAGCCAGTCAAGACACCACATCCTGGATTCCCTGGGTGTCTAGTTTTCAAAAATGTATAGGTTTGCTAGGTTTCCCTAGGTGCCAGCAGAGCTAGGGTTAAAAAACTACAGCTAGGCACTTTGCAAAAAAAGGGTCAGTTTTCACTGTGAAAATGTGGTGTGTCCATGTTGCGTTTTGGGCAGTTTCCTGTCGCGGACACTAAGCCTACCCACACAAGTGAGGTACCATTTTTCTCGGAAGACTTTGGGAAATGCGGGGTGGGTGGAATTTTGTGGATCCACGCAGATTCCAAAACTTTCCACCAACAGAAATGTGAGGAAAATGTGTTTTTTTGACAAAGTTTGAGGTTTGCAAGGGATTCTGGGTAACAGAAACTGGTGAGAGCCAGTCAAGTCACCCCATCCTAGATTCCCCTGGGTGTCTAGTTTTCAAAAATGTATAGGTTTGCTAGGTTTCCCTAGGTGCCGGCAGAGCTAGTGATGGAGCAACGTTTCTGAGCCATCACTAGGGTTAAAAAACTACAGCTAGGCACTTTGCAAAAAAAGGGTCAGTTTTCACTGTGAAAATGTGGTGTGTCCACGTTGCGTTTTGGGCCGTTTCCTGTCGCGGACACTAAGCCTACCCACACAAGTGAGGTACCATTTTTCTCGGAAGACTTTGGGAAACGCGGGGTGGGTGGAATTTTGTGGATCCACGCAGATTCCAAAACTTTCCACCACAGAAATGTGAGGAAAATGTGTTTTTTGACACATTTTGAGGTTTGCAAGGGATTCTGGGTAACAGAACCTGGTGAGAGCCAGTCAAGTCACCCCATCCTAGATTCCCCTTGGTGTCTAGTTTTCAAAAATATATAGGTTTGCTAGGTTTCCCTAGGTGCCGGCAGAGCTAGGATTAAAAAACGACAGCTAGGCACTTTGCAAAAAAGGGTCCGTTTTCACTGTGAAAATGTGGTGTGTCCACGTTGCGTTTTGGGCCATTTCCTATCGCGGGCACTAGGCCTACCCACACAAGTGAGGTACCATTGTTCTCGGAAGACTTTGGGGAACACGGGGTGGGTAGAATTTTGTGGATCCATGCAGATTCCAGAACTTTCCAACACAGAAATGTGAGGAAAATGTGTTTTTTAAAATACATTTTGAGGTTTGTAAGGGATTCTGGGTAACAGAACCTGGTGAGAGCCAGTCAAGTCACCACATCCTGGATTCCCCTGGGTGTCTAGTTTTCAAAAATGTATAGGTTTGCTAGGTTTCCCTAGGTGCCAGCAGAGCTAGGGTTAAAAAACTACAGCTAGGCACTTTGCAAAAAAGGGTCAGTTTTCACTGTGAAAATGTGGTGTGTCCATGTTGCGTTTTGGGCAGTTTCCTGTCGCGGACACTAAGCCTACCCACACAAGTGAGGTACCATTTTTCTCGGAAGACTTTGGGAAATGCGGGGTGGGTGGAATTTTGTGGATCCACGCAGATTCCAAAACTTTCCACCAACAGAAATGTGAGGAAAATGTGTTTTTTTGACAAAGTTTGAGGTTTGCAAGGGATTCTGGGTAACAGAATCTGGTGAGAGCCAGTCAAGTCACCCCATCCTAGATTCCCCTGGGTGTCTAGTTTTCAAAAATGTATAGGTTTGCTAGGTTTCCCTAGGTGCTGGCAGAGCTAGGGTTCAACAACTACAGCTAGGCACTTTGAAAAAAAAGGGTCAGTTTTCACTGTGAAAATGTGGTGTGTCCTGTCCACGTTGCGTTTTGGGCCGTTTCCTGTCGCGGACACTAAGCCTACCCACACAAGTGAGGTGCCATTTTTCTCGGAAGACTTTGGGAAACGCGGGGTTGGTGGAATTTTGTGGATCCACACAGATTCCAGAACTTTCCACCACAGAAATGTGAGGAAAATATGTTTTTTTAAATAGATTTTGAGGTTTGTAAGGGATTCTGGGTAACAGAACCTGGTGAGAGCCAGTCAAGTCACCCCATCCTGGATTCCCCTGGGTGTCTAGTTTTCAAAAATGTATAGGTTTGCTAGGTTTCCCTAGGTGCCGGGAGAGCTAGGGTTCAAAATCAATAGCTAGGCACTTTGCAAAAAAAGGGTCTGTTTTCACTGTGAAAATATTGTGTCCATGTTGCGTTTTGGGCCGTTTCCTGTCACGGGCACTAGGCCTACCCACACAAGTGAGGTACCATTTTTCTTGGAAGACTTTGGGGAATGCGGGGTGTGTGGAATTTTGTGGATCCACGTAGATTCCAGCACTTTTCACCACAGAAATGTGAGGAAAATGTGTTTTTTGGGACAAATTTTGAGGTTTGCAAGGGATTCTGGGTAACAGAACCTGGTGAGAGCCAGTCAAGTCACCCCATCCTGGATTCCCATGGGTGTCTAGTTTTCAAAAATGTATAGGTTTGCTAGGTTTCCCTAGGTGCCGGCAGAGCTAAAGTTAAAAAACTACAGCTAGGCACTTTGAAAAAAAGGGGTCAGTTTTCACTGTGAAAATGTGGTGTGTCCGCGTTGCGTTTTGGGCCATTTCCTGTCGCGGGCACTAGGCCTACACACACAAGTGAGGTACCATTTTTCTCGGAAGACTTTGAGGAACGCGGGCTAGGTGGATTTTTGTGGATCCACGCAGATTCCAGAACTTTCCACCACAGAAATGTGAGGAAAATGTGTGTTTTTTGACAAATTATGAGGTTTGCAAGGGATTCTGGGTAACAGAACCTGGTGAGAGCCAGTCAAGTCACCCCATCCTAGATTCCCCTGGGTGTCTAGTTTTCAAAAATGTATAGGTTTGCTAGGTTTCCCTAGGTGCCGGCAGAGCTAGCGTTCAAAAACTACAGCTAGGCACTTTGCAAAAAAAGGGTCAGCTTTCATTGTGAAAATGTGGTTTGTCCACGTTGCGTTTTGGCCGTTTCCTGTCGCGGGCACTAGGCCTACCCACACAAGTGAGGTAGCATTTTTCTCTGAAGACTTTGGGGAACGCGGGGTGCGTCGAATTTTGTGGATCCACGCAGATTACAGCACTTTCCACCACAGAAATGTGAGGAAAATGTGTTTTTATGACACATTTTGAGGTTTGCAAGGGATTCTGGGTAACAGAACCTGGGGAGAGCCAGTCAAGTCACCCCATCCTAGATTCCCCTTGGTGTCTAGTTTTCAAAAATGTATAGGTTTGCTAGGTTTCCCTAGGTGCCGGCAGAGCTAGTGATGGAGCAACGTTTCTGAGCCATCACTAGGGTTAAAAAACCGACAGCTAGGCATTTTGCAAAAAAAGGGTCCGTTTTCACTGTGAAAATGTGGTGTGTCCACGTTGCGTTTTGGGCCATTTCCTATTGCGGGCACTAGGCCTACCCACACAAGTGAGGTACCATTGTTCTCGGAAGACTTTGGGGAACACGGGGTGGGTAGAATTTTGTGGATCCATGCAGATTCCAGAACTTTCCAACACAGAAATGTGAGGAAAATTTGTTGTTTTGACATATTTTGAGGTTTGCAAGGGATTCTGGGTAACAGAACCTGGTGAGAGCCAGTCAAGTCACCCCATCCTAGATTCCCCTGGGTGTCTAGTTTTCAAAAATGTATAGGTTTGCTAAGTTTCCCTAGGTGCCGGCAGAGCTAGGGTTCAAAAACTACAGCTAGGCACTTTGAAAAAAAGGGTCAGTTTTCACTGTGAAAATGTGGTGTGTCCACGTTGCGTTTTGGGCCGTTTCCTGTCGCGAGCACTAGGCCTACCCACACAAGTGATGTACCATTTTTCTCGAAAGACTTTGGGGAACGCGGGGTGGGTGGAATTTTGTGGATCCACACTGATTCCAGAACTTTCCAACACAGAAATGTGAGGAAAATGTGTTTTTTAAATACATTTTGAGGTTTGTAAGGGATTCTGGGTAACAGAACCTGGTGAGAGCCAGTCAAGTCACCACATCCTGGATTCCCCTGGGTGTCTAGTTTTCAAAAATGTATAGGTTTGCTAGGTTTCCCTAGGTGCCAGCAGAGCTAGGGTTAAAAAACTACAGCTAGGCACTTTGCAAAAAAGGGTCAGTTTTCACTGTGAAAATGTGGTGTGTCCATGTTGCGTTTTGGGCAGTTTCCTGTCGCGGACACTAAGCCTACCCACACAAGTGAGGTGCCATTTTTCTCGGAAGACTTTGGGAAATGCGGGGTGGGTGGAATTTTGTGGATCCACGCAGATTCCAAAACTTTCCACCAACAGAAATGTGAGGAAAATGTGTTTTTTGACAAAGTTTGAGGTTTGCAAGGGATTCTGGGTAACAGAATCTGGTGAGAGCCAGTCAAGTCACCCCATCCTAGATTCCCCTGGGTGTCTAGTTTTCAAAAATGTATAGGTTTGCTAGGTTTCCCTAGGTGCTGGCAGAGCTAGGGTTCAACAACTACAGCTAGGCACTTTGAAAAAAAGGGTCAGTTTTCACTGTGAAAATGTGGTGTGTCCTGTCCACGTTGCGTTTTGGGCCGTTTCCTGTCGCGGACACTAAGCCTACCCACACAAGTGAGGTGCCATTTTTCTCGGAAGACTTTGGGAAACGCGGGGTTGGTGGAATTTTGTGGATCCACACAGATTCCAGAACTTTCCACCACAGAAATGTGAGGAAAATATGTTTTTTTAAATAGATTTTGAGGTTTGTAAGGGATTCTGGGTAACAGAACCTTGTGAGAGCCAGTCAAGTCACCCCATCCCGGATTCCCTGGGTGTCTAGTTTTCAAAAATGTATAGGTTTGCTAGGTTTCCCTAGGTGCCGGGAGAGCTAGGGTTCAAAATCAATAGCTAGGCACTTTGCAAAAAAAGGGTCTGTTTTCACTGTGAAAATGTTGTGTCCACGTTGCGTTTTGGGCCGTTTCCTGTCGCGGGCACTAGGCCTACCCACACAAGTGAGGTACCATTTTTCTTGGAAGACTTTGGGGAATGCGGGGTGTGTGGAATTTTGTGGATCCACGTAGATTCCAGCACTTTTCACCACAGAAATGTGAGGAAAATGTGTTTTTTGGGACAAATTTTGAGGTTTGCAAGGGATTCTGGGTAACAGAACCTGGTGAGAGCCAGTCAAGTCACCCCATCCTGGATTCCCATGGGTGTCTAGTTTTCAAAAATGTATAGGTTTGCTAGGTTTCCCTAGGTGCCGGCAGAGCTAAAGTTAAAAAACTACAGCTAGGCACTTTGAAAAAAAGGGGTCAGTTTTCACTGTGAAAATGTGGTGTGTCCACGTTGCGCTTTGGGCCGTTTCCTGTCGCGGGCACTAGGCCTACACACACAAGTGAGGTACCATTTTTCTCGGAAGACTTTGAGGAACGCGGGCTAGGTGGATTTTTGTGGATCCACGCAGATTCCAGAACTTTCCACCACAGAAATGTCAGGAAAATGTGTTTTTTTTGACAAATTATAAGGTTTGCAAGGGATTCTGGGTAACAGAACCTGGTGAGAGCCAGTCAAGTCACCCCATCCTAGATTCCCCTGGGTGTCTAGTTTTCAAAAATGTATAGGTTTGCTAGGTTTCCCTAGGTGCCGGCAGAGCTAGCATTCAAAAACTACAGCTAGGCACTTTGCAAAAAAAGGGTCAGCTTTCACTGTGAAAATGTGGTGTGTCCACGTTGCGTTTTGGGCCGTTTACTGTCGCGGGCACTAGGCCTACCCACACAAGTGAGGTAGCATTTTTCTCTGAAGACTTTGGGGAACGCGGGGTGCGTCGAATTTTGTGGATCCACGCAGATTCCAGAACTTTACACCACAGAAATGAGAGGAAAATGTGTTTTTGGGGAAAAAGTTTTAGGTTTGCTAGGGATTCTTGGTAACAGAACCTGGTGAGAGCCAGTCAACTCACCCCATCCTAGATTCCCCAGGGTGTCTAGTTTTCAAAAATGTATAGGTTTGCTAGGTTTCCCTAGGTGCCGGCAGAGCTAGGGTTCAAAAACTACAGCTAGGCACTTTGCAAAAAAGGGTCAGTTTTCACTGTGAAAATGTGGTGTGTCCACGTAGCGTTTTGGGCCGTTTCCTGTCGCGGACACTAAGCCTACCCACACATGTGAGGTACCATTTTTCTCGGAAGACTTTGGGAAACGCGGGGTGGGTGGAATTTTGTGGATCCACGCAGATTCCAAAACTTTCCACCACAGAAATGTGAGGAAATTGTTTTTTTTCTTTTACAAATTTTGAGGTTTGCAAGGGATTCTGGGTAACAGAACCTGGTGAGAGCCAGTCAAGTCACCGCATCCTGGATTTCACTGGGTGTCTAGTTTTCAAAAATGTATAGGTTTGCTAGGTTTCCCTAGGTGCCGGGAGAGCTAGGGTTCAAAACCAATAGCTAGGCACTTTGCAAAAAAAGGGTCCGTTTTCGCGGTGAAAATGTTGTGTGTCCACGTTGCGTTTTGGGCCGTTTCTTGTCGCGGGCACTAGGCCTACCCACACAAGTGAGGTACCATTTTTCTTGGAAGACTTTGGGGAATGCGGGGTGGGTAGAATTTTGTGGATCCACGCAGATTCCAGAACTTTCACCACAGAAATGTGAGGAAAATGTGTTTTTTTTGACAAATTGTGAGGTTTGCAAGGGATTTTGGGTAACAGAACCTGGTGAGAGCCAGTCAAGTCACCCCATCCTGGATTCCACTGGGTGTCTAGTTTTCAAAAATGTATAGGTTTGCTAGGTTTCCCTAGGTGCCGGCAGAGCTAGGGTTAAAAAATAACAGCTAGGCACTTTGCAAAAAAAGGGTCAGTTTTCACTGTGAAAATGTGGTGTGTCCACGTTGCGTTTTGGGTCGTTTCCTGTCGCGGACACTAAGCCTACCCACACAAGTGAGGTACCATTTTTCTCGGAAGACTTTGGGAAACGCGGGGTGGGTGGAATTTTGTGGATCCACGCAGATTCCAAAACTTTCCACCACAGAAATGTGAGGAAAATGTGTTTTTTTACAAAGTTTGAGGTTTGCAAGGGATTCTGGGTAACAGAACCTGGTGAGAGCCAGTCAAGTCACCTCATCCTGGATTTCCCTGGGTGTCTAGTTTTCAAAAATGTATAGGTTTGCTAGGTTTCCCTAGGTGCCGGGAGAGCTAGGGTTCAAAATCAATAGCTAGGCACTTTGCAAAAAAAGGGGTCAGTTTTCACTGTGAAAATGTGGTGTGTCCACGTTGCGTTTTGGGCCGTTTCCTGTCGCGGGCACTAGGCCTACACACACAAGTGAGGTACCATTTTTCTCGGAAGACTTTGAGGAACGCGGGCTAGGTGGATTTTTGTGGATCCACGCAGATTCCAGAACTTTCCACCACAGAAATGTGAGGAAAATGTGTTTTTTTGACAAATTATGAGGTTTGCAAGGGATTCTGGGTAACAGAACCTGGTGAGAGCCAGTCAAGTCACCCCATCCTAGATTCCCCTGGGTGTCTAGTTTTCAAAAATGTATAGGTTTGCTAGGTTTCCCTAGGTGCCGGCAGAGCTAGCGTTCAAAAACTACAGCTAGGCACTTTGCAAAAAAAGGGTCAGCTTTCACTGTGAAAATGTGGTGTGTCCACGTAGCGTTTTGGGCCGTTTCCTGTCGCGGCCACTAGGCCTACACACACAAGTGAGGTATCATTTTTCTCGGAAGACTTTGAGGAACGCGGGCTAGGTGGATTTTTGTGGATCCACGCAGATTCCAGAACTTTCCAACACAGAAATGTGAGGAAAATGTGTTTATTTTGGACACATTTTTAGGTTTGCAAGGGATTCTTGGTAACAGAACCTGGGGAGAGCCAGTCAAGTCACCCCATCCTAGATTCCCCTGGGTGTCTAGTTTTCAAAAATGTATAGGTTTGCTAGGTTTCCCTAGGTGCCGGCAGAGCTAGTGATGGAGCAACGTTTCTGAGCCATCACTAGGGTTAAAAAACTACAGCTAGGCACTTTGCAAAAAAAGGGTCAGTTTTCACTGTGAAAATGTGGTGTGTCCACGTTGCGTTTTGGGCCGTTTCCTGTCGCGGACACTCAGCCTACCCACACAAGTGAGGTACCATTTTTCTCGGAAGACTTTGGGAAACGCGGGGTGGGTGGAATTTTGTGGATCCACGCAGATTCCAAAACTTTCCACCACAGAAATGTGAGGAAAATGTGTTTTTTTGACACATTTTGAGGTTTGCAAGGGATTCTGGGTAACAGAACCTGGTGAGAGCCAGTCAAGTCACCCCATCCTAGATTCCCCTGGGTGTCTAGTTTTCAAAAATATATAGGTTTGCTAGGTTTCCCTAGGTGCCGGCAGAGCTAGGATTAAAAAACGACAGCTAGGCACTTTGCAAAAAAAGGGTCCGTTTTCACTGTGAAAATGTGGTGTGTCCACGTTGCGTTTTGGGCCATTTCCTATCGCGGGCACTAGGCCTACCCACACAAGTGAGGTACCATTGTTCTCGGAAGACTTTGGGGAACACGGGGTGGGTAGAATTTTGTGGATCCATGCAGATTCCAGAACTTTCCAACACAGAAATGTGAGGAAAATGTGTTTTTTAAATACATTTTGAGGTTTGTAAGGGATTCTGGGTAACAGAACCTGGTGAGAGCCAGTCAAGTCACCACATCCTGGATTCCCTGGGTGTCTAGTTTTCAAAAATGTATAGGTTTGCTAGGTTTCCCTAGGTGCCAGCAGAGCTAGGGTTAAAAAACTACAGCTAGGCACTTTGCAAAAAAAGGGTCAGTTTTCACTGTGAAAATGTGGTGTGTCCATGTTGCGTTTTGGGCAGTTTCCTGTCGCGGACACTAAGCCTACCCACACAAGTGAGGTACCATTTTTCTCGGAAGACTTTGGGAAATGCGGGGTGGGTGGAATTTTGTGGATCCACGCAGATTCCAAAACTTTCCACCAACAGAAATGTGAGGAAAATGTGTTTTTTTGACAAAGTTTGAGGTTTGCAAGGGATTCTGGGTAACAGAATCTGGTGAGAGCCAGTCAAGTCACCCCATCCTAGATTCCCCTGGGTGTCTAGTTTTCAAAAATGTATAGGTTTGCTAGGTTTCCCTAGGTGCTGGCAGAGCTAAAGTTAAAAAACTACAGCTAGGCACTTTGAAAAAAAAGGGTCAGTTTTCACTGTGAAAATGTGGTGTGTCCTGTCCACGTTGCGTTTTGGGCCGTTTCCTGTCGCGGACACTAAGCCTACCCACACAAGTGAGGTGCCATTTTTCTCGGAAGACTTTGGGAAACGCGGGGTTGGTGGAATTTTGTGGATCCACACAGATTCCAGAACTTTCCACCACAGAAATGTGAGGAAAATATGTTTTTTAAATAGATTTTGAGGTTTGTAAGGGATTCTGGGTAACAGAACCTGGTGAGAGCCAGTCAAGTCACCCCATCCCGGATTCCCCTGGGTGTCTAGTTTTCAAAAATGTATAGGTTTGCTAGGTTTCCCTAGGTGCCGGGAGAGCTAGGGTTCAAAATCAATAGCTAGGCACTTTGCAAAAAAGGGTCTGTTTTCACTGTGAAAATGTTGTGTCCATGTTGCGTTTTGGGCCGTTTCCTGTCGCGGGCACTAGGCCTACCCACACAAGTGAGGTACCATTTTTCTTGGAAGACTTTGGGGAATGCGGGGTGTGTGGAATTTTGTGGATCCACGTAGATTCCAGCACTTTTCACCACAGAAATGTGAGGAAAATGTGTTTTTTGGGACAAATTTTGAGGTTTGCAAGGGATTCTGGGTAACAGAACCTGGTGAGAGCCAGTCAAGTCACCCCATCCTGGATTCCCATGGGTGTCTAGTTTTCAAAAATGTATAGGTTTGCTAGGTTTCCCTAGGTGCCGGCAGAGCTAAAGTTAAAAACTACAGCTAGGCACTTTGAAAAAAAGGGGTCAGTTTTCACTGTGAAAATGTGGTGTGTCCACGTTGCGTTTTGGGCCATTTCCTGTCGCGGGCACTAGGCCTACACACACAAGTGAGGTACCATTTTTCTCGGAAGACTTTGAGGAACGCGGGCTAGGTGGATTTTTGTGGATCCACGCAGATTCCAGAACTTTCCACCACAGAAATGTGAGGAAAATGTGTTTTTTTTGACAAATTATGAGGTTTGCAAGGGATTCTGGGTACCAGAACCTGGTGAGAGCCAGTCAAGTCACCCCATCCTAGATTCCCCTGGGTGTCTAGTTTTCAAAAATGTATAGGTTTGCTAGGTTTCCCTAGGTGCCGGCAGAGCTAGCGTTCAAAAACTACAGCTAGGCACTTTGCAAAAAAAGGGTCAGCTTTCACTGTGAAAATGTGGTGTGTCCACGTTGCGTTTTGGCCGTTTCCTGTCGCGGGCACTAGGCCTACCCACACAAGTGAGGTAGCATTTTTCTCTGAAGACTTTGGGGAACACGGGGTGCATCGAATTTTGTGCATCCACGCAGATTACAGCACTTTCCACCACAGAAATGTGAGGAAAATGTGTTTTTTTGACACATTTTGAGGTTTGCAAGGGATTCTGGGTAACAGAACCTGGGGAGAGCCAGTCAAGTCACCCCATCCTAGATTCCCCTTGGTGTCTAGTTTTCAAAAATGTATAGGTTTGCTAGGTTTCCCTAGGTGCCGGCAGAGCTAGTGATGGAGCAACGTTTCTGAGCCATCACTAGGGTTAAAAAACTACAGCTAGGCACTTTGCAAAAAAAGGGTCAGTTTTCACTGTGAAAATGTGGTGTGTCCACGTTGTGTTTTGGGCCGTTTCCTGTCGCGGGCACTAGGCCTACCCACACAAGTGAGGTACCATTTTTCTCGGAAGACTTTGTGGAACGCGGGGTGGGTGAAATTTTGTGGATCCACGCAGATTGCAGAACTTTCCACCACAGAAATGTGAGGAAAATGTGTTTTTGTTAACAAATTTTGAGGTTTGCAAGGGATTCTGGGTAACAGAACCTGGTGAGAGCCAGTCAAGTCACCCCATCCTGGATTCCCCTGGGTGTCTAGTTTTCCAAAATGTATAGGTTTGCTAGGTTGCCCTAGGTGCCGGCAGAGCTAGGGTTAAAAAACTACAGCTAGGCACTTTGCAAAAAAGGGTCAGTTTTCACTGTGAAAATGTGGTGTGTCCACGTTGCGTTTTGGGCCGTTTCCTGTCGCGGGCACTAGGCCTACCCACACAAGTGAGGTACCATTTTTCTCGGAAAACTTTGGGGAACGCGGGGTGGGTGAAATTTTGTGGATCCACGCAGATTGCAGAACTTTTCACCACAGAAATGTGAGGAAAATGTGTTTTTTTGGAAAAAGTTTTATGTTTGCAAGGGATTCTTGGTAACAGAACCTGGTGAGAGCCAGTCAACTCACCCCATCCTAGATTCCCCAGGGTGTCTAGTTTTCAAAAATGTATAGGTTTGCTAGGTTTCCCTAGGTGTCGGCAGAGCTAGGGTTCAAAAACTACAGCTAGGCACTTTGCAAAAAAAGGGTCAGTTTTCACTGTGAAAATGTGGTGTGTCCACGTAGCGTTTTGGGCCGTTTCCTGTCGCGGACACTAGGCCTACACACACAAGTGAGGTACCATTTTTCTCGGAAGACTTTGAGGAACGCGGGCTAGGTGGATTTTTGTGGATCCACGCAGATTCCAGAACTTTCCACCACAGAAATGTGAGGAAAATGTGTTTTTTTGACAAATTATGAGGTTTGCAAGGGATTCTGGGTAACAGAACCTGGTGAGAGCCAGTCAAGTCACCCCATCCTAGATTCCCCTGGGTGTCTAGTTTTCAAAAATGTATAGGTTTGCTAGGTTTCCCTAGGTGCCGGCAGAGCTAGCGTTCAAAAACTACAGCTAGGCACTTTGCAAAAAAGGGTCAGCTTTCACTGTGAAAATGTGGTGTGTCCACGTAGCGTTTTGGGCCGTTTCCTGTCGCGGCCACTAGGCCTACACACACAAGTGAGGTATCATTTTTCTCGGAAGACTTTGAGGAACGCGGGCTAGGTGGATTTTTGTGGATCCACGCAGATTCCAGAACTTTCCAACACAGAAATGTGAGGAAAATGTGTTTATTTTGGACACATTTTGAGGTTTGCAAGGGATTCTGGGTAACAGAACCTGGGGAGAGCCAGTCAAGTCACCCCATCCTAGATTCCCCTTGGTGTCTAGTTTTCAAAAATGTATAGGTTTGCTAGGTTTCCCTAGGTGCCGGCAGAGCTAGTGATGGAGCAACGTTTCTGAGCCATCACTAGGGTTAAAAACTACAGCTAGGCACTTTGCAAAAAAAGGGTCAGTTTTCACTGTGAAAATGTGGTGTGTCCACGTTGTGTTTTGGGCCGTTTCCTGTCGCGGGCACTAGGCCTACCCACACAAGTGAGGTACCATTTTTCTCGGAAGACTTTGTGGAACGCGGGGTGGGTGAAATTTTGTGGATCCACGCAGATTGCAGAACTTTCCACCACAGAAATGTGAGGAAAATGTGTTTTTGTTAACAAATTTTGAGGTTTGCAAGGGATTCTGGGTAACAGAACCTGGTGAGAGCCAGTCAAGTCACCCCATCCTGGATTCCCCTGGGTGTCTAGTTTTCCAAAATGTATAGGTTTGCTAGGTTGCCCTAGGTGCCGGCAGAGCTAGGGTTAAAAAACTACAGCTAGGCACTTTGCAAAAAAAGGGTCAGTTTTCACTGTGAAAATGTGGTGTGTCCACGTTGCGTTTTGGGCCGTTTCCTGTCGCGGGCACTAGGCCTACCCACACAAGTGAGGTACCATTTTTCTCGGAAGACTTTGGGGAACGCGGGGTGGGTGAAATTTTGTGGATCCACGCAGATTGCAGAACTTTTCACCACAGAAATGTGAGGAAAATGTGTTTTTTGGAAAAAGTTTTATGTTTGCAAGGGATTCTTGGTAACAGAACCTGGTGAGAGCCAGTCAACTCACCCCATCCTAGATTCCCCAGGGTGTCTAGTTTTCAAAAATGTATAGGTTTGCTAGGTTTCCCTAGGTGTCGGCAGAGCTAGGGTTCAAAAACTACAGCTAGGCACTTTGCAAAAAAAGGGTCAGTTTTCACTGTGAAAATGTGGTGTGTCCACGTAGCGTTTTGGGCCGTTTCCTGTCGCGGACACTAGGCCTACACACACAAGTGAGGTACCATTTTTCTCGGAAGACTTTGAGGAACGCGGGCTAGGTGGATTTTTGTGGATCCACGCAGATTCCAGAACTTTCCACCACAGAAATGTGAGGAAAATGTGTTTTTTTTGACAAATTATGAGGTTTGCAAGGGATTCTGGGTAACAGAACCTGGTGAGAGCAGTCAAGTCACCCCATCCTAGATTCCCCTGGGTGTCTAGTTTTCAAAAATGTATAGGTTTGCTAGGTTTCCCTAGGTGCCGGCAGAGCTAGCGTTCAAAAACTACAGCTAGGCACTTTGCAAAAAAAGGGTCAGCTTTCACTGTGAAAATGTGGTGTGTCCACGTAGCGTTTGGGCCGTTTCCTGTCGCGGCCACTAGGCCTACACACACAAGTGAGGTATCATTTTTCTCGGAAGACTTTGAGGAACGCGGGCTAGGTGGATTTTTGTGGATCCACGCAGATTCCAGAACTTTCCAACACAGAAATGTGAGGAAAATGTGTTTATTTTGGACACATTTTTAGGTTTGCAAGGGATTCTTGGTAACAGAACCTGGGGAGAGCCAGTCAAGTCACCCCATCCTAGATTCCCCTGGGTGTCTAGTTTTCAAAAATGTATAGGTTTGCTAGGTTTCCCTAGGTGCCGGCAGAGCTAGTGATGGAGCAACGTTTCTGAGCCATCACTAGGGTTAAAAAACTACAGCTAGGCACTTTGCAAAAAAAGGGTCAGTTTTCACTGTGAAAATGTGGTGTGTCCACGTTGCGTTTTGGGCCGTTTCCTGTCGCGGACACTAAGCCTACCCACACAAGTGAGGTACCATTTTTCTCGGACGACTTTGGGAAATGCGGGGTGGGTGGAATTTTGTGGATCCACGCAGATTCCAAAACTTTCCACCACAGAAATGTGAGGAAAATGTGTTTTTTTGACACATTTTGAGGTTTGCAAGGGATTCTGGGTAACAGAACCTGGTGAGAGCCAGTCAAGTCACCCCATCCTAGATTCCCCTGGGTGTCTAGTTTTCAAAAATATATAGGTTTGCTAGGTTTCCCTAGGTGCCGGCAGAGCTAGGATTAAAAACGACAGCTAGGCACTTTGCAAAAAAGGGTCCGTTTTCACTGTGAAAATGTGGTGTGTCCACGTTGCGTTTTGGGCCATTTCCTATCGCGGGCACTAGGCCTACCCACACAAGTGAGGTACCATTGTTCTCGGAAGACTTTGGGGAACACGGGGTGGGTAGAATTTTGTGGATCCATGCAGATTCCAGAACTTTCCAACACAGAAATGTGAGGAAAATGTGTTTTTTAAATACATTTTGAGGTTTGTAAGGGATTCTGGGTAACAGAACCTGGTGAGAGCCAGTCAAGTCACCACATCCTGGATTCCCCTGGGTGTCTAGTTTTCAAAAATGTATAGGTTTGCTAGGTTTCCCTAGGTGCCAGCAGAGCTAGGGTTAAAAAACTACAGCTAGGCACTTTGCAAAAAAAGGGTCAGTTTTCACTGTGAAAATGTGGTGTGTCCATGTTGCGTTTTGGGCAGTTTCCTGTCGCGGACACTAAGCCTACCCACACAAGTGAGGTACCATTTTTCTCGGAAGACTTTGGGAAATGCGGGGTGGGTGGAATTTTGTGGATCCACGCAGATTCCAAAACTTTCCACCAACAGAAATGTGAGGAAAATGTGTTTTTTGACAAAGTTTGAGGTTTGCAAGGGATTCTGGGTAACAGAATCTGGTGAGAGCCAGTCAAGTCACCCCATCCTAGATTCCCCTGGGTGTCTAGTTTTCAAAAATGTATAGGTTTGCTAGGTTTCCCTAGGTGCTGGCAGAGCTAGGGTTCAACAACTACAGCTAGGCACTTTGAAAAAAAAGGGTCAGTTTTCACTGTGAAAATGTGGTGTGTCCTGTCCACGTTGCGTTTTGGGCCGTTTCCTGTCGCGGACACTAAGCCTACCCACACAAGTGAGGTGCCATTTTTCTCGGAAGACTTTGGGAAACGCGGGGTTGGTGGAATTTTGTGGATCCACACAGATTCCAGAACTTTCCACCACAGAAATGTGAGGAAAATATGTTTTTTTAAATAGATTTTGAGGTTTGTAAGGGATTCTGGGTAACAGAACCTGGTGAGAGCCAGTCAAGTCACCCCATCCCGGATTCCTCTGGGTGTCTAGTTTTCAAAAATGTATAGGTTTGCTAGGTTTCCCTAGGTGCCGGGAGAGCTAGGGTTCAAAATCAATAGCTAGGCACTTTGCAAAAAAAGGGTCTGTTTTCACTGTGAAAATGTTGTGTCCATGTTGCGTTTTGGGCCGTTTCCTGTCGCGGGCACTAGGCCTACCCACACAAGTGAGGTACCATTTTTCTTGGAAGACTTTGGGGAATGCGGGGTGTGTGGAATTTTGTGGATCCACGTAGATTCCAGCACTTTTCACCACAGAAATGTGAGGAAAATGTGTTTTTTGGGACCAATTTTGAGGTTTGCAAGGGATTCTGGGTAACAGAACCTGGTGAGAGCCAGTCAAGTCACCCCATCCTGGATTCCCATGGGTGTCTAGTTTTCAAAAATGTATAGGTTTGCTAGGTTTCCCTAGGTGCCGGCAGAGCTAAAGTTAAAAAACTAGAGCTAGGCACTTTGAAAAAAGGGGTCAGTTTTCACTGTGAAAATGTGGTGTGTCCACGTTGCGTTTTGGGCCATTTCCTGTCGCGGGCACTAGGCCTACACACACAAGTGAGGTACCATTTTTCTCGGAAGACTTTGAGGAACGCGGGCTAGGTGGATTTTTGTGGATCCACGCAGATTCCAGAACTTTCCACCACAGAAATGTGAGGAAAATGTGTTTTTTGGACAAATTATGAGGTTTGCAAGGGATTCTGGGTAACAGAACCTGGTGAGAGCCAGTCAAGTCACCCCATCCTAGATTCCCTGGGTGTCTAGTTTTCAAAAATGTATAGGTTTGCTAGGTTTCCCTAGGTGCCGGCAGAGCTAGTGATGGAGCAACGTTTCTGAGCCATCACTAGGGTTAAAAACTACAGCTAGGCACTTTGCAAAAAAAGGGTCAGTTTTCACTGTGAAAATGTGGTGTGTCCACGTTGTGTTTTGGGCCGTTTCCTGTCGCGGGCACTAGGCCTACCCACACAAGTGAGGTACCATTTTTCTCGGAAGACTTTGTGGAACGCGGGGTGGGTGAAATTTTGTGGATCCACGCAGATTGCAGAACTTTCCACCACAGAAATGTGAGGAAAATGTGTTTTTGTTAACAAATTTTGAGGTTTGCAAGGGATTCTGGGTAACAGAACCTGGTGAGAGCCAGTCAAGTCACCCCATCCTGGATTCCCCTGGGTGTCTAGTTTTCCAAAATGTATAGGTTTGCTAGGTTTCCCTAGGTGCCGGCAGAGCTAGGGTTAAAAACTACAGCTAGGCACTTTGCAAAAAAAGGGTCAGTTTTCACTGTGAAAATGTGGTGTGTCCACGTTGCGTTTTGGGCCGTTTCCTGTCGCGGGCACTAGGCCTACCCACACAAGTGAGGTACCATTTTTCTCGGAAGACTTTGGGGAACGCGGGGTGGGTGAAATTTTGTGGATCCACGCAGATTGCAGAACTTTTCACCACAGAAATGTGAGGAAAATGTGTTTTTTTGGAAAAAGTTTTATGTTTGCAAGGGATTCTTGGTAACAGAACCTGGGGAGAGCCAGTCAAGTCACCCCATCCTAGATTCCCCTGGGTGTCTAGTTTTCAAAAATGTATAGGTTTGCTAGGTTTCCCTAGGTGCCGGCAGAGCTAGTGATGGAGCAACGTTTCTGAGCCATCACTAGGGTTAAAAAACTACAGCTAGGCACTTTGCAAAAAAGGGTCAGTTTTCACTGTGAAAATGTGGTGTGTCCACGTTGCGTTTTGGGCCGTTTCCTGTCGCGGACACTAAGCCTACCCACACAAGTGAGGTACCATTTTTCTCGGAAGACTTTGGGAAACGCGGGATGGGTGGAATTTTGTGGATCCACGCAGATTCCAAAACTTTCCACCACAGAAATGTGAGGAAAATGTGTTTTTTGACACATTTTGAGGTTTGCAAGGGATTCTGGGTAACAGAACCTGGTGAGAGCCAGTCAAGTCACCCCATCCTAGATTCCCCTTGGTGTCTAGTTTTCAAAAATATATAGGTTTGCTAGGTTTCCTAGGTGCCGGCAGAGCTAGGATTAAAAAACGACAGCTAGGCACTTTGCAAAAAAGGGTCCGTTTTCACTGTGAAAATGTGGTGTGTCCACGTTGCGTTTTGGGCCATTTCCTATCGCGGGCACTAGGCCTACCCACACAAGTGAGGTACCATTGTTCTCGGAAGACTTTGGGGAACACGGGGTGGGTAGAATTTTGTGGATCCATGCAGATTCCAGAACTTTCCAACACAGAAATGTGAGGAAAATGTGTTTTTTTAAATACATTTTGAGGTTTGTAAGGGATTCTGGGTAACAGAACCTGGTGAGAGCCAGTCAAGTCACCACATCCTGGATTCCCCTGGGTGTCTAGTTTTCAAAAATGTATAGGTTTGCTAGGTTTCCCTAGGTGCCAGCAGAGCTAGGGTTAAAAAACTACAGCTAGGCACTTTGCAAAAAAGGGTCAGTTTTCACTGTGAAAATGTGGTGTGTCCATGTTGCGTTTTGGGCAGTTTCCTGTCGCGGACACTAAGCCTACCCACACAAGTGAGGTACCATTTTTCTCGGAAGACTTTGGGAAATGCGGGGTGGGTGGAATTTTGTGGATCCACGCAGATTCCAAAACTTTCCACCAACAGAAATGTGAGGAAAATGTGTTTTTTTGACAAAGTTTGAGGTTTGCAAGGGATTCTGGGTAACAGAATCTGGTGAGAGCCAGTCAAGTCACCCCATCCTAGATTCCCCTGGGTGTCTAGTTTTCAAAAATGTATAGGTTTGCTAGGTTTCCCTAGGTGCTGGCAGAGCTAGGGTTCAACAACTACAGCTAGGCACTTTGAAAAAAAAGGGTCAGTTTTCACTGTGAAAATGTGGTGTGTCCTGTCCACGTTACGTTTTGGGCCGTTTCCTGTCGCGGACACTAAGCCTACCCACACAAGTGAGGTGCCATTTTTCTCGGAAGACTTTGGGAAACGCGGGGTTGGTGGAATTTTGTGGATCCACACAGATTCCAGAACTTTCCACCACAGAAATGTGAGGAAAATATGTTTTTTAAATAGATTTTGAGGTTTGTAAGGGATTCTGGGTAACAGAACCTGGTGAGAGCCAGTCAAGTCACCCCATCCCGGATTCCCCTGGGTGTCTAGTTTTCAAAAATGTATAGGTTTGCTAGGTTTCCCTAGGTGCCGGGAGAGCTAGGGTTCAAAATCAATAGCTAGGCACTTTGCAAAAAAAGGGTCTGTTTTCACTGTGAAAATGTTGTGTCCATGTTGCGTTTTGGGCCGTTTCCTGTCGCGGGCACTAGGCCTACCCACACAAGTGAGGTACCATTTTTCTTGGAAGACTTTGGGGAATGCGGGGTGTGTGGAATTTTGTGGATCCACGTAGATTCCAGCACTTTTCACCACAGAAATGTGAGGAATATGTGTTTTTTGGGACAAATTTTGAGGTTTGCAAGGGATTCTGGGTAACAGAACCTGGTGAGAGCCAGTCAAGTCACCCCATCCTGGATTCCCATGGGTGTCTAGTTTTCAAAAATGTATAGGTTTGCTAGGTTTCCCTAGGTGCCGGCAGAGCTAAAGTTAAAAAACTACAGCTAGGCACTTTGAAAAAAAGGGGTCAGTTTTCACTGTGAAAATGTGGTGTGTCCACGTTGCGTTTTGGGCCGTTTCCTGTCACGGGCACTAGGCCTACACACACAAGTGAGGTACCATTTTTCTCGGAAGACTTTGAGGAACGCGGGCTAGGTGGATTTTTGTGGATCCACGCAGATTGCAGAACTTTTCACCACAGAAATGTGAGGAAAATGTGTTTTTTGGAAAAAGTTTTATGTTTGCAAGGGATTCTTGGTAACAGAACCTGGTGAGAGCCAGTCAACTCACCCCATCCTAGATTCCCCAGGGTGTCTAGTTTTCAAAAATGTATAGGTTTGCTAGGTTTCCCTAGGTGTCGGCAGAGCTAGGGTTCAAAAACTACAGCTAGGCACTTTGCAAAAAAAGGGTCAGTTTTCACTGTGAAAATGTGGTGTGTCCACGTAGCGTTTTGGGCCGTTTCCTGTCGCGGACACTAGGCCTACACACACAAGTGAGGTACCATTTTTCTCGGAAGACTTTGAGGAACGCGGGCTAGGTGGATTTTTGTGGATCCACGCAGATTCCAGAACTTTCCACCACAGAAATGTGAGGAAAATGTGTTTTTTTTGACAAATTATAAGGTTTGCAAGGGATTCTGGGTAACAGAACCTGGTGAGAGCCAGTCAAGTCACCCCATCCTAGATTCCCCTGGGTGTCTAGTTTTCAAAAATGTATAGGTTTGCTAGGTTTCCCTAGGTGCCGGCAGAGCTAGCGTTCAAAAACTACAGCTAGGCACTTTGCAAAAAAAGGGTCAGCTTTCACTGTGAAAATGTGGTGTGTCCACGTAGCGTTTTGGGCCGTTTCCTGTCGCGGCCACTAGGCCTACACACACAAGTGAGGTATCATTTTTCTCGGGAGACTTTGAGGAACGCGGGCTAGGTGGATTTTTGTGGATCCGCGCAGATTCCAGAACTTTCCAACACAGAAATGTGAGGAAAATGTGTTTATTTTGGACACATTTTTAGGTTTGCAAGGGATTCTTGGTAACAGAACCTGGGGAGAGCCAGTCAAGTCACCCCATCCTAGATTCCCCTGGGTGTCTAGTTTTCAAAAATGTATAGGTTTGCTAGGTTTCCCTAGGTGCCGGCAGAGCTAGTGATGGAGCAACGTTTCTGAGCCATCACTAGGGTTAAAAAACTACAGCTAGGCACTTTGCAAAAAAAGGGTCAGTTTTCACTGTGAAAATGTGGTGTGTCCACGTTGCGTTTTGGGCCGTTTCCTGTCGCGGACACTAAGCCTACCCAGACAAGTGAGGTACCATTTTTCTCGGAAGACTTTGGGAAACGCGGGGTGGGTGGAATTTTGTGGATCCACGCAGATTCCAAAACTTTCCACCACAGAAATGTGAGGAAAATGTGTTTTTTTGACACATTTTGAGGTTTGCAAGGGATTCTGGGTAACAGAACCTGGTGAGAGCCAGTCAAGTCACCCCATCCTAGATTCCCCTGGGTGTCTAGTTTTCAAAATATATAGGTTTGCTAGGTTTCCCTAGGTGCCGGCAGAGCTAGGATTAAAAACGACAGCTAGGCACTTTGCAAAAAAGGGTCCGTTTTCACTGTGAAAATGTGGTGTGTCCACGTTGCGTTTTGGGCCATTTCCTATCGCGGGCACTAGGCCTACCCACACAAGTGAGGTACCATTGTTCTCGGAAGACTTTGGGGAACACGGGGTGGGTAGAATTTTGTGGATCCATGCAGATTCCAGAACTTTCCAACACAGAAATGTGAGGAAAATGTGTTTTTTAAATACATTTTGAGGTTTGTAAGGGATTCTGGGTAACAGAACCTGGTGAGAGCCAGTCAAGTCACCACATCCTGGATTCCCCTGGGTGTCTAGTTTTCAAAAATGTATAGGTTTGCTAGGTTTCCCTAGGTGCCAGCAGAGCTAGGGTTAAAAACTACAGCTAGGCACTTTGCAAAAAAAGGGTCAGTTTTCACTGTGAAAATGTGGTGTGTCCATGTTGCGTTTTGGGCAGTTTCCTGTCGCGGACACTAAGCCTACCCACACAAGTGAGGTACCATTTTTCTCGGAAGACTTTGGGAAATGCGGGGTGGGTGGAATTTTGTGGATCCACGCAGATTCCAAAACTTTCCACCAACAGAAATGTGAGGAAAATGTGTTTTTTGACAAAGTTTGAGGTTTGCAAGGGATTCTGGGTAACAGAATCTGGTGAGAGCCAGTCAAGTCACCCCATCCTAGATTCCCCTGGGTGTCTAGTTTTCAAAAATGTATAGGTTTGCTAGGTTTCCCTAGGTGCTGGCAGAGCTAGGGTTCAACAACTACAGCTAGGCACTTTGAAAAAAAGGGTCAGTTTTCACTGTGAAAATGTGGTGTGTCCTGTCCACGTTGCGTTTTGGGCCGTTTCCTGTCGCGGACACTAAGCCTACCCACACAAGTGAGGTGCCATTTTTCTCGGAAGACTTTGGGAAACGCGGGGTTGGTGGAATTTTGTGGATCCACACAGATTCCAGAACTTTCCACCACAGAAATGTGAGGAAAATATGTTTTTTAAATAGATTTTGAGGTTTGTAAGGGATTCTGGGTAACAGAACCTGGTGAGAGCCAGTCAAGTCACCCCATCCCGGATTCCCCTGGGTGTCTAGTTTTCAAAAATGTATAGGTTTGCTAGGTTTCCCTAGGTGCCGGGAGAGCTAGGGTTCAAAATCAATAGCTAGGCACTTTGCAAAAAAGGGTCTGTTTTCACTGTGAAAATGTTGTGTCCATGTTGCGTTTTGGGCCGTTTCCTGTCGCGGGCACTAGGCCTACCCACACAAGTGAGGTACCATTTTTCTTGGAAGACTTTGGGGAATGCGGGGTGTGTGGAATTTTGTGGATCCACGTAGATTCCAGCACTTTTCACCACAGAAATGTGAGGAAAATGTGTTTTTGGGACAAATTTTGAGGTTTGCAAGGGATTCTGGGTAACAGAACCTGGTGAGAGCCAGTCAAGTCACCCCATCCTGGATTCCCATGGGTGTCTAGTTTTCAAAAATGTATAGGTTTGCTAGGTTTCCTAGGTGCCGGCAGAGCTAAAGTTAAAAAACTACAGCTAGGCACTTTGAAAAAAAGGGGTCAGTTTTCACTGTGAAAATGTGGTGTGTCCACGTTGCGTTTTGGGCTGTTTCCTGTCGCGGGCACTAGGCCTACACACACAAGTGAGGTACCATTTTTCTCGGAAGACTTTGAGGAACGCGGGCTAGGTGGATTTTTGTGGATCCACGCAGATTCCAGAACTTTCCACCACAGAAATGTGAGGAAAATGTGTTTTTTTGACAAATTATGAGGTTTGCAAGGGATTCTGGGTAACAGAACCTGGTGAGAGCCAGTCAAGTCACCCCATCCTAGATTCCCCTGGGTGTCTAGTTTTCAAAAATGTATAGGTTTGCTAGGTTTCCCTAGGTGCCGGCAGAGCTAGCGTTCAAAAACTACAGCTAGGCACTTTGCAAAAAAAGGGTCAGCTTTCACTGTGAAAATGTGGTGTGTCCACGTTGCGTTTTGGCCGTTTCCTGTCGCGGGCACTAGGCCTACCCACACAAGTGAGGTAGCATTTTTCTCTGAAGACTTTGGGGAACGCGGGTGCGTCGAATTTTGTGGATCCACCCAGATTACAGCACTTTCCACCACAGAAATGTGAGGAAAATGTGTTTTTTGACACATTTTGAGGTTTGCAAGGGATTCTGGGTAACAGAACCTGGGAGAGCCAGTCAAGTCACCCCATCCTAGATTCCCCTTGGTGTCTAGTTTTCAAAAATGTATAGGTTTGCTAGGTTTCCCTAGGTGCCGGCAGAGCTAGTGATGGAGCAACGTTTCTGAGCCATCACTAGGGTTAAAAACTACAGCTAGGCACTTTGCAAAAAAGGGTCAGTTTTCACTGTGAAAATGTGGTGTGTCCACGTTGTGTTTTGGGCCGTTTCCTGTCGCGGGCACTAGGCCTACCCACACAAGTGAGGTACCATTTTTCTCGGAAGACTTTGTGGAACGCGGGGTGGGTGAAATTTTGTGGATCCACGCTGATTGCAGAACTTTCCACCACAGAAATGTGAGGAAAATGTGTTTTTGTTAACAAATTTTGAGGTTTGCAAGGGATTCTGGGTAACAGAACCTGGTGAGAGCCAGTCAAGTCACCCCATCCTGGATTCCCCTGGGTGTCTAGTTCTCCAAAATGTATAGGTTTGCTAGGTTTCCCTAGGTGCCGGCAGAGCTAGGGTTAAAAAACTACAGCTAGGCACTTTGCAAAAAAAGGGTCAGTTTTCACTGTGAAAATGTGGTGTGTCCACGTTGCGTTTTGGGCCGTTTCCTGTCGCGGGCACTAGGCCTACCCACACAAGTGAGGTACCATTTTTCTCGGAAGACTTTGGGGAACGCGGGGTGGGTGAAATTTTGTGGATCCACGCAGATTGCAGAACTTTTCACCACAGAAATGTGAGGAAAATGTGTTTTTTGGAAAAAGTTTTATGTTTGCAAGGGATTCTTGGTAACAGAACCTGGTGAGAGCCAGTCAAGTCACCCCATCCTGGATTCCACTGGGTGTCTAGTTTTCCAAAATGTATAGGTTTGCTAGGTTTCCCTAGGTGCCGGCAGAGCTACGGTTAAAAAATAACAGCTAGGCACTTTGCAAAAAAAGGGTCAGTTTTCGCGGTGAAAATGTGGTGTGTCCACGTTGCGTTTTGGGTGGTTTCCTGTCGCGGACACTAAGCCTACCCACACAAGTGAGGTACCATTTTTCTCGGAAGACTTTGGGAAACGCGGGGTGGGTGGAATTTTGTGGATCCACGCAGATTCCAAAACTTTCCACCACAGAAATGTGAGGAAAATGTGTTTTTTTTACAAAGTTTGAGGTTTGCAAGGGATTCTGGGTAACAGAACCTGGTGAGAGCCAGTCAAGTCACCCCATCCTGGATTCCACTGGGTGTCTAGTTTTCCAAAATGTATAGGTTTGCTAGGTTTCCCTAGGTGCCGGCAGAGCTACGGTTAAAAAATAACAGCTAGGCACTTTGCAAAAAAGGGTCAGTTTTCGCGGTGAAAATGTGGTGTGTCCACGTTGCGTTTTGGGTGGTTTCCTGTCGCGGACACTAAGCCTACCCACACAAGTGAGGTACCATTTTTCTCGGAAGACTTTGGGAAACGCGGGGTGGGTGGAATTTTGTGGATCCACGCAGATTCCAAAACTTTCCACCACAGAAATGTGAGGAAAATGTGTTTTTTTACAAAGTTTGAGGTTTGCAAGGGATTCTGGGTAACAGAACCTGGTGAGAGCCAGTCAAGTCACCCCATCCTGGATTCCACTGGGTGTCTAGTTTTCCAAAATGTATAGGTTTGCTAGGTTTCCCTAGGTGCCGGCAGAGCTAGGGTTAAAAAACTACAGCTAGGCACTTTGAAAAAAAGGGGTCAGTTTTCACTGTGAAAATGTGGTGTGTCCACGTTGCGTTTTGGGCCGTTTCCTGTCGCGGCCACTAGGCCTACACACACAAGTGAGGTATCATTTTCTCGGAAGACTTTGAGGAACGCGGGCTAGGTGGATTTTTGTGGATCCACGCAGATTCCAGAACTTTCCAACACAGAAATGTGAGGAAAATGTGTTTATTTTGGACACATTTTTAGGTTTGCAAGGGATTCTTGGTAACAGAACCTGGGGAGAGCCAGTCAAGTCACCCCATCCTAGATTCCCCTGGGTGTCTAGTTTTCAAAAATGTATAGGTTTGCTAGGTTTCCCTAGGTGCCGGCAGAGCTAGTGATGGAGCAACGTTTCTGAGCCATCACTAGGGTTAAAAAACTACAGCTAGGCACTTTGCAAAAAAAGGGTCAGTTTTCACTGTGAAAATGTGGTGTGTCCACGTTGCGTTTTGGGCCGTTTCTGTCGCGGACACTAAGCCTACCCACACAAGTGAGGTACCATTTTTCTCGGAAGACTTTGGGAAACGCGGGGTGGGTGGAATTTTGTGGATCCACGCAGATTCCAAAACTTTCCACCACAGAAATGTGAGGAAAATGTGTTTTTTGACACATTTTGAGGTTTGCAAGGGATTCTGGGTAACAGAACCTGGTGAGAGCCAGTCAAGTCACCCCATCCTAGATTCCCCTGGGTGTCTAGTTTTCAAAAATATATAGGTTTGCTAGGTTTCCCTAGGTGCCGGCAGAGCTAGGATTAAAAACGACAGCTAGGCACTTTGCAAAAAAGGGTCCGTTTTCACTGTGAAAATGTGGTGTGTCCACGTTGCGTTTTGGGCCATTTCCTATCGCGGGCACTAGGCCTACCCACACAAGTGAGGTACCATTGTTCTCGGAAGACTTTGGGGAACACGGGGTGGGTAGAATTTTGTGGATCCATGCAGATTCCAGAACTTTCCAACACAGAAATGTGAGGAAAATGTGTTGTTTTGACATATTTTGAGGTTTGCAAGGGATTCTGGGTAACAGAACCTGGTGAGAGCCAGTCAAGTCACCCCATCCTAGATTCCCCTGGGTGTCTAGTTTTCAAAAATGTATAGGTTTGCTAAGTTTCCCTAGGTGCCGGCAGAGCTAGGGTTCAAAAACTACAGCTAGGCACTTTGAAAAAAAGGGTCAGTTTTCACTGTGAAAATGTGGTGTGTCCACGTTGCGTTTTGGGCCGTTTCCTGTCGCGAGCACTAGGCCTACCCACACAAGTGATGTACCATTTTTCTCGAAAGACTTTGGGGAACGCGGGGTGGGTGGAATTTTGTGGATCCACACTGATTCCAGAACTTTCCAACACAGAAATGTGAGGAAAATGTGTTTTTTAAATACATTTTGAGGTTTGTAAGGGATTCTGGGTAACAGAACCTGGTGAGAGCCAGTCAAGTCACCACATCCTGGATTCCCTGGGTGTCTAGTTTTCAAAAATGTATAGGTTTGCTAGGTTTCCCTAGGTGCCAGCAGAGCTAGGGTTAAAAACTACAGCTAGGCACTTTGCAAAAAAAGGGTCAGTTTTCACTGTGAAAATGTGGTGTGTCCATGTTGCGTTTTGGGCAGTTTCCTGTCGCGGACACTAAGCCTACCCACACAAGTGAGGTACCATTTTTCTCGGAAGACTTTGGGAAATGCGGGGTGGGTGGAATTTTGTGGATCCACGCAGATTCCAAAACTTTCCACCAACAGAAATGTGAGGAAAATGTGTTTTTTTGACAAAGTTTGAGGTTTGCAAGGGATTCTGGGTAACAGAAACTGGTGAGAGCCAGTCAAGTCACCCCATCCTAGATTCCCCTGGGTGTCTAGTTTTCAAAAATGTATAGGTTTGCTAGGTTTCCCTAGGTGCTGGCAGAGCTAGGGTTCAACAACTACAGCTAGGCACTTTGAAAAAAAAGGGTCAGTTTTCACTGTGAAAATGTGGTGTGTCCTGTCCACGTTGCGTTTTGGGCCGTTTCCTGTCGCGGGCACTAGGCCTACCCACACAAGTGAGGTACCATTTTTCTCAAAAGACTTTGGGGAACGCGGGGTGGGTGAAATTTTGTGGATCCACGCTGATTCCAGAACTTTCCAACACAGAAATGTGAGGAAAATGTGTTTTTTTAAATAAATTTTGAGGTTTGTACGGGATTCTGGGTAACAGAACCTGGTGAGAGCCAGTCAAGTCACCCCATCCTGGATTCCCCTGGGTGTCTAGTTTTCAAAAATGTATAGGTTTGCTAGGTTTCCCTAGGTGCCGGTAGAGCTAGGGTTCAAAAACTACAGCTAGGCACTTTGCAAAAAAAGGGTCAGTTTTCACTGTGAAAATGTGGTGTGTCCATGTTGCGTTTTGGGCCGTTTCCTGTCACGGACACTAGGCCTACCCACACAAGTGAGGTACCATTTTTCTCGGAAGACTTTGGGGAACGCGGGGTGGGTGGAATTTTGTGGATCCAAGCAGATTCCAGAACTTTCCAACACAGAAATGTGAGGAAAATTTGTTTTTTTGACAAATTTTGAGGTTTGCAAGGGATTCTGGGTAACAGAACCTGGTGAGAGCCAGTCAAGTCACCCCATCCTAGATTCCCCTGGGTGTCTAGTTTTCAAAAATGTATAGGTTTGCTAAGTTTCCCTAGGTGCCGGCAGAGCTAGGGTTAAAAAACTACAACTAGGCACTTTGAAAAAAAAGGGTCAGTTTTCACTGTGAAAATGTGGTGTGTCCACGTTGCGTTTTGGGCCGTTTCCTGTCGTGGGCACTAGGCCTACCCACACAAGTGAGGTACCATTTTTCTCAAAAGACTTTGGGGAACGCGGGGTGGGTGGAATTTTGTGGATCCACGCTGATTCCAGAACATTCCAACACAGAAATGTGAGGAAAATGTGTTTTTTTAAATAGATTTTGAGGTTTGTAAGGGATTCTGGGTAACAGAACCTGGGGAGAGCCAGTCAAGTCACCCCATCCCGGATTCCCCTGGGTGTCTAGTTTTCAAAAATGTATAGGTTTGCTAGGTTTCCCTAGGTGCCAGCAGAGCTAGGGTTCAACAACTACAGCTAGGCACTTTGAAAAAAAAGGGTCAGTTTTCACTGTGAAAATGTGGTATGTCCTGTCCACGTTGCGTTTTGGGCCGTTTCCTGTCATGGACACTAAGCCTACCCACACAAGTGAGGTGCCATTTTTCTCGGAAGACTTTGGGAAACGCGGGATTGGTGGAATTTTGTGGATCCACACAGATTCCAGAACTTTCCACCACAGAAATGTGAGGAAAATATGTTTTTTTAAATAGATTTTGAGGTTTGTAAGGGATTCTGGGTAACAGAACCTGGGGAGAGCCAGTCAAGTCACCCCATCCCGGATTCCCCTGGGTGTCTAGTTTTCAAAAATGTATAGGTTTGCTAGGTTTCCCTAGGTGCCGGGACAGCTAGGGTTCAAAATCAATAGCTAGGCACTTTGCAAAAAAAGGGTCTGTTTTCACTGTAAAAATGTTGTGTCCACGTTGCGTTTTGGGCCGTTTCCTGTCGCGGGCACTAGGCCTACCCACACAAGTGAGGTACCATTTTTCTCGGAAGACTTTGGGGAATGCGGGGTGTGTGGAATTTTGTGGATCCACGTAGATTCCAGCACTTTTCACCACAGAAATGAGGAAAATGTGTTTTTTTTGACAAATTTTGAGGTTTGCAAGGGATTCTGGGTAACAGAACCTGGTGAGAGCCAGTCAAGTCACCCCATCCTGGATTCCCCTGGGTGTCTAGTTTTCAAAAATGTATAGGT
The DNA here is from genome assembly GCA_963921515.1 of Calotriton arnoldi. NCBI lineage: Eukaryota > Metazoa > Chordata > Amphibia > Caudata > Salamandridae > Calotriton > Calotriton arnoldi. The sequence continues at coordinate 777,892 of CAWUFW010001825.1, read as the reverse complement.
TTGCTAGGTTTCCCTAGGTGCCGGCAGAGCTAGGGTTAAAAAACTACAGCTAGGCACTTTGCAAAAAAAGGGTCAGCTTTCACTGTGAAAATGTGGTGTGTCCACGTTGCGTTTTGGGTCGTTTCCTGTCGCGGGCACTAGGCCTACCCACACAAGTGAGGTACCATTTTTCTCTGAAGACTTTGGGGAACGCGGGGTGGGTGGAATTTTGTGGATCCACGCAGATTCCAGAACTTTCCAACACAGAAAGGTGAGGAAAATGTGTTTTTTTTGACAAATTATGAGGTTTGCAAGGGATTCTGGGTAACAGAACCTGGTGAGAGCCAGTCAAGTCACCCCATCCTAGATTCCCCTGGGTGTCTAGTTTTCAAAAATGTATAGGTTTGCTAGGTTTCCCTAGGTGCCGGCAGAGCTAGCGTTCAAAAACTACAGCTAGGCACTTTGCAAAAAAAGGGTCAGCTTTCACTGTGAAAATGTGGTGTGTCCACGTTGCGTTTTGGCCGTTTCCTGTCGCGGGCACTAGGCCTACCCACACAAGTGAGGTAGCATTTTTCTCTGAAGACTTTGGGGAACGCGGGGTGCGTCGAATTTTGTGGATCCACCCAGATTACAGCACTTTCCACCACAGAAATGTGAGGAAAATGTGTTTTTTGACACATTTTGAGGTTTGCAAGGGATTCTGGGTAACAGAACCTGGGAGAGCCAGTCAAGTCACCCCATCCTAGATTCCCCTTGGTGTCTAGTTTTCAAAAATGTATAGGTTTGCTAGGTTTCCCTAGGTGCCGGCAGAGCTAGTGATGGAGCAACGTTTCTGAGCCATCACTAGGGTTAAAAAACTACAGCTAGGCACTTTGCAAAAAAAGGGTCAGTTTTCACTGTGAAAATGTGGTGTGTCCACGTTGTGTTTTGGGCCGTTTCCTGTCGCGGGCACTAGGCCTACCCACACAAGTGAGGTACCATTTTTCTCGGAAGACTTTGGGGAACGCGGGGTGGGTGAAATTTTGTGGATCCACGCAGATTGCAGAACTTTTCACCACATAAATGTGAGGGAAATGTGTTTTTTGGGACAAATTTTGAGGTTTGCAAGGGATTTTGGGTAACAGAACCTGGTGAGAGCCAGTAAAGTCACCCCATCCTGGATTCCCCTGAGTGTCTAGTTTTCAAAAATGTATAGGTTTGCAAGGTTTCCCTAGGTGCCGGCAGAGCTAGGGTTCAAAAACTACAGCTAGGCACTTTGCAAAAAAAGGGTCAGTTTTCACTGTGAAAATGTGGTGTGTCCACGTTGCGTTTTGGGCCGTTTCCTGTCGCGGACACTAAGCCTACCCACACATGTGAGGTACCATTTTTCTCGGAAGACTTTGGGAAACGCGGGCTGGGTGGAATTTTGTGGATCCACGCAGATTCCAAAACTTTCCACCACAGAAATGTGAGGAAAATGTTTTTTTGACACATTTTGAGGTTTGCAAGGGATTCTGGGTAACAGAACCTGGTGAGAGCCAGTCAAGTCACCCCATCCTAGATTCCCCTGGGTGTCTAGTTTTCAAAAATGTATAGGTTTGCTAGGTTTCCCTAGGTGCCGGCAGAGCTAGCGTTCAAAAACTACAGCTAGGCACTTTGCAAAAAAAGGGTCAGTTTTCACTGTGAAAATGTGGTGTGTCCACGTTGCGTTTTGGGCCGTTTCCTGTCGCGGGCACTAGGCCTACCCACACAAGTGAGGTACCATTTTTCTCGGAAGACTCGGGGGGAATGCGGGGTGGGTGAAATTTTGTGGATCCACGCAGATTGCAGAACTTTCCACCACAGAAATGTGAGGAAAATGTGTTTTTTTTATAAATGTTGAGGTTTCAAGGGATTCTGGGTACCAGAACCTGGTGAGAGCCAGTCAAGTCACCCCATCCTGGATTCCCTTGGGTGTCTAGTTTTCAAAAATATATAGGTTTGCTAGGTTTCCCTAGGTGCCGGCAGAGCTAGGATTAAAAAACGACAGCTAGGCACTTTGCAAAAAAAGGGTCCGTTTTCACTGTGAAAATGTGGTGTGTCCACGTTGCGTTTTGGGCCATTTCCCATCGCGGGCACTAGGCCTACCCACACAAGTGAGGTACCATTTTTCTCGGAAGACTTTGGGGAACACGGGGTGGGTAGAATTTTGTGGATCCATGCAGATTCCAGAATTTTCCACCACAGAAATGTGAGGAGAATTTGTTTATTTTTACAAATTTTTAGGTTTGCAGGGATACTGGGTAACAGAACCTGGTGAGAGCCAGTCAAGTCACCCAATCCTGGATTCCCCTGGGTGTTTAGTTTTCAAAAATGTACAGGTTTGCTAGGTTTCCCTAGGTGCCGGTAGAGCTAGGGTTCAAAAACTACAGCTAGGCACTTTGCAAAAAAAGGGTCAGTTTTCACTGTGAAAATGTGGTGTGTCCATGTTGCGTTTTGGGCCGTTTCCTATCGCGGGCACTAGGCCTACCCACACAAGTGAGGTACCATTTTTCTTGGAAGACTTTGGGGAACGCGGGGTGGGTGGAATTTTGTGGATCCACACAGATTCCAGAACTTTCCACCACAGAAATGTGAGGATAATATGTTTTTTTAAATAGATTTTGAGGTTTGTAAGGGATTCTGGGTAACAGAACCTGGTGAGAGCCAGTCAAGTCACCCCATCCCGGATTCCCCTGGGTGTCTAGGTTTCAAAAATGTATAGGTTTGCTAGGTTTCCCTAGGTGCCGAGAGAGCTAGGGTTCAAAACCAATAGCTAGGCACTTTGCAAAAAAAGGGTCCGTTTTTACTGTGAAAAATGTTGTGTGTCCACGTTGTGTTTTGGGCCGTTTCCTGTCGCGGGCACTAGGCCTACCCACACAAGTGAGGTACCATTTTTCTTGGAAGACTTTGGGGAACGCGGGGTGGGTGGAATTTTGTGGATCCACACAGATTCCAGAACTTTTGACCACAGAAATGTGAGGAAAATGTGTTTTTTTGGACAAATTTTGAGGTTTGCAAGGGATTCTGGGAAACAGAACCTGATGAGAGCCAGTCAAGTCACCCCATCCTAGATTCCCCTGGGTCTCTAGTTTTCAAAAATGTATAGGTTTGCTAGGTTTCCCTTGGTGCCGGCAGAGCTAGTGTTCAAAAACTACAGCTAGGCACTTTGCAAAAAAAGGGTCAGTTTTCACTGTGAAAATGTGGTGTGTCCACGTTGCGTTTTGGGCCGTTTCCTGTCGCGGGCACTAGGCCTACCCACACAAGTGAGGTACCATTTTTCTCGGAAGACTTTGGGAAACGGGGGGTGGGTGGAATTTTGTGGATCCACGCAGATTCCAGAACTTTCCACCACAGAAATGTGAGGAAAATGTGGTTTTTTGACACATTTTTAGGTTTGCAAGGGATTCTGGGTAACAGAACCTGATGAGAGCCAGTCAAGTCACCCCATCCTGGATTTCCCTGGGTGTCTAGTTTTCAAAAATGTATAGGTTTCCTAGGTTTCCCTAGGTGCCGGGAGAGCTAGGGTTCAAAACCAATAGCTAGGCACTTTGCAAAAAAAGGGTCCGTTTTCACTTTGATAATGTGGTGTGTCCACGTTGCGTTTTGGGCCATTTCCTGTCGCGGACACTAAGCCTACCCACACAAGTGAGGTGCCATTTTTCTCGGAAGACTTTGGGAAACGCGGGGTTGGTGGAATTTTGTGGATCCACGTAGATTCCAAAACTTTACACCACAAAAATGTGAGGAAAATGTGTTTTTTGTGACAAATTTTGAGGTTTGCTAGGGATTCTGGGTAACAGAACCTGGAGAGAGCCAGTCAAGTCACCCCATCCTAGATTTCCCTGGGTGTCTAGTTTTCAAAAATGTATAGGTTTGCTAGGTTTCCCTTGGTGCCGGCAGAGCTAGTGTTCAAAAACTACAGCTAGGCACTTTGCAAAAAAAGGGTCAGTTTTCACTGTGAAAATGTGGTGTGTCCACGTTGCGTTTTGGGCCGTTTCCTGTCGCGGGCACTAGGCCTACCCACACAAGTGAGGTACCATTGTTCTCGGAAGACTTTGGGAAACGCGGGGTGGGTGGAATTTTGTGGATCCACGCAGATTCCAGAACTTTCCACCACAGAAATGTGAGGAAAATGTGGTTTTTTTACACATTTTTAGGTTTGCAAGGGATTCTGGGTAACAGAACCTGGTGAGAGCCAGTCAAGTCACCCCATTCTGGATTTCCCTGGGTGTCTAGTTTTCAAAAATGTATAGGTTTGCTATGTTTCCCTAGGTGCCGGGAGAGCTAGGGTTCAAAACCAATAGCTAGGCACTTTGCAAAAAAAGGGCCCGTTTTCAGTGTGGTCAAAAGTTCTGGAATCTGCGTGGATCCACAAAATTCCAACCACCCCGCATTCCCCAAAGTCTTCCAAGAAAAATGGTACCTCGTTTGTGTGGGTAGGCCTAGTGCCCGCGACAGGAAACGGCCCAAAACGCAACATGGACAGACAACATTTTCACAGAAATGTGAGGAAAATGTGGTTTTTTGGACAAATTTTGAGGTTTGCAAGGGATTCTGGGTAACAGAACCTGGTGAGAGTCAGTCAAGTCACCCCATCCTGGATTCCCCTGGGTGTCTAGTTTTCAAAAATGCATAGGTTTGCAAGGTTTCCCTAGGTACCGGCAGAGCTAGCATTAAAAAACTACAGCTAGGCACTTTGCAAAAAAAGGGTCCGTTTTCACTTTGAAAATGTGTTGTGTCCACGTTGCGTTTTGGGCCGTTTCCTGTCGCGGACACTAAGCCTACCCACACAAGTGAGGTGCCATTTTTCTCGGAAGACTTTGGGAAACGCGGGGTTGGTGGAATTTTGTGGATCCACGCAGATTTCAGAACTTTCCACCACAGAAATGTGAGGAAAATATGTTTTTTTAAATACGTTTTGAGGTTTGTAAGGGATTCTGGGTAACAGAACCTGGTGAGAGCCAGTCAAGTCACCCCATCCTGGATTCCCCTGGGTGTCTAGTTTTCAAAAATGTATAGGTTTGCTAGGTTTCCCTAGGTGCCGGGAGAGCTAGGGTTCAAAACCAATAGCTAGGCACTTTGCAAAAAAAGGGTCCGTTTTCACTGTGAAAAATGTTGTGTGTCCACGTTGCGTTTTCGGCCGTTTCCTGTCGTGGGCACTAGGCCTACCCACACAAGTGAGGTACCATTTTTCTTGGAAGACTTTGGGGAACGCAGGGTGGGTGGAATTTTGTGGATCCACGCAGATTCCAGAACTTTTGACCACAGAAATGTGAGGAAAATTTGTTTTTTTTTTAGAAATTTTGAGGTTTGCAAGGGATTCTGGGTAACAGAACCTGGTGAGAGCCAGTCAAGTCACCCCATCCTGGATTCCCTGGGTGTCTAGTTTTCAAAAATGTATAGGTTTGCTAGGTTTCCCTAGGTGCCGGCAGAGCTAGGGTTAAAAACTACAGCTAGGCACTTTGCAAAAAAGGGTCCGTTTTCACTGTGAAAATGTGGTGTGTCCACGTTGCGTTTTGGGCCATTTCCTTTCGCAGGCACTAGGCCTACCCACACAAGTGAGGTTCCATTTTTCTCGGAAGACTTTGGGGAACGCGGGGTGGATGGAATTTTGTGGATCCACGCAGATTCCAGAACTTTCCACCTCAGAAATGTGAGGAAAATTGGTTTATTTTTACAAATTTTTCGGTTTGCAGGGGATTCTGGGTAACAGAACCTGGTGAGAGCCAGTCAAGTCACCCCATCCTAGATTCCCCTGGGTGTTTAGTTTTAAAAAATGTATAGGTTTGCTAGGTTTCCCTAGGTGCCGGCAGAGCTAGGGTTCAAAAACTACAGCTAGGCACTTTGCAAAAAAAGGGTCAGTTTTCACTGTGAAAATGCGGTGTGTCCACGTTGCGTTTTGGGCCGTTTCCTGTCGCGGACACTAAGCCTACCCACACAAGTGAGGTACCATTTTTCTCGGAAGACTTTGGGAAATGCGGGGTGAGTGGAATTTTGTGGATCCACGCAGATTCCAAAACTTTCCACCACAGAAAAGTGAGGAAAGTGTGTTTTTTTGACAACTTTTGAGGTTTGCAAGGGATTCTGGGTAACAGAACCTGGTGAGAGCCAGTCAAGTCACCCCATCCTAGATTCCCCTGGGTGTCTAGTTTTCAAAAATGTATAGGTTTGCTAGGTTTCCCTAGGTGCCGGCAGAGCTAGGGTTCCAAAACTACAGCTACGCACTTTGAAAAAAAAGGGTCAGTTTTCACTGTGAAAATGTGGTGTGTCCACGTTGCGTTTTGGACCGTTTCCTGTCGCGGGCACTAGGCCTACCCACACAAGTGAGGTACCATTTTTCTCGTAAGGCTTTGGGGAACGCGGGGTAGGTGGATTTTTGTGGATCCACGCAGATTCCAGAACTTTCCACCACAGAAATATGAGGAAAATGTGTTTTTTCTGACAAATTTTGAGGTTTGCAAGGGATTCTGGGTAACAGAACCTGGTGAAAGCCAGTCAAGTCACCCCATCCTAGATTTCCCTGGGTGTCTAGTTTTCAAAAATGTATAGGTTTGTTAGGTTTCCCTAGGTGCCGGCAGAGCTAGTGATGGAGCAAGGTTTCATAAATGAAACTTGCTTGTATTCAATCCTCCTCACAGTATTAATTTATTAAACTTGTATTGTTAATACTAACCTTTGCATTCACGACACGACAGAAAAGGAAGCTTGCCTATGTGTTTTACTAATGAATAACGCTTGTTTGTAATTCAAAATGGCCGTTATGCGCGGGAAAGCTCAATGCGCATGTCGCAACCATATCACATGGTGTGACGTCTTTCTTTGCTTGGTGGGAAACTTCTGCTTCTGCGCAGTGTGCATTAAAATGGCTGTTTAATGTTTTCACATGCTTCAGCTTGCTCTCATCAAGGTAGGAAATGGATAAGATGGCCACAAAGTCACAATGAAGTTTGAGGCTACTTTAGTTATGCATACAAAAATATTTAATTATTAAGAACCAAAATAACAGAACAACAAAAAAATCAATAATGAGTGAGCAAGGCGTGAGGGGGTAGGGGGAAATCGGCTGATTTTGGTTCTTAATAATTAAATATTTTTGTATGCATAACTAAAGTAGCCTCAAACTTCATTGTGACTTTGTGGCCATCTTATCCATTTCCTACCTTAAAGGGACCTTTGTTTCTGAGAATCGATTAGCTCCCTTGGTCCCTTTTGATTTCAAGGGTTCCCTTGTCCTTTTTTCTGATCATCTTGCTCTCATGTCATTACTAAATTGTCGTTTCCTAACGCTACTAACGCGCGTTAGAATATATAATTAAATGGGAATAGAATAGAAAAAGTGGGCATACAGTGAAACATTTTATTTGTGATTTTAATATTTTCTTCTTGCACTTTTATTAGTTCGTAAACTTGGGCCTGGGTTGGTGACCTGAAACTCGAGAGGCAAATGGTTCTGCGCATGTGTCCTGTGTGCCTGCCAAATGAAGTCAATCTGGACGTCGTCCAAGGCCGCGACCCGATGGCCGAAGATGCTGTACTTTGGCTTTCCTGTTGCATATTGACACTTTGTCTATGAAAATTGGTTTACATTTGTCATGAGACGGGTGGGAAATAAAGCGAATGTATTAATTTGAAGGGGTGGGAATGTAAAGACAATAGGCTTTACAATTTAGGCCAAATCGATATGGTGCGAAAATCCACCCCCTGTCCCTGTCCAATCAGAAGTAGTGGCCCCATATTTTAGTAACATTAAGGGGAGGTACAGGGGCGTAGAAGGGTATAATAGAATATAGCATTAGTTAATTAGTCAGAGCATGCGTTCATGAAGAACAGGCGTCCATGCTGCCAGAGCGCTCTTAGCTCCAGACTGCCAAGCTGATCGATTGCAGACCGAATTGCGGTCCAGAGAGAGGTCCTGAGGAGGGGGCGGCAGAGTCCATTAGAAGGAAGGCATGGGAGAATCGAGGAGAAGTCGAGTATCAGAGAGGGGAACGACGCGTTGTAGAGAGGTCACCGGTCCTGTCCTGATCCTGGAGGAGGTCTTTGCTCTTCATCCTTCCTGGGTCTTATTCTTTCAACTCCTTGGCTAAGGGGTTTGGTTCTCACACTTAGGTAAATATAATGCAAACTTTAGTTGCGCTGCTATCTCTATCCTCTCCTCTTCTTTAAACACCGTCATTGATTAGCAATAATCATTTCTATGCTTAATCTTGGGTATTGCGATTAAGTACCATGTGGCTCTGTATTTTACTCTGCTAAAACTTTAGATAAACATTTTAAAACTTCATGACTCAGTGGTTATTTCAGGATTATGTACTATAATGAATGTCACTCATTTTAAATTTCCCAATTAGCAAAGGATTCATTGGTAAGTCATTACTCTTCAATCAGAAGGTAATTGGTAGCAGGGATTTTGATAGAGAGTAACAACTGAAAAACCCCAGCGTAAGTATTAGCGTAGTGTGAATGTATGGGCCCAAGTGAGTATCTGGTGTATGAATGTTGTTTGCTGATATCGCGCTGGATCAGTTTTCTGGTAATCAGAGGATGGTTACTCTTTGTTAATTGGGTAATGAGAATTTTTATTTGTATTTTTATGAACTAACATCCCTGTATTCAAAGTTTTGTTTTATGTTGTCGAGAAAACCCTGGGGTAAAAGGAATAGCGGATGGTAAGTGGAAGCCATACTGCAGTGAGGTTATCTGCCAGGCAGAAATAGTACTGAAAAGTTAAGCAGGACTTTCAGTACTCGTTAGGGACTCTATGCGTGTGAGTAATAGCAAAAGAGTACGCTGGTAAAAAATTTGATGTTATATCACCTAGAAAGGGTAACATTGGAGAAGTAACTGGTACTTCTGGAGCTTGTGTGAAGAGTAGACGGAAGTGTTTTACTCGTAGTGTATGTTTAGTAAACGGAAAGGTTTTACTAAGTGTGAGAGAAAAACTATCTTTCCTATTTTAGAGAAACTGGCACAATAGCGAATGTTTTATGTTTTTACTGAAATTTAATTAAGATTTATAGAGAAAATAAGTTTGCGTAAATTTTTGTAAAGGGAGGGTCAGTTGCCGGAGAGGGAGCTGATGTCACAAAACGTTGCGCTGGGATTGGTTGAATCAGCGGGTGTGGAAAGACCCTTGTAAAGGAGGGGTCAGTAGTCAGGAGTAGTACTGACGTCACAGGTGCCGCGCTGGGATTGGTTGAACCAGCAAGGACAGAAAAGAGCAGATTGTAAAGGAGGGGTTGACAGATAAACGTCACCAAAAGGCCGCGCAAGGATTGGCTCGGAAATAAAAGATAGCAGACATTTGATTGGTCAAAATTATAAGAAGCGAAATTCTTAGTGGATAAGGATTGCATGTTAAAACATGATCCGACTTTAACAGGAATTCGTCAGGATAGGAGATATTTAGGCTTTGCAGAATATAATTTTATACATCAGTACTTACCCAAGATGTACAGAGAAAGGAGAAAAATTTCATTTTTACAAAAGATCAAGAATTATTTTAAAAAGGACAAACCAATCAAAACTAGAGAAGGAATTATTATTCCACCAGCTAAAACGCCCGCTTCATTCATGATGATGGAGAGAGGTTATCATACTTGTGTATGGATGGAGAATTGGATAGAATATACCAAAAATGATGGAATATTAGCATTTCCCGAGAATGGTACCTTCAATGGAAGGATTCTTCAAAACTTGAGATTGAGGATGAATGACTTAGAACCCAGACCTAGATTAACTCAGTACGAAGCTCTAGAAGAATGGGAAACCGAGGCATTTGAGCGGGATCAATCTAGAAGTAATAGGAGTTATCCAGGATTTTTCCCCAGATACCTACATGAGTCTAGGAATGGTCAGATGAAACAATGGAGAAGGGCAATGATTACAGAAGGATTATATCCATTGTTCTCAGCAGAGGAGAAATTAGGAAGTAAGTGCACAGAAAAGACAAAACATTTAATGAGAAATGAGGAGTCTGAAGACGAATTTATGGAGGACATGTTAAGAAATCCCCCACCATATCAGGAAGGGACAAGTGGATGCACCCCAAGTGCACCACCAAAAACTCCATTAGTGCCACAGGTAATGCATGAATTCACCCCGAGTAGAATACTTCATGACAAAGAAAAGGAAGCTCTAGAAAAGACCAGAGCAGAATTAATACAGAAAATAACCCAGATAAAAGTACATCCTGATTCGTTGACCATACCTTTAACAATTGGTCCAGTAGTTCCATTATATGGTACTCAGGGAAGCTGTCCTCCACCGATACTTACACCTACTCCTGCGAATAATCCAAAACCTGAAGCTCCAGTTATAATTGAGGATCAATTTAGTGACTGTGAATCCACAATATCACTCATGGACTTGCCTATTCGAGGTTCTGTAAATAGTACTCCCAGGAAAGATGTACCAGGATGTTCAAAAGATGTAAGTTTAATAACTTCATCGGGAGCAAAAAGTGCTACCATAGTAACACCTGAAGATCTAGAAAGATGGGTGCAAGGGTCAGTTAAACAGTGCACACCTCCGAAAATAATGGACATTCATAAATTGAAAGTCGAATTAGAAGAAATAATAGCAGGAAATGTAGGACTAGAACGCTTAAATACCTATGATGAAGAAGAATTATTGTTCCTGTGTAGGAGTATCACCAGAAATGTAAGGATATTCCATGAAAAATTATCCAATTTAGCACTACAGATGGGAATAGAAATAGGGAGATCAAAGGTACTACAGAAACCCTATAGAGCAGAATTTTCAGACAAAGATTTAGAAAATATGAATGCCTCTGGAAGAAGATTACAAATAAGAGAATTAATGTTAGTTTTGCAAAAATGGGGAGACCTAGATAAATGGAAAACTAGGTGGGCCAAGAAAAAGGAAGAAGCACGAACAAGTAGAACAGCATCAGAATATGTGATGAAGGAAACAGGGAAAGCAGATCAAATGTATCCCATGCGAGAAGTTGCGGGAGGAGGATATGTACATGTCCCATGGAGCAGACAGGATATTTTGTCATTTACGAATGATTTTCCAAAATTGAGAGAAAAACCAATTGAATGGTACAAGCAGGTTGACAGGTTTGTGAAGGTGTCAAAGGTATTGTTGAAGGATTTGGATGGTTTGTTTGACATAGTGGTACCTGCCGATTTGTGGACAGATTGTAAAATTACAGTTGATTGGCCTAGTGATGAATATCCTAAAGATCCGAAAACAGGTGCCCGTCAAATGATGTGATGAAAAAGTATCAGCAAGTGATAACTTACCTGAAAGGGAAAATACCACCGAAAGAAACAGATTGGGTAAAAATAGATCGAACTACCCAAGAAGCTAATGAATCAGTACATTCCTACTATGAGCGTCTATTGCAGGTATTTAAACAGTATAGTGGATTTGAGGACATTGGAGACAAGAACATGAGTCAGTTTGTGTACCGGTTTGTTTACGGTTTGAAGCCAGAAATTTGCCAGATGATTAAACAGCATATGCTGTGTTGGCAGGGAAAGCCCATTGACGAGATTTTGAAGTATGCAAAATATTGTGGAGATGATATTGAGGATAGACACAAGAAATTGCAGGAAAAAGTAATGTGGGCTCAGGTGAAAATGGCTGAGAAACAGGGAATTAATTTGGAAAATCCCAGTGAAAATCCAGGAAAAGATTCTGGAACGAATGGTGATGCTGGGAATGGTGGAAAATTTAGAGGACGAATGAGTAGAGAAGAAGCTAAAAAGAAATTTCCTTGTCATGGATGTGGAAAATTGGGGCATTGGAAGGATGAATGTAAAAAGATCCGGAATAATAATGGCCCAAATCAAAATTTAAATCAACAGACGCAGAATGACTCTCAGCAGGGTGCAAATCCTCAGAGTCAGTTGCCACCTGCACCTATTCAGGGTAATGTAAGCAGAGCAAAGCATGGTACAGACATCGGATATCAGGGAGGAAGTGGTAAGAATGATTATATGACATCACAATTTCTTTTGCAGGACGATTTCTGTCAATACAGTCCATGACGGTGCCTAGGAGAGGGGAAGAAGGAGTGCATACTTGGCGCATCCTTACAGGTAGATCAGTCAGGTCCATATGTTGAAGGGAATGTGAAAGGTAATAATAATACTTTCCTTTTGGACACTGGTGCTACCCGGTCTACTGTGAGAACAGCAGACATTCCAGACCTTCCTCTCTCTGGTGAAAATATCCAAGTAGTGGGGGTAGCTAATCAGCGGATTAGAACACCTCTTACCGAACCATTGGAAGTTAAAATTGGAAACTTCAGAGAAATGCATCAATTTGTAGTGTGTGATTCTAGTCCAGTAAACTTATTAGGTAGGGATTTGTTGTGCAAGATGAATTGTACCATTTTCTGCACACCGGATGGTGTGGCAGTTTAGACACCAGATGAAGATCATGTATATAAAATTATGATTGCAAAACAAGGTACAGAAGTGGATGAGATGTTTTCATTAATAACAAAAGATGAGTTGCCAGAAGAATTAAAAGGTACAGTAAACCCCATAGTATGGGATTTCACCGGAAAAGAAGTAGGACTTATGGCTAAAATAGATCCAGTTAAAATTACTGTAAAGGAAGGTGCAATTTTCCCAAATACAAGACAGTACAAAATGAGTGCAGAAGTAAAAGCAGGAGTCATTGAAGAAATAAATCGAATGGTAGAACAAAACATACCAAAAGAAGTAATGAGTAGCCCATGTAATTCACCAATAATGGGATTAAAGAAACCTAGTGGAAAATATAGGATTGTTCAGGACCTGAGGAAAATAAATAAGATTGTAGAACCATGTTGTCCCATAGTACCAAATCCTGCAGTAATTCTATACCAGATTCCGTGGAGTGCAGGATGGTTCACAGTAATTGATTTGTGTCAAGCATTCTTTTCAATACCATTACATCCAGACAGCCAGTATCTTTTCTCATTTAAATTTGAAAACAAGGTTTATGTGTGGAATCGTGTTCCTCAGGGGTACACAGAAAGTCCTTCTATTTTCAACCAGATACTGAAAAAGTGCCTTGAAAAACTAGCGATGCCAGGAAGCTCAGTCTTAGTCCAATATATCGACGACTTATTGGTGGCATCGAACACCAGAGAGGACTGTGTTGTTGATTCCATAGCATTATTAAATCTTTTGGCAGAAGAAGGACATAAAGTCTCACCTGAAAAGTTGCAGTTCTGTACAACAGCTGTTAAGTATCTGGGACACCAAATTGAGAGAGGAAAAAGAAGAGTAACAGCTGAAAGAGTAGCGTTAATAAAGAAAATGCAAATGCCTGTAACACAAAGACAAGTGAGAATGTTCCTAGGAATAGTAGGTTACTGTCGACAATGGATACCAGGATTTTCCATGTTAGCTAAGCCCTTAATTAACATGACAAAAAAGAAAGCAAAGGACCCTGTGGAGTGGGAGGATGAAAGTGTAGAAGCTTTTGTAAAATTGAGAAATGCCCCATGTTCAGCACCTGCCTTAGGCATGCCTGATTATAAAAGAGAATTTGCATTGTTCTGTCATGAGAGAGAAAATTGTGCACTTTCTGTCCTAACTCAAAGACATGGACTAGAAAGACGTCCTATAGCATATTTTTCTGCTACATTGGACCCCGTAGCAGCCGCATTGCCAGGATGCTTAAAAGCAGTGGCGGCTACTTGTTTGAGCATTGAACAAAGTGAGTCAATTGTGATGGGACACCCTGTAATAGTGTATGTTCCACATGCAGTTGTCATTTTGTTGACAAGAACCCGAACTCAACATCTTACTCCTAGTCGGCTGACTAAATACGAAAGAATCATAATGGGTGCTGAAAATGTGACCATGGTAAGGTGTACTATAATAAATCCAGCAACATTACTACCAGACCCATATCATGAGAGAATTAAAGATGATGAAGATGATGAACATGATTGTATACAAATTACAGAATTATGCACAAAACCACGCCCAGATATAGAGGAACAGCCTCTTAAAAAGCCAGACAGGGAGCTATTTTTTGATGGTTCATGTCAAAGACATGAAGATGGTAAACTAACTGCTGCCTATGCGGTATGTGAATTAACTGGAATAGTTGAAGCATCTTTGTTAGACCTGGCATCCTTGGCGTGGGTCTCCCTTCCATTTTTTCGTAATGCCTCCACTGTTGCCGATATGTTTTTGCTGGACTAGATGCTCATGGGCACTTTGCCGCTGCTAATCAGTGCCAAAGTGCAAGTGCTCCCTATCGTTAATTGATATATGTATTAGTGACTCCATGATTGGATGATTGGTTTACTTGTCAGTCCCTAGTACAGTGCACTCAGTGTGCCCAGGGCTTGTAAATCCAATGCCGCTGGTGGGCTTGCAGCACTGGTTGTGCCACCCACAGAAGCGGCTTGTAAAATGTGTCTCAGGCCTGCCATCGCAGAGCCTGTGTGCAGCCTCGGGCTGCCATGTCGACTTGGTGAGTACACCCACTTACCAGTCCCTAAACCTTCCCTGTACTGCATGTTGGTCACCCCTAAAGTAGGCCCTAGGGCAGGGTGCATTGTAAGTATAAGGTAGGACATGCCCTGGTGTGTGTGGCATGTCCTAATAGTGAATTACAGCCATTTTCGTTCTTCACTATTGCAAGGCTACCTGCTCCCCATAGGCCAGAATGGGCAGACTGACTATTACACCTTATAATCAGAACTGACCCAGGGAACATGGTAGAAAAACGAATTTAGTATGCCTGAACTCAGGATGATAAAATACATCTTTTAGTGAAGTTGGTTTTAACATTCTGTGTTGAAAATACCACTTTTAGAAAGTGGGTATTTTCTTGCCTAACTATCCAAGCCTGCCTCTGCTAGGTTGTGTATTCCTTGTCTGGAGATTGAGTGACAGGGGCTGGGGGTGGCTACCGGAGACAGGGTGAGTCAGCGCAGGGCTGAATAGAAAGATTTGCATCCAGAGTGGAGGGAGGAGTTGCACCTGGGTCTGAATAGGGCTGTGCCTGCCTTCCACAATGCTGGCTCCACCTCCTGCCGGGCGGCTGAGCACTCTGCCCCACATTCTGAAAGGAAAGAAGGAGTCAGAAAAACAAAGTGCTCCAGGACTGACCAGAACTGGTTTTGGACTAGGCAGAGGCCTCTCTGCCTCCAGAGAACAAAGAGAATCAGGGTATAAGAGGGGCACCCAGACCCCAGGAAAATTAGATCACTTTTGGGAACAAGAAGAAACCTTTGCTGAGGAGCGGAACCAAGAAGAAACTGAGGAGAGACTATCCCTAAGCCTGAAGTGCTGCTTGGGGGATTGGCCTGCAGTGGTTTGCCTGACTGCCAAAGAGAGGAGAAAGGAACTTTTGCTTTGCTGTGACTTTCATCAACTTGTGAAGGATCTCCAAGGGCTTGGAAGAGAGCTTGCCCCCTGACCGAAGTCCCAGGACCATTGGACTTCACCCCCTTTGTGAATTGCTGCTGGAAACTCTGTTTCAGTGGCTACAGAGGTAGGGAGCTGTGACCGACTCTCACGACCGACTCGGTGTCCTGCAAGCACCGCATCGAAGCACCGTCTCGCCCTGCAACGCACGGCCCTGGTCTCACCGACTCCGTCAACGAGCCGCTGCCTGCACCGCATCGAGGGACAACGCGTCCTGCAACGCTTCGCTACGCCGAATCGAACTGGTCCGACCGACACGGTCACTGCTGCTGAGTTCGAGTCCTGTGACCGCACCGGAGTTGGGCACCGCTCGCACGCTTTGCGACGCACCGCCCGACTCGCACCGCTGTCCGGACTGATCGACGCCAGCTCCTGAATCCGGCTCCGTCGCCGCACCGCAACCTGCCAGCACCGCATCGAAGCACCGTCTCGCCCTGCAACGCACGGCCCTGGTCTCACCGACTCCGTCTCGACGACGTCAACGAGCCGCTGCCTGCACCGCATCGAGGGACAACGCGTCCTGCAACGCTTCCATTTTTGCATCGCGACCGCGACGAACAGCCATCCGGCTCGCACGCCCGTGCCTGCCGCTTCAAGTAAAAGGTACTGTGACCGAGTCTGTCTACGCTGTGTTGGCCCGTCTCGACGCGGTCAGCTGGATTTGTTAGACTCTGTTTGTTCTCGACTCCGCCGTAGCCGGAGGAGGCTACCGACTCGCACAGAACCTTGAATTAAGCCTTTTTGATCAGAACTAAGTATTCTTAACAGTATTGTGGATTATTTTTGTCGTTTATGGTCTTGTGATAAATCTATATAAAGTATACCTATTTTTATAAATATATAACCTGTGTGGTGTCCATTTGTAGTGTTGTCACTTGATTACTGTATGTGTTCACAAATGCTTTACACACTGCCTCTGAACTAAGCCTGTCTGCTCGTGCCAAGCTACCAAGAGGGTGAGCAGGGGTTATTTCGGAGTGTACCTACTTTCCCTGACTAGACGCAAGGGTCCCTATTTGGACAAAGGTACATACCTCTGCCAACTAGAGACCCCAAATCTAACATTGGTGGTCAGCGGTGAGGATTCTGGACTTGCATTTGTGACTCATGTACAGTGATTGGTGAACACTACTTAGTGAGTGCAGACCAAAACGCAACCACATACTTTAATAGCATTTTTTCTGGGATTTCCTATTTTTGCAAATGCCAAGTTCAGTCACTATGGAGAAACCAGCATCAGTAGCCTCTGTTGAATGTGATTGGGAAGAAGAGAGGCTAGAATGCTACACCCTTAAGCAGCTCAAGCAATTCTGCAAAAAGTTTAAAGTGTCCATGACCGGGATCTCCAGGAAGGAGGACCTCCAAAAGGCGCTGAGGGCCTGGGTCGAATCAAGGAGTGCCCCTGTGGAGGGGGCTGAGAATGCAGAAGGGCAGCTGGAGGGGCTATTGGGTCTAGGGGCTAGAAGACCACCTTCCCCAGTAGGTAGCAGTGTTTCTGCCAGAGGACTGTCTCCAGAGGAGTTGGAGGACAGGAAAGAGAGTAGGGTGCACGAAATGGAGCTGACCAAACTCAAGCTGAATAAGCAGTTAGAATTCGAAATGCAAACAAGGAAATTAGCCCTAGAGGAAAAGAAAATGCAGTTTGAACATGAGAAAGTTTTGAGGAGTTGGAATTGAAGGCCAAGAGCTTAGAGATTACTCCCTCTGGTGGCAGTGTACCGCCTGTGCCTGTTGAAGCTAGGGTGTATATTCCCAAAGATGTGGTGAAGGAGTTTTTAAAAATGACGACATAGGGCAGTGGTTCAAAGCCTATGAGGTAGCCATGTCTTCCCACCGGGTCCCTGAGAAGGATTGGGGAGCGGGGTTGTGGGGACGGTTCCTCAGTGAAGGGCGGGATACCTTGTTGGATTTGCCCTCTGAAGTCTATAATTCGTACAGCCACATGAAGGATGCCTTAATGACTAGATATGGTTTGACCCCTGAGCTTTATAGGCAAAGGTTCAGGAACTGTAGTAAGATTGAAAGCAGTACCTGGGTTGAATATGTGACCTTCTTTTGCAGAGCCTTGGATGGTTGGGTAAAGGGTAGCAGAGCGACTGATTTTCAGGCGCTCTTTGATTTGATTGCCTGGGAGCACTTGTCCGGTAATTGTTTTCCTGAGCTACGCCAGCACCTGATTGATAGTAAGCTGACTAACCCTAGGCAGCTTGCTGAGGAGGCGGACCGCTGGGTGAGTACCCGGGTCCACAAGGGTCACGTGGGAGACTCCGCCAAGGGTGGGCAGGGTCCCCAGCAGAAGAGTGGGGGGGACAAGGGTAAACAGAAGGAGTTCCATAAAGGGCCCCAAAGTAGACCCCCAGGGAACCAAGGGAAAGGTTCCCAGCCTCCCCCTGAGAAGAAGCCAGTGGCCCTGACAGGCCCCCTGTTCACCAGGGACCACTGGTATGTTACAAGTGTGGCGCCCCTGGCCACAAGGCAAACGATCCTCGTTGCCCTTTGCATGGAAAACCAGCACCCACCAGTGCAGTCCCCCGGCAGTTGGCTAGTGTAGCCCTGGGGGAGGAGTTGGGTGCCCAAGGTGGGGGATCCCACAGTGTTTTCCCTTGTCTCATTAGGAGACTCTGAGATGGTCCCTAGGACCCCGCTGCCTGAGAACACTAAGAAATACAGGCAGTGGGTGACCATCAATGGCCATAGGGTGGAGGCTCTGAGAGACACAGGAGCCAGTGTGACAGCTGTCAAGTGTCACCTGGTGTCTAAAGAGCAGGTTATCCCTGATGCATTCTATCCGGTTGTTGCCGCTGACAACACAGAGAGTCACTGCAAGGTGGCTCAGGTTCCCTTTGAGTGGGGGGGTCTCGGGTACTCTTCAAGTAGCTGTGAGGCCAGCCATGCCTGTTGACTGTTTGTTAGGGAACGATTTGGAGAGCTCACCTTGGGCTAAGGTGGAGCGGAGTGCGCATTTAGAAATGTTGGGCTTGCCTGATTGGGCATGTGTGACCACCCGGTCAATGGCAGCTAAAGGTGTTCAAGAGGACCTGGAGCCTGAGAGGGAGGCCCAGGTGCCTGCCGGAGAGAGAGGAGGCAGGGGCGCGGGAAACCGGCCCCCGAGGTTCCCACGGTCCAGGAGGAGGCAGACCCTGAGGGGGATGCCCTGGAGCCTACAGGGGAACAGGTAGCTGAACTGGGGGACCTACCTGAGCTGACCCATTGGCAGCAAGAAGGAGGACCCTCCAGGGAAGAGTTCTGCAAGGAGCAGAACACATGCCCTTCTCTCGTGGGTCTGAGGCAACAGGCCACAGACCAGGCAGCAGGTGGTCAGTCTGGATCACATTGGGTTTACTGGGAGAATGGTCTCCTGTATTCAGAGCCTAAGGTTGCTGAGCCTGGGTCAGCCCGTGTGCTGGTGGTACCCCAGCGCTTCAGAGCCTTCCTACTGGGGTTGGCTCATGATGTACCGTTAGCGGGACATCTGGGGCAGGACAAGACCTTTGACAGGCTTGTTACCCATTTCTATTGGCCCCAGATGCGCAGGAGTGCCGCCACTCACTGCAGGACATGCCAGACTTGCCAGGCAAGTGGAAAAAGTGGGAGGAAGCACAAGGCTCCTCTCCAGCCATTCCCTGTGGTCAGCACCCCCTTTGAACGGGTGGGTATTGACATTGTGGGGCCACTGGACCCCAAGACAGCCATGGGCAACAGGTTTATCCTGGTCTTGGTGGACCATGCCACCCGGTACCCTGAAGCCATCCCTCTGAGGACAGTGACGGCCCCCGTGGTGGGACGGGCACTGATGGGAATTTTCTCACGTGTGGGATTCCCTCAAGAGGTGGTGTCTGACAGAGGTACCAACTTCGTGTCCAAGTACATGAAGTCCCTGTGGCAGGAGTGCGGTGTAACTTACAAGTTCACCACTCCTTACCACCCTCAAGGAAATGGTCTGGTTGAGAGATTCAACCGGACCCTCAAGGGCATGATTATGGGTCTGGAAGAACCCATGAGGCGTAAATGGGACGTCCTCTTACCATGCCTGTTGTTTGCATACCGGGAGGTGCCACAGAAGTCTCTAGGGTTCAGTCCCTTTGAGCTCCTCTATGGACACCCGGTGCGAGGACCTCTGAGTTTGGTCAAGGAAGGCTGGGAGCAATCTCCCAGGAAACCTCCCCAGGATGTATACAGTTACATGCTGGCCTTCAGGAACCAGACTAGGCGTTTCAGAGAGCTTGCTGAGGCAAATCTGGAAGCCAGCCAGGAGGAGATGAAGCGGTGGTACGACCAGAATGCCACTCTGGTAGAGCTTCAGCCTGGTCAGAAAGTGTGGGTCATGGCCCCTGTGGAGCCCTGTGCGCTCCAGGACAGGTGGACCGGCCCTTTTACGGTGGTGGAGCGCAAGAGTCCAGTTACCTATTTGGTGGACTTGCAGTCTCCCAGGAACCCCTTGCGGGTCCTGCATGTGAACCGCCTGAAGCCCCACTTGGAGAGGTCCCAAGTGGGCATGCTCTTAGCTACAGATGATGGAATGGAGGAGGAGACCGAGCCTCTTCCTGACCTCCTGTCAGCCCGAGAGCAAGATGGATCAGTGGAGGGAGTAAACCTCTCTACCTCCCTGACACCTGAGCAGCAGGGTGACTGTCGCCAACTGTTGGGACAGTTCCCTGACCTGTTCTCCCTGGTTCCCAGTGTCACTCATTGGTGCGTCCATGATGTGGACACTGGGGACAGTCTTCCTGTGAAGCACAAGGCTTACAGGGTGACTGACAGGGTCAGAGCCTGCATCAAGGAGGAGGTCTCCAAGATGTTTGCGCTAGGGGTGATTGAGTCCTCTAACAGCCCTTGGGCCAGCCCCGTGGTCTTGGTTCCAAAAGCTGCCGCGCCTGGTGCCACACCAGAACTCCGGTTCTGTGTGGACTACAGGGGACTCAATTCCGTCACCAGGACTGACGCCCACCCCATCCCCAGAGCTGATGAGCTCATAGATCGGTTAGGGGCTGCGCGGTACCTCAGCACGTTTGACTTAACGTCTGGATACTGGCAGATCGCCTTGACTGATGGGGCCAAAGAGAGGTCAGCATTCTCCACACCAGATGGGCACTACCAGTTCCGGGTGATGCCCTTTGGGATGAAGAATGCCCCTGCCACCTTTCAGAGGTTGGTCAACCAGGTGTTGGTTGGACTGGAGGATTTCAGTGCCGCCTACCTGGATGACATCGCAGTGTTCAGTGCCCGTTGGGAAGAGCATCTGCGCCACCTCTGGGAAGTGTTGATGGCGCTGCGGAGGGCAGGCCTCACAATCAAGGCGAGTAAGTGCCAGATTGGGCAGGGTTCTGTGGTGTACTTGGGACACCAGGTTGGGAGCGGCCAGGTGGCGCCCCTCCAACCGAAAATTGATACCATTCTGGCTTGGGAGCCCCCAAGACCCAGACAGAGGTGAGAGCCTTCCTAGGACTCACCGGGTATTACCGGAGATTCGTCAAGGGGTATGGCAGTATTGTTGCCCCCTTGACCGAGCTGACTTCCAAGAAGCAGCCCAGGAAAGTGATTTGGACTGACGCCTGTCAAAAAGCTTTTGACACCTTGAAGACTGCCATGTGCACGGCGCCTGTGCTCCAGGCACCCAACTTCTCCACTGAGTTCATTGTTCAGACCGACGCTTCAGAGCATGGTGTAGGGGCTGTTCTATCACAGATCAATGAGGAGGGCCTAGACCAACCTGTAGCCTTCATCAGTAGGAGGTTACTTCCCCGGGAACAGAGATGGAGTGCTATTGAGCGTGAGGCATTTGCTGTGGTCTGGGCACTGAAGAAGCTGAGACCATACCTGTTTGGGACTCACTTCCGGGTTCAGACAGACCACAGGCCCCTCAGATGGTTGATGCAGATGAGGGGTGAGAATCCAAAGCTGTTGAGGTGGTCCATTTCCCTACAGGGGATGGACTTTACGGTGGAACACCGCCCTGGTACAGAACACGCCAATGCTGATGGACTGTCCAGATTTTTCCGCCTTAGCGATGAGAACTCCCTAGGGGTAGGATAGTTCTCCCCACATTTCAGCTGGAGGGGACACGTGTTAGACCTGGCATCCTTGGCGTGGGTCTCCCTTCCATTTTTTCGTAATGCCTCCACTGTTGCCGATATGTTTTTGCTGGACTAGATGCTCATGGGCACTTTGCCGCTGCTAATCAGTGCCAAAGTGCAAGTGCTCCCTATCGTTAATTGATATATGTATTAGTGACTCCATGATTGGATGATTGGTTTACTTGTCAGTCCCTAGTACAGTGCACTCAGTGTGCCCAGGGCTTGTAAATCCAATGCCGCTGGTGGGCTTGCAGCACTGGTTGTGCCACCCACAGAAGCGGCTTGTAAAATGTGTCTCAGGCCTGCCATCGCAGAGCCTGTGTGCAGCCTCGGGCTGCCATGTCGACTTGGTGAGTACACCCACTTACCAGTCCCTAAACCTTCCCTGTACTGCATGTTGGTCACCCCTAAAGTAGGCCCTAGGGCAGGGTGCATTGTAAGTATAAGGTAGGACATGCCCTGGTGTGTGTGGCATGTCCTAATAGTGAATTACAGCCATTTTCGTTCTTCACTATTGCAAGGCTACCTGCTCCCCATAGGCCAGAATGGGCAGACTGACTATTACACCTTATAATCAGAACTGACCCAGGGAACATGGTAGAAAAACGAATTTAGTATGCCTGAACTCAGGATGATAAAATACATCTTTTAGTGAAGTTGGTTTTAACATTCTGTGTTCGAAAATACCACTTTTAGAAAGTGGGTATTTTCTTGCCTAACTATCCAAGCCTGCCTCTGCTAGGTTGTGTATTCCTTGTCTGGAGATTGAGTGACAGGGGCTGGGGGTGGCTACCGGAGACAGGGTGAGTCAGCGCAGGGCTGAATAGAAAGATTTGCATCCAGAGTGGAGGGAGGAGTTGCACCTGGGTCTGAATAGGGCTGTGCCTGCCTTCCACAATGCTGGCTCCACCTCCTGCCGGGCGGCTGAGCACTCTGCCCCACATTCTGAAAGGAAAGAAGGAGTCAGAAAAACAAAGTGCTCCAGGACTGACCAGAACTGGTTTTGGACTAGGCAGAGGCCTCTCTGCCTCCAGAGAACAAAGAGAATCAGGGTATAAGAGGGGCACCCAGACCCCAGGAAAATTAGATCACTTTTGGGAACAAGAAGAAACCTTTGCTGAGGAGCGGAACCAAGAAGAAACTGAGGAGAGACTATCCCTAAGCCTGAAGTGCTGCTTGGGGGATTGGCCTGCAGTGGTTTGCCTGACTGCCAAAGAGAGGAGAAAGGAACTTTTGCTTTGCTGTGACTTTCATCAACTTGTGAAGGATCTCCAAGGGCTTGGAAGAGAGCTTGCCCCCTGACCGAAGTCCCAGGACCATTGGACTTCACCCCCTTTGTGAATTGCTGCTGGAAACTCTGTTTCAGTGGCTACAGAGGTAGGGAGCTGTGACCGACTCTCACGACCGACTCGGTGTCCTGCAAGCACCGCATCGAAGCACCGTCTCGCCCTGCAACGCACGGCCCTGGTCTCACCGACTCCGTCAACGAGCCGCTGCCTGCACCGCATCGAGGGACAACGCGTCCTGCAACGCTTCGCTACGCCGAATCGAACTGGTCCGACCGACACGGTCACTGCTGCTGAGTTCGAGTCCTGTGACCGCACCGGAGTTGGGCACCGCTCGCACGCTTTGCGACGCACCGCCCGACTCGCACCGCTGTCCGGACTGATCGACGCCAGCTCCTGAATCCGGCTCCGTCGCCGCACCGCAACCTGCCAGCACCGCATCGAAGCACCGTCTCGCCCTGCAACGCACGGCCCTGGTCTCACCGACTCCGTCTCGACGACGTCAACGAGCCGCTGCCTGCACCGCATCGAGGGACAACGCGTCCTGCAACGCTTCCATTTTTGCATCGCGACCGCGACGAACAGCCATCCGGCTCGCACGCCCGTGCCTGCCGCTTCAAGTAAAGGTACTGTGACCGAGTCTGTCTACGCTGTGTTGGCCCGTCTCGACGCGGTCAGCTGGATTTGTTAGACTCTGTTTGTTCTCGACTCCGCCGTAGCCGGAGGAGGCTACCGACTCGCACAGAACCTTGAATTAAGCCTTTTTGATCAGAACTAAGTATTCTTAACAGTATTGTGGATTATTTTTGTCGTTTATGGTCTTGTGATAAATCTATATAAAGTATACCTATTTTTATAAATATATAACCTGTGTGGTGTCCATTTGTAGTGTTGTCACTTGATTACTGTATGTGTTCACAAATGCTTTACACACTGCCTCTGAACTAAGCCTGTCTGCTCGTGCCAAGCTACCAAGAGGGTGAGCAGGGGTTATTTCGGGAGTGTACCTACTTTCCCTGACTAGACGCAAGGGTCCCTATTTGGACAAAGGTACATACCTCTGCCAACTAGAGACCCCCAAATCTAACAATCTTATTTACCAGGAGTCAAATCTGCACAAGTAGCTGAATTGATTGCGTTGATAAAAGCATGCAAAATTGGGAGGAATCAGAGAGTAACCATATTTACAGATAGCCAATATGGTTACGGGGTTGTGCACGATTTTGGCCAACTATGGATGCAGAGGGATTTCATGACTTCTTCAGGATCCCCATTAAAAATGGACAATTTGTAAGGGAATTGCTAGAAGCAATACAATCACCAAAAGAATTGGCTGTGGTGAAATGTGCCGCACACCAGTCAGGAGATGACTGGGTGGTAGTCGGCAACAGATATGCAGATCTGGTGGCTCAACATTGTGCCAAAACCAGAATGTCAGTCAATAAGAGGGTGGAAAGAATGGGAATCAGCTGCCAACTTATGTTGTATATGCCACCTGAAACTTGGAATGACGTCAAGAAATTGCAAGATGAGGTTGATGAAAGTGAGAAGAATTTGTGGATCAAAGTGGGTTGTTCCCAAAGAGGAGATGATGAAGTGTGGATCAGTGCTGATGGCAGACCAGTCATGCCAGACTGTTTACTCTAACAAATGGCTAGAATGCATCATGGAGACACACACATAGGAAGAGATGCAATGATTAGGCTGTTCAGACAAAATTGGTACAATTCCAAATTCAGGGCTGTTGCAGAGAGTCTTTGCCAGAGATGTCTAACTTGCCAGATGCATAATCCGGGGAGGAAGACAGTAATTGGATTTGGAAAAATTGGAAAGGCAGAGGGTCCATTTATGAGACTTCATTTGATTTCATACAGTTACCACCATGTAGAGGGCTGAAATATGTACTAGTCATAGTGTGTCTGTTTTCAAAGTGGGTGGAGGCTTACCCTACTAGGAGAAATGACAGCATTACAGTTGCAAAACTGTTGCTACGAGAGCTCATTCCTAGGTTTGGTTTTCCAGTAACTTTGGAATCAGATAGAGGAAAACATTTTAACAGCGAAGTGATTCAAATAATCTGTGAAGCATTTCAAATAAAACAGAAACTGCACTGTGCATATCGTCCAGAAGCTTCTGGAGTGGTTGAACAATTGAATGGCACTATAAAGTCAAGACTGGGAAAAATGTGTGCATCAACATCATTAGAGTGGCCAGATGCATTACCACTCGTTTTAATGGGACTCAGAAGTATACCTGACAGAACCACAGGATTGAGCCCACATGAAATAATGATGGGAAGAGCAATGAGACAAAACATGTTCCCACAAACAAACTGGTGAATATATCTGATGATATGGTTCTGGACTATTGCAAAGGATTGGCTGACCTAGTGCGTTCTGTCTCTTATCAGGTTCGAGAAGACGCAGTTTCCAGGCAGCCCGAGCAAGAACATGAACTGAATCCTGGTGACTGGGTGGTAGTGAAGAATCACACCAGAGAAACGTGTCTATCACCGAGATGGGGCAGACCATGTCAAGTCATACTGACAACGAATACAGCAGTGAAGTGTGCCAGATTTCCTAATTGGATTCATGTAAGTCACACCAAGAGAGTACCAGATCCCGAGGAAGAGAATCCTCAGAAAACGCCAATCACTGAAGAAGCTAAAGGTTGCCCAGCTGAAGGATCTCAGGTTCGAGATTCCAGAGAAGCTGAAGAAGAACAACCGAGCACAAGTCAGGATTGGATACCCATGGTAGAGGTTCCTGAAATATACCACAGAACAAGAAGTCAAGCGAAATTGGAAGAAATTGAAGAAGATCAGATAGGTGAAGAAGAAGCAGTTCAGGAACAAGAAGAAAAGACATTAAGAAATCCTGAACAAGGTCAGATAGGGAAAGGAAACTGGACTCAAAACAGTGAAGACCTAATAGACTTTGAACAGGGACAGACAGGTCTAGAAGAATCCGGTCAGGCTGCAGAAGTTCACAGTGCAATAAGCCCTGATCAGAACAAGTTAGATCAAGAAGAGTACACAGAAGAAGAAAACCTTGAAAAACATGAACTTGAAGAAATAAATAAAGAACAAGGTCAGTTATTGGAAACTTACAGTGGAGCTGTTACAGAGAAACCAATCAGACCTGAAAAAGACAAAGCAGAAGAAAAGGTAATCAAAGAAGACGAAGCAGTATTAAGCAGTGAAATTAACGAGATCTCTGAAGAAGAAAACAAAAAAACAGTGCCAACAAAGAAAACAAGAAAATGAGATCATTGGCCGAGTGTCATTAAAAGAGTAAAGTACCACATAACAACCAGAAGTGAAGATCCAGATCAAGTGAATGAAGTAACAAGTCAAACTGAACAAGAAAATAAAACTGCGAAAAGAAGAAGCAAAAGACTGAAACCTGTGAATAATAAATTCAAGGGTCCTGATTGGACTTATATCATCCTTGAAGATTTTGAAAGCTCAGAGTCAAGTGACAGTGGTGGCGAAGGAACAAGTGAAGAATTGACGTACGAAGAAGAAACAAGACCACCCTGACTAAGCAAAAGAATAAGCTAAAGAAAAGACGAAAAGATAAGAAGAGCAATCTTCCTTGTCGAAAAATGCCTGACGATAGAGTTACTGGGAGACCAAAACAGAAATGTTGTAGAAGATGCTGTGCAATATGCATATGTAGTCTAGTAATGGTGCTTATAGTATGGTTAGTCCTGATTGTAGCAGTTCCTTACCTTATGATAATAGATAAAAAGATTAATAATGAAACTAAGGAGAGGACAGCAAACATGAAGGGCAATAGAGTAGAACTAATGGCAGAAAGGGAACCAGAAATTCATCATGAAGTAGCTGACAACGACACTAGTTTAAACGTTTTCACAAAGTTATTGTTTCAATATGTAGACACAATGGAAGTTAGTAATTGTTATGTCTGTATGAAGTTACCTGAATCAGTAGCAGAAGGATTAACATATCATCACTTACCACTGACATATGGCATATCATGTAGTGTTTTGTCTAGTTTAGTTTATAGAACAGGGAAACTTCAGTATTATTATTCAAACTTAGATGTGATATTTTCTGAGGTTCCGATTCGCAAGAGTATGAACCCAGTGCTTACTAATCAAGACGCACAGTTTATGGGAGAATTTTTCTTAACAATGAAATCAATAGACATAACACATGCACGTAGACACAATCTAACATGTTCTTTACTTGAAGAAGAAAAGATATTTTTGAATTTAGTAGAAGATAGAAGACAAGATTTTCAAAAGAAAGCTTCTGAGCATAAGGCTCATTTACCACCTTGGGCTGAGAAAGAAGGGAGTTACACACCTGGCAAGGCTCAAGCTGCTATGACTCTGGATTTTGTAAAGAACAGGAAAAATTTGTCTTCATAGGTTAAAGACTAATTATAACAATGTTTCATCGGTACCAGTGAATGCGAACACAATTTTTTAATTCTTGGAGGTTGGGGACTCAAAGGAGGAACAGATTCAGTTTTTCCTGGAATCTATTATGTGTGTGGGAATAAGGCTTACTTTAGGCTTCCTGCACGGTGGTAGGGAAGTTGTTATTTTGGAATAGTATTTCCAAAGATATACCATGTAAAAAGAAACACTGAGAGCAATGAAAACAATAGCGAATTAATATGTAGTAAAAGAGCTAGTTTTTCAGAAATTGTAGGTGATATATTTGGTGCAGTGATACCTTCAGTGGGAATAATTCTGAACTCAAGGAAAATATGAAAATTGTCTACAGTGGTTGATCGTTTATCAACGGATACTGCTGGAGGTTTTCTAATGATTAATGCGGAAATGGTTGCGATTAGATCTATGGTGATGCAAAATCGACTTGCTCTTGATATTATATTGGCAAAAGAGGGCGGAGTCTGTAAATTATTGAAGACGAAACATTGTTGCACTTATATTCCTGATAAGAGTGCAGAAATTGGAACGTACATACAGAATATAACTAAACTTTAGAAAGAAATTAAACCACTGGAAGTTGATAGTGTATGGGAAAGATTGACAAATAGTATCTCGTCAATTGGAACCTGGTTTGCTAATATAGGGAAAGGACTTATAGGTCAAATATTAGTACCCTTAGCAGGGATAGCAATAATAATATTGGTAGTAACAATATGGTGCAAATGCTGTAAAAGGAATGGAACATATAAGGTGACAGGAAGAGGAAAGAAACGAAAGGTAGATGAAATCGAACTTGAAGAATGGAGAAGTGAATTATACAAGAAATTAAAAGGAGATTGTAAAAATAGAAAGTGTAAAGATGAGAATGAAGTAATTTGCTAGAAGTTGGCATCTGATTGAGGGTAGTGTTTTGATGGCTCAGAAACGCCATCAGAGAGGGGATTGATGGAGCAAGGTTTCATAAATGAAACTTGCTTGTATTCAATCCTCCTCACAGTATTAATTTATTAAACTTGTATTGTTAATACTAACCTTTGCATTCACGACATGACAGAAAAGGAAGCTTGCCTATGTGTTTTACTAATGAATAACGCTTGTTTGTAATTCAAAATGGCCGCTATGCGCGGAAAGCTCAATGCGCATGTCGCAACCATATCACATGGTGTGACGTCTTTCTTGCTTGCTGGGAAACTTCTGCTTCTGCGCAGTGTGCATTAAAATGGCTGTTTAATGTTTTCACATGCTTCAGCTTGGTCTCATGTCATTACTAAATTGTCGTTTCCTAACGCTACTAACGCGGGTTAGAATATATAATTAAATGGGAATAGAATAGAAAAAGTGGGCATACAGTGAAACATTTTATTTGTGATTTTAATATTTTCTTCTTGCACTTTTATTAGTTCGTAAACTTGGGCCTGGGTTGGTGACCTGAAACTCGAGAGGCAAATGGTTCTGCGCATGTGTCCTGTGTGCCTGCCAAATGAAGTCAATCTGGACGTCGTCCAAGGCCGCGTCCCGATGGCCGAAGATGCTGTACTTTGGCTTTCCTGTTGCATATTGACACTTTGTCTATGAAAATTGGTTTACATTTGTCATGAGACGGGTGGGAAATAAAGCGAATGTATTAATTTGAAGGGGTGGGAATGTAAAGACAATAGGCTTTACAATTTAGGCCAAATCGATATGGTGCGAAAATCCACCCCTGTCCCTGTCCAATCAGAAGTAGTGGCCCCATATTTTAGTAACATTAAGGGGAGGTACAGGGGCGTAGAAGGGTATAATAGAATATAGCATTAGTTAATTAGTCAGAGCATGCGTTCATGAAGAACAGGCGTCCATGCTGCCAGAGCGCTCTTAGCTCCAGACTGCCAAGCTGATCGATTGCAGACCGAGTTGCTGTCCAGAGAGAGGTCCTGAGGAGGGGCGGCAGAGTCCATTAGAAGGAAGGCACGGGAGAATCGAGGAGAAGTCGAGTATCAGAGAGGGGAACGACACAGGCGTCGTTGTAGAGAGGTCACCGGTCCTGTCCTGATCCTGGAGGAGGTCTTTGCTCTTCATCCTTCCTGGGTCTTATTCTTTCAACTCCTTGGCTAAGGGGTTTGGTTCTCGCACTTAGGTAAATATAATGCAACCTTTAGTTGCGCTGCTATCTCTATCCTCTCCTCTTCTTTAAACACCGTCATTGATTAGCAATAATCATTTCTATGCTTAATCTTGGGTATTGCGATTAAGTACCAGGTGGCTCTGTATTTTACTCTGCTAAATCTTTAGATAAACATTTTAAAACTTCCTGACTCAGTGGTTATTTCAGGATTATGTACTATAATAAATGTCACTCATTTTAAATTTCCCAATTAGCAAAGGATTCATTGGTAAGTCATTACTCTTCAATCAGAAGGTAATTGGTAGCAGGGATTTTGATAGAGAGTAACAACTGATAAAACCCAGCGTAAGTATTAGCGTAGTGTGAATGTATGGGCCCAAGTGAGTATCTGGTGTATGAATGTTGTTTGCTGATATCGCGCTGGATCACTAGCGTTCAAAAACTACAGCTAGGCACTTTGCAAAAAAAGGGTCAGTTTTCACTGTGAAAATGTGGTGTGTCCACGTTGCGTTTTGGGCCGTTTCCTGTCGTGGGCACTAGGCCTACCCACACAAGTGAGGTACCATTTTTCTCGGAAGACTTTGGGGAACGCGGGGTGGGTGGAATTTTGTGGATCAACGCAGATTCCAGAACTTTCCACCACAGAAATGTGAGAAAAATTTGTTTTTTAAAATATATTTTGAGGTTTGTAAGGGATTCTGGGTAACAGAACCTGGTGAGAGCCAGTCAAGTCACCCCATCCTGGATTCCCCTGGGTGTCTAGTTTTCAAAAATGTATAGGTTTGCTAGGTTTCCCTAGGTGCCGGCAGAGCTAGGGTTCAGAAACTACAGCTAGGCACTTTGCAAAAAAAGGGTCAGTTTTCACTGTGAAAATGTGGTGTGTCCACGTTGCGTTTTGGGCCGTTTCCTGTCGCGGGCACTAGGCCTACCCACACAAGTGAGGTACCATTTTTCTCGGAAGACTTTGGGAAATGCGGGATGGGTGGAATTTTGTGGATCCACGCACATTCCAGAACTTTCCACCACAGAAATGTGAGGAAAATGTGGTTTTTTTGACACATTTTTAGGTTTGCAAGGGGTTCTGGGTAACAGAACCTGGTGCGAGCCAGTCAAGTCACCCCATCCTCGATTCCCCTGGGTGTCTAGTTTTCAAAAATGTATAGGTTTGTTAGGTTTCCCTAGGTGCCGGGAGAGCTAGGGTTCAAAACCAATAGCTAGGCACTTTGCAAAAAAAGGGTCCGTTTTCACTGTGAAAATGTTGTGTGTCCACGTTGCGTTTTGGGCCGGTTCCTGTCGCGGGCGCTAGGCCTACCCACACAACTGAGGTACCATTTTTCTTGGAAGACTTTGGGGAACGCGGGGTGGGTGGAATTTTGTGGATCCACGCAGATTCCAGAACTTTTGACCACAGAAATGTGAGGAAAATGTGTTTTTTCTTTAGACATTTTGAGGTTTGCAAGGGATTCTGGGTAACAGAACCTGGTGAGAGCCAGTCAAGTCACCCCATCCTGGATTCCCCTGGGTGTCTAGTTTTCAAAAATGTATAGGTTTGCTAGGTTTCCCTAGGTGCCGGCAGAGCTAGGGTTAAAAAACTACAGCTAGGCACTTTGCAAAAAAAGGGTCCGTTTTCACTGTGAAAATGTGGTGTGTCCACATTGCGTTTTGGGCCGTTTCCTATCGCGGGCACTAGGCCTACCCACACAAGTGAGGTACCATTTTTCTCGGAAGACTTTGGGGAACGCGGGGTGGGTGGAATATTGTGGATCCACGCAGATTCCAGAACTTTCCACCACAGAAATGTGAGGAAAATTTGTTTATTTTTACAAATGTTTAGGTTTGCAGGGGATTCTGGGTAACAGAACCTGGTGAGAGCCAGTCAAGTCACCCCATTCTGGATTCCCCTGGGTGTCTAGTTTTCAAAAATGTATAGGTTTGCTAGGTTTCCCTAGGTGCCGGCAGAGCTAGGGTTCAAAATCTACAGCTTGGCACTTTGCAAAAAAGGGTCCGTTTTCACTGTGAAAATGTGGTGTGTCTGCGTTGCGTTTGGGCCGTTTCCTGTCGCGGCCACTAGGCCTACCCACACAAGTGAGGTACCATGTTTCTCGGAAGACTTTGGGAAACGCGGGGTGGGTGGAATTTTGTGGATCCACGCAGATTCCAGAACTTTCCACCACAGAAATGAGAGGAAAATGTGTTTTTTTGACACATTTTTAGGTTTGCAAGGGATTCTGGGTAACAGAACCTGGTGCGAGCCAGTCAAGTCACCCCATCCTGGATTTCCCTCGCTGTCTAGTTTTCAAAAATGTATAGGTTTGCTAGGTTTCCCTAGGTGCCGGGAGAGCTAGGGTTCAAAACCAATAGCTAGGCACTTTGCAAAAAAAGGGTCCGTTTTCACTGTGAAAATGTTGTGTGTCCACGTTGTGTTTTGGGCCGTTTCCTGTCGCGGGCACTAGGCCTACCCACACAAGTGAGGTACCATTTTTCTCGGAAGACTTTGGGGAATGCGGGGTGGGTGGAATTTTGTGGATCCACACAGATTCCAGAACTTTTGACCACAGAAATGTGAGGAAAATGTGGTTTTGTTTACAACTTTTGAGGTTTGCAAGGGATTCTGGGTAACAGAACCTGGTGAGAGCCAGTCAAGTCACCCCATCCTGGATTCCCCTGGGTGTCTAGTTTTCAAAAATGTATAGGTTTGCTAGGTTTCCCAGGGTGCCGGCAGAGCTAGGGTTAAAAAACTACAGCTAGGCACTTTGCAAAAAAAGGGTCCGTTCTCACTGTGAAAATGTGGTGTATCCACGTTGCGTTTTGGGCCGTTTCCTATCGCGGGCACTAGGCCTACCCACACAAGTGAGGTACCATTTTTCTCGGAAGACATTGGGAAACGCGGGGTGGGTGGAATTTTGTGGATCCACGCAGATTCCAGAACTTTCCACCACAGAAATGTGAGGAAATATTGTTTTTTTTTACAAATTTTGAGATTTGCAAGGGATTCTGGGTAACAGAACCTGGTGAGAGCCAGTCAAGTCACCCCATCCTGGATTCCCCTGGGTGTTTAGCTTTCAAAAATGTATAGGTTTGCTAGGTTTCCCGGGGTGCCGGCAGAGCTAGGGTTCAAAAACTACAGCTAAGCACTTTGCAAAAAAAGGGTCAGTTTTCACTGTGAAAATGTGGTGTGTCCACGTTGCGTTTTGGGCCGTTTCCTGTCACGGACACTAAGCCTACCCACACAAGTGAGGTACCATTTTTCTCGGAAGACTTTGGGAAACGCGGGGTGGGTGGAATTTTGTGGATCCATGCAGATTCCAAAACTTTCCACCACAGAAATGTGAGGAAAATGTGTTTTTTGACACATTTTGAGGTTTGCAAGGGATTCTGGGTAACAGAACCTGGTGAGAGCCAGTCAATTCACCCCATCCTAGATTTCCCTGGGTGTCTAGTTTCCAAAAATGTATAGGTTTGCTAGGTTTCCCTAGGTGCCGGCAGAGCTAGGGTTCAAAAACTACAGCTATGCACTTTGAAAAAAAAGGGTCAGTTTTCACTGTGAAAATGTGGTGTGTCCACGTTGCGTTTTGGACCGTTTCCTGTCGCGGGCACTAGGCCTACCCACACAAGTGAGGTACCATTTTTCTCGGAAGACTTTGGGGAACGCGGGGTGGGTGGAATGTTGTGGATCCACGCAGATTCCAGAACTTTCCACCACAGAAATGTGAGGAAAATGTGTTTTTTTTAATACATGTTGAAGTTTGTAAGGGATTCTGGGTAACAGAACCTGGTGACAGCCAGTCAAGTCACCCCATCCTGGATTCCCCTGGGTGTCTAGTTTTCAAAAATTTATAGGTTTGCTAGGTTTCCCTAGGTGCCGGCAGAGCTAGGGTTCAGAAACTACAGCTAGGCACTTTGCAAAAAAAGGGTCCGTTTTCACTGTGAAAATGTGGTGTGTCCACGTTGCGTTTTGGGCCGTTTCCTGTCGCGGGCACTAGGCCTACCCACACAAGTGAGGTACCATTTTTCTCGGAAGACTTTGGGAAATGCGGGGTGGGTGGAATTTTGTGGATACATGCAGATTCCAGAACTTTCCACCACAGAAATGTGAGGAAAATGTGTTTTTTGGGACAAATTTTGAGATTTGCAAGGGATTCCTGGAAACAGAACCTGGTGAGAGCCAGTCAAGTCACCCCATCCTAGATTCCCCTGGGTGTCTAGTTTTCAAAAATGTATAGGTTTGCTAGGTTTCCCTAGGTGCCGGCAGAGCTAGGGTTCAAAAACTACAGCTAGGCACTTTGCAAAAAAAGGGTCAGTTTTCACTGTGAAAATGTGGTGTGTCCACGTTGCGTTTTGGGCCGTTTCCTGTCGCGGGCACTAGGCCTACCCACACAAGTGAGGTACCATTTTTCTCGGAAGACTTTGGGGAATGCGGCGTGGGTGGAATTTTGTGGATCCACGCAGATTCCAGAACTTTCCACCACAGAAATGTGAGGAAAATGTGTTTTTTTTTTACAAATTTTGAGATTTGCAAGGGATTCTGGGTAACAGAACCTGGTGAGAGCCAGTCAAGTCACTCCATCCTGGATTCCCCTGGGTGTCTAGTTTTCAAAAATGTATAGGTTTGCTAGGTTTCCCTAGGTGTCGGCAGAGCTAGGGTTCAAAAACTGCAGCTAGGCACTTTGCAAAAAAAGGGTCCGTTTTCATTGTGAAAATGTGGTGTGTCCACGTTGCGTTTTGGGCCATTTCCTGTCGCGGGCACTAGGCCTACTCACACAAGTGAGGTACTATTGTTCTCGGAAGACTTTGGGAAACGCGAGTTGGGTGGAATTTTGTGGATTCACGCAGATTCCAGAACTTTCCACCACAGAAATGTGAGGAAAATGTGTTTGTTTTTTTACAAATTTTGAGGTTTGCAAGGGATTCTGCTTAACAGAACCTGGTGAGAGCCAGTCAAGTCACCTCATCCTGGATTTCCCTGGGTGTCTAGTTTTCAAAAATGTATAGGTTTGCTAGGTTTCCCTAGGTGCCGGCAGAGCTAGGGTTCAAAAACTACAGCTAGGCACTTTGCAAAAAAATGGTCAGTTTTCACTGTGAAAATGTGGTGTGTCCACGTTGCGTTTTGGGCCGTTTCCTGTCACGGGCACTAGTCCTACCCACACAAGTGAGGTACCATTTTTCTCAGAAGACTTTGGGGAACGCGGGGTGGTTGAAATTTTGTGGATCCACGCAGATTCCAGAACTTTCCACCACAGAAATGTGAGGAAAATGTGTTTATTTTTACAATTCTTTAGGTTTGCAGGGGATTCTGGGTAACAGAACCTGGTGAGAGCCAGTCAAGTCACCCCATCCTGGATTCCCCTGGGTATTTAGCTTTCAAAAATGTATAGGTTTGCTATGATTCCCTGGGTGCCGGCAGAGCTAGGTTTCAAAAACTACAGCTAAGCACTTTGCAAAAAAAGGGTCAGTTTTCACTGTGAAAATGTGGTGTGTCCACGTTGCGTTTTGGGCCGTTTCCTGTCACGGACACTAAGCCTACCCACACAAGTGAGGTACCATATTTCTCGGAAGACTTTGGGAAACGCGGGGTGGGTGGAATTTTGTGGATCCATGCAGATTCCAAAACTTTGCACCACAGAAATGTGAGGAAAATGTGTTTTTTTGACACATTTTGAGGTTTGCAAGGGATTCTGGGTAACAGAACCTGGTGAGAGGCAGTCAATTCACCCCATCCTAGATTTCCCTGGGTGTCTAGTTTCCAAAAATGTATAGGTTTGCTAGGTTTCCCTCTGTGCCGGCAGAGCTAGGGTTCAAAAACTACAGCTACGCACTTTGAAAAAAAAGGGTCAGTTTTCACTGTGAAAATGTGGTGTGTCCACGTTGCGTTTTGGACCGTTTCCTATCGCGGGCACTAGGCCTACCCACAAATGTGAGGTACCATTTTTCTCGGAAGACTTTGGGGAACGCGGGGTGGGTGGAATGTTGTGGATCCACGCAGATTCCATAACTTTCCACCACAGAAATGTGAGGAAAATGTGTTTTTTTAATACATTTTGAAGTTTGTAAGGGATTCTGGGTAACAGAACCTGGTGAGAGCCAGTCAAGTCACCCCATCCTGGATTCCCCTGGGTGTCTAGTTTTCAAAAATGTATAGGTTTGCTAGGTTTCCCTAGGTGCCGGCAGAGCTAGGGTTCAGAAACTACAGCTAGGCACTTTGCAAAAAAAGGGTCCGTTTTCACTGTGAAAATGTGGTGTGTCCACGTTGCGTTTTGGGCCGTTTCCTGTTGCGGACACTAGGCCTACCCACACAAGTGAGGTACAATTTTTCTCTGAAGAC
Organism: Calotriton arnoldi; assembly: GCA_963921515.1. Lineage (NCBI taxonomy): Eukaryota > Metazoa > Chordata > Amphibia > Caudata > Salamandridae > Calotriton > Calotriton arnoldi. Next base: position 742,286 of record CAWUFW010001825.1, on the reverse strand, counting down.
TTTGGGAAACGCGGGGTGGGTGGAATTTTGTGGATCCATGCAGATTCCAGAACTTTCCACCACAGAAATGAGAGGAAAATGTGTTTTTTTGGACAAATTTTGAGATTTGCAAGGGATTCTTGGAAACAGAACCTGGTGAGAGCCAGTCAAGTCACCCCATCCTAGATTCCCCTGGGTGTCTAGTTTTCAAAAATGTATAGGTTTGCTAGGTTTCCCTAGGTGCCGGCAGAGCTAAGGTTCAAAAACTACAGCTAGGCACTTTGCAAAAAAAGGGTCAGTTTTCACTGTGAAAATCTGGTGTGTCCACGTTGCGTTTTGGGCTGTTTCCTGTCGCGGGCACTAGGCCTACCCACACAAGTGAGGTACCATTTTTCTCGGAAGACTTTGGGGAACGCGGGGTGGGTGGAATTTTGTGGATCCACGCAGATTCCAGAACTTTCCAACACAGAAATGTGAGGAAAATGTGTTTTTTTGGACAAATGTTTAGGTTTGCAAGGGATTCTGGGTAACAGAACCTGGTGAGAGCCATTCAAGTCACCCCATCCTGGATTCCCCTGAGTGTATAGTTTTCAGAAATGTATAGGTTTGCTAGGTTTCTCTAGGTGCCGGCAGAGCTAGGGTTCAAAAACTACAGCTAGGCACTTTGCAAAAAAAGGGTCCGTTTTCACTGTGAAAATGTGGTGTGTCCACGTTGCGTTTTGGGCCATTTCCTGTCGCGGGCACTAGGCCTACCCACACAAGTGAGGTACCATTTTTCTCGGGAGACTTTGGGGAATGCGGCGTGGGTGGAATTTTGTGGATCCACGCAGATTCCAGAACTTTCCACCACAGAAATGTGAGGAAAATGTGTGTTTTTTTTACAAATTTTGAGGTTTGCAAGGGATTCTGCGTAACAGAACCTGGTGAGAGCCAGTCAAGTCACCCCATCCTGGATTCCCCTGGGTGTCTAGTTTTCAAAAATGTATAGGTTTGCTAGGTTTCCCTAGGTGCCGGCAGAGCTAAGGTTCAAAAACTACAGCTAGGCACTTTGCAAAAAAAGGGTCCGTTTTCACTGTGAAAATGTGGTGTGTCCACGTTGCGTTTTGGGCCGTTTCCTGTCGCGGGCACTAGGCCTACCCACACAAGTGAGGTACCATTTATCTCGGAAGACTTTGGGGAACGCGGGGTGGGTGGAATTTTGTGGATCCACGCAGATCCCAGAACTTTCCACCACAGAAATGTGAGGAAAATTTGTTTTTTTTGGACAAATTTTGAGGTTTGCAAGGGATTCTGGGTAACAGAACCTGGTGAGAGCCAGTCAAGTCACCCCATCCTGGATTTCCCTGGGTTTCTAGTTTTCAAAAATGTATAGGTTTGCTAGGTTTCCCTAGGTGCCGTCAGAGCTAGGGTTCAAAAACTACAGCTAGGCACTTTACAAAAAACGGGTCAGTTTTCACTGTGAAAATGTGGTGTGTTCACGTTGCGTTTTGGGCCGTTTCCTGTCGCGGGCACTAGGCCTACCCACTTAAGTGAGGTACCATTTTTCTCGGAAGACTTTGGGGAACGCAGGGTGGGTGGAATTTTTGGGATTCCCGCAGATTCCAGAACTTTCCACCACAGAAATGTGAGGAAAATGTGTTTTTTTTTTATACAAATTTTGAGGTTTGCAAGGGATTCTGGGTAACAGAACCTGGTGAGAGCCAGTCAAGTCACCCCATCCTGGATTACCCTGCGTGCCTAGTTTTCAAAAATGTATAGGTTTGCTAGGTTTCCCTAGGTGCCATCAGAGCTAGGGTTCAAAAACTACAGCTAGGCACTTTACAAAAAACGGGTCAGTTTTCACTGTGAAAATGTGGTGTGTTCACGTTGCGTTTTGGGCCGTTTCCTGTCGCGGGCACTAGGCCTACCCACACAAGTGAGGTACCATTTTTCTCGGAAGACTTTGGGGAACGCAGGGTGGGTGGAATTTTGTGGATCCACGCAGATTCCAGAACTTTCCACCACAGAAATGTGAGGAAAATGTGTTTTTTTTGACAGATTTTGAGGTTTGCAAGGGATTCTGGGTAACAGAACCTGGTGAGAGCCAGTCAAGTCACTCCATCCTGGATTTCCCTTGTTGTCTAGTTTTCAAAAATGTATAGGTTTGCTAGGTTTCCCTAGGTGCCGGCAGAGCTAGGGCTCAAAAACTACAGCTAGGCACTTTGCAAAAAAAGGGTCAGTTTTCACTGTAAAAATAAAGTGTGTCCACGTTGCGTTTTGAGCCGTTTCCTGTCGTGGGAACTAGCCCTACCCACACAAGTGAGGTACCATTTTTATCAGGAGACTTAGGGTAACACAGAATTGTAGAGCAACTGTTATTACCTATTGACTTTCGATGCATTTCTGCCTTCCAAATGAAAGACAATGTGTAAAAAAGAAGTCATTTTGAAAAATGACCTATAATTCTCATGCTAGTATGGGTACTCCCAATTTCGGAAATGTGTAAATATCTACTGGTTCTAAACTCTATATTTTGTTCCAATTTCAGAAATACATAGGTGTCTTTCATACCGATTTTTCCATGTATACATTTTCCCAAAATAATTGCTATATACCCGGTACATAATAAAAAAACATTGCAAGACGCTGCTCAGTTATTGGCTCTGGGTTCGTCGGGTTCTTGGTGAACCTACAAGTCATATATATCCCCACAACCAGAAAGTTCCAGCGGATGTAACGGTATATTGTTTTCAAACAGCTGTCATAATTAGAAGAAGTTACAGGTGAAAACGTTGACACAAATGGCTGTTTTTTTCAACTAATTTTCAATGTTTCCTATATCTAACTGTTAGTTTCTATACAGAAACCTTGAAGGATCTACACAAATGACCCCTTGCTGAATTCGGATTTTTGTCTACATTTCTAAAATGTATAGCTTTCCAGGATTCATTATTGCTTTCATACCCATTTCTACCATTAACTGGAAGGAGGTTGAAAGCACAAAAAATAGCAAAAATAGGCTATGTCCCAGAAAAATGCCAAAACTGTGTAAAAGAATTTGGTTTTCTGAAAAAAGTCTGCTTGTCACTGAAAGCTGAGAAGATGGTGATTTCAGCACCACAACCCCTTTGTTGATACCATTTTCAGGGAAAAAACCAGACGCTTTCAACTGTAGCCCTTTTTTCCCATTTTTCCAACAAAAAAAAATAATTTAGCCTTATTTTGTCTAATTTCTGGGTCCCTTCCAGGGGATTCCACAAACCCTGGGTACCTTTAGAATCCCCATGATGTTGGAAGAACAGGACGCAAATTTGGCATGGATACCTTATGTGGTCAAAAAGTTACAAGGGCCTAAGCGGAAACTACCGCAAATAGCCAAAAAAAGGCTTAGCACAGGGGAGGAAAAGGCCTAGCAGCGAAGGGGTTAACAATATATGACACATTAAATGCAGTCTCTAAACAATATCACTTTTGTAAATACACAAACTGTGCAGTTACCAATTTCCCCCCCAGAGGGTGTCAATGTGAAATTTTCCATTGAGCTTCTTTGAGCCACAAAGCTTGCAGCCATCCTTTGCATAGCATTCCCTGCTGTAGAATAAACGTTCCAGCCAGGAAAATGCTTTGATTCCTTTCAAAGCCTTGAGGGGTAATCATTTCCAGAGTCCCACCAAACATAGGGTGGGAGACTCTGGCACTTCTCTTAGGGGAAGGCTGCACTGCTCCTGCAGCTCTCACCGCACTTTGGTAACAATTTGGTGGTGACCCCATCCTCCTGGGGTCACCACAAGCCACAAATGAGTGGTTTTCATTATTTTCAATGGGCAAAACTAATAAGCCCCGCAGGGCATTAGGGGGTGCTCCTCGTGCTATTTGCTGAATACTACTGCAAAAGAAACAATTGATGGACGGAATGCTGGACAATGCAAACATTCACCCCCAGTCACAAGGATCTGGGTTAAATCCATCATTCTTTTGCTCACCACAACACCCCAGTTTGGACCCAGCCATATGCAAATCAGTCTTGACCCTGTTCCTTGTGGGAACAGTCTAGCCCGAACTGCCAAGCCAGGTCCTCCCTGGACCGGAAACAAGCATCCTTGGACCGGTTTCAGGGCATCACCCTTCATCAGCCAGGCTAGCTTAAATCCAGTGGTGTAGTGAGCACGGGACCACGTCTGGGCATACCCTTCCCACTTAGGGTGACATATGCAAAAGAAACAATTGATGGACGGAATGCTGGACAATGCAAACATTCACCCCCAGTCACAAGGATCTGGGTTAAATCCATCATTCTTTTGCTCACCACACCACCCCAGTTTGGACCCAGCCATATGCAAATCAGTCTTGACCCTGTTCCTTGTGGGAACAGTCCAGCCCAAACTGCCAAGCCAGGTCCTCCCCGGACCGGAAACAAGCATCCTGGGACCGGTTTCAGGGCATCACCCTTCATCAGCCAGGCTAGCTTGAATTCAGTGGTGTAGTGAGCACGGGACCCACGTCTGGGCATACCCTTCCCACTTAGGGCGACATATGCAAAAGAAACAATTGACGGACGGAATGCTGGACAATGCAAACATTCACCCCCAGTCACAAGGATCTGGGTTAAATCCATCATTCTTTTGCTCACCACACCACCCCAGTTTGGACCCAGCCATATGCAAATCAGTCTTGACCCTGTTCCTTGTGGGAACAGTCCAGCCCGAACTGCCAATCCGGGTCCTCCCTGGACCGGAAACAAGCATCCTGGGACCGGTTTCAGGGCATCACTCTTCATCAGACAGGCTAGCTTGAATCCAGTGGTGTAGTGAGCACGGGACCCACGTCTGGGCATACCCTTCCCACTTAGGGCGACATATGCAAAAGAAACAATTGATGGACGGAATGCTGGACAATGCAAACATTCACCCCCAGTCACAAGGATCTGGGTTAAATCCATCATTCTTTTGCTCACCACACCACCCCAGTTTGGACCCAGCCATATGCAACTCAGTCTTGACCTTGCTGCTGAATGCTAGAGCAGCGGTTCTCTCGCTGCGTCGGGGAGAACCTCAATCCTTTCTTTCTCTTCAAATGAGGCCTCGAACCGTGATCTTTTTTTCTTCAGGGTGCCCGCCCGGGCACCCCATGTGTATTTTCTTCATTGGAGGGTAGCTTGCGGAGCGCACCCCCCGCTGCCCTTCCCGGCTTCCAGCATGGCCAGCACACTCTTGTGCTGATGTGGGAGCCACCAGCGCCATTTCGGTCTGTCTGCTCCTTCGGGCAGATACCTCGATACTGGCTGGCCCTGCTGGCCACGAGGGGGAGTGTGGGGGCACTCCCCTCTCTGGGCATCGGGCCCTGGGATGGCCATTCACGATTCTTCTTGGAGCTCAGGGATGAGGTCCTGGGCCCCCTTCCCTCTTCTTGGGAAGAGCAATAGCGCTGACACATTGATCTCCTCTTCTCGGGACCCAGGGATGGGGTCCTGGGCCCCTTCTCAGCTTTGCAGGGGAAATGCGATGGCACTTCCATCTCATCAATCTTCTTGGGGGCAACCTACAGAGCCTGGCCACCCCTGGAGGACAAAGATCATCCGGTGGCAGAGCTCCACTCTTTCCGTTTGCAGCAACGGTAAAAGGTCGCCCAAAACTTTAAACAGCCATATCTTGGGTCCCATTGGGCGGATCTAGATGATCTTTGGGCCGTTTTGGTCTTGGTGGCAAGCCCTAGCCACCTGGAGGAATTCCTTTAGGCCTCCTGGCCTCCAAAGGTGACGAGCTTTGCAGGGAGCTGGATTCACTGGTACCATGCACCAGTCTTTTGCTTGGTTTTATTCTGGGCCTCTCCTCCTCCATGCGCAGAAGCCCAGTCTTTCCCTTCCTCAGCGGGTCTAAGGGGACCAGCATCCCTGGTCCTGGGGAAGTGCCTCACTGGTCCTGGGGTCAATCAGAGTCAGAGTTCTATTGACAGATGGCAGTCAGGGGGTTCCTCCTTCCAATTGTCCATGGAAACTGCCTCCAAGTCCAGTGTCCATAGAAAAAGTACCTCCAAGAGAGAGCTCTCTCCCTTGTGCAAGACCTTTTAAGTGGGGGTGGAGGGAGCCAGCAGGGCTGAGCCACTGGCCTATCCTGATGTGCCACATCATCTCTCCGCCCCTGTTCCAACCTTCCTACACCTTCTTCTGGGATAGCTAAAAATGGCATCACCCAGGAATCACTTGTCACATGTGCTCTGAGGGGCTCAGCTCCACCCCTCACTGACATCACAGCCAAGGACTGCCTCAGCATAATTTCAAAGAAGCTCCCCCTCTGGTTTGGCTCCAGAGGTCTGGACTCCCTCCTTTGAGAAGTGGGCTTGGGCCGGCCCTCTTCCTGGCACAGGATGACAGCTGGCTGAATAATGTAGAGCAATCCACCCACCCCTTCCTACTGAGGAGCTGACCTAATTAAGTGTGATTGCTCCCTTTGTGAGGGAGCCTTTGTTCCTGTTGTTGGAGAGAAAAGTAATTAATCCAGCCCAGTAGGGTGACAACAGGCCTAGGCTCTGATCCTGATCTGAGCCAGAGAAACATGACATTCCTGGGTGACCCTTAAGCTGTACATATATGTTTTTGGACTTAACAGAATTGTTCTTTTCACACAAGTTACCAGTGTACATTGGTGCAACTCTGGAGTCTCTACCCCCAAACAGAACTGGAGCTGCGCCCTAAGGCAGCCTTTCCCATAGGAGTATAATGGAACATCACAGCAGTCAAAGACAGTAAAGCACACTGACTATTCCTTACATGTGTACACCCACATTATAATATAAGCAGCACTTGGTTCTGATGTATCTTTCCAGCCCCCCTCAAGTGCACAGGACTGGAGAATTTAATTCAAACGGTCATATAAAGAGTTATTCTATACATAGATTATTGTCACAGAGAGAAGGACCAAAGACAACAATGTTTATATCAAAAAATCTTTCTTTATATAGTCTTTATGAAAAGCAATATTTAATCAATAATTATGACAATAGGCGGTTGTCGGAAGAAAAACAAAATGGAAGTTGTCATGTGCAATGTGAATGTGAAAAGAAAGGGGAACAATCAGAAGAATTGAGAAGCAAAGATACCCAATTTTATATAGGGTCAGTCGATCCTACTGGGCAGTGAGGCTGAATAAACTGGCCAGACTGGTTGTGGAACAGAATTTGTAGTACAAGGGGTAAGAAATTAGATGAATGCTACGTCTGAGGATGTTGTTCCAGATGCTACATCTGAAGATGTTATTTTTGTCAGAATGCAAGGGGGATCTTCTTTAAGTGTTGTTCCTGACAAACTGCAAGGTACTACATCTACAAGAGGAATGTCAAGAAGAGTGGTGAATCTACAGAAGAGGTGATCAGATTATCATTGCGATGTGTAAGTTTATATCACTGTGTTATTAATGTCATATGAGATGTTTTATTTATGTATTTATTTATTTGTTCGCTTATTTATTTATCTATTATCCTATATATGTGTATATTGTGTTATTTGAACAAAGGGGGTAGAATTGTTGTGTTGGCAGTTGTAGTGAATGTTGTGATGCCATATGAACGAGAAAGTGTACGCTCTAAGGCTTCCTGTCTATAAGTGGGGTTATTAGAATGCTGGGGTATTCTGCTATGAGGAGACCTGCGTGTAACTTGTCCAGAGCTCAGCTGCTGTTTTATTGGAGTTAATAAAACTGGAAAGTGATTTGGTCTCCTTATGTCAACGCTAAAGGGGTTACTTCATTGAAAATACTTTTTATATAATGTGAAGGTTTGTGCGTCTAGGTGTATTGCAGCATGCAGCCCGATCTTCTCTGTTTTATCCTTATTGTAAATGTTATCAAAAGAAAGAAGGAAGATGGACCGTTCTAGCGTATTTGCCAGTTCGATGGGATATTCGGAGAGCTGTATTGTGGAACAAAGTTTGTGCAACAATCGACTGTCCAGCGGGAGGTAAGCTACTGTCTCATTCTTGGTAACCATAAATTAACTACACATCTTTTAAAAATGCTTTTCAGCGTTTTAGTCTTGTCTTATGGACCAACGTCGACTATGTTTGCTTGCCGTTTATTCATTGCTACTTCTACCACTCCAGTTTGAAATGCTACATTTGTTTAATAGAAAAAAAAAAACTTACTCGGTAAATGAAATATGCAAATGTGAATTCAAAGTCTCTCTGTTCATCCAGACTTCAATCTGGGGGCAGATAGCTGATGTATGCAAATTAACTAATGGACTGTCATCCAGTTACCACGGCAACGTCACAAAACACACTGAAAAACATATTCTTTTTCTCATTGTTCCTTTGAGTAATGGGTAGTGCTCTTTCCAAACACTGAGACGGATATCACAAAAATCCTCTTAAAGCATGAGACAAATCATTTTTGTACGCCATTTGTTCATCTTTAAAATGTTCCTACTACAAGCAGCTAGTCGCTTGTTCCAACCCCAGAAAAAATGACAACTGAAGCATATATTCCTGAGGACATTTATTTTATTAAACTTTAGCCAGTAACCGCAAAAAAGTAAATTGTAATGCAGTTTTTGTTGACTAAGACTTAACCACTGTAGTGATCCAGCGCAATATTAGCCAACAGCATTCATACACCATATACTCACTTGGGCCCATACATTCATACTACACTAATACTTACGCTGGGTGTCAGATGTACTCTTTTATCAAAAATCCCTGCTACCAATTACCTTCTGATTGAAGAGTAATAACTTACCAATGGATCCTTTGCTAATTGGAAAGTTTAAAATGAGTGACATTCATTATAGTACATAATCCTGAAATAACCACTGAGTCAGAAAGTTTTAAAATGTTTATCTAAAGTTTTAGCAGAGTAAAATACAGAAAACACGGTACTTGATTGAAATACCCAAGAAAAAGTATAGAAATGATTTTGCTAATAAATGACGGTGTTTAAGGAAGAGGAGAAGATAGAGACAGCAGCGCAACTAAAGGTTGCAGTATAATACCTAATATGCGAGAACCAAGCCCCTTAGCCAAGGAGTTGGAAAAGATAGGACCCAGGAAGGATGAAGAGCAAAGACTTCTTCCAGGATCAGGACAGGACCGGTGACCTCTCTACAACGACGCCTGCGCCGTTCCCCTCTCTGATACTCGACTTCTCTCGATTCTCCCGTGCCTTCCTTCTAATGGACTCCGCCGCCCCCTCCTCAGGACCTCTTCCGGACAGGAATTCAGTCAGCAACCGATCAGCTGGGCAGTCTGGAGTTGAGAGCGCTCTGGCAGTATGGACGCCTGTTCTTCGTGAACGCATGCTCTTCTGACTAATTTACTAATGCTATATTCTATTATACCCTTCTACACCCATGTACCTCCTCTTAATGTTGCTAAAATATGGGATCACTACTTCTGAATGGACAGGGACAGGAGGTGGATTCTCGCTACCATATCAATTTGGCCTAAATTGTAAAGCCTATTGTCTTTACGTTCCCTCCCTTCAAATTAATACATTCGCTTTATTTCCCACCCTTCTCATGACAAATGTTATATATTTTACAGGAGAAAAGTAACAATTTGTTCCGCCGGAAACATTGGGTACATCATCTTCGGCCAATAGGTCGTGGCCTTGGGAGACGTCCAAGTTGACTTCACTTGCCAGGCATACAGGACACATGCGCAGAACCCTCTGTCTCTCGAGTTTCAAGACACCAACCCAGGCCCAAGTTCACGAATTACTAAAAGTGCAAGAAGAAAATATTAAAATCACAAATAAAAAGTTTTACTGTATACCCACTTTCCCTAACTCTATTCCCATTTAATCATAATACTATCCTGCATTAGTAGCGTTAAGAAAACGACAATTTAATAATGACATGAGAGCAAGCTAAGCATGTGAAAACATTTAGCAGCCATTTTAATACACACTGCGCAGAAGCAGAAGTTTCCCACCAAGCAAAGAAAGACGTCACACCATCTGATCAGGTTGTGACATGCGCAATAAAGTCCGCGCTTTTAGCGTCCATCTTGGTTTATGGACAAGCGTTATTCATTAGTAAAACACATAGGCAAGCGTCTATCCCTTTCAGTGTTTGTGAATGCAAGGATTAGTATTGACAGTACAAATTTAATATATTAATACTATGAGGAAGATTGCATACAAGCAAGTTTCAATTTTGAAACCTTGCTCCATCAATCCCCTCTCTGATGGCGTTTCTGAGCCATCAAAAATACTACCCTCAATCAGATGCCAACTTCTAGCAATTCGTTTCACTCTCATTTTTACATTTTCTGTTTTTCACATCCCCTTTCAACTTTTTGTATAAATCACTTCTCCATTCTTCAAGTTCTATTTCATCTAGTTTTCTCTTCTTTCCTTTTCCTGTCACTTTATATGTTCCATTCTTTCTACAGCATTTGCACCATATTGTTATTGCTAAAATTATTATTGCTATCCCTGCTAAGGGTACTAATATTTGACCTATAAGTCCTTTCCCTATATTAGCAAACCAGGTTCCAATTGACGATATACTATTTGCCAATCTTTCCCATACACTATCAACTTCCAGTGGTTTAAGTTCTTTCTCAAGTTTAGTTATGTTCTGAATGTACGTTCCAATTTCTGCACTCTTATCAGGAATGTAAGTGCAACAATGTTTCGTCTTCAATAATTTACAGACTCCTCCCTCTTTGCCAATAGAATGTCAAGAGCAAGTCGATTTTGCATCACCATAGATCTAATCGCAACCATCTCCGTATTAATCATTAGAAAACCTCCAGCAGTATCAGTTGATAAACGATCAACCACTGTAGACAATTTACATATTTTCCTTGAGTTCAGAATTATTCCCACTGAAGGTATCAATGCACCAAATATATCACCTACAATTTCTGAAAAACTAGCTCTTTTTCTACGTACTAACTCATTATTGTTTTCATTGCTTCCAGTGTTTCTTTTTACGTGGTATATCTTTGGAAAAACAAATCCAAAATAACAACTTCCATACCACCTTGCAGGAAGCCTAAAGTAAACCTTATTCCCACATACATAATAGATTCCAGGAAAAACTGAATCTGTTCCTCCTTTGAGTCCCCAACCTCCAATAATTAAAAATTGTGTTCACATTCACTGGTACCGATGAAAACATTGTTATAATCAGTCTTTAATCTATGAAGACAAATTTTCCCTTTCTTTACGAAATCCAGAGCCATTGCAGCTTGAGCTTTACCAGGTGTATAACTCCCTTCCTTCTCCGCCCAAGGTGGCAACTGAGCCTTATGCTCTGAAGCTTTCTTTTGAAAATCATGTCTTCTATCTTCTACTAAATTCAAAAATATCTTTTCTTCTTCTAGTAAAGAACATGTTAGATTGTGTCTATGTGCATATGTTATGTCTATCGATTTCTTTGTTAAGAAAAACTCTCCCATAAACTGTGCGTCTTGACTAGAAAGCACTGGGTTCATACTCTTGCGAATCGGAACCTCTGAAAATATCACATCTAAATTTGAATAATAATACTGTAGCCTACCTGTTCTATAAAACAAACTTGTTAATACACTACATGAGATGCCATATGTCAGTGGTAAATGATGGTATGTTAATCCTTCTGCTACTGATTCTGGTAACTTCATACAGACATAACAATTACTAACTTCCATTGTGTCTACATACTGAAACAATAACTTTGTGAAAACATTTAAACTAGTGTCGTTATCAGCTATTTCATGATGAATTTCTGCCTCATCTTCTGCCATTAATTCTACTCTATTGCCCTTCATGTTTGCTGTCCTCCCTTTAGTTTCATTTTTTTTTTTAATCTATTATCATAAGGTAAGGAATTGCTACAATCAGGACTAACCATACTATAAGCACCAATACTAGACTACATATGCAGATTGCACAGCATCTCCTACAACAATTTCGTTTTGGTCTCCCAGTAACTCTATCATCAGGCATTTTTCGACAAGGAAGATTTCTCTTCTTATCTCTTTTTCTTTTCTTTAGATGATTCTTTTGTTTAGTCAGGGTGGTCTTGTTTCTTCTTCGTATGTTAGTTCTGCACTTGTTCCTTCGCCACCACTGTCACTTGACTCTGAGCTTTCAAAATCTTCAAGAATAATATAAGTCCAGTCAGGACCTTTGAATTTGTTATTCACAAGTCTCAGTCTTTTACTTTTTCTTTTTCCTGACTTTTTTTCTTGTTCAGTTTGACTTGTTACTTCAGGTACTTGTTCTGGATCTTCACTTCTGGTTGTTATGTGGTATTTACTCTTTTAATGACACTTGGCCAATGATCTCCTTTTCTTGTTTTCTTTGTTGGCACTGTTTCTCTGTTTACGTCTTCAGAGATCTCGTTATTTTCACTGCTCAATACTGTTTTGTTTTCTTTGATTACTGCTTCTTTTGTTTGTTCTTTTTCAGGTCTGATTGGTTTCTCTTCAGTAGCTCCCCAATGACTTTCAAGAGGTTGGCTTTGTTCCTTTTATTTCTTTATGTTCATTTGTATTAACCCCTTTTTCTTTAGTGAATTCTTCTTGATCTAACTGCTTCTGATCAGGGCTTATTGCACTGTGAACTTCTGCAGCCGGAAACTAGAGAAGAAATGGCACAGTGATAAGACACCGGACAGCCACGCAGCCCACAAAGACGCCATCCGTAACCACCACCACCTCAACAAGTCCGCCAAGAGAATCTCCTTCAAAGACCGCCTCGACAACAACGCACACAACAGCAAGGAGCTTTTCAACATCGTGAAGGAACTCTCCAACCCCAGCTCCAACACCAACGACATCCCGCCATTGCAACCCCTGTGCGATTCCCTCGCCACCTTCTTCCACCGCAAGATCGCCGACATCCACGACAGCTTCAACACCCAGGCAGCCCCAACTAAGATCAATGCACCAGACCCGCCGCACACCATCGACCACGACCCCCTGCCAGCCTGGGCCAGCGTGAACATCGAGGACACCATCAAGACCATGAGCACAATACACTCCGGCTCCCCGTCAGACCCTTTCCCGCACCACATCTTCAACAAAGCCAGCAGCTCCATCGCACCCCACCTGTGCAACATCATCAATCTCTCCTTCGAGACCGCGACCTTCCCAGAGAGCTGGAAACACGCAGAGATCAACGCCCTACTCAAAAACCCAAGGCGGACCCGAGAGACCTCAAGAACTTCCGGCCCATCTCCCTGCTTCCGTTCCCAGCCAAGGTCATCGAGAAGATCGTCAACAAACAGCTAACCCGATACCTCGAAGAAAACAGCATCCTGGACCCATCCCAATCGGGGTTCCACAGCAACCACAGCACTGAGACTGCCTTCATCGCCGCCACCGACGACATCAGGATCCTGCTGGACAACGGTGAGACCGCATCCCTCATCCTGCTGGACCTCTCCGCCGCCTTCGACACTGTCTGCCACCGCACTCTACGCGCACGCCTCCACGACGCAGGGATCCGAGACAAGGCCCTGGAATGGGCCACCTCCTTCCTCGCCGGCAGAACCCAGAGAGTCCGCCTCCCACCATTCCGATCCGAAGCCTCCGAGATCATCTGCGGCGTTCCTCAGGGATCGTCCCTCAGCCCAACACTGTTCAACATCTACATGGCCCCGCTCGCACGCATCGCCAGACAGCACGACCTCAACATAATCTCCTACGCCGACGACACTCAACTGATCCTCTCCCTCACCAAGGACCCCTCGCCGCCAAATCCAACCTCCATGAAGGAATGAAGGCCGTCGCCGATTGGATGAAGATCAGCCGACTAAAACTGAACACGGAGAAGACAGAGGTCCTCATCCTCGGCTCCAACCCCTCAGCCTGGGACGACTCCTGGTGGCCAACGACGCTGGGAGCAGCCCCGACACCCACCGACCACGCACGCAACCTGGGAGTCATCCTCGACTCAACGCTCTCCATGGCCAAGCAAGTCAACGCAGTCTCATCCTCCTGCTTCAACACCCTCCGCATGCTTCGCAAGATCTACAGGTGGATCCCGACAGACACAAGAAGAACAGTCACCCAGGCCCTCGTCAGCAGCAGACTTGACTATGGGAACGCCTCTACGCGGGAGCCCGGCCAAGCTCATCAAGCGACTGCAACGCATACAAAAAGCCTCCGCACGCCTGATCCTCGATGTACCACGCCACAGCCACATCACCCCCCACCTGAGGAACCTGCACTGGCTCCCCGTCGACAGGAGAATCTCCTTCAAACTCCTCATCCACGCACACAAGGGAACTCCACAAGACTGGCCCAGCCTACCTCAACAGACGACTCCTCTTCTACGTCCCCAACCGCCAACTCCGCTCCGCCGACCTCTCCATCGCCACCGTCCCTCGCATTCGAAGAACCACCACCGGCGGCAGATCCTTCTCCCACCTCGCCGCCAAGACCTGGAACACCCTTCCACTAAGCCTACGACAGACCCAAGACCTGCTGACCTTCAGGAGGCTACTCAAGACCTGGTTGTTTGACCAGTAGCAGCACCCCCCCCCTTGTTTTCCCCAGAGCCTTGAGACCCTCGCGAGTAAGTAGTGCGCTTTACAAATTCTGTGATTGATTGATTGATTGCAGCCAGACCTGATTCTTCTAAACCTGTCTTTCCCTGTGTAAAGTCAATTAAATCTTCACTGTTTTTAGTCCAATTTTCTTTCCCTATCTGATTTAGTTCAGGATCTTTTACTATCTTTTCTTCTTGATCCTGAACTTCTTCTTCTTCACCTATCTGATCTTCTTCAATTTCTTCCAATTTTGTTTGATTTCTCGTTCTGTAATATACTTCAGGAACTTCTACCAGTGGTATCCAATCCTGACTTGTGCTCGGTTGTTCTCCGTCAGCTTCTCTCGAACCTCTAGCCTGAGATTCCTCAGCTGGGCAACCTTCAGCTTCTTCAGTGATTGGCGTTGTCTGTGGATTCTCTTCTTCAGGTTCTGGTACTCTTTTGTGTGGTTTACATGAATCCAATTAGGAAATCTTGCACACTTCACTGCTGTATTGGTGGTCAATATGACTTGACAAGGTCTGCTCCACCTGGGTGATAGACACGTTTCTCTGGTGTGATTCTTCACTACCACCCAATCACCAGGATTCAGATCATGTTCTAGTTCAGGCTGCCTGGAAACTGCGTCTTCTCCAACCTGATGAGAGACAGAACGCACTAGGTCAGCCAATCCTTTGCAATAATCCAAAACCATATCATCAGATATATTCACCAGTTTGTTTGTGGGAACATGTGTTTGTCTCATTGCTCTTCCCATCATTATTTCGTGGGGGCTCAATCCTGTTGTTCTGTCAGGTATACTTCTGAGTCCCATCAAGACAAGTGGCAATGCGTCTGGCCACTCTAATGATGTTGATGCACACATTTTTCCCAATCTTGACTTTATAGTGCCATTCAATTGTTCAACCACTCCAGAAGCCTCTGGGCGATATGCACAGTGCAATTTCTGCTTGATTTGAAATGCTTCACAGATTATCTGGATCACTTCACTATTAAAGTGTTTTCCTCTATCTGATTCCAAAGATACTGGGAAACCAAACCTAGGTATGAGCTCACGTAACAACAGTTTTGCAACTGTAATACTGTCATTTCTCCTAGTAGGGTAAGCCTCCACCCACTTTGAAAACAGACACACTATGACTAGTACATATTTTAGTCCTCTGCATGGTGGTAACTGTATGAAGTCGAACTGGAGTCTTATAAATGGGCCCTCTGCCTTTCCAATTTTTCCAAACCCAATTATCGTTTTCCTGCCTGGATTATGCATTTGGCAAGTTAGACATCTCTGGCAAAGACTCTCTGCAACAGCCCTGAATTTGGGATTGTACCAATTTTGTCTGAACAGCCTAATCATTGCATCTCTCCCTATGTGTGTGTCTCCATGGTGCATTCTAGCCATTTGTGAGAGTAAACAGTCTGAAATGACTGGTCTGCCATCTGCACTGATCCACACTTCATCTTCTCCTCTTTGGGAGCAACCCACTTTGATCCACAAATTCTTCTCACTTTCATCAACCTCATCTTGCAATTTCTTCACTTCATTCCAAGTTTCAGGTGGCATATACAGCATAAGTTGGCAGCTGATTCCCATTCTTTCCACCCTCTTATTGACTGACGTTCTGGTTTTGGCACAATGTTGAGCCACCAAGTCTGCATATCTGTTGCCGACTACCACCCAGTCATCTCCTGACTGATGTGCGGCACATTTCACCACAGCCAATTCTTTTGGTGATTGTATTGCTTCTAGCAATTCCCTTACAAATTGTCCATTTTTAATGGGGGATCCTGAAGAAGTCATGAAATCCCTCTGCATCCACAGTTGGCCAAAATCATGCACAACCCCGTAACCATATTGACTATCAGTAAATATGGTCACTCTCTGATTCCTCCCAATTTTGCAAGCTTTTATCAAAGCAATAAATTCAGCTACTTGTGCAGATTTGACTCCTGGTAAATAGGATGCTTCAACTATTCCAGTTAATTCACATACCGCATAAGCAGCAGTTAGTTTACCATCTTCATGTCTTTGACATGAACCATCAACAAATAGCTCCCTGTCTGGCTTTTTAAGAGGCTGTTCCTCTATGTCTGGGCGTGGTTTTGTACATAATTCTGTAATTTGTACACAATCATGTTCGTCTTCTTCATCATCTTTATTTGTTTCATGATATGGGTCCGGCAATAAAGTTCCTGGATTTATTATTGTACACCTTACCATGGTCACATTTTCAGCACCCATTATTATCCTTTCATGTTTAGTCAGTCGACTAGGAGTAAGATGCTGAGTTCGGGTTCTTGTCAACAGATATGACAACTGCATGTGGAACATACACTTTTACAGGATGTCCCATCACAATTGACTCGCTTTGTTCAATGCTCAAACAAGTCGCTGCTAATGCTTTTAAGCATCCTGGCAACGCGGCTGCTACTGGGTCCAATGTAGCAGAAAAGTACGCTATAGGACGTCTGTCTAGTCCATGTCTCTGAGTTAGGACAGAAAATGCACAATTTTCTCTCTCTTGACAGAATAATGCAAATTCTCTTTTATAATCAGGCATGCCTAAGGCAGGTGCTGAACAAAGTGCGTTTCTCAATTTTACAAAAGCTTCTACACTTTCATCCTCCCATTCAACAGGGTCCTTTGCTTTCTTTTTCGTCATGTTAATTAAGGGTTTAGCCAACATGGAAACATTTGGTATCCATTGTCGACAGTATCCTACTATTCCTAGGAACATTCTCACTTGTCTTTGAGTTACAGGCATTTGCATTCTCTTTATTAATTCTACTCTTTCAGAGGTTACTCTTCTTTTTCCCCTCTCAATTTGGTGTCCCAGATATTTAACAGCTGTCCTGCAAAACTGTAACTTTTCAGGTGAGACTTTATGCCCTTCCTCAGCCAAAAGATTTAATAATGCTATGGAATCAACAACACAATCTTCTCTGGTGGTCGACGCTACTAATAAGTCGTCGATATATTGAACTAAAACTGAGCTTCCTGGCATCACTAGTTTTTCAAGGCACTTTTTCAGTATCTGGTTGAAAATGGAAGGACTTTCTGTGTACCCCTGAGGAACACGATTCCACACATAGACTTTGTTTTCAAATTTAAATGAGAAAAGATACTGGCTGTCTGGATGCAATGGTATTGAAAAGAATGCTTGACACAAATCAATTACTGTGAACCATCCTGCATTCCAAGGGATCTGGTATAGAATTACTGCAGGATTTGGTACTATTTGACAACATGGTTCTACAATCTTATTTATTTTCCTCAGGTCCTGAACAATCCTATATTTTCCACTAGGTTTCTTTAGTCCCATGATTGGTGAATTACATGGGCTACTCATTACTTCTTTTAGGATGTTTTGTTTTACCATTCGATTGATTTCTTCAATGACTCCTGCTTTTACTTCTGCACTCATTTTGTATTGTTTAGTATTTGGGAAAATTGCACCTTCTTTTACTGTAATTTGAACTGGATCTATTTTTGCCATAAGTCCTACTTCTTTTCTGGTGAAATCCCATACTATTGGGTTTACTGTACCTTTTAATTCTTCTGGCAACTCATCTTTTGTTATCAGCGAAAACATTTCATCTATTTCTGTACCTTGTTTTGCAACCATAATTTTATAAACATGGTCCTCATCTGGTGTCTGAACTGCCACACCATCCGGCGTGCAGAAAATTGTACAGTTCATTTTGCACAATAAATCTCTACCTAATAAATTCACTGGCATAGAATCGCACACTACAAATTGGTGCATTTCTCTGAAGTTTCCAATTTTGACTTCCATTGGTTCTGTAAGAGGTGTTCTAATTCTTTGATTAGCTACCCCTACTACTTGGATATCTTCAGCAGAGAGAGGAAGGTCTGGGATGTCTGCTGATCTCACAGTAGACCTGGTAGCACCAGTGTCCAAAAGGAAAGTAATATCATTACCTTTCACATTTCCTTCAACATATGGACCAGACTGATCTACCTGTAAGGATGCGCCAAGTATGCACTCCTTCTTCCCCTCTCCTAGGCACCGTCATGAGTCGAATTTACAATAATTGTCCTGCAAAAGAAACTGTGATGTCATATAATCATTCTTACCACTCCCTCCTGGGTATCCAATGTCTGTACCATGTTTTGCTCTGCTTACATTACCCTGAATAGGTGGAGGTGGTAATTGACTCTGGGGATTTACACCCTGTTGTGAGTCATTCTGCGTCTGTGGATTTAAGTTTTGATTTGGGCCATTATTATTCCGAATCTTTTTACATTCATCCTTCCAATGCCCCAATTTTCCGCATCCATGACAAGGAAATTTCTTTTTAGCTTATTCTCTACTCATTCGTCCTCTAAATTTTCCACCATTTCCTGTATCACCACTCGTTCCAGAATCTTTTCCTGGATTTTCACTCGGATTTTCCAAATTAATTCCCTGCTTCTCTGCCATTTTCACGTGAGCCCACATCACTTTTTCCTGCAATTTCTTGTGTCTATCCTCAATATATGTCTCCACAATATTTTGCATACTTCAGAATCTCAACTATGGGCTTTCCCTGCCAACACAGCATATGTTGTTTAATCATCTGGCAAATCTCTGGCTTTAGACCGTAAACAAACCGATACACAAACTGACTCATGTTTTTATCTCCAATGTCCTCGAATCCACTATACTGTTTAAACACCTGCAATAAACGCTCATAATAAGAATGTACTGTTTCACTGGCTTCTTGGGTTGTTCGATCTATTTTCACCCAATCTGTTTCTTTCTGGGGTATTTTCCCTTTCAGGTATGTTATCACCTGCTGATACTTTTTCATCACATCATTTGACCGGGGCACCTGTTTTCGGATCTCTAGGATATTCATCACTAGGCCAATCGACTGTGATCTTACAATCTGTCCATAAATCGGCAGGTACCACTATGTCAAACAAACCATCTAAATCCTTCAACAATACCTTTGACACTTTCACAAACCTTTCAACCTGCTTGTACCATTCAATTGGTTTTTCTCTCAATTTTGGAAAGTCATTCGTAAATGATAAAATATCCTGTCTGCTCCATGGGACATGTACATATCCTCCTCCCGCAACTTCTCGCATCGTATACATCTGGTCTGCTTTTCCTGCTTCCTTCATCACATATTCTGATGCTGTTCTACTTGTTCGTGCTTCTTCCTTTTTCTTGGCCCACCTAGATCTCCATTTATCTAGATCTCCCCATTTTTGTAAAACTAACATTAATTCTCTTATTTGCAGTCTTCTTCCAGATGCATTCATATTTTCTAAATCTTTGTCTGCAAATTCTGCTCTATATGGTTTCTGTAATACTTTTGATCTCCCTATTTCGATTCCCATCTATAATGCTAAATTGGACAATTTTTCATGGAATATCTTTACATTTCTAGTGATACTCCTACACAAGAATAATAATTCTTCTTCATCATAGGTATTCAAGCGTTCTACTCCTACATTTCCTGCTATTATTTCTTCTAATTCGACTTTCAATTTATGGATATCCAGTACTTTTGGAGGTGTGCACTGTTTAACTGACCCTTGTACCCATCTTTCTAGATCTTCAGGTGTTACTATGGTAGCACTTTTTGCTCCTGATGAAGTTACTAAACTTACATCTTTTGAACCTCCAGGCACATCTTTTCTTGGAGTACTATTTACAGAACCTCGAATAGGCAAGTCCATAAGTGATATTGTGGATTCACAGTCACTAAATTGATCCTCAATTATAACTGGAGCTTCAGGTCTGGGATTACTCACAGGAGTAGGTGCAAGTATGGGTTGAGGACAATTTCCCTGAGTACCATATAATGGAACTACTGGACCAATTGTTACTGGTATGGTCAACGAATCAGGATGTACTTTTATCTGAGTTATTTTCTGTATTAATTCTGTTCTGGTCTTTTCTAAGGCTTCTTTTTCTTTCTCATGAAGTATTCTAGTCGGGGTGAACTCATGCATTACCTTTGGTACCATGGGAGTTTGTGGTGGTGCACTAGGAGGGCATCCACTTGTCCCTTCCTGATATGGTGGGGGATTTCTTAACATTTCTTCCATAAATTCGTCTTCTGAATCCTCATTTCTCATTAAATGTTTTGTCTTTTCTGTACATTTGCCTCCTGATTTTTCTCCTTCTGTAAATAATGGATACAGTCCCTCTGTAATCATTGTCCTTCTCCATTGTTTCATCTGACCCTCTCTCGACTCACGTAAATATCTGGGCTAAAATCCTGGATAACTCCTATTACTTCTAGATCTATCCCGCTCAAATGCCTCGGTTTCCCATTCTTCTAGAGCTTTGTACTGGGTTAATCTAGGTCTGGGTTCTAAGTCATTCATCCTCAATCTCAAGTTCTGAAGAATTCGTCCATTGAACGTGCCATTCTGGGAAATGCTAATACTCCATAATTTTTGGTGTATTCTATCCAATTCTCCATCCATACACAGGTATGATAACCTCTCTCCATCATCATAAATGATGCTGGCGTTTTAGCTGGTGGAATAATAATTCCTTCTCTAGTTTTGATTGGTTTGTCCTTTTTAAAATAATTCTTAATCTTTTGTAAGAATGACATTTTTCTCTTTTCTCCGTACATTCTATCTAATCTTCTGTGTACAAAATTATATTCTGCAAAACCTAGGAATCTCCTATCCGGACGAGTTCCTGTTAAAGTCGGATCGCGTTTTAACATGCAATCCTTATCCACTAAGAATTTTGCTTCTATATTTTCAACCAATCAAATGTCTGCTATCTTTTATTTCCGAGCCAATCCTTGCGCGACTTTTTGGTGATGCTTGTCTGTCAACCCCTCCTTTACAATCTGCTCTTTTCTCTCCTCGCTGGTTTAACCAATCCCAGCGCGGCACCCGTGACGTCAGTACTACTCCTGACTACTGACCCCTCCTTTACAAGGGTTTTTCCACACCCGCTGTTTCAACCTACCACAGCGCGGTGTTTTGTGACGTCAGCTCCCTCTCCGGCAACTGACCCTCCCTTTACAAAAATGTACGCAAACTTATTTTCTTTATAAATCTTAATTAAATTTCAGTAACAACATAAAACATTCGCTATCGTGCCAGTTTCCACTAGTTTCGAAAAAGATAGTTTCTTCCACACTTTAGTAAAACCTTTCCGTTTACTAATACATACACTACGAGTAAAACACTTCCGTCTACTCTTCACACAAGCTCCAGAAGTACCTGTTACTTCTCCAATGTTACCCTTACTAGGTGATATAACATCAAATTTTTATCAGCGTACCCTTTTTGCTATTACTCACACGCATAGAGTCCCTAACGAGTACTTGAAGTCCTGCTTAACTTCTCAGTACAATTTCTGCCTGACAGATAACCTCACTGCAGTATGGCTTCCACTTGCCACCCACTATTCTTTTTACCTACCCGGGGTATTCTGGACAACATATAACAAAAACTCAAAAAATTTAAGCGGATGTTAGTTCATAAAAATACAAATAAAATTCTCATTACCCAATTAACAAAGAGTAACAAAAACCGTCCTCTGCTTTCCAGAAAACTGATCCAGCGCAATATTAGCCAACAGCATTCATACACCATATACTCACTTGGGCCCATACATTCATACTACACTAATACTTACGCTGGGTGTCAGATGTACTCTTTTATCAAAATCCCTGCTACCAATTACCTTCTGATTGAAGAGTAATAACTTACCAATGGATCCTTTGCTAATTGGGAAGTTTAAAATGAGTGACATTCATTATAGTACATAATCCTGAAATAACCACTGAGTCAGAAAGTTTTAAAATGTTTATCTAAAGTTTTAGCAGAGTAAAATACAGAAAACACAGTACTTGATTGAAATACCCAAGTAAAAGCATAGAAATGATTTTGCTAATAAATTACGGTGTTTAAGGAAGAGGAGAAGATAGAGACAGCAGCGCAACTAAAGGTTGCAGTATAATTACCTAATATGCGAGAACCAAGCCCCTTAGCCAAGGAGTTGGAAAAGATAGGACCCAGGAAGGATGAAGAGCAAAGACTTCTTCCAGGATCAGGACAGGACCGGTGACCTCTCTACAACGACGCCTGCGCCGTTCCCCTCTCTGATACTCGACTTCTCTCGATTCTCCCGTGCCTTCCTTCTAATGGACTCCGCCGCCCCCTCCTCAGGACCTCTTCCGGACAGGAATTCAGTCAGCAACCGATCAGCTGGGCAGTCTGGAGTTGAGAGTGCTCTGGCAGTATGGACGCCTGTTCTTCGTGAACGCATGCTCTTCTGACTAATTTACTAATGCTATATTCTATTATACCCTTCTACACCCATGTACCTCCTCTTAATGTTGCTAAAATATGGGACCACTACTTCTGATTGGACAGGGACAGGCGGTGGATTCTCGCACCATATCAATTTTGGCCTAAATTGTAAAGCCTATTGTCTTTACATTCCCTCCCCTTCAAATTAATACATTCGCTTTATTTCCCACCCGTCTCATGACAAATGTTATATATTTTACAGGAGAAAAGTAACAATTTGTTCCGCCGGAAACATTGGGTACATCATCTTCGGCCAATAGGTCGTGGCCTTGGGAGACGTCCAAGTTGACTTCACTTGGCAGGCATACAGGACACATGCGCAGAACCCTCTGTCTCTCGAGTTTTAAGACACCAACCCAGGCCCAAGTTCACAAATTACTAAAAGTGCAAGAAGAAAATATTAAAATCACAAATAAAAAGTTTCACTGTATACCCACTTTCCCTAACTCTATTCCCATTTAATCATAATACTATCCTGCATTAGAAGCGTTAAGAAAACGACAATTTAATAATGACATGAGAGCAAGCTTAAGCATGTGAAAACATTTAGCGGCCATTTTAATACACACTGCGCAGAAGCAGAAGTTTCCCACCAAGCAAAGAAAGACGTCACAACATGTGATCAGGTTGTGACATGCTCAATAAAGTCCTGCGCTTTTAGCGGCCATCTTGGTTTATGGACAAGCGTTATTCATTAGTAAAACACATAGGCAAGCGTCTATCCCTTTCGTGTTTGTGAATGCAAGGATTAGTATTGACAGTACAAATTTAATATATTAATACTATGAGGAAGATTGCATACAAGCAAGTTTCAATTTTGAAACCTTGTTCCATCAGTAGCATGAGGACAAATTGCACTGAATTTAAATAGAAGTTAAAATGTATGCGCATTAAACTAATAGATACTTTGGGGAGGCTAAAGAAGTAGGAATAAATGAGCCTATCTATAGTGTATCAAGAGCCCATCTCAGTTGACTCCTAAGTGTTTCTTATTTACAGTGAAATTTAAATAGAAAAGTACTGAGGTGTCCATCACTCACTGCAGAGATCTGTGTGCAGCCTTGTGTTGGGCGGGACGTTGGCTACAGGGCATTGTACTCTGGAAGTTGTGGGTCAAATATAGAGAGTGAGCTGTATACTTTCAAAGAGCTTCATTCCGACGTCTCAGGAGGTAGGCCCAGTAACCCCACCTTCAGGATTTACTGGGGGATGGTGTTTCTGGGTTTTCGGTGTGGGACCAAGAGTGTCCCCTTGGAGTTACTACCAGAGTTAGCACTTGTTTCTTATGTTTATTCCTTATCCTCCCCTCCCCATGCAATAATCCCATGGGACTTGTAACCAATGTTCCCACTCATTTTTTCCTCTATGTGCAAGAATAAAGTGCTTCGTGCACTGCAGCTAAGGCTGAGTGCATGGAAGATAAGCAACAACTTAATATGCAAGGATGTACAGTGTGAAAGCTACCAAAATCAGTGTCATAGAAAGGGTGCCCGGGGCCCTAATGCAAACCAGAAAAAATTACCCACCCACCCCACACTTCTGGGTTGGCATTAAAAGACATTACTGAGGCAAAGAGGGCTCCTTGGGCATGGGTGCCACTACATCTTGTGCACTAATCATTCTACCAGTAATTCCTCTTTATCTGCCATTTCCACACCACTCTTATATCCTCCTTGCACCTTTTCTTATCCCTATCCACTTCCACTCAATCTCCTAGCTTATTCTTATCGAAGTCCTCCCTTTTTCAGGTTTTTTTCTGTGCTTGCTTTTCCTTACACTACCACTTTTCTTTCTCTATTTCCGATCTGCTCCACTTTACCTCATTCTTTTTCCTCTCTTCAATCTACGTCCTACTCTTCTCTCTCCCACAAAGTCTCTCGAATCTCCCTGTTCTCTCTCATTCCACCCTTACCCTATCAAATCTATATCTTAACTATGCTTCTCTCGAATCTCTGCCCTCCTTGTTTTCCACCTCTTGGTCTACCTATCTCCTTTTGGTTGTTTTATCATCATTACCTTCTTTCTTTCCCTCCCTTTTTCCTCTCCATTTTATTGTTCATTTGTAGGAAAGTGACTCTATATATACTGCACCAAAGTAAGGTACAGGGTGTATAGGGTCCACAGTTCCCCAATGGTAAGGCAGAGGCTAAAGTTAGATATAACCTTACTCTCTAAAGTGGTAGCTTGGTCGAGCAGTAAGGCAGTATCAGAGGACAGTGTAAAGCATTTGTTGTACACACTCAGTCAGCAAATGAAGCCACACACTCAAGAACTGAACTCTAGGCCAATGGTTTGTATATAAAAATATAGGCTTGTTTTATTTTAGAAACAACAATAGGAATCAAAATATACTTTCTCAGAATGAAATGCTTTGTTTAAACACTTTTCAAATAGGCAATAGTCTTTTTGATGACAGTAGTCACAGTTGTTGCAAGAGGCAACACAATTTCAAACACAATGCAACATTGAGCTCAATGGAAAGTTTTGGTTAAATGCAATTAATTACTTTGTGGATTACTTTTCTAACCACAGGACTGGATCTTGGATTCAGTCCCGGGACATCTCCTGTAAACAGTTAAGTAAAAGCGTTTTGGTTATAGTAGTGATTTTTGAGGAATATTATGGTATTTCAAAAGTTGACACTTAGAAACTTTTCTGGGTAAAATTACCAATGTTATCCTATGGAAGGAAATACAGTTTGCAAGCAAAGTATGTTTACGTTACTTTTGTAATCCAGTGCTGGAGTCTCAGGTTCAGCACTGGGATATCTATCTAAAACAGGCAAGTAATTACGTTTGTATCGTTGGCACGATTTTTAAAGAAGATTTGTAAGATTCAGAAATCGACACTTAGAAACTTTTTCAACAAAAAGCAGGCAATGATATCCTATGGAAGGAATTTCAAGTTACTGTTCAGTACTGCAGGGTCAGTACTGGGCTGAACGATGCAGCACTGAAGTCTCTCCTGATGACAGGTGAGTAAATCGGAATTCGTTACTGTTGTGATTTTTAGGCAATATTTTAGTATTTCAAAAGTAGACAGAAGAATTTTCACAGAAAACCAGTCAATGGGTCCCTATGGAAGAAAATTGTGTTAGCGATAAGTAACGTTGTGATTACTTTTCAGGGTCAGTGCTGGGCACCAAGATCCAGCACTGGGATCTCTCCTAATAGCAGGTGAGTATTTTCGTTTTAGTTACTCGGTTGATTTTAGGTGAATATTTTAAAGTTGAGAAACTCCACACTTAGAAGAATTTTCCGGTGATGCCAGCCAATGTCACCCTATGGAAGGTAAGTGAGTTATCGGTTTTTGGGTAAGTACTGGACTGGCAAAGTTAAGGTTCTGGGCATAGACTCAGGGGTCTCCCAGGGTCAGGTAAGTACAGTTGTTTCACCACCAGCGGCACAGGGGCGGCCGGGTGCAGAGTGAGTTAGGCCCAATGTTATCTTATGGCAGGCAGGGGGCCCTTGGTTGGTGGCTGCTGGCTAGCAGGCCACGCGACTGTGGGGGCTGGGCTCCTGGTCACTTGCTCAGGGCAAATGGGGAAGTGTATTAGGACAGAGGTTGCACTGCCAGGGCCACTCGGGCGGCTGGGTGCAAGGTGCTTTTGAGCCGTCGGGTGCTCAATGTTAACCAATGGAGATCTTGGAAGGTGAACAAAGGCTGCAGGCTCGGGGACGGTGACTCTTCAGGAGCGACCAACACTTCGAGAGGTAAGTTGGGGTCTTGGAGAATAGGTAGACACCCAGGAGTTGGGCACAGGGGGCCGTGGGGCGCCGGGTGCAGGGGTGTCTTTTGAGGTCGGGAAATCTTACCCCCTGCTGGTCGCGGTTGGAGGGGTCCCTTGTCCTGAGGATGCAGGCGTCGTCTGGGTCGTCGAGGAGGGTCCTTGGGCACTGGATTCCAGGTCAGAATCGCCGGGGGACGTCCTCAAAGTCTTTGTTCACTCAGGCACAGGCTGGGCTCGGCGGGTGCAGAGTGTGCAGGTTTCGCGGTTCCGTGCCAGGGCCGGGTCTTTTGTAGTTTTTCTTTTGAACAGTACCACTGCTCGTGGGAGTCCCTGGGTTGAAGGCTGTGGCACAGAAGTCAGGTCCTCCGGGGTTTTGAGGTTGCTGAGGCCGGGGTTCCGCAGGAGAAGGTTCGGAGGTCGACAGGCCGGTAGGGCTGGGGCCAAGTCAGTTGTCGTCGCCTCCTTGTTAGCAGCTGCACGGCTGGTCTTCTTGCTTCGTCTTCTCTTCTTGTTTCGGATTCGGGAACTGAGGAAGGAAGGTTCAGGGAGCCCCTAAATACTGAATTTAGGGGTGGTTACAGGTAGGTAAGGGCAGGGACCAATGGGTCCCGTCCCTGGGGTGGGTACACCCCTATTCTGCCACTCTCCAGTGGGAGGGGGAAGGAGCCTGTCCCTGGTTGGCTGGGTCCCCCCATCCTCAAGATGGCGGGGACTCGAGTTTGTGCTTCACCTCGCCTCCCCCACCTTAGGGGTGGAGTTGGCAGAGGTGGGCACAACCCATTTCCTGCCTCTGGTTTTCCCGCCGGTTCTCCCGCCAGAAGTGGGGGTAGAACCAGTGGGGACCAGTTTGCTGGGAGCAGCAAATGGTCTGGGGAAGCTCAAAGGCGGCAGGCCTTTGAAGCTTCCCCTGCCCATCCTGGGGGAGGAGGCTTTGGCACCTCGCCCCAGGATGCGCATTGTTTCAGGCCCCTGAGAGCAGAGGCTCTCGGCCCAGGGGTCCAGAAACATGTCTGGTGGTGGCAGCCTGGGCAGCCACTCAGTCTGGACACTGGAGGTCGGGTTGGTTTCAGGGGGCATCTCTAAGATGCCCTCTGGAGTGTGTTTTACATTAAATCCCACACTGGCATCAGTGTGGGTATAATGTGCTGAGAAGTTTGATACCAAACTTCTTAGTTTTCAGTGGGGCCATTATGGTGCTGTGGAGTTCGTAATGACAGACTCCCAGCACCATATACTCTTAATGGCAGCACTGCACTTACAATGCTCAAGAATGGACTTGGGCACTGTAGGGGCACATGGCTCATGCCTCTGTGCCCTCACCACTTGCATAGTGCACCCAGCTAGAGGGGTGGCTGACCTAGGCCAGGGCTGTGGCTTGTAGGCATGGCACACAGGGATGTGTGCCATGTCGACTCTTCACTTTTGTTCTGCACCAAGACACGCAGCCTGCAAAGGCAGTGTGTGTGTGTGTAAAGGTACAGGGTCCCTAAGGGTTGCACAACAAGTGCTGCAGCCCTTAGGGGCCTTCCCTGGTCACAGTGCCCTGGGTACCCATGGTACCATTTACCAGGGGCTGACCTGTGGCCAGGGATGCCAATTGGGTGTAGGCATCAATGCAGTTTTAGGGAAGGAACACAGGCCCTGGGTACCTGGTTGGCAGGAGCCCAGGGCACACTCAGTCAAAGCACATCAGCAATTCAGCAAAAAGTGGGGGCATACCATGCAAGAAAGATGGCACTTTCTCACATCATTTCCCTTTCTTTCTTTTCTTATACCTTTCTTGCTTATTCACTTCTTCCTTTTTCTATCTCACTTCAGTAGCTCATCCTTTCCACACATGCCTCCTTTTCTCGCTACACTTAAATCTCCCTTCTCCCTCACACTCCTAAATCATCTTTCCTCTCCATCTTTCTATTATTTCTGTCCTTCCTACTCTTCTCCTTTCCTATTCAGTGCCTTTTCTTACTTTCTAATCACCATTCTTATCTTTTCTTCTTTCCTCTACTCTACAATATTTCTTTCCAATCTCTTTCCAATTTCCTTGTTCATTTTCTTACCCTCTCTCTCCTCTTCCTTTATTATCTCTACTTAATATCTCAGTCTCACCCCTCCATTCTTTCCCTCCTTAATATTTTGCTTCCATAGCTGCCCTCCTCCTCCCAAACTCATTGTATCCACCTCTGTTTCATTCCACCCTTTTGTTTTTCTTACTTTCTGCTGCCTTTTCGCTTCATCCATCAACTTCCACACTGTCTCCATGTCTTCTTTTCTACCTCATGACAAGCTCCAGCACAATCCCATTGAATGAATGTTTGGCTTTTGCTACGCTATAGCCTCCATTCTGCATTTTACCGGTGCCTGCTTGGGACCGTTTTCACTCTCTGTGGCAATGACTTTTCCAAAAAACCCTCCCAGAGGAAGAGACAGCACAGAGCTAAACTCAGGAAGACACTTCAAAACAATTCTTAGCAAAATCAGGGCGAAACCATTCTTGGGTTGCTTGAGTTCTGGGTCAGGGAGGACCTAGCCTGGCAGTTCGGTCTGAATGCTCCTATTGGAGTAGTGTCAAGACTGATCTGCATATGGCTGGGTCCAAACTGAGTTGGCCTGGTGTACAAAAGAACAATCGTTTGGAATGCTACCCCGAGTGATTGACATTGGTTAGACCTACTGCAAGCATTCCTCTCATTACCTATGTGTGTTTGATGTAATGCACTAAGTGGCCAAGGGTATGCCCAGACTCAAGTCCTTTGCTCACTGTGCCACTGAAACCAAGCTTCGCCCAAATGAAGAGCCTGAATCAAGGCGAAACCAGTCTTGGGTTGCTGGCGTTCTGGTTCCTGGAGGACCTGGCCTGGCAGTTCAGAGTGCACTGTTCCTATTGGAGCTGGTTTAAGACTGATTTGCATATGGCTGGGTCCAAACTGAGGTGGCATGGTGGGCAAAAGAATGGGTGGAAATCTACTCAGAGTGACTGGCAGTGGTTAGACTTATTGCAAGCATTACTCCCATCACAGTTTGTGTCTCTGGTGTTAAATAAACCACAGCCAGTGCAGAGACAACTGGGCCTCTCTCATGTCTGGGCCATCACCGTGGTGCTTTTGCATTGGCTGCAGTAAAAATAGCAACGCCCCTGACTAAAATCACATGTTAACATCACAGGTGGCACTCGCTGTCTCCTCTGCCCCCCTTGTCTAACCTCTTCTAGAATCCTCAAAAGGTAATGGGACAGGCAGTCTTGGCCAGGCCAGGTGCCACGACCCTTACTACCACTAAGAGGCCGCATTCCACTGCTCACCACTTGTGATGGCTAGAGAACAGGAACACTGATGTGGTTGTTTTGTCCTATTGTATTTATATGATGCTTAATACTTTGGACAAAACTGTGAGGTATTCTGATTTGCCTTGTGAGTCTTGGCCCCACTTTGGACTGCATGGTTGATAAGGATGTTGGATTTAGTGTATCTTATATGGGAGATTTTGGGTGAGTAGCATGAAGTTCGAAGACATGATTCAAACATGTCTCTGTGAACATCGCTACAGATAAATATGAAGTGCTGCAGAGAGAGTGAAAATTGACCATTTTGCTAAAAACTCCTATGTGCAATTAGGTGAATTGGCACAGCTACACTTTCACTGACCTCTGAAATTTTAGGTGCTTGCTACTTTTATGATTTGGCAGTCTTCAAGAACCATAACTAAATGATAGCTGTTGGTGCAAGTTTAGATCTTCTTTACAATCTGGAACATGTCTACAGAAATTTGGCATGCTCCATGCCAGGCGCTAATCATTTTCTCTCATGCTTCAGGGGCCCCTTCTCTTTGGCATCTTCTTTGACTTCTGGTTTTACACAGTACAGCAACATTTGCACTGCATTGGTCATTTGGTAACCTTACTGTAGTTTTCCGTAGGAACACAAATCGTCCTCATAATATTGACAAGTACCTGTTTAGAGATTCTGATTCAGATTTATTAACACTTCGCACTGAGTTTGCATCATAAAAGTGACACAACTCCATCCCACGGTGTTGTGGTGGGATTTACCTTTCAATGCAAATCATTATTTGTGTAGGAAAGTTGCCCACAGTAATGCAAAGTAGCACTGTGCCCTAAATTGTGCTATGTTGCATCGGGGTGGCGTACCATAGGTGGTGCATGGGTGTTCAGATGCAACCACCAATGGGTTTTGAGGCAAGTCCCTATTTAATAACATTAATAGACAGGGATTTGAGTCAAGAAATTGTCTCCTCAAGTCAGGCGTAACAGTGGAGCAATTTTTAAAAGGCTTCATATTTTTCAAACTGCAAGTGTGATGAACTATACAGCACACATACAGTGTGAAACTTCTTAAAGAATATTTTTTGTCTTGGAAGGATTCCCTTACAGTACAAAACCTATGCTTGACAGTGCGCTCACATCCTTGTACTAAGGTCAGGGACACTGGAATTATAAGATTTTGCGTCCGTGCACATTTCCTCCAAAGTATGGATTTGCCACATGTATCACATAAACCATTGTCTGCTGTATAATTTGCAGATTTAACCCCAAAAAATAGTTTCTAGCTTGAAAGGATAAAAAGTTACTAAAACTGGGACTATCCATCTTGCTGCTGCTTATTGTTATAATTAGGTGTAAATTGGTACTAAAGAGGTGAAAAATTTGCCCAGATAGTGTTAGCGTGTGTAAAATGTCGAAATAAACTAATACTATCACAAAATGTATAGCATTATACTGCATAACTTGCCATTTCTTGTCACATAATTCAACCCTGCTGCATAATTTGGTCCTCTCCTGCCATATAATTCCAGTGGCCCTCACTGTGGTGCAAGGCAGAGGTGGACAGGCCAATAAATTAACAGGGACAGCTGAGCCAACAGTCTGCTCTGGCTCTTACGAGCCATTACACGAGCTGAGCCTTGAAAATATGTGGCATGTCAATCATGCAGCACAGGTTATTTTAGAATATGGTAAGGTGTCTTCAAGATTCAAAAAATGTAAACATGGTAGCACCTTCCCATGGGACATCAGATTATGTGTGAAGTATTTATTAACAGTCGCGGCCGGCATGGCTCGCGGGTGGGCGCGCAGGGAGGGTGGGTCGTGGGGGAGGTCACGTGGGGGGAGTTTAATTAAAAAAAATATTATAATAATTTAAACTTACCTTAAGGCCGGGTCCTGCGTCATTCCAGCTCCTGCTCTCCTGCTCTCCTGCCTCTGACAGGAACAGGAAGCAGGCAGCCAGGCTCCCTCCCCTAAGCCAATCACAATGCTGCAAGCAGCGTTGTGATTGGTCGGGACGGTGCCCAGCCAGGGGCTTATGGGGTGGGCATGTTCTCCATGCAGGCTGCATTGCAGCCTGCATGAGAAAGGGCAGAGTGCGCATGACTGGTTTGGGTGGTCCGAGAGGGCCAACCAAACAGTCTTTGCGCACTCAGGAGAGGGCACACCACTCCTCTCCTGCCCTGCTTGGAGAGTAGAGCAGCCACGCCCACCCGCAATGCAAACAAAAAATAATAATAACTAAAAGTTATTACCATTTTATGTTTCTGCTTCTTGCACTGCGAGAAAGCATTTCAGCGACGCTCCTCCGCCATAGCGGAGGAGCCGCCCCTGTTTATTAAAAGTAAAAGTTTTTGAACATGAACTGAGAAACGTTCCTGGTCCCCCCAAGGCAAGTCAGAGGTCATGCGTACCCTATATGTGGCTTAGGTTATAATTAAAGATGGGGCGACTTTATAGGCTATTAAATCAAACACAAGAGTTGTTTTGTACAGTTCAAAGCCTGAATTTACGTATTTGAAGCTGCCTTCATTTGTGATGATGAACAAGAAGGAGGATCGGTTAAAATGTATTTCCCTATTTTTTAAGGTGAACGTTCAATTTTTTGTTTACAGATTTCTGTGCAACCTCAACCGGAAAGTATTTTTAGCGCTTCACTTGAGCATTAAGACTGGAACCTGTTTCCCCAGTTCCAAAGTCAGCAGCACTGGTATATTGCCACTTCCACACCCTCTCATTGCAGTGTTAAACACAGTCACATGTTTTGTTTCACACTGCCAGCTATGGGCCTCTTGAAACACTCTGCTCTTAAAAGAAGCAGCCCTGTGTCATTTAATTAATTTACTGGGCCTCCTGGTGCTGCGCCCGCTATGAAAAGGAACGTTTTTGCGCTTGCCTTTTGTTATGTATTTTGGTCCTTGAGGGAAGAGTGCACTCCCTGAGTGTATCTGGGTGCTATAAGAAGCCAGGCTGTGCATGGGCGCAAGCGCGCAGCCTAGAGGGAGCACAGCTTGTACCCTCTGGTAGGCTTCTATTGCTGGCCCCCTCAGAAATAAGAAGCCACCCGTTATGAAGTCCTTAGACTCAGAGCCTGGGGATAGAGAGTTTTGCATAGGTATTGTAAGTCAGACCATTGAAACCCAGTGTTGCTCTTCTTGCAGTCAGGGTGGGATGTTAAGTCTGAAGATTAAAGTACTGGCTCCTTTGGCCTACAAAAGAGGCGGCATCATCCTCACCACTAGGAATCGTGAGATAGAACCGAGGAGTAAGATACTGCCCCAGGCAAAAGAATGTTCAAGGTAGTGACACACAGATGTGTGGGTACTACTGGGAAGTCAAAGTTAGGGTGTCTGGATTCATCCACTTCACTCCAGAGGTGTTTAGTGAAGCATAAATAAAATCAGGGCCATTGGAATAATGTGATTGTGCAGCCATGGCGTTTTTCTCATAATAATATGCTTGCCGCATTTGCCACATAATGCACCATCTGCTCCATAATCTACAGATTTTAACCCAAAAAAAGTCTTGCTCAAACAGTTCAAAAGTTACAAACAGTGCAGTAGCACTTGTTGCCGCGCCGCGGAAGGCCATCTAAAAACCTCAACTGGTCACCTTTCTGTTGCTTATTGCTATATTTAAGTGGAACTAATGAGGTGCAACCAATGCCCAGACTGTGTTAACAAGTGTGGAAATGACAAAATAATGAAGTAATGCTATCATAAAATAGACCGCATTGTGCTGCAGAATTTCCCTTTTCTTGCTGCATAATCTACTCAACCCTGCTGCATAATTTATCCCTGTCCCTATCGCATAATTCCAGTGGCCCTGATTAAAATATAACACAGCAAGTTAGCGAGTGGAAGCCATATGTTACTTCTCTGGCTAGGCGTTCTCTACAGTCTCAGCAATACAGGTTGGAGAATTCTTTGACGATGTTGAAGAGTTCTTTGATGTTATTAGAGCTGGATTTTCGATGAATGAGGCTATGGCCTTTTTCTTCAATTCTCTCAACTGTGGTAGAGGTTGAGGGCTGTCGTGAAGTTGGTCTTGTTGGTCGTGTTCTTACAAGTGTGCCATCTCCTTTCCAGTTCTTTACAGTGTAGTTTACAATTTTTTAGATCTTTAGTGTTCCAGTTAGCCTGCTTGGTAGACCTTTTGTGGGTGTTGTTGCCTATGGGAGCTACGCTATTGGTGATCCAGTTGTTGAAGTTTCTGACATTCTGGCTTAGGTTGTTGGAAGAAATGGGGTGAGTGGTGTTTTTAAACTTACAAACAATACCAGATTTGTGACAGTACATTAAAAATATTGTAGCAAAACCACAGTTTTGCTCCATTGAATGCAGGGAAGTAAAAGCAGTGTTATAACAATTAATGTGTCCATTAGTGAGTCCATGGATCATCATATAGTGACAAATATAACCACTGCATCCATTTAAGACCTTCAGAGGGGAAAATCATCATGATTTAGTGTACATTCAGACACAGAAAAAATAAAAATAAATCTGCAACACGTGTAACACTCAGCACAAACCCAGTTAACCAGTCGAGCCCGCCCAATCCTCTTTGCTGAAGATATGTGTGAACTGGCTGCCAAATATCTCTAGGACGGGATGTGGGTGGTTGCAAGGAAGCATATAGCTCACTAGTAGCACCGCAGAATATGAGACTTTTAATCCACTTTGGAGTAGTGGGACAACAACTGCTACTCCAGCATACCGCAAGTTCACGTTTTGCCAACAACAGTGCAATTGCTGTGAACCTTCGAATCCCCTTTGGGACAGCATGTGCATAGCCCAGCAGCGCCAGCAATGGGTCTAGTGTCAAAGTAGTTTCCACCATCTGGGAAAGTTGTACGAAGATATCTGCCCAATAGTTGCCTATGTGTATACATGTCCATGTTAGATGTAAAAAATCTGCTTCATCAGCATTACATTTTGGGCAGGTCGAGGGACGGCTAGGGTCAATCTTGACCATGACACTCAGCGTTGGAGAAATTTGATATGTATCAGTTTGTGTCTGTGATTTGGGGAGACTAATTTAGTTTGCTGACAGCAGTAATACCAGACATCGTACGGTAAAGGGCGCTGCAGATTCTCCACCCACTCCTCCCGCAAGCGATTTTCTGCAACAGGCAGCACAGCCAGGCTCGCACAATATAGTTAAGATACCACCGTCCGTGTCCTCAATGAGGGTCATGAGAGGGGTAAAATCAGTAGGAGCAATGGGGCACAAGTGGGTATGAGCACGCAGAGCACTTTGAATTCAATGTATGATAAATCTTTCAATTAGGGTTGCAGTAGCAAAGCGCGTGTCCTCCTCCCAGGAGATGGCATGAACATCTGGAAAAAGATCCCCCGCAGTGTGTAACGCATAGTGCCTCAATGTGCTCTTGACTATGGCTTCCAACATGGGGGGCAGCCACTGGTTGTCAGGAAGCGGCAAAGCAGGGGAGTACCGTTGCCTGTCCCTAGCAATCACAGGAGTCGATGCCACACCCATGTGGTAGAAAATGGTTGGATGTCTGTGAGGTCCAGAGGTAGACCAGAGGGGAGAATGTCACTTAGTAGAGTACTACCAGCCTGGTCTCGCTCAGTGCGATCATAGGGAGGGCGAGTGTCTCTGTGGCACCATTGGTACGCGTATTGACGTGCGATAAAATAATAAAGGTGGAAATGTGGCACGCCAAAGCCACCCCGCTCATAGGGGAGGACCAGCGTCCACCAACCCACCAGCAGCCTGCACCTCACCCAGACCACCCGCAGAAGGAGGCTTCTCAAAGTGGCAAAGAAATCATTAGTGAGAGGAATGGGTATGTTAAGGGAAAAATTAAGAAACCAGGGGAGAACAACCATTTTGATAATGGCAATTCGGCCAGCTATTGATAGCTGCAGTTGACCCACCTCTCAATCTGCATTGTTAGCTTATCGACTTCCAGGTTATAGTCCAGTCGGAGGATCTGATATTTATCCCGGTGAATATGAATTGCCAGGTATTTAACAGTATCGTCCCGCCACTGTAGAGGGTAAGCGCACTGAAATTGCTTCGAAACCACTGTCAGTGGAAATAGCTCAGATTTCCCCCAGATAATTTGGAGACTAGAAAAAAGGCCCAATCTTTGAATTACTAGGATGATGGGGTCTAGATTCATGGAGGGGTACCTAAGGAAGACTATTATGTCATCTGCATATAATGAAAGAAGCAGCGGACCAGGGCCGAATTGCAGCCTACGCTGGAGGCGTGTCTCCTGTAAATGCCATACTAAGGGATCCATAGCAATAATAAATAAAAGAGGAGAGAGCGGGCACCCCTATCTCATGACCATAGCCAATGCACATGGGGAGTTAAGGGACCCATTGACCCATTGACCCGGATACGAGCCACTGGCTGAGAGTAAAGGAGCATGATAGGAGTTGTAAACCCCTGTGGAAGGCCAAGTTTCTGAAGTGTTGCTAATGGGAAAGGCCATTCAAGGGAATCAAAGGCCTTTTCTGCATCAAGCAGCGGACATCGGGGGATATTCTATTCTCTAAGGGCCCAGGGAATGGTGGGCATGCTCCACCAGAAAGGCAGAGAAAAATGCCTCCCACCCAAACAGTTCCACCAGTAACTGTTCAACAAATGGATCCATTTTAACAGTAGCCGTGGATTCCACAATACCAATTATACGAAGATTATTCCAGCGTGACCTGGCCTCTAAATCTTCAATTTTTGTAGCCACAGTTTTGACCTGGCTCTCCAAACTTTCCAGCCGCTTTATCGCGGTGGTGGCTCCTTCCTCCCACATGAAGACCCGCTCCTCTGCCCCATCGAGCCGGGCCTGGTGCCGATTGAGGCGCTCGCTCATGCCGTCCAATGTGCGTGATAATGCATCAAAGCACGCGTCCATGGCCTTGAACCCCACTTCGATTTCTGCCAACAGAGCTTCCATGGTAGCGAATTGTGCAGACTCAGGGAGACCGTCTCCGCAATTCTGACAGGCGTCATCACCTCATTCAGCTCATCAGCACGTTCAATGGGAAATTTTCGCTGTTTAGGCTCTGTACAACCTATTCTGTTAATAACACAAAGGCAGGCAGGGGGGCACCTCACCAGTAAGGGGGGCATGCACCGGGGTCGACAATGATGTATCAGGTATTACAAACAGTATGCTCCGATGAAGCCTTGCTTGGCTGTAGGGCCCCAGGTGCACAATCTTTGTAAGCTGGAGGTGTGGGGGCCACAACACCATGCAAATCTATGGTCGCCAGGCAGGTGGAGTGTGCAAGATAGCCCACAGTCTCTCAGTAGCCAAGAGCTCGGTGCAAAGACGATGAGCCGACAGACCTCCCAGCATGCAGCCATGCGGCGGGAGGGGAATCAGCACAGCTCCCGGCCTGCATCCACTGCTGGCACCCTCCTCCCAGGGACAAAGGCAAGGCTGCAACTCACTACTCTCCCAGGAACACAGCCGCAAGCACCCGCAATGACGACAGACTTGGCGGGGCAGCAGCGGCCTGCAGCAACAGGGGTCCAGGCAGCCCTTAGCCAGTGCACCAGCCGGACCATGCGCCGCGACCTGAAATGGCCACTTACAGTGGCAGAGCAGGTCGATCAGGCCGCATGCCACATCTACTGATCAGGGTTCCAGCGGATCGTCACCTCCACAGAACAGGCCCCCAGCCAGTCCCAGCCGCTTGGGTGGCCCAGCAAGGGCTCGATAGGCCCGGCCTCAGTTTCACCCATGACCCCTGTCGCCGGGGGGCCTCCAAGGCTAAACTGGGTTCCTTGTGGATGATGGCGATCCCTCTGCAAGGCTTATTGATACGGTCATGGTGGGTGATCTTGTATCCTTCGGGTATTGCGGTGGCGTTGTCGGGTGCGGAAGTAGGGTTTAGCCAGGTCTCAGTGAGATGGAGGACGTTGGGTGTGAGGGTGGAGATGAGGTCTCAAATCTTAGTTGTGTGTTTGCATAATTAACATGTGTTGAGCTGGGCGGATACGAGCCGGTGTTTTTGTTCAGGTGATGTCTGTGGTATGTTCAGAGTGGGGCGGTTGGTGGGCTGGTTTTTGTGCTGTGGCAGGTGAAGTGGCAGTGGGTGCAGGTAAATGGTCTTACCGTGGAGCATGGGCCGGTGTGGTGGCAGTGTTTATTGCGGGGTCCAAGGTTGAGAGTGTAGAGTGATGGTTTATCTATGGGGGCTGGGAGGGTCACAGGTCGTGGCCCTGAGCACGGTCCAGGCACAGACGGGCTTGCCTTTGGTGCACCAGCAGCACGCTCACTGCACACATCCACTGCATGGTTGCGCTGCTCCTTGTATTAAGTAGGTCCTGGAGTGGGCAGGGCTTCTGTTGGCGTGAAGAACAGTGAGCTGGAAAACCCGAAGAACGGTATGTAGGAAAACCCGTGCAGGAAAACCGAGGCAGCTGTAGTGTCACTGGATCAGGCTGGAACAAGCAGCAACTGGAGGTCACAGGCAAGTGGCAAGCTGGATGCCCAGGTGCCTACTTAGGCTCTGTATAGACTACTGTGGGCTCAATGCAGTCATCAAGGCTGACGCACACCACAAAGGGTAATGCCCTTCGGGTTGAAGAATGCCCCTGCCACCTTCCAGAGGTTGGTCAACCAGGTCCTTGCTGGATTGGAGAACTTCAGTGCCATCATTGCGGTCTTCAGTTCTAGCTGGGAGGACCACCTGTGCCACATCAGAGAAGTCCTTCAGGCTCTGCAGAGAGCAGGCCTGACTATAAAGGCCAGTAAGTGGCAGACAGGACAGAGTTCAGTGGGCTACTTGGGTTGGGAGGCGGCAGGGTGTAGTCCCTCCAGGCCAAGGATGAAACCATTCTGGTTTGGAAACCCCCCAAAACCCAGTCTGAGGTGAGAGCCTTCTTAGGCCTCACCTGTTCCTACAAGAGATTTGTCAAGGGGTATGGTACCATTATTGCACCCTTGACAGAGCTGACTTCCAAGAAGCAGCCACGTCAGGTGATCTGAACAGAGGGGTGCCAGAAAGCTTTTTGTGCAGATACATGCCTCAGAACATGGCATTGGGCAGTGCTCTCACAGCTAAACAAAGAGGCCCTGAATCAATCAGCAGTCTTCATCAGTAGGAGTTACTTCCCTGGGAACAGAGGTGGAGTGCAAAAGAGAGGGAAGCCTTTGCAGTGGTCTGAGCACTGAAGAATCTGAGATCATTCCTATTTGGTGCTCACTTCCGGGTATAGACAGACCACAGACCCCCCAGATGGTTAATGCAGATGTGGGGTGAGAATCCCAAACTGTTGAGGTGGGCCAGACTTTACGGTGGAACCCCTCCCTGGAATAGACCCCACCAATCCTGGTGGTCTCTCCAGGTTCTTCCACCTTAGTGAAGAGAACTCCCAAGGGGTTAAGTAGTTCTCCCGACTTTCAGCTGGGTGGATATGTATTAGACCTGGCATCTTTGGAGTAGAGACCCCCCCAACTTTTTGCCTTCAGATCTCCTATTTTAGTTGACTTTGTTTTTGCTGGCCTTATGTCTCTTCGCACTTTACCTCTGCTAACAAATATTAAAGTGCTTGTGCTCTCTGCTCAAAATATGGTAACATTGGCTTATTAACAATCCCTACGCAGAGAGTCAAAGGAGATTCAACCTCAAGTGTTTCCTCCCAAAGCTGCTACACACAAAAAAGGTCACTTGAGGGTACTGAAGTCAAAATGAACCCATTCTGTTTTTTGACTTATTCAAGATTTGGGTCATTAAAAGATTTTTGAGAGGTCGTCTCACCCTCAACTTATTGAGGCATGCTTCATCCTTTGACAACCTCTCACACCGGGGTAGGGATCATACCACCCTGGCAAACTCAACCGAGGGAAGCTAGTCTATCCCTGGGAGTTCTTATAAATCTATACTCAGTACAAATACTCTGGGTCCTGTTTTTTGGGGGCAAAAATAAGTATAAAATATACCTACGGGTATACTCAAGATGTTCTTTATTCAGCGAGTACCACTGGCATGTTTAAAAACACACAAAAAAATTACATCACGCTTATGATGTCTCAGACTTCAACGATAGCTATGGCCCAACACAAACTCAAGATAGTCTCACTGAATGTTAAGGGTATAAATCACCCTATCAAAAGAAGGAAGATCCTTGACTATCTTCACAAACAGAAGGGTGACATCATCCTGTTACAAGAGACAAAAATTGACTCCAAACAATTCAACTCACTTAGAAATAGGTTCTACAGCGAAGTTGCTGGCTCTAAAGCATTAGGTAAAAAGAACGGTGTCCTGACTTTGGTAGCTATTAAAAGCCAACATAGACCTTGCATCAAGTTCTACAGATACACAGGGAAGGTGGGTCACAACGAAACTGTAAAAGACAACATGGAATTCTACATTACAAATAAGGCTCCCTGTTTTCCGTTTTTACGGATTTTTACAGATAAATACAGACAGAAAACAATGTGTTTTCTGTCTGCATTTATTTTTAGAAGTGGATAAATACAGAAAATGTGCTTCTTTCAACTGACTCTTCGTGCTGTCTTTCATGAATTATAGCCCAACAGCTGAGCAGATGGACAGCATGGGAAATGACAAAACAGGATGAAATTTCTTTAAATTACTGCATGTATCAATATACATTTGTGGCATAATGCTAATATTTGCCAATGGATGTACTGTTATGTAATATTTAGCAACTTAAATAGCTAAAACACGACGGACATCAAAGTATAAGTGCTTGTCTGTCATTTAAATAAATACGGAAATGTACAGTTTTACAACTACATTTATATGCAAAACACAAAATAAATATGGATAAATACAGACAAAATGGGCAAAAAATATATATGGATAAATACAGACGGAAATGTTATAAAAATAAATACCATAAAACCGGGAGCCCTAATTACAAACATTTATGCCCCCAATAGGGATGATTCGGCATTCTGGGAAGATCTCAGTAAGCAAATTGAAACAATTCCAGATTGCGCCAAGCACATTCTGGCGGGCGACTTTAATCTACCCTCAGACCCGGCACTAGATAGGGACTCACGCTGCCCTTTTCGCATCAACAAGTCACACAAAGCTCTTATCAATCTATCCAACCGTTTTAATATGTCTGACGCCTGGAGGCTACAAAATCCTGCAGGCAGGGAATTCACTTTTTATTGATCTCCACATAATTCTTACTCACGCAATGATTACCTGCTTATCTCGAACAATGCTGCATCCAGAATAGATCAAACCTCCATTGAGCCGAGAGTGATCTCAGATCACTCATGTATTAGTCTGTCCATAACGGACCCGAAACCTTTTAAAAAAACAATCCCTTTGGATATTCAATAACGAGGTATAAGATGCTGTATCAAACAGAGAAAGTATTGAGTGCGCAATCCAAAACTACCTCACGGCAAATAAAACAGGAGACACATCAGACCTCACCAGATGGGAGGCACTAAAAAGCACTCTAAGGGGTGAGATCATTAAAATTAGGTCTGCCATGAACAGGGACACTAACAGCAAACTTGAAGAGCTAGAAAAGGAGATTTCTATTCTGGAGGAAAAGCATATTAAATCTAGAGAAGCCTCTGTTTTGAATGAATTAGTGAAAAAGAAATACGAGTATAATAAAATAATAAGCAGCAGGGCAAGGGTGTGGATTAATAAACAAAAAAGCATCAGGCTTTGTGAATCTAACATGGCAGGGAAGAGCTTAGCTTCCTATTTAAAGTTTAAACTACAGAAAAATATGATTAAGAACCTACTGGACCAGAAGGGAACAGCTCATTCTGACCCTGACAAAATACTGAAATAGCAGAAATTTTTAAGGATTTTTACAGTACATTGTATAGCAAAAACCAAGATTTGGGAGCCGCAAAAGTCCAAGACTATCTAAGGAAATGTACCCTACCTTCTCTCTCAGAACAAGATAAAGATGAAATTAACGGCCCCATAACTGCAACCGAAATTGGAGACACGATAAAAGCCCTTAAAGTAGGCAAGGCGCCGGGGCCTGATGGTTTCAATGCGAAATTTTATAAGTCATTCTCCTCGGGTTTGATTCCCCCTCTTCTAAACATGTTTAATGAATTTAGCGAATCCGGCCAAATTAACGGGACACCTGCAGAGGCTATCACAGCTGTGCTACCCAAAGAAGGGAAGGACCCAACACACCCTAAAAATTATAGACCTATATCACTGATTAATATAGACTGCAAAATCTATGCAATGATGCTTGCTAAACATCTCCAAAAACATTTACCCAAACTTATTCACCCTTCACAAGTTGGTTTTTTAAAGAACAGACTCTCTAGTGATAATACTCGTACTTTGTGTCACGTCCTGGAGAAAGCCAAATTAACAGTTTCACCAACAGTGGCAATCACGTTGGATGCCGAAAAGGCTTTCGACAAAATCGATTGGGCTTACCTTAAAGCAACACTTGATGAATTTAATCTGGGGGACAATTTTATCCGCATGGTAATGGCGCTGTATTTTAACCCTTCCGCCAGAGTTAGAGCAGGGGGATGCCTCTCCTCCTCTTTTAAAATAGAACAGGGCACTAGGCAAAGATGCCCTCTCTTCCCCTCCTTGTTCCTACTAGCAATAGAACCGTTCCTTTATCCTTTATCAGCTTCTGAACAACAACCAGATCACAGGAATACGCTTCAACAATTGCACGGTCAAAATAACAGCTTACGCAGAAGACGTGTTAGTCATCTCCGAAAACGCGGAGGACGCTATAACTGCACTGATGTCCTCAATAGAAGATTTCTCTGCGGTATCTGGTTATAGACTAAATAAAGACAAGACAGAGGTAAAACTCCTAAACAACCTTGGCGGCAAGGAAATAATCGGTAACTTGGGCCTTTCATGGCAACCAAATAGTATCAAATATCTAGGCTTAGACTTTACGAGAGACCTAATTACCACACTACAGACTAATGAGAATGCTCTCATTAAAAAAATGTCAACGTTACTAGATGGCTGGTCACCAACATTTTTATCCTGGTGGGGAAGAGCAGAGACATTTAAAATGATGATTACACCATTAGTAAACTATTTAGCCAGTATGCTACCAATGACACTCTCTAATGATTTCTTGACTAAGATCTATAAGACGCTCAATTCGTTCCTCTGGCAAGGTAAGAGACCCAGAATTTCCTTGAAAAAGTTCAACTATCCAAAGAAAAAGGAGGTCTGGGCCTTCCAAACTTCAGGAACTATCAAACTGCGTATCTTTGCAAACAAGGTGCTAACTGGTGATGGAGTGAGGTTTGTAAAATATATCCTCATGAAGTCAAGTAACTATAATAATGTATTAAATTGCATGAACTAATCAACTCCAAATACACACATCTACACAGGGGGCAAACGCAATTTACATAATACGCTAAATCATGTTGGCCTGAGTACGTATTAACTGTTTGCACTTTGAAAAACGATACTAATGCATGTTTATGCTGTGTTGTACATTGCACATTTTGCATGTTGTGCACGAATAATAAAAAGTTTGCTTTAAACTAATAGCTTTCGCTAGGATTTATTTAACACAGGGCATTAGTACGGTGGGAGGTAAACATAATGAGTTTTATTTCACAAATTAATATTCTTTTGTGTTTGTTTATTTTAGTACGGGATTGGGCCTGCATGAAAATGGCCTCTCGTTCAAGCCCGCATGCGGTTGGCCTAGTCGGTCCTGAGTGCGCATGTACCGGGCGGGGTTGCCTGCTCGCAGACTGCTGAGTGTACCCGATGATGCAATTCGTGTGAAGGCCATGTTGACCTGTGTCTTATTGTTTATGTGCCAAGATGCGACAGCGACTGTGGGAACAGCCATCACTACGTGCAATACGACGTGAAAGCGGATATTATAATGAACATTGTTGCTAAAAGTATAATTATGAATGTTAGAATTATACAAATACATTGGTCTTAAATCCTTCCTTTGTCAGAACCGGTATAGGATGGATTTGTGGAGAGAACAGGATGAGACGACCCTAGTGTGATTATCGACAACCAATCACAGTCCGAGTTTCTACTGATACTGCAACATTGTAGGATAGTGTATTAGGCAGAAAGGTATAACTGATGTCCCAATTTGGGGTATGTCAGTCCGGTGCGGTCCAGTGCGGTCTAGTGGCAGTCCAGTGCAGTTCGTTTCAGAGAAGATCAGACTCAGAGTCGGAGTCAGAGAAGCAGAGAGGAGAAAGGAGAGAGGAGAACGCATAGAGAAGATCCAAGACAGAAAGAGCAGCACTGCTCAGATTTCAAAGAATATTTAGGTACGAGAAGGTTGCGGGAGTGCTGGGGAGGAGACTGCGACCGAGGAGGTAGATTAAGTGGGAGATAAATTCTAGTTGTTAGTATAGAAAATTTTGCTGCATCTGTCCTGTTTAACTTTGTCCTCCAAGTCTATCTCTGGGGACCTCTTGCCACAACCTCGGCCAAGGAAGTGGTTTTCCTGTTTCTTTGGTGGGTATTGCCCTCCTTGATTGCTTAAATTGCAAATATATTTTCTGCAAGTATTTATGCTGTACCTTCTTTCCCCATCCCTTTTGCATGCTTTGATATCGGTGCAAATGATTCATTTTGATTACATTGCTTGATAATTTGTTCTCTTATATGCAATTTTGTATGTGCACTGACAACTTCAACACGAGCATTATTAAGATAAAATGATTAACTGAAGAAATGACTTTGTGGTTATTTAGTTAAATGCTAAACTGTTTAGTTAATCATAGTCACCATCAACTCTTCAACTAATGGTCCATCGACCAAAAGAAGAAGAAGTTGAGATTACTAATAGTTAGACATATTTATATATGTTATTGGTATGAGGTATAGTAATTAATAAAACTGACAAATTAAACCCCCCAAATCC
The DNA here is from genome assembly GCA_963921515.1 of Calotriton arnoldi. Taxonomy (NCBI): domain Eukaryota; kingdom Metazoa; phylum Chordata; class Amphibia; order Caudata; family Salamandridae; genus Calotriton; species Calotriton arnoldi. The sequence goes on along the minus strand of CAWUFW010001825.1, from coordinate 697,694 downwards.
AGCGCCAGTCTTCAGGGATCATTTATGGGTAATGTGTGATGGGCCCTGTTGTTTGATGAATAATTTATGCATGACGAGATTTCATTTAGTCTCTGACTCAGGAATTTAGGGGCTGCGCTGGATCAGTTTTTCTTGGTAGCAGAATGATGGTTATTATTGATTAGTTTGGTGATTTATTCATTATTGACAGTGGCGTAGCTCGGGGGGGGCGATGGGGGCGGACCGCCCCAGGCGGCACGAGTTTTGGGGCGGCAGCCGGCCGCCCTTCCCCCGCTCTTACCTGCGGCCGTTGCGACGGCTAGCACCCCCCCCCCCGCTCTATTTTGCTGAGGGCGGCAAACGCAGGGGCCGCCACGGGCACCCTAAGGCCTAGCTACGCCCCTGATTATTGATTAAATGTTTAACAGTCTATGTAAAGTGGGTTAGTATTGTGTTTATGTAGTCTTTGGAACACAGATACGGAAAGGTATCTGGGGATCCGGCAAAACAGAAGTTAGCCTGAAATAAGGCAGAAGAAAAGTGTGAGAAGTGAAATCACACAGGAATAAGTGCATTGTCTGTTTAAATTAGTGATTCTATTTAGCGTATAGCTGAAGATAAAAGTGATATAGCGAAGGGTCCACCTGTGAAAATTTGGCCTTATCCCTGGAAGAGTAGCGAGACCACCTTTTCAATAAAAGGTCCTCTTGTGAAATTTTGGCCTTATCCCTAAAGAAGTAGCAGGTCCTCTCTTAGCTTGAGTGAAGGGAAGAATAGCGGAATTGTTATACTTGCCCGTATGGTAGGAAAATTCTCCAGAGTGAAAAACTATCTCTTTATTTAGTAAACAGACAGTGTGGTATTGTTTTATGTTGGGACTAATAAGGTATTGTGAAGAAAACGGACTTAGAAAAGTGCCGATAATTTTTGTAAAGGAAGGGTCAGCAGCAGGAGGAGAGGCTGACGTCACAGAAAAGCCGCGCTGTCATTGGTCAGTCTGTCAAAACAGAGTGAGCTCAGATTGGTTGGTTGGTGTGAGCCGCGCTAGCATTGGACAAGATAGCAGAGACGTAGAAAGCTCTGATTGGAGGAGATAGAGTGTGCCGCGCTGACATTGGTCAGGTGTTTAGGGAAGCAAAGGAGATCGAGCGGTGAATTATAAGTGGATTGTGTTGATAAAGATTTGCATTAAGTGAAGTTGTTGACAAGCAACGAAAATGTATTTTGAACAACCGAAACAGGAGAAATTGCATTTGTTTGGCAAGATTAAAAGATTCTTTAAAAAGGACAAACCAGTAGTAACAAGAGAAGGAGTTCCTATCCCTCCACCAAAAACACCAGCGTCTTATATGATGTTAAAATATGGTTATCATACATGTATTTGGCTAGAAATTTGGGTAGGATATACGAAAAATGATGGTATACTAGCTTTTCCAGAACATGGTTCTTTTAATTTGGCAGTATTACGTAATTTGAGAGAAAAGATGATGATATTAGACCCAAGACCTAGACCTACACAGTTTGAAGCATTAGTGGAGTGGGAAGATGAAATGTAAGAAAGAGAAAGACACAGAGGTGGTAGAGTAAATAGATTTATGTTTGGAAGATTTCATGATGAAAGACATGAGGATAGAATGAAAAGATGGAGGAATGGAGAGATTACTGAAGGATTATATCCAGTTTTAATGGTAGGAGAGACTGCAGGAGCCAAATGCAAAGAGAAAAAGAGACATTCAGAGCAATTTGGTTATGGGTATAACCCGAATGAATCTGATGATGAGCTGCTGGATGATATATTAGTTAAACGACCACCACCATATCAGGAGAATTCAGCGATGGTGACGCCAAACGCACCGTCACTGGAAACCCCAAATACACCTCAAACGACACCTGTTCCAATTGAAAGCGAAGTAGAGCAGGAGGGAGAAGTAGAGTTTGCTATACAAACTAAAGAATTAGTTGAGAAATTAAATCAGATGAACATGAAAATAGATGCAATAACTGTGCCAGTGACTATAGGTCCAGCAATACCTGTATTCGAAAATAGACTTATCCATGAACCTTCTTTAACTGTTCCATTAAATTCCGCTACAACATCAGCTAATAGTAGAATTAATACTGTAAGTATCCAAAGTGACCAGCCAAATATAGTTACTAGATCTACACCTCCGACTAATTTAACGATAATTGAAACGCCTAGGGAAATAATGCAGTTACAGCCCAAAAGGATAGAATTGGATGAGATTCCCAGAAGTGAAGTTCCAATAGGTCCAACTACTGAAGAATTAGATAATTGGGTGAAGGGATTACAAAGGAGAAAGACACAGCCGCAACCTATAGATGTATGTAAGTTGAGAGTGGATTTGGAGGAAATGATTATTGGAACAATAAGTCCAGACAGGTTAAAGATGTATCAAGATGATGAATTGATGTATCTGTGTAAGAGTATTACTTGGAAAGCGAAAAATCTACATGAGAGGTTAGTGGAAACGGCAGAAGAGTTGGGAATGGACATAAGTTGATCAAAGGTGTTACAGAAGACATATAGAGTGGATTTTACTGAAAAAGATATAGAGAATATGAATACGTCTGGTAGACGATTACGGGTAAAAGAGTTAATGGTTGTTTTGAGAAAATGGGGAGACGTAGAAAGATGGAAGGGTAGATGGATGAGGAAGAAAGAAGAATTGGCTGCTAAAGAAGTACATTTGCGTCCAGTAGGAGAAGTAGAAAATGTAGCTATGGAATGTCCCATGAGAGAAGTTCCAGGAGGAGGTTATGTGCATGTTACGTGGACTAGACAAGATATATTATCTTTTACCAATGAATTTCCTAGATTGAGAGAAAAGCCTGTGGAGCGGTACAAACAAGTTGAGAGATTTGTGAAAGTGTTGAAAGTATTGTTGAAAGATTTAGATGGATTATTTGAAATTGTTGTCCCTGCAGATCTATGGACTGAATGTAAGATTACAGTTGATTGGCCAAAGGATGAATATCCTAGGGATGCTAAAACTGGTGCACCTTCAGATGAGGTGATGAAAAAGTATCATCAAGTGATTACTTTCTTGAAAAGCAACATTTCCCCTAAGGAAACTGATTGGGTAAAAATTGATAGAACAACCCAGGAACCAAATGAATCTGTTCATGCCTACTATGAGAGATTATTGCAAGTTTTTAAGCAGTAGAGTGGTTTTGAGAATATTGGAGATAAGGATATGGGTCACTTTGTGTATAGATTTGTGTATGGATTAAAACCTGAGATTAGCCAGATGATACAGCAGCATATGTTGTGTTGGCAAGCCAAAACGATAGACGAAATCTTGAGGTATGCAAAGTATTGTAGTGACGATATTGAGTCACGTCATCGTAAATTAAAAGAAAAGGTGATGTGGGCACAAGTAAAAGCAGCAGAGCAGCAAGAAAATCAGCTGAATTCTCAGGGTGTAAACCAATTGGGAGGAGTTAGTCAGAATGCTCAGAGACCAAGTGGAGGTAGAGGTAGAGGACAAATGAGCAGAGAAGAAGCGAAAAAGAAATTTCCATGTCATGGGTGCGGAAAGTATGGACACTGGAAGAATGAGTGTAGATCAGTACAGAGGACTAATGGAGGAAATCAAATTTTAACCCCACAGGTGCAGAGTGAGATAGTTGTGCAACAGACACCGCAGCAACAGGTAGTTACTACTCAATATCAGGTCCCGCAACCACTGTTACCAAATAGTGTAAATGCTCAAAGATACAGTGCGGATACAGGGTTTCACAGAGGAGACCCGGTTGGTAAGAATACTAACACAAATGTGATTCCACAATTTTGGATGCAATGTGATGGAAGTGATGTTGAATCGAATCAATGACGGTGCCTGAGGGGGGAGGAAGAGTGCGTGCTTGGCGCAACTCTAGAGGTAGATCAGTCAGGTCCATTTGTTGATGGAAAAGTGGAAGGTAATGATATCACCTTTCTTGTGGACACTGGTGCTACCCTATCTTCTGTGAGAGCAGCAGAAATTCCAAACCTACCCCTCTCGGGAGAAACTATCCAGGTAGTAGGAGTCTCAAATAACAGATAAATATTCCAGTTACTAAACCAATTGAAGTACATATCGGTCCCTTCAAAGACATGCATCGGTTTGTAGTGTGTGACTCGAGTCCAGTTAATTTGTTAGGAAGGGATTTGCTGAGCAAAATGAATTGCACAATTTATTGTACACCGGATGGTATTGCATTTCAGACACCAGATGAGGATGTTGTGTTTAAAATGGTGCTAGCAAAGCTAGGAACCGAAGTGAATGAATTATTTTCACTTCTTACAGACAAAAGTGTGCCTGAATAATTAATGAAGGTAGTGAATTCTGAAGTATGGGATTTCACAGGACAGGAAATTGGACTGATGAAGAAAGTGGATCCGATTAAAATTACAGTGAAAGATGGTATTGATTATCCAAATACACCACAGTATAAAATGACGCCAGAAGTCATAGCAGGAATAACTCCTGTGATTGATCAAATGATTGAACAAGGAATTTTACAAGAAATAATGAGTAGTCCTTGTAAGTCACCTATTATGGGATTGAAAAAGCCAAATGGAACCTATAGGATAGTACAAGATTTGAGAAAGGTAAACAAAATTGTTGTGCTTTGTTGTCCAGTGGTGCCAAACCCTGCAGTGATTCTATACCAAATCCCCCATGATGCGGAGTGGTACACTGTGATAGATTTGTGTCATGCATTCTTTTCGATCCCGTTGCATCAGGATAGTCAGTATTTGTTTGCTTTTCGGTTTGGAGACCGTGTTTTGGCATGGTGCCGAGTTCCTCAAGGCTATACTGAAAGTCCTTCAACTTTCAATCAAATATTGAAAAAGTGTCTGGAAGATTTGAGAATGTCTGAAGAATCTGTTTTGGTTCAGTACATTGATGACCTATTAGTGGCATCAAAGACTCAGGAAGCATGTGTTGCAGACACAGTCGTTTTACTGAACCATTTGACAGAAGGAGGACATAAAGTGTCCCCTGCAAAATTGCAATTCTGCCAACGAGAAGTCCAATATTTAGGTCATAAGATTGAGAAGGGAGTTAGAAAGGTAATATCAGAGCGTATTAGAGTGATTAAGGACATGAAGCCGCCAACTACACAGAGAGAGGTGCGAATGTTTTTGGGAGGGGTTGGATATTGCAGACAATGGGTCAGTGGATTCTCACTGATGGCAAAACCTCTACAGAGGTTGACGAGGAATGATGTGAAAGATCCAGTTAAATTGGATGAAGAAAGTATGGATGCTTTTGTTAAACTGAAAGATAGTCTGTGTAAGGCTCCAGCATTGGGTATGCCTGATTATTCAAAAGATTTTGCATTATATTGCAGTGAAAGAGATGGATGTGCACTTGCAGTTTTAACTCAAAGGCATGGAATGTCACGACGGCCTGTGGCATACTTTTCAGCTACACTGGATTCAGTGGCTGCTGCATTACCTGGATGTTTGAAAGCAGTAGCTGCTACTTGTGTGAGTCTGGAACAGAGTGAAGGGATAATAATGGGTCATCCTGTGAGAGTGTATGTACCACATTCAGTTGAAATCCTTTTAACAAGGACACGGACTCAGCATCTCACCTATAGTCGGCTGACTAGGTACAAGAGAGTGATTCTGGGAGCAGAAAATGTGACAATAGTGAGATGTACAAATGTGAATCCTTCTACTCTATTGCCAGATGTTTGGGATGAAGAAGTGAAAGATGAAGCTGAACATGATTGTTTGGATGTGACTGAGTTTTGTACTAAGCCCCGTCCTGACATCAAGGACGTTCCTCTTGAGGAATCAGATTGTGTAATGTTTGTTGATGGTTCATGTTTGGGAACTGAAAGAGGTATATTGAGTTCTGCTTATGCAGTCTGTACTGTAGCAGAAATCCTGGAGGCATCCTGTTTAAAAGGGATAAAATCTGCACAAGTGGCTGAATTGATAGCTCTAATTCATGCCTGTAAATTGGGAAAACGTCAGAAAGTGACCATAATTACTGATAGTCAATATGGCTTTGGCATTGTGCATGATTTTGGAGAACTATGGATGCAGAGGGGATTCCTGACCTCTTCGGGGTCCCCCATCAGGAATAGTCAATTTGTAAAAGAATTACTGGAAGCATTACAATTGCCAAAACAAATTGCAGTGGTTAAATGTGCCGCACATAAATCAGGATATGATTATGTGACTCAAGGCAACAGATTTGCTGATTAAGTAGCACAATATTGTGCAAAGAATGAGACTTCCATAAATCGGGGAAGAGCAAAAGAACATACGGTTTGTCAAATTATGTTTACTAACACCATTGAGACATGGGATGAGGTGAGACAATTGCAGGAAGAAGCAGATGATGAAGAGAGACAGCAATGGGAAAAAGTAGGATGTAGGAGACAGGAAGATGACGATGTATGGGTATACACTGATGGTAGACCAGTCATGCCAGATAATTTACTTTCTCATATGGCAAGGATGTATCATGGAATGACACACATAGGCCGAGACGCCATGGTCAGATCATTTCAACAGACATGGTTTAATCCTAAATTCAGGACTATTTCAGAGAGCCTTTGTCAAAGATGCCTAACCTGCCAACAGCAAAACCCAAGAAGAAAGACAATAGTTAGTATGGGAACAATAGGGAGAGCAGGTGGTCCTTTTACCAGACTGCAGCTTGATTTTATCGAGTTGCTTCCCTGTAACAAGCTTAAATATGTGTTAGTAATTGTGTGTTTGTTTTCTAGATGGGTAGAAGCTTATCCCACAAGGAGGATGACAGCCTAACAGTGGCCAAACTTTTGTTGAGAGAATACATTCCTAGATATGGTTTTCCAGTCACAATGGAAACAGATAGAGGAACACATTTTGCTAGTGAAACAATCAGACTGATTTGTGAAGCATTGAGTATTCAGCCAAAACTTCATTGTGCCTATCGTCCAGAGGCTTCTGGAATAGTAGAGCAGATAAATGGCACAATAAAGAACAGGTTAGGGAAAGTGTGTAGATCCACAGCACTAAAATGGCCTGACGCTTTACCCCTAGTTTTGATGAGTCTCAGAAGCATTCCTGACAAAAAGACAGGACTAAGTCCTCACGAGATATTGATGGGAAGAGCAATGAGACAAGCATTTGTACCTGCAAACAAATTGATAAATATATCTGATGATCTCATCCTTGAATATTGCAAAGGATTGACTGATGTAGTACGTTCTGTGTTTCATCAGGTTGGAGCTGACGCAACTACTACACAACAGACTCAAGCGCATGATCTAAGCCCTGCTGAGTGGGTTCAGGTGAAAAGGCATAGAAGAAAAACTTGCTTAGAGCCCCGCTGGGAAGGACCCTACCAGGGCATATTGGTGACGACCACAGCAGTAAAGTGTGCTGGTCTACCGAATTGGATCCATGCCAGCCACACTTATCAAGTCCCAAATCCACTTGAACCATGAGTAGAGCGGCATCTGGAGATCTCAAGCCCAAGCTCTGAATCAGAGGCTGAAGCACCAGAAACTGGTGAAGCTGAAGCACTAGACTCTGAAACTGGTGAAGCTGAAGCATTAGACTCTGAAACAGGTGAACATAAACTAAAAGACTCTGGAGAGCATATTGAGGAAGAGTTGCCTAGCTCAAGTCAAGTAAAGTGGGTACCAGCTACTGGGACTGAAGAGACTGCTGTTGAACGAGAAGAGAGACAACTTTCTGATAAAAAAGAAAAAGATGGAAAAGAAAGAAATACAGAAGAAGAAAAAGAAAGCAAACTGAACGGAAAAGCAAAGAAACGAAGGTATGATATGAATAAGGAAGAAGAAGAAGTACAACCAAAAAGGGCAAAGACAAATGATCATTGGCCAAGTGTAGTGAAAAGACTGAAATACAGAGTAGTAAAAAGAAGACCAGAAAGCAAGTTAGAACAGATAAAGGAAGTTTCAGGTGAAATAGAGCAAGAAGAGTTAGATGTTGAATCAGTGCTGCGACCAAAGAGAGTGAGAAAACCAAACAAAAAGTTCAAGTCACCTGACTGGATTTACATAGTGTTGGAAGAGATTGAAGAAGAAGATCTAAACAAAGAAAGAAACAGCACTGACAACGAGCAAGAAGAAAAGAATGACTTAGATCCACCTTAAGAGACTGTAAACAAATTAAGGTGTCACGTTAACAACTGAAGAAAATTGTCCGAAGACATCCTGGAGATTTGGATTAGTTAAAATAAAAGAAGGGGTAAAGAAGAAAGCTTTTGAAGTGTGAGATCACACTACATTTTTATTCTTGAAAAAATTTTGTTAGACTTAGAAAATCCATTCAGAATTATATAAGAATTAGTATTACGATGGCAGATACGCAGGAAATAAGATCCAGATGTAGTTTTATGCGTAGGTGTTGCAAAGCTTGTTTTTGCTTATTTGGTATATTAATAGTATTTTGGATAATATTAACAATTATAATAACTTTACATTTGATTAAAGAAGATACATCTAGTCTTAATAACTTAACAGGTCCAAGGGTAGACACTGACAGTAAGCGAATTCCTATTACTCACATGAAACAGATAGACACTAGTAGTTTGCATCATGATAGATCAGTTACTAATGTTTCCTCAAATGTTTTCACTAAACTACTTTACAAATATGTAGAAACAATGGAAGTGAGGAACTGTTATGTATGTATACAGTTACCATTGTCTGTTTCAGAAGGTGTGACTTATCATCACCTTCCTTTGACATATGGTGTAACATGTAGTGTTTTGTCAAGTTTATTGTATAGAACAGGAAAAATAGATTACTATTATTCAAATGTAGATACAATCTTTTCTAAAGTTCCTATAGTACCTGAGTTGAATAAGATAGCACATGCAAATGTCATGGGAGATTTTTTCCTGACAACAAAACATTTAGATATAGCTTATGCTAAGAAAAATAACTTAACATGTAGACTAGAAAGGGAAGAGAAAAACTTTTTGGAGATGGTAGAAGAGAGAAGGGCTAAGTTTCAGAGAAAAGCTGTTGAAGAAAAATTGAAAACACCACCTTGGTTTTCCAAAGAAGGCAATTATGACAAAAGCGAGACTTATGCTGCAATGGCTCTGGATTGGTCACAGAAGGGAAAATTATGCTTACGTAGGGAGAAGACTAATTATAATTCCTATTTCATCGGTTCCAGTGAATGTGAAGATACCTATAAAATTACTGGAGGTTGGGGATTAAAGGGAAGAACTGACCCTGTCCTACCCGGTATATATTATGTCTGTGGGAGGAAAGCTTATTATCGGCTGCCAGATCACTGGTATGGGACATGTTACCTTGGGATTGTCTTTCCAAAAGTCTATCATGTAGACAAAAGTACAAATGGAATCGATGAAGTAAGACAAGGACTAAATCGTGTGAAAAGGGAAAGTTTTTCAGAAATTGTAGGAGATATATTTGGAGCATTGATACCTGGAGTTGTAGTTACACTGAATGCATATAAAATTAGACAATTATCTACAGTGGTTGATCGTTTATCAATGGATACTGCTGGAGGATTCTTGATGATTGACACTGAAATGATTGCCATGACATCTATGGTTATGCAAAATCGACTTGCCCTTGATATATTATTGGCAAAAGAGGGTGGAGTCTGTGGAATGCTGAAAGTTCAACATTGTTGTACTTACATTCCAGACAAAAGTAAGAATTTGGAAGGATACATTCAGAATATCACTGACTTGCATAAGAAAGTAACCCAACGGTTGACGGTGTTTGGGAAAGAGTAAGTAAAAGTTTCTCTACTATAAGCAAGTGGTTTTCTTCTATAGGTAGTTCCTTAGTTGCAAAAATAATAATACCAGTAGCTTTTGTAGTCACTATGGTACTCATGATACGAATGATCTATGTTTGTGTGAAGAAGAGTCGTAAAGAAAAGAAAGAAATGAAATTGAGTAAGGAACATAAGGAAAGGGAAAGAGAGATAGAAGATATTGAGATGGAGAATTTCAAAGAGAAATTGTATGAAAAATGTAAGGAGAAAGGGTCAAAAGACAAAATAACAATCATATAACTTGAAAAACCGTATGTTTTGGGATTTTATGATGGTAAAACCATCAAAGGGGGGATTGATGGAGTGAGGTTTGTAAAATATATCCTCATGAAGTCAAGTAACTCTATAATAATGTATTAAATTGCATGAACTAATCAACTCCAAATACACACATCTACACAGGGGGCAAACGCAATTTACATAATACGCTAAATCATGTTGGCTTGAGTACACATTAACTGTTTGCGCTTTGAAAAACGCTACTAATGCATGTTTATGCTGTGTTGTACCCTCCACATTTTGCATGTTGTGCACGAATAATAAAAAGTTTGTTTTAAACTAATAGCTTTCGCTAGGATTTATTTAACACAGGGCATTAGTACGGTGGGAGGTAAACATTATGGGTTTTATTTCACAAATTAATATTCTTTTGTGTTTGTTTATTTTAGTACGGGATTGGGCCTGCATGAAAATGGCCTCTCGTTCAAGCCCGCATGCGGTTGGCCTAGTCGGTCCTGAGTGCGCATGTGCCGGGAGGGGTTGCCTGCTCGCAGACTGCTGAGTGTACCCGATGATGCAATTCGTGTGAAGGCCATGTTGACCTGTGTCTTATTGTTTATGTGCCAAGATGCGACAGCGACTGTGGGAACAGCCATCACTACGTGCAATACGACGTGAAAGCGGATATTATAATGAACATTGTTGCTAAAAGTAAAATTATGAATGTTAGAATTATATGAATACATTGGATGAGACGACCCTAGTGTGATTCTCGACAACCAATCACAGTCCGAGTTTCTACTGATACTGCAACATTGTAGGATAGTGTATTAGGCAGAAAGGTATAACTGATGTCCCAATTGGGGGGGTGTCAGTCCGGTGCGGTCCAGTGTGGTCTAGTGGCAGTCCAGTGCAGTTCGTTTCAGAGAAGATCAGAATCAGAGTCGGAATCGGAGAAGCAGAGAGGAGACAGGAGAGAGGAGAACGCATAGAGAAGATTCAAGACAGAAAGAGCAGCCCTGCACAGATTTCAAAGAATCTTTAGGTACGAGAACATTGCGGGAGTGCTGGGGAGGAGACTGCGACTGAGGAGGTAGATTAAGTGGGAGATAAATTCTAGTTGTTAGTATAGAAAATGTTGCTGCATCTGTCCTGTTTAACTTTGTCCTCCGAGCCTATCTTTGGGGACCTCTTGCCACAACCTCGGCCAAGGAAGTGGTTTTCCTGTTTCTTTGGTGGGTATTGCCCTCCTTGATTGCTTAAATTGCAAATATATTTTCTGCAAGTATTTATGCTGTACCTTCTTTCCCCATCCCTTTTGCATGCTTTGATATCGGTGCAAATGATTCATTTTGATTACATTGCTTGATAATTTGTTCTCTTATATGCAATTTTGTATGTGCACTGACAACTTCAACACGAGCATTATTAAGATAAAATGATTAACTGAAGAAATGACTTTGTGGTTATTTAGTTAAATGCTAAACTGTTTAGTTAATCATAGTCACCATCAACTCTTCAACTAATGGTCCATCGACCAAAAGAAGAAGAAGTTGAGATTACTAATAGTTAGACATATTTATATATGTTATTGGTATGAGGTATAGTAATTAATAAAACTGACAAATTAAACTCCCCAAATCCAGCGCCAGTCTTCAGGGATCATTTATGGGTAATGTGTGATGGGCCCCGTTGTTTGATGAATAATTTATGCATGACGAGATTTCATTTAGTCCCTGACTCAAGAATTTAGGGGTTGCGCTGGATCAATGGCTACTCCCCCACTCTGACTACAATCCAATATGGGTGAAAATAGAAATATCATTCATCAACGAAATCCCACTATCTGCTCTCCTAACCATGGATATCTCTTCCATCCCCCATTCTAAATATATCATCCAAAATACCAAAAGAGCCCTGTTTTGCTTGGATCAATTGTCCGTGATTAAAATTAACAAATCCAACTTAACCTCTCTTTGGCACAACCCTAATTTGAGGATAGACGGAGAGATGCTTCTCTGGGAAAAATGGTCAAATAGCGGCATAAACCTAGTCAAAGACCTTTTTACAGGGAGACTCCTTTTGCCCTTCTCCGAACTTCAAACACGATTTGATCTAGACTCCTTAGATTTTTATAAATTTCTTAAACTAAAATCACAACTCACGCTACGTTCTATAAAACCTACCGACCCGTCGATCCTTACAAGGATGCTACAGCTGCTAAAGTCAGGACACACTGTCTCTAAAATCTACAAACTTTTATCTCCTAAACCTCCTAAATCACACTTAAAGAGTGAGGTAAAATGGGAATCCGAAGCAAACACCAGAGGAATCCCCTTCGATTGGGACAAGATACATATAACTCCCTTCTCAAATAAAATGTCACCAATATTGTTCCAAACAAAGCTTATGCTAATAAACAGGACATACTGGACCCCTGAAAGGATTTTTAAACTTAAACTCAGTCAGAGCCCTACATGCTGGAATTGTAATTCACATGCTGGCGACCTTGCTCATATGCTCTGCCAATGCCCCACCTTACAAGCATATTGGGACAAAATATACGAATGTATAAACAAAACATTTAACATCAACCCCCCAAGGGAATTTTCCTATATCCTTCTGGGCTTTCTGGACCCAATGCTTCCAGATGTGAATGACCGCTATTTGCTAGATCTTATGCTCACACTGGCCTGCAAAATAGCACTCAATAAGTGGAAGAACTCCAAAGAAGTCTCCTTCAGAATGTGGCAGGATTGGTTGTCCTTCCTTTGAGGGGCGGACAACATCTCCCTACATTCCTCTCCCTGGCGCACTTCACATAGGAAACTATGGAGGTCCCTCGATGCCTTTTCCTTCACATTTGACCCACCATGATACCCATCTCACAGCATTCCATCACATAAACACCGTACCTATAATGTATCGTAGATAATTTATGTCCTCTATTGTACACCTGTAATATAATTTTATCATAGATCGAATGTAGACTGTGATATTCATAGTCCACCTACACCTCTCTAATATAACTGCATTTCCTACTGCAACGCACTCGGATAACTTACTGTCCTTTTTCTTCTTTTGTAAATTCTTCCCTTGTTTTTATCATATGTCAGTATTATTGTTATTTATGTTATTATTACTGTGATTTCATTTTATTATTGTTCCTTTCTTGAAACATCAATAAAAACAACTTGAATTGAAAAATCTGTCCTACCGTGAAGTACAATGAATCATTGGACATATCATTTATGATTACCAAAATGTTTCGACCACTGTACAAGCCTAAGAAGGTCTAGGGTCTTCTTCAGGGTAATAGAATATAAGTCAATGGTATACATTTAGACCATGCAATCAGGAAAGTAATCATACCCTACCAGTCCCTCTTTAAGATCTGTAGAACCCCAGTCATACTAAACTATGGGCTCCATGGCATGTTCAGAAGGCCAGCGTCAGAATCGCAACTATCCGGGCCCCCTCCACTGCCGTAATGTGGGACATTGGCTTATGCCCAGTTGGCAGATTTAATTTACAGTTGATTTTTTAAATATACTTGCAAAATTTGTATAAACAGTGTTTGGTCTCCTAATTGCATTCTGTATGAATATCTTCTCTTTCAGTATTCTTGTGGCAACAGTAATTGCCATTGTGCATAGATATTATCAAGTATCCCTCATATTATCCACAAGAACCATTGTCTTTTTTATATTCACTCTATACCCTGGTTCCTTGTGAATAGGGTTGCCCTTGTTCACTGAACACATCTGTCGGGTCTGAAGCAGGACTGTTGTTTTGTCAGATGCCAATTTCTTCTGACCAGTGATTTGCACAGTCACAAGTTACTAACCCTGGGCAAAGCACTACGCTACGCTCGCGTAGTTTGCGAAGTTTGCGCTACTTCGCACAACGCGAATTGCACGTAGCACAGTGCAAACACGCGTAGCTTAGCAGTCATTTTTTGCTTGCTCGCGGTCCTCAACGTCAAGTTGGCGACCGCGAGCAAGCAAAATGACATCCCGGCGAGACTTTTTCCTCGTTCGCGATCAGCAACATCAAGTTGCCGATCGCGAGCGTGGAAAATAAACCTCCCGGCGAGATTTTCAACGCGGGGAGGTCAGGTTTCTCATTGCGAGTGGTCGCGTATGCTCGCGACCGCTCGCGATGAGAAACTACCAGTCCGCGTTGAGAAAGCTGCCCCCGAGTAAAAATCTACTCGAGCGGCAGTAAAAGACAGCTCGCACTGTGCAAGATGCCGTTTTCAATGATTGCACAGTGCGGACAAGCATCCGGCACTGTGCAATCATTGCGAACAGTGCACTACGCAGTTCGCGTAGTGCTACGCGTAGCTCGCGTAGTGCGAACTGCACTTTGCGTAGCTTCGCGTAGCGCTACTTCGCGAACTACGCCCAGGCTTACAAGTTACACTTCTTTTTATCTCGGTTCAGTCTGAATCATCCATTACCCAACCTCTATCAAATAATGTCTGCAAGACTTACTATATCTCAAGATGGAGAAGGAGCTGGGTGTCATCCAAGTACATGAAAGAAAAGGGTCGCCCTGGCATTGGATCAGTCTTGACAGAGACCCAACAAAGAAATGTATATTAAAAGTATGATAACAGATCAGACCGCGGATGATCGCCCCCACCCCCACCAAGAACCACTTGCATAGATTTGCAATATGGAGTTAAAAGACTTAGTCAGCCATCAGGAGGAGATGAGTGGTTGTTGACAGGTGTCAGGTTTTTCCAACAGGGGAACCACTGTAGCTTTATTAAAGAAAGGGAATACGATCCGCAAATTGATTGATATGAACTATCAGTTCTGAGTGCAGAGGGCATTTAAATCAGATTTTTCTCACAACCAAGAATGATATTTTCACAGCACCATATAAAATACATGCCACATGTCTGATTTTTTTAGACAATAATCTTGCGTCTTTAGATAGCTATTGTAATTAATCTGCTAAGATCTTCAGGTCAGAATCTCAAACCGTTTTCCACACATTAAGATTTGCTTGATTCAATAGTGTCAGTTCACCAGGTAACATGTGGAGTCACAGTCTCCACGATTGTGTTTGTACAGCTGTAGCTTGCACCAGGTGAACATCTCCAAGATATGCTGGGGTTTTCACATTGAGATATCCAGCGTTGGGAAAGAGGATATTGTCAGAGGAGTGTTAGGGGAGTACAAAATGCACACACGTGTTAATGGCTTTGTGGGTATTGACAAACTATGGATTGCCTTTTCGATACTTCCATGCAATTTTTTGCCTTAATGACCCACTCGTAAGTGGTCCTAACAGTGCGGAAAAAGACATTCATTTTTCAGAAGACGTGGGTGGTCGTCTTCAATTTCTATGTGAATAAAAAATATGGAAAAAAAAGAAATATAAAAATTCACTTTCATGGGGACGTGGCCAGCCAAGATGGCTGAGTGGAAGTAATCCACGGACACTCTGCTATCGTTCTTGGCAAAATGTAGGTACCCCCAATATCTGGACCACTTTACATTATAGCGACACAGTGGCCATGCAGGGACACCAAAGACATCCCTTGGAGTGATGGAAATTCCTGCAGCGAGGCGGATGAGTGCAGATCAAACATCGGGCCAGTAGAGGTGTGGCACCCAGGACTGGAGAGTAGATTGGGTCGGGCCACGTTGCATTCACCCTCCCCCCAGCGACAACAAGCATAATCCCTCACCAAAGGGGCGTTAGACGACTGAACAGTGCGGGCCATGATGAGTTCTGTCCCCTCTCCCGGACTTGCTGCAGCCTGGCCCCCAAGTTTCAGTTTAAGGAGTTCCCCCACTGGGCTGCAAGTGCCTTGACCACTTACACAGGGGGGGCTGCCCTTGGGGGGGACCACAGTGGATGTTTGATGCTCCTCTGCTGCAGTGGATGGTTGGGAGCTTCGGGGATCGACGGGGCTGCGTGCCTGACCTTAAGATGACGGCAAGCGGGGACACACAGCAACGCTGGCAGCCAACAGGACGCCCCTGACTCCCTGAGGCTTCATTCTCCACCCCATTCACCACTGAGAGACTCCGGGGGACCTGGGCACCAGTGAGCAGACCAGGCCATCCCCAATCAAAAGGGCAACGACCACCCACCTGTCTGGACTTAACATGGCGGACCGGATGAGGCCCTCCTCGGCTGGGCTCAGTCTCCACTTGCATTTGTCCATGAAGAGCACCTGAATATAGGGCCATATTCTCTATGGTGAAACAAGCACATAGGGAAAGCATTGCGGGCCCCTCAGCTAAATTGAACACCCCCACATCTGTTCTTTACCCCAGTCTTGATCTGGGGAAACAACGCTAGGAGGCAGTTTTTGGTGCCGAGTACCATTGGTGGCCCGGTGCGACGATTGAAAACTTGTTGTGGCCTCTCTGGGGTATGCCTCATCTGGTGGAATGGTTTACCCCCGCAACATAGAGTGACCTCACGTGGGGGTCATCTAGAGAAGACTACCGGAGCCTCCTGCAGCTCTACCAGTCTCCCCTCTCATGGACTGCAGCTATACCGAGATGAGCCACCCTGTGACTACCACTTATTACCGGACTCTGTAACTGACCACCTTGTCACCCTTTATGCCTCCAAAAAGGCACCAGCTTAACAGAGTGTCCAGCTATTTTACCCCAGCAGAAGCGTGAGACAACTTATCGACAGCAACTGTGGGAGACACTATGTCCCTTTCGAAAGAAGACCTCCTCGCCTCCTTGCGAGAGTTTAAAAAAGAACTACGGGAGGAACTAAAAACTGACTTGGCCTCTTCCTTGGAAAACCTCCAGGCTGATTTAAATGTCACGTACAAGATACTTTACAGGAGGAGGTACATCTCTTTGAAAATGTGGCAGGCTTCCGTATTAATCTAACTAAATCCTATCTACTTAATCTGAAGCTGTCATACGCAGACATGGTGACTTTGGATGCCTCTACCCCCTTCGAATGGGCTAAACAAGATATCACATACCTGGGTATTAAACTTACCATTGAACTGTCCGCCTTATATCGAGCCAATTTTCCCCGGTTCCTACAACAGCTAAAGAGTGATCTCAAACACTGGGCGCCCATGTCTCTCTCAAGGTTAGGTCATATCTCTTCCAGTTCTAAACCACGGTTCTCATCTATTGGAGGTGCCAGTCTGGCTGTCCTCTATTTAGAGTCCATATAAAGCCCCATCCATGTAACCTTAGTAATATTTTTTCTTACAGGTTTTTTTTTTCCTTCTTGAGGGTTTCCCGTTTCTCTGGATAGGGCAGAGAAGGGAGGGGAAGGTGGGGGGCATGGGGCGTTAGATTCAGGGACAACTAAATTGTGAAATGTGTTTATCTGTAATAGCAATGTTAATAGGCAAAGCTTTGTGGAGTTCCGCCCTTTTTCGACTGACACTGTATTATGTGTTGGCTTCTTAACGATATATGGTTTGGACTCCTATTGTTTGCATTGATGACACTTGCCACAAGTAAAATCCAATAAAAAGGGTAATGACAAAAATTCCCTTTTATTTCAACCATTTGCTTGTGGGATTTCTGCAATTACGACAATCGAAGGGGTAAATCTACACAGCAAACATTAAGAAAATTACGAAAATTCTAACTTGTTTGGAATGTGCCTTGTGCTTTTGAGACAAACATCGAAAAAGTCAATAGGTGTCACCTTGAGGATCTATTGGCTTTGCCAATGGCTTTTAGTCATGCTGTACAGCATGCCCAATGCTGTGCAGCATGGCTAAAGAAAAAAAGTTTTTTAAAAAGGTAGCATGATGCAACGGTTGTGTCATTTTGTATATGTGCAAACCAGGCCTGCATGCACCTACAAAATGACACAAGCATTTTTGTTTTTTATTTACTTAGTTGGATTGGTAAACAAAAAAAAATTAAGTAGCGCATAAGTGTTTTTTGTTAAGCATGGGTGAGGTGCAACATGGAAGGTCAGGTGGTATGAAGAAAAACGGAGAACAGGGAGAGGTGGAGGCAACGCAGTCGTGATGGAAGCAATGCGGAGGGTGAGGGAGAGGGGCAGCAATGGGCAAGAGAGAAGGAGGGCGCAGGAGGGGGAAGCAAGAGACAGGCTGGAGTGGAAAGAACTGCAACATTGAGTGGGTGGGGAAGAAGCAATGGAGGGAAGTACTTCAGAGCGAGTGCAACATGAATGGGGTGGGGAGAAGCAAACAGGCGACACAGGGCAACGCACATGGCAGCAGGAGAGAAGTACATGAGAAAGACAGCTTCAAAACATATGAAAGAATAGAAAGCAGCCAATCAAAAGAGACGGTAACAAGGCTATGTTCCATGGATGGAAATAAATAGGAGGGACAAACTTGGGACACGAATAAGAAGCAGTAAAATGAGAGTGACAGGAATTATTAGACTTACATTTATTTGTGAATCAGTCCCATATGCACCCCTACTGGTCACAGTTACAAAGGGCCAAATGTTTCAAGCATTTTTGCGTTCGCAAATGGGCCAATTCTCAGAACGCAAAAAATGCTTTTCACATGTATCAAACCCTATTTTGCCATTCGGTAACCTGTTACCGAATTGCAAAATGGGTTTGCGATTCGGTATTAGGAAGGGGTGTGTTTAGGGCGTCCCTTCCAAATACCGAATCGCTGCGGTATGTATGAATGTTTTGTGACCATGAATGCAGTTGCAAAACATTTACCACCAACTTCAAGTTGGTGGAAACCCATTCGCAAACGGGAAAATCGCAATCAGGTAATCGCTATTACAAATGTTGATACATGTGGCCCAAAATCTGTTTCAGTGACTAATTTTGAGATTTAACAAATGGCTGCCTTTGTGCGTTATTGTGATGCCATTGATACACTCGTGCAGAAAATGCAAACCATACTGGCAAGCGCTATATAATAAACACCAGAATATTATTGACTGCTGTCACTTAGGCGTTTCATATCCCGAGCGCGGTGGCATGAATCCGATCAAACGACTCCAAAGGTTAAAATCTGTGCTCTAACCGAGGATTCACTTCAAATGATGTTATTAGGACTTCAAACCTCAGGCCTGTCATGAGAAACTGAGTTCATCTACTCCTGCCCAAAAGGTATGTGCGTCTGGGAAAATTATACCCTGCAACGCTTCATTTTTCCTGCCGAGAAGGCCTCGGCACCAGAGGATTGTAATCAAGTCTGTCTTGGCGATTCCGGAAGTTTAAGCTAAAATAGGAAGGCCCCGCTCTGCTCACTGTGCTTACAGGTCCGGCATCAGCCCAGGGCGGCGAGGGAACCGGTCGCACACCTTCCTTCCAGGACCCTGGAATCTAATCAAGGTAGGAACACATTGTGCCCCGTTTACCAAGTTATGAACTTGTGTACATAACCTCCGATATTTACCCACGCACAGATGCCCACAGGGCGCCTGAAGGATGTTCTTGCCGTGAAAGTACAGAAATAATATGGTTTTATTATCACGTAACAGAGGATGTGTCGAAATACACGAAAAACAAGTCTGGACAAAGTCAATAGGCAAGGCGTTGTGCTTTACCTTGTTATCCTCTGGTCCACGCCTCCACGGTTGATCAAGGCATCCACAGGAACGGAAAGGACTCTAAATACTCTGTTTACTTTTTGTAACTTCCACTCTTTCCTCTTACTATGGCTCCTGGATGCACACAGAAGGCTGTCGACGGTTTAAGGGTGAGAAAGGGGGTAAAATATGTGACGCACTTAGCATGCGAATAGTTTATTATATCACTTCCATTGTCCACAGATTTTAAGTGACCTGGTATCCATGCCTGTGCCTTTAATAAGTAAAATGTGTGTAGTGAGTTTATTGTAGCCAAACGCACAGAAAAAATGCAAACTGGACTGTTCCTATACTGTGCTGAGAGTGGGTAGCTGCACCACAGACAAAAGGTATTGCTGCATTCGAGAACTTTTACTGTGGGAAATGTCCCCTTTCATAACTTCCTTTCATGCGACACAGTTCACAAGTTCCCTTCCTATCTGAGTCAGTGTATAATTCATAAAAGAATAAGTGCCAGGGCCCAACGTTTCCTCAGAAGCCCGCAGCGGTTTTGATTCCATCTCATGTCCCTAATCCACCACCAGACACTCTCTACTCTTTAACTCATTCCTGTAGGTTCCTTTTCACCTCTGCTTTCTTCCTTTGTCCGCTGCTTTATTTGCAAATGAATGGGTGCCGCTGCCCGAAGCTCTTCATAGAAGCCCCCGGCCAGAGCAACTAAATATCAGTGCGCCGAAAACCAAGGCTGCATAGTCTTAAATCCGCATCATGCCTCTCTAATCCACAGCCAGACTCCCTGACCCTTTATCTCACTCCTGCAGATTCCTTCTGTCTCACTTTGTGACGGTTTTTCTGCCTTTCTCTTCCTCTGTCTTTCTGCTTTGTGTGTTTTTCCCTCACTTACAATCAGTGCTTTAAATGGGAAAAAAATAGTGCAGGTACTCATTTAAATGGGGCGAGTGGGCGGGGTTAGGGGCGGGACTAAGAGCAAGACATGCTGATACTTATGGACTTCAGTACTAGTTGCAGCACATACCAAAACACATGAGAAATACGTTTCTATAAACAAAACAGGTTAACTCCTAACACAAAACGAAAGCCAAACGCTGTGATGTTTTAACATTTCCTTGTTTTATAATATTTAAAGTTTCCATACTGTTATTTGCTGTTGCTTGGCACAATACTATATATTCTCGGGTGCGCACACACACACACACACAGAAAGAAAGAAACAAGCAGACGTGCACACACAAAGCATTCCTCACATTTCCTTTCATATACCTCCCAAGAGTGTCTCGAATCGCCCCCCCCCCTCTTCTCTCACTTTTTTACTCTCACAAAAACCGCCCACAGGCAAACAGACAAGCATAAGCAGACACTCACGCAAAAGAATCAGGAAAGATTAAAGCCATTTTAACCTCGTTACCTTCTTTGGCTTTCTTAATTGCGCTGTCACCTGCCTGCCTCGAACCTGTGTTTGCAACACAGCATGATGGTGAACACCAGACGTTATGCAATGAGCCCACGCTGAATAGTTCAGCGGGGGCTCAGCTGCCGAGTCACGGCTACAGAAGTACCTTGGCTGTCAGACAGGTCACCAGCACTAGCAGCCAATGCGCCTACCATTTATGAGTACCGGTACTCTCCTTGGCAGCAGAGAAGTGCCGGTACTCAGAGTGATAAAAATAAGAAGTGCCGGTACTCAGTACCTGTGAGTACCGGCCCATTTAAAGCACTGCTTACAATTGGTAAATGTCTAAGTGGCAGTCCCCAAAAAGGACTGCCGGTGGCCCCCAGCCTTTGTCACTATTCTTCCGTCTTTCTCCTTTCCCCCCCCCGTTTATGTGTTTCTCTCTCTTGCGCTGGGTCAAATTCGATGAGGGAAAATAAGAAGTGCCACAGCGTAAATTAAGCACTGGTCTGGCTACAAAATGACATTTGAAGTAGCTACTATTCTTCCTACATTCTCTTGCACTATTGGAAAGATACATTTATATATTTTTTTATTGTTTCTAAATTCAAAGCTTTCCTGGAAGACACTTAAAAAAGATTGAAAAAACTCAAATTAAAATTTTCAAATATTATTGCGTTCGCCCAATGACTGACTTTTGCATACAAGAAATATATGCAACAAGCACTGGCAAAGCTAATATGCTTTACCTACACGAGAGTTATTGGCTATGCCAATGTCTTTTAACCCTTTTGTACTGTGGAGTGGAGTAGAGCGGAGTAGCATGGCATAGAGTGGTGTGGAGTGGCATGACATAGAGTGGGGTAGAGTGGCTTGGAGTGGCGTAGAGTGAAGTGACGGAGTGGCGCAGAGTAGAGTGGTGTAGAGTGAAGTGGAGTAAAATGGTGTACAGTAGAGTGTAGTGACATAGAGTAGAGTGACAGAGTGGAGTGGACTGGTGTAGAGTACAGTGGCGTATAATAGAGTAGAGTGGTGTACAGTGCAATGGAGTAGAGTGGCGTAACATGAAGTAGAGGTGAGTAGGATAGAGTGGCATGGTGCAGAGTGGTGTAGAGTAGAGTGGCATAAAGTAAAATGGTGTAGAGTGGAGTGGATTAGAGTGGTTTGGAGTGGCGTAGAGTGGCATAGAGTGCAGTGACGTAGAGTGCAGTGGTAAAGAGTGCAGTGGCACAGAGCAGAGTGACGTAAAGCAGAGTAGAGTGGCTTAGGGTGCAGTGGCGTAGAGTGTAATGGAATAGAGTGCAGTGGCACAGAGTGCAGTGGCATAAAGTAGAGTGGTAAAGAGTAGAATAGAGTGGCCTAGAGTGCAGTGACGGACAGTAGAGTGGCAAAGAGTGCAGTGGTGCAGAGTAGAGTGGTGCAGAGTACAGTGAAGTGGCATAGAGTACAATGGCATAGAGTAGACTGGTTCAGAGTAAAGTACAGTAGCATAGAATGCAGTGGCGCAGAATGCAGAGGCGTAGAGTAGAGTGCTGCAGAATAGAATAGAGTGGCATAGAGTTAAGTGGCATAGAGTAGAATGCTGCAGAGTAGATTAGAGTAACCTAGACTGCAGTCGTGTAGAGTAGAGTTCGGTAGAGTGCAGTGACATAAAGTGGTCTACAGTAGAGTATAGTGGCTTAGAGTGCAGTGGTGTAGAGTGCAGTAGAGTAGAGTGATGTTGAGTGCAGCGGCGTAGAGCAGAGTGGTGTGGAGTAGAGTAGTGTGATGTGCAGTGGAGAAGAGTGCAATAGCGTAGAGTGGTGTGAAAAGAGAAGAGTGGCCTAGAGTGCAGTGCATAGAGTGCATTGGTGTAGAATGCAGTGACCTAGAGTGTGGTGGCCTAGAGTAGAGGGGAGCAAAGTCGAGTGTCGTAGAGTGCAGTGATGTAGAGTAGAGTGGTGCAGAGCAAAGTGTCATAAAGGGCAGTGACGTAGAGTAGAGTGGTGCAGAGTAGAGTATAGTGGCACAGTGACATAAAGTGCAGTGGTGTAGAGTGCAGTGGTGTAGAGTGGAGGGGTGAAGAGTAGAGTGGCATAGACTGCAGTGGCGTAGAGTGCAGTGGCATGGAGTGCAGCGACATGGAGTGCAGTGGCTAGAGTAGAGTGGCTCAGAATAAAGTATAGTGCCATAGAATGCAGTGGCGTAGAATGCAGATGCGTAGAGTAGAGTGCAGCGGAGTAGAATAGAGAGGCATAGAGTGAAGTGGCATAGAATAGAGTGCTGCAGAGTATATTAGAGTGGCTTAGACTGCAGTCGTGTAGAGTAGAGTTCAGTAGAGTGAAATGGCATAAAGTGGTCTACAGTAGAGTCGAGTGGCGTAGAGTAGAGTGATGTTGAGTGCAGCGGTGTAGAGCAGAGTGGTGCGGAGAAGAGTGGTGTGAAGAGCAGTGCTGAAGAGTATAATAGCGTACAGTGGTGTAGAAAAGAGTAGAGTGGACTGCAGCGCAGTGCGCAGAGAGCATTGGTGTAGAATGCAGTGACCTAGAGAGAGTAGTGGCCTAGAGTAGAGTGGAGCAAAGTAAAGTGGCTTAGAGTGCAGTGGAGTAGAGTGCAGTCATGTAGAGTAGAGTGGTGCAGAGTAAAGTGTCATAGAGGGCAGTGACATAGAGTAGAGTGGTGCAGAGTAGAATACAGTGGCACAGAGTGCAGTGACATAAAGTGCAGTGGTGTAGAGTGCAGTGGTGCAGAGTAGAGTGGCATAGAGTGCAGTGGCATAGAGCAGAGTGGTGCAAAGAAGAGTAGAGAGACGTAGAGTGCAGCGACACAGTGCAGGGGCATAGAGTAGAGGGGTGCAAGGTAGAGTAGAGTGGTGTAGAGTGCAGTGACATAGAGTAGAGTGTCATAGAGGGCAGTGGCCTAGAGTAGAGTGGTGCAGAGTAGAGTAGTGACATAATGTGCAGTGGTGTAAAGTGCAGTGGTGTAGAGTGGAGTGGTGCAGAGTAGAGTGGCATAGAGTGCAGTGGCCTAGAGTGCAGTGGCATAGTGTGCGGCGGCATAGAGCAGAGTGGTGCAAAGAAGAGTAGAGAGACATAGAGTGCAGTGACACAGTGCAGTGGTATAGAATAGAGTGGTGCAAGGTAGAGTAGAGTGGCGTAGAGTGCAGTGACATAGAGTAGAGTTGCATAGAGTGCAGTGGCGTAGAGTAGAGTGGTGCAGAGTAAAGTAGAGTGGCATAGAGTGCAGTGGCATAGAGTGCAGTGGTTCAGAGTACAGTAGAGTGGCACAGAATGCAATGGCATAGAGTGCAGTGGCATAGAATAGAGTGGCATAGAATAGAGTGCCATAGATGGTAGTGGCATAGAGTGGTGCAGCATAGATTAGAGTGGCGTGCAATGCAGTGGTGTAGAGTGGAGTGGCGTAGAGTGATGTTCAGTGCAGTGGCGTAGAGTGCACTGGCATAGAGAAGGGTGGTGCAGAGTAGAATACAGTTGTGTAGAGTGCAGTGGTATAGAGTGTAGTGGTGTAGAGTGGTGCAGAGCAGATTAGAGTAGCCTAGAGTGCAGTGGCAGAGAGTGCAGTGATATAAAGTGGTGCAGAGTACAGTGGCATAGAGTGCAGCAGCATAAAGTAGAGTGGTGCAGAGTAGAGTAGAATGACATAGAGTACATTGTCATACAGTACAGTGCCCTAGAGTTAAGTAGTGCCAAGTAGAGTGGAATAGAGTGCAGTGGTGTAGAGTGCAGCAGTGTAGAGTGGAATGGTGCAGAGTAGAGTGTTGTAGAGTGCAGTGGCTTAAAGTGTAGTGGTACAGAGTAGCTTGGTGCAAAGTAGAGAATAGTGGCAGAGTGTAGTGGCACAGAATGCAGTGTCATAGAGTGCAACAGCATAGAGTGGTGCAGAGCAGAGTAGAGTGGCCTAGAGTGTGGTGCGTAAAGTGCATTGGTGTAGAATGCAGTGGCCTAGAGTGTAGTGGCCTAGAGTAGAGTGGAGCAGAGTAGAGTGGTTTAGAGTGCAGTGGTGTAGAGTAGAGTAGTGCAGAGTAGAGTGTCATAGAGGGCAGTGGCATAGAGTAGTGTGGTGTAGAGTAGAGTACAGTAGTGCAGAGTGCAGTGACATAAAATGTAGTGGCATAGAGTGCAGGAGTAGTGCAGAGTAAGTGGCATAGAGTGCAGTGGCATATAGTGCAGTGGCATAGAGTACAGTGGCACAGAGCAGAGTGGTGTTAAGTAGAGTAGAGTGACATAGAGTGCAGTGACCCAGAGTGCAGTGGCATAGAGTAGAGGGGTGCAAGGTAGATTAGAGTGGCGTAGAGTGCAGTAACATAGAGTAGAGTTGCGTAGAGTGAAGTAGTGTAGAGTAGGGTGGTGCAGAGTAGAGTGCAGTGTCATAGAGTGCAGTGGTTCAGAGTAGAGTAGAGTGACATAGAATGCAATGGAGTAGAGTGCAGTGGCATAGAATAGAGTGATGCAAAGTAGAATAGAGTGGCATAGATTGTAATGGCATAGAGTGGTGCAGCATAGATTCGAATGGTGCAGAATGGAGTGGCATGGAGTGGAGTGGCAGAAAGTGAAGTGGCATAGAGTGATGTTGAGTGGAGTGGCGTAGAGTAGAGTAGAATACAGTGGTGTAGAGTGCAGTGGTATAGAGTACAGTGGCGTAGAGTGGTGCAGAACAGAGTAGAGTAGTCTAGAGTGCAGTATGTAGAGTGCAGTGGCATAAAGTGATACAGAGCAGAGTGGCGCAGAGTGCAGTGGCATAGAGTAGAGTGGTGCATAGTAGAGTAGAGTGGCATACAGTGCAATGGCATACAGTGCAGTGGCCTAGAGTGGTGCCAGGTAGAGTGGACTAGAGTGCAGTGGCGTGGAGTACGGTGGTTTAGAGTAAAGTGGTGCAGAGTAGAGTGTCGTAGAGTACAGTGGCTTGAAGTGCAGTGACGTAGAGTGTAGTGGCATAAAGTAGCTTGGTGCAGAGTAGAGAATAGTGGCGCAGAGTGCATTGGCAAAGTGTGCAGTGGCATAGAGTACAGTGGAGTAGATTGCAGTGGTTCAGAGTAGAGTAAAGTGGTGTAAAGTGCAGTGGTGTAAATAGGTGCAGAGTGCAGTGAGGTAGAGTGCCGTGGCACAGAGTGCAGTGGCATAGAGCAGTGCAGAGTAGAGTAGAGAGGCGTAGAGTGAAGTTGCATAAAGTGCAGTGATGTAGAGTGCAGTTGTGTAGGGTAGAGTGCAGAGCTGCAAAGTACAGGGCAGGGTTTGGGATGGAATAGAAGCAACATGGAAGGGGATATGGGAGACAGACTGAAAAAAAGCAATCAAATTGAGTGCTTGAAAACAAAGAAAAAAATATCTAAAAAAATGGGAGCAATGGATGGACATATACTGGGTCCATGCTCCAGGGGAGTGCCAAATACCAGAGGAGGACATGAAGCCCGCATGCAGAGACAAACAGGAGAAGTAAATGAGAGCAACACTGAAGTTAACAAATGGTAAGTTATGGGCGGGCTGTAAGCCCACCATTAAATAAACAAAAGTTGCTCAGAAACAATGCATGTGCTGTCTAGGCGAAACCTAAAAACAGACAAGAGCAGGGAATGCAAGACGACAAAGCTGGAAGAAAGGTCGCTTGGTTAATGTGGTTATTGGGCTCAGTGAGCTTCTCTGTGGGTTCCGAAAAGTCTTGACGCAGTCTTTATTGTGGATGTAAAAGGAAGTCTAACACCAGGGAGTAGGCACGAACAATTGACTATGTGGTTTGAGCTTGCTTATAACCAAAACATAATGGGTATTTCACAAGAGGGCTTTGCAAGAAGCCCATCACAGAGAAGTCGCTTTTAGAAACATTGGCTACTTTGCTTTTCTAAAAGCTCTTTAAGGCTATCTTCCTGTACATAAAAGTGGGTGAAAAGGAGTTCAGTAATCAACTATAAAATTGCATGGTCACTATGTTTCTGGAATTCATAAATCGTCAAACTGGAAGTCTAGCTTTGGCGGCAACCAGCTGCTGTTAACTTGTGTATGTCTAGTGAACATAAGGCAATCACTAGCCACATTGAGGTGGACTGGATACCTACGCTCAGCTAGTTAAATAAAAAAGGGATAAGGATATTTTGCCTCACATTTTATTAATTTGACCTAGCTGAAGGTGCAAAGACTGGTGCTGGGACATGGAAGAAAAAACACATGCACAAGTGTCTCAGAGTGGGTGCCAAGACTTTTTTTCAGTTGTACACGCCTATAAAACTTTGCTTGCTTGCAGCAACAATAAAATGGTCACTCCCTCAGCTTCCAGAGGATATGGAAAGCCTGGAGAAATTACGTCTGAATTGATCTTTATTCAAGTAAATTGTATTATAATTCGGGCTCCCCGTATTATGGCATTTATTTTTTTACATTTCTGTCTCTATTTATCCATTTTTACTGTTGCTTCCTTTATCAGTGCTTACCCTTATTTAGTTTGGGTTTTGCGAAAAATTAATTTACTGCTAGTGTAATTCTGAATGTATTTATATTAGATAAATGTAAATTCTTACTTGAATTCCTAATGGGTTTTGATGCACCACGTACCCATTTAGAATAATTCAATACACTCATACCAAAACATAAGCATTGCAGCTCACACAATTTTAGATCTGCAGCTATTAAGACTTCATTAGAAAACTTTCTCTTTTTAACTCCCCTAGTTATCAGTCTGCACAGCTAATGACTTGGTAGTTTTGTCTGACAGCAACAAGAATCATTAAAAAATAGTTAATAGTTTCCATTTTTATCAGACAGGGAAATAGATGGCTTTCCGACCTCGTTTATCACTAAAAATCAGTAAAAGTGGAAGCCCTAAAGCCTTAATTATAGCTAGTGATGTACACACCTGAAAACATTCTTCCGGGTATACTATGAAACAATCAGTGACAATGCCAACAGGTCTGGGTTTAATGTGCTAACATATGCAACATTAGCAGATTAGTGTGAGACACATTATGGAACCAGTTGGAATGGAGACAGGTGTCGCTATAAAGTAGTCCCTCATGCAGTTCAATGCATGAGGTCCAAGAGCTTTAGGTTAGGGTTAAATACAGCCGTGGCCTGTGCAGGTAAGAGCTGTGGGGTGGTAGGGCCAGGTGGGGGGGGGGGGGAATTTCGACAGACAAGGACGAGGGAAAATGAATTATTTATTTAATTTCCCCTCGTCATCGTCCGTCAAAATCTCCCCCCACCCTGCCCCACTGACCCACCGCTCTTACCTGCATGGGAGGCGGCTGGTTAAATACGCCACAGTCTCACCTAATAGAGATGAATACACCACTCAGCTCAACCAAGACATGCTTGACAAAGTCTCAAGCCAGTGGGCAAGGAGAATGATTACAGAAAGCCATTGGTTGAACGGAGCAGATCCAAGGTCTCTTCTATGCATGTTGTAAGCAATAGGTCTGTTTGACAGTTGTGCTTTCAAAACCCAGCCCTTAAAATTTTGGACAACTGTGAAAATTGTACCCTGTGATATATGCAGCTCAAAACTGTGACTTGCGTGGAAATGCGTTTTCTCTGTCTTTCGAACAATCGTGGGGGCTATTCTGACCCATATGCTTTCTGGTTGGAGCAGATGATGTAGCTTTTTGGATGATGTTTTGAAAGAGTGTCTATAGCAGTGAAAGTTTTTAAGTAAAGTATGTTGCTTGCTATTCATTCCACTGTAGGGAATAATAGGCGATTATGCATGAAGAGTGCTTGTGGCTAAACAGGACTTTGCTGATGGCCAAAAAACGAATACTGAAGGTAATGAAAATGAAAATCAGTACTAGATAGATCATTTGGTGGAAGGCATGGTTGTCTCATGCTAACATAAAGAGGCGCCGCACAAAAGAATCGGTAAATCTGTTACGTATGACATAGTTTGGTGGGTGTTTAAGACATATATATCTAAATATTGAATATGGCAATCATGGCATGGGGTGTTGTGGTGTATATGTAATTGTTAAGCTGTGTGGGTATGTTTTAATGTTAAGTTGCTTTGTTAGTGGCGGGGTTTAAGGCTTAGTGTAATATATTAGGTGGCTTGTTTTTATGGGTGGACTGGAGTGGACTTTGTTTCATATACATGTGTCATGACTTGACAAGGTGTACTTTCCTTCTTTTTAAATGTATTTGGCATTCTAACCAAATTATTTTTTATCAAAAGAAAACATGAAATCAGGTGAAAGATAAAAGCATTACACTAAGAGAAAGAAAAATCCTAAAATAGTAAGGATGTACAAACAAGAGAAAAAGAAATATTAAGTAAGGAAATTAATAAGGATGCACCTGCTGGGATACACTTTGCTTAATCTTCCAATAGAAAATTAGGGTTGTGGTTCTAGGTAAACTTTTATTATAGGAGCTTATTAGAGTCTATGGTGGACGCAAATGTTAAAAAGCAGACTGTGGCCCTTTTTGCAATATAAGGGTCCAGGCCCAGGCCATGCTGTGAGGATTTTCGACAAGTTAAACAAAGATATCTACGTATTTAATCCTCATTGCAAGTTTTCAGTTCTGATCCAGTGTGCAAATGGAAGTCGAGCTGTAATGACCAACATTTTCCCTTGCGGATTTCACCAAGAAAAACTTTCCGAAATATGTTGAGAGCTTTATCAACCGTAAAAAAGGCAAAACTTAAATGAATGGGTGCAGCAAACACCGATTGACATCTAGAATCAGTGTGGTTGAGAAATTGATGCTTCTACTAAAGCTGCTTGAATGAGACGGGAATATGCAAATGTGAGCAGGCAGTGCCCTAGGCCTATGCACCATATAACGTCTCTGGATGAATGCAGCACTTGATCACTGTCACGATTTTAGGAGGCTTCCCAATGTCTTCTAGTGAAAACTAGTGCAGAGGTTTACAACTGTCTGACTGCCTCACTATCCAGGCTCAATGAGAGGCTGTTTGTTCATGAATAAGAAGATTTCTTAGACTTAGGACCTAACTCTTTGTAACTTAGGAATACAGATGTTGTATTCTTGCACCACCTGGATTGGCAATTTCATTGTATTCCTCCTAGCACCCAGATTGTCCAATGAGAAATATGGAACTACTGCTCGAATCAGTGTCCGCATACTTGATTCCTGTAGTAAGTCCCCATTATTGGCCTTTTCTCCACTCAGCCATTTCATCCGGGCCTTAGAGTTTGCACAGCTTCCTCAAAATACAGGGGTAAGCCTATGAGTGATTCTGCTTTAGGACACTTGAGCTAGGGACATAGGTCCAGCAATAAGTCAGCAAATGGAAGCAAAGACCAAAGACATGTACCCAAAGGGCAAAGCTCAGAACTGGAATTGTCCTGGTACCTACATTTCTTGGTCCTAATTTGTTACTACTGGTATTTATTGAATAGCACCTTCAGCAACTTGGTACTGGGATTCAAAGAGCATCACTAAAGAAGTCTTGCAAACAAAGGGGCCCACATCTGACTAGACAATATCTTCACTCCACCCTAACTAGATAGGCTGCTGTGCCATATTGGAGTTAGGCAATTATTCTCAGAGAATGGTTTTCCAAACAAAGAGTCATGAAACGCTGTTGAAATGGCACTGCATGGGGGTTAAACTTTTTCTATTGACTATTCGAAACAAAAACCTCCCCTACTCTAAAAGTTATCCTGAAATTTGTAAATTTGCAAAAAAATATCTGGTGATAGATCTCGTATTTGGCAAAAAGGATTGATACCCCAAAGAAAGATTATCTTTTTATGCCAACAGGAATAATTATACCCCGTTATGAGGTATGGTATCATAATGTTGTTATCTGAATATCGTCTGACATAAATATTGTCTTCATAAATAATATGCCCTAAATTGAGGCTGGCTCCAATGTCTGCATACTTTGTTTTTAGTTCTCATGCTATCAATGCTTTCCTACAAGAAGACACCAGACTGTGATCTGTGCTCTCTTTCTCTAAAACCAAAATGCTGGCCTTGGGATTGTTGATTATGGGTCACCATTAGTAGCAGTTGCTACTGATAGCTCCCACTATGCATAGATTAGAGCCACCTTTGCAATGATTCTGTCATGCTCGTCAATGATGTGAGGACTGTCCGTGGTCAGTTAACCGATAATGTCTATAAATCTGCCCACCTGCAAGACGCCCACCATAAATATGCCCCAGTTGAACAGAAATGGTACGACCATGAAGTGTTGAGGCCCCCAATGCCCTTCCTAGATTGCACCATCAAGGGAAGTTGGAAGGAATGTTAAATTAATATAACTGCAGTATTGACCTTAATTTTACTAAGAATGTTGTGCCCACAATGTTGAGTAACTGCAGCGTTGACCTTGATTTTACCAAGAAAGGTGTATCTGCAATGGTAGAAATTGGTGCTGGACCCCGGCTTCAATTGCTTATGCTTGTTTCCAGTCCAGGGAGGACCTGTCTTGGCAGTTCGGGCTGGACTGTTACCATGAGGCACAGGGTCAAGACTGATTTGCATATGGCCAGGTCTAAACTGGGGTGGCATGGTGAGCAAAAGAATAATGGATTTAACCCAGATCTCTTGACTGGGGGTGAATGTTTTGATTTGTTCTGCATTCCGTCCATCAATTGTGTGTCTTTTGCTTTCAATGACTGAAATTCTCTGGAAGCAATTGAAATAGTCATGCGAGATCCGAGAATCTGTGTGGCATTTTGAGGTAGGTGGGTTTGAATACCCCGCCCAAGAGAGCCACTAGGCCTTCCCGGCTCTAGAGGAAGCAAGACTTGCACGTACCTGAAGAAACCTGAAGGTAGGATTCAGTGTTGTCATTCACCTACTGGTCTCCAAGCCAACCTGAAACAAGAGAAAGACACAGAAAAGGACTGATCGAAGACTGTGACGTAAAAAGAGAAATTCAGAATTTAAGACTGCTTGGAGCATCGCACTCTAGCATTTCTTGGGAATTATATAATAGGACTCGAATCGCAAGTGATTCGTGAATGTCGGAACTGGCACTTTAGAACAACGGATAAAGGAATCAAGCAAATTAGAGCAAACCCAGATTCAACTCTGGGGCGAATATAACAGAGATCTTTAACAATGAGCACAGCAAATGTATGTGTGAACTCTGCCATCGGAAAACAGTTGGAGATTTGAGTATGTGGGCAGTGACACAAAGAGCCGAATAGCAATTTCCCGAAATTTCGGGTAATTACTCAAATGCTCATCACGTGAATTTCGCACACCCATTGATTATAGGATGCATGCGGTACTGTTTTTTTTTGTTGTTTTTTTTTTGCCAATAATAATTTTTTTAAATGATGGTTTACTCAAGGCGCATGTTTATTTCACAGAGAGATCTGCAGAAGGTGCTCCATCGTCTGGGACCTGGCACATTCCCTTCCGGCATTTTGTGGGCAGCATATGAATGTCATAGCGCACTCAATATCATTACTCTCATGGAAGCAGAACGCAGCTACCTGCTTTCAAATTCAATTTGGTCCGTGTCTGTGTCTCCAGGCTATTGGGCTATTTTCTAAAGAATCTGCGCGGTGCTCTCGAGCCATTTTCTGCATTTATCTATCCCTGACACCCTGATTTTCTTTTTTAAATTGTAAAAGGATTCGGGGCTTTTTGGGCTGGTGTTAGAAAATGTCACGTTGCATTAGACTCTAATAGAATTCGATAGATCGTCTTAACCCTCCATCTGGGAAATTCTAATGTACTGGCAGGCTCACACTTTCAGCACAGATCGTGTTTAATACCATTCTAACAAAGAGTAGCATTTGCTCAGAGTTGAAGTGGTTTGAAGATTGGCAGATTTAATTAAAGTTGTTTTATCCCTTTAGATCGCATTGAGTAGGCAGTCTGCAGCTCTCAAAACAGTAATTTCACATCCTGTCTTAAAAGGCATTTGCTTTCCTTTTTAATCAATTTCTCACACTCTTTTATGGTTCCAAAATATATTTTATCTGAAAAATTTGTGGCGTTTGGGTGTGCCATTTTAGTGAGTATATTTCTTTTAATATATATTTAAAAATAGATATATATTGATATAGAGCACTGTCAGCACTGTTTGAGATTGGACATGGGTCCAATCTCAAAATAAATGTTTAAAAAAAGGAAACAATCTACTAAAACGCATCCCAAGCATTTGGCCATTTACACAGGTTGTTTATACAGTAATCATTAAGTGAAAGAAAATAAGTCACACTCACAAAAGAGAAGGTTGGCTGCCTGTGAAATTAACAAACAGCGACATGTGCTGGTGAGACAGGTGATGAGCGCACGCCCTGTTTTTGTCGAGAGAGGCGGGAAAAAGAGAAGGACAGGTCACATGCACTTAAGGTACAGCGTTCAGAGAGAAGCACTGACATTAAATCCTAATACTGTAGCTCCCATGCCTTTGTAATCTCCTGTAAATACCTCCATTTCTCACTCCCACATACCGCGGGACTTAGTAGACATCTACTCTGTGGGTGATGATGTGGTGCAGTATTTTGGTCGAAAATTAAAAAAAGACCCACAAAACATGACAATACTGAACATATCCTTGGTCAAGAACTTAAAACGATGAGCTATTGGGAAAGGGAGGCGACTTTTGAAGGATTGTTGAATCTTTTGCGCTCTAAGTGCAGGTTAGGGGCTTTTCTTCCCAATCTGCATCAAACCTTTCAACTTAACAGGGTCCAGAGCCCACGATGGCTGTTGTAAAGGCAGACCACTGGGTTGTAAACAAAATGAATCAGAAATGACAAACTAGAGGACAAACATAAGACAAACAACGTTTCTAAACAAGCAGCACAGAAGCTCATACGTAATCCTCCAGGATCTCAGGGATCCAAGGCCTAGACCAAAGACAGAGTAGTGTATTGAAACCTATTCCTGGAGCTAAAAACCATTTCCCTTCCATAGACAGGGCAAAATAATGATGGCTGCTGGCACTGTGAAGACAAATCCATCGGATGGGTCACCCTAAGTGTTCTGAAAAGCCTTTGTGCCTTGCAAAAGAAGGACGTGGTCTTTCATGTAAAACAGAAACCCAATAGTCTTGTCTACTATGGTTGTGGTCTTCATGGAGTTATGAGGACCCTGAAATTCTGGCTCAAGAGACGAACAATTCTTATCACTTCCTGTACAATGAACTCATTGATAGCATGAAAATGACTACTTAATAGAATAATGGGGCAGCTGGACTTTTATCTCCCATAACCTTTCAGCTTTATGGAAAAACTTTAAGGTTGAGGTTGGATTGTAGGATGATCTCTCCATCAAATATGTCTTAGGCAGCAATTTCATAACTTTGAGATTGCTGATGACTGAGCTCCCATACCAAAATGTAGCCTTGATGGAGTGTTAAAGGAACCTGAAGGAACTGAGACTCTGAAAAGCCAAGATGAAGCACAGTTGAATCCTGACACTGTTGAGCTTGCTGGAGAGCACTCAAAATTCTTAAAGTATAAACTCCACAAGGTAAGTTCCTAGGAAGCCCCACCAGCCCCATAACCTACCCTAAAAGATCACCATGAATTCAAGAGGGCATGCAGAGTACAATCCTTTTAGGGCAGTTTCTGCCCAGGCACAACTAGAGCACCGCAATATGGTCATTCGGTGAAACTATGCTCAGAGGCAGACTGAAAGTGAAGTGGCTAAGTGCTTGTAGGTCTTTAAAATGATCGATTGCTGAACAGAGAGCCTTCTACCCCAGAAACTGAGACCAGCCTTTGGCTAGTAATAATGAATTTTCACAGAAAGTTACTGTTGATTGCCAACAGGCATTGTACAGAAGCGATGCAAATGGACAACAACCCTCAATGGGCTATTGTCAGCAAGCACCTAGACTGATCGCTGGTAACAGTCCGCAGAGGGAATGGGGTTGGGGAAGAGAGGAACTCTCAAACTCGTACATATTCCTCTGAATTGCTACCTCTTGGGACCCTGGGTGATGTCTTCACCAATGTGTTCTCTTAGGTTTAATTCACCTTCCTAAGAGGGAGCACCTTTATGCAGAGATGGAACAAATCAACAGTATATAAATTAGAGTAGACTGTTTTAAAACACTTTAACTAGAAATGTTTTCTGTCCCATGTATATCCTGCTTTAACTTAAAGCAATAATTCCTGTTCCAAATTACACACTTCTCTTGAAGAATGTCTTTCTGTACGTCTATTCTTGATTTCTTTACAGAACTGCAGGGTCAACGCTGATGTTCAAACACACTGTTATCTTTTTTCTTTTTAACACATTTTTTATGTCTCTCAAGCTCCAGTATACACTTCAATAATCTTGAAATTGAGATATTGATTTCCAATCACTTTACTTTCAATTTGTGCACTAACCTTGTGACCAAGTGTTACAGATTTATCTATGCTACTTTCTTTGTTTTGTAAGTCTTCAAGAGTGAGTACAGTGCCAGAGTCCGTGAAGAAGTTGGATTCCTGAAGGACTGGTGGTACTCTGGTGTTCTTGTTACTCAATGTGAAGACTTCAAGACAGAGACAGGTAAGTATCCAGAGAGAAGCACCAACACATCTTCCCTCTCAGAATTCTTGGAGCCAAGTAACCAGCAGCTGACTTGAGTGCAGTATTTATGGAGCCACGCCTAAGATGGTAGCTGGAACATGTGCGCTCAAGATTTAACACAACACGAGATTTTGAGTCAGTCTCTAAATTAGGAATGTCCTGGGTCTCATAGATGTCCTACTCCCAAAGTAGAGGTATTGTGGGAAATTGGGGGTCTGCATATTAATTTCCAACATCATAAGAGGCCTTTAAATTATAGTACAGGGTCTGGGCAAGAGGAATTATGTGGACGCGGGGTAGAAGCAAGGTTAGGTTTTGCGGGGATTACAGGGACAGAACTGATTACAGGGGAATGATGTGCAGGGGTAATGGGAATGGAATGATTGGCATAAGCAGGAATGACCATTTGGGCATTACTGATTAAGACGATTACACTCGCACATGAGGTTCTGCTTGCAGGAAGCTCAGAGTCCCAAAATTGGGGGTCTGCATATTAATTTCCAACATTATAAGAGGCCTTTAAATTATAGTATGGGGTCTGGGCAAGAGGAATTATGTGGACGCGGGGTAGAAGCAAGGTTAGGTTTTGCGGGGATTACAGGAACAGAACTGATTACAGGGGAATGATGTGCAGGGGTAATGGGAATGGAATGATTGGCATAAGCAGGAATGACCATTTGGGCATTACTGATTAAGACAATTACACTCGCACATGAGGTTCTGCTTGCAGGAAGCTCAGAGTCCCAAAGAAAGGCTCCTCTGATATTTATATGGGCCTCACAGGGGTGTAAATGTAGCTTAAAATATAGTATATCAGATGGGCAGACTATTGTTCACATGAAATCATTCGGCAAAAATATATTTTTTATTTATACATCATTTTGCAACTTTAAATTACATTTCTATATATTTTTTAAAAGTTGAAATAAATACATTTTTGTAACATTATTTCCCATGGAGTTCTATTTTAAGTTCCAGCCTTCATTGTTTTCTATGGGTGTTGCAGTACAAGTGGTTGGCCATATGTATCACTGGACTTCCTCCAGGTCTGGGATGGAGGACATTTACTACTGTTTAGAGTCCTTTTTGGTTGAAGTAGCTTTAGAAGTGCAGTTTGAGAGAGGTGGAAATTTCCACGCATAGGTTTGTGAATTGCATTTTGTAGTAAGTATGTAGTACTACTGTAGTACTACTTTACGTACTACAAAATACAGTACTTAAATCAGGCCCACCATGTTAATTGTAGATGTTATAGAGTTGTTTTATTTGCAAGAGATATGTTTACAACCAATGTCAGCATTGGTGGGTAATACAGTCCTAAATGAGAGTTGAAAGTGGAAGCAACATTGGAAATACTTGCAACTAATGTATCAAAATGCTTCTTGCTAGCTTTAAATCCCAGGGTTTGTATGGTAACATCTCCCTGTGGTCACACAGTGATCAAGAGAAATATGTAGTTTGCACCACCATGCAAAACTCTCTGTCAATGGCTCACATACAAACCCCGAGTTTAGAATAAACCCCATAGGCTAATAAAAATTGCTGTGGCCTGATGAAAAGCCAGCGATACTCATTCCCAAAAACATTTTTAAGCTTTCTGTTTTAAGTATTTCATTCTCTTGACTGACTGACAATATGGTAAAAGGAGAACAGTATTCTTTTAGGGATCTTATTATCCTGCTGGAGGCTGTTGACCCTGTTCGGGCACGTAGGATCATACAAAACACATTGACAAAGACAATGGCTAGCTTGATAATACCCCATGACCATGAAACTCTATGTGTTATCCCTGTTAGGGGAACTCAGAATATAATTAGTGATTGGGTGTCTACTCTAACCAAATTTAACCTATTTATTGATCCCAATTTATGATCTCCCGAGCTCCCACTCAATGGTTGATCCCACTCAGCATTCATCAGTGTCTATGAGTGTGGGAAATGCCCTGTGATGAAGCATGCCACAAAAAGTGGGCGAGGGCTGTTCTTCCAAAACAGAGGGATCCCTGGTCTATGATCGTATCTATTTCTCATTAACCCATTGGTGGTTTATTACATTCCGATAACTGCTAGATTTTGATTCAAGATTTGGTTCCTGTGAATGTAATCCACTTTTTAACACAGATATATATCAATGTGTCATTTGATGTGTTTTACATACTCGAAGTGGGTGTTGGTTTGCAAGGGAGTTCCAAAAATAAATTAGTTTATTAGTGGTGTAGTCACTTCAAGGGCTGGGGATAGTCCCTGCAAATTACATTCCATCTATTGAAAAAACATACAAATGCACAATATCAATTTTATTTTGTAATGTGATTATGCCGTGGCTAACTGCGGCCGATTATACAAATGAGTGGCAGGGAAGTAGAAACACTGTTTCAATTACACTGCTCACAGCAGCTAGCTCTGTGTTCGCTGCAAATGAAGCGAGCACCAAGATTACGATTACATATATAAATGAATTTAGATGTTTTAAGAAACGAGCTCCCCCTGTGTTCATCTATTCCACAAATGCAGCTGTCCCACCTTTCCCACCTACATCTCACACAGCCCTTCACATACACCCCAATCAAGGAATGTCAACGCTGTCTTTTGAAAGACGTGTGAGACGTGAGGACCCAATATCTAAACATTCTGCTAGAGTGGAAGAAGTCTACTGCAACATTTACATTAAATCGAACACAAGGAATTGGAGCGCTTTACATGAACTCCAGTTACATTATACAAGAGCACAGACGTCCCCGATTTGCCCGGACAGTCCCGGTTTTTCACCAGCTGTCCGGGCAGATTTCGGCAATTTTGTCTCATGTCCCGGTTTTTAGAAGGGGTTGACTGAAAACAGTGAGAGGCACTTTTTGGGTGTTCTAAAGCTTTGCTAGTTAGCAACTGTTATAAGTAAGCAGTTTAATTAATAGATATAATTTTGATTGTAGAAATTACATTGTATTTACTTTCTTAATGCATCTTCTGTGATCCTATGTTGATAACAGCTGTCATTCTGCGCCATTCCGTGGATGAAAAATTGTAGTCCTTCTTCTATTTTCCCCAAAGGTCCCGGTTTTTGGTCCTCAAGATCTGGTCACCCTATCCGCAGAGAATTACAGAAGAGGCTGTAAGAACATATATAAAATGCCATTTTTAAAGCCAGTAGCACGCCTGTTAATTAAATTGTTTTCTTATGACAGCTGCTAACTATCCCTGCTTTGAAAAACATAAAAAGATACCTCCCACTGTTTTCAGCCGACCCTCTTTAAAAACCGGGACATGAGATTAATTTCTTGAAATGTGCTGGGACAGGATGCAAAAAATCGGGACTGGACGCCTGGTCACCCTAGCACATTCATACCTGCCGATATTGTGTGTTGGCAGGTGAGATGTTTGTTTTTCTCTCTGTGTCACTGTCACTCCTAGCAGGAAGAGACAAACAAGTCAACAGCTGTGGCGGTGTGGCACAAGAGAGGGGCAAGGGCAACAGGTACTTTACTGATCAAGAGGCTCCATTGAGTGCCGCCGATCCCCACAGCTCCTTAAGATTAATTGCAGCAGTGTGGGCGAGGGGAATGTACAGCGAGCAATCAGAGAGGGGATAGAGAAAGAAGGATTGGTGGAATGAGGAAGGGAGTGGGGCTGGTTTGCGTTTTGTTTGCCACGGCTGCTTTTGGTTCCATAGTCAGGCCCTGCCTCGCTTCCAAAAATTATCTTCTGTATGGTTCCGCAAATGCATTAGTGTATTGTGAAGCGATCATGAAAAGCCAGCACCTTAACAGCTACTGACGTCTATTGCTAAACAGCAGGGAAACAGATGGTTGGGCCATTTCACTCGCTTATGGTTACCGGGTCTGTGTCGAAGATGCTAATAAGTAACTCATTTTCACCAACACCTCACGGAATGTACGTAATTATTAGGGATGCAGAAACAACCTAACCATTTTTAGCAAGAATTAAATGCTACCATCTCCAAACTGCTACCCACACACCGTGGGCAGGCTGGCTGGGTTAGGTGAAGCAACACGGGGAAACACAAAACAACATCGGGTGGGGAAAGTTAAAAAACAACCGTTTTGCATTATTACTATTATTGTTATTTTCTGTAAGTTGCGTTCAAGGAGATATGCACTGCGGGCTAGAACACAACTTACAGAAAATAACAACAACAAGTAATTCTGGCATAGTAATAAATGGAGCCTGCACAACGATCCAAAATCAACAATAAGTGCTTCGTGTGGTGACCTCGGGCCACCTGGAATGAGGTGAGGCCTATGTGTTGTTAAAGGGGGGGGACACTTTATAATGAGCTGACACACACACACAGTGGTCTCGTGTCGGAAGTACGCCCCGAGCGGGCTCTTCCCTTTTATTCATCCCCGCAGGCCACGCCTGGCCTGCGGATGACGTGTATGCGTGTTTCCGGCTGCAGTGCCGCAATGACAGGAACGCTAACCATTACATCCCTTTCCAACTTGGTTCTTGAAAACGAAACTTCGGAAAAGTCTAGCAATATATACAAAGTTCAGTGACATCAGTCTCTACTGCCTTAGCATG
This sequence comes from Calotriton arnoldi, assembly GCA_963921515.1. Lineage (NCBI taxonomy): Eukaryota > Metazoa > Chordata > Amphibia > Caudata > Salamandridae > Calotriton > Calotriton arnoldi. The sequence goes on along the minus strand of CAWUFW010001825.1, from coordinate 657,810 downwards.
CAAAATCCTGGAGCCGATGGTTAGGGCGAGGATTGGGCCGTAGGCTGTAACGATGAGGGTGGCTTCTCAAAGGTGGCTCCATGGGTGTTGGTCTGCATGGAGGCAAACAGGGAGGTGGCGTGGTTTGGAGCTCGGGTTCCACTGTATTACCCCCATCCTCTGCTTCTCCGCCTGGGGCGCTTCGGGTTGGGCTCAGTGGGAGCCGGGGGTCACACTCCGACAGCTATGCTGGGGCTTCTGCGGGGACTTCCTTAAACTATGAGATGTTTCTCGACACTTCTTCGCTTCCCCTCCTGGCCGTCACCATGGTTCCCTTGCTGGCAACCACTGTCCAAGTGCCTGGTTCATGGATAGTCCGAAATTTTCCCCCTGGCCGGCGGTCTTTGAGTAGGACGGTGGCACCGGGTCGGAGTGACCGCGGCGAAGCATGACGTCGAGCACTGGCTCGGTCGTTTTGTCGTTCCCTCCTTGTTTGCGCTCCCTGGGCATCTGGAGGCGACGGTGTCCACCCAGGACACGTGGGGATCAGGTCTCTCCGTGGGCCTTTGAGCATGAGGGACCACGGGCTCCGCAGCGTGGTGCAGTGTGGAGTGCTTCGGTATTCCCTCAGGAATTCATGGAGACGCTGTTCTGGATCTGCCTGCTCCACCGTGGCAATGCGTAGCATCTTGTTTAAGGTTCGGATGAAGCGTTCGACATCACCGTTGGCCTGGGGCCATTGAGGCGTGACACGGCCGTGGCGGATCCCCCGTTGCCGCAGGAAAGTCGCAAACTCCGCTCCATGGAATGGGGGTCCATTATCGCTCCGGATCTCTTGGGGAAATCCGAACGTGGCAAATACTCTCTCCAGGATGGGGCCCACATGGGCGAAAGCGGTCGACACGACAGGTTCCACTATGGGATACTTAGAGAACGCATCCCCGAGGACGAGCGTGTGTTTCCCTCCTGGGAAGCTCCCAAAGTCTATGCTCACTTTAGACCATGGGAGGGTGCACGCCTCTTCCGTGATCATGGGGGTCGGTTTCTCAGGAGCACTGGTGAGTTGGCAGGATGGACAACGGTGAACTAGGTCTTCCACCATTTCTTCGAGCTCAGGGAACCAGACCTTCTCTCTCATCCTCGCCTTCATCTTGGTTACCCCCTGATGTCCTCCATGGGCTAGCTGGGTTGCTCGGTATTTCAGCGCTTGTGGTATTACGAGCCTTGAGCCCCGCAATAGTATTCCGTCTTTGGTGGCGCTCAGCTCGCTCCTCACCTTCCATATCTTCGTCAGACCTTCACGGTCCTCTGGTGCCCAGGCATTTGTTTGTCGAAGGTAGTCCCTCCACGACCCTTCTTGGACTGCCTGGAGGGTCCACGCATACACGGTGTCTTTCTCTGCAGCTTCTTTGATTTCTTCAAGTGTCATAGCCTGGGGGCACGCTGCCACGGAGACCATATTGACGTACTGTTCAGTACCTTCGACGTCATCGGCCTCTTCTTGCGGCGCTGGATGTCGGGATAGAAAATCTGCGGGATTCTTCGCCCTGGGTCTGTACACGACCTCCATCTGGTAAGGCTGCAGTTGTACAGCCCATCGCTCGATCCAGGGGGGCAGAGGAGGGGCTGATCCTTTGAATAGAGGAACTAGGGGCTGGTGGTCGGTGACCACAGTGAATGGCTGACCTGTCAGATACAGATGGAAGTGATTGCAGACCCACTTTATGGCGAGGGCCTCTCGCTCGATCTGTGCATACCTTGTTTCAGTGGGGGTGAGTGACTTGCTGGCGAACGACAGCGCTGCCCATTTGCCTGGCTCTTGTTCTTGTGCCAGCACTGCTCCTAGCCCCACAGGACTGGCGTCTACTAGTACTTCGGTCCGCTTCGCTGGATCGAAGTAGGCAAGGGTGGCCTCCCCCAGGAGTGCGTCTTTTATACTCTGGAATGCTTCCTCTTCCTTCTGTCCCCACTGCCACTTGGTGTCTGTCCTCGTGAGGGCTCTCAACGGTTCTGCACGGGTCGCTAGATCTGGGATGAATCTCCCGCAATAAGTAGCCATGCCTTGGAAACTCCTTACTTCGGTGGGTGTCGTCAGAGCGGGAGCATTCCGGATGGCATGCGACTTCTTCGGATCTACTTGAATGCCTTCGTGGTTGAACACGTACCCAAAGAATTCTAGGGAGGGCTGGAAAAACTGACACTTGTCTCGGTGGAGCATCGCCCCATGCTCGCTAAGGCGTCTCAGCGTGCTCCTCAGATGTTTGTGATGGTCAGCTGCTGTGGCCGAGTGGATCAGGATGTAATCGCTGACATTTAACACCCCTGGCAGCCCTGACAGCATCTCCCGAATCGTGTTCTGGAACACCTCTGCCACTGAGGATATTCCGAAGTTCAGTCGTTTGTAACGACGCAGCCCCAGGTGGGTGCTGAATGTTGTTATGTAACGGCTTTCTTCTGACAACGGCAACTGATGATATCCTGCATTCAGATCGATTTTTGAGAACCATCTTGACCCGTTGACGTCCGCAATTATGTCATCCATAGTGGGCGTAAGATGGCGTTCTCTTTTGATGGCCCGATTGGGCAGCCTCATGTCGATGCAGAGGCGTATGGCCCCTGGTTGCTTGGGCTTCTCCGCGATGACCATCGGGGATACCCAGGGCGTCGGACCCGAGACTTTCTCGATCACCCCTTGTTTTTCTAAGACTTCCAGTTCTCTTTCTACCAACGGTCTCAGGTGGAAGGGGACTCGTTTGTGTCGCAGCGCAACTGGGGCGACGGACTTCTCGATGTGCAACTTGATAGGGTTACACTTGATGCAGCCGAAGCCCTGGAAGAGTTCCGGTAATTGATCGAGTAGCTCATCCACCTGATGGGCTTGGACGCTCCTGGCAAAAGAAACCAGACTCAGGTCCTCCGCCGTGTGGCTGCTGAGTAAGGTGCCCGCTTCGCGGTCTATGACGTGGATGGTGGCTGTGACCTCTTGGTCGCTTGACCTGATTGGGACTGATATTTTTCCTTTTAGCGGCAGGGGGGTTTGGCTCCCATAAGCAAATATCTTGGTCCGGGACGGAGTGACTGGCGGGCGAGGTCGTAGGCGCCGATACTGTTGGAGGCCCATCACATTCACAGATGCTCCTGTATCGATGATCGCCTTTACTTCTGTGCCAGCGGTCCAGACCATGCAGGTGGGTTGTGGTCTTCTGCGCCGCTTGAGTTCTTGAGCAAACGATATCAGGTAAGTTTCTTCCTCATCTTCGTCTGTGGAGGAGTCTCCTAGCCCTTGATACCTGTGGCTTGTCCTCTGTGTTTCCTCCTTCTGCGCTGCGTCAACTAGGGACAGTTGTCGCACCGTCCGTGAGGGTGGTTTTTGGCCTCTGGTGTCGCGCCCTCGATTCCTTCTCCTACATACAACGGCAAAGTGGTTGGGGATCCCACAGTTGGCACAGGTTTTTCCTTGCGCAGGGCAGTCTTTCGCTGCATGTGGCTCATGCCCGCAGTATCCGCACCGCGTCTTGGGTGCTTCAGGTCTTGCTCTCCTGGGTGTGTCGGTTCGTGGTCTTGTTCGGAGGGCGTCCGCCCGCTCCGTCTTGATGTTCTCCGGTCGCCCTTGCGGTTTGGTGAGGGCCTGGTCCATTTCGTTGGCCCTGGCTGCCGACGGGTCATGGGTTCTCGCCAGTATAAGTATGTCCTCCAGAGCGATCTTTGGCTGGCGCAGGATGAGGCCTCTGAGTGTCTTGTCTCTGCATCCTTGGATGATCTGGGCCCTGATCTCTTTTGGCTGATCATCCTCCGTGCACGTGCTGGCCAGCTCAAGCAGGCGGGCGTAGAACGCATCTATCGACTCCCCTTCCCTTTGGTGGGCTTGGCGCAATTTGAAGCGTTCAAAGTCTGTGTTCAGTTGGGGGTCGAAGTGCGCGTCTAATGCCGTTACTGCGGCGGCGTAATTCGTGGCAGCGCCCGTGTTCGGCAGGTGCTTAAACAGTTTGAATATTTAGTCTCCGGCATAGTGGAGGAGTAGCGACCTCTTCACCGCCTCGTCGGTCTCCCTGGTGGCAACGAAGTAATTGTTCAGGCGTTCAAACCAGATCTTCCACCTCGGGGACGTCGTCACCGGGTCTTCTAGTTTGCTAAAAGGCGGCAGCACTCCCGAGAGCGCATGTTGGACTGGGGCTGTGCCTGTGCTCGGTCTTCGTCACCCATCTTTCTTGTAGGTGGGCGTCTTTCTCACCCCTGTCTGTGGTTTCCCTTCTCCTGTTTTTTTTTTCCTTCCAGCTGCTGCAGTGGCAGTGGCTTGAGTCTGACCTCACAGTGTTGTGGGTATGTCCACTTTGGGCAGCTGCGCAGTGTCCTTCTCCCTTGCGCGCTGTGTGTCCTCCTGTCTATGTCCTGCAGGCTCTTCTGCCCCCTTGCACCTTTTCCTCAGTGGTGCTTGCTCAGGTATCCATGCAGATCCCCTCCTCCCTGCTGGGGCTGTTCCACCACTCCCAGGCACTGGCACAGTGCCCTCAGGCTTTCCTGGCTGACCAGGGCCTCTGCACTCTTCTGGGGCGTCACTAGGCGCAGAGACACGCTCCTTGCGTGTACGCGCAGGGCAGGGCCTTGTCTCCCTTTGCGGAGGCGATACAGCCGTCGCGCTGCAACGCGCTCCTCACGCAGGTGCCACGCCCTCCTCTCCTCAGAGGTGCCGCATCGGGTGTCGGCAGATCGCCGGATAGAAGGCGGAGGGAAGGCGCGGGTGCCCGTTGGTGTCGGGGGCCTTTTCAAGTGTAGCCAGACGCTTGGGCCGCACAGCGGGGTAGTACTCACCCGCCGGGTGTCGTCGGCGCCTCTGCACCGTGTCGGTGCGACGCAGCAGTCGCGAACCTTCAGCGCGGTGAGCGCCATGCACATCCGCAGCAGGCTGAACGGGGCGGCTGTCAGCAGCGAGGGTCACGGCCCTCCTCGTCGCTAGTGCGGTGACCTCGGGGCACCTGGAATGAGGTGAGGCCTATGTGTTGTAAAAGGGGGGGGACACTTTATAATGAGCTGACACACACACAGAGGTCTCGTGTCGGAAGTACGCCCCCGAGCGGGCTCTTCCCTTTTATTCATCCGCGCAGGCCACGCCTGGCCCGCGGATGACGTGTATGCGTGTTTCCGGCTGCGGTGCCGCAATGACAGGAACGCTAACCATTACACTTCGATGCCTTCGGGGTGAGCTCGCAGTATAACAGCGGTCCACAAAAGGAACTTTAGTTCAAATAGAATGTCCAATTTTACATGAAAAGAGCAGCGCTCTTGTTGGGGTGGTGGGTGCAAGTAGTTTTGTGGGAGGAATAGGGGGTGGGGAGAGAGGCCACAGCCAATCAGTGAGCCCTTTGCCACTGTAACCTCCCTGCAAGCTGCGGACTCGGGAGCTGGGGATCCGTGTTCGAGCCTCGGTGCAGGCTCAATAATTTGTGAATATTTGTACATGCAAATCACTTATTGCCCCCCGTGCTGTATTAATGTAATAGAAAAAAAACAGCCATCGCAGCTAACATAAATGTACATATGTAATTGTTTTAAAGCAGCAATCGCAGCTGTCTTGAAGGGGTGGAGGGGTGCGCACGTACTGTTGTGAGAGGGATGAGGGGGTGGGGAGAGAGGGCACAGGGAAATAAGAATTATAATTTAAATTAAACCAAAAAAAGAAGCAATCTTGGAGGAGTGGTGGGGACGGGCAAGCAGTGTTGTGGGAGGGATGGCACAGGGAGATTAGCTGAAAACAGGGCAAATAAAGATGCGGAAGCTAAGTAAACAGAAGACTTAATAGCATAGGTGGCCAACAAAGGAAAGGGAGTGCTCTTGAAGATCTTTATGTAGCATCAAGTGTTAGAACACATGTAACAGTCCTCATGGGAGGATACAACAGAAGAGAGGGAGGTACGAAGAAGGGACGAGTAAGACTATTAACAAATCAAAGGCAACCATTTAGAAAGGACAGTAACAGGAGCCAATTGAAAAGGTGAATGGAAAATGGGTGGAGCTTCAAGTCCGAACCTGAAGACAGCATGTCTCAAAGTCACAGCGCAAGTTCTGCTTATGCAAGACCTAAAAAGCAAGGAGAGCACAGCATTTTCTATTTGTACTGACTATATATGAATATTCCATGAATATTCTCATTGTATTCTCATTTTAGATGTTTTGGGTCTAACTCAGAAAAGCATGTAAGGGTAGGTAAACAAGTACTACAGGAGTACTTCTATAGGTGCTGCAAAATGCATTATGGAACTGACCCCAAAATAAAAACTACGTGTGACATTTAATTTCTTCCTCCTCTGAATCAGACCCTGTTGCAACTAATGCATTTGGTAAAATATTTGAAAATGTACTAGGACACAAAGACTATGCCTAGGTGGCTAAGCCTGACTGATTTTATTTGAGAACTTCCATATGTAAAACTGCAACTGACTTAAAGAACCACATATGTAAACTGAAATGAGGAGGAGAATAATAAACTGAGGCCTGCTCAAGTAATAGGTCCACAATTATCCCCTCACTAGGAGCCAAGCACCACATTGTATCGCTTGACTTTCTCAGAGTAACGAATTAGAGCAGTCCAAGGTCTAGTCAGGCGAGATGGTGTGGGATAGTAATCACCATCCGCTGGCACGCAACAATAACACTCAATAAATAATTGTCCAGTCTGTGCTTTTTCATTGGAAAAGGAAAAGTACATTTATTACACACCCGCTGCTAAATACTGTGCAGTAATTTACAAATAAATACATAGGGTAGGTGGAAACACCTTTTAGTGACATTCTGAAATCATTTTTGACCCCTAATGGGCCATGAATCCCAAAGATCTCAGTACCTCCCACCTATACCGGATAGCACTTTACAATTAGGGAGGGTGTCACCTTAACTAAGGGAGGCCTATAAGATTTGTCAAGATTACCACATGAAAAGACCAAGAATCACAGGTTTAATAATCTCTCTATCAATAAAATTACTAACCATGTTTTGCATGCAATCATTACAGTTAATAAAGCATTCCAGTGTTTAGGAAATATCACTGTCATCCATATAGTTTATAAAAAAGCAATCCTAATTCAACATAATGTGTGTCTGTGTCTTTCTTAAATCAATTTAGGCCCCCAAACATGCAGTCATAGGATCAACTACTAGTGATCTCTGCACTCCCAGGCAGTAGAAAAAAGTCCCAACCTTAGAAGTGTTTTAAACTTTGTCTGAAACCCTTAAGTGGGGGTTGGAAGTCTAGATGCCAGGCACTCCTGCCCAATCCTAGGGTGCCACATCACCCCTCCACCCCTGTCCCAACCCTCCTGCACAGCATGCTGGCACAATCCAAGATGGCGCCGTCAAGTGGTCTCTGTGCACATCTCCTCTGGGGGCCTCAGCTCCATTCCTAGCTGACATCACTGCCAGCGACCTTCCCAGCAAAACTCCCCTTCTGTTTCGGATGTCTGGGCCTCCTCCTTTGTTCAGTGGGCCTGGAATGTTCCAAATCTGGTACGGTGTGACAGCTAACCAAGTGCAGATTTTCCTCCCCGATCCTTTCCTCCTCAGGAGCTGAGAGAAGCACAGTTAATTACTCCTTTAGTGTGGGGACGCTTTTGTTCCCTCTGCTGGGGAGCAGAGTAACTAACTTGGCCCAACAGGGTGATAAAAGACCTGGAATCTGGCCATGAGCTGAGCCAGAAAAATGTGATCATTCTGGACAACCTATAAGGTGTACAAGTAGCTTCTTGGGACTTCCATATTCAAATATGGTGTACATATTTCACTCCAGTCTGATATCTCTTTGGACTTTGTAAGCCTAACGGAAGCGATACTGCAATTTAAGGCAGTTTTCCCATTATGTGTATAGTACAATGAAGCTGCAGATAAACTAGTAAACCCTACTGACTTTACATATGTTTGACAACTAATTTTATAAGGCCTACCCCAGGTCAACATCTAATATCTAACCTTGCATAGTCCCCTCTGTGCCAGGCTACCTGTGTGCATGATGGTATTCTCACATGTGCAACCTGCATACATGTGCACACGCATGTGCCCATGTGTCCACTTTTAATCTGCCGCATGCCCTTGACCCTAGCTGTGTCTCAGTGACCTTATCTTAAAAGGTGGACATTGGCCATAAACAAGTGCAGTCAAATTATCATGTGATTACTGTGGGTGAGACTCGAGTCGTGAGACTTTCTTGCAGTAAAAAGTCCAAAAACTGGGTGATCAAAAAGTGAAAAATCCAGGTGGATTAAATGGGTAGAACCCATTTCCTTTCAGAGAGAGATAAAAGAGATGATTGCAATTTAATTACCACCAACAGATGTGACATTTGGGGATATGACTCTGTACAATCACTCTAGAGAGAATAGAATAAATTCATGAGAAGGTTGTTATTCCTACCAAGTACTGTTGGTTCTGAGGTGGTCCATGCAGAATTTGGTATGCGCTATATATCTGATTGGATACAGTTGTGCCCTTTGTTTTTGTGGCTCAAGACTTGGACTAAACCGCATACATCGCTGGATAGTTTTATCTTGGGAGAGTGTCTTGAGCTCGCTAATGCACTTTCAATACCATGGCAGACATACATAAAGGTGAATTTTAGGGCATTTAGTCGCCCAAATTATTTAACCAACCAAGTATGATCACTAAGCTGATGTGATTTGGACCAAGAAAGCCTTTGTTCAGAGGAAACAGATTGATAGAGAAGTTGAGTCAGACATTACGTTATGATTAAAACCACACTGTCAATTGAGCCATATCTATGTTTGGTTAAATCTAAATTTCATAGATATCTCCTCATTAAGTTCAGGATGAATTTTTTTCACTATTTATTGATAATACCGTTGGATGGACTTAAGACTCAGACATTTGTCCATGTTGTTGTGATAATGTTTCCACAGAGAACACTTTACACTTTAGTATGCTTTTTCCAATGTAAAGCACCTTAAGGGACCATTTTATTTGTCCTAGTTTGTAGATGTTAAATTTTAATCAGGTTAGACCAGCACTCTTGTATTTACAGCTCTTAACGATAAAAAGATTGTCACTCAGTTGCCTCTTTTCTTGCGGGAGTATTCTGAGTGAGAAGAGATTCAGAAGAGCTTCAGAAGACATATAAATCATGTCTGTGTTTTTATTACCGATGTTAGTGGCTTTTATGAACTTGATGATATTTCATGCCAATATTTTATTGATAAATGTCTCTTATTTTGATGATGTACTTTAATGGTTTTGAAGCAAAAATCGGATAAATTTAGCTTGACTTGACTTGAAAGAGATTCTAAAAAAGAATGCTGAAATATGATAAATATGTGTTGTGAGATTAAGAAAGAGCCTGTCAGAGGTAGGGAGAAGGAGAATTAAAAATGAAAAGGGAATGCAAGTTTCTGAGAAGGGTCCTGTAAATGAACCATGCATTGACTGATTATTTATTTTAATGGAAACACACTAGAAATGAAATGAACTGAGTGATTAAAATAGAATAATATAAAGAAGCACACAAGAAATGAGAGACACAAATTAAAAATCATAATGAAAACTGACAAAATAGTGTGAAACCTTTTTAGGAATATTTTAGTAATTTAGGGCCTGATTTTGACTTTGGGGGACAGTAAGTTCTGTTGACATGGCGGAGTACTTTCATCCCGCCATGGCGAGGGTACGCCTCCCATCAAATTTAGGGATGTCCGCCGAACCAGTGGACAACTCTTGTATTTACAGGAACCGCCGTCATGGTGGGCTAAAACCCAATTTTCATAGAGATATTTGAAAAGGGCTACAGCCAAAACAGCTGAAAGGAATTACACCAGGTTTGGCAGAAAGCTAGATCTTGGTCCAGAAAGCATTCATTTTGTGATTTGGCGTAAACCCATTCCATAGTTTTTGAGTAATAGAGGATTAAAATCATTGTATACCTGGACGGTTGGGTTTGCGGGACTCACGCAACTTGAAAAATAGAGCGAACTGATTAGCCAAGGACATAGAGTGAGAAGACTTCCAGGTTATATAAATTATTTTATTGCAAAATGAAATGATTTTATTGAGTGGGGACTAGGTATAAAAATCAGAAGGAGTTCTTAGATCTATAATATAGTTGTTATTTATTGTTGATTCAATGATTAACATTAGTTTATTGAAAATCAACAATCTGTATCAAATCTAGTGTGTTACTCTTGTTAATAAGGGAGAGAAGTGTGCTGTGGTTATGTAAGTATCACTTTACGCATAAGATCTAGGTAGAATCTAAGTAGAACGTTCAAGGGATTAAAATGTAGTAGTGTGTGTCAGTTAGGCAGTTGAAGATTAGAGCTTCATGGATGGGGTGCTGAATAAAGCCTTCTACCTTCAGCCCATCACACGTGTGCTTATTAAGGAGTGTATTATCACAAGATGCATATGCTATCCACTCTCAAAATGTATGTGTTGTATGGCTGTAATATGGTTCTGTGTTTCGTCTGATTTCTAACCTCAGTTTGAGAAACGTGCTCATTTTTCAAAATGTATGTATTTTTTACAAAATGAAGTGTATTATGCCAAGTATATTTTGCTGGTATCTCGATCAACGGTTCTCTGGTGCCATGTTCCTCACACACAAAACTCACAGAACACAGAAACCTTTAAAGACTTGTACTGTTATAAGAGGTATGCAGATTGGTTCCTACATGATAACATTATATGCTACAAGGATGGCGTTTCCGTATTTGCAATGGGAGCACTGCAAAACACACCAGAATTTGGGGCAAAACATCCAGACACCTATTTCTATAATCAGAATTAAACGAACCTAACTCCTGTGTTTATTTCTGTACATACAATTATCTATTCCCCATCGTTTTTAAATGAATAGGTGGTACACGCTATACAATCTGGAATAAAACAATTCCTTCACATGGGTATGGGGAACTGAAGAATGGAAGATCCCAGCATCAGATACTTTATGTCTAACATGCTATTATTGGAAAGATTTTTCATATTTTAAATCACACAATCCAGATGAAAATATTATTCACATTTTCCTAACTGGAAGCGGAGCAGAATTTTAAGTATTTTTTAAAAGAAATCTTTAAATGCAAATGCCATCCTTCATGAATCTAAAGGAACTGGCGTTTGGAATGTACATTGACATGAATGTATTAAAACATTTGCCAAAGGAGTAGCATGTCCACTAGCCACCAAAGTGCATATTAGGTATGGTAAGGTTCATCTTACAACTTTCATTGTAGGGACACTTGGCAAAAATGGTTTGATGATTATGCCTTAGCTGCACTAGCACAATATGCTAATACAAATGTAACCGATTTTCTTAAGGGTCCATAAATGTTGAGAAGATCAAAACAAGGCCTGATAATACTTACATTTAAGGCACATATGCAGAAAGCATCATATTTGTCAAGAGAAGAAGCCAATCATATCAGACAGACTGATTCTGAGAATTAAAAAGGAACACTGAGGATAATAGTTGGTGACTGTAGAATGTTGAGAGAAAGAACATATTCAGCCTCAGAGTTAACATCATCAGCATGTAAAAGAGTAAATGAAAGGTTAGAAAATGGTTTATGTCACCAGAACCCTCACCGACAATGTTAGACCTAATTACATAGGCAAATGTTACGTATCCTCAATTTATTTTGCTTCTTGAATAGATGGTACGTAAATTTGAAAAGGCCAAGCTAGCTGCATATTTGTATTCCCCTAAGTGTGATTAAAGTTCTAGGGTCAGAGCAGCCTTATCATAATTTGTTTTCGATTACAGTTTGTTTACTGTGCATTGATCATTTCTATGTCTTTAAGAAGGCAGATGATGCAGCCCCTTTTACAGTATTTGTTTTATTTTTCTAGGCAAATTGTTTCATTCCACTTTTGGTCTTTATGAAGTACTGAGTGCTATGCTGAGCATTCATCCTTTCAAGGCTCTATTTGGTTGAATAAATAAATATGCCCTTCGATGGCGGCCATCTAGTGTGGGCTCGGATGATTACAAGTTGTTTTTGTTCCAAGAAGTTGTCTTCGAGACATGAGGCTGTGTGACTCCTCCTCTTGGTAATACTGCGCATGGTCATCAACACCATCTTCAGATTGTTTTGTTTTGCTGTAGGTAGGTGAGAATGTAATAGTGATACGTATACCAGAGTGGTAGCCATGCAATAGTGTGATATAAGTATGTGAGGTATGTGAACTGCAACCTTCACAGGGTTCGTTTGGGGAGAAGGGATGGCACATGTGAATCTACAGCACTACATGCCAAGAACAGATGCTTACAGGGTAGGTAACATAATCTGTTTGAGGCATGCGTGCTGTAGATACACATGCTTTGCATAGACTGTAAAGCAGTCCCTCTCCCTTAGGCAGTGGTTAACTTGTGGGGGTTGCAGTTGTTTGAAAGAGAGTCCTTAAGACTGCTTGGCCAACATTGGCTTGTTGGCATGCAATGACATTCACACAATATTGTTTTGTAAATGTGTGTGGAGTGGATCATGTAGCTGCTTTGCAAATGACAGCAATGGGAATGTTCCCTAAAAAAGCCATAGAAGCTCCTATTTTCCTATTGGACCGAGCTTTAGGGGAAACAGGTAAAAGTCTTTTAGCTTTTGTATAGCAAGTTTGGAGGGATTTAACAATCCATCTTGAAATTCCTGATTTTGAAATGGCCTTTCCTTTACGAGGTGGTGTAAAGGTAAAAAATAATTGCTTAGTCTTTCTGAATGTGTTAGTTCGGTCGATATAATACATTAGAGTTCTTTTAATATCTAATGTGATTAATGCTCATTCCAGGAGGGTGGGGCATTTCCACATTGTGCCTGTAGTAAAGTAGCCAGCATATCAGTTTTTAGCTCCAAGAAAAAGGTTTTATAAACTTCAAGGTGCAGCTTATCTGGGCCCGCGGCCTTTCCTCTAGCTAGCGCCTGGATTGCCTCTTCTAACTCCTCCAGCGTAATAGGGGCATCCAATATTTCCTGGTCTGCCAGATCTAGCAGTGCAGTATTTAAACCTGATGCCCACCCCTCAGCAGCTTGAATATCGCAATTATTTCCATTATATAACTCTTCATAAAATGCACAGAATACTTCCAGGATCTCATCATTAGTTTCCACTGTCTTTCCCCCTGAATCGGTCATGGTGTTAATACGCTGTGTCGCTTCCTTGACTCGTAGCCTCTGCGCCAGACACCGCCCTGTGCTTTCAGCATACTCATAGATCTTCTCTCTAAAAAGTTTATATTTACTTGCGATCTCCTTACTCCAGACCAAATTAATTTTAGACTTACAGCGAGCTATCCCAGTTTGTATTGGATCTAAGAGGACACCAGCAAATATCCCTTGCGTAAGTCTCTCCTCTGCCATTCTAAGGTCATCCACCAATGCTTGCATTTCAAGTTTAAGTATCCTCTGTCTGAAGAGTCCATAGCTGATAACTTCCCCACGAAGCCCAGCTTTTAGGGCATCCCAAACTATTCGGCCTGGAAGCTGACTCTCTCACATTATTGTTTTCAGGAAAAAAGATAAGCCCCCGGTCTCTACGAGCTCTTATAAACCGATATCCCTACTAAATTGCGATGGGAAAATCTATGCCAAAATTCTGGCAACAAGATTGGCACGGGTCATTACTCCTCTGGTCTCTATCTATCAACATGGCTTTATCCCTGGTCGGGGCACGGTGAACCATATCAATAGGGTTGTTACATTGCTAGACCTTGCAAAGGTACAACATGCTACTTTGGGTCTAGTATTGTTAGACGCCGTAAAGGCATTTGACCCTGTCTCCTGGGGATTTTTATGGGCGGTATTGCGTAGTTCTGGATTTGGGCCTGGGTTTATTAAGGCTATTCAAATTATGTACAAATCTCCCACTGCCAAGATATGTATAATAGGTAAGGAGTCTAAACCGTTCTGTATTACGAGGGGGACTAAGCAGGGTTGCCCGTGCTCCCGCTCTTGTTGGCCCTGTACATTAATCCCTTTATTATCAAGCTGGAAAATAGCAATAAGATCAAGCCTGTGATCTGTGGCCCGCACCAGTTTCGGGTGTTGGTTTATGCGGACGATATAGTGGTGGTGACCACTGATCCAGTGGTGACTATTCTTGAGATAGAGCGGCTTGCCAATTTATTTGGTATTATGTCAGGGTATAAACTCAATTGGACTAAAACTCAGATACTTTGTACTAGCCAAGATATTCGTGGGGACCCAAGGGTAACTGATGAAGTTACATATTTGGGGGTTAAAATTAGGGTCTGTTTGAAGGAGCTGGTGGAGACTAACTGGGCCTCTATACTTGCCGGAATTAAGCAAGCGTTAGAACGCTTGGAATGTTTGCATCTGTCACTGGTGGGGACGTGCAATGTTTTAAAAATGAAGGTGTTTCCCAAAGTCTTGTATTTCTTCAGAGCAGTTCCTCTCGAGGTAACACGGGTACAGCTGCAAACCTTACACTCTATTTGTGCTAAATTCATCTGGGCTCAGGGCAAGTCCCGCAGAGCATTTAAATTCATGACACTACCACGCTGTAGGGGGGGGGTGGGCAGTTCCTAATTTTAAATTTTATCAGTTTGCGTGCATTTTACAAAATATGCGTATCCTGAAGCACCGTCAATATATCAAATGCTGCTTGGACCGATTGCTAAGAATTGTTTATTCAGGGTTTTGGAACTAAGCTATTATAAAAAAAAACAGGTTCAATGTCCTGATAACCGCATTTAAAGTTTGGAAGGCAGTCCGGAGCACTTTCCACATCAAGGGGATATATTTTATACACCTACGGATGCTGCGGCCTTACTGCCAGCTATCTTCTGGGACCCGATAATGGACAGATGGAATTCCAAGGGAATAAGGCGAATTGGTGACTTCTATGCAAACAGCGGCCTTTCTTCTTTTTCTTCTTTGACTGAAAAATATGGATTGGGAAGAACTGATTTTTTAAAATATTTATAGGTCAGGGACTTTCTTTATAGGAAACAGACGTTGAAGGAGGTAGAAACTAATCCTTTGGTTCTGTTGTATTTCGCTTTAGGTGTCCGTATATAGGTTTTCCTGAAACATGTCCTTATATAGGCACAATTCGCATTGCCCTTATATAGGCATAAAAACCCAGTCCTTATTTAGGCATTAGCCATGCACTCCAAATACAGGCTTGTTCACCGACATACGTCCACGCCAACGTCACAACGAGTTCTTAGAAACCAAACCCTAAGCCTAGCACAGGATTATTGATTTCTCCAAGAACTCATCTATTATGCATGAACCGCTATTCCTTAAGGGTTCATTCCTGACATCTTCCTCTGCCCGACTTCACGTCAATGCAAACATTCCAAGGCACCTACCAGGTATAAATATACCTTCCCTTGCCCAAGCAAGTTAGAGGAGACCTCGACTTTAGAGGAGCCCGTATCCCGGCCTGACGCACTGAGAAGAGACGCTGTCATCCCTGCTCGCAGAGAATCCAGCTTCCAGTGTTCTGACTCCCTTCGCGGGGTGTTAGAGTTCGAAGATCCGGAAAGAGATTCCCACCTCTCTCATTCTCAAGGTATGGAGCTGACTAGAACCTAGAGGGACTCTTGGCATACTAGACTCTTAGCATATCAGACTCTTAGTATACCATACTATAGAATACTTCACCTACTTCTCACCTTGCCCTACACCTAGGTTAGGTTAGGTACACTGGGGTAGAACTAGCTTAGAGAAGCATCGTATGAGTACTCGCATTTTTAGCTTATGCTATTTATGTATATGAATATATGTGTGATAGCTAAAAGATAATGCTAGTGCAGTATTATTTCTTTCTACTGCTTACGGTGTACATTATATATCTTGCATACTGTCTTGTGATCATAACAGCTCATATCTCTTACACGAGAAACAAGACTGTTCAATAAAACCCTTTTATTGAAACGCCCGTCTTTTCTTTCTGTGTAACTCTGAAGAAACTAAGCATGCACGATTAGCTGAGTGAAACTGTTATCTATTGTTTCCACGATTCTGAGAGTGTTCCGATTCTAAAGGGAAACAAAGTTGTCATGTTTATGCGGTTGCCAGAAACTACTCCCTTCTTGTTTTCAAGGAGTTTCTAGTGGCCTCTGAGCTAGCTGGCACAAAGTAATTAAGTTTAATATACTCGATAGGGACATACTGACCTCAGTCCTATGTCAAACCTATAGGGCATATTATTCCAATGCGCAGAGCCTATTAGGGAAATAGGAACTACACTACATGGCGCCCAAATGTTTGGTAAGGCAGTAATTTGACGCTAGATACTGAGTAACTCAGTCGTGCTTTTCACAGAGACCCCTACTCACATACTCCATAAGACGTCCGGAGTGGGTAGGGTTAAGTATCCGCCAAAGCTAAATAGGACAAAAACCCTATATATTAGCTATTTGGTTTGTTCAACGTTGAAGGATACAGTGTTCCAAAATATTGTGCACCTTATCTTTTGTTTCCTTGAAACTTGAGCTACATTTTTCAAAAAACAAATGTCCATACACGGGGATAATGACACCGGGAACGGTGTAGCTGCGGCTGACCCAGTCGTAACAGCTTTTAACTTTACAGGTTTAAATGAAACCGAGGAGGGTGTTATAGACATTGCTCCAAACTTAAGGAGAGTCATCACTCTAAAACTTATAAAACACGGCCTACCACCAAGAGGAGGTAGAGCAGTTTTCGTGATAGAGGCACATGAATCCTTTCAGACAGAGGTATTCTATTCATGGATAATATTCCCAGAATCAAATCCAGTAACAAGACTGTTTCACCTCTTCAAAGAAGATGAACCACCAGAGGAATATATTCCTTTCGAGGATATTGAAATTCCACTAACTTACCAGGAGCATCATCTCTGGTTTAAAGGCGCCCTAAAACATCACAAAAACATTACCAGGCTCGGTCCACTAGGTAGACCAGGAGCAACATGGCCGATTCTAGCCGGCTACACACCTCATCCTGACATCGATATAATGTCAGACGAGGAATTACTTACTCAACTACAAGAGTTAATAAAAATTTACAGACAATTGGTCCATTATGTCATGCGGACTTTCACAGTCCAACCACCAATGACAATTCCAAATCAAACCCCTCAACAGGGGAATACACTAAAAATTACTCCACAGACTTTACACGCAGTCATGGGTAAAATGCCCACAAAACGTGAACAAATTCCATTCTGGATAGCTCAAAAAATTACTCAAATCGAAGCAGTATTTCCAAATACTAGCCCGTATGAGAAACACAGAATCCTAACAATCTGTTTACCAACGGGGATCACACCACAACTGGAAGACTGCACCACTTGGGGCTCAGTCTTTGCTGCCATCTATACTAAAACTCATGGTGTTCCATCAATTGCAGTAATACCAGATGTCCTGAAACAAATTCAAAACGAATACGGGGCAGAACCTGCTCTGAATGTAGGTATGAAATTACTGAAAAACTTCGACCAGGTCTCAACAATAATATTATCTAATATTAAAGGAGAGGCAGCATCAGTGGCGATCCGCCAACGCTTAAGGGAATTTGATGTAACAGAACATCAAAATGAACTACCCAGAATAATAGAACAATCTTATGCAGAATTAGGCAGAGATAGTTTGGGTGGAAAACCTTTGAAGCCAAAACTATCTGAAAGTCCTGAGAAGGACTCTATTAAACAAAGTCCTACATCTTCTAAAAAGAAGTGGGAAACTAATAAACAAAATTCAAGAGAGACACGTTCTCAATCTCGAAGTAGGTCTCCTCAAAAGGAGCCCTCTGAAAGGAGGTATAACCTCAGGAATAGGGATAATTTAAGAAAACCTGACAGGTATCAAGATACTGATACACGTTTCTCTCGTACCTTTCAGATATCATCACAGACATCAGAAAGAAGAGGACGGTCAGAACATAGAGAAGAACGCGTGAAATCCAAAGACGACAAACACGTTCAGAAAAATAAATCAAAACCTCAATTCTCAAAAAGAAGGTAGCAGGTCTGAAGATCAGACATGCCGAGAATACTGAGAACACAACTCAAGAACGGAGAATGGGCTCAGACAATGCTGGACAGTGCAGCAGAAGTAACAATAGCTCGCCAGAACCTGAAGGAACTTCTGGAGATAGTGGACTTGAATGAGTACATTACAGTTGAGACTGTAGACACCAGGGTTAGTACTCCACAAAAGTTATATGAAATAACACTCCGAATGGAAGGAGACATACCAAGAAAAGTGAAAGCACTCGTTTGGGAAAAACTTTCAAGGGGTTATGATATACTTCTAGCAGAAAAAGACTGGCCACCAATTTTTGTCAGGGAGTGCCCACATGGCGAGGACATTATTATGCCAGCCTTCTCCAACCATATTCCAATTCACCTAAAATATACTTATGCCAGGAAATGGGCAGTTGCCCAGGCCCCAGCATTATATACAAATCATGTAGGATGGGATGAGGACTCACCTCACCATAAAATACAGTTAAAAAATGTACCTACTGCACAAAGGCAGTACCCAATAAAGCAAGAATCTAAAAAACAGGTAAGGGAGATCTTAGATCAACTTGAATACCAAGGGGTGATTGAAGCATGCACCTCCTCAATGAACAATCCTTTGTTTCCTGTATCCAAACCAGACAATACATATCGTCTAGTTTTGGATTACAGACACTTGAACATTTGTTCTAAAACATTTGCAGTGCAAAATGCACATAGTACAGCATTAATGAATAACATTGTGCGCAAAAAATATAAAACCACATTGGACATTTCAAATGGTTTCTTTTGTCAAAACATAGCACCTGAAAACAGGTACTTAACAGCTTTCTCAATAATGGGGACCCAGCGTCAATTTTGTCGACTCCCACAAGGGTTCAAGAACAGCCCAGGGTTATTCTCAGCAAGGGTAACAGAGTTGCTACAAATTTATGATAATGAGGCATTGTCATATGTCGATGACATCTATCTGACAGACGATGACCTAGATATGCACTTGAACAGGGTGAGTACCATTATATTGGGCTTCGCCTCTGAGGGCTATAAATTCAACTTTAAAAAATCCAGAATTGCCCATCTCAATGTCCTTTTCCTAGGATATGAGCTTTCAAGTGAAGGCAAGAGCCTGGCAGCTAACTTTTTAGAAAAGTGTGCGCTGCTCCAACCTCCAAAAACGCTGAAAAATTTACAATCCATCTTGGGTTTCCTAAATTTTGGAAGAACTTACATTCTAAATTACGCAGAAAGGGTTAAACCTCTCTATGAATTAATCAAACCTGATTTTTCAATCAAACATTGGACACAAGAACACACAGAAATCTTGCGTTCACTCCAAGCTAACATGTTAGCAACAAATCACTTACAAACACGCGTAAACCAACGCAATTTAATGATCCGAATAATTTCGGGACAATGCGGATTCACCTATTTAACATTTAATGAGGGCGAAAAAGTACCAATAGCATACAAATCACATTTGTATACACAAGCAGAAATGCGCTTCACTTCAACAGAAAAAATACTGACAGCAGTTCAAACCGCTGTAGCAAAAGAAAGAGCTCTAGCTCAAGGAAAACGCATTATTGTCGCAACCCCAGTACCTGCCTTAGAGGCGGTCACAAAAGCGAGCATTCCAAATGCAAAAGCTTTATATCCTAGATGGATACAATGGGTTAATTCTCTTGCTGCAATAGATGTTGAATATGTTTTTGATCCTGATTTAAAAACACAAGCGTTCCTGCAATGTCCTCTGCCCACTGAAATTTTGCCTCTCGATCAGTACGAATTCATAATTTACACTGACGGATCAGCACAACCCGCTACAGGGAGTAAGCAAGCTTACAGTGCAGCGTGCGCAATCGTTAAAGGTTGCATGCAAGATGGTAACTTCAGACCAATGGTCACTAAAACTCAATCTCTAGGAGATTGTACAGCTCAGTGAGCTGAACTACAAGCATTGAAACTGGCACTTGAAAATACAGATAGCGAATTCCCCACACTCATAGTGTGCGATTCTTTTTACTGTGTTCAGTCGTATAATGAATATATACAGAATTGGCTTGAAAACGGGTTCAAAGATGCAAAAGGTGGCACAATAAAGCATAAAACGCTTTGGGAACAAGTAGGTCAGTTAAAAAACGAACTACCAAAAGCTCACGTGATACACACGCTGAGTCATCAACGTGATGGCGTTCACGTTGCAGGGAATTCATTGGCTGATGAAGCCGCAAAGGGGGCTGTTCAGACGGCTTCCGTAGCTGCGATCACTCGTTCGAAAACGAGAATAGACAGTGAGATATTGTTGGCTGTCAATGCTTCAAGCAAAGGCAGTGGTGCAGCGTTACCAAAGAAATTTTCACTCAAGTACTCTTATGTAATTGATGCGAACAACGTTCCTTTTGCTCGAATCCCTGGAGTGGGGGATAGGGTAATTCCAAACATGGAACGTAGAGCAGCTTTGATTTATGAAGCACATCTGGGGGAGGGTCTGTCACATCAAGGGATCTCTAAAACAATATTGACATTAAAAGAGATGTACTGGTGGCCTGGAATGAATACACAGATTCACATCTTCATCGATGACTGCATAGACTGCAATAATCAGTGTGATGCAGAACGCCATCAGACACCAGAATACGAAGTAGCCTGCCCAGTACAGACAACATTGTTAGAAAGCATTAGACTATCTATGCGCAAGTGTCCTTTTGGACAAATGCAATCCCACAAATACTAACTCAAGGTTCCTATGGATGTGGCCTCAGCGCTCGGCTGACGCTCAAACTGTTATAAAAGATTTGCGAGTCTTTATCGGCACATACGCAATTGGCACACTACATTCTGACCAGGGCCCTACGTTTAGCTCTCGGGCTTACAAAGAAGCCATGGCCAGTTTGGGCGTAGCATTGCGGTACTCCTCTCCGTTTCATCCTGAGGGAAATTCTGTTGTGGAAAGGAAAAACCGGGACATAAAGCAGTCTATAAGAGCTAGAGTATTAGGTTCGGGTGATGGGTGGGTCAAACATCTTTATGGGGTCCAACGCTCATTAAATAATTTGCCAAGAAGTTCTCTGGGGGGGGTCACTACATATGAGGTCCTATTTGGGACAAGAATGTGGGTTCCTGATCTCGAATGGAACGGCACAGTGATGGAAAATAAACCCTTTGATATCAAAGATCGTTTGGCTGTTTTACAGGATCTAAATGAACTAAGATCGAAACAAAGCAACGTGTTCCTGAAGCCAACCACCACTGGGGAAATACTGGCAGTCCCAGCAAGGCCTGTCTGGATCCCAAAAGTTGGGGATCTAGTCAGAGAGAAGATTGCGGACAAGAAGGAATTTGGACCTTCTTACAGACCACCAGTACCTGTCCTAGCCGTCCACGGAACAAGAACAGTACTTCTGCCGCCCCTTGCTGGAAAAAAGGAGAAAAGATTTGTGTCGATCGACCTCATCAAACCACAGTATGTGGCCAATACTAAATAGTAGGCCTCGTGGACTCCGACCTAGTAGCAGACGCACGCCTCTCGCTACTATCCAAGAGGTTCAGACTGAAAGACTCATAACAATTGAGAATTCAGCAGTAACAGATGAAGGACTAAGCAACAATGCTATGGAACTCATCCCTCTTGAAACTCAAGTAACAGTTCGTCCAGATACACCTGTCTACACCAATGTAACAAGTGATCAACTGGTTCCAGCAATTTCTACGAATCCTGATGCAATTTCAACAATTGACCGAACTGCTTCTGGCTATTTCATTAACTTTGATACGTTTTCTGAGGATCCAAGTGAACCTGAAACGACGCCAGCATCAAAAACTTTCAAACAGCAAGTACAAGACCTTTTTCTTTTCCTGAAAAAGACTTATCTGGTTTCACCATGGATTGAAATATGGATTATTTCTGGAATATTTTTCTTTCTGTTTTGGCTAGCTTTGGTTATGACTCTTAGCATGCTTATAAATGGCAGATACATTCGTTTGGACACTGAAAGTAAAAATGTGAGCTTACTTTTAAAACCACACAAATCTTCCCATCGTGAAGCAAGAGACTTGTCAGCAGTGAACATCACAGCCATTCCTATACAGGATGGTATAGTTTGGGACAAAACCGATTTCGATGTATTCGGCCCCACTGAACTTTTGAAGATTCCACATTTATTTAAAATTTCATTAAGTGACTTTATTACCTCCAGTACCCATTCTGATGATTGGGACTTTGAGACTGTTAATGATATGATGTCTGATCTAGAAAGGTCTGCTGCATTCTCTAACAATGAATACTTAGAGGGTTCATCAGACTATGAACAGCTATATTGTTACAACCACTATGGTCATCATTTCTTGCATAAATCTGCAACACCTAGAAATGTTTTTAAGTTTAACCAATGGGAACATTGTCCTACACCTCCAAAGGGTAGTTCAAAAACTTTTTCAAATAAGTTTCCATATTTTTCAGGGTACAATACATCTGATCCAGAAACATTTTACTATAAGAATGTAAACAAAACAGGTCAGAAAATTATGTTAACAAATACAAAACAGATTTATTCTGCAGCCTTTATTACCCAGTTGTCTAGACAAGGATTCGACTTTTGGAAAGACACAATCAACACAAAATCTGTCTGGGGTTCTAAAGATTGGCAAGTGCAGGGGATAGAAGCTTTGTTTCGAGCATGTATCATCCCACATCAAATAATGTTTTTGAATGACACTGTGCAACAAACGTCTTGCCTTGGTTTAGCCAAGATCAAAGACATGAACACACCTTCTGTACCGACACCTGCAAGTAATAACACTACACAGGGAGCGGTCACAGTAGTACACAATACTACAAAACAACAGAACAGATCCTGATTGGAAAAAATGGTTGCTCTGGCCCACAGACACAAACATCTGTCAAGAAAGATTCCTGAATAAAACACAGGGCTTTACAATGCATAGGCCAGACCCACGATATGTTCAAAGACAACATCCGGGGGTAGTAACAACATACAGTGTAGGGAAATTGTGCCTTGACTGGTTACAAAAGTCTACACTAGAGGATGTGAAACAACACTGATCTTTACTTAAAGAAGACGCAGACCTTAGGGAATTCTTGCTAGGACCAAGAAAACCGTGTCAAAAACGTTTCATATATGCCGGCATTTATGCTGCTTATAATGAAGTATGGAAGGTTTCACAGGCAGAGGCCGCAGAAAGAATACGTGAACTTGATCGTATTAACTTAGAGAAATCTCTAACTGTGGTCGAAAATAGGTTAACAACTTTATCATCCAGAATTTATTCTTGGGACAACATTGTATCCTCTGCTATTGACATACTGGAACAAGATTTAGCCATGTTACAACAAGGCCAATCTCAGTTACGTTCTATTATGTTATTAGGCTGGACGCTGCAATCTTTGCGTGCGGGCTATGTGCCTTGGCGTTTTATCAACACGTCTTCTCTGTTTTCGGAATACAATCTAACGGATAAACAGATCGAACAGGCACAAAGGGGAGCAAAGTATACAGTGCTGAGCATTGAAAAACTGGAAAAATTACCATTCACAGTAGCAGAAAAACCAGCTACAGAATGGCTCATCCATGGCAAAATAACTCTGCCTGTCTCTACTTTTCATTTTCAGTATTGCCTCAAACAAATGCAAGCAGGCAAATATGAAAGGTTGGGTAAAGAATACATTAAGACATCCTGGGATTTACCTTACGAATACAGATGTTGGAGTGGGGATCGTGAAGTGTTTCTAAGCGGTACAAACTGTGAAAAGGCATTAAGCGGTTCTCTCATATGTCAGGACATTTCTTTGCACGGGGCTTGTAATGGTTCTGTGGCAAATTTATCCTGTCACCTGCAAGGTACACCAGCTGCTGTGATTAATCCAACGTTTGGCCAACTTTCCAATGGGAGTTACCTCATGTTGAATGATCGGAGTTGCTGTGGCATGTTGCCAGGAATCCCATATCTGGTAACGGTAGACTCCAGGGTTACTTGCTGTATGCAAGTATTGTTCCCCCAAACAGAGACAGTCAGGGAGTCGTCACTATGGCCTTCATTGAATGTTTCTTTTATACGTTTTGATACTTTAAGCAGAATGAAATCCATGCTTTTGCAACAGACCGTGCCTTTGACCTCGGCCAAGGAAACTTATGATCTTCAAACTGCAAGGACTTCGGCTGAGATACAGGCCTTAATTCGTACAAACTGCCCTATACATTTCGTAGAAATGATGGGACGTATCTTAAACATGTCTGATTCGAGCAGGATTGTACATGTATTTAAGACCATCTGTTCAGGACTGTTAGCACCCTTCCAGGCAGTCCTCAGAATCATCCCAAACTTCGCACATTCGGTGTTTGGTGGTGTGCCATTAATTCTAGCACTTGTTGCAGGAATCCTGTTCCTATTCCTACTACTACGCTATGGCAAGCCTATTCACCGGCATCACTCCGAGCGATGTGGAGAAAGCTCTCCTAGAACGGAAGTGCCGTGAGCGTATAGTGCAACTTTTGGGCATGCCTCGTCTACGGTAACTTAATACAACATGGTTTCTGTCATTCAGACCAATCTGGCAAGATTGCATCTTACCTGTTCTACGCTGCCTGCTTTGCGGTGAAGAATGCGTGCTAGACACCTGTCTAACACTTCCATCAGTCATGCCAACGGATATCGATACTCTGCTGGACCCGATAACGGCCCATGCTCTGTGCTGTCCCCAGAGGCTACCAATCCTGATGACGGCATTCTTTGAGATCTCACAGACGCTTCCTGCTGATGCTGAGGTACGAGATGGATCAACAGGCACACAGGTAACAACGGACACGAACATTGCTGCAGCATCCTTAGCTGAAGGCGATGCTTCTCATCTCTGTGCAGTTAACCTTCTGGACGAGGTGTTTCAAATGTCACCAACATCGGTAGACGATATTTTGTCTACAGAAATAGATGATTTCCTGTTTACACCAGACCCATACACTGACTTTGATTCGGCTCACAGTGTACCAGGGACACAATGAATTTGGCCTCCATATTTTCATAACTTGGAACTCTTCCTAAAATTGAACTTTTTCTTTTTCTTTATTTTTGAAAATCCATGGCAACTCAATCTGCTTACAGTAGAACTATTCATATAAAACAGACTTCTTTGATTACTTCCAGGGACACACTGTCACATTATTTTACTGTAATTTCATTTAGTACCACATTATGAAATGGCTTTGATTTTTGAAAACTTGTCAACCGTTTCGTATAGTTCTGTTTATTCATTCATGTTGCATTTTTATTTTATGATATATGCCTAGAATGAAAAAAATGCTTTAAAATGTACAGTACCTATTGCGTTACATGTTTTATCAACAGTTTCTTTTAAAAACTTCTTTTAATATGCTTTTAGAAATGTTTTTAGCAACATGTGGTACTCAAGTTTAATGTTTAGCATTTAGTATTATCGTTCATTCGAAAGTGGAGTGAGTGTTGTATTCCGCTTTAGGTGTCCGTATATAGGTTTTCCTGAAACATGTCCTTATATAGGCACAATTCGCATTGCCCTTATATAGGCATAAAAACCCAGTCCTTATTTAGGCATTAGCCATGCACTCCAAATACAGGCATGGTCACCGACATCCGCCCACCCCAACGTCACAACGAATTCTTAGAAACCAAACCCTAGGCCTAGCACAGGATTATTGATTTCTCCAAGAACTCATCTATTATGCATGAACCGCTATTCCTTAAGGGTTCATTCCTGACGTCTTCCTCTGTCCGACTTCACGTCAATGCAAACATTCCAAGGCACCTACCAGGTATAAATATACCTTCCCTTGCCCAAGCAAGTTAGAGGAGACCTCGACTGTAGAGGAGCCCGTATCCCGGCCTGACGCACTGAGAAGAGACGCTGTCATCCCTGCTCGCAGAGAATCCAGCTTCCAGTGTTCTGACTCCCTTCGCGGGGTGTTAGAGTTCGAAGATCCGGAAAGAGATTCCCACCTCTCTCATTCTCAAGGTATGGAGCTGACTAGAACCTAGAGGGACTCTTGGCATACTAAACTCTTAGCATATCAGACTCTTAGTATACCATACTATAGAATACTTCACTTACTTCTCACCTTGCCCTACACCTAGGTTAGGTTAGGTACACTGGGGTAGAACTAGCTTAGAGAAGCATCGTATGAGTACTCGCATTTTTAGCTTATGTTATTTATGTATATGAATATATGTGTGATAGCTAAAAGATAATGCTAGCGCAGTATTATTTCTTTCTAGTGCTTACGCTGTACATTATATATCTTGCATACTGTCTTGTGATCATAACAGCTCATATCTCTTACACGAGAAACAAGACTGTTCAATAAATCCCTTTTATTGAAACGCCCGTCTTTTCTTTCTGTGTAACTCTGAAGAAACTAAGCATGCACGATTAGCTGAGTGAAACTGTTATCTATTCTTTCCACGATTCTGAGAGTGTTCCGATTCTAAAGGGAAACAAAGGTGTCATGTTTATGCGGTTGCCAGAAACTACTCCCTTCTCGTTTTCAAGGAGTTTCTAGTGGCCTCTGAGCTAGCTGGCACAAAGTAATTAAGTTTAATATACTCGATAGGGACATACTGACCTCAGTCCTATGTCAAACCTATAGGGTATATTATTCCAATGCGCAGAGCCTATTAGGGAAATAGGAACTACACTACAGTTCAGGCTATAAGGGGTCAGGCTAAGATAGGTTTGCTATATAATTGCATGTTAGATACACAGCAGGATGATCTAACGACCCACGATCTTAAATGGAGCCACCTGCTGGGGCGGCAAGGTGTATTTATGGAGCCGGCTATAGAGATGGCCGAAAGAATTTTGGTTTCTGCCAAGCTAAGGGCACAGCATTATAAGACGATATTCAGTTTGTATCATACCCCTGCAAAAATGTTAAAATGGGGTGGCACTAATGATGGGAAATGTTTTCGTTGTGGGGCAGAGTAGACGGATATTGTTTATATTTTCTATGCGTGTACCAACTTAGCTCAAATGTTGCGACATATCATTAATTTTCATGGCCACAGCAGTGGCAAGGTTATGCATTGCTTCTGTTTGGTTACAGAGAGACGCCCCCACGTTTGAGATGTGGAGGGCTAAATTCTACGCGGTTTACAATTTGGAGCATAGTCTTTATTCTCTTAAAGGTGAACGTAGACAAAACTAGGCTCACAGATTTGGGGCCCCCTGATTGAGCATATGAGTTTGTAATGTCATAGGCAGATGCCTAGAATCCCCAGTTTTCTTTTTTTCTGTCCCTCCTTTTTGTTTTTTCCCCTTATGGGCAACGCTGCTTATTCACTGCTGGTTATTATTTGTACTGTTGATAATCTGTCCCTTATGTATCTAAAGCTTGGATGTGCATGGTATGATGACTCATGTTATGGATTGAAATTTAAAACAAAAAAGAAATGTGTGTAATGCTCTCTCAGCAACAGAATCTGGTTGCTGGAAAAACACTGGTTATTCAATGTTTTGATTAATATGAAAATTGGAAACTACTTTTGGAAGGAACTTAGGATTTGTTCTGAGTTTCACTTTGTGTCTATGTAGCTAGAAGAAAGGTTCCTCAAGTGTTAATGCCTGAATTTTACTGGCCCTTCTAAGAGAAGTGATAGCAATTAAAAAGGCAAGTTTCCATGATAAGTATTGCAAGTGAAGAGGTTTGAAGGGAGGGCCCATGAGTCATGTTAATACAATGTTTAAGTTCCATGCTGGTGCAGGAGGAAGCCTGGGAGGAATGGTTCTTTTGAGTCCGGCCATTAAAGCTTTAATGACAGGAACCTTAAATAATGATAAGGGTTGTCTATTCTGAAAATAGGCTGCAATAGCCGCCATGTGTAATCGTATAGATGTATATGCTAACCCTGTTGTTTGCAAATGCAATAAGTAAGTAATGAATGTCTGCACCCTTGCAATAAGATGGTTGGTGTTCTGTTGTTGACAGTAAACAATAAATCCTTTCCATTTGGCCGTGAAACATTGCCTTTTGATAGGTTTACGGGTTTTCTTATGAATGTCCATACATTCTTGAGGCAAGTTCAGATATCCAAATTCTAAGACTTCATGAGCCAAATTGCAAGGTTCATTTATTTGGGATTGGGGTGTCTTAGAGTCCCTTTGTTTTGTGTGAGAAGTTCGGGCTTGAGGTGAAGCTTCCCATGTGGAACTAGGGATAGTTCCAAGAGTGTCGAGACCCAGGGCCGGCGAGCCCATGTTGGTGCAATGAGTACCATTGTAAAATGTGTTTGCAGTAGTTTCCTGACCACTAATGGAAGAAGTGGGAGAGGTGGAAAAGCGTAGGCAAATATCCGTCACCAACTGATCCACAGAGCATTGCCCTTGGACTGATGGTGTGGATACCAGTTTGCAAAGTATTGGTATTTTGCATTTTCTTTGGTTGTGAACAGATCTATTTGTGGAAACCCCCACCTTTGGAAGTATGGTAGAAGGACTGTGTGGTGGAGTTCCCATTTATGGACTTGTAGCTGCATCCTGCTTAAAAGGTCCGCAACTTGGTTGCTTGTCCCCAGGACATGTTCTGTTAGGAGACGAATGTTGTGGTGTATTTCTATGCTCCATATTTTCTATGCTAACCAAGATAATTGTAGAGAGTGTGTCCCACCCTGTTTTTGTATATAATGCATCGTTGATATATTGTCTGTTTGAATTAGGACAACTTTGTGTAGCAGGTGAGGTAGGAAGGCTTTCATTGCTAGGTGAACAGTGTTCCAGGGAAGGGATCTCCACCGCTCTCCACTTTTGCAATATTAGACTATGTGCCACTGCAATGCTGATAAACACCAAGCACTGAACGTTTTTGTTGGCTTTCCGAATGGCGTGAGAGGAACGAAATAATGTGAGTGTGGGTTCCGGAGATAGAGGAAGGTGCGTAATATCTGTAAGTGCCTGGAATATACTCTCCCAGAAATCATGGAGAGTGGAACATGTAAAAAGAATATGAGACCAGTTCTCTGCCCCATCTAACTTACAGCGAAAACATTGATCAGGAGCTGCGGTAACCATCCTGTGTAGTCTGTGAGGGGTATAGTAGACTAATCACCTGGACAAAAAAGTCATTCTTTTAAAATGTGCGGCCCTCAAAGACATATATCCCAGTTCTGCAATATAAGTCCACCTCCCTTAGTAATTGAGCAACCCGTGGTATGGTAGATTTTGGTCAGGAAATCATCAACCAAGACATTCTTGGTCTTCTTACATAAAAACCGGAACCAGTTCCCCAAGACCATTAACTGCCTTTTATTAAAAAAGGAGCATACACACATATGTCTCTGGGGCTCATAATGGAGTAGGTTGAGGAGAGTAGGCTAAATATCTGCTGTCCAAGAAACATTAAACATCTGGATTTCTCCCCTACATGCAGGGTTATTTTGTTCCACGATAAACTTCTTTTTCCATTATAAAAATCGCCTAGCCTGGTGAATCCCTTCTGCTTCCAACGTTCCAAAATAACTTTGGGGAAGACGATGCCAAAGAGTCAACAAACCTCTATCAAGATAAAGGCATGGCAATTCAGGACTCCCGAAAATTCAAAAAATGTCCTCATATGATACTCTTTTGCATAGAGCAACTTGTATCTAGTTTTCTTTGGAAGTTTGGCTATTTTTAGGATGGACGGTAACTAAATTGCTTACTCATTGGCCATACGTATCAGAATAAAATTATCCAACGGTTCGACATTGGTCATTATTTGGGCTATATTATCTAAAAGAGCAGCTTGATAATGTTTTTGGCAGTGAGGTAGAGTAAGTCTCCCCTTTGATTTATGTAACTGTAGTACTGCTATTCTGCGGTCCTAGGCTGTTTGTTAATCCAGATGAATTTTAGAAATAGTTGTTTAACTTCCCTGAAATATGATCTATTGACTATAATAGGGAGTGTAGTAAATAAAAATAGCACCAGTGGAAGAATAGACATTTTAGTCAAGGCCACCCTGCCAATTAGGGCTAGGGGGAGAGAGCTCCATCTATTCAAAAGTGTTTTGATCTTATAGAAAGTAGCTTTATAGTTTAGTTCAAATAATTGGGTGTAATTGTGTGTTACATAGATGCCAAGAAATCTAATTGAGCATGAGTTGAATATTGACGCTGGAGACCAGCAGGAAGGTCATTAGGGGATGTATTCAACAGGAGGATCTCTGTCTTCGCTTTATTGACCTTATCCCTCCTTACCCCGGTAAATTCTGAAATTGTGTTTAGCATGTTG
The DNA here is from genome assembly GCA_963921515.1 of Calotriton arnoldi. Classification (NCBI taxonomy): domain Eukaryota; kingdom Metazoa; phylum Chordata; class Amphibia; order Caudata; family Salamandridae; genus Calotriton; species Calotriton arnoldi. The sequence goes on along the minus strand of CAWUFW010001825.1, from coordinate 627,626 downwards.
TGAATGTTTGCTGTATCAGGTTTAAGGTAAAGTATAATGTCATCAGCGAAAAGCTTGATTTTGGGCATCCTGATTAATGGTGGAATTATTGTAGCATCGCTGCAGATTCTAATTGCTAATGGCTCAAAAAAATGGTGAACAACACTGGCGACGTAGAGCTGCCCTGGCGTGTACCCCGGTTAATTTTTATCGTTCCTACATCCTTTGTATTAATAATTACTTTAGCAATTGCCCCTTGATAAAAGTTGATCTGGAAATCCAAATTTCCTGAGAATAAAGAACAGTGTATCCCAATTAACCAGATTGAATGTTTTTTTGGCGTCCATCAATAAAATGGCAGCCTTATCTTTATTGCTAGAAAAGTAGTCAATGGCTTAGATTAAAAAGCTGGTGTTAGCAGATATTTGTCTGCCTTGTAAAAAAACACACAAAGCATTATGTATTAAACTACTGGCTAGCGGAATAATACGTGAAGCCCAGATTTTCTTGAATAATTTATGATCGGAGTTCAGAAGACTAATTGGTGTGTAGGAATTAACATTGGTGGCACTCTTGTCCATGTAAAGGAAGCAGACAATTATTGGTTCTTTAAAGGATTGGGGAATAGCTTTCCCAGACCTAAACTGGTTAAATAGACCAAATAGGAAGGGTAGCAACTCTCTGTCAAAAATCTTAAGAACTTCCATGGGAATGCCATCGCTACCACAGGCCTTGCCATTTGGCATACTTTTGAGAGCACAAGATGCCTCAGTGACCTGTATTTCCTCCAAAACTGCCCTGATTTGTTTGCTCGCCTACTACAGCAGTATAAAGGTCTGATAAACTGCTCTAATCTAGATCCAGGAACCGCCTCCTTTTTCTCATAAACATTATGATAATGCTGGACAAAAACCTCAGCAATCTCGCTGCTTTTGTCCACTAAAAAATGAGTCTCTAGATTTTCAATTTTATCCATCAGCTGCTTGTTCTTTTGTAGCCTGGTGGGCCAAGCAAGAAACTTGTCAATGTGCTGGCTCTCTTCAAAGATTTTTTGGCTGGAAAGCCTGGTGGCTATTGATCTTTTCAACCAAGAAAAAATCAGGCATCGCTTACTTGTCTGTGCAAGCTCTTTCTTTCTTGCCTCAATATATTCTGTAGGCATTTTTATTTTGACACTATCCACTGCCGCCTGCAGCAAGCAAACTCGGGCATTATACTCTTTGTCTTTGTGAGCCTGGTAAGCTATAACGTGTCCGCGAAAGGAGGCCTTGAAGGCTTCCCACACCATTACATCATCGGTGGTGCAACGATTGATCTTAAAAAAATCATTAATAAAAGATCTTGTTTTTTCCAGCCAGATGGTATCCCAAAGTAAAGCAAGACTGAATTGCCATCTGGATCGATCTTTTGACTGGGTGTTTAGCTGGATTTGAATCAAACTAGCAGAATATTCAGAGAAAGCATTGGCCCTAATGCTTGTTTCATGGCACTGGATCGACCTGGCAATAAGAAAGAAATCTATACGAGATGCCGAAGAAAATTGTTGTGAATACACATATATTTCTTCCACGCCATGGATCTATTAGGTACCACTCTAGTGGGGCTTGCACTACTGTACTATCTCTCCCAGCACCTGTGTCCAAACCCACAGTAGTAGAAGTTGTATCTGCTGCTCTGTCTGTATATGGACAAGGTTTAGAATTCAAAAGCTCACTTAAGAATATATCATTATCATCTGAATCATCTGCTTGTTTGTCTTTCACTTTTGTTTATCCTGTTCCTCTTTCTATGTAACTATAGCAGGGAGTGTTTTACCACATTCAATCATTACCTGCCTCCAACTCTTTTACTGCCAACTCATCTTGCTCTCAAGCCAAAGTCTAAATGAACTCTTTACCTGCTTTGTTGTTTCTTTCTCTCTTTTTCTGTTGCCATGCAATACCATTTATTAAGTGCCTCACGCTGTGTAGATCTGGGCGTAAACAACTTATTTCCTATCATTAAAAGTACCCTTTAATGGAAGTTGTGAAACTTCATCATGAGCAGTACATTTATTCCATTCTGAAATCCAGGTGCAACTAAAATACCCAATCTCTTTCATCATCTCATAGGCTTGTGTTTCTTTCTGTCAATAATTTCTGACCCTCTCTTTGTACATCAGTAACCTTAGACCTCACGAACAAACTTCCCATTGTTTTCAATTAAGTTAATTCAAAACAAACTTAAAAATCACTTCAAAAACTCAATAAATGAATTTGCGAGAAACAACCAATCACAGAGCGACTCTCTAAAAGGTCAACCTACCACGGCGTGGCTTCGTCAGCAACCAACCAATCAGAACCCTGCTTTGTGATGATATATTACTAATCCCAGCGTGGATCTCTGGATGAGCAACCAATCATTGAACGTCTTATCCGTCTACAGATAAGAAATCAGAAAACCTTTTTAAAAATGCACAATCTTTAAATGGAAATAATTAATTAGTATTTTTCCCTAGGAAAGGTGGCAACCCTACTATCAGAGAGGGCCGAATGAACACAGAAGGAGGCAATTTTTCATGTGCTGCAGTCAGCTCTGGAAAGTTTCCCAGGTCCGTGTGGGATGTGGCCGTCCAGGTTATTTCTTTCAACTCTAGGACTTGTAGTCTTGTTTATCTTATTATAAAACAGGACTAAAAGTCTGAAAATTCAATTAAAAAATCCTGGACTGACGTAGCACACTAGATGGATGTGGGAAACTTGGCAGCTATGGTGAACAATGCAGACTTAGTCAGCAGCCTCAAGCAGAATGAAATGTAGCTAAAACTCAGTAGAATGTCTTCAAAAGTTGCATTAATTTTCCATGTATTTAGGTTAAAGCCTTCCAAACAGCGCAGCTGTCTGGTTTACTAACAACTTCTTGGGGACATTTTGGAAGCTTCCCTGGGAATGCATTCTGCCAATTGCTTACCGTTGGCTTTGTGTTTTATAACTCACAATTGCTTACTTTATATTTGCTGGCTTTATTTGCTTCAGGCTGTCCAGCTTGAGTTCATCCCTCCTGTGAAGCATCCCCTATTTACTGTATTCTTCCACAAGTGCTTGCCTTCTGTAAACAGGCCTTTACATCTTGTTCTTATCATGTCACATTTGCTGTTCATTCAAGGACAGAAGTCAAATGTCAGGCTCTGTTTTCCAAGGGAGCGTGGTTTTTACTTTTCTTTCTCTGACTTCAAAGTGAGAGGATTTATGTGTCAATCTTGCTGTGAAAGGAAAGGCTTTTTTCTAACACACAACAAAATGTAAATATCTATAAATTAACTGTGCAGATACTTCAGACTATATCAGAATTAGGAAAGCACAAATGAAGCACATTGTTTGTAATTCTGAAGTGTGGTGGAAACAAATATTTTAAAATGATCAAAACAAATCAATACAATAGGTGATGACGTTTTCACACATTATCGTTTGTGCACTGTATACTTGTGTGTGCTGTATGTCTTTGCAAATGTAACAGTCATTTCAATTGAATGTGATGTCTGTACTGGCAATGCGCTACCACACATTGCATACTCCACACTACGCCAGTCCACTCTACAACACTGTACTCCATTACAATCTAAGCCACTCTAGGCCACTCCACTCTAAGACATGCCACTCCACTCCACTCTACGTATCTTCATTCTAAGACACTTTACGACACACCACTCTATGACACACCACTCCACTCTACTCTACGAAATGCTACTCCACTCTATGCCACTCCACTCTATGCCACTCTAATCTGCGACATCCTAGTCTACACTACGACATGCCACTCCACCTCACCCCTCCACTCTACGACACTCCACTCTACACCACACCACTCTATGACATGACACCATATGCCACTCCATTCCATTAACTTCCACTCTACACTTTCCTCCACTCTATGCCACTCCACTCTACGACACTTTACTCCACTCTACGCTAAGCCACTCAACTCTACTCCACTCAATGCCATTTTACTCCAATCCACGCTACTCCAGTCTATGCCACTCCACTCTACAACACTCTATTCCACTCTATGGCTTTCCACTCTACAAAACTTTATGCCACTCCATGAAACTCTATGCTCCTCCGCTCTATGACATTCTACTCACTCTACACCAGTCTACGCCACTCCACTTTTTGCCACTACATGACACACTATGCCACTTAACAACACTCTACTGTACTCCACTCTATTTTACTCTACTCCACTCTACACCACTCCACAATACTCTATGCCACTCCATTCTATGACACGTTCCAACAATTAACTCCACTTTACACCACAACACTCTACTCCACTGTACGCAACTCCCTCTATGTCACTCCACACCATTTACTCCACTCTACGCCACTCCACCCTACTCTACGACACTCTATGTCACTCCACTGTACTTCTCTCTATGCCACTCCACTGTACGACACTCTACTCCACTCCACACCACTCTACTGTGTGACACTCCTCTCTATGCCCCTCTACTATATGTCCTTCCACTCTACTCCCTCCACGACACTCCATCATAGCTTCCCAGGTTTCAGATTGCTTATGTGTGACACTTTCATAATTTCAGTGTAATTATTTGTGACATTCAACAACTATGAGTGACACTTTCTTGCGAGCAAAATCAAGCAATAAAGATGAGGGAAACATACAAATATCAGAAATTACATCCATTTGAGCAACAAGAAACTCTAAGAAGATCTTAAAACTGCTGCAAAGCACCAGAATTGGAAGGGCACTGTGGGACCCGACTGTACCAAACAGGATGTGAGAGACTCCAGCATGGATGCTCTCAGCTTCCAGCTAATAAATTATCACAATCACTCTGAGTCACTACATTCAGTTTACTCATGGAATCAGAGCGCTGTCCAGCCTGCCGCAGCACCGGGGAAGCCTCAGGAGAGTTAGAGGCTGAGGCACATAGGCTGTAATTTTTTCATAAGACTTTAGCTCAGCTGCTAGCTCTCTAAAATAATTACAATCAGTTTTACTGTAGGCAATAGCCCTGATCAGCTTATTATGAAAAGCTAAGCAAAAAAACACATGGTTGGATGTATTTATTGTGAAAAGCTTATGTTAAAAGTGACTAGGGATATAATATGGTTGGATTGCTATTACACTGCATTAAAGACAGCAGAGGTATTTTTTTGTTACCCAGAATCTCACATATTACCACAGTACACTAATATTTGCTCTAGTGATCGGCTTTTGTAATAACAGTGGTCTCAACAGAATATACTGTAATTGGTGTGGCATTACTCAAGCCAGTTTTAACTACAACTTTTATGATAACAGAGCCCTGCGATTAAAGGTTACATATTTGTGCAAAACAAAAACATGTCACTTAAAATGTTATAGATAGATTATATGGATCAACATCAAATTCTCCTCTTGGTTTTATTGAGCATTTGTATGAATTCAGAAGTGCCATGTAGAGCATGAACTGAATTGTTCCTTTTAAAACATGAAAACATGAGTTAGCAAAAGAGGACACGGTTAACACGCCTTTCGTCTGGTGCTTGATATGAGAAAGAGAAATGATTCTAAAGGGCTGCAGGGTGTGCAAACAGAAGCTTGTGTGTGGGATAAAATTTTGAAGGCAGTCGCATCAGGCCTGTGCACTGAACCACGACACTGAGAGAGTAGGGGGTGATCTGTATCCATAAATGGGCACTTGCATGAGTGGGACAGGAGGCCAAAAACAGCAGAAGCCCTCACTGAGCGAGCATCTGCTGTCTGATTGTAACACACGAGCATGGATTTTAAAAAACACATTTGCAGCAAGCCACAGGTCACATGCTGAACAAGGCCATTAGCATCCACTAAACACAGGTTTCCTAAACAGTGAAATGTGTATTATCTTCAGAGAAGTGTAACATTAAAATGACAAAAGTGCCCCAAAAACACGAGTCAGATAGCAAGTAGAACATTAAGCTTGCAGCACTGAAGATTTGTGTGCCCAAAGATAAAGAAATCATCATAGAACTAGCCTCACACCGCTATTGCACTTTGTAGGGCCCTACTCCAGTTATTACACATGCTGCAAAGATAGAAAGAACACAGATTAGAGTGCATGACTAACCTGGCTGCTGCCATTCCAGTAGTGCCTGGTGCATGGTTGATGTCACAAAACTGAGCGCTTCACCGGCTAGCAACTTTGTTTACATTGTCTTGAGCTAGGACGTATCTCGGGGCTATGGCTGGGCTGGGGAGGAGGGTAATGTGAGGCAGCGGCAGGCGGCAGATCAAGGTATGTCAGAGGGAACGGAGTCTCAGGCAGCCCTCTTCTCCTCGATATAGAGTGTCTTACTGACTGGCTGGCGGCAGTTGAGGTTTTCAATGCTTACAGGCCTCCTGCAAGTATGCAAGAGGTAGAAATCTGTTTGCATTACTCCTAGGTCCCTCCAGTCCTCGCCCCTTTCCTTACTTATGGAGATAACCATCTCCCTGATAGAAAAAAGAACAGAGGAATGCTGGGACCCCTATCCCACCTCCCTCCCACCGGGAGTACTTAACCAGTACTTACCCCGTAATTCTGCCTGTTTTTTTTCTTCTGTCTGCCACCAGAATGGGATGAGTGTGTTGGATGCTACTCCTGCAGCAGGTCTTCTGCTAGATCCCGTCAGGCTGCTGGACTGTCCTTGACATGCAGAGTAGTGCCTCCCGGCAGATGTGCTTGCCAGGAGGCACGGATGTTGCCGGCCAGCCCTTTGCGGCTGGTGTTCCGGGTTGCAGGGCGTGTCTTCCAATGGCTGGGCCGGGTGGAAGACGCACTGCGGTGGCTGGATGGTGGCTCAGGGGCTGCACTGGTGGTGGCCCTGAAGTGCCTGCCAGCTCGATTGCTCCTGGATGGCCTCCTGCCCAGGTGCTGCGGCTGGTGGGGCGCACCTAGCTGGTTGTTGGGGGCCTCTTGGGGCTGGCAGTGTGGTGTGGATTCTGCCGGCCCCATTGGTGAGTACTGCATAGCGGTTTTCCACTCACTTTTTCATTGCTTTCAGGCCAGTGGCTCCCCAATTGTTTTGGTGTTCTACACTTTCCAGTCCATTATAGCGTGTTGCACATTGCATTTGTTTCCATGTTTCCATGGTTATATGTGTCCATTTTTGTTGCATGCTTGTGGGCCCTTTGTGTTCCATTTCACTGTCCTAGGCCTCTGCTCTGACCGTATGTCGCCTGCCCTTGGGTGGCTGGCAGATCAGGGGCTGTGCTGGTGTTGCCCCTGGGGTGTCTGGCATCCGGTGTGGTTGTTTGCCTGCTGCCACAGAGCTGGGGCAGGTGGTGTGTGCCTGAGCTGGCTGGTGGGGGGGGGGGGTTGGTGTGGCAGACTTGGTGGTCAGGAGTCTGCCGACCCTGGGGGTGTGTTCCACGTTGCGGTTCTCCCCTGCTTTTTTCGCTGCCTTTCCTGGTTTTGCTCACACTCGGGGGCCCTGTTGTTCCCTTTGCCGGGTTGTGCTCTTCTCTGGCCTTGCTTTGCGGCTGCCCCTGGGTGGTGGGCGGCTCGGGGCTGTGGTAGGGGTGCCCCTGGTTACTGTTGGGCTTGTTTTGGCCTTGCCCTGGCGGCCTGGCTTGAGGTGTGCATGGGCTGGCTGGTGGGACTATTTTTTGGCAGCTGTGCTGTCGGGGTTCTGCTGGCCCCAGGTTATGTACGTGTGGTGGTTTCCCTTCTTTCTGCTGTGGGCTGCTTTGGGTCGGGCTTTTGTGTATGGTGTGCCTTGGAGTCCCTGGATTCCATTGCGCGGGCTGTGTTTCCAGTCGCGGGATGTCTCCCTGCTGTGTCCCTGGTGCCTCAGTTGCGAGTTTGGGTCCCTGCAGTGGTGGCGGGGTCCTGACGCTTTCCGCTTGGGGCTTGATCTTGCCGTTTGGGCTTTGTTTTGTGCCTCTGGTGGCTCCAGTCCCTGCTGTTGCTGTGTCTGGTTGGGTCTGGTTTCTGCCCTGTCCCTCTTTTGGTCTCTGCTCCCTCGGTTTGTTGTGCACCTGTGTGCCCTCCAGGCTACTTATTCCTTGGGTTGTGTTATCGCCATGTGCTGGTTGTGGGGCTTTGGCTCTGCCTCTGTTGTCGTGGCTGCGCAGTGCCTTGGTTTGGCAGTTGGGTTGGTGGTGCGTTCTCTGCCCTTGTCTCCAAGGTTCTGGGCCTCCTGGTAGTGGGGGGGGGGCTTGCCTCCGGTAGGTGTCCGGCTCGGGCCGTTGGAGCCTTGGGGATTGCCTCTTGGAAGTCTGCCTGGGGGCCTTTCTGGATTCCCTTTCTCTGGTTGCATTGCACCTTGCTTGGGTGTGAGTCCTTCGGGCCACCTGGTGGTCTGGCGATTCTGTGCCTGACGTGGCTGGGGCCCGGGCCTCTCCTCTGTGCCTGCCTTCCCCAGGTGTGGGCTGGGCCATGGCGTTGACGTGCAGGTGCAGACTGCTTGGCTTCCGCCCTGGCTTTTTGTTCCCTCAGTGACCTGGTTGTGGCTAGTTCCTGAGGCTTTCTCTCTGCCCTCGGTGGTTGGGGGTTTCAGGGTTGTGGCTATTTGGCCATGTGCTTGTGGGGGTGCCATGTTGGCGCCATGTTGGTGGCCTCGTGTCTTGGCTGGCGGGTCTGTGGTTCACTCGGCTGGCTTCTGGGGTGCCTGTGGGGATGTCTACGGGGTGGGGCGGTGGGCCGTCCTGCTTGTCTCTCCTGTTCTTGTGGTCCTGGCGTGGTTCTTGTTTCTTGATGTTTTTGCTCTAGGGCCAGTGGCTGTCTGCGTCTCCGTTGCTCTGGGGCTGGCTGGGTATTTTGTCTTGGCCCTTCTGCGGCTGGTCTTGGTACTCGCTTGCAGTGATTCCTTGGTGTTGTCCTTTGTCCTCCAGGTCGGTTGGTCGTTTGGTTGGGCGTTTCCTCCCTCCAGGTTTCCTGGGTTTCTCTTTGGTGGCCTGTGGCGTGGTCTTCTTTGGCCCTGTCTTTTTCGCTTTAGGTCGACCCCCGTGTTTGTGGTTGTGGGTGTTGTCTTTGGTGTGTGTTGTTGGGGCAGGGTCTTCCCTATTGGAACTGTTTGGTCTTCGGGTTCTCCTGGTCTCGGTGGCCTTGGGAGTTTGCCTCACCCCGCTCTTGGTACTGTGTCCTGGTCTGGCTCGTGGTCTGCTGGTGTCCACCCCTTGTTTTTCCTGGGGCGGGGCCCTGTTGTTGGCCTCATTCTTGGTGGGGGTGGTGCTTCACGGGCCTCTGGCCTCTGGTTCTCCCACTTCCTTTCCTGTTAGGGTGGGGTCTGTGTTTCTGGCTGCCTGGTGCTTCTGGTTGGTGTTCGGGTGGCTCGTGTTCTGGTGCTAGTGTGGCCTGCTTCAGTCTGGCCACGGCCGTGCCTTGTTGGGTGGCTTTCCGGGTTTGTGTCACGGTGTCCCCTGTGTTCTTTGTGGGTGCCTCAGTCTTGGTCTGTTGGCCTGTCCCTGTGCCCTGGCTCCGGCTCCTTCTACTTGGCAGTTGTCCTGTGTCGACGCTGGTGGTTGGTGCTGGACATTCCTGCCCTGAAGCCTGGTCCTCCGCTGAGGGTTTTCTGTAGCTGTGCCCTCTGGGCTCTCTGGTGGCTGGGTCTGTCAGGTTGGGGGTGTTGGCTCTTGTTCAGTGCTCCCTCCCTTCCTGGTTTGGTCTGTGTGGCCCTGCCCTTGGTTGGTCCTCTGGTTATGTGCCTTGGCCCTGTTGGCAGGCCCTGTCCTCTTGTTCTGGTCTGGTCTGCTGTGGGTCTCCCCGGTGGTGTTGGGTTGGTCCTGTTGTTGGCCCTGTCACCCTTCGTCCTGGTTGGGGCTGGGCCTTTTTGGGTCTTTCCTTGCTTTCCCTCGGCTCTCTTTTTGAGGTTCCTTGTGGGTCTTTTCAGCTTTGTTGGGTGTTCTTCCCGTGGTGTGCTTGGGCGCGCTCTATGTCGGTTCTGCTGCTGGGTCTGTAGGGCTGCTTGGTGGTGCTGGGTTTGGCGGCCTTTTGTCCCGCTGGGTGCCCTTCCAGGCTATTCGTGCCCTGTGGGGTGCTGCGGCTGTTCTGGTCCTCCTTGTGCTGGTTGTTTCTGGTGGCATGGTTGCTTTGGCCACATTTCCCTTCTGTGGCTTTGCCTTTGGGGTCTCTGTGGTTTGCCTCCTTTCTGGCCTTGGTTTTGTTTGTCCTTGCCTTGTTGCCTTCGGGGCTGGCTCCCTTCTGCTTGGCGGTTTTGGGGGTTGGGCTCGGTGGGGCCTGGGTGCCCTTCTTGTCCTTTTTCTGTGGTTGGCTGCCTCTTTGGTGCCATTGGTGCCTTCTCCTTTCGGGGTTCTGGTTCTTCCGGGCCTTGGTTGCGTCCCTGTTAGTCTGTCCCTGGCTTTGCTGGTGTGTCTGGCCGTTTTGTGTCCTCTTCCGTTGGTAGCCTCCTTGTGTTGGTTGGGTGCGTTGCTGGCTGTGTGCTCCTGCCTGTTTTTCCTGTGGTTCTCCTGTTTGATTCACTTGGGATGCTGCTTTTTGGTGTGGTGTCCTGGGTGTTCTTTGGGGGTTCGGAAGGCCGGGTTTCTGGCTTTGTTATGCTCCATAAGTAAGGAATGGGACGAGGACTGGAGGGACCTGGGGGTAATTCCCGATTACTGACCGGTAATCTTCATTACTCCTGGTCTCGTCCTCGTCCCATTCCTTACGCCCCTCCCTCCCGGATGGACGGCCTTCCTGTTGGTGGCTTGCCAGTTCAGGCAGAATGCTGGTTAAGTACTGGTTAAGTACTCCACGTGGAAGGGGGGTGGGTTAGGGGTCCCAGCATTCCTCTGTCCTTTTTTCTGTCAAGGGAGATGGTTATCTCCATAAGTAAGGAATGGGACGAGGACAACGGGACCAGCCTCTCATAGACTCAGAACTTAGCTGTCCAGCTGCACCGGATCATCCACACGTGTCTCAAAGTGGCTGGTGGGGCCACCAGAGGGAGTACAATTTGATTCTGGCTGAAACAATGTTGACTTTGCTGGGTAACCATACCAATGAGTTTCTAGGCCTGCAGGCTGGCTAGATTGCTTTAGCAGCAGTACGGCAATGTGCAGATTAAGTGCTGTGTTCAAGGCTGCTTTTAGGAGCGCATTGTGATCAACAAAGATGTCAGAGAGCTCTGCATGTGTGACTAAGCATTTTAGTGCAGTGATGCGGACACCAGCAGAATGCGTTTGTCTAACGTCTGAGGCGTGGTACTTGGCAGGGCGGCTCCGTGACGCTCTACGCCAATCTACACCACTCCACTCTACACCACTCCATGACACACTGTGTCACTCCATGTCACTCCGCTCTACTCCACAACAACCTACACTACTCCATTGCACTCCACTCCACTCTACGCCACTCGACGACACTCCTCTACGCCACTAACTTTCAGCCATGCTGAACAGCAGCCACACGATCCTTCTGAATCCAAATAACTGACTAACATATCCACCACTTAAAATTTACTTGCATGTTTCACTATACTAATTCAACACTAATCCTCTATGGGTCCCGGAGTAGCGTGCTACTCGCCGAAAAAGCGCTTCGACGCCTCGTCAGGGGTAGTAAGCGCTATACAAATGCAATTACAATACAATACAATACAATACTGGAGTACAACATAGCTAACACATTGGCAAAGTTAATAGCGCTTGCATAGCACCTACATGCTTTGCTAATCCTTGTTTCCTTTGGATATGACCACTGTCACTGAAATCATTCTAGCATCACTGTCAAAGGAAATTTGTAGTCCTACTTCTATGTTTAGAAAACAAGCATAGAAGTTACATTTCAAAGTCTGGTCCCCTCCCACCTTTAATGCAACAGTTCTTTGCTGCAGCCCTACATTAAAGCCACATTAGTTGCGTGCCTACAAAGCGCGCGCCAGAAGGATATGTACGCCGTCCGCCCCCGCTTATGAACTATAAGTGCTTCCCGTCCCGATTCTCAAACGGCCAAATGTTCTACTACCAAGATGGTCGCAATTTTAGCCTACTGGTTTCTGTTAGTTACAGTTCTAGTCCCGCACCCTTGCCTACGGCAGCTGTGTAGGTCCGCTGTGGCCCGGAAGTGGAGAGCTCTCGCTCCCTGACACGTAGCAACGAGAAAGTGAGCGGCTGCTCTAAGGATTGTCAAGGCTGTGGCGTGCGTGCGGTGTCTGGCCGGTAATGTGTGTTCGTTTCTCCTAGCTTATATGTTTGTGTTATGCAAAACCTCATCACCAGATGCCATACACTAAGCCCCATCACCCTTGTCTGCGCATACCGGGCGCACACACTTAATTATCCAGCCCTCTTGAGACCTATGCTATTCCCGTTGACGCACGTCGTATATTTCTAATTTGTCCATTTATGCTGTTCACAATGCTTTCTACTGCCACAAATCATAGCCTACGCACACACGATCTCAATATTAGAAACGTACCACAACTCCTTCGGTGTTTAGCAACTTAGAGACCACACCCCTACATGTAATCAGTGCATTAATACATTTGTCTGTAGGAACACCTACTAAGATCTCTTGAAAAACCTAGAATGTGACTGCTTGGTGCACTGGAGTGTGGACATTGCAGCTCCTAATGCGCAGCACGTTAACAAGCAGGAGAATGGTTCTTATTCCTTACAAATGGCTGTGATTGTGTCATAAAGAGGTGTTATTGAAGGGGACCAAAGGCAGAGGAGTTAATTGTTCATGAAGCGTATTTGGACATTCTCGCCATTTGCTTTTAAGTTTAAGGAATTTGGTTCAGGATACGACTTCATTTTCTTGTAGTCACCTCTATTTTTTGGAACACGTTTTTCACCTTGTTCCAGCACCAAGTTCTTGTTTATTTTTTATTTAAAACATCTTTAATTAAATTCAGTTACGTTTTTTATGTAGGGTTACGTTTTCAGATGCAGGGGAGAACTCCTCTCAGTCAAAACACCCGCTTGATTTGTGCTCAGTGGAAAAATCATGACATAGTAAAATACGTGGCCCAAATTTGTCATGTATTTTAGTTTTGTAGGCTGGAAATGACCTTAAGGATCTTGCAGGGAAATGTGCAAAGAAGGGCCAGTGAATAACTGGGAAAATCGCCGCGAGGGATACCAAACACTTTTCTTATGTTACAGCTGCCAAATTTTCAGACTGCTTATGTCTGCTATTCCTGTTTTAAGAGTGTGCTTATGTGTAACATTTTAATGCCCTATGTGAGACGCTTTGAGGGACATTTCATCACAAGTGTAGCGAAGCAGTTAAGACTACGTAATGATATACAGTACAGATATGACACACTTTTGTACAATGTAACAATCCAAAAAACGGCCTCAAAACATTTGTAACACTCACAAAGTCACTAACCTACTTCCCGTTTCGAACTTGCTCATTCTGGAATTTCTACCAGATAATCTGCATTAATTACTGCACAGCCTAGTTTAGTGACGGGGCTGAAACCACGAAGCCAGATTTCAGTGCCATTGTGACTCGAGGCCAGGCTTCACCGGATGGATGTTGGAGCTAGCTAGAGCCAGCCGGAGCCGTGTAGGAGAAAATAGGCCTGGGGTGGCTGTGCTGATAGTGTGACATGATAACAAACTTATCATCCAACTCGACAGGGCATGGTTCAAGATCCATGCTGTGCGGCCAGGGTAACCAGGATGAAGCCAGACTGTAGAGCCAGAGAAAAGCTCTGCAGCCAGTGCGATATTATGCAAGTATGTGCAGCCAGGGCGAAAGGTGGGGATTGGGGGGAGGTGGGGATTTGGTGGGAGGCAAATTCTTCTGCCTGTTTGATAGAAGAACAGACTGTGCAACCAGTATGTCGACAGGGTTAGGCCAGGCTCTGCTCACTGTGCGATGGGAGAAAGTGCAGCCAGTGTGTCAGAGTTCAAGAGAAATGCAAAAAGAACAATTGATGGAAAGAATGCAGAACAAAGAGAAGCCATGTATTGCCTTGACGTGCCTCCGGGTCTAGAGGTCAGCTTTTCATCTAGTGTGGTTAGTGAGATTCACAAAGAAGACATCCTCTAGCTAGTGTGGCAGGGAAGGGTGCCCTGAGAAGCCAGGTTCTGTAACCAGGGTGACAGGAGAGGTTCTTGCAGAGGGGAGGTCCTGCGCAAGTATAGTCAAGAAAGAAACGCATACCAATTGGTATTACCTATACTGCGATCTTCGATACCCTGTTGTGAGGATAAAAAATGATTTCTGAATGACGAGAGAGTTGCAGATAGGGAGGTATTGGAGGATCTTACACAAAAGAGGTTGATGGCGAGAAGAGAGTTGTGAGGCTTTGGGGGCAGAGATAAATGAGTGGTTTTAACGTCTGATACAGTAACGGAGGACAAGAAAGTAACTCAAGTAGGGGACTCGAAGATGGTTAGAAATAACGGGAGAGAGAAGAGGGGAAGATACTTAGAAAATGTTAGCAAAAGTGCAAAATCAAGCGGGGAAAAGGTAACAGTGATAAAGGTACAGGGGAAGAAGATTTGAAGGTTGACGGGAGAAAAAACTCAAATGCAGAGTGGGAATAATAAGGATAAAGAGCCACATTGGTTACAGGTGGGTTTTGGGCAGAGTTACAGAGTGAGGGGTAGAGTCAGAGAACCAATTGTGCAATCACAGTGTTCCAGACCCAGTAATTGAGTTACAAACCAGGGTGGCGAAGGGAGACAAGAGGGCGCAGCCACAGCAGCAGACTCAGGGGGCTCTTTCCGTACTCTCGTCTTCGTTCCTTGCAGTTTATTAAAAAAGGGACCTGCTCAAATGAAAGATGTCCTAGTGTAAGTAAATGGGGTTCAATTTATTGTTAATCTACCAATCTGAAAGATTGGGGCATACCTACGAAGAAAGCGTGGTCGATAACATCCTGGAGCACAAACATACGGGGACATTCTCGTGAAGTTTTAGGCCTGTTTCAAAAAGGATTTGCTTTAAATAGTCCTGTCTCACTACATGCTCCTAATCGGGGAAGCAGAAAAGGTCCACTAAGCAAATAATGTAAACTTCCTCTGAGAAAGTGGAACAGGAGGATTTGCGAGAGAATGGATGACTGTGAGTCTGAATATAGCAGACAGGAGGACTTGTTGGATGCGGTGTATGTAATTTTTTTAGGCGAAGATGGTCAAACAGCTGTAAAAAATATATTTATATGTATATTAGGAGTCTCGAGGAGTGATTAGAGGATTTCAGAAATGTGTAATAGGTAGGGGAGAAAGGAGGCTATTGTGTGAAAACCTGTGAACAGTGCTTGGAGGGGATGAGATTAAAGAACAACCGTGCCAATGAACGCAATCTTGGAATTATATTAATTTGTCAACTCGTATATCTAGTTAGATGAGAACAGCAGAGATTTGACTGGAAGATGGTCTTTATGTCAATAAGAAGGGACTCGGGCAAATTTGCTTTTTGACATAGTTGATTTATTGGTGCTTGATGGCAGCATTGTGCCAGTCAAGTGGGTGAATTTGTAATGGTGGTGTTTGTTCTTGAGCTTGCAAATTTTGCTGAGTTGATATGTTCACGAGAAGATAATCACAGTCCGTGTTAAGTTATATTAAGGCTGCTTTTAAAATGAATACACAAAGAGGGGACTGGGGGGCTTTTTGGGAGAGGTCCAGGATAAATGCCCCGAACCAAGTCTACAAAAGAAGGTTATGCTGTTCCTCAGGAATCCGAGTCAGAACACAAGGGAATCAAGACCAACCCGACCAGGTAGGTTCAAAGTTGGGAATCCAAATATTGCATTATAATGCCCTCACACACCCAGTTGGGTGTCATGCTTCATCATTGGGCTGCTCCTCGTCGGGTCGGCGGTGCAATACCCGACGGGCTCCCTATAGTAGGGGCACTTTAGCGGAGATCTTTTTCCAATAGTCGTATGGTGAAGTGGGGGTGAGGGGCCAGAAATGTGTAGATGTATAGGTTGAGGGTGAATCTAAAATAGGGTTGGGAGTACCAGTAACATCAAATTTTATTCAATAGGTCTCCTGCCCTAAGTAAAAACAGGCAATAAGGCGCTCGACCAAACTTATGTTTTGGAGTAAGCGTACTTATTGGTGAAAGGTCAACATGTTTCTCGCTCAATGTATAATCTACAGGCGATTCATCAGGACCAAAACAATGAAGATTATCTACAACTTAGAATTGGTGACGTGGAAGCATACTCGCATCAACCAAGCAACTACCTATTAGTGTACCTGTTAGTACTGGAACTACCTGTGAGGGGAGAAAAAATATATATGACATTGGTTACATCAGTATGGTACACATGTCTGTCAAATCTCCTATCCCTTGTGAGGCTGACTCTGAAATATTAATCAGTGAACGGTGGATGCCAATGCTTTAAAAACAATGAAAAACAGTGCCACACGGTGAGTGCACAAGGTGAGCTAGTGTGAACTACAGCCCTTGTGGCACACATATAAAAAGCAGCAGACATATCCTCTGTGGACTCGCCCAATGTTGCGGACTAACCAGGCATCAGCAGTACCCGGTAGGTTGTACACGAGGAGTTCCTCATGTACTGGAGCAATACAGTAGGGAGACAATGAAGGGTGCCAGTATTAGTCCCATTATGTTGTTCAATATATTCGTAGTGATGACCCAAACTGTCGGTCTCACTCACAAATTTGTCATCATTCAAGCACCTGTTCCTTAATAAAACCGCCTGCCCACGTTGCGGGGGTTAATTTGATATGACATCAGACGTGTAGCTAAGCGGTAAAGTAACCGCATATCTCATCAATACCCATCGTTAATGTCGTAAGGTTCAAGGGGGGGAAGGTTATTCATATATAAGCGTGCCTTAACCGATATTACGTGTCTGCACTTATCCAAATAGATGCCTGTGCGCCAGTGTTATGCAAGCCTGCCGGTTATATTTGTGTTAATGCACTTAGGTTATAGGCATGTTAGATTATCTGCCTTCTATTACGGGTTCAGGTAAGGCTCCTCATGTTATTCAAGCCTTATTCTTCGATCAGGACCAGTCTGAGGGAGTCAGAATCATGCCGGAGTACTGGTGTATTATTCGTTCGCGATGCATGACAGCGTGTATGACTGCCAGCAAGTGAGCGCGGGGGGTTGTGAGTGCGGGGGACGCTGCAGCCGTTCAGCATAATACTTAGACGTGCCAGTATCACGTAGTCTCACGACCTACCCACTCCCACCGGGTCCGGGAGGTGGGGAGGTCTGAGACTGCGTTGGTTATATGGCGTTTCATTACTTCCGGTACGGGGCGGTGCCTTACTACGGGCGCTTGTGCCTACGTTATCCATGCCGTTTTTGGCGGCCATCTTGTAATGGTTTGGTATTGGAGTGATGAATAGTGATGGATCCCAGATCCGTAGAATCTCTATCCCCACATGTCCCATCCATGATCAATAAACTATGCAGTGTGTTATATGAGTCTATTGCAGTCAGGGCGTGCTTATGAATTTAACGTCTCATTGGCGATATTAATATTGTTAAGACCTGAGTGGAAGTGGTCTTTATGGCTTTTCCGGTCTAATGGCGTTATTGTCCGAAACCGGGGCTTCATAGTAACACTCCACTGAATTAGCAAAGCTCCTTATTTATTTTTTTCCACCCGTATCCCATGAATATCGTTCACTAGATGTTATCAACTCCCTCAAGGGGTTCTAGTTACGTTCTAAACCTAGTGATGACTTCGGAGCCCATCTGCAAGCCTGTGTGTGTTACACTTCCCTGTTACATGATAGTGGTGTTACCCTGTAGGCCAGGTGTAGATGTTCATTTCAGACTCTTAGTGCGTTCCAAGGTATATCCTCATTTAGACCTTGAGTGTGTGACGATAATCTGTGTACCCATCTCTGTTCTTTAAGGAAGAGTGCGTTTTTTGAGATTTTGGCGAATGCCTCCAAGATGACCCATTTCAGTGACTCTGGTGTATGGTGTTTCTCCAGGTAGTGGGAGCACATTTTGGTGTTACTCTTATGACAGCGGAAATTACTTCGATGCTCCGATATGTGTAATCTGATTGGGCGAGTGGTCATCCCTACGTAATGTAAATCGCAGGGACACGTGATCAGATATATACAGTTGGGTGTATTGCAGTTGGTGTGTGTGACCTCATCTCCCATGTGAATGAGTTACTGAAAGTAATGGTTTTCTGTACTGATGTAAAGGCACACGCAGTGCATGCGCCATAGGGGTAATGGCCTTTTACAGGTGGTAATTGCCATAATGTTCTCTGTTGACCCCCTGTGGGGATTTTAGGTCTTGTGTGGATCAACATGTCTTTCAAATTCCTGGAGCGTTTAAACGCGAAGCGTGGTGGCTCCAATGTCATTGAGCCAGTGTTTAGTATGCCCCAATGTTTCTTAATGACTTTAGTCAGTTGATTGGAAGCTGGTGTGTACGTGGTTACACAGGTAAGAGTGTCAGTGTGGGTCCTGTCTCTATGTTCCAACAACGCATTCCGGTTGTTATTTCTTGCTCTCTTTCTGGACAGGGCTATACTTTGTGGTGGGTATTCACGTGCAGCCAGATTTTTTGCCAGTATTTCGGACTCCGATCTAAAGTCTTCCAATGTGCTGCAGTTTCTCCTCACCCTTAAAAACTGCCCAAAGGGGAGATTCTCTTTCAAGGCACGCGGGTGATGACTACTGAACAGTAACAGACTGTTCCGATCTGTCACTTTCCTGTGCATTGTTGTCGATTAGATTGCCTTATTCAAGTTTGATTGTCAGATCTAGAAATGCTATCTGGTAGTGTGAGACAGTGCTGGTAAATTTCAAGTAGGGATTCAGATTATTGATCCACACGAAAAAGTCTGTGTAAAACTGGGGGTTACCTGACCAAAAGATGAATATATAGTCTATGATCATTGGCATCCACCGTTCACTGATTAATATTTCAGAGTCAGCCTCACAAGGGATAGGAGATTTGACAGACATGGGTACCATACTGATGTAACCAATGTCATATATATTTTTTCTCCCCTCACAGGTAGTTCCAGTACTAACAGGTACACTAATAGGTAGTTGCTTGGTTGATGTGAGTATGCTTCCACGTCACCAATTCTAAGTTGTAGATAGTCTTCATTGTTTTGGTCCTGACGAATCGCCTGTAGATTATACATTGAGCGAGAAACATGTTGACATTTCACCAATAAGTACGCTTACTCCAAAACATAAGTTTGGTCGAGCGCCTTATTGCCTGTTTTTACTTCGGGCAGGAGACCTATTGAATAAAATGTGATGTTCCTGGTACTCCCAACCCTATTTTAGATTCACCCTCAACCTATACATCTACACATTTCTGGCCCCTCACCCCCACTTCACCATACGGCTATTGGAAAAAGATCTCCGCTAAAGTGCCCCTACTATAGGGAGCCCGTCGGGTATCGCACCGCCGACCCGACGAGGAGCAGCCCAATGATGAAGCATGACACCCAACTGGGTGTGTGAGGGCATTATAATCCAATATTTGGATTCCCAACTTTGAACCTACCTGGTCGGGTTGGTCTTGATTCCCTTGTGTTCTGACTCGGATTCCTGAGGAACAGCATAACCTTCTTTTGTAGACTTGCTTTTAAAATTAACCTTTGCAAGTGGGTTGGCATCTTAGTCCTGGAGATTGTATCCTAATCACATACAAACGTTAGAATAGATAGTTATGACTATGGAAATAGGCATGTTCTAAGCATTTGACTAAAGGCAAGAAAATCTTCAATTATCTGTTTTACCACCAATGTTGTATATGCACAACCGTCCTTCATTCCATGGGGGATGATCAGTGGTCTCTTACTGGGAAATTGATGATTTCTGGATAACATTTATTCTTTGATTATCTCTATCAAAACTATGAGCCTAACCTGTGAGGTGCAGTGGGATATGAATATTATTGTATGCCAGTGGTAGTCGGGTGTAAGAATGAAAAGGGAAACGGTCATATGATCTTTGCACTTCAATCTCAGCTGTGCACATGCCATTGTATTCTCTGAAAAGTCTGAATCAGGTATTTTGGGTCATACGGATCAATGCTGTTTTTGAACTTCAGGCAACTGACAACTGGTATAATGGGTTGGACTAATCGCTCAAATATAGGAATTTAAATATCTTTCTGATCATACTCAAATGAAAGACATTTGATCCAGCCATGCTAGTCACCGATGCAGCCTTTGAAATTTAAAAATTCAAGCCACTCCGTTCTTCTTACCTTATCCACTGGTATGGTGAGACTCTCAATTCTGTCTGCCACATATCACTAGGCCACAGGATACCACCATGTTCACCACTATGACTTCAGACTTGTCTGGGTTCATTTTTACGGATTTGTCCCCTATTTATTACTACAGCTTTAAAAAAAATCACAGGATCCAAAATGTGGTGTACTCATTATGGGCCTGCTACCTGTGTCCTATCTGTCTAAAAAACATATCCAGTCCAATCTAGAACTGTAACTTGAAGCCCAGTTTTCCTGAGCCTAGTAAACCTTTGACAGTCAACACAGAGCATGGGTGCTACAGGATTTCTGCTGCCTCTTCCATTCATATATATATATATCATCCATATTACCTGTCGGCATATTCTGAAATATGTGGAATGTAATCGTGGCTGGGCAACACCAAGAAAAACATCTGGCGAAAAAAATATTTTGGAAAAATCTATGAGACCCAGAAGTCCAGTGTAGATGGTCAAGGGCGGTCTTCTGTATTGCTCCTGATTTCCCTAATTTCTTTTTTGCTCCTGATTTCACTAATTTCTTTTTTTAGGACTTGTGCCCTGGCCCCAGAGAAATGGTATTTAAAGTTGCACAATAGTTTAGCAAAACATTTGTTTCAAGTTTACATTTTTTTGGTTTACCTTTTAATGTATGTGAGTGTCAGTGATAATTTACCATTTTAGAACCTTTTTATTGCAAGACCTGCTTTTGAGTGGAAGGATCATGTTGATACGTTTCACTTTTATTTCCTTACAACCTACTGCTCTTCGGTTTAGCATGTTACTTTTCAAATTTCCTGCGCTACCAGATGTGAACATGTGTGTAGAGCAGCAGTTTGGGTAGATTTGTTCAAATAGCTATAGCAGTCACAATTAAACGAATCACCGGCTTGCTATTGTAAGAATTTTAGTTAGAAATCTTAATGTACTGGTGTTGTCGTCCCATGTAGAATAGGTTTGCTGTTGCTTCATGCAGCGCTCCTGAAATAGGCAACAGCATCTGCAGAAGAGGTAGAAATCTTAAGTATTGGTTAAGCTCCCATTTTGCAGAAATCATGGTTCCAGATGTTGTATGTAAGATAGTTGCTTCTTCCATGTTTATAAATTAACATGTTACGTTACGTTAAAGGCTGGTTGCTTGTGAGTGCATAGTGTTTGATAGCTGTAGTATGTTTTAATAATGTATTCTAATAGATTCAAAGGGATAACATTTGCAGTCATTTTTTCTGAAATGTTGTCACCTACTGCAGAGTTCCAGTAAAAGCAAGATAAATCTGCCAGCAACTCGTGAATTACTGTGGATGTTTTAAAGTGGCGTTCTAAGGGCATTGTCAGAGTGGTCAGGGACATTCAGCACAAATTAGATAATCGCAAAGTAGTAACTACGGGTCATATTTGCATTACCTGCACTTACAATAGCACATAATTTACAACAAAATGATAAGTTGTAGTATAGGCAGTCTTGTATTGCACCAATCTGTGCAAGCTTTGACAGATGGATGGCATGGCTAAAAATAGTTATTTTTAAGGAAATTAATTTGAATAGAGAGTACTTTTTGAATGTGTAGGTTTTCCTAATCCTACAAGCGCACGTTTAGAAATGCGTTCCTTCTGCACATCTTTTCCTAAGGTAACGGCTTGAATCCTACACTCCAGAGGGCACAGACTAAGACATTTACAATCTGTGCGGGTTCTGATGTAAATCTCTGAACTCACCAGCAGTTGCAAATTGCACACCCTTGCATTAGCTTAAACTAAACGTTTTAGTTTGTACTGTTTTTTGTGCTCGAGTCTCATTCTACAAGCTAGTTAATACAAATGCTAATGGAATGCAAAACTAGTCTTAAAATGGCCTAAACACGTTTTGTGGATTCAATTTTTTAAACAAACATGCATTTTGCCCATGCATATTTAACCAGAGTATTTTTACTGCCTTTGTATGTTGTCCCCTATGAGCACTATTCCCACGAAAATACATTGTGAAATTCAACTCTATAGCAGACCTAAACTGTATTACAACATCCCTACAATTAATATTGTGTTTTTCATTTCTTATAGGTTTGCAATGTCTGGCTTTGACAACTTTAACACAGAATTTTACCAGACAAGCTATAGCATTGACGATCAGGCGCAATACCATGAGAACCACGCTGCAGAAAACAATAAGTATGTGTCTTAATAATTTTAATCTGTTGATTTACTCAGTCCAAAGCCATAGCTTGCCTAGTCAAATGTTGTGACATCTATATCCAAAGCAGGTACCGATACAATGTAAGCTACAAATCATCTACTTCGAGTTTTTATGTTTACTTTACTACATAGATTTGCTCTTGCAGAGCAATATGGAGCACGAGAGCAGACAACAGGCTCAAGCCATATAGTGTGCCTAGTTCCCTGTAAAGTTTTAAGCTTGTTATGCATGGCTCTCAAAGAGATCCTCTATTGTTTATTACAGTTTCTTATAGTCATGCCTTCTTGCTACGACAGCACAACAGGTGATTGCAAAACTGATTATAAATTGTTGTGATATCATAAAGGCCTTTCAGGCCAGGTGACCGGGCTCTCTGAGAGCCTCTTAGCGCAGCTTTGCTTGTCTGCTTTGACTGTACGCAGAAAACACAGCTGCAGGAGGGGTAAGGCATGGAAGGTAGCAGGTTTTGGTTCAAGATTGCAGGTCAAATATTAATTTTTCATGTTTGCGTCAGGAAGGAGAGGCCATGTTATGTATAGGTCTCCTATTATCCTCTGCCCCTGGGCAGGGGCAGACGATTTAGGGGGCCATACATACCATAAAATTATGGATGGGTAAAAAGTGAATTACAGGGATGTTCTTCACCTCGGGGTTCTGAGTGACATCATAGACAACTCGAGGTTTGATCTTGTTGTCTATTTGACATCACTCAGAACCAACCCCTCTGTGAAAAACATCCTCGTAATTCACTGATACCCATCTATAATTCTATATGTTATGTATGGCTCTAGTAGAGAACCACTGGCTTGAATACTTGTATTCAAATCCAATAACTCACTGCTATGATGTAGCAAGAGTTGATAACAAAAGGAGTTTCCCACTGTTGCCAAGCCATAAATGAACTCGGGCTACTCTGACCGGGCTATCTATGAACTTGTCAGTGCAGTGCTGGTAACCAGGGAGTCGGGGGGGGTGGCAGGAGGAGCTATATATATATATATATATATATATATATATATATATAAATTCTTTTACATTTTGGGCACAGAACTGAGGCCATATTATATACAATGCTCCCTTGTTACTCCCCTGGGCCAGGGTAGTAGTTGAAAGGATGAGCATATGATTTTGGGGCCATACATTACATAGAATTATAGATGTGTAAAAAAAATGGATTGCCGGGATGTTTTTCATCTCTGGCTCGGAGTGACATCCTACACAACTCGAGCTTCACTCTCATTGTCTATTTGATGTCACTCAGAACTGCTCTGTGAAAAACGCCCCTGTAATTCACTGTTACCCATCTATAATTCTGTATGTGCAACCTCAGACCATGTCTTGTTGTTGCTGATGTCTATCCTTAAACATTTTAATTTAGCTCAGCTGCGTAAAGCCAGATCTAAGCACAACTGCCTTGGGGTCTCAAATACATTTCTCCAGTTGCAATGGATGAATTTCTATCAGATAACATGAAAAACTGAAAAACAAGTTCTGTGAAAAGAGAATAGGTATCCCAACTTGCTCAAGTACCCCAAATGTCACTGCAGTTTGTCATCAACTGTGATGTCCGGATTGTCAGCAAAGCACACAGCCACCTTTGAATTTGTGAGGTGAAATACTGTATAACATCATTTGAGTCAATGAAGCAACTAACCATTTGGAAGACATGTTACTTTAAGGCTTTAATGATTTCCTGTGAACCTCACCTAATCTCTGAGAGGTTTTACTGTAATTTGTTTATGTGAAATTAGCAAAGTTTTGCTTAGCAGTAGTGAGCAATCTGAGTCTTCCTCCATAGTGAGTTCCAGTAAAGGTTCTATGCACAACAAGGTGGCAAAGCCATCAATTTCCATTATATGGCAGAACGTGCACACTGATTGGACTCAACTTCTTTGCTCCTTTAAATTCGGTGGACCACAATATTTTACCCCACCAGCTAAAATTCCACATGCCGAAGAGGGGAGACCCATCTTGTGATTTAGGTAATCTCTTAGCAAATTAATCACTTTACGACACACTGATATATATTTTTTTGATGGGAGTTTTATATAGCACAAACTAGACCCGAAGGTATCCAAGCGCTTTACATGAGCACCAGTTACGTTACAGACGGACACATTAATTTGTGTTAGGCACAGGGAGATTAAGTGATTTGCCCATAATCACAGAATGTGTAGCGTCCCTGCCGAGACTCGAACCAGGTTCCCCAGCTCCGAGGTCGACCGCCTTAGCCGTTTGGCCACATTCTCTCCCCACTTCTCGGAGTCCACCAGCATCTAATGTGGCTTGCCAGTAGGTTCATTGCTGTCTTCCTCGCTCTCTGCATGATCACACAGGTGTGCCTCACAAACCTAAATAAACACATCTTTCCTAGACACCAATTTCTGATTGTGTTTAAAGCAAAAATATCTTGTTTGTTCCTAAACATGGCTCGTCTGGCCTACTGCAACATAGCCTGTGCAAGCCTCGAAAATGTCTTCACAATACTAAGCGCACCAAGCAGGTATACCAACTGTGCCTTAAAATGAAGGAGCAAGAGACTATGAAATTAATCATAAAATCTCTGATTGCTCCCGGTTAAGATCAAGATACAATTTTAAGCCTTCTGACATGAGGTACCTGCAAACATGCAGTATATTGTACCTTCACCCTCCAATTCCCTTCCTGTCCAAGCACTCATTTAAATCCTTACTTATGGCAATCTGTCAACTGAAATTCCAGTGTCAAAACTCAATGGCTGCACCAGCAGATTTTAAGGCCATTTGATATAGAGCACTCTTTATCCCATTCTTGAGAGCACAGCCACACCAGTGTTTTAAAGAATCTCCTTAAACCTAATCTGTTCAATCGGTGTTTAAACAGTTAACTAGGAATACTGGTTGAGGTTAGTGTGTACCCGCCGATAGAGGAAATCCTCCTTCTTTAGGCTACCCTCTTGCTGCCCTGATCTACACCCCATATACCAATTTTCCTTTCTGAATTTCTGGATTCCCCATTATAACCTCTTTTACAGAACAGTATCCAAGAGTTATTTTATACGATCTTTTTATGTCGTCTTGTAATTGAATACACAGTCATTGAAATAACTGCAACACAATTTGCGTGGGATAACAAGGAACATATTAAGTAAATTAATTAACATAAATGATGAACGCAGCCTTCTTTTAAACCCCCCACCCCATTGGCCTTTAAGTATAATTTTATATTGCACATCACAAAGTCTTTTGTTCGTGATACAAGTCAAAAACTTAGTTGAACACAATAATGTTTTTTTTTTTTAAACAAATAAATGTGGACAGTAATAATGGCATCTTTCACCACTGAGCATTTGGTTGAAGTACCATAATGGAACATATGTACGTGTTATAGGAGCAGAAGTGGAAAGACCGTGACATCTTTGAGAAATAAGAGGTTAATCAGTGAAAGGCCTGCCCGACAAAGTTTACTGATAAAATGAATGCTTGGTTCATTCCACCTCTCAAGAGGCAGAAGTCTCTAATCTTGGGTAAAGAACTCAAAGCAGGCAGCTAAGCATTATGTTCCAGCTTGCTCACTGAGTTAGGCTGACGTTTTTCTAGCTCTACAAGTGGCTTAAAACCCGTTCTTTACAATTATTTTGGGCATTGTGACAGGATTATCGGCTTCAGAGGGCCAGTGCAATTTACAATGGATGGATACCGTTTGTTGGAATTCTCTAATGTGCTATAACATTTGAGAAGCCTTGTTCTGCACCAGCTGCAAGGGGAATCTTTGCACATGTGGCGAGATGCAAGCAACAGAGCGTTTCACGGTACTGACATTTCATTATTACAACATGCACCTGTCTTTACATGCCAGTCCTCTTACAAGAAAACGCCTATGTTCAGGAACAGTTTAGCTTACTTGAGCAATATGATGCCAACCTCCTGCTCCAGCCCACATTCAAGCTATAAAGTCAACCACCTCCGTTGGCATTTAGTTTCAGATGCACTGCAGTGCTTACTCCATAAGGAGTTGTAGGAACATAAGCAGCCGTAAGCTACTTTTGTCACTGAAGTTGAAATAGGGGGTTGCAGTGTCGGAACGTATGGCAAAACATTCATTGTAAAACCGGGAACATGAAGACTGAAAACATTCTAAACAGCAAAAAAGCGTAGGCAAGATAACTAATCCCACATAATTAACACGGATGAATTTGAAAAGCAGGGTGTGATGAGACGTGACAGGACTGTGACCACATTTTGTACTTCATGCATAGGAAAACTGGCGGATGAAAAAGGTCTTAATTTTAAACGTAATCTGTAGCTGCCACAAAAACCGGAAATTACAGTAAACAAAGTTGTAGTCTTGTGGGATTTCCCACTGCCATGGGACCATGGGAAACCAAACATGGCAGTAAATGATGTAGAACTGAAAGGCATTTTGCTGAAGATTTGCCCTATTGAATCAATTATATGTTTATTTTGTGTCAACTTTTACTGCTTTGTTGTCTGAGACGAGAAATGTACTCCCTGATGTACAAAGAGAGAGTTTGCAAAATTGTAGTAGACAATTATGCACCGATTATTTGCGACTATTTTACAATGCAACCTAAGTATTAATAGGTTGAATCACAAAATGTAAATTCTCAGGGCATCACAGAATGACTTGCAAAATGGATGTTAGGCATGTCGCTATTTGGTACCTCATTTGATGGACTACAAGCACAAGGATAGTGATTTGCAAGGAACAGCAGACCACCATCCCTGCGTTTGCATTTCCACATGTAAATCCTTTTTCATTTTTAAAGCAGCCTGTGTTCCTTAAAGAAACGGGTGCTGCTTAAAAAAAAAAAAGAAAATGTTTCATGTTTGGCAAAACATCGGAAACAGAAGACAGAGGTGCCATGGACCACTTTCTACTTCCCCGGAAGCTGCCAACACCATTCCTAAAGGGGAAGGAGTCCCAAGATGATGCAATACCAAATAGCGAATAGGAAGCAATACAACTTAAAAACTGTGAGTTGGTATGGGTCAGTAAACCCATTTTGCGAGTCGGAAATGCTTTTCCAACCCTTGAAATTGGGTTTATACATAGAAAAAAACATTTTGTGGTCTCAAACCCCATGATTTTCTAAAACGCACAGGTTGCAATTACTTTTTTTTTTTTAACGTCAGGCCCATAGCTTCATGGAAACTGAAACAACCATTCTCACCATCATTCTTGTGTGGATTCACTTGTAAACGTCAGTACATCTTTTATTTGATGCACTTAAATCAAGAGTAGAGTGAATACAATTTTGGAATATGTAATGTTTAATTTGAACATTTTACACAACCATTTTAATTTTGCAAATGGTTGCACAAAAATGTTGAATCGGGCTCAATCTTTTACATAGAATGAGGCGACATCTGCTTATTA
This sequence comes from Calotriton arnoldi, assembly GCA_963921515.1. Taxonomy (NCBI): domain Eukaryota; kingdom Metazoa; phylum Chordata; class Amphibia; order Caudata; family Salamandridae; genus Calotriton; species Calotriton arnoldi. Next base: position 599,974 of record CAWUFW010001825.1, on the reverse strand, counting down.
CATCTTGCTCCGATAAATTTGGTTGGGAATATAGAAATTGGCATTACATGTCCCTTGTGAAAGAAGAAATTCCTTAGCAGTTAAGACGATATACATATGGCTTGGATATCTCCAAATTAATGGACAACTAACTTACTATTCCTTTCCTTGAAGCATTGCACTAAACTGGTGATAAAGTAATTTTTTTAAGCTACTGCCTTCTTAGACTTCCATTTATCGTGTGTAACAAGCATTGGCAATGCCAATAGGTCTGGCTTTAAAGGAATGTTTGTATAGTAAAGTGAAGCATTAGAAGTAGATAGTATGGGAGTGGATATGTATTTGTGTGGAGGCAAAGAACTGTAGAATAATATTGGTGTAGGTTAACCCCTTAGCTGCTAGGCCTTTCCCCCCCTGTGCTAAGCCTTTTTTGGCAATTTGGGGTAGTTCGCGCTTAGGCCCCTGTAACTTTTTGACCACATAAGGTATCCACGCCAAATTTGCGTGCTTTTTTTCCAACATCATGGGGATTCTAAAGGTACCCAGGGTTTGTGAATTCCACTGGAAGGGACCCAGAAATTAGCCAAAATACAGGTAAATTTAGTTGTTTTTTTGGGGGAAAAATGGGGAAAAAGGGCTACAGATGAAAGCGTCTGGTTTTTCCCTGCAAATGGTATCAAAAAAGGGGTTGTGGTGCTGAAATCACCATCTTCCCAGCTTTCAGGGACAAGCAGACTTTTGTCAGAAAACCAACTTTTTTTTACACAGTTTTGGCATTTTTCTGGGACATTGCCTATTTTTGCTATTTTTTGTGCTTTCAACCTCTTTCCAGTTAATGGTAGAAATGGGTTTGAAAGCAATAATGGATCCTGGAAAGCTATACATTATAGAAAAGTAGACACAATTCTGAATTCAGCAAGGGGTCATTTGTGTAGATCCTTCAAGGTTTCTTTATAGAAACTAACCGTTGAATATAGGAAAAATTGAAAATTAGTTGAAAAAACCAGCCATTTGTGTCAACGTTTTCACCTGTAACTTCTTCTAATTATGACAGCTGTTTGAAAGCAATATAACGTTACATCCGCTGGACCTTTCTGGTTGTGGGGATATATAGGACTTGTAGGTTCACCAAGAAACCAACGAACCCAGAGCCAATAACTGAATAGCGTCTTGCAATGGTTTTTTATTATGTACCGGGTATATAGCAATTAATTTGGGAAAATATATACACGGAAAAATCGGTATGAAAGACACCTATGTATTTCTGAAATGGGAACAAAATATAGAGTTTAGAAACAGTAGATATTTGCACATTTCCGAAATTGTGAGTACCCATACTAGCATGAGAATTATAGGTCATTTTTCAAAATGACTTCTTTTTTATACATTCTTTCATTTGGAAGGCAGAAATGCATCGAAAGTCAATAGGTAATAACAGTTGCTCTACAATTCTGTGTTACCCTAAGTCTCCCAATAAAAATGGTACCTCACTTGTGTGGGTAGGCCTAGTGCCCGCGACAGGAAACTGCTCAAAACGCAACGTGGACACACTTTATTTTTACAGTGAAAACTGACCCTTTTTTTGTAAAGTGCCTAACTGTAGATTTTGAACCCTAGCTCTGCCGGCACCTAGGGAAACCTAGCAAACCTATACATTTTTGAAAACTAGACACCCAGGGGAATCCAGGATGGGGTGACTTGACTGGCTCTCACCAGGTTCCATTACCCAGAATCCCTTGCAAACCTAAAAATATGTAAAAAAAAAAAAAAAACACATTTTCCTCACATTTCTGTGGTGGCAAGTTCTGGAATCTGCGTGGATCCACAAAATTCCCCACACCCTGCGTTCCCCAAAGTCTTCCGAGAAAAATGGTACCTCACTTGTGTGGGTAGGCCTAGTGCCCGCGACAGGAAACGGCCCAAAACGCAACGTGGACACACCACATTTTCACAGTGAAAAAGGACCCTTTTTTTGCATAGTGCCTAGCTGTAGATTTTGAACCCTAACTCTGCCTGCACCTAGGGAAACCTAGCAAACCTATACATTTTTGAAAACTAGACACCCAGGGGAATCTAGGATGGGGTGACTTCACTGGCTCTCACCAGGTTCTGTTACCCAGAATCCCTTGCAAACCTAAAAATGTGTTAAAAAAACACATTTTCCTCACATTTCTGTGGTGGACAGTTCTGGAATCTGTGTGGATCCACAAAATTCCACCCAGCCCGCTTTCCCCAAAGTCTTCCGAGAAAAATGGTACCTCACTTGTGTGAGTGGGTCAAGTACCCGCGACAGGCAAGGGCCCAAAACCTATTGAGGCGACTTCAAAATTACCTATCACAAAACAACCTGGTTTTGCAAGGGGGTTCCCATGAGTTTTTGGCCCCGGGCTCGGCGGCCATCTAGGGAAACCTACCAAACCCACACATTTCTGAAAACTAGACACCCTGGGGAGACCAGCAAGGTATGGCTTGCGTGGGTCCCCCAACATTTCCCTACCGAGAATCCAATGCAAACCTCAAATGTAGCTGAAAAAAATCACCTTTTTCTCAAATTTCTGTGTGGGAAAGTTCTGGAATCTGCGTGGATCCACAAATTTCCTTATACACAGCATTCCCCCAGGTCTCCCGATTAAAAATGGTACCTCACTCGCGTGGGTGGGTCAAGTACCCGCGACAGGCCAGGGCCCAAAACCTATTGAGGTGACATCAAAATTACCTATCACAAAACAACCTGGTTTTGCAAGGGGGGTCCCATGAGTTTTTGGCCCCGGGCTCGGTGGCCACCTAGGGAAACCTACCAAATCCACACATTTCTGAAAACTAGACACCCTGGGGAGACCAGCAAGGTATGGCTTGCGTGGGTCCCCCAACATTTCCCTACCGAGAATCCAATGCAAACCTCAAATGTAGCTGAAAAAATCACCTTTTTCTCAAATTTCTGTGTGGGAAAGTTGTAGGATCACCGGTCTGATACAAATTTCCTACCACCCAGCGTTCCCCCAGGTCTCCTGATAAAAATGGTACCTCACTTGTGTGGGTAGGCATAGTGGCTGCAACAGGAAATGGCCCAAATCGTACTGTATAGACTTCAAAATTACCTATAACAAAACTACCGGGTTTTGGGTGGGGGGGGGCACCTGGGGTTTTGGCCCCGGGCTCGCCGCCATCTAGGGAAACCTACCAAACCCACACATTTCTGAAAACTAGACACCCTGGGGAGTCCAATGAGGTATGCCTTGCGTGGATCCCCCAACTTTTCCCTACCCAGAATCCCCTGCAAACCTCAAATTTAGCTGAAAACCCACATTTTCCACATATTTTTGTGTGGAATCACCGTGGCAGCACAAATGTCCTCCCCCACAGCGTTCTCCTTAGTGTCCCGAGTAAAATGATACCTCACTTGTGTGGGTGTCCAATGCAGAATTGGCTAACAACGTATTTTTAAAAAAATGTAGCCCTTAGAATTCTCGGTGCTATACCCTTATTCCCTATGTTTTGGGCTCTTCCCAGTCACAGGCCCTTGCCCCACCCACACAAGTGAGGTATCATTTTACTCGGGAGACTGAGGAGAATGCTGTGGGGTAGGACATTTGTGCCGGCACGGTGATTCCACCCAAAAATATGTGGAAAATGTGTTTTTTTCAGCTAAATTTGAGGTTTGCAGGGCATTCTAGATAGGAAAACTTTGGGGGATCCACGCAAGCCCTACCTCGCTGGACTCCCCCGGGTGTCTAGTTTTCAGAAATGTGTGGGTTTGGTAGTTTTCCAAGATGGCCGCCGAGCCCGAGGCCAAAAACCCAGGTGACCCCCCCCCCCTTGCAAAACCAGATTGTTTTGTGATAGGTCATTTTGATGTCTTCTCAATACGTATTGGGCCCTTGCCTGTCGCGGGTACTTGACCCACCCACGCGAGTGAGGTACCATTTTTATCTGGAGACCTGGGGGAACGCTGGGTGGTAGGAAATTTGTGGATCCACATAGATTCCAGAACTTACCCACACAGAAATTTGAGAAAAAAGTGATTTTTTTCCATCAAAATTTGAGGTATGCAGGGGATTCTGGTTAGGAAAATGTTGGGGACCCACGCAAGCCATACCTCCCTGGACTCCCTGGGTCTCTAGTTTTCAGAAATGTGTGGGTTTGGTAGGTTTCCCTAGATGGCTGCCAACTCGGGACCAAAAACTCAGATGCCCCCTATGTATCCGAAAATGACCTGGTTTTGCAAGGGGGGGGTCACATGAGTTTTTGATCCCGGGCTTGGCGGCCATCTAGGGAAACCTACCAAACCCACACATTTCTGAAAACTAGAGACCCGGGCGAGTCCAGGAAGGTATGGCTTGCGTGGATCCACCAATGTTCCTCTACCCAGAATCCCCTGCAAACCTCAAATTTAGCTGACAAAATCACTTTTTTCTCAAATTTCTGTGTGTGCAAGTTCTGGAATCTACGTGGATCCAAAAATTTCCTAACACCCAGCGTTCCCCCAGGTCTCCCGATAAAAATGATACCTCGCTGGCGTGGGTGGGTCAAGTACACGTGACAGGCAAGGGCCCAAAACGTATTGAGGAGACATCAAAATGACCTATCACAAAACAACCTGGTTTTGCAAGGGGGTTCCCATGAGTTTTTGGCCCCGGGCGCGGCGGCCACCTAGGGAAACCTACCAAACCCACACATTTCTGAAAACTAAACACCCGAGGGCAGAAAGACTGTGGCTATGTTTTTGGGGAGTGGGGGCATTGGTATGCCCATTCTGGGCAGCCCCCACGCATAAAAGAAGCCAGCGTAATCGCTGGCGCCTAGTGGGCTTTCTGCCCCCCACGGGGGCAGATCAGGGGCCACTGCCCCATCCGCCCCTAGAGGGGGGGGGGCCAGAAAGAGTGTGGCATTTTTTGGGAGAGGTGTGGGCATTGGTATGCCCATTCTGGGCTGACCTCAACCCTGAATAAAAAAATTAAAAAAAATCCTGAGGCCTAGAGGGCTTTCTGCCCCCCCCCGGGGGGCAGATAAGGGGCTATTGCCCCAATATTCCTCCGGGGAGGGGCAGAAAGACTGTAGTAATTGTTTTTGGGGTGGGGGCATTATCATGCCCATTCTGGGCAGCCCCCACCTCTACATTATAAAAAAAAAAAAAATCCCTGGTGCCTAGTGGGCTCTCTGCCCACCCCCGGGGGCAGATCAGGGGCATTGCCCCCATATGCCCCCCCGGGGGGGCAGAAAGACTGGAATTTCACTGGGGGTGGGGGCACTGTCATGCCCATTTTGGGCAGCCCCCACCCCAACATCAATAAAAAAAAAAAAAAACCCTGGTTTCTAGTGGGCTTTCTGCCCCCCCGGGGGGGAAATTGGGGGCTACTGCCCCCGTCTGCCCCCTGGGGGGGGCAGAAAGACTGTCATTTCTCTGGGGGGGGGCATTGCCATGCCCTTTTTGGGCAGCCCCCACCCCAACGTCAATAAAAAAAAAAAAAAATCCCTGATTTCTAATGGGCTTTCTGCCCCCCGGGGGGGCAGATTGGGGGCTACTGCCCCCATATCCCTCCCCGGGTGGGTAGAAAGACTGGAATCTCACTGGGGGTGGGGGCATTGTCATGCCCATTTTGGGCAGCCCCCACCCCAACATCAATAAAAAAAAAAAGATCCCTGGTATCTAGTGGGCTTTCTGCCCCCCCGGGGAGCAGATTGGGGGATACTTCCCCCGTCTGCCCCCTGGGGGGGCAGAAAGACTGACATGTCTCTGGGGGGGGCATTGCCATGACCTTTTTGGGCAGCCCCCACCCCAACATCAATAAAAAAAAAAATCCCTGGTTTCTAGTGGGCTTTCTGCCCCCCCCCCCTTCCCGGGGGCATATTGGGGGCTACTGCCCCGTCTGCCCCCTGGGGAGGCAGAAAGACTGACATTTCTCGGGGGGGGGGGCATTGCCATGCCCTTTTTTGAAGATCACCATAAATTATCTAGTTATCGAAGACACTTTAATAGAATTACAATGTCATGTGTGTTCCCCTGAAAGTTCAATCTCAGGCAGCTTAATGAATTAACAAAATAATCACAGCTGCAGGGAAGGCAGGCACTTTATTGTGGAAGCACACAACCTCTGCCCCCTTCAAACATGTACTCCTGCCTCCCAAAGTGTGGGCGGAGCCAAAGCCCTATCTCCTTCCTGGTGATTCTCACATAATTGTCTTGCGAAAGCTGCGCTGTCACGCCACACCATAAAAATGAGCATACTGTTGTCAGATGAGCTGCCATCAACCCACATCAGCAGTCGTTTGATGCAGTAGTCTTTTGATTATAGTCACGAACTGTTCCCCCTGTGACCCCCCGTCACTAACTGTTCCCCCTGTGACCCCCCCCCCCAACACTAAACATTCTCATGCTATTGAGATATACTAATGTGTAAGTAATGCAGTAGCTGATGTTTGATTGATAATTGCGATTATTGTTACTCAAGTGTCCCCCCCCCTTGGAAAAGTGCATTTATTTTTGGTGGGTCATCAGATGGGGTAGCAGACCATGTTGCTGTGATCTGATCCGAGAGAGGAAGAGCCGTGGAAATTTACTTCTAGTTAATATGCCTCTGTTGCTTAAGCCCAAAATTCCGCATTTTTTACTTTTGGTATATTATAAGGCGAGCAAGACATTTGAAAGCAGAATTCTATGCGGTGGGAAGTAGTGAAGCGTTAAAGGAGTTATCGCTGTAGGATCCTAAGCATATTACTTGAATTTGCATGTCACTGTTTTCTCCACTATTAATTGGTCCCTCGAAAATCCATATGCTAAGTCTGGGCAGGTTAAATATGTGGTTTTTATTTGTAAGCCTTTCACTTTTCTTTGTTATTGAGATTTTGCTTTACTTTTTAGGCAGTACAGTGCTTATGGCTACCCGCAACAAGGCGGGTATATTCCCCCGGAGATGATGCATCAACAGCAGCCCTACACAGGGCAAATTTACCAGCCAACAGCGACATACACTCCAACTTCACCACAGGCCGTCTATGGCAGCAGCTTTGAGGATGAGCCACCTTTGCTTGAAGGTAGCCGTGTGCATGTCTCTGCCACAATTGTGCATTGTTTCTCGTATTTTTGCATTATTTTGACAATCCAGTAATATGGTCCCTTAGAAGCTTTCTTATGCTCGGCGTTAACCATGGCGTTTGAACAAAGGACCCTCTTATTGACAGCCTTCAGAAGTACAATGTATCAAAGATTTTGCCCATATGAAATGTTTTGCCCAGATATAATTTATAGGTACATTTTTTTTTAAATGTGCCTTGTGAAAGGTGAAATTCCCTTGTGGTTAAGGCAATATATATATGGCTTGGACACCTCCAAAATAATACACAACCCCCTTACTATTCCTTGCCGTTAATCATTGCACTAAACTGGCGAGAAAGTAATTCATTAAAGCTGCTTCCTCCTTAGACTGCACCTTTCCGCATATGTAAAAAAAAGTTGGCAACGCCAATAGGTCTGCCTTTAAAAGAATGTTGTATGGTAATGGGAAGCATTAGAAGTAGATACTATGAGAATGGATCTGTATTTGTGGAGAAGCAAAGAACTGTAGAATAACATTGGTGTAGTTTAAAAGGTGAGGTCACTGTCGAGCCATGTAGCTTAATGACTGCCCTCCTCCCAGCTGTACTGCAGCCAGAGAAAAACACCATAAATTATGTGGTTATCTAAAACACTTTAGTAGAATAACAATGTAATGTGTGTGCCCCTGAAAGTTCAATCTCGGGCACTTGGATAAATAATCAAAGCTGCGTGGAGGGCAAGCACTTTTTTATGGACGAACACAACCTCTGCCCACTTAAAACATGTACTCCTGCCCCCAAAATGTGGGTGGAGTCAAAGCCCCATCTCCTTCAGAAGTACAACGTGGCAAAGATGTTGCTTGTGAAATGTTTTTGCCCAGACTATAATTTATATGTACATTAAAAAAAAAATATAGATCACAATCTGTATACAGAACAACAATAATTTAACCAAAAACAACTTTACATAATTAAAGCACAAGTAACATAGGGAGTACCTGTAGGAAGAGTGCATTCAAAAGTATACCCCTTTATTAATGGAGTGCAATTTAAATGTTTATGGAACATTCCCTCAACACACGGCAGTCATAGAACGGAGAGTATTACAGCATTTGAAACCTGAATGTGCATGTAATTGGTCAGTTCCTTTCTAGTGCGATGGATTATAATGTAATAATCCCCACACTGTGACTTCACTATCTGCATCTTTTTTTTATATCCACCATAAAAAAGGTTTTATAGTATGCCCATCTTGTATATTAAACGTATCTGATGCGTTATGATACTAAGTGCAAATCACTTGTTTGCAGAATATCTTGTTTGAGTTACAATTGGCTGTGAGGCCCAGCGGTTCCCGTAATCTTCTCAATAATGGAAAAGAAATCAAAATTGCACTATCAAAAGCAGTTTCTCATGCCTAAAATTTTAAACTGCCAAGAGCAACTGAGCAGAAATCCTACTGATTTATTTTTCGGTTCCATTTTCCAAAAGCTGCAGTGACTGCCTTGTCATTTTGCTCATACCTAGAGCTCAATAGTAATGTTGAAGAGACTAGCGCTGCTTTTTGTCACCATTTGGAAGACTTATCGTGAGTGGGCTGGCTGCACCTTATTTCTCTTTTTTTGCCATATTAAGAACTAGTTTAAGCATCTAGTTACACTATCCATACAATAGAACCTTATCCGGGTTCTTACTGTAGTTTTTCTTTTGGTTCTTCTTGGAAGGCACTTTTCTTACTCTTTCTGTGTGTAATTTTGACGTAATAACATGGTCCCTACGTGCCTTAATTCAACAGCGCTTTTAACCTGTCTTTATGTGTTAAGACTTTAACCAGCAACAGAGCATGTCCACTCAAGAGTTGCACACTTGTCAGTCTTAGGAGGTAATGTTTACGTTATACCACATGATCCCAAAATATTTTGTGAGGGCCTCTAGACAAAAAGCTAGTTGGTATTCAGTGACAACCGCAGCCCTCGCCTTAAGAAGAACCTTGTCTGTTTTTACTAAAGTGTTACTAGTTCTACAGAATGCCTTATTTGATGAAGAGTAAGTACATCGGCTAAGACAACCAAACATGTACAACCAGCATTACATTACTAAAGCGCCTTCAGATAGTCACTATTAAAGTATTTGAATAAGGATTGGAGTATGAAGATTGAAGACCTTGCACCAGAACGCCGCAGTGTGCTTCTATTTTCTGTGTCTTGCTCCTAGGTCTCAATGCACAGACCAATAGATTTATCAGGTAATTGTTTGCTATCAGTGGTGGCTGGTGACATTTGAAAGTGGTCGGGCGTAAAATTATTGGCATACTGCACCGCAGCGAGCGTAGCGAGCGAGCCCGAACAACCTGAGGGTTCGGGGGGATTCTCCCCCCGAGAAAATTTTGAAAAAAGAGTGGACAAATGGTGCATTTTCAAGCAAATTTGAGAAAGCAGGAAGGTTAATAAAGCAATTGTGAAAGTGCAGTTATTACATTAATAAAGAGATGTCATATAACATAGGTAGCTGCTTATTCAAGCTTTCTTTCACCCCATAGTCCAGCAGGGTCTTGATACAAGACAGATAAGAGAAAAAGCAGTGTGGTCCTCGACCAGGAAGACACTCATATTTCGTTGGTAAGAAGTCAAAGGATTGGTCAAATTGAAAACCTGAAATGCAATATGCAATCAAACAATTTGCAAGTACATCTCATCTATGTTCAACAAGCCATGTTTTACCCATGATTGGAATTGTGAATCACCAAATAAACTGAGCCACTGCAATCAAAAGCAGAGGGCCTCCTCAAAAAGTATGCCCTTAAGAGAGTTCTCTCATCTCATGTACTCTCTATTTTCTCTGGAAGTTGAAAACTCATCACATTCTACTGCACAAACCTGCTTGTCTCCCTCCCAATAAAGTGGTGCTCATTGCTTGTTAGTTGGTTTTCCTGCGGCAGCCTTAAATCTGGTCTGTGTCTCTGGAGTGTTTGTACTACTACTCCCGGCTTCACTCACTCACATCATTCACATTAAGAACCTGGTCACCCTTGCTTACTTTTTGAAGACTCTTCCAATGTCCGATGTCGGTGACAATATGGCTCCTCCTCCAACGTGAGTCCTTAAATGAGGATATGTGGGAACACGGTGAATTGCAGTAACTCATCTGCCAATGTGCGAAATACCTGTTGCCCTAACTTAAATAAGCAACTGAGTGAAGGAGAAGACTTCCTTTACGTGTGAAGGAATACTTTACTAGAACCAGACCAACTCTCAACACATCCCCTTTATTCAAGGCATATTTGGTCAGCTCGTTCTGTTGTTCAGTGAGTAACCCTCTTTCTCTCCCAGGATGGTTGCTTTACGGCTAACAAAAGTGAAGTTTCAGTCCCCGCACTAGAGGGGTGAAGAGAGATGGATGATCATCCTTTGCCAATGTCACTCGTCGCTCTTGAAGTGAGGGAGCGGGCTGGTCAGTCCGTGGCAAGGAATGGTGACAGACGAGTGACGGTTGAGGGGTGAAGATTGAGAAATTACTTAGAGGTTAGAGGGATGGAAAGGGATGAAAAGGGTAAAGATTGAGGTATAATGAATAAGGGATGAGAACTATGGTTGGAGGAATGACAGGTGAGGAATTTGATATTGTTTTAGCGAGGGCTTCCGTTTTCTCCCTCTACTTGTCTTTGTGTGTGCATTCCGTACTTCAGCACTGCCCCCTATCCAGAGAGGTGGAATTACTCTGAAATGCTTTGACCAATCTTTTAGTAGGATTTCTAGGTTTACAGTGGTAGCCTTCCATTTACAAACTTATACAGATTTTTTTTTTTTTTAAGTTATGCTTTTGGGTTTGGTTGCAATCTGTTTTAACTAATATAAGTTTAATATTGAAACAGTCTCGTTTTTTAACAATAGGCTTGTTTTCTAGTTTAACCGTTATTGGTGTTTATGCTTATTTGATATTGTAAAAGTGCTCCTCCTGAAAAAAATATTTTCTTGGTTCTTAATAATATTTTAAACGTCCAGCTTTAGTATATTGAACACAGAGGGTGTATGTTTTGGTATTGTGTAGCGTCAACTTTCTGTAGAATCAATTATGCTTGCTGACCCCCGTTTTGTCCGATTATCCGTGTTTTACAATAAATTAACTTGCAGGTATGATGTTCAGGGCCTCGTACGTTTCATGGAGCTGACACATGTTACACAGATCTCGTACCGAAATCTTCAGGTTGGTTAACAGCAATCCAAGCATGCATGGTTTCAGTCACGGGCACGTCATAAATCTTCGTTCTCAAATTGCAGCATAAACCCTCAGGCATTTTAGAAAAGTATGTAGTGGTTGTTATCGTGTTAGTATTATGTCAGAAACACTCAATTATAACTATGAAGTCGGCAGCAAGAGGAATTCTACTTACCTCAGCTACAAAACCAATCTTAAATAAATGAACGTTTTTATAATGTTTGATCACCTTTTCAGTTTCATGCAGCACAATAAATTGGGATTGCTGTTCTCGAGTGGGAAACACAATAGTTGCACCTGCTGAGCCAGGTGGGCACTCGAAGAGTACTCTTTTTTTAAATTGAGTTTTATATAGCGTGAACTCGAAACAAAGGGATCAGAGCGCTTTACATGAGCACCAGTTGCGTTACAGACAGACACATTGATTTTTTTAGGCACGAGGAGATCAAGTGATTTGCCCAGAATCACAAGGTTCCTGCCTAGACTCGACACTGGGTCCCCTCCTTCGGAGTCGACCGCTCTAGTCGTAAGGTAGCATACCTAGCATTCACACCCTATTTGAAACATTGTGAAAACATTTACTTATTTATTGGTGCTTTTAAAAAAAAAAAAAAAAAATCTGAGCTAAGAATATTTTGCTGTGAACTGGGCTAATGTAACGGTGCTGATGTAAAGCGCTCCAATACCTTCGGCTCGAGCTCGCGCTATATAAAACTGGCTGGGGAAAGGAGTGTAAGAACCTCTCATGACTATTGAACACACATCTCTCCATCACAGCATGCCCATTGTGAAATGCAGGAATCAAACACCAGTGGTAATGCCATATGTCCCATCACATCAATAACGCCCCCGTTGTGACTTCACATGCTACAAGGTGTTTGACAACTCCGCGCCGGTTTGTGAAAAGGAACAGAAAATTGCAAAATACAGGGTGCCATGAACGTACTGACAAACACAGCGTCATGCCACTATTATCATATATTGTGTGGGCACATCAGAAATATAAAGGCATATAAAAAACAGATATTTACGTATATCAGAAAAGCAGGGAGGTGTCAAAGGGGTCTGGAAACATTTTCACTAGATGTCAAGACCGAAGGCACTGGGCAGGTCTACCCAGCTGAGGAGGTAGGGGGCAGAGTGACCGCACCCACTGTTTTGGAGAGTGTCGGCGGTGACATGCCTCGACCTACATGACGTAACGTGCGTATTTGTAAAGCGCACGTTTAACCGCGAAGGGTATCTAGGCGCAGAATGACAGATGATGCGTATTTTTACCCAACTCATTGGTGCTCATGGAACATGGCCGGGTGTAATATGCGAGCAGGAACAAGACGACGAGTACCGTTGTCTTTAATAGTAGACACGTTTAACTTCATATCCACATACGCCCTCACTAATCTACATTTCCGCATAAAACAGAGTTGTGCCAGTCAATAATCTACATTCTTTCTAAGGAGACATCAGGGCCAGTGGAGGGGACTCTGTTCCCTGAAATATATCAAGGATAGCTCCCCCAAGGAGTGGGATATGTAATATGTTACAATTCCGTTGGAACGTCATCTGAGATATTTGTGTCAATGAATCATGCCATATCAACATGAAAACGAGTCATGGCAGACGCGGCTCGCGGGGGGGCTTGCGGGGGGGGGGGGTTGTGCCGGGGGATTTTTGAAATAACAAACAAAATCCTACCTGACTCTGAGGAGGTCCGCCGTCCGCGCCGCCTCGGGTCCGACTCCGTTTGGCCCTGCCTACAGCCCCTCTCAGCCAATCCTGGCGCTGCTGGCAGACTCTGAAGGGGGTGGGTGGTCCGACGTCATGCTGACTGACTTGATTGTCAGTTCTCCCTCGGCTCTTTGAACTTAAGTAAACTGATTGTTTACTTAGGTTCAAAGACGCCGAGGGAGCTGCGGGCGGGGGGGCTACGCCCCAATGGACGCACCGCCCCTGTTTGCTATATAGTTAGAATTAGCCATGTTAAATGTAAACAATTTCTGCAATAGAATTGGAAGGCGGAGAGAAATAGGATAACTGCCAGTCACTAACAACTTTTACTTAAACCACATTCTAATTTCAGTAAAGCAAATCCCCCAGAAAAAGAGGCAACTAGGTTATCATCTTCCTATTGTGCAACAATATTGGAAAATAAAAATAGTTCTTTATTACTGTTGATTTTACATTTTGTTTTTTCACATGTACACCGCAATGATTGGGCACAAATATACTATGCTTTCTGACCGCTTTAATCGTGATGAAATGAAATCAGTTTTTCTCTTTGTTAAATATAGACCTGAATCTCTTTAAAGGCACTTCCATAACTAACCCATGACCTATTGTTACCAACGTTTTAATTCAGTCGCCCATGGTTTAGATTTAGCTGAATAGTACAGCCCATGGTCTAGAGTAGTGCTTCTTAACCTTTCAACTTCCTTAGACCCCCACTTAATCATTAGTGGAACCTGGGGACCCCCCCACTGAGTAAATACTGGAAGCTGGGGGCCCTGAACTAAGCAGTTTCGATAAATTGAATCTCAAAACAACACATGCAAAATACAGAAACAAGCATTCATCAAATAATAATACACCCAATTACATATTTTATTTAATTGACAAACCGATATTAAAAAAAAAAAAATGGAAAGGTTGGAGCTTTTCTAATTTTAATTGAGCCCACTGATCGTCCATACAATATTCTGTTTGATGCTCTTGCACTGCTGTCATGAATCAATCTGTGGATACTAACTTAATTTTTAGCCTCCATTTTCAAATTACTTCATATTTACAGACTGTTTTAAAATGTTCAGTATGCCTCTTTATTTATATAAACTTTATTAATCCGTTAATATTATTTAATTTTCTAAGCATTCACTTACCCCCGAGTGTGCTTCACAGACCTCCAGGGGCCCCTGGACCACAATTAAAAGCCACTGGCCTAGAGGTAGCTGGCCATTATTGCAACCGCACAAATGCCTAAAGTTAATTGAATTTACTACATTGCAGCTCAATGGCCTGGAGCTAGCCAGGCAATATTGTGGGGCCCAACCTATGGCCTAGAGTTAGCTTGCCTTTAGTGCTGTCCAACCTTCGGTCTACAGTCAAGAGCTTTACTGCGGTCCAGCCTGTGGTCTAGAGTTAGCTGTGCAGTAGTGCAGTCCAACCCATGGCCTAGTTCATGCTGCTGCTTTCACGTGCTATAATTCTGCGCAGTTGAGCATTACTGCTTTTTAGTTGTTTAACAGCTTCCCATTGCTTCCTCGTACGTCCCTGGCCTGAGCCAACTTCAGTATTCTTATTAGACATCAACAGAGGGGGAATAGTTAATAAGATGCTTTCCTTATCTAGGAACAACACATTCTAATTAGTCGAACGATGAAACAAAACGTTTGTACTATGGCTGGAAAGGCATTATGGGGCAGAAAGCCTTGTTTTAGTTAGTCACAAGATGATCGTATGGTGATCTTAGGGTATTTTAACTCCATTAGCTAGAAATAGATGTGCATTAGGGAAATTTGGTGTTGGTTCCTTGTGAGTTATATAACTAATATGATTGAAAGAACAAATGCAGACGATGGATTTCAACTCTGTTTCAATTGTCAGTTTCTTTGAAGTTATCTCGAGGACGACAGGTTAGCAATTTTTTTTTTTTTAAAGTGCAGTTCAGCCTCTGATGATCTTGTTCGTGAAAAGGAAGACTTCTGAAAGATCTCATCCTGAATTTGATCCCAACAATCATTGATTCAGATTTTCTACTGTTTCACCAGAAACAGCAGCCCATTACTATTATGAGGGATCCAAAAGAAAAAGGACACTTGTTACGAAACAGTGTCATGCGTAGGAAGCACTATAAGGGAGGCTGTAAAATATTGGCAGATATGCAGTAGCTCCCTAGTATGGCATGCTGCACGCTTAATGGGTAGAATGAGACTCGAGGTCGTTGTTCCAAGCTTTAACCACTAGCTCTCTGAAATCTCTCTCACTTTTCGGTCACTTAACTTGGTACCACTGTATCTTGACAGAATTGAGCATGTTCCGAGACCTTTGTGTTTTCCATGGTTTCAGTGGCCGGTATAGGAAAGAGAATGAAGAGTTTGTTTTAAGAGTGTAATGGACAAGTAGTGGCGTGACGGCGAAAAGCATGATGGAGATCTGGAAATTAAAAACGCTACAAAGTGAGTGCATTGTCTGTTTCTACTTTGATCAGTATTTACGATTTTTTGGCTGTTGGTTTGATCTGCAGTGGTAATTTTAAAAAATCTTATTGCAAAGAATAGCAACTCAAAAGTGACATATCAGCGAGTTACAAAGTCCTGTAAAAATAAAATAAGGAAATAACAGAACTGTTTCAAATTAGTTGCACTGTAAGCTAGAACAACACACATTTGATACCAACGACACAAATGAGGGTTCATGCAAAACACAGGGTGAATACTAAATTATTTTCTACATTTGTTTTCTTTGGTAACCTGCTGTAGAGCTTGGGATCAACTTCGACCACATCTGGCAGAAAACACTGACTGTGTTACACCCTTTGAAAGTAGCAGATGGAAGCATCATGAACGAGACCGACCTGGCTGGACCTATGGTTTTTTGTCTCGCTTTTGGAGCCACATTATTGCTGGTGAGGTGTTTGCTGATGCCGTTTCTCTTCTCCTTTCACAGACCGACTTAGAGTGTATTTAATTTGTTTGTTATTGGTCTGCATTAATAGACCAAATTCCATGTCACAGGCGTTGTTTTACAGTTTATACAGTTCCAAAAAAATGCAATAATGACACTCAAATATGTGGTCTAAGACAAGTTAGCTAGAACAGAACGTAGGTGAGGGATTATACTCTTTTTAGGTACCGCCTGAAAAGATGACTTTAAGTTTACCTAAAATTAAGCCGTGAAATTGTCTTTTGTAAGTCCATAACAAAACAAGCATTGGCATAGCCAATAGGTCTGGCCTTTGGGACCTTGTAAGTGTTTAGCCAAGCAGCACATTATCAGACTACCCAATGCGTAACAAAACCTAAAATAATTCAATGAAAACAGTCTGATAATCATCAACTATCTTCGGGAGAAAGCAGGAAGCACGCAATGAGCTTCTGACGCACTTCGAACAATCAAAAGTATGTGTCACAAGTTATTCTCATGCAAAGTGAGAGCAACATGGTGGTCACACACAACTTAAATTTTACTCTCCATGTCAAGCCACCAACAAAAAGCACAGTATGCTGTGGCCCTCGCTCATGGGGGATCATTTGTGTGCACCTTCCACTCTCAGCTATACGTAGTCTATCCCGATACTCATGTCGGATGATGTGGAAGGCCGCCCTCTGCCTTTTCTCAAAGATTTCGCCCAGGTGCAGTCTGTGTTCCTCCCAGTCTAGTGAGGGTTTCAGATTCCAGTGTATCACAAGCAAGCAAGCATTTTTAAAGGACAATTGAAGTAATGAATAACAAGGCAATGGGTGGGCTGTAATCTCAGAGTGAATGAATACAGCATGTCTCAAAGAAACCGCACATGTGCTGCCTAGGCTTGACCTAAAAATAGAATGACCCTGCTCCAAAGTAGCAGTTCAGTGTTTGTTCTATAGTCGGAGTAACGTAACCCAAATGCACTGCTCTCTTTTTGGCCTTCAAGTATGTTTATTTTTGAAGGACAGTGAAAAGAGTCTCACAACTGAATACTCCAGCTGACTGGATACTCCTAAGTTCTTTTCCCCTGCCTTGTTCCTCCTCTTGTCTGCTGATGTGTTCGGTTTCCTGGCTAGACAGTGGTCTCTAAGTTTCCTGAATAAGAGGAGTCGTGAGGGTGTGAGGAAAATGAAGAACAGAGGGGTAAAAGAAACATACAAGACAACAGTATAACGAGGGGTGAAGTAGAGGGAGTTAGATATGAGGTAGAAAGGTGAGGTAGGGTAAGACATAACAGAGGGAGAGAAAGATGAGGTTGTCGAACTGAAAGGTACAAACCGGTAGAAAAAGGCAGGTAAAATAGAGCTAGAGAGATGCGCATGTTTTATGAGAGAGGTA
This sequence comes from Calotriton arnoldi, assembly GCA_963921515.1. NCBI lineage: Eukaryota > Metazoa > Chordata > Amphibia > Caudata > Salamandridae > Calotriton > Calotriton arnoldi. The sequence goes on along the minus strand of CAWUFW010001825.1, from coordinate 582,727 downwards.
GAGAAATACAGATGGAGTCAAGGTAATGTAGAAAGGGGGAGGAGCGTGTTGTGCACCAGTGGATGAGGTAGAGCATGGGTGAGGCAGGCTAGAAATAGAGGTGAGTTAGAAACAGCTAGAGGCAGACACGGGTAGAGAGGTCAGATATTTAGAGAAGTATAGAAAGAGTAGTGAGGCAGACAGACCAAGAACATGAGAAGATGTATAGAAGGGCAAGTTATGTTGAGATATTGGTAAGGCAGAGAGAAAAGTAGAGAGGGGTGAAGGGTAGAAAGACAGTTGAGGTGAAGAGTGAAAAGGGGGTGAAGTAGAGACAAAGGGGTGAGGTAGAGAATGAGAAAGGAGGCTAGTTTAGAAAAAGTAGAGAGGATGAGGGCAAGAGATAGTTGTGATAATGTATCTGGTAAAGAATAAAGAAATCAGACATATGGTTGAAGTGAAACATACAGAGGAAAGATCCAGGAAGCTGGGATGGAAAGTGGAAACAGTAAGCGAGGTGCACAGAGAGGGTAAGGTACAGGGTGAGTTGAGTTTTGGAGAGTGTCTTGAGAGGTATAAAAGATGTAATGGTAAGACTAGAGAGTGGTGGAGAGCGAGTTGAGGTTTAGGTAGCGTCTAGAGGAGTATAAACAATGTAAAGGCAAGACTAGAGAGTGGCGGGGAGAGAGCTGAGGTGTAGAGAGCGTCTGAGATGTATAAAAGATGTAAAGGTAAGATTAGAGAGTGGTGGAGTGAGAGTCAAGGTTTAGAGCGGTATTAAAGATGTAAAGGTAAGACTAAAGAGTGGTGGAGAGAGAGTTGAGGATCATAGAGCATCTAGAGAGGTATAAAATATGCAAAGGTAAGACTAGAGAGAGGTGGAGAGAGTTGAGGTTTAGAGAGCATTTAGAGAGGTATAAAACATGTAAAGGTACAAAACATGTAAAGGTACAAGTAGAGAGCGGTGGAGAGAGAGTTTGTTTAGTGAGCAACTAGAGAGGTATAAAAGATGTAAAGGTAAGACTAGAGAGTGGCATAGAGAGAGTTGAGGTTTAGTGAGCATTTAGAGAGGTACAAAGATGTAACGGTAAGACTAGAGAGTGGTGGAAAGAGAGTCAAGGTTTAAAGAGTGTCTAGAGAGGTATAAAAGATGTAAAGGTAAGACTAGTGTGGTGGAGAGACACACCAGATTTGGAGAGCATCTAGATAGGTATAAAAGATATAAAGGTACAAAAGATATAAAGGTACGACTAGAGAGTAGTAAGAGAGAGTTGAGGTTTAGAGAGCATCTAGAGGGGTTTAAAAGATGTAAAGGTAAGACTAGAGGGTGGCAGAGAGAGTAGACGTTTGAGTGCGTCTAGAGGGGTATAAATGATAAAAAGGTAGGACTCCAAAGTGCTGGCAAGAGGTAGGTTCATGAGAGGAGGCTGGAGAGAGGTGTACTGAGACGGGTAGATATACGTAGGTGAATTAGAGGGTCCAAAAAGTGCAGGGGAAACAGTGACATAGAGGTATGCAGAGATATAAAGAGAAAGGATAAAGATAAATGCGTTGAAGTGAATTAAGGAGAGAGACACAAGACACGGGGGTGGACAAGGGCCTCCTGGTAGTGCCCGTAGGACCCCCTGGTAGTGCTCATGGAGGTCCCCTTGTAGTGCCCATTGACTCAGACACCGAGACCACTAACATCAGCATCAGGAGCTTCGGAGAGGAAATTACCATGTGCTATGATAGGCGCTAAAACTGGACCTGAGGTGGGCGTGGGAAGGGCCAAAATAGAAGTACATGATTCACCAGTTTACGTTGGAGGAACTTGCGGAACTATAAATGACCCCTTTGGTCAACTACGCCTTAGTTAAGCGTCAGTGAAGGGCACCTACAGTCAGCCCCTGTACATCACACTGATTAATGTTATAAATATGAGCACACGCTGCTCTGACATGGTGTCTCTTTCACACTCACCACATCACGAAAACTCCTGCTGACGTCACATGCATGAGGCACAGAGGTGAAGTACTTTGAGGTTTGTGTTCCGTGAGGGCCCCCGTCACCTTTTCTTGCAGGGGGAGCCTTTTAATGTTTTGTTATGTCACTGGTGTGATGCTTTTTGTACAGTTTGATGTCGTGATTCTAAAAGCGCCTCCTTTGACACATGTAGCACTGTTCGAGGGGTCGGCGGTGCTTTTTGGTGCTCAGTGGTGCTTCGAGGGACACCATCATGTGAACGCAGGAGGAAACAGGGCCTGGAGACATGTCTGGAAAAAGAAGTGTGAAACACGCAATAAAATAGACACGTGTTCTTATTTTATTACAAGAAGGGGGCGGCTGTGCTTTTAAGCTTAGTAAAATTGCACAGGTTTTGCACAAACTGTTCTACTAGGAAGGGCTGTGCTACAAATGACGCAATTCAAGACAGAATAATGGGTTTTATTAAATAACATTTCCAGCTTGACATAAAGGAAGTGTACAGTTTATTTCTTTAAACAGAGCTATGTGTGTTCTATTGCAAGGGGCTCCCCTTTTATCAGTCTCTGTTAGAATAGCAAGATATCTAGATAATTTCACAGTTTGAGCCTCTTAATGTCCGTTTAATCATATAAATACCCCACAGAGAGCTTAGCAGCTGGAGTCTTGAATATGCAAACAATTATTACTACCCCTCAAACCTCGCTCCTGCGGACAGGTTGTCCTTGAGGGATCTGAATCCGACAGACTTGGGAGCAGGTGAGAGGGGTTAAAACCCCGCAAGCTCTCCTCCCTCCATAAGGCACTGTATACTGCCCTGGCCCCCCCGCCCCTAAGTGCCCCTCTCAGGAGAGTTAGGAATGGTGATGCCCCTCTCACCCCACAACTCTGCCTCTCCACTGCATTTCAACAGCAGTAGCCGCAGAGATGGGATTGGCACAAGTGTCCCCAAGTTGGACCAGCAAGTTAAACGCTCACCTCTGACATCTAGTCTTCTGGGAGTCCCCTGTGATAATCCTCAAAAGGCCACTTCTGCTTTCCATCTTTACGAAGTCGTGTCATTAAATACCCTTAAACAGGGCAAGAATACCACCCGTTTTTCACAGTGCTTAGAAATAGCTCTGGTACAGTATCAAGCACTTTGTAAGAAACAGGATATTTTAACGCACCAGTCTTGACACTGAAGGGTGATGCTGGGTCAGTCACTTCAGATTCATCTCTGAAAGACAGAGTGATTCGGTGCAATTTATTAAATGTTAGTCTGCTGTCTATAGGGCTGGGGCAGGGTCCGTGACTTACCAGAATTCCTCACTGAAAGGGCAGTGGGGGGATTTCGTTGCATCTTTTAAAAGCTGCCAGGTCTTGGACCCTGTCATTCAAGTGGCAGAGGTCTGTCTAGGAGCTTGGAAGGCCAGGAAGAAAACGTTCATGGGGAAGCTTCTTTCAGGTAAGAGCTGCAATGCAAGGGGGCTCTGGCTTTGGGCGTGTTCTCTACAGCCTTTGGGCTTGGGCACAACAAATCCCCTTCCGGAAGCGTCTTAAACATTAACAGGGACGCCACTGCGCAGGAGCCTCCAGGGAGACACTCATTGGGCACCTTCTCTCTGAGAGCCTAAAACTGAACGGTGCCCAGGAGACAGCGAAGGGAAACCCCTGCCCCCGTAAGAGGTCATGTGTTATGTAAAACTATTATTTTTAGGTGAATTTGTGTAGCTCCCACAATTTGCGTTTTTCAGGATCGACCTGTTGTGACTGTGCATGTGTATCACAGCTGCCTTTTTTTATGGAGATCTGTGCCTCAGCGCTCTCTTGTGAATAAGGGTGGTGTCCAATCCCTTGGAGAGCAATTGTCTTTAAGAAAGAGGCGTGGTGTCAGAGCCATGAAGAGCTGGGAAGCAGGTCACACCGGGACCCAGCACCCTTCACCCCCTCCCCACATCCTGTGATTCTGGACAAATCTCATTAAAAAAAAAATTTGTGTTCTTCTACAACAACTGGGTGCTCATGTAAACCGCTCTAATACTTTCGGGTCGAGTTCGCACTATATAAATCTGCAAAAAAAATCATCGCCCAACATGTACCGCATCGGTGGTATGTGGAGGGTGATGGATGAGAGCAGAAAGCGCCTGCCGCACTAAAAGCAGAGTGATAGGAGCAGAAGTGCAGATGGTGACTGCAGTGGGGATGGCATGGTGAAAATCGACAACCACAGAAAACACCAGATTCCTGTAATACGAGCGAGTGAAAAACAAAGTAGTGCTCGCAAGCAGCATAAATTGAACAGTAGTGCAGAGTTAGGGCAAGTCGTCATGGGAGGGGACTAGCACACGAAGGATGGACAAACGCAACGAAATCACCAGTGTAAAGGCCGCATTTCAGAACGGCACAAGCAATAACCTATGGATATTGACGGGCGTGTCAAGAGCACATGGATGAGATACTCCATGTCGAGAGACAGCGCATGCGCGCTGCCTAGGCTCGACCTAAAAAATCCAAACTGACACTCCTGAATATAAATAGATAAAAGGCCATCAGATTCAAGGTTTTCCAGTTTCATGCTCTTGGCTGCTAAGGAGCCACGAGTCTCTTACTAATTTTAAATGAATTAGAAAGGGACGAGGGAGCCTTCAGTTTAATAGTTTTGTTGGCAATAGAGGCCACAATGAATGCTGTTCTTTCTCATTCTTAGAGCCAAAAAATTACAGCATCTTTGACATATTGATACCATCTGTTTCCTAAAGAATTGGGATCATGAAAAGATTTAGTTTTGTAACTCAAAAGTTTCAAAGAGGAAGACATTTAGTTGCCTCAGACGGGTGTTAGGAAAGCTATTGTCACACTTCAGGAGACAAATGCTTTTTGATTGTTATCCCAGGCCACGAATATAGTTTTTACTGCACAGTGGCAAGTCCAGACGTTTTAGCTACCAAGCCACATACATATACATGATCAGTGTTTATAAAAATATGCAAGAGAAATACACACGGTGCCCTCATCTAAGTAGAAGACCATGAGCTTTGAAAACAAGCATTTGCAATGCAATAGGTCTCGCATTTACGCAAGTTTGAGCTATTGGCATTGTAAATGACAATACCTTTTATTTATGTTTTCGTTTTTAAACATAAGTCAAATCTTTCGTTATTTACAATGCCAATAGCTTAAACTCGCCGTAAATGCGAGACCTATTGCATTGCAAATGCTTGTTTTAAGGAGGCAATAAAAAGAGAAACTGAGCGCGGTGTCCCATATTAAAGTTTTACAAAATAAACAGAGCGCTGTGGCCCTGAAGCGGGCGACACGGTCAAAGTTTTTTTTATTTTTTTATGTAAAGTGAGCGCGGTGGCTCAGAGAGGAGGAAAGGCTCACACTGGGCTCCAACCCACTACGGACAGAGTCTGGGATTGATCGAGTGACCCACAAGGAGGCCTAGAACCTTCTACCTCTGCTCACAATAAAGTGCTTTTATTCTTCTTTGTATTTAAACTGCCTGGGAGAGGCGACCTCTGACCCCAGTCTGATCCCGGGCTCATCATAGACACATGGTGTGATCCTGAGCACATTTTCCATAGGAGGCACTCGAGCCTTTTGCCATCCATTTCCACCAGAATCGTGACATTAATGCTCAAATCTCGACCTTCACGTGGGACAGGAGTTGCCTGGAGTCCCAGCTACTTCCTGACGCCCAGTGTGATGCTCACAGGAGGCAGTACGGCCTCTCACCAGCGTCTGACTCTGAGGTGATTATATTAGTTCTGTCTACTTTTACTGCCCAGAGGAGGGGCGGGGGCGGTACCACATCCTGCTCTGGAAACATGCAGCGAAGGGGCAAAAGTGGCAATATCCCGGTGCAAGCAAGGAATGACCTCCTGACTGCTGTCTGGGTACTAAAATGCAGCAGTATAGAGGGGTTCGTGAGCTCCGGTGCCACTGCACCTGATGCACCCTTGATAGCTAGGCTCTTGGCAGACTTCCTCACTCTGGAGCCCGGTGAGCACCGAAAGTCCCCCCTCGACCCTTCCCCCACGTGTAAACCTCCCATCCACCTTCAGTGGGGTGCTTCCTTCCTAGCTACACCCCTTTAAAGGCCCGGGGTGTAAACTTAGTGCAGGGGGGCTAATAAAACCGCAGGCCACAGACACCAGTATGGAGGGGGCCGAGGGCAGCAGGAGCCACCCTGAAGGGGGGCGGCCCAGCGGGGAAGAGCTCATGCGCAGCACTCATAATAAAAGATCGTTATCAGTACTAGTAGTATGAGAGCGATCACGAGTATTAGAACACATGAATTTGCAATGCAATAGGTCTCGCATTTACGCGAGTTAGAGCTATTGGCATTGTAAATGACAATGCCTTTATTTATGTTTTGTTTTTAAAACATAAATAAAAGGCATTGTGATTTACAATGCCAATAGCTTAAACTTGCGTAAATGCGAGACTTATTACATGGCACATGCTTGTTTAAGGCGGCAACCGAGTGTGGTGTCCCTGAAGAGTGCGCCGCGCTCAGTATTAAAGTTTTACAAGTAATGATACCCGCATCTGGACAACTGCTTCTTACAAAGTCACGTGAACAATGCCAAGGGATTAAAAGTCAATTGATGACGCTTCCTGTGTTGTCATTTTTTGTAATGTCCAGCGTTGGATTGGGAAGGTAGGCAGTCAGCATTGGGTGATGGGCCAGTGCGGAAGGGTCACCTGTGGGCCGTTGTTTTTGGGACACCGGTCAACCGACCTACAGTCTTACTATGTGCCACGGCCCCCGCCAGGCCACTAATGTGCAATATGTTGGTCCGGCCCAGAAGCAGTGCCTTTAGCTTGACCCCTCACCCTCCTGGCCTCACATTCAGGGCATGGTGGACTGGGAAAGGCCTCGCATGGGGCCCAGGTGATTTTATGACTGTTGTGCCTACCTCAGCCCTCCACCCCCACCTTGCTAGAGCAGCAGAAGCGGTGTGCCTTTTTTTACCCCTCCCCTACCTGGACATTGTACTGAGGCTATGATGGGCTGGGGAGTGGGTGAATAAGAGAAAAGGCCTCCCTGTAGGACAGGTGTTGCCACCTCGGCCCCAGTGTCTTGGTGGAGGGGGTGTGTGTTACCACTGGTCTCACTCTGAGGCCATCCTTTACAAAGAAAAAAATACATATCTTCCAGGATGTCAGTTAGAGATAAGCCGAGTGTTGGAAACGGGAGTTACCGAGTCCGTTACGGTAGCATGGCGCAAAGCGGGGAAAGGCACGCGAAGGCAATGTGTAAGGCAGTTGTGCAGCACACTCTTACTTTGACTCAGAAATGCGGAGCAATAACCGGACACCACACCAGGCTTGTATAAGTAAAATCAGGTTTCTTTATCTCAATCAAGATGGCATTCAAGTATGCAGATTATACATTCTTTTAACTGGTGCGCATTCATTTAAAAAGACCCTTAACAATTCTGGCCACTAAAAGGCCGCTTTAAAATCGCAGCACCAATAATAATTCGGGTGCTCTAACACAGTAGGGCCTAGAACATGCACAACACTTTTTAGGCATTAACCTCTTTTGCCACGGGGCACATACATCAAGCCTAGGTACTCTGTACAGCCTATGGTACACTAGGCGGGAGGGAATCCTAGAGGGAACCCCTCAACATGTCCAGCAGCTGGGGGCTTCCTATAAGGGGGGACTCCTTTATCTCCCAGGGGAGGTGAGGGTTACATTAGGCTAGGGTTACACCAGGTGCCTGGCCTGTTATCAAATGTCATCAAAGGCCCCCTCCCTCCTTAATCCCTCTTCATGCGTGGCCCCCGGCCCCCAGGGGCTTAACCTAGAGCCCTAGGGGCCTCCTGGGCTCACCTGCGGTGTTGTGGCTGGCTGCGGGGGCCTCACGGCGGACTCTTCTCCGGGCCAGCCCTCTGTTGTGTGGGGCGGGGCCCGGCGTGAGTCTCACGGCCCTCCGGCCGGCGCTGTTTCTATTTCACGAGGCTACGGAGCCTCTCGCTGCGTTGCTGCGTCGTCGGGGGCCGGTATGCCACTCCTCCGGCCCCCGTGGAGTCAGGGGAGAGAGTGGGGACTCTGAGCGGGAGCCGGCAGTCCTTGCAGACGGCTCCGGCTTCCCGCGAAGACACAGGAGGTTCGTCCTTACCTCCGGACGTGCTGGGCGGAGGCGGGCTCTTGACAGCGCCCAATCCTGGCGCGGCGGCGATTCTTCTTGGGGCTCCCGTTGGCAGTGGAGCCCCGTGGACGTCCTCTCGATTGGCTCCGGCTGGGCCAATCGAGTCGCGGTCTTCTCTTCTTCTTGGGGCTCCCGTTGGCAGTGGAGCCCCGTGGACGTCGTCTCGCTTGGCTCCGGCTGGGCCAATCGCGTCACGGCCTTCGTCGGTTGCCAGGCGACGCCTCCCCTCTCCTTCTTCTCCGGCGATTGGCTCCGGCGGGCCAATCCCGTCGCGGCCTTTTCGGGGCGCGACCTGTGACGCGGTCAGCGTCCCCGGCCCCTCGGCAACAGCGTCTACGGGCCTGGAGGCCGCAGTAGGCCTCAGCTCACTTCACGCGGCCCTCGGGGCTGCGGCGGTGTTATTCTTGGCCGCGCTTGCAGCGGCAGGGGTCTCGGGCCCGGCGGTGACTTCTGGGGTTTCGGTGAGGGCGCGGACGGCGCCCCTCACCACAGTTATGCACGGGGGAGAGGTCTTCCTGCCTCAGCTCCCTCTTCACGCGGCGGCGGCGATCCGGTCACCAGGTCAGTGACTGAGGGGGGAGGTCAAGTTCTCTCCTCACTTGGAGTTGCAGCGACAGGCGCGCTGACAGCCTTATGCACAGGGCTGTGTGGGAAGGGTTCTTGGGGGACAGTCCAGCTGTCTGTATAGATAGATAGGGGGTGAAGGTCTAGCGCTTCGGACACAGCGCTTCGCCTCGTGATCCCTTCTCGACGGTTTCACTCGAGGTCCTGTTACTTTTGGATTCAGCAAAGTCTTTTGATGAACAGGGGGGGGTTTGTGAGTTGGAGGTTCTTGGAGTGTTTGATGTTCCTCCTGGCACGCTGGAGATGGTTCCCTGGGTCCCCTCACACTGGGCAAGATCAGTGGGTGGTGGGCGTTCCTCATCTATCTTACGGCAGCAGGGCCTTGACCCTGTCAGCGGCAGTAGTGTAGGTCTCCCCCCTAGGCCCTAAAGTCTGTACTCCAGCGCAGGTTCTCCCAGGTTCAGCGGTGCCTCAACCTAACTAACTAAAAGGTTTTCCCTCCAAGCCTCTTATACCCCTAGGTCAGGGGACCCTCCTAAAGGCGGCAAAACGTAACTCCTCCCACAGCCCGGAAGGTTCTGGAACCTTCCACCTACCTAGCTATGGGGCCCAGAGGCGGGGACGGGATGGCTACTGTATCCCTTGTCCCAGCCTGACTCTGGCGACTAGCGTGTATGTGTGGAAGGCCCTCTGCAGTAGCAGGGGCCTGTGGCAGCCATCTTTAGTGAGAGAGCACCTGCACCTCAGCACTGACCAGCAGTGGCAAGGCGCCCGGAGACCTAGGTCCATTAAAAATATGGTGGCAAAAATGAGGCGCAAAAAGGGAAAAACAGGGCAAGACCACCCTAGGGCTGACAGGTCTAACACGCGTCCCCCCCAGCCGAAAGAGGGGAGAGCTTCCCAACCTCTAGGGAGTTCTCTTCACTAAGGCGGAAAAACCGGGAGAGACCGTCAGCGTTGGCGTGGTCTACACCGGGTCGATGTTCCACCCGAAAGTCCATCCCCTGGAGGGAAATGGACCATCTCAACAATTTGGGATTTTCGCCTCTCATCTGCATGAGCCAGCGAAGGGGTCTGTGGTCGGTCTGGATCAAGAAGTGACAACCAAAAAGGTATGGCCTCAACTTCTTCACAGCCCAAACCACAGCAAAGGCTTCCCGCTCGATGGTACTCCACCGCTGTTCCCGGGGAGTAGTCTTCGGGAGATAAAGGCCACTGGCTGGTCTTGGCCATCGTCATTCAGCTGCGAGAGCACAGCTCCTATGCCATGCTCAGAAGCGTCTGTCTGCACGATAAATTCCCGTCCGAAGTCTGGAGTCCTGAGCACCGGGGCGGTGCACATGGCCCGTTTTAGAGTCTCAAAGGCATCCTGGCAGGCAGCCGTCCAGATTACTCTGCGTGGCTGCTTCTTGGAAGTCAATTCCGTCAATGGGCCCACGATGGTTCCATATCCCTTGACGAACCGGCGGTAGTATCCCGTGAGGCCGAGAAAAGCTCGGACCTCTGTTTGGGTCTTGGGGGCTCCCAGGCCATGATGGTCTCAATCTTGGCTTGGAGGGGTTGCACCTTACCTCCGCCCACCAGGTGCCCCAGGTACACGACAGATCCCTGTCCAATCTGGCACTTGCTGGCCTTGATGGTTAGACCAGCCCGTTGCAAAGCCTGTAGCACCTCCTGGAGATGCTGCAGATGGTCCTCCCAGCTGCTACTGAAGACAGCTATGTCATCCAGATAGGCAGCAGAGAAGGCCTCTAGGCCAGACAGCACCTGGTTCACCAACCGCTGGAAAGTGGCTGGAGCATTTTTCAACCCGAAGGGCATAACCTGGAATTGAAAGTGGCCCTCGGGGGTGGAGAACGCAGTCTTCTCCTTTGCTCCTTCCGCCATGGCGATCTGCCAATAGCCTGATGTTAAATCAATGGTACTCGGATACCGGGCTGCTCCCAGCCGGTCTATGAGCTCATCCGCCCGAGGGATCGGGTGAGCGTCGGTCTTGGTGACTGAGTTGAGTCCACGATAATCCACACAGAACCGAAGTTCTGGTGTGGTGCCCGGGGGGGCCGCTTTCGGCACCAACACTACCGGACTAGCCCAAGGGCTACTGGAAGGCTCAATCACCCCCAGTTCTAGCATCTTGACAACCTCACCCTGGATACTAGCCTTGACCTTATCGGACAGCCGGTAAGACTTGTTCTTCACTGGCGGACTGTCCCCTGTGTCCACATCATGGGTACACAGGTGCGTGATTCCAGGCGTGAGGGAAAACAACGAGGCGTACTGCCCCAAGACCTGGCGGCAGTCCCTCTGTTGCTCTGGGGTCAAGGATGGGGCGAGGACTACTCCCTCTACCGAACCATCCTTCTCGTGGACCGCCAGAAGGTCTGGCAGAGGCTCACTCTCCTCCTCCTCACTTCCATCCGTTATCATCAAGAGAGTGAGCTCGGAACGCTCCTGGTGTGGCTTCAGGCGGTTGACGTGGAGCACCCTGTGGGGTTGACGGGGGGTCTTCATGTCGACGACATACGTGGTCTGGCCTTTCCTTTCTAAGATCTCAAACGGCCCAGTCCACCGGTCCTGGAGGGCGCTAAGCTCTCCTGGCTCCATGACCCACACCTTCTGTCCAGCGTCTAACTCTACCGTCCGCGCGTTCCGGTCATACCATTGCTTCATGACGGCCTGACTTGCCTCTAAGTTGTCCGAGGCCTCCTTCCACAGCTTGGCCACTTGGCTGCGGAACGCCAGCATATAGCTGACCACATCACGGGGAAGCTTCGAGGAAGACTTCTCCCACCCCTCTTTGACAAGACTGAGGGGCCCCCGAACGGGGTGGCCATAGAGCAGCTCAAAGGGGCTGAAACCGACCCCTTCTGCGGCACCTCTCGGTAGGAGAAGAGCAGACAGGGTAAGAGGACGTCCACTTTCTTCTCAAGTCCTCGGGTAGGCTCCTGATCATCCCCTTCAAGGTTTTGTTGAAGCGCTCCACGAGCCCGTTCGTCTGGGGGTGGTAAGGAGTGGAGAACCGGTAGGTCACCCCACACTCCTTCCACATGGCCTGCATGTAGGCCGACATGAAATTCGTGCCCCTATCTGACACCACGACCTTGGGGAATCCCACTCGGGTAAAAATCCCCATGAGGGCCCGCGCCACCACCGGTGCTGTGATGGTCCTCAGAGGGATTGCCTCTGGGTACCGGGTGGCGTGGTCTACTAGCACCAAAATGAACCTATGCCCAGCTGAAGTCGGCGGATCCAACGGCCCGACAATGTCAATCCCCACTCGCTCAAAAGGGGTATCGACCACTGGGAGAGGTTCTAGAGGGACCTTCACCTTAGTCCCTGTCTTGCCGCTTGCTTGGCAAGTGGTGCAGGTCTTGCAATAAGTGTCAGAAGTGACGCGCATCCTGGGCCAGTAAAAATGTGGGACCAAGCGCGCAAACGTCTTGTCCTGGCCCAGGTGTCCTGCTAGTGGTATCTCATGCGCCAACTCTAGCAGAAAGGCTCGGTGGCATTGGGGGACCACCACGGCCCTTGAGGACCCATGCACCGGAGCCTTAGGCTCACTGTAGAGGAGACCATCCTCCCAGTAGACATGGTAATTACCAGTCTCTGTTCCAGCTGCTTGGGCGTCGGCCTGTTGCCGTATGCCATCAAGCGTAGGGCACTCCCTCTGTGCCCGGCAAAATTCTTCCCGGGTAGGCCCTCCTTCCACCTGCCACTCTGCAGGGGTCGGCAGGTCCCCCACGGGAAAACCAACCACCTCAGCGGACTCCGGGGTCACCTCCTGTGGCTCCCCATCCATCTCACCGGGTGTCTCCTCCCGGACATCTCCTCGTCCAGCAGTGGGCTGGGCCCTTCTGTCAGGCTCCACCCCGGGCTGAGTTCCTTGTCGGGCAGCCATGGACCGCGTGATAACGCAAGTCCACCCTGGTAACCCCAACATCTCAGCATGGGCATTGAACTCTACCTCTCTCCAGGCAGTATGTTCTAAATCGTTGCCCAGCAGACAGTCAACTGGCATGGCAGGGCTCACCGCAACCTTCATCAGACCTGACACTCCTCCCCACTCAAAGGGAACTTGGGCCACGGGGTAATGACCCAGGCTATTATCAGCCATCACAACCGGGTGGAACTCCTCAGGAATCACCTGCTCTGGGGACACCAGCTGACGTTTCACCATTGTCATACTGGCACCTGTGTCCCTCAGAGCCTCCACCTCCTCCCCGTTCACCAGGACCCTCTGCCGATACTTGGCAGTGTTCTCGGGTACCTGCACCCTTGGGATGATCTCCCTATCCCCCAGGGAAACTAAGGTCAAGCCTGTCCACTCACCTCCCCTACCTAGGGACAACTCCTCCCCAAGCGCTACACTGGCCACCCCGGGGGTCTTACCTCCTGTGGGGGCTGGGGTTCTCTTGCGACACTGGGCATCCCCCTTGTAGTGTCCAACCTCCCCGCACTCGTAGCACCGGACAGTTCTGGGCTGCTGACTCCTGTCAGGGTAAGTGGGTTTCTGGTATCCAGATTGGGATGGGAAACCTACCCCTCTCCCAGGCGGTCTATTTTGGGGACCTTTAAAAAACTCCCTCTTTTTATCTCCCCCCTCTTTCTTCTGGGGAAACACCTGTCCACCTTTCGGGGGATCTGCCCCGGCTCCCTTGTGGGACACCCGAGTGCTGACCCACGTGTCTGCCTCCTCTGCAAGCTCCCTTGGGTTGGTCAGCTTGCGGTCCACCAAGTACTGGCGCAGCTCCGGAAAACATTTCTCGAGGAGGTGCTCTCTCAAAAACAGGTCGTACAGCCCTTTGTAATCCTCTACCTCGCTGCCACGCACCCAACCCTCCAATGCCTTCCGGGCATAATCATAAAAATCTACCCAGTTTTGTGTGGTGAGCTTGTGGCTGTTGCGAAACTTTTGGCGGTACTTCTCTGGGGTGAGGCCAAACTTCCTGAGCAGGGCCTCCCTCATGATAGGGTAGTTGGTTCGATCCCCTTTTTCTAAGGTTAAAAGTGTGTCCCTGACTAGTGGAGGTATGTACCTATAAAGTCCTCCTCCCCAGTAGCTCTCAGGAACTCTATGGGCCACCAAAGCTACCTCGTACGCCGTCAACCACTTGTCGATGTCATCGCCCACACTAAAGCTAGCCATCACTTCCCTGGGTAGATAGAATTTGGGCTCCAGTGGAACCCCAGCAGGTACGCTGCCACCATTTCCTTTGCCTTCCATTTCCATTTGCAAGGCTCGGAGCTCCAGTTCTTTCAGGCTAAGCTCATGTACAAGCCTTCTTTCCTCCATGGCTAGCCTTGCCTGTTCTCCTTCCCTTTCCATCCTAGCCAACTCTAATGTCAATTGCCTTTGCTGCCTTCTGTCCTCGAATTCCTCTGCTGACACACTCCCCCTGACGCACTACTGCCTGCCCTGGAACGTCTTCCTGGCAACACATTCTCGCTGACGTCAATGTTCAGTAGGCTCAGTTCTCCTGGGTCGTCTGTCTCCCTCTGCTCCTCCTCCCCTCTTCCCTCCGGGTGGGCCATGACCCATGCCCTCAAAGCCTTCTGAAGTACCTCCTTCTTGGCACCTCGCTTGACGGCCACCCCCTCTCTAGGCAGAACTCCTTGAGCTGTGCCACCGTGTACCTCTCTAGGTCGGCTAACTCAAACTCCATCCTCCTAGGTGGGGTCCCGGACAATTTAAGGAAGGGGTCCTAACGGGTAAGTAGCAGGTCTAACGTAAGGCTAAAACAATCGGCAATCACAATAGAATTCCTTCTTACATTTCCCTAGGTGTCTAATTGCGGCGCACACTGAGTCACTGTAGGGTGCTGCACAAATACCAGTCCTTATCCCACCGCTGAACACCAATGTTGGCAACGGGAGTTACCGAGTCCGTTACGGTAGCATGGCGCAAAGCGGGGAAAGGCACGCGAAGGCAATGTGTAAGGCAGTTGTGCAGCACACTCTTACTTTGACTCAGAAATGCGGAGCAATAACCGGACACCACACCAGGCTTGTATAAGTAAAATCAGGTTTCTTTATCTCAATCAAGATGGCATTCAAGTATGCAGATTATACATTCTTTTAACTGGTGCGCATTCATTTAAAAAGACCCTTAACAATTCTGGCCACTAAAAGGCCGCTTTAAAATCACAGCACCAATAATAATTCGGGTGCTCTAACACAGTAGGGCCTAGAACATGCACAACACTTTTTAGGCATTAACCTCTTTTGCCACGGGGCACATACATCAAGCCTAGGTACTCTGTACAGCCTATGGTACACTAGGCGGGAGGGAATCCTAGAGGGAACCCCTCAACATGTCCAGCAGCTGGGGGCTTCCTATAAGGGGGACTCCTTTATCTCCCAGGGAGGTGAGGGTTACATTAGGCTAGGGTTACACCAGGTGCCTGGCTTGTTATCAAATGTCATCAAAGGCCCCCTCCCTCCTTAATCCCTCTTCATGCGTGGCCCCCGGCCCCCAGGGGCTTAACCTAGAGCCCTAGGGGCCTCCTGGGCTCACCTGCGGTGTTGTGGCTGGCTGCGGGGGCCTCACGGCGGACTCTTCTCCGGGCCAGCCCTCTGTTGTGTGGGGCGGGGCCCGGCGTGAGTCTCACGGCCCTCCGGCCGGCGCTGTTTCTATTTCACGAGGCTACGGAGCCTCTCGCTGCGTTGCTGCGTCGTTGGGGGGCCGGTATGCCACTCCTCCGGCCCCCGTGGAGTCAGGGGAGAGAGTGGGGACTCTGAGCGGGAGCCGGCAGTCCTTGCAGACGGCTCCGGCTTCCCGCGAAGACACAGGAGGTTCGTCCTTACCTCCCGGACGTGCTGGGCGGAGGCGGGCTCTTGACGGCGCCCAATCCTGGCGCGGCGGCGATTCTTCTTGGGGCTCCCGTTGGCAGTGGAGCCCCGTGGACGTCCTCTCGATTGGCTCCGGCTGGGCCAATCGAGTCGCGGTCTTCTCTTCTTCTTGGGGCTCCCGTTGGCAGTGGAGCCCCGTGGACGTCGTCTCGCTTAGCTCCGGCTGGGCCAATCGCGTCGCGGCCTTCGTCGGTTGCCAGGCGACGCCTCCCCTCTCCTTCTCCGGCGATTGGCTCCGGCGGGCCAATCCCGTCGCGGCCTTTTCGGGGGCGCGACCTGTGACGCGGTCAGCGTCCCCGGCCCCTCGGCAACAGCGTCTACGGGCCTGGAGGCCGCAGTAGGCCTCAGCTCACTTCACGCGGCCCTCGGGGCTGCGGCGGTGTTATTCTTGGCCGCGCTTGCAGCGGCAGGGGTCTCGGGCCCGGCGGTGACTTCTGGGGTTTCGGTGAGGGCGCGGACGGCGCCCCTCACCACAGTTATGCACGGGGGAGAGGTCTCCCTGCCTCAGCTCCCTCTTCACGCGGCGGCGGCCGCGGCGGCGATCCGGTCACCAGGTCAGTGACTATGGGGGGAGGTCAAGTTCTCTCCTCACTTGGAGTTGCAGCGCAGGCGCGCTGACAGCCTTATGCACAGGGCTGTGTGGGAAGGGTTCTTGGGGGACAGTCCAGCTGTCTGTATAGATAGATAGGGGGGGTGAAGGTCTAGCGCCTCGGACACAGCGCTTCGCCTCGTGATCCCTTCTCGACGGTTTCACTCGAGGTCCTGTTACTTTTGGATTCAGCAAAGTCTTTTGATGAACAGGGGGGTTTGTGAGTTGGAGGTTCTTGGAGTGTTTGATGTTCCTCCTGGCACGCTGGAGATGGTTCCCTGGGTCCCCTCACACTGGGCAAGATCAGTGGGTGGTGGGCGTTCCTCATCTATCTTACGGCAGCAGGGCCTTGACCCTGTCAGCGGCAGTAGTGTAGGTCTCCCCCCTAGGCCCTAAAGTCTGTACTCCAGCGCAGGTTCTCCCAGGTTCAGCGGTGCCTCAACCTAACTAACTAAAAGGTTTTCCCTCCAAGCCTCTTATACCCCTAGGTCAGGGGACCCTCCTAAAGGCGGCAAAACGTAACTCCTCCCACAGCCCGGAAGGTTCTAGAACCTTCCACCTACCTAGCTATGGGGCCCAGAGGCGGGGACGGGATGGCTACTGTATCCCTTGTCCCAGCCTGACTCTGGCGACTAGCGTGTATGTGTGGAAGGCCCTCTGCAGTAGCAGGGGCCTGTGGCAGCCATCTTTAGTGAGAGAGCACCTGCACCTCAGCACTGACCAGCAGTGGCAAGGCGCCCGGAGACCTAGGTCCAGTAAAAATATGGTGGCAAAAATGAGGCGCAAAAAGGGAAAAACAGGGCAAGACCACCCTAGGGCTGACAGGTCTAACACCGAGACAGAAGGAAAGCTGGCAAGTGCACTGCACACTATAGTTTCAATAAACGTTCTCCAACCTTGCAGTGCCAGCCACCGGGCGATTGAGAGTTTGTTTGCCGCCGCCTCCTGAGTCCTGGCCGCTGCAACTGCACACTCCGCCTCGGGGGCAATTGAATTCGTGTTGGTTGGGGGGGAGGGGTCACATTGATTGTAACACTGATTATTAACAGCTGAGCCGAACACGGCTGGCGGCCGTTGCAAGCACTCAGGCAGCGCTGCGAGCGTCGTGATTTCCACACCACAAACTAATCAGCTGCCCTCCCACAACAAGCTTCGGCACTGCAGCAGGAGAAAAGAGGAGATCAAAGAGAGAAAGATGGACAGAGCGAGGCAGGAGATACTGCATGCGATATAAAGAGAGAAAGTTAGAGACCGGGGGAAGATGGGAGGGAGAGTGAGAGAATAGGAGAACAGGAAGGAGGATACAAAGAAAAACAAGGGAAAGTGAAAGAGCGCCATGCGCGCGATGTAGGCACGCCGTGAGCGTGCACATCGGCGTGGCCTGCGGCTCGTGCCCAGTGGCGGCACCTGTGGACTTCGCCGTACTTGAAGAAGTGCTGCGCGGCTCGTGCGGCCCAGAGACTGGGCCGCCAAAGCAAAAAAAAAAAAACAGTAGAGGAAGTCCGGCGGGAGCCCACCCCGCCTTCGTGAATGCCGCATGGTGCGGCCAAAGCAGGATTTTAGGCGGGGCTCCTGGGAGCAAGACGGAGCCCCGCATGTTGCTGCAGTGACCGGCTGAAGACGGAGACCAGCCGAGGAGCAGCGCAGAGTCCCCACAAGAACAGGTAAGTGGGGTGAGGCATGCTGTGCATGTAAAGCGCGCCGCGCTTTGAGCTCGCGTGCGCATTTAAAAGTGATATTGCATGAGGCTTGCGAGTACGGAAGGGGGACAGGAGATGTGCACAGTGCGTGTTCACGGGCGTGTTCACATTTCCAGTCCGTCCTGCGCGTGCACAGCTCCTGTCTCCCTTCCAAAGCAAGTCAGTAACAATAGATCTCGCTAGCGACAGCGCTTTCGCGCTGCGTCGCCAGGCGAGACCTAAAAAGCAGATTCCTTATTTCAATACATGAACTGCATAGTTGTGTGTTGGGCGGTACATTGGAGTCATTTTTATTTAATAAAAATGCTGTAAGTAGTGGAAAGCTTCTTGTTCTGTCCTTTCATTAAGGTTTTTTTACATTTATTGCACCTTTCCAGAATAGTGGTGCTGATTAAATTACCGCATGGAGAATGCTCCTTTTGCCTATAAACTTTGGCCTGTATACATACCCTGTGCTTGGGTGTTTGTATGAAGGGGGGTCACAAAGATAAATCTGTTTGCACTGCACATCTTTAGCATCATGAGGTGTCGCATGGCTTGAGTGTGAATGTCCATCCAAAGTGCAAGTACAATAATGTTTTAAAAAGGAATTTATTTACAGTACAAATAGGAATCAAATGTAAACAAGCATTGGCAATGCCAACTGGTCTGGTTTATGAGTGAAAACGCCTTTTGTTCTTAGGCACTCAATAAGTCATATACATGCACTCTATCACTTATCTTTGCACTCATGCATACCTTCACCCATCCTCTGACTCATTCTTACATTCACCCTCAGACTCAACCACAATAAAAGACACACAAACTCAACAGCATATGCAAGACGAATTGAAAGAATACAAGTAGAAAATAAAAAATATGTCACTGTCTAAACATGGTGGGCATATCCTTGCAATAACAAAACCAAACATACCAGTGAGTGCCCATCTTGCAGAGGTACTGTAAATAGTCTATAGTTGTTTTCAAGTTCTAGCATGGCTGCCACATTTAGAATTAACGTGTTGGCCTTCTTGGGATGGTAGCACAGTGATACACTGTGGACAACAGCATTCCACATTGGGCCCCTAATTTAGAGAGTGTGAGTACGAGGGATGTGGTGAAATGCTGATTAAATGAATGGAAAGCAAGCAACTGGTTAGCACTGCCTGGAGAGCTGTAGTATCCTCTTAAGAAATATTAAAGTAAAAAGAGGAGAAGCAAAGAAATGAAAGGGGAACTATAAA
This sequence comes from Calotriton arnoldi, assembly GCA_963921515.1. Taxonomy (NCBI): domain Eukaryota; kingdom Metazoa; phylum Chordata; class Amphibia; order Caudata; family Salamandridae; genus Calotriton; species Calotriton arnoldi. The sequence goes on along the minus strand of CAWUFW010001825.1, from coordinate 563,709 downwards.
AATGAAAAATTGAAAACTAAGTGACGACCACCAGCCCTGACCGTGAAGCGCACTCTTTTTCAGGTGGATGAACACATATGATCAGAAATGGCAGTCATTTACAAAGAGGCAATGACGGATGTGGACTGACGCTGCCATGGCTAGAGCAGAGTACTCCGACAGACATGTGGCAGAACAGAGCTAACTTAAAGGCCCTCAATGCCTCTGTATGGATATATTTATATGTTTGTATGCATTTTTTTTTATCACAAGATACTGGCAGACAGCTAAGAAAAGGTTGTAGCAAAAACTTTTAGCGTGCATAGGTTTAACCCCAAGGATTTGTCAGCACCAAAATTGTTCCCTACAAAGGTAATCTGGCATTTCGGGTAGCAAAATACCGGTCTGTAGCCTTTAATACAAAGAAATAACAATATACCATTAAATGCATATTGATTTAATGTATGCTTTTTACAATCAATATTTCAGGGCTACTATGTTTGGCATAACTTTTCATAATAAATAGATCAGACCTATAATATCAGAAAGATGTTTTCCTAGTGAACAAATCAGGCCTCATGTTGTTTTTATTGGCTTGCCAGCATTACTGTTGTTAATTATATTATCAATTACAATAAGTATTGTTCATGGATGTTTAAATCTGTCAAGCCAGACCTAAACATCTATCTAGGTTAATAACTGCCCTCCTCCCATCTGTGCTGCTGCCAGAGAAAAGCACAATAAATGATCTAGTTATCTAAGACACTTTATTAGCATTGCAATGTTATGGGTGTGCCCTTAAAAGTTCAAGATCAGACAGATGGATAAATAAACAAAATGATCTGAGTTGTGTGAAGGGCAAGCACTCTTTTGTGAACACACACAACTTCTGCCCAATCAAACCATGTACTGGATCCCAACATGTGGGTGGCGCCGAAGCCCCCTTTAGTGATACTCACATAATTGTCTGGCAACAACTACGGTGTCAAGCCAGACCATAAAAAGGGACATAATGCACATTAAAATTGTGATTCAGTATAATACTCTGATAAAAATAGATCCATTAGCTGTAAACCCTACGCACGCTTCGTGATCACTAAATTAATTAAAGGAATCCTAGAAATATCACAATAACAAAGCAGTTACTAGTGCATTATTTACTTAATGTATTCTTGCATATACTGTTGCTTGCGAACGCAACACTGTGAAATGGAGGCTCAAAGCCCACATTGAAAACTGGGTTAATTTATTTTGAGTTTGCAAAGCTCGACTGTTCACGTTCCTAATAATCGTGATTACTGAAAACAATCCGTAAGAAAGAAAATCCAATGGTATTCGCACATGCAGATTTTCGGTGGCCTACAAGAAAAATTGACAGTGTCTAAGTGTTTGAGAATGTGCATTACTGTGATTGTGCAAAATATGCCTGTCTCTAGCTTTAGAATGTGATGGTATCCTCTCTAAAAATGAGCATAGCTCTCAACTTGGTGGTCAGAAAGGTTGCAGACTGGTGCCTACTTACTCGGGATTATCAACTTTGATTCAGAATGGGGCAGACCACAGTGTTACAGCAATGGTAGCCCCCCACGGCCAAATATCTTGCACTGTACTACTACGCAGTGCTCTCTCCATCTGATTTGCTTGCAAGCCCAGTACCTACTGCACCTCTTCCATAGCAGTAGCACAGAATAAGAACATTATTCATTAATATGGGTTCATGTATTTAAGCTGATTATCATTTTGGAGGCCAAATGTATCTCATGTTTGTTTCATACAGGAAGGGCACTTGGCAACAAAAAATAATAAAATCCGAATTTCTTTTCACATCAAAATTAAATTGCAATTAACTGTTTAGGTGCTCCATAAGTCCAGTCAACAATTAATATTTCTTCACAAATCATCATATTCTCAACATTCTCCAAATGTGCCAAAAGGCATAATGTTGGTACTGGAGTAAATACCCTCACCATCTCATTAAGCTCTACAAAGTGCCTGGTTTATCATCCTCTTCTGTTGTACATTAATGATACACAACCCGTTTGGCACGGAAAAGAACGTTTTGGGCCACCTTTTATCTACGAGTCTCCTTCACCAGGACAGAATTGTTTGAAAACTGTTGACAATCGCAAATAAAGTGCCAAATGTTCACAGATGTCCAGCTACATTGTATTTTGCTGTCTTCGCAGAGCATGAGGTTTTTTTTCTTCTAATTTTATCGGAAATTGATTCTGAAACTTTTAATTACATTTTTCACATATCTTTTGGAATAACATCCATTTTCGTCCAATAAGCATGGTCTTGGTTTTATTACACATCTATAATAATGGCACAACCTATCAGTCTTTCTTAAATACAACCATCTCCCAACATTACTAGACTTCTTATGATGGCTTCTCCGACTGTTAGCCTAGTCTGCTTTGGACTAGCGGTCGGAGAACACCAACAAAAGGAATTTGGTGATGATGTGGAGACAGCTATTTTACTAAAGATTGATAAGGCTGCATTAGCATTAGTTATGCGCACTAAAACGAAGACCATGCAGATCAGACGAAATCCAAATGAAATGTTAACATTCTGAGCAATGCCACAGTTATTGCCTTCAAAAATAGATTGTTTCTCAGTGCATCGAATACAAATATTTTGAGATGCCACCATCTCGAAATTACTGCTAGAGAGAATACCACTTCTGATAATGCCACTCTATATAATGAGGAAAGAACAAGAGAGAGAGTGCACCCTTACCCCAAGTCTAACTCTAAACCTTATCGCAACACACAGTCTAACCCTAATTATAAGACTACCGGTAATCTCCCCTAACCATAGCCCTGAATGTAACACTAACCTTAACCATGTCACTTAACTGTGCACTCACCTTGTTACAATTAGTGCTGTCAGTGGCAGTAATTTCGATGCAGTGACTCTGTGTAACTGTACTAAATTGATGTAGTGAACTCTCAGTATTGGAGGTTGCACCACAATTCATACGAACAAGTCTGCTTTCACTCACGTTTGCCTTCGAAAAATTACTTTTTTTTTTTAGTTTAGAACTTTATTAGGTTCAAGCAAATACATATACTGATGCAATAAAGTTGATACAAACGTTGTAAATGAAGGGGGGGGGAGAAATGCACATACAATAACTTGATATGAAATTTACAAGATCCAATTTGAGTAAAGCTACCACAATAAAATACACGCTCAAGAATAAATGAAACCCATTGAGCCTACAAAAATTAATAAAAAGACTTGGGTAACCGTTTACCACTTGGGGGAGCTGTCGCCTAACTTTAACACCGATACCGGGGAATTCTAGATGAAAATAAAACGTTACATTTTCCAGTTGTCGTTTCAGGCAGTGTACATTGCAAGCTGGGGCCCTTGTTCCGTCTGCAGACGGTTAAAATATTAGGTGCTGTCGTGTTGGTTAAAGCATCCGTTTTAAAAAATGTAAAAAAGCATAAAATATAAAAACATGATGTATGTATATTATCAAGTACAGGTACGTAAACGTAATTTTACGAGGGGCAGAATTAAATAAAGCTACCAGGGCACGTGTCGGGGGGTACACGCGGGTGGACGGCGTCCACCCACTATTTTCACAGGGTGGACGCCGTCTACCCTGCCAAGAAGTTGTGCCCTACTGAATAATGTGCTGAACTAGTCCCAGTGTAATTTGCAAACACCGGGACACATTCAGCAGCGCCTGCACGTTGTTGTCTGTTAGCACTTCACACATACTTAAGCAAGGAAACTTTTCACTTTGTTCAGTCCTGGTTTACAAGATTCTTAAGCAAGGCAGCTTTTCACTTTGTTCAGTCCCTGTTTACAAGCTATGCATTCACTGTAAGAATGTCAGATGTGTTGGTCTTTCCCTGCATTTACACACAAAAAAATTAATTTATATAGTGCTTACTACCCCTGAGGAGCCATTATTTTTTTCTTTTAAAGCACTATGGGTAGAGGAAGTTTACGCTGACAAAAGGCAACACTGTTTTATGTGTAGCTTACAAAAGTGTGAATCTTCTGCCTAAATAAGGAGGGCTTCCCTGTATACTCGAAATATGCTCCAATGTACTCATGATAGACCTGTTAAAGATATATGTATGGGCTTAAGATATGATGTCACTTCTTATGATGCCACTTCCTGTGATGTCACGCATCGTGATGTCACACGCCGCGATGCCACACGCCGTGATGCCACTTGCATTCTGATTAACTAGGTTAGTCCCCCACTTCTTTTTTTATGACTTGTGCCCTGAAGCTACCATAATAATAATAATACCCTGATGGGAACACGTAGAGCCAGGTCTCCAAAACACTTTTTGCTAGTTTTGTATCGCTCTCAGTTCTCCGTTGTTCAGTGCATCCCGGTACCAGTCCCATCTAAACATAAAAATGTCTGTATCCAATTCATGTTGCATTGAATGTGTAAGCTGTAGTAGAGCCCACAAATAGGCTAAATTATCAAAACTGTCTTGAATAATTAAATCACTGTAATGCTTGATTGTCACCCTCATCACTTTCATCTACGTTTTTAAACCCTCCATTTTTAATTGGGCATGTTAAAAAAAAAAAAAAAAAAACTTTTAATTTCACTTTCTGCTCACTTTTTGCGACATTCAGGCTGAATTCAAATTTTCAGACCAAAATAGAAAGATATGCATTTTTTAGAGAGTTTATTTTTTCAGATATAAGCATCAATTGTGAGGGAGTTTGCAAGTATTGTGCCATCCGCCTGTGTCGAGGATGCACCAGGAGATGTTGGATAACAAAGATGTCTCTACTTGAGAAAGTCTCTCTATGCAGTGTTTTAAATAAGAAAGTTAAAAAGACTTTGTCAGAGAGCAGATGGGTGTATTGAAATGTACAATCATGACCACATTCCCTGGAATGTTGCAAGGCAACCATTTCAAGCACTAGTTTAATGCCTTTCACCTTATGAGTACATCCTCAAACATGAAAAGGTCAGTTGTAATGCAAAACTATTGTCACTTTGAACTTGTCTGTTGGCATTTCTGCAACAAGTCTTTTCGTCAATTTTGCTTTGGGCAGAAGTTGCTTATGGTTACTCCACTAAGAAGCCTGAAATCATGTGGAGACTAAGCAGAGTTGAAATACGCTGTTCCAGCCTCTTTGGTGAAGTTTTGTCCTTTGGTTACCACCCTGCAGCAGGTTTCTGAATAAACAGGCTAGTGCACGGAATTCACTCAAGAATTTGAAAGCATGTGAACTCGTTATGACAGCTGTGCTATATACCTCACACAAGGCTGAGGCAACTTGCTCTGTCACACATTTGCCACTAACTTTATTTTAGATAACACGTTTCCCCTGTTTTTGTCCTTAGGTTGGTAAAATTCAGTTTGGTTACGTGTACGGGATCAGTGCCATTGGATGCTTGGGAATATTCTGCCTACTGAATTTAATGAGCATGACTGGCGTTTCGTTTGGCTGTGTCTCCAGTGTCCTTGGATACTGTCTTCTTCCGATGATTATCCTCTCTGGCTTTGCAGTAATCTTTTCTTTACAGTAAGTATCCACACATTTACATAGAAGTAACATCAAGGAATGCTTTTCGATTTTTACTCTCAACTTAACATTTTGGTTCATGCCCAGTGTTAAGTAGGAGAGTAAGTTATTTTTTCATTTACTATTTGCAGCTGGTTAGTGCATTTTCTCTGTCTTTTGTCCACTAAAATAACAAGCATTGGAAATGCAATAGGTCTCGCCTTTGTTTAAGTTAAAGCTATTTGCTTTGCTAATGGTATTGTATTTTAGCTAAGTCTTATTGAGTGTTTGTATTTGATATGTTATGCCTTTATGTTGGTTGAATTGTAATTGTTATGTGTGTAGTAGTTTAACGCATAGCGTTAGAAGGAGAAGAGCAGTGTTTAAGATTTGGGACGGAGAGTGAGTAGAAGAATAGCATGAGGGTAATGAAGTATAGTGAGGAGGAGAGTAGCATGAGACAGAAGAAAGGGGAGTGGGGAGAGTAGTATGAGGGAGAAGGAAGAAAGCGTGGAGGAGATTAGTGTGTTTTTGAAGGAAGGAAAGTGTGGAGAGCAGTATGAGGCATAATGAAGGAGAGAGGAGTAGAAGAGTAGTAGGAGGGATATGAAAGGAGTGTGAGAAGTAGAAGAGTAGTGTGAGGTAGCAGGAAGGTAAGATTATTTGCGTAGTATTCGGCATAAGGAAGTAGATAGGTGTAGAAGAGCAGTGTTAGGGAGATTGTAGGAGAAGGAGGCTTAGAAGAGCAGTGTGATGCAGAAGGACAGAGTGATGAGGATAAGAGCAGTGGTAGGCAGAAGGATGGAGAGAGTTGCGGAGAAGAGCAGTGTGTGCTAGAATGTTTGTGAGTGTGGATGAGAGTAGTATGAGGCATATGGATGTAGTTGTGTTGATAGTTTGTGTTGGTAGTGTTGTGTTGGTGGTGGTGGCACTGCGTTGGTGTTTAGCTAATGGTGGTTGTTGATTTTGACATACATCACACGCAATTGAGGACACAGCCATTAATGCCCACACTAAGAATACCAAGATTAAGAAGCACGCGCGGACTGGTGCATGGGGGCACAGGTACCCAGAGATACACACATACTTATAGGCACGAAAACAGCGTTATCATTAAAATACCCAACCGGCTTCCAATCATATAAAAGACACGACATGCATACGAATACTCGGACATCTACAACATGCACAGCCGTGTCCATAGAACCGAATAGAGGGGAACACACATATATACATGTATTTACAACACACACAAACAAGGATAAACGCGGGATACTCACAAGCACTGAATTAAACCTGGTGGGGGCAAGTTACACTACACCCAAAGGAGGGGGGGGTGTAGGAATCTTTCCAACGGGAAGTAAGTCATGAACGGTACAGGCATCTCTGCTGGAAAGCACGCATCTGAAACCAGCCTTCTTTGCACTACCTAAGTGCAGGGAGGATTTGTGATAACCCCTACAAGTGCAGCCAATTGTCTTTCAAGCCAATAGAAATGTACGTGGCGAGCCTTCGATGCTCAAACTTGTCATGGAAAACGCAAACTTAAAAGTACAGAATGCACAGTGTAGCCGACTGATGCTCCAGGACATGGAGTCAGTAAGACGTAAATGGAACCTCCCTGCTACAGCGCTTTGAGACCATAGCTAGTGGTAGAGGTAGCGCTAAAGAAATTCTACAACACAGGAGGTGAGGCGCTGAAATAGTCCCTCACAGAGAGAGACGGTGAGTAACAGAGGAGCAAACAAACCACTCAGCAGGGATAGGTCTGTCAGGTGAGTTAAAGTCAGGTGACAACTAGTCCAGGCGTCCATTAACAAATCGGTGCATTATGTGCCTTGTAATCTTAGTTTAATTCATGTCAACCATTTAGACTAACTCGCTTGGGGGAAAAAACTGTAACAGGAAATCCAAGGCGTGAAAATGCTGTGCTGGTGACATGAAGTAAAGTCTTGAAACTTTTAATGAGCGAGCAAAGTATTAAAATGAGCCATTAGACGGGATGAAACGGCGTAATTATCCCGCATAGAAGGTCGCAATATCGATGTCTGCTTTTTGTATAGCGCTTCATGCAGTTTCTATGCATCCTGAATACCAGATGGTATTGTTTTGAAACTGAAACTTTCTCGTGAGGGCGAAACAGCCTACCAACCCCCAAATAAAGCGAAACACGCCAACACTTTCCATCAAAAGAATGGAGAGGATGATATACTCCCTAACGGAGTAAGGAGTATTAACACAACTTCTAACACCAAACACAATGAAATCGCCATTAAAGGGGACAAGCACGCTGAAATACCCATAGAAAGACTCAATACTCACTTTTCACCAAGAGTGAGACAATGACATCAAAGCAGCAGCCCGGGGTCACGCGGCGGCGGTCTCGCACTGCTCACCCAAAGCCCTCCCTCCCCCAGCTTCATGCAGTTTCTAGGCGTCCTGAATACCAGATGGCATTGTTTTGAAACTGAAACATTCTTGTGAGGGTTAAACAGCCTACCAACCCCCAAATAAAGCGAAACACGCCAACACTTTCCATCAAAAGATTGGAGAGGATGATATACTCCCTAACGGAGTAAGGAGTATTAACACAACTTCTAACAACAAACACAATGAAATCGCCATTAAAGGGGACAAGCACGCTGAAATACCCAAAGAAAGAAAACAATACTCACTTTTCACCGAGAGTGAGACAATGACATCAAAGCAGCAGCCCGGGGTCACGCGGCGGCGGTCTCACACTGGTCACCCAAAGCCCTCTCCCCCCCCCCCCCAGTGGGAGCCGGCAGCAGCGCCGCTTCCTCTGTCTGCAGCGCCTCCGCTCGCGATCTGCAAGGACGGATAGAAAGTGACAGGAAGTGTTGGTGTGGGTAGGGCAGCGCGAGACATGAGCTGGTCTGCAGCGATCGTCAGAGAGCAACAATTAAGACAAGACACGCGGCCGAAATGGAAATAAAAACGTGAACGCGTAAAACGTAACCCAATACTGAACGCACAGCCCACACGCAAGCAATGGTAAAAAAAAAAGTGCCAACAGTCATTATAAAACCCACTGTGTCACGCCGCCAGTAAAAAATCCTGTCCAGGTGGGCGGGGCCAAAAGTGGACAGGGTGGTAACCAGGAGGGACTAAAAAGCCTCCGGGACAATCATTACACCCCGTTTAGCATAATTGGTGACGCAAAATGACGCACACCAATGGAAATTACGGGCGGAGCTGAAAGCGAACTTCTGAAACCGTATTGATTCCAAGAAGCCCTCGCAGAGCGAGCAGCGCATGCGCGCTGCAACGCCAGGCAAGACCTAAAAATGATCTCCATTTTGAAAATGTTTTTGAGCACAGGTCTGATCAATGGGTTCCATCTTCACTTTCTGTATTAATCATTTGCTGTAAGATTGATTGTACTTTAGGTTCAAAAGTTTTTAGTGCTTTTTAGCGCGTGGAGAAGGTGAACTCTACGTTAAAAGCATGAAGACAATTTCAAGGCGCCATGGCACTGAGCTTGGGAAAAAGAAAACAGATGCTACTACGTTCCTAATAGAAAAATAAATAAATTAAAAACTCCAGAGGGGGATAGGGAGAGGGGCGTGAGCTTGTCGGAAAAATGGCACACAAGTAGACAAAACTTAAGGCAAGGGACGCATTATATATTGTGAAGGTAAGAATGTCTCAATTTCCTGGCTATATTTTGACTATTGGCGTTGTCCATATTAGAGGAGTGGGATCCTCTCCCACTTTAGAATTGTTAATGCTAAGTTCACCGGGGAGGTGATAGTGAAGTAGCAGCTTTCCTTCATAGAATCGACTTAAAAGAAATTATAAAATTTCTAATCGAGCTGGTCACTCCTGTTTCATGGTTGTTGATTATTTATTGCCATAGAAAATTAATAATAGGCCCTTGGATATGGTGATGTTAATTATTTAACTTATTTCAGACCACATATTTTGCTATAAGCAATACATTCATGCTTCTCGGTCCCCAGACACAACCCCATCCCCCTTGGCTATGGTGAGTGTCCTCTGAAAGTAGCAGTGAATGTCGGCACCTATCTGAAACTACACACAAGGACATGCAGCTATAGGGTATGCGCATTCATTCAAAAGTCAGAAATAAGGCATAGGAACTATTACCTATGGAAACAAGTGCACTTTCTTATTAAGGAATGTAAAGATGTTTTGAAAGTTAATCCTGCAGCTGACGGCGCATGGTCCAAAGCAAACGTACATACCTACGTCCTAATGCCTGTGTCTAAACTCAACAAATCTTGTCATTTTGGTCATACTAACTTATGTGCTTGTGCTTCTGGTTGTAAATATATGTGATGTGGCATGTTATGTTCGATTGATTCACTTAGATATTCCAGCCGCCTCTCGGTTACAAAAGTCAAAAGTGAAACACACCAATCATGCACAATTCACATAATCATACTGCATCATCAGAGCATAAATGTTACAAACACAAATCTTTATAGCACAAAATGTTATTTAAAAATTAAAAAACAATATATAAAAAATACTTTTAAGAACATTTTTGTTAAACAAGGAAATTCCTAAAGATTTCATATACAAACTGGTAAAAATGACAACACAATTAACCCCTTCCGTGCTCATGACGAGCTCAGCTCGTCATGCTGCGCGGTAGCGCTGTGCGCATGACGAGCTGAGCTCGTCACGACCCCACCCGCGATCGGAATGTCCAGCACACGAGCGGAATTCCGATCGCGGTCAAGGGGTTAAAAAGATTATAACAAACAAATATACAATTACATGGTACATAAGTACACTGGCGGGAGAAAACAATAGACACACAATGTTCTCATCACTATATATAGCCACCAGTAACCGTTGAATTATCTGTCAAGGTAAAATGTTTTATACATTTATACACCCTTGCAGATACCCCTAGTAATCTAGTGTATATACATATAAAGGCATCCAAATTTCAGTTTTAGCTGAGCTTACATTCTCTGTATAGTGCCATGTAAAGCAGCTCATGTTTCACAAGATTCTGCATCAGTGAAATATTCCAGAGAACAGGCTTGGCCATGCCACGCTTGCTGTGTTCACCACTTATGAAAGTGAAGAATCCTTTCTTGGATTCCTGAAAGAATAGCACCTTTCACAAAGGAAGGAACTTGGACATTTGATGTGTTTGGTCCATACAAAGGCAGTCGTGATCGTTCTACGGAGCTTTATTCAGTACAGCAGACCACCAGTTTCGGACTAGGACCGACAATAAGCCCTGCCACAAAAATAAGCGTGGCCCCATTAGCGAACCAGATAGCTAAAAAAGTGGCCCAGATTTGAAAATCGGGTCAGTTTTTAACTTGTATGGGTGTTTTGCTAAATATGGAAGACTGCATGCATTTGTGCTTAATGAGTCAATGTTTGGGGCAATATCCGCTAAATCGGCTGTAAAAAACCAACCAACTTCACTGTAAAAAAAAACAAGCATTGGCATAGCCAATAGGTCTTGCTTTTGGGACCTTATACGTGCTTAGCCATGCAACAGTTGATGTTGTTGTACCAAGGATATTGTGCTGCATAACTAAACACTTATAAGGTCCCAAAGGCGAGACCTATTGGCTATGCCAATGCTTTTTTTTTCTTTCTTAAAGGACAAGCAGTGCAATCAGTCTCCGGCTGCCACTTAGTCCACCGCAGGGTAGAAGAGGGGTAGAAGAAGGGTAGAAGAGGGGTAGAAGGGTAGAAGAGGGGTTGAGGGGTAGTAGTGGGGTAGAGGGGTAGTAGTGGGGTGGAGGGGTAGAGGGGTAGAAGAGGGGTAGAAGAGGGGTGGTAGAGGGGTAGAAGAGGGGAAGAGGGGTAGTAGAGGTGGTAGAGGGGTAGTAGAGGGGGAAAGGGGTAGAAGAGGGGGAAAGGGGTAGAAGAGGGGGAAAGGGGTAGAAGAGGGGGAAAGGGGTAGAAGAGGGGGAAAGGGGTAGAAGAGGGTAAAAGAGGGGTAAAAGAGGGGTAGAGGGGTAGTAGTGGGGTAGAGGGGTAGAGGGGTGGAAGAGGGGTGGAGGGTTAGAGGGGTAAAAGAGGGGTAGTAGAGGGGTAGAAGAGGGGTAGAAGAAGGGTAGAAGAGGGGTAGAGGGGTAGTAGAGGGGTAGAGGGGAAAAGGGGTAGTAGAGGGGAAAAGGGGTAGTAGAGGGGGAAGGGGTAGAAGAGGGGAAAAGGGGTAGAAGAAGGGTAGAAGGGTAGAAGGGTAGAAGAGGGGTAGAGGGGGAAGGGGTAGAAGAGGGGAAAGAGGGGTAGAAGAGGGAAAAAGGGGTAGAAGAGGAGGGGTAGAAGAGGGGGTAGAAGAGGGGGGAAAGGGGTAGAAGAGGGGGAAAAGGGGTTGTAGAGGGGTTGTAGAGGGGTAGAAGAGGGGTTGTAGAGGGGTAGTAGAGGGGGGGTAGAGGGGTAGTAGAGGGGGGGTAGAGGGGTAGAAGAGGGGTAAAGGGGTAGAAGAGGGGTAGAGGTGTAGAAGAGGGATAGGTGTAGTAGAGGGGTAGTAGAAGGGTAGAAGAGGGGGAAAGGGGTAGAAGAGGGGGAAAGGGGTAGAAGAGGGGGAGAGGGGTAGAAGAGGGGAAAGGGGTAGAAGAGGGGTAGAAGAGGGGTAGGGGGTAGAAGAGGGGTGGGTAGGGGGGGTAGAAGAGGGGTGGGTAGGGGGTAGAAGAGGGGTGGTAGAGGGGTAGAAGAGGGGTAAAGGGGTAGAAGAGGGGTAAAGGGGTAGAAGAGGGGTAAAGGGGTAGAAGAGGGGTAGAGGGTAGAAGAGGGATAGAGGTGTAGAAGAGGGGTAGAGGGGTAGAAAAGGGGTAGAGGGTTAGAAGAGGGGTAGAGGGTAGAAGAGGGGTAAAGGGGTAGGGGTAGAAGAGGGGTAGAGGTGTAGAAGAGGGGTAGAGGTGTAGAAGAGGGGTAGAGGTGTAGAAGAGGGGTAGAGGTGTAGAAGAGGGGTAGAGGTGTAGAAGAGGGGTAGAGGGGTAAAAGAGGGGTAGAAGAGGGGGAAAGTGGTAGAAGAGGGGGAAAGTGGTAGAAGAGGGGGAAAGGGGTAGAAGAGGGGAAAAGGGGTAGAAGAGGGGTAGATGAGGGGTAGAGGGGTAGTAGAGGGGTAGTAGAGGGGTAGAGTGGTAGAAGAGGGGTAGAGTGGTAGAAGAGGGGTGGAGGGGTAGTAGAGGGGTAGAGGTGTAGAAGAGGGATAGAGGTGTAGAAGAGGGATAGAGGTGTAGAAGAGGGATAGAGGTGTAGAAGAGGGGTAGAGGGTAGAAGAGGGGTAGAAATGGGGTAGAGGGGTAGTAGAGGGGTAGAGGGTTAGAAGAGGGGTAGGGGGGTAGAAGAGGGGTGGAGGGGTTGAGGGGTAGAAGAGGGGTAGAAGGGTAGAAGAGGGGTAAAGGGTTAGAAGAGGGGTAGTGCAGTGGTGCTATATATTTATCACAGCGGCAGTACACTGAATGTCCTGCGAGGGTTTTATTTTATATAAAAATACATCACTTTAGTAATGTCTCAGAATATATAAATATATGCAAAGTAAGAATGAAAGTCAAAAAGTAACCAACCTTGCCAATAGATCTGGTCTTGATTCATTTGTACAGGTTCTATGTTGAATGCATTGACAAACACCGCACGTGCAGGTGCTCATTTGCCTACAGACACGGCCCAGATGTGCACTTGAACGCACATGTACACACAATCGGACCGCACACGTAGCAGCACATGCAGTCGCAGGTGGATGTTGGTTGGAAAAATGCTTAAAATCATGGCTGTGAAGTGCTATAGAGGGATGGACAGCTGGCTGGGGGTGTATGCGATGGTGGGTGGAAGGATGTGTAGATAGAAGGGCGTTGATGCATTGCTGGGTGGATAAAAGAGTGAGTGAATAGATGAATGCTTGGGTCTCCGTGGATAAATGAGTGAGTGTTTGCTTGTTAGTGGATGGATATATGCTTACGTGGTTTACGTGGGTTGATGGAAATATGTGGGTGAGTGGATGAATGTACGAGTATTTAGAAGTAAGAATAGAAGAGCAAATGTTTTTAAGAGTAAGTATACATATGTAAGAGTAGCAGTAAGTAGGAGTAAGATGAAGTCAGTAAAAGTAAGTATAAGAGTGAGAGTGGGAGTACCTGGAAGCAACAGTAGGAATAAGTCGAGAAATAAGTGTAAAAGGAGGAGTAAGATCCAATGTACAGAGGTGTAGAAGTAGGAGTACGATTAGGAATATTTGTAGAGTAAGAGTGGGAGTAATTAAAAGAAAGTATATGTTTAAGTATGAGTACTAGTAGGCATAAGTAGGAATAATTGTGGGAGTGAGTAGGTGTACATAGGATTAAAAGTATGTCTGGGAGCATGATTCGGAGTAAATAGTAAGAGTAGAAGAATACAGGAGTGGGAGCATCTGTCTAGATGGAGTAAAACGTAGAGAGTAAGACTAAATCCGAGTAAGCCAAAACATTTGGCACCGACCATGAAAGAAGCTTACTGTCATGTGGCGCTTGCAAAAGTTCCGGCACTTTCTAAAACTTTGTTTAATTGATATTGGTTAAGCAGATCAGCCCAAAGATAGATTAATGAAGTGTTTAAAAAATGTATACAACATTGGAATCTTGCGCAAAGCTCTATTAGACAAAGTCAGTGGTGTGTTACTGATGAAAAGGAATTTGTTGAATTTAACTACATCCAAACTTCCCTCGATGGAATCTACTCGATAACCACATTGTAAGCCAAGAGCCCACACACTGTCATTAAATAAACATAAGACCACGTACTGCCAGCAACGCAAAACGCAGTTGGCAAGAGAAATGTAGAAGCATAGCTGGAATTCCTTCATCCAAACCAGAGAGAATATAGAACAAGCGGTCTTCAAAAAGGAGACGGAGAGGGCGGAGCGAGTGGGCGCGCGGCGGCAAAAGTGAAAGCAGCTGCAGCGTCCACACGCTTTGTGTGCCCGCGAGCGATGCGCTGAGCGCATGACGAGAGAGGTAAGCCAGATGGCGCCTCTGCTCGTAACTGTGCGCGTAACCGCACGCTCGAGGCCACACAAAGCGTGTGGTCGGATTTTTGAATGCCCACTCACTAAAAGTCTCGCCAGAGCAGCGCATGCGCTGGCTCAGGCGAGACCTAAAAAAAAAAAAAAAAAGGCACACGAACAGCTAAAAAAAACTGCTCACGCGCTGATCTGTCAGACAGCCCTTCAGGCACTACCGGATTGCCCTATCGGCCAGTCCGACCCTGCATACCACTCTAATGCTATACCTCCTTAGTCGGTCGATCCTCTAGGCATCTCAGGGTTTTGTGCCTTTGTAAAGATCATTTCAGAGAGAGCCCGCGACGCCGAAGATCCACTCTGACACCAAGAGGATCTGTTCCTTCTCCCACCTTCTCCCAGCTTCTGCCTAAACTTCGCTAAACTCCCGTTAGATGGACAGTGAGATGTTCTGCACTAGAGCCATACTCGTGGCTAGCCAGCACATCTGGATGTCGTTCTGTAACTATCTTGAATTAGCAAATCTAGTCTCAGATCCTGAGTGATCCAAGGCCTTTTTGGAAGCCGAGCTGTTCACTGCTCTCCTGGGCAGCAGTCGATCGATCTCTCAAGCATGCCAACCCTAGTAATTGGATTCTTCGGTTTATGTGGCAGAAGGTTTCTGCTGATAACGGAGCTTTTCTACTGTGAAGGGAAGTCTTTGATAGTGTTCCTGTCATTTGTTATAGCAATTTGGATATAGGAAAACGTGTCCGTTATGGAAACCTAGAATGAGATGAATGTTTAGGGTGATTAGAATTAGTATTTTTGCTTGGACCGACCTGGATTAACATGTCTGCCTGGTTGTTGCAGATACCCAGCTTTACTCGCACTGGGACATTTGGTGTGCCACACTTGGAAAATATATTTGTTTTGCTACAACTTGTGCAGCCGATTGTGGCGAGTCCTTATCCTTCCCAGTGCAGCAGCCCCCTCAAGCCCATTCGAGGGAGCGACAGTAGGCACCGCTACTACCACTGAGAGAGCCATTTCCCAGCTAAAACCTCTTCCCCTGTGTCCTTCCTCTCTAAGCTGTCTATCTCTTCCCAATACTTTGCTGCATTTGGGATCATACAATACTGCAGGAATGAAGAAAGTGGTAGGTATTATGACTAAGCTCAAGTCATTTATTTTTCTATGCTTGACCTCTGTGCGTCAGAGAGCGCTTTACACACAGCAGATAACGTGGAGATGAGGACAAGGTGGAGGCGGCACTGTACTATTAAGTGTAGAAAAAAAAATGTAACAGAAAACCAGAAATTCCAAGATTTGATTCGTGAGGTTTACAGCATAGAGATAAAACTAAAGGTACAGGCAGTTGAGAGATATTAGCTGTGTATAAATGAGCACCTATAAATGCCTGCACTTAGTTAACGCAACCAACATACATTTCTTTCTCTTCAGTAGTTAGACGATAGCAGCTACTCAAAGGAGCTGTTCTCGAATACAGTTGGAGTATTTCAGTATCGGCCACAGGGGGGCTCTGTCGTTACATATTTCTAACAGAGACTGAGAAACTCCGGGACAATTTATAGTACAGTGTACTTGAGGCTACAGCACTTCGACTGTCTCTAACGTTGAATCGTAGACGATAAAACACATTGCCTAGTCCTTTTTTTAAAAATTATTTTGCAATATCTATCAGGAGAGAAATTATATATGCACGAATACCAATACAAAATAAGGCGTCTAGCTGAGTACTAAATGATTAAATAACACCCATTTCCTAATAAGGATCAGAAACGTCTGTGGTCGATCTGCTTATCTCCTGGAGGAACCAAAAAGAAAGAGGGGGAGAAGAGGAGAAGGAACCATCATGGTATACTCCCATGTAGGAAAGTGAGAGGTAGAACACCGTGGGGTAGGGGGCACGGGAGGCAGAATCTCTGGGGGGCGGTCAGTGCCACAAAAAGGATACAGGAAGCTCGCCATATAAGCGAAGTGTCTGCACACGTGATTTCATGGTGTGGTCCGTCACACTGACTGTGCGGTTAGTCCACAGCTGTTTGCACATCAAAGTGTCCAGAGAGAGTAGGAGGTAAAGGGCGGGACCAGAAGGTAGAACATCCTGCGCAAGGAAATGTCCCCACACCGCCTCAGGGGTGTGTAGTTTATCGTTAAGCTTGTAGGTAGTTTTTTCATGGCAGAGGGGGTTGTCGCCAGTGGTGAAGTTTACACAGTTTGGCCGTAGCGAGCGAAGTACCTAGCCAGCGATGCTCATGTCACGACATCTCAGGGAGATTCAGTATATCGTGAAGAAGGCAAGCTGCGGACTGGGAGAAATCGGGAGAGGGCTATGTTTTGGATTTGTCTCCAGTCATTCGCCCAATAGACGGAAAGAGCTGGCCAGAACTCAAGAATGTGGGCAAGGGCACAGTGATCAGCGTCGCACCTCCGCAATGGGCACGAATTTCCAAGAAGACCAGTACCAGTTATTCAAGATTTTGAAGTCTAAGAATTTGAGTCGAGACTCCGAAGGATTCTTTCATGATCTAGAAGCACAGATGCCCTGGTCTCCATGTGTGGGCCTTCCCCAGGAGCGGATGCCACAGAAGTCTGGTTGCATTGAGTGACGGAAGTGAGTGCAAGTGTAAGAGCCCCATGTAGGGCAGGCACCACACCCCTGTATTGCATTAGCAGATACTGGAGGATAGGCGACAGATGCATCTCCATAGGGGGTGCTCCAAGTAGAGCTGAGGCAATGAACCAGTTGGTGATAATGCCAATGAATCTGTAGTGCGGAGCCCATATTCTGACCACAGATTCAACAACTGTTTAAGCTGTACCCCGTTTAATATTTGGTCTGTCCTTCAGCTTTCTTTGTATCCTGAGAGGCTAGAGAAAACATTAGTGACGGACATGACAGCAGTTGTGGGAGCTCGTGGGTGGATAACAGGAGCAGGATATTGTTGGCATAAAGCAGGGCCTTAATCTGGCCTGCTTTAGTGGGAATCCCTTCCACCGCTGTTAGCTACGGATGGATGCTGCTAAAGGTTCTGTAGCGAAGAGGCAGAGCAGAGGGGGGCAAAGTACATCCCTGGCGAGTACCGGAGTCAGTCTGGAAGGAGTCGGAGAGAAATCCTCCTCATGACACCGCCACCAAGGGAGACTCGTCCAAGAGGTGGACCTTGCTGATGAAATAATCACCCAGACCCGTACAGGACATAAATCCTGCCCCATCTAGTTTTCTTTTAATGATGTGGCTATTTGTGTAAATATTTGTGATCCATTTCAAAGTCTTTGAGAGGTCTGGTCACTCACTACACATGAGAGTGGGCACTGACATAGATTGTCCTGATTCTGATCTCGAACACAAGTTTCTGTATGCTACTAAATTGCTTCAATCTGAAATTCCTAATGCAGTGGAAGCTTAGAACGTAGTGACACATTTTAAGCTTGTTTTATGTGGACCTAGTTTCATTCAGATTGACTCCATCTGCTCCCATAGAACCTTTGCCTGGTTTGGAGTCCTGTGATGGAACAGGTCCATTGTTACTTGATATCGGCAATTTCTTAGCCTTCGCTAATAAAAATCAATGTATGCAGGGTTTAAGGGTGTCACTCTTGTCTGTCATGGCTAACTTACTCTTCAGTCTGCCATGGATGCTCTGTTAGGTAATGACAAACCTGTGGCACCTCCACCATCATGTTTTTCATGAGTTTGGAAACTTGAGACAAAAAAGTTAACTGAACCCCTGCATCTCTCAGCAAAATGTATGCAGCTTGCATTGTGGCAGCTCACAATTCTGCAAAATTACACCCTCTGGCATTTCGTTTATCAAAGGTTATAGAAAGGAATCATTACAAATTCGGATCTTTGTTGCATTCGGTTTGTGAGACTTTTATACCATAGGAACATTTAAAAGAAGAAGGGGCGAATGAAATGAAGAGTTCAGTAGTGTAGGATACATGCTAGTTTTTCACTGTAACTGTATACTGTAGATGTGTTCACTTTAGTGTCATTGTATATAAATGTATGTGGATATTCATATACTCTGTCGTGGACCTCACCCCTCCTCCCCCCCCCCCCCCACCCCCTACCATCTGACCTATTCAAATGTGTAACATTCATTTGGCTGTGACGTTTTCTTAAAAAAACCACGAGACATTATTGGTAGGAATTAAAAAACATATTTTTTCTATTGAAAATGTGAAATTTCATATCTTCCCAAGTTTGCTGGCCCTGCCTGTAGGCATGTTTTCTAGCTGGAGAAGTGGCATCTCATGCAGACTTCCCAAACAAGGTCACTCGGGTTAAAGTTAGAGGGAGATCACAGATGATCATCCAGTCGCTGAGGGTGTTCAAAAATATATCAATTTACTACAGAAGAGTATCTCACATTTATCTCCTGATTGAGGTTAGGACAGAAATGTATTGAACTCGAAATCGCACTTTGTATAAACTCATTTCTTCTTGTGTGAATTAAATGTCATGGAAGATCATAGATTTCAAAACCTTTGCAATGTTTTTTCTCAAATTTGGGTTCAGCTTCATGACTAGGACAGGGTGGGGGATGTGGGAAATGGAAATTTCCACCCTGGGCCAGTGTCCTTCACCGTTGTGTGTCTACCTCCTACAAGGCTAGACCATAAATAACTAGAACTTGGATGAAGTATGCAAAGTAATCTAGGAGGCTGTGTGGTTAGTGCCCCAATGACATAGTTTTCAGTTTGAAACAATTTGGTGTTTTGGCAAACCTTTAACTCATTCCTCATTTTGCAGTAGGGCTGTGCTTGATGGCTCTCTTCATCTCACTAAATCACTAATAACATTCAGGGTTCATTTGCAGGCTCTATTTAGCTGTAGATAACAAATCGGAAGGGGTTGTCATTGTTAAGAGATGCATACCTACACATTCCCCATCATTTTACTATGTTCCATTGTGGTTCTGTTGTTCTAGCATCTAAAACATACAGGTTAAGCTGCCAGATGTCCAATAAGAGAAGAGACCATAAGCTGAACCTGCTTTATACCTTGTGAAGACCACTGTCTCAGTGGAATTTTATGCTTGTCTGATGCGTCTCACCTGCCCCTTTCAGCATGTTCATTTATTACAGAGGCAGAATATAAATGGCAACCTTTCAAAAAACCTTTTACCAAAATTAGAGCCCCGTTGTCAGTAGGATCTGCAAATCTGTAGAGGTTGGGTCATCTTTCACCTACCCGTGGACATTTCATGCTCGATAGAAACAGAATGTATGGTTTACTGGCCGTCCTAGGTTTTTTCTCCTGTGCCATCGAAGCAGTGTACCATACTTGTTACTTTGTGAGATTATCACCCAAAGTCAAGGGCCCTCTGTAGTTTTGTAACTCAGTAAGACATTTCCTACTAATCTTGGTGGACAGTACTTGGGGAGGAAGGTCCACCGATGACCTTTAGCGTTTATTAGCTTTGGAGAATCAGTGCACATGGTGTGTTTTATAATGATTGGTTCCCAGCATGTAAAAATGTGTTCAGAATCCTTATTTTGCTAATGTTTTTAGTTTGTTACTTATGTATGTTAGAGACATTTTCAAAACATGGCTCCAACTGAGAGAAAATGGCTTTGTTTAAAGTGAAAATAGTACACGGATCTTCGACATAATCTAATATTATGCAGAGCTGGCAAGTGGGACACTATTGATTAATGCTATACTTCAGGTAAAGGTGGGCTCTGCTACACGTGCTGTAATGCCCAAGGCACCAAAAGCTCCACTAGATTCAAATCTCGATTCGATGTCTGTGTGAATCTTTAAACCTTGAAGTGAGAGAGCCACAGATGAGCTGTATTTTTTAATTAGCAAACTGTTTTTTGGCACCTTCAAGATATTAATTGTAGGGTTGTACAGCGAGTTGCAGCAGTCCAGCTACTGTGAGTGATTGTTCCAATCGCCCTTTGCCTGTTCAAACAAGACATTAAAGGCAGGAGTGTCTTTTGAGTAGGCAGTTAATGGGTCCATAATTTTTCCTTTCTGTATTATTGTCTTTCGAGATTAACAGACCCATTTGATATAATTTTAAGATTCTTTGTATTAATTTGTTCCCAAGTGATGTTTGCAGCAGTGGTATGACGAAAAACCTTTGAGTGACAACTTTAAGATCCAAGAATACTAGTTTAATTTTACCTCCTTCCAGAAGTACGCAGACTACACCCAATGGCCTAATGGATATTCTTATTTTAAGCTGTGATGAATGTGCTTGTTGTCACATTTAAAACTACACCACACTTTTTAAGGTCAAGATATCTAATATGGACATTGAACACGGTCAGTCATAGGCCTGGCTCTTGTTAATGCTTCATATTATAGTTTTGTTTTTATCACATCAGCTACTGCCATAGAGAATATAAGGGAACACCTCACTAAGCTTCTTTTTTGGCAAAGATTCAGTTGAATATATATATCTTTTTTTTTATCTTTCAGGGGAATGATGGGCATTGTTCTCACTGCTTTAATCATCGGCTGGTGTAGTTTCTCTGCCTCAAAGATCTTCATATCTGCCCTGGCTATGGATGGACAGCAGCTTCTTGTTGCATACCCCTGCGCCTTGTTATATGGCGTCTTTGCTCTG
This sequence comes from Calotriton arnoldi, assembly GCA_963921515.1. Classification (NCBI taxonomy): domain Eukaryota; kingdom Metazoa; phylum Chordata; class Amphibia; order Caudata; family Salamandridae; genus Calotriton; species Calotriton arnoldi. Next base: position 542,673 of record CAWUFW010001825.1, on the reverse strand, counting down.
ATATCTGTGTTTTGAACTCGGACTCTGCAGCGTTGGTATTCAGTGGGCCAAACGAAAGAGGGAACACCTTAACTATTTAAACAGGATCAGGCATCTGCTGTGACGTCTTTGTAGCGTGAATGTTCATTGACCATTGGAGTCAGCAGATAATAAATGTTTTTCTGTTAATTTTTTATGGAACTTTTAAAATATTGAATTGCCATGCAGTGTCTAAAATTTAATAAAATGCTTGTGATTTACAGTAAGTATTTTCTTTTGTGTTGTGCATAAAACTGCACATAACCTTTGTTTTTATAGGTTTTGTTTCTTGTGAAAAGACTTCCACAAGGAAGAAATTGCTATAACATTTACAAAATTGCTTCAGGTTTATTTTGATGAAATCGTACAGCAGTTGGACTCCAATGATTTAAAATTTCACAGAGTTGTAGTGATTTAAAATACCATTTATCACAAGCAGAAAAAACTTTGTCCATGTCGCAGCTCTCTGTACATCATTGTCCAATAAAGGATACATTCGGCAACAAGGTTTAGCAAAAAAAATGCAATTCCACATTCATATTTCAATCCATTCCCAATTAGCATGCTATTTATTAACATAATGTGTTTGTATCTGATTTCGTTTCCAATCCCTGTGGGATCATTTGTCATATATTGCTTCATGGGCAGTACCCGACCATGGTTTAACCAGTTACTGCGTCTTACAATGTATAATCTAGTCTGCTAAAGCTAACTTTGCACAACGGAATTTTTCCATTGGTCCTCTGTTGTATGTGCTTCATTTCTCTTGGAAGTTACTGCTAGTAAACAGTATGTCGTTGCTATTGCTTCTTTTGGCACCATTAGACAACGTTTAACTTACTCCACTTCACGAACATAGATTCAATGTATTTTGGTATAAGCCACATCCTTTTCCAAGTCGGACTTAATGTTTCAGAATCAGGTTTATGTGCACGCTGGTAAAATATACTGTTGAGTCTTGGGTTTTAGCTGCACCCGCTATTTGTCCTTTAGCCTTTCACACTTCTTACACTTGCACCACCTTCACATACTAACGTTCACACTCGAAAGCACCATCTTGTCGGCAATCACTGGGTTCTCTGTTAGGAATTGCGCTCAAATTCTCTGCCTGTGAAGTAGAAGTGTAATGGTTCGCACACAAGGCATTTAGAGATCATTCTCGGTTGCACGTAGGGCAATTATGTCATTTCTCTGAACAGAATTCTGTGGCCTATTAATCTCAACCATGAATGTAATTTTTTTCCTCACCAACATGGTGCAAGCAGATCTTTTGCACGCATCGTTTAAGAGCTCAAGTTTCAAATAAGAACTGCAACAACATTCACATAGCGCCTTTGTTACCAAACATTTACCATTTTGTCACACTTCCAGCGATTAATCTGATGGGTGTCAGTGTTTTGACTACAAAAGTAAAATAATATAGAAGATAATGTTCACGTTTTTTCAGTGCTGTCTAGATTAATGTTTTTCTTTTTTTCAATTATAAAGCGAAATAAATACTGGGTTGTTGGTAAATCAAAATGTTTTTTCCAAAAAATATCTAAAATAGTGATATTGGATTCAACACCCTTTTCCCCAGTTGGAACGACCATTTTAAGAGAAAGACAAACATGCGACTTATGGCTACTTGTTGGTAGCGATTTGCCTGTAAAGACCTCCATAGGTGCTCCTGATACAAAATGGTAAATTGTGCCCATCTGAATGTTTGTTGGTGTTTCCCTTGGCAAGAAATAATATCCATGCTCTTTGTATTGCACAATAAACGGGTTCTGTTTTTTTTATTTTGACTTGTATTTGTTTGTATATAGCATACTTGTCAAAAAGTGTCATTTTAAACGTGACTTTTGGCATTAATTTTCTCGCAACCTAGGAGGACAATTAAAAAAAAAAAAAAAGGATCTTAAATACTCGGTTAACAAGTACCCCCTTTAAGTATTGAGAGCTTACAGTAGCCTGTAAACTTCAATGCCCAGGTCCTTCTCCAAGGGCTGAAAGGGCATTTGTTCACTTGGCCCAGCTTTTGCACTTCATTCATGTGCCATAAACTCCCTTTAGTGACATCCTAATAGACGTCTTTTTAATGTGGTTTCCTACAGTTGGAGATGCTGGTTCGTAAGACAAAAGATGTTTTTCATGTAGTAATTAAATTGTTTACAAATAAAGTGAGACAGATGAAAAATGAATGGTGGATGACTACAGCCAAATCGCGTTTTTACTGTTAAGTATATAGCATAATAAACATATTGCATCATTATATTTAGTTATTGCTGTGCATTTCTGATAGATTTGCATTTGAATAAAATGTACCATATGTAAACATTTTTCGCTAACAGAGCAAAAGCTAAAATAGTCAAAAAAGACGAGCCTTATTTAAGTTATATGCACACTGACTCAACTGGTGATGTTAATATGAGTTGAAGGACAACTAATAGTTCTTATCACTAATATCACCTCACTTTTTCTCGACAAAGTAGTATCTCTTCAAAATGTAATTGTCTTACCCTTTAGGTGGATTGTCAGTTAGCATTGAGTATTTATGTGAGTTGTTAAAGATATCAATTGCCTTTTGGTACATGCACAGTTTGGATCTCTAACTTATTACTCCTGCACCCTGGCGTAGGCCATCGAAGCCTGGGCAATGCACAAAAGTCTCCTTTCTAGGAGAATTTGGTCTATCGTTTTGCACACTTGTGTTTAATCCCAATCACCTGCTGTAAACTGCTTTTTTTACTATAGTATATTTATTACAGGGCGAATAGTACAACATCTAAGAGTTTTGTGAGATCTTTGTCTTCAATGCTTCATTCTAAATTCTTCATATAAACATGAAATGGTTAAAAATTGAAAAGCTTTGTTATAAAACATGTAAGATAGTGTATTTGACAAAGGGGGAAGCAACCAGTTAGATCAGTAACTGTTAACAATTAGCAAACCCTAATGTAACTTTTGTTTATTGGTCTTTTGTTTAGTGGTTATTTAAAAAGACCTAAATCAGTTTGAACATTTCCAGTTGACTTTGTAGATTAAATGATACTTTCTCCATATGTACGGGTTTGCCATTTCTGTTAGCCATGTATCAATTTACAGGATTTATTTTCTTATAAATTCCTTTACAGGCTCTTCTTTAAACAAGCAACATTCAACGTTTATTATGTACTGTTGGTATTATAAGGTTCAAGCATGTATTACATGTTACAGGATATAAACATTGGTTCGCCAATTTTTATAACATCATCTTCAATTACTGTAATTTTATATCCAACAGACATCTTCTCAGTGTAGACCAATCTGCCAAGCATGACATCCCCTCACGGGGCTCCCCTGTCAGCTTCATAATATTCCCAGCACCCCATCCATATCCTCCAATGTTTAGAAAGGCATCCTCTGAGTGTTGTAAAAAAAAAAAAATAATAATAATAATTAACAGGATTTTGATGGATTTCTAGAAATCGCCATAAAACTTCTTTGAAGCCATATTTGCTTGAGTGTGTCCACTAATTGCCAATCTTCATTATTTTGAAAGAGTATCTACCCCCTTTGACTCAGAAAGCAGTTTCACTGTCGAGGGCAATATTATTTCGGATATTGATTTCTCTCCACCAGCCTGAAATGAACACTTCATGAGCTTGTGAAGATAGCTTTCCTCGTGCTTCACACATCTCCAGTAATGCCAATATTCAAACAGTCTTCTTTACTATCTTTTGTGTAGTCTAGTAAATACCACCTAAGGAGCTAATCAAAACATTTTGTCTTGAGAAAACTCTGAAAATATTGGAACCCTTCGGATTGTGCACAGCCGTTCATTTCAGAGTGGAGGATCATCTACCGATAAGCCAAATGATGAGCTGCTATTTTTTGTAGATTATTGAGCTGGATACTTGGGGATGGATTTATTTACTAATGAATGCACACGTCTGTGCTGAGCAGTGAATGCGTTTAATCGTTGGAGGTTCTACAGAATTTCAGCAAATGTAATATGCCTTTAAACCCTTTGCTACATGTCTGCCTACATCAGTATCCAAAGACCTGTTCCTTTAAAACAATGTAGAAGGTGTGCTGGTATTGTGAGGGTGGGTCACTGTCATCTAGGTAATACACTTTTTTTTTGTGTTGCAATTGTTTTTTGGAAAACCAAAAAAGCAATACAGAGGAGCAATGCAGGATGGAGGGGGGGGAAGGGATGGAGTGGGAGGGTGCAGCCGGGAGGGAACACAGCATACATTGACCTTACAATCTTTACACATCAGCAGTGTGTTAGGGTGTATCCAACTGACATAGAAGGGGCAGCACTGCACAAAATGTGTCAGAGGGGTCACATTCCCATACAGGGGTGGAGGGGGGTCCCATGTTATTGACAGGGGTCGTGGGAAGGGTGACATGACTAGTAGCACAGGGGCAGGGCATAGCATGTCTGGGAGAGGGGGATAGAACAGAGGCAGAACGGTAGAAAAGAGGGGGGGGGCGTCCAGAAGATTGGGGGAAGCTCTCAAAGTTGAGGGACTTATCATCCAGTGCAGTGGACTAGTTCCGGCACTGCCATCCAGTGGGGGAAATTTAGGTGCGCAGTGTCCCGGAAGGAGTGCCCCCATGTCTGTAAAAATATCTCGGCTCTGTCCTGGGGGTTATATATGATCCGTTCATGGAAGGCTGCCTTTAACATTGCCACCAGTCGCTCTTCTTGTGAAGGAGTGCAAGTGGCGGAGGATGCATATCTTGCTGTTGCCTGGGCCCTGTGCAAGAGGCGATGCTGCATGCGGGGGAGGTCCAGGAATGCGCCCAGGTCATGCAAAAGAATCAGTATGGGCGAGAGGGTTCCTGAGCTGCAGGGTCTTAAAGAGCATTGTCCCTATCACGTCCCAAAAGGGCTGGATCGAGGGACGTAGAACATGCATGAGATCGCAATGGGTGCCTGGGCATCGCCAGTAGTTTCTTGGGGTAGCAGTCCCGCCGTATGCAGCTTCACTGGTGTCCAGTGCCAGACGTGGTGTTTTGATGAGGCAGAATTTCAAACGAGCTTCCCACGTCCCTCGATCAAGTGCCTCCAGGAGTTCTGCCAAATCGTCTGCCTCGTACTCCATCTGCAGCCGGGTTTGCCATTTGGTTAGGAGGTTGTTAAGGAGAGGAAGCGAGAATAAGTTGCAGTTCATGAGGTTGTAGAGCCCCACCATGACCCCCCCCGGGACCGGCCCATGTCCTGAGGTAAGATACTACCGGGGAGGCCAGTAGGGCCCAGGGCTGCACTCCCAAGCTGCGTCGGAGGCAATGCTGCAGTTGGAGATGCTGCCACAACTGTTGGGGCGATAGGCTGAACTCCTTGCGTAGCTTATCAAAGGGTTTGAGGGTCCCGTCTAGGATTACCTGGTTCAGGCTGTGGATGCCTGCCACTCAACACTGTTCCCAGTTGAGGACCTCCCCACCAATGTGTAGGCAGGCATTGCCAATAGGGGCGCGTGCACATAGAGAAGGGGAGCCACTCCAAGGAGGCGATGCGCCTGGTGGCAAGATTGCCGCATTTGTTATTTTTTTAAATTTTATTTTAATTTTATAAGTTTTATATAGCGCTAGCTAGACCTGTGGGTATGAGTGCTATACAGCATCACCTGTAGCATCGGGTTCCCAGGGCTCAATGGGGGTGTGCAGAGGGTCAAGTCTGTGCCGGCTTGACAGCAACGAATGCTCTGCTGATACCCACTGTGGCGGGTCCGGTGTCCCAGGGAGCATATAAGCCTTCTGAGAGAGGTGAACAGCCAGGGCGTATTGCTAGACTGATGGTAGGCCCATTCCTCCACACGAGCAGAGTGCCAGAAGTTTGGTGTAGGCCTTCAGGGGCGGGAAGACTCCAGACAAAGGAGTGAATCCCAGCATCCACTGAGCGCAGCGTATACAGGGGGACCAAGAGAGGTAGCATGCCAAGGGCATAGGTAAACTGCGTGTACGTGACCATCTGTACTGCCTGTACTTTCCCACACATAGATGGGACCACTTTTCAAAGTCCAGTTTCATGCGGGCTATGAGGGGATTCAGATGGTTTGCTCCAAGCCCCGGTTGACAAAGATCCCTAGGTACTTTAGGCACAATGGTGTCCATCGGACGGGATAGCCATGGATCGCCGCCCTTGTGGCCATGTGCGATAGGGGTAGTGCCTTGCTCTTGCCCCAATTCACCTGGTACGCTGACAGAATTCCAAAGTCAGTGATGATGTCCAACAAGGCCGGTAGGGAGCGATGGAGGTCCTTCAAAGTGAGGAGTATGTCATCCGCATACAGATAGATCCTGGACGTCCCTTCCAGCAGAGGTACACCTGTGAGGAGCAGCAATTGGCGGATGTTGGCTGCAAAGGGCTCCATGGCCAATAAGAAAGGCAGGGACGATAACGGGCAGCCCTGTTGTGTTCCTCTCTGGATAAGGAAAGGGTCTGACAGGAAGCCGCCACAATTGGCCTGTGCTGTTGGGCAGTCGTAGAGCCAGCGGACCTTGGTGATAAATTGAAAACCGAGGCCAAATGTTTTCAAGGTGGCAAAAAGGTAGCCCTACTCAATCCTATCGAACGCCTTCTCAGCATCTAGGGAGATCCTTGGTTCCCCATAGGGCATGGGTGGGGGCACGGAGGTGGTTCCTGGAGGAGCGACCAAGGACGAACCCTATCTGAGTGTGGTATATCAGGGATGGGATCACCTTTTGAAAGGTGAGCTGCCGGCACACCAGCGAGGATTTTTATGTCCCCATTAAGTAAGGAGATGGGCTTGTAGCTGCTGCACCGGAGGTGGGTCCTTCCCCGGCTTGGGGAGAACCGCTATCACCACTCTGTTAGAGATGGAGCTCAGGGAGCCTGTCTGGTCAGCCTTTTGGAAGACGGCATGAAGAGAGTAAACTACATCCCTGCCCACCCATTTGTAGAACTCCTCAAGGAAGCCGTCGTCCCCGGGAGCCTTATGACAGGGGTGTTTGGAGATGGCTTGTGCTATCTTGGTCTTGCTGATTTCCCTGTCAAGTAGGGCCCGTCCCTCCTCAGTGAGACTAGGATGGTGCGCGCCCTCGAAGAAGTCCTCCAGTCTGTCAGCACCCGCCATCTTCTTCGGCGTGTCTGGTGTCTGACAAAAGTTGGCAATTGCATTGACTGTCTTGTGGTGGGTGAGGACCTCACCGTCTGTGGAGTAGATGACTGGGATGACCAATGCAGCCTCCTGTAGGTGGGCTGCCTTTTCGATTTGCTCACTGTGGCGGCCTTTAAGCCACTGTAGCACATATTCTGCCTTGGATGTGTATAATGTGTTTAGGTCTATGCCAGCCTTCTCTAGTCGATGGTGCTCGGGAGGTGACGAGTCACTCGCTGCACATTTGCCAGAGCTGCTTCCTTTATGAGCTGGCAGCAATGGTCGCCTTTGCGGCTGCCCACAGGATCCTGTGGGTGGGTACTGAGCCCCTGTTGTCTTCTAGGTATGTGGAAACGTGCATGCGCAGTTGGGCTTTATCCTGGGGGGTGTGGTAGCGTGGTATGTTGAGGCGCCATGGCTTGCAACCCGGAGAGGCGAGGCCTAAGTCCAGAGACCGCAAGAACGATGCATGGTCAGAGAGCGTTGCTTTCATGATCTGGGATTCCTGAGTGACAGCCACCACCCGGTGGGAGACCAGAAAGTAGTCCTGTCTGGATTGGGTGCCTTGTACCAGCAAGAGGAAGGTATGCTCCCTGTCTGACTGATGGGAGAAATGCCAGTGATCCACCAAACCATGGTCAGATTGCACATCCCCCGCGGCGCCCTGTCTGCATTGTTACCCTCATCCAGTGGTCTGGTTCGGTACAGCACCGTCTCCTGCGCTAGTTTCCAGTCGCCCCTGATTAAGTAGTGGGGGGCACCAATCTTGAAAAGGAGGCAGTTGAGCTGGAGGAGAAAGGGACGCTTGGCGCCTATTGGGGCGAACACCGAGCTTATGCAGAGCATCCATTCCCCAAGCTAGGGAAAAACATACCGGCTGTCCGGGTCAGACAAAGACTTGACTACAGTGATGGGCAATGACCTATGGAGGGCATCCGCAACTCCACATTTCGGGGGGGTGACTGTGGACCACTCTCCCCACCCAATCCCTGTGCAGCTTTTTGGATTCTAAGCCGGTGAAGTGTGTCTCCTGTAACAGGGCCATATCCACCCGTTTTGACTGCAGATAGGACAGCACCTTCATGTGCTTTTTGTAGTGCATTAGCCCATTGATGTTCCACGAGATGGCGCAGTGGGGGGGGGAGGCTGCAGGCGCTATTGCGGCCATTAGGGCAGTTCTTGGGTCTGGTGGTGACACGGGCAGCAAGGACCCGAAGGGAGAGTTCGAGGAGGCGGGATGTTGCCTGGAAAGAGTGCAAGTGGGGAGAGAGCGGAGGATAAGTTAGGGGGAAGAGGGAAAGGAGAAGAGGGGGGAATACAAGACTCTTTAGACACGTCCCGTGGTGGGGTGCTAAATGCGAAAAAAAGGAGTGGTTGAAAGGAACTGGGGGGATGGGCAAGGAGGGATTAACTAACCGGCTCTAAGCCGAGGTCAGGCCTCAAGGGCTGGAGACTAGACCGCGGGTCTAGGCCTGCGGCTCTAGCATGCCGGGGGGGAGCCCAATGGGAGGGACAGGGCAGAAAGTGGATAGAAGATAACCAGGACGGGGGCAGGGCTGCATTGAAAGGCCAAGTAGCAGCGGGTCGGGGCATACCGCCGGTTCTAACCAACGGTCAGTGGTGCATTCCGGGTCAGGAAAACATGAGGGTCTGGCGGTACCATCAGTAGAGGGGTGAAGCAGGTGCCAGCAGACGGTTTCCAAGTGCCTTCAAAGGCTAGAGGGCCCTAAGGGGGGGGGGGAGTACTGCTAGTAGTGGTGAGCTGGTAGCTCAGGATCTCCCTTCCACCAGGGGTGCAGTGGTCAGCTGTAGACTAACAGGCCAAAAAATGTTGAACATCATAATACCTCAAAATACATGAAAGGAATCACAGCATAGATCCGGGTGCACATCAAGCAATGCAATGGAGAACAAAATATAGCGCAGCCGCACAAGAACAATTGCCTGATAACTGCAATTCACATGACATTGAGAAGAAGTACAGGCATGCAGCATTGTACTCATCTGTCTGCTGCGAGGAGGTCGTGACCCCCCAGTCATCTGCGCCCTAGGCAGGGAGGTGATGAACCGTGAAGCTCGCAGAACGTCTCAACCCTTGGGATGGGCAGGCTTCTACTGTGACCAAGATTTGTCTTGGCCCTGCTGGATGGCTGCCACCGCTTTGAGGGCCAGGTCACTGTCGTCCTGGGAACAGGCTGCCCTCTCTGGATCTCTGCCACTGTCTTGTTTCCTGCTGTTGCACCATCAGCTACCAGAGGGGACGGGCTTTCATTCAAGGGGGGGGGCAGTGTCCATAACATGAGCGGGTGAGTGCTTCCAGAAAAAGGCGCAGAGCTTCCGGGTCAAAAAAGTGTTTGGACCTGCCGTCTTTCGTGATCCATATTTAGGCTGGTTCGAACCGTACATACTTGATGTCTGTTTAATGGACTGGGGCCGGAGGGCTAAGAACGCTTTTTTGCGGTTGTTGGTCTCTTGTGAGAAGTCTGCGGCTATGCAGATTTCTTTCCCCTCATGGTTATAGGGGCTGTGTGAACGTGCCACGGTTTAGAGATACCGCACCTTTTTGTGTTGGAGGAAGCAGGCTATGATGGACCGGGGCTGCCCCATTTGGTCCTGGCGCATGGGGCTCATGCAATGCACCCATTGGAGTTCTAGGGTTGGGGTGAAGGTCAGGCCAGTGATGGGAGGGAGGAGGCTCTTGAGGAAACCCCTCACGTCCACACCCTTGGGGCGCTCATGAAAGCTAAAGAAGAGGACGTTGTCTCCGGGACTTCTGTCCTCCAGATCGATTATCGTGTTCCTGAGGTAGAAGAGCTCCAAGTCCCTTTCCAGAATGGTGTTGAGGCGATCCTCTACAGCTGTGAGCCATTGCTCCATCCCATCCACCCGGTCCTGGGATCCTGCTATGTCCGTGCGGATGGATTTGGTTTCGGCCACAAGGTTGGACATTTTGGAGGCTATGGCTTCAAGGCGGCGACCTACGGCCGTGACCTCATGCAGGATGTGCTCCATGGAGATCTCCTGCTGCGAACCGGTAGGGGCAATGGCCGGCTTGGCGGATGGCACTCCTCGTGGTGCAGTGTTGGTTGACAGCCTCCAGGAAGAGCAGCTGTTGAGTGGTTTTACCGGTGGTCTTGACAAGGGGCTTCTCCAGATCAGAGGCCCAAGGCATGGCGGGGGAATGCAGCACCTCAAGGGAAGGGGAGTGAGATGGGGCCCCACCGCCTGAAGGGGTGTGGATGCAGGTACCTCTTCGAGCTGGCCACCAGCTGGCAGTACGGTCCCAGGAAGGTGCAGGGCTCACCCTCAGTCTTGGCTGATGCTGCACCTGTCATTGTACGGTGCGGTAGCCGGTCCCTGACTCCGGAACAGGGCTTTGCAGCTTGGCCGTTGGCCCGTGTCTCACCCTGGCAAGGGGGCATCATGAGTGCTGGGGCGGGCATGGGTCCGGAGAAGGACGACTCCCATCTGGAGGAAATCAGTTCAAGGGCACAGCATGGGCAGTGTGGATCACACAGCCGGACCCCCCTGGGGTTTTCGGGGGGGGGGCGGCAGTCTGGGGACCTCCACCAGTAGCGCTTCTCTTCTCTAGGGCCCTGGATAGTGACCATTGTGTGTGGCCTGGACCGGCAGTGCGGTCCTAAGGAGTCGCTGGTGAGGCTCGCCTCCTTCCCCCAGCCGGGCATCTCCAGTACCAGTCCTTTGCTAGAGGTGCATATTATTGTGGCAGGTCCCATGGGAAGGCTTGGCCCAGTCGGGCAGTGAGGCAGGTCTAGAGTGAGCCTCCGGCCATCAAACACCTGGGCTGCTTCAGGGCTGGCCCCCAGTGACTGCCTTCAGTCGGTCTGTGGCCTTGCACCTGGGCCCCTAAGCAAGTTGGGGGGTGGGTGAAGGGTGTCTCCAGGGGCCCAATCCTGGGGAGGTGTTCAGCAGGGATGCCTCGGTTGTGTTGGGTGGTGCCCTCCAGGCTCCTTTAGGCATTTGAAGTGGCCCCCAATGTGCCTTTCTCACCGTTGCCCGTGTTTGGTGCGAGACTGCACGCTGAATCTCCTGCAGTTTGTCACGGGCCCCTCTGGCCCGCCTCAAAATGGCGGTCGGGCTCTTTCCATCCGCACCTTCATCCCCAGCAGACCCATGTGTGCACAGCAATGGTGAGCCACGCCAGGCCAAGGGTGCGTTTCAAAATGACGGTTGACTTTCTGCTGCCTGCTCAGCCTCGCTCGCTGTTTGTGAAGCTCCAAGCACTGTGGCTCCGGGTCACCAATTAGGGGAGAGAGGGCGAGTCTGGGGTCTGGTCACTCACTGGGGGAGGAAAACTGCCCAATATGCCATAGTCACAATGGGGGGGGGGGGGAGGAGGGGCTTGCCAAGCTCCTGTACTTACTAGCGGTGGACACCTTGTGCCTCTTGCATGTGGGGGGGGTGATGGTAAACCACCTACTGGCATCCGTAGATGGGGGTGAGACTGCCCCTTGATTACTCGCTGGGTTGCGGCGGATCCCTCCGGCCTGGTGTTGAAATGGCGGCTGGCTCTCTTCACTCTGCTCGGCCGGCTTCCACGTATGTACTGTCGGGGTGGACCACTCCCCTCTGTGGGTTCATGGCAGTTGGGCCCGTGTAATGTGCAGGCCAGAAGATGATGGCCAGGCCTGCCCAGGAGATCCCTAGGCGTTCGTGCCTCGTGTGGCGGCGATGGGACAGGGGCGTCTGGTCTGGCAGGTAGGGTCCTGGCGGTGAAGTCCAGAGAGGAGCCGCCAGCCCGCACTCACAGCCGGCGCTTCATCTCTAACTGCAGGCCCTCCTCATGGGCTCCAGCCCGAGTATCCGCCCTGCTGCTTTTGCGGGAGCGGTTATGGAAACAGGACCTCCTGCCAATTATCCAGCTCAAGGGGGCAATGTTCGGTCACTGTGGTGTGCCCCCGCGGCCCCCGATTGTCTGCCGCTTCCCTGTATGACCCGCCGGCGAGTGGAGCTCCAATTCAAGCGGCCATCTTCTTTTGTGGCAAGACCACCTCCCCTCTAGGTAATACACTTTTGACCAAGAAGTATTAAAGTGGTGAAAGGCATGTGAAACTCACAGAGGCTGAAACATGATGTTTATCATACTTGTGTGAGCCCCCTCACCCGAAATAGTACAAATTAATAAACTAAGCTTGACGAGCTACTCAGTAGCTTGTCTGCAACATGTTGAGTTTGTGGTCTTGTTGCTTGGATGCGTGTGGGTTTGCTCCACCAGCGCACCTCCACAAGTTCCCTCTCTCCCAGTCATTGTAAGGCTTAACTAGTGAAGAACCTAATACATGCTACCCTACATTGCCCACTGTTATATCCTGCTGTTCACTTGCTTATAGTGTGAGTAAAGCATAGTCTCCTGCACAGGGTTGCGGAACTTCCCGAAGGGCACCTGAAATAATATGCTTCATACGTCTAGCCTAATCTCTTAAAAGGGACAGTTTATAGGCACACAGTATAGACATTGCACAAACTCCTCCACACTGTGTTCAAGAGAAAAAAAAAGAAAAACTTGAATTGATTGGTGTCGGAACTTGGGAGGGTGTTGCCCTCCACCAGCTTAATACACACAATGTGGTTCGGTTAGAACATAGCTTTGAGAGAAGCTCTGCTTAACCACTGCTGGCTATAGCACAAGCAAACCACAAAGAAGTGTGTGTTAAGTTCAAGCAGTGGCAACAATTTTAAAGTAAAGAAAGTAACAATAAAATCCCCAAACCAATTTATGAATAACACACTAGATTAAAATGCTTATTTTATAATCTTCAGTTCAGTGCATACAATATGAACAGTAACTACACAGAATATAAAAACGAGCAGTTTGACATGATCAGCAAAAACCAGAGAACGTTCCTAGCATTTTAGTGAGATGTTCCTAACACAATTTCTAAGTGCTGTGCTAAATTGTAGCTACAGCATATCTGCCTTTTGAGTTTCTGATGGTTCACACATCATACCTTTGAACAGCTAGTTTAATCTATTCCTTTTCAGAGCTCAGCCAGAGGAGTGAGAATGTGTGTGTTCAGTCAGGGACACTTTCAGCATGGCCCCCAGAGTCAGAAATCAGCTCTTGGACTGAGAGTGGCTAGATCAGCAATCTGGCATGACCTCTGGCGATAATTCTAGGGCAAGGATCTCTCCTAATCAATAGCCAAATCCTAGGGTTTAAATAGGGTTTGATCACTGATTCCATCTCCTATTTTGAAAATAAAACAGAGCACAGAATTACTGTACCACTAACCAGACTAAATTATCCTGTTAAAAAGTATGTCAGATCTATCCACATGCTGAACTTTAAGTAACGTGCCATGTTGGTAACATCAAAGTGACAAAACATGTCAGCTTAGACAGTGAGCAGCTATGATGAACTTGATGTTTTCATGTGCCATTAGGACCTTCACACGTTCTATTAGAGATGTCAACTAAAATGGGGACTATCATGGTGTTCACAATAAAGACCCATCTGAACCTATTTTTGTGCAGCAGTGTTGCTCAGAGTGCGACAAACCTGATTTTCTTGCCTGCTTTGGGTGCAACCTTCCTGGGCAAACCTCAGCACCATGTCCCAGTGGAAACATTTCCTAAGTCTCAGTTTTCATTATGGTCAGTCCTGCAGCACCTAGGTCTTCATAGCAAGCCTCTGGGCACCAACTCTATTTCAAACCAGATCTGTATCTGAGGGTTCCTGCAGGTCATTTATCAGCTGGGCCCACTTGGAGTCCGGATTCCTGCTTTTTGCATCCCTAAAGTAGGCAAACAGGAGGCCAGCCACTTGACCCTTGTAGAGAAGTTCCATTCCCCATGTGCTAGCGAGTTGGAGGTCCTTGAGTGAGTGCTATTCCACTGTCAGGAGTCTTCTTTCTTGTAGCAAGGCAACCTTCAGGTGGAGTCTTCCCAGGTAGAGGAATTTTTTGAGAAGCTGTCAGTTGAGGTGTCTAATGTTCCCTGAGGAGGTGATGTTTGAGGTGTCAAATTTATCCTGTGTATGAGCCAATGATTGAAGAAATCCTGCCAACAAATCCTACTTTCTTGTAGTCCCACACTTCTTTTTGCAACACTTCCTCTGCCTTACTGTCACATTACAAAGGAGCCCCAGTTTCAGTACGGCATTACCCTTCTTCCAACAGGCTCAACTATCATCTGCTCTTTGGCCACTCCATTATGTGAATGAACTCTCCTCCCACCTGACAGGGCAAAAGCGGATTATCTTCTCCTCTGTGACTGGAGCCTGGCTATCTAGAAGGGGAAATAGCCTAAACCACGCAGTCTGAACAACTTGTGGCTTAACAACGCAGGCGTAACCACGGACGTCTAAACCACACATATGCCTTTACCACTCATATGGGTGGTTTAGATGTCCGTGGTAGTTAGCACTCTAGACTCGGGTGGAGGAGACCTGGGCAGAGGGTCAGAAGTGAGTTCCTCCCCGGACGAGAAACTTGGTGAGTACGATTGTTTTTAAATTACTTATCTTTTTACGGGGAGGCCGTTTTTAGTAAGCCTGGGCGGTAAATTCCGTTCCGCTCGCGGAATTTGTGGAATTTGGGTAATTTCGCGTTCCGCGGAGAACGCGGAATTGCCAAAAATTCCGCGATCCGCGACTTTGCGGAGTTTTTTGCTTGTTCGTCGCTTTCAAAATGCGTGTTCGCGAGATATTTCTCCCCGAGCACGCAAACAGCGTTCGCGAACAGGAAAAAAGCATCGCGAACGGGCGGAACAAGCAATTCCGCGTGTTCGCAGAACTTTTGTGTGCTCGCGGATATTTTTTACCGTTTTGCGGAGCTTTGCGTAGCGCGACTACGCAAATTCCGCCCACCCCTAGTTTTTAGGGCTCAGGGTGGGGGGCTGGATAGTTGGGATGGGGGATATGGTACTTTTTACGGCTGGGAGCAGTTTTTGGGCTTAGGGCGGGGGGCTGGAATGTTTTTTAGTTATGGGGCGAAGGTTTTAAGGCTCAGGGCAGAGAGGTGGGTTAGAGTCGAGTTCTGGGGTGGACTGAGGGCTTAGGGTCGGGGATTGCACCTTAGAGGTGGTTTTAGGGCGGGGGCTAGGGTGTTTTTAGTTATAGGGTGAAGGTTTTAGGGCTCAGGGCAGAGAGGGGGGTCAGGGTCGAGTTCTGGGTTGTAGGACTGAGGGCTTAAGGTTAGGTGGGTTGGGGTGCGGTTTTAGGGCTTAGGTTGGGGGGCTGGGTTTTTTTAGTTATAGGGTGAAGGTTTTAGTTATAGGGTGAAGGTTTTACGTCTCAGGGCAGAGAGGGGGGTCAGGGTCGAGTTGTGGGATGAAGGACTAAGGGCTTAGTGTCGGGTGTTACAGCTGTGGGGAGGTTTTAGGGCTTAGGGCAGGGACTGGGGTGTTTTTAGTTATAAGGTGAAGGTTTTAGGGCTCAGGGCAGAGAGGAGGGTCAGGGTTGAGTTCAGGGGTCAAGTATTTAGGGCTTAGGGGCGGGAGGGTCGGGTCGAATTCCAATATGGGGGCTGGGTTTTAGGGCTCACGGCGTGGAGGGGCTGGGGTGTTTTAAGGGATGGGGTGGGCTTCATATTTAGGGCTGGGTCTGCTTTTAGGATTCAGGACGGTGGGCTGGGATATTTTTAGGGCTGGGGTCATAAGTCAGGACAGGTGGCTGGGTTTTAGAGCATAGATCAGGGCTAGGGCAGAATCTTAACCACGCATATGCCTTTACCAAATATGTCATTACAACTAAATTAGTTGTAAAGGCATGCGTGGTAAAGGCATGCGTGGTTAAGACGCGGTCATTGTTAAGACCGCGTTGTTCAGCCACGCGTGGTTGGAGATTGCGTGGTTGGAACATACAGCCATCTAGATGGGTCCTGGAAATGAATAGGAGAAGTCCTCCCTAGCATCTCCAAGTCAAGAAGTACTGCTAAGGCTGTTTTTGTTCTGCCAACTGTTCCTGTCCACTCCGAGATAGCTAATCCCTGTTAAGGTGTCAGCAGTTAACATCTCTCTGTCTTTCCTGGGCTCAAAGATAGGTCATTAACTCCCCCAGCGAATGATATGTATTCCATCTACAAAGATGTCATGAGTGATGGAGCATTGTTTAATTTAGTTCTGGCCCATGCAGCCTAAAGTACCTGTATACAAAGTTACTTTTTCCACTCAAGTTATCAAAGTCTGATTTCACCATTAAATCAGATTTTGAAAATTACGTAAGAAATAACTTGGAAGGACTTCACTAGTATTTTCTCAGATGTAGACGTACAATTAAATATTTTGGGGACTCTGCGGCCTGTCCTATGGGTCATGTAGGTGAACCTACACATTACAATAGCTTTTAGGCCTTCAGTCACTTTGAGGACATGCCTTTTAAATATATAGTGTGCCACTTTTTTATATATATTCTTTGTCCCTTACCTTGTGGGCCTAGAAGGAACTCTTTAAGGGTGATGTATTAATATATAAAACTAGGCTTTCATGCATGGCAATGACACTTCTCCTTATGTTTCTGCACTGTCTTTAAAACTGCAACCCAGCCAGGGCACAGCTGGGCTCCTGTTGGGCATATATTTTTCTCACATAAGTGGGTGGTGTAAATATACACTGCAGCCTACAAATGACATTTACCTCCCTTGCTAGTGGTGCATTTTCTGTGTAATCTACTGTGGCCTTAGAAGAAAACTAAATAGCCCAAATGGATAAAACCAGTTTTCCCAATACTGATTTTAGAGCCAGATCTTCTGCACTGCAATACTGAGTGATTAGCAGTGTCACAGAGCACTGAGTCCTAATATCATCAAAAATGAAGTCCAGAAAAAGTGTCAAATCTGAGGTGACCATTGAGAAAAATTGAATTTGTTACCTTTTGGATCAGGAGTTGTCTGAAGACCTCACCTTCTTTAGTGGAAGATTTACAGCATTAACCTTTGTTTTAAAAATGTCCTCATGCATAATCCCATCTAAATTTCTCTTTCTGAACCACTTTGTATAAACACCCAAAAAAATACATAAGTGCAGTCTTATGATAGCAGACATGTATTTCCAATGTAAAACTGAAGAGTGACCTTCACATTATATTTAGTTTAAAGAATATCCACCCCTATTAGGTAAAGATTCTGAGTGATTAAAACTTAAACTTGGCCTACCCACTGCGAAGCCCTTGTCTTCCATTTATTATGTTGTATAACTTCCAAACAGTATTACGTAACTCTAAGAATTCAGAGTGCTCTCATCTCTAAAGATGACTGAGTTTACTATATACGTTGATGCTTTCCCTGGACTAAGCTTACCTCCAACTGTGCTATATCATGAAATTGGAAGAGTTTGTAGCATTTTTCTTAAATACTAAAAATACTGCCTATCTGCATTGAACCACTTGATGATGGTGGTGTATGTAAACATTATTTTGGAGAGCTTTAGAACTACCGCAAAGTTTAAAGTATTGATCTCAAGTGTTTGCCATGAAATTCAAGCAACTCTGTTTTATTTATAAGTAGTTATAGCTAATTTGAAATAGCAAATGTAGTCTAGCATGACGGCATGACACGGTTATTGGTGCACAAGATAAAATTGGAATGTTTCGGGTTGCAGTGAAAAGCAAGTCGGGCAGGCAGGCAGGCAACGAACAAAATGTTTGCACGATAGGTCCATTTAATGGATTAATAGCTTTCATCTTGTTATGAAATATTTCAGTATTATGTGACTTAGCAAATCTATTCTGCATGAAGTAACATAAGGCCTGATTACGATAGCGGGAGGACCGCCATCGTCAGCCCGTCGGTGGTGGTCCCCCGTCAATCGTAAGGGCCGATCCGGCCGGCACATTACGATGGCAGTCGGATCCGTGGCGGTCGGTAAATCCAACCGCCACGGTTCTGACAGTCGGATTGAATCCGACCGACAGTCGGACCGCCCGCTTAGCCCAGAATGGCGGCGCTGCTGGTCATATTATGATGTCAATCCCTGGCCAGCTTTTCCATGGCGGTTCACCCGCCATGAGAAAGCTGGCGGGGATGGACATTGGGGGCCCGTAGCGGGCCCCCCTGTCCCATTCCTGTGGGTGTTTGTGCCCCCCAACATATCCCTCTACCAAGTGACAGGCACCGCATGGTGCTGTCACGTAGTACAGGGATATGTAAAACATCCCTTGTTAACATTGCAGCGGGTGCTGCAGCCAGCAGCACCTGCCGCAATGTTAAAGGTGGGTAATGCGACCGCCACGGTGGCGGTCGCATCGTAATTCCTATTGTGGGACTGCCGCATGGTTGGCGGGCAGTCCCAAATAGGCGACGATGGCGGACGGACTTCAGTTCATCCGCCTTCGTAATCACCCCCATAATTGTAACATAACTATTAGTGTTCATATTAATGTTGTATTATATGTTTTGCGTGACAAACTTATCTGTTAACTGTTGATCTAATGAAGCGAGATCAACAAAAAGCAAAGTCATTCAAACGTGTATTTGTTGGCTTTTTGTCAGAAAACCTGGTGCCAGATCAAAAAGTTTAATTTGGAAAAAGTTTAAATTCGTAACATAATTTCTAAAATGTAGGCAGGCAAAGAAGATGTCAAGTCCAAAGGAGACACACACAAGGTAAAATATATTTAGAAAAAAAATGATAGACGGTTTAAATAATTCCAAAAGAAAAAACACAATCGGTCTGTCTTTAATGTGATAAGATACTAATGTAGTCATGCACAATGCACACAGTCTAGCAGATGGTTCTGAGGTTGCTTGGGTAGATTCCTCTTTGTGTTTACGATGTCTGGATCTGCTAATTGTGGTAACAGGCAATGGTCTTGGGATCATAAAATATTTAGTTTGTTGGATACATTAGAGAAAATGTGTATGGAGGAAAGTTCCAAAGCATTTAGGTTGGTGTGCATGTTGGGCCTCCAAGGGAAGTTATGTGAAGAGAAGAGTAAAGGGAAATGTTTTATTTGGGAGAATAGACTCTGGGAGGAGAGTTCTTGCTGGAGAGCGAGATGCCGACTGAATTTTATTATCTCCTGCAGGTGATCCAGTTTCTTTTTGATGTCAAGCAATTCATTTTAGGGAGTAGATAAGAGATTTGTGCTGTGGTCAGTAGAAAGTGACTGTAGTCAAGTATGAGTCGAGTAATCACATCTCATGGAATTGTGCTAGGTGTGAGAGTTGCTTCTCTACTGTTGGAGTGGTGTAGAATGCTCTGGACCAGGAATTTGATATGGAGAGGGAAGTACAATTAAAGGATGTGGTGGCTTCCAGGAGGGCTTTGGTTTTGGGTTAGTTGAGTTGGGTTTGTATTTCAATATGTATCAGTATAAAAATAGGTTTGGTCTAGGTTATGTCCCGAGTACCATGATTTATATCAGATTAATGTGTTTTATTTCCATTCCGTGAGGGGTATGTGGGTGATAATGGAGTTATGGGAGGTGGGATAGGGATGGAAGGGGATGAGTTAGTGGCTTCATAGACAATAGAGATGGTAGGAATGATATAAGTGCTAATATCCCTAACCATGTAATAAGCTTTCAAAGCCTTTGTGGTATGAACCGATGTAGTGGGGATATGGAGGCTAATATCAGAGGTTTGGATCATGACCTTACAGTTTTCGTACAGGGGTTGTGTAGTTCACATTTCTTGTTATGGTAATCCGAGATAAATTCTTTTCTCCTATTGTTAGCTTGTTCTTTGGGACTCAGGAAAAAAGCTTAGTGCAAGGAGGGCATGTCCTTAGTGGAAAAAGGAGAGACGTCAGTTTTAATCTACTCTGAGGCTGTTGTATTTGTCACTGACTTGATGGTTTGGCTGGCAAGGCTTTGTGTTTAGGGTATTTAAGGGTGGTTTTGGAAAGGGGGAATAGGATGTCTGAACTGTTGTAACATGCACACTGCGGCCTGATCTGATATGAAGCTCTCTTTATGGCTTGATGGTCCCAATATGACCATGTGAAAAAAACGATTGTTCTTGAGAATTAGATTCATAGATTCATTATTGGACAGTCAAAATATGCAGGCAGTGGGTTGTCAATAAGTACAGAGAGAGAATGCGGATTCAAGATGTCACATTAGAGAAAAACAAATTGTACCAAGGTACACATCACATTTGGCACCACACTTCTTGCAAAGTAAGCAGGGTTGTGGGCTCGAATTTAGAAGCAAAATCATGTTTATGAGCAAAATCACCCTCGGTGCAGCATCATACCACACTTATTTAGAAGCGCAGATCAGATAGTGGAAGAAAAACACATTAGTTTGCAAAAACACATTTTCAATAATTAGTTTTAAAATCGCTTGGTGCAACATCTAGGAAGCACACTTCACATGTAGGAGCAAAAGCACTTATAGGTGCAAAAGCATATTCATTGAAGCATCAGCAGAAGTGTGAAAACATAGGTTTCTAGGGAGGCAAGGCCATTCTGATATTACTTGATCTGTCAGCGGCCTTCGATACGGTCCCACATGAGAGGCTCTTAAACAAACTTAAGAACATTAGCCTGGGTGGGACTGCCCTTACGTGGATGTCCTCCTATTTGGAAAACGGGTCCCAGGACATCTGGCTTCCACCTTTCTCCTCCCCGGTCCCTGCCATCCATGTTGGTGTCCCCCATGGCTCCATTCTCAGCCCTACCCTCTTTAATATTTATCTTTCTCCCTTGGCATCCTTGGTAGAGGAAGCGGGCGCCAAAATTGTTTCTTACACTGACACTCAGCTTATCTTCTCGTGTGATAAAGGCTCCGACTTTGATGGGGCAGACATTAATTCCTGCCTCTCGAAGGCTTTCAACTGGCTCAGGGTTAATCAGCTCAAGTGTAACCCGGATAAAACGGAAGTTGTTTTCTTTGGAAAACTAGTAACACCCGATTGGAGTTCCTGGTGGCCCAAGGATCTGCCGCCCCCGCCCGCTGAAAAAGAGAAAGTAAAAAACTTGGGAATAATCATAGACAAAACATTGTCGATGCGTTCTCAGATCCAATATCTTTCTGGTGCATGCTTCGGTATACTCCGAATGCTAAAAAGATTTTTGCCGCTTCTACCGCTGGAGAGTAGAACGATTGTCGTGCAGGCTCTTGTGACATCAAAGCTTGACTATGTCAACTGCCTGTACCTTGGTCTTTCTAAATCCTTGACCCAGCGTTTGCAAGTGGTTCAAAATGCAGTAGCCAGAGCCATCGTGAGATCAAGACCTAGAGCTAGTATGACCCAGATTCTCAAATCTTTACACTGGCTCCGCATTAAAGAGCGGATTGACTTTAAGGCTATGACCATCTTTTTTAAAGCCTTCCACAAGGCTGGAGCCGGGTACTTAATTAAACGAGCTAACCATTACTCTACATCCAGACCCGTGCGTTCTTCTAACGCAAATCGGGCCATTGTGCCCAAAACACGCCTTGCTCGTACTGGCGGTAGATCTTTTGGCTTTCTGGGTGCAAAACTATGGAATAGCCTGCCGGAGACTCTGAGGCTTGACACAAACTTTTTATTTTTTTCATTTTTTTTATAATTAAGATTTAATTAAATCAAATGCAGTGTACATAGACAGCATCAAAAGGTACATGTTACTGATACTCAAACTTAACATCCCGTGGCTATGCTGCATGTATTCAATTTTAGCAATCAGTCTCTGAACAGTATAACATAGTGAGGCATCATACATTTAAGTGAAAAGTAAACATACTCAACATTCCGCATGTTCAGGGTACTTGTCTTGTTCAGCAGATCGCAGGTATTGTAACAAAGGTTCCCAAATGCCATTAGGTCTCGAGGAGGTAGGAAGTTCCTCTGCATAGAGCACTAGATTTTCCTGGCAATATACTAGATCCTTAAGCCATTGTGCAGCGGAAGGCCCAGTCATGCCCTCCCATGTCATTGCCACATGTCTCTTGGCCAGAAGCAACGCCACTCTCACAAATTTGCCCGTTGCACCCTTCAGGAACGGTACCAAGCCCAACAAACATATGTGTGGAGAACACTGCAGTTCAACATTGACCATACTAGATATTCTACGAATCACATCGGTCCAGAACACCGCCACCCCACAACATACCCAGGGTAGATGCCAGAAGTCAGCAGCCACGGTGCCACATCATTTGCATGTATCGGTATCTCTGAGCCCATACTTGAACAGTTTATGTGGGGTGTAATAAGCCTAATGGATGTATTTGAAATGTATGATTCGGAGGTTGCCATTAGATGTTAGGGCACCAGTTAACTGGCAGCAATGCTCCCAGTCCTGCTGCGTCAGTTGGGGGTCTAGATATGCATTCCATTTCTACATGCTTTTGTTATGCGGCAGGGGCTTCTCAGCTCGAGCCTCTCGGTAGAGTTTGGTAAGAAGTTTACGTCGTGTTGGGCTGGTGAGCATGACGTGTAAGGCCTGTAGTGTGGGAGGTACGGCAGGGAAAGTGTGATACTGCGCCTGTATCGCTTTTTTTAACCTGTGGAAAAGAAATATGAATAATGCCGTCTTATGTCGCACGTAACTAAGATCATCATCTGTCAAAAAAGCACCATCGGGATATAAGTCCAGCATTTTATCTATCCCTACTAGCTTTAAAGCATGCATAGCTCTCGCCTCATGCGTAACCGACCGGTCCGCATGAAATGCGAGAGGCAACAAAGGGGGATATAGTGGTAACTTCCCTGCCATGCGGCCTAGCGCCTGCCAGGCCGTAATGATGGCATCAATAGTGTTGATCAATTTGCACAAAGAGGGGTACCCCTAATAACGTTTCCTAAATTAGGGTCTACATAACGTATGTGAAAAAACAATTAGCAAACATAATAATTGGTGGACTAACAATTTTGCAATGAAACATATGCAAACACCCAACAAGTATTTCATATCAAAAATTCACTTTTTATTCTTTTTTCATATATAAATGTTAATTCATTCTTTAGTCATTTTTTAGTTTACTTTAAATTATCCATATATTAAAAAGAAGCATGGAAATGTTATCTAAAAATCAAATTTGTACTTTCATTATTATATCCTTCACAAGATTTTTTAGGGAAATACTAATCTATGTATTTCAGACACACATATGCACTCATACTTGTCTATCTAATATCGCCACTTTTGTCAAAAACTGTGATTCTTCAATGTATACATTGTTAGCGATAAAGCATGATCAATTGATCAGGTCAAACCAATTAAACTATATGTTAAATATATTTTTTGTCAGTTCTTTTCTCTGTATTGATAGTACAATTTATTCAAAGCATTATAATTTTTTATATATCTGAAAATACATAGGGTAAACAGAGGCATTCCTATATGCCATGGCTAAGAAGATAGAATCCTACGCGCGTTTCGGCATTACGCCTTCATCAGGTAGCCATGTATGATATAAAATCTGAAAGAAAGGATTTAAAATTGTCGGGGTTACATAGTATAAGTCTTACTTAAATTTATACTTCATACACATTAGTGTTCATTCTTAGTGATTACATTGTCACAGGGAAAGGTTAGCACTAGATTTAAAAGTAAAAATAGTGTGTAAGGTTGAAGGAAAAGAATGAGTGATCCAAAAAGAATTTAAAAAGTTGAAAGATAGTGGTATTCACCTATACGCGTGACCTCCATATCACACAGATTTAAAATATCTATACAGAAGTGCCTACCCAGTTAGTGTCTGAAAACAGGCATATTCAATGGGTGCAGATCTGACTATTACCTTTTTATGGTCAGTACAGTTAATAGTTAAGGCTGTTTTTTTTCTAAAAAAGCTTGATATGGAAATCAGGACTCCAAGACTGATTCTTCTTGATTAACTTCTCTAGAACAATGGAGGGGCGGCGGGATGAGAGGAGAACAAAAAATAAAAAATAATTTTAATAGCTCGTCGCGTTTATGACATTGAGACCAATATTTAGAACGTGTGGGGGTTAAACAATCTTACCCGTAAAATAGGTCATGTGGATATCTCTCATTTGATTGTAGTATAATGGTGATTCCCTGCAAAAGTTATATATGTTGTTACCTTGTGCTTATAACGTCTCTAGAATTAGCAGTTTGGAACAATATTTCAAAGCGCTAGAGGACAGATTTTAGTTGGCTATATATACTTTAATACTTTATAATGAGTGATATACGTCCCTGTATATTCTTTAAAGATTACTGGTCTCAAGTATTTACGTT
Organism: Calotriton arnoldi; assembly: GCA_963921515.1. NCBI lineage: Eukaryota > Metazoa > Chordata > Amphibia > Caudata > Salamandridae > Calotriton > Calotriton arnoldi. Next base: position 518,470 of record CAWUFW010001825.1, on the reverse strand, counting down.
ATATCCCTGTTCTTAAACTTAGGCAAATATAAGACGGCCGCTTGCTAAGGTAGATGTCTCTTACCCGTGATTTGAAAATTACATGCGTGCACTAGAACCGCGAGCATTCTCCAGAGCGGAGGGTCGCCGGGTTAGAAAATCTGTGTGTGTACGCGCTGCTTTCATTCATCCGTCGCCGTCTGTCTGGAGGCTCGTCCGAGCTGCTCTCAGTATGCGCGTTGGTACATTGCAGGTACGGGGAACCCGGAAGTTACTGTTGCATCTTATAGATGGTATTTATGCATTACAGCTTTCCCGCGCTCGTTGGGCAACTAGCTCCTGATTGGATTATTTCTGGAGGTACAGAGTGACGCCATAAGTTGGTCTACTTGTGGCGGCCATGTTGGTACTGTGTAAACAGTGAATACAGTTGCCGGAAAAAATAATAAGACTCACAGTTTAGGTAACTGTGACGTCCATATTGACACTATGTTGGTGTACGAAGTCTCATTTAGATTCCTAAGAGGGCCCTGGTAAAAAATGGGAGGGGAGGGGGAGCGAGAAAATGTTTTTAAGAAAACGGACTACCCTACTCCACAGATTATATGGGTAAATGCGGCAGCCATGTTGGTAGTATTTAGATGTTAGTTCTAATTAGCAATGTAGGACCTCATGAGGGATCTAGGGCCCAAAGTAATCAGTTTATGATACTGAAATTCGGTATTCATTGTGTGTATATGAAGATGAATAATATATGTTAAAAAAATCACACGATCACAGGCTGTACAATCTGTACAGTGACAAGTTCTACCAGAATGTGTAGTCCGGCGTTATTGAATCTAATTGCTTGGTCCCAAGGAATTTCACTATTCATGCCTTTTAGGTATGTATCTAAGGTAAAAATCCAAAAGACTTCCCTACGTTTTCGTATTTCAGTACTTAAGGGGCCTTTTGTGTGGATTTTCTCAAGGATAAGCCATTTAATCTCCTCGGTCGAGTGGTTTGCATCTATATAATGTTTTACTAATGGAGCATTAGTTTTTCTGGTTCTGATGGCAGACCTGTGTTCAGTAAGCCGTGTTGTCACGGTCCGTGAGGTCTCTCCCACATATCCCTGATTACAGGGACATAAAATTAAGTAAACAATGTTTGTGGTCTTGCAGTTTGTTAAGGACTTAAGTGAAAAACTGGTTCCATTTATCGTGTATGTTTTTGTTTCTGTTGCAAATTGACATGCCACACACGACATGCATTTATAGTTCCCTATCAGAGGTACAGTGCCACAGAGCGTGGTTTGTATGGGTTCCTTCAGGATGTTGGTCATGCGAGACCGTACTATCAAGTCCTTAAGATTTTTGTTCTTGCGATGGGCAAAGAGGGGTTTCGGAATTGATGTGGTTCTGTCTCTTGTGGCATTTAAAATATGCCAATTAGAATTCACAATGTGACGGATTTTATCATTTATTGTGGACTGACGTGTGACGAATACTAATCTATTATTCTCCTTGGGTGTTTTTGGAGTTAGCAAGTGCTGTCTATCGTAGTATTGCGCTCTCTTATAGGAGTCACGTACTAAACGATTGGGGTAGCCTCTGGCTATGAACTTTGCTTTCATCTCTACTGCTCTAGTGTCGAAGTCTATTAAATTGGTGCAGTTCCTGCGTAACCGCAGGAACTGTCCAAAAGGTATGCTGGTTTTTTGTGTCTTCGGATGGTAACTATTGAAATGCAGCAACGTGTTGCGGGCTGTTGGTTTCGTAAAAAGATCAACTTCCAATTTTTGCCCATTTACCTTGATCATGATATCTAAAAACTCTACGTTGCTATTGCTGTAATTCGCTGTGAAGAAGATATTGTCATCACAAAAATTTAGCCAGGTGATGAACTCAGTGAGTTTATCTAAGTCAGCTGTCCAGATGAAAAAGACGTCGTCTATGTATCTAGACCAGCTTTTTATGGATTCACTGAATGGGGCAATCTCATTATAAACAAATTTGAATTCAAAATAGGCCATGTATATATTGGCCACTGTCGGGGCACAAGAGGCCCCCATACTGACTCCCTTAGTTTGTTTAAACAGGGATCCATTGAACTCAAAAGCATTCTCTTGGAGGACAATAGTAAGACATTCAATGACAAAGGTCTTGGGGCAATCGATTTTAAAAGTTTCAATGAACCATATAACCGCCTCTATTGCCCCAAGCTGGGGGATATTGCCATAGAGGGCTTCTATGTGCATAGTTACCATAACTTGTCACATGTCATTGAATGTAAGATGTTCCACTTTGTTAATAATATCTCTAGTATCCCGTATGTAAGATTTAATTTTGGGGACATGAGATCTCAATATTGCATCCACGTATTTGGAAAGAGGTTCAGTAGCGGACCCAATGGTGGTCACTATGGGTCTGTAAGGGGATTTGTGCAGTTCTTATGAATCTTGAGAACCCCATAAATCGCTGCCATTTTGGGTTTGTCTACATTAAGGTATTGCCATTCTTTCTCACAGATGGAATTGTTATTGAGGGCTTGTGTGGTAGTCTCCCGGATTAATTTGGAGATTCTCTTAGTAGGATCCACTTTAACTGGTGTGTAGTGTTCTGTGTTGGAAAGCATAAGTTGCATATTAGTGACATATTGATTAGTGTCCAAAAGGACAATGCCACCACCTTTGTCGCAACATTTGATTGTAATATCTTTATTTTGAATTAAGTTATGCAGGGGTGTATGTTCCTCTTTGGTTATATTGTATGTTGGTGTAGGGATGTATTTCATAGCGGCTTTCATTTTGTTGAACACTACATGTTCAAAGATTGATATTTCTGATCCCACTTGTTCTAATGTGGGAAGAAATGTGGACGTTGGTGAAAGGCCTGACCTATTGTTCGTGTGTTCTGTGTAGTCAGTTTGTCCCTCAAAAAACACATGAAGTCTTATTTTGCGAAAAAATACAAGAAGGTCTTGAAAGATTTCAAATCTGTTGGCTCCAGTGTGTGGAACAAAAGAGAGACCTTTTGTGAGGAGCGATTCAGAGAAGGGGTCCGTGGTCTGATCACTAAGATTAAAAATGGGTATATCACTTATTCTCGCCAATATTGGCCGTGTCTCGTTACCAGGTATTGATTGTCGTCCTGGTACTGATTCCGCCCTAGCTGGTAATGCTGAGGTGGTTGGTAGTTCTGAGGTGGTTGGTAGTTCCCTCGGAACCTTGGTTGGTATCTTGTCTGCCATCTGGTCTTTTGTGTCCCTCGCCTGGCTAAAAAAGGAGGGCGATCACCTCTAGACATACCTGGTATGTTTCTCCCTGGGCCTTGGTTTTGGAAAAGGTTGTGCCCTTCCCCTTCTGAATCCGAAGTGTCAGAATAGGTGGTAACCTTTTTTGTGAATCTATTATGTGTGGGTTGATATTGATCTTCATGTTTCGGCTCCTGTTGATAGAAATTATCTGCCAGGTAGGGGTATGTTTTTTCTTGACTGGCAAATTTGATGTCTTTTTTCAGCTTTTCTGTTTTCCTTTTTAGCAAGTATTTATTGTATGAGGCCATGTCTTTCTCTACCTCATCTAATTTCTTTTTAGCTTCTTCTACAGCCTGACTGTTTTTAATTTTGGTCTCTAGCTCTTGCATTTCTTCTAAAAGAGTTTGGACCAATTCCTTGGCCGTCTTCACTATTAGGATCATGAGATCGCGAGAGCACCTGTTGGCTATGAGTGACCAACGTTCAAGGAATTTGCGTATTTGGACAAATAGGCCAGGGATGTTTCTCACTCTTAGTCCTTGTGGGATTACCCCTGCTTTGAGGTATTCGAGCATAAAATGCCCATGCAGTTCTATCCTCTTGATTTTTTTTCCTAAGGGCTGTAAGTTTGTATATGTCCTCGTTGCCTATTGAGGTGGTGGAATTCATCAAATTCCCTCCTCGTGATGATTCGCCTATTAGTGAAGCAAAGTCTTCATCTGTGAAGCCAAAAGTTTGCAATTTATCCATGATGACAGATGTTATTAAACTGCAGCCAAGGATAGTTATATTGACCAGGTATACCAGGTATGTCTAGAGGTGATCGCCCTCCTTTTTTAGCCAGGCGAGGGACACAAAAGACCAGATGGCGGACAAGATACCAACCAAGGTTCCGAGGGAACTACCAACCACCTCAGCATTACCAGCTAGGGCAGAATCAGTACCAGGACGACAATCAATACCTGGTAACGAGACACGGCCAATATTGGCGAGAATAAGTGATATACCCATTTTTAATCTTAGTGATCAGACCACCGACCCCTTCACTGAATCGCTCCTCACAAAAGGTCTCTGTTTTGTTCCACACACTGGAGCCAACAGATTTGAAATCTTTCAAGACCTTCTTGTATTTTTTCGCAAAATAAGACTTCATGTGTTTTTTGAGGGACAAACTGACTACACAGAACACACGAACAATAGGTCAGACCTTTCACCAACGTCCACATTTCTTCCCACATTAGAACAAGTGGGATCAGAAATAGCAATCTTTGAACATGTAGTGTTCAACAAAATGAAAGCCGCTATGAAATACATCCCTACACCAACATACAATATAACAAAAGAGGAACATACAGCCCTGCATAACTTAATTCAAAACAAAGATATTACAATCAAATGTTGCGACATAGGTGGTGGCATTGTCCTTTTGGACACTAATCAATATGTCACTAATATGCAACTTATGCTTTCCAACACAGAACACTACACACCAGTTAAAGTGGATCCTACTAAGAGAATCTCCAAATTAATCTGGGAGACTACCATACAAGCCCTCAATAACAATTCCATCTGTGAGAAAGAATGGCAATACCTTAATGTAGACAAACCCAAAATGGCAGCGATTTATGGGGTTCCCAAGATTCATAAGTACTGCACAAATCCCCTTACAGACCCATAGTGACCACCATTGGGTCAGCTACTGAACCTCTTTCCAAATACGTGGATGCAATATTGAGATCTCATGTACCCAAAATTAAATCTTGCATACGGGATACTAGAGATATTATTAACAAAGTGGAACATCTTACATTCAATGACATGCGACAAGCTATGGTAACTATGGACATAGAAGCCCTCTATAGCAATATCCCCCAGCTTGGGGCAATAGAGGCGGTTATATGGTTCATTGAAACTTTTAAAATCGATTGCCCCAAGACCTTTGTCATTGAATGTCTTACTATTGTCCTCCAAGAGAATGCTTTTGAGTTCAATGGATCCCTGTTTAAACAAACTAAGGGAGTCAGTATGGGGGCCTCTTGTGCCCCGACAGTGGCCAATATATACATGGCCTATTTTGAATTCAAATTTGTTTATAATGAGATTGCCCCATTCAGTGAATCCATAAAAAGCTGGTCTAGATACATAGACAACGTCTTTTTCATCTGGACAGCTGACTTAGATGAACTCACTGAGTTCATCACCTGGCTAAATTTTTGTGATGACAATATCTTCTTCACAGCGAATTACAGCAATAGCAACGTAGAGTTTTTAGATATCATGATCAAGGTAAATGGGCAAAAATTGGAAGTTGATCTTTTTACGAAACCAACAGCCCGCAACACGTTGCTGCATTTTAATAGTTACCATCCGAAGACACAAAAAACCAGCATACCTTTTGGACAGTTCCTGCGGTTACGCAGGAACTGCACCAATTTAATAGACTTCGACACTAGAGCAGTAGAGATGAAAGCAAAGTTCATAGCCAGAGGCTACCCCAATCGTTTAGTACGTGACCCCTATAAGAGAGCGCGATACTACGATAGACAGAACTTGCTAACTCCAAAAACACCCAAGGAGAATAATAGATTAGTATTCGTCACACGTCATTCCACAATAAATGATAAAATCCATCACATTGTGAATTCTAATTGGCATATTTTAAATGCCACAAAAGACAGAACCACATCAATTCCGAAACCCCTCTTTGCCCATCGCAAGAACAAAAATCTTAAGGACTTGATAGTACGGTCTCGCATGACCAACATCCTGAAGGAACCCATACAAACCACACTCTGTGGCACTGTACCTCTGATAGGGAACTATAAATGCATGTGGGGCGTGGCTTGCCTGACTGGGAAATGGCCGCTGCTTAAGCGAGCTCCGGCGATCGCCGGAATTGATCCTTTATTATCCTGCACTAATAGGGCATACCTAACTGACTGGATCGGTGGTAGTGGCAGCGGAGACCAACGCGAGCATGTGGGCAAAGTCTCAGTGAATTTTACAGTTGGCTGGCCGAGTAACGAACGGTGGATGCGGAGAGGCGCTGGCGAGTGCGGGCGCCCGCCATTTTGGATTGCTTCCCTGCCTGGCGCGGCGGTGCCGTAGTGGATACGCGGCAGCGGCCGCGATCGGGGAGGGCCGGCGGAGCTTACGGAGCGACGCACTGACTTGAACCACTGCCAGACTTCAGGCCGTGGGCTGCCGCATACGCGTGGAGTACAGCTGCGACTTGCCGTGAGCCCAGCGGCTGCTTGGATACGGCGAGGAGGTGGGCAGCGCAGCCTGTGATCTTCCCTGACCCGCGGTGGGTGTTGCTGCCTGCCGCTGAGCCTGGCGCCAGAGGGTGGCGCGCTGCGGGGCGGCAGCCATTCTGCGACCTGTGTGGTGGTGACGACGCCCTTCGAGGTGGGTAACCGCCTGGGTGTGCGTTGCTCGGAAGAGCTACCTGTGGTAGGCCTGACACGTGGCACGACTGGGCCTCTGCTCCCCGGGGGAGACGAAGTGTCTCGGCGCAGTACAGCAGAGTTCAGCAGCTAAGCGGAGAGGACGTGGAGTGTCCTGTGCCCCGTGACCCTAAAGGTACACTATAGTGTGGTGGTGCGCCGAAGACGTCCAGCCTGGCATTGGGGTGAATGATTGGCCTGTGAGGCGTGTCTGGTATTGTGGAAGGATATACTATCTAGTCGACAAGTCAGCAGCAAGTCTTGTGTGGTTGGAGGGGGCCGTGCTGCACCACAGTTGAGCTCAGTGACTCCCTTTGGTTAGATGCGCTGAGGAGATCGCCTCGGCTTCCAAGAACGATATCAATCTCGACTACAGGCTAATCATCATGGGCAAAAGCGATAAAACGCAAACCAAAATACAGTTTAGCCAGCGGCAATCTTCCAGGCTACGGGATGACGACCTGGATGCAACACCAGCCTTAATGTCGGAGGAGGCTTCTGCCCCTGAAGGGGATATACGACAGATACTGGCGGCAATGCAGCGTAGTCTCTCATCTATTGATGCTAAGATGGACTCCCTGTCGTATAGAATGGACAGAATGTCCGAACGTGTGGATAAGCACGCAGAACGAATCGATCTGGCGGAGCGCAGAATTTCGGAGGCGGAGGACACGCAAAATGAAATGGGGACCACACAGAAACAAATGGAAAAGATGATGGCGGTGCTGAAAGACAAAGCTGAAGACATAGAAGCGCGCTCGAGGCGCAATAATGTCCGCATCCTTGGATTGGCGGAAACCACAGCCACCGGCTCTATGGAACTCTTTATTGAAAAACTACTGGTCCAGCTGTTGGGCAGAGAGACCTTTTCCGATGTCTTTGTGGTGGAAAGGGCACACAGAACTTTGTCAGCACGGCCCCCCCCGGAGCACCCCCACGCCCAGTGATCGCACGTCTACTTAACTACAGGGACAGGGATGCCGCCCTGCGCAGAGCACGAGATCTGAAAACGCTTCAATATGAGGGATCTGAGCTTTCGCTTTTCCCCGACTTCACACCGCAGGTACAAGAGGCACGTAAAAAATTTGGCCCAGTCAAACGGAAGCTGCGGGACCTTCAACTCGACTATGCTATGCTGTACCCAGCCAGACTCAAGGTCAATTTTGACGATAAACCGCGCTTTTATTTGGACCCGGGCCAACTCCAAAAGGACCTCAAGAAGTATGGAACGACTAGAGCTGAGAAGGTGGCCTCGGCGGCGTCTGAGAGTGAGCCCACAATGGAAAGCAACGAATCGCGCAACTCGCCAGAGACTGAATAACCGAGATAAGAAAGAAATTCACTGACTTGTATACTGTTTATGATAAGTTAATGATTTGCTGGTTTATATACATGGTCATTATGCAATAAGTATGTTCTCTATAGAGATGACTGGTCACAATTGCTGAGTAGCTGGTAATGGATTACATATTGTTTAAGCTAGCCCTATTGGCGTTCAAGCAGGGGGCGGTCCAGGTCTTTCCCTTCCCGGTTTCAAGCTTTGGGTTAGGCCGCTGCTGCCCCCACGTGTATGCCACATGTTCATTTATGAACGGGTAATGTGCAGTTGGGGTTGGGCACAATTGAGGGATGGGTGGGGAGGGAATTGTTATTTTACCGTATCTACTTATTTTGATATGGTGTGGGTGGGGGGAAGTTTTGGAGTACATTTCAGACACAGAACACAAAATTGTAATGATGCGCCTGCAAGGGTGGAGAAATCACTATGACGATACATCAGCTGTCACTAGGATAATTAACTGGTACAATGACTGCACGAGTTAAGAAAGCCAACACTATTAACTTTATGTCCTGGAACGTGAGGGGCTTGAACGATTGTAGGAAGATACGGAGGGTGGTGGCATATCTATACAGACATGATGTAGATGTAGCCATACTACAGGAAATGCATTTAACACCCACAACAGGGCTGTTATCTGGCAGAAGAATGAGGGGCACTTGTATTGCAGCGGGGTTCACCTCGCATGCTCGGGGTGTTCTTATATGGGTGAGACGTAACTCAGGGATACAGATACAGCCAGTAGAGGTTGATGGCGAAGGACGATATATAATCGCTAAATGTAGACAAGAACACAGCACGTTATTGTTGGTGGGTGTCTATGGGCCTAATTATGATGATCCCAACTTCTATCGGACCCTGCATCAGAAATTTGTTAAATACGCCCATCTCCCAATATTGTGGGGTGGAGATTTTAATTGTGTGCAGGTTTCAGAGTTAGATAGGTCACGGGGAAATGCTAAGCTCCCTGCGCGTGCAGCACGGACAGTGGCAGATATTGCAAGAATAGAAGGCCTGCGGGATGTTTGGAGGTACATAGCTCCGCAAGGTAGAGAATACACACATTATTCAGCGGCCCATGATACACATACGAGGATTGATTACTGGTTTGCTTCTTGCACCCTGCTCCCCTCGCTGTGTGATTTCAAACATATGGCGCGCACATTATCGGATCACTCACCAGTTTTCTTTAGCTTAGCGCTGGGTGACAACGACTTACACAGGCAATCCTGGAGGTTCCCTCAGTATTCCTTGTTGGATGCAGTGTTCCGTGCTGAATTGGACACGGCAATTGATGAATATTTTTTAACAAACATAGGTAGTGTATCCACCATGTCCTCTGTCTGGGAAGCCTTTAAACTATATATTAGAGGTATCACCATTTCAAAACATGCAGGGGTCCTGAAATCCATCCGTAATCGCATGCAACACATTGAAAACAAGCTTAAAGACCTAGAGAGACAACATCAAAGCTCGAACGAATCTGGCCTCCTTGCACAGATTAGGACACATATAACTGAATTTAATGAGTTAGCCGACAGCGAAGTGAAACACCTAGGAAAGTACGCCACGGCTCGGAGATATGCAGAAGGGGATAGACCTAGTTCGACATTAGCAAATACCATCAAACCTCCGAAAGGCGAAAATCATGTCATGAGTGTGCTCAACGGAGGCGGAGACCTCGTGGACACTACTCCTGATATACTGGAAGCCTTTGCAGATTATCAAGATCTCTATACCACTAAAGAAGAGGCATGCCCAGAGACAGACGAGGCATACCTAACATATATCACTATGACCTGGCTCACGAATGACGAAAGGGTACACTTAATAGGACCACTTAGACCAACAGAAATTATAGCAGCCCTGAAGGGCATGCCAAATGGGAAGGCCCCTGGGGCGGACGGACTGACGGTGGCTTTTTATAAGGCGTTTCAAGATAAGCTAATTCCACACCTAGTGAATCTGTTTGAGGAAATGGCCACTGAGGGACGGATGCCCCCCTCTATGAGGGAGGCTACCATAATTACGCTTTTAAAGCCTGGGAAGCCGTCCGATCATTGCTCTTCATACCGACCACTGTCGTTATTGAACACGGACACAAAACTCTTCGCGAAGATTTTGACGAATAGACTGTCACTCGTATTGCCGAGGCTGGTGGGCCCAGAGCAAACGGGATTTGTACCTGGCAGATCTCTCTCTAGTAATCTCCGAACCTTATTTGGCACGATAGCGAATATCCAACCAGAGGTCAAGGCAGCGGCCCTCTTTATTGATATAGAGAAAGCCTTCGATTCAGTTGAATGGCGATTCCTGTATGCGGTACTGCGCAAGGTGGGTGTGGGGGATATTTACAGTCAACTGGTAAAGGTGTTATACACACAACCCATAGCGCGAATTAATGGGGCACTTTCACGGACCATAGCAATAACGAGGGGTACTAGACAGGGGTGCCCCCTCTCCCCATTATTGTATGCCCTAGTTGCAGAGCCACTACTTAGCGCAATGAGAGAATACCACGACCATCGGGGCGTACGCTCTCCGCGTTATAATTTAACCATAGCGGCTTACGCTGACGACACAGTATTATACATACGTGACCCAGAGCGAAATCTAGTCCCTATGTTACAAGAAGTGGAGCGGTTTGGTACTCACTCGGGCCTTCGTATTAATTGGCATAAATCATTGGTTTTTCCGCTGACAGCTGCTACTACGCAGATACAGACAGATTACCCCTTAGAGTGGACTACCGACCCCGTCTGATATTTGGGGATAAAAATTCATACGGACACTGAGCTGGTCATGTCCGAGAACTATGGCTGTGCGATACAAAAACTGACAGAGGCAATAGACAGATGGATTAGGTTACCGCTCTCGTTGATGGGACGTATAGCACTGATTAAGATGGTGGTCCTCCCCCGTTTTATGTTTTTATTTGTTAATGTGCCTATTGGTTTACCACAATCGTTTTTTAATACATTGCGCACTTTACTGTTAAGATTGGTTTGGGCTGGGAAGCAGCCCAGGGTTATGTGGAATACGCTGACAAAGCCATTCTCAGAGGGAGGGTTAAATGCTCCAGATATGGAACGCTATTATAGAGTAGTGCAAACGATGCACGCACACAGCTGGATACATGGGCCTCAAAACTTACACATTTATTGATAGAAACGCATAGTGTAGCCCCCACATTGCTGCCTACATTTTTAACTGGTGCCGCACATTGCACGCCATGAACAATTAACCCGGTACATAATACTGGGCAACAGTTAGCAAAGATTGCCAACAAGCATAAACTGCCTGTGATATACTCCCCAAAGTTACCTATAGTCTGGTGCAACTGGCTGCCGTTTCACAACGATAAAGATGTGATACGCACACTGATAAAGCTCAAGCTAGAATGTCTCGGTGATCTGTTTCAGGACGGAGTGGTCAAATCTTGGGATCAGGTTACGGCGCAGATAGAGGGGACCTCTCCATTGGATACCTTCCACTATTATAGGTTCCGTGATGCCTTGAGGGGGGTGATAGGCACTGATATGGTAGAGCCGGACGCTATGCCTGCCCTCACTTATTTATTGCAAGCGCAAATCCCACAACGCTGTGTAACTCTATTGTACTCGCTTTTATGGCCACAAGGTGAACTCGTAAAAGAGAAGTTCCAAATAGACTGGGAGGCTGAGTTGGGGATAGATATATCTGCAGTCCAATGGACCTGGTGCTTTCGTAACGTTAAAACGATTTCCTTGAATGGTAGACATAGGTTGCTGCACTTTAAATATATACATAGAACCTACTATACCCCTGCTAGGCTACACAGATATGGTCTTACAGACAGTGATAACTGTACTAGATGTAAGGCTCCAAACGCACACTTCACGCATTTGGCTTGGGAGTGCCCTGGTATACGAATTTTCTGGAGCAAGGTAATTAGTATCTTAACAACAATGCTGGGCTGTGTTATCCCTGACACACCCTTAACTGCAGTGTTGGGCTATGACAAGGTAATTCCTAAGAGTGTGTGGAAATTAGCTGCCATTGGACTGATGCTCGCCAAAAGGCTGTGGCTATGAGATGGATGCAGGGTCCACTACCTACTTTGGCGGACTGGGAAAAGGACATGGCTTACTGCTCCACACAATCCGAAGCATATAACGAACTAATGCCTATAAAATGCGCACCTAAAGATATATGGGGTCCATATAGAGCAGAGGTCTTCAAACTTTTTTACTCTGAGCCCCCCCTAAACAAAATGTTTTGAGGTCGGGCCCCCCTCCAAAACTTTATGGCAGGAGTGGGAGGGACATGGCTACGTGCAGGGAGCGGTGCTTATGAGAGGATTTCAGGAATACTTTTTCTATAGCTTATGAACCGCACTAAATATGAGACTTATAAAACAGCAAATGCATCAAACAAAAACAGATATCCCAAACAAACTGCTCCCCATAATTGGGGTGCTGTGAGCCCCTCACACTCTTTGACCCCAATGCAACTATACCTGCTGCACTAATGATAGCCTGCTACTCAGGACTGCAGTTATCTCCTCTGCATCTTTTACCTCTTCCCCACCATGACGGATCTTCACCTCGTTCCTAATGTTTGAAAGGAAAATAAGCTTTGATGCCCCTTTTTTAAAGGTAGACAGTCATAACTGTGATGCAGTGGGCCCCTCAAATCCCTGGGCCCCAGTCCTGCTGCATCTGCTCCTTAATGATAACCAGCAGTGGCCACTTACACACTTGGCAGCCATACCAGCTTCACTAATGAATGTCCCTTTAAAAAAAAAACTCAGATTGTCCCCTTCTTTGGGGCATCTCTCTAAAAAAACTGCCTCTGGCCATTTGTACACACAAAAATGAGTCCACATACAGTGCTCCCTATTCTGGGCCTACTCTTTGACAATATCTATGAATCTCGCTCCTTTCCTCTGTCTCCTAGACCATTACTGTGAGGCCCCAGGGATTGAGAGGATTAGGGCTCTGCATCTGAATGCAACCCTTCTGGCCTGCCACCTGCCACCCCATGGACTCAGCTTTCACAATGCCCCTGAATGGTTAATACTGACTTTGAGATGCCTCTGCCTGAAATTGAAGGGTGTGGTGGTAGTGCAGAAAGTTAAAAAAGAAACCAGCCTTCTTACCAGCCATTAATTGATTGAGTCACTTAAAGCCAGGGCCACTGGAATTATGAGTTTCTGCAGCAGCAGTGTTTTCCACATAATTATCAGTTTACTGCATTTGCTACATAATCTGCAGATTTTTAACAAAAAAAACTTGATTCTAGCTCAAACGGAACAAAAGTTACTTAAAGCGTGACAAAGTGTTCCCGAGCAGTGGAAGGCCCTTTGCAAAGATTGACTGGTAATCTTGTAGTTGCTTACTGCTGTATTTGGGTGTTAAACTGGTACTAATGAGGTGAAATATTTCCCCTGACAGCGTTACCTTGAGTTAAAATGACAAAATAATGAAGTAATGCTGACCAGAAAATGTGGCGCATTGTGCCGCATAATTTACCTTTTGTTGCTGCATAATTTAGTCAAACCTGCCGCATAATATTGTCCTCTTCTGCTGAATAATTCCAGTGGCTCTGCTTAAAGCTTCATGGTGGCAAAGATCTATTCTTTTTGAGATGTGATGTAAGGGTGTTATCAGCTGAGATCTGGAATAGTGGAGACACTTACAAAAATGTCTGCATTAGATACAGTGTGATTAATTATTACTAAAAAGTATATTTTATAAGAACTTGTTATCTCAATCACTGCATCATTTTGCAGCAGCCTAGCTTAGAGTATGTAAATACTGTTTTAAAATAATGACTTACATTTTCACAGTGCTTTCTGCCACAGGCTGGGACCTCATAGCACCATAAACAGGGCCATTGGAATTATGCGGCGGAGAAGGTCAGATTATGCAGCATGGTTGACTACATTCTGCGGCAAGCAAAGGAGAATTATGCTGCATATTTTGTGATAGCATTACTGCATTATTTTGCTATTTTTACACTTGTTAACACTGTCCTGGCCTTTATTGCCCCTCATAAGTATCACATTAACACCCACATATAGCAATAAGCAGCAGAAAGGTGACCATTCAACCTTTAGAAAGGGCCTTCCACTGTGAGGTAACGTGTTGCTGCATTTTTTTAATCTGCATATTATGCAGCAGATGATGGATTATGTGGCAAATGCGGGAAATCCATAACTATGCGCTGTGAGTGCAGGGTGAGCGTGAAAGTGAAGGGTGAAAATGAGGAGTGAGTTGTCTGAATGCAGGGTGCATTCCCACACATTTGAAGTAAATCAGCATGTTATTGACGGGGCGTAGGGTTTCAGATATAAATTAAACAATTGCTATTATTGCATTAATTAGGGATCGAGGGTGGAGGAAATAAATAATGTTTTGATCCTGCAACAAACTTCCAGTCTTATGATTAGGGTTACTAGCTCATTATTTTGATGTCGCAGACGGTACAAAATAAACAGTCACCTAAAGCCCTATTTACAGCACTTATCTGTGCGTACTTCGAAAAGCAAATATAAATAGAAAGCATTTTTAAATGTGTTCTAGGGCTGCCTGAATGATTCATGACTGAAAATAAAGGGAACAGACAGAAAGTCAGATTAACAAATGAATACATACTTTTTCATTTAAAACCCTATTTATTGTCAAAACAAGGTATTTGCAGGCTCTTTCAACATACATGGTGGGCATTTTTCTATTGGCAACCCTTTTTATATTCCTTTTCATGCAATGCATTTTCACACTACAGCAGTAAATTTAAAATACAAATGTAAGGAATAGGCAGAGTCGGGGCCCAAGGGGTAGTGGAAACAGAAAGGAAAACTAAGCCTCAGTAAACAGTTTCCAAAGGTATGCAAATTGTCCTTAAAGACCTTTGAAAAACTGGGTCATGCCGGAGTCTTAATAAGACTCCAGACACTGCCCAGCGGAGCCCCCAGCAGCACACTCACTGACCTCCGGCCCCAGGGCACTCTGAGGGCTTCGGAGTAATGAAGACAGCCTGGAAATACAGCAAATAAACATCGCTGCACTTCCAGGCGTCTTCATTTACATGTGCTTGCAGAGGCCTTTGCGCCCCCCTGGGAACCCATCCACGCCCCCCCAGGGGGGCGCGCCCCACAGTTTGAAGACCTCTGATATAGAGCATACCTTTTGGAAATGGCGGATCATGAGAGGGTACCTGCAGATGTTAGGATGGGCGTGGGATGAAGTTGTAGGCTGTTGTAGAGATAGCGGAAACTGCTAACGGAGAGCTAAAAGAAAACGGATGCATCTTGACTGTTGTTTGATTTGAAGACGCAATGGTAACAATAGAACACTGTTATGGAAAGGACACCTATCAGATGTAACATTGGTTGACGATATATTATTGTGCGATGCGTTGGAAGTGTGATGTGTACTGAAATGTCTTCCACTTTGGTTGTTATAATGCAAAATGACAAATAAAGTTTAAAAAAAAAACAACAAAAAAACTATAAATGCATGTCGTGTGTGGCATGTCAATTTGCAATAGAAACAAAAACATACACGATAAATGGAACCAGTTTTTCACTTAAGTCCTTACAAACATTGTTTACTTAATTTTATGTCCCTGTAATCAGGGATATGTGGGAGAGACCTCACGGACCATGACAACACGGCTTACTGAACACAGGTCTGCCATCAGAACCAGAAAAACTAATGCTCCATTAGTAAAACATTATATAGATGCAAACCACTCGACCGAGGAGATTAAATGGCTTATCCTTGAGAAAATCCACACAAAAGGCCCCTTAAGTACTGAAATACGAAAACGGAGGGAAGTCTTTTGGATTTTTACCTTAGATACATACCTAAAAGGCATGAATAGTGAAATTCCTTGGGACCAAGCAATTAGATTCAATAACGCCTGACTACACATTCTGGTAGAACTTGTCACTGTACAGATTGTACAGCCTGTGATCGTGTGATTTTTTTAACATATATTATTCATCTTCATATACACACAATGAATACCGAATTTCAGTATCATAAACTGATTACTTTGGGCCCTAGATCCCTCATGAGGTCTTACATTTCTAATTAGAACTAGCATCTAAATACTACCAACATGGTTGCCGCATTTACCCATATAATCTGTGGAGTAGGGTAGTCAGTTTTCTTAAAAACATTTTCTCGCTCCCCCTCCCCTCCCATTTTTTACCAGGGCCCTCTTAGGAATCTAAATGAGACTTCGTACCCTTATTAGACACCAACATAGTGTAAATATGGACATCACAGTTACCTAAACTGTGAGTCTTATTATTTTTCCGGCAACTGTATTCACTGTTTACACACTACCAACATGGCCGCCACAAGTAGACCAACTTATGGCGTCACTCTGTACCTCCTGAAATAATCCAATCAGGAGCTAGTTGCCCGACGTGCGCGGGAAAGCTGTAATACATAAATACCATCTATAAGATGCAACAGTAACTTCCGGGTTCCCCGTACCTGCAATGTACCAACGCGCATACTAAGAGCAGCTCGGACGAGCCTCCAGACAGACGGCGACGGATGCATGAAAGCAGCGCGTACACACATAGATTTACTCACCAGGCGACCCTCAGCTCTGGCGAATGCTCGCGGTTCTAGTGCACGCCATGTAATTTTCAAATCACGGGTAAGAGACATCTACCTTAGCAAGCGGCCGTCTTATATTTGCCTAAGTTTAAGAACAGGGATAGAACGTAAATACTTGAGACCAGTAATCTTTAAAGAATATACAGGGACGTATATCACTCATTATAAAGTATTAAAGTATATATAGCCAACTAATGTCTGTCCTCTAGCGCTTTGAAATATTGTTCCAAACTGCTTATTCTAGAGACGTTATAAGCACAAGGTAACAACATATATAACTTTTGCAGGGAATCACCATTATACTACAATCAAATGAGAGATATCCACATGACCTATTTTACGGGTAAGATTGTTTAACCCCCACACGTTCTAAATATTGGTCTCAATGTCATAAACGCGACGAGCTATTAAAATTATTTTTTATTTTTTGTTCTCCTCTCATCCCGCCGCCCCTCCATTGTTCTAGAGAAGTTAATCAAGAAGAATCAGTCTTGGAGTCCTGATTTCCATATCAAGCTTTTTTAGAAAAAAACAGCCTTAACTATTAACTGTACTGACCATAAAAAGGTAATAGTCAGATCTGCACCCATTGAATATGCCTGTTTTCAGACACTAACTGGGTAGGCACTTCTGTATAGATATTTTAAATCTGTGTGATATGGAGGTCACGCGTATGGGTGAATACCACTATCTTTCAACTTTTATAATTCTTTTTTGGATCACTCATTCTTTTCCTTCAACCTTACACATTATTTTTACTTTTAAATCTAGTGCTAACCTTTCCCTGTGACAATGTAATCACTAAGAATGAACACTAATGTGTATGAAGTATAAATTTAAGTAGGACTTATACTATGTAACCCCGACAATTTTAAATCCTTTCTTTCAGAGTTTATATCATACATGGCTACCTGATGAAGGCGTAATGCCGAAACGCGCGTAGGATTCTATCTTCTTAGCCATGGCATATAGGAAGGCCTCTGTTTACCCTATGTATTTTCAGATATATAAAAAATTATAATGCTTTGAAGAAATTGTACTATCAATACAGAGAAAAGAACTGACAAAAAATATATTTAACATATAGTTTAATTGGTTTGACCTGATCAATTGATCATGCTTTATCGCTAACAATGTATACATTGAAGAATCACAGTTTTTGACAAAAGTGGCGATATTAGATAGACAAGTATGAGTGCATATGTGTGTCTGAAATACATAGATTAGCATTTCCCTAAAAAAATCTTGTGAAGGCTATAATAATGAAAGTACAAATTTGATTTTTTAGATAACATTTCCATGTTTTCTTCTTTTTAATATATGGATAATTTAAAGTAAACTAAAAAATGACTAAAGAATGAATTAACATTTATATATGAAAAAAGAATAAAAAGTGAATTTTTGATATGAAATACTTGTTGGGTGTTTGCATATGTTTCATTGCAAAATTGTTAGTCCACCACTTATTATGTTTCCTAATTGTTTTTTCACATATATCAATAGTGTTGATCTCAGAGCGGGGCGTTTGCCGATGCGTGTGAGTCAATATAGGGCTTAAGGGAATAGGGTGCGCGTCACCATCCTCCACTGCTATATGTGGGATGAAGTCATGAGAGCCAAACCAGTAGTGTGCATACTGGGCATGAGCGCACAAATAGTACAAATAAAGGTCAGGCACACTAAAAACCCCACTTTTATAGTCCAAAGTAAGTGTCTCCCAGCTCACACAAGCTTGTTTGCCCCCCCAAATTAACCGGAGGAGCAGTGAGCGCACTGTTTTAAAAAATTGTTGGGTTAATGGTATCGGTATATTAGTAGAAAGATATAAAAATTGAGGCAGCACGACCATCTTGATGAGCGCTATGCGATCGGCCAGGGATAGCGGGAGCGCCACCCATCTGCCCACCTGTTGTTCCAATTTTGTGTATGCAGCACCATAGTTCTCACGGATAACTGTGTCAGGGTCCCTATGAACCCACACCCCCAAGTATTTTACAGGGTCTGCCGACCAACAAATGGATATTCATGCTCATGGGGAAGAGTGCTCTCTGTCAATGGCACTACCACCAATTTGCCCCAGTTAATGTGTAACCCTGAGAACAACCCGAACCGAATGTATTCATGCAGAACTGGTGCCAGGAAGGTGCGTGGCTCCCATATAAAAAGCAGCATGTCATCCGCGTAAAGTGAGATGCTTACAGGGCGGTGAACGAACTGGAGGGCCGAGGCTCTATGTCGTTGTCGAACGATGCAGGCGAGGTTACTAATCAACCTTGTCCGGATACTTAGGTGCACTTTGGGCACCCACCACTTTCACTTATTGGACTGTGGCTACCTTTCATTTTGCAGTGAGTTTCGCTGTAATTACACCAATTTTGTTAGATCTTTTCACATTGTTTCGATGGATTTAAATTCTGATTTCTTCCTTTTCGTCTCTGACCTGTCTTAGGAGCTTACGAGCCCTTTTCTTTCTAAACATACAGCCGGATTCATCGTGCTGCATTCCATTGTTAATTACCTTAAATAATCTCCTTAATTTAGCATTGGTTTATATTTACGTCACCTAATTTTAGCCTAATTTATTCCTAGGTGCTCCTCCCCCTTCACTAGTTCCTAGAGTCCTGATGAAGACCCCCAATAAGGATGAAGTCACCTTTATGACTATAGGGGTCGAAACGTCGACATATTGCAATATGTATCAAACATAGGTGACAGAGACATGTTTATCTGTGCCTATCATGTTATGTTTTTGTTTACATTTATGTGCCAAGTAAAAGGCGGGATAGGTTCTACAATGCTCGGATGTATTTGAACCACATTACCTTCCCGTTCCCTTGCACCATCACGCATCCCTCCCTCAACACTCACCCCTTCCCTCTCTTCTGAGCACCAAATTGTATTACTATTGATTTATTTCATGGTTATTTGTTTGATTAACTCAACGGTCTGTGATGCGAATCAAATCACAAGAACTCATCAACTTTTTGGAGTGACGTATGAATTATTTTATGTGTTTGAATTTAGTTCTATGTACTTGGATTGGAATCATTATTCCACTGTGACTTTTCTTATGTACCACTGTAACCTTCCTGCAGCACTCTTGTTATCACACCATTCCCAACTCGATTATAAAAGAAGTATATCCAGCACAGAAATTTTCCTCCAACACCCAATTCCAATATTTTAAAAAAAGTAATACGTAGAGTACTAGCCCTTCAGACCCTGCACATTCCTTTTCAGCCTCAACACAAAGCCCCTCTCTCTGTGCTGACATTTAGAGCGAACAACCAGTACGTGTGACACTGACTGTAAGAGCTGCTTCTCAGAGATGTTTAGAAGGGAAACAGTCTTTGCAACTCGATTTTTACATCACAGTGCCTTTACCACGCATTTGTTACCCTGCATTTGCTTAGCATGTATAGGCCTTTACCACACATTTAAGGTACGTTTGGGGGGTCTCCCCCAAAAAGATTAAAAAAAAATAATATATAAATACATTTCTCATTCATTTGCAGGCCCGTATTAAGGAAAATTCAGGATTACTTCATACAATTCAGTGTGACGAGTGACTGCCATAATGGATATTTGAATAAGTAGAGTTAAGCAATTTCACTACAGGTGAGGATCCATACTGAAGGTTCAAATGGTTTAAAAAATAAGAGAACTTGCATTTTATTTGAAATTTCGTAAGATAAATTGACTCCAATTGATCCTTTTCCTTAAATTCATTACTTAACTCTTAAAAATTTCAGATTAACATGGGGGTACTTGACAATTATTTTGTCTTAAATTTGTCAGTAGGGGTCTACTATAATAAAATTTCCCAATAACAAGTAATATTGTCTGTAGAATGACCAATGGTTCAATTAAACTGCTCTTCAATGTTCATTCTCTCTAGACAGTGTTGAGAACATAGTGATATTTGATTGAATAAGATTGAGAAGAGAAGACCGAGGATGAAATAACAAGTAGAGTGACTCAATAGGTAAATATCTATCTTATCCTAGCTTGTAGAAAATCATTGAAGTAAAGACGAGGACTCTGAAAATTAACTTAATAAAAGAGATAAACAACATATATACCAAGAAAGGGGACACAAAGGCGTTTAACTAAACGAGGGATGTAAGGTTCCCAGTATATGGTTTGTACATAAAGAATTTCTCTGCTTCTAGGGGAAGAGGTAAAAGAGTGTATTTTGTATGTAGTATGATCATAAGATTCCCTGTAAAAGGAATGTATATAAAGAATTTCTCTGCATCTAGGGATATATGTAAACTGTGTGTAATTTGCACGTAAGAGGAGCATTATGTTTTATCTTTGTGTAAATTTGATGTTAATGTGTTAACACTGGGAGTGTTGAATTTGATATATGATTTTCTGTGTCTAACAGCCCTGAAGAAGCCCAAATGTGCGCGAAACACGTGTTGGCTGTTGTGCTGTGTTCACTGAGGCATCAAGTCTGTATTTTTTGTTTATATAATCAGATAAAGAAAGAATAAAGAAGTTAAAAGAAACAACACAAGAGTTTCCATCATTGTTTGAATGTGGTAGCATCTCAGTATTGTGATTTAAACATTTATATATGTATTTAAACTTACCTTAGTAAAGCGTGGTAATGGCAAGCGAGGTCAAAGCGGGAAACAGCGGTTACAACGCTTGTGCTAGGTGGCGTGCAACACCAGGGAATGTGTTGGATTTTAAATCCAACACATTCCCTGCTGTTGCGCTAACTGGACTAGGAACAGTAATTTATACTATTCCTAAGTCCAGCGCGCCATCTAGCGCAAGTCGTAGAAACGACTTGCGATGTAAAGCCACATGTGGTAACAAGGCGGTTGTTGTAACGACCGCCTTGTTACCTACCGCGTGGTAACACCACGCGTTGTATCATCATACATTCGGTAAAAGCTGAATGACATAACAGGGAAAACCTCCCATCCCTCTACCCTGGTCGGACCATTTCCTAGTCCCTTTCCTATGGTCTCCGATCTGTACTCAAGGTCATACTCAGCCCTCTCGAGCGTTTAATCGTCCCTGGTCTTAGATCTCAGTGGAGAAATGGTCCCAGGAACTTAATAAGAGCCTTCCTGCCCCACACACCAATCCGGTAACTGCCTATAACTGCTTCACCTCCTGGATCGAAGGATCCCTTAATTTGGTGCTTCCAAAAAAATCTTTTAAAAAAAAGAGCGGATCTAATATATCAGCATGGTATACCCCCGAGTTACGTCTCCTCAAAAAATTATGTAAAAAGAGGGAGAGGCTCTGGAGGAAAGAATACTCATCTAATAAGAAAGCAGAATACAGAGCAACCTTACGGTCATATAAGGCGGAAATCAGAAAGGCACAAGCATCCTATTTTGAGGAGCAGATCCTTTCCGCAGCCAACTCTCATAGAGAAATTTTCCGGATCACTAAATTGCTATTGAGAGTTCCGGACCCACCGACTTTCCCTGATCGTTCGGGATTTCGTTGCAATAATCTCGCTCAATTCTTCTTTGCAAAAGTACAAAATATTCTCAAAAGCTTCCCGGTGAAAGATAACGCATTTATCACGAACCCCACTTATCCTTCCCAAGCTAAGAATGTACCCCTCTTGGAGGTCTTTGAACCCTTGTCTCTGGATTCCCTGTTACCCATATTGGCCTCCGTTAAAAGTGGGTCCCCACTTGACCCCGCTCCTCTAAATATTTTGAAATTGGCCATCCCTATTGTCGCTCCTTACATCCTTAGCATGCTCAACGCCTCCTTTACCTCGGGCCTGATCCCGTCCGACTGGAAAAGAGCCATGGTGAAAACCTTACTGAAGAAACCTCACCTTGACCCTAAGGATCTTGGTAATTATAGGCCCATCTCGCTCCTACCAGGAGTGAGTAAAATAGCTGAAAAATATGTCAACACTACTCTTTCAGCGTTCCTTGAGTCACATGATCTGCTCCACCCATCTCAAACCGGTTTTCGCCCACGTCAAGGGACCGAAACCGCTTTACTTATGGTGGTGGAGGAAGCAAGGAAGATCCTTGACTCAGGAGGTTCCTCGGCCATTATTCTCCTTGACCTAAGCGCGGCCTTTGATACGGTGAACCACCAAATTTTGGTTCACCGTCTCAAGAACGTAGGAGTGTCAGGTCTGGCTCTCTCCTGGATCGAATCATTCCTGGAAGGCAGGACCTTCCAGGTGTTCGAAGACGATATTGTATCTGACCCTCTGCCTTTGCAATGTGGGGTCCCTCAGGGCTCCTCCCTGAGCCCGACATTATTTAATGTTTATATGGCCCCTTTGGCGGATACAGTAGCCCCATTTGGAGTTCACATTGTGTCTTACGCTGACGATACACAGCTGGTCGTGGCATTGAACCAAGTTAATCAGTCACCCACCGACCTTCACACTTGCCTAGCAGAAGTGGCAAAATGGATGAGTTTCTCCCATCTCAAACTCAACGGCGAAAAAACTGAAATAATGCTTCTGGGTAACTACCCTAGCACTAACCTGAATGTTATCTGGCCAGCCTGCATGGGCATTGCCCCGGACCCAAAGCCCGAAATAAAAAGTCTAGGCATATGGCTGGACCAAGATCTGACCTTTAAAACTCAAGCCAGGAAGACGGTTGCCGCCTGCTATGGCATGCTTAAATTGATCCGAAAAATCCTCCCGGTACTTCCATTCCTAGCCAAAAAACTCCTGATCCAAGCCCTGATCCTATCCAGGATCAATTTCTGTAATGCCTTATACCTTGGGTCCCCCAAAGCAGTGATTACCAGACTTCAGACTGTTCAAAATTCGGCAGCCCAATTACTCACTGGTACTAATCGTCACTGCTCGGCCAAGCCCGCGCTGCGCGCGCTGCACTGGCTCCCGGTGCAGGAAAGGATCAACTTTAAGGCCCTTTGCGTGACCCACAAGTCTTTGGAGGGGAATGGACCTCCCATCCTTAAAAACCTGATCCATCCGTACAAAGCCTCTAGAAATCTTCGATCCGACTCCCTCCGTCTAGCCAAAATGCCAAGAATTAAGAGAGCTAGAAGTGGTGGTAGGCTATTTTACTACAATGCCTCCAAGTTATGGAACTCCCTCCCTCTCCATCTTCGAAGGGAATCAAACCATCTCGGCTTCCGGAAGCTGTTGAAGACATGGCTATTCCCTAACCGTCAGCCCGACCTCTCTTTCACCACATAGCGCTGGGATGCTCCAGGGTAACCACGCGCTCTACAAATCCCCTTTTCATTTCATTTCATTCATTTCATGTGTGCTAAACAAATGCAGGGTAACAAATGCATTTTAAAGGCATGCAATGTTTTTACTAGCGTTGTACCGTCATACAACCTGTTTAGAATGTCTTGTCCAGACCAGTGCATAGCCGCATTAGTCAGGGGAGATGTCAGATGGTGGAGCAGCAGGGTTGGCAACTGCATTATCCCTCTTAACCTGGGACTCTTCTTTCCCTGAGAAAGTGGCAGATTGTTTTGGGGCTCGGTCTGACATTGCCCTGATGTCAAAGCAGTGAATATTCTTGATTCTTCCACCGTGTTCTTGGAAACAACTTTCAATGGAAGCCAGATATAACAAGAAGGTTAGAGACAGGTTTTTATACATCTATTGTAGGGTTCCTTGTGTTTTGTAAGTTTTAGTGCAGAGAAAAGCACATGGTGTTGAAAAAACTATAAGGTAAACAAGTATTGCCAAAGCTTCGTCTCTGCGAGATGTATTGGGTTTTGTCAATGTGCAATATATATGTAAAAAAATTAACAAAGCCAAATAGCTCTTGTGTATACAAGGGCTATTTGGCTTTGTAAATGTTTTTTGTGGCAGATGGGAGGGTTGGAGGGGACAGGGAAAACCGTGGTTGGGGAGGGTGGCAGTAGTATAACAGACAGCGGGAGGAGGGTGGGTGGGCAAGCAACATGAGGGATGCGCAGGGGATGAGGGAGGTAGCAGCAACAAAACTGGCAGTGGGAAGAGGGTTGGAAGCAAGCCACATGAAGGATGCGGGGGTGAGGAGGGAGGGAGCAGCTACACAATGGACAGCAGGAGGAGAGCGGGGGCCAAGCAACACAAGGGTCGTGGGGTGGAGGAGAGAGGGGGCAAGAGCAAGGGTGCTGGGAGGTGAGAGGTGAGAGGGAGCAAGCAATATGACATACAGTTAAGGCAGGGGGTAAGGACTGCAGACACATTTCCTCCTATCAAGTGCATAAAAATAGTACCTGCAGGAGAGCGTGGCCAGTGGAAGGAAACTGTCTGCAGACAGAAAGCTGCATTTGGCTCATGCTCAAGGGAAGGGACAAACATTTGCAGCCCGAGGAGTAAGCAGGAGGCACTGACCAATAAAAAGCAAGGGAACAAGAATGACGTCAAAACCAACCAATGGTAAGTAATGAGCGGGCTCTAAGCTCATTTTAAGATTTTTATTTTTGTACATAAAAGGTTTCGCTGACAGATCATTCGCTGTCACGGGTGTAACCTAAATCTGGAAATTCTGTTTTCTAGATGAAGTTTTAGTAATAAGAGATTTCGGAGAATAGATGTATACAGAGTCAATTTTGTGTATGTATCACTGTAAAGACGTTGTGACCACTGTTGGGCAGTATATTCACCAATGGTGAATTGCTGAGCAGAGAATCTTGCATTAGTCATTTAATCTTCTCTATTTAGACGATTACTGTTAACACAATTGCTGCATTGGGCAAACATGGGGTTGGTTAGAGAAGCAGCAAGAATAGACAAGGCCCCAATAGAATCTTTATTTTATAGTAAACAAAGAAGGGAATCTCTTGTCTATGCCATAATATCAGTATTCCACAACCTAATTAGAAACATAATTATATGTTCAATTACGAGAGGGTTCTAAAAATTGAAATCTCTGCCAAAACCTGTTTAGGAATGCCTATTCATCCATTTGTACACCGCACGATCACAATGCTTATTAGATAATGATTAGGTGGTACCTTAATACATCTGGACTAAATGCGATGTTAAGCAGCTCAGATTTGTGCTGGAAGGGTAAGGGTGAGTGCAGTACTCCTGTTCCTGTGTGGTGGTCTGGTATACACATACACTCCTATTGGAAGGATATCTTAGCTTACATTAAGTCCAACACTTGGGAGGAACTCTCACTAAACTCTGCTATTTTGTTGTTTGGTGATCCTGAAGAAGGTAGCATTTACGTATAAAATGGATCCGTCATGATAAAGGACGGAACGCAAGAATTTGTAAAAACCTGGTTAGCGCTCAAAATATACTTGACCAAAGATCGCTGATTATAGAAGGCCTAGCCAAGGTGTCAAATGTGTCTCTCTACCTTACATGAAATGTCATCCTCCTCCGAAAGTAGTGATAATGTTGATGTTTAATGGTCTGATGTTGCTCATTTGAACTTCTTATTCTGTATAAAACACGACCAAAGTAATGCCAATGTTGTCCAGAATTGAAGTGTTGACTTTTGTACTCCATTCATCTTTATTTCTTTCCCCAGCTGGCAATCTCAATGATAACACTATTTCTGCAATTAAGGCCTAAAAAAGTTCTTACACAAAAAAGTTGTAAATTGGGGGGTTTCATAATTCGAGGGCAATCTGCAGAAAGGCAATGAAGGGATCACACAGAGCGGCTAAAAGAAGATTGATAAAAAAAGAGAGAGGCTTGCAAATGCAATGCGTTTTTAACTATGACCGAAAGTGTAAATCCTCTTGATCTTCTCTGAAGGTCAAATAGTTCAGAGTTGCTTTGAATGTTGCAAATGCGTTTCTATTTAGACAGACGGCCATTTCACCTTAACTAACGATCTGTATGTCCACGTTGCAATAATACAACAATCATTTGTAGCATGTGCAGAAACGCAGCCACCCACCATGTTATTGCTGTTTAGCACCTTCAGAAGCCTTTCCCACATCCAGAGCAAAGCATTTAATCTTGCCCTATATTGTCTACATTGTAAAGCAGTTGGCAGTAACCTAAGAATTGTAATAAATGTGATTTTTAGACACCATGTGTATTTTTGCCTAAAAGTAACATCATTCCAAGAGTTATGTGGCACAGTTCTGACTTTCCTCGGAGTCTATGTCTGCCCCTGTGTCTAAAGTTCTCACTCTGCCTTAATCAGGAACATTGTCTGCTGATGGAGCACAGTGTCCTGTGTTTATGCAAGAAAATTAAAGCGATTACCTGCTTAAATGAAGCCTAATTAAATACAGAATTGTTCCCCTAATACATTTAAAAGCTCAGATCCTGTCTTTCACACGTTGGGTTCTAAAAATCGGATATTGCATTTTTTTTGTGAGCTAGACTAATTAGGCTTACCTTGCATATCTGGTTGATTCATTTTGGAGAGGTGGCACAGACACCAACTCATCAGGTAGTTCGCAGAATGATTAATTATGCATAACATGGTTTCAAAATAGCTTTTCTTACACTCAGCACATGAAGCGAAGACTGCAGAGTGAAAGCATTAGGCTATTCCACTAATGATGCTCTTCGCACTATCCTGCATATCTTGGTCTATAATCGAGTTCAAACTTCCAGGAGACCAGGTTTGGAAGTTACTTCTGAATAAATGTAGACTATATGAGTCGCGCAGATGCAGTGTGAGTTCCAGTTAATAAACATTTATACTTAGATAAGTACATACAACCTGGTACTAGAAGAGTGTTATGGTCTAAAACCTAAAATCCAGAAACATATTCCAGATGTAGTAAGCTACACAACCATAAACCAATGCACTAATCTTTTACTCACACTTTACATCACGGATGAAATTGTCGATAACAGCCGCGGTCCGTGCAGGTAACAGCGGTGGGGCGGTGGGGCAGTGTAAAGGGGGATTTCGGAGGGTGATGCAGAGGGAAAATTAATTATTTAATTTTCCCTCTGCATCGTCCATCGAAATCCCCCCTTACCCGGCCCCACCGCCCCACCACTGGTACCTGCACAGACCGCGGCTGGTCGATAACATCACATGTCACATTGCAATTGACATCTTCACCAGCAAGACTGAGTCAACCCCTTTGGCCATGTCCAGCTTGTACACAGGATGAAAGCCCTGCTCTTTATCACCCACCCTCAAAAGCCAACAGGTATTGGCATGCGGTCCTTCCTCGCATAGTCTTACTCAAGTGCAGGGCCCAACCTTGGCCTGGCACTGTTCTTGTTACTCATTCTCCCATTTTCTGCCTTGCCAAGCAGGCTCTGGCCACAGATCGTGGCCATGACACTGACTTTGAGAAGGAGGGTAATGAGGGTTTTTATTCATTCCCAGTATGCACGAAGTGTTGGCTAAAGTCTTAGGTCACATCAAGTGTCAAGTCCCTGTTCCCACAGAACCCCCAGGTTATGGCCTTCATCTGTGCCTGCGAGCTCTGGACCCTTGGAGTGATCATTAGCCATGCCCCCTGCTAAGTCCCCCCACCAGCGGATCCAGCTCAGCTCAGTCTTTTTCTTGGGGTGCTAAAATTGTGAGCACCTAGTTGTGAGTGGATTCAGATGGGGCACTATACAAACACACAATAATGTATGGTTGGATATTATGTAATGCTGCGCCATACATCATTACTTTATTATTGACCATTTATATAGTTCTCATTAAAAATTTAATTGTCTTGGCCCACTTCTATTAACAACATCAAAGATTCCTCCTGAAATAAGCCTGCTGACGCCTAAAGGACATTTTTAATACCCTAATTTTCTGCAGTCAGCAGCCAGATTGAAGTAATCCAGTCCAATACTAAAGTCACTCCTGATTCCAGACCACTTGTGCAGTACACGAGAGACTTACTAAATGTCCCTGTGGCCTCCACAGAGTCAGCTGATACTGGTCTGTGATACAACACTCTCTTTTCTCTGCAAGAATGGCAGGCCTCGAAGAGCGTTCTTATATTATTTCACTTTCCTTTAACACTTCAGGGAAGGCTAAACGCTTGAGACGTATATTTCTTTTCTGAGGGCCTTATGTTTTACACCCGCTGTGCAGGGAGAGGCCCGGCCCCTGAAAGAGTCTTGCCCCAACATTTAAAATTGGGAACTTGCTATGCGATGGAAGCAAAATCTCCAAATAGCTTTTGTTCTTTTGTCCTCACTTTAAAAGGTAGACCAAACCCATGCGGAGTAATTCTAGCAGCCTGAAACAGCTGTCAGCTGCACTTTATACTCCGCCTTGTACGTCATGTGGGCACAGGGTGCACCTGGGTGTGGGTTGTACCATAGATAGGTATAGAGTGGGGGAATAGAGCACACAAATTGTGTTCCCCGTCCCCTAATAATGGTCAGTGAGTAATTAATAAGGGGATTTGGAAATCAGCCTAGGGTTTTGATCCAAAGCCCCTAGCTCAGGCTGGAGAGCTTCTGTTGGGCAGGTGTGCCTAAATGCAGGGATTATGGTCCCAGGGACAAGCTGGAGAGCTAACTAGTGGCTGGCAGGTTGGGGACTCCTCTCCCGGTGTTAGGCAAGGCCAAGAGTTCCATTAACCCTACAATCTAATGCAAACCCTGATTATTTCTTGACTGAGGGAAGGGGGGAAGAGAGAGAGGTTCGGGCTAGCTGTTTGTTAAAACATCAATGTTCCTTTTTTAATTAGTTCACTTGTGAGTGCATCTGATATATGACTGTCTTGCCTTACGACATTTCCTTCACCCTAATTTAAAAGGAAAGTGGGAAATGTGCATCCTTTTTTCAAATTTTGTGATTCGCATTATGCTTTTTAAATGAGAAAGGACATGTTTCACCTTTCCATCCTGGTCTTCCTCAAGGTGAGGAGTGCTCACTGTACCTCCACATGCACACAGGAATGAATTTATCTATGTGAGCTTTTCACACCTGTACAGCTAATTATTGAGTCTCATAATGATGTACTGAGAAAAAATGTTCAGTCCCTGTCAGGCTAATCAAGATCAGCTCCTCTTGGCCAATCCGATCTCAAAGATTAAAAAATCTACTTTTGCCATTCACAAACCTACCAATGTGATAAAAAAATTTGTGTCTGGGTAAATCAAATTGTCAATCTACAGCCATATTTGATTTTCCTAACCTTTTTAAAATTACTTCACCAAACCAAAGCTAGACATTTTGTTTCCTTTTGCTGTAGCACAGAATACAAATTCCTATAATCTAGCCCCTTTTGACAGATGTGCTGGAGAAATCGGCTGTAAACTTCAGAAGTGAGCAAATATGGCTTTTTACTAAAGCAAGTAAATTTGCCTAGTTTGGTACAAACCCATTCAGTAGGTTTTGAGAAATGTAACATTTAAAAGTGTTTCAAGGTGGGCATGGAGGGGTTGAATTATAGTTGCCTGGACTGCTGCAGATTTGAGAATCCAAATATTATTTGCAAATCCATTTTTTTTTTTTAAAGGGCACACTATTGGACTAGGAGGCTTTTTTCGCCTGTTACCCATTGCAGATTCATGAATCCAGTTGTGGATTTGTGATTTTGTAACATCCTGATTGGCTTGCTTGAATTTCTATTGTGCTGCCATTACCCAAGACTGCATTGAGCATGTGGGTGCGCCAAAGGGGCATCCCAGTATTAAATTTGATCATAAAAGATTGTTGTTGTGGGATTCAGGAACCGTAAGATGCAAATTGTGTACAAGCCAATGTTACCATGTTTTAAGGAGGGAGCACATTTACTTTAGCACTGATTAGGGGTGGTAAAGTGCATAGAGTCCTAAGGCCTGCAAAAATGAGATCAACAAAAATGGAGGAGGAAGGCAAAAAAGTTTGGGGTAAGCGCACACAAGAGCTGACAGGTCTAATAGACCCCAAGATGGAACTACTATGATTTGGGAGGTCCTAGGAGCATGTGAGCATTGGTGGGATTAGGTCCACTTGTGGGGGAACAAGACATACCGTGACACTGGAGGTCAGAAAGAATTTCCCAGTTAATGAATGGTTTAGAGGGATAGACTGTTGTGCAAGGGCAGAAGTATTTTTGTGGAGATAATTAAATGGAATCAGGTGTAGACATGATGATTTGGACAGAGTGCAGGGGACTATCTCGGCCATGGTCCACTCCTCTTCCTCCAGCGTTCCCAAAGTTTGCTTCCTTCTAAGCATAAAGTCCTGCATGGGTTCAAGGGTGGTCAGCACCAGGGTTCTATCGATTTGGGAGGCTCCTTGCCGAAGGGTTCCATGAACATATTGAGCACCAGTGGATTAAAGTCGGAAATGGCTGCCAACTACACTTTGTGTTCTTGCAACGCATGTCTTAGTTGTAAGCACAGGTAGAATTGAAACTTATGAAAGGTGAATTCCTCTTTCAGTCCCATGAAAGATTTCATATGGCTCTCTTTCCATATCTTTCCAATTTTTTAGATCTTGATTTGATCCCAGGGTGGAAACCTTTACGTTTTGCTCTTTGTTTGAGCCAGGTTCCTTGCTAGAGGAGGGTCTCCTTTCTTAAGCTTGCATTATCCATTTTCAGACCTGGCATCAAGGCATTTGTGCATAACTTAGCAATCACAAGGGACTTAGTACACCTCTTTGTTAACCCCTTTCCCTTGGATTTACAAGTAACAATTTTTGTTTTGCAATTCGTAATTATTATAATGCATTGAGATTTCTAGCCATGCATTTACAGATGCAAAGTATTTTTAGAATCAGGCCCTTCATTATTTGTTATGGTTGAGATGAAATGGAACAGCTATTTATTTCCGTTTTACATTCTGGGTTGTACAATATATTATAATGTTTGTATTTCTCCTCCTTTCTTTCCCTGCAACATGTTTATTTTTTTCCAGCCTTGATTTATTTCTTCGCTCTAATCTTATGTTGCCTTTGCACAGTGCTTCATTTGAGCTAGTGGTAGCAGGTGGGCCTCACCTGCACTCTTTTTGTAGGGATAGGGACTTATCTTTCCATTATTGGATTATGACACAGAGCAAGAGAGTGAAGGTCAGGAGAATGAAATAGGAGAATGAAAGAAAAACAGTGACAGCGGAAGAAAGCACGGATGAAAAAGAACCTGCAAGAACTCAATGAAGGAGCAGGGAGTGCATGGTGCTGGATAAAAGGCATATGGTGGACTCAAGCTCCACATCCTACCAGCACTTATTATTTTGCAAATAAAACTCTGCTTTTTGCGGTCCTATCCTGCAGAGACTCCTTCTAACCTACTGAAACCTTGAATGTTCCAGCTGCCAGTACATAAACTGTAAATAATAAGGCATTCATTGCATTGTGCGACTTTAGCGCTTGGAATTGAAGGATGAATGAGACTAAAAGGCCACTCTCGGAAAGAAAGGCGCCATTCTGTCAATGTGCAGTAAGTTACATTGAAGAACCTCCATAAACGTTATTATCAGTAGGATTAATATCGAATTCTAACCCAACTGACATTATCTATTCACTTATTTTAATGTTGTCTCCTTCAGGCCATGTGGGAGTGTCACAATAGAGCAGATCGTTTTGTTATTCTGGATATCATGAAAACCCTATTTTTTGTGATAATTATATACATTTTCAGGTGGTCAAACTATTGAAATGAACAAAGAAAAGTGCAAATTATACGCCAACAAGATCCATCATGTAATTGACGAGGTTTGAAAGGCAATTTTAATGCATGTGGAAGGTGACAAGTTCGCATTATTTTTTTTAATGGCGTGCACCATGCACTTTGTCCTTGATCGTTTTGCAAAGCATAATTGCAGTTGTGAAGCACGTGCATTGTCCCTTTTTATGAGAGGGCGAGGCGAGTCTCCCAGCTCAGCAGCCACTTTTAATCGTCAAAGTAAAAACAAAAAAAAAACATGCCTCGTATGATTGGTGTAATTGGAACTTAAAAGCGGTATTTGTTGGCGCTTGTGTATTGTACTAGGATCAGTGCTTTAAATGGAAATACAGAAGTGCTGGTACTCACTAGAGTACCTGTTTGCTCCTGAGAAGGAGCAATACTCTCCCATTAAATGTATTGCAGCAGTGCTGAGAAGTGCACGTACTAACCCTATCAAATTAAAGAAGTGCAGATACTCAGTATTGGGCAGTACCTGCCCATTTAAACCACTGACTTGGATTTTGTCTATTGAAATATCAAAAAAGTATGAATTGGATGATGGTGTGGGATTTGGAAGACTAGGCCGGTATGAAATGTCTCATTTGAAGGTTTATTATGGCAGAGCTACCCAACATACATTATTTAACAGCTTGTTATTTGGCATTGTCATGGTGGTGGTATTTTACTTCGTTATGGAACATTTTCCCATGTTATCCATGGAGCATGGAAACTCTCTCCTACACTAAACATAAGATCCACATTTAAACAAACAGAAATCGCTGAAACCCAATTTCCACAGATTTTCTTCTCTCCAAACTTCCTGATGACTTGTTTTGCAGACTCACTACCTCTGTTAGATTTCTCAAATGATTCATTGCTAATACTGGTAGCAAATAAGGTTTCCCAGTCACTACAGATCGGTAAAGTTACTCATCCCTAACTACTCACTTTTATTTATCGTATAACTGACAATGATGATGATGTGTCTGTTTGTTTGTAAATCTCACTTTCATGCCGCCTAGGTATTGTTCTATGGGATTCATGCAGCGGTCGAAGTGCATGAACAAAAAGTATGGGAACTGTGAATATGAGGTGGGGTCAGTGAGTGTAGGGGAGCGGGATCAGAGACGTGGCTAAAAAGAACAAAATATGAACTATTTTGTTGGCCGTTCACCTACAGGTAACGCCATATAAAATGTAATGCACACACCTTTAATGAAAAATAAATGCAACTTAAATTTATCTTTTGGGAAATGCATTTTTCGGGTAGAACAGCTTGGTTGGTTAATGTGATTCAGAAGTCTGTAGGTGTAACCAGATCATCATTGATTTGAATCCTGGTTGGTTCACTGGGGAAATAGTGACGTGTATTTATCAAAGGCGCAATTAGACCCGAACTTTGGGGAGAGTGCTAATATGTCAACCAATGGAGATGGAGCTAACACTTCAAACAATGGGGCGGAGGTAACGTCCTTACAGAAACATGTATAAAAGCATTGCATAAATTGCACCTACTAAAAACCCTCTTGGCAAAAGCTAGTATGTGTTTGAATACACAGTCTCCTTAATATGGACTTCTGTGTAACTATTTCTGCAGCAAGGTCAGGCAATTCTCTTTTTGCACCTTCTTCATCCAGTTTCCATTGTGTTGCATTCTCTCAAATTAAAACCCACCCCCTGTGCACCAATGCTTCTCTGCTACTTCCAGATTATGGAAATTTAGGTTTGCTAAATGTAACACTTCTCCACAGAACACTGCATCTCAACCTATTACGGTTCTTGCAACAAAACCCACTTTCCCATTCAAACCTACAATGTGATGATCTATGATCAGCTCCCAAGGCATTTTGTGAGGGACACAGTAGCCGAACACACCTGAGCGAGCGGTTGGAGCTTTAGATCACTATCGTAGCACACCAAACAATGTGGGGCAGGGGAATAAGTTGTGTTCCTGGTGTTGCGACAGAGGAGGACTTTATAAAAACTTTATACACTTGGTAGTCCTTCTTTACCCCCAGTATTTCTTGGTAATAACCTTTCTGGAGCACCGTCTGTACATGGTGGTCCATGTGTGTTAATGTGCTTATCAGATGGGAAGCAATCATAAGGATATATGTATTCTGTGGGGAAAAAATAACAATGCACAAGAGATGTTGGTGGCAAATTATTAGGTACATGTTTATGGGCTTGACAGGTCCTCAACAAGTAGCCATATGGGTGTTTAGCTTGGTTTCGTTTAATAGGACTGCTTGCATTTGCTTGTGTTCATTATTGTGTATTCCACCCTGTATTGTTCCTGACACATTTGCACATGATTCTTAGTACAATAAATTAAAAAGCATGCTGGTATTTGATGTTAACTGTCATTCAATCCGTTATCTGGCCATGCTACGTTAACCTTGCACAACAGGAGTCATTTTTAAGATCACATTGATAGAGCCAGTGACAGCAGCACCATCGCCACTGCAACTGCTTACATGAGCTGTGTATTTGTCTAGCGCCTTGCAATCTTCTTGTAAACAAGATTTGTTTTGGCACATAGAAGAGGCTTTCATTTTCTACATTATTCCACTGCCAAGCCAATTTTCTGTTGCCTGTCACCTTTTACCCCAGCAGCGCATTTCCCTCCGACTGTCTCGGTAATTTCCCGGCCCTTTGTCTGGCTAGATTGCAGGCTGGCTGCGTAGCGAGTACCTGTCAGAAAATAACCGTGTCCTACATTGATAGCAGACACGGGGCGCGAGAGCGCCTTTTGGAGTGGCAGTGATCAATCATTAGCGGGACTGCCATTTTGCAGCCACTTTACATTCCATCTGCTTAATCATTGGGGTGTTTTAATGCGTAGGCCAGAGCACTCTATTTCTGTGATATGAGCTCAGCATTCCAGTAGTTTCTGCTGAGTGCTGTTTGTGTAAATCAAGACAAACTCTAGAAAGATATTCACATCCTATAAACTAATATTATTATAAACCATTGCGTAGTGTGAGATGAAAACTGATGTTTCTCTTGTCGCTTGCATAATAGGCATTATTGCCCATCTGGGTGTTATCTTTTGTCAACCACAATAGTATGAAGAGGCCGAGTAGACCTGTGATTCGTTGGTCACGCCCAGATCTCGTCCCATTGAGATGTGTCACTAGAATTTCAGGAAAGAACTTAAAACTCTCCCTTTAAACCAGAATTTCACTAATAAAACTGAACATTATAACATGATATGATGGTTTTTTACTCTGCTATTTTTGTAAACTCAATAGGTTACCTTTGAAAATAAAAACAATACATAACCGTAATAATAATATAATGAATAACATAGTTTGGCGGTACAATCCTTGTGGACCTTTTTTATGGGTTTCTGGGTGGGTTTTTATAGTTGATTTCCCTGATGTTAAACTAAAGAATGCCTGCACCAAGCTCAAATGCATGCAGTATTCCATACCTTTCAAAGCATTTATACATTGTGGGGGATATTCTCAAGAACGTGCGATAATCATTGCCAAAAAAGGCTAACGCACTGTGTTAGACCTGGCACCATTGGCGTGGGTCTCCCTTCCATTTTTCGCTGTTATCTCCTCTGTTTTACTGGTGTTAGATGCTCTGGGCGCTGTGCCACTGCCATTCAGTGTCACAGCGCGAATGCTCCCTGTGTAAATATGTCTATGTGAATTGGTATATCCCTGATTGGCTTATTTGGTTTACCTGTTAGTCCCTAGTAGTGTGGCCTATGTGTGCCCAGGGCTGGTAAACCAAATGCTGCTGGTGGGCCTGCAGCACTGATGTGTGCCACCCACAGAAGCAGCTTGTAAAGTGTGTCTCAGACCTGCCACTGCAGTGTCTGTGTGCAGTCCAGAACTGCCATCTTGGCTGTGAAGTGCACCCACTTCCCAGCCCCTGAACCTTCCCTTGGCATCTTGTAAGTCACCCCTATGGTAGGGTGCATTGTATGTGTAAGGTAGGACATGCCTTGGTGTGTGTAGCATGTCCTGGTAGTGAATTATGCCCCATTTCGTTTTTCACTACTGTAAGGCTACCTGTTCCTCATAGGCTAGAATGGGCAGTTTGACTATTACATTCTATAGTCCTAACTGACCCCAGGAACATGGTAGAAAAACGAATTTAGTATGCCTGAGCTCAGAATATTAAAATACATCTTTTAGTGAAGTTTATTTTTATATTCTGTGTTTGAAAATACCACTTTTAGAAAGTAGGTATTTTCTTGCCTAAGCCTTCCAGTGTGCTCTGCCGTTATGTGTATTGGCTGTCTGGTTTTAGAGGGGCAGGACAGGCTGAGTCAGACCGGGGTTGAATAGAGAGATCTGCATTTAGAGTGTGGGGGAGGGGTGGCTCCTTGACCTGAATAGGGCTGTGCCTGGCAAGGTGAATGCTGGCTCCACCTCCCACTGTGTGTCTGCTAGCAGACCCCCTCTTTCTGAAAGGAAGGATGCAGCCTGGTAAACAAAGTGCTCCAGGCCTGAGCAGAACTGGTTCTGGCTAGGTTCAGTGACTGGTAGCTTCAAGGATCAAAGGCTTTTGGGGTATAAATATCTGTGCTCAAGCCCCTACATTTTGTATTGCTTTTGGATCTGGAGAGGAAACTCTGTCCGTGCCACTGGAGGAATCTGCAGGAAGTGACTGTCCTTGTGCTTGTGTGTTGTTTCTTGCACTGGCCTGCAGCAGTGACCACTGGACCTTGAAGAAGAGGAAAAGGAACTTTTGAGAGAACTTTTATTTTTGTTACAGCAATTACCCAAGGGCTAGGAAAAGAGCTATCCTCCTGCTGGAGTCTCAGGCACATCAGACTCCACCACCAACCTCCTGCTTCCTCCCTGCGAGGATTGCTATCTGCTGATGAGGCTCCTGTGAGTTCCAGGGCCTCTAGTTTGCTTCAGAGAAAAGAGTGCTGGAAATTGACGCTAACGCACCTTTGCGAGCCGTTGCAGCCGAGAGCGCTGGAAAAATCATCGCGCTGCTGCCGCTGAGTGCTCGCAACACGAAACCATCGCTAACGCCTCTTTGCGAGCCGCTGCAGCCGAGACGCGCTGGAAAAATCATCGCGCTGCTGTCGCGAGCGCTCGCAACCCCTAAAGAAATCATCGCTTCAAGACATCGCATTGCGGACGCCGTGCGTCCGCCATTTTCATCGCATCGCACCGGATTTCGTCGCTCCCTCGCGGAGCGCCATTTCTTCGCATCGCAACACAATCGCACAACGCAACAGGCTCGTCGCATCGACTTCTCCCTCGCGGCAAGAAAGTCATCGCATCGGCGGCCTAGCGTGCAGAAGTTGGTCGCATCGTCTCCGCACGCTTCAGCAGATCGGCGCATCATCCTCCCTTGCGGCAAGGATTTAACGCATCTCCGGCCTCGCGTGAGGAAAATCATCGCTACCACTTCTTTGCGACATTTTGTTGGTTTTGCTACTGAATTCAGGTACTTTGTGCGAGAAAGGGTCGCAGAGACCACTGCTTTGGATTTGAACCTTATTTTTGCAACCTCTGAACGAGACAGGGTCGCAGAGACCCCTGCTTTGAATTTGAACCTTATTTTTGCAACCTCTGAACGAGACAGGGTCGCAGAGACCCCTGCTTTGAATTTGAACCTTATTGTTGCAACCTCTGAATGAGAAAGGGTCGCAGAGACCCCTGCTTTGAATTTGAACCTTATTCTTGCAACCTTTGAACTATTTGTAACGGCCCTTCAACAGCAATCCTATTTTTGACAGTATTGTGGCTTTTACAGTTATTGGTCTTGTGATAAATCTACCAATATATAAAGATACTTATTTTTTATAACAACTTGTGTGGTGTCCCTTTGTAGTGTTCCTCACTGTGTTACTGTGTATGGTCATAAATGCTTCACACACTGCCTCGGAGATAAGCCTACCTGCTCGTGCTACGTTACCACAGGGTTGAGCAGGGGTCTTAAAGAGGGTAGCCCTCTCACTCTGACTTAGGAAGAAGGGTCCCTACTTGGACAGTGGCCAGCCATTGCCAACTAGAGACCCCCATTTCTAACATTGGTGGTCAGCGGTGAGGATCTGGACTTGCATTTATGATTGCATACAGTAATTATAGTGTACACTACTAGTGAGTGCAGACCATAACGTACCGCATACATTTTTTGAGAATTTTTTTTGATCCTATATTGTGATTGATATTGCCGGTAATTTTTCACCTGCGCACATTTTCTGAGAGTTTTTGGGATCCTATATTGTGATTGATATTGCCGGTGATTCTTCACCCGCGCCCATTTATTGAAAGTTTTTGATCCCCTATTGTAATTGATATTGCCGGTGATTTTTCACCCGCGCACATTTCTGAGAGTTTTTGGGATCCTATATTGTGATTGATATTGCCGGTGATTTTTCACCCGCGCCCATTTATTGAAAGTTTTTGATCCCCTATTGTGATTGATATTGCTGGTGATTTTTCACCCACGCACATTTCTGAGAGTTTTTAGGATCCTATATTGTGATTGATATTGCCGGTGATTTTTCACCCGCTTACATTTTTTTTGAGAAGTTTTCTTCTGTCCTTTATTGATATTGCCAGTTATTTCTACAATGGGCAAGCCCAGATCCAATGCCTCAGAGGATCTCTCCTGGGAAGAAGAGAAAATAGAAACCTACAATGCCAAGCAGCTCAAATATTTTTGCAAGCAATTCACAGTCCCTATCACAGGTCTCACTAGAAGGGAGGAGTATTACAAGGTGCTGAAGGCCTGGCTAGAAGCCAGGGATGCCCCTAAGGATATAGGAGAACTTGTGGAGGGAGGAGAGCAGCAGGGCGATGTAGTAGACTTAGTAGGAGATCCAGCCCTTTCCAACCCGGGCTCTAGTGTGTCCGCTAAGGGTCTGTCCCCAGAAGAGCTGGAGGACAGGGAGAGAGATAGGCGGCATAATATGGAGATGGCTAAGCTTAAAATGGATGGTCACCGGGACCTAGAGAACAAGAAGTTAGAAATTGAGATTATGAGGATGAAGCTTGAGCATGAGAGAGTATTGAGGGAGTTGGAGATTAAAGCTAAGAGCATGGAAATCTCCCCCTCTGGTGGCAGCATACCTGTAGTGCACCCTGAGAGTAGGGAGTATATACCCAAGGAGGTTATTAAAGATTTCCACAAAAGTGAAGATATTGGGCAATGGTTTGCCGCTTATGAATTAGCCATGGTGTCCCACCGGGTCCCTGAGAAGGATTGGGGAGCGGGGTTGTGGGGACGCTTTGTGAGTGAGGGGAGGGATACCTTGTTGGACCTGCCCCCAGAAAGTAGGATGGTTTATGCCCACATGAAGGAAGCGTTGATGACCCGCTATGGTTTGACCCCTGAGATGTATAAGCAGAGGTTTAGGGTCTGTAAGAAGCTAGAGGGTACCACGTGGGTTGAATATGTGTCTTTTTTTTGCAGAGCCATGGAACGCTGGGTAAAAGGTAGCAAAGTAGAAACTTTTGCACAGTTTTATGATTTGATTGCATGGGAGCATTTATCTAGTAATTGTTTTCCTGAGCTACGCCAGCACCTAATTGATTGCAAGCTGACTAACCCTAGAAAGCTTGCTGAGGAGGCGGACCGCTGGGTGAGCACCCGGGTCTGCAAGGGTCCAGTGGGAGACGGCGCCAAAGGTGGGCAGGGTCCCCAGCAGAGGAGTGGGGGGGGACAAGGGTCAACAGAGGGAGTTCCACCGAGGGCCCCAAAGTAATCCCCTAGGGAACCAGGCAGTGGTGTCCCAGCCCCCCCAAGAAAGGAGGACAGGGCCCCCAACAGGTAGGCCTGTTCCCAGGGGGCCCCCACGTGTTACAACTGTGGTCAAGTGGGCCACAGATATTTTGATCCCCAGTGCCCCCAAAGGGAGCCAGTGCACCCCCGTGCACCACCCCGCCAGATTGCTAGTGTAGCCCTGGGAGAGGAGGAGATGGGTGCCCAAGAGGGGTGGGATCCCGTAGAATTGACCCTTGTCTCATTAGGGGACTTTGAGATGGTCCCCAAGCCTGCACTGCCTGCTAACACTAAAAAATACAGGCAGTGGGTGACCATCAATGGCCATAAGGTGGAGGCTCTAAGAGACACAGGGGCCAGTGTAACTGCTGTCAGCTCCCGGTTGGTGTCCAAAGAGCAGGTTGTCCCCCATGCATTCTACCAAGTAGTGTCCGCAGACAACTCAGAGAGCCAATGTGAGGTGGCTCAGGTTCCCTTTGAGTGGGGGGGTCTCAGGAACTCTTCAGGTAGCTGTGAGGCCCGCCATGCCTGTAGACTGTCTGCTGGGCAATGATTTAGAGGACTCCCCGTGGGCTACGGTGGAGAGGAAGGCTCACTTAGAGATGTTGGGTCTGCCTGAGTGGGCGTGTGCTACCACTCGGTCCATGGCAGCCAAGGAGGGTGTTGAAAAGGATCTGGAGCCTGAGAGTAGGGCCCAGATCCCTGCCTTAGAGAGAAGGGGCAGGGGGCGCGGGAGGCCGGCCCCCTTGGTTCCCACGGCCCAGGAAGGAGCAGACCCTGAGGGGGATGCCCTGGAGCCTACCGGGGAGCAGATCACCGAACTGGGGGACCTGCCTGAGCTGACCCATTGGCAGCAGGAAGGGGGACCCTCCAGGGAGGAATTTTGTGAGCAGCAGAGAGTTTGCCCCTCTCTTGAGGGTATGCGGCGACAGGCTGCAGCCCAGGCAGAAGGTGACATGTTTGGTTCACATCTGATTTATTGGGAGAACAGTCTCCTGTATAGTGAGCCTAAGGTTGCTGAGCCAGGGTCAGCCCGTGTGCTGGTGGTACCCGAGTGCTTCAGAACCTTCCTACTGGGGTTGGCTCATGACATTCCATTGGCAGGACATCTGGGGCAGACCAAGACCTTTGAGAGGCTGGCCGCCCACTTTTATTGGCCCCAGATGCACAAGAGTTCAGACTCTCATTGCAGGACCTGTGAGACTTGCCAGGCAAGTGGGAAGAGTGGGGGAAGATCAAGGCCCCACTCCAGCCCTTTCCAGTTGTGAGTACCCCATTCGAGCGAGTGGGCATTGACATTGTGGGGCCTCTGGACCCCAAGACAGCCATGGGCAACAGGTTCATCCTGGTCTTGGTGGACCATGCCACCCGGTACCCTGAAGCCATCCCGCTCAGGACAGTGACGGCCCCGTGGTGGGACGTGCACTGATGGGGATTTTCTCCCGTGTGGGATTCCCCAGAGAGGTGGTGTCTGACAGGGGGACCAACTTCATCTCCCAGTACATGAAGTCTCTGTGGAAGGAGTGTGGGGTAATGTATAAGTTCACCACTCCTTACCACCCCCAAGGTAATGGTCTGGTTGAAAGGTTCAACCGGACCTTGAAGGGCATGATCATGGGCCTAGAAGAGCCCCTGAGGCGTAAGTGGGACGTCCTCTTGCCCTGCCTGTTGTTTGCCTACCGTGAGGTGCCACAGAAGTCCTTAGGGTTCAGCCCCTTTGAACTCCTCTATGGCCACCCGGTTAGAGGACCTCTGAGTCTGGTCAAGGAAGGCTGGGAGCAATCTCCCAGGAAACCTCCCCAAGATGTATTTAGCTACATGTTGGCCTTCCGGAACCAGACTCGGCGTTTCAGAAAGATTGCTGAGGCAAATCTGGAAGCCAGCCAGGAAGAAATGAAACGTTGGCACGACCAGAATGCCACTCTGGTCGAATTTCAACCTGGTCAGAAGGTTTGGGTACTGGCCCCAGTGGAGCCTTGTGCGCTCCAAGATAAGTGGACCGGTCCATTTGAGGTGGTGGAGCGCAAAAGTCCAGTTACCTACTTGGTGGACTTTCAGTCTCCCAGGAACCCCTTGCGGGTCCTGCATGTGAACCGCCTAAAGCCCCACTTTGAGAGGTCTGAAGTGGGCATGCTTCTTGCCACAGATGATGGGGTTGAGGAGGAGAGTGAGCCTCTCCCGGACCTCCTGTGTGCAGAAGAGAAGGATGGGTCAGTGGAGGGTGTGATCCTCTCCACCACACTGACCCCTGAGCAGCAGAGAGATTGTCACAACCTGTTGGGGCAATTTTCTGATTTGTTCTCCCTGGTACCTGGTGTCACTGATTGGTGCGTCCATGAGGTGGATACCGGGGACAGTTCTCCTGTCAAGCACAAGGCTTACAGGGTAACTGACAGGGTCAGGGCTTGCATTAAGGAGGAGGTCTCCAAAATGTTCGCCCTAGGGGTGGTTGAGTCCTCTAGCAGCCCCTGGTCCAGCCCCGTGGTCTTGGTACCAAAAGCTGCGACGCCTGGTGCCACTCCTGAACTTAGGTTCTGTGTGGACTACCGAGGTCTCAATTCGGTCACCAAGACCGACGCGCACCCCATCCCCAGAGCTGATGAGCTCATAGACCGGTTAGGGGCTGCCCGGTACCTCAGCACGTTTGATCTCACGTCTGGGTACTGGCAGATCGCCTTAACTGATGGGGCAAAGGAGAGGTCAGCATTCTCCACACCAGATGGGCACTACCAGTTCCGTGTGATGCCCTTTGGGATGAAGAATGCCCCTGCCACCTTCCAGAGATTGGTCAACCAGGTGTTGGTTGGGCTGGAGGCTTTCAGTGCCGCCTACCTGGATGACATTGCAGTGTTTAGTTCCTCCTGGGAGGACCACTTGCGCCACCTCTGGGAAGTGTTGATGGCGCTGCGCAGAGCAGGCCTCACAATCAAGGCCAGTAAGTGCCAGATTGGGCAGGGTTCTGTGGTGTACTTGGGACACCAGGTGGGGAGCGGCCAGGTGGCGCCCCTGCAGCCCAAGATTGAAACCATCCTGGCTTGGGAGCCCCCAAGGACCCAGACCCAGGTGAGGGCCTTCTTAGGACTCACGGGTTATTACAGGAGGTTTGTCAAGGGGTATGGCAACATTGTTGCACCCTTGACTGAGCTGACTTCAAGAAGCGGCCAAAGATTGTGAACTGGACTGACACCTGTCAGAAAGCCTTTGATGCCCTCAAAACTGCTATGTGTACAGCACCCGTACTCCAGGCGCCCAATTTTGCTAAGGAATTTGTTGTCCAGACAGACGCTTCAGAGCATGGGGTGGGGGCCGTTCTGTCACAGATAAATGAGGAGGGACTAGACCAACCTGTAGCCTTCATCAGAAGGAGGTTACTTCCACGGGAACAGAGGTGGAGTGCAATTGAGCGTGAGGCATTTGCTGTGGTCTGGGCACTGAAGAAGCTGAGACCATACCTGTTTGGGACTCACTTCCGGGTTCAGACAGACCACAGGCCCCTCAGATGGCTGATGCAGATGAGGGGTGAGAATCCCAAGTTGTTGAGGTGGTCCATTTCCCTACAGGGTATGGACTTCACGGTGGAACACCGCCCTGGTACAGAACACGCCAATGCTGATGGTCTGTCCAGATTTTTCCGCCTTAGCGATGAGAACTTCCAAGGGGATGGGTAGTTCTCCCCACATTTCAGCTGGAGGGGACGTGTG
Organism: Calotriton arnoldi; assembly: GCA_963921515.1. Classification (NCBI taxonomy): domain Eukaryota; kingdom Metazoa; phylum Chordata; class Amphibia; order Caudata; family Salamandridae; genus Calotriton; species Calotriton arnoldi. The sequence continues at coordinate 474,960 of CAWUFW010001825.1, read as the reverse complement.
TTAGACCTGGCACCATTGGCGTGGGTCTCCCTTCCATTTTTCGCTATTATCTCCTCTGTTTTGCTGGTGTTAGATGCTCTGGGCGCTGTGCCACTGCCATTCAGTGTCACAGCGCGAATGCTCCCTGTGTAAATATGTCTATGTGAATTGGTATATCCCTGATTGGCTTATTTGGTTTACCTGTTAGTCCCTAGTAGTGTGGCCTATGTGTGCCCAGGGCTGGTAAACCAAATGCTGCTGGTGGGCCTGCAGCACTGATGTGAGCCACCCACAGAAGCAGCTTGTAAAGTGTCTCAGACCTGCCACTGCAGTGTCTGTGTGCAGTCCAGAACTGCCATCTTGGCTGTGAAGTGCACCCACTTCCCAGCCCCTGAACCTTCCCTTGGCATCTTGTAAGTCACCCCTATGGTAGGGTGCATTGTATGTGTAAGGTAGGACATGCCTTGGTGTGTGTAGCATGTCCTGGTAGTGAATTATGCCCCATTTCGTTTTTCACTACTGTAAGGCTACCTGTTCCTCATAGGCTAGAATGGGCAGTTTGACTATTACATTCTATAGTCCTAACTGACCCCAGGAACATGGTAGAAAAACGAATTTAGTATGCCTGAGCTCAGAATATTAAAATACATCTTTTAGTGAAGTTTATTTTTATATTCTGTGTTTGAAAATACCACTTTTAGAAAGTAGGTATTTTCTTGCCTAAGCCTTCCAGTGTGCTCTGCCGTTATGTGTATTGGCTGTCTGGTTTTAGAGGGGCAGGACAGGCTGAGTCAGACCGGGGTTGAATAGAGAGATCTGCATTTAGAGTGTGGGGAGGGGTGGCTCCTTGACCTGAATAGGGCTGTGCCTGGCAAGGTGAATGCTGGCTCCACCTCCCACTGTGTGTCTGCTAGCAGACCCCCTCTTTCTGAAAGGAAGGATGCAGCCTGGTAAACAAAGTGCTCCAGGCCTGAGCAGAACTGGTTCTGGCTAGGTTCAGTGACTGGTAGCTTCAAGGATCAAAGGCTTTTGGGGTATAAATATCTGTGCTCAAGCCCCTACATTTTGTATTGCTTTTGGATCTGGAGAGGAAACTCTGTCCGTGCCACTGGAGGAATCTGCAGGAAGTGACTGTCCTTGTGCTTGTGTGTTGTTTCTTGCACTGGCCTGCAGCAGTGACCACTGGACCTTGAAGAAGAGGAAAAGGAACTTTTGAGAGAACTTTTATTTTTGTTACAGCAATTACCCAAGGGCTAGGAAAAGAGCTATCCTCCTGCTGGAGTCTCAGGCACATCAGACTCCACCACCAACCTCCTGCTTCCTCCCTGCGAGGATTGCTATCTGCTGATGAGGCTCCTGTGAGTTCCAGGGCCTCTAGTTTGCTTCAGAGAAAAGAGTGCTGGAAATCGACGCTAACGCACCTTTGCGAGCCGCTGCAGACGAGAGCGCTGGAAAAATCATCCCGCTGCTGCCGCTGAGTGCTCGCAACACGAAACCATCGCTAACGCCTCTTTGCGCGCCGCTGCAGCCGAGACGCGCTGGAAAAATCATCGCGCTGCTGTCGCAGAGCGCTCGCAACCCCTAAAGAAATCATCGCTTCAAGACATCGCATTGCGGACGCCGTGCGTCCGCCATTTTCATCGCATCGCACCGGATTTCGTCGCTCCCTCGCGGAGCGCCATTTCTTCGCATCGCAACACAATCGCACAACGCAACAGGCTCGTCGCATCGACTTCTCCCTCGCGGCAAGAAAGTCATCGCATCGGCGGCCTAGCGTGCAGAAGTTGGTCGCATCGTCTCCGCACGCATCAGCAGATCGGCGCATCATCCTCCCTTGCGGCAAGGATTTAACGCATCTCCGGCCTCGCGTGAGGAAAATCATCGCTACCACTTCTTTGCGACATTTTGTTGGTTTTGCTACTGAATTCAGGTACTTTGTGCGAGAAAGGGTCGCAGAGACCACTGCTTTGGATTTGAACCTTATTTTTGCAACCTCTGAACGAGACAGGGTCGCAGAGACCCCTGCTTTGAATTTGAACCTTATTTTTGCAACCTCTGAACGAGACAGGGTCGCAGAGACCCCTGCTTTGAATTTGAACCTTATTGTTGCAACCTCTGAATGAGAAAGGGTCGCAGAGACCCCTGCTTTGAATTTGAACCTTATTCTTGCAACCTTTGAACTATTTGTAACGGCCCTTCAACAGCAATCCTATTTTTGACAGTATTGTGGCTTTTACAGTTATTGGTCTTGTGATAAATCTACCAATATATAAAGATACTTATTTTTTATAACAACTTGTGTGGTGTCCCTTTGTAGTGTTCCTCACTGTGTTACTGTGTATGGTCATAAATGCTTCACACACTGCCTCGGAGATAAGCCTACCTGCTCGTGCTACGTTACCACAGGGTTGAGCAGGGGTATTAAAGAGGGTAGCCCTCTCACTCTGACTTAGGAAGAAGGGTCCCTACTTGGACAGTGGCCAGCCATTGCCAACTAGAGACCCCCATTTCTAACACACGTTTTCATATCGCCGTCTATCGCGGTAAAATAACTCTGTGTTAACGTTGTATTCCCTACACGGTGGTAACATGCGATAGTCTCCCGATAACGCGTCAAATGGCTGCGATAACATCACCAGGACGGCGATAAAAATCCAAACCTGAATGCGAAAAAAGTCGCGATGGGCCCAACCGTGATACCAAACCAGCGATAAGCTGCGCCAGCCTGCAAGTCCCACAAGTCAGGCGGCCAAAATCACTATAAAAGCGGCAACCAAAAACACAAACAAGACCAAAACAACTGCGAAGCACCATGGAGGTAGCCAGAGCAACAACAGAGGACAACCAGAACCCCACAAGCTCCACGGAGGACCAGCCTGGGACCATCATTGGGGAGACGGTGGCAGGAGTCGGGGGACCGGACACTGCACAACATGACCTGAGCCAACAGCAACAGGGTGAGTAACGACCAGGGACGGGGGGAGATGGGCACAATGGCACACATGCACAAGTAAGTATAGCACATCTGCGGACAAACCATGCCCAAGAGTCACAACTCCGACCAAGGGCCCAATTTACCCAAGTCTGCAACAGCTCAGCACTGCATAAGCACAGAAGTGAAAGGCACACAGCCTGAAAGGGAGAAGGGCCAGCAAAATCAGACCCGAAGGGGAAATTCACCCACAATGCAGCACACACACAAGTTGCAGAGCACCCCAACACTGACAACAATGTGGTACAAACTGCAACACTCTCACAACAGAACAGAAGACACAACTGCTGCCGCCTGTGTTTTAGAAAATGGCCATTCGGATTTGGCATAGCAGGAAACTGTGAGATGACAATGTACAAGTACAACCTCACATCCCTGATGGTGTAGAAATGCCAAGTGTCCCGCTTCAAATAGGCGTCTCCTCATACACAGTCACAATGTACATTGCCATGCAGTCTGACAGTAAACTTGCACAATGCGTGAACATACATGTGAACACAATGTCAATCTGCATTTCCCTTCACATTGCAGAGGGAGAATCAACACCTCCTGCAGAGCAGACCCAACAACACAGCACTGATGATGATGAGGACCTCCCCAACATCTACACCGACGCACTCCAACAGCTCAGGGACAGCTCCGGCACACCACCTCCAGGAGCAGGGCAGCCCAGCTGCAGACATGAGACCCCACCCCCTGCACAGGCCACACAGCAGGAAGCACCCACCACCACGGCTGTCTCCCAGGACCCCCACGACCAACATATGGCCTCCCAACGCTGTGTGTTAGGGTGCCAGGAGGAGATGTCTGACCAGCTGCGGGTGGGGTTCGACCTCATGGCAGCCAAACTGGATGCCATACGTGGGTGTCTAAGTCCCATCAGGGACCACTCTCAGTCCCTAACGGACACCCACTGTCCGCTCCTTGCTCTACAACAAGCCATGGCGGACATCGCTGGAGTCATGACTCTGAGACAAGAACAACTGTCCAGTCAGAGTGGCCCCAGCGATGTCATCCGTGATTTGGGACACATAAGGAGAATGATGGAGAGCTTGGAGCGGATGCAGGCGGAAAGAATGTGTGCCACGGCTGCACACCAGCGAGATGTAGCTGTGATCTTCCATACCCTGCAGATCCTCGTCATGGCATTGCCACCACAAGGCCTGGCGCGGATGGATGCTGGTGCCACTACTACATCCACATCTCCTCCCCCTGAAGTGTCAGTGCCACACAGTGCGGCAGATTTCCCACCTCCATCCCCTGATGTGTCACTGCCACACAGTGATGCAGACAGAACACCACCACCCGCATGTGAGGCACCTGACACATCAGAGGATGAAGATGATGATGAATATGGGTTTGTGGCTAGAATCAAGTGTTAGCATTCATCTCCGCCATATGGCCTGTTTCAGCTTGGTTCTGCCCTCTGCATCATGCCCTGGAATAACACCTCCCACTGTCCCCCCCATACACCGAGCGACACTCACCTTGGACCTCGACATGGACTGCCATATTTGGTGTGGTTACCAATGACACAGCAATCACACTGCGGACTGAAGTCTTCCTCTTCCGATGAACTTGTCAATCCCGAAAGGACTCTGGCTGTCCCTCCACGGGGCAACAATGTAAAGTGGGGTTTGCATGGCCCTGTACTGGCCCAGCTTCAGCACTCCACTGAATGTGAATAAAACATCCCAATTCACACTGATGTGTCATGGCCATGACCAATTAAGAATGAAAGTATGGATGAATGTAGGGACAGTGGTTCCACAAAAGAGGAACTCCCTGGGAAATGCTATCAATGCGCATGTATGGCCGTGACCCAGACAGGCATTGAGACACACATTGTCATTCAAATGAACACTCATCACAGTTGAATACAAGTGAAGCTGCGTGGACTTTATCAGCATATGCGTGTCAGTACGGGCAAGATAAGTGCCACAACATGCAGACCAATGCAGCAGTATGTCAGAATGAGGAACCTTGCCAAGCGCCGCTGTCCACTCCGGGGGAGTGCCTCACCTTTCACAGGTGTGTGTTAACACGCGTTGTTGTCCGCTCATGTTTTCGGAGTCCAGGCGAGTGCAGCCATGTCCACTGTTGTCGTGGGATATGTGACCAGATCTCCAAGATGCAACAAGGTGTCGGGACATGTGCAATGTGTTCCAATCAGTTGTGGCTGCAGGTACGTAGTTACTCGTCCATGAAAGCGATTGCAGCTTCGTAGGCTTACATTTCCAACATGAGGTCGGTGTCGACTTCATCAAACAGGACGGCGAGGCGATCCATTAGCAGGTCCGGACAGATGTGCTGCGCCATCCCCTTTCACCAGTTAGCACTACAGCCCCATATGGGAGCAGTTCAATGTGGTCACTGCACACGAGGAGTTGTGCAATCTCCCAGGTCCAGCTGCCAGCATGTATGCCTAGTATCAAGGCATCCCATAAACGGGTATCACGGTGACACTCCTGGTCGTGGGCCAACAGGGGGCGTACACACATGTCAAAATCCAGTTCAGCTACCGTCCTGTTGGATAGGGAGACATCCATGGACCACTCGAACATGCACGATCGACAGTGCAACACAGGCTGAACGCAGGTGACGTTGGCAAGGCGGAAGCTTAGCCGGTAACTGATCCGCAGCAGTGCCAATGGCGGTGCCCCCAGTGAATGCAGCATTCGTGCACGGTACAGTTCCACGTGACAGGGGTTGTGCATGTGTCCGGGATGTTCGGCCATTGTGTTAGTGGCTCTTGTTGAAGCGGCACTGTTCTGACCTGCGCCAGTTCTGTGGATGAAATGCCACATCTCGTATCAATGAGTTGTTATAGTGTGCACCGGTTGTACGCCTGGGATGTTGTGGGAGTAAGTGTGAAGGGCATTCCATGCAAGATAACTTCGAGCAAGGACTTCTGTGTGTGGGGTGTGTATACGTTGGTCTTTTGTCGGGCTGTGCGTAGTGTGGGAGTCGTCATCAGCTGCTATAGTATCTGTCAGGGGGTGCCGGGCACATGCAATACCGAGGTCGGAGGTGCAGATGTGCTTCTGCCTGATAGTTCAGACAAAGGAGCTTTCATCCCTAGTGTAAGTTTGTAATCTGCTTGCATTCATGGGATGTGAAGTGGCTTGTTGGGGGTGGGGTGGGATGAGTGGGACTTTGTGATTCATTATTGACATGACTTGCATGTGGCATATGAGCGGCATCACTGTGTGTTACGTTGCCTCACAGCTGCTCCTCCCTCCCCCGTACCCATTTACTTATGTGCGCTGCGCGATTGCATCACTTGCACTCCTACGGCACAGTATTGTCATGCCTGTCTGCGCATGTCCACAAGCCTGACAACGACACTGTGATGTTGGCCGTTGAAGGTGGTGGGCCACGTGAGTGTAGCCCTATGTAAAGGATAGGGCGGACACAGATGTAGAGTACATGCCTGGCTGAACTGGCGCTGCTAATGTGGCTGCGTATTTTGCTCATGCTGCGGCAATACAGTTACACACAACACTTGGCATGTATGATCCTGGACCCCGAGCGGTCTTGCGCTCCTTCATTACTCCGTTCATGCGTACCCGCCCTCCGGGAGCATGCTACATCGCAACATTGTTGCTTACAGGGGAGGACGACTTAGCTACATGTCCAAGCTGTTACCCACTGCCTGAGGTGACATGGTTGCGTCCGCTGTCCACAGCACAATGTAATGTGGTAGGGCCTGGGGCCATCATTCATGCATAATGACCACACGGACACACTTGGATAGATAGTGGAACTGGCTACGGGCACGTGCGCCCGGCCCCTTTTTATTACCAGGATCACATATCCAGTGACGCCTGTGCTGGATGGGTGTGGGGTGAGTGTGAGCCAGCCCTCAGTGAGTGGTTGGTGCTGGCAACAACTTGAACAGTGATCACTATTAAGGCGGAAACGGAATACACCAACATAACACTAACAACTGCGAAGCACCATGGAGGTAGCCGAAGCAAGTACAGAGGTCACCCAATATTCAATCAGAAGGGGCCATGACTTGTGGTGCACAGAGTTAGTGGTACCTGTGGCGCTCAGGGGGTGCGCAGCCGGCAATGATGCATGGTCTGGGCGGGCCGCACTGGGGTCAATGTCTGTTGCCTACTGGACTGCGTCATCTGCAATCGCGACTCGATCTGAATTGTGAGCCCTGCTGACCGCAGTGTAGGCCGGAGGCAGTATCCAGCACACACATAACTCCGTGGTGCTGTGCGGCTGGGGGCCTGTGTCGCGAGAGCCAGCGTTCGGCTGAGGAGGCTGGCGGTCACGGCGGCGGACTCGTGGCAGGGTGAGGGGCGCCGCCCTGGCAGACGCGTTGGCCATCCCGAAAGTGAACCATGCCCAGAACCCCGGCCTATTTATTCACACTCCTACGCTGGGCTGGCGCAAGCCGGACAAGCCCACTCTGCTTACGCTTACAGGGGGGGACGGCACAGCTACATGACCGAGGTCTTCCCCACTGCCTGAGGTAACATGGTTGCGTCCACTGTCCACGACGCTGCCAACACCTGCAGTATATGTCCATATGGATAGGTCTGTGCTCTGCATACTGAGGTCTGTCCAGCACATCACCACCACACTTGGCATTGTGTGCTTTCTTATTCATGGGTGACTTGCCTCCTTCACACATACTTAGTTCCCACCTCTCCCCACATTCTGCTATTGTGTGGCTGAGGGGCCATGCCGTTTTCGGGACGTCCGCTGTCCTGTTCTGCGCTGCCTTGGTGGTAGTCGGGGGGAAGGGGTGGTCCGGGGGGGGCCGAGGGTGGTGGCGGTGGGTGTTGTGGCCCTCTTGGGTCTCCGAACTGCATGATCAGTGTCTCCATGGCATCTGTTGGTCTTCAGATGTGGCTCTGGGCTGGGCTCCCTTTCTACTGCAGTTTGTCGTCCTGCTTAACACCAGTAAAAGGCAGGTGTTAAATCCCTGCTGCTAACGCGCCTTATCGCCTGTTTTTGGTTCGCATCACAGATCTGGCTGGAAGTTGAGAATATCGCCAAGTGGCGTTTTCGTGTGTTTTTGCGCGGGAATGCCTACTCTGCATATCATTAGCGTTAGTTGTCTCACTCATCCGTGGCGATGTTTTTTGCGGCAGCTATCGCTGGTAAACTGGCGATGTGGGCAGTTTGCACCAGCTTGGAATGGGGCGATAATTCTTTCGCCACTTTTGCTGCGCTAAAGTGCCGATAACTCGGCGATAAGTCCTTGAGAATATGCCCCTGTGTGTATAGAAGTTCAAAAGTGCCCCAATTTGCAAACATTTACCTTCCTAATTCACTAATTGTGGCCACTTTTATTTTGGTGTGTGGGCCTATATTCTGTCCCAGTCCAATCCTGCCTCCATCTAATCTAATTGGGGTTCTTCAGAAAGGAACTAAAGCCTGTACACAAGAAAAGGTTTATTCTGTACTTTTTTTGGGAGCAAAGTCTCCATCCTCTGAACACATCAGAGTCTGATGGTACACAAAAAGCTTCAGGAATGCTTGCAGTTCACAATTTTAGTCTGGCCGGGTACTTCCACCTTCCATCTTGTACAACATGCCTTCAGTGGCAATCCAAGATGGAAGCCAGCGAGCTCTTATCCACTTACTGTACAAAGTCCAAGCACATACTGTCATACACCTCTGTAACATGCATACTTTATCTAGACAACCCTTATGTGGTAGCAGACATGGCTACATGATTTTAGGCAGAACTTTAGAGAGACCAGGCGGATAGGCCACTTGCCAAAGTGCACTGAACAGGAAAAAGGCCTCCTCTGTGACTATGATTCAAAACCAAGTGCTTCCACCACTGCCAAGTTTGTGAACCGACCAGGGGACAGTAGTCCCACTTGCTAAGGAAGGCAAGTATGACGTGCTCCTCCAGAACAAAAAACCCAATCTGGGGTGTATATTCCATTTAGCATAAGTAGTCCTCGGCTTACCCATATGATGGTCGTGTGTATTGAAGCAAAAAAGTTAAAAGCACAGAAGATTTTTGGGTAACTCAAAGCAGGGGCGCTTGTGGCAATGTCATGAAGGGTTTATTCACGTCCTAATATAATGGTGTGGATTTCTGTCAGTGGCACTGTTTGCAAACATTCACCTGTCAGATTAAAGTAGATCTTCTCACATGGGTGTTGTATCTGTGATTTGGATCATGATGCCCACAGGTAATATGGTTTGCAGATCGTGTTATTCTTGTTTGCTTGGTTGTACCAAGGATAATTAATGGGAAACCAATGTCTTTCCAAGAAATGGGATGTAGTTCACACAATACTTCTGCAACCTGCAATAAACCTTGTGCCGTGTTTTGCAAAGGGTAAAGGTGTGGGTTACAGGGCTCTTTGTAACTTGGGTGGATGCCTTTCCAGCCCACTGGTGAATGGATACCCTCTCCTCTGCCCATCCAGTGACAGACCGCTCCCAAATTCTAGAAATCATGCGTCGATCATTTAAGGGGAAAGTGCTTCCTCCAACACGATGGGATTACTTTGATTAACACCGCAATGCTGGCCAGCTATCATATCTTGACGGCCATTCAGCATTTTTTGTATTTCAGAAACAAATCCCCAATATCGAGTTTGTTTCTGAAATGCTTTTTTTTTTCTTGTTTTTCAGTCAAGAATGGTCATACATAGAGTAAAAATAGAGGTTCCATTTTCATAATAAGCTTAAATAGGGCTAGGGTTCAACAGTGAATCAATCACAATGTCTCATATACATTAGTTCATGTATTAATACAAAAATACACCAGTATACAAAAAGTTAATATAAAAATAGAAAGACAAATTAATTAGTTAAGAGTCGATGTCAAAATCAGAAAGTGTATTAAAAGACAGACATAAAAAAGGACCAGTTAGAAAACGAATTGAGATGACATTCATAAGACTAAGCAATTTACTAGGCCAAAAAGAAAATTAATCAGGTTAAGTAACATTTCTTAGACTAGTGTTGTTAAAAGGATCCCAGCTAAAACTCGCCCAAATATGGTCAAACTTATTAATTGATTGATGCCCCCTAGATTTAACCAGCGCAAGTTGTAGATCATAGATTTACCGGAGTAGAGCCCACCACTCTGTTACCTTGGGAGGTAAAGGAGAGATCCAAGCTCTCACAATACATAGCCTGGCTGAGATGATAATAATAGATAGGAGTTGCCTCTGGGGGCAACCATCATTCGTCCTGAGACCTAGATGTGATCTGCGCCCTAACATAATCTCCTTGTATGTAAACTGTATGTCCGTATCAATACTGGTGATAGAAAGTTGTGCCACCCTGTCCAAAAGTCATGAAGCACAAGGCAGGCTGCAAACATGGGAAGAATATCTGCTGCTAGAAGCCTGCACATAGGGCATTTAATCTTATAACCCCAACAGTTCCCAGCCCATTTGACAATTTTATCGGGTGTATAGTACAGGAAACATATTGTTTTAAATTGCTGTACTGTCAGATTTATTGAATGTATGGATTGATCGATAGTGTTTAGAGCTGAGCTTATTTCCGAGGGTAAGACTTCACCTGAAAGAGCCTTAGTCCACTTAGTGGCAAGATTGGTGGTATCTTTACAGTTATCCCAGACGAAGGCAAGATATACCATGCTTATAAATGATTTCTGAGGTGCTCTAAGTATGCTAGTAAGTAATTCGGAGCAGGGCGCCAGAGTTGTAAGCTTGCAGTCAATCATCAGATAGTCTCTAATATACAAATACTTAAAAAAGAAACTTTGTGGAAGTTTAAAAGCTGCGTGGAGCCCAGCAAATGAACAAAAACCGTTGAGATCATAAATATGGCCAGAAGAATATATACCATACTGAGACCAAGCTCTTCCCGCCTGAAGCCCAAGACTAATATTTCTCCAGGCCAGTCCAGCAAATCTAAAGCGAAATCATTAATAAGGCTGGGTTCGTCTGTATTAGGGCCATATATTGTACATAACAAGATTTAAAAACCATAGACAGATAATTGAGTTATAACCCACGTACCTCTAGGATCGACTGCTGTTTTTAATATTTTATATTCAAACTTGCTATATGCCAAAATGGCAACTCCCTGTATAGAGACAGCTTGGGAAGTATTCGCAATAGTATTATATCTTAACTGTTTTAGCAAAGCTCGATCCTTTGTAGGCAAGATGGGTTTCTGTTAATAAAACAATCTGAGGCTTATACATTCTAATTTCTTCGCAAACTAGCTATCGCTTGCTTGAAGAATTAAGACCCAAAACATTTCAACATAAACAGGTGAATCTACCCATTTGTGTGAGGTGAAATCATAACTTTGATTGAGACATTTTGTTGCAGCGATTGCCCCTAGACCTGAAAACATAACAGAAACACGAATTTGAAAGCATACAATCTTTTTTGACCATTTTGACTTAATTTACCCCAAAGGACAATAAAAGCAAAAAGAACAGTGACAGACTCCTCCATTCCTCCCCCAAGCCCTCCCATCCAACCCCAAGCCCATGCCCACCCCCGAAATCTGCCTCTGGCATGGAGAATCATCTCTAGCCCAAGGCTGTTGCTGGAGTGGCAGCCCAGACAGCAACCCCCCCCCCCCCCCTGAATCCCCCGGCACCACGTGCCTAGACCCACCACCAACATAGTGAGAGAAGAAAAAAAGCCCCCCCTTTTGTTTTTCCCATTACCCCTGTCACCCCCTAGTAGCAAGAGGAAAATAGAAAACCATAGGACAAAACTGGAAACTGACTAATGATCCCCCTTTTTCATCTTTTCGAGAACAAGTGCAGCATCATGATCAGTAAAGCAGAATCGTGTTTCACCAATATTAATGATCTTGAGCCTGGCTGGTTCCAGAAGAAAAACCTGGGCCCTTGCAGCTTTTAAGGGATTGATTAATTGTCAAAGTTTCCACCACCTTTCCATGGTAGATTTGCAAAAATCGGAGCGCACAGTGATTGACATCGACTTGATTGGAACAGGAGCAGATGGACGTGCTTTGAAAGATATTGCTTGTCTTAGCAGGAAATTGCCAATGTAGATTAAAATAGGTTTGGAATTTGTTGTTCTATTACTAGAGCCAGGGGGCATGTTTCTACTAGACCTGCTGAGAGGCAGGCGGTGCGCCCTCTGTATTTGAGATTCCATATTCCAATCAGAAAGATCCGGAAAAGCTGTAGAGAAGAGTTTGACAATGAATTGTCGGGGATCATCCCCTTCTTTCTCCTCTGGGATGCCAAAAACTCGGAGGTTGTTCCGCTGTTGGCGGTTTTCCAAGTCCTCGATCTTAAATTGGATTTTGTCCAGGTGCTTATCGTGGCCTTCCATGATTTTACTTGTATGTGCTCCAGCATCCTCTATATCAAACACACATTGTTGTATTTCAGCCATTTCTGTGGAGAGGACAGGGACCTTACTAAAAACTTTGGCTACAGATTGCTGAATAGCGGTACTATCTCACCGGGCTTGGACATAATATTGTCGGGCTTCGGCTCGCTGTGCTTGAAGGAGCGGTAGGATAGTAGGTAGAGAGGGATCATGCTCTAGGTTCTTAGAAAGTGAATCTGAGGAGTCTTCTGAGGCAGAGCGATTAGGAGGGGTATCCTTAGAAACATCACTTAGAGACTTGAGGCCCCTTGAGGGGAATTCAGATGGTACCAAGGCACTTCAAAAAGGTGAGAACCTGGAGGGAAGTAGTTCAGAGGATTGATGGCACTGCTTGGCTATTTTATCCCCTCTTGTGTGCTCATGCACAGCCTCCTGAACATAAGTCAATGAAAGTCTTGTGATCAAAGCCTTTACCTCCCCCTTTGTTTTACCCGGTTGTGCAGAGGGCTGCTTTTAGTTCCACCTCCGAGGGCAAGCCCTTTTTCTTGTAGAGAGACAGTCTTCCTTTGGGGAATTTTTTGGAGCCACCCTTGAGCTTCCTTGTAGCCACTGGCTTCCCCGGTACTGTCTTAGGAGCCCCCAGAATTGACACCTCAGACTGCTTTGTTCCAGTAGCAGAGATGGGGCTCTCAGGGGCGTCTAGCAAAGTTGTCTACTCACCCCCAGCTTTACATATGTTTGACCCAGGCTTAACGCAGAGTGAATTGCGAGGGCTCAGGGATTGTGAGGGGGTGAGGGGGCGATTGCCAGAACTGAAGCTGCAGGCAACTGAGTAGGGCTAGCTGCGCATATAGGAGGGATGGTAAATGTACCTGTAGCCAAGGCTGAAGAATTTGGACCTGTCCCCCCAAGCATGCTCCTAATTTGAGCAGTGTATCCAGAAGATTTAGAATCATCATGCAATTGACCCAATACTGCCTCAGTAGCAGCAATAGCAGCGGAAGCTGGATGCCCAGCCAGCCTGCTACTTTATATCCGAGCAGGGCGTTGTTCTATTGTTACAGGTATCAGGTAGAGAGTAGGGAATCCTCTAGGAACGGCTGCCATTAGTCTGTCCACCAAATGAGAATCGCAGCCTGCTGGGGTCTCCATCTCTTAAGGAGAAACTTGGAGTAAGCTGGCTGCAGACCCCGAACGAAGCAGATTTAGAATTGGTCATCCAACCGAGGGAATCTCCAGGGTTGACCCTTCCTGATGCTCTTGCAGTTCGTTCTGGGGGGGAGGGGGTGACATCTAGCTCCATGCCGACCTCTGTCCGCCCCTTAGTGACAATGCGAGCCCCACGCCCTTCACGGGACGCCCTAGGGCGTGCAGGTGCCATAGCCCTGGGTCTTGAGGATCAACCTCCAGCCCCAAGGGAGCGGAACGGGGCGGGACAGCAGACCCAGATCAGGGTCAAAAGTCTAAGGAGCCTCTGCCCGAGGAGCTGGCACATACGCGGCAGAAAACCCAAATGTTCAAAAGGGCCGAAGCCCAAGAGGCCTGAACAAGCCAACAAGAGGATGACAGCTAAAAAAGCAGGTGGAAGGCGGCGGGAAGCACCGCAGCACCGCAACACCATCTCGCCCGGTCTCACCAGAAATCCGTTGGTGAACCACAGGTGGTCCGGGGGATGCAGGAAGGCAGCATAGAGCACTAGAACAGGATCAGCCTGTCATCCTTCCCGAGCGGGACAGGGATAACCACGGAGAGCAGATGGGAGGTGGCAGGCAACAGGCGGGAGGCGGCGGTCAGCAGCAGCTCGAATGGCGTTGCCACAGGCGTCTACAGGTGAGCTGGGGGATGGAGATCGGCTTTGGGCAGGGGAAGATGATGAGCCGTGCCCGTCCCTGAGAGCTCCGCCTCCACTCTCCATCCCCCTGGCTCACCTGTGGACGCCTGTGGAAACGTTTTACTTGACCTTCGCCGCCATGCCTCTCATGGCAGTCCTGGAAAGGAACAATAGGTGTCAGAAGACTCATTTGAAACAGAATAGACTGTCCAATCCATTGACCCAGTGGCCCTTTTGTCAATGTTTCTGGGGAGGTGGCTAGTGTGACCTATCACTCTTTATGTTGGTACACTAAAGATGGGCTTCTTTACGATAATTTTCCGACAGCCAAACCAGCTTAGGATCTGCCACCTAAAACCAGGTGGTTCTCCCACCTGTAACGGAGATAGAATACCTTTGGGTTTGGCACAGCGGCAGCCATGTTGTTTTACAAAGATAACACATCATCACACCATACATGACAGCCAAGCTACTTTCAGAATCCCTTGATAGACAAGTAGCTCTCACTACCTACGTTCAAAAATGATGAGTTTTTCAATAGAACATGCTTAGACAGCCATAAATAATCCATAAATAATCCATAAATAGCCATAATAATTTTGGTATTCACAGAAGGCACTTACTCATCAATGAGTAAGTGCCTTCTGTGAATACCAAAATGTGTAAGTTACTCAAAATGAGTAAGTTACTCTAAATGAGCAAGTTACTCAAAATGAGTAAGTAAGTGCCTTCTGTGAATACCAAAATGAGTAAGTGCCTTCTGTGAATACCAAAATGGTAGTAAGTTTAGGATTTTGTCTTAAGTTAGTTCTGTGAATCGGGCCCTACAAAAGGGCTACATGAGAACTAATCACTGCCTGATATCAATTCAATTGTACCAAGTCTATAGATGAAAAATAACAACTTAAAAGAATGCTGGATAGTTTTGTTTATCGCTGTGTGGATATTCCTTGCCTGTGTTGCTTACCTTGGGGCACTTTATCCTTTTGAGGCGACTCTCTGGTCCAGCGCTGTATTGTCAGTAGACCGATTGAGTGGAGAGAGGCAGCCCTGTTGGTGGTCAATTAGTCCGCCGACGGCCGCCATCTTTGAGTGGTTGACACTCTAGTTGTTCACTTTGTCTCTGCCACTGGGCTTTGGCCCTCGCACATAAATTAAGCCCTCACGCGGACGCGCACCACAATAGCAGGGACTGCCAGAACTGCAGATATCTAAAATTAGAGACTGTTTTAATACTAGACCGCGGGCATCTGAAACCTCGCCCTGTGCACTCTGAACATTCTTGCGTGATTTTTAATCTGTCGAAGCATTATTTTAACTGTTTTAGTGTTTATTGTTTATCGCTGTGTGGATATTTCCTTGCTTGTGTTGCTTACCTTGGGGCACTTTATCCTTTTGAGGCAACTCTCTGGTCCACCGCGGTCTCGTCAGTAGACCGATTGAGTGGAGAGAGGCAGCCCTGTTGGTGGTCGATTAGTCCGTCGACGGCCGCCATCTTTGAGCGGTTGACGCTCTAGTTGTTCACTTTGTCTCTGGCACTGGGCTTTGGCCCTCGCACATAAATTAAGCCCTCACGCGGATGCGCGCAGCGGGCGCGCCGCTGGCGCGCCTAAGGCAAGCCCATCTGCGCCTGTCCGCGCCTGAACGCTGCCAGCCGCCAGAGAGGCTGCTCCCCGCTCTAAAGAGGTAGATCATAATGCCCCCACTCACTTATTCTAAATCTGTGCTCGTGGAGATCGGAAATGAGACCAAAAGCACATGGTGTAGGGGGAAAATATCATTGAGTAGTGGCCCGCTCTTTGGCAAGTGTTCATATTGCAATAGGTCCCTGGCACCCCCTCCTCCTGTGGCTGTTCATCTTCACTCTTACCCCACAATCTCTCAAGGTTCATACAATCATGCGTCCAGTAAGATGACACATGAGAAGGGAGGGAAATTATACAAATTTCAGGGTCTGTACTTCAATGCAAGGTCTATTCCAAAACACACAGCTGAAATTTGGGATCAGCTAGATTCCCTTAAACCAGACATCTGTTTCTTCACGGAAACTTGGTTGCACAAGCTTGCCACTCCAGCTTTGGCCATTTCCTTTCCAGGAGAGTACAGAGTCTCTAGACTTGATAGAGTGGGGAAGAAGGGTGGTGGCTTAGCCATTGCTACTCGCTTACCTCTATGCATCAAACTTTTGGACACAATCTCCACCCCTAGCCTGGAGTTGATGGCATTCAAATTGGAGCTGGCACATGGCCCAAATTGGTCGGGAGCTGTGGTTTATCACCCTCCAGGTGAAAATAAAAAAGCTTTTTGTACTTCACTATTGGAATCCCTTGCTCCTCTTACCTTGCAGTCAGACAACTTCCTACTAGTAGGAGATTTCAACCACCACTTAGACATTGCTTCCGACACTGATTCCGTATGCCTGATAGCAGCTATGGAATCTCTTGGTCTCTATCCTACAGTATTCAGCCCCACTCATATAGCGGGACATAAGTTGGATACCATCTTCTCGAACATTCAGGACCTAGTGGTGGAACCTCCTATAGCCTTGACCTGGACAGATCACTTTGCTCTAAAATTCTCGTTAGAAATTCCTAAGCCTATTAACAAACCTCAGTATCTCGGAGACCTTGGAGGAAGGTTACCCTTGCCTCATTCACCTCCGCGTTCACAGCCCCAGTCCTTCGGGACTGTGTGGACAGTGATGCAGCACTGGAAATGCTGGAGGCCTCGGTGACTAAGGCTTTGGACACTATTGCCCCATGTAAAGTAGGAAAGATCTGGGAAAAGTCAGCCCCAGCACCATGGCATACTGACAGTCTTAAGAAAGAAAAAGCCACCTGTAGAAAAAGGGAAAGGAAATGGAGAAAATCAAAACAGGAGGTGGATAAACTAGCCTATAGAACAGCCCACAGAGCATACTTAAATAAGTGTAACACCGCTAGAAGATCTCACCTAGGGACTAGAATTAGCGAAGCTAAAAATTCCTCCAAAGAGCTGTTCAAGATCCTTAAAGAGTTCACCAACCCGAGGGTTAATAATCCTTCTCTCCCGTCAACTCAAAAGTTATGTGATGATCTTGCTAATCACTTTAAGCTAAAGATCGATAAAATCTATAGCTCTTTTAGCACAGAGGGGGAAATTAGCGTGGTATCACACAATCCTGAAGATTCCATCTCTCCCCCATTTGGAGGTTTTTAACGCCATCACGTTGGAGCAAGTCCAGTCTTCATTAGCGCACATAAAATCTGGCTCCCCTCTAGACCTTGCCCCTCCTTTTATCATCTCAGCTCTTGCCCCGGCCCTTGCGGCTCCGATCACTGAAGTCTGTAAATTATCGTTAGTCACTGCCACCTTCCCTCAGAAATGGAAGAAGGCTCAAATAAGACCCTTATTAAAAAAAACCCTGGCCGACCCATTGGATTTGCAAAATTATAGACCCATTTCTCTTCTTCCTTTTTTCTAAAATTATGGAAGCTCTGATTAACAAACAGTTAACTGAATATCTTGAACGGAACAACGTACTTGATTCTTCCCAGTCAGGCTTCCGCGCGTCGTAAAGTACCAAATCCGCACTTACTGAAGTAACAGATACGATTAAGATGGCCCTAGACAAGGGGACACCAACTATGTTGATTCTCCTTGACCTGTCAGCAGCGTTTGACACCATCTCTCATCGAATCCTAGTGTATAGGCTACGAGAGATTGGTGTCAGCGGAGCAGCATTAAAATGGTTTGAAAGCTCCTTGCTGACAGAACACAGCGAGTCCAACTAGAATTGTTTATATCTCAGACCACGGCTGTAGACAAAGGGGTCCAACAGGGTTCCATCTTAAGCCCCTCTTTATTCAACATCTATGTGTCTTCCCTGGCCACCATTATTAGATCTTGTGGGTTTGATACCATCTTGTACGCGGACAATACACAATTGATAGTTACTATTGATTCGGATCCCGCGTCGACCAGAGAAAAATTCAAAAACTGCATGTTAAAAACGGCAGCATGGATGACTGCGAATTTTCTGCAGCTTAACACCAACACCTTCTGAGCTGGGAGAACCCCCTATGCCATAAAAATGGGTGAAAAATCTGGGTGTTCTAATGGACGATAAACTCTCCATGGAAGAACACATGAAAAGCATTTCGGGCACATGTTTCAGCCAGATGCGAATGCTCAGAAAGATCTCTCCCTGGATCGCTCTCTCAGCAAGAAAAACCCTTATACAGGCACTTCTAGTGATCAGACTAGATTATGGAAACTCCTTACTGGTAGGGATCAGGGAAGATCTACTTTCCAGGCTGCAGGTTCTGCAGAACACAGCCGCGCATCTAGCCCTTAATCTGCCTGCTCGAACTCCTTCGGAACCCCTCCTGCGACTGCTTCACTGGCTGCCCATCAGAAAAAGAGCAGTGTTTAAGCTTTTATGTCTGGTATTCAAAACTCTCCAGGGGCAGGGTCCAGCTTACCTGAGAAAGAAGCTAAAACCGTTTATCCCATCTCGCCAATTGAGATCAAGTGATCGACGGTTGTTGTGCCCCATGAGAATTAATAGAATCAGAATGGGTGGCCGTTCTTTCTCGTATCTCGCTCCCTTCCATTGGAACAAATTGCCAGACAACATCCGTGTATGCTCCAATCTCTGGCAGTTTAAAAAACTTCTCAAAACCTGGCTGTTCTGTCACTAATCCGTTGTCTCTGCTCTGCTCTGTCTGATATTGTGGCGCCGAGAGATCCCCGCGGGATGATCCGTTTTGCGCCTAATAAATATAAATAATAATAATAATAATAATAGTGAAATGTGCGACCCTCTGGGAATTTTGTTTTACCTCATAAAAACTGAAAAAGTCCATTTGCGATGAAAAATGGGAATTTAAAGCAGCATTATGCCGTTGCACGTTAATATCAACCCAAGAATGTTGTTGGAAATATACTTTCCAGAATATCAAGTTATCCAGAACATCATAAGATTTAATATTGAAGGTAAGAATACTGCTTTTAATACTTTGTAAAAAAATTGATGTTTATACCATCGTTTACCTTACTATTATCATTTTGTTTAATAATTTTCTGTTTTAATTTGAAAGTTTAATGTTTATTAATTTATTTTTAAAGCTATCTATAAATACTTTTTGTTTTTAAAAATACATTTGTTACTGTTAGAATTGTTATGCATTTATTTCTAAAGTTTGTAATTAACTGTTGATTTTATGCTACAAGAAAATTATTTAATTAAATACATATTTTTGTTTTGCTGTATTGGTTGATATGTTATGTATTTCTAGCAGGTTGTTGAGTTTGCAAGGGAATAAGGCTGACAGTTTTTTAATAAATGGATTAATTAAAAGTATACGCCAATAATTATTAATGAATTCGTAAAAAATGAAAAGGGCTTTTGGGTTTGTAGGGTAATTGGCTGGGGAAGCCTTTCAATATAGCTGAAGCTATATCAAGAGCGCCCTCCACTCAAAAAGACTATGTTAACAGGAAAGCCCTTGACGTACAAATCTTGTTTGTATCTCACTTGTAAGGCATCCCTAGTAACGATGTTTTCCTGTTAGAGGAGGGTCACGCCCCAGTGCCTGTGTGGAGACAACCCCTGTGCCTATGTGTGATGCTTTTGCCCGGTCAGATGAACAAGGGCATTCACATCAATCCTGTTCCAAGACTGATTGTATAAATGTATAGGAAGCGCCTCACGTGAGCAACCACCATGATCTTCTTGGCTGTTACTCACCAATTTGCTAGCTTTCTCATCATTGGCAGCTTTCCTATAAACTGGAGGAACCAACACCTGGGCTGTGTTGCTTGTGTGTATCCCTATCAAATGTGCCACACATATAGTAGCCTCCCTTGGTCCTCATAAAGGAAGAAAAAAAATGGTATTCCTCTCACAAAACTAAAAATTAGTTATGTGTGGCATCTAGCAAGTGCCTTTATTTCATACAAACACTCATGGTTAAGAACAAGTCCCATGTTTAGACCATTTTAATGTGAATGACCAACATGTTTCATTGCCACCCCACAACTTACTGGCAATTTCTTCAGGTCATGAGGACCAGTGATCACCCAATCTTGCACCGGACCATTTGGCCCCCGGGTGAGCGCCTTCCAGTAGGCCACCCGAGACTACAAGAGCTTGGTTTTCGATAGCGGTGGCAACCTTACATTTGTTTCCTGACACACTCTTCCTATGGCCTACTGGTAGGCGGGGCCGACATTTCTCTTTGTATGGAGACGGGCTGTGTGAACCCTCCCGATCCTCCAGAGGCCCCGGGAAGCCCACCCCCAGGGCCTACATTCCTTTTTATGGGGAGGGGGGCTTGCGGTCTCCTTCCCCTGTCATGTGTCATAATTAGGCCCGAGATGAAACACTGCCATTTTTTCACCATGCACACGTTTCCTAAATTGCCTTCCCTTCCACACAATGACTTTTAACACACATTTCCATGCTTGACGATGCTGGATTAGTTTCTTTAAACGGCTTTGCTTACAGATTCCACTTAGTAAGAACATTATCTCGACTCTTTGAACACCACATACAAGGCCTCGACACACATTGTGCAAATGTCGTTTATTTTTTCATTCACGAGGCCACACAGCTACATAGGGCATAACTATGCCGGCCTACCTAAGGTCTTGCAAGAATGCTTTTCATTATAAATAAACAAGCATTTCTGGGTTTAGGCAGAGGAGCACTTTGCTTTCATTCGCGAGGTCACTACATGCTGCACCTTCAGCCCAGCTGTTCGCTGATCCCTTCGAGGAGGGATGTCCAGCTCGTGACCAAAGCGGGGATATACATTCTTTCCCTTCAGGTAATGGGGTTTGACCAACCAGATTGGGGGTTCTTGGCAGAACACACACACACACCCCTACACCCTAGGTATCTAGGTTAGGGAATGCATAGTAGGAGTATGACTTATGGATACATATCTATATACAGTTTTTATATGCTTGCATACATACATTGATGTAGCAAGATGGTGGGGCTTTTCGTTCTGTTCACTGTCTTTATATTGCTAATCACTTTTATCTGCTTCTGTCTATTGATCATTGGAGCACTTATATTCTATACAAGAATCACATTGGTTGAATAAATTTTGAAAATACCCCATTGTGTATTCCTTGTATATTTCTTTGAGTGCAAGAGAGCACGAGTGACTGAGTGAAAGGGTTCTAGATCAGTTACCATGAGCCCTGAGAGGGGTTCAGGGTTGTCATGTTCAGTGGTCACCAAAACCATTTGCCACCTGTCTAGGTTTAGTGGTGCATCTGGTGGCACTGTGGGCTAGCTGTTCTCTAAGACAACGTATCCTGCAGGGGTGCATAGAATCAGTCTGGCACCAACCCTACATTTATGTTGCCTAACAAACGTGCAGTTCCTGCTGAAAAGTGGGGAACTACACGACACCCCTAGCTTCTAAAGGCTCTAGGAAGCCAATGCCTGGGCCGGCTCACAAGCTATGTCCCGGGAAGCCGACCCCTGGGACGTAGCAGTTTCCCTGCCTGTACATGCACGGGCAGAGAAACCTGTGTTTTCTCTTGCTTGGTGGGAGCATTTCCAAATCTCCCTCCATGCTGGAGCAAACACCAAGTCCACTCCCAGCTGGAGGGAGCTTCAGATAGGCTCCCGTCTACAGGGAGTGGGCCTTTGATCTGTTTGGGGCAGGGAAACAGATCAAAAGATTGCTCCCACCCACAAGGAGCAGCTTCTAATGCCTGCTCCTGCTGAATGCAGTCAGCTGGCCGGGTTCGTGGGGCTCCCCATGTGGCCCCCAATGACAGTATGATGGGTGGCCTGGGTGGGCACCAGGGCACCCACTTTTCACTAAGTGGGTGCTGGGGTTTGGGGTCTCTGGGGCCAAAAGCAGCCCAATGTGGGGGGCAGCATGCCCCCTCTCCTGACAAAAGGTGCTGAGCCCCAGGGGATGTGGTCCCCGGGGCCAAAATTGGCTTGGAGGGCTCATGACCCCTTCCCCTGAAAAATGCACCAGGCTGGGGTATGGGGAGGGGGGCGCGTGCCTCTCTCCTATTGAAAAATTCTCCAGGTCCTGGGATACAGGGTCCCCGGAGCCAAAATCTGCCCAAGGAGGGGGGGCGGATGCCACCCTCCCACTTACCCCCTCCCTTAAACATAACACCGGGCCTTAGGGGATGGTGTCCCTGGAGCTGAAACCAGCCTGAGGAGGGGGAGCTGTGTGCCCCCTCCCTCTGAAAATAAAATCAGACCCCGGAGGAATGGGTCCCCGGTGTCGAAATCTGCCCAGGGAGGTGGAGCTGTGTGCCCAATCCCCCTGAAAAATGCACCGGGCCCCGGGTGATAGGGTCCCAGGGGCTGAAATTGCCCCAGGGAGGGGGGCCTTGTTCCTCCTCACCCTAAACATGATGGCAGGCCCTAAGGGATTGGGTACCCAGGGCAGAATCGGCCTGAGGAGGGGGCCACATTCCCCCCTCCACCTAAACATAATGCCGGGCCTGGTGGGATGGGGTCTCAGGGGCTGAAAGCGGCCCGGGATGGGTGCCCCCTCCCCCTGAAAAATGCACCGGGTGTGGTACCTGTGACTGAAAGCAACTCAAGGTTGGGGTTGCATGCCCCCTCCCCTGCAAAATGCACCGGACCCCAGGGGATTGGGTCCCTGAGGCTAAATTCGGCTCGGGGAGGGGGGATAGTTGCCCCCTCTACCTGAATGATGCACCCGGCAGGAGTATGGGGTCACTGGGACCGCAATAGGCTTGGGGAGGGGCACCGCATGCCCCCTCCTTTGAAAAATGCCCCAGACCCTGGAAGATGTGGCACCGGGGCAAAAATTGACCCAGGGAGGGGGGATACATGCCCCCCTCCTGCTCTATAAAAATGCACTGGGCCCCAGGGGTTGGGGTCCCCGGTGCCAAAACCGGCCCTGGGAGGTGGGCAGCGTGCTCGCCTCCCCCTAAACATAACTCTGGACCCCCGGGATGGAATTCACAGGGCCTTAATCAGCCAAGAAAGTGGAGCGCCTTGCCTCCCTTCTGATAAAAATCATGCCGGGCCCCGGGGGATGTGTTCTGCGGGCCTGTAATCGACCCGGAGAGGGAGCGGCTTGCCCTCTTACCCCTGAAAATGCACCAGGCTCCAGGAGATGGGATCCCCAGTTCCAAATTTGGCCCAGGGAGTGGAGCCGCATGCCCCGTCCCCATAACACTGGGTCCGGGGTATAGGGTCGCTGGGGCCAGCATTGGCCCGAGAAGGGGAGCTGCATGCTCCCCTCCACCTAAAGATCATGCCAGGCCCAGGGGGTGGGGTCCAGGGGGCCGAAATCGGCCCAGGTAGTAGAGCTGCATGCCCTTCTCCCCGTGAAAATGGTCAGGGCCCTGGGGAGGGGGTCTCCAGGGCCGATTTGTGGCCCAGGAAGGGGAGCCTTGTGCCGCCCTCTCCCTAAAAATCACACAGGACCCCAGGAGATGGGGTCCATGGGGCCGAAATTGGCCTGGGGAGAGGGATTGGGTGCCCCCACCCTCTGAAAATGAACCAGGCCCCTAGGGTAAGTGGGTCCCCAGGCCCAAAATTGGCCGAGGGACAGAGGTCGCGTTACCCCCCCCAAACATAATGCTGGGCCCTGGGCGAGCCTGGGGCCAAAATTGGCCCAGGAAGGGGAGCCGCATTCCCCCTCCCTCTAAAAATCACACGGGACCCTGTGGGGATGGGATCTAAGGTGCCAAAATAAGCCTGGGGTGAGCCCACAGACACCCCCTCCCCTTTGTTTAAAATAGTGGCCCTGTGGATTGGGGTCTCCAGGGCTTAACAAGGCTTTGGGAGGGGGGCCATACAGCCCCATCCCCTTTATTTAAATAAGTGGCCCTGGGAGATGGGGTCCCTGGGGCGTGAATAGGCTCGGGGAGGGGGGCTGCACGGCCCCCCTCCCCTTTAATTAAAAAACCAACAGCCCTCTGGGATTGGGTCACCAGGGCCAGGCTTTATGGCAAACCCCCACTGAGCGTGCGCAGCGTGTGTTTGGCTGTATGGGGGTGTTGGTTGCAGGGCCTGGCCACACGCCAGACCCTGCAGCCAATCCTCTGCTGTGCACAGCTGAAGGCTGTTTTTGGAGGGGGGTTGCATTTACTTATGGTAATTGAGCATTACTTTACGTTAAAAAAACCTAGAAATTCACTGTGAAGAACAAAGGTTAAAGTAACGTTATAGTTAGTTGTGATGCAAAGATCTGGTTTTTTTTTTTATAAAACCCTTCAAAATTCACTGAAAAATGCAAAGGTTAAAGTAAAGGTATGGTTTGATGAACTTGTCAGTGACAATATTAACATTTTGAACTAAACAAAACACAGAAATTCACCAATTATAGTTAGCAGCGCTAACTATAACTTGCGCCCACACCATGCACTGCTTATGACCTCACATATGACATCCCTCATGATATGTTCTATGACAACATTTATGACATCACTGATGACATCTCAAATAACATCATTGATGACATCACTGATGACAACATCCAAGCTTCTTATGTACAATTTGCTCTATAAACTGGTATAGCATTGGAGCTCTGAATGTAAGTACAAAATAGCTCATAAGAATTAGAGGCATCATTGATGCCATCACAGACGCACTTCCCTTAGGTGTAGAAAGCATGGGTTATGTGCCACATTGACCCTATACCATACACTTCACGGGTAGCGTAGTTCACATTAACAATCAACAATAGATGTATGGGAAACCCTCGTTGCATTTGGTGTTCACTCTGTATGCAACTGTTCAGAGAAAGCCAGATTCCTAAAAATACTGAAGGTCTGTTCCAAAAGGAATGCCCTACTATGAACACTACTATGGAACAGTGGCGGCTGGTGATCTTTGAAAAAGGTGAGGCGTAATAACTGGCCCGAATTTCATCAACATACTCCAGAGTGGTGTGACAGCAGTTATCCCTCAGTAATTTTTCTTCATTAAAAAAATAAGGCAAAATCATGCATTTTCCTGTACAGTTATTATAGAAAAAGCTAAAAGGCGCAATAGGTTCTACAACAGCAAATGAATTAGGGGCCAGCACATATTAATGCTAAACCAGAATGAGGGATATTGTCTTTAGTAGAAGTCCTTAGTGCATGTTTCCAAGATGGAAAAAGTTCCCCAACTTAATAGGTGGCAGTTATGTAGAATTATTACCATAGAGGTGTCACATTATTGGCCAGTGTTTTTCTTTAAATATTAGTGATTTTAACTTTAAGCTTGCAAATGTATGTTGTTGTCCTATCACTGTTCAGGTCATACTGCATGCATACTGATTGGCTGTGGCAGACCATATACTCTGTATGCCCAGTTATGTGCCAGGAAAGGCCCCAATATGTCCAGTTTCTGTCAGTAGACTGTTTTTTTGCATGCTCACTAACACATGCCTTCTCTGAATGTAATAGTTTTGCTCTTTAACCATTTGCAGGATTTCCCTCTAAAGAGTTTGTGTGCCTGTCACTATCTTTTTTAAATACCCTGTCTCCTGTCACCGCATCCATCATCTGCTAGGTCTGCTCAGCATTAATAACTCACAAGTGCAATACCTTATACTAAGGCAGTGTACCACTTAGCTACCCAACTTTGCATTCCATCTGTATTTTTTTGTGGGAACTGTCGAGTATCAGTATATCAAAGGGGAGTTAAATAGGGTTTTTAGTTGCCCATATGCCTCAGTGAAAGGTTAAATGGTCAGTTACATCACAAAGAAAATCATAAGTGTGAAAAAATGGCCAATTAGTGATAACATTTTGTGACTATAGGCACAATAAAGAAGTACTGCTTATTCTTTAATATCACCATAAATTACAATGTTTTCCATCCAAATCCCTGTCACATAATATTCTCACCTGCTTCTTCATGTAAACCGTAAAAAAAGGCATTTGTGCAGTGGTGCAAAATGCAAAAACAATGGCCATTGTATTTAATCTTTTTGAACTTTATAACTGAAAGAACACAAACGTTTTTTTCAGGGGACAGCTCATGAAACAACAAACTGTATGTTTTAATACCTACTGTGTTATGACTCATTTTTGCTTCACATATCTGTAAACATAGCATGCACTCCAGGCAGATATAAGGTTCCAGGCGTAGCCACAAATAAACCATAAGTTAAAAAAAGCACTATTTTTAAATACGGTTTTGGAGACTGTCAGGTGTCTGTAACAAATCTATTTCCCTGCCTACAGTCAACTATTTCCATCTCGTTCATGCACTCTCTCACCATGTCTCTATCTAAACCTATTATGCTCGCTTGCATCCTATTTCTCTCACATAGTCTTTCTTTCTCTCTCCCTCACCCTGCCTCCTACTCCCTCTCTCACCCGTTCTTCGTTTCTCCCTTTCGTTTCGTCCATGCTGCATCAAAGCATTAATGCTACGTATTCAGTAGAATGAATGACCATGCCACACAATAAGAGGTCTCGAATGGGCCAAATGCTGCACTTGCTTCTACCGTGACTGACTAATAACGAACTCAAACTCAGCATCTACTTTATCAGGACTTTGTTAATTAATTGCACAGAGTTTGATCTTGCATGGCTTTTTAACCGTAGCCTTTCATACCTGTTTCTGGATGAATTTTCCTATGGAAAGATTAGAAACTCTTTGTGTACTTTCCTTAAATTCTGCTGACCTCGGCTGATAATTCGGTAATATGTTGTTATCTCCCTAATCTCTTCTGCCACGTGTAGTGAAAGGGGGAAACCGATAGGGCGGAAGCGGCCTGCCTGCCTCAGATATCATCTCAGCCTTTAACAAGGAAAGGGTGGAAGTTTAACTCCTATAACGAGCAGGAAGAGATCTTATCCTCCCGCCCCCTATAGTTCTACACAGATTTTAATTGGTAATAGAGGCTTTTTTGATGCCCGCCCGTTGACGTTCCTATGTAGCGCATGTTGTGTGCTGTTGTAGGCATGCGCAGTGCAGTCTGCTTTTGAACATGGATTGTGCCTATGTGAAGGGACGTTTCTAAATTACGCCCTCACATGCACAATCCAGTGAAAATCTACAGAGTGACATCTGTTTACTCTGGAATGCGATCACATTTAAAGAGACAGCTCTCCCTGCCGTTCAACATCGGAAGAACGTGCTCAGCACTTACTGGCGCACAATGAGTTTGATTTTTAAAAGGCACAATACAAAGAGCATATTATTATGCACTACTTTTGCAGGAATGCTTCTATTGAGCTTCCATTGCTCCAAATGCAACTCACAAAATATGGGGGGGGGCTCCGCTCCAAAGCCCCTATGGATAATCCGGCACTGCTGTGGACAGATTTTATCTGTATAAAACCACTGATAGTCACCGTACCTACATTGAGAAATGATGTTGATATAAGTAGAGAAGTGGGGACTGTAAACAATATTGCCTGTCAGGAGAGGGTTTACCCTGTTCCAGACTGTTTGCATAAAGTGAAACTCTCTTGAGAGATACACTACAGAGTATTAAAAAGTATCTACTAAGAACTGTGTACACTCTTGGCAATACTCGGCAAAAAACACACTATTTGTTTAAAATAAGCAACGTCTGAAGGTGGTAAAGATTATACTTCCTGAAGCCTTCACACTGTAGTGAAAACTTTGGAAAGAGTCTATCTTCTGAAGCAAAGCAAACACATGTACATAGCTTAAAACCTGGTGGACGCAGTCATCTATATAAGTAGAAATTGTCATGCTGAGACAATTCTGTCTAATAACTCAAGCCTGCTTAGAATACTTAGTATATATAATCTTTGTCCTGGCAGAAACGTTTTCTGCAGTACCAAAAAACTTGTGTTAGACATAATGAACCCAAATCGTCAATTGTCACCTATACACAGATTTACTCTTCAATGCAAAGATTTACAACGTGTTTAATACCTCTACATACCTATGATGCATTAGAAGCACATGCTTATTGTCCATTAGCTGGACACAGGCTGTACAAAATTAGGTAGAAATCAATATGGTAGTTACCCACCACTATGTAAACTATAAAATAAACTATTACTCTCATTCAATGATGTCATCAGTAATGTCATCAAAGATGTCATAGAACATGTCATGAGTGAGCAGTGCATGGTGGGGGTGCAAGTTCTATTTACCGCTGCCAACAATAAGTGTTGAATTTCTGTGTTTTTTAGTTCAAAACATTATTGTTGTCACTGACAAATTCACCTAATTATAATGTTACTTTAACCTTTATTTTTTAGTGAATATATATATATATATATATATATATATATATATATTTATATTCCTACAGTTTCTGCTCCTTCCGTCTTCCCTCGCCCTTCACAGTGGATCGCTCACCGCCGGCGGAGCGTGCCGGACATCATATTCTCCAACGTTCATAATAAAGCGATCACTCAGAGGTATTGCAGTTCTATCAGAAGATAGTATTTATTCCAGGTAACGTGTTTCGCTTGACCAGCAAGCTTGATCACACAGTTAGTCTGAGGTAGAAACATGCATTACATAGAGGTAATAGAAACAAACGAGGGGACATATGAGTTGAGTTATTCCCAACCAAAACGGCATCCATTTTGGAGCATGCAACAGTAACTTGAAAGTTCAAATACTTTGTTGTACAAGGTGCATTTCACCTGATCAAACATAGAAATTATATTCATATCATATAATTACATCTTTATATTAACCTTGTGGTAATATTTCATGGTGTTAATTGTGTTTATTTATTCAAACACCTAGGACATGTGTCATGTGTCCATTAACGGACATGCTCTATTAGTGATGCTTCCCACTCCACGAATGCCTCAATGCAAAATGTAGGTTGCATATAAAACTAGTTATAATTGTATTAGATCCATACAATTCGAGCCGTGTCAGTGGCCATATTCGGTTTAATTCCTGATTCAAGTGATGCCACATACAAAGATTATGGTACATACCTCCACAATATAGCAAAGTAAAGTACTAGGATCAGTAATCATCGGGTAGAAAATCCCTCCCATTCCTTACTGTATATGTAAGGCAAAAAGTCATCTTCTATCGGTCTAGTGCCTGGTGACTGATGTACCTGTATCTGCACAGTGCCCATGTACCAGGACATCGGTCTCTAGTTCCTAAGTTATAACCAACTTGGTGTCTTATTCTTACATAAACGACCCACTAAAACCTCTATATAGAAATGCTGTCAATACCTTTATCACATAAAACCAACTACCAAAAAACTCCCCAGTGCAAAAACAAATATAGTATCTATCAATCAAACAGTGACATTAATACTATGGCTTAAGTATATAGAGACACAGTTCCACAAAGAAAACAAATCTCTTATCTGCATAGATGGGCACTCCTCAGTGGTGACTGAAGAAAAGGGTAGGGGTATGTTGGAGCTGATCCTCACAGTCGGCCCCTTCCTTTTCTCCTGTGAAATAATAAAGAAAATAATGAACTTATTATAAAAGTTAAGATCATATATACTCACATCTTCCTAGACTGAGCCACATACATAACATAGTATAAGACTAAAATTAAAGTTGAAGCTACTTCCAAAGGCAACCCCAAATCAAGATAGATTTATACTTTATTCTTGAAGGTGAAAACTCATTTCCTCATCCTGGTTAAGCCCATCCGGGCTCTTAGTTTGTAAATTAATTATGTGCCAGGATTCTTTTTTGCGTAGTTGTAGAGTTCTATTCCCTCCTCTGTGGGATTGAGCTATTTGTTCTATGGCAAAGAAAGTGAGTAGTGAGTTGTTAGAGAGGTGAAATTCAGCAAAGTGTCTGGCTACTGGATAGTGAGGATCTTTGTTGCTAATTGCCCTCATATGTTCCAATACTCTTTTTTTCGTAGCTAGTGTTGTGCTACCTACATATCTCTTTTTGCATGGGCACTCGAGGATGTAGATGGTGAAACAGGTACCGCATGTTAGAAATTGTTTAATCATTTTTTCTTCTCCTGTAGGTGTGGCATAGGTCTTCCTCATTGTACTGTTTCTGCATGCGTTGCAGTGACCACAGGGATAAAATCCCTGTAGTCCAATGCTAGAGCAGGGATGCATGTACGTGCTATCCCCTTTCACTAGAAAGTCTTTAAGGTTTCTACCCTTTCTGTATGTTATGAGTGGTCTCTCCTGTAGTGTATGACCTATAATGGAGTCACTTGCAAGGATATTCCAATTCTGGTTGAGTATCTTGGATATTTTTTTCGATTCTTTATTGTACGTCAGTATAACTCTGGTACTGTTGTCTGGTTCAGTGATAGGTTTGTCAGTCAATGTATCTTCTCTAGTGATTTTCTTGACTTTTTCTTTTGCTTTAGACAACACCCAGTTAGGGTATCCTCTCTCTTTGAATCTTATCATCATTATTGCTTGCTCAGCTAGAAAGTTTTCTTCTGTACTGCAGTTTCTCCTTGCCCTTAGTAGTTCACCAAAGGGTATACTCCATTTGAGTGTTTCAGGGTGGCTACTGTAGGCATGGAGAAGGCTGTTCCCTGCAGTGACTTTCCTATGTAGTTTGGTATTGATGCAGTTATTTTCTATCTCTACTATGACGTCAAGGAACTCTATTTGTTTCCTGCTCATGTTGTATGTGAGATTGAGGTTAAAGGTGTTTACATTAAGTTCATTGATGGTATTTATAGCACTTTCTTCACTACCCTTCCATACCACAAACAGGTCGTCGATGTATCTGTACCATCTGACCACCCTATTGCCCTCTGGGTTAGATTCTATTTATTTCAGGACTTCCTCTTCCCATACCCCCAGGAACAGATTAGCGAAACTGGGGGCAAAGCAAGTGCCCATAGCTGTTCCGAGCACTTGCCTATACATGGTACCGTCAAATAGAAACATGTTATTAAGTAGACAAAATTTCATGAGATTTAGCAGCATTTTTGTATGTTCTAGATAGCAAATATTGCGATTACTCAGAAAGTATTGGCTGCATTGCATACCCGGTGAGTGATCAATAATAGAGTACAATGAATTAACATCCATAGTAATCATCAGGAAATCTTTTTCCCAGTTGATGGCCCTGATTTTGCCCAGGAAGTCTTTCGTGTCTCTTATGTACGAGGGAAGGCTTTCAACGTATTCTCGAAGGAAATGGTCTATATATTTAGAAATGTGTTCGGAGACACATCCTATTGAGGATACTATAGGTCTTCCCTGTGGAATCTTGGGATCTTTATGGACTTTGGGAAGAAGGTAGAAAATGGGGGTTCTGGGGTAATCGCATTTAAGATAACAGTACTCTTCCCATGACAGAATACCCATATCTTTATACTCGATGAGCATATTCCAAATGTTAATTATACTTTCATTGTATTCTTGTACACTGGTGACTACATAGAAATTAGTGTCTTCCAATTGTCTTAAGGCTTCGCTGATATAAGCAGATCTATCCCAAAGGACAATGTTGCCCCCTTTGTCTGCTGGACGGATGATGATATTTTCGTCTTCAGATAAAGTTTTGATAGTTTGCCATTGTTTTTTGGTAAAATTAGTAAAATTATTCTTTTTATTTTGTTTTTGCCTGCGGAATTTAATGAGATCTTTGGTGACTGTTTCATGAAAGGCATCGATATTATCATGGGGCATGACTGGAAGAAAGATCGATTTGGGTTTAAAGCTACTTTTGGCAGGAAGGTCAGTTCTAGGAAATATTTGTTGGTCATTGTGATCTAGGCCTGCCTCTTGATACAATTCTTGCATGGTCAAAAGTGCATCCCTATCCTTGATGCTCAGGAAACTGTCCTGGTCTGTTGTCTTGGTTGGATCGGGATCAATTTGTTCTCGTGTTCCTTTCAGAATGTGCCATTTTTTAAATTTTAGTTTTCTTACAAAAGTAAAATTTAAAAAATGGCACATTGTGAAAGGAACACCAGAACAAATTTATCCCGATCCAACCAAGACAACAGACCAGGACAGTTTCCTGAGCATCAAGGATAGGGATGCACTTTTGACCATGCAAGAATTGTATCAAGAGGCAGGCCTAGATCACAATGACCAACAAATATTTCCTAGAACTGACCTTCCTGCCAAAAGTAGCTTTAAACCCAAATCGATCTTTCTTCCAGTCATGCCCCATGATAATATCGATGCTTTTCATGAAACAGTCACCAAAGATCTCATTAAATTCCGCAGGCAAAAACAAAATAAAAAGAATAATTTGACTAATTTTACCAAAAAACAATGGCAAACTATCAAAACTTTATCTGAAGACGAAAATATCATCATCCGTCCAGCAGACAAAGGGGGCAACATTGTCCTTTGGGATAGATCTGCTTATATCCGCGAAGCCTTAAGACAATTGGAAGACACTAATTTCTATGTAGTCACCATGTGCAAGAATACAATGAAAGTATAATTAACATTTGGAATATGCTCATCGAGTATAAAGATATGGGTATTCTGTCATGGGAAGAGTACTGTTATCTTAAATGCGATTACCCCAGAACCCCCATTTTCTACCTTCTTCCCAAAGTCCATAAAGATCCCAAGATTCCACCGGGAAGACCTATAGTATCCTCAATAGGATGTGTCTCCGAACACATTTCTAAATATATAGACCATTTCCTTCGAGAATACGTTGAAAGCCTTCCCTCGTACATAAGAGACACGAAAGACTTCCTAGGCAAAATCAGGGCCATCAACTGGGAAAAAGATTTCCTGATGATTACTATGAATGTTAATTCATTGTACTCTATTATTGATCACTCGCTGGGTATGCAATGCAGCCAATACTTTCTGAGTAATCGCAATATTTGCTATCTAGAACATACAAAAATGCTGCTAAATCTCATGACATTTTGTCTACTTAATAACATGTTTCTATTTGACGGTACCATGTATAGGCAAGTGCTCGGAACAGCTATGGGCACTTGCTTTGCCCCCAGTTTCGCTAATCTGTTCCTGGGGTATGGGAAGAGGAAGTCCTGAAAAAATAGAATCTAACCCAGAGGGCAATAGGGTGGTCAGATGGTACAGATACATCGACGACCTGTTTGTGGTATGGAAGGGTAGTGAAGAAAGTGCTATAAATACCATCAATGAACTTAATGTAAACACCTTTAACCTCAATCTCACATACAACATGAGCAGGAAACAAATAGAGTTCCTTGACGTCATAGTAGAGATAGAAAATAACTGCATCAATACCAAACTACATAGGAAAGTCACTGCAGGGAATAGCCTTCTCCATGCCTACAGTAGCCACCCTGAAACACTCAAATGGAGTATACCCTTTGGTGAACTACTGAGGGCAAGGAGAAACTGCAGTACAGAAGAAAACTTTCTAGCTGAGCAAGCAATAATGATGATAAGATTCAAAGAGAGAGGATACCCTAACTGGGTGTTGTCTAAAGCAAAAGAAAAAGTCAAGAAAATCACTAGAGAAGATACATTGACTGACAAACCTATCACTGAACCAGACAACAGTACCAGAGTTATACTGACGTACAATAAAGAATCGAAAAAATATCCAAGATACTCAACCAGAATTGGAATATCCTTGCAAGTGACTCCATTATAGGTCATACACTACAGGAGAGACCACTCATAACATACAGAAAGGGTAGAAACCTTAAAGACTTTCTAGTGAAAGGGGATATCACGTACATGCATCCCTGCTCTAGCATTGGACTACAGGGATTTTATCCCTGTGGTCACTGCAAAGCATGCAGAAACAGTACAATGAGGAAGACCTATACCACACCTACAGGAGAAGAAAAATGATTAAACAATTTCTAACATGCGGTACCTGTTTCACCATCTACATCCTCGAGTGCCCCTGCAAAAAGAGATATGTAGGTAGCACAACACTAGCTACAAAAAAAGAGTATTGGAACATATGAGGGCAATTAGCAACAAAGATCCTCACTATCCAGTATCCAGACACTTTGCTGAATTTCACCTCTCTAACAACTCACTACTCACTTTCTTTGCCATAGAACAAATAGCTCAATCCCACAGAGGAGGAATAGAACTCTACAACTACGCAAAAAGAATCCTGGCACATAATTAATTTACAAACTAAGAGCCCGGATGGGCTTAACCAGGATGAGGAAATGAGTTTTCACCTTCAAGAATAAAGTATAAATCTATCTTGATTTGGGGTTGCCTTGGAAGTAGCTTCAACTTTAATTTTAGTCTTATACTATGTTATGTATGTGCCTCAGTCTAGGAAGATGTGAGTATATATGATCTTAACTTTTATAATAAGTTCATTATTTTCTTTATTATTTCACGGGAGAAAAGGAAGGGGCCGACTGTGAGGATCAGCTCCAACATACCCCTACCCTTTTCTTCAGTCACCACTGAGGAGTGCCCATCTATGCAGATAAGAGATTTGTTTTCTTTGTGGAACTGTGTCTGTATATACTTAAGCCATAGTATTAATGTCACTGTTTGATTGATAGATACTATATTTGTTTTTGCACTGGAGAGTTTTTGGTAGTTGGTTTTATGTGATAAAGGTATTGACAGCATTTCTATATAGAGGTTTTAGTGGGTCTTTATGTAAGAATAAGACACCAAGTTGGTTATAACTTAGGAACTAGAGACCGATGTCCTGGTACATGGGCACTGTGCAGATACATGTACATCAGTCACCAGGCACTAGTCCGATAGAAGATGACTTTTTGCCTTACATATACAGTAAGGAATGGGGGATTTTCTACCCGATGATTACTGATCCTAGTACTTTACTTTGCTATATTGTGGAGGTATGTACCATAATCTTTGTATGTGGCATCACTTGAATCAGGAATTAAACCGAATATGGCCACTGACACGGCTCGAATTGTATGGATCTAATACAATTATAACTAGTTTTATATGCAACCTACATTTTGCATTGAGGCATTCGTGGAGTGGGAAGCATCACTAATAGAGCATGTCCGTGAATGGACACATGACACATGTCCTAGGTGTTTGAATACATAAACACAATTAACACCATGAAATATTACCACAAGGTTAATATAAAGATGTAATTATATGATATGAATATAATTTCTATGTTTGATCAGGTGAAATGCACCTTGTACAACAAAGTATTTGAACTTTCAAGTTACTGTTGCATGCTCCAAAATTGATGCCGTTTTGGTTGGGAATAACTCAACTCATATGTCCCCTCGTTTGTTTCTATTACCTCTATGTAATGCATGTTTCTACCTCAGACTAACTGTGTGATCAAGCTTGCTGGTCAAGCGAAACGCGTTACCTGGAATAAATACTATATTCTGATAGAACTGCAAAACCTCTGAGTGATCGCTTTATTGTGAACGTTGGAGAATATATATATATATATATATATATATATATATATATATATATATATATATAAAGGTTACAGGGATGTTACAGTTAGGCTCAGATTTCACACATATAAAACCAGTGAAATTCAGTTGTTATAGCTACCTGAGCTAAATATAACTTACGCCCCGCAATGCACTGCTTATGACCTCACATATTACATGTCATGAGTGATTCATGACATGGTCAGTGACATCACTGATGACATCTTAAATGACATCACTGATGACATCATCAAGTGAGTGTAAGTGTTTTTAAGAGGTTATGGTTGTTAAACATACATACTAACCTACTACAAAATTACTATACTAGGTGCACTACTACTGAGTGATACTATTTTTAAGATATATGATGTGAGTGGCTGTGTGACTATATGTATTCTTGTGTCTAAGGGTTTGTGAGTTGCTGTATGGGTGGATAAGTGGGTGTGTGAGTAGCTGTGTAGGTGAGTGAGATTGTGTGTGAGTCGCTGTATTGGTGAGTGAGTGGGTGTGTCAGTGGCTGGGTGATTGAGTGGCGGGGTGAGTGGCTCTATGGGTGGTTAACTGGGTGTGTAGTGACTTTATGGGTGAGTGGGTGTCTGTATGGCTGTATGAGTGAGTGGCTGGGTGTGTAAGTAGTTGTATGGGTGAGTGAGTGGCTGTTTGATTCAGTAAATTGGCGTGTGAGTGGCTGTATTGGAGAGTGAGTGTTTGTGTGAAAGTCTGTGTGGGTGAGTGAGTGGATGTGTGAGTGCTTGTATGGATGTGTGAATGGGTATGTAAGTGATTGTGTGGGTGTGTGAGTGAGTGTATGAATGCTTGTATGGGTGAGTGAGTGGCTGTGTTGAGAGGCTGAATGGTTGAGTGAGTGGGTGTGTGAGTGACTGTGTAGGTGAATAAGTGGGTGGATGAGTAGCTGTATGCTTGAGTGTGTGGCTGAGTGTGTGGCAGTATGGTTGAGTGACTGATTGGATCAGTAGCTGTATGGGGAGTGAATAGTTGCATGAGTGGCTGTACGAGTGAGTGAGTGGGTGTGTGAATGGCTATATTGATGAGTGAGTGGGTGTGTGAGTACTGGTATGGGTCTGTGAATGGGTATGTGAGTGGTAGTGTTGGTCTGTGAGTGGGCATATGAGAGGTCAAATGGGGTGTGTGGGTGTGTGAGTGGTTCTGTGGATGATGTCATCAGTTATGTCATTTGAGATGTCATCAGTGATGTCATCAGTGATGTCACTGACCATGTAATGAGTGATGTAATATGTGAAGTCACAAGCAGTGCATTGCAGGGGCGTAAGTTATATTTAGCTCAGGTAATTATAACTGCTGAATTTCACTGGTTTTGTACGAGTGAAATCTGAGCCTAATTATAACGTCCCCGTAACCTTTGGTTTGTTTTTTTCAGTAAATTTCTAAGGTTTGTTTAATTCTATTTCCTAACTATAACGTCCCTGCAACCTTTGGTTTTTTAAGTGAATTTCTGAGGTTTTTCAAATTCTATTTCCTAACTATAACGTCCCTGTAACCTTTGGTTTTTTAAGTGAATTTCTATGTTTTTTTAACTAGTAGTCGTGTTTGCAGAGTGGTGGAGAAAGGGGGTGGGGCCTCAAACCTGCTCTCAGGAATCCTGCTGTGTCAGAATTACTGAAGGTAACAGGAGGGCTTCTGGGCCCCCGAGAACCCTTAGCATCCAAGAAGACTTCATCCCCCAACCAGCAGGAGGTGCATTTGCAGAGGGGGTGGAGGAAGGGAGCCTTCGAAGACCTCAAAGACTTTCCATTGTGTGGGACTGTCAGAAGGCGTCAGAATGACCAAGGACCAATGACTTGCACAGGAACAGAAGCTGCCTATTTCCCAACACCCTCTCAAGGGTTCCTCGGAGACCGTTGTTCTGATTCAGTCCCCAAGACAACCCTCAAGGGGGAAGGGGGAGTGGAGAAAATAATAAATGAAAGAAGAGACTGGTTCAGAACTTCTGGTTCCTCTTTTGGGTATTCTCTTCTGCGTCTAGTTTTCTGGTTACTGTTGTACAGAAGGCACCTAAGGAAACTAACACACGACAATTACTAAACAACCTACTCTACTCTATATGTCTTGTTATTATATCTACCTTCAGGCATAAACACCTACCCATGGTTCTAACAGCAGTGCTCCTCTTCTATTGTTACTTGTAAGGCGTTTTGGGAATGGCACCTGTGAATACACAACACAATGCTATACTCTTCTGGCTCTCTCTCTCTCTAAGGTATATGCTAAATATTACTCCTACCAATACCTACCTATTCCTCTGAATGCTAGTTAATTATATCTCAGTACAATCTTCTTTGTTAATTTGATAAACACTAATTTGCCATTAGCAGTGACTAATTAATGTCTTTTTCTTGTTTAGGTTATCAAAACACTTCTCATTATCAGGTAAGTCTTTTTCTTCAGTCACTATATGTATATATATATATATTCACTCAAGTTCTTTAGTTTTTGTCTGTAGGCTTATTATATTAATTTCATTAATAATGACACATCCTGTAAACACTTAGCTCTCTCTGTTTCTTTCTTTCCGGAATCATCTGATAACGCTGTTGTTCCGAAAAGCACAGGACTCTGACGAATCTGCTGCCAAAGAGAAGGAGGTCGCGGAGGTGAGGGAGGAGTCACGTCGCAGAGCGAAGCGGAGCCCTCGGGAATTCTCTCCTCACAACTTGGGAATTTGCAGCACAAAATGAAGAAAAGGGGTCGACCTAACCCGACGGGAAAAGGACGCCCAACGGAAGCAACCCAACGATATACTACAAGGTAATTCTCTTCTTATTTACTTAAGACGACGGCAAGGTTAAACGCTCTCTCTGAAGGCTTCAGTGAAGTGCGCATTCGTTAGGCAGCGCGCGCTACACCTAAGCTCCTCTAGCCTCGAGCGGCCAAACACTAGACTGTGTTACTAAATAGCGATCTCGGCGGCCATCTTGGAGTTTCTCCTGCGCCACCATGTACTCCATAAAATGCCTTGATTCAGGCATCTTCCTTTGTTGCTGGGTTCTTCTCTCATTGTAGAGCAAACCGATTTGGTCACAGGGTTCGTAGTTTTGACAGTACCCCCCAACAAGGGAGATCCTTCCAATCTTGGTTTAGTCGGGAATCTTTGGTGAAAAGACCTTACCAGTCTTGGAGCGTGAATATCCGATGCAATTTCCCAAGAACGTTCCTCTGGGCCGTAGCCCTTCCAGTCCACTAAATAGTACAGTTTTTCTTTTACCTTTTTGAATCCAGAATTCCTTTTACTTCAAATTCAACTCCAGATTCTAGTTGAACTGGCTTAGGAGGTGAAACCTTCCTTAACTCTGGGGAAATCTTTTTTAATAAGGATACATGAAAAACTGGATGGATCTTTAGTTTGGTGGGCAACTGTAGTTGATAAGTTACTGGATTTATTTGTCTCACAATGGGATAGGGGCCAATAAATCTAGGTTGAAACTTCCTATTTCCTTTTAATCTAAGGTTCTTAGTACTCAACCACACCTCATTCCCTACTTCCAAAGGGGGCCTTCTCTCCTCTTTTTATCTGCATACTTCTTGTATTTCACCTTTGCTTGATCTAGATTCTTGGAAGCAGTTTGATGGACTCGATTCAAGTGCAAGACTAGATCTTTGGCTGCTGGAACTGAAATCTCGGTCTGCCTTACAGTAGAATTTGGGTGCCTACCATTATTTAGATAAAATGAAGAGTAACCAGTGGACACGTTTTTGGCATTGTTATGCGCAAACTCAGCTGCCCACAAGTAGTCTGGCCAGTCCCCATCTTGTTTCAGAAGGAACAACCTTAAATATTGTTCTAGCTCTTGGTTTACCCTCTCGGTCTGTCCATCTGTTTCTGGGTGGTAACTTGTCGAATATCTTGCCTCAATTCCCAACCCTTCCACAAAGGCCCACCAAAAATGAGATAAGAACTGAGACCCTCTATCAGAAATTAGAATCCTTGGAATTCCATGAAGTTTAACTACTTGGTTACTGAAATGGACTGCTAGCTGTTTAGCGGTAGGGACCCCTTTTAGTGCCACAAAGTGCGCCATTTTTGTGAAGGCATCAACTATTACCAGAATTGTATTGAAACCCTGGCTAATGGGTAGATCAACTATTAGATCTAAGGTAATTGTATGCCAAGGAAAGGGAGGGGTAGGTATTGGTTGTAATAATCCCTTTGGTGCCTGCCGTTCAGATTTTCCCTGAGCGCAAATCTCACAAGTTTTTACATATTTTTCAATGTCCTTGTTCATTTGTGGCCACCAATAAGTTCTCTTGACCAAATCTTCAGTTTTCAATTCACCCTTGTGTCCTGCCAAAGGATGATCATGTCACTCAAACATTGCTTGATCACGTAACTCTTTAGTTGGCAAATACAGGGCCCCCTTGTAATAAGGTAATTGATCTTGAATTTCTCTTTCAGTTCCTTGTTCAACCCACACTTGCATCTCTTCAGGACTTAGGACTAGAGCAACTTGTTCCTTTAGGCTGGTTGGAGTGGTTGCACAAATTATCTTCGACTCTGGTATTATTGCTTGGATCTCTTGTTGACCTTTTAGAACTTCGGTATCCAGCCTAGATAAGGCGTCTGCCTTCCCGTTTTGAGCCCCAGGCCTGTATGTGATGATAAAATCATAATCAGCAAAATATAGTGACCATCTCAGTTGTCTGGGGGTTAGGGTTTTTGCGGATTTCAAGAACCTTAGGTTTCGGTGGTCAGTGAAGACGGTTACGGTGTGCTTGGCTCCCATAAGATAGTATCTCCATTCCTTAAAGGCATCTTTGATGGCTAGTAGTTCCTTCTCGGTTATGGTGTAGTTCACTTCGGCTGAAGACAGCTTCCGAGATCTATAGGCGACTGGATGGAGTTGACCCGTATCTTTTTGCCTTTGAGAAAGCACTCCTCCTAACGCTTGATCGGAGGCGTCCGTTTCCACATAAAACGGTTCAGAGGGATCCGTGTGTAGGAGAATTGGAGCTGACGTGAAATTCCTTTTCAATGATTGAAAGGCTTCTTCTGCTTCACCTGTCCATTCAAATCGAATTCCTTTCTTAAGCAACCGAGTAAGAGGAAGTATTTTTCGTGAGAATTCACTGATAAACCTTCTGTAAAAATTTGCAAAGCCGATAAAGCTCTGTACCTCCTTCACACTAGTGGGTGACTTCCAGTCTGTTACTGCTTTGATCTTTCGTTCATCCATATTTATGCCTGTTGGAGAAAGAATGAAGCCCAAAAATTCCACTTGAGTGACGTTAAACGCACACTTTTCCATCTTTACAAACAGTTTGTTCTCTCTGAGTTTCTGCAGTACTCCTTGTACCTGTCCTTGGTGTTGGTTTTTATCGCTGGAATAAATTAGGATATCGTCAATGTAGACGATAGCACATTGATCGATGTATTCGCTAAGAATATCGTTAATAAAGTGTTGAAAAGCGGCGGGGGCGTTGCATAGGCCGTAAGGCATCACCTGGTATTCAAAGAGCCCGAATCTAGTCCGGAAAGCCGTCTTCTACTCGTCGCCCTCTCTCATTCGGACTAGATGGTAGGCCCCCCTCAGGTCCAATTTCGTGTAAATTTGTGCTCCCTTGACTTGATCCAATAGAACAGATATGAGGGGAAGAGGGTACCGGTTCTTCCTTGTGATCTTGTTGATGGCTCGGTAGTCGATGCATGTTCTCAGGTCTCCCTCCTTCTTGGGCACAAAAAACAGAGGCGACGAGACCGGAGATTGGGAGGGTCGGATAAATCCGTTCACCAGATATTTATCCAAGTATTCCTTCAAGTGTTGATGTTCTTTTTCTGTTAGGGCATAAACTCGACTGCAGGGCAGGTTCGCACCAGGCTCTAATTCAATCTTGCAGTCGTAAACCCGATGAGGTGGTAACTGTTCAGCCTCTATTTCGTCGAAGACATCTGCAAAATCTTGATATTCGGGAGGAACTTCAGTGGAATCAATTATACATACCGATACTCCCGTTGTACACAGAGAAAGGGCAGGATTACTTCCAGAATTCTTTTCTGATCTTCCAAAACAATTTTCTTTGCAGTAATCTGATTCCATAACAATCGTTCTGGCACTCCAGTTAATGGTCGGGTTATGCTCTGTGAGCCAAGGTAAGCCTAAGATGAGCTGGAACTGAGGTGCGTCAATTAAGTTAAATTGGATTACTTCCCGATGTCCATCTTGCGATATCATCTGTACTTGTTCTGTATGACTCACAATGGGGCCCGAAGAGAGGTTTGTCCCATCCACTGCCCGTACCTGTTCACACTTGGATTTAAGTATTGCTTTCAAACCCACTCGGGCTGCAAATTTCAAATCGCAGAAATTTCCCGTGGCTTCCGAATCCACCATCACAGAAACTTCAGTCAGAGTTACTTGTCGGAAAGTTATTGTCATGGATAAATTTAAGTGTGGCGAAGACGACTGCAGGGTATTTGCTACCTGATGTTCGGTTGGAGTTTCTTTCAAATTAGCATCCACCGGTACAACTCCTCCTACAGGTGGTGCCGCTAGTTTTCCTTCGGCTTAAATGGTGTTTTAGGTCTCTTCGGGCAATTTCTCACAAAATGGCCGCTCGATCCACAGTACAAACACAAATTGCCAACTCTCCTTTTGTCTTTCTCTTCCTTGGTAAGTGGACCTCTGACAGTTCCAATTTGCATGGGTTCTGCACTCGATTGCCCCTCAGTAACTTTTCCAATCTCGGACTTGGCTCTATCAAACCTTGGAACTATCGGCCTAAAATCTCTTCGTCGTTCTCCTTTTCTTTCGCCCTGCCGGAAATCTATTTCCAAGACCAGATCCACTAGTGTTGAGATCTCTGTGGGGCGATTTGGAATTTGGGCCAGGACATCCTTCAATTCGTCTCTTAATCCTCGATAAAAGACTGCCGCTCTTTTGCTCTCTGGCCAATTTGTCTCCACGACCAATTTATTGAATTGGGCTAGATAGGCCACTAGGTCTCTGTTTCCTTGTCGTAGTTCAAGTAGTTCATTGTCGACTGCTTGCGAGATTCTTCGTCTGTCGAATATGCGAAGGAATTCTTGTTTAAATTCTTCGTAGTTATGCAAAATGGCGTCATCTCGGGAGACTAGAGGCATAGACCACGAGGCCGCATCTCCACTTAAATATGACAAGACAAACGCTACTCTGGATTGCGCATCAGGAAAAATTGAAGGACGACACATAAAATGTAATGTGCACTGAGTAAGAAATATCTGTGCCTTTTGTGGATCCCCACTAAATCTCTCTGGAGGGGCCAGTGGAATAACTGGGGACAAGGAATGAACCACTTGTGTCGTTAACCTGGTAGAACTCCCAGAGGGTGGACTTAGCGTTTCACTTTCAACGCTAAAAGGTTGTCTAATTCTAGAAGCTAACTCGGCAGTTTCTTTCCTAGAACTTATCATTTCTTGTCTTAGATTTTTGATTGTCTTCTCTAACTGCTACCAGTTCTTTTTGAATGGCCTCTAGTACTGTTCCCAATGTTTGTAAATGTATTCCTTCTGCCATTTCTGTTCGGGTGCAAGTATAAACATGGGCACTTCACTCTGTCAGAAGGCGTCAGAATGACCAAGGACCAATGACTTGCACAGGAACAGAAGCTGCCTATTTCCCAACACCCTCTCAAGGGTTCCTCGGAGACCGTTGTTCTGATTCAGTCCCCAAGACAACCCTCAAGAGGGAAGGGGGAGTGGAGAAAATAATAAACGAAAGAAGAGACTGGTTCAGAACTTCTGGTTCCTCTTTTGGGTATTCTCTTCTGCGTCTAGTTTTCTGGTTACTGTTGTACAGAAGGCACCTAAGGAAACTAACACACCACAATTACTAAACAACCTACTCTACTCTATATGTCTTGTTATTATATCTACCTTCAGGCATAAACACCTACCCATGGTTCTAACAGCAGTGCTCCTCTTCTATTGTTACTTGTAAGGCGTTTTGGGAATGGCACCTGTGAATACACAACACAATGCTATACTCTTCTGGCTCTCTCTCTCTCTAAGGTATATGCTAAATATTACTCCTACCAATACCTACCTATTCCTCTGAACGCTAGTTAATTATATCTCAGTACAATCTTCTTTGTTAATTTGATAAACACTAATTTGCCATTAGCAGTGACTAATTAATGTCTTTTTCTTGTTTAGGTTATCAAAACACTTCTCATTATCAGGTAAGTCTTTTTCTTCAGTCACTATATGTATTTATATATATATTCACTCAAGTTCTTTAGTTTTTGTCTGTAGGCTTATTATATTAATTTCATTAATAATGACACATCCTGTAAACACTTAGCTCTCTCTGTTTCTTTCTTTCCGGAATCATCTGATAACGCTGTTGTTCTGAAAAGCACAGGACTCTGCCGAATCTGCTGCCAAAGAGAAGGAGGTCGCGTAGGTGAGGGAGGAGTCACGTCGCAGAGCGAAGCGGAGCCCTCGGGAATTCTCTCCTCACAACTTGGGAATTTGCAGCACGAAATGAAGAAA
This sequence comes from Calotriton arnoldi, assembly GCA_963921515.1. Classification (NCBI taxonomy): domain Eukaryota; kingdom Metazoa; phylum Chordata; class Amphibia; order Caudata; family Salamandridae; genus Calotriton; species Calotriton arnoldi. Next base: position 431,121 of record CAWUFW010001825.1, on the reverse strand, counting down.
AGGGGTCGACCTAACCCGACGGGAAAAGGACGCCCAACGGAAGCAACCCGACGATATACTACAAGGTAATTCTCTTCTTATTTACTTAAGACGACGGCAAGGTTAAACGCTCTCTCTGAAGGCTTCAGTGAAGTGCGCATTCGTTAGGCAGCGCGCGCTACACCTAAGCTCCTCTAGCCTCGAGCGGCCAAACACTAGACTGTGTTACTAAATAGAGATCTCGGCGGCCATCTTGGAGTTTCTCCTGCGCCACCATGTACTCCATAAAATGCCTTGATTCAGGCATCTTCCTTTGTTGCTGGGTTCTTCTCTCATTGTAGAGCAAACCGATTTGGTCACAGGGTTCGTAGTTCTGACAGGGACTTACTGGAGGTAACAGGAGGGCTTGTTGTCCCACAAAGGATACTTTAGAGCCAAGGGTACTTCCTCCCCCAACCAGCAGTGCGCAGGAGATGTGTTTGCCAAGTGGTGGAGAAAGGAGTCGTGGCCTCCGAAGACCTTTCAGCAATCACGCTGTGTGGGACTTAGTGGAGGTAACAGGAGGGCTTGTTGGCCCCCAAGAAGCCTCAGCAGTGTGCCAGAAGGTGGGTTTGCAGAGTGGTGGAGGAAGGGGGCGGGCCTCAACGACTTGCTGGCCTGCTTTTGAATTATTTTTAATTTAGGTTTTAGGGGAGCGGGGCTGCGTGGCCCCCCTTCTCAGGGCTGATTTAGGCCCCAGGGATCCCATCCCCCAGGGCAAGGCCTTTTTTAAATGGGGGAGGGAGGCCATGTGGCCCCTCTCCCGGGCCGATTTTGGCCCGAGGACCCCATCCCCCGGGGCCCGGCCTTTATTTATATATATTTTTTTTATAAAAGGGGAGGGGGCCATGCGGCCCCTCTCCCCGGGCCTGGCCTTAATTTTTGTATTTAAAGAAAATGGGAAGAGGGCTGAGCGGCCCCCCTCCACGGGCCGATTTTGGCCCTTGGGAACCCTTCCCCCAGGGCCTGGCTCCTCCGTTGGTGACCACGAGGGAAGCCTCAAGGCTCACGCTGACCCTGCCGGCTCCCGACCTCCTATGGGAGCCGGCATTGCTTTGAGACCCAGGGAGCTGTTAAGCATGCAGCTCCCTGGATCTCAAAGCAATTTGTCTGTTTCCCTGCTCGCTTGACAGCGGTCACGGAACTAGACAAATGTTCAGCAAGCGAGAGCATTTGTGAGCTATCGCTTCCTGAAAGCGGAGCACTGTTTGCTGTGGATTGGTGGGAAGCTCCTGCCAAGCCACAGCAAACTGCAATGTCCCGGGGAAGACACCCTGTGCCTTGCAGGAGCCGACCTTGGGGATGGCGGTCCCCAGGGCCATGTATGGCAATGTTTACTGTAGCCACGGAGAGGTGGTGGTCCCTGGGGGTCCGCGATGGACCCCCTTCATTCTTTTGTTATATTTGCCCCAGGGAGATGGCAGTCCCCAGGGCTGCGGGGGGCTGCGTGGGCCCCCCACATTTCTTTAAATTAATTGCCCTGGGGGTAGCAGTCCCCAGGGCTGTGGGGGGTCTGCAAGGCCCCCCACACTGTATTCATTAAAAGCCCCAGGGAGGTGGCGGTCCCCAAGGCTGCGGGGGTGTCTCCATGGCCCCCCTGCACTGTATTAAGTTAAATCCCCGTGGAGGTGGCAGTCCCTGGGGCTGCGGGGGTCTATATACCCCCACACTTATTTGTATTAAGGCCCCAGGGAGGTGATGGCCCCCCAGCATTCATGAAACTTAAAGCCTCTGGGACGTGGGGGTGCCCGGGGCAGAGGTGGAGGCCACATGGGCCTCCCCCGCATTTTTTAATGTAAATGTCCTGGGGATGTGGTGGCCCCTGGGGTATCAATGAGCCCCAGGAGGGGGGAGTTCACCCTGCTCCTTTATTACAATGCCCCTGGGACCTGGCCCACCTGAGGACCGATTAGAAACGAAGTGTGGCAGCCCACACTTCATTTTTTTTTTAGCGGGAGCCGCGGATCCAGTGCAACTCCCGCCGAAATATTTTTTAAAAATGTGGCATGATTCCCACCAAGATGTCAAGGGAGTCAGGGTATATCAACCCTGCTACCTTCTCTTTTCTTTTCACATTTTTTTGTGGGACTCGGCTGAAGCTGAGTCCCAAGATGGCTGCCAATACTTCCTGGTTAAAGTGTTGGCAGCCAATCAGATTTCTTCACGGGAATTGTCGGATCCTCGGAGGAACTGCATCCCTGTAGATACAAATTTGGTTTTTCCTTAATTTCTCAAAAACTACTGAGCAGATTTACATTAAATCAGAAAAAGGCACTTCTCTGGACCAATATCTACCTTTCTGCCAAATTTGGTGTCATTCCATTCAGCGGTTCGAGCTGTAGCTGTATCTAAAATCCATATAGGAAAATGCATGAGGAAAATGCATTCTGGTTCCCCCCCTTTTTCCCGGCCCCAGCTTGACAGATCACCCTGAAACTTTCAACACAGCAGCTGCAGTGAGTGTCAAACTAGTTTTGAAAATTTTGTGACAATTTGTCAATCGGTGCCAAAGTTATTGGCAAAGAAAAAATGCTTTTCCTATGGAAACTAGGTCCTAACTATAGCTACCTACTGGCGACCACAAGTAAGATATATATATATATATATATATATTACAGCTCCAACTTGCCCACACTTGAACAGCACTCAAACTCAATCGTCAGGTGGCAAACCTTTATTTAAGGGTATGAGCAGACTCCTGTCTGCCATTCTATTGAGACAGCCATATTCCGCATGTTGTGCCTGACGCGTTTCGAAGGTTGATACCTTCTCTTCAGAGGCTTTGCGCTGGAAATGAATGCGTGCCTTCAGCCTCGGTGTATCCCTTATGCTGCTAATCACGGCCCCAGATGGGCTGGTCCATCACCATCAGCATTATGGGAGACGTAGTCCCGGCCAGTTCCTTCCTTGATGGTGGCACTAATCCCTGTCACAATTCAAGCCCCAGATGGGCCACAACAGACAGTGTCCGCTCTTGATCCCCTGATTGAGTTCCACAAAGCGGCTCCGTATACACCGTGCCGCGTGGCCCCCTTTGTTCCCAGGGTGGTGCGCGTTCGGCGGCTGGACGTCCGCCCAATATTACAGCTCCAACTTGCCCACACTTGAACAGCACTCAAACTCAATCGTCAGGTGGCAAACCTTTATTTAAGGGTATGAGCAGACTCCTGTCTGCCATTCTATTGAGACAGCCATATTCCGCGTGTTGTGCCTGACGCGTTTCGAAGGTTGATACCTTCTCTTCAAAGGCTTTGCGCTGGAAATTAATGCGTGCCTTCGGCCTCACAATTCAAGCCCCAGATGGGCCACAACAGACAGTGACAGGAATTAGTGCCACCATAAAGGAAGGAACTGGCCGGGACTACGTCTCCCATAATGCTGAGAATGGTGATGGACCAGCCCATCTGGGGGCGTGATTAGCAGCATAAGGGATACACCGAGGCCGAAGGCACGCATTCATTTCCAGCGCAAAGCCTCTGAAGAGAAGGTATCAACCTTCGAAACGCGTCAGGCACAACACACGGAATATGGCTGTCTCAATAGAATGGCAGACAGGAGTCTGCTCATACCCTTAAATAAAGGTTTGCCACCTGACGATTGAGTTTGAGTGCTGTTCAAGTGTGGGCAAGTTGGAGCTGTAATATATATATATATATATATATATATATATCAGGCTCGTATGCGGGTGAGAAGGGTCTGAGCCCCCTCTATCCAATCTTCTTTTCTGGTCGGTGAATCTTGTAGTTGCATGAGAGGTAAGAGGGAGTTAGCATAAATTTCCAATCACATTAACAGTGTAACAAATTAGTCACACAATAAGGCCAAGACTACTAAATAAAGTAAAAGGGTTTTTATTACAGACTCAGAAACAAGTTGATACATATAAGTCTCAAAACAATATTGTAAAAATATAGAAGGACCAGAATAAATCCAAATTCCCTAATGAAAATCAGTCTAAATAGTAAGAAACATATGAGAAACTCTGTTGCTGCGATACAAAAGAGGAGAAAAGGATCTGAAGATTACATTTCTGAATATGATCCTCCTGCCTAGTCATTAGTATCTCTAAGATAATGTAACTAACTCTACTCTGTACTAAATTTGGAGAAACCATAATTAGTCTAAGGAAAGCAAGGAACAGCTGTCAGCATAATGGAGTCTTTCGTAAAAGTACTCCAAGTCTAAAGACTGTATAGCATGAAGCCACATAATGAGAGGAATAGCAAAGAGATCTGTACCTCATGAAATTCTAAGGGTCTCTCCTCTCTAACTAGCAATGCAACACCAATTAACACATAGAGTATTCAAAGTAACCAACGTCATCATCTCCAGTACATTTCCAGCATCCACGATACCTATTGACAACTTGCTGTGTTTTCCCCACACTCCCAAGTGGGAACATTCGATCGACCTTGAGCTTCTCCTTCTCTGCCATGAGAACCCATCTCCAACTTCGTTAGTGCGTCTTCTTCTTGCCAAAAGTCTCCTTCCGTACCTTACTATTGCTACAATACACAATGCCTTTTTTCCCTAGCAGATGAAGCCTTGTTCTCCACCTGCAGAGGACAAAAATGTGCAAGCAAGCAATTCACACGTTAATGGTTAGACATTGAAATCCCAAGTACTTAAGGCCTTTGGTTATGCTAAGTTAGCATAACAGTTAATGTGCACCCAATAATTAAATATATATGATATATGTGCAGTCACAAAATCAATGCATTAATATAAGTACATCTTTAGGAAATGAATCATTGGTTACATATGTACAAAGCATTTGGTTAGGTTAACCTTAAAACATTCATGTAACTATGGGCGAGAACTACATTTTCACAAGAGAGTTTAAAATTAGTATGCGCACATCATGTAATTCTATTATTCTACGATGGCACATTTCAGAAATATTTTTGAACCTCCATTATTTTCTTAATTATTATGGGAGAATACTGAGTTTTCATTGTGCTGCTAATGGCACATAATCAACATACATTTGTGACATGTAAGAGCGGAGCCAAAATTAAGCTACTCCACTGGCATCACCACTAGCAGTTGCATCGACGAACCACCAATACGAACTCAAAGTGGAAAAATGAGCCTCTCTAGCCAGGATATTTTAGCTGTTATGTATTTGGCAAAAAAACAAAGTATAACATATTTCAACCTCACTCTGGTCTTGATCACATGACCTGTGACGTAGTTGCATTCATTTAAAAATGTCATAATGTTGACAAAAAGTAAAGAAAGGCTTCATCTGAATTTACAAAGTACTTAAAATATGATAAACGCATCAATTTGCATCACATTTCGAAAACAGTTTAACAGCAGTATTCATTCATTATTGCACTCGTAATTCTGTAATTATGTTCCATAATATTGCAGGCAACAAGTAGCCAATTCATTTCAATAGCGTCATCAAGTTGACAAAAATTAAAGAAGGACTTCATCCACATTTACATAGGATTAAATAGACATAAGAAAATGGATAGGTCCACATAATAAAGTGCATATTGTTTTATATACCAATTACTTTTCACTGGTTGTGTCTATTATTGTTGTTCCCAGGCTTCAAGTAGCCAAATAAACAGATTTATAACCACCTCAGACAATGTTACACACCCACAGCGTTTTACATGATTCAAGTCATCGGTACTTGTTTTCATACTACATGCTTAATTCATGGCTCAAGTAGCCCTTCAACCTTTTGGTACCATTGCATTTTGAAGCTTACATAGCAAACTGAATTAATTCAAACAAGAAAACCACTTTGGACTGCAGTGTAGTCCATCTGTAAAAACATTACATAAAACAAAAGAGTTACAATAAAAGGAGTACCTAATTATTCCAAATAATATACTGTAAACTTAACTCAAATCAAGAATCTACAGATCACTAAAATGTTTGCAGGTAGGGGTCAGGAAGCTAACAATATCCCTAGTAATTACATTTTCTACAAATGCACGAATAATTCTTCATCCATATTCATCCCTGCTGGTGCGATGTATTTGGCCTCCAGAATATATGTAGATTCCGAACTCCGGAGAGATAATAATCTATTCCCTCTTCTGGAGTGCTTAGGTACAGAGTCAATGCCAAAATATTTGACTTTCCTCCAATCTCCTTCATGAATTTCATTGAAATGCCTGGCTGTGCTATAGCTCAAATCATTGATGCTTATTGTTCGCATGCACTCTAAAATGTGCCTTTTGACAGGAAAAGTAGTTGAACGAATGTACCACTTGCCACAAGGGCAGACAATAACATACACAACAAAATCCGCTTTGCACATGATATGTTTTGCTATGTGCCACTCTTCGTGTAAGTGCCAATACAGCCTCTTGTGTATTGGTACTGTATCTGCATGCTTTGCACTGTCCGCATCGTATAAACCCGCTCCCTGATTTCAGCCAGCAATTTGTTTTGGGTGAGAGAAAACTGCACACTAATAGGTCTTTGAGGGATGTATTCCTTTGGAAGGTTAGAGACGGCAATTATTCTAATTAAAATTAGTCTTTTAAAACTATAAAACCTTAATCTGGTGTCAATAAATACTGATATTAGATTATTTTATTATTTGTTAAGCAGAATTTATTAATAAATTGATAGGCATTGTGTAGATGTTCTGTAATAATTTTAACATTTTTTTAAACAATAATTACATTTTAGAAAATATTTTTCTTTTATTAAAATATTATTCAAATAATGTTAGCATTCATTTTTAAGTTAGGAAAGTCTTTTTCATTCCCTTTTTGCACATTTTATTACTGTTAGCTGTATTTCAAGTCTTTTTTCTTCCTCAGCGGTGATTGACCCAGAAAGTGGCTCCAGAGATGTAGCTCTGTGTTTCAGTTAAGGGTATTTCTTTTTGATTTTTTATTAGTAGTACTCGTTTAGATGGGTCTACAGTAAGGTTAGTGGGATTAAATTTAGTGGCTTCATTAGCCAGGTTAACTAAATTGTTAGATTAAGTTTTGTAAGTTTATTTGAGCCTTATTTATTGTGTGGTGAGGTTTTTTAATTGTTGTATTGTAGATAGATTATTCTAGATTTCTATGTAGGATGCACATTTTTTGCTGTGCTTCAGACTATAGACGTAGTTTGTTTTGTGGGTAGAAATGTATGTTTTTTGTTACAGGTTGCCTATTGCAAAGGAGTTTCTTTGATCAAGAATGCATTTTTTTCGAAGAAAACGGTTGGATTCTTTATAGCCGAAGTTTAAGAATCATTTCCTTAATTTCTATTGTCTTCCTTGAATGTTTCTTTTTTAAATATATTTTTCATATTTCTGGGGGATTCAATAATTCAATATGGATTTGTTCTCACTTGGATTTCTACATGTTGAATGGGTTTCTGCTTAGAGAGCTTGTCTCTTACCAAACCAAGTTATTTTCAATTACTTTAAGAAAGTCAACCATTTAGGGGGATAGAGTTATATTTTACATTTAAGAGTTGTTTTAATGTGTTTTTCTTATATGTGGCTATAGTGCAGTAGTGTTTGCTATTTGCTTCACAGAGATGCTGCTTTTTGATATTTTATTATGGTGTAGTTTAAATAATTCTAAAATGTAAATTGTAAATTGTAAATGTTTTGTCAAGTTGAAATGACTTTATGTGCCTATGAATCATAAACAATTGTACGATTTTTTAAGTTATGAAATAGTATTTTTTTTTATACCACTCTGAATTTTATTTTTTATAATTTATTTTAAGAATGGTATAAGATAAATTACCATTTTAATTATTTTGAGGGGGTGAAAGCCTACTCAAACAGCAACCACAATTATTGTCATGATGAACCACAAGCAAACCCCAAATTAACCTGTGCAGAACTCTCTGGTATTGGCACAAAAGCAGTCAGGCTTAACTTAGAAGCAATGTGTAAAGTATTATGCAGCACTTCATACAATAATTAAGTGAAAACACAACACAAGACAAAGCCCACAAAAATTTTGAAAAATAGAGTAAAATTTAATACATTCAATCAGTAGAATTGGAGATATGCAATTTCAAAGATTTAAGGTAAGTATAGCTCCTAAAAGTAAAAAGCTCTACCCGCGGTTATCTGGTCGCTCAAGACCAGTTAAAAGTCACAAGTTTAGGCCAACTGTGATGGAGTGTGGACTGGATACAGGGACCAGGTTAGTCCCACTGAAATATAATAATAATATTAACCCTTTCGGTGCTCATGACGGAATGGTTCCGTCATGAGCACCAGTGCTCCTGTGCTCATGACGGAACCATTCCGTCATGAGGACAGGGGCACGAAATCCCTCTGCTGTAAACAGCAGAGGGATTTCCATTTTTTTTTTTTGGGCCTCGGGAGGTGGGGAAGAGCTTCCCAACCTCCCGAGGCCCTTCCCTGGTTTTCAATCCAATGACGATCGTGCGCATGACGCGCTGTCGTCATTTGATTGAAAACGAAATTGAAACTTAGTTTCAGTTTCAGTGTTTCAGTGCTCGTGGGGCTAACTCAGCCCCCCGAGCACCGAAACACTTGGGAGAGGTATCGTTGGAATGGGGAGAATCTCCCTTTCCAATGGCACCCTTCCCTAGTGGATCCCTGCTTGGGATCACCCCAGGAGGGCGATCCCCAAGCAGGGATCCACCCACTAGCACCAGGGAGGGGGAGCAGCCCCTTGGGCAAGGGCCTTTGCTCCCCCATATGTTTTTGGGCACAACTGTCTTTCTGCCCCCCCTGGGGGGCAGATGGGGGCAGTAGCCCCCAATATGCCCCCCGGGGGGGCAGAAAGCCCACTAGAAACCAGGGATTTTTTTTGTTTTATTGATGTTGGGGTGGGGGCTGCCCAAAAGGGCATGGCAATGCCCCCCCCCAGATAAATTTCAGTCTTTCTGCCCCCCCTGGGGGGGAGAATGGGGGCAGTAGCCCCCAATCTGCCGCCCCGGGGGGGCAGAAAGCCCACTGGAAACCAGGGATTTTTTTTGTATTATTGACGTTGGGGTGGGGGCTGCCCAAAAAGGGCATGGCAATGCCCCCACCCCCCCAGAGAAATGTCAGTCTTTCTGCCCTCCCAGGGGGCAGATGGGGGCTGTAGCCCCCAATCTGCCCCCCGGGGGGCCAGAAAGCCCACTAGAAACCAGGGATTGGTTTTTTTTCATTGACGTTGGGGTGGGGGCTGCCCAAAAAGGGCATGGCAATGCCCCCACCCCAATAAATGTCAGTATTTCTGCCCCCCCCAGGGGCAGACAGGGGCAGTAGCCCCCAATCTGCCCCCCGGGGGGGCAGAAAGCCCACTAGAAACCAGGGATTTTTTATTTTATTGATGTTGGGATGGGGGCTGCCCAAAATGGGCTTGACAATGCCCCCACCCCCAGTGAAATGCCAGTCTTTCTGCTTCCCGGGAGGGGCAGAAAGCCCATTAGAAACCAGGGATTTTATTTTATTGATGTAGGGGTGGGGGCTGCCTAAGATGGGCAGGCCAATGCCCCACTCCCCCCCCAAAAAATGCAAGTCTTTCTGCTCCCCCCAGGGGCAGATGGGGGCAATAGCCCCTGATCTGCCCCCGGGGGGCAGAAAGCCCACTAGGCACAATGGATTTTTTTTTTATAATGTAGTGGTGGGGGCTGCCCAGAATGGGCATGATAATGCCCCACCCCAAAAACAATTACCACAGTCTTTCTGCCTCTCCCCGCAGACATATTGGGACAATAACCCCTTATCTGCCCCCCCGGTGGGGGGCAGAAAGCCCACTAGGCCTCAGGATTTTTTTTATTTTTTATTCAGGGTTGAGGTCAGCCCAGAATGGGCATGCCAATGCCCACACCTCCCCAACAAAATGCCACAGTCTTTCTGCCCCCCGAGGGGCAGATGGGGGCAGTGGCCCCTGATCTGCCCCCGGGGGGGCAGAAAGCCCACTAGGCGCCAGCGATTACGCTGGCTTTTTTTATGCGTGGGGGTGGGGGCTACCCAGAATGGGCATACCAACGCCCCCACCCCCCAGAAACATAGCCATAGTCTTTCTGCCCCCTTTGGGGGCATATCGGGGCAACCCCCCCCCGATTCCCCCTCAGTGTGGCAGAAAGCCCACTAGGCACAGACTTGTTTTTAGCAATGTGCCTACCTGTGGATTTTGGGCCCTAGCGCAGCCGGCACATAGGGAAACCTAGCAAACCTGTACATTTTTTAAAGCTAGACACCACGGGAATCCAGGATGGGGTGACTTAAGTGCCTCTCACCAGGTTCTGTTACCCAGAATCCCGTGCAAACCTCAAACTTAGTTAAAAAAAACACATTTTTCTCACATTTCTGTGATGGAAAGTTCTGGGATCTGCGTGGATCCACTAAATTCAACACATCCCACATTCCCCAAAGTCCCCCAAAGTCTTCCGAGAAAAATGGTACCTCACTTGTGTGGGTAGGCCTAGTGCCCGCGACAGGAAACGGCCTAAAACGCAACATGGACACACCACATTTTCACAATGAAAACGGACCCTTTTTTTGCAAAGTGCCTAGCTGTAGATTTTGAACCCTAGCTCTGTCGGCTCCTAGGGAAACCTAGCAAACCTATACATTTTTGAAAACTAGACACCCAGGGGAATCCAAGATGGGGTGACTTCACTGGCTCTCGCCAGGTTCTGTTACCCAGAATCCCTTGCAAACCTCAAACTTTGTAAAAAAAAAAAACATTTTCCTCACATTTCTGTGGTGGCAAGTTCTGGAATCTGCGTGGATCCACAAAATTCCACCCACCCCGCATTTCCCAAAGTCTTCCAAGAAAAATGGTACCTCACTTGTCTGGGTAGGCCTAGTGCCCGCGACAGGAAACGGCCCAAAATGCAACGTGGACACACCACATTTTATAGTGAAAACTGACACTATTTTGCAAAGTGCCTAGCTGTAGATTTTGAACCCTAGCTCTGCCGGCACCTAGGGAAACCTAGCAAACCTATACATTTTTGAAAACTAGACATCCAGGAGAATCCAGGATGGGGTGACTTGACTGGCTCTCACCAGGTTCTGTTACCCAGAATCCCTTGCAAACCTTAAAATGTGTCCAAAAAAACCACATTTTCCTCACATTTCTGTGGTGGAAAGTTCTGGAATCTGTGTGGATCCACAAAATTCCACCCACCCCGCATCCCCCAAAGTCTTCCGTCAAAAACCTCACTTGTGTGGGTGGATCAAGTACCCGCGACAGGCAAGGGCCCAAAACCTATTGAGGCGACATCAAAATGACCTATCACAAAACAACCTGGTTTTGCAAGGGGGGTCTCATGAGTTTTTGGCCCCGGGCTCGGCGGCCATCTAGGGAAACCTACCAAACCTACACATTTCTGAAAACTAGACACCCGGGGGAGTCCAGCAAGGTATGGCTTGCATGGGTCCCCCAGCATTTCCCTACCCAGAATCCCTTGCAAACCTCAAATGTTGTTGAAAAAATCAATTGTTTCTCACATTTCTGTGTGGGAAAGTTGTAGGATCACCGGGCTGACACAAATTTCCTACCACCCAGCGTTCCCCCAGGTCTCCTGATAAAAATGGTACCTCACTTGTGTGGGTAGGCATAGTGGCTGCAACAGGAAATGGCCCAAATCGTACTGTGGAGGCTTCAAAATTATCTATAACAAAACTACCTGGTTTTGGGGGGGGCACCTGGGGTTTTGGTCCCGGGCTCGCCGCCATCTAGGGAAACCTACCAAACCCACACATTTCTGAAAACTGGACACCGTGGGGAGTCCAATGAGGTATGGCTTGCGTGGATCCCCCAACGTTTCCCTACCCAGAATCCCCTGCAAACCTCAAATTTAGCTGAAAAAACCACATTTTTTACATATTTTTGTGTGGAATCACCATGGCGGCACAAATGTCCTACCCCACAGCATTCTCCTTAGTGTCCCGAGTAAAATGATACCTCACTTGTGTGGGTGTCCAATGCAGAACTGGCTAAAAACGTATTTTTAAATAAATGTAGTGCTTAGAATTCTCTGTGCTATACCCTTATTCCCTATGTTTTGGGCTCTTCCCAGTCACAGGCCCTTGCCCCTCCCACACAAGTGAGGTATCATTTTACTCGGGAGACTGAGGGGAACACTGGGTGGTAGGAAATTTGTGGATCCACGTAGATTCCAGAACTTTCCCACACAGAAATTTGAGAAAAAAGTGATTTTGTTTCAGCTAAATTTGAGGTTTGCAGGGCATTCTGGGTAGAAAAACTTTGGGGATCCACGCAAGCCATACCTCGCTGGACTCCCCCGTGTGTCTACTTTTCAGAAATGTGTGGGTTTGGTTGTTTCCCAAGATGGCCGCCGAGTCCAGGGCCAAAAACCCAGGTGACCCCCTTGCAAAACCAGGTTGTTTTGTGATAGGTAATTTTGATGTCTCCTCAATAGGTTTTGGGCCCTTGCCTGTCGCGGGTACTTGACCCACCCACGCGAGTGAGGTCTCATTTTTATCAGGAGACCTGGGGGAACGCTGGGTGGTACGAAATTTGTGGATCCACATAGATTCCAGAACTTTCCCACACAGAAATTTGAGAAAAAAGTGATTTTTTCAGCTAAATTTGAGGTTTGCCGGGCATTCTGGGTAGAAAAACGTTGTGGGATCCACGCAAGCCATACCTCGCTGGACTCCCCCGAGTGTCTACTTTTCAGAAATGTGTGGGTTTGGTAGTTTCCCAAGATGGCTGCTGAGCCTGGGGCCAAAAACCCAGGTGACCCCCCTTGCAAAACCAGGTTGTTTTGTGATAGGTCATTTTGATGTCTCCTCAATTCGTTTTGGGCCCTTGCCTGTCAGCGGGTGCTTGACCCACCCATGCGAGTGAGGTATCATTTTTATTGGGAGACCTGGGGGAACGCTGGGTGGTAGGAAATTTGTGGATCCAGGTAGATTCCAGAACTTTCCCACACAGAAATTTGAGAAAAAAGTGATTTTTTCAGCTAAATTTGAGGTTTGCAGGGCATTCTGGGTAGGAAAATGTTGGGGGATCCACGCAAGCCATACCTTCCTGGACTCCCCTAGGTCTCTAATTTTCAGAAAGGTTTGGTTTTGGTAGGTTTCCCTAGATGGCCGCCAAACCCGGGACCAAAAACTCATGTGACCCCCAGTGCAAAACCAGGTCATTTTCGGATACATAGTGGGCATCTGAGTTTTTGGTCCCGGGGTCGGCAGCCATCTAGAGAAACCTACCAAACCCACACATTTCTGAAAACTAGAGACCCAGGGGAGTCCAGGGAGGTATGGCTTGCGTGGGTCCCCCAAGTTTTCCTACCCAGAATCCCCTGCAAACCTCATATTTTGATGAAAAAATCACTTTTTTCTCACATTTCTGTGTGGGAAAGTTCTGGAATCTATGTGGATCCACAAATTTCCTACAACCCAGCGCTCCCCCAGGTCTCTCGATAAAAATGGTACCTCACTCGCGTGGGTGGGTCAAGTACCTGCGACAGGCGCAAGGGCCCAAAACGTATTGAGGAGACATCAAAATGACCTATCACAAAACAACCTGGTTTTGCAAGGGGAGTCACCTGGGTTTTTGGCCCCGGGCTCGGCGGCCATCTTGGGAAACCTACCAAACCCACACATTTCTGAAAACTAGACACCCGGGGAAGTCCAGGAAGGTATGGCTTGCGTGGGTCCCCCAAAGTTTCCCTGCCCAGAATCCCCTGCAAACCTCAAATTTTGATGAAAAAAATCACTTTTTTCTCAAATTTCTGTGTGGGAAAGTTCTGGAATCTATGTGGATCCACAAATTTCCTACCACCCAGCGTTCCCCCAGGTCTCCCGATAAAAATGGTACCTCACTTGCCTGGGTGGGTCAAGTACCCGCGACAGGCAAGGGCCCAAAACGTATTGAGGAGACATCAAAATGACCTATCACAAAACAACCTGGTTTTGCAAGGGGGGTCACCTGAGTTTTTGGCCCCAGGCTCGGCGGCCATCTTGGGAAACTACCAAACCCACACATTTCTGAAAACTAGACACCCTGGGGAGTCCAGCGAGGTATGGCTTGCATGGATCCCCCAACGTTTTCCTACCCACAATGTCCTGCAAACCTCAAATTTAGCTGAAAAACCACATTTTCCACATATTTTTGGGTGGAATCACCGTGCCGGCACAAATGGCCTACCCCACAGCGTTCCCCTCAGTCTCCCGAGTAAAATGGTACCTCACTTGTGTGGGTGGGGCAAGGGCCTGTGACTGGGAAGAGCCCAAAACATAGGGAATAAGGGTATAGCACAGAGAATTCTAAGCGCTACATTTTTTTAAAAGTAAGTTTTTAGCCAATTCTGCATTGGACACCCACACAAGTAAGGTATCATTTTACTCGGGACACTAAGGAGAACGCTGTGGGGTAGGACATTTGTGCCCCCATGGTGATTCCACACAAAAATATGTGAAAAATTAGTTTTTTTCAGCTAAATTTGAGGTTTGCAGGAGATTCTGGGTAGGGAAACGTTGGGGGATCCACGCAAGCCATACCTCATTGGACTCCCCAGGGTGTCTAGTTTTCAGAAATGTGTGGGTTTTGGAGGTTTCCCTAGATGGCGGCGAGCCCGGGGCCAAAACCCCAGGTGCCCCCCCCCAAAACCAGGTAGTTTTGTTATAGGTAAATTTGAAGTCTCCACAGTACGATTTGGGCCATTTCCGGTTGCAGCCACTGTGCCTACCCACACAAGTGAGATACCATTTTTATCGGGAGACCTGGGGGAACGATGGGTGGTAGGAAATTTGTGTCAGCCCAGTGATCCTACAACTTTCCCACACAGAAATGTGAGAAAATATTTATTTTTTCAACAAAATGTGAGGTTTGCAGGGGATTCTGGGTAGGGGAATGTTGGGGAACCCACGCAAGCCATACCTTGCTGGACTCCCAGGGTGTCTAGGTTTCAGAAATGTGTGGGTTTGGTAGGTTTCCCTAAATGGCCGCCAAGTCCGGGGCCAAAAACTCATGGAACCCCACTTGCAAAACCAGGTTGTTTTGTGATAGGTAATTTTGATGTCGCCTCAATAGGTTTTGGGCCCTTGCCTGTCGCGGGTACTTGACCTACCCACGCGAGTGAGGTACCATTTTTTATTGGGAGACGTGGGGGAACACTGGGTGGTAGGAAATTTGTGGATCCACGAAGATTCCAGAACTTTCCCACACAGAAACTGGAGGAAAAAGTGATTTTTTCAGCTAAATTTGAGGTTTGCAGGGGATTCTGGGTAGGGAAATGTTGGGGGACCCACTCAAGCCATACCTTGCTGGTCTCCCCCGGGTGTCTTCTTTTCAGAAATGTGTGGATTTGGTAGGTTTCCCTAGTTGGCAGTCGAGCCCAGGGCCAAAAACTCATGGGACTCCCCCTTGCAAAACCAGGTTGTTTTGTGATAGGTAATTTTGATGTCGCCTCAATAGGTTTTGGGACCTTGCCTGTCTCGGGTACTTGACCCACCCACACAAGTAAGGTACCATTTTTCTCGGAAGACTTCGAGGAATGCGGGGTGGGTGGAATTTTGTGGATCCACACAGATTCCAGAACTTTCCACCACAGAAATGTGAGGCAAATGTGTTTTTTTTGACAGATTGTGAGGTTTGCAAGGGATTCTGGGTAACAGAACCTGGTGAGAGCCAGACAAGTCACCCTATCCTGGATTCCCATGGGTGTCTAGTTTTAAAAAATGTATAGGTTTGCTAGGATTCCCTAGGTGCCGGCAGAGCTAGGGTTCAAAATCTACAGCTAGGCACTTTGCAAAAAAAGGGTCCGTTTTCACTGTGAAAATGTGGTGTGTCCACGTTGCGTTTTGGGCCGTTTCCTGTCGCGGGCACTAGGCCTACCCACACAAGTGAAGTACCATTTTTCTCGGAAGACTTTGGGGAATGCGGGGTGGATGGAATTGTGTGGATCCACGCAGATTCCAGAACTTTCCACCACAGAAATGTGAGGAAAATGAGTTGTTTTTTTTTACAAATTGTGAGGTTTACAAGGGATGCTGGGTAACAGAACCTGGTGAAAGCCAGACAAGTCACCCCATCCTGGATTCCCCTGGGTGTCTAGTTTTCAAAAATGTATAGGTTTGCTAGGTGTCCCTAGGTGCCGGCAGAGCTAGGGTTCAAAATCTACAGCTAGGCACTTTGCAAAATAGTGTCAGTTTTTACTGTAAAATGTGGTGTGTCCACGTTGCGTTTTGGGCCGTTTACTGTCGCGGGCACTAGGCCTACCCACACAAGTGAGGTACCATTTTTCTCGGAAGACTTTGGGGAATGCGTGGTGGGTGGAATTTTGTGGATCCACACAGATTCCAGAACTTTCCACTACAGAAATGTGAGGAAAATTATTTTTTTTTTTTACAAATGTTTAGGTTTGCAAGGGATTCTGGGTAACAGAACCTGGTGAGAGCCAGTCAAGTCACCCCATCCTGGATTCCCCTGGGTGTCTAGTTTTCAAAAATGTACATGTTTGCTAGGTTTCCCTAGGTGCTGGCAGAGTTAGGGTTCAAAATCTACAGCAAGGCAATTTGCAAAAAAAGGGTCCGTTTTCACTGTGAAAATGTGGTGTGTCCATGTTGCGTTTTGGGCCGTTTCCTGTCACGGGCAGTAGGCCTACCCAGACAAGTGAGGTACCATTTTTCTCAGAAGACTTTGGGGAACACTGGGTGGGTGGAATTTTGAGGATCCACGCAGATTCCAGAACTTTCCACCACAGAAATGTGAGCAAACTGTGTTTTTTTGGACAACTTTTTAGGTTTGCAAGGGATTCTGGGTAACAGAACCTGGTGAGAGCCAGTCAAATCACCCCATGCTGGATTCCCCTGGGTGTCAAGTTTTCAAAAATGTATACGGTTGCTAGGTTTCCCTAGGTGCTGGCAGAGTTAGGGTTCAAAATCTACAGCTAGGCACTTTGCAAAAAAAGGGTCCGTATTCACTGTGAAAATGTGGTGTGTCCACGTTGTGTTTTGGGCCGTTTCCTGTCGCGGGCACTAGGCCTACCCACACAAGTGAGGTACCATTTTTCTTGGAAGACTTTGGGGAACGCAGGATGGGTGGTATTTTGTGGATCCACGGAGATTCCAGAACTTTCCACCACAGAAATGTGAGCAAAATGTGTTTTTTGGACACATTTTTAGGTTTGCAAGGGATTCTGGGTAACAGAGCCTGGTGAGAGCCAGTCAAGTCACCCCATCCTGGATTCCCCTTGGTGTCTAGTTTTCAAAAATGTATAGGTTTGCTAGGTTTCCCTAGGTGCTGGCAGAGCTAGGGTTCAAAATCTACAGCTAGGCACTTTGCAAAAAAAAGGGTCTGTTTTCACTGTGAAAATGTGGTGTGTCCACGTTGCGTTTTGGGCCATTTCCTGTCACGGGCACTAGGCCTACCCACACAAGTGAGGTACCATTTTTCTTGGAAGACTTTGGAGAACGCCGGGTGGGTGGAATTTTGTGGATCCACGCAGATTCCAGAACTTTCCACCACAGAAATGTGAGGAAAATGTGGGATTTTTTACAAATTTTTAGGTTTGCAAGGGATTCTGGGTAATAGAACCTAGTGAAAGCCAGTCAAGTCACCCCATCCTGCATTCCCCTTTGTGTCTAGTTTTCAAAAATGTATATGTTAGCTAGGTTCCCCTAGGTGCCGGCAGAGCTAGGGTTCAAAATCTACAGCTAGGCACTTTGCAAAAAAAGGGTCAGTTTTCACTGTAAAAATAAAGTGTGTCCACGTTGCGTTTTGAGCCGTTTCCTGTCGCGGGCACTAGGCCTACCCACACAAGTGAGGTACCATTTTTATCGGGAGACTTAGGGTAACACAGAATTGTAGAGCAACTGTTATTACCTATTGACTTTCGATGCATTTCTGCCTTCCAAATGAAAGACAATGTGTAAAAAATAAGTCATTTTGAAAAATTACCTATAATTCTCATGCTAGTATGGGTACTCACAATTTCGGAAATGTGAAAATATCTATTGTTTCTAAACTCTATATTTTGTTCCAATTTCAGAAATACATAGTTGTTTTTCATACCGATTTTTCCATGTATATATTTTCCCAAATTAATTGCTATATACCCGGTACATAATAAAAAACCATTGCAAGACGCTGCTCAGTTATTGGCTCTGGGTTCGTCGGGTTCTTGGTGAACCTACAAGTCCTATATATCCCCACAACCAGAAAGTTCCAGCGGATGTAACGGTATATTGCTTTCAAACAGCTGTCATAATTAGAAGAAGTTACAGGTGAAAACGTTGACACAAATGGCTGTTTTTTGCAACTAATTTTCAATTTTTCCTATATTCAACTGTTAGTTTCTATAAAGAAACCTTGAAGGATCTACACAAATGACCCCTTGCTGAATTCAGAATTTTGTCTACTTTTCTAAAATGTATAGTTTTCCAGGATCCATTATAGCTTTCATACCCATTTCTACCATTAACTGGAAAGAGGTTGAAAGCACAAAAAATAGCAAAAATAGGCTATATCCCAGAAAAATGCCAAAACTGTGTAAATTTTTTTGGTTTTCTAACAAAAGTCTGCTTGTCCCTGAAAGCTGGGAAGATGGTGATTTCAGCACCACAACCCCTTTGTTGATACCCTTTGCAGGGAAAAAACCAGACGCTTTCATCTGTAGCCCTTTTTTCCCATTTCGTCCCCCCCAAATTTTTTTTGCTGTATTTTGGCTAATTTCTGGGTCCCCTCCAAGGGAATCCACAAACCCTGGATACTTTTAGAATCCCCATGATGTTGGAAGAAAAGGGCGCAAATTTGGCGTGGATACCTTATGTGGTCAAAAAGTTACAGGGGCCTAAGCGCGAACTACCCCAAATAGCCAAAAAAAAGGCTTAGCACAGGGGGGGAAAAGGCCTAGCAGCGAAGGGTTTAATGAAAATAATAGTTATTATAATTGTTATTATTATTAGCATTTTTGTTGTTATTGTTGATTAAAGTTATAAAACACAACTGATACCTAGAAAGGTATCCTGTCACTGATAACGGCCAATTCACAATAAACTAAACAGATATTAAACACATTAAATGGTATAAAGACAAGTTTCGAAAGCTTTCCTGAAGGCCAGTAAATACTTAACGATGCAAAGAGAAGGATAGAGATTGTTCCATAGATGTACGACTTGCACAGAAAATTCTCTGCCGCCTTTTTGTTCCATTCTGTACTTGGGGACAAGGAACAGGTTAGCATCAGCAGAGCTCAGATGACACTTGGGGCAATACCATTCAAATTTGTTTTGTATTAGGCGAGGCCCAGCTTGATGAATGGCCTTATGCACAATACAGAGAAATTTAAATGTCACCATTTTTGGCAGGGGTAACCAGTGTAGTGAGTCTAATGGTTCGAATACAGATGAGTAACGGGGCAAGACAGTGCTAGGGCCCAATTAGGATGCCGGTGGTCAGGCTGCCGACAGCCATTGTGGCGGTCTGGGAAACACCCTGACGTGCATGCGACGGTCCGACTGCCATATAACGATCGGACCGCCTGGTTGGCGGTCTGAAGTCAGCGGTAACGCACCGGGGGCATGCCACGGCCATGGAAAAGGGCCACAGCTCATGCAGCCGCTGTGCAGCACCTCCAGCACGTCCCAGTGGGTCGCAAATAGACCTACCTAGACCTGTCTCATTAATATTCATGAGGTAGGTCTCGGTTTGCGACCCATTGGAAATTGCTAAAATCACAGGGATGGTGACCTGCTGTGGTCAGCAGGCCACCATATCTGTGATTGCTTTTCATTATAGCATTTTTTTTTTATAAATGCAGCACAATGTGTTTCAAAAATAAAAATGAAAAAATTTCTTTTCATTTTTTAAGAGTAGGCAGTGGTCCGTGGCACCACTACCTGCTCTTAAAAAAATGTTTTCACCAACATTCACAAAGAGGAAGGGGTCCCTTGGGGACCCCTTCGCATTTGCAAATGGGTTACCACCAACTAGGAGTTGGTGGTAAAATGCGAATGTTTTATGACCGCATTTCAGTCGCAAAACATTCACACATGCCACTGTGAATCGGTATTAGGAAGGGATACCATAAACCCGCCCCTTCCTAATGCCGTATCACAAACCTTATTTGTGATTCAATAATAGGTTACCGATTCTCAAATAGGGTTTGGTACATGTAAAAAAGCATTTTCGCAAATGGCCCAATTCGCTTTGTACATCTGCCCCTTAGAGCCTTAGTGCATTCGTAGGGAAAAAAACATTCCCCAAGGACAAAAATAACGAATCTGAGAAATAGATAAAACCAAGATGTTTCGATGCCAGGACTTCCTTCATCAAAATGAAGACTGACCAAGAAAAAAGATACCCTAAAAATGTTTGAGATTGCAATTAGACGAGGCTACCGACCACTCGATAGAAATATGTGAGAAGAACTCCACTTTCCTTGAAATCAAGGGGAAAAAGATAGAGCACTCCCCAATGCCCCTTCAGACAGTCCATAAATAGTGTGACACTGCCCAGAAAACCAGAACCCTTGTTCATCCTTAGAAGTAGCTACCCAACCAGAAATATTTGCACCATTGCCTGGACCAATCTATCCTACCATTTACTCGAGTAAAGTAATGTTTACTCTACTTAAAGCGATAAGCACATCAGTGACAACATATTAGACAGGTCTAATTAATACCTCCGTGGCACAAGGTGCGGCCCCTTTCTGCCTAAAGGTTGGTCATATCTCTCCTCTATTGACAAAGCAAATGCAGATGTTGAAGATCTGAATTGTTTCTACTTGGCTTCGAAACTCCACTTTTTATGGGATCCTGTAAAGCCATCTCGAGACTTAGCTCCCACTTTTTTCATTGCGATAAATGACCTCCTTAGCGAGCTTCAATCTGCGTCACATCAGGTTACAGCAAGGAGGCATCAGTTCTGAAGACATTGCATTTTAGGTAAAGGCAATTGCTCCCTCCTCATACTGCTAGACCGTTAAGAAGTGTAGGACTCTGTAAATCACACAACCATACTCTAAATTCCTAATGCAAATATCGCATAACACTTCTATCCTCACTACACTCAAATGTATTTGAAAATGTCTTCCCCAAAGCGACTGAAATTGTTGCCCAAGCGCTGCTGGATAGCCAGTCCTGGATGATGACACACCATCTCAAACTCATCATGGGA
Source organism: Calotriton arnoldi (assembly GCA_963921515.1). Lineage (NCBI taxonomy): Eukaryota > Metazoa > Chordata > Amphibia > Caudata > Salamandridae > Calotriton > Calotriton arnoldi. The sequence continues at coordinate 410,053 of CAWUFW010001825.1, read as the reverse complement.
CAAAGTGACCTACGGGCGGGGCAAGGGGCTTGTAAATAAGCCCCCTTAGTGCCTTCTTATCGCTCACTCGGCCTGCATTGTCCCAGTCAAAACATTTCTCGATTTGCGCACTGTATTGAACTGCTCCCCCTTCTATATGGTATGTATCAAATCCCTAGCCTTCTTCTTGAGCAATAGTTTGAATTATCTAGCACATAATAACTCACTAGCTAATTGGCACAAGGCCATTTGAGACTTCTGCAAGGTATTAAACCCTTCATCCAAGGAAATTATTTTCAGCAAGTGACTCAGACCCTTGCGCTAATGAGCATGATGGGAGAAACTTAACTTCTGGTCATAATCCCTAAAACGGCACAGAGCACCCTCCAAAGCAGCTCAACAACAGCATTGGGAACACCGACCACTTCCACAAGAATGTTTATTCACATATCTCTGATCTTACTGAATTGACTCCCAATACATCCTGTACAAATTTCCCTGCATTGCCATCAAGGCTTTTCACTTTGGCCCCCCACCCTCTGCCACAGACACCGGCCATCTGAGCTGGGCAGCATCAGCTCTGGAGTGCAGACTCCCTCTTACTCAAAATCCCATCTTTAAAAAGTTAAAAACACTGAAGCAACCATTTTCAGACAGTGCCTTTAGGAACCGGAAGTCCCCCACCTCCATCGACCATCAGTATAATCTCATTTTATGATTTAAGGCATAATTAAAATGCCTGCTGTGTCCATACTATGTAAAAAAACACTGAAGGACTCATTCACTTCCTAAGTTTCAGAGACTGGAAAATATATGACATATACCTACAGGATTACATGCCACTGTATATATAATACATGTATGTATAATGCATGGATCTCTGCAAACCCTCTATAAAAGCCTGTCTCTAATTTCCTTATTACAGTCAAGTTGTTACATTTCTAGTCACCTGTTATACGAAAATGACATAGCTGATCAGATGTAATTAGTTATTATAGTTGAGTTGTGACATCAGAATGTCTGCTGCCAGAACCAGCATCCAAGGAGAAAGGTAGTGCTTAATTTGAGCCGGCAGTTGCTAGTTGGGCCACTGACACTCATTTTTGGGGACCAACACTAATTTTTCCACATCAGACTTTTACCGAGAGCAAGAGAGTGAAAACACATGAAGTGGAAAAACACAGGAAGAGATAGACAGAAAACCCGTCACAGAGGGAGACAGCAGGAACCTGCAAGAGTATGAAAAATGGGCAGGAAATTTCTTGTAGTGGATTAAAGAGGCATAAAGTGTATTTAGGATTATGCAGCCTTGGCATTCGGTGCACCAATGTTTAATTGCCCTGTGCTGGAGCTTTGGGCACCAGCACTCCTTCTTTCACAAATTAAGCACTGGAGTACAGCGGCGGCTCCTCCGCTAAGGCAGAGGAGCGTCGCCTCACCGCTCTGCGAGCAGTAGTTAAAGGAAAACTAAAAAGATAATAACTAGCGTTATTATCATTTTAGTTTTCCGTTTCCTTGTGCGGGTCGGGGCTGGACTGCCAGAGCAGGTGCCAGTAGGAGGAGTGGTTGCTCCACTCTAAAGTGCGCATAACTGTTTGGCCGGCCCGAGAAGTCATGCGAACTTTGCATGTTCTGCACCCAGGCTGCATTACAGCCTGGGTGCAGAACATGGCCAGGCCCCCATTCCCCGTCTGAGCGCTAAACTACGGCGCTCAGACCAATCACAACGCTGCATTGCAGCGTTGTCATTGGCTAGGGGAGTCAGGAGCCTGTGTGCTTCCTGGTTCCTGCTACCGAGGACCAAGAGGCGGCGGCGAGTGGACTGAGAGGCGGCGGCCGGCTGGCTGCCCGGCCTGAAAGTAAGTGTTTTTTTCTTATTTGCTTTCATTTACAACCCCCGCCACCCTCGGTATATAGCGCCAGCCACTGCTGGAGAAGGGTAAGTCACAGAGCATAATTACAGCTCCAAGGGAAAAACTTTTCATTCTTCTGAGCTGTTTTCTAAAATAGTGATAAGGACAAATGAGAGATTTATGGCAACATGTTTCTTCTTTACACGCTATAAATCATTACAGAAGAGATAGAAGAGTTTCTACACATTCTGCGCTACAACGTTTTTATAATGTAACTTCCATTAAACAGTTTCTAATATCTTTTTGCAACTATTTGCTAGATGGTTTTCTGTGTTAAATTCAGCAACTAAGGATTCTGATTTTATATTTCAGATCTACAACTATACTTTATTTTTCGCATGAAAGAGCAGGACGCCAAGGATGTAGGCCTTTCTCTGGGATGAGTAATAGAGTGAACAGGTATTATATGGAGTAAAATATCCTCTGTCGTACATTAAACGGACATTGCAAGTCACGGTGGAGTTCATGACCTTTTAAAGGAACTCAGCATTTGGCCTAGGGCCTGTATATGATTACAGAACTTCTCTGTGACTTACAATATACTTATAATATATGACAGTGGTACTTTATCTATTACAGAGAGTCTCTTAATACTACCATCACCATATTCCTACAGGTTTATGTACACTTTTATATATTGTACATAGAAGCCACTACTATTCTCCAGTTACATATACATTTATGCAAAATGTCTCCTGTGAGTTTTAATTATGTTTTTTTATTGTGTCTCACTGTTTTCCCCCTAATTTGAACGGTTCATCTTTTGTAACTGTGAGCTTGTCTTTATATGAAGAGTTCTTTCACCCCATGGGTCTCGTCCACGCTAGAGAAAATTAAAAAAAAGAAATGTAGAAATAGTATAATATAAATAAATGAATATTTTACGTTCTTTGTCAGTAAATTGGTCTTGAACGCACCATTTAGTATATACTGCCAGTTCAAGACACCTGAGGAGCGTGAGAGAGGTTCTATTTTCTGGTGGCAAATATAATTTCATTAAAAAGTTGGTGAATATGCACGATGTACAGTAACAAAGATGAAATAAGGCTCGCGCAGCAGGGTACCAGTTCGAATGGACACCACAAGATGGCGCGAGCATGCTTACATGTGAAGATTCGACTTAAAGCAGGCTGCCGGAGGGAACGGCAACGGAAAGGACGGGAGCGGAGAGCCGTGTTACTGTATAGGAAAAAAGAGGTTAGGGTGCAGCTGCAGCACCTGCATTTATCATAACTGATATTATGGACCGGCAAGTTTCTTCTCACCGTGTGCCGGAGGCAGCATAATAAATGCACTTACATAAGACCAGAGCTGACCCAGCAGCAGCTCTCTCTGGAGATAATTGGAGTTGTCATGAAAATCCACACCTCTTGCAAATTGACCGCACGTTAATCGCAGCGTGTGAGTCAATGCTGTGCCCTGCCTTGTGGACTCATTGCACTGATGAACACCGTCCAATTTCTGAGCATTGTAAAGTAACCAAATATCATATTCTTAAATGTTTTACATAACAACAGCGCTGTAGCTCAATAGATAATCAGTTTCCAGTGCCGCCTTCTGTCTTTATGAATAATTCAGAAATATAAAATTCCAGTTGCAAGGCTCTGCCATTTGACCTTTGATCATTTATTGCGGGTATACATTTCTGTTCTTCGTACCGTGTTACACTACTCTTAACTCAGTGGTGTATCACAAAATAATGCCCTCCCCCCCTGCGGAATGTGATGTGGGCACCCGAGTCTCCCATATCTCACAGATATTCAGTGACCTTGGACTGAATGGGGCCCCCTTGAATGGTTGGGGCCCCTGGAAGGTTGAGGGCACCATGCACCGCAAGGGCTGCAGGGGCCTGCATTGAGCCCCTGTCCCCACTAGCTTCAACCCGAGAACTGGATATTTAAAGTGTTACCTCTCGTAACGATTCCGTAGTGATGAAATCGCTCCATATCAGTCTCATTTGTATTTCTTATTTAGTGGCACTCCTCTGCTGAGGATGCAAAGCTCTGTGCAGTCTTTCGGCAAGCCTGGCTCGAATGCATGGCTGGTAGGTGTGGTCTATGTGGCGGGAAACATCCGGAACAACGACTCCAGAGTCACGCAAGCCAAACAACGACTCGCCTGAACAACGACTTAGCCATAACCACGCATGTGCGTTTACCATGCATGCCTTTACCAAGAAAATTTGTGGTAAAGGAATGCGTGGTAAAAAAAACGTGGTTAAGACGCGATCGTTGTAGAGACCGCGTTGTTAAGGTAGTCGCTGTTGAGGAACACATTGTTCCAACATACAACCGCGGCGGGGAACATCCGGAACAACGAGTTCCGGAGTCACGCAAGCCAAACAACGACTTGCCCGAACAACGTCTTAGCCTTAACCATGCATGTGCGTTGTTAAGGCTAAGTCGGTCTAGTGTTCGGGATGGGCAGGGAGAGAGGAGTGAAGGACAGGAACAGGACAGGTAAGAGGGGTTCGGGGTAGTATTTAGGGGGTGGGAGGGGTTCAGGGTAGTTTTTAGGGGGTAAGGGGTTTGGGGTAGTTTTTAGGGGGTGGGAGGGGTATGGGATATTTTTTAGGGGGTGGTGGGGTTTGGGGTAGTTTTTAGGGGTTTGGGTTCGTTTTTAGGGCGTGGGGGGTACGTGGAAGATTTTAGGGGGTGGGAGGGGTTCGTGTTAGTTACTAGGGGGTGCGAGGGATTCAGGTTCGTTTTTAGGTGGTGGGAGGTTCTGGGTAGTTCTTAGGGGTGGGAGGGGTTTGGGTAGTTATAATGGGTTCGAGTTAGTTTTTAGGGGGTGGGGAGGTTCTGGGTAGTTTTTAGGGGGTGGGAGGGATTCGGGTTAGTTTTTAGGGGGTGGGATAGGTTTGGGTTTGATTTTAGGGGGGTACGGGGTAGTTTTAAGGGGGTTCGGGGTAGTTTTTAGGGGGTGGGGGGTATGGGATAGTTTTTAGGGGGTTGGGGGGATCGGGGTAGTTTTTAAGAGGTTGGGGGTGTATTTAGGGCTAAGGGGGAGAGGGAGGGTGGTCATAACATTAGCCACAGATGGCCGTTTACCATGCGTGCCTTTACAACAAAAATTAGTGGTAAAGGAATGCGTGGAAAGAAAAATGTGGTTAAGACGCGGTCATTGTAGAGACCGCGTTGTTAAGGTAGTCGTTGTTGAGGAACTCGTTGTTCCAACATACAACCCTATGCGGCAGTGGCAGCTCCTCCGCTAAGGCGGAGGAGCATTGCCCCACTGCCAGGAAGCAACAAAAGAAAGGAAAAAATAAAATGATAATAACGGAATGTTATCATTTTATTTTGCACTCCTGCTGCGGCAGCGTGCGTGAGGGGGAGGGGCGGGGCTGCAGAGCTGGGGAGGAGTGGTAGAACACTCCTGTGTGCAATGCCTGTTTGGTTGGCCCTCTCGGGCCGCCCAAAACAGTCATGCACACTTCCCTGTTCTCCACCCCTCCAGCCCCTCACTGAGCGCTGTGTCACGGCGCTCAGACCACTCACAACGCTGCATTGCAGTGTTGTGATTGGCTTAGGGGTGGGAGCCTGGCTGCCTGCTTCCTGTTCCGACCTGGAGTCGGACACAGGCGAGCAGGAGAGAAGACGCAGGACCCAGTGGCGGCAAGGTAAGTGTTATTTTTTTTTTTAATGCAGCCCGCGCCTTCCCGTCACACCTGCCCCCCACCCGCGAGCCGTGCCGGCCGCCCCTGCTATGCGGAAGCATTGGTTATCACTTGTGAGTGCTAGAGGGCTGCTCAAGTCTTGTCACTGTCGATGTGGTGTAGCACGCAGTCATGTGCCGGAGTCAGCTTTTCAGATCTACATTGTAACTCTTTGTTGGTACACACCAGAGTCGGCTTGGTAAGGTGGGCACTCGAGCAATGGGCCGGTACCCGAGTTGCAGCTGTGGGCTGCTTTTGGCCAGCGTGCCTGCGGATTTGGGCTGTGTCTGAGATAGGCCTCTATTGTCTCCCTTTTACCAACGGGCAGGGCGGAGGTGTCATTCCCAGTCTCTCGCTGTACCTGCCCACGAATGTATGCAGATTGAGCAGGGGGGCCTGAGCAGAAGTGGCCTCCCTTATCTTCTGATGTGGTTCACAACTGCGAGCTAATCCATGCACAAAAAGTCCTGACAACATTTGCTCTTTTTTTTTTATCTCAGCGAAGTTAAGAAAACATGCCTCTTTTAGAGAACTCCCCCTTCCATAATACTTAAAACACAGAAGCAGTGTTTTCCCAAAAGCACTATCCGCATATGTGGGACACTTTTTAGGGTGCACAGGCTTATTTTTTAATCCCAATTCAATCCTGGTACACACCTCCTCCATCGGACATGAGGCATATGATTGCTTTTACACATATGAGTGTATCCATAGATCTGTTATTGTAAATCCTCCTAAGCTTTGATTATGAGTGCCCGGTATGTTATAAACACTTGTTAGCACAGGGGTTGCAATCACAAGTATGGAGTTTGCTCTAAATGGTAATTACCAGGTAAGATGAATTCTGAATCCCCAAATGTTCCCCAGTTTAATTCCAGCAGGTGATATCGGCACTTGCTATTTATGCAACGCACCAAAAATAGTGTTTTCTCTTGAGGCCTTATCACCATCAACTGGCTCATTTAGAGGCCGGGCCCGACATATGTCTCTTCTGACATTTTACAGGTGAGAAAGGGAACACACCCAAAGTTTTTTAGATTTCAGGTATACACGGCGGTGGCTTTAGCTGGCCAGACCTATTGTTTCCAATACTGTTTTCAACAGTAAGTGCTGTATAAATACAATTGCAATAAACAGAGTGGACTTTGGACCTGCCCCTTACTTGGTATTGGATTTGCTTTATTGCCTATCTCTGTTGTCTTTTCTTGATTCAATGGTTTTCATCTCATTTCTCGTCTTTGTCCACCTCCACCCAGGAGCACTTAGATATCACAGCCTTCTAATTGGTGAACTTGCATCCTTTCAGTTTTGACATTGCTTACATGCAGGATACTATTTTTTTTCTTTTTCATTGTGAACTCGATGGGAATGCAGGTGTTTTCTTTCTCTCCATTCCCCATTGACCTTTCCCCAACCCCTATGCTTTCTGTGTTGTTTCACCTAATGCTGCTCTTTTGCTTGTTTTGCATGTTGCTTTTCCTGGATCTCTCCCAGCTCATTCTTTCCACCCCCACCTCTCATCCCTGTTGGTTTTTCTTAAATGTTTCCCCTCTCTCTCGCTCCTTTGTTTATCGCCCAGCCCTCGAGAATTGTTGCCCCTTCCCTCTCTACTCTAAAATTTTATTTGCCTTTTTAAAATTTCTTTTTGCCCACCACCCTATCGACTGCATCCATCTTAAAAGTTTTTTTTACCCGTATAAAGGTAACTACTTGTGATCGTGCATAGACATGTGATTGGCACAAAGAAAAGGGTTTGTGGTATTTAAACAAACTCATTCAAAGATGACCACCACAAATGTGTATGAATTCACAACTGTCTTTAAATGGATTTGTTCAAATATTACAAACATATTCAAAGAATACCACTGTAGATGCATCCTCATCCACTGGGCCATTGTTAAATGGGTTTGCTAAAACAGGCATTCAGAGATGGCTGCTACAAATGGGTGCATCCGTGGCTACCTTCTTTGAGCGCATTTCTATTTTCTGAACACACCTACACCTACAAATCCATTTAAAGATATGCCACATATGCTTTTTTTCTTGAACACCAGACAAAAAACATTGAAAAAGCCAATAAGTTTCACTGCTGTAACCTATTTGCTTTGACAATGCTTGTTATAAGCTGCTGATGGAACGTGGACATCTGCACCTCAATTTCTTAGTAAAATCATCAAATATGTTTCCCCATTGGTTGTATGGACCTTTGTTAGTTGACTTGTCACGTTGTAAGGGAATTACCATCAGAAATACATTTCCAATTTGGGGAAGGCAATGTGACTCCACAATGAAGACCAGGAATCAATTAATTTAAATATATAGGTTTATTTTAGGGCATTAATCCTTTCAGTATATATGCAAGGTAAAAATTAATTCAGAATATATAGCAATATAGGGCCACATGACTCATGCGTTTTACCAGTCGCAAACGGCCTGATTCGCAGAATGAGGCCGTTTGTGGCCGGTAGAATGCATTTTGGTATGTATGAATTCCAATTTGCAATTCGGTAACTTGTTACTGCATTGCATTTTGGAATTGCGGATACATACCGATTCGTTATTAGGATGGGGCGTGTTTAGGACGTCCCTTCCTAATACCGAATCGCAGCAGTATGTAAGAATGTTTTGCGACTGAAATGCGGTCGCAAAACATTCACATTTTACCGCCTACTTCAAGTAGGTGGTAACCCACTTGAAAATTGGATGGGGTCCACAAGGGACCCCTTCCCCTTTGGGAATGGTAGCGAAAATGTTTTTTCATAGCAGGCAGTGGTCCCACGGATCACTGTCTGCTCTTAAAAAATGAAAAGAAAACTTTCCGTTTTTTTGTTTAAACGTAACCCATTTTCCTTTAAGGAAAACAGGCTGCATTTAAATAACAAGCATTGGCATAGCCAATAGGTCTCGCCTTTGGGGCCTTATAAGTGTTTAGCCAGAGCTATTGACTTTGCCAATGTCTTCAAGATGTGCTGTAGAGAAGTGTGGCTGCTGTGCGGCATGCTGAAAAGTTATAATAAAAAAGTGTCAGAAGCATTTTTGTTACTTTATATATGACCAAGAAGGCATTATGTAAAACTGAACGACCATATTAAAAAAAGTATTTACAATAAAAATTTCCTCAGTTTTCTTTTGTTCTTGCAATGCTGGCAATGGTTGTTTGTTAAAGCTTTTTTTTGAGGGGGCATAAACAATCGGAGGGTGAAGGTTGGGAACTAGTACCTGTATTATAACACTAGCAGCGGCCAGACGCTAGGGGAGAATCAACAGATGCCAGATTCCGAGAGCAGGCTGAGGTGGTGCTGAGTGATGCTGAGGTGGTAGTGGTGGTGGTGGTGACTGTTGCGGAGACGATGCTGAGGTGATGCTGAATGATACTCAGGTGTTGCTGAGTGATACTGCTGTGGTGCTGAGTGATATTGTCTTGGTGCTGAGTGATGCTGTGGTGGTGCTGAGTGATATTGTCTTGGCGCTGAGTGATGCTGTGGCGGCGCTGAATGATGCTGTGGCGGCGCTGAGTGATGCTGTGGCGGCGGTGAGTGATGCAGTGTTGGCCCTGAGTGATGATGTGGTGTCGCTGAGTAAAGCTATGGTGGTGCTGAGTGATGCTGTGGTGACGCGGAGTGATGTTGTGGTGGCGCTGAGTGATGCTATTGTGGCGCTAAGTGATGCTGTGGTTGTGCTGAGTAATGCTGTGGTTGTGCTGAGTGATGCTGTGGTTGCACTGAGTGATGCTGTGGTTGCACTGAGTGATGCTGTGATGGCGTTGAGTGATGCTGTGATGGCATTGAGTGATGCTGTGATGGCGTTGAGTGATGCTGTGATGGCGTTGAGTGATGTTGTGTTGGTGCTGAGTGATGCTGTGCTGGCTCTGATTGATGCTGTGCTGGCTCTGATTGATGCTGTGGTTGCGCTGAGTGATGCTGTGGTGTTGCCGAGTGAGAGATAGAGTGAAGATATAATGCCCAATAAGAGAGGGTGGTGAGAGAGAAAGAGAGAGAAAGGGTGTACATAGAATAAAGAGTGGAGCGGGATAGAGAGAGAGAAAGAAGGGGAGAGAGAGTGAATGAAGGAGTTTGAAAGAGAAACAGATAAAGGGGTGAGAGAGAATGAAAGGCTAAAAAAGATAAAGAGGGGAGAGTTAATTAAGTAGAGAGAGCATTAGAGAGGGGAGAGAGAGAGAAGGAGAGAGACAATAAGAGTGGGGGGTGTGGAGTTTAAATAGAGTGAAGAAGTGACGCGGAAAAAGTAACCTTAAATATAGCTTTGTGCTTTGCGCGAATAAATATATAAAAAAAAAAAAAACAGTGAGACACAAAAATACTGGTAATTAGGCTGTGACTCCCAATATAAAACAAATAGCGATATAAGGTGAAATCAACCCACTGAAGCAATATTTCTAACTAGACAAAAAAAAGCTTGCATTTCAATGCTAATCGCTGTTGTTTTTCATGTGACTGTAGTCCAGGGCCCTCAGTTGGTAATGTGAGCTGCTGCTGCGATTGAAACATCAGAGTCCAGAGAGTTAATGAGCCATGACGAGGAAATGAGGAAGAGATAGGAAACCCAGATGCCAGCTGCGCGTGCACGCCACCGTGAACGCAAGCTGGTCGCCAGCCGAAAGCCAGTGGGTTTGCACTTCCAAAACCCGCTTACTAAAACTCTCGGCCAGACCAGCGCAAGCGCTGGTGCAGGCCGAGACCTAAAAAATGATTGCTTTATTGAAAAACAATCATGGACATGGTGGTCTGTTGACCCCAGCAGGCCACCATCCCCATGATTAAAGCGATTCTCAATTTGTCGCAATTTGCGACCTACCTCATTAATTTTCATGAGATAGGATGATTTATGACCCACTAGGAATCACTAAATGAAACTCACGGAGTTTCAAACATTAGGAACATCGATAACCTGATTGCGATTTGCAGAAAATCGCAATTAGGTAATTGTTATTTCCATTCTGGATACATGAGGCCCATAGTTGGAAGGCCAAACTGTGCCAGTAAGTTAAACCGTAATAAAACAAGGTAAAAAATGGTAATAGCCACAATGCACATAATCCAATTTTTGCAATAAGGTGTTCTTTTAAGAGACTTCCCTTTTCTAATCCAAACATAGGTTGGATTCCTAGCCGAAAGCATAGAAGGTGTGAGCATAGAGTCGAACTTCTGTAGAAGCTCAGGGAAATAAGAAAGGTTTTCCACATGACGCTTTGCACTCAAAAAAAGCCCAGCAAAGAGATCTGTTCCCTCTCAGAGTCAAGGGAAAGCCTGCCTATCTAACTATTGAAACACCAATTAAATATAACCAGTAGCTTCAAGAACATCCATATCTCTCTCCCACCACCAAGAGCCAATCAAGTCGCCATGCGTGAAGGGAGTCAACATACTACCTATGTTCCCATCTCTTCGGAATTCGGTAGGCAGCTGGTAGATTTGGACATCCGCTCTCCTGGTATGCCATGAACAGAAGGCCTCCTCTCATCATCATTTCTCTGAGTTCATTGCCAACTTCCACCCCGCAGGCCTCATTTTCAGTAGTCTAATACAAACAATAAGCCTTTCTCTAGCTAAGGAGAAGCATGTAACGCACCTGCAGAAGAAAGGATCAACACACTGGCAGCATTAAAATAAGCATTATCAATCAAAGCCTAATGTCAAGCTAAGCTCTCTCGAATATCAAAATGTATGCCTGTTACAATATTATACACATCTATATAATAGAAGCAAACATTTATGTTAAATGTGAATATGAAGAACACAATTTCAGCAGTCAGTTGATCAACTTAATACAAATGTGTATAAATTCTTAGTGTGTGCAGTAAGTATGCTATTTATTTGTTTAAACGTAACACAAACATTAATGAAGTTGTCACACATTGACTATAAATGTCGTATATGAGCATATAAATGTATATTCATGACATTTTCAGGGTGGAGCCTAAATTACACTGCTCCGCTGCCATTAAACTCAGACTGGTTTCCACAAGCTTCAGGATCAAATAGTTGCACTTGGAGACCACTTGCTTAAATGGATGGACTACATCCATGCTTGTGAGAGTTGCTACAAAAGACCGCAGGCAACTGAAATATTTAGTGACTTCCTCTGGCATCACACCTGAAGTTCTGACCTGCACTGCGGTACTTTTCTCATTTCAATATAAGTACATATGGTTTCACCTTAAATCTTAAGGTGTGATGTATGCAACCACAAGCGCCTCTCCATTTTAAACCCATAATGCTGTATGGTAAAACAAGTGATGGCATCGTGCTGTCTGAGTGTGGATTAGGCTAAGTTGACCTGAGCACTTGTTGATCCGTACAAAATCATTTAAAGGGGAGATATATATTCTTAATGACATTCAATCTCCTTTCTAAAATAAGAGTACCTCCACTTAGCCTACAACAAAGCTGTACTGGTAATCTCTAACGATGGACAATGACATTGGGGCTATATTTATTCTGTATTCTTTCAGGAATAATGCACTGCTCACACCTGCTCTGGGTGTAAATCATTCTATATAATTAAACATTGTTTAAATACATTACTATATGGCAAGTTTGTTCATAGAATCATTTGTTTGTCAGAATATCAATAGCAAAAATGTTGTTTGACATAAATATTGAGGCCTAATGATTGCTTACAAAAATATCTCTCCGATGGGTATAGTTTTTTTCATTATTAACTCCAATGGGGTAATACTTTTGGAAACAATATTTAGGCTTTGTAAATGATGTAGCTGGTTTTGAAGATGGTGCCAGGCTAGCAAGGGGAGGTAATAGAGGTCCATCAGGATTGGGTGATGTGATCATATGGCTTTAGTCTCTGGATGAGACATGCTGTGGCATGTAGGATGCCCTCAAGGGGAGCCAATGGGGAGTCTGGGATGCTATGAGCAGGGCATTACCACTATCCAGTTGCAAGACTATGAGGGCTTGAACTGCAGTTCTGAAGTTGCTTTCTGGAAGAAATGGTTCACTTTTCTTTACCAGTGAGAGAGCTGGTACCAGGCCATCTCTGCTTTTATGGCAATCTGTTCTTTGGGGGTGAGGTTGGTGTCCAGGGTGAATCCAAGTTTCTTGGGATTCTGTGAAAGTTGGGATTCTAAGCCAATAAAGTTCATGCCCTTGAGCCAAAGTTTGTACTGCTTCTTGGCAAATAACAGGAATTCTGTTTCTGTTGAGTTGAGCCTCAGGCAGGTGCTGGGCATCCAGGTCTGGATGTTGTGCAGGTAGTGTTTGAGGCATTGGCTTTCTTAAGCAGAGGTGACTTTCAAGCAGAGTTTGTTTTTCATTGGCATATTGGTAAATTGTGATGCTGTTAGCTGTGAGTAGAGCTCCAAGTGGCTCAATGTAGAGGTTCAAGATTACAGAGGACAGTATGGAACCATGGGGGACTCCACCAGTGATAAGGTTCTTTGAGACCTAGGGGTGCCTGTGTGAACAAACTTGTGTCCGTTGGAAAGGTAGGAGGGGAACCAGTTAAGGACATTGCCGGTGGCTCCCATTAGAGACTCCAGGGTGCATATGAAAATTCGATGTCGATTGTGTCAAAGGCAGCTGAGAGGGCCAGCAATAGCATGAGGCAAGGCTCATCTTCATCTGTGGTCAGGAGGCCATCATCCGCAATGTGATCTGGAGCCACACCAGTAGTTGTGCCTGAGATGATTAGCATTCTTGCCATCTTGCAGTTGAACATAGACTGATTTTTCAATGATTTTGCTGATGGTCAGTGAGTGGTGGGCAGTAGTTGGGATGGTCATCATGGTCTAGTGTAGGTTTCTTTAGGAGTGGGGGGATCTAACCGTCTTGATATCATCTGATAAGATGCATTGAGAAAAAGAGGCATTAGCAATGGTGAGTTGGGGTGAGAGACTACCCTCAGAGATAGATTTCCTATCTGTAGTTTGGCAAAAACATTCTGAACATTCCTCATTCTTTCCCCTTAGTACTGAAGTTAAACACTGATGTAACTGAAAAGAAGCCTATTGTTGGATGTCAATTATTTATCAGAGGAATCAGTACCTTCCTGTAACCTAGTTAGTGGTTTGTACTTACTATCATCCTGATCTTCCATAATCATCCCATTTATTTCAGTCATTCATCACATTTTTCAATGCTACATGCATGTTTTCTGTTAGCCGCTTCAATGTGGTGAACAAACCGGTCACGTCCACCGCACTGCGAAGTTAGTGAGGTAGACGTGAACGGTTAATCCATCAGAATTTGCAGAGAAATTCTTGTGGCGCTTGCACCAACGCTGACAGGATTCTGATTTTTTAAAATAATTACAGAATGCGAAGGAAGAGTTTTCCTCTCGTCCCAAATTTTTTTCTTTTTTTGTTTCCTGTGATGCACAGTGCACTCGTGCTAATGTCAAAGTAAGCAACGTGAAAGCAGATGGAGCCATTAGGCATCAAAGGCATTTGTGGGGGATGTGATCCTCCAGTCATGGGCCAGTGCTCACCCACCTACAATTGCAATTTTTTTTGTCCCAGTGAAAGGGTGAGTGGGGGTTTACTGCCAATCTGCAACCTTGGTGGGAAGAAAGGACACTAGCACTAGGGAGATTTTTTTTTTAAAGGTGGGATGGCTTGCCCTGGCATCAGGACATGCTGCCACCCTACAATGACCCCATCAGGCTTTCTGCCAACTTGGGGCTGATTGGGGCATTTACTAACAATATGCCCCCTCCTTAGGCGTAGAAAGCCCACTAGACACCAATAATTTTGTTTCGGAGGAATGGCTTCCCTTAGCAAGAGTAAAAGCTCACCCCCAATAAACCCAAACTAACTTTCGGCCCCCCTGCGGGGAATAATTGGGGTGTTTACTCTCAACCTGCGGGGGAGAAAGCCAACTAGCACCATAGGCGAGTGTTTAAAAAAATAAAAGGGTAGAGGTGGCATCAGGACTCCCCCCCCCCCACTCAATATTACCTATAGCCGTCTTTCTGCCGCTGGGTCAGATTTGGAGGTATGGCCCCAATCAGCGACCCATTGGGATCAGAAAGCCCACTAGACAGCAGGGAAAATAATATAAAAAAGGTTTAAGGGAGCAGACCAACCTGTCATCGGGCCGAGTCCCTAGCCCTAAACTGCCGAACAGTCTTTCTGGCCCCCTGCTGGGTGATTGAGGTGTTTGCTGCTAACCGTCCACCTATGAGAGCAGAAAACCCATTAAACACCAGAGAAAAAATGTATAAAAAAGGGTTTGTTTGGGTCGGCCCACGCTGGCCTCATGCTGCGCCCCCAGTCCAAACCAGTCCCAACAGTCTTTCTGCCCCCACCCAGGGGAAAGATTGGAGGGAGAGTTACCAGAAAGCTCACTAAACACCAGGAATACTTTTTTTCCAGCAATGAGATATGGGGTATAGTCAGCCTGCCCAGGCATTAGGCCTAATCCCCATCCCTAAAGCACCAAAACAGAAGGGCAGATTGGGGAGTAAACCCCCAATTCCCCACCCACAGGGGCAGAAAGCCCCCTACACTACACAAATGTATTTTTTTTTTTTTTAAGTGGAGGGAGGCCCAGCCTGCATTGTGCCATTACCCAACCCCTAAAGTTCCAACAGTCTTTCTGACACCCAGGGCAAGATTGTACTATTGACCCAAATCTGGCCCGCAGGGGCACAATAAAGCCCACTGTAAGCTAGGGGCTTATGAAAATGTGGTGGGGACTAACGGTTCCTAACATAAAACTGTGAGCCACCCCTAACCGCTCCAACAGTCGTCCTCTGCCCCAGGTCCTAGAGCATTACCATCCCCGTGGCAAGGAAGAGGGCACTTGGATTATTGTGTGCATAGTTTAGACATACATTCCAGGAGAGAGGGGGTAAATCCCAATTTCCTCTCACTTAGCATCGTGAATGGTCTCACTTTTCAGGCTCTGGTTCAGCCAGAAACCAGTGAACCCTATAAACCATGGGTATTTCTTAAACCTAGAGATTGAGGCGAATCTAGGGCGTATTGGCTTGCATCAATCCCATTATTTTTTCTTGCCCAGAATGCCCTACAAATGTCAAACTTTGACAAAAAACATGCATTTCCCTCATATGTGCCCCATATTTCTGTGAGGTGAAAGTTCCAGAATATGTGGGGATTCACATAATTCCTACCACTCCACATTCCTACACTTCTCCCGATAAAAACAGTAACCCACTTGTGCAGCTAGGACTATTGCCTGCGACAGGAACAGACAAAGAGGTGGGAGAGGGAGAGGGAGAGGTGTGGCGCTGAGGCCAGGGCGACTGACGCTGAACGCAGGGGATCACGGTTCGATCCCTAGCTCCGGTGGCAGGGGTCTGCCCAGCACCATGCGACTCTGGGCAATAGCTCGCTTAATCTTCCCAACAGCCCCCAGAGCCGAGAGACCCCTTCGGGGGTGATTCGTGCGCTATACAAGTACTGGACTTACTTACTTACAAACCAGGGACTAAGGGAAGATGACATTGACTGTATTCGGTGACGCTTTTCATCTGTTCTTGTTGTTGATGATAGGCCCAGCCACCCAAGTGGGGTACTGTTGTAATGGGAAGAAATGTGGAAATACTGGGAAGTTGAGATTTTGTGGATCTTCAAAGATTCTGCAGCATTTCCTTACAGAAATGTGAGGAAAAATGTATGGTTTTAGATAATATTTAGGGCTTACAGGGCATTTTGAATAAGAAAATGCCAGAGGACCGTGAGGACATTCCATTCCCTTTAGCCCACACCTCGCCCTCCCCAACTTGTTAGTCCAATCTCCATCCCTTGTAGAGTCACTTTGTTCAGGATCACCTCATGATGTACCCAGTTATCACACTACCCTGATCCTGTACTCCGCCCTATACCCCATCATACATTTGATGTATTCTTCATTCAAACAATATCCCTCTCTTCATGGTTAAAGCAACACCCAGTTGTCAAGGTCACCCGCTGGTTAAAGTTCAACTTTGCATCAGTTGGTCTAAACACTTTCACCCACCCCAGCTCTAATACAGGCAATAAAGAACACTAATTTCCTATTGCTAGTGAATTTTGATGTTAGATCCGACATATTATAATAAAATAAAGAACACATCTGTTGCAGATATTACATTCCTCTTGGAGTTAATCTTTCATGAATCCCATTTTTATTTCACATGTAATATCATTCAGCCGTTTTTTGCAAACAATTAACTGGATATACGTATGTATGTATATGGCATTTCGATAGCGTGAACCTAGCCAAAATGCAGCGGAGTGTTGTGCCTGGGGAAAGACAAGAATAAATTCAATGAGTAAAAGGAGAGGAAACTGGGTTATGGATGGTTAATGAATTCTGATGTAGTGTTCTTTAAAGAGGTGAGTCTTTCCTATATTGGAGCAGCATTTGGGCAGCCCTGATGAATATGGGGATGTTGTTCCAGATACTGAGTCTCTTGTGTTTTTTATACAACTCCTAGTATGCAGTCTGATGGAGTCCTGGCTGCAGGTGGGCTGTGATCCCTTACATACTCTGCAGTGATTTGTACAGAGTATGTAAGGATGCTGAGGGTATGCACTACTGTACTCAGAGTGTATAAGCCTTATGATGGGTATGCACATCATGCAGTCAGTGGTTTTTAAACAGGGTCAGAAGAGAGAGCTGTCCCTCTATGTTTAAAATTCACTGCAGATTAAAGTTTAATCTTCAGTGATTTTTAAACATAGAGGGACTGCTCCCTCTTCCTGCCCTGTTCAGAAACCAAACACTGCAGATTAATTCCAACAGCGGATAGACGGAATTTATTAGTAATTCCTTACAAAAATCCTCAAATCCTGCTGGTGGAATTAAAAATCAGCCCACTCCTAGAATCTTGATGCTGTCATCTATGAGTAGAGCACCAAACGGCTCCTTGTACATGCTGAAGATGGGAGGGAAAGTATGTATCACTGAAGAAACAGGGGGACATATTTACATGAAAATGACTCAGCGTGGTGCCGCAAGCAATTTTGCTGTAGTGATCTGTGTTATTTTGAAAACAAAGGGATGCACGGTATTAACAAGAATACGGTGCATCCCTGTGCTCACCCCTGCGCTAAAAAAGCTGCCTAGCGCCAACGCAGGCACCCTTGCACCATGTTACAAGGGTGCCTACGTTACAGGGAGGATTGTGTTTGTGCAGGAAGAGACACCTTCCTGCACAAAAACAATAATTAATGGTGTTTTGCTCCTTTTATGTGTGCTGCAGAATGCAGCACTCATAGAACGTGCAAAAAACAAGGAGAAATAAAAGTATTTCTCCTCGTTGTGCCACATTAACACCTCCTTTTGAAAGGCGTTAGTTTTTGGCACTGCCTCAGATTTAGAGATCCTTGTGAATCTGGAGCAGTGTCGAAAAGCCATGGGTGTTGCTGGGAATGCCCACATCAACACCCATAGCATGCCCCTTTGCAGCAGAAAGCTGCATTGTAAAGGGCCATATTTACAAGGCTGTGTTAAGCAACGCAAAGTGGCTTAGTGTAGCCTTGTAAATATGGGCTTCCTTAGAGTGCCATCGGAGCGTCAAAAAAAGTGATGCTCCAGTGGCACTAGGGGCTTGTAAATATGCCCCAGAGAGTAAAAGTTAACTGCCATCATCACCCATTTTTTTGAGTAGGAAAACCAGATTTATTACATTAGTCTCCTGGCTCCACAGTCGACCACATGAGAACTAGAGAATATTTGGTTCTAGTTCTGGTATAACTCATCTACAAGTTAGAACAATGCTGCACATTAGGGATTACCAAGTTACTAGGCCTGCAAACACAGCTTGCAAAACATGCTGCCAAGTGGTGACTGCAGGCACCCTGGCGCTGAAGGCCATTGCTTTATTTTTGCTGAGACATGCTTTTGACCCTGAGTGAGTGTAGGCTGGGACAATCCATATTACACTGCAGGCGTCTAGCAAATTCACTTTTGTCAATTGATTTTTATGCTTATTGTACTTTACAAGGCATCGTTAAAGGTACTGGAATTAAAAACAGTGCTAGGTCAGGATGCTTGCAGGAGGTGAACCATGAAATGACAAGAGTGGTAAACCACTTTAATCTCAAATGGATGCAAGCTGTTCAAGGGGAGGCTGAGTTTGGATCTTAGACAAAAGGACAAAGGATTATGTGGTCTGTACAGGAGACCTGATTTCTAGCCCTGGTTTCCTCAGTCAACCTACATTGTGTGTTCCTGGGAAGATATCTTCATCTCTATGCGCCTGATTTAGATCTCGGTGGACCGGTTACAACGTTGACGGATATCCTGTCCGCCAAAATATAAACCCGATTATATTCTATGGGATTTATATTGCGGCAGATGGGATATCCGTCACCATTGTGACAGAGTAACCCCTCCGCTGATATCTAAATCAGGCCCTTAGTCTCTCAGTTTCCCCAGCTGCCAAACCTGGAGCGTTCATTAACGTGATGACCCATGTATGAGGCGGCACACAAAAAACAGGACAAGTCAAATTCAAGATTGAAGAATCACAAAAGAGAAAACAGATAACAATGCATACACGGAAAGGAGCCTTTGTCTGGTGTTCATACCATCTAGACGGAGGATTCAGAAGGCCTGAAGGAGGCATGACAGCATGTTTGTATGATTTCAAATAAATTATCTTTGGTCTCCGTAGGTGATAAATCTTAATCTACCAGGTGCTTGGAGTTATCCTTTCTTCTTACCTTGAGGAGGATTCTGACCTGCAGGTTAGCAAGAGTACGCATTTGTTTTCAGTTTTAAACCAAGCCTCTGTTTCCATGCAATCCTGCACTACTGGCATGAATGAGGCCCTGCATACAGAGGACTGGCAGGGGCCCGGGCAGCAAGTTTAAATTGGCTTTGGGCCCCTCCTAATATTTCAGGCACGCAACCCGTTAATTCTAGTGTGATCTGCCAGAGGTCTGGGGGGAGGCTTTGAAGGCCCCCTGTTGTGTCAGCCAAAATGCATTTACTGAGATGAGGCATCTGAGAAAGACAAAATGAAATCCTATTAGTTCTGCGCTTCACTCACTACTGCCAACAGCCGCATGCTTCATAGGAGGATTAATATGTCTAAAGGCTGCAAGGGATAGGGTTGCTACTCAAAACCACTCCAACACTTTAGCATTATCATTTTAAATATATTCATTTGAAACATTTGTTTCACTCCTTTAAAACAGGCGTTTTAAAATGTACTACAAACCAAGTTTACCTTACTTTTGTTTTAAAATCATATCAAGTTGGGTCTTTAAATGCTTCAAGACCTCTTAATATGTGGAATAAATACAAGTGGATTTACAGTAGGAAAACTTGGTTTTAAAAGCTATTTTCAAACTTCTAAGTGTGATAAGCCTAGTTTAAGTGTTGTTTTTGTACAGCTCTCACTCAGGCTGCATCAGAGCAATAATACAGACCGAGCCTCGTCACTAACCTGTGAGACCCAAGGATGGAAAACTGAGCTCACACCTCATGGCAAGCTTTCTATAAGGTTTTACATATAAATGCATAAATGCATACACCATGTTATGTCACCACGGATATCATAAAAATGAATAGGCTGTAAAGTAATCTTTGCATTCCTTTCTTACTTTGTTGCAGGGTGGGGTGGTTAGCATTGACAAATAGTTAAATTATTTTGATTTTTTTTAAAACATAGTATCATGCAGCATCTTTGTCATTGCTTTGCAGTGATAGCCAAATAAGTTGATGAATATGAATGTGTGCTTTATAACTAAGGTACGTCTTGAAACGTATATATTTACATGCATACAAGACATGTTTATGCCAACGTTTGCACGACGACTTTGACTAGAAGATGGACTTATTCTCATTAAAGTGAAGGGTATGATATGGGAGTGACATCACTTCTTGTGATGATGTAACATCGTTGTACTGGTTCAGGCTAAATAGCCCCTAACCATTGTTTTTCACTGTTTGTGCCCTGCTATCTGGGGTTAATGGAAGGCAACTTGGGTGTTCGGTGCTGGTTCATGAGCGCAAATTAAGGATTTATATATAGTCCAAGAGTCTTCGGCATCTCTCGTAGGCTCTGGGCCGATGGCGAAAGACATCTGCTTGTCAGGCACGACTCCTCGATGGCGGTGCTCGTGACCAGGGACGGGATCCCACCAACGTGTCACACAACAGTAACCCTGAATGTAAAATATGTAATTTAAAGGGAGGGATTTTTTATTCACCCCATTGTCATGCCCTATTAAATTATTTGTCGCACAGCCTATAGACCCAGGGCATTCACGATAAAAGGTTGGCCTTTAATAGTGCACATAGGTTCATTTGAGACTCTGAATAGTATATTTTAAAGCAAGACTTGATTTTTTTTAAACTTTCTTTTTCTTTTTGCACATTTATAATCAATACAGTAGCCATAGTTACGTTGTTATATGACAAGTTGGGAGGGGAATACATCATGTAATAGGGACATGCATTCAAACAATATCAATGAGGTGATATAGTCTTGTGTCAGTGGGGTATAACCAGCAGGCATGAGACACTATGCATATTAACGGAAAAAGGTTCTTCATGAATCACTTAGCAAACACCTATCCCTTGTATATCATGCCTCTGTTTGTTCCTGCGCTACATACATCCTGGCCGGGAGGGGGTGTATGTATATCATTCCCTGTCTCTAACCTTCCCCAATTTCCACCCACTTTCTATTTTCTTCTTCATCTGCTCTCTTGCGAATGAGATGTGCTTGGAGCGACCCTTGACCTCTGGGTAGGTCGCCCCCCCAATCCGCACAGCGCCACCTGTGCGTCCAGCTCCCTGCTGCTGCTGATCTGAGGCCCTCCTCCACCCGCAGGCTACCACCTGCGCCTCATCCCTGGTGGCCAGTGGTAGGCCGTAGGTAGGTTCTTGTCGTTGTGAGCGTCACTGTTACTGTCTTTCCCCTCTATATTTGTGCCCCCACTGTTTTTCCACTGTTTTGCCCTCCCGTTCGGTGCCCCCACTGCTGTGACTGTTTTTCGTTCTGTGCCCCCACTGTTTTTCCACTGTTTTTGCCCTTCCGTTCTGTGCCCCCACTGCTGTGACTGTTTTTCGTTCTGTGCCCCCACTGTTTTTCCACTGTTTTGCCCTTCCGTTCTGTGCCCCCACTGCTGTGACTGTTTTTCGTTCTGTGCCCCCACTGTTTTTCCACTGTTTTTGCCCTTCCGTTCTGTGCCCCCACTGCTGTGACTGTTTTTCGTTCTGTGCCCCCACTGTTTTTCCACTGTTTTTGCCCTTTCGTTCTGTGCCCCCACTGCTGTGACTGTTTTTCGTTCTGTGCCCCCACTGTTTTTCCACTGTTTTTGCCCTTCCGTTCTGTGCCCCCACTGCTGTGACTGTTTTTCGTTCTGTGCCCCCACTGCTTTTCCACTGTTTTTGCCCTTCCGTTCTGTGCCCCCACTGCTGTGACTGTTTTTCGTTCTGTGCCCCCACTGTTTTTCCACTGTTTTTGCCCTTCCGTTCTGTGCCCCCACTGCTGTGACTGTTTTTCGTTCTGTGCCCCCACTGCTTTTCCACTGTTTTTGCCCTTCCGTTCTGTGCCCCCACTGCTGTGACTGTTTTTCGTTCTGTGCCCCCACTGTTTTTCCACTGTTTTTGCCCTTCCGTTTTATGCTCCCACTGCTGTGACTGTTTTTCGTTCTGTGCCCCCACTGCTTTTCCACTGTTTTTGCCCTTCCGTTCTGTGCCCCCACTGCTGTGACTGTTTTTCGTTCTGTGCCCCCACTGTTTTTCCACTGTTTTTGCCCTTCCGTTCTGTGCCCCCACTGCTGTGACTGTTTTTCGTTCTGTGCCCCCCTGTGCCCCTTTTGATTTCTGTATCCCTTCGCCCTCCCGTTTCCCGCCGCTGTGTCCCCTGCGGCCCCACCCCCCTCGCTGACCACTCGCTGCCCCTGCCTCCCGCCTCCCAGCTGCTCCTCCCTCCCACCTCCCCATATATGGCGGCCGCGCGCCGCTGGCGCGCCGAAGGCCCACCTAAGGCAAGCCCGTCTGCGCCCGTCCGCGCCTGGACCGCGCCCAGCGCCAGAACCCCTGGCCCCCGCATCCGCCACGAAGACCACCTCCGATACGACGCCAGCACCCTCATCGCTCTCAACCCAGGACGGACCTCCACCTGCTTCAAGGCCGCCCCGAAACGCACCCATGGTCCCTTCACCTGCCGGAACTGCAGCTTCACCTGCCTCGGAGAGCCCGAGACTCCCGCCAAGAAGGACCTCAACCATCTCCGGTGCATTCTACTAAACACCCGCTCCGCACGCAAACACGCCGTCGAGCTCTGGGACCTACTCGACACCTCATCACCGGACGTCGCCTTCCTGACAGAGACCTGGATGACCGAATCCTCCGCACCCGACATCGCCATAGCCATCCCCGACGGCTACAAGATCACCCGCAGAGACCGCACCAACGGAATCAGAGGAGGAATCGCCATCGTCCACAAAGACACCATCAGGGTCTCGAACAGCACCGACGACACTCTCAGCACCGCCGAACACATGCAATTCCAGATCAACACGGATCCCCACACCACCGTAAGAGGCACCCTCATCTACAGACCCCCCGGACCCCGACCCCAGTTCAGCAACTCCATCGCCGACTTCATCAGCACGCACGCCCTGACCTCCACCGACTACATCCTCCTGGGAGACCTGAACCTTCACCTGGAGAACAACAACGACGACAGCAACTCCTCCACCCTGATCGACAACCTCGCCAACCTCTGACTGAAACAGCTTGTCACGACGCCGACCCACATCGCCGGACACACGCTCGACGCCATCTTCTCCTCAAGCTCCCACGTCTCCTTCAGCCACACCTCCGAACTCACCTGGACCGACCACCACTGCATCCACTTCACCTTCCGGAAACCCGCCGCACACTACCGCACCCTACAGATCCCCCGCAGATGCTGGAGCAAAGTCACCGAAGACCGACTCCAGACAAACCTCGCACTCAGCCCACCCAACGACCCCTCCAACCCCGACGCCGCCGCCCGCAATCTCAGACGATGGATGGACGACTGCGACAACACCTTAGCCCCGCTGAAAAAACCAACCTACAAAGACACCAGCAAGAGAGCCAGCTGGTTCACCCCGGAACTCCTAGCATCCAAGGGCACCTGCCGGAAACTGGAGAACAAATGGCACAGCGAGAAGACGCCGGACAGCCGCGCAGCCCACAAAGACGCCATCCGCAACCACCATCACCTCATCAGGTCCGCCAAGAGGACCTCCTTCAAAGACCGCCTCGACAACAACGCACACAACAGCAAGGAGCTCTTCAGCATCGTGAAGGAACTCTCCAACCCCAGCTCCAACGCCAACGACATACCGCCTGTCGCAAGCGCTGTGTGATTCCCTCGCCACCTTCTTCCACCACAAGATCGCCGACATCCACGACAGCTTAGACTCCCGGACGACCCCAACAGGCCCCGACACATCAGACCCGCCGAACCCCATCGACCACGACCCCCTGACAGCCTGGGTCAACGTGAACACCGAGGACACAATCAAGACCATGGGCACAATCCACTCCGGCTCCCCAACAGACCCTTTTCCACACCACATCTTCAACAAAGCCGGCAGCTCCATCGCACCCCACCTGCGCAACGTCATCAACCTCTCCTTCAAGACCGCGACCTTCCCAGAGAGCTGGAAACACGCCAAGATCAACGCCCTACTCAAAAAACCCAAGGCGGACCCAAGCGACCTCAAGAACTTCCGGCCCATCTCCCTGCTTCCATTCCCAGCTAAGGTCATCGAGAAGATTGTCAACAGACAGCTCACCCGCTACCTCAAAGATAACAGCATCCTGGACCCCTCCCAGTCAGGATTCCGCAGCAACCACAGCACCGAGACCGCCCTCATCGCCGCCACAGACGACATCAGGATCCTGCTGGACAACGGCAAGACGGCAGCCCTCATCCTCCTGGACCTCTCCGCCGCCTTCGACACTGTCTGCCACCGCACACTACGCACACGCCTCCACAACGCAGGGATCCGAGACAAGGCCCTGGATTGGACCACCTCCTTCCTTTCCGGCAGAACCCAGAGCGTCCGCCTCCCCCATTCCGATCCGAAGCCTCCGAGATCATCTGCGGCGTACCCCAGGGATCTTCCCTCAGCCCGACACTGTTCAACATCTACATGGCTCCACTCGCACGCATCGCCCGGCAGCACGACCTCAACATAATCTCCTACGCCGATGACACTCAACTGATCCTCTCCCTCACCAAGGACCCCCTCACCGCCAAATCCAACCTCCACAAAGGAATGAAAGCCGTCGCCGACTGGATGAAGTGCAGCCGACTTAAGCTGAACACAGACAAGACGGATATCCTCATCCTCGGCTCCAACACATCAGCCTGGGACGACTCCTGGTGGCCCTCGTCACTAGGGGCACCCCCAACACCAACCGACCACGCACGCAACCTGGGAGTCATCCTCGACTCAACGCTCACCATGACCAAGCAAGTCAACGCAGTCTCCTCCTCCTGCTTCAACACCCTCCGCATGCTCCGCAAGATCTACAGGTGGATCCCGACAGACACGAGAAGAACAGTCACCCAGGCCCTCGTCAGCAGCAGACTCGACTACGGAAACGCCCTCTACGCAGGAGCCCCGACCAAGTTCATCAAACGACTGCAAAGAATCCAAAACGCCTCTGCCCGCCTGATCCTCGACATTCCACGCCACAGCCACATCACCCCCCACCTGAAAAACCTGCACTGGCTCCCCGTCGACAAGAGAATCTCCTTCAAACTCCTGATCCACGCACACAAGGCACTCCACAAAACCGGCCCAGCCTACCTCAACAGTCGACTCTCCTTCTACGTTCCCAACTGTCAGCTCCGCTCCGCCGACCTCTCCCTGGCCACCGTCCCGCGCATCCGGAGAACCACCACCGGAGGCAGATCCTTCTCTCACCGTGCCGCCAAGATCTGGAACACCCTTCCCCTCAACCTACGACAGACCCAAGACCTGCTGACCTTCAGGAGACGACTCAAGACCTGGCTATTCGACCAGTAGCGGCAACACCCCCCCTCCTCTCCCTCAGCGCCTTGAGACCCTCGCGGGTAAGTAGTGCGCTTTACAAATCTTGTGATTGATTGATTGATTGATTGATTGATTGGTAAGGTCCCCATATGTTCCGTGGCCTGCTATGTGTTGAATAAGAGCATTATAATTGTCTGAGTGTGTGTTGCAATAAGACAGGTCCATTCCGATAGAGTGGGTAGTAGTCCCTTCAACATCGCATGGCTCCTCTCCTTCCTGTGAGCAGCAAGCTCAAGGTTGCCAGTTTAAGGGATGCTTTTGGCAAGTCTTTGTCATATCCCAGAAGAGCGACTAGTGGCATCTCAGGCAAGGGTGTCTCCAGCATGTCTTGTAGTGCTTCGAATATATTGCTGCCCAGAACGTGAGAATCCCGGGGCAGTCCAAAACAACATGTGTGAAGTTGGCTCCCTTGGCCCCGCATCTCATGCAACCATCATCCTCCCGCAACCCATATTTGTATAGCCATGCCCGGGTGTAGTATACCTTGTTACGGTATTTGGAGTGTATTAGGCGGGGCTGCCTGTTCTGGGAGATAGACTTAGTTGTCGAACAGCAGTGTTTCCACCGCTCCTCTGTGATATCGACACCACATTTTTCTCGCCATTCTTGATATGACTTAACCTGTGCTAGATTGCTGCCTGTCCTTGCCAAGGTATATGGTGTTGAGAACCCCCATTGTGGGGAGCACGCCTGTAAAGTATGTCAGTAATGGGAGCTCCTGCAGTTCCAACATCTCTTTTCCCAGCAGCGTGCGCAACGATTGCCTCACTCATTGATAATGATATTTAGTAAGCCATAATCCCTCTGGATTTTGTATTTGTAACTGTTCCCAGGAATTGGTCACCCCATCCGTGAACAAGTCGCCCATGTATCCTATGTTTCATTTGCGAAGTGCTTGAATAACTGTCCTGCCCTCCCCCAGGGGGAACCAGCTGAACCTCTCAATTGGTAATTTTGGGAAGTAAAGAAGTGTGATCTTCTGTGCATTGGCAGTCTTTCTTAATTGGTGCCTAGTGACCCCAACAGGATCAATAACGCGGAATCGCTATTGTGATTGACTTAGTAGGGAACACGGAAGAGGAAGAGGGCTCACCTCATCTTTCTCCAAATACAAATGAGGTTGTTACTTCGGGCCGTGTATCCAATAATATGCATGGATTTCCTGCGCTGCGCTGTATTATGCCTTGTAGTCTGGGCCATTTAGTCTACCTGCGGAATAAGGCTTTACCAATGTGGCCCATTGGACGCAGGGTTGTTTGCCCGCCCAGGCCAGTCTGATCAATAACGAGTGAAAGGTGCGGAAGAACGTCTTCGATAGTTGGATCGGTATGTTTATGAAGAAAAATAAGAATCGCAGTAGCACAATCATTTTCAGTAACGCAATGCGCCCTAGCGGTGATAGTGGCAAATGGATCAATTTCTCAATAGTATCCGTAAGTCGCTGTACTGCACGTCCGTAACTTTCCCATAGTACTACTTCCAGGTCAGTGTGCACCTGCACCCCTAGATAACACACGGTCTCCATAGTCCACGTTAGTGGATATTCCATCTGTGTGGGGGCGGTGCTTGCAGTGAGGGGAAATAGAAGTGACTTGCTCCAATTTATACGCAGGCCTGAGCGGCTGCCAAACCTCTCTACCTCTCGTAGCAACGGTGTTAGATTCCGGTCCAGTTCGCATACATACATTAATGTGTCATCTGCATACGCGGAGATTATTAAGTTATAATGTGGCAATCTTAAACCGCGCTGTGCATGATATTCTCCCACAGCACAAGCCAGTGGCTCCGTGACTAATGCGTACAATAGCGGAGATAACAGCAGGGCCGGACTGGCCGTAGCGGGCACCGGGCATATCCCCGGTGGGCTGCCAGGATTGGGGCCCGTTTTGGGCACTTGGGGGGCCGTTTTTGCTACAGGGCTGTTTTCACAGCATAGCTGCTATATCGGCCCCTGTAACAAAATCTGCAGAAACCGGCCCTGGCAATTAACTCGGCCGCACCCCCAACACCCCAGGGGGCCGGCCGAGCACTTTGCCAGGGCCGGTTTTGGTTCCCAGTCCGGCCCTGGATAACAGGCAGCCTTGCCTAGTGCCTCTCGTGATTGCGATGGGATTTGACAGCAGTCCATTTATACGGGCACGCACAACTGGCTCTACAATTAACACTTTGATCAATTTTATAAATACCTCCATTCCATTGAATCGAATGCTTTTTCCGCATCTAAAAAAACTTCTGCTGCTCAGACTTTCGGGTCTATGCAGGTAATGATGCAAAACAAAGTGTGTAGATTACTAGGAGAGGAGTTGGCCTAACAGCTAGGGCGTCCGACCTCGAATCTGGGGAACTGGGTTCTCGTGTCTTCAATGACGCTGAACATCCTGTGATTC
Source organism: Calotriton arnoldi (assembly GCA_963921515.1). Classification (NCBI taxonomy): domain Eukaryota; kingdom Metazoa; phylum Chordata; class Amphibia; order Caudata; family Salamandridae; genus Calotriton; species Calotriton arnoldi. The sequence goes on along the minus strand of CAWUFW010001825.1, from coordinate 382,111 downwards.
TGGGCAAATCACTTAATCTCCCCGTGCCTAACAAAAATGAATGTGTGTCCTAATGTAACGTAACTGGTGCTATGTAAAGTGCTCTGATACCCGATTCGGGTCAAGTTCACGCTATATAAAACGCTCCAAAAAAAAAAAAAAAACTAGTGAGGGAACTACCGCTTATAAATCCTGACTGTTCCAGGCCAATCAGACCTGGGAGTAGAGGAGCAAGCCAGTTCGCCAATACTTTGGTGAAGTGTTTGGTGTCAGTGTTAAGCAACAACAGTGATCTGGATGATGAGCATTGTTCCGGTGGTTTCCCGGGTTTTAGGAGAGTGATCAGTATGGCTTCCCTCATAGTTGGAGGCATTATGCTTTCCCTTGACATTTCTTCGAAGATATTGACTAGATGTGGTGTCAGTTGGTCCTGATAGGCCTTCTAAAAGGCCACTGTTAGTCCATCTGATCTGGGCGCTTTGTCATTGGGCATATCTTTTAATGTGGCCATTATTTCAGTGGGGCAAAGAGGGGCCAGCAACCACTCCCTATGTTCATTGGACAGCCATTTCATAGCGATATGGGCTAGATAATCCTCCGCTGATTCTTAAGTGTGGGATTGCCGAGAGGTGTATAGGTCGGCATAATAGCAGCTGTACCTGTTCGCAATCTGCTGTGCTCCACACACTGGAGACCCGCTGTCATCTTGCAACAACAAGACGTCGCAGCCTCCCCTTTCGGGTCGGGCTAGCGCTGCCAATGTGGCACTCAGTCTCTTACCTTCTCCGTACACCTTGGCGGACGCATATTTCCCTAAACGTGTTATCTTGGACTGCTCAAGTTCATTAATTTTTTTCCCTAATTTGTGCTAGTGCTCCTGTTTCTGGTCCCGCTGGATGAGCGCTCCAGTGCCCTCAGTTCCTTTTTTAATTTCTGCATACGATCCCTGATAGATCGGAGCACACCTGCATGTTTTGAAATTGTTACACCGCGAAAATAAGCCTTAAATGCTTCCCAGATGACGGCAATATGAGGCACGCTCCGCAGGTTAGTGTAAAAATAGTTATCTATCGCCTGCACAAGCTCCTCGTGGAACACTGCGTCTAGTAATGAGTATAGCGGGAATCTCCAAGTAAAGGCCTTAGATTGCATTTCTCTGATCGCTAGGGTCAATTTAACCAGTGAGTGATTAGAGTATGTGCGTGGAAGGTGCTCGCAATCGCGTACAAAGGGTAACAGGTCCCGCGAGGATAACCAGTAATCTATACAGGTGTGGATATCATGAACTGATGAGTAGTGCTTGTATTCTCTGCCCTGAGGTGAACGGAAACGCCACACATCCACCATCCCGTTCACTTCAGCTATTGCAGCTATAGCTCTAGCTGCTGCTGATGGTCTTCTGGAGGGGCCCCTACATCTGTCCAACTCTGGGGACTGAAAGCAATTAAAATCTCCACCCCAGAGTTGTGGTGGGTTTGCGTATGCTGCCAGTTTGCTGCATAATGAATGGTAGAATGAGGATCGTGATAATTGGGTCTATATACACCTACTAGAGCATCAAAGATATCTTTGTGGCAACGCACCACTACGTATCTCCCCCCGGGATCAACACATACCATCTGAATTTGTATGTTTGCACTGAGGCATGCCCACACCAAAACCCCACGTGCATGGTCTGTGAATCTGACAGATATGCATGTACCCCTCATTCTACGCTGTGAGATGAGCCCTGTGTCGGGTGCTAAATGTGTCTCTTGCAATATGGTGATATCTATATAGTGTCTCTGCAGATACGTTACAGTCTAATGAATTTTTCTTTGGTCTTTTAACCCCCTAATGTTCCAGGTCAAACAGCATAGCGTGGCACCCTGTGTTATTGGTGACGCAGTGAGATTATCAGCCCCACTCGTCATAAACTTCCCTAAACATGATAGCTACAATGTTATTCCAATTCCTCCTCCATCCTACCTTCTGGCTACTTTCTGCAAATTATACCTTGCATTGAGTTCCCCCTCCCCCTCCGTCCCCCAACATGTGACATGGCTCAACATTTCCCTTCCACAAATGCTCCACTCTTATGAACCCAACTTCCCTCCCAATACTGTGTGGTTCACACATGGGGGCGGTGATTACCCGAACTGCACACAAACTCTAATAACTTTATAACAGTCGAGATTCAAATTTAACACATCCACTGGGTAGAAATCAGTATATCTGCTTGGTCTTGTATGTAATGTTAGCAAGTGTCCAGCTGATTCCACATATCTCTTGTTTTGTACACCATGAAAGTGGCAAATATCCGTGGCATCACTCCAGTTCCCCAATTCTGCCGCCTGCCCCCCAAGGGTCTATCCGCCAGGTCCCATGAATCGGGTTGCTCTGTCACTGCCGGCATATGTTTTCCTATGCAACCCCATGCCCCAGTACCTCCAATAGTACGTCATTCTTAGTGTATGTAACAGTAATCAGCGGCCGCTATTGTACACATCATTCAATCTTGTTGATCTAGCTCACTGTGCAGGGCATTGTTCACAGCGGCAGGCTCTTGGGCAGGTTTAGGAGCATTATTCTTGGTGTGCTTCTTGAGCAACTGTTGTAGGCTGTTAGGATCCGTGTAGATTTTCATTCCCCCTTCCATCGTCACTTTGAGGCATGCAGGGAATAGCATAGTGATGGAGCAGGGTTTCGCAAAAATGAAACCTGCTCGGAATTAATACCCCCATAATACGTACTAACAGTAAGTAGTTGTTGAAAAACTAATTGACACCCAACACGAACATAAGGCAAATTGCTTTGCGCATGTCTGAACTAACACGTAAACAAAATAATATTGTAATAACATTTGTGATTTGAGAAAAACGAGAAGCGTTGGATAAATAGGCCGCATATGCTTCAGTAATCTGCATGTTGCATTCTGTTTTGAACTAATAAACAATACTAATTTGGCACAAAGCTTTTGCTAGGTAACATTAATGGGGAACAATGCAAGGTGGGTGGTAAACAGTGAAGGTTTCATTATCATATAATTAATAAATTTTCATTTTCGTTTATTTTAGTGTGCTAGATGAAGCAGCCTTCTTTCTAAACTTGGCCAAAGTGGGAGGGGGAAGGCACGAGGAGTGAGTTCGCTCTGTCAGAAGCAAGACAGACGCGCAGTGCACCGCAGATGACAGGAGGAGTGTGAAGGCCAGAGAGTAGAACGACTGCCAAAACAAGTGCCCAAGCGTGGGATCAGAGAAACAGACTGCGGATAATGTTAAAGAAATTAATGAAATTGTTAAATTTTGTATCACATGTAATAAAGTGAGAACAAGCTGAGAACTATACCCTGGGAATGAATATGAACAAAGGAGTAGTTGAAAGAAAGGTGAAGTCACAGTGGTGTGACAACGCCACCTCCCAAGCCCACCAATCCCTTTGCGAGATTTAGAAATGTTTGCAACAATTGTGGGATGGACATGTTAGTTTAAGGGTATAATTGGGGTGCCTTTAGGGGTGTGGTTTAAGCTTAGGCTGGCAGGAGAGAAAGAGGAGAGATGGGTCGCTGTCCATCGGTTTGCAGAGAGGCCTAGCTGTTCCTGACCTGTCCCGATCCTGTTTCTTCTTATCCTTTGTTTCCTGATCCTATGTCGGGGAACCCCCATCATCCCCTAGGCCTAGGGGTTGGTTTTCTTACAGACCAATAGGTTTGTGTTTTAGTCTAACTTGTTCTCAGAATTTATCTTATTAATGTATTTTTGTCCCTGAATCTTTTGTCTCTCCACCTATCCACTCCGTCAATGATATGTATTATTATTAGATGAAACTATTGTCTCTTCATCTATCCCCTCCGTTAGGTATATGATGTTTCGCATATATATTTTGCTGAAACTTTTGTCTCTTACTCTATCCACTCCTTCATTGCATAAAGTCATTGCTATGATTGGATGAGTTTGTGTTTTTAATTGTGCTGCATATGTAAAATTTCTCCTCACGTGAGATTCAGTGTTTGTATTGTGTAACCAAATGCAGTTGAGCATAATCTTTAATTTCTTGAGATAAAATTCATTATTAGCTTCACCGAGAGTCTGTGATCATTTTAGATTTATTAAATGGTTGGTAAGTTAGAAGTTAATCATTGCCATCAACTATTCAACTAATTGGTCCATCGACCAGGTAGAAGGAAAGTTGATGATAAAAGGTAGTTGTGATGTCATAATTTAACCTATGAGAGGAAAAGAATTGATCATACATATAAATTGACCCCAGCGCATCAGGGATTCTGGGTGAATGTGTATGGGCCATTGTATTATTATGTATTGAGTATTGGTCCCTGATAATTATTGGATTAGCACTGGATCAGTTTCAAAGTCAATGTTAAGCTCCCTCAATTTACATTTTATTGGCGCAAACTGTCTCCGCGCCTCTTGTATCTGAATAGTAAAGTCAGGGTAAAAAGAGAGTACGGAGCCCTCATATCTGAGTGTCTGAAGCTCTCTGGCTCGCTGCAGAGTTGTGTCTCTGTCCATATAGTTCAGGAGCCATGCTATTATTGGGCAAGGAGGAGGCCCGGGAACCGGCCGGGGGCCAGTGAATGATGCGCACGTTCCACTATAAAGACCGACTAAAAGGTGTTGCGGCCCAGCAGAATAATGAGCAACTGTTCCACAAAGAGCTCCACACTTTCAGTCAAGGTCATTTCGGGCAATCCAACTATGCGCAGGTTGTTGCGTTGGGTGCGTGCTTCCAAATCTTCAGCTTTATTCTGCAGTGTTGCGAGCATCTTGCTCACTTATTTCTGCGCACTGATATTCTCAACTTGCAAATCTTCCTCCTCAGACACTCTCCTTTCCACCATATCCAGTCTTTCTCCATGTTTATCTATGCGCTCTGACATGCGATCCATCCGGTAGGGAAGCAAATCTATCTTACAGTCTATGGTGATGAGGCTTTGCTGCATAGTTACCAGGATTTGCCTCAAATCTCCTCCCAGCTCTGTGCCCGAGGCCCCCTGCTCTGCTGTGGTCGTCTGGGCATCATCGTCCCTCAGCCTGGTGGATTTACACTGTTGGAACTGTAGCTTGGGCTGGTTTTGTCTGGTTTTCTCATAGTGAAGGGTGCCTCCCAATCTACGTGCAGCACCAGTGTCTATAATGTCTTGTTATTAATGCTATGCACTCTGAAGGGCTACTGCCTGGTTTTTTACTCCCCCCCCCCCTGTGCTATGGTTAATGTCTTCCACAGGTCAGTATGGCCAATTCTGCCTCCCTCTACCATGCAGGGATAATCATTTGCTGTCTGTGAGTACCTTACTGCTCCCTGTCTGCCACAACACCACAGGCGGCATCAGTCCCTCTTCATTCCTGAGTTCTGCCAGTATCGCACAGCAGGCTTTGACAGCGGCACCCATTCCTCAGGGGACGCAGCATTGGCTTCCGATCCGCTGAAGGCCTCCACCCGGACCAATCACTCCCAACAGGCATCTGCACCGGCAGCACGTCCTGGCCAACTCCAAGCTCACGGCCCCACAATCAAGGTCAGCAGCTCACTCACACGCCGCATATGACTGTCGGCAGACGCGCCTCCCGCAGCACGGAGGCCAATGCGGTTTCGGGGCCCAGTCACGACACAGGCAGGCTCAAGGGCGGTCCGGCGTCGGCGCACAGAAAGGACTATCCACTAGGCTGTGCCGCCAATCGCCCAGCCCGCCACCACGAGTAATTATGCTATAGAGAATTACACCCAGTTTTGTCTTCCCCTAGTTGTGGTCCTTTATCAGTCAAGTGAAAAATGCTTTGACAGTAGGGTATCATCTTTGCTAAAAGCAAAATCTAGAGTTTTAGCCCTGCCCACAGAAAAATGAGATGCCCCTTTCTAAAACACCCTTTAAAAAAAAAAGTTGTAGGTCCATACAAGCAGCATTTACATCATTACTGAACTCAGTGGTACCTATTTTACCCAGGCGAAAAGAATGAAGGGTTAAGTTTGCTGCAACAAGATTGGAACCTGTGAACTTCAGGTTACCATAGCCAACAAAGCAACATTATCAATAATATTTGCAGATTAAATTTAGCTTCTAGTGAGACAGCATAGCGGGTAATGCACTTGCTAGTGATTTTTTTTTCCTCACAGGTCTTTTTTGACCGTGAAAAGAAAAGCTATCCCCAAGCCACAAGTATAGACAGAAAGACGCATAAACTAGATGAAATCTGGCCGACCGGATTCACCAAAGAAAATACACAGTCAATTCTAAATACAGATGTGTAGCCTCCATACAAGCAGTGACTAATTTAATGGCTTCTAAAAGCCATGAGTTTTTGCTTCTGGTTTCTGTGCTGGAAGTACAAGAGGAGCTGTAATTTGTTGCAACCATTTTGACACTAACAATTTGCAAACTCCTTTAAAACCTGAATTTCGGTAGAGAAAGACTCCATTTGCTTTTCCACTGGGCCACATATCCACCCACAACCTGACCAAATCCATTCACAACCCACACTGCGCCTTAACTTTGACCTTCACTATCACCAGTTTTCCCAACAATCCCACAAGGAGAATTTTTAAAAATTGTTTTTTTCTATATATGTCAAGTGGGTGGGGCCATATAAAATAAAGCAATGTTTTCAGTTACATCCATTCTACCCTGTTTGCTCTTTTCTATCTGTCATTACCTCATGTTTGTATTTGACTTAGTCAATTTTCACATGAGATTTTGTCTCAAAAGAGGAGTCCTAATTGTTCCAACAAGCGAGATAAATATAAATGAAAGCAAATTGATATTTTATATTTTCAAGGATGTCATACTGCATTCGGGGGGGGGGGGCATAAGGCAGGTAGGGGATACTGTACTACATCCACGGTGGGGTTGTTTTCCTCTGGTGTCCTGGGGTATATCCTACTATGGCTCTGCAAACTGGGCTTTCTTCACATGACTCTCAGGGAAGCGAGAGCGAGCCATGCAAGGCTTCTCAGCGAGGTAGTGAGGGGGAGCTGAGACGCAGAACTCAATTAAAAAACAAAAGGCACAACACCATACAATTCAGCTCAGTGAATGTCTTAAAAAAAGAAAAGTACTTTTATAGCACAGAAAACGAAACACTACACACAGTAATGGGGTCCATCCACAGGAATTTTCAATACTTTGGACTAAAGCTAGTTCCTATAGCTCCCACACCCACTGCAGTGTTCAAGTTCAATGTTCGCATGTCCCACCCCACTACTGTTTCCTAGCAAGGTGGCCCTTAGTCATTTTTAAACTTTTTACTCCTTTTCTCCAATCTACGCATTCAGCACTCTCACCTGAGGCTCATTATAGGAAAACATCTTAAAATATCTCCGGCAAAGTGCCCCCTCGAGAGTCCCATTGGGCACAGCAGTGCTGGCGCAATGAGGAGCTGCCCAATGATGAAACATACCACTGAATTGGGTGGGTGAGGGCTCTTGCTCCTGAATATTCAGATTCCTCCAACCTTTCTGGGCATGGGTGTGATACCAAAGGTATTCCCCATTATATGAATTTAAGAACTGCATACTTTTTGTGGATTGATGAGAGTGTGGGCCTTGCTTACACCCTGGCATACGATCACCAGAGGGGTGAAGATTATTACCTCTGCCACCATCGGGATGACTGTCCTGTTTTGAGAGCTCCACCTGCATGATCTCTGTGCTGTTAAGGGACCCACCATCACACTAGCTCCCGTTACAGCACTGAAGGTTTGCTCTGCACACTTTTTTGTTCAGAGAAAACAATGTCCCAAACCAAAAAATAAATGGCCCAACATGCAGAGAGTTTTCTCCTCACATGTGGAGACCATTCTGTAATTTCCCTGTCCATGTTCAGCATACCACACATGGCAGACAATGGCAGGGAAATCGAGTGACGGTTGTTTAGCCCTCTATAGGGTGGGAAGACTATCACTGTGACCTGGTAGATCCTTAGCTTTTGGCCTGCGTGGTCAAAGGTTTACTCCAGCGGAGCCAGCAGAGGCTCTGCCAATGTAAACCTGACATTTCTCCTGACTCTAAATGAAGCGAGGCATCCACTAGTTTGGCCGGGCGGAAGAACTGCCCATTTACACTGGAGTTCATGCTCTGCCATCTCTAAATGAGGCCCTCAGACATTCATTATGAGTGTCCTTGAACAGTATCCCTCTGAGGATGATAATAGGATTGACATTAAGCCTAGGGATACCACTCCCAACTTATCCAGTGTCTCCAAGTCTAGAACTACTGAGACCACAAGTGCGAAACTCAGTAATTCCAAGCCTAGAAGAGCCTTATGTGGTTCTTCGAGTACTGCAAGCAGCTGGTGCACCCAGTTCCCGCCCTCCTTTCTGTTACACATCAAGGGGAGCTGGCGACACTCTGCTGGACCTTCACAGCTCTGCCCTGACCCCTGGATAATCACTCCCAACCCCTGATCCCCACCAGCCCTCCAGCTGACATCATTCATCTGCTCCGAGCAGCCAGAGGACATCCGCGGATTTGCCCGAATGGAGGAAAAGCACATGGAAAAAGATCCTGTATTCCTGGTTCTGGCTGGTTATGACCCGTTCTGGGGATAAATATTGTGATTCTTGGATTTTTCTGCATTTCTGAACCAAGATCATGAAAACTTCTAATGAGGGCTTAATGTGCTATCTAGAGGAGTGTAGGATTGAGATATGAGCCAAACAATTTTGCTCGATTTAATGTATGAACATCTGCAGTGCTTAATTTGTAATAAAAAAATAGGTGCCAGAGCTATCGTCAGTAGGCCACTGCAGCTTGCACCACACATTGCCACTGCCATGTTACGATGATAGTAACAACCCATCTTCTAACCAACACACGCCTACAAGTGTGACAATACAGACTATTTCAGGCCCCCAAAGCTATAAGAATGGCTTGGGTGGCAGGTAATATAATTTTTCATGTATATTGAATTAATAATTAACTGCTGTGATGGTCCTCTCTAAATTAGCCGTACAGAGCCACCTTGTGACAGACTGTCACAAGTCCCGGTGTTGACATTTAAGTGCCGAGACTTGCTCAAATTAAGCACTGAACATCTGACAAGAAAATCTAGGGAATGTGTTATTTTATGTAAATATTTGTAGTTCTTGTTCCTTTTTTTCTTTATCTAAACATTTATGAACACAACATTCATTACTTTGATATTTAAAATCATGTTCAGCGATCCCTAGCAGCTGATCTGTCAAATGAACGAAGTTTTGAATGATAGTGTAATGCAACATTGCCTTAACTACCTACAGCAAATGAGAGCCTGAAGCATCAACTTTTTAGGTGTGTTAACTTGTCATTAATATTTGACAATTATATTTGACCTTATATTAATATTTGAACTCCTAAGCGCATATAGTGCCTTCCTGAGACTGGAGACAAATTGTCACCTTTTCTAAGCAAAGAAGCGAAATCTGTTGTGCATGCATACTACATCATACTGCCCTCCAGTAAATTCAGCACCAGCTTATGGTGCCCTATTCTACGAAACTTGAGCAGAAAAAGGATGATTCAAAAATAAGTGTGTCATGTATTTTCAGAATTATTGTGTAATGGATTCTATAACTGTGTTTTTAAAAAAGTTTTTGTAGAGACTTGTCTATAAGGGATAATTAAATGCCTATGCTACTGTAACTAAATGTGGTCTGTTTTGAACAGCACAATAGAGTATTTAAAACATATATAAATGAAGATGCATCTTTGACACAGTGCAGGTGCCAAATCAGTTGATATGAGAGATCAGTAAGGTAGTACACAAACCATTCACACTTTTAAATCAGGAGTAAGGTAGATTTGACTAAACACGGTTGATCTGATCTCAAGTATTCTCTTTCGCAGTTGCCTGTTGTGGGATGTTAGTGTAAATAGATTCTATGTCCATTGAGGGCTAGAAGTTTATCAGTCTTTTTTGGACAAATATTATTGGTAAGTACTGGATTCACTATTTCCATTACCATCTATGGGTCAACCAGATTTGAGTCTGAAGTCTTTCGGTAAGCCCTGAGACTGAGTTCTAGAGTCACGGGTTCTGGGCCCCTTTTCAGATCAAACAGTGATAAGGACTTCCACCTTATGCCTGGCCTTACCTAAGAGATGGAAGATCCATCCTGTAGTACACATATCCCAAGTCCAGGCTGCTTTACCAGAACCATCTAAGGCACCACCACCAGTTCTAATAGTGAAGGACAACTGTGCCCATGCTTTTCCTTTTCTGACTTTTCTTTGCATGGTTTCAGCATACACAAGCATGTATTACAGTGCCTTCTGTGAATAAATCACATTTCCAGGTGACTGTAGCATGACCTTTGCAGCTTTCCAACTATTAGGGGACAACAGAGCTAACATGGTCCTTTTAGGTCGAGCCTAGGTAGCGTGCATGCGCTGTCTGCAAGACCTGTAGTAATCCCTATACCGAGTGTAATCCTGCCTCCAATTTAGGATTGGTTCACTCCTGTGTGTGTCTTACTTGCTGGCTCCTCATTGGTTGGTGCTCCGATACATCACTTCCGTTTTGTGATCGGGAGCACCGCCCAACTACAGTTTCCTTACCCTTTAGCAGTTTGTATGGTCCTTTGGGGACTACTTCAACAAAGCAAAGTGTTGAAGCTCGAAAACATAACGTGAGTGAATCAGGGAGACAGTTCACTCGACTTTTCAATATTGTGAGCTTTTTGTAAGTAGCGCGACACGGGGGCGTGCTCTGCTGCTTACCAGAAGCTTACAATATTAAAAAAATAGACTAAGGCGAGCTGCGCCGAAGAAAAGAAAGGCGCAGCTCACCAAAAGTCTATTTTTTCTATATTGTAAGCTTTTAGTAAGCAACACAGGCGAGTGCTGCGTTTTTTTTAGCCTTTCTTTTCTTCGGCGCAGCTCACTATAGTCTGTTTTTTCAATATTGTAAGCTTTTAGTAAACAGCGCGGCACACATGGCGTGCTGCGCTGCTTACCAAAAGATTACAATATTTTAAAAAATAGACTTTGGCGAGCCGCGCCACCAGCGGCTGTACTCGAACCCCATACAGAAAGCTCTTCCGTTCCGTTGCAGGAAGGTTGTGCCGGAAGTGACGGTACCTCAGACCTGCTGAACATGGCGGCAGCAGTATAAACAAAATATATCTATAGGCTTGCCCTACATCCGGCAGTAAGCAAAATGCTCCTGGGGCAGTACAGAGCGGAACAAGCAGTCAAGGCCCGCAGCCCACCGCCCCAACCTGCATTAAGGAGATGGACGCTCCAACCGGCACCGCAGCGCTGCAGTGGTATGCGCTACAAACAGTCATTTAAACAATTAAAGTTATTTTACGTACCAGGGGACTCAGCCTGCACAGACTCCTGCCATATTAGAAGCACAGCCCAGGGCAAGTAGGCTCTCCCTGCATAGCTATCTTTCAACATCTCTACCACATGTCCATACTTATTTTCAGAACTCTCCCATCTTACCCTTATTATCAGGTGTAAGCTTTAGCGTGCTCCGTATAGCCCCAGTATGCGTCAGTCTAAATGTGGACGTTCTTGCAGATGGTTTGGAATCAGACAGAGGGCAGTTGCAATGCAGATCGGTATGCAGCCACCGCTATCCTTTTAGCTTCATCCAACTAGGAGTTTGCTAGACAGCACATCCCTTACATAAGCTATTTTTAAAATCCAGATGTTTATTTTTCCTTTTTCTGTTTCCTATAGGATGTATATTGGTGATTCACTACATTCAGCGCTTTATTATTAATGTTGCTTTTGTACCGAGCACATAAAGTTGTTGATTTTTTTAAGTAAAAGGTAGGATGGTGAATTTTGCATTATCACTTCTCAAGACGCTTCACATGCGAGCAGTCAATATAAAACGGCCTGGTTCATTTCTGGGTTTTCATTCTTTAATTCTCTTCTCTAAACAGACCCCCCCTTTTCCCTGATTTTGCAGCACCAACATGGAGATTTTGAGGCTCAAAGTTAATTTATTTTGCGGCAACTTTTCAGTATTTTATTTTAACAGTGTTCCTTCATTGTCAAAACCTCACTGTCTCCTGCGATTAACTTACCCTACCATCACCATCTTCAGCCATCACCATCCTCGGCGTTCATATCTCTGTCAACTGCCTGCTCTGGTATTCTCTTCCTCTGCTACCATTCTCCTGTTATTGGCTTTGTCAACTGTTTTTTTATGTCACCACCCCTTCCTCTTCCATGACCCTTCCTTCCATCTCGCGCCCCTCTGCCATCATCCTCTCACTCCCCTGTTGTCACACTTATCTGCCGTTGCCATGCTCATTGAACTTTGTTATCCAACTTTGCAAGGCCATGTAAGCATTTATACACTGAATCATTTTGCACAATTTGTGGCAGCCTTTCTTATACTCCATGTAGCTTGTCTTCTGCTGTGTACAATACATTTTATTTTCTAAACTTTGGAAGCCTTTGTGTAATACTATTTAAAATCCTGACATATATTCACAGTGCTTTCTTTTGCGGGCTGGACCCTCATCGCACTATAAAAAAATGCATATTACTATTTCAACCTGCCAACTGGGATTCAAATCAGTGACCCTCCGGATACACGCAAAAAATCTTAAGTCATTGTCTTACCAATTCAGCTTTCCTAGTAGAGCCATGTATTTCCCACACATAAGCGTAACTGACATTTATTTGTTATTTAATACATGTGCCTTACATGTTAAATGCAGTTACTTCTAGGTAAAAACCAGCAAAATAGGTCCTGAAAATGGCAAGATCAATTGCAAGTTGTGAGAATAACACGTCCTCTTATTGTGTAATTTGCGCTTCCTCTGATACCATCATATTTATGCAAGAATTCCCTGCTTCTATAAGTGTGTACACCTAAGAAGGCAAAGTGCACATACTGGTACATATTGAAATATAATAGGTCTCGCACTTGCGAGAGTTTGAGCTATTGGCATTGTTAATGACAATGCCTCTTATTAATATGTTTCGAAAGCCTGCAAGTGGTGCGTAAACATGCACTTTGTACTTAGAGTCCTTGCTTACGAGAAGCAAGGCTGGCAGTAAAAGAGACGCAGTTACTGCCAGCCTTGCTTCCCGTAAACAACAACTATAAGTACAAAGTGCGTGTTTGCGCGCCGCTTGCAGTGTTTCAAAAAACATAAATAAAAGGCATTGTCATTTATAAATGCCAATAGTTCAAACTCTTGCAAATGCGAGACCTATTGCATTGCAACTGCTTGTTTCAATTGCTATGGGGGGGGGGAGGTGACTAACAAGACACATCTGTCCTGATAAGATCCACAGATGGAGTACTACAAGGGTCAAAATATGGACATTTTAAACACACAATACTAAATGTGAAGACTCATAGATGAAAGAGTTGTCCTCTATATTTCAGTTGGTTCAGCTTGGGCACTGGACTAGCGCCAAGCACTGTCTGTTCATATTCACTCACCCTCACCTCAGCCCTGTCAGTGCTAAACTCAGTTAGAGGTGTAAAATTGTGATTTACTGCATTACATATGAACAAGGTTTACATCTATACATAAGAAACCTAATATATAATACGTATGCTTACTTAGTTGTTAGTGTAGATGTTTAGTCGAAATATGTTTTGTTACATGTGTGAACAAACACATTTGCAAGAGGATTTTTGTTTCTGAAGGAACGGGGATGCATTGGATTCCTACATACCATGTCCAGAGGTTTACATAAAATTTGGTCATGTCAAATGCATCTTTGGACACCAGTGTTTCTCAATTTTACAAATGTCTGCTTGATCAGTAGGAACTACAACTTTGTGCCATTTTGACGTAGTTTTAATTCACTTATATCTTCAGAAATTAAGTTCATCATCCACCCAAAACTTCCTACTTTTAGCACATTCTCCTTTATTGTCTTTATTGTTGAGTCTCTAGGATACAATGCAAATCTTATCTGGTTTTTGTCTGAGGGAATTCTATTAACACCGTTTAATGCATAAAACACACTTCTGTATGCCCTTTAATTTCTATTGCCAATATTTTTAGTAAAAATTCTAATTAACTTCCAAAAGATCTAAATTTGAATTTGAGTTTGAATTTTTGGATGTGAAATCAAGAAGAAACATATTATGTTTGCACTACACATACTGGAAACAATCAAACAACAATTATAACCATTTTTGTGTACTCAAAGAAGCCAGCCTCAATTATAGAGGCCATGGTGGCGTTTAAGCATGTGCATAATGAACATGTAAGGTAACCTACAATATAAACAGTTTCTGAAATTGGCACCCCTTGCCACATGTCTACCAATGCAACAAATCCTGCCCAACTGTAATTGTTCTGCCCAGTCTGATTTGCACACACAGTGCCTTATTTATAGTTTGAAGGACAGGGTGCACCATCAAAACTTTGCTGATATCCTGTCTGCATTATTCCAAGTGTCGTAGGCTATAATGCCCTTGTAATACGGTGAACATGATATATCTGCCGCGTTTGTGACAGAGTATCCCGTCCGCCAAACTCTAAATAAGGCCAATAGTCTCCATTTGCCGGGCAACCGCTACCCCACTTTTCCGTCTCTTTACAGAAGGAGTAAAACAGAGGGCAGAAATTGAGTGCTTTCACAGAGGATCATGAAAACAATCACAACACTCCCTTGAAAAGGCCAATGTCTTTGCAACAGCACTCCTTGAATCAAAATCTGTCCACACGTCACACTTATGTTGTGGCAGGCCAAGGTTTTTACAGACAAAGAGGATCATCTCAGTTTATTTGTTTCTAAGAAATGAGCACACTTTAAAACATTGCTTTCTTCATGATCATGATGTTGCTAAGAAGAGGTGCATTGTGTTGAAGGCCCGTAGCCCAATCCTTGAGGGAGGTGTGGTCTGCTTGGAAGAATCTGTGACAGGCTGTGAGGCTTCGCAGTACGATACAAGCAAAGATGGATCACCCCTGATTTATCATGCCAATTACTGGGCTACCAAGGAAATATATCAACTGGATAGGGGGTTTGCCAAACAAAATTAAAAATAACAAACATGGAATAAATGATGGGGAGCCGGGAACTGCGAGGCTGTAATTCCATGGCGGTGTTTCGGTAACATCATAAACAGCGAGGCTGAAGGTCGGTGCCGTTTGTCACTGTCACCCGAGCCGAGACAGCACTACAGCTCCGAAGCGCAAGCAGCTACTTATTTCTACAAGAGACAATGTGAAATACAGGCCATTATTTAAGCTACTTCCGTTTTTTTGTTAATTCCCTCAGCTCTGTCCAGCCGTCTCACAGCTCTTTCACAGTAGGCTCTTCCTTGCCTCTTCTACAGCACATTATATTAGGAATTTCTGGGGGATATTCTCAAGAACGTGCGATAATCATTGCCAAAATAGGTTAACGCAATTTTTCATATCGCCGTCTATCGCGGGAAAATAACGCCGTGTTAAAGTAGTATTCTCAACACGGCGGTAACATGCAATAGTTTCCCGATAACGCGTCAAATGTCCGCGATAAAATTACCGGGACGGTGATAAAAATCTAAACCCGAATGTGAAAAAAGTTACGATGGGCCCAACTGCAATAAAAAATTCAGCGATAAGCAGCGCCAGGCCTGCAAGTCCCACAAGTCAGGCGGGAAAAACCACTATAAAAGCGGCAACAAAAAACACAAACAAAACACAAACAACTGCGAAGCACCATGGAGGTAGCCGGAGCAAGTACAGAGGACAACCAGAACCCCACAAGCCCCACGGAGGACCAGCCTGGGGCCTCGGGGTCAGGGAAGGGCAAGGAGAAGAAGAAGAGGAACCCGCGTTTCAGTACGCAGGAAAACCAGATCCTCATTACGGAGGTGATAGAACACCACCACCAACTGTTCATCACCTCCACTGTGTCATTGGCAACTAAAAATACAATATGGCAGTCCATCTTGGCCAAGGGGAATGCAGTCGGAGTGAAGAGAAGGGAAGTGGACGACTGCAAGAAGCGCTGGACTGATGTGAAGCACAAAACCAAGCTGAAACTCGCAGCCAACCTGAAAGCAGCAATGCAGACTGGAGGTGGGAGTCCAGCGACACACCAGGAGCTGGATGAGATGGAGGAAATGGTGACCCGAGACATCATTGGGGAGACGGTGGCAGGAGTTGGGGGACCGGACACTGCACAACATGACCTGAGCCAACAGCTACAGGGTGAGTAACGACCAGGGACTGGGGGGATGGGGGGAGATGGGCACAATGGCACACATGCACAATTAAGTATAGCACATCTGCGGACAAACCATGCCCAAGAGTCACAACTCCGACCAAGAGCCCAATTTACCCAAGTCTGCAATATCTCAGCACTGTAAAAGCACAGAAGTGAAAGGCACACCACCTGAAAGGGATAAGGGCCAGCCAAATCAGAGCTGAAGGGGCAACACACCCACAATGCAGCACACACACATAAGAATCAGAGCACTTCAACATTGACAACATTGTGGTACAAACTGCAACACTTTCACAACAGAACAGAGGACACAACTGCTGCCGCTTGTGTGTATGGCCATTCGCATTTGGCATAGCAGGAAACTGTGAGATGATAATGTACAAGTACAACCTCACATCCCTGATGGTGTAGAAATGTCAACTGTCCCGCATCAAATAGGCATCCCCTCACAAACAGTCACAATGTACATTGTCATGCAGTCTGTTAGTAAACTTGCACAATGCGTGAACATACATGTGAACACAAAGTCAATTTTCATCTCCCCTTCACATTGCAGAGGGAGAATCAACACCTCCTGCAGAGCAGACCCAACAACTCAGCACTGATGTTGAAGAGGACCTCCCCAACATCGACACCGACGCCCTCCAACAGCTCATGGACAGCTTCAGCACCCCATCTCCAGGAGCAGGGCAGCCCAGCTGCATCGAGGAGACCCCACCCCTGCACAGACCACACAGCAGGAAGCACCCACCACCACAGCTGTCTCCCAGGACCCCCACGACCAACACATGGCATCCCAACGCCGTGTGTTAGGGTGCCAGGAGAAGATGGCTGATCAGCTGCGGGTGGGGTTCGACCTCATGGCAGCCAAACTAGATGCCATACGTGGGTGTCTAAGTCCCATCAGGGACGACTTTCAGTCCCTAACGGACACCCACTGTCCGCTCCATGCTCTCCAACAATCCATGGCTGACATCGTTGGAGTCATGACTCTGAGCCAAGAACAACTGTCTAGTCAGAGTGGCTCCAGCGATGTCAGCCGGGAGTTGGGACACATAAGGAGAATGATGGAGAGCTTGGAGCGGATGCAGGCGGAAAGAATGTTTGCCACGGCTGCACACCAGTGAGATGTAGCTGTGATCTTCCATGCCCTGCAGATCCTCGTCATGGCATTGCCGCCACAAGGCCTGGCGCGGATGAATGCTGCTGCTACTACTCCATCCACATCTCCACCCCCTGAAGTGTCACTGTCAGTGCCACACAGTGCGGCAGACATTCCACCTCCGGCCCCTGATGTGTCAGTGCCACACAGTGATGCAGACTAAACACCACCACCCACATGTGAGGCACCTGACACATCAGAGGACGAAGATGATGATGAATCTGGCTTTGTTGTATGAATGAAGTGATAGCATTCATCTCCGCCATATGGCCTGTTTCAGCTTGGTTCTGCCCTCTGCATCATGCCCTGGAATAACACCTTCCACTGTCCCCCGTTACACTCAGCGACACTCACCTTGGACCTCGACATGGACTGCCATATTTTGTTTGGTTACCAATGACACAGCAATCACACTGCGGACTGAAGTCTTCCTCTTCCGATGAACTTGTCAATCCCTAAAAGACTCTGGCTGGCCCTCCATGGGGCAACAATGTAAAGTGGGGTTTGCATGGCCCTGTACTGGTCCAGCTTCAACACTCCACTGAATGCGAATAAAACATTCTAATTCACACAGATGTGTCATGGCTATGATCAATCAAGTATGAAAGTATGGATGAATGTAGGGACAGTGATTCCACAAAAAGGTACTCCCTGGGTAATGCTATCAATGCACATGTATGGCTGTCACCCAGATAGGCAGTGAGACACACATTGTCATTCAAATCAACACTCATCACAGTTGAATACAAGTGAAGGTGCGTAGACTTTATTAGCATATGCGTGTCAGTTCGGGCAAGATAAGTGCCACAACATGCAGACCAATGCAGCAGTATGTCAGAATGAGGAACGTTGCCAAGCGCCGCTGTCCACTCCAGGTGAGTGCCTCACCTTTCACAGGTGTGTGTTAACCCGCGTTGTTGTCCGCTCATGTATTCGGAGTCCAGGCGAATGCAGCCATGTCCACTGTTGTCATGAGATATGTGACCAGATCTCCAAGATGCAACAAGGTGTTGGGACATGTGCAATGGGTTCCAATCTGTTGTGGCTGCAGGTACGTAGTTACTCGCCCATGAAAGCGATTGCAGCTTCGTAGGCTATCATTTCCAACATGAGGTCGTTGTCGACTTCGTCAAACAGGACAGCGAGGCAATCCATTAGCAGGTCCGGACAGATGTGCTGCGTCCACCCCCTTTCACCAATTAGCACTACAGCCCAATAGGGGAGCAGTTCAATGTGGTCACTGCACACGAGGAGTTCTGCAATCTCCCAGGTCCAGCTGCCAGCATGTATGCCAAGTATCAAGGCATCCCATAAACGGGTATCACGGTGACACTCCTGGTCGTGGGCCAACAGGGGGTGCACACACATGTCAAAATCCAGTTCAGCTACCGTCCTGTTGGATAGGCAGACATCCATGGACCACTCGAATATGCACGATCGACAATGCAACACAGGCTGAACGCAGGTGACGTTGGCAAGGCGGAAGCTTAGCCGGTAACTGATCCGCAGCACTGCCAATGGCAGTGCTCCCAGTAAATGCAGCATACGTGCACGGTACAGCTCCACGTGACAGGGGTTGTACATGTGTCCGGGATGTTCTGCCATTGCGTTAGTGGCTCTGGTTGAAGCGGCACTGTTCTGACCTGCGCCAGTTCTGTGGATGAAATGCCACAGCTCGGATCAATGATTTGTTTTAGTGTGCAACGGTTGTACGCCTGGGATGGTGTGGGAGTAAGTGTGAAGGCCATTCCATGCAAGATAACTTCGAGCAAGGACTTCTGTGTGTGGGGTGTGTATACGTTGGTCTTTCGTCGGGCTGTGCGTAGTGTGGGAGTCGTCATCAGCTGCTATACTATCTGTCAGGGGGTGCCGGGCACATGCAATTCCGAGGTCGGAGGTGCAGATGTGCTTCCGCCTGATAGTTCAGACAAAGGAGCTTTCATACCTAATGTTAGTTTGTCATCTGCTTGCATTCAGGAAATGTGATGTGGCTTGTTTGGGGTGGGATGGGGTGTGTGCGACTTTGGGATTCATGTCTGACATGTCTTGCATGTGGCAAATGAGCGGCATCACTGTGTGTTACGTTGCCTCACAGCTGCTCCTCCCTCCCCCTGAGCCTATTTACTTGTGTGCGCTGCGCGGTTGCATCACTTGCACTCCTACGGCACACCATTGTCATGCCGGTCTGCGCATGCCCACAAGCCTGAGAACGACACTGTGATGTTGGCCGTTGAAGGTGGGCGGCCACGTGAGTGTAGGCCTATGGTAAGGATAGGGCGGACACAGATGTAGAGTTCATGCCTGGCTGAACTCGCGCTGCGATTAAGGCTAGGCATTTGGCTCATGTTGCTGCAATACAGATACACACAACACTTGGCATGTATGAGCCAAGACCCCGAGTGGTCTTGTGCTCCTTCATTTCTCCGTTCGTGCGAGCCCGCCCTCCGGGTGCATGCTACATTGCAACATTGTCGATTGCGGGCCGGGTGGCGCCGACACTACAACAGTGACACACGCATTAGTTACTTCCTTGTCCAGGCCAGAACTGAACCACGCCCAGAGCCCCGGGCAAATTCTTCACACCTCTACGCTGGACTGGCGTACGCCAGCCCAGCCCACTCGCTTACGCTTACAGGGGGATGACAAAGCTACGTGTCCAAGGTCTTACCCACTGCCTGAGGTGACATGGTTGCGTCCGCTGTCCACAGCACAATGTAATGTGGTAGGGCCCGGGGCCATCATGCATACATAATGACCACACGGACACACTTAGATAGATAGTGGAACTGGCTACGGGCACGTGCGCCCGGCCCCTTTTATTACCAGGGTCACATGTCCAGTGACACCTGTGCTGGATGGGTGTGGGGTGAGTGTAAGCCAGCCCTCAGGGAGTGGTTGGTGCTGGCAACAACTAGAACAGTGATCATCGGATCACACACACAGATTCAATCATAAAGGGTCCATGACTTGCAGTGCACTGAGGTAGGGGCACCAGATCTGAAATCACACACACAAAATTCAATCATAAAGGGTCCATGACTTGTGGTGCACTGAGTTAGTGGCACCTGAAGAGCTGAGCAGGGTATCAAGCTTATGATGGCATCCAAGACAGGTGTGAGCAACTTTGATAGGCTGGCTGTAAGACTCCTCCGACTCTGGCAGTTGTTGGTTGGAGGTGGTCCTGGCGGTGGTGGCATGTCCTTGCAGGTCAGGATTGGATTTGATATGTGTGAGCCCTGCTGACTGCAGTGCAGCCCGGAGGCAGCGGTCAGCAAGGGCCCACAGCTGCACAGAGTTCGTGGCACCTGAAGCGCTCAGCGGGTGTGCATCCTGCGATGATGCGTCGTCCGGGCGGGCCACACTGGAAGCAATGTCTGTTGCCTACTGGACTGCGCCATCAATATATCAAGACTCAATTTGAATTGGGGGACCTGCTGACCGCAGTGTAGGCTGAAGGCAGTAGTCCGCACACACATAACTCCGCGGTGCTGTGCCGCTGGGGGCCTGTGTCGCGGAAGCCAGCGATCTGCTGAGGAGGCTGGCGGTCACGGCGGCGGACTTGTGGCAGGGTGAGGGGCGCCGCCCTGTCAGACGCATTGGCCATCCCGGAAGAGAACCACGCCCAGAGCCCCGGCCTATTTATTCACACTCCTACGCTGGACTGGTGTACGCCGGAAAAGCCCACTCCGCTTACGCTTACAGGGGGGGACGACACAGCTACATGACCGAGGTCTTCCCCACTGCCTGAGGTAACATGGTTGCGTCCACTGTCCACAACACTACAAACACCAGCAGTATATGTCCACATGGACATGATTGTGCTCTGCATACTGAAGTCTGTACAGCACATCACCGCCACACTTGGCATTGTGTACATTCTTATTCATGGGTGACTTGCCTCCTTCACACATACTTGGTTCCCACCTCTCCCCACATTCTGCAATCGTGTGGCTGAGGGGCCATGCCGTTTTCGGAAGGTCAGCTGTCTTGTTCTGCGCTGCCTTGATTGTAGTCCGGGGGGGCAGGGGGGTGGTCCTGGGGGTGGTGGCGGTGGGTGTTGTGGACCTCTTGGGTCTCCGAGCTGCATGATCAGTAGCTCCATGACATGTGTTGGTCTTCAGATGTGGCTCTGGGCTGGGCTCCCTTTCATACTGCAGGTTGTCGTCCTGCTTAACACCAGTAAAAGGCAGGTGTTAAATCCCTGCTGCTAGCGCGCCTTATCGCCTGATTTTGGATCGATTCGCAGATCTGGCTGGTCGTTGAGAATATCGCGAAGTGGTGTTTTCGTGTGTTTTTGCACGGGAACGCCTACTCTGCATATCATTAGCGTTAGTTGTCACTCTCATCCGTGGCGATGTTTTTTGCGGCAGCTATCGCTGGAAAACTGGCGATATCGGCAGTTTGCACCAGCTTGAGAATAGGGCGATAAATCTATCGCCACTTTTGCGGCGCTAAATTGCCGATAAATCGGCGATAAGTCCTTGAGAATATGCCCCTCTGTTTGCTAGCTGCATGTCCTGTGACTTGTCGGCATCCGAGTTAACAGAGTTTTGCTATTGTTCATCATTTTTGGTACTAGTTAATCAGTTTACTTTAACTTACATGCAAAAACACCAACACCTAAGGGCTGATGATGCACTCTACAAATATGAACACCCACAAAAACAGTCGAAAGAGGATACAGAAAAAGACAAAAGGATGTGGCCTAACGGTCAAGAGCTGCCGACTTTCAAGCTGGGGAACCAGGTTCGAGGCTCGGCGTCTGCTCAACATCCTGTGGTCCTGGGCAAATCACTTAATCTCCCTGTGCCTACCGAAAATGAATTAATGTGTCCTTATGTTACCTAACTGGTGCTCATGTAAAGGGCTCCAATACCTTCAGGTCAAGTTCGCGCTACATAAAACTGCAAAAAAAAAAAAATACTGCAAAAATACTTAACAAGCCTTATCAAAGCTATTGTGAATGGCCATTTTCTAGGTGAAAGCGTTTCTTCATCAGTTGGCACGTCTGTGCTTCTGGTCGTGTGAATGATGGGGTGAACGTGACAACACATACAAGGTTGGGGAGATGAACACCCTTGGACAGATGAGTAGTGCATGGACGGGGAATGAGTGAGTGAATGCATGGATTATTAATGGGTGAGTAAATCAATGGATAAACTATTGAATCAGTGAGCGCATAGATCGATGCAGACAGGTTCCATTATTGTTTAGGTAAAGGCCTCAGGAGAAGTGATAATGTTATTAAAATTCATAGAATTCCTAATATTGCGCCATGCCAAGCATTAAACCAAGGTTAGACACATTATGCGAATAATGCCTACATTATGTTAAGAATCACCAACAATATGCCAGCAGAAGCAGGAATGTGCTCCTTCATAGCATGGATGTCAACATTATGTCAACAATTAATGACAATATGTGATGCACATCATTATGCTCATGACTGGCACAAATATGCCATGGATGGTCACATTCTGTTTAGAGCTACCACCATTATGCCATGAAATTTCATCATAATACCAAGCTCAACATTATGCCAAAAGGGAGTACCATCTCCTCATCAGTGTTCACAGTACACGAAGAACTACCACCGTTAGTGCAAGGCCTGCTATGGGTGACCAATATCATGCCACGGCTGTCCACATCATGCCAATTAAGGGAGGTATGTACAGGACATTGATTTATTATTTATTTTAAAACTGCACAAACAATCCCAGTGAATACAAAATCAAAACACACTAATACAACAGCACTAAAGCATAACATACTAACACAAAACAACAGTAAAATAAAACCCTAACAACAAAATAGAACATCACATTATCAACATGCCACAACAAAACACAACCACAACATAACACGTTGTGATCCTGTGTTGTGCCATTGTGGTGCTGTTATTGGGATTTCATCAATTATGTCATTTTACATGTCATGAGTGATGTACTATCTGAGGTGATAAGTAGTGCATGGTGGGGCACACATTATGGTTAGATCAGCAAACTATTACTAATATAATTCAGTTTTTTTGTTTGTTTTTAAACATTAGTTTTTATGTTTTTTCATCACCTAACTATAACGTAATTTTAACCTTTGCTTTTTCAGTGATTTCTGGAGCTTTTTTTTTAATGAAGTTAAGATTTTATTACAACAATACTTCACTATAACGTCAATTTAACCTTTGCTTTTTTTTGTTGTGAATTTCTGTATTTCTTTGAGTTTTTCCAGCCAACTCTCCAACTGCGCACAGATTTTGTCAGTGAGCAGTTGGGGGTTGGCTGTTGGGGCTTCCATCCCATTAGAGTGTGGCTAACACAAACAGCCTAGGCCCTACTGTGCACACCCAAAGGCTGTGTGCAGTAGGTGAGATGGCTGAATTTGATTAAAAATAATAATAATAATAGTAATAATTGAAAAAAACAGCGGCCAGGACCCAGACCCAAATCCCCAATGGCTGCAAAACCCCACAGCCCATGGCCATAGGCAGCACACAGCAGGGATTGACTACCCACAGTAGGGTTGGGTGCGGGGTAGCTAACTCCTACAGCCATGCTCAGTGGAGGATTGACCACAGGGCCTGGACTTTGGCGATTCCTTATGTCAAACCCTGCTGTGGGTGGCCAACCCTCCCATTGCACAAAACCTACACAGCTGGGGTTTGACCGTAGGACGTGTCCCAGGCCCAGTGCCCAACCCTCAGTGTTATTCCTGCGGTACTGGAACTCAAGCTTTATCCCCTGGGAACTGCAGTAGTGTGCAAGTGAGTTGAAGCTTAGTGAGTACAACAACACTATGGTGTTGAAGCTTGTGCCACAGATCCCACAGGAGTACCACAGTTCAACTCAGAAGGGCTGCACTGGATTCCGCCCTGCAGCATGAAAACATTTTGTTTTTTAGGTTGTGGCTCTGGGGGTCCCTCTTTGTCCCCCACAAGTACCAGATGTTTAGGTGTCCCTACCCTGTGCCCTTATACTACTTAAAAAAAAAAAAAATTAAGGACACGGGAACCAAGTACCCGAGTCCTGTAATGGCAGCCACAACACTTTTCTCTAGGTTGCGGCCAGCCAATCAGATCACTTGGTACTTCAGGACTGATAATTAGGCCCCAGGGACCCCATCCCAAAATGCATTCGAAACGGGAGAGGGCCACCTCATCCCCCTCCCTGAGGCTAACAAGGCCCCCGGGACCCTTCCCCCCAGACAGAGTAAATAAATGAAAGGAAGGAGGTGTGCAGCTACCCTCCCAGAGCTTAATTAGGCTCCAGGGACCCCCTCCCCAGGGCCGTAACAGTAATTAAAAGGGATGGCAGCCTCCTCCCTGAGCCTTTAAAGGCCTGAGGATTCCATCCAACGGGGCCTGCTTAGTTACTGTGTCCTGGGGAACCCACCATGGGGACAAAATAGTGTTCCTGCCCTTGCCAGCTCAGGCAGGGAAACATCTGTTTGCTCCCGCCTGAAAGCAGCATTTTAAAATCTACTGCCAGTTGGGAGCAAGCATGCAGGTCTGCTCCCACCTGGCGAGAGATTTAAAAATACTCCCTCCGACTGGGAGCAGACTTCTGTTCTGTTTCCCTGCCCACCCTCCTGCGGGCAGGGAAACAAAACACATATTGCTCCCTCCCAGAGGTAGCAAGTATAGATAGCTGTTCCCTTTTACTTACCCCTACACCCACTTGCACACCCATTCATGCCTTCATTTACCCTCTCAGTCACCCATACATATACCTATATACCTGTTCAGTCACCCAAACAGCCACTCATGCACAATCTCATTCACCATTTACAGGTACTGACACACCTGCACCCTTACCCATACAGCCACTCATTCACCCTCTCGTTCACCCTTACAGCCACTTACACACCCGCTCACTCACCCATTGAGATAGTCACATAGCCACTCATTACTAATATACCCAAAGGCTCACCAGCTCACTCACCCAGTTAGTCACCCATGCAGACACTCCCACAGCCACTTACCTTAGTATATATTTTTGACACCTAATTTCTTTTAGAAAATAGTTACAATCACTGGATGATGTAATCAGTGATGTCATCAGTGATGCCATGAGTGATGTCACTGACCATGTCATAAGTGATGTAATATGTGAGGTCACAAGCAGTGCATTGCGGGGGCATAAGTTTTAATTAGCTCAGTTAACTATAGCTGCTGAATTTCTCTGGTTTTGCACAAGTGAAATGTCAACCTAACTATAACGTCCCTGTAACCTTTGTTTATTTCAGTCAATTTCTAAGGTTTTTTGTATTCTATTTCCGAACTATAATGTCCCTGTAACCTTTGGGTATTTTCAGTCAATTTCTATGATTTTTTAACTAGTAGTCACGTTTGCAGATTGGTGGGGATATAGGGCGGGCCTCTGACCAGCTTTCAGGAATCCCGCGGTGTTGGACTTACTGGAGGTAACAGGAGGGCTTCTTGGCTCCCAAGGACCCTCAGCAATCCCCAACCAGTAGTGTGCCAGGAGGTGCATTTGCAGAGCGGTGGAGAACAGGTGTGAGGCCTCCGACCAGCTCTCAGCAATCGTGCTGTGTGGGACTTACTGGAGGAAACAGGAGGGGTTCTTCGCCCCCAAAGACCCCCAGCATCCAAAGGGACTTTATCCCCCAATCAGAAGTGCACCAGGAGGTGCGTTTGCTGAGTGGTGGAGAAAGGAGGCAGGTCCTGCGTTCAGCTCACAGCAATCCCATTGTGTGGGACTTACTAGAGGTATCAGGAGTGGTTATTGGCCCCCAAGGAATCTCATCATCCAAGGGGACTTCAACCCCCAACCAGTTGTGTGCCAGGAGGCGCGTCTGCAGAGTGGTGGAGAAAGGGGTGCCCCTTGGCGACTTTCCAGGGCCGGCCTTTTACAAAATCATTTATTAGGGAAGTGGCTACATAGAACCCCTTCTCTGGGCTGATTTAGGCTCTGGAGACCCCATCCCACGAGGCACAGCCTATTTCTAATAAGGGAGGGTAGCCATGTGGCCCCTCTCCCTGGGCTGATTTCGACCCCAGGGACCCCATCTCCCAGGGCCCGGCTTTTTATTTGATATATTCTTAACATGGGGACGTAGGGCCCCATGGGATGAGCTCCGAACTTTCTGAACTGGTGAAGTGGGGCCGCGTCGCCCCCCTCCATGGGCTGATTTCAGTCCAGGGGACCCCATCCCCGGGGCCCAGCCATTGTTGGGTACCTTCAGGGCACCCAGTCTCCATTGGGACTGCGGGGGAACCTGAAGGCCACTGCGGTCCCTGCTGGTTCCCTGTCTCCTGTGCAAGCCGGCATTGCTTTCAGACATAGGGAGCTGCTGAAAAGGCAGCTTCCTGTGTCTGAAAGCAATTTTTTGCTCTGCTTCCAGCAAGTGAGAGCGTTTTAATGCTCTTGCTTGCTAGAAGCGGAGGATTTGCTGTGGCTTTCCGGGAGCGGTAAAGCTCCCATCAGGCCACAGGAAACAGCTATGTCCCAGGGGTGGGCACCCTGGGAAATAGCAGTGTTGGCGGTCCCCAGGGCCTGCCTCCCATTTAAAGAATTGATTTTGGGTCCGTGAGGCCCCACCATTTCATAATTAAACAGCCCTGGGGAGGTGGCGGTACCTGGGGTATTAAGTGGTACGTGAGGCCCCCCTGATTCTATTACTATTAGCCCCAGGGAGGTTGTGGTCCCTAGGGTTGTGAGGGAGACCGTACAAGCCTCCCCTGCATTAACTTTATAAATAGCCCCAGGGAGGTGGCAGTCCCCATAGCGCAGGCGTGCTGCGCGGGCACCCCCTGCATAATGAAAATGAAGTGCCCTCGGGGAGGTGGCAGTCCTGGGGGCTTTTACAAAGACTTGGAGGGGAGCCCCCATGCACCCCCTTCTTTTTATCTATTATGCCTGCATGTCCCTGGGATTTGGCCCACCCGTGAGCTTCCTTGAAAAGAAGTGCGGGAGCCCATGCTTCTTCTTTTTTTCAATTTTGCCGCTAATCCATGGATCCACCAGCGAATTTGTGGCAAAATTGATTTAAACAAATGTTTTTAACCCTCATCGGGGTGCCTGTGGAACCTCACCACCAGTTTTAGGGGGTCAGCGTAGTCCTACCCTGCCCCTTCTTTATTTTTTATGTTTTTTGTGGGACTCAGCTCATGCCGAGTCCCAAGATGGCTGCCAACACTTCCTGGTTGAAGTGTTGGCAGCCAATAAGATTACAGCACAGGGACTCTTGTATCCGCAGAGGATCTGCATCCCTAGATATACAAATTTGTTTTAAGCTCAATATTTCTAAAACTACTGAACAGATTTACATCAAATAATAAAAAGCACAATCTGCGGACCAAAAGCTAGCTTTCTGCCAAATTTGGTGTAATTCCGTCCAGCAGTTTGGGCTGTAGTCGTGTCTAGAGGTCCTATGGGAATTATAATGGGAAAAACATGTTTTGGGCCCCCCCCCTTTTACTCAGGCCCTGCTACACGAAACACCCTGAAACTGTCCAGACACCATCTGAAGTACCAGATACATTTTTGGGGAAACTTTCATGGAGATTTCTCAACCGGCGCCAAAGATATAAGCACCTGAAAATGAGCATTTTGATCGAATCTCCATCCTAACTATAACTACCGACTGGCGATTGCCAGTAGGTCATACACACATATATATATTTCAAACAAACTGATATGAATAAGGCTGATTGCCAAAACGCATCATCAGAGTAATAAATTCAAGATTACAGTCCGTGAGTGCTCCGACTGGTTCCTTGGGGTACTATTTGCTGAAAAATATTTTGTGAGTCCACATCTCATGACGGAGGCTCCGGTTGAAGAGTTTGGCAGTGTTTATGTGGCTTTGTTGGAAGGTTTGTATTGAAGCTGCCAGAACCACTGCAAGCACTGGTACATGATCCGCCTGCACAGTTTTGGAACATTATTATAATGGATAGGTGTGTGAACTTGACTGGCACCTACGGACACGATACCGAGAGGCTGAGAATTGCAGCAAAACAAGGATGAAATACTTGAATTGATACTTTGAAAATGTTGCGCTTACCAGAGGACAATAATGAACTATCTGGTGTGGTTGATACATTTAGTGGCTTCACACTCAATGAGAGCTGACATGCCTACTAAGGTGCAAAGAAAGATGTGGGCACTACTATGTTGAAAGGTAAATGCTGTAAGGTGGAAAAACAACAAGCCATTCTGAGGGAGAGCTGTGAGTCCTCTGTTGTTGTTTATGAAATATCATCATTGAAATCAATTAACTGGTATCTTATAGTGTTTTTGACATTTTTCAAAGGAACTGACATGAATAGGCTGATTGCCGAAACATGTCGTCAGAGTAATAAATTCAAGATTACAGTCCGTGAGTGCTCCGACTGGTTCTTTGGGGGTCTATTTGCTGAAAAATATTTGTGTGAGTCCACATCTCACGATGGAGGCACTCGTTGAAGAGTTCGGCAGTGTTTATGTGGCTTTGGTGGAAGGTTTCTATTGAAGCTGCCTGAACCACCGCAAGCACTGGTACGTGATTCGCCTGCACAGTTTTGGGACATTACTATAATGGATAGGTGTCTGTCAGTTGACTGGCACCTACGGACACGATACCGAGAAGCTGAGAATTGGGGCAAAACGAGGATGAAATACTTGAATTGATACTTTGAAAATGTTGCACTTACCAGAGGACAATAATGATCTATCTGATGTGGTTGATACATATAGTGGCTTCACACTTTATGAGAGCTGACAAGCCTACTAAGGTGCAAAGAAAGATGTGGGCACTACTATGTTGAAAGGTACACGCTGTAATGGCGGAAAGACAACAACCCATTCTGAGGGAGAGCTGTGAGTCCTCTGTTGTTGTTTATGAAATATCATCATGTGAAATCAATTAACTGGTATCTAATAGTGTGGTTTTTGACATTTTTCAAAGGAACTGACATGAATAAAGCTGATTGCCGAAACGCATGGTCAGAGTAAAAATTCAAGATTACAGTCCGTGAGTGCTATATATATATATATATATGTAATAGCGATATCCACTATATTTTTTTAGTAAATATTTTTTATACTTTTCATAGTAAATATGCAGTCGATATTTTTGTCCTCGTTATTAAGGCATGGCGGCGTTATTTGTCGTACTGTTGCTGTGTTATTAGCAATGTCTTGTGCTCTCAATGTGACATGTTTTTGTGTGTCCTTGTGTGGCATGTTGGTGTGTTGTATATTATTATATTGTTGTTGCATTTTTGTGTATATTGTTCAGTATGTTTGCACCAAGCATTGCTTACTGGGACAGCTAATAGCTTTTTAAAAATCTGCACAAGCTGATGCTGAACTTTGGAGGATACTGCCCTTTTCCTCTGGTTTCACATCTACCTCCGTCAGACTGAAAAGAAAAGTTGGCATGTCCTATAGCACAAATATGTCCCATTCCTCAGAAAGTGGAATGCCCTGAAGGATTAATAATTGTGCGGGCGAGCAATGAATTTACCTTAATGGTAATTACTTTAATTTGATTACACTGCACCTGGCATTTCATGAAAGCACTTTACCACACAAGGGAGCTCATGAAATTGCTTTCAAGTGCTCATTCAGGGGTCGGTGCAATTTATTTGTCTTAATGCAATTACCATTAAAAAGAATGCGTTACTTGAGCTTCTAGTGTTCCAAAAAACAACTGTGGTGGGGTTTAGCATATTCTTTCACCTATAAAACAACCCTAATTCTGCTCTGCAAGTAAACAAAAATTGCTAATTTAGCCTCTTTCGGAAGTAGCACCGAAATTTCGCCCACCACTACTTGTAGCATGAGCAGAAGAGCAGCTATGCTATTGTTTTTGCACCATGCTTGACCTTTGCAAGCACTCTGACCTGAGCAGCTTAGTAAAGAAGTCTGCAACTTGCTTTGCTTAGCTACACGCCTTCAGGAATGTGTAATTTAGTGAAGCAGCATGTAGGATGAGGAGAAAATGCCTGTTCCCTAACATGCTAGATTTAGTGGGGATAATCTGTCCCACGCTTAGCTTCCTTAGTAAAAGCCCATAGTGTTTGAGTGAATAAATGGAATTGTGCATGCCTTGTACAGACAAAATACAATTTGACAGAAGGAAATCATTGTTTGCATTTTCCCATCCCTTAGTGGGTTGGCTCAAAGTGTTTTGAAAGCTATCCACTTTCTCTTTTGCCAGCCAAAGACTAGTTTGATGGCCATTATTCCAGGGCTGACCGAGTTTGGGAAACTAGGGATTGCAGATCCATACCTAAAGATTGTATCAGATAGAGTGACCTTAAATATTTAACAGGGTTTTATCTCAAAGTATGCTCTAGACTTCATGTGAAGCAGGAGATGGTATTGTCAGACTTATTCCAGAACATATCTTCCCTGAAGAAGCATTGCACACCCTGGATGTGCATTAAGCTCTCCTGTTACAAACTGACTTTTCTCCAAGTGTCAAGTCCCATTGGTCACAGTTGGGGCAGCTGATAAAGTAACATCCATATCCACAATTACCGGAGGGGCCAAGTTTGCCATCAACAAAGTGTATGAAGTGATGGACAGCCGCTTCTTTGGGATTCACAAACGGATCACTGACACAATGTCATAGTAAACAATATCGTTGACAAAAATATTGTTTGCCATAATATTGTGCTCCTATACTTATAATGGTAACTACAAAAAAATCAGAAAAAAATATTGTTGACACTAATATCCATGTCCGAGTCCAAAAATAGACAAAGATATCGATTTTTTAATCGAAATGGAGTTTGAAGTAGTAAATGTTAAATATTGTAATATTTAATTTTAATATTATAGTAAATCAAATTTATTCCACAACTATTTAATATTATATATAAATATATACTTAAATTGAAATACAAATACATAAATGTGTTTGTTTTCTATAATATATATATATATAGTTTAACATAAGTGATACAAATATTTACTTTATATCATATTAATTTGTTACACTATGTATCTATATATTTATGTATATATCTATCTATATATATATATAGATATATATATCTATATATACATATACACACACACATGCATGAGAAAAGAAAATTGCACGCTCACTCAGAAAGAAATGTGTTTATTCACCATACCAAACTTTAAAAAGAATATATCCTCATATCGTGCCATTATAACAGCATAGTGAGAGGGAATTTATATTGCACAAGTGGTACCACAAACCTGTCAGTACAAAGCTATTGAAAGAAATTTGAAGAATGAATCATATCCTAAAAAAAGTGAATGGTATTCAATGGACAGATGATATAACATTTATAACATTGGACATAGAATCACTTTATACTAGCATTGAACATCACACAGGCCTTAATGCAGTTAAGCATTTCTTGGACACAAGACCCATGAACTGCTACAATCATTACAAGATGTTGCTAGACCTTATCTCATGGTGCCTACACAACAATTACTTTATGTTTGGCAAAGATCTGTATAAACAAATGAGGGGTGTGGCGATGGGAGCCTTTTTCTCCCCCAGCTATGCCTGCTTGCACGTTGGCTGGTGGGAGGAGCAGGTTCTCAAAACAAAACACTCTGGTATGTATTCACAACATGTAAAGTATTGGCTACGTTATATTGATGACGTTTTTGTGGTGTGGAAAGGTGATGAGGAAAGTGCCATCAAATTTGTTAAAAGTATCAACGTGAACACTGCCAATCTTAAGTTTACATCACATGTGAGTAAGGAATGCATTTAGTTCCTAGACGTGAGGGTGTATATTAAAGATGGAAAGGTAGCGACCACTCTACATAGGAAAGCCACTGCAGGCAATTCCACACTTCACGCAAGCAGTGCGCACCCAAAACACCTAGTTAGAAGCATCCCTTTTGGTGAACTCTTACGGCTTAAAAGAATATGCAGTACACAAAGAGATCTTGATGAATGCACACAAGAAGCACTCACCAGATTTAAGAGGAGAGGATACAGTGATTCTATTCTAAAGGAGGCAGTAAAGAAAGTGGGAGATAGACCTAGGGAATCATTGATGCCAACGGAAGAGGAGGGAGGGAAATCTAAGGTAGATGATAATGCCCCCAGACTTATAACTACCTATAATCAACAGGAACAGAAGATCAGGTCAATCATTAAACGCAATTGGCCCGTTGTACTCACAGATGGAGTACTGGCACATAGACTCCCAGCAGAACCAACCATTACTTACAGGAAAGGATTATCTATGAGATCTCAGATTGTAAAGAGTAGCCCTGAACTGATCACTAAAAATATGTGGCTACAACCAAGACTAGGATTTTTCAAATGCTCAACATGTAGAGCATGTAAATGCGGAGAAAATACCATACACTACTCCACCCCATTTAGCCCTGACAAGTCTATGATCAAGGGCAGCTACAATTGTAGGACAGAATATGCGGTATACGTACTGACAAGCACCTGTGGCTTGCGATATGTGGGATGTACAAAGCTACAGGTGCATATTAGAATATTGCAGCATTTGCGTGCAATTGTGAATAACGATACCACATACCTGGTCGCACGTCATTTCAAGTTGGAGCACAATAACGACCTGAAGTGCTTGAAATACTTTGTCATAGATGCCATCCCCAACCTCCGGAGAGGAGATAATAGAGAAAGGCTGTTGCGACAATTGGAGTCCCGAATGATTCTTGAGCTTGACAGTAAAGCACCCAATGGGTTAAACAACACGGATGATCTTCACAACTTTCTGTAATCATTAGTATTACATTATGGTTGATATTCTGAGAAATATTTTGTAGTAATTTTTTAATTAATTAATTTTTTGGTTCAAGTGTGGCCCAATAATCCTACCATTTAGTTCCACGTAGAATGAGATGGCAGAAACCTATAAATAAGAGATTAAAGATATTATCACTGCCAAACTAAGCTAATACGCTATATATCTTTTCTTAAACTCCCACTTGTGCAATATAATGAAATCTGATTTTAACTTGGCACTAGCACTTTCCTATTTATTTATTATATGTGGCACTTCCTTTTAGCACGTAGCACTTTCATTTTGCCATATTGCACATACAACTGGAGCTGCTAAGCACTGTAGCACTTTTCAAACAGATGTATACTCCATCTTTGAGTCATTAGTGAAAAAACAATACAACAATGATAATAATAAAATTCCAAAGAGTTAGCAAACTCCAAGCGCAACAAATAGGTTTCTTGAATAAAATGTCTTATGTTATGAGCGATCTCTTTAGCGATATCGAGGAACGTCATTTCAGCATTCATCCAGTTATATAGCAACATGTCTGTTCCGTCACGCTTCAATTATAGATATGTTCTTTATACATGGCTTTATAGCGACATTTGCACAACATTGCTTATGGGACCATAAACAGGCATTAAGTATGGCACTAATGAATATCCATGTATTGATTGAGCTATTTATTTGTATATTTAAATATTTATTGATGTATATATTTATTTATTTATATTCGTGAATGGGTATTTTAACCTATCTTTGACCCTGAAGATCGCTATGAGACACAATGTATTTGAACTATTGATGTTGCCGTAGGATTTGTTAAAGCAAAGAGAAAACAGACTAATGATAGTGCTCAGACACAGTGCCAGTATTTTGTTTGTCTCTATATGACACAGGGGTGGTGAGTAAAGCATATAAAAAACATGGCGGACTGCTACTCCGTATGTGATCAAGGACACGTGTTGTCCAAAATGCATCAGAACGGAGGCTTGTGAGAAATAAAGATCTATTGCCATTTACCCGCTGGAGTTCGTGACTCTCTTTTCGCCGGAAGGAGGTTTGGGGAGCCTGTGGTACTTCGATATATATATCTATATATCTATCTCTATATATATATATATGTATATATATATGTATATAGATATATATATATATAGATATATATATATATATAGATAGATATATATAGATATATATACACACACATGCATGAGAAAATGAAAATTGCACGCTCACTCAGAACGAAATGTGTTTATTCACCATACCAAACTTTAAAGAGAATATATCCTCATATCGTGCCATTATAACAGCATAGTGAGAGGGAATTTATATTGCACAAGTAGTACCACAAACCTGTCAGTACAAAGCTATTGAAAGAAATTTGAAGAATGAATCATATGTACAAGTGCTAACATGTATGCATCCAGTCATCTAAATCAACTGACTACATTAGTATTGCAGTTCATAAACGCCAGTCCTTGGTCTTAGTGTACTTTGTCGTACAGAGGCTTGGTGACACCCCAAGTGTAAGATAGTGAACAGATAATGGCGGGAGATACCCAACTGGCTTAGGTTGGAACAGTGCTTCCATCATGCCCCAGTGGGCCCATCTTACCTGTATCATGGAACAGTAATCTGTGTGTGAAAAGCACGCAGATCCTGCCAGTATTGGTCTGGAAGGTCTGAAATCTACTGTATGAAGGGTAACCCTACCCTAGTGGATATTGCTGTGGGTTGTCACAGACAAGTCACGGTGTACTGGCTGGAGAAGGAGAGAAACTGTTATCACGCTCGAGTGGGCAATTGCTGTGAGTACCAAGTTCCCAATGCAGTGTAAACCATACAGCTCAAGTGAGCCTTTTATGGAGCATATGGTCTAAGGGATTGCAGTGTATCCCTACTTACGAAAGCACTGGATATGCCAAGTTCGGCTTTCCCTTCACAAAAACATGGTTTTCCTAGTTTCAGTGAACACCCACACATGCAAAGTGAGTGGTATGAAAAGGTAAGCTTTATATATATATATATATATATATATATATATTTGAAATTGCACTATGGTGTGAAATAAAGCACTTTTGAAATTGACTACTTCTGTCGTGGTGCCGTGAAATCCTTCGCCGTACAAAGGAGTGTGCAGGAGAGCGAAGGAGTCCTGGATATATATATATATATATATATATATATATATATATATATATATATATATATATAGATATATATATATATATATATATATATATAGATAGATATATATATATATATAGATAGATATATAACAACAATCACAACTTTAACTAAGGAAATGACATGTGATGATTATCTTAACCGTAATTGGGAAAGCACCATTACATAAATTCAAAATCAATGACATGTCACAACCAAACACTAGAAGAAGGAAGAATTGAAACTACGATAAGTGGGTCTATCATACATATTTTAGCACCTCCAATGTATGAAAAGCGCATGAAATGTGAAAAAAAACAAAAAAACGAAAAAATGTGAAAATACATGATATTTTTTTTTACTGTGTATGTTTCTCTTTAAATTGTGAAGGTAATTTTGGAGGGAACTTTCCCTTTAAATGGTTTGTCTACACACATATACTCTATGACCCTGTCGAAGGCTCAGGTCGAAACGCGTAGGTCTCTCACTGCACTGTCGGTGGCTTAATATAAACTAAAGGACTTACTTTGAACCTGCAAGAACCTGGCTGTGCTGTTTTTCTTCCATGCCCTTGGAATGGGGGGCTGCGACTGGTAAATAAATTTTGGATATATATATATATATATATGTTCCCAAAAGAATTCAGGCCGTGAGAGCGACGCACCACCTGTTTCACTGGACTTGGGACCACTCGAGGGGAATGTATCTCCTTGAATGCGGTGTTGGAGGTACTACAAGCTAACTGGGCAGAGTCTCTTCCGGAGGCCCAATGGGGGCTGCAAGAATTTTCCTTTTTTATTAATAGTGAGCATTGGAACCCACTGGAGGGTTGAAATATGCAGATTACTACAGGGCCCAGCATGCAACGTGAACTTCACATTAAATTAAAGGCACACCGGAGGCCTGGGACATTAATTGAACTAACATGCAGGGGCTGCTGGGGAAGCACATGATTAGTCTAACTGCTCACTATGGCCTCGGAAGAAGATGAAGAGAGTTCATCGAAACGCGTCGGCCAAAGGATTATATTAAGGGAAGGGAAGCTGCCCGGTTTAAGAATAAAGAAATGTTTTCCTTACCTTCAACAGAGTGCGGCTCTAATTGCTGGAGCAATTCTTTTGGGAATATATATATATATATATATATTCAGGCAGATAAACAGACGCGTTTCGACCTCAGTCTTGGTCACATGATCTTAACAGGTGCTCATGGTACATTTTTAAAGGAGAACATAGATAGCGTCACACATGACGCAACATCGTTACTGCTTAATTGTTTACAGTCCTTCATTTTTCATTTTTTTGTTTGTTTATAATTTGTTTACATCACTTCAATTCTTTTTCTTTCCATTGCTCAATACATAAGAAATAATAATATACTTTATTATTAATGACAAAGTGTGGTAAAATAATAAAGTGTTTCAAACAGTGAAAATATGAAACTGGACCATGGTAAAGCATGCCTAATTCATTGTATACATTTCAGTTTGCATATTTGTGATGTAACTTGGTTCATGCTACTTCTAGAATTGTTCAAGGTCACATTTGCTATTGTCAAACAAGATGTCTAACACAGATTGTCAGTCATTGTGGTATTAAAGTTTTTTTGCAATTCCAAAAGAAGGAATTTGCACAAATCATGGTATAGTACCCCATTATTACCAAACAAATGACAAAGTGTTAATGGTACATATCTAAACGATGTAATCACCATGTATCTCATTCAGGGAATTTGCAGAAGAAAACTGTCTCTGTTACGAAGATAGCCTAGTATTATGCATGGATTTGTATACATGACATAAAAAGAATTATGCGGCCAAGGGGACAACCTAAGGCAATTGTTCGTTAACGTACATCATTTGTAGATCACACAATAAGTGGAATAAACAATACTGGTCTAGTAACTGAATCATATCAGAGCATGTCATGTTCTAACTTTCCTGCCACATTCAGTCAGCGTATCTGGTGTACTATAGTGCCTAGAGAGCAATCGTTGTTTCCTAAAACATCGCAGAGCTCCCGTGAAATAGTTTTATCCAGTGGTGTCATTCGTCCATAATATCATCTTCTAATGGTCCCTATAAAAAGAACATAGAACATCGTTAAAAGGTTAAATAAGGTGTAATTGTGACCTTATTCTGGCAATGTACATCATATCTATGTTGTCCATGCAAACTGAGATCAAAGGACCCGTGGAAACATTCCAGTTCAAATTACTACAGAATGTGAACATTGCATGTGTTACACTAGACAACAATAAAAAAAATAAAGGGAATGGTTGTGTAGAAAGGACATGGGTGAACATAACATAATGGGAAACATTTTAAAATTGGTTCTAACCGGGAGACCTCATCAGTAGCTTATAGATGTGAGTACAACTCTTCATCGTTATTCATCCCATTTGAGGACATCGTACTTGCCTGCAGAATGAGACGAGATTCTAATCTGGGCAATGCAGATAAACGGTTACCTCCCCTCTCATTTTTTGGAATGCAATCTAAACCAAAAAATCTAGCTTTCGTCCAATCACTTCCATGATGTTCGTGGAAATGTTTGGCAGTGCTATAGCTGAAGTCCTTTTTAGTGATGGGCCTGAGGTGTTCGAGGATACGCTTTTTTACAGGAAAAGTGGTGGAACCAATGTACCAACTACCACAAGGGCATGTGATCATGTAAACAACGAAATCAGTGCCACAAGTGATAAATTTGGGGATCCTCCACTTTCTGTGAATTCTTTGCAATGTTACCTCTGTCACATTTGCACTAAACTTGCACGCCTTACAGTTTCCACATTTCCGGAAACCTTTGGTCTTTTTTAGCCAGTTGGTTTCCTTGGGAAGAAGATGACTTTTAACCAGCATGTCCTTTAATGAGAGATTCCTCTGGAACGCAACTGTTGCCAACTACAGGTCTCAGTATAGGATCTTGCTAAGTATATTCCATCTTGCTTTCAAGATTTTCCTGAGTTGTCCTGCCTGGGTACTGAACTTGGTGATGAACCTGATGGGTTCATTCTGCTCCTTATCCCTGTTGTTAGCACTAGGTGGCTTGAACAGGGCTTCCTCTCTGCTTACCTTCCCTATTCTTTCACCTGCCTGTTTAAGTGCCTTGTAAGGATATCTCCTTGCACGGAATCTTTGAGTCATTTCATGTGTTGTACGTTGATAACATTCAGTGGTGCTGCAGTTTCTCTTGGCTCTCAGAAATTCACCAAAGGGAATTCCCCCACCTAAAACAAGGGGGATGGCAGCTTGAGGTGTGTAAGATGGAGTTTCCTGCAGTTTCCTTTCTATACAGTTCCATTTGTATGTTACCATTGCTCGCTATCAACTTAAGATCTAAAAAATTGATGCTTGATTTGCTGTATTGCATGGTAAATTTGAGATTCATATTGTTCTCGTTGAGAGTGTTGACGAATGAATTCACGTCTGTTTCATTGCCCTCCCAGACAAGGAACAGGTCCTTGATATAACAGAGCCATAGTCTCACAATATCGATCCATCTTTCGTTCGTGGCACCCCAGAGCACCCGTTGCTCCCACCATCCAACCACAAGGTTGGCATAACTGGGAGCAAAGCAAGTGCCAATGGAAGTGCCCTGCAATTGTTTAAAATGTTCGTTGGAGAACATAAAAACATTCTCAGTTAGGCAGATCTCTATCGTAGATAAAATCATATGCGTATGCTCAAGCAAGTGTATGCTCCGGGTAGTAAGAAAATATTGACAAGCCCTCAAGCCATCAGAATGTCTGATGCTTGTGTATAGGCTTTCCACATCAAGTGTCACTAGCCAGTGGTCATCAGTCAGAAATAAGCCTTGTAATTTTTGGAGAAAATTTTTAGTGTCTCTAATGTATGAACTCAAATACTTTACATAGGGAAACAGAAAGTGGCCAACGAATCTAGATGTATTTTCCAGTAAGCTATTTTTTGAGGAGACAATTGGTCTACCTGGGGGTTCGTTTGCGTTTTTGTGGATTTTAGGTAAGAGGTATAGTGCAGGAGTGGTTGGTGTGTCATTACGGAGAAACTGTCTCTTCCCAATTGAGCAATTGCTTATCATACCAGCCTTGTAGTAAAGTGTGATATCTATCTTTCAGTTTGATAAGGTATGTTTTGTCCACCCTGCAATAACATGAAGGGTCATTAAGTTGGCGAAGAGCCTCCTTCACATAATTAGACCTTGTCATAATGACAACATTCCCACCTTTGTCAGATGCTTTTATGACAATATCTGTGTCGTTCTGTAATCTTGTGACTGCCTCCCACTGATCCTAAGTCAAGTTTTTTCTTTGTGGGGATGCCTTCTTTATCAGACCTAATAAATCTTCAGCTACACAGTTGCAAAAGACATCAATATTATCTTTACTGGTCTGTGGTATGTACTTCGATTTGGCTCTAAAAATGGTTTCATCTGCCTCTCTAGTTTCTAATCCAAACCTGAGTGGGATGTCTGCTAAGTGAGCTGGATCAAAGGGGTCATGTTGTGTACTTCTGAGATTGGTCTGGTTTGAGTGGTCTGAATCATCAATCGCAACTAATGTAGGGATATCCTCAATTGCTAAGTTGGAATGGGTAGCTTCAGGTCTAAGAGGGGCTGCGATGTTAGTATTGCTTTCAGAGCATGTATTTTAAACAATTTAAGTTTACGTTCAAACTTATACAAATCCACTCTGGTTTGAGCATAGTCTAGGTCTGATTCTGTACAGAAAGATAAGCCCAATTTAAGCACTTCCTCTTCAGTCTTAGTTAGTAACCTTGGAGAAAGATTGATTACCGTCAAGCTGATTCGTCCACCATCATGGTTTCTTCACAGTCTGGCCTCGTGTTCCCATGCCATGTGTGTTGGTATTTCTTTCTTCAGATTCATCGCTTTTGGTTTTGCCTCTTCCTCCTCGCCCTCTTCCTATGTATATATATGTTGTCACCAAAAGTCCTCTCATGGATTATAATAATGTGAGGATTTCAGTTACAAAACCGGCACCTGTGGCTACACATCTTGGAGGCAGGAGTATGGCAGGGCGAAAAAGTTGCCTTCATTTTATTGCCCGTTTGTGGTGAGTGAACTGTTATAAACAACTGTGGCTTGCATACTCACTACAAGATTGACAATTGGAATCTAAGCCACACTCACTAAGAGACAGTGTAAATACCAATCATGCAGTAATGGCGGACGTGAAAAACACACAAACTTAATGATATACAAGTCCGTCGTCCCTCACCATGAAAATGTTTTAAATGCGGGCAAAACAAATTATGTGCATACAATGGGCATTGAAAAAGGCAAGGATTGCCGAAACGCGTCTGCTAATTTTAAATAAAACAAATATAAGGCATGAATACCGTGAGTGCTCCGCTTTGTCCATGTGAGGACTTTTGGTGACAATGTTATTACGTGACTGCCATAGTCACGCCGGAAGCCCCCGCCCGTGAGCTTGTTCGGCAGCAGTGTGGCAAATTGGTGGCGAAATGATGTGGACTGCCAGAACCGCTGCCTACCTTCATGAATGCGATATCCATCGACACCATGTTGCCATTACAATAATGTGAGGATTTTGGTTACAAAACCGGCACCTGTGGCTACACATCTTGGAGGCAGGAGTACGGCAGGGCGAGAAGTTGCCTTCATTTTATCGCCCATTTGTGGTGAGTGAACTGTTATAAACAACTATGACATGTATACTCACTACGAGATTGACAATTGGAATATAAGTCACAGTTGGCGATGCAGCGAGCGCAAGGTATATAGTTTTATTTATTTATTTACTTACCTTACTCCTGCCCGTCGTATGTCCGACTCCACTACCCACCCACCCAGCCCCTCCCCCGCCCCGCCACACCGCCCCGCAGCACTCCCTCTGCGAGCCACCACTGCATAAATCTATGCCTGTACCTATGTGAATGGTATTTTGGAGTTTATTAATTAATACTATAGGACTACTACTGCACATACTTGTAAAAGTAATTCTAAATACTCTAAATCGTCTACTGGATTAAAATGTCAAAATAGATGCAATGGCTTTTTACATTTGTGCTATACTTAATGCTGTTTTTGATAGTTCGGTTCAGTGCATACTACTTTTAGTTTTCATCACACACATCTGGGACACGCATATATCTTTGAAATCCCAGCCAGCATTTGCTTACACAATCGTAGAAGTGTGCATAGATCATTTGTGTTCACCTGTACCATGTAAAACAGTTTTTGCTCTTGGCCCCCACTTTCTGCATCAATGTTCGACCTCATCCCTCTCACTGTACCAATTGCTCTTTTTCCATCTGACGCCCTTGTATCTCTCCTCCTTGTACTTCACTGCTCACACAACCTCAACTTTATCTTTACCTTACTTCTCTCCATGTCTCCACAAACGTACCCCTCCCTACTTCTCTCTCAGCCCTTTCTTTAACTCACCACTCCCCCTCACCTGTCTTTCTCAGTTCTCTCTCTACCCAGCAGCGGTCCATGTAGGAAAGAGCGGTGGGGTGGGGGGTAGGGGGGGGAGTCGACAGAAGCCGGAATAGGGAAAGATAAATCCTATTCCGTCTGTCGACATCCCACCGCCCCGCCACCCCACCGCGCTTACCTGCACGGACCACTGCTGTCTCTATCACACATTTCCCTTACTACTTAACCTCTGTCTTCCCCACCACTCTCTCTGTATCTAACCTCTCAATTTATCTCACCATTAGTTCACTACCATGCTTCTTTACCTCCCTTTTCTCTCATCGTACCTCTGTTTCCTTTTCCTTCCCCCTTTCTAATGCCCTGCATACTAGTGGGTAAATTTTTCTGACCCTTGTTCAAACCCCTGTTTGTGCAGGGGTCAGAATTGCAAGTTGGGTGGTAATTACTGCATCTGGTAATTACAGGGTGTGTTGCATATCCCAACCTTCTTTAAATTTCAACAGGTAAAACCTGCTGGAAACTAACAGGGGGAAAGTGTGCAGTATTTATCTTATGATAGGGATTTTGGTACAATAAGCACCACAATCTGAATGTTATTCCCTAGAAACTCATGATAGGTGCTAATTATTGCATCCAATAGTTAACATACCCAAAGGTATCGCTATTTATCTGATGTGATGAAAAGCACCTGTATTCTGACAAACTATGAAGAAGGGCTTAAATATTTTACTCCTTTCTGACTACGTCTATTTATCTATCTCTACCACTTTTTCTCTTTCATAAATTCCTCTCTCTCTCCACACAAACAGACATCTCACCTTAATTAGAACTCACCCTCTCCACCTCAACTATCATTCTGAATCTCTTTGTTTATAGATCTCTCTGTACCTCACCATCTCATCCTCTCACAACTCCTGACCTTAGTACAAACATCACTTCTCTTTCTTTATTTAACATGTCTTTGAACCTCTTCTTTTTGCTTCACACAACACTTGTATTTCTCACCTTCACCCCTCTCTCTGTCTTTCTCTCATCCCCACTACTCTCTTTACCTGACAAGTTTTTTCTATACATCTTCTCATTGTGCTTTCTCTCTACTTTGCATTGGTTTGTTTCCCCACAAGTCTCTCTATCTCTACTGTTTCCTGCATTTACCTCTCTCTAATTCATCTCTTTTTCTGCATTACCTCTCTCTCTCTACCTCACTCCATGAAGTACTGTACTCCTCTGTCTGTCTCTACATTTTATTTTCCTATCTCAATCACACTCTATTGCTCTTTAAAATCTTTCCCATATTTCTTTCCCTGGTTCTCCATCTACATCATCACTTTCTACCTCTCTTTATTTTGCTTCCAGCTTCCTCACCTTTCTCTATTAACTTAACTTATCTCCCAATCTAACATATACCTTCCACATCATCTCTATCATTACTGCTTCTTGCTCTACTGTTCTCTTTATGTCTCTGCCCAGCTCCTGTATCCTGCCCCATCCATTTCTCTTTGGTGGCAGGGTCACAGGTAATCTCTAAGAGCCTGAGAAATGCACATATATGAAGAGGAGAAGTGAGACAAGGCAGTGGAAGACGAATTAG
Organism: Calotriton arnoldi; assembly: GCA_963921515.1. Taxonomy (NCBI): domain Eukaryota; kingdom Metazoa; phylum Chordata; class Amphibia; order Caudata; family Salamandridae; genus Calotriton; species Calotriton arnoldi. The sequence goes on along the minus strand of CAWUFW010001825.1, from coordinate 338,975 downwards.
GATAACAAAGTTAGATTCTATCTAATGGAATGGATCCTCAGAGCTGGACAGAAAGAATGCCAGTGGTGAGAGGGGATATATTTGTGATTAGGAATATTTGGCAACTAAAGTTGCAGTTTCAAGTGCTATGTGTATTTGTCTTAGTTTAGTCCGCTAAACATCTAACAAATCACCCATAGCATGTTTCGTACAATGGGAGATGCGAAACGATTTCACACTGAATTTCACATCAAATGTTGGTGTTTCAAGTAAAATAATCTAGACACGATGGACACCTTGGGAGGAGCAGGCAATAGAAGGTGGTGACCTACTCTTGTCAATGTCTCCCCAAATGGAAAAAAAGGTTTAGGTTTGGAAAACATTTCCAGACATGGAAATCTGTAAGCCTGCTGTACCATACAGGCTTCCATCTCTCACAAACTGTAATACATGTACATTTATTCAAAGGTTGAAAAAATAAGTGTAAGTGCCTATAGATGACTTTGCGGAATTTAATTTGGCTAATTCTGAAGGTGGGGGGAGTCATGTAAACATCTTTAAAAAGTTGATAAAAACAAAAGGAATTGTAAAATGAAGCCTTGAGGAAGGATGTTCAGGACATGTCCAAACCTTTGATTTATTACATCTACCTTTTGGTCTATAAAGCTCCAAAGAGAAATCTGTATTTTAATAATAGGTGCATTATTTTGCAGGTTATGGAATTACGGTTTGGTGCAGGAAAAATTAAGGGTAGTTTGGGTGGCCCGTATGGAATCAAGGGAAATATTTGCCCCTGTGGTAATAAAAAAGAAGAAGGCATCCAGTGTATAATGTCTGCCTGTCCATATTGGGTTGAAGTCCTTAATCCCTTTTTGATGGAACTACCATCATGAGATGGAGGTATAGGGCAAGAAAACTGACCACGGACAATTGGCGTAATGGCATATTGGCACTGTTTCATGATAACTCAGCTGTCCAATATGCTGATTTTTCAATAGTTTAAATATGTTGCATTTCTGTATGCAGTTCGTAAGACAGTTTGTCTTCTTGACAAACTTAAGTATACATATATATATACATGACTCCGTTGAATCATGTTTCTGAGACTCTGTGTACTTCACAAAGATTAGTCTTGATTCATTGTATATTTGTACAACTCGCTGCAATGATATATTTTCTTGTGATCAAAATGTAACAAATCTTGGTTGCTTCCCCTTTAAAACACAATGAAAGTTTTTAATTGGTGGGGGGAAAGCGGAGTGTCTATATGGGTTATCAATTGGTTGCCTGAGTATTTGTATGGGTGCCTGAGTGTGTGTGTGTGTGGGTGGGTGGGAGGTGTGTGACTCTGTGCATAGATGTTTGAGTGGTTGATTCACTGGGTGTATGGGTTCAAGAGTGCATGTGGAAACAGCTGTATGGGTGGGTGAGTGTGTGTATGGGTGTGTTGGTGAGTGAATGGATGTCTCAGTGGTACATGTCCAAGTAACTACATACGTAAAAGGCAGTATATGTGAGAGTTGGAGTATATAAATGACAAAGACTGAGAGTCAGTGATTGTGAGAGTGGCTGTATGGATGAGTGTGTACTTGTATCAGTGATTGTATAAGAGAGTAAGTATGCGTTTGTTTCTGTTTGAATAAGTGATGTGGTGTGTGTATAACTGTATAGGTCAGTAAATGGAAGTGTGATTGATTCTTTGCATGACTGACTAGGTGTGTGAGTAACTCTGGATGAGTGGTGGTGTGTGAGTGTCTGTATAGGTGTATGAGTGCATATGATAGTGTTGTATTGATGAGTGACTGCATGTATGAGTGATTGTATGGGTGAATGAGTGGATGTGTGTGTAGACCTAGGAATCAGTGAGTGCGTATGTAGTAACTGGTATTGGTGTGTCAATGGTTTCGAAAATGGTAGTCTGTATTTTACAGTGGGTGTATCAAAGGTTATATTGTGTGAGGAGGTGCATCAGATTTTCACGTGGATGATGTCATCAGTGATGTCATCAGTGATGTCACTGACCATGTCATGAATGATGTAATATGTGACGTCATCAGCAGTGCATTGCGGGGACGCGAGTTATAGTTAGCTGAACTAACTATAACGGCGGAATTTCTATGGTTTTGTACGAGTGAAATGTCCAACTAACTATAACGTTCCTAAAACCTATGGTTTTGTCAGTGAATTTCTAAGGATTTTTAAATGCTAATTTCTAACTATAACATAGCAGTCACGTTTGCAGAGTGGTGGAGAAAGGTGAGCGTGGCCTTCAAACACCTTTTAGCAATCCCACTGTGTGGGATTTGGCGGAAGTAACAGGAGGGATAGTTAGCCCCCAATGTCAACCTTGGGGGCCAACTACCTCTTTTATTACCTCCAGTAAGTCCCACACAGCAGGATTGCTAACTTGTTATATCAGCCCCCACCCCCTCCCTGCAGCACTCTGCAAACGTGCCCCCTGGTGCATTGTAAGTTGGGGGATTAAGTCCCCTTGAATCCTGATGGTCCCTGGGGGCCAACTAGCCTACCAGGTACCTCCAGTAAGCGCCACAGAGCTGCGTTGCAGAGAGGTGTAAAAATGGGCATGGCCTCGGAACAGCTCTCTGCAACTCAGCTCTGTGGTGCATACTGGAGGTACCTGGTGGGCTAGTTGGCCCCCAGGGACCCTAGGTATTCAAGGGGAATTAATTCCCCAACTTACAACGCACCAGGGGGTGCGTTTGCTGAGTGCTGCAGGGAGGGGGCGGGGCCTCCGGCGCGATGACGTTTTTTGTGTGTTTGTTTTACAAGGGGGGCTGTGTGGCCCCCCTTCTTTTACATTATTTGGGGGCCCTGGGGACCCCATCCCCCAGGGCCTGCTCTTTTTAAAAAAAAAAAATTTGTTTGTTTTTTATTTTTTAAGGAGGAGGGCTGCGTGGCCCCCCTCCTTAGGCCTCTATTGGCCCCGGGGACCCCATCCCCCGGGGCTGTGCCTCATTATTTATTTTATTTTTTTAAATTTCAATATTGAAAGGGGGGGCCGCGTGGCCCCCCTCCTGGGCCACTTCTGGCCCTGGGGACCCCATCCCCCGGGGCCTGCCCTTTGTGTTGGGGACCATGGGGGAGCCCCAATGCCCCCACGGTCCCGCCAGCTGCCCGCTTCCTGCGGGAGCCGGCATTGCTTTTGAGCAAGGGGAGCTGCTGACATGCAATCCTGCTTTGCTTCATTGTAGCGAGAGAAGGTTTTCCTCTCTCTCTGTCAGTCAGTCAGTATCTCTCTCAGTCAGTCAGTCTCTCTCAGTCAGTCAGTCTCTCTCCCTGTCAGTCAGTCTCTCTCTCTGTCAGTCAGTCTCTCTCTCTCTGTCAGTAAGTCTCTCTCTCTCAGTCAGTCATTCTCTCTCTCAGTCAGTCAGTCTCTCTCTCAGTCAGTCAGTCTCTCTCTGTCAGTCAGTCTCTCTCTCAGTCAGTCTGTCTCTCTCTCAGTCAGTCAGTCTCTCTCTGTCAGTCAGTCTCTCTCTTAGTCAGTCAGTCTCTGAGTCAGTCAGTCTCTCTCTCTGTCAGTCAGTCTCTCTCAGTCAGTCTCTATCCCTGTCAGTCAGTCTCTCTCTCTGTCAGTCAGTCTCTCTCTCTCTGTCAGTCAGTCTCTCTCTCTGAGTCAGTCTCTCTCAGTCAGTCAGTCTCTCTCAGTCAGTCAGTCTCTCAGTCAGTCAGTCTCTCTCTCTCAGTCAGTCAGTCTCTCTATCAGTCAGTCAGTCTCTCTCAGTCAGTCAGTCTCTCTCACTCAGTCAGTCTCTCTCAGTCAGTCTCTCTCTCAGTCGGTCAGTCTCTCTCAGTCAGTCAGTCTCTCTCAGTCAGTCAGTCTCTCTCAGTCAGTCTCTCTCTCTGTCAATCAGTCTATCTCTCAGTCAGTCAGTCTCTCTCTGTCAGTAAGTCTCTCTCTGTCAGTCAGTCTCTCTCTCAGTCAGTCAGTCTCTCTCTCTGTCAGTCAGTCTCTCTCTCTCTCTGTCAGTCTCAGTCAGTCAGTCTCTCTCTCTCTCTCAGTCAGTCTCTCTCTCTGTCAGTCAGTCTCTGTCAGTCAGTCTCTCTCTCAGTCAGTCAGTCTCTCTCTCTGTCAGTCAGTTTCTCTCTCTCTCTCTCTCTGTCAGTCTCTCTCAGTCAGTCATTCTCTCTCAGTGAGCCAGTCTCTCTCAGTCAGTCAGTCTCTCTCAGTCAGTCAGTCTCTCTCTGTCAGCCAGTCTCTCTCTCTTAGTCAGTCTCTCTCTCTCTGTCAGTCAGTCGCTCTCTCTCTCAGTCAGTGTCTCTCTGTCAGTCAGTCTCTCTCTCAGTCAGTCTCTCTGTCAGTCAGTCAGTCAGTCTCTCTGTCAGTCAGACTCTCTCTCTCTGTCAGTATCTCTCTGTCAGTCAGTCTCTCTCTCAGTCAGTCAGTCTCTCTGTCAGTCAGTCAGTCTCTCTGTCAGTCAGTCAGTCACTCTCTCGGTCAGTCAGTCTCTCTCTCTGTCAGTCAGTCTCTATGTCAGTTAGTCTCTCTCTCAGTCAGTCAGTCTCTCTCAGTCAGTAAGTCTCTCTCAGTCAGTCAGTCTCTGTGTCAATCAGTCTCTCTCTGTCAGTCAGTCTCTCTCTTAGTCAGTCAGTTTCTCTCAGTCAGTCAGACTCTCTCAGTCAGTCTCTCGCTCTCTCTCTGTCAGTCTCTCTCTGTCAGTCTCTCTCTGTCAGTCAGTCTCTCTCTCTCTGCCAGTCTCTCTCTCTCTGTCAGTCTCTCTCTCTCTCTCCGTCAGTCTCTCTGTCAGTTAGTCTCTGTCTGTCAGTCAGTCTCTCTCTCAGTCAGTCAGTCTCTCTCTGTCTCTCTCTCTGTCAGTCTCTCTCTCTCTCTGTCAGTCTCGCTGTCAGTCAGTCTCTCTCTGTCAGTCAGTCTCTCTCTCAGTCTCTCTCTCTGTCAGTCTCTCTCTCTCTCTCTCTGTCAGTTAGTCTCTCTCAGTCAGTCAGTCTCTCTCTGTCAGTCAGTCTCTCTCTCAGTCAGTCAGTCTCTCTCTCAGTCAGTCTCTCTCTCAGTTAGTCAGTCTCTCTCTCAGTCAGTCAGTCTCTCTCTCAGTCAGTCTCTCCCAGTCAGTCAGTCTCTCTTAGTCAGTCAGTCTCTCTTAGTCAGTCAGTCTCTCTCTCTGTCAGTCAGTCTCTCTCTCTGTCAGTCAGTATCTCTCAGTCAGTCAGTCTCTCTCTCAGTCAGTCAGTCTCTCTCTCTGTCAGTCAGTCTCTCTGTCAGTCAGTCTCTCTGAGTCAGTCAGTCAGTCTCTGAGTCAGTCAGTCTCTCTCTCTGTCAGTCAGTCTCTCTCTCTGTCAGTCAGTCTCTCTGTCAGTCAGTCTCTCTCTCAGTCAGTCAGTCTCTCTCTTAGTCAGTCTCTCTCTTAGTCAGTCAGTCTCTCTCTCTGTCAGTCAGTCTCTCTCTCTCAGTCAGTCAGTCTCTCTCTTAGTCAGTCTCTCTCAGTCAGTCAGTCTCTCTCAGTCAGTCACTCTCTCTCTCTGTCAGTCAGTCTCTCTCTCAGTCAGTCAGTCTCTCTGAGTCAGTCAGTCTCTCTCATTCAGTCAGTCTCTCTCAATTAGTCAGTCTCTCTCTCATTCAGTCAGTCTCTCTCTCAATCAGTCTCTCTCTCAGCCAGTCAGTCTCTCTCTGAGTCAGTCTCTCTCTCTCTGTCAGTCAGTGTCTCTCTCTGTCAGTCTTATTCAGTCAGTCTCTCTCAGTCAGTCAGTCTCTCTGTCAGTCAGTCTCTCTCACAGTCAGTCAGTCTCTCTCTCAGTCAGTCAGTCTCTCTCTCTGTCAGTCTCAGTCAGTCAGTCTCTCTCTCTGTCAGTCAGTCTCTCTCTGTCAGTCAGTCTCTCTCAGTCAGTCTCTCTCAGTCTGTCAGTCTCTCTCAGTCAGTCTCTCTCTCTCAGTCAGTCTCTCTCTCTCTCAGTCAGTCTCTCTCTGTCAGTCAGTCTCTCTCCCATTCAGTCAGTCTCTCTGTCAGTCAGTCTCTCTCTCTGTCAGTCTCAGTCAGTCTCTCAGTCAGTCAGTCTCTCTCAGTCAGTCACTCTGTCAGTCAGTCTCTCTCTCAGTCAGTCACTCTCTCAGTCAGTCTCTCTCTCTGCCAGTCAGTCTCTCTTTCAGTCAGTCAGTCTCTCTCAGTCAGTCAGTCTCTCTCAGTCAGTCAGTCTCTCTCTCTCTGTCAGTCTCTCTCTCAGTCAGTCTCTCTCTCTGTCAGTCTCTCTCTCAGTCAGTCTCTCTCTCTGTCAGTCAGCCTCTCTGTCAGTCAGCCTCTCTCTGTCAGTCAGTCTCTCTCTGTCAGTCAGTCTCTCTGTCAGTCAGTCTCTCTGTCAGTCAGTCTCTCTCAGTCAGTCAGTCTCTCTCAGTCAGTCTCTCTCTACCTTAGTCAGTCAGTATCTTTCTCTCAGTCAGTCAGTCTCTCTCTGTCTGTCAGTCTCTCTCTCTCTGTCAGTCTCTCTCTGTCAGTCAGTCTCTCTCTCAGTCAGTCAGTCTCTCTCTCTGTTAGTCAGTCTCTCTCTGTCGTTCAGTTTCTCTCTCTCTCAGTCAGTCTCTCTCTCTCAGTCAGTCTCTCTCTCTCTATCAGTCTCTCTCTGTCAGTCAGTCTCTCTCTGTCAGTCAGTCTCTCTCTCAGTCAATCAGTCTCTCTCTCAGTCAGTCAGTCTCTCTCTCTCTACAACATACCTTAGAAACATTGCCAATATCTCTGGCTAAACACTTATAAGGTCCCAACGGCGAGACCTATTGGCGATGCCAATGCTTGTTTTTTATTTTTTCTTCCGGATTCGCACACCCAGCGCAAATTCAGACGTTTCTTCAAATGTTTTTGGGCTGGGGGTCCTTGTGGGACCCCCTGAGCAGGCCTAGGGGGTCAGGGTGTTCCTACCCTGCCCCCTTTTCTTGTTTTTCATCTTTATTTAACTGTTTTTTTATGACTCTGGTTCAACCTAGTCCCAAGATGGCTGCCAGCATTTCCTGGATGAAGTGCTGACAGCCAATCAGATTTCACGATGACATGTGTGGTTAGGCTCTGCCCAGATATCGATATTTCTTTTTCCTTTCTTTATCCTTTAATATTTCAAAAACTACTGAACGGATTTACACCTTTTAACAAAAAGGACTCTTTCTAAACCAAGACCTACCTTTTTGCCAAATTTGGTGTAATTCTGTTCAGCAGTTCGGGCTGTAGCTTTGTCTAAAGTGTCCTATGGAAAATAACATGGAGAAAACGCGTTTTGGGACCCCCCTTTTTTCTCGGCCCCCGCTTGGCGAATCACCCCAAAACTTTCAAGACAGGAGCTGACCGGAGCTGATCACTAGTTTTGAAAATTTCACGAAGATTCGTCAACCAGCGCCAAAGTTATTGGGAAAACAAAAAACGCTTTTCCTATGGAAACTAGGTCCTAACTATAACTACCTACTGGTGACTGCCAGTAGGTAATGTGTATATTATCTACTGGCGGTCGCCAGTAAATAGTTATAGTTAGGACCTATTTTCCATAGGAAATCCGCAACATTGTATTTGAAATAACTCTTGCGTCGGTTGACGAATCTTCGCAAATTTTTCAAACTTTATGGCCCGCTCCGGTCCGCTCCTACCCTGAAAGTTTCGGGATGATTCATCATGCGGAAGCCGAGAAAAAAGGGGGGTCCCAAAACGTGTTTTCCCCATTCATTTTCCCATAGGAAACTTTAGCCACGGCTACAGCCCGACCTGCTGAACGGAATTACACCAAATTTGGCAAAGAGGGAGTTCTTGGTTCAGAAAGAACCCTTTTTGTTAAATGGTGTAAATCCGTTCAGTAGTTCCTGTGAAAATCAAAAGGAAAATCAAATATATATCTATGGCCGCGTCGGATTCGCGCACCCTCCCGATCACGAGCTGCATGCTAATTGGCTGTCAACACTCCAAATCAGGAAGTGTTGGCAGCCATTTTGTCCCTCGGTAGAACCGAGGGACAGAAACAAGTGCGCAAAATGCACAAAGGGGGCAGGGTAGAAACACCCTGACCCCCTAGGTCTGCTCAGGGGGTCCCACAAGGAACCCCTGGGCAGAAAAAAGCATTTTTTTTTAAATCGGCGGGAGGCGCTTAGGGTGCGCGGATCCCACCGATAAAAAAAAAATCGAAGCTCGGTCTCCCGTGCTTCGATTGAATTTTGCCCCCGGGTGGCCCAAGTCCCGGGGGCATGCGGGGGTGGGTTTATGTTTTATATGGGGGGCCTCTAAGGCCCCCCAAGCCCCGGGGACCGCCACCCCCCGGGGTTTTATAAAAAAAATGGTGCGGGAGGGCTCTCCTGCCCTCCCGCAGCCCCGGGACCGCCACCCCCGGGGCTTCTTTTTTCATTTTTAATAACGTGTGGGGGGCTCCAGCCCCCACACGCCCGAGACCACCACCTCCCCGGGGCACTTAGAAAATAAATGTGGGGGTCCATTACGGACCCCCAGAGCCCCGGGGACCACCACCTCCCCGGGGCTGTGCAATTCAAGGGAGGGGGCCGCGCGGCCCCCTGCTGGAGCCCTTGATGGCCCTGGGGACCGCCACCCCCAGGGCCGGCTCCTGCAGTGTCCCGGGTGCCTACCCCCGGGACACTGTAGTTTGCTATGGCAGGGCGGGAGCCTCGCGCCTCCCGTCCTGCCATAGCAAACTGCTTTGGATTTTGGAAGAGAGAGCAGGGAAACCTGCTCTCTCTTCCAAAATTCAAAGCAGATTGCTTTTCCACACGGGGAGCTGCATCTTAGCAGCTCCCCATGTGGAAAAGCAATGCCGGCTCCCAAGGGACGCGGGAGCCGGCGGGACTGTGGGGGGATTGGGGTCCCCCACAGTCCCCAACGGAGAGGGCCAGCCCTGGGCGATGGGGTCCCCGGGGCAAGTAGTGGCCCGGGAGGGGGGCCACGCGGCCCCCCTCCCCCCCCCCAAAAAAAAAAATTTGAAAAAAAAAAAAAAGGAAAGGCCGGCCCCGGGGAATGGGGTCCCCGGGGCATTAAATGGCCTGAGGAGGGGGGCCACGCAGCCCCCCTCCAAATATTTAAAATTTTAAAAAAAGAGGGCATGCCCCGGGGGATGGGGTCCCCGGGGCCAATATAGGCCCAGGGAAGGGGGGCCACACGGCCCCCTTCCCGTTTTATTTTAATTTTTTTAAAAAATGAAAATCCTCATGCCCCGGGGGATGGGGTCCCCGGGGCCAAAAGAGGCCAAGGGAAGGGGGGCCACACAGCCCCCCTCCCATACAAAATTTAAAAAAATAAATAAATAAAAAAGACCGGCATCGTGCCGGAGGCCCCGCCCCACCCTGCAGCAGTCTGCAAACGCGTCCCCTGGCGCGTTTGCAGATGGGGAACGATTCCCCTTGAATACTGGGGGTCCCTGGGGGCCAACTAGCCCACCAGGAACCTCCAGTATGCGCCAGGGGCTGCGTTGCAGAGAGGTGTACAGAGGCCATGCCCCTTTTACACCTCTCTGCAACGCAGCTCTGTGGCGCTTTTGGAGGTACATGGTGGGCTAGTTGGACTCCAGGGACCCTCAGGATTCAAGGGGACTTAATCCCCCAACTTAAAATGCGCCACGGGGCGCGTTTGCACAGTGGTGAAGGGAGGCGGCGGGGCTTCAGGTGACATGTGTGCAAACAGGCCCCGTGGCGCATTTTAAGATGGGGAATTAAATCCTCTTCAATCCTGAGGGTCCCTGGGGCCAACTAGCCCACCAGGTACCTCCAGTAGCGCCACGGAGCTGCGTTGCAGAGTGTTGTAAAAAGGGTGTGGCCTCTGTACACCTCTCTGCAACGCAGCCCCTGGCGCATACTGGAGGTTCCTGGTGGGCTAGTTGGCCCCTAGGGACCCTCAGGATTGAGGAGGAATTAATTCTCCAACTTAAAACGCGCCACAGGGAGTGTTTGCAGACATGTCACCTCAGGCCCCACCCCCTTCCTTCACCATTGTGCAAATATTCCTCTAAAATAAGCTGAACTACGAATTCCAATTTACTCACCTGTTATCAGGAGAGACCACAGTGCTGCATCTTTGAGCCCAGTACTAATCCTGAAAAGTAATTTTAACCGTACTTACCAGTAACTTGAATTTCCTTCCATAGGCTAACATTGACTGGTTTCACTTGGAAATTCTTCTAAGTGTGGAGTTTTGGAACTTTATAATATTCCTCTAAAATCAACCGAACTACGAATTCCGATTTACTCACCTGTTATCAGGAGAGACCACAGTGCTGTATCTTTGAGCCCAGTACTAATCCTGAAAAGTAATTTTAACCGTACTTACCAGTAACTTGAATTTCCTTCCATAGGATATCATTTCCTGCTTTTTGCTGAAAAAGTTTCTAAGTGTCGATTTTGGAAACATACAAATATTCCTCTAAAATTAGCCGAACTACGAATTCCGATTTACTGACCGGTTATCAGGAGAGACCTCAGTGCTGCATCTTTGAGCCCAGTACTGATCCTGAAAAGTAATTCTAACCATACTTACCAGTAACTTGAATTTCCTTCCATAGGCTAACATTGACTGGTTTCACTTGGAAATTCTTCTAAGTGTGGAGTTTTGGAACTTTATAATATTCCTCTAAAATCAGCCGAACTACGAATTCCGATTTACTCACCTGTTATCAGGAGAGACCTCAGTGCTGCATCTTTGAGCCCAGTACTGATCCTGAAAAGTAATTTTAACCGTACTTACCAGTAACTTGAATTTCCTTCCATAGGATATCATTGCCTGCTTTTTGCTGAAAAAGTTTCTAAGTGTCGATTTTGAAACTTAGAAATATTCCTCTAAAATCAGCAGAACTACGAATTCCGATTTACTCACCTGTTATCAGGAGAGACCTCAGTGCTGCATCTTTGAGCCCAGTACTGATCCTGAAAAGTAATTCTAACCATACTTACCAGTAACTTGAATTTCCTTCCATAGGCTAACATTGACTGGTTTCACTTGGAAATTCTTCTAAGTGTGGAGTTTTGGAACTTTATAATATTCCTCTAAAATCAACCGAACTACGAATTCCGATTTACTCACCTGTTATCAGGAGAGACCACAGTGCTGCATCTTTGAGCCCAGTACTAATCCTGAAAAGTAATTTTAACCGTACTTACCAGTAACTTGAATTTCCTTCCATAGGATATCATTGCCTACTTTTTGCTGAAAAAGTTTCTGTCAATTTTGAAACTTAGAAATATTCCTCTAAAATCAGCAGAACTACGAATTCCGATTTACTCACCGGTTATCAGGAGAGACCTCAGTGCTGCATCTTTTAGCCCAGTACTGATCCTGAAAAGTAATTTTAACCGTACTTACCAGTAACTTGAATTTCCTTCCATAGGCTAACATTGACTGGTTTCACTTGGAAATTCTTCTAAGTGTGGAGTTTTGGAACTTTATAATATTCCTCTAAAATCAGCCGAACTACGAATTCCGATTTACTCACCTGTTATCAGGAGAGACCTCAGTGCTGCATCTTTGAGCCCAGTACTGATCCTGAAAAGTAATTTTAACCGTACTTACCAGTAACTTGAATTTTCTTCCATAGGATATCATTGCCTGCTTTTTGCTGAAAAAGTTTCTAAGTGTCGATTTTTGAAACTTAGAAATATTCCTCTAAAATCAGCAGAACTACGAATTCCGATTTACTCACCTGTTATCAGGAGAGACCTCAGTGCTGCATCTTTGAGCCCAGTACTGATCCTGAAAAGTAATTCTAACCATACTTACCAGTAACTTGAATTTCCTTCCATAGGCTAACATTGACTGGTTTCACTTGGAAATTCTTCTAAGTGTGGAGTTTTGGAACTTTATAATATTCCTCTAAAATCAACCGAACTACGAATTCCGATTTACTCACCTGTTATCAGGAGAGACCACAGTGCTGCATCTTTGAGCCCAGTACTAATCCTGAAAAGTAATTTTAACCGTACTTACCAGTAACTTGAATTTCCTTCCATAGGATATCATTGCCTGCTTTTTGCTGAAAAAGTTTCTGTCGATTTTTGAAACTTAGAAATATTCCTCTAAAATCAGCAGAACTACGAATTCCGATTTACTCACCGGTTATCAGGAGAGACCTCAGTGCTGCATCTTTTAGCCCAGTACTGATCCTGAAAAGTAATTTTAACCGTACTTACCAGTAACTTGAATTTCCTTCCATAGGCTAACATTGACTGGTTTCACTTGGAAATTCTTCTAAGTGTGGAGTTTTGGAACTTTATAATATTCCTCTAAAATCAGCCGAACTACGAATTCCGATTTACTCACCTGTTATCAGGAGAGACCTCAGTGCTGCATCTTTGAGCCCAGTACTGATCCTGAAAAGTAATTTTAACCGTACTTACCAGTAACTTGAATTTCCTTCCATAGGCTAACATTGACTGGTTTCACTTGGAAATTCTTCTAAGTGTGGAGTTTTGGAACTTTATAATATTCCTCTAAAATCAGCCGAACTACGAATTCCGATTTACTCACCTGTTATCAGGAGAGAACCCAGTGCTGCATCTTTTAGCCCAGCACTGACCCTGAAAAGTAATTCTAACCGTACTTACCAGTAACTTGTATTTCCTTCCATTGGAATCCATTGTCTGGTTTTCAGCAGAAAAGTTTCAAAGTGTCAATTTTCACAAACTACAAAGATTCCTTAAAAATCGCCTGTATGACTTAAACGCATTCTTTCAACTGTTTACAGGAGATGCACCAGTGCTGGATCCAGGATCCACCACTGAGTAAGAAAAAGTAACGATAACACTACTTACCTGCTAAGTGAATTTCCTCCCATAGGATAACATTGGTGATTCTATGTGAAAAAGTTTGTCTCAACTTTTAAAATACAATAATATTCCTTAAAAATCACTACTGTAACCAAAACGCTTTTACTCAACTGTTTACAGGAGATGTCCCAGGACTGAATCTAGGATCCAGTCCTGTGGTTAGAAAAGTAATCCATAAAGTAACTAATTGCATTTAACTAGAAATTCACATTGAGCTCAATGTTGCATTGTGTTTGAAATTGTGTTGCCCATTGCAACAACTGTAACTTCTGTACTTAAAAGTCTATTGCCTATTTGCAAAGTATTTAAACTAAAGTAATTCATTCTGAGAAAGTATATTTTGTAATGTAATGTATAATGTAATTACAATGTAATTTGAAAAATAAAATATGTAAAAATAAATAGTTTAAAAAAATGTAGTAAATCAGTATCAAAAAAATAAATATAACAATTAATACATTTAAAAATTGTCATTTACTAAACCTTTGAAATTCACTGAAAAAAACCATAGGTTTCAGACATGGTATAGTTAGGAATTAGCATCTAAAAAACCTTTGAAATTCACTGAAAAAACCATAGGTTTCAGGCACGTTATAGTTAGAAATTAGCATTTAAAAAACCTTACAAATTCACTGAAAAAACCATAGGTTTTAGGGACAGTTATAGTTAGTTGGACATTGCACTCGTACAAAACCCGTGAAATTCCCCCGTTATAGTTAGTTCAGCTAACTATAACTCGCGCCCCCGCAATGCACTGCTGATGATGTCACATATTACATCACTCATGACATGGTCAGTGACATCACTGATGACATCACTGATGACATCTCAAATGACATCACTGATGACATCACTGATGACATCACTGATGACATCATCCACGTGATAATCTGATGCACCTCCTCACACCCTAATATAACCTTTGATACACCCACTCTAAATTACAGACTGCCATTCACAAAACCATAGACACTCCAACACCAATAACTACATCCTAAAACAGAACGGGGGTAATCTTCAACACAGGGTATGTTTAGGCGCTAACCAGATATCATGAGTATCACAAGTGGAGGTATTCTGTGCGGTGCAACAGGTGAGGGACAAACCCCTAGGCCCTCAAAACAGGGACAAAGTCCGTTTTACACAAATTACAACAAATCCTGTGCACACGCTTAAAAGTATTAATATAATCAGTAATTATTGTGTTTCGTCAGTGGGTGTCAAACCCAAGACTTCTTCAGGGCTAAATTTCTTCGTGATTGGCAATCTCTAATAGTTCAAATGTTATGGCCAGTGGTTCGATACACCGGCACCGAGTAAACCGGTTTACTCGGTGCCGGTGTATCGAACCACGAGGTGTACTCGCCTAAGCTGGTTAATGACGGATGGTGCTGCGGTCTCTGTGGCCATATTGAGGTTAACTTACCTCTTTGATATACGAAGTCCGGAATTGAAATTTAACACTGGCCATAACATTTGAACTATTAGAGATTGCCAATCACGAAGAAATTTATTGGTCTCTAAAAGTGGCATCTAAGACCCGCCGGGTCGGAATTATCACCAGCTGATAGGTCTGCAATATGACTATTTAATATGGAAGCCATGAAGAAGTCTTGGGTTTGACACCCACTGACGAAACACGTGTTGGCTGGCCGCTGAAGTAATTTACATTAAATCAACACCTGAAGGACAAGAACTACTCTTCATTGCTTTCTGTCAACAATAATTACTGATTATATTAATACTTTTAAGCGTGTGCACAGGATTTGTTGTAACCAATAACTACATACCCACTCACTGATTCTTAGGTCTACACACACATCCACTCACTCACCCGTACAGTCACTCATACTTACGGTCACTCAGTACAGGACTATCATATGCACTCATACTCCTATATAGACACTCAAACACTGCCACTCATCCATAGAGGTACTCACACACCTAGTCAGTCATGCAAATAATTAAACACACTGCCATTTACAGCTAACCCGATACCTCGAAGAAAACAGCATCCTGGACCCATCCCAATCGGGGTTCCGCAGCAACCACAGCACTGAGACTGCCCTCATCGCCGCCACCGACGACATCAGGATCCTGCTGGACAATGGTGAGACCGCAGCCCTCATCCTGCTGGACCTCTCCGCCGCCTTCGACACTGTCTGCCACCGCACTCTACGCGCACGCCTCCACAACGCAGGGATCCGAGACAAGGCCCTGGAATGGACCACCTCCTTCCTCGACGGCAGAACCCAGAGAGTCCGCCTCCCACCTTTCTGATCCGAAGCCTCCGAGATCATCTGCGGCGTACCCCAGGGATCGTCCCTCAGCCCAACACTGTTCAACATCTACATGGCCCCGCTCGCACGCATCGCCAGACAACACGACCTCAACATTATCTCCTACGCCGACGACACTCAACTGATCCTCTCCCTCACCAAGGACCCCCTCGCCGCCAAAGCCAATCTCCATGAAGGAATGAAGGCCGTTGCCGATTGGATGAAGATCAGCCGACTAAAGCTGAACACGGACAAAACGGAGGTCCTCATCCTCGGCTCTAACCCCTCAGCCTGGGACGACTCCTGGTGGCCAACGATGCTGGGAGCAGCCCCAGCACCCACCGACCACGCACGCAACCTGGGAGTCATCCTCGACTCAACGCTCTCCATGGCCAAGCAAGTCAACGCAGTCTCCTCCTCCTGCTTCAACACCCTCCGCATGCTTCGCAAGATCTACAGGTGGATCCCGACAGACACAAGAAGAACAGTCACCCAGGCCCTCGTCAGTAGCAGACTGGACTATGGGAACGCCCTCTACGCGGGAGCCCCGGCCAAGCTCATCAAGCGACTGCAACGCATACAAAACGCCTCCGCACGACTGATCCTCGACGTACCACGCCACAGCCACATCACCCCCACTTGAGGAACCTGCACTGGCTCCCCATCGACAGGAGGATCACCTTCAAACTCCTCATCCACGCACACAAGGCACTCCACAAAACCGGCCCAGCCTACCTCAACAGACGACTCTTCTTCTACGTCCCCAACCGCCAGCTCCGCTCCGCCGACCTCTCCCTCGCCACCGTCCCTCGCATTCGAAGAACAACCACCGGCGGCAGATCCTTCTCACACCTCGCCGCCAAGACCTGGAACACCCTTCCACTAAGCCTACGACAGACCCAAGACCTGCTGACCTTCAGGAGGCTACTCAAGACCTGGCTGTTCGACCAGTAGCAGCATCCCCCCCCCTTCCCTCTCCCCAGCGCCTTGAGACCCTCGCGGGTAAGTAGTGCGCTCTACAAATTCTGTGATTGATTGATTGATTTACTCACCTATACAGTTATACACACACAGAGCTCACTTACTCATACAAATACTAGCACATTCTTACGCTCTTATACAATCACTGATACAAGCACACACTCATCCATACAGTCACTCTCACAATCACACACTCTGCTTATAGCTATTTATATACTCCAACACACATATATACTGCCTTTCACATATGTAGTTACTCACACATGTACCACTGGGACATACATTCACTCACTAACACACTCTTACACACACTTACCCACCCATGCAGTCTATCACAGATGCACTCTTGAAACCATCCACCCAGTGAATCACCCACTCACACATCTATGCACAGAGTCGCACACACCCCACCCACACAAACACTCAGGCACCCATACAGATACTCAGACAACCAATCAATAACTCATATAGACACTCATGTAGCTATTCACAAACCCATGCAGCCACTTACACAGCAATAGACAGACGGATACAGACATTCACCCAGTTTAGTCACTAACCCATGCATTCAGTAAGATACGTTTAATCACTCACTTATAGAGTTAGTCACGCACCTACTAAATCATCCATACAGACACTTATACACCCACTCATTCTTCAATACGCCTTTCCCTATATATATTAAAAATATTTAAACTTTACAGAAACACACAGTCAATGGATGATGTCATCAGTGATGTCATTTTAGATGTCATCAGTGATGTCATCAGTGATGTCACTGACCATGTCATGAGTGATGTAATATGTGACGTCATCAGCAGTGCATTGCGGGGCGCGAGTTATAGTTAGCTGAACTAACTATAACGGGGGAATTTCATGGGTTTTGTACGAGTGCAATGTCCAACTAACTATAACTGTCCCTAAAACCTATGGTTTTTTCAGTGAATTTGTAAGGTTTTTTAAATGCTAATTTCTAACTATAACGTGCCTGAAACCTATGGTTTTTTCAGTGAATATATATATATTTGTTTTTTTATATATATATATACATGATTACTCTGGAGCACAATGTGTTTTTGGCCAATATTGAATCTTTTTGGGCTGGTAATTTGCTTTGTGAAGGATTGAATTGGGAAAGGATGTTCAGGGGTGGAGACATACTACTCCAATACAGGGAGATCACGTGGCGCAAAATAGAAAGCAGAACCCCTTGCCATCATCCAAATGCTCCTGCTTGACATACGCATTAATCCCTTATACCATCTTTGTGCGCCACTTAGGGCCTCATGGAAAGCAGCCTCATATAAGGTGCTCTTTTTTAGTTCAATAGTGTTGTTAGCTTTATTTTTTCAGATATATTTATTTCATGTGAAGTATTATCGTGGAGTAGTCTAAAGGGCATTTTTTCTTCACAATAAGTATTTTTAATGGAGAAAGTTATACGAAGAATACACCTGTCTTCATTTAGCCAACATACAACACTTCCTTCCATCTCTGCATTGAAAAGTTAGGCTGGATACAACCAAACCAAGTGAGGGTGTTTTGAAGAAGACTCTGCAAAAGGAACTTGATTAACCTTGCTGTAGCTTTATTGTGTTATGGGAGAATGGGTCACACACAGTGGCGGTGCGTCCATTGGGGGCGCTGGGGCGTTGCCCCACTAGCCACATGGCATTCACAGTCGCAAGCGAGTAAGTTGAGTCATAAATAACACAGACACAGTATTATGACTAAACTACTCGCTCGTCGTCGCTCCGCTCGCAGTCGGCAGACAGTCAGGCAATCGGCGCTGAAGGGGTGGGGCGGGGCTGGCTGCGGCAGCAAGGAAGGGTTGAGTGACAGCCAGGCGACTGCAGCGCTTACTAAAGCGCAGTTGCAATAGTGCGCATGCTCGATTTTGGGCTGGTCATTTTTATGACCAGCCCGAACATGCGCACTACAGCCACCTCCTATACCATCCTGGACCTGGAGAGCGAGGGGGGGGAGTCGGGACCCGAGAGGCAGAGGGTTGCTTCGCGCAGCAGCCCCCGGTCGCTAATGGGCGGGCCGTCTCCGTGCCCTAGCCAATCCTGGCGCTGCTAATGCAGCGTCTGGATTGGCAGAGTGACCGCGGAGCCTGAGCCTGAGCGGGCAGGCATTATAACATTGGGTGCCGCGCGTGGGTGGGTGGCACTGCCGCAGCAGCCGCACTGTGATTGGCCATTGCAGTCAGTCCGTCAGTCACCGAGTCACGCCCTCAAGCGTCACCGCGCCAGTGCCACACGCGAGTCGACACCACAGACTCTTAAGCTGTACCGGATCAGGTGGAAATTCACGCACCCCACCGAGGCTGTGCAGCCGCCATGGAGCGAATACACGGTAATGTTAGCGTGTGTGATACTTCTAACTACACAGTCAGGGGCGGTGTGTCCCGACAGATTAGAGGAATTGTTAAACACTGCGCATGTCTGCACTTACAGTGCCTTGACACCGAACAGTCTAGGCGTTGTTGGAGTTCTTAACCTGTGGATGACCGGAGTCGCTCAGAAGTGTCAGACCAGCACATTATGGTGCGGTGATGCTCTTACGTCTATGTGGTTTGTGTGTTGTGTCTATGCTACAGGTGATCTGGGGGTTGACTTGAGTCGGGTTGATGGCAATACAGTGCAATGATGCGTTTTGTCTAAGTACTTTCAATGTGTCTTTCCTGTTGGCAGCATGAGTGGTTTAGTGCTGCTTAGGCCTGCACATTAAAGTGCTGTAAGGTGCTCAAGCCCATGTTCTGTGGATGTGGTTGTCATGCAGATGGCACTGGTGTTTTATTAATGTTTTATTAATGTGCACGCCTACATTTTATGGAGCTGTGTGCCCTGCAGCACATCAGCTGTGTGAGCGCTTGCACTGCAACTGAGATTTGTATTGCTGTGCAGATGTGAGTATTACAGGACCCTGGGACAACTTGATAGCTTTGGAGTTGCAATGGTAGGAAATGTGACGTTCGTGGTTTTACATAAAAGTTGCTGTGGAGAGACGGTGTCTGTCTGCATGCGGCCACCCAACGTGATACAATGCTTCTGTGTTAACTGACGCTGTGTGTGGAGGTGCAGTGTGATCTTGAGGACACTGACCACAATACAGATTCTGCGTGCAGCCTAGCACTCAGAAGACACGCCGATATGTTGGTTTTATATTTTTTTATGGCGCAAGCTGTTATGTGTCATCGAGTTAACAAATAACCTATACTAGGGTGTGGGTAAGCGCAGACATTTCCCGAGATTAGCCAGGCATCAGTCACCTCCAGGTCTGAGAATAGATACTCACTTCCTTTACTTTGTGAACACCTCTCTGCTAAGTTATGCACTGCACTCATGCATACCGGTGTGCGTATATTGCATTCTGTAGGCAGGTGCATTGGAATTGTGTGACTGCAGCCGCTGTGTTTTCTGCATAAGTAAGGATTTGCCGCATTTGCCACGTAATCCATCATTTTCTGCATAATCTGAAGATTTAAAAAAGTATATGTATTTCTTACACGAACGGACCAAAAGTTCCTTAACTCATTGCCACTCGTTTTACCTGCGCAATGGGAGACCCTTTGCAAAGGTTGACCATTCACATCTGAGTTGCTTATTGCTGTATTTTAGTGTTGAACTAGTATTAACAAGGTCAAACAATCGCCCACCCATACAGTGTTAAGATGAGCCACAGTTATGAAACAATGAAGTAATACTACCACAAGATGTGCAGTGACGTGCCGTATAACCTGCCCTTTCTTGCCGCATAATTTGATCGAACCCTGCAGCATAATTCCAGTGGCCCCGTCTATAGGTTCTGCCCTTTGGGATCAAGGGACATGGTGTGTGCTGCATAAACCCATTCCCATGTCACTAAAAACCACAATTAATGCCACAAGCTGTTCTTTGCAATCATCCTGTTTGATTTGGACCAATGAGGCCACTCCTTGGGGAGACTGGGGTTCGACCTGGCTCTTCATCTTCTGTAAAGAGTTAGGCCAAGATCGAGACAGATAAACTACTGGCAAAAAAAGACACGCTCAGTATTCACTTGTACACTGGAACTGCCAAGCGACAGGTAGCTGACTGATGCTCCCATGTCAAGTCATACCGGACACAATGGTAGCCCATTTTATCTTTGGAAACGAACAATAGTTTATGAAACTTCGAAGCTATAGTCTGCTACCCTGTAATGTGTGATCAACCTTAAGGCCCCCCTGTTTCCAACAAATAAATATGAACTAACCATGACAGCCGTGCTTGCAAGCGCTCTCTGATTTTCGAAGTAAAATCTACATTTTGGAATATGAAATGTTCACTTCCGTTTCAGATCTAAAACACAAACGTGTTGTGAAATGCAGTGCTTCTAGAGACCCTGTAGTTTAAACACAGATTAAAACCAGCGCCATGAAGCCTGCAGGTGCAGAAGCGCTTTTTGCCGAATTTTAAGTGATTTATATTTGTTTAGCTCGCACTGCCATTTATTTACCATCTAGTATTGTGTGCTAAGGTAAATAAAATAAAATACGTTTTACAATATGTGCCAGGACACAAAGCCCATCGTTGTTCCTGTGCCAGAAGGAACCAGGCAAATGTCTGTACTGTGATTGCGAACAAATTGAATGTATTAAGCCTAGCAGGAGTGCTGCTCAACCTTCCTGCTTTCTCAAATTTGCTTGAAAATGCACCATTTGCCCACTCTTTTTTCAAAATTTTCTCGGGGGGAGGTTCGGGCTCGCTCGCTACACTCGCTCACCGCAGTGCAGTACGATAATTGTTTTACGCCTCACCACTTTCAAATGTCACCAGCCGCCACTGGTCACACATAGCACATAATAAAGGTACAACATGGTGGGATCTGCAGGACAGCTAGTCTTGGACTTTGCGCCGAGCAAACATTTGTTGACAGGAGCGAGCACTACTGCATGAACACAGTGATTTTCCTTCTCATTTCTCTAGAAAACACCATCTTAAGCACAGTTCTGGGTTAGGGTAATCAATTGATAACAGGGTTTGTAAATAGCCTGACATACTCAAAATGGGTTATGAGCGAGCCGTTTTGGAGCACCGTCGGCCTCTAAGAAAGTTATAAAAAGAGAATGCTTTTTGGTGACACCTCTTCTCTGGATACAAAGACAGTGAATAGTGTACATGTTGAGTCGACCAGAAGGCATTGCACCAATGACATTTGCTTAACTCAGTGACAACAACTAAAGCAAGTAGAAGTCAATCAATCTCTTTATTCGATCTCTTGTGAAAACAGATCATAAAAGCATCAATTCATCAAATAAGTCATGGCACAGTATTATAAAAGGATCCATATAAAACCACAATTTAAAACATTTAAAATCATTTCAGAAAAAATAGATTCACAAGTAGGCTCTACCAATAAAAATATTATTTAGAATCAAGTATGGGGGCGACCGTGCGCATTGAACAGTTCCGATGAATAATTTTCTCAGTTATTAGATCGATTTAAATGAGAGGATCCCAGTTCTTACTCCTTCTCATACATGCCCACAAAAAACATGCTACAGAGAAGCACACAAAGGGGTCATGAAGTGCCTTTAGAAAATACAGTGCCACCCTACATTGTGTGAAATTGTGACGCCTTAAAATCGGGAGGATAAAATTTTTCCTTTCAGTATGATAAAACTGGCAGAAAAGGACTATGTGTAGGTCCGATTGGGGAGAATGATTGTCACAGGGGCAGGGGGGCAAATCTGAGTGTTTAAACTTCCTCACTGGATGGGCTAGCATTAGAGGGATGTAATTCAGGCGGAAACGCAGTAGAATAAATCTATGGTGAGCAAAGTTGGTACACGAGAGATATGAAAATCCATCACACGATCTTGCGGGGATGAGGTTATATACAACTGCTGCCCTTTGTTTGTGATTTTTTTCCCTCCTAAGAAAGTTAGCCCTTTGAAGATACAGATCGGTGATTAGCCTCTTCGAAACCTTCCTACACAGTGAGGGGTCACTGAATAAATTTCCCTGCCCAATTGCGATCAATTCAGCCTCTACATAGCTGAGCCATCCAATCCTGTTATAGTGGTCCAGCTTCAGTTAGCTAGCGATTATACGTTGCATTAAATTGACCGTAGACCTACGCCAGATCGAGATCCAGAGCAGGATTGGGGCCAATCTGATGGAATCAAGCAAGTAAGGTAACCCCAATTCCAGGTGCACAGTATAGTTTGAGTGTGAATGGGGCAAGAATACCCGATTTTTAAAAAAGGTGTCTTCCATTCTCTGAAGATGGTCAGCATTTGCCATCCCCCATACTCCCGCCCCATAAATTGCCATTGCCTTTGTTTTGGCATGATAGATGTTTTTGATTGTGTCCAAAGGACTGGCACCCAGCTTTCTTGCAAAGCCCTTAATAGCCTGCAGACTCCTTTCCATAGCAGAAGTTCTTCCCACAACCAGGTTTTTCCAGGAGTGGTTCTTATCAAATAAGACCCCCAGGTAGGAAAAGGAGTTTACCACTTCGAGTTTCTTTGAGGCCAATTGGAAATGGGGATGTTTTTCTCCTCTTCTGGCACCTGCTATAACAATAAATGTTTTTGCCTCATTTACTCTAAGATCTAATGAGGCCATAAATGAGGCATATGATGTTATGAGAGACTGCAAGGCCACCCCTGTCCTGGCAATCAGGACCGCATCATCTGCGTACGCCAGTATCGGAAGGGGCCTGTTATCAAAGATAGGGACGTCCAGGGGAGCTCGAGTCAGGGCGGCCTCCACCCCGGTATTGAAAAAAAAGTAACGGGGCGAGGACACAGCCCAGCCTTACTCCCCTCTCGATTTTGAATGGGCGTGTACATTCCCCATTTGCGCCATACCGAACAGAGGAAGAGGCATTGGTGTATAACTGATGGATGAAGCGGATTATCAATGAGTCAACCCCCATCTCTTCCAGTATAGGCCACAGCTTCTGGTGGGAAACGCAATCAAAGGCCGCCGAGAGGTCCATGAACGCCATATAGATCCTCCCCCTTTCACTTTCGTGTATTTATCAATACAGAGTGACAAATTGAGACATTGGTCCACCGTTCCCTTTCCCTTCTGGAACCCATATTGCGCTTGGATCAGTATGTTATTTTCTTCGGCCCAGTTCTCCAATCTGGCTAATAGAAGCCATCCCATAAGCTTTGCGGTGGTGTCCAGAAGGGAGATGGGACGGTAGTTCTTTGGGGAGCCCCTATCCCCTTTCTTATAGAGGGGAACAATTACACTCTGGTTCCAAGATGGTGGAGGGCCCTCAACTGCTATTCTATTGAACACGTTTGTTAATAGGAGTACCAACAAGTCATGGTTCTGCTGGAACAGATCTATCGGGACCCCATCAGGGCCCGGGGCTTTCCCTGGTGGACAAGACTCCAACCCTCTTCTGACCTCTGTTAGTGAAAATTTCAGACAGCCTGATGGCATTTCATCAGGGTCAGCAAGAAGTGGGGGTGAGATGTTTTTGGAACCAAAGATGCTTTTAAAATGAGCCATCCAATCCTCCTCATCTACAATGGAGGCCAATGAGGGATCCTTAGAATCCTTAAAATAAGGGGCATTTATAACTCTCCAGAACTCCCGGCTGCTGCCCGAGCTCGCAGCTTGCTCCAGGTCATTCCAGGCCTTCTCCCTTATCTTTTTCTTTCTTTTTTCCCTAACCTGTTTATAGTTACTACGCAGCAGTTTGATCCCTGCAGGGTCTCTGCAATGAGCTTTGAGAGCCTTCTTGAGAGAAGGCCTGGGCGGTAAATTCCGTTCCGCTCGTGGAATTTGCGGAATTTGGGTAATTTCGCGTTCTGCGAAAAACGCGGAATTGCCAAAAATTCCACGGCTTCGCGGAATTTTTTGCATGTTCGCGCTTTCAAAATGCGTGTTCGCGAGATATTTCCCCCCGAGCACGCAAACAGCGTTCGCGAACAGGAAAAAAGCATCGCGAACGGGCGGAACAAGCAATTCCGCGTGTTCGCGGAACTCTGCGTGCTCGCGGAGATTTTTTACCGTTTCGCGGAGCTTGGCGTACCGCGACTCCGCAAATTCCACCCACCCCTACTTGAGAGCGGCCCTTGCTGTAGAACATTCATGACCGAACCAACCTCTGTTTTGATTAGAATTCAGCGGTTTGGTGCGGGTAAGTGCCATTTTTAATTTCGTTAAAAGTACTATAATTTGGGTAACTAAGTAAGGAGACGTAGTCCCCTCAACCAGACAATGTGTAACGTCTTCCCTTACTTGCGCTATTATTTCATTGCCCAGTTTCAGCTTCTCGACCTGTGCCCATTTTAACTGGTATCCATTTTTCCTGAGTAACGATAAGTTATCTGCTACCTATTGATGTTCTTTCGCCTTACAAGGCAGATCTAAAGAACTAAGAAGAATAGCATGGTCGCTGTAAGGTGTAAACAAGTTTTCTAGGTGGACCACTTTACTACTTAGTATAGAAGAAACTAGAATAAAATCAATCGTTGACTCCTGTGTGCCCCGCCTGAAAGTTTTCCCTAACTGGCCAGATTTTATGTTGTTGATTATTCCCAGATTACTCAAATATAGGAAATTATTCAAGGTGTCCCCATATTCATTATGCGATAAATGGGTAAGGGGATTATCCTGAAGGCCAGTTAAACCACACACCTTAGACCAGAGGTCTTCAAACTTTTGGATGCCGAGACCCCCCTGTCAACATTTTGAGGCGTAAGGACCCCCTCCTGACAAAAATTTCTAACCCTGTAGGCAGGGCTACTGGAATTATGAGGCAGGTGAGGACCAAATTACGTGACAGGCTTGACTAAATTGTGTGGGAAGAAAAGGTAAATGATGTTATGTGATGCCGCTTACACAGTAACACTGAGGAAAGATTTCACCCCATGAGTACCAGTGTATAACCAAAATACAGCAATTAACATCAGAAAGATTTCTAGTCAACCTTTGTGAAGGGCCTTCCACTCCGCAGGAATACGTGCTGCCACATTAGAAGCTCACTTGGCCCTGGCCGGGAGAAGCAGGGGTCCCTTAAAACCCTGGCGGTTTTGTGCAGAGTTAAGCAGTTTGCCCATGCAGCTTTCCTCTCACCCCCTCCCTTCCATCCCTCTGTCCTCTCCTAACCCCGGATCCCTCTCTCACTTTGCAGGCCATTTTATTTCACCCCTTTTTACAACTTCTGAACTCTCCCCATTCAACCTCTCACTTCACCTTTAACACTCCCAGCCAGGGCTGTTCCTAACACTGGTCGCACACGGTGCAACAGTCTTTTTGGTGCATCCCCCGTTTCCTCCTTCTCCATGAATTCCTTCACTGCCACTCACCAACAATTCACCTCATCTCTCTATAGCACCTTTCTGACAAACATTTCATTTTTTTATAGCGCTACTCATAGTTTACTCACACTCATTTCTGTGATTTGCATGGTACATATTCTTTGTAGCAGGAACGTTAACCCTCTGCACTGTGTGGGTGACAAGAGTGCCCATGTGAGTGCACGGTGAGCGATGCAACAGTGTGAGAGTAGGGTAAGAGGAGTGACTGCAGGGTGAGTGAGGTGGCTTATGAATTTAGGTGCGGATGCAAGTTCAGAATGGGACGAATGAGTGTATGATTACTGATGGGCTTGTTTGAATGAGTTGCATATTGAGCAGTGAGGGGGACAGGTGAGTGAAGTGTCACATGAGTGCAGGATGAGTAGTGTACTCGTGTGGCTGCAGGGTGAGGTATAGGATGAACAGCGCAAGTGCATTGTGAGTGCAGAGTGATCACTGTGAGTGCAGGGTGAGCGGGTGAATGGTGTGAGTGCATTGTGATCGCTGTGAATGCAGGGTGAGCGTGAAAGTGAAGGGCGAGAATGACGAGTGAGTTGTCTGAATGCAGAGTGCATTCCCAGACACTTGAAGTAACTCAGCATGTTATGGACGGCGGCGTAGGGTTTAAGATCTAAGTTAAACTATTGCTATTATGGCATTAATCGGGGATCGAGGAAATAAATAATGTGCTGATCCTGCAGCAAACTTCCAGTCCTATGGTTAGGGTTGCCAGCAGATTATTTTGATGGCCCAGTCGGTACAAAAATAAGCAGTCACCTAAAGCTGTATTTTAAGCACTTATCTGTGCATACTTCGAACAGCAAATATAAATAGAAAGCACTTTTAATTGTGTTCTAGGGCTGCCTCAATGATCCATGACTGATAATTAAAGAGAACAAAGACAGAAAAGTCACATAACGAATGCATACATACTTTTTTATTTATAAGTCTATTTAGTGTCAAGAGGAGGTCTTTGCAGGCTCTTTAAACAAAACACGGCAGGCATTTTTCTTTTGGCAACCCTACTTTATATTCCTTTTCATGAAATGCATTCTCACACTGCAGCAGTAAAGGTAAAATACAAATGTAAGGAATAGGCAGAGTGGGGGCCCAGGGGTACTGGAACCAGGAAAAAAACTAAGCCTCTGTAACCAGTTTACAAAGGCATGTAAACATGCAACTGGTCTTTAAAGACCAGTGAAAAACTCGGGCGTGCCGGAGATAAGACTCCAGACACTGCCCAGCTGAGCCCCCAGCAGCTCGAGTTGCACTGCAGCAGCCCGGGCTGAGACGAAGGACGGGGGAAGAGGGGGGGCTGAAGCCCTTGGGCCTCCGCAGAAGTGTGACTGGGAAGGCGCGACCCCCTTTGCATCGCTCCACGGCCCCCCTGGGGGTCGCGCCCCACAGTTTGAAGACCCCTGCCTTAGACTCAGTGTATTTACAAAGGTGAGTGTTAAAATCCCCCACCCAGATAATGTGTGGTGTACCTTTTTTCTTAGTTCGGGTAATTTTCCCTAGCTCCCTGATTAGGTCTTCTGCTACTTTTTTCATATTTCGCCCAAATTCATTATTATAGAAATGTATTGGAATTCATGGCCCCTCCTTTTTAAACTCAAGGTAAAGAAGCTGGAAGTGGATATTTGGGTAACCAGCCTGCCTTATTTGGACTGGGATGGTATTAAAAATCAAGGCCAATAGTCCCCCCTTTGCTCTGCCTGATGTAGAGGGCACTGCAGGAATATGAAAAGTGCGAAAACCAGGGAAAAAGACCGGCTCCTTAGCCCATGTCTCCTGGAAAAAAATGATCTCTAGAGAGTGTCAGAGGTTAAGCCACTGTTCATTGCCTATTTTAGAGGCAATTCCTGCCACATTCCAGGATGCTGAGCTAATCTTATTTTTATCCATGTTACACTGGGTGGAGGTGGACAAAGGTGTTGCCTGAGTTCCAGTTGGTAGACTAGCTGACATAGCTACTCTGCCAGGGAACGATGGTGGTCAATCACAGGATTCTAGGTCAGAGAGAGGAGTAAATCTATTTTGTAACCTTACCCCCTGGGGTATATTGGGGCCATCCATATATCTCGTAGGGAGATGAGCTAGCCTTAACCCACCACTATTCCCCGCTCCTGAATTTGCAGCCTGTTTATAAAAGTGTTGCAATGGTAAAGGTATAATTTGAGTACTACCAATAGAAGGCCTGTGGAGATTGACTCGAATGAGATGACCCACCTGAGGGTTGTTGAAATTTATCATCACGCAATCCCCCCAATTGTCTTTGGAGAACTACCCGCCCACCCCACTCTCCTAGCCATAATGATTTTATTTGCCAAGTAGCGATTGCTCATTTCCGAGTTTCTTAGGTTGAATGAAGACATTTGTCCATCAGTTGTGACGTTGATTCCAGCTGATTTTCCCGGAGAGGCAGTACACTAGCCAAAACCAGCACGAGTGCCACATATTTCTGGAGCCTGGTGAGGGGCCCTTGAATCTTCCCCTGATGAGAGTGGTTGGTGGCATGTGTCCCCCGGTGCCATAGATTGAGGATTTTGAGCCTCCCTTTCCACATTTACATGACCACTCATTTTAGGGGATGGCCCACAGACCCGGGTAACGAGGCTGGATATTGTGGCCCGTGATGGTGCAGATGAAATAACTCTGGCCTCACTAGGGGAAACTGGAGATGCATCTGCGGGTATGCGTGAGGAATGCGCTCTGGAGGGAATGGACAGATGTGTTAGATGTTATTAGGCTGGCCAGTCGCTGTTCGATCTGAGTTAATTTAATTAAAATTCGGTCCAGGAGTGTCATCAGCCTTTTACTTGCTTCTGCCCATAGATCCTCATTAATAGGGGGTTGTAGTGGCAAAATGTTTGCCGTTTGAGTCATTGCAGATATTCCATGAGTCAGTGTGGGGACTTTAGGTTGTATACCCCTTGATTTTGTAGCGCGATTCGCTTTAGTCTGTTTGGTGTTGAGGGTTGCGCCTGCCCTGCGCCGCTTTGCAGGGGGATCGTTTGAGGGGTCCGTTAATAAAACAGTTGGGGGAGAAGACTCTGAATCCCCTCTAGCTATGGCAAATGGTGAACCGGACATGGGGAGCGGATCCTGTTGCCCAGGTGGGAGGTCACCAGATATTATCAAGTGGGGCGAGCGAGATTGTAAGGATTCCTCCAGAGTGCCCCCCGTGGGTGACCTAGGTGGGAGAAGAAGCAGTTCCATTGACAGACGCCTCTGCGTTAACTCAATTTCGTGGGTAAGAACATTGGCTGCTCTAGACAGAAATGCATCCAGCGTTGCTACAGAGCCTCCACCCACTTTTTATAGGCCCTTTACGCTTTCCCATATTGTAAGAACACACAACAAAAGTGCAAAATATACCTTTTGGCTGGTACAAGATGTTAGATGGGGGGGCCAGCCTTTTTCTGGGCTCCGACGGGCGTGGACCGGCCCGCCTTTGGCCCGGGCTTTGCCCGGGCGTGTCCCTGCGCACGTCCTACGCAGCGGGACTCCTGGTGCGTTTTTATGCGGGGCGTTGGCATCTCAAGGGCTGCTGGGACTCTGAGTCCCCGACGATCCACGATGCTCCCTGCGGGAGATAATCAGGCAGGAGGAATGAGGAGCAGCTACAGCGCCGCGGGACTCCTGGCGCGTTTTTATGTGCGGCGTTGAGGGCTTAGGTGTTTCAAGGGCTGCTGGGACTCTGAGTCCCCGACGATGCGCAATGCTCCCAGCGGGAGATAATCAGGCAGGAGGTATGCAGGAGCGGCAAGTAGAAGTCAATCTTCGAAATGGCTCTAGAGCGGCTCACAGTGAAAAACTGTGCTCATAACCATAGGAAAATTGCTGGGAAGAAAAAGAACCTCTCCCATACCCCTGGAGAAAGCCTGAGTCTGTATACACTTTTCTCATTTGAATACAGGAGTGTGCAATTCCTTAGGCAAAGGTTGAGAATTAGTAGTATGTCAGGTCAGTGGAACACTCTCCATTAGGAGCAAGTGCCCTCACACACCCCAAAAGGTGTCATGCTTCATCATCTGGGCCTGCTCCTCATCGGGCCGGGGCTGCAGTGCCCAACGGGCACCCACGAAGGGGTTCTTTGCCGGAGATCTTTTAATTTTGCCGTTTGCTGAAGTGTGGGTATGAGGGGTGTGGAGAGTGTGCATTGTGGGAAAAAAGTGGTTTAAAATAGGTCTAGTGATGCTAGGCGTTTGCTGCCTCAATTCAACAGGCAGTGCTGCACAGGACAACAGTCAGTGCAGTGGGACCCCTCCAATTCTAGACCCTGGTGCAGATTGACCGCGTGAACTGTTGATAGTTAAGTTACTGCTGCAGTTTATGATTTGATGACTTGATATTCTACTTCTTACATGATGGAGGATTGTTTCATAGGTTTTGAAGACAGCTTGATACCATCAAAGATGTCCAATGCATACCTTCTGTGACAATCTAGTAGTTGTACCAGCACCAACAGAATAGCTCATCGGTTTATGGCATCAGTCTGTGTTTTGGGCTCAGTCCTTTCAGCCAACAACTCTAGAATATCGGTAGATTTTCCACAGAGATCATTTGACTAGTTTGGAAAATCTTTGCAGTCTCTCAACAAGAGTGGCCGGTGCACCACAGCTAAGAGGTGCTGCTGCTAAGGGCTTCTAGGTCCATAGCTCATGGATGAGGTTGAAGCCCCACGTTGTTTCTGACAGAGGTTATTGTGTAGGACATCCCAATTGTGTATACCTGAATGGGACATTTTGACAAGCAAAAAAGAATTGACACCCCTAACAAAGTTAAAAATGTGTGGACTTCAGATTGTATTTGAATAGAAAAATCTGACTTCGCTATTGGTTATACAATCACGCCTCCAAGGAAGTAAAATAATTCATTCAAAACCAGTTTGCCACACAATACTGGTTTCGATTGCCTAGTTTCCATGTGTAGAACATGACTATCTACAGTGCATCAATGGCATTATAGAATAACTATGTTCCACACTGATCTGTCCTCAATTAATGAACAAGTCTGTTGTAGGTCTGGGTAGAGACAGCATTATCTATATCACACACTTATAGTGAACTTAAAAATTAATACTTTATATTCATAGTATGGCTAAACACAGAAATTGGTTTTGGGTCAGCTCCCACAGCCACTGCAGTGTTATTAACACTTTAGTTCAGCCGACAGGACAACACACATAGAGTGCGAGATAGGGTCAGCCATCTTCAGGCATTAGTGATTGCCAATGCCACTCACATTTTTATCAGCCCTCAACACAGCCATTCGGTGCTTGGCTTGTCATATAGAGTAAGTGATGGTGTTTTGCCAAGTTAATGTCTGCTTCCACATCTGGAAGGGACAGCCACTGTCAGGACAGGATTGTGTCAATCTGTGAACTTCCGCTCCCTACTGCCCTCCTTTTGTGCAAGTAACTGCTGCTCACAGCGATCTTTGTAGCCCATGTACCTCACCTTACTTATGAGTGATTCACCCCAGCTTACTTTTGAGTGCTTCACCCCTGCTTATTTATGAGTGCTTCACCCCTGCTTATTTATGAGTGCTTCACCCCTGCTTAAAGAAACATATGGGTTCCTTCTCTAGCCTCCCTGGCCATTACTGTGGCTCTCATCAGTCTCGACTTCTGCTCTGCCCCTCCTGTGTCTCAAGGCCACTCACTTCTTTTCAGTGGTGTGTGCGCGAATCCACTCTGCATAGTAATATTTATCAAAAGGTTATACATTGTCTGTTAATTACCTCTTTAGATCTTGACAAGGTACTGCCTTACTACTACCATTACCAACACCACAACCACCATTAACATTATCCATGGCCATTACAGCGCAACCATTACCAATAGCACCACCACCATTGCCACCTCTACTATGACCATCATTACCACCACTATAACCATTACTAGCACAGTCTTTACCATCACCACAATTACCACCAACATTACTACTATGACCGCTACCATTACCACATCTAACACCATTACTACATTGCCATTAAAACCATCATCATGAGAAACCCCCAACCACCATTCCCACTAACAGCACTGCTATTATCACCACCACATTACTGCCACCAGCATTACATCCATTGCTAGCACCACCACCATTAGCTCCATCAACACCATTATAATTACTGCCAGTGCTAACTCCACCATTATCACCACTACCATTATTATAATGTCCACCATACAACCATTGCCAACACATCAGTCACAACCACCCCATCACCAATATCACCACCCCTATTGCCACAATCACGATTACTACCACCAGTGCTATCACCAATATCACTACTACGATTACTACAAATACCAAAATCAACAATTCTACTACAATCACCACTGCTATCTGCACTAAGCCATTTCTATGTCTTTGAGCGTGTAAGAGCAATGTGTATTTGCCAGTGTAGAGAGCAAAAGAAAAATGATGGTGTGGACAAATGTGTGAGGGACATTGTTTGTTTCCTATCAGTAATCAAAAAAGGCTGGCTAATGCTTGTTCTTTCTGATTTTTATGTCATGTACTCACTTTCACTCAAATTGGCTGATTCAGTGGGTGGTTCCAGATTTCTGAGCCAGAGACAGAATGAACAAGTAGGGGATTATTAAACAGCTCCATAAGCTCCTTTGAATAGAATTGCATTAAGAGTTGTCCTGAAATTTGAATAAACCGCTCCAGCCTTAAGTGGGCGTGTAGGAATAGGGAGAGGAATGCCTCATAGCTGTAATTATGGCTGCAAAGGAATACTAGTCTGATGTGAACAACTCTTCTGTGAAAGACAAGTTCCGATATTTCGTAGCAGGTGCGCACTCTCCTAAGATTTAAAAAGGCAAACCAATTATGCCTTTTATGTTTGTCCTCCTGCCACCACTCAGCTCTCTGTGTGGGGTTGACAGCACAGTGGCACTTTCTTTCACTTTAGAGAAATAATGTTCCACTGTATGCTGTTTCCTGCCTGTCACTGCCCAGGTCCATCACTTTTGATTGCAGATGCAAGAACGAGGTGTCATGTTTATGCCAAATCAGAAAAATTTAAGTTTCTGGTTGTTCTAGACAAGGCCACAATCACCTCAGCAAAGCTCAGAAAAAGGGTTACACAACGGGAAACCCAAGAAAAGGGGAGGGTATAGGGTTGGGTACAGAAATGTAATATGACTCCTAAGGTGAGACATAAATATTTGTTGAAAATGCAAGTTGTCCATCAGGCTGAAATCTTGTTTGCTGGCTGAAATATGTTTAAAAAATCACAAATTTAGAAACAGCATGCATGTTTTAAGAAGCATAAATTCCTGTGTGCAAATCTGTAATATTTTCCATAAAATGTAATCGGGGTTCACAGATTTATAGCCTAAATTATCCAGCAATGCCTCTTCTCTAAAAGAGTGAGAAACTGGCACAGCCACAATTTAATAGGAAACTGAAGTTCATTATCTGAGAATTCCGCTGGTGTACGCCTGTGTATCGAATAGATCTTGTTCAAATTGAAAATGTTTTTTTTTCCCTGAAGGAGGGTTACCTGTTCACAAGCTTCTTCTGTACAGTCAGCTAACTCCCGAGGGGGAAATGATTCATTTTTCATTACTTGGCTGATGACCTAGTTTCTGCCCTTCTCCTTGACAAAATACCAAGCGTGGATACAGTCCATCCACACATTCCTAAAATATTCTCCCTTTTAAAACTGGAAGTCATTCTTCTAACCTATAAATACATACTTTGCAAACTCAACCTTCCCTGATATGGAAGTGGCTGTAGAACTCTCACCATGACCATAAAGTTGAAGGGGTGAGTGGAATGTTGTTTGTCTCCTTAACATGTCTCTAACATGAGAAGCATTGTTTGAGCGCTTGTTAACATGTAGGCACCTCTGTTTGTAGTGTGAAGTATACGAACGGTCACAATTATCATTATGACGATTCTGAAATGACATTTTCACACTTAGGTTGTTTGCGGGCAAAAAAAGTGAATAAAATATCAGGGTCTAATATAGCTCCCTGTGTTTTATGCTATCAATTATTATATGGCTTCTAAAGTTAATATGAACTCATTACCATGCAATTTTAGGTTCTACTACGTAAGAAAGTTTTGCTTCACTTGGCATGGTCACTGAATCACAGACTAGAGTGGTACAGCTTCGGCAGGGGAATCTGTACTTTTCAGTATGACAGAGCAGAGTATTCCAGGCAGATCCACCATTTTGTTCCCTATCCCATGATAATGCGCGGGTGCAGCACAGAAATTAATTATTTTTTACTGTTTTATTGTAATGGGGAATCTTCAAGCAAACTCTTATTTCCATTTGTGCATGCCACTTTGTGTGCCCTTGTGAGACCCGCCCTGCCCAGCCAAGTTCCCTATCTAATAAGAGTTGCTGGTGTTTGCTATACAAGAATTGATTTGCCCTTCGCTTGTCATTGCAACTCGTTGGTGCCAAAGAAGTACCAGTAAGAACCAACAGTAGATATCACCAAAAATTGATCAGAAACGTTTTTCCTTAATTTCTTCATAATCTCTGCTTCTCTCTTGTTGTTTTCTCTTGCTACTTCTTTTTTTAACATTCATACCCTTTAATCTTTCCCTCCTGCTTTTCCGATCTCTCTTCCTCATCACGCTTGCCTAACCTGCGATTACCACCTACGGTATAAGTTTTTACTCCTCTTCTTCATCTAGCTGTTTCCTTTTTGTGCTTTAATTGATATTTTGCATTTCTTATTACAATTTGCTCCCAATACAGTCTACTCTTCCCCTCCATACACTGCATTCTCATCCTCACTTGTTGAGTTCTGCATTTTGATTTTTATCGCATTTTAATTTAATCACCATAAAGTCTACTCTTACCCTCCATACCCTCCAGCCTCCTCACTTCTTGAGTTCCGCAAGAGTCTGAAGACCTGGCTCTTCAAATAATTGCAACCCCAGGCAAGTCTAGGCATTCTCACCTGCTCAGCTCCAGGATACCCCGAGAGTAGCGCACACATAACATAACACACTTTCCTATCTCTTTCCTAGCTTTCGCCTCTCTTTTTCCTTCCCTCCTCTCCACCTTTTACCCACATGTCAAAGTTTATTTTCAACCCTCGTTTCATTTCCTTTTCACCATCTCCATCCCTGTTGCCATATGTTCACTTTGCCTTCCTCTCCCAAGAATGTTAAGATCTCTTTTGCCTCCATTCGCCATTTGTTTGTTAGTTAGTTAGTTTGCAAGTTGGCAATATTTGTGTCTTCATTCAGAAAGGCAATGAGATGGAGACCAATAGCTCCACAACAACAATGCGTGTTGCACTTGCAATGAATATCTCTGCTTCCAATTTGAGACTCTTCTCCCTTGCTCCTAAGAATCTCAGGAATATATTTATTTGGTCAAGGCAGCTTATGTTTTGAGATGAGCATGTTAAATAGTATTAGAAAGTGATGTTTATGAAAACAATGTACCATAGGTTAACCGACCTTTGCTGCTGCCACCTACCTGCTCCAAAAGGAAGGGTTGCTTCAGATTCGTAATGAAAGTTAGACACTTTCTACCACCACACCAGCCAACTTAATCCCTGTCATTCATACTCTGTAGATCATATAAACTATCAAAAGCAAATATTTAAATAGCAAAATTAAGAAAATATGAAAAGCAATAATTTAAATGGCAAAATTAATGTAAAACCATGCAATGTCATAGAGAACTAGAATAACTTAAATTAAACCCAAATTTAAAAATTTTTAAAAAAGGCGCTATGCCAAAAAGATTCTGTTGCTAATTACCTAAGTGTTCAAACGAGTAGATTCACAAGTGGCAAGTATTAAAAACACATATAGTAAGTTTGCTGTAGCCATGTAATATGTATCTTCTGATCACCAAGAAGGTGACACTTCCAAAGATGACGCCTTCTCTGAGTGAATATACAAGCAGAGTCCTCAAAGACCGCATATGACCTGACATCTTGTTGGATTACAACAGACACACATATTTTTCATGATTACCCATATTGGTCCTCATTCTGAGTGGCCTGGTAATTCAGGTAGGGCTTGTGACACGAGTTTCTGAACCCAATGGTATTAAGGGAACGATTATTTGACCTAGAGATTGAAATCTTTGACGGAAATACCAGACAGAAACAGATTGAATTTGTTATCTAAAGACCGATTCCCACGCATTATTCCTCAAAAGTCAGTAATCTGGAGTATTTCCGTCCCCTGAAGTTACTGATGCTTTGGGTAAAGGTAATTCCAGGGAAAGAAGAATGCTGTGCAAGTTGTAATGCAGTCCATTGTGGGAGCTTTAGTGACTTTAGAGGAAATGGAACAGTTCAGGACAAAATATGCAAAAACGGAGCACAAGTATAGCAAATATGTGGGAAAACGTGACAAAAAGGCAAAAGTGGAGAAGCTGGACTGCCTGGGCTGGGAAGTAGACGCCGCGCTGGCTGCGAAGTGGCGAAGTGATCAGTGACCTAGCTGGCTGAGGTGCGGACGCTGAGCAGAGGGCAGTGGAAAGGACGTACGTGACATCCGGAGATCCTGACTGCACTCGGTCCGGGGGATGCTGCCGGTGATCAAGATCTGCACTGGGCCTCCGATGCTGTGGAGTGGCTGTAGGCCGCGGCGAATCCTGAGGAACGAGAGGACTGAGGTCCGGAGCCGTGCCAGGCGACTATGAGCGGAGTGGCCCCTCTGCAGGTCCTGGGCTGAGGTGAGCGAGTGCGCGCCCGGGCTGTGGGGATTCGGCCGGGAGGCCGCCTGGCGGGGTGGAGACGCGGGTTGGCCGCAGGCACATGAGGGCAGCTGGGAAGGACGAGAACCGACGAGCCGCAGTTGGGCTGCACTGCGGTCCCTCTGGGTTGGCGGCTCACTGGCTTTGCCGCACTGACAAGCAGCGGTGAACCCTGAGAAGCGTAAGGCCTAAAGCCGGGAGCCGAGCCAGACGAATGTGAGCAGTGTGCCCCTGTACAGGACTGTGGCGGAGGTGGGCGAGTGTGCGCCCGGGCTGCGGGTATTTCGGCTGGGTGGACACCCGGCGGGGTGGAGCTGCGATCTCGGCTGCGGACACCTGGGGGCTTCTGATGGGGGCGAGGACCCCTGACCCCACTGCATTGACAAACCCTGTGCGCTGGAGGCCCGGTCAGCGGGCCCATTGTGCATATACTGGGGAGCCTGGAGGGGACACCAAATGGCGACAGGAGGAGGCGGGACAGTGCCGAGTGTTACGCGGCCCCCCACATTGGCTTTTCCCCCAGACCGATTGGTACCACACGAGACCTGCGGGGAAGGCGCATGGCCAGTGCCACTACAGTGGACCCCAAGCACCCAGCGTGTGTAAGGTTTGACGCGCAGTACCGCCCCAAGACTGCAAACCACCTGAGGGGGGTATAAAACCCCTCAAGGCGGGGTGAGACGCCTGGTAACAGGGCACTGCCGCAGGAGCACAGTAGAATATGGCAGGCTCTGAACCCCTCTCCTCCCCCCTCCCCTGGCACTTATGAACTGACCGTGGACCCTGCAGGAGGCCAGAGGTGTGGTGGTGGGTGACCGGCAGACGTGCGGCGAGGAGAGAAGGCACCTAACAACAGCCGCACTTTGGCGGAAGGGACTGTGGCAGCCATGGTGCTGGCACACCGTGCTCTAACACTGCTGGAGGACGAGAGCAACCACACAGGCTGGAGTTCCAGGCATGGAGCTGTAGCCCTTTGCAGCACAGTGCTAACACCTGTGACCACTGACCCAGCTGGCTGCGCATCTACACAAGTGAAGCACGGAGTGAAGCATGGGCAAAACTCACGCTAGGTAACCCAAGATCTCCTTTGAGCAATGCATCCTTCCCAGGGGAACCACCTCGATGGCGGACGAGCAAGCGGTTACCAGCATGGATTCTTCCTCTAACAGCGAGCCTAACATCCGCAAGATGTTCAAAGAATTGAAACAATCCCTGTCTGCAATCGACCTCAAAATAGACTCTATGTGTCACGGTCCGTCGGAGGCCTCTCAGGATCGGCTCGTCGCTTAAATGGGTCCACCTATTGACACCCTCAATTCCGAATTGCTTTCACAGCACGGAAGATTAAGGTGGTCAATCGGGGGAAGGAAAGGAAGGGAACAGCGGGGAGGGAGACCTGCAGAAAGAAAAACACCTTATTAGAACCCTGCATATAATGTTTAAAGCCAATACGATTCTCACTAGTCAGTAAGCCAACTTCCTCTATACCTGTAAAGAAAGAAAACACACTTCTGGCAGTGACGTCAAGTAGGAGGATCAAGTCTCTTCCTAGTTGCTAAACCTTTATATCAGGTTTACTGTAAACAGAAACCAGAAGATTAGAACATGTTCAAAAAACAACCTTCAACTTCATAAGATGCCTTTCCTCTTTCAATGACTACCCACCAATGTTAGTGCAAAGTTCCATATCACAAGGGAGGAAGGATGTTTTCTATATTTGATCCTCTCTCTGTTCCCTTGCTACAAGGACGAACAAAAACACACAACATGTAACATAAATATAACTCATAAGGTATATCTGGATGATTGTCAATTGTGCAGTATTGAATTCATAATGCAAATGTCACAGGTACTACTTCAAAGTCAATTAAGGTATCTGGTATAACGAACAAACAATCAATATACCACCTGGTACTTTTGACTGTCTCTCTATTATGTTGGGCGTGTTTCCAGGGTTGAAATGAAACTCCAAATGTTCTTTAATAGTTGTTGGTATTGTCACACATAGATAAATGGGCACTTCCTTAATTATCTATGCTAGCGTGGTTACGGAATAACTATCTGCGGTATGCCCCATCCATCGACCTCAAGAGAACGAACAGGGGAGGTGGTGTCATTGACACCCTTACCGCACCAGGCGAAGAACCACGAAAATGCCACAAAACACAGCGTTGTTGGGAACAGGTTAAGCGTCTGCCACCGATCAGGAACAGGATAATCTGCGCCGTTTCGATTCCACGCCCAGCTTTCATAGCCCTCGGCATGGGAGCCTGATGTCATGTCCTGTGCGGGCACGCGACGCGCCGCACAGGATTCTGGGGATGGTAGTTCCAATCCTGTGCACTTCCGGTTTCCTGGGTCTGCTTCCTTCCGTCCACCAATTCTGTAGGGCTTGGTACGCGGCGGCGTACCTGTCCCAAGGTCTTGTCCGGCTGTCCGATGGATCCAAAGCGGCGCCGGCTTCCCACCGAGGTGAGTGTGTAACACTATGTCTGACCGACTGGACCGGCTCAGAGACAAGGTGTCAAACCACGACGAGCGCCTGGCTGAGGTTGAACAGCGCACCTCCTCGCTAGAGTACGAGAACAACACCACCCAGGAGAAACTGCTGCAAATGGAGAAGGTGTTGGAAGTTATTAGAAACAAGAACGAAGACCTTGAAGCCAGGTCACGACGTAACACCTAAGGATTCTTGGGTTTCCAGAAACCACATCGATGACGAGGGTTGAGGACTACATAGAAGAAATGCTCTGCTCCCTCTTTGGCCATGTCTTATTAAAAGGTCTGCATTGTTGAGCACGCACACAGGTCCCTTGGCCCTAGACCTCCTCCGGGAGCCCCGGCAAGGCCAATAATTGCGAGACTACTCAATTACAGGGACCGCGATGTGGTGCTCCGTAAAGCCAGAGACTTACAAGAAACCAGATATCAGGAAAACGTGATCTCTTTTTTCCCAGACTTTACTATATCCGTTCAAATATCCAGAAGAGAGTTTGTGCCTGTTAAGTGACTGCTGCAACAACAAGGACATTAAGTATTCTCTTCTTTACCCGGCGAAGCTCTGCATTTTCCATGCCGGCAAAAGCTTGTTCTTTACTGACCCTAAGCTCGCTGCCAAGTTTGTCCGGGGCCTTTGGCCGGCCAAATCTGCCACACCCAAAGACAAGGAACGGGTGACTGAAGATCCTCTCAGCGAAAATGACTAATAATCTGATGCGTGGCACCTGGCGAAATGGCAGGAGACCCCTGCGGCCCGGCATGGCCTGGGGGGGGGACGCTTTGCCCCTCTCTCAGCTACATCTGCCTTTGCTAATTGATCACACAGAGAACAGCACAAGATGGGCTGATCGCTAGAGAGGTGGTCCTCTCTGTAATTCATCTCCAGCCGCCCAGCACCAAAATCATTGGGATATGCCGAGCCCCCTGGCGCTTCCCTCTGGGATGAGTCCCACTCTCTGCTATTCTGTTGGCCACTTTTGGCCCATTTGGGACAATGGAAATGTCTTTCAGCCTTGTTGGGTGGCTGTAGTGGGTGGGCATGATGGGTGTTGGGTGTTTATATTGGTTGTTTTTCTGGTTTACTTCTCCTTCCCCCCTCCCTTTCCCCCCCTTTTCCCCTCTCTGGCCTCGTATCAGTGCACGACGGGGGATGACTCGATGCCCGCACGCTCCGACCTCCGAGGATGCTAGCAGGGGTGGGAATGCTATGAATGTAATGACTCTGAAAGCAGTGACGTGGAATGTGCATGGATTGAATGACTGCAGAAAGATGCGATTGGTGGCGGCATACCTCAACCGCCATGGGGTGGACATAGGTTTTCTACAAGAGCTGCACTTAACAAACGCAGTAGCACGCGCCTGCGCGCGGGACGGATGGGGGAATGTTTTATTGCTGGGTATTCCAACTACGCCAGAGGTACAGCCATAATTCTGAGGAAGGGACTCCCGTGGCACACGAGAGCTGTGTTATGCGATCCCCAGGGGCGCTATGTTGTGGCGGCTGGGGTGCTTGGCGGTCGTCTGGTCAGGCTCATATCAGTGTATGGCCCCAACACAGACGATCCTTCCTTCTTCGCCGAGGTTTGGCGACTGGCGGAATCCCTGGGCCCGGGTGCGCCATCGGCGCGCCCATCTGGGGAGGGGATTTCAATGTGGCTCTCGACCCGGAAAAGGACAGATCAGGCGGGTCCCGTAGACCTCATCCATGGGCAACAGTGCAACTGCAGGTCCTCATGGAGGATCATGATCTGGTGGATGTTTGGCGTCGTCAACATCCCCACAGCAGGGAAGGAACCTGTGTATCGACCGCTGGACCTTCGTACCCCAGAATAGATTACTGGTAAACGTTGCAAGACGTGGACACTTGGGTGTGTAATAGTGCTCATCTCGCTAGGTCTCTCTCGGATCATGCGTCTGCCCTACTAGAATTTACGCTGCCTGACGCTCCTAGCAGAGCATTCACTTGGAGACTCCTGGCTGGGGCACTTCGGGACCAGGTCTTCCGGGAAGAGATAAGATCCGCAATCACTGAATACTTCGAGATCAACATGGGTTCAGTAGAATCCCCGTCCATGCTGTGGGAGGCCTTCAAGACCGTTATAAGAGGCAAGTGTATTGCCAAACAGGCAGGGATCCTGCAAGCTCTTAGGGGTGACCTCCGGCGCCTGGAAAAGGAGATACGGGAACTTGAATCCGAGTACTTTGCCTCCAACCAGTTAGCAATCCTCAGCCGAATCAGGGTCAAAATGGCCGAATTTGAAGAAGCAGCACATAGAGAGACACTATATCTAAGGAGGCTCGAGCCCGCCAATATGGCGAAAGAGACCGAGCCAGGAAAACCCTAGCGGGACTTCTCAAAAAGCCATGGGCAAATGACTATATCAGCGAGTTGCGGGTCGACGCCGATGCCGCAGCCATAGGACAGAAGGCTGTACAAACAGAAATTATGGCTTTCTATTCCTCACTTTACGCTGCGCGCCAAACTGAGGCACACCCAGATTTGATCTCTTTCTTTGACTCGATTGAACTGGTATGGCTCAACGATAACCACCGTAAGTACCTGGATGAGCCATTCTCTGAGGAGGAGGTGATGGGCGTGATCCGAGCGATGCCCGGGGACAAGGCTCCTGGACTGGACGGACTCACGTCCGCATTTTACAAGGAGTTTGCACCACTCCTTGTGCCCCATCTCCTCAACATGTATGAGGAGGCACTTGAGCAGGGATTTCTCTCCCCCTCCCTCCACGAGGCACTGATCGTGACTGTGCTAAAGCCGGACAAAGACCCCATGCGGTGCGACTCCTACAGGCCACTGTCCATGATCAATCTTGACAATAAAATACTCGCCAAATTGCTCGCTTCCCGGTTACTCCCCCTGCTCCCCACGGTGCTCAGACCCGACAAGTGTGGCTTCTTGCCCGGTAGGAGCACGTCCCATAATCTTCTAACCCTTTTCGCCACCATGCAAGAGATCGACCCCTCTCTCCCAGCGGCTGCCATCTTTCTGGATGCCACTAAGAAATTTGACACCCTGGAATGGCCTTACCTTTTTAAACTTCTCGCCCGTATCGGCCTGAGTCCGTTTTTCCTCCAAAAGATTGCTCTTCTGTATACGTCCCCGTCCATGAGACTGCGGAAAAATGGAGAGATCT
Organism: Calotriton arnoldi; assembly: GCA_963921515.1. Lineage (NCBI taxonomy): Eukaryota > Metazoa > Chordata > Amphibia > Caudata > Salamandridae > Calotriton > Calotriton arnoldi. The sequence continues at coordinate 297,338 of CAWUFW010001825.1, read as the reverse complement.
CACTCCCATCAAAGTGGCGCATGGCACGAGGCAGGGCTGCCCGTTGTCACCTCTACTATTCGCTGTGGCTATGGAGCCACTTGCAGCCAGATTACGGCAACATCATGCGCACCGTGGCCTTAATTTCACACCACGGGTGATCCTGGTTTAACTGTATGCGGATGACGTAACCCTGTATGTCAACCACCCGGCGACAAACCTGGACCCACTCATCCGTGAAATCACTAGGTTCGGCGGCCTCTCGGGTGTGACGATCAACTGGAGGAAGTCCATGATTTTCCCGCTGACTGCAGCCACTGACGAGTTCCGGTCGGAGTTTCCACTCAAATGGGCAGACTCCCCAGTTAAATATCTGGGCATATGGATCAGTCAGGACCCTGACGAGCTCTGGCACTGCAAATATGGTAAATTGATGGAATGGCTGGAGGGCCGGCTGCACCGGTGGAGATCACTCCCTCTCCGCTGTCTTTGGCAGGCCGGATCGCCATCGCCAAGATGGTAGTTCTGCCCAAGTTTTTATATGTTTTTATCAACCTCCCGCTACCCCTCACTACGGAATTCAAGAAAAGACTCCGATCAAATCTGATATCCCTTGTCTGGGCGGGCGGACAGCTGCGAATCGCATGGGAGATACTCACTCTTCCGATCGAGCAAGGGGGACTAGGTGCCCCTGACATGGAACTGTACTACAACTATGCGCAGGCCCAGTTCGGGTTCCATTGGATCTTTCCCACCCTATTAATGGCGCATACCGCCCCAGAGAGCGACCAGGCGGACCCGGTCCCACTGCATATGGTACTGTTCCGGCAGCAACACCGCCCTAGGCCCGGAATCAATCCGGTAGGCTGCATTTATTGGGCATGGCAAGAGCTACGATGCAGGGCATGACTAGACACTATGTTTGCACCCTCTGTGCCACTCACTCGACACCCAGCATTCCCTTTCACGGCTGAAGCAGGGGCCTGCCGATGACTGCGGAAGCTACAGCTTCACGCGCTAGGAAGTGCATTTTCTGACAGCATGTTTATTAGCTTGGACAAGGCACTGGGGGATGACCATATGGGACTGATTGACTTATTTCCAACTCAGAGCCGCGTTGCGCAAGATTTTTGACTCATTCCCGATAGCACCACTGACATTCAAAGTCCTTGAGGACTTTCCAACCAACCCATCACCTCGAAAACTAATTACACGTCTATACTCTGGTATGCAACGTGAGTCTCCGATAAGCACCCCGCCGGCACAGCATAAATGGGAGGAATGCCTGGGAGCCCCCTTTGATGAAGGAGTGTGGGAATATTGCTGCGCGCAGGCTAGGGAGCTGTCGCCCAATTATAGACTGCGATTGATTCACTTCAAATTCATTCACAGACTGTATAGGACCCCTGTCTGGATGCACAAAGCAGGTTTGAGTGATGACACATGCTGTGTGCGTTGTAGGGCACCAGACGCGTCCTTCCTGCATCTGGCATGGGAATGCCCCGGGGTCATGCTGTACTGGGGGAACATATTTGACACAGTGGAAGAAGTGACGGGCTGCAGATGTGAAAGAACCCCCCTGGTTGCCTTGCTTGGATATGTGAGCGATGTACCTTCTGAAAATCAGAAGCTGACAGCTATGCTTCTACTACTTGCTAAAAGGAGAGTGGCGATTTGCTGGGGCCGCAGACAAAAACCCCGGGTGGCTGACTGGCTCAGGGACGCAGCATTTTGCCATAACCAGCTATCAGAGTTTTTGAAACTAATGCCGCGCAAAATATTTGGGAACCTCTGCAAAGTTACCTTGCTGCTCAGCTGCCCAACCAGACGGTGGCCCCCGTAGATACCGGCTAAGCGGGCACTGGTCGAAAGCTTCCATATGATGCGAGCGCATTGCTGATGGCCTCACATTAGATGGCCAGAGAGACCCCACCCTTCCCTCCCTCCCTTTACCTCTCCCCTTCTGTTCTTCTTATACTCCTTTCACGTACATGTTTTCTTTATAGGATAGCTCTGTGGACTCTCGTAATGTAGAATGGGCTATGCCCGGCATGGCTACCTGAGTGGCCTTGTATGGCTTAATGGACACTAGGATGTCATCTGCTATGCTGGACTGGCAACACATACAGCATATATTTACAACGTATGAAGACACTGCATTTGTTATACTGATCCTTTTTGCTTTATCCATCCCTCCAGATGTGCAGGAGAAGGTAGATGTGTATTGTATCTGTTGTTGATCTATGAATAAAAACCACAAAAAAAATTATTCTAAAAGCAGAAAATTGGTTTTGGGAGCCTCAAGGCAATTGATAACCAGTATATGGATTGAATTGGCAAAAGATAATCTTATGAACTTGAGTTTCCTTCTCCCTTGTTTTCTACATTATAAATTGGGGTTTACAAACAGTTGGTACAGGATTATTTTCACATCAGAAGAAAACAAGCACTTTCTGAATATGAGGAGTACAGCTTTCCCTTTAAATAGAGCTTTAGGCATGATCTTGTACTACGCAGTGCTTCTTAAAGTGTTTGGTCTCTACAACCTTCATCTATTGATTTTCAGTGTACGTACATTAAGTATTGTAAATGAAAAGGAGCCAAAATATGGCAATTTTGGGTCTTCAGCTGTGGTAGAGTGAAAAGGACAGATTTATCAAAATGTAGCCACATGGATGTCAGTGTTCCAGTTCTCCTACCCCTCCTGACGGAAGTGAGGAAGTGAGTAAATAAGGAAGTTATAAAAGGCTGGAAGGATAGTGTAGCTGGTGTCAGCATTGTAAATGATTAGATGAAGGGATTTAGCATAATGTAGGGTTGGATTTAAATAAACATTTATGGGGTTGAGACTAAGCCTGCATGAAATTACAAAATTTGTGAAATTCTGTGAATTTTGCAGCTTTGAATTTTCAATCAATTTTCATCTGCAGGATACTGGGGATCAGAAAATGTATTGCAGTTCTCATTCTGTCCTCTTACCAGTACCCTTGCTGAAATCGAGCATGACTTGTGAACACAGGGTATGCCCTTTTATGTGAGATTCAGCAAAATTCCATTTTGTGAAATTTCATGTCATTTTCCCAAAATTTCTGAAAATGTTTCTAAATTTAAATTTCACAATTACACAAAACTATATCTCACACTTATGCACAGGCCAATTTAAGATCAGCGCTGGCAGGTGGGGGAGTCTATATACAGTGAATGGCCCAATGGGCTATTAGACGTGATCCAGCTGTGCAATTGGTAGGCAGCTTCTTGATGAAGATTGACTTTTCTTAGCTTGTAGGATATTGGATTTGCCCTCTCTGAAGAGTCACCCCTAAACCTTTTGCCTTCACCTCTCCTATTTTTCTGAATTCATTTTTGTTGGCCTTAGGATTCTGTACACTTTACCACTGCAACCAGTGCTAAAGTACTTGTGCTTACTCCCTAAAACATGGTAATACTGACTTACACCTGATTGGCATATTTGATTTACTTATAAGTCCCTAGTAAAGTGGTATACCATATACTGCAGCCTGTAAATTAATTGCTACTAGTAGGCCTACAGCGTTTATTGTGCCACCCACTTAGGTAGCCTGTTAAGACATGTCTCAGGACTGCCATTGCAACCTGAACACAGTTTTAAACTGCCAAATCAACTGGCAATATAACTCCCTTGCCAAGCCTTAACCCCCCCTTTTATTGCAGATAAGTCACCCTTAGGTGAGCTTATTACATACAAGGTAACCCTAGGTATCCCATAGGGCAGGATGCATTTTAATTAAATGGTTGCCCATGTGCCTTTACGTTTTACATGGCCTGGTAGTGCAAAACTCCTAAATTCTTTTTTCATTACTGGGAGGCCTATCTCTCCCATCGGATAGCATTGAGTTGCCTTATTTGATTTAATAAGTGCTAACAGTTGATTGGGAGCAAGTAGGGCATTCATGTTTGGCTTCTCAGAAATTGTAATTTAAAATCCTCTTTAATGGCAGAGTTAGTTTTCAAGTCACAATTATGAAAATGCCACTTTTTCAAAATTGGCATTTTCCTGCCCTTGCTATTTTGTGCCTGCAGCCTGTTCATGGGTCACATGCCGGGGTGTAATTGGCAGTTGAATTTTATATATTCCCCCCAGACAGCGACACAATAGAGGGATTAGGTGTGTCTGGATTGGCCATTATTGGCAGGATGGAGGTGAAGAGCTGGGCACAGCCCCACTTGAAAATCAATAGGCTGTGCTCTGTCTTCACAAAGGACTTCACACTACCTCATTGTTCATGCAGGCAGGCTGGAGTTGGGGAGAGGCAGAAAACTCCAAGCACTTCAAAGGGAATTCTCCAGACACTTCTCCTACTTCAAAGAAGGCACTGGGTATAAAAAGAGGGCCCTCAAACCCACTCTTCAGTTCCCTTTCTGGACCTGGGGAAGGACTCTCAGAGGACTGCCTGCTGTTGTGGCCTTCTGTGTACTTCAGAAGACTGCTTTGTTGCACCTGGAAGGACTACTCTGGTGTCTGAAGCCTGCCTTGAGCCCTGCTGCTTGAGCCCTGTTCCACTACTTGAACCCAGGACTGCCAGAGTGGCTCCAAGGGTTAGTTGGCTAGCCTCCTGATTAGAGCCTCAGGGACCAAAAATACTCCAACCATCTTGAAACTCTACCTGGATCCAGCCTGAGTGAGTCCCAACCCTCCAAGTGGTGCCTCTCCAGTCCTGGGCCCTTTAAAGTGGTGTTAAAGGGCCCGGATAAAATCCAAAACTTGGGACTTTGAAAATGTTTTGGCTAAAAAGTGCTCTGAGAACACCGGGAGGGAAACCGGGACCTACCTGCTCGTATATCCACTTAGGTGCATAGCCAGTTAGCCTGACTTCGTAGCAGCTGCAGCTACGTTCTTCTCCACAGCAGCAAATCCTGTTCAGCGGTCCTTCACAGAAGGAGTATCCAGCCTAGTGGAGCCCTCGTAGGCTACAGCTTGCAGCTTAGTCCCATTGGAGGTTTTTGACTTCCAAAAAAGAAACTAAGTCCAAACATGGAAATCTTCACCGCAGCTTCGTACAGTGCCTCCCTGACAATGATGCCTCCTCCTCGGACACTGCCTGCAGCCTTGGCACACTGAACTTTACCTTCTCAGACAATTTTTGCAGAAATGACTTCCAAGTCCGAAGGTAAGTGCCAACCGGGTCCAATCCACTTCTTGCATTTGACCTGCGCTGCATTGCGGTTGGCCATCTCGCGCGACTAGATATCCAGTTGCCACTTTGATTTTTTAGCTGATAGTTTTTGTCTTAAACTTTAAAATTTATAACTCAGGTTCTATTGATTAGATTTTTGTTATTTTTGTTGTCAAATAATTTATTAAAATGTACTCTATATTTCTAAATTGGTGTAGGATTTTTCTTGTGTTGTTTTTTCACTGTATTACTGTTTGTGTGGTGCATAAATACTTTACACAATGCCTCTAAGTTAAGTATGACAGCTTTTCTGCCAAGTTACCAGAGGGTTAAGTGCAGGTTAATTTAGTGACTTTTGTTGTTCACCCTGACAGAGATTGTGACTGTTGCTTGAACAGGGTTAACACCCCACTCAATCAACAACCCAATTTCTCACATAGGATAACTGTAGATGTTTGTCAAGACGGTGTAGTGTGTCAGCTGAGGTTACAGCTACCTAGGGCGGTGTTATGAATATGGTGCACTTTCTTTGTTTGCGCCATGGCATACCTTTCAAAATACGCGCCGTGCACAAACAGGGACAGTGCACCATATTACAAAGAATGTGCTGTCCCCAGGGCACCTGCAAACTCACGCTGCTCCGATGCAGTGCATTCAAGTGAAACACGAAGCAGATGTTTATAAGCTGCTCTGTTTTTCACAGAGTAGGCTCCACTTTCAAGTGGGGAGAGAGATCCCTTTGCAGATGGGTGCAGTGATTGACTGCACCCGCCTGCAGGGGGATGTCTGGGGGGCCATGGGACCCACTTTCTCCCCTCCAAAGGGCTGCCTTTAGGAGGTGTAATAAAAGTGTGCCAACTTCCTATGACACACTTTCAGTGAGCCTCCTAAAGGCATGTTTCTCTCTGTGACCGCATCCATAATACGGCGATGGCGCAGAGGCATAGTAATTCCCTCTTTTGCTGGGCCACACCCCATGCAAATGAGGGGACGCCTTCTTATGATATCGCTGTCGCAACATCTGCACCAATACTATCAGGATTACATAAGGGGGCGCACAAGCATCTGTGGCACCTCTTGTGATCAACAAAAACAAAAACGTTCCCTTTTCACGCTATTCAAACCAAGCCACTAGTTTTATAGCAAACCCAAACAAACCAGATATGATGAAGCTGTGATCAACATAAAAATCATGTAAGTAAATACCTCAAATTTCCATGTTGTTACAATTTTAAAACTACAACAATAATTGCTGTACTCATGATTCAATCCACTGTAACAAAATCAATAAACGTGTCATAGAGTATTACGAAAATTTCATATGAAAAAATATTTATTAAAAACGAATACAATACATCCATAAGATTCATATGAATCAATTTCACAAAATCACAAATTAAAAAAAAAAACTTTTCAGTTTACAAACATTTTGATAAAATTCAATATTAAAAAGGGAAAAAAGGGGGGAAAAAAGGGAAAAAAACCTCTTGTGATACCATTGTGCCCCTGGGGCACACAAAGAGGGTGCACACTCCTGTTGCACCCCCAGGCAGTGACGGGCGGTGCAGGTAAGAGTGGGGTAGGGAAGGGGGGAGTCGACAGACGACGATGAGGGAAAATACATTTGTTTAAAAGAAAACCACCCTGCGCTCGCTGCATCGACTCCTCCTCCTCCCCCTGCCTCACCCCACTGCTCTTACCTGCACCAGCCATCACTGTCCCCAGGGCACAATGTAAAATACAGCCTCAGGTGTCCTTTTGGAAATCTCACAACGTGGGAGAGTGGGAAGTCAGTTCGGATAACAGGCTCCAAGTGGAGTGTGTCAATCACACAGAGGAGATGCGTGGTATGTTTTGTCTTTGTTCTTGAATTACTGCTTGTTTGCGGAAAAACTGAAAAGACGGCACCCCACTGTTTTAAATAGGTAGATTTCAATTAATCATTTTAAGGTAAAACTGAGATGAACCCTGCAGATTAGAATCACACACAAGTGTCATACTCCTCGGGGGCGTGGCTGACCGCCTAACATGATGGACGTGTCCTGGTAGGGCTCCGGGCTCTCGGGGGCGGAAACCCTGATTCAAGCAATTCCTGCAGGTTTCTACCGTCCCTGGCCCCCGGCGACTGCCCATGGTGGCCTCCGCTGAGATCCCTGAGAAAGGCGGCCTTCGGGGACGGCGGTGAGAGCGGGGAGCGCCCGCGGACCGCGGCGACGTGTGCGGTCTGCCCGGGAGGAGGAGCCACGACCGGGGCTCGATTTATCTGCGCGCCGCGCGAGTGGTGACGCACCTGGGGTCCCTGAGGAGACTCGGAGACCGGGGGCCTTTGCGACTGCACGCTGCCCACGGAGGGGGGCCACATGAGGTCCGCCCCCTGTGGGGATGTTGATCGGCAGCCCGGACCGGCCGGAAGACATTCTGCTGCGGATCCCGGCGGTGAGTGCGGCGCGCCGGACAGGGGCGGCCCGGGACTGTGGGCCTGCCCGTCCTTTCCCCTCATACTGCAGTAGCACAGAGCGGCCCGCTTCACACGCCGGGTGAGAGCCGCCGGCGTTTCTGGAGGCGCATCGGCGCTTGAGCACTGCTCTGCCGCCCCCTGCGTGGGCCCAGACACTGCGGCAGCTAGTGGGGGCCAGGTGGGGATCAGATATGTACCGGCATCGTAGATAGGGCGCCCGCCCACGAGTACAACAGCAGCTATCCTGGCTTGTCATAATCACTGGCCGGAAAGAGGAGAGTGGAAGCGGTAAAACTGCGACAAGACCCGGGGAGCCAAGGGAAGGAGACACGAGGCCTACCAGCTGGGGGATACATGTCGAGTGCTGTAACACACCGCAATATGTGTATGGTTGCAATACTGCTGGTCACATAGGAGGAGCTCTACCTACCCGTCGAACTATCAGTGCAAGCCGACTGGCTGGAGGTGCTTCTTACGGCGACCCCTGTTTGAGACTCGGGGGCGCGATACGAGGGCAGCTCGGACCGACGACCTTTCTGGTCCCCCCCTCCCCCCCCGGACATAATATAGAACGAACACCACCTACAATTGTAGCTGGCGGACAACATGGGCAGGCTCAAGGGGAAACAACTTGATGGTCACCCGCAGGCGGGTGGCAACTCCACCATACCCGAGATCTGCAGCAGACCCTCATCACCAGGAGCGAGCTCGGCGGAGGCAGCGGGGAGTATGCCCGACAAGCTAGACCTGATACTTCAGGAGATCCGAGACTCTAGATCGGCGCTCGAGCAACAAATAGGGTCCCTCACTTCTAGTCTTATGCTGCTCAAGGCCGACCATGGTAAACTGGCGGACACGGTCAAGGATCAGGAAAGAACTCTGACAGACCTGGAACCCCGGGTCACAACCAACGAAACGCAAATACAACGCCTACAACAACAAATGTCTGGTCTCCAGGATCGAGTGGAGGACGCGGAGGGCAGAAATAGGCGCAATAATATACGCGTCATTGGTTTACCAGAACGCTGCGAAGGCCCCAGGGCGGCAGACTTCATGGAAACTTGGTTCAGGGAACATGTGGCCCAGGATGGTCTCTCGCCCTACTTTTGTATAGAAAGGGCACATCGGATACCGACCGGCGCGCCGAAGACAGGTGCGCCCCCGCGTCCACTAATTGTCAAAGTCCTCAATTACAGAGACCGTGATGTCTCCTTCAAAAAGCGAGAGACAAAACACAGATACTATATGAAAATCACTGTATCTCCCTGTACCCCGACTACACCATCCTAGTGCAGCGCCAGCGCTCCTCTTATCAAGCTGTGAAGAAGAAGCTACAGGAGGCCCAACTTAAATATGCCTTACTGTTCCCTGCCAGGTTGAAGGTTATACATGGAAAAAATACCTACTTCTTTGACAGTCCGAACGACGCAGAGGAATGGATGGAGGTGATGGACCTAGGACAGGGCCAGAGCGGTCAACCGAGAGCACGTTCCCAGGGTCGTATCAGACCGAAGAGGCAAGAACTCGGTCGACCCCGGCCGACGGAACAGGGAGGGGGAGGCACTGGCCCGTCCCGGGAGCAACGGCAAATGGACATGGCGAAAGCGGTATCACTGGCAGGATCCCTCAGGGAGAACAGTAGTAAGATCCTCACGGACACCGACGACAGCACACTCCACTCGGACTCCGAGCACAGTATCACCCTGTTTCCCTCCGTTACGCCACAGTCTATTGATGACCTAGTGGACAACTGATACTCAGTACCAGTATCATAGCAGCTGCATCTGTAAGATCGACCCGCGGAGACATGGGACTTCCTGTCACAGAACTGGGCATTGACCTGCTGAACTCAGCAGTATCCTTTGACGTCATAAGAATGTACAATGGGTTCGATGTATGGGAAAAAGTGAATTAATCTGTTATGTACTTAAGAGCTTCACTATTCATGGGCAGCAGGCCGGGTGGGCTGGTTCTCTGGGGACCGAACCTGTTCTCCCCCAATTGAGTCCTAAGTAGGCAATCAAGATATTAGCTCAGGAATTAATATATTATGATGCTCCACCTGGTTTCCTCCCCCCCCGGGGCCCCGTAGAGCCCCCGGGACTCAGCACACACGACAGCACGATGCGGAGGGCATCAGCACACCCCCCACAAAGCGTATGCACCGTTATGTTCGAATTGTATGTTGATTTTGAATGTTGGGCCCAGCACAGTTTGGAAGTTGAGCCAAGTATTGTTCATATTCAGTTAATGGGGTACCCCTGGTCTGCCGTACAGCACCTGCGCTGTACAACACGGAACGCTAACTATTATGTGACTCTATGCCTAGAGAATGCACCACTGTAGGCTCCTATAATCTAATAACATGGAATGTGCGTGGGCTGGGTGCAATTCAAAAGCGACACCGGGCCCATGCCTACCTTCTGAGACGCAAAGCTCATATAGTCTTTTTACAGGAATCGCATCTGACTGACACAGAAGCCCAGAAGACCCGCAAGAAATGGCGTGGTCAAGTTTACTCAACCAATTACTCGGCATTTGCAAGGGGGGCAGCCATCTGGATACGACACGGAGTTCCGTTCAAGGAACTAGACCGTCGCATAGACGACCAAGGGAGATACCCTTTTAAAAGGCACCTTGGATGGAATACCGGTAGTCCTGGGGAGTATATACGCCCGAACTTCGATCAGGAATTTTTTTACAGAAACTGGGCACGGCATTGGTGGGCTGGGACACAATCCCATGGGTTTTGGGGGGAGACTGCAACGCGGTCCTAGATGTAGCTCTAGACAGATCACACCCCCCACTCCACGGCGTTAATGCTTGTAAACTAGCGGAGACACTGAATACCTGGTTGAAGGGTTGGGCACTATCGGACGTATGGCGCCGTTTACACCCCACACATAGGGAATACTCTTTCTATTCACCAGTGCACCAGCTCCATACACGGATAGATCGGTTCCTCTGTTCCAACACCATAGCTACCCGGATCAGACAATCCACCTACTTAGCGAAAACCCTCTCCGACCATAACCCCCCGGAGATAACACTTGAGTGGGGTAGAGTACCGACCCCAGTGCCCACTTGGAGTCTGCGACCACAGTTGCTGGACGACGCTCCGTTCCGCTCTACCATCTCTAACACCATCACCAACTACCTGGCTGAAAATTGGAACACCGCTTCCTCTAACCTGATAGAATGGGACACACTTAAGGTGGTGGTGAGGGGAGCTGCAATCGGTCAAGTAGTGGGGGCTCGACAGGAAATACACCAGCGTCTGGTGAGAGTGGAGAATCTACTGAATACCCTGGAACAGGAAGCAATATCAGACCCTGGTAAAAAAGAGGCCCTACAGACGGCCCGCATCAGCCATGCTGAAACACTAGAAACACTGAGGGTTATTGACCACAGAACCTTTACACAACGGAAACATTCGGAAGCGGACAGAGCAGGGACGTTATTAGCCCGCATAGTACGAGATAGGCCTGAACCCACCATTATTACGCAGGTGAATATACCGAATGGCGGATCGGCTCACACACAACAGGAGATCAACAAAACCTTCTGTACTTACCTTAGTAAGCTGTATGCCAATCCCGTACGAGACACTAAAGACTCCATAGATACTTTCCTGAATGACCTGCCCATACCCTCCTTACCTGTAAACATACAGAAGGAAATAACGGGCCCTATCACTCAACATGAGATACGAGTCGCAATCAAGGGACTCAATCGGAACAAGGCGCCAGGCGCCGACGGGTTGCCAATCGAGTTTTACCATACTTACTCAGACCTACTTGTTCCCAAACTTGAGGAAGTCTATAAAGTGGCTCTGGAAATTGGCCACCTGCCCCCTTCCACCATGCAGGCCCTGGTCATCTCACTACTTAAGCCAGGTCGGGATAGCACAGATATTACTAACTATAGGCCTCTCTCCCTCTTAGCTACAGAATTCAAAATCCTGAGTAAAGCTCTCGCGAACCGCATCCAACCCTACCTTAATACTCTCATACATAGCGACCAATGCGGGTTTCTGCCGAACCGTAGTACGTCCCTTAATACTAGACGGCTCCACTATATTATGACTGCTACCCCGGATGCCTATCCCGATGCGGGTTGCCTGGCACTAGATCTACGTCAGGCTTTTGATTCCATAGCCTGGGACTACATGTTCGCTGCCCTTCAACGCTTCGGTCTCCCAGCAGACTACCTTAGGTGGGTACGCCTATTATATACCTCACCCACGGTGAGAGCCCGCACTGGACAGTACATTTCTAGGGAGTATACGATCCACAGGGGCACTAGGCAGGGATGCCCGCTGTCCCCCCTCCTGTTTGTACTGGCGCTCGAACCCCTAGTGATCGCCCTAAGACAGTCGGCGGACCAGCTGGGCATTCCCATCATAGGCTCCTTTCACCTTACCTCCATATATGCAGATGATATCCTCCTCTATCTTCGGGACTTAACAGCCGCGACTGCCCCCCTCCCCGCTATTTTTCACAAATTTGGGCAATTGTCGGGATTAATCATTAACTCTGGGAAATCAAATGCTTTTTTCTTTAGAGACGGGTCCCGACAGGACGAGGTACACTTTGGTGCATACACTCTACCAGTGGCACACTCTACATTTCGGTACCTGGGGATACAGGTATATAGATCACAGACAGACCTCTTAGGGGGAAATCTAGGGAAAGCCATTGCATCGCTACGCTCTAGTGTGGCATTCTGGTCGACCCTTCCCCTCTCGGTGATGGGACGGATATCTATTTCTAAGATGGTAGTACTCCCCGGCTATTATACTTTTTACGAATTTGCCCATCGTGGTCCCCCAATCTATATTCAACACACTAAACACACTGCTGGTGGAGCTTATATGGGGCGCGGGCCGCTGTAGAATAAGCCTACAGAAACTACAATTGGACAACCAACACGGAGGTCTGGGGGCCCCCGACTTCAGGGCATACTACTATGCTTGCCAAATTCAATGGCTGGCCTATTGGGCTGCAGGGAGACATCTGGAAGAAATAGGGTTCACGAACAGGGACATCGACAGAGGCAGGCTAACCTCCCTGATTCTGCCCAAAGCTAAAATCCCCCCAGAGGGACCCCCCTTGCTGAAAACGGCACTTCAATGCTGGTAGAAGGCATTACTGTATACCCGAGATGCGGTCCCATACTCGGCTAACATTCCATTAATAGGGATTCCTACCCCCGGAGGCAGGCTCACAAAAGGCAAGTTACGCACATGGGCGGAGACTGGGGTGGAGACAGTCGGAGCTCTATTTAGCGAAGGGACTCTTATGGACCACGGCACGTTTGTACAAACCACTGGAGCCTCGGAGCGCCACTATTTATTGCATGCCACTATAACACGCTACATCAAGACCACCTGGGCACCCCAATGGGTAGAACCACCACAACACAACCTGATACACCTGCTACACTACATGGGGACTGGGGGACACCTCATCAAATGGCTTTACACCGGAGTTAGGGCGCATGTGGGCGTCTCGCTTACCAATCTCAAGGAACGATGGACCGCGGACACAAGTCTGGAAATTACCGATAGAGACTGGGAGAATATGATTGAATACCCCAAAAAAGTCCCCCGCAATGCTAAATTGAAATTTATTCAAACAATGGTCCTGCATAGATCCTACCTCACCCCACAGAGGATACACTGGATGTTCCCAGAAGCTCAACATTGCTGCCCCCGCTGCAAAGGTGATGAGGCGGATTTTATACACATGCTATGGAGCTGCCCTCGGTTACTAGAATACTGGAATGGGGTTAGACACTGCCTCGGTGAAGTCACACTCATGCCCGTCCGGGATAACGCTTTAGAGTGCCTCACGGGGCTGCGGAAATATAATAAAACACAAAAAGTACAGCGACGTTTCACTGACTTAGCCCTGATACTTGCCATTAGAGGCCTCACTATGAGATGGAAATCCCCTCGATGTCCGACACTGACCAGTTGGCAAGACGACATGATACGATGGGGTGGAGCAGAGAGCATGGCGATACGCGGGGAAGAGGAGAAGGGGTTACGGAAATTACCCATCTCGATAGAATGGAATACTATGCTCGAAGACTTTACACACCTTGACCTAAGACCGACACAGCTTACCCCGACACAATAGACTATATAGCGTCCTAGCAGGAATGAGGCCAGACCCACACGGACCCTAGCCCACATAACCCCACTTACAGACGGAGCAACACACAAAATACCATGGCACTAACCCTACTAGGCACCCACAGGACATGGAAGTAACAGACCAGGGGAGGGGGGAGGGATGGGAGGCGTGGGGACTAGTTGGGATATTAAAGTTAGCCTATTATAGATTTGTTTGGTATTACCAAAGCTAGCTAAACACAGCGGATAGTTAATGTGATATTTTCCTTTAAATTGTTAGAACAAAGCTTTTTAGACAGATCTATGTATGTTGCAATAACTCCATGGTTTCTAACATGATGTGATTCAATCGGAACCAGCGAAAGTGAAATGCTTATACGTCATAATCAATATGGTGATAATCTAGAAGAAAAGGCTTAATAAAGTATGTTTAAAAAAAAAGTGTCATACTCCTCTTGGGGGGCTTACATACCATTTACTCGTGAGATCTTTTCGACCAGAAAAAGAGAAACAAACACACCCCATGGTTCACAGCCTGCAGTCACACAAGCGCTTAACACAACGACAAACAACGCAAACTCGATGAAAGAAATATGAACCACTTTACCCGTTAAATATCATAAAGTCCGGCCTGGAAGAACAGAGTACCCGTGCGAGCCTGAAATGTGCAGAAAGGTCTGAAAGGCCTGCAGCTGCTTGGAGAAGACAGGTGGCTCTCTTCAGGGCTTTAAGTGGGGGGAAAAAACTGGGGGTGCTCTAAAAGGGGCGGAGCAAACCTCTTAAAGGGGTGTGGCCTATCCAAGTAGGGGCGTGGTCTAAATAAAGATATGTATGGATAACGCCATACACCCTCCCCAGAGGCGCAAGTAGAGCCAAATTTTGAGGGGGGTTTAAAAAAACATTGCGGGTGGGGGCTAATTATTCAAGCAATAGGCAGAGTGGAGCTGCAGGGGCTCTACAAAGGGGTGAAAAACAAAAAAGCCTCATTAACAAGCAAATGGTCTTTTAAAGACCTGTGAAGTACTCGGGTGCGGCTGTGTGTTTGGAGGCTGGTTGCAGGATCGCAATCTTACTCTTACCAAAAAATAAGGCGCTAAATCTATGAAATTACAAGGTTTTTTTATTATCCTTAGTTCTACGTAACTTACCCAACAAACAAAGCTTTACTCAGAATGACTCGGAGATAGGTGCCTGAAAAGTCATTAAAGAGGACTTTCTGTCCTAAACTGTGATACATACTTCCCCACAGTCCCGCATCATATGATAAAAATCTGCATGAAAAGATCTACAGCGTGCACAAAGGTCAGCGGCCTCAGGATCTAGCCTGGCAATTCCAGCTAGAGCAAAATAAGTTTGGTGCAAGAAAAAAAAGAAACCGGACTACCTCTGCGAGGCCCGAAAAGAGAGCCCGATAGAGACCTGTTTCGAGGCCCCTGAAAATAACTACTGATGCTCAGACCCGGCCCACTTAAAGCCCTGCCTCTCTCCATTTTCTGCTCTTCTCCCTTTCTCTTCAATGGAAGGAGCAGCGCCTATTGTGACGTGAGGTCACTCTATGTTTTTGTTGAGATCCCTGCAGGACGATCTGCGTTTCATTCATGCAGGAGCAGGGCTCACTTCACACCTCACGCCAGTTCAAGCATCTGCCTGACCGCTGTTATCATGCAGATGCGGCAATTAGGCTGATCACCGCCAGCAACCCAGCCCGGCCCAGTTTGCAGCAGCTGAAAGGGATGCGGTGTCATATTGCCCTTTCAGTCCATGGCAGCCTGGCCCAGGTGAGGGGGGGGGCGCCTTGGGCCTCGCACAATGGCACCATTTCAAAAGGTTGATGGACTCGTGGGGGGCCCCATCGTAATTAGATGGCTGAGGGGCCATGGGCAGCTGCCCATGCCCAGCGCCGGCCCTGCTCCTAGGTTTCAAATCTCCTTTCATCTCAGCTGCTGTTGCATTTTCTTAATGTTTTTCTTTCGCTTTCCGCCCTCGCTTGCTTCTCTTTGAAGAATTTCTTCTACGCATCCCTTTCTCTCAAAGTCACAGCTTGCAGTTCGTAGGTTCCTCAGGTCCTTGTTTCTCTGTGCCATATCTCTGCAAATGAGCCCATGCTCTCCCCATTTCGTGCTCGTTCCTCTGTCCCATTAATTGCGCCGCTTCACAGATGACAATCTAAAATGCCCACGTCTTACCTTCACTGGTGGTTCAGACTAAATCAACCATTTCCATCCACCAGTTTGTGCTGCCAAAATTCGGATTTTTAGCTACGGACTACCTCTGCGAGGCCCGAAAATAGAGCCTGATAGAGACCCGTTTCGAGGCCCCCTGAAAATAACTGCCGGTGCTCAGACCCGGACAGACCCGGCCCACTTAAAGCCCTGGCTCTCTTTAAGAGGACAGGGGCCACGGCGAGAGAACAGCAACCTGTCTTGAAACCGTCTTTCCCTGTCGACCGCCTCAGCAGGGTCGGACTGAGACAGAAAATAGGCTCTGACTGACACCTAATTAAAGTGGACCCCATTAGCGAATAAGCAAGCTAGAAAAGTGGTGCACATTTACAAACCTGGGCATTTCTGAACTTGTAAAGAAACGATGTACAGGTGTTTTGCAAGGTGTGGGAAGACTGCATACATGTTTGCTTGGTGCAGGCAATTTGTGAGATAATGTCAGAGAAATCAATAATAAAAACTTTCACACCACACCATAAAACCAGTCCACAAACAGCCATAAAACAGGCTCACACACTGTCCTGTCAGTCAAGCCCCTCAGGCACCTATAGGCCAGTCCGACCCTGCCTCACAGAAATTACCCACCCGCTTTTACCACATTGGCCCTACTTACCACAATGCTTCACACCTGACTTACTCCAAGTATCTGGTTTAGCCCAGACAAAGCAGGGTTTCATACATAAACCCGTTTCCTCCTATTCTTCGGAAGAAGAAACAAGTTGAATAAACTTTTGAAACTTTAGAAATATTACCTCTGTGTTTAAGATTGCCTGCTGTAACCTTTTCCCAGGAGTATGCCAACTCCGAGTCTGCCACACTTGGTCAGACGGAGTCTGCCGCGGTAGCGCTCAGACATACCGCGTGGATTGGTTTACTTTTATTCCTTAAAAAGCAGGTCACTCACTATTCTAGATGCGGAAGGGAAGTCTGCGGGGGATTAATCACAGTAACACAATGATGCCAGCATGGCCTGGAAAGTGGAGAGTCAGGCCGGATAATCAATCATGCCTTATTATCTAGGCTGCCCAAAAAAGTTCTCCAGCATACTGTATCATTCTTTTTTTAAAAGGAAGAAAGTGTGCAGAGTTTTTATCTCAGTGCTCAGGGCTTTCATTAACCCTGCTTTCCTAGCGCAGCCATTTCCTTTCCTCTAAAGAGCAGCCTTGTGAATTGTATTGAACAATTGCTCGATAAAGCGAGTGTAGATGTTGACGCGCAAATAAAAGCCCCGGTGTCCCTTAATAAATTAAAAGAAATCCATGGCTCAGTCAATCTCAAAGAGTGGGAACAGAAAATCCCTCAGCACTGGTCTCTCGGTCTCTGGGAAATTAACCTCTTTCGGAAAGCCCGAAGCCTGCGATCTTTTGTGTGCAGGGATGTGGCAAAGGTTGTGTAGAGTTGAAGATAAAGACTTGGAAAATATAGGGCCAGTTGCCAGAAGTTGTTTTGCAATTGTGATACAATTTGATTTTTAGAAAGGACATTGTGAACTTTTAGCTAAAATCAGAATTAGTAGGTAAATATGATGTGCATTATTCAAGGAACCTTTGGGTGACCTTCATGTTCAATAATTACTGAGATGGCCGTGAACAACAGCTTAGTGATGGAGCAAGATTTTTGTATTAAAATCTGCTCAATGAAATCCACCTGTCAACATGTATTAATTTACTAATGTTTGGAAACGATAAATACTAACGTTTAACCAAATAGTGTACAATAAGAAAATGTGCAAAGGCACGACAACAGGATACCTTTAGCTAGTGTAATGAGAAACGAATGAGAGGATAAAATGGAATTAATGTAGTTTCCATGTGTTTTCTAATGCCTGTTATTGTGTCTCCCTTACTGCAGAGAAAAAATAAACAACAAGGGAAATGCATTATTCAACGTGAAAGTAGAGTGTAGGCCTTGTAGAAAATAATTCTCTCTTTTGCTAAAATAAATGTAGGCCTCTGAAATGATAGAGGATGTGCTACCGTGCTCCTGTGCTATAGACCCTCAAAATGTATCAAGTGTTTCCTTAAAGAGTTTTTGTCCTCCAAGTGTATCAAACGCTTCCTTAGAGTGTAGATTTTTAGCCTATTTCTGAATAAACTTTGGAATTCTTTCCTGTCTAGGCAGGGTTGTAGAACACATGAATGTAACTGTAACAGAAATTGAATACTTTAGTAGCTAGATTATTTCCTCTTCCTCCTAAGGAAGTTGTATAGTGATTTAGACAAAGAAGTGTTTAGAGAATATTAGTTAGGTCATTGTCAGTAGACTGCCACACCATCATGTTTAGCCAATGAAATTGTTTGTGGAGAGTAGAGAATGCAACATTTTAACCAAAGAAAGGAAATAGCGGTGTATAAGAACTCTCGTGAGAAAGTGCTCATCGGCTCGTTCACAAGACCAGTGACCTATCCCTGCGTTCGTGGTATGCTGTATGCTGTGCTGATTCCTGATACTCTGGCTTGCGTTACCTGCAGAAGACCTAAAATTTCCTAGAGACTTTGCACATCACCGGCTGGTGATGCTGCCTCTGCTATTCCCTATCGACCGTGGGGTTCGCTTTTCTGACTAATTGCACGCTGTGCATTAGTATTTTTCCGCTACGTAAGTGAAAGTGTTTCACTGATGTTTTCTCTCTCACTCCTCTATACCTGATGTTCTGATGTTTCGAGGATTTCTGATGTTTATTGTGATCTAACCTGTAAACTTTGAGTAACTAAAGTGATGACATTCTATTTTGTAATTGTGATTGCCCATTCATATTTTGAATAACAAAGAGAATTACTTTAGAAAAGAAAGGTGTTTGTCTTTATTCATGAGATATTGAGTTATTTGACATGACAATGTTATTTACTGATGTTTAGTGTATTTCTTCATTATAGGTCCTCATGGGGAAATAGCATTCTGTTCTTTCATTATTTAGTCCCTTTTAGCTCTACCAAAGATCCATTGGAGGACCTTTGATACTGCTAACTAAAGTAATAATGTCACATGGGCCCAACATTAGAGTTACGTTTCCGTTAGTTATTTAGTGGTTGGTGTGGAAAGTAAGTGACAAAATTTCCCCCTCCGCTTCTGCTGCAACATTAGTGTATTTGCTCTTTATTTAAGAGTTAATTCTTGTCTATCCCATCAACCGTGTCATGGACAAAGTGTCATGGGGTAGACAAACCAACTTCCAAACTGTAGATGGGGACTGAGGCATAAGGTGGTGACTTTGAACCCTGTAACATCACCAGAAGTGACATCATCATACCAAGGATGAATTTCCTCCCAGCACCACATGCGTGCATGCACACAGGCACATACAGCAAATCTCCAACGCCTGGATACCCTCACGGGTGACAAGCAGCATTTTACAAATCTACCTTAGTTTACATTAGAACATTGGAATGTTGAGCGCTCCATTGAAAACAATGGAGTGCTCCGGGCTGGTAGAAGCCCAGAGAGCACCATTCCAATGTTTTTTTATATCACAGCTGGTGCTGTGAACAAAGGACTCTCGAAGTCCGAGGGGATTTAAATCCCCTCGAGCTCCGAGATGCCTTTGTTTTTACAAATTAGAACATTCTACCCATTAGGGGCGGATTGTTCTAATAGCCTTAGAGCCCTCCATAGCAGCTCTACCAGCCATTAAATGCCTGCTTCCTTATTAAAGACCAGAGCCGAATGCTGGAGCGGGCCTTTAATGGCCAGTAGAGCCCACTACGTCGGGCTCTAAGGCTATATTACATTACTGTTAACCCACAGGTGGTGCAAGCACTGACCACCTTCCGTAATGAAATATACATTATCTTAGTCTACTGCCAATCTTGAGGCACCTAGGAATGATCTAATGAATGGTGAAAGGATATTTTCAGTCCAGTGCTTTACAATAAAAATACTTTCTGGAGCTGTGGGTATGGTTGACTTCATTTGAACCAATAGGACCAAAGGGTCAGATTACAATAGTTTCTAAGAGGAAAGCCCAGGATTGAACTCCTGGTGGGAGTCCGGGTGACATGGATGGAACATCTACAATGCTTTGGCAAACAAAGGAAACTTGACTCTAAGCCATAAATATTTCTCTCTTCCCCTCCTGGGTCTATCTTTTGGTTTGTTCCGGGGATGCTATAGCCTAACACTGAACACCTCTTTCTGAAAGGTACTTAAAGTCTAACTTTTGTTTCTCTTAGCTCCTTCCTTCACTCCTCACTGCTTACCTCCCTCAACCTACTGCACAACATCACATCAGACAGTCCCTAAGAAAACCAGCTCTTGTGTCATCAGTGACCCTTAAATGCTTTAAAGAGCTACTCTAAAATGGATAAGTACTCCGCTCTAACAACTCTCAGTTGACGGTGGGTGGTAGTTATATGGGACCGTAACTGATGAAGTAATCACTAACGTGATCCATTATAATGATATAGAAGTGGACAATTAATTTGCTTTTATATATGTTTTGCTAAATATCCATATATAGCATGCATTATGTCTTAATTATGGCCTTGCAGTGCTTTGACTATGTATTTCCTTGCAGCGCGATACTAATGCATGCTTGAAAAAGTTTCTTCACATATTGTTAACTCATAAACTTGCAGGTTGAGGGCGATAAGTGCAAAGGGAAGATCCTAGAGAAGTATACAGCTCTAATAGCTACATGACCTGAGGTGAGGTGGATTACACTTTAGACGACCTTCGTCAATGTGCTACTCACTCTGCGACTAAGATGGGAATATTAGTGGATATGGGAGATTTAAAAGGAGAAGGGTGAGACTTGGAGTAAGGATATGTTTGCATGGAGTACGTGGGTGAGACAAAGTTGAAGCAGATCGAATCAGAAATGAATTGCCAGCAGTTGACAAGAGACTGGTGCAGCATAATAGCACTAGTCCTGAAAGAGTTCACAGTGACTCACTTGGACCAGTGAGGAATAAGGCCACATACAGGGAGGTGAGTACATGTCAGTGAGACCACTGCTTTACATACTTACATTGCTGACTCCTTGTCAGCTGCTTCCATCTCCTCCTTGAACTTCTTCAAAGTCAGGAACAGAGGCTGTTAGTTTGAGCTGCACAATTTTTTACCAGTACAGAGGAGACTGGTGTCTCAGAGCTGGATATCTGATTGCCAACAAGGGTCAACCCATCGCCCCAAGTTTGTTTGCTTAAAACTTTGAAAACAGTCCTCATAAGTAGCTATTGTTAGAAGAGTTAAAGCGGAAAGTTTTGGAAATGCAGAACAGTCAGGTCTAACCGGCACAGCAACTGACAGTGTCACCTGGGTGAACACTTCACGGCTGATGGTGGAGCGCATGCTACTGCTTGTTCCCCAACCAGGTGAACCTTCTGAGAGAGTCAGCAGCAGCGTGCAACTCACAAAGAATTTTGAGGCTTGGGATTTGGTGTCACTGGGCTCTTGTGTGACGGGTAATTTTACCTGAATTCTCACTGCTGCATGCACCACTTCTAAGAAGCCAGACCCATCCCTTGTTTTGCGGGCTGCATTTCTGAGTGAGGTTCTGGAAAAAACAGATTGTAAGTAGTTAATCCATCCCCAGACTTGCATGCTAACAAGCTGGCTGAAGTCAGTGATGGAGGTGACCTTCAGGTTTGCCCTCATGGCAGCGGCCTAGCTATCAATGGTCTAGTGAATACACTGGCAACAGGGCTGTGATGGTCCTATTCTACAAGTTAGTGGTTGTTTTTTAGTACCAACCATGAGGATAGGGGGCACAGTTTCCTTGCTTTCACGATGGCCTGTGGCTCCCACACTGCTTCATTGAAGCAAATTTATCCAATTGATTCCTCCTTCGAAGACGGACTGAAGCCTCATGCCTCGAACAATAGCACAGGCAGCCTCAATGTTTACGTGCACATACTTAAGCTGCTATTCAACATGTCTAGGAATAGAAAAAGCATGGTTGGAAAGCTCATGGGCTAGCAGACATATATATTGATCTCAATGACTGAAGGTAGTGCAGTGAGCAGCAGTGAATTGAAAACGTGACAGTGGACCTTGTATCACGGTCACATATTACAAGTCAGAGCAATGACCCAATTCAAGGTCCTTTGATAATCTACCAGTTCCTCAACAACATTGTCCCTAGTTAGCTTAATAACAAATATTTTCCACTACAAATACTCTAGGCCGCTCACATCTGCAATCTTTCTATCAACCAACACATTCACACGTATAGGAAGAACAGCAACATTGGTATTAAACTTTTATGAAGCCATAGGCTATTAATTTATGTGTTGGTATTTACATAATGTGAACCTAGATTGGAAGCAACAGAGTGATGTACATTACTTGGGGGAATGGAGGCAATCTACAAGTGGGGATTGCACAGCTACAACATTACATTTCCCATTTTTAGTCACAGGGAGATAACGTGATATGCCCATAATCACACAATGTTGAGTCAGGCACCAAAGCCAATCGCCAAACCTGGGTCCCAAGAATCCAAAGACAGCAGCTCTAGCCATTAGGCCACATCATATTTTAACATAAAATGAAACAAGGACATTCAAATGTTAAAAGTTCAAGAATCAATGTTACATAGAACATTTCCAAGAGCATAAGAAAGGAAAGGTAATTGACATCACAAACAAAGCATCCTTAGGACTTTTTTTACCTCACAGTTTTAAAAAATAGGGTGCGGAATGAGTCTTCTTAATGACAATAGCCAACAGCTGTGTAATACAGTATAAGTTCCTTTACAATGCCTTTGACCATACAATAGTAAATACAGTCATTCTTATGAAGCGTGGTAGAAAGCACAAGAATGGCCCACCAATCCTCTGTCTTAACAATCTTTTCCTCATTCTGAAATCTGGACTGTGATCAAGACATCCCATTAAGGTCCCTCTGCCTAAAAAGTCATTGGTGTGAACAAACTAAATCTTTCTGACAAATATGTCCTATCCTTTTGTCTGCACTTAAAAAAAAAGGTTCTTTGAGAGTAGTTTCCATCGTTACTGGTCTGTTTACATATAACCTTTAAAAAACTGTCCTCATAAGTACCAGTTGTTTAAGAGTTAATGGGGAAAAATTCAGAAGAGCAGAGTTTCTTAAATTGAAAAGAATATGAGTACGCTGCCACTCAGCCAAACATTGCCAGCAACTTAGCCCTAAACAAAATATCAAGGCCTGAAAGACTGAAGAATGTCGGTAGGCGAAAGCATGTTTCATTGAAAGGTGTACTACTAAATTATATTTAATTTGATTATCTAAACAGTTACTCTCACAACAATCTAGACCTATGGGATTAATTTACCCCAACTATAGACCAAATTAATAGCAAAGTCAATAAGCCACTATAGCAAACATTACATCTATAAATGCCAGACAAATGAACACACTCCAGCCTTTTGATGAATTCAAAATTATGGCAAATTTGAACATTGGAATGTTTAGTGCTCCATTGAAGACAATGAAGACGCTCATGGCTAACATTGGCTGGTACAAGTCTTCTACTCCAACATTCCAACGTTTGTCTTTCTGTTTCTTGCTTTTTAATTTGGAACATTCTACCCTCAGTGGGCGGAATGTTCTAATAGTCTTTTAGCCCTCCTGCCTCAGGCTATACCAGTTGTTAAAGGCCCTCTCACTCATTATAGGCCCTTATCTATGGCCCTGGCCTATAAATAGGGGTTCAGGGCCTTTAACATCCGGTATAGCCTTCAGCGGTTGCTATAAGGCTATTCTATATATGAGCTGGTCGTCAAAAAAACATAATCAATTAGATTCCTAGCTTTAGTGAATCTAAATGTACTAGCAGCACATTTGCCAAAATGAAACGAATTGTGTATTTAAGCTAATTAGATGATTCTCTATCAAAATATTAGTGAATATGAATGACAGCATTGTGTTGCTAACAGCATTATATTGACCAGTGAGACAGAATACTCTTCAAGAAAAGCTGAGCAGAGTCTCTCCAATTCAGCAGATCCAATTTTAGATTAGAGCCTCATTTGTCATTGTTAGAAATGGGGGTCTCTAGTTGGCAATGGTTTGCACCTTGTCCAAGTAGGGACCCTTCCTTCTAGTCAGCATAAGGGAGTTACACTCCTAAAGTAACCCCTGCTCGCCCCCTTGGTAGCTTGGCACGAGCAGTCAGGCTTATCTTAGAGGCAGTGTGTAAAGCATTTGCACATAACCAACAGTAACACAGTGTAAGCACTACAAAAGGACATCACACCAGTTTAGAAAAATATCCAATATTTTTCTATACTTAAGACAAGACCACAAATGATAAAAATCCACAGTACAGTACTTAGAAATCTTTAGTTATCAAAATAACCTTGAAATACAGGTCCTTGAAGTCGATAGCTCCGTCCGGGGCTATCACGGCGTCGTGAACAAACAAATCCAAACAGTTCTGGCTGACCGCGGCATCGCGGGCCAACTACGGTGTTGGGGAGACCCGCAAAACAGTACCTTTAGAAATGCAGGGCGTCGGCGACCTCTCGTTGAGCTTCCAAAAGCACGGCGTCCGCAGGCGTAGGTTCTGGAGGTCGGTGCAGGAGTCGTCGGGCCCTCGAAGTCACACACGTTGCAGATCGAACTCCTCGCGGTTGAACTCAGGAGCGCTGGTGTAGGCGGGCGTCGGGTGCTGCGGTGCGAAGTGCAGCGGTGCCGCGTGCGATGCACTCAGGTCGCGGTGCGAGCAGCGGCTCGATGGTGGCGGCAGATGTGTCGTCAGTGTGACCAGGGTCGCCGTGCGAAGTGATGCGGTGCTCATCGCGGTGCTGGCAGGTGACGGTGCAAGCAGCAGCGTTGTCATTGCTGAAGCGCTGTCGTCGGCTGACGAACTGGAGTCGATGTCACCACCATCAGTAGGCCAAGGCTGCGGTGCGGGATGAGGGCGGTGCGTCATGTAACCTTACGAGCGGTGCCCTCGAACCACAGTGCAAGCAGCGCGTCGGTTTTTCAGCATGGAGCGGTGTCGTTGGGGATACCAAGGCGGCGTCCTGAAGCGAGGCAATGCGGAGTGCGGTGCCCACAGGTCACGGTGCGAGCAGCAGCTCGGTGGCGGCGTCAACAGACATCGTCGGTGAGACCAGGGTCGTGGTCAGGCGTTGCCCTCTGCAGTGCCTTCAGGACACGGAGTCGGCAGCGGCGTCGTAGACGGCGTCGGGTTGCTTTTTCTTCCATTGCAGCACAAAACGCACAGTTCTCAGTGCTGAGGGCAGAAGAACTGTAAGTCTTTGCTGTTCCTGAGACTTCTTGAACAGGGGGCAAGCTCTACCTCAAGCCCTTGGAGAAACTCACAAGAATAGATTGCAGAAAGTCCAGTCCAGTCATTTCACTGCCCAAGACAGAAGCAGCCACTGCAGGCCAACACAGCAAAGCACACAGCAAAGGGGTAGTTCCTCCTCACAGCTTCTCCAGCTCTTCTTCTTGGCAGTCTTCTTGGTCCAAAAGAGTTCTAAAGTTCAGGGGTTTGGGCCCCACTTTTTATAGCCCAAAATCCTTTGTCCTCTCAGGCAGAGAGTGTCTGTGCCCAGTCAAAACCAGTTCTGCCCTCTCTGGTGTGGCTTCCTGGCAGGAGGTGGAGACGGCATTGTCAGAGGCAGACCAGACCCATTCAGGTGAAAGGAAATCTCCTCCCCCTACTCTAAATGCAGCCCAGGTCTATTCAGCCCTTTCCTGACCCACTTAGACTATCTGGAGCCAATGCTCCTCCCCAGCCCCTGTCATCCCAAAACCAAACAGTCAATCCACAAACCCAGCAGAGGCCTACTGGATGGCTGAGCAAGAAAATACCTACTTTCTAAAAGTGGTATTTTCAAACACAGAATGTAAAAATCACCTTCACTAAAAGATGCATCTTTAGATTCTGAATTCAGGCATACTAAACTTCATTTCTCTACCTTGTTCCCAGGGCCAGTTATGTTTATAAGATGTTATAAACAAACTCCCTAGTCTGTCCTATAGGAACAGGTAGCCTTGCAATAGTGAAAAACGAATTTGGTAGTAATTCACTATCAGGACATGCCACACACACCAGGCCTACCTTAGGGGTGACGTACATGTAAGAAATAGGGAAGGTTAGGGCCTGGCAAGTGGGTACACTTTCCAAGTCGACGTGGCAGTTACAAACTGCCCGCAGACTCTGCAGTGGCAGGTCTGAGTTACCTTTTCAGGGCTACTCATGCGGGTGGCACAATCAGTGCTGCAGGCCCACTAGTAGCATTTGATTTACAGGCCCTGGCACACTCATTGCACTTTACTAGGGGCAGACTAGTAAATCAAATATGCCAATCATGGAAACGCCAATCCATTACACAATTTACAACAGGAGCACTTGCACTTTAACACTGATCAGCAGTGAGAAAGTGCGCAGAGACACTAAGTCAGCAAAAAGAGAGTCAAAACCGGGAGGTCAGAATGCAAAAACTCTGGGGAAACATGCCAAAAGATGCCAAGTCTAACAGTCATCATATTAGCAGGAGGCCAAATATCTCTATATAATATAAGATTAAACACCACCTGATTTAACTACTACTTAAGCAGGTAGCTCAGTCTTGAAATGGATAGAAGACCCCATGAGGTGCGACCAAATAAACATTTACAACCTGATGTTTGATGGCATGTGTATCTGCTCCAGTCCAGGGGTCCTACTATGCAAGTGTCTTGCTATCTAATAATCCTGTGATTTTCAAGAAAGATTCTAAACTCAGTATTAGATGTAAGACAATTTTTTCAGCCATTGGCTTTCGTATATTTTCATGGTTTACCACTGCTTAGATGAGCTGTCCGTAAAGGTTATAGTATTTCATGTCTGATCACATTGTCCTATTTGTGTTCCCATTTGGTTTTGTGATGGGGACTCAAATATTTTTTTTGTTAGACTGCAGATGCAATAAAATATGTAACTTGTTTTTTTCTGATACAATGATAATTTAATTTCTGGTTTATGTTTTTTTATTAGGAAGTGTCTGCTGCTTGGATGCCTTAGTCTGTCATAAAAACATAATGCTAGTCTCATATTGCCATTGCACATGCATTTAATGTGCTTTTCTGTCATGATTACATGATAAAATGTTGTTAGAGACAAAGTTTATATTGTTTTGAAGGTAAAGGCATGCTTATACTAGGCTTTCTTAAATGTGAATGAAAATTACTGTCCCTCTGTCAAAAGTATCTAATTTACAATATTTTGCTGTGTATGTCTTTTACTTTCACATATTACTATGTAAACCTCATCTTTTGACTTCTTTTCATAGCATTCGTCTTTGAGGGTGCAGCTTAAATCTGCTAATGAAGTTATTTCAGCAAAGGAACACAACTTACAGCTTTGATGTTATTGTATGCCAATGTCGTGTTCACTAACCTGTATCTACACTTCCCCCCAGGGAGCCTTTGACTGCTCGTCCACAGCTACAGCTGCGAGTCAAGTGCAGAAGGGGTACTTGGCCCAGTTGTGCAGGATCCATAGAAGGTCCGCCCCAGGGACATCAGGAGTAAAAGGCCTCAACCACAACGGTTGAGCCCAGTAGCCCCAGCGTGCCCTGTGGCATTCTGATATTATACATCTAGAATTCGGATTTATCACTGTATTGTTACTAAGAGTCTGTTTTAGAGGTTAGTGGATGGGTATTAGTTACAAACGTGACTGATATCCTGTTCACCTTATTGTAAGTGCATTAGGATATAATGAGGTGTCAATACATTTATAGTGCAACAGATAACAAGGTGATGGAAGGAATGAATGAATTAATCTCAGCCACTGGTAATTGCTTGGGCCACATTCTAGACCATGTTTTTTCTCCCACTGTGCCATTCTTTACGGAGACCTGCTATATGCAAATCAGTTCGGTGCTGCTGCAGTAGCAACAGTCCAGCCGGACAGCCAGGCCTGGTTCCCTCCAGTCATCAACACAAGCAACTCCAGGCAGGTTTTTGAAGTCTTGTAAACAAGATATGGCTTGAGTCCTGTGGCACAATTACCACGGGACCGCGTCTGGGCATATCTATCGCAACTAGGATGCCTACTGCAAAAACAAGAAGGCGATGTAAAGAATGTTTGAATTACTGTCAGCTATAGGCAGTCCTTTGAAGCAATATTCCAGACCATCCTTTCACATGGGCATATGGGAACGCATTGTCAAAGCAAAAAGGCTAATAGGTCACTAAGAAAACTTTGAATGCACTTTGTCCCTTAATCAAATAAACTACAGAAATGACCCAAGCAGAATTGAAAATCTGTGCGACATTTGAAGTATGCATTATTCCAGAATTCAAACAGATACAACGGACTGACATGGAAAAAACACAACATAGTCCTTGATTGGCACCTCTGACCCCTGTGTTCTGGCAAGTAGTTGCCATTAAGACAGCAGGTTCTCTGGCTGTGGGACCCAGTATTGTGAAGGACCCGCTGAACCCCATATCTGCTGTTAACTGTTCAGCGTCAGAGTAGCCAATCCCTCTTTCCTTGTTTGTATTGGGGCCTATGACAAGACAAGCCACTGGCTGTGTGGGCAGAGACGATAAATCCGGAGCCCAAGTGAACTCAGTTCTCATGACAACACAGTCCTCTTGAACTTCTGAGGACACGGATGTCCTGACGCAGACAGATGGAAGCCAAACGACTGTATTTTAAGCAGCAACATCTATTAAGAAAGGTCAGCAGAAGAAGAGCACGTCAAAGAAAATGACGAATTCTGCAAGATATACTCCATAAATTATAGGACACAGCATCTTTGACCAAAAGGATTGTCTGTCATCGCTCTGATGGAGTATGGGTTGACTAACACAAGATAAATTAAAATACACAGGGCCAGGAAACACTTTTCCAAAGTTGAATCGTGGAAGTTGGAAAGTCTCTAACACAGAAAATACTATATTGTTAATGTTTCACCTCGTGAAACATGACTATCAATTTGCATTTCCAGATAAGATAGCAATTATACTCAAACTGGTATTTTAGAAAAAGACATATAAATGGCTTTGTTCAAATGCAAGAACTCAACCTTCCAAATCTGTAGTGGCATTCACTCTTTGTACATTTGCAGTCTGTGTTTCTATTCTGTGCCAACTGAGGAATAACTAAGGGGCTGATTCCGAGTTTGGCGGTCCGGGCCGCCAAACCCGGGATGGCGCAGCAGTGGCGGTGTGCCCCAGAGGGCTGACCGCTGTATTCTGATTTTGGTGGTAGGACCGCAATTGGACCGCTGCAGCTGCCGGGGATTTGTGATCCCTCGGTGGTGAGGCGGCAGTCAGAGGCCATCATATGCTGGCGATGCAGCTGCATCGCCAAGCATATTATGAGTTTCCTCACTGGCACAGTTTACATGGAAGTGAGCCTGCCAGGAAAACTTTGGTGGTGAGGAAACTAAGAGGGCCCTACAAGACTCACTGGTGCCTCAGGGCCATAGAGATGCATGCAGAGGGGCACATGGTGTGCCTCCCTGTCTGCAATCATGGCCAGTTCCTGTATGGCATGGATTTAACAATCCATGCCATGCAGGAACTTTCTTTAGTGTTCCCATTGCGGTGCCTTTTTAATAGGCACCGCCGTGGGAGCGCCTAAGGACTGTCCGCCAGACAATGAGGTACCTCGTAATTGGCGGGCGGCCAGCGGTGAGCTTTGGTGGTGTGGGAGCGGGGAGGTCGCACGCCGCCCTGCTCCCACACGGCCAAACTCAGAATCAGGCCCTACGTCTGGCAAGCATTGTGTACCAGTAATTTACTATTTTGTGGAAGCTGATGAATACATATAGGTTTTTATCTCTGGTTTTAGTGACATGGAAAAACTATTTTTTAAAGTATTCATTTTTAAATTTGGCTAAAAAGCTTTATCAGTAGACGAGATTGGTGGCAATAGGTACAAACAACACCTCTTATTTTTAGGGCTTATACTCGCTAAACGGGTCATCACCCAGCATTGGAAAAGTGCCACTCCACCACCTTTGGGAAAGTGGAAAAAAGCCTTAGACTGGTGTATGGGAGTGGAACTGGTAGTGTTTCGGGCACGGGGTTGTCCGCAAAAGCATGGGAAAATATGGAAACGATGGGCAGACTATAGAGGTATAGACTTACCAGTGGTAGAATCCCCGGAATCTCTCATGGCACGGGAAATGCAATCTAATAACGTAGCCTCTCTAAATTCGATATAAATACTCAGTTAGATACTATGCGTCAATGATTGGGTGGTGTGGGGAGAAGCTGAGGTGCCAAATCTGTGCTCAGTTTAATATTGGTTTACTGCTTGTTTTCTTTTTCCTCTCTTTGTATTACTCTTAACTGGTACAAGGTGAAATATAAATTGAAATTCTATTGACGTGTAGGCTCTCGGGCCGATGCTGTAGCAAGTATAAAACCTGAATAAAATTTGTTTTTTTTAAAAAAAGCTTTACCAGATTGTTTTGGCGATACAAATGGCATTTGGTGCAGAAAGTGGAATGAATGGTTTTGCGAATGGCTTAGTGTGAGGGACATGCAAGTTTAACTCATTGTTTGTGCTATTAGAAAGAAATCTTGTCCTGACACAAACTTCACTAAGCAGGCGTTAGTTGCACGAGCCTGTGTGCATTTGAGTTTCAATGACGTTGCATTTATTGACATATTAGTCATTGCTTTCAACGTGTTTAGCAGATTTTACTTAAAGGTCAATTACAACAAATTGTTGAATGGAAATATTCAAATATTCAAATCTACAGAAACGTAGTCACAGTAATAGGGCCAGGTTGGCAAATCTTATTTTACGATTTGTATGGTCTATTTCAGTGGCATAGCTACGCCTTTTGCCTTGCCGCCCGTGGTGGTCCCAGCCTTTGACGCCCCATGGCGGCTGGAAGAGCGGGGGCTGGGGATCTGGTGGCGAACGGATCCTGCGTTTGTTGCCCTGCGTGGGAGCTGGTAAGAGTGAGGGGGTGCCAGCGAACGGATCCTTGTTTGCTGCCCCGCACGGCCGCAGGTAAGACCAGGAGGGAGGCCGCCGCCCCCAAATCTCATGCCGCCGGGGTGGACTGCACCCCGCACCCCGCACCCCCACACCACCTTGCTATGCCACTGTTTATTTTGAGCCCTTCAGTTTTTTCCTATTCTGCAAGTGTGCGGAGCCATCCAAAATCCTACAAAGGATATATATTGCAGGTGGGAGGAGTCAGAGAACATCTGAATAAATGTTTGAAATATTCACGCAATCTCCATGACTAAGGTCATAGTAAAAGAGAAAACATTTCCAGCCCACCATGTTACTTGCCTAGCTGGAGAATCGCATACCTTACTCTCGAGTTTGTACCATTCCATAAAAACTTTTCCTTTGATAATCAGCATCCAACCTTGTACTGGTCTGGATCATCCAACCCACATTTTGGTTGTGAACTGCTGGCTTTTAGTGCACAATGCAGAAAAATGCGGAAAAATGGCAACCTGTCTTCCAGATGCTTGACGGGACTTAGCTAAACATTTTGGCCAACCTATGATTGCATGTAGTCAAAATGAAGATGGTGATTTATGTTGCTGAAAAATGTTATCTTCTCACTAAGAAACATTTCTAGGACTTGAAAATTGTCAGTGCTGTGATTCTGGAAACTCCAACTGAAAAGGGCTCCACCACCGTGGATGCATTGGTTAAGTGATTCTACCGAAGGCGCAAACTTCCTATCAAAAATCTCTTTGTGGGAAAAGTGTTAAAATGTAGTCACCAAAGTGGTGCGACTATTGGGTAGGTTTGGTTTGGTTTCAGATTCTCGAGCACAACATTTTTTTGTCCGATTGAACCTTGTTTACAAGTTCTGGGAGCAGCGCTACAATGAAGAGAAATACACACATTTAAAGGCACGTCTACCTTTCCTTTCCCATTTTCAGTGGGGTTCCCACATTTCTGCCTTATAGGCCACAAGAAAAGTCCAATTCGTGCTGGGTGACTGGAACGCTTATAGGCAGGCAGCATGTTCCTCGCTTTCAGGACCAGCTGTACCCCAAGGCCACAGTTACAAAGATTCACAAAGCAAAGTAGCTACTCTTGCAGGACTGTGACCCCCATCTAGCCCTGCGGGTTTGACACCACAACTGTATGAGCAAACTGCTGGAGCAGAGTTTCAATAAAGAGCTGGAAACAGCTCTCTTCAATACTCAAACAGTCAGGCAGGAATTCCTCAGTGCAGCAAGCATGGAACTTTCTATCTTGATTTGTTCTAATACACATTCTCACTTTGGAAAGGAACAGGCAGGGTGTTTTAAAAGCTAATCTAGTTGCTGATGGTGAACCTTATGTAATCCTAAAAACATGCCCTTTCTACCCCTCACAGATTTGTTTCAAGGAGATACAGTTCCTGTCATGGGTACATGCTTTGTGGCAACAAACCTATCCCAGAGATCCATGCATTCATTATGGTTAGTTCATGCCTCAGCTGTCTGGAAGGTCTCCTGCTTGGAAGTGTTTCCTATCTTCCACCTGCACCATTGATCCTCCACATTCAGACCACTGGAATTCAAAATAAGGGGATAATTTACAAGCCTGTGCGCCACCAGAGCGTCACTTTTTTGGATGTTCCGGCGGCGCACAGTGCAGACCCATATCTACAAAGCCACGGAAAGCCACCCTGCGTGGCTTTTCATGGCCTCGTAGATATGATGTAAGGCAAGCAACGCAAGTCACTGCGTCGCCTCACACTGCCTCGGTGAGGCGTGCCATGGGTCCCACTCAACGTCCATGGTTTTTGACACATTCCCAGATTTGCAACATAGCCTAAATTTGGGAGTGCGTCAACACCCAGCGCCTCCCCAGGGGGTGGCGTAACAGTTGCTTTTGTGAAGGAAGCTGGTCCTTCCTGCACAAAAACAACCTAATTTCAACGCAGGTACCCTTGCGCCATGGTACAAGGGTGCCTGTATTGGTGCTAGGCAGCCATTAGTGCACCAGTGCAGTGTAAGAGGACAGGAATGTGCTGTATCTCATAGATACAGTGCATACCTGCTATTTTCTTTTAACGCAGGGCAGTGAAGCAAAGTGACGAGCAGCGCAGCCCTGCATCAAATTGTTGTAAATGAAGCCCTGAGTCTCCTGGTCTTCTTCTCTGCATGGAAAGGGTGTTGTTGGAATGTATTCCAATATACATGTCTCTCTTGGTAACCCATCTGTTGCAAATGTGTCTTTGAGAGGGCATTACTATTAAAAGTTACACATTGTATCCTTCTCTCCTACTCAAAATATGTGTACTCAGTTTCTTTGGTAGCGTGGAATTTAAAGCACCTATCCTTTTTAACCCCAGAATAATAAAATGGAGGGACCACGACAGAAATAGAGATTTTTTTAAGGGCAGCATTCATCAAAATGGTGGAAATAGAGTTAATCAAGAATATGAGAAAGATTTAGAGTTGGATGGTAATGTAAAATACTTTCATTTCATGGTAAATCTGGAGGAGAATCGACAGGAGGAATACGTTTTCTATACTCTACGTAGAGTAGAGTGGAGGAAATTCAGCCACTTCAACCTCCTCCAAATATAACACTTGCTTTCAAACCTGGTGGATTTTCATACA
Source organism: Calotriton arnoldi (assembly GCA_963921515.1). Lineage (NCBI taxonomy): Eukaryota > Metazoa > Chordata > Amphibia > Caudata > Salamandridae > Calotriton > Calotriton arnoldi. The sequence goes on along the minus strand of CAWUFW010001825.1, from coordinate 263,912 downwards.
ACACCCAACTCTAAATCTTGGACTATATCCCAATCTGTGTTCTTACATATGTTGAAAAACACTTAGAAAAAACTGAAGAGACATTAGTCCCCTGATTTCACTTGAAATAAACGTTACTTGTCCTGGAGCAATGATACCATGCAAATCCAACATCTCATGTGTAGGGCGGGGGGTCACAAAATTCTAGCCTCATGGCCTTATATGTTACTTTCTATTAATCTTGTATGTATTTATCGTTTGAAATGTCAGGGAATTCATCAACATTTGTGTTGTGGCATAGTTCTTTACACTCGTACTATTCAGTCTCTTGATGCTGATAGATCAGCACATACCATCTGCAGCCCTGTCTTTTATGGTACATTCTATAAAAGGCCATAAACATCTTAGCTGCAACATGTCTGGTAGGTTGTCTCTTTGTCAGTCAGACATATTTTCTGGAGTGTTACATCTTTTCAGTCAAAATTACTGGATTCAGAGCTAGACATGATAGTAGCTGTATGCTGTACCTTATGCAAAAGATTTTCCCCTGGGTATGGACTATAGTTTTACATCCTAATCATGGATAAGAATGGATGGGATCACTTCATGTGATCGTCTTACTCCTAAGTGGTTCTTGTTGACGCATTATAATGGTCATAGATCTTTGCCGTCAACGACAATCATCTTGAATTCATTGTGAAATTTCCCCTGAACACACAATTAAATGGGAATTAAGAAATGTTGCAAGAGCAGGCCCCAAAAGACCTCTTCAAAAATGATTAAACGCCTGGGCACTGACTACTTACACAATTGTAGAGAAGATTGCAAGACAAAACATTTACAGGGCTCTACAATGTGCAACACAACATTGAATTGTCACACAAACACTGGAAACTGACATGGGCATTAGGGGAAGATTAATAGACAACCCCAATCAACGACCATGCTCTACTGTATGGAAATCCACAATGACTAAACATTTGAACCCCTAGACACTTCTATATTTGTTGTGGAAGGTAGCCCTCCCTTCTTCAATGTGAATGAGTTGCCAACCAGATGCAGATAGTCTTTTCCACTTAATGAAATTGTTCAGTGCCTAGATGCTATTCCAAATTGTGTGTGTGTCCTATATTACAGACTGCAAAACATAATACCTACCGAATCACAAAGACATTTCTAGCGATAAATGCATATTTATAGCCAAAAATAGCTGAATTTATGCCTGTTACACATTCACAAAAGGATATGTAGCATGTGTAAATACGTCAGCATAATTGTACTCCATGACTTTGTGCAATTATGCATTTGCAAAAATGTTGGAAGCCTTGTGATTTTGTAAATAACACAAATATGTCTATTTGTTCGCGTGTACAAACTGTTTTCTGACTCTTTCCCACCCTGGTGGTCAGAAAGGTAATCTTTAAAAGCAAGGACTGGAGTAAATCATGTACCAAGATAACAGGTGGAACAGAATTGTTGGGGGTGTAGAAGAAGGATTTTTATTTCAACAGGGAAAATATTTTACCCTTTGAGAAAAATACCAAAAAGTGCAGTTGCAATTCAGTGCTTGCTTTTCTCACTGCAGACCTTTGCTATGCATACAATTCCAAGTCAAGGGAAAATACTAACGTCTATAAAAGTCATATGACTTTTCCAGGAATATGCCTAGAAACCTCATATTGGCGAAGCTTTAGAGGTTTTCTTCAGGTGAAGTTTGTGAATTGCAAAAAAGTGTAAAAGTAAGTTCCTGTAATCAGGGAGGTCCTATGATAGAATTTGTTTCAATTTTTATGTAGGTTCCTTAATATTTAAACAATTAGGGATTATCTTTATTTTACTGATAGTTTTGCATCAATATGATGGTAAATACACTTTTCTGATGAAAACCTTATTTCTGATTTTATCTACTTTAAGTATTTGGGACGTAACTGATAATGTACTTGTGACTTTTACATTTTTAGGAAAAGTTAGTGAATAACAAAACATCTGTCATCACCTAAACCTTTTCAGTGATTGTGAATGTTTGCCTCCCTTTCTGGCTGAAATCCATACAGTCAAATTGAGATGTTTGAAGTCTATGGCTGCTCTTTATCCTCTCTACTATATGTATGAGCTTGTGATTCCCAACCAGCAAAATACTTCCGGTCAAATCCCAGGACTGACGTTCACAACTTGCGCTGCGTTTCCTTACACCATATCTACGAGGCTATGAAAAGCCATGCAGGGTGGCTTTCCATGGCCTTGTAGATATGGGTCTGCACTGTGTGCCGCCGGAAAATCCAAAAAAGTGACGTTCCGACAGTGCACGAGGCTTGTAAATAAGTCTCTGAGTTTTTACTATTAAAAAAAATGGATTTACAGGACCAATTGCAGTTAGAGAAGGGTGTGAAAGGGGTGTTCACTCTTAACTGCAAATAGGAATGATATGTATCACTAGTTTGCAACCACAACCCTGGTTACAAACCATTGAAAAATTACCAACTCCATAAAGGAGGTGGCAATAGATTTGCAAAGTAAAAACTGTCCCTAATGGACAGCCTTCCCTTTGAGACTTTTGTCGGGTGGTCTCGGCGGGAGCAGGCAGTGGTCCAAAGGACCACTGCCAGCTCTCTCAATAGGTTCTCAAACAGTTTTTTTAAAAGCAGTTCCTTAAAGGAACACAGTCTGCTTAAAAGTTTCCGTTTGGAAAAACAAGTACAGGGATGGTAGTCTGTTGTTCCTTGCAGGCCACCACCCCTATGTTTGTAGTCAATCACTGGGGGGGTAACCAATAGGGACTTACCTAATTAATAATTGTTAGGCAGTTCATGCTGTGCCCCTTTGCAACTGGAGATCTCGCAATGCAACTTTTTTAGTGCATAGGTTGCATCTCAGAATTAAAGGCTGGTTGCCAAAAGTCGAAGCACAATTTGGGACCACTTTTTGCAACCTTCTTTTCAGGATATCCTCGAGGGTGATAGTGCGCTTCACAAATATCTGTACAAATCATACATCAGGCCCCATGTTCCTTCGTTTGCATATCACCTTATACCCTATAAATGGGACAACCATGTGCCTCTGAACTCTAGATCACCCAGACTTTCCAAATGCACAACTCTTGGCGTTCCAATCAGATGCGTCACCCAGTGCTCCCCTGGTGAACAATAGGTATTGTTGTTGCCCGGGTGAATTCCGATTTTACCCAATGCACATCACATTGTGATCACAGCTACACATTACTCCTTGCTATGATGATACACTTTTCTCTGTGCCACCTGCTACATAGGGTTATGTGTGATTGTTGGTCTTTTGTGCATTAATGCTGTCCGCAGGAGTGTTTATGTATCATTAGTATGACAGAGCCACGCTGCTTAGCCTCGGTAAGGAGAATCCCTGCGGGGATACCATCGCTGTTGAGGACGAGGGTGGTATCTCCAAATGTGCATGTTGTAACTAGGAGCTACCTGGAAGTGACTTAAGTCGCCCAGCTGAGGTGGTTAATTATGGGGTGGGCCACACTAAAGCCAATCAGGGTGGGAAGTTTAAAGCTCTGCTACTCAAGACTCGCTCCCTGCAGAAACATGAACTACATGTTTTTGACCTGGTGCTAGATACACTCCCGAACTTGATGTTTCTCACTGAAACTTGGCTAACTCAATTTTCCAACCCCACCATCGCCACTGCTATCCCGCCGGGATATAACATTCTTTGGAAAGACTGCCCAGTGGGTAAAGGACTGGGTGTAACCATCATCTTTAAGCAAGAATACACCAGTAACACTATCCCCCTAGGGGCGCTGGAAGATGCAGAATGCCTTGGCTTCCATTGCTCCTTAACTGATCACCAATCCTCGGCTGGTGTCCTGATTTATAGGCCCCCCGGTCCTGCCGGCGCCTTCTTGGAATCCATTAACGAGGTAATCTCTCCCCAGGTCCTCAGATATAGTCACTTTCTGGCTCTGGGTGACCTCAATATCCATCTGGATGAACCCACTGAGCCCGAGGTCATCTCCCTGACCAAGTCCCTTGCAGTTTTTAACCTGCTCCCTTATGTTTCCCTCCCTACGCACAATAAGGGCCACACCCTCGACCAAATTTTCTCCAATTCTTAGCTCGAGGTGGATGTGCCCCTTCCTTTATTGTGGTCGGATCACTGCCTTATCACTTTCAGGGTCCCTAGGTCTGTGAGGGGCCGTCAGACCCCGCCAAGAAATGGGCAATCACCCAAAGACCTTTCAATCTTGTCACTCCTTCCGCTTTAGGTGAGGTGCTAGAAACCTCCACTCCTCTGCTATCTGGTGAACCTGAGAGAGATGCCCTCCATCTTGAGACTTGGGTGCAGCATTGTGCCTATGCACTAGCCCCTATGCCCACTCGTACCCCCAAGAAATCCAGACTTTCGGCTCCTTGGTGTAATGAGTTACTGAGATTGCGCAAAAGCGCCTGCAAACGCCTTGAAAGGATGTGGGGTAAAAATTTTAATTCTGACGATAAGCTTGAGTACAAACAGGCCTTGAAGGCCCATTATACTAAATTCCTTGATGCCAAAAAAAGCTATCTGAAAGCTAAAATAGAGACGTCCTGCAACAAAGGCAAGGAGATCTTTAAAATCGTGAAAGCCTTCGCCGCCCCGTCATCGGTTGCTAGGGCTTTACCCCTTTCTCTCGAATGGACTAACCAACTTGCGACTTTCTTTCACGACAAAATCGTGACTATTCAGGACTCTTTCTCTAGGGGGTCTCCAGGGGATCACGAGCGTGCTGACCGTTCAGCCCTGGCGGAGCAACCCGCCTCCATCGGTGGTCCGACTCTTGCACAGTTCCCTATGCTTCTACCGGAAGCATCCTTGGATATCATCAAGAGTCTGAAGTCAGGGTCCCCTTCAGACCCCTGCACAGCTAAATTGTTGGCGTTCGTGGCCTTGTCTGTAAACCCTGTGGCAAATAAGGTACTCAATTCTTCCCTCACTGCCGGCCACGTGCCTGGTATTTGGAAACGTGCGAAAATTCTCTTGTTACTTAAGAAACCCTCTGCTGACCCCTCTGTGTCAGCAAATTACAGACCTATCTCACTATTAGCTTTTTCTCCAAGGCCCTAGAGAAATATGTCAATTCAGTGATCTCTGACTACGCTGAAAAAAATAATCTCCTACACCATAGCCAGTCGGGTTTCAGGACCAACTATAGTACAGAGACCGCCCTACTCAAAGTCTCTGAACTCATTAAGGAGAAGTTGGATCAGGGGGGTAAAGCCATTCTGATTTTATTAGTCCTTTCTAAGGCCTTTGATACCGTGCCGCACTCTAGATCCTTAACAGGCTACAGGACTGTGCAATGGGCGGCACCGTTCTGAAATGATTTACCTCCTTCCTAGAGGATAGAAGCCAGGAAGTCTGGACCCCCCCTTCGCGGCCCCTATTCCCAGCCTGAAAGTGGGAGTTCCTCAGGGCTCGATACTGAGCCCTACTCTTTTCAACCTATATATGTCCCCGCTGGCGCCTCTGGCAGAGGCATGCAGCGCTAAAATTATTTCTTACGCGGACGACACGCAGCTCCTGTTTACCTACGACAAGGGAGCTGACTTTGAAGGTGAGAAGATCAGAACCTGTCTCTCGAAGGTGTTCTCGTGGTTGAGGAAGAACCAGCTAAAATGTAATCCAGAGAAATCTGAGGTCATCTTTTTTGGCTCCCCACCCGCGGATGAGTGGAAACTCTGGTGGCCCTCGGATATGTCACCTCCTCTCTCTGCACAAAGCACTGTCAAGAATCTGGGCGTCATGATGGACAGCACCCTCTCGATGAGATCTCAGGTCCAGGAGGTAGCTGGCTCCTGTTAGGGCTTCTACGGATGCTTAGAACATTTCTCCCCCTCTTCCCTCTTGAATACAGGAAGACCGTAGTCCAGGCATTGATCATCTCCAGACTGGACTATGTCAATGTCCTGTACTTAGGCCTTCCTGAATATTTGGTTCTTGATGAGAGGGTGGGCTCTGCTTGGAATTTCCGGTAGAAACAGGGACAGGACCCAATATTTGTAGTTGGCACTTCACCTCAAGTGGTTACACCCTAGAGCCACTAGGTTCAGCAATTCGATAGAGATATGTTAGAGGGAAGTTTGTGCCTAAAGGTTTATTCATAGTATTCTGTAATAATACATTCCAAACGACATTCGGTGATTTCTTTGCTCATTTATTCAAAGTAAATCCAACGTTCTTAGAATAGAATTTTGGAGCAACAGCCAACACATGTTTCGCCCGTGGAGCCAAGGTCTGGCCAGGGGCTTTCTCAAGGCCAAATTGAGAAAGCCCCTCAAGCTGGCTAGCATGTTTAAGCTATTAAACATGCTTACTGTATAGGATTGAAAGATCGTAACTGAGTGCTTTTTTGATGTTTTCAGGGAAATACACTCACAACTTGCTTCATGAACTCCGAAGCCTAATAATAAGGTATACTATACATTGGCTGTATCTGTGAGTGGATGTAGATAGATGAAAGGGAGGGCGAAATGCTTTCTAAACAAAATATGTGTTTTTCTTTTCTGTTTATTGGTTTGCAGAATCCAGTCTCAGCCCTGAAGAGAATCCCTTGTAAAAAAATGGGATTTGAAACGCGTTGGCATAAATTACCATCAGGGAACGAATTTCAATAGAAACATATACAGCGACAGGGGAAAATAATGTTCTGAAAATGTATATCCTCTGTTGCTTGAAATGTCTATCCCCATTGGTTGGTAACCTGTGGTTGCTCCTTTGAAATTGTTGTTGCGGGTTACTTTTTGTTGTTTTTCTTGACTGGAACATTCTCTCAATTGTTATTTGTTGTCTTAATTTTGTCTTGATGTTATGTAATTTGTGAAGTGTATTGATTTCTGTCTGTTGAATATACGAAAAATGAAGAAAAATGAACAAATATGTATCAATAAATGATGTTGACCATCTTATTAAGAAGTTTGGTCCTAGTCTGCTTAAACTAGTGGCAGCCTATCAAATAGCCAGCTAGATGTTTTTGATTGTTTTGTACTTACTGGCCCATTCTAGCTGTGTTAAGGGCCCACCCCTAGTATATTACAAATACACGGCACAGCATAACATAGCACACATCCTTCAGACATATCAACTTTCTCCCTGTCATAAAGGTGATTCTCAACCAGCCTTTTTTTTTTCAGCCAACAGCCCTATGCATGCTGGGAGGTGCAATCCTGTACATATAGCTGGAAAACTGAAGCAAAAAAAATATATCATGTTCTTTGTTGGTGACTGAAAAACCACTACTAACAGCCTACTGTCTGAGGGTGTTCTTAACTCCTTTGAGTGTCTTGATGCAAAATTCCATCTTCCACACTCCCACTTCTCCAGATAGACAGATATCTCCAGCTCCGACATTGCCTCTACTCGCAACAACTCACGGAGGATTGTTTTACTCCTCCATCTTTACTCCATGCATACTTGGTGCAATGGGGCACCTATGAAAAGCTGATCTCTGGCCTTTATAGTCTCCTGATCTCCAAATTATTTTCTGAGCTGCTAGAACGCCTTCTCTGGACTCGATGGCAGACTCGACTATAAATTGATTACTCACCGGCACGCTGGTCGTGGCTGCTTGCCTCTCATAGTAAGGGTATGAGAGAAGCTTGAATGAAGTCCTGCTACTTTAAGTTTTACAAGACTGGCACTGTCTCCTGCAAAATTGCACAGTGCTGGATTGATTCCCACGTCAAATTGTTGGCGATGTCACAACCTGGCAGGGCCGGACTGGCTACCGGGCGTTTTGGCATGCTGCCGAGCTGGGGGCTGATTTCGTTGATGGGGACCTGCGTGTGCTGAACGAAATTCGTTTTGCTTTGTTTATTTCGTAGCACACGCATGTCTCCATCAACGAAATTAGCCCCCACCGCAGTGACATCAGCCCCCAGCTCGGCAGCATGCCAAAACGCCCGGTAGCCAGTCCGGCCCTGCAACCTGGACTGCAACATACTACACATTCTCTGGTCCTTTCCTGTGCTCAAGACTTTCTGGGATGGGGTCGATTACCTTATATGAGACACTCTTGGATATACCTCTCCCGGCACCTCACACAAATTCCACTGGATTGCTTCCATTTTGTCAGCAGCCAAACTATGTATACTCCATTGACGGTCTACGCCCATTGTCCCGACTCAGAAGGACTGGCTTGAAAGTGTGGCACTCACAGCTGCACATAAACATTTGATCTATCGGTTGACGAACCAGGAACACATATTTAAAGACATAGGAGGCCTCCTTATTTGTGAAAGAGCATAGTAGCCTTATTTCCAGACTTCCAACTTTTTTTTGATTGCAGGCCTACACGCCTTCTGTTTTTGACAAGTGACACGCTTTCTTAGACTTGTTAATGAGATGTCTATCAGTTTAATTTTCTATGGGAGAAGGGGACTCCACTGACTTGTCATTTACCCGTTCAAAGGGCGACATCATAGGGCCCTTCTACATATTTTTACACACGCGCCCTAAACCTACCGTTTAACATTCTGTTTTCTCATACTCTGGATTCTAATGACTTTATACCACTTATATCCTCTAAGCCTTTTTATTTCTTCCGCTACGGTTGCAAGTAAGGGGTGGACATTTTGTATGCATTGGTTGTCATATAATAAAGTACCTCTTTGCGATATGTTTGGTGCTGTCCTTTATGCTGACAGTTATACGTTTATGCTGTATACTCTGTGCAAAATGTATTTAAAAAATCAATAAAAAGATTTCAATCATAAGAATCTTGCAGCACAGAGACATTTTGCATGCTCTAGGTCTATTTTAAGAGTACATGAAAGGAGGTGGGGAAACACGGGCAGCTCTTGCTACCTTTTACCATGTTTGCATAAGGACGCTTCTGTCCGGGCCTATGCGGAGATCCGTTCATCTCCTGAGTTTCATGACCCACTTTTTTCAGGTGACTCTGCCCGTCCTTGTAATAACAGTGAAACTGTTTTGACCAATAAATAAATGAATGCCTCATTGCATTTTTTTTCTCCATACATTCTGGATACAGCCGACTTTCAGCCGTATGCAAAGGAATCTGCTAACACCAGGTAAAAAGGAAATGGCATTCCCTAAGGAGAGGTAATGTGCTGCCTCCGCACTTCCTAAAATGACGAGGCAGGGTTTCTATTTTCTGTACTAATTAATGCAATAAAACTTCCACCTAGACAAACTGTGTCCTGGATATGTCACCGAAGAAAGGGGGACTACTTCATGCTATAAATAGACGCCTTTAGTACTAAAGTCAAAGGCACTCGCTTTTTATTTTAATTGCCAACATTTTCAATTCCCGAAAATGCTGAGAACCAAGAATAACCTTTATTTTACTTTTCATATTTGCAGTTTTTTTTGTAGAAGACTTTTACAGGGAGAGACACTTTTTTTTGGAATTACTTGAGTGTAAATAGTCAAATACAATCGGAAGGCGCTTAATGAACGACCAGTTTGGGGCATTAGCATCGGCACAATTTAGTGTTCTTTTCGCCTCTGGCTGCACAGCGTTAAATCCAGGATGGTTCTGAGTGAGTTCTCTGTTTTCATCCTGGATCCCAATGGGCCTGTTAGTAGAGTTCCCCTCACAAAAGGCATTCTATCCAGTTAAGCACATCCGAAAATTCTTTGTTTTAGCCTTATTAGGACTAGGGATGCTGGAGTGCATAAATGACACTATTTCTCCAAGGGCAGCTCTTCCAGTCTTAATGCCTGGTTTAGATGTGGTTGTTTATGTTAAATTTGTCTGAAAAGCTGTAAATTTACTATTCCCCCTGCCAGTGCGACAACCATGGACTCTGAGATTAGCAAATGGTTCCTATCCCAACTGTGGTGCGTAGTCAGGATGCTCTCAAACCAGTTTCTTATATGATCATTTTGATGTTTTGTAAGGGGCTGAGATTGGTTAAATCCTACTAGCTTTTTATAGCCAATTTCCTTTGATTATCCAGCAGAACTTTTGCAGAGTCAGGTATAAGCCAATTACATTATACGTTTAACTGCCAGTGCTCCTGTCAAGCAGAATTCCCAGAGTCACTTGCCTGCTGTCAAATAAAATTTAGATAATTACTGTACCTGATGCAGAATTCTTTTAGTTTGCAGAAACCCCGTGTAGATTTTTTTATAATCTTTTTATTGGTTTTGCAATACAAACAAACCAAACTGTTTCACGGAAATAAAGCGATAGCCTCCCTCAAAACCGCAGGGCAAAATGTGACATACAAAAAGGATGTCAAACACGGATCATCACTAAAAATGTCCAACTCATTCGTAGGGAAGCCACTATAACTCACCCTTACATACCATTAATTTGTGCATGTTCTCATTTACCCCATATCTTCGTATTGTTTTTTGGGCATCAACGTTCTTTGTAAACCATTTCTTCTATAACTGCGCAGTGGTCCATCTCTCTAATCCATTCCGGGGGTGTCCGGTGCACGCTAGTATTTTACAAAGTTTCTTTCCTTTTTCTGGTAACGTGACACCCACCCACCCCTTGGGTCCCTCTCTTCTGTCGTGGATTCCCAATGTTAGCATTTTCGGATCCATCAGGTTGATCCAACCCACCACTTCGACCAGGGTTCAGACCACTTGTTTCCAATTTTTAATTACCTTCGGGCACTGGCGTAACGAAACTTGAGGGGGCCCCCCTGCAAGGTACCTGGAGAGGCCCCCTCCGATCTAAATAGGGAGCTCTCCGGCCAGAGTTTTTTGCTCAGGAGACCCCCTGGAGCTTGGGGGCCCCCCCGCACCGCGGGGGATGCGGGGGCCTGTGTTACGCGGCTTCGGGCAGTCCCATATGACATGATAAAAGGAGGCTTTTGGTATGTCACACTTAGCACACCCCGTTTTTCGGAAATGTACCCATCTTCCATAACCTTTCAGGGCAGTAATTACATTTGTGAAGTATTTAAGCTGCACCAGGTGTAGGCAGGAGGAAATTGCTAACATTTGAGTTGTCAATCTCCTGTACCCAGTCGTCGTCCTCCAACAGGCCCACGTCTTTCTTCTATTTTTGCCTCAAAAGCAGGGACATATCTTTTTTTGGGGTGGGGGGGTGGGTTTGGACTATTGCACCCCGATAAATGTATTTTCTGGTAAATAGTTGGGTACAAGTGCTTTCAGTCCAGTATGGTGAGGTGTCTGGTTGTCTGTCGGATTTCACCAGAAATCTTTACATAGACACATACCAAAACGCACACACGCTCTCTCCCTCTCTGCTTTCAAAGTCTTCAAAAATGTTGATTATTTTTTAAAATATTATGTTTTCTCTCACTTAGTACCCATACCAATCCACATTTGTCTCCCTTTCCCCTGTCCCTTTAACCCTTCTCATGTGCCCTACTTGTATAATTTAACATTATACGCCAGCGTGATTGTTGGAAAATCTGAACTTTACACCCCCCCAGTCTTACTGACCAAGCTATGCCCCTGCTCAAGATCGTCAGTGGGTCCGGGAGTTAACAAGCACCGAGCGATAAAGTTGGCTCATAGCGCCACTATAACCAATTTCACCTCCAACTAGTTACACTCTGGGATGTCTTGTAGCCTAGACCTATATTGCCGAAGGCATTGCACAGCTGTAAATATCAGAAAAACTTTGATTTATGCAGTTGAAACTCACCTGACAGATCCGTGTTAGACTTAAGAGTACCTCGAGACCAGACATCTCCCAAGTTCGATATACCAATTAAGTTCCATTTGTGGAATCCTTCTAGTTTGGCAGTTTAGGCCAGCCATGTGTCCTTCCATAAAGAAGTGGTTTTCATCAGTCTGCCGTGCCACTTTATATGCTTCAAAGCTTCGTGCCAGCACAAAAACAGCAACTTGGTGACCCCAGGCAGTCCAAAAGGAGTTGCTTTACTGTATAATATATAATAAAGACGATAAGTCACACTTCTGTAAGGTATCCAGTTCTAGTCTATAGGCTGGGTCCTGCCATGATCCATAAATCCAATCATTAATTACGATGAGCTGCGAGGCCTAGTAATATAATCTCATATGTGCCCAGTTTAAACGTGCATCATACATCCCCTGGCTACATTTGCAGAGTGCGACCCTCATGGCCTTGTTATTCCACAAAAACGCTGTTGTCTGCGATTGAAGAATTCTAAAGAAGGTGGGCGGAAGTATGTAGGGGTCATTCTGGAAAGCATATAGAAAGCGGGGAGCACAATCATTTTAAACAAGGCCCCTCTTCCCATCATGGATATCAGTAAGAAAGTCCATGTCATATTGTCGGATATCAGTCTCCTAAGAAAGGGGAATATTTTTAGCACCCACCCTCTCTTAGGTGACTGCGTAATTTCCATTCGCAAATATCAAAATGGCCTCCTGCCTGTTTCATACACACAACCATGAGCCCATCGGAGATTCTCCTGTTATGTGCACATAGATGTTTTTTTCTCAGTTGATCTTCATGCCCGAGGCAGCCCTTATTTCTTTAGTATTTCCATTATATGTGGGATAGATCTGTCTAGATGTTGGAGGTAAAGAAGCATATCGTCTGCATACAAAGATACTCTGTCTCGTGGTCAATGGACCAACTGAACCCTTGCAATTGAGTCTCTGTTCATGTCCATTCAGCCAAGCCCTCTAGAATAACATGGGTAACAATGTACACCCCTTTCTGGTGCCTCTACAGATTGGGAATGGGGCTGACAATGAACCGTTCAACCTAACTTGGGCCCATGGGTCTGTGTGCAGGGTTTTTACATAGATTCTAAATCGAGGTCCAAAGTTCATACATTCAAGGACACAGAAGAGAAAAGATCAGTTGACCTTGACACGGGGCATTTGGCCTCTCCATGGGTCTGTGTCAACACAAATAAAGCATACCCATCATGCTCATGACAGAAGTGTATGAACTCTTTGGTGTAGTCTGGTGTTCCAAGAGCGGGTGCACTGCAGAGTAACTTTTTGAGTTGCTGGGGCCTTATTATACATTGTGCCCCAGGGGCACAACAGACATATGCACCCACTTTGTGCATCCAATGGGCACAATAGTATTGCAGAGGGGGGCGCAGATGCCTCTACGTCCCCTTCTGTAATACTGATAGTACTGGTGCTCATGTTGCGCCAGCGATATCATAAGAGGGTGTTCGGGAGTCACTTTGCCTCTGCACTGCGCCATATTATGGACCTGGGTGCAGAGACAATGTATATATAATGACCCCTGCTATTAATTTTTATGTTCCCAGGGCCGGGAAAATACAATTGTAAAAGAAAACTCCCTAGGCAACTATTGGTCTATTGGATATATGACCATAATTTTTCATTACTAAGAGAAGACTCAGTGTACAGTAATTATCAATAAAAAATCTTTTTATTCATATCAAATCATTTAAAAAGACCATCACACAAACTATTTTACTTTTTAGGATAAGTATATATAGGACATTGACATCACATTGAGAAACAGCATTTATAGCAATGATAAAGCGTTTTCCAAATATCTCAAACGATAAGCTAAAGCTGTAAGTCGTGTACAAATGGTCTATATAAAAGAAAGTGGCACAGGCAATGATAAAGTTAAACATACATAAATGTATGAAAGTGTTGATAAACAAATGATACAACTTTAAATCAAAAATACAATAAATGCAAAGGTACAATTACGTGGCTTTTGCTTTAATGATGAATCTTCATAATCTACACTCGTTTCGGCGAGCAAAGCGCCTTCATCAGGAAAACCACATTAAATCATGTGCCTAAAAAAAAAAAAAGCACATTGAGTCTCAATAATAACATAGAACAAGTGACTGAAACGCTCTAGCTACAAAGTGATGTAAACTAACACTAGTGTAAGCATGAATAGATTCACCAACACCAAACTACATGCTCCGATTGTCTAATAACAATAGGAAAAGTTATATAATTCCTGTGAATTAGTAGTAAAGAGTAATAGTTAAAGAGTGCACCCCAATAAAACTCAAGTTTGTGGTCTTTTGGCAATATAAGGTGGTGAAAATGAAGAGATTCTTGAATGGAGAGCGAGTTGCTTACCCAGACCAATATAGATGTGGTCAAGGAAAAACATCACTAGTATGTCAGGCTGGTGGAATATTGTCAACTAATTGGAGAAAGCAAATAGAGGAATCCAGATGAGGTATAAAATAGTAAATTCCAATGTAATTAAACTTGTAATTACGGTTAATGTCTAAATGACTAATGTTAAATTGTACATAAATACCTTATTATTTAAAAATAAGAATGCTCATTAACCGGTCAAACATGATCCAGGTTGGGGCCCATAGTGTAGCGATATGTGAGGGGAAATAAAAGCAGCAACTACAAAATGAAAACATGGATTTGATAGATCAAGATAGAATTATTTATCTAGATGTAAAGATTAGAAGATATTTTGAAAGAAATACCTTTTTTGATGTTAAATTTGCTTGATGGATTAAAGTTTGGTCGAATGTTTTTGACTCTCTGGCACGGCAGGAGATAGCAGCCCAGCTGCGATGGCAGAGGCTGGAAAAAATCCAGAAGGAGTACCATTGGCTGGTGGCACTGAGGAGGATGAGGCTGAAGCAGCTGCCACTACCTTCTGCCCCAGTTCCACCAGCCAGCTGCAGCCTCCAGCCAACAACATCATCTCTGTCAGCAAAGCCGGCAGTTGTTAGGTACCCAGCTGACCGCCACTGCTGCCCCCTTTTCTGCTCAGACCACCAATTCCAGTGCTGTGTCCTGCAGCATGTGACGGGGCTTGAGGAAAGGGTGTCCCGGGTAGAGCAGAAACTTGACCACAACATGACCCATGCAGAGGACGCCCTCTCGTAAGGCCTTTTTTAATTTTTTGTTTTGGTGAGAGGGACTTTTGTTGTGGGTGGAGAGGGTGGGAAGGGGAGTTGGGACCGGGGTTTGGACTAGTTTTGACAGTAAATTTTTCTTTGGCCATTGGTTAGAGACGGGCCGGGCCTGTTGTGGGAGGAAAGGGTAGGTTTTAGAATTGTTAAAAAAAATAAAAGGGAAATAATTATTTTACTTTATATATGCCTCATCTATTTTAGTGTTTTAGTTTGCACGGCTACCTTTTAGCTTAGCCTGTTTTTAAAAATCTGTTTGAAAAAGTGTATACCAGTTAGTTATACCCTTGTCCTAATACCCTATGTAACTATATTGACCACTAGGGGGGATTGCCATTGCCGATACTGCCTACAACACTCTAGATAAACAACATATTCAATAGAAGTTAGTTACTAACTAAACATTTTCACTTTACTCCATAGTTCTCTTACCTGAATAGATGAAGCGAGGGCTGCTACCTCTCTTAGTCTTCTTACTGCAGGGTTTTCCAAGGTGCCAGCTTATAGTGGTGGTAGTAGTACTAGGCTAGCGCGCTAACAGGGAAGGAAGCGCATGTGAGGTCCCACTCCCACCTAGGTGAACTTCAACCGTAGGATTAATCAAAGAATTATCCATCACAGGCAACTAGATGGAAAAAAACACAGCGTTAGTGGTTTATATCATAACTTTAGAAAGACTGAGACCAGACTACCACTATGACACAACAAAGAAGACCTGATATGATAACAAAAACTAGCAATAATAACTTCTTCTGAGCAATGCGGAGCTAGTATTTAATTAAAACTAAACTTACGTAACCCTAGAGTCAGGAGAAATGAACTCAGAGTCAGGAGTGGACAAGGTTAAGCGTTTACGCAACACAACACAAGGTGTGAATGATGATGTTTATGAAAGATGTGTGGAAGTGTAAATGGGGCCGGTGTGGGCTAATGCTCAGGTAATATAAGATCCCGCAGTGAGTTTGTGTCACTTTCACTACATCCGCCCCAACAAGTGTGTGATCCATTTATGGTGTAAAATTAAGTCAGATATCAATAAATCACACAGCCCGGGGGAAGAGGGTTAGGGGTTTAATGAATCGATGGGTAAGGGGATTTGGGGAAAGGTGTGACCAAGAAAGACACTACACAGCGACAATATTCATCAGGGCGATGAGCAGCACATCATCATCAATCTGTTGTGGAAGGAAATGAAGGAATGAGTATGACACAGTTCAGTTAATTACATTGCAAATAGTCCTTCAGCCCCAGAAACCCAAGTTATCATTATATATCTAAATGTTCTGTCATCTAGGGTTGAAAATGCAAATTTTGGAGGAGTGAAATGAACCCACACAGTTCTAAAAGATGATTGTTAAATGAAAAATAATACTGTTTTGCCAAATTGGGCAGTGCATCTGCATTCTTCTCGGATTGTCCGACAATCTTGCATGCCTGGCTGAAGCAGTCTGGTAAGGTAAGCAGGAGTGTTATGGAGCTTTCACCTTTTGTGCAGGAGAGTCAAGGAGAAGGACAGAAGGTAAGCTTCATGAGGAGTGTACCAAGAAGGACCAGAGGCAAAGCAAGAGCACAGTCTGCTGCATTCATTCATTTTATAACTCATGTGTGATTTATTAACTGAGAAGTGAGAGCAATTTACAACCAATCACAAACAGGTGGCTACCAATCTCACAGCTAGCATTATATTCATAACATTTAGCCAAGTGCATAATGTGGTGATGTGACATCACATGCCTGTCTCCAGTTACTTACAGCAACAGGTGTTCCAGGGTAAATTGAGTGACACTGCTGTGGCCACACTTGACTTACCAGCTCACGAGAGCAAGGGGTGCGCTCTGCTCGCTCTCTCTGAGAAATAAGGAACAATAGTGTGAAATACAGTGGCACTTTATTAAGCAATTCAGTAAAACAAAGAACTGTTCATCGTCAAATGCTACTCATGGACACATGAGCAGGATGAAATAAAAGCATCAACAATCATATACATCATATTTTAAGTGAAGCAAAAATATTCAGATATATATCAATTAATATGCGGCAGCCTAAGGGGGCAAGTCTTAAATGAGGGGTCAAGAATAGGCAAGTGCCTAGAAGGCAAATCTTAACTAAGAGAGCAAAAGACCATCCAAGACTACACAATTTAAGCTAGGATAAATGCAATGAATTGGGTGTGAATGAGCTAAATTAGAGAGGCTGACAAAGTCAAAAGGCTAGCAATCAGAAAAGAGCATTACCACCTGAGAATGGAACTTCTAGGCCCAAGATCAGGAGAACGGTCGACCGGGAACCCTCACCATGCAAGGCACTGGAAGAAGAGTTCAGGGCATGGACATGGGTGCAAATCTTTTATATGGCTTAATGCAGAACTGCCACCCACAGTTGACGTGGGCCCTGACGTGGGTCCTTGACCGCACGCTTACAGTAACTTTGGAAAGTTTTTGGAGAACACAGAAGTGGTATCATGGTGAAACAGGTGCTTTTAGCAGGTGGTCAGTGCTCTTGACCGCAAACATAAAAAAAAGATAACTTTCATCGTCAGATGCTCGGAAATTCATATTTTATACATTATTTCTATGCCAGGCAGCCGTCGTTTGGTTTCGCTTGAGCAAGCTTGGAAAGTTTCTTAACTAAAAATATTGCAAACATTGCTTGTGAAAGATCAAGATGTACCAGCAGAGTGTCACGTACGTGTGGGCAAACCTTATTCTTGTAACTGTGGAAATTTACAAGCGGGGGGCTGGTGCCTCGCAGCACAGCGCCGTGGATGGCACAAGTCCCTGCTGTCAGATCAATGAAGCCTACGAGATCTGTTTTATTAATAAATGATAGCAAGAGGCAATGGGCTTTGGGCCTAAGTGTGTGTATCTAAGGGGGTGGAGACCACTGTGACAGATACTAAAAGGTTGAAGAAAAAACGGACAACTTAGGTCATCTATCAGGGCCTGACTGGTGGGGCCTATATGGGAGTGTCATGTTTGATGGACAGAGCAGAATGGTACATAGGATCTCTGTTATATGGTAGAATGGGACCCTACTTCATTTCCCTCCTCTTGTTCATTTTTTAACAAAACTTTCATATAGTACTTTGCTGGTCCCTCTTCTGTTTGGTACATACAGAGTGGGTCATTAATGTAGAGGCACTGGGTCTGAGATGGCACTTCTGGTGTTATGGTAACATACTCTCCATTGTTGTTGTCAATTAACTGCTCATACTCGTGAGTGGCATGCTCCTCCCTTACGGTGTACCTGTGTGGTGGGAGTGGGGGAGCTGCAGGTGCGCTGGGAGAAGCATCAGGGGCTGTTAGTTCCCTGTGCTCTGCTAAGGCTGGCCCATCCCCGTCCCCAGGAACACGGTCCATGACCTGGTAATGTGCATTCTGGTGCATCCCTGTGTTAGCGTAGTTCATTCCTACCACTTTGGTGCTAAATCTGTTAACACATCTAATTATTACCTGTGCACCGCAACACACTAACATCAGCACACAGCAAATAGGTAGCAACATTTTCAAGATAGCAGACAGCCATGAAGGCATCCAGTCCATGTTGAACCAATTAGAAATAACATCTGCTTCAGCACCTCCCTCCTCACGCATCTTTCTTCCCAGATTGTCCAAGTCCTCAATGGCCTTAGCAAGTGTCCCATTATCTGCATCATTAGATGGTATGAAAGTGCAGGAGGATTTTCCGATCCGGGCGCATACCCCACCCTGCATAGCTATGAGCTGATCTAGAACATATCTATGCTCTAGAACCATCAACCTTAAAGGCCGTAACTCTTCCTGTATTGCGTTGAACCCATTGCGGGTGTTGTTTATCAGTGTCATAAGTTCGTAACGTGTGACCTGCAGCCACCTGGCATTAGCTGATGTTTGCCAAATGGGCCACAGGCCCCCAAAGAATTCCTGTGCGCCATTAAAAAGGCGAAATTCCTGAGGAACTTCACTAAAGGCGTCGTTAGCAAAATATTGAGCACTCCTTCAGTGCCGGTGGAGCAGGGTGACATCGCCTGCCATGGGGTGATTATGCACCTGGGAAATGTTGGATGCCGGGACAACCAGATGCAGCTCATGCATAGTGACCATGGTGCATAGGCCGTTCCATTGAGGAAGCAACTGGAGATAGAGGCGTACTCCGCATGCCCAATAGATGTCCATGAGGCCGGAGGTGCCGTCTTGGAGGTCCAAATTAAAGATAGTGCTGTTGCAATTGGTGTTGCGGCCCACAGGACGTGTACCATTACCTAGGAAGCAAAGGAGAGGGTGTTTTAGCTTGTACGCTTGTTTCCATTTGTATGTTGTATCTTTACCAAAGGTATACCTTCTAGTTTCCTGTGCCCACACCTGCTTGCACTGAGTCTCAACATCCCAATCAATATCATGTTCATAATCTGTATCTATAAATGGTTTTCCTATGGAAGCTGCCTTACAGGTGAGGTTGTGTGGGCCATGCCATCTATTTTTTAAATAAATATTGGCCTGGACATGTAGTGCAGTCCTGAGGTCACAGGGGTATTGGGTCCTGCGTGAAGTGTCGTTTAAAATTAGCCTGCTCTCTTTTGCTTGGCATATTGGTGAGGGTGTGGTAAAGAGGAAATACCCAACCTTCTTGAAGAAATTCTCATAACCCTGTATCAGTACCATAGGCGTTTCAGCCGTGTAATCGTGCTCTAACTCCCTCTGAAACTCTCGTGCGTCAGTCACAACCTTGTGTGAGAGATACTTATAATCCCATGCTGTGGTGTTTACAAACACAGCGTCTATTTCTGCTGACAGAAACTGGATCAGTCCGTGTATACGGCAGAGAAACAAATGGAGGAGACATTTGGCAGTTGGTGGTGGGACTTCTTGTGGAAAAATCATTTTATCTGCGCTCACTGCATGAGGAATGTGTGAGCACACAAAACATGCCTCTTTTGTTACCTTTTTCCCTATTTTGGACATGTCCCGGTACCACATGTTATCTAACAGGGCGTTATGGGCTCCATGATCCTCAGCTAATTTGTCAGGATGTGTGGAATGGAAGGCGGGCATGCGATGCTGATGTGCAATGTGAACCATTGTGTCTTGGAGAGCGGTGGCCCAATCTGGCTTGGCCTCAGGCTTCCTGCTTGGTCTACGGGTCCTCCGAAACCTTGGCCTGCCCCGTCTAAATCTGCCAGTGTTGCGGGAATTGGAGCGGCGGGGCAATTGGAGACCTATTGTGATGTCCACGACACCATCCCATGGATTAGTACTTTGGACCAGGACAGGAGCTGGGGATGTGGGATGTGTGCCAGTATGCGTACTGTGAGTGATACTGCCAGGGTGTTGTGGACCTTCAGGGTTGTGTTGTACCTGTGTTTGGGCATATGTGACTGCTGGTACAAGTGGTGGTGCTGTAAAAGGTGTGCGAGTATTTGCAGGAGAATACATTTTTACGGCATTACGGTAAAAGATATACCAGTTGAAAGTTGCAAGTGCCACTGTAGCAATAAGACAGGATGATAGGACAAATAAAATACATAACTTTGCATTTCCATTATGGTCTTCATCAATGTACACGTGAGTGTCATCGTCTTCTTCATCAGAGGAGGAAGGAAACCCGCTGTCTCCGTTTAGCGGCACCAGTAGTATGGCTTTTCCCTCCTCTAGTCCATTGCCTGGAGCTGTGGTGGTGCGGGGTCCAAGCGGACGTGGCTGCGATGGATCCATGCCTTTCTTTCAGCGATTCGTACTGCAGTTGGTGATGAGTCTATCACCTGGAAGGGGCCTTCGAACTTAGGGTCCTTCCAACGTCGGACGTTTTTGCAGACAAAGACCAGGGTCCCGGGACGGATTGGTGGGAGCTCAGGATCGGTGGGGCCCTTCTCTTTCCTCTGCGCGGGTTAGTGCACACAAATAGTTGTAAAGCTTAGCCCTAACTATTTCAGCAGATGATTCATTATCTGTTTTGGGGCGTGTGGACGGGACAGTTACATTTATGGATCGTCCAGTGACAAGCTGATGGGGCGTGAGGTGGTGATCCGAACTCGGGGAGTTTCTTAGTGCAAAGAGGGCTATGGGTAGGCAGTAAAGCCATTTCTTTCCTATTGTGGCACTGATTTTGCTTATTTTATTTTTGAGCAGGCCGTTGAGGCGCTCACAAATGCCGTTGCTTTGTGGGTGATAGGCTGATGTCAGTTTGTGTTTAATACCTAGCATTGTGGTCAGGAAGGAAAAGATTGCGTTTGAAAAATGACTTCCGTTGTCGGTCCGGATGGCGTCAGGGGCGCCCCATCGAGAAATGACCTCACGGAGTAGGAATGTGGCTGCTGCTTTGACATCGCAGTGGACGCAGGGTCCAGCTTCGATCCAGCGTGAAAATGGGCACACTACTACAATGAGATAGCGGTAATTCTGGCAGCGATCGAGCATGTCAACATAATCAATGTGTAGTTCTTTGAAGGGGCCTGATGGTTTGGGAATTGTGGAAGCAACTGTCTTGAGAGTTGGGTTTGGCGAGTATTGTTGACAGATGAGACATTTATTAACAAAAAGTTGGATCTGTTCGTGGGCATTGGGAATGAACCAATCTGTTTGTAATGTTGTGGACATGTTATCTCGAGTGACATGCGTGGGAAGGTGGAGTTGATCCAATGCAACTTGCAGTAAAGCCTGTGGCATCACAGGTTTCCCTATTATTGTCTGTCTGTAAATGAAGTCAGCGGAGTTCTGTTGTACTCCCCTCTTCTTCCACAACTCTTTCTCTTGATCTGGTGCACTTTCTTGTATTTCTCTGAGGTGCAGTTGTGCAATGTGATCATATTGCTGTGTTGAGTCAATGTCATATGTGGAGGATGTGTGTAAGGTACCTTCATTTATGTTGTCCTGCTCTGTTGTAGGTAGTTTTTGGGCAAGCAAGATGGGAGCAAATGGAACTTCTGGTGTCACCTGTAGGAAGGTGGAATCTGACTATATGGTTGCCCCCACTTTTTTCCTGGTGTTTTGCTGGTTTATGACTTAGTTGGACTGGGATCCTGCTATTCAGGGCCCCAGTCTATCTGCTTCCTCTATAAAATGGTTTCCATGTGCCTTAGGCACATCTCTGATTGGAATCTGGAGTGCCCTTATAAGTCCCTAGTATATGGTATACTATGTACCCAGGGCATAGGTACCTCAGAGGCCTACCAGGGGCTGCAGCATGTATTGTGCCACCCCTGGAAGGCCATCCAAACTGACACCTCAGGTCTGCTACTGCAGCCTGGGTAAGGTGGTGCATGCACCCCTTACTGTGATATAGGCTACCTATATCACTATATACATACACACATATAAACCTATAAGTCACTCCTATGGCAGGCCTTATCAATCCTGAAGGCAGAGTGCGTGGTTCCTATGTGAGAGGGTGCCCCTGCATGAGCAGGGCCCCTCTGCAGCGCTCGGAGACCCTTCTCTGATGCTGTTTGTAGTGCAGCCTGACCATATACTCTTAAGCGCATTATAACCTCGCGTTAAATGCTACCTTTGGGATGGCTGCACGGAAACATGTCGTGTTTGGTGTCAAACATCTTGGAATACTACCCCCCGCCAGTTCTGGTGGCGGGGGTAGCATTCCACCCTTCTAGAGGGAAAGACATGTACACACCGGTATGCCCGGTACTGACTTTCCAAGCCCTGGCATCACAAAATGGATGCCGCTGCCACAGACACGAGTCTGGCCTCCTGCTGCTGACCGAAACTCCGGCAGGGGAGGCCTGGACAATAGGTTTCCTGTCCCAGGGAGGTGTGACCACCTCCCCAGACAGGATAGTGTGTATTGGGGCTGGGCTGGAGCACTCTCTGGTGCTTTGAAGTCCTGCACTGGGGGCACACTTGGTGTCCCTGTGCATACCCCAGTTCAAACCGGCTCAGGGGCTTCCAGCCCCTGCTCTGGCATGAAACTGGACAAAGGGAAAGGGGTGTAACCACCCCTCTGCCCTGACCCTCCCATAGGTGGGGTCACAGAGTATGTCCAACCCCCTACTTTAGTATAAGTAAGGGAACCCAGTCCTTAGGACTTTAGATTTACCTGGACGAAACTCTGATACAGAATCCTGGACCTTCGACGTTCTACTTTAAGATTAGAGGACTGAAGAATCTCCCTTGGGGTCAAGGAGTGACTCCCCTGCTTGGCAGGCACCAAAGAAGCAATTGTCTGGTCTGCATCGCTGAAGCTCCCGTCGGACGCCGAAGTCTTTGCATCACCAGAAGTAAATTTCCAGACTTCCCCGAGGCTGCCCTGAGTCCTCAGAAAAGCTGAGGCCCGTAGCTGTCGTGGGTAACGTGGAACCGTGACCCCTGGACACCAATCGCATTTGCAAGTGCATCCTCTTCTGGGTCTCCCACGAAGTTGTGCTTTGGGCTCGGAGTAGCCCCAGCCTCCAGCACCAACTGCACCGAAGATCACTGGCCTCCACTCCACGAGTGTCCTGTGAGCGAGCTCCACGTGCATCGTCTCGAGGCTCCTTTGCGGTCGCTAGTCTGTTGGCTAGTAGGCCCTCCCGAAGGCCAATCTTTTTCTGCTTGGGCTCCCTGGTTGCTCCAGGTGTGCCCTGACTTATCCTTGCTGGGTGAGTCCCCCAGACCTTGCTGGTCTGCAACATCGTCCTTCTTCTATTTCCATGAGACTTGCCGTTGCCAAGGCTTGTTGGGTCCCATCCGGTTGCCGACACCCCTGCAATCGACAGACATCGTGGGACAGCTCGAATCCAGCTCCTGGTTGTCGTCGACACCTCCTGAACCTCGTGGCTGAAGAGTCAAGACAACCATCCACCTACCTGAAGCACTCGACATCGGTGGGCATCTGCTCATCGCCTTCCTGGTCACTGGCTAGTGACCCAGACTCTGTCCCCTCTGCTTTCAGGTTCTTCAGATCTTCTATCCACCTTTGGATCCACCCGAACACTTTCGACTTGGTCGCCAGCAGCACTTTGCAGCAGATCGCCACAGAAAGCGACGACGAAACCCGACCCCGAAAGACACCTATGCACCCGGCTTCCCTGGGTGAGGTAACTCGAGTACTCCAGTGCTCCCGTGGGTATAGACACTAGAACAGCCTAGTTCTCAAAGGGTTTGCTCCAAGTCCTCCTCTAAGTGTCCCTTTTCTCTTAAATTCTAATCGCGACTTTCCCCATAGAAGTTAACGGTGGCTCGCGGTTGTGTTCATACACTGCACGCGTCCCCGTGGGTCCCCTGTGTCACTGCCTTGGGTGGTTCCTTGTGGTCCAAGCACTTCTACAGGCTCTAGGCCTTGTGTCTAGCTCAGTCGTGGTTCTTATACCACTTTATTGGTATATGGTTTGGTACGCCCCTGGGGCTCAAACGTGTATTTGTGCTATTACTGTAGATAACTAACTCGTAACGTATGTAGCCTTGAACTCTAGCCTCATAAAGAGACTAGAGGGGTGTGTTTAGTAATAAATACATATATTTTGAATATATACCTGGTGTGGTCCTCTTTCATTTGGTCACTCAAGAGATTATAGACTGGTAAAACAAGCTGCTTTACATTCCTTCAAGACTTAGCCTGAAGGCTGCTCTCCATAGCTACCACTAGGATAGCTTTCAATAAAGGTTGTCTTTAACCTATCTCCAATAAGGGGTTGTTTGGACTGGTGCAAGGTGCCCACTATAATTAGTGGACAGCATATGCCAGGCCAACTTCTCACATCACCTGAGCTGGGGGGGCCTCTGGCTGCAGCCTTAGCTGCCCAATCTGCCAGGGCGTTACCTCTGGAGACAAAATCTTGGCCATTGGTGTGCGCTGCGCATTTGACTACGGCTACTTCAGCTGGTAGTGTAAGGGCCTCAATAAGTTCCTCCAGTAATTGCTTGTGGACGACAGGTGTACCATCTGATTTTAGGAAGCCACGCCTTTTCCAGCGAAGGATGCAGGAGTGTGTTGTTGTGGTGACGTATGCAGAGTCGGAGTAAATGGTAATGCAGTCATCAGCTCCAATGTTTAAGGCAGCTATTAGGGCTACCAGTTCAGCTGCCTGGGCAGAATAATGTGATGGTAGTGTAAGCTGCTGTACAATGTCTAGGGAATCAGAGGAATCATTCTGCTGTGCTCAACTACTGCAGCTCCTGTGTACCTGACTCCTGTTTCTTGATCAATGGTAGAGGAGCCATCAACAAAATATACAGTACTGTTTGGCAAGGGGTCCTCTTTGGCTGCTCCTGACTCATCTGGTGAGTATGTGGCACAATCATGGGGGTCATCATCTGAAGTGGCAATGGGATGGGCAAAGAACCTGGCAGGGTTTACTGTGTGGCATTTGACAATTTTCAGAGAAGGCAATGACAGTATGACTTCGTAACCTGATACTCTTTGGGTAGTTAAGGTTGTTTTGGCTTTCTGTATTATTGCAAAGACGGCATGTTCAGTGTACATGGTTAGTGGGGAACCCATTACGATGGGGGTGCTTTTCTCAACTGCGAATGCTGCGGCAGCAAGGGCTTGCTCGCAGGGATAATGACCTTTCATGACAGAGTCCAGCATGCCACTGAAGTAGGCAATGGGCTTATGGCCCATGGGGTATTTCTGGGTGAGTACTGCAGTCATAACTTGGCCATCACAGTGAGTGAATAGGTAGAATTCTTTTGTATAATCAGGTGAACCTAACACTGGTGCATTTGTGATCTCATCTTTTAGCTGGGTATAGGCTGTTCTCATTTCAGGTGTCCACTCTATTTTATTGTGTCTGTCTTTGGCCATTTTGACTGCTTTTAGCAAAGGGGCAGTTATTGTTGAGAAATCAAAGACCCATTGGCGGACATAATTCACCAAACCCAGGAATTTCTGCATGTCCTTTACAGTTTGGGGTTCAGAGGTGCATTTTATTGCCTCAACTCGATCTGGTGTTACTCGTCTTCCTGATGCTGACAGTAACTGGCCTAGATAGTGTACCTCTTTTTGGCAATATTGTAGCTTTTGTTTGTCAACTTTGTATCCTCTTTGTGCTAGGGTGGTGAGTAAAGAGATGGTGTCTTTCCTGCATTGCTGTTCTGTGGGGCTGCAGAGCAGTATGTCGTCGACATATTGCAGCAGGGTGCTGTCACATTGGAAATTGGACAAGTCTATTTTGACAACTCTGTTAAAGACGCTAGGGGACTCACAATAACCTTGAGCCAATCTTCTATATGTCATTTGCACATTTCGGAATGAGAAGGCCAATAGGTATTGGCTGTCTGGGTGCAGGGGAACGCTGAAAAAAGCATTTTTCAGGTCGATGACAGAAAAGTACTGTGCATCGGGGGGGACGTTCGTGAGGATGACAGAGGGGTCTGGGACGATGGGGAACTCAGGTATGACTATGTTGTTAACGGGACGAAGATCATGAACTAGCCTCCATTGATTTGTCTTCCCCTTGCGCACAGGGAAAAGACACGTGTTACAAGGAAAAATACAAGGATATATTACTCCTTGATCCAGCAATGCTTGTATGGTAGGGGCAATACCCTCCTCTGTGGCCTTAGACAAGGGATACTGTTTTATCCTTGGCAGGATAGCACCTTGTTTCAAAGTTATTTTAAATGGTGCGGCAGAGCGAATAAGGCCTACGTCATTTGGGCCTGTTGTTCAAAGATGTGCTGGAACCTGAGCCAAATCTGCCTCATGGACAGAGTCGTAGCTGGTTGTGGCAGTTGGTGTTCTTATTTCCACTGTCACTGAGATGGGAATATTATTTTGATAGATAATCTCTGTTTTGGAGTAGTCTTCAGGGGGTCCGAATAGTTGGGCATCTGAAATGTCTCTGACCAACCCTTCAGGTTCAATGAAGATGACGCAAGCCCAAGTGTGAGCGTCATCATCGCATGCCAGGAATGCGCCGTAGGTGGGTGTTATCTCAAGGGCGCATATGTCTAGGGTCATGTTTTTGTCTGATATCTGTGAGCCTAATGCTTGGGGTCTGAAAAGAAACTCTTTGGGTAGCTGAACAGTGCGGCCTTGTAATTCGGGAGTGGTGGCAACAATAGTGTGGACAGCTGCAGAGAAGGTGTGCTCATCCACTGGACGTGCTCTGACCTGGCTGCTCAAGGAGCAGTGAGTGGTGACTGCCATTATTCTAGCCAGTGGTGTACCCGGTATGGAGCAAATCATTGTTCCATTCTCATCAAAGTGGATAGTCATGTTTAGTTTGGCCATGAGGTCACGTCCTAAGAGATTCACTGGGGACCTTGGTGAGTAGAGCAGTGACTGCTCCACAACATGGCCTCCTATCTCAATTGATACTGGCTTGGTGAAGGGGACCCTTGCTATCGCCCCAGAGAATCCCTGTGTGTCCGCTATCTGATCAGAAATGGGCCGAGGGCCACCTGTAATGCAGGAATATGTGGCACCTGTGTCAACAAGAAAGCTGTATGTTTTGTTATTTATCGTGACACAAGCAATAGGGTCCTCCTCAGTATTGCTAGTGCATGACAAAATTGGGCACACAAGAGTTGTCTGTGGGCTGTCCTAGCCAGTGTATCCTCCAGTCTGATACTGCTGGATGGTGCCCTGGACGAATGGGTTGGTGGAGGCAACTATCGTGGCTCCTAGGGGCATAGTATTCTGGGCCTGGGGTGCCACCTGATATGCAGATGCTTGCTGCGGCTGTGCATGTGTCTGCTGTGGCTGCTGCATCAGAGCCTGCACCTGTTGGACCGATGGCTGAACGTGGACAGAGGGCTGAACTTGGGCCATCATAGGTGCTGGGAGCTGCACTTGTTGCGTTGTTTGCTGCTGTGCTGGTTGGGCATAAGAGTACAGTATTTGGGGCTGTTGCGGCTGTTGTTGCATGTGCTGCTGTTGTTGGAATTGTGGGGGCACTTGGTAACCGGGACCCATGGACTGCTGACCCATATCTCGTATTCTAGTGCGGCAATCTCTTTGCATGTGCCCTTGTTTCTGACAGTAAAAGCAAGTCAGTTGTCTTGACTGTTGTGGAAACCTTTGCTGTCCCATCTCTCGCCCTCTTCCCTGGACGCCTGTGTTTCTGTTCACATTTTGTCTATTATTGTAGTAGGGCTGTATGTCATTACTGTAAGTAGGTGGTGCTGGCATGTATTGTATAATCGGTTGGGGCTGTGGCTGGACATACTGTATGGCAGGCTGTGGTTGAGCTTGTATGTATTGTACGGCAGGTTGTGCTTGAATCTGTTGTGGGGCAGGCTGGGCGTTGCCCGCAAGAGCATTCATGGCAGCCTGGGGGAACGATGTTACTGCCGTCATTTGACTGACAGGTGCAGCTAACATGACTGCATCTGTATTGTCATTTTTCTTATTCAATTTCTGCTTCACCAATTTGGCAGCGGCATTCTCTATGGCCAACTGTCTATTCCTTTCCTGTTCTTGCCTCTTCTTGCAGTAATGTATGATATGGTCTTGTATCTCAGACCATGGCTTTCATTCCATTGCTACTATGCCATCTAATTTTTCCTGTACCTCAGTTGGGAGACCCTTCTTTATCGTGTGATAAAACAGTCTTCCGTACCCTCCTGTAGCATCCCATCATTGCCCTAACTCCTGATGCCATTTTTCTTTCATTCTAGAAAGATAGTTGGCAGGGTCTTCATTTGGTTGCATGGTCTGGGACAACAGAGCTCCTATATCAGGAACATCTGGAAACTTTCTGCGCAACTCTGACCATGCTGACGTTCTTATTTCATTAAAGGAGACACCATCATGTTTGGTGTTTGTTTTTGTGAGGTTGGCATGGACACGTGTAAAGAGGTCTTCTGCATCTTCTCCGATGAGGGAGATCAGCAGGCTTTTCACATCTCCTATAGCTATGTTGTTACCTGCGGTGTGCTTTTCAAAAGCCGCAATCCACTTTCCAGCACCCTCTGTGAGGGGTGGGAGGTGTTTTTTAAGATTTTCTTTGTCTAGTGTAGACCACGGGATATAGATGGGAGGATCAGTGGAGTTTTTGTACAGCAGTGGCATCTGGCGCATCACTCCTGTGTGTGGCGCTGTAGGTCCTGTAGAGTCATGCTGGTGGGCATATTTCTGCCAGACCTTTAAACTCTCCCGCATGTACTCATAGTCCCAATCCTCATCTCCTAATCCTTTTAGAATACATTCAACTGCTGTTGCCATGTACTGAGGCTCAAAAGAGCCTTCTCTTGGCCAAGGGAGCATTTGCGGTGCTAAGGGTTCTGACCAGCCTGCCAAATCGTCTGAAAAGGGGTTAACCGCATAGTCTGAGCCTTCCCCTAGTGTGACTATCTGATTGGGTGTGAGACCATCGCTAGCTTGTGGTGCGCATGGTCTGCTGAGAGACATGTTGTAACGATTTTTCATTCTGATGGTACGCAAGGAAGCAGAGCCCGAGACGTCATATAGTATGTCGCCTGGGCGTCCGTGTGATCCCAGGACTTTGAGTTTCTGTGCTTCTGTGAGCCTAACCTTTGGCCTCACAACCTGGCCTCCTGCTAATTGTGGCTCTGTAAATAAAGGATTGTGGCCTTCTGGTACGAGTAGTGTCCTTTGCAACCCGAGTGCTTGTTGTTGTTGGTCGGCCTGGTGTGTATTGGCATGTGTCTGTGTTGTCCCTGAGGCGTGGGCGTCACACCGGTGGGGGTGCTCACTATCGAGTAATTGTGTAATCCCGTCCCCATTCCCATGGGCTCTTGCCTGTGAGCGCTCCTGTATGAGCTGGTTCAGTGTGGGCCGTGGTGGTGATGCTGGAGTGCCAGTCTTCCTGAGCAGGTCCGAGAATGTGCCCTGAAGGTCTTCTAATTTCATTGACATGCGCCTCAACCTGTCTATGTGATCTGTGTGGCGGGGTGACTGATGCATGGTCTGGCTGGGTGACTGATGCATGTGTAATAGTTCTCTTTCAAGGTGCTCTGGTGGGATGCTTTCCAGGCTCTTGTTCAAGTCTACATTTGTTCTCCAGTTTTCGTATGGGGTGGGGTGATCTGTTAGGGGGACAAGCTGTCCCTCAGTCATGCACAGCAATGGTGGGTTGTGGAACTCAGAAAGCTGCTGCGGAGCTGTGATAAGGCCAGGCCCTGGTTGAGTTGTCATAAGGTCAGACCCCTGTTGCTCATACAAGGGCGCCGTGGTAATGTAGGGCGGCCTATCTTCTGATGGGGGGCGCATGTTTGGGAATGGTTGCAAGAAGGTGTCCCGAAAAGGGTTGCTGGAAGTCGCTGGGTGTTGAGAAGATGCGCTAGAGGCAGAGTCAGAGTCTTCCCCTTCATCTAGGCGTGGTTGTGCAGTACTTAAAGCTGGTGTAAATTTCAGTGAGAGTTGGGCATCTATATGGCCTGGAAGTCCTGATGCTGCTGTCTCCATTATTGTGCCGGGAGAGAGGGGCATGTGTGTGGTCTGACATTTATTCATGGGCTGGTATGGGTGGCTGGGTGGTGTGTGTAAAGCCTGAAGGTCGTCTGTTTGTGTAATGGCTTTGTCTGGACTGGGGTGTTGTGAGGGTGCATCATGTGGTAGTGGTTGAGAACCGACAGCTGGACAGTCGTTGGTGGTAACTGCTAAATCTGGTTGTTCCTTGTGAGTGAGTTCAGTATACATACCGCTGCAATGGTATGGCGGGGGAGGCGGAGGAGCAGTGGGTGTGGCTGTGTTGGTCATGTCATACTGTGTTTGAGTCTTGTCTTTGAAAATGCGCTAGAGGTCTAAGGTAGCCTTTCTCTTGCGTAGCTTAAGGCCGGAGTACTTGGTGTCTAAGAAGGTGGTAGCATGATCTAGTATGGCTGCGTCAAAACTACCTTCTGAGGGCCACGGGTGGCTCATGTTTTTCGTGAACTTATGGAGCTCCCTACAATGTTTAAGTATGTGCTGTTCCTGTCCTCCAAATGTTTTCAGAACATGTTGAAGTGGAGTGGCCATGTTGGTGTGTTTTTAAAGTAGGACGCTATAGGCTAGGCCTGAATTGGAGAGGGTGGTGGTGCTAGGGTCAATATCTCTGATGAGTTCTTGTGCCACTGCCTGAATGACAATGTCGTATACGCCGTCCTGTAAGTCGCGTTCTTGGGCACGAGTGTAAAGGGGGAAGCGAAGCTGGCTGTCAAAGCAGGCCTCAGCAATGTAACTCTGGAGTGGGTGCCTTAGCCAAGTGCTTGATAATATGGCGGTGAGTAGTGAACCTGGGGGACATATGATGAAAAATATGTGAAAGTGAGTGGACGTTTTATACACGGTAGAGCTCAGTATGCCATTCATGGAAACCTATTTTCCAAGCGCCGCGCTTTCAGGGTGAGTGTCCCTACTTTAGGAAGAGATGTAGTTAGGCATTAGGAGTAGTGGGAAGGACTTCTCTTACTAGCTCCTCTCCTATGGCGCTAATAACAATTTGGTATATTATTTCTCTTAAGTCCAGTTCCTGTGGTCCGGTGTATATTCCGTCAGGGGAGAAGTCAGGGAATTGGAGCTGGTTACGAGAGAGAGCAGCAATGACCTTACTTTGTAGTGGGTTGCGTGGGTAGGATGTTGTTAATGTGGTAGGTATCTCCAAGCCTGGGGATATAAAGCGGATACGTATGTAAATGCAATCCGGTGTTTTGTGAACAGAGGTACCCAAAATTCTATTCATGAGGTCCAGTAGTAGGTGGGGGGCGGGAGTGCACCCGGAAAGGTTAGTGCTTGCAGGGCTTAAGCTCTTTGGCTTTGGGGACAATGGGATGTGGGAAGGCTGGTGCTATTGAAAGCGTTATTCGCTGTGCGTGAGTGTAGTCAATCCCTAAAACTTGAAATATGGTGAGGAGGACAGTACTTGTTAAGGGTGTAACGTGGACAAAGGAAGATGGGTGACCGGTTGAGAGACCTACGACGTGACTATTGACTAAATAGACAACAATGTGAGGTGCTGTGTCGTCAAGGGAATGGTCGCACATTCCCTACAGTGACCAGAATTGCGGAGGTAAGCAGACAGGGGCAGATGCGGGCGGAACGTCCGGTGTAAGGTCCTGCAGGTCCAGTGAATAGTCCTGCAGGTCCAGTGAATAGTCCTGCAGCAGTATCCTGAGGAGTGGGGACACGTTACCAGGAGCGGGTGAGAGAGAGGGTGGGCTGTGGAGGTCACTACTAGAGGCAGTTGCCGATAGTGTAGGAGAGGCAGGGGCGACAAGATCAGGGGGTGTTGCTTCTTGACAAAGTGGCGCAGAGTGTGTGGAGTCTGTGGTAGACTCGCTGTCCGAGTGGATCACAATGGGAGAGGCAGCAGGAGAAGGAAAAAGTGCGAAGGAGGATGTTGAAACAGTGGAGGGATTAGATAATTGATCAGGCCACAGCAGGTCAGGGCGAGTGGTATCTGGAAGTGGCGGAGGATTGGAGGGAACCGTGTTGGAGGGAGGTAAGTCTGTGAGAGATAATAGGGAGAGACGGATTTCAGTGGTAGGCGTGAAGGTAACCCCTAAGATATCCCAAGCAACAGCAAGGATGTCACTCTGATGGCGAGTGAGGGGAATAAAACGATCAAGGGCGGGGTGGTAGACTGCGGTGGGTGTACCATGCACTGAATGAATAAGAAGGTTAAGGATGTGCGGGGGATCAAGGGACATACCGGAGAGGAAGGGGTTAAGGGAGCTGAGAAGAGGAATGGAGAGAAGCCTCCACCCCCCCCCCCTTTGGCTACCAATTGGCTTGGACAAATGGTAGGCAAAAGTGTGAGAGACAGAAAAAGAGGCGCAATGGAGGTGCAATGTTAACGGACAGTAAGGGAACAGCTACCTAGCGGGGTTGCTGAAGCTAGATGGGAAAGAATAGAGGCAACCCAGACAACAGCTACCTGGCGGGGTTGCTGAAACTAGTGGGAAAAGAATGGAGGCAACCCAGACAACAAGAAATACCTAGCAGCCCTGTGACCCGGCTAGTGTGTTGTAGAGTGGGCAGGGCAGCACCAGGAGAGGCGGGGCTGGGAAGCAACTGGAGGGGGGGGGGGCGCAGGGCAGACGGAGTGTTAAAAGGGAACAGAGGCACGAAGAACAGAAACAATAGACAATAAATAAACAATGATTACATACAACATATGCATATGCAATATTCATTGTGATCACAATGATAAACGTGGAGCTATTGATGGAGAGGCGAAGTGCAGCTGTCGAGGACAGAGCAGAGAAGGGCGGGTGGAATCTGCGAGGCAGAGAGGTACTTCCTCTTTCTGGCAGCGCGCTGAGTGGAGGAAGGCAGGTGGAATCTGCAAAGGGCACAGATGGAGTGAGAGGGGCACTTCCTCTTTTTGGAAGTGCGCAGCTAAAATTCGAAAGGTCCGCGTGGCACAGAGAGAGATGAATTTTGTAGATAAAAAGAAGAGTACACCCAATCCATGCAGAATGAAATCATGAGAGGAAGAGAGGGACATGGCAGAGAAGTAGGAGAAAGAATGAGGGCTGGTTGTGGGACGAAAGTGGGCAAAGGAAATGCGCATTTAAAAAGCACTTGCTAAAGCCCAGAGGAGATCGGTGGAGGCGAGGAGCACAGAAAGTGCGTGGGGGAACCCCCCGAATGTAGGAGGCAAACCTATAAAGCACAAGGTATACACCACAAGCAATGTAAAGAAGCACAACCTATAGACCACAATCAATGAGGACTCAAACCTGTGTAGAATTTAGACACTGTAGGACAGTGTCAAGGACTCAAACCTAGGACTCAAACCTGTATACAATAAAATTCAAGACACCCCAACAGAGCATCTTAGGACTTAAACCTGTACAGAATTCAAGACACCCCCAACAGAGTCTCTTAGGACTTAAACCTGTATAAACTGTATCACAGAGTACATCACAGAAAGCAAAGACTTGCAACGCGTAGCAAGAAGCACCTTGGTATATATTGAAAAAAGGAAAGCACTAAGAAATGATACTGAAAAAGGCAAATAGAAGGCAAGCACAAGGAACCCAAGATGGGGCCGAGGAGAGGAGAGCGAACAGTGTTGAGAAACCCTGTGGAGGTGAACCAGCCACAGAAGTTGTCGTGCCGAGACAGCAGAGCACAGGGGGACGAAGGAGCAGACACAAGGGAGACCCCTGAGGGCTGAGGTAGCCAGACCTACCCCTCCAGACCTACCCCTCCACACATGCCACACCTCGCAGTAAATTCAAGGAAAAATGAAAACAGTCCCTGACTTACCGGGGTGGCGGTGAGGAGAGGAAAGGGCGGGGCTGTCCCAGGTGTGTCCTAGGTCCGCACTGTGGAAGAGCCATCTGGGACGAGACCTTCGTGGTACGCCAGCTGTTCCAGGGTAAATTGAGTGACACTGCGGTGGCCACACTTGGCTTACCAGCTCACGAGAGCAAGGGGTGTGCTCTGCTCGCTCTCTCTGAGAAATAAGGAACAATAGTGTGAAATACAGTGGCACTTTATTAAGCAATTCAGTAAAACAAAGAACTGTTCATCGTCAAATGCTACTCATGGACACATGAGCAGGATGAAATAAAAGCATCAACAATCATATGCATCATATTTTAAGTGAAGCAAAAATATTCAGATATATATCAATTAATATGCGGAAGCCTAAGGGGGCAAGTCTTAAATGAGGGGTCAAGAATAGGCAAGTGCCTAGAAGGCAAATCTTAACTAAGAGAGCAAAAGACCATCCAAGACTACACAATTTAAGCTAGGATAAATGCAATGAATTGGGTGTGAATGAGCTAAATTAGAGAGGCTGACAAAGTCAAAAGGCTAGCAATCAGAAAAGAGCATTACCACCTGAGAATGGAACTTCTAGGCCCAAGATCAGGAGAACGGTCGACCGGGAACCCTCACCATGCAAGGCACTGGAAGAAGAGTTCAGGGCGTGGACATGGGTGCAAATCTTTTATCTGGCTTAATGCAGAACTGCCACCCACAGTTGACGTGGGCCCTGACGTGGGTCCTTGACCGCACGCTTACAGTAACTTTGGAAAGTTTTTGGAGAACACAGAAGTGGTATCATGGTGAAACAGGTGCTTTTAGCAGGTGGTCAGTGCTCTTGACCGCAAACATAAAAAAAAGATAACTTTCATCGTAAGATGCTCGGAAATTCATATTTTATACATTATTTCTATGCCAGGCAGCCGTCGTTTGGTTTCGCTTGAACAAGCTTGGAAAGTTTCTTAATTAAAAATATTGCAAACATTGCTTGTGAAAGATCAAGATGTACCAGCAGAGTGTCACGTACGTGTGGGCAAACCTTATTCTTGTAACTGTGGAAATTTACAAGGGGGGGCTGGTGCCTCGCAGCACATCGCCGTGGATGGCACAAGTCCCTGCTGTCAGATCAGTGAAGCCTACGAGATCTGTTTTATTAAAAAATGATAGCAAGAGGCAATGGGCTTTGGGCCTAAGTGTGTGTATCTAAGGGGGTGGGGACCACTGTGACAGATAATAAAAGGCTGAAGAAAAAACGGACAACTTAGGTCATCTATCAGGGCCTGACTGGTGGGGCCTATATGGGAGTGTCATGTTTGATGGACAGAGCAGAATGGTACATAGGATCTCTGTTATATGGTAGAACGGGACCCTACTTCACAGGCCCCTCACCCGACCACAACCACATAATAGCGGAATTTCACATTTGAGCCAGCATACACACTCAGCATTATTGCATTTCCCAAATTAATGCACCTCTCAATAGTCCACAGAGTTGAGTAGGTCTCTTAGAGTCATCATCATGTTGGTTTCCCTGAAGTCGATAAGTTCCTCCTTCTGGCTGTTGTTGAGGTAGTCCCACCCTGAGTCCTTTCATAATTCTCCTGACTCCGAGTAACGAATCAGTCCAACTATGTCCAGACCCAAATGAGAGATTTCAACCTGTGGTGCACTGCTGTTGATGAACAAGAAGAGAAACATTGAGTAATTTGTTTGTGTAGATTTGTATTTGTTAAGTAAACTAACTGGCCTGGTCTTTGAAGATTGTGAATCAGAAAAAAAGAAGTGGACCCGGCAATCAAACCTCACTAAGTGTTAAAGGGGAAGGGCTAATCACCTTTAGGAAAAATGATCGCCCATCAGGCCCCAAACGTTGCAAATCATCACAATCAAGCTTACAAATTAGTTGAACGCCCTCCCTCACTGTCTGCGACATGAATCATCAATCATCACTCACAATCACTCAATAATATATCACTCTTTGGTGCAATAATTATTTGTTCCAATCCAAGCACTGTGGTACACACTTGTATCTCCCCTTTGATGCAAGCAACACACATTGGGCAGTGTTGTAAATCAAATGTTCTGGAGCAGTCTTGCTAGGGGATGAAAAAAGGATAGGCATGGGACAGAGGCAGGAATTGTTTCTCCAATGTCTTTGAAGGGAATGGGGAGGAGGCTTTTTCACTGTACACTGGTCCAACTCCAATCCAGCCATACATGTGCCTAAAACGGTGGGGTTGCATAAGTCGGTCAGACACAAAAAAACTAAATATACCATTTTCCCATAGCTATATCCATTTTTTTTGGCAAAGCAGTTCAACAATAAAAAGTTCTATTGAGGTGGTCACAGTCACGGAAGTAGAGTTCATCTCCTCAAACTCAGTTGGTTCGCACAGAAGTTGGTCAGTTAACACACTCTGAACTGAGCCTGACCAATAACCCTCATCCTCCTTCAGTGGTTTTTCAGAAACAGTGTGATTCGGTGGTATAAAGTGTTGGTTCAATTTGATTATGGTCAATCTCTCTGCATTTTTAGGTGAGAGACTGTCCCTTCTCACTGTGAAAACTGCACAAGCTGCACTGAACACACGCTCAGAAGACACACTGGCAACCGGATAAGCCAGATACTTTATTCCCAGCCTGGTGAGCACTGCCCATTGGCGCATCTTCCCATACCATACACCAATGGGTTTTGATCTACATAGACCTCTTTTGGGTCATCAAGATACTCCTGGAACAACCTCTCAATAGTCATTGGTGCTGTCACTTGCTCGACCTCTTTTGCCTTTGGCTCTGCACTGGGCTCAAACCCTGCCACTTGATACCAAGCCAGTGCAGCGGTTAGGGCTGATTCTTGTGTTCCTGTTGAAATTGTTGTTGTCTGTGATCTTGATGCTGGCGTTGACTGCTGTGAGACAACAGGACTACCCTCTCTGGTAATTGAAGGCATCTTCCCAGAACTTCTTTCCAGGTGTGGGACTCTCATTTCCAGCCATTCTTCTTTCAGGACTCTGGCTCGCTCAACAATCCACATCTTGTATTGTGAAACATCGCCTTCTGAAAAAGAAATGAAAGAGGCCAGGATTTTTTTGTATTGTGGATAAAGTTTTGTGGCACAGATGTACTCTTTGGATAACACAATGTCTTTTTGCAGCCTTGTCTTATCAGCCAAGTGAAGGATTAAGCCCTCAACCCACTCATGCGCATCTTTGTTTTCATTCTACCCTGCGAGTGCAAATCTTTCAGACACCTTTTTTAACTAGTCCTGTAGCAGATGCAAAAACGGGATAGCTTGGTCCATCGTACTGTCCTCCTTGCTGACTTCCTGTGTGAAAACCTCGAAAGGAAGTAGCATTTCAGTCAGGCATTTGACTATGCCCCATTTGCCAATCTCAGTGATCATGCTTTTCCCAGTTGCATCCCCTCTTTGCATGACATACTCATTGATCGGAATGTACTGCTCAAACAAACGTTGCAACATGTAAAAGGTCGAGTTCCAACATGTTGGCACCTCCTATATGAGGGCTTTAACTGATACACTATTAGCGCTTTGGATTATCCTCAACTGCGTTTGGCTTTAAAGAATGGCTGAAATGAGTGCAGATTTTTCTGCAGGTGGTCAGTAAGTTGCTGACTAGGTCTTCTTTTTTGAGAAAGTCCTGCACAATGATGTTGATGCAATGTGCCAAACACAGGACCCTCAAATATTTATCATCTGCCATCGCCTTAACTATATTACTGCCATTGTCCGTGGCACCAAATCCAATTCTGAGACCTCTGAGTCACAGCCATTCAAACACCTTGCTGTTAAGGTCTTCCAAGATGTTTGCAGCTTTATCAATCAATCAATCAGGCATTTATAAAGCGCGCTACATACCCGTGAGGGTCCCAAGGCGCTGTGGGGGGGGGAGGGGGTGCCACAGCTAGAGGTCGAAGAGCCAGGTCTTGAGTAGTCTCCTGAAGGTCTGAGGGTCCTCTGTCTGCCGAAGGTGGAGGGGGAGGGAGTTCCAGGTCTTGGCGGCGCGGTAGGAGAAGGATCTGCCTCCGGAGGTGGATCTGTGGATGCGTGGGACGGCGGCCAGGGAGAGGTCGGCGGAGCGGAGTCTCCTGTTGGGTGCGTAGAATGACAGTCGGTTGTTGAGGTAGGCCGGGCCGGTGTTGTGCAGTGCCTTGCGTGCGTGGGTGAGGAGCTTGAAGGTGATTCTTCTGTCGATGGGAAGCCAGTGCAGGTTTCTCAGGTGTGGGGTGATGTGGTCTCGGCGGGGGACGTTGGTGATCAGGCGGGCGGAGGCGTTCTGGATTCTTTGGAGTCTGCCGATGAGTTTGGCCGGGGCTCCGGCGTAGAGGGCGTTGCCGTAGTCGAGTCTACTGCTGATGAGGGTGTGTGTGACGGTCTTTCGTGTGTTGGTGGGGATCCATTTGTAGATCTTGCGGAGCATGTGGAGGGTGAAGAAGCAGGTTGATGAGACGGCGTTGATCTGGTTGGTCATGGAGAGTTTCGAGTCGAGGATGACTCCCAGATTGCGTGCATGGTTGGTTGGTGTAGGAGCGGTGCCTAGTGAGGTGGGCCACCATGAGTCGTCCCAGGCTGATGGGTTGGGTCCGAGAATGAGGATCTCTGTCTTGTCTGTGTTGAGTTTGAGTCGGCTTTCTTCCATCCAGTCGGCGACAGCCTTCATGCCGCGGTGGAGGTTGGCTTTAGCGGTGTGGGGTTCGTTGGTGAGGGAGAGGATCAGTTGGGTGTCGTCGGCGTAGGAGATGATGTTGAGGTCGTGGAGTCTGGCGATGCGTGCGAGCGGGGCCATGTAGACGTTGAAGAGCGTCGGGCTGAGGGATGATCCTTGTGGGACACCGCAGATCGTTTTGGTGACTCCGGAGTGGAATGGGGGAGGCGGACTCTTTGGGTTCTGTCGGAGAGGAAGGAGGTGATCCAGTCCAGGGCCTTGTCGCGAATCCCTGCGTTGTAGAGGCGTGTACGTAGCGTGTGGTGGCATACGGTGTCGAAGGCAGCGGAGAGGTCGAGGAGGATGAGTGCTGCTGTCTCCCCGTTGTCGAGCAGGAGCCTGATGTCGTCTGTGGCGGCGATGAGGGCGGTCTCTGTGCTGTGGTTCTTGCGGAAGCCTGACTGGGAGGGGTCGAGGATGTTGTCTTCTAGGTAGCGGGTGAGCTGGGTGTTGACTATCTTTTCGATGACCTTAGCTGGGAACGGAAGGAGGGAGATGGGCCGGAAGTTCTTAAGGTCGCTCGGGTCCGCCTTGGGTTTCTTCAGTAGGGCGTTGATCTCGGCGTGTTTCCAGCTCTCCGGGAAGGTTGCGGTCTTGAAGGAGAGGTTGATGATGTTGCATAGGTGGGGTGCGATGGAGCTGTTGGCCTTGTTGATGACGTGGTGGGGAAGAGGGTCGGACGGGGCGCCTGAGTGGATGGAGTTCATAGTCTTGCTGGTGTCCTCGGTGGTGGTGCTGGTCCATACTGTGAGGTACTCGTGGTCGCTGGGTGTCGGGGGGCCGGGGTGGTGAGGTTGGCGGGGTCTGGGTGTGGATTGAAGCTGTCGTGAATGTCGGTGATCTTGCGGTGGAAGAAGTCAGTGAGGGCGTCGCAGAGGGCTTGTGACGGGGGATGTCGTTGGTGCAGGAGCTGGGGTTGGAGAGTTCCTTCACGACGTTGAAGAGTTCCTTGCTATTGTGAGCGTTGTTGTCTAGGCGGTTCTTGAAGGCGGCTTTCTTGGTGGTCCTGATGAGGTGGTGGTGGTTCCGGATGGCGTCTTTGAGGGCAGCGTGGCTGTCGGGTGTTTTTTCCTTGTGCCAGGTGTTTTCCAGTCTCCGACAGGTGCGCTTGGAGGCTAGGAGCTCTGGGTGAACCAGCTGGCTCTCTGGCTGGCGTCTCTGTGGGCGGTCTGTCTAGTTGGGGCGATGGCGTTGGCGCAGTCTTCCATCCAGAGTCTGAGGGTGTGGGCTCCTTCCTCTGGGTCAGAGGGGTTGGTCGGGGGTTGAGTGCGAGGTGTGTTTGCAGTGATTCCTTGGTGATTTTGCTCCAGTGGCGTCCGGGGGTTTGTAGGGTGCGGTGGTGTGAGACGGGTTTCTGGAAGGTGAAGTGGACGCAGCGGTGGTCGGTCCAGGTGAGTTCGGAGGCGTGGCTGAAGACGACGTGGGGACTGGAGGAGAAGATAGCATCGAGCGTGTGGCCGGCGATGTGGGTGGGCGTCGTGACGATCTGCGTCAGTCCTAGGGTGGAGAGGTTGTCGATCAGGGTGGAGGAGTTGCTGTCGTTGTTGTTTTCCAGGTGGTAGTTCAGGTCGCCGAGTAGGATGTAGTCGGTGGAGGTCAGAGCGTGCGCGCTGATGAAGTCGGCGATGGAGTTGCAGAATTGGGGACGGGGTCCTGGTGGTCGGTAGACGAGGGTGCTTCTGAGGGTGGTTTTCGGGTCCGTGTGGATCTGGAAGTGCATGTGTTCGGCGGTGTTGAGGGTGTTGGTGATGGTGGTGGAGATCCTGATGGTGTCTTTGTGGATGATGGCGATTCCTCCGCCGATGCCGTTGGTGCGGTCCCTGCGGGTGATCTTGTATCCGTCGGGGATGGCCACTGCGATGTCTGGGGCGGAGGTTTCGTTCATCCAGGTCTCGGTCAGGAAGGCGATGTCTGGTGATGTGGAGTCGAGCAGGTCCCAGAGCTCGATGGCGTGTTTGCGTGCGGAGCGGGTGTTGAGCAGGATGCATCGGAGTTGGTTGGGAATCTTGGGGGTGGGTGTCTCGGCGGCTACAGTGCAGGTGAAGCGGCAGTTCCGGCAGGTGAAGGGGCCGTGGGTGCGCTTTGGGGCGGTCTTGTGGCAGCTGGAAGGTCGTCCGGGGTTGAGTGCGATGAGGGTGTTGGCATCGTACTGGACACGGGGTGCCTGGATGCTGC
Source organism: Calotriton arnoldi (assembly GCA_963921515.1). Classification (NCBI taxonomy): domain Eukaryota; kingdom Metazoa; phylum Chordata; class Amphibia; order Caudata; family Salamandridae; genus Calotriton; species Calotriton arnoldi. Next base: position 223,168 of record CAWUFW010001825.1, on the reverse strand, counting down.
GTGGTCCAGGGGTCGTGACGCGGGGCGCGGTCCAGGCGCGGACGGGCGCAGACGGGCTTGCCTTAGGCGCGCCTTCGGCGCGCCAGCGGCGCGTCCGCTGCGCGGCCTCGCCGCGGCCGCCATAAATGCGGGTGTGTGGTGGGCGGCACAGCTGGGGGTGGGGGGCCGGAGGAGGCCGGTGAATCAGGAGCAGGGGCGGGACCTCGTGGGGGTCAGTGGCGGGAACAGCGGCGGAGCCAGGCAAGAGCGGCGAAGAAAGAGTTAAGGCCGGGGCTACAGCGGGCAGCAGCGGGAGGCAGGCGGCGGCGGGAGTACCAGGCAGGCGGCAATCAGGTAGGTGCAGCTGAGCACCAAGAGGCGATAGGCAGCGTCGGGCTGCGGCGGGGGGGAGCGACCAACCAAAGGGTTATGGGATTTCTCCATGGCAAACATGGCTACTGTTGCATGCCGCTGAACGCCCTTAAACGTTTCTTCAGTGCTGAGACCTGCAAATAGATGTTGCCTAACCTCCACAAAAGAGATCCAGTGTGCAGTGATACACATGTAATCAGTGGCTTGACAACTGGTCCACATGTCTGTTGCGAGGTGGATAGTGTGAGCAGCACTCTGCTGCAAAGTTTGTCCAACCAATTACAGCACATCGTGATGGAGCGCTGGAACAGCAACTCTGGCAAAATAGGTCCTGCTGAGAACCTTCCATTTCGGGCAGATGTCTACCACAAATTCTAAAAAATCCATTCCTTCCACAAAACAAAAAAGGAGGAGGTCCAGCGCTAACATTTTAGCCAGCTTCCCGTTCTACAAACGTGCCATTGGGTGGTTGCGTTCGTATGACCCCTTCCTGCCTAAACATGCCCGTAATAGTAGCCTGGATTTTTTTCTTTTCTGGTGCCACTGCCACTGATGGAGGAGACTTCTGGAGAGAAGATGAAACAGCAGTTGGTAGACTCAATGTGCATCTTGCTGGGAAAGTCACTGTATGCTGCTGTGGTGTCTCCATCTGACTCTTATGCCATTGTGAGGTTTCTACGGTGGGTTATACTGGTGCACTACTGGATACAGGGCTGCTTTACATAAAGATGTCACCCTCTTCTTCCTTATCACCTCAACTACCACTGTGATCGGAGCTTATTCCCCTCTCTCATCACCTTTACCAACACCACACATTTTTTAAGGTGTGCCTCCCAGCGGATTGCGTAATGTTTTTTCATATGCATCGTTTGGCCTCCAGTACCATAGTGTGAACCGGGCTTACCTCGACGAACACTTGCGTGGTAAATAGAGCATATTGCAATGTTCTCCTCCTGCTTGCTAATCGTAAAGAAGTCCCAAACTGGGGAGGTGTACTTTTTCAGGTGGCCACTGGTGCCACTGCCAATGCCTGAAGAACTGGAGGTAGGCGGTTGTGTCGATGATTGCCTCTCTGTAGTGCATACTACTGAGGTAGTGGTAGATGCAGATTCTTAGCGGGGGTCTTACAAATATGGAAGCTGATGGTAGTGCCACATCCCTCAGACCAGGTTCAGTAGGAGGGGTAATGTGAGTCTCCTCTGGGCCAGCTTCTATGACAATGGCTAACTCGTCATCCTCTTCATTCCCTCCCATAATTGTAAGGCTTTCAGGAACTTTCTTTTTCCTGAGCCTCTCCTGGCATGTCTCGGACTCAGCCGAGGTCGTATCCATGACCAGATCATCAGAAGAGGGGCTTGGAGAAGATGGTGGGCTACCCTTCCTTTTTCTTGCTGGAGATCTGAAAGCCAATGGTTGTAGAAGAGGAGGTCCTTGATCAGCAGGAATCTAAACCTCCTGTTCTGCTCCTACTTCTGGAAGATCTATTGCTGGCTGTGGCTGTGGCTGTTGTCCCCTTTCCTGACTTTCCTGCAATTATTGGGTACTACTTTGTGAAAGAGACAAATCCAATTCAATGTCACTGCTCATCAATGTAGCCATGATTGCAGTGGCTGCCTCACTGAGAGACATGGCCTTGGGCTTAGGTTGGGGTGGTGCCATTGATGCAGGAATGTTACTCCCAGCTTGCTTCCCGGAGGCCAGTGCAGCAGAGCACACAACCTCCGAAAAAAGGTTTGGGCAGACATGGCAGTGGTGAAAATCTGCTTCTTCTTCTCCTCCCCACTTGCCACTTTCTTGGCAGCACCTTTCTTTGTGGCCATCTTAAAGCTGTCAGTTGGCAGTGCTACTTAGCTGCACATGTGGAAAAGATTAGAGGACGCACCTTCCTGTCTGGCAGTACTGTGGGTGATGTCTCTTGTGCACCTATAAGCGAACAAGCAAGAAAAACATTTAGTGAAATGTGGCATTGTTGCAGTGTGAATTAGTACAGACAAAGACAATATAATGTATTGTGGTTACTTAAGCTATCATTATCATCCTAAATAATTAACAACAATAGTGTATCCATTCCAAAGTAAAACCACACCACCAGAACATAATATTTCATTTCCAATCAGGATAACAACATACAGATGCAACTGTTTGGTTTGTGTGCATCTAAGGGAGATACCTGTGGCAGTCAGGAAGGTGCAGGGTAAATTAAATAATGCTTCAAAAATGAATGCTGGTGTGTGCCTATGGCAGGCAAGGGGGTCCAGGGGGAAATTGAATAATCCTTAAAAAATGAATGCTGGTGTGTGTGCACCTATGGCAGGCAGGGTTCCAGAGGAAAATGGAATAATAATACTTAGAAAATTAATGTTGTGGCAGGCAGGTGGTGGATGGATGGTGGGAAAATGTAAACAAAAATGTAAATAATAAAAAATAGAAAACAATTTAAATTAAAAAAAAAAATAATAATAATAATTAAAAGAAAACAATTAAAAGAAAAAGAAAATTGAAAGAAAAAGAAAAAGAAAAATATAATAAATAACTAAAAAAATAATTGCTAGTCTACTAGAGGATACTAGGGAAATATGAGAAACCCATTAGGAGGCAACGAGGTGCAGGTGAAAAATGTGAAACGTTAATATACTATAAAAAAAACTGTAAATATACATATACTACAGTGATCCTCAAGCATTAAATTAAATTGATATCAGGAAAAAATAAATAAAAGTTAGCAAATTCAAAAAGGCTTAGCCCTCTCCTATCAATCTCCCTTTGAAAACTGGAAACAAGGGCGGCTGTACAAAATGGCCACTGGCCACATGGTCAAACAACAACAACAGCAAGTAAGGAGACTTGGCCACAACAAAGAGCACATGCAGGCCTATGGCAAAAGCACACTGGCTGGCTACACAAAATGGCCATCGACCACATGGTAAAACAACAACAGCAAGCAAGGAGGCATGGCCACAACAAAGAACACATGCAGGCCTATGGAAAATGCACACTGTCTGGCTACACAAAATGTCCACTGACCACATGGTCAAATAACAACAGCAAGCAAGGAGGCATGGCCACAACAAAGAACACATGCAGGCCTATAGCAAAAGCACACAGGCTGGCTACACAAAATGGCACCAGCCACATGGTCAAACAACAACAAGCAAGGAAACATGGAAAACAAAGACCACATGCAGGCCTATGAGCACTGAGTACCCGAAATGGCCCCTGGCATTGAGAGCAAAAACAAATGGTGTTCTATGGCAAACACATACACACACAGGCCAGTCAAAGGAGACATTTGTAGCCCTGTAGAAAACACTACACTACCATTAATTCAACAATGTCAAAAACAACAATTAACTGACCTATAAAACTTTTACAACACACATACTCCCAAGGCATCAAATATTACCCCTCCTATACACTTTTTGCAGAAAAAAGTGAAATACAAAAAGACACCACATTTTGAATTTAATCCAATGCCATTCCAGCCCTACATGATGTTTTAAAACATCATATACCACAGAAACAGTTGTTTCATGTACCCATGACTAGTACAGGCCTGGGCCTACTGGTTGGATGGCCCGTTGGCAGACTAGGCCACATAGTAAAATTAATGAATATTGCAAATTTAACAAACATGGAGAAAATGTACTGAACTGCACAACATTTTTCCTTTACAAAGGATGAAAAATTAAATGCCCCTACTAAAACTGCAGGACACCCACCACAATAAATTTTAAAAATCGGATAAAAGTACAAATAAATACTGGTGCATGCCCTATATCAAACAAACAAAACCCTCATACAAGAGTTTTTGAGCTTACTTGTGATATCTCAAAAACAAAGTCCTTAAATCCAATGGTATATATGCAGCAGACAAAGAGAGTGATCCTTCCAGCTCCAAATCCAAATGAAAAGTGACCAGAGCTGGACAAAGCACTGGGAGGAGCCTGCTGGACAGGAACAGGAATTTGGAGTCTCTGGGGCACTTCCCTCTTGTTTAAACAAAAAAAGAAAAAAAAGGCTTCTCGCACTAAAAAACAACTTGAACGGTCTGTTGGAGAAAAAAAATAACTCGACAATGTATTTTGAAGTAGATTTACCTGCTTCTCGAGTACAGAATCTGCTCAAGGTGCAGCTACGGTCGTGCAGATTCGGCAATATCACGAAAAAGACCCTATCAGGGGCAGAAGCAGCGCTAGTGGCCAACAAAATCTCGCGCTTGCTTGCTAGGGCCAGCAAGTCTCGTAGCGCTCACCAGCGCGCGCCAACATAAAAAAAATCCGGGAATGCAAACTCTGCAAGTGGAGTGAATTTTTCCCCCCAGGCCTAGTTTTTACCTTGCATCTGTAAGGGAAATAGGAGATTTTGCGGTACTCCCGGTCTCTGGGTTTTTGACTATATCATAGTGGGTCTTGGTACAGGGGGAAGTTATCCTTGCATCACGAGATTTGGTGCTTGGGCATCGATTACCAATCGGTCAGGATTGCATCGACACTACCGTTTCCAGTGGCCAACCTTGTTGCAAATGTGATGGGGGTAACCTTCTTCAGAGCGCTTATACTGGTTCCAGACATACCTCCCCACCCTCATCCTATCCTTTGGACGTTTCCTACGTGGGACAGAGAGACTCCCTGCAAGTGCAATCGTAGGCTGGTATCAAGGTCTAGCTCTGGACACGTCATGTTTAGTCCCCTTACACTTCTAATCTGCGTTAACTTAGTTTAGGCAACCATAAATTTCTCTTTCAGTTCTCTTTGTTTATCATCTAGCATATTGCTTCAATATTTTGTGTAATGCAGTATCTTGTCGACGGGCTTGCTTCGCCAACAAAGAATGCAGTGAATGATCTGATTGCTGATTTCTGATTGTAACCCATGTATAAAGGAGGCAAATCACCCTCCCATGTTGTCTCCAAAGAGGTCATTCATAGCACTATGCTCCCTGTACCACTGCATTAATCTCTCAAAGTAAGTATGTACAGACTTTTTGGGGTCTTGGGACATTTTGAAAAACATGGGCGAATTCTTTTCTCTTTGGGGGACCTTGGTTTTGAGGTGAGCAATGACTGCGTCTTTCTTGGTTTTCACCAGTAGTGGCAGGTCATTTACGTTTGCTACTTTAGGGGGTTCTTCTGTTGGCCAATGTGTGACTCTCTTACATTCTGCCCACAGACCCTTTGGAACAGCTACCTCAAAAAGCAAATCCAAGTCTTCCCATAGACAACTTCTGACAATTTAACAAATCTTTGGATTTCAATTGACAAACTGATGTACCTCTCTACAACTTTATACTGCAAGCATATTTTAAACCCGAACAATTCTTACTGTTGTCCTCCAAAGTCAAAAAACATCGTCAAGAATTCAATTGTCGTCCCCACAAGCCCAAGAACTAACACCACATAATAATTGAATTCAAACTCCATCTCCTGCATTCCACCAGGATATTTTGGACTACAAATCCCAACATCTGCTGCCTTGTCTAACTTCTCACCCAGCTTCCACACTCTAATCCCTATTGATGCTCATGTCATTCTCTATGGGTTACTGGGACAACCACCTCGTCTCCCTATGGTCTTCGGGAATCAGGATTGGATCTGGGCCAGTTTGAATCTCGGGTCAAAAACCGCCTGAACGATGAAGGTGCAGTAGTCAGTTCTATGGTCAATTTACCTTATTCCAATGGTTCCAGTCAATACCAGACGAATCCAATCAGGACCATCACCTCTGCTACCAGTTCTGTTGGTGTGCAAATCTGATTTACTTTCCAATGAGCACCTACGACTTGCACCGGGAGTGATGTAGTCCCTATTAGACTTTGGTGCTCTCCACTGGTACCGTCTCTGCTTCCATTCATTTTCATACACTAATGTTAAATAGTAAGCATTTCTGTTGTATCTTACCAGACGTAGCAGAGTTGTATTATAAGTATTTCTCTATTAACTTCAAGTTGCAGGTAAGTAAATATGTACATCAGTCCATAAGCCTGGTGATCCTGTTATGCCAGCCCCACCAGGAGCAGCCTGCCTGCTGCTCAGCCCATCTTCAAACTGTCACCACTCATCCACACAGGCACCCAAGCATTCCAAGCATCACAGCCACACCAACATTACACTGTCAACACTCACACTGGCTGAGCAGCTAGGAGAAAGGTAAACTGGAAAACATATGATTACATAAGCAGGATATAACAATTTACATTAAGAACGAGAGACAAGGACTAAAATTTAAAGTTTACTCATGGAATATAAGTACAGAAATGCATAGGCTGGACCATCAATCAATTAGTAAATCAGTGTACAAATCACAAAGAATATAGAAATAATTCTGAAAAGTTCTAATAGAAATCCAGCACAGATACACCTTCTAAGAGAGGGAAAGGTGTTCCACCAGCATACAGAAATCACATCCTTTTATAGGACCTTAGAAAAAGGATTTCATACATTCACTCACGAATACAGAGTTCACAGGTGTTTCACCAAGAGGGAACAAGTAAAAAGAAACTTTTACTGCGAAATACATTTGGAGATTCTCTCACCATTCTACTACAGTAGACTTAGACGTTCCCAGGCTCAATACTGGTGACATGACTTGTTACATAGTATGTTATTCAGTCTGCAACAGTTAGGTTATCCTTGAATAAGTACATCTCATACAGAGTGGATGGGAAAGTCCTAGGCTCTGATTATGAGTATAGGTGATATTTACTGCACCTGATAAATAACAAGACTAAAGGGTACGTTATTTATTGAGTGCAATAAATAGAACCTATTACGAGTTTGTGGGGAATAACATGTAGATTTTGGTGTTTAACACACCAAAATCTGCATGGTACATTAAATAATGTGCATAATTCCCTTGTTAAATATCCACAAGTTTGTCCTGCCGAAATGTAATGAACAATTGTGTGTAGGAAAGTGGAGTGTTATGCAGTGCGGCTTTTTAGGATTCACTACGTAATAGTCTGACAATACCCCAAAATAGGTCCTTTAGATTCCCACTAATAAATCCTTAGCTCAGTCCTGGTAGTGTGGCATGGATCAGTCAGGCTTTACTAGAGGAACATGTGTTTAGCATTTCATAGTACCAACATGGACGATAAGTAATTAACACAACTCGATAGAAATCCAACACCAACTTATACAAATAAAGCAGATTTCTATATAAATTTAGAAACCAAAATGAGGACAATCAGATGAGTATAACCGAAGGTTTGGATTTTAGAAGGAAAAATAAATCAGTGCTATTCAATACTGCAGAACTTTAACATTGCAGTCAATGGTAAAAAGCACTATGGACAATCGGTCACTTGCATGTCGAGTTGCGTGGAACCCACTGGGGGATAAAGTGATGCAGGTCCCAGGACCAGCCCAAGACAGTCAGTGGAATTTTACCTGGCTAATAGGGCCCGGTACAGAGTTGCTCTGGCTGTCCCTGGTGCTGAATTGTGATCTGGTATTACCGCTTAGAAAGTGTGGGATGAGGAAATGGATGCAAAAAGTTGACAACGGGGCCACTGAGGTGGTCAGTTAAAGGTGCTGTGGAGTTCCCTCACATTGCAGCATCGAGCTAAGGTAGCGGTAGCCGGACTGGCCACCAACAAGCTTTGGCAGCAGTAAGGTAAGTGTGAAGATGCTTCAACGTCCAGAGGTTCTGGGGCAAACTGTAGCCACCTGAAACTTGCTGGATGTCAGGACTACATTTCCTAAAATGCACTGGACCATCTGCTTTTGGGCGATCCCTCGGAAGGACCGATGGCCAGCGATTCTTTGGTTCCAGGAGTGTCCTTTTACCTGCGGGCAGCAGGGGATTAGTGCTACTAGTCCAAGGGAGTCTTGAGTTGCTTTTGGCTCTCAACGGGGTTCCTCTGTCTGGGGAAAGTGGTCTTTGGTCCTGGACGAGTCGCAGTGGTGCAGTTGCCGGGTGGTTGCCACAGGTGCAGAGTATTGAGTCTTTGTTTTGTGCAGGTTCTGAAGTCGCAGACTCGGGTCTCCTCTTTGTCCCCTGTTACAATTCAAAGCAGAACTGAGGCTCTGGTGCCAAGGTTACCCCTTAAATACTAGATTTAGGGGCATTAGCGGTGTGGGTGTTAGGGGTGCAGCCAATGGGCTACTAGCCCCAGAGGCTAATCCGCCTCTAAGGTGACCACATCTGGGGGGGTGTGACACCGTTGCTACCCAGACCCTCTATTCTGCCAGTTTTAAAATAGCAGAAACCTTGCTTTGCTGTACAGACCAGGTAGCCCACCCTAGGCGTGTGGCTAGCCTTCTGGGGTCGTACACCTCCTGACAACATAATTTTCCCACCTGCCCAGTTGCAAATGTGCCTGGCGGCAGGGAGAGGGCTATTTCCTCCTTTGGAGAACAGCCTAGATGCATATCAGTGGCAGTGTAAGCTTTGAAGCTCACTGCCTTGATGTGCCACTTTACTAGCCATCCTGTAAGGGAGGGTGGTGTCACCTCCTTCTCACCCAGGCCTTTGTTGCTGACTCCTGGGAGTGTTCACACCTCCTGGCAGGGGTCAGATTCCTGTCTTGGCAGCAGCAGTTGTGGGCTGTCAGCCAGGGCACAGGAAAGGCTGGGGCAACCTCTAAGGTAGCGACCTGGATGCATGTCACATCAAATCGGACATGGGAATCATGCCAGGGGTGATGAGACAAGTTGTTTGATACCAAACATGACATATTTCAGTGGAGCCATAATGGAGCTGGCAACCACAGGAGTGCTCGGGTTCCAACCCATGTTATCCTATGGCCCCCTGATCACTTATAGTAGCCCTTAATGGAAAGAGGCTACTATAGGGACATATAAGCTTGCACTTTTATACCCACAACTTTAATAAAATGCGCCTGGCCTTCTGGGTTCAAGAGGCCTTCCTCTTGACATATATTAAAAAGAATGCTTTGACCTTGCCACAATTGGTGAGGGCAAAGTCGAGTTTGAGCAATCTGCAATGTCATCTGTTTACTTTGGCCCCTCAGCTTGGCACAAACAGTGCTTCAGGCCCTGGGGATTCCTTTAACTCCTTGCCCTGGGTACCACTGGTACCATTTACCAGGGACTTATAAGGGTATTAAAGTCCTTGCAAATTGGGGTTGCCAATTTACATGTATCAGATTAAGGGAGAGAGCACTGGTACTGGTCTCGTAAGCAGGCTCCAGTGTACTTGCAGAGTCATAACCATCACCATTGGGGCAAAAAGTGGGGGCTGACCGTTCAAAAATGGCACTTTCCTACATTTAGGTATTTAAAGCATCAATAATTATCAGATGCGTTAAATACCTGCAAACACGTAATTCCAACTCATGCATGAACAGAGGTATGCACATGGGTCAGAATTAACCGACCCACTTGTCATCAAGCCCTTAGTCTTTTCATTGCAAAGCTAACAATTCTTTATTACAGCAAAAAGTAGAACAGGGAAAATGATCACGTGGTATGCTCCGAAGTCACATCCAAGATGGAAGAAAACACAAAGTTGTCCTAAGTTAGCAAAAACTTGCTTTCTCATACATTAAACACTACGATTAGGAAAACTGATCCCACACAGAAGCTAAAAATGTGCCCCACACTTGAGAATTGGGGCAGTTTCTAACTTGTAAAACGTGGCGGGGTGTTTTGCAAAGTATGGGGAATGCATGCATTTCTGCTTGCTGCAGGCAATGTTGCGATAAGAGCAAGGAACTCAACAGAAAAAACACGGTTCATCAGATCATAAAATAGGCCCACCACAAACAGCTAAAAAACTACCTACCTCACGCACTCACTTGAAAGACCAGCCCATCGGGCAATGCCGGATTGGCCTAATTAATTACCCGTCCGACCCTGGAATTTATAACTAGAAGACTAACATGGTAGAACTCACTGCTGAATTCCTGGATAGCGAGTAAAGAGCAATTCTTGAGCTTCTTAACTTGAACTTTTAAAAAGTTACCGCGAGCTCACTGAATGAATAGAGCACTCCTGCGGTCCAATTTCCAGGCGAGAAAAAATCACAAATTATATTTAGAGAGCTACAGGCTAATACATGTCTCTGACGTGATGAAATCGATGTTTTAGGCACTGTGGGCCGGCTGATTGATTTGTCTGCAGCGCCGCGACCTTTCCGCGCTCGCTTAGAAGATTACACAGGCGTTCGCTCTTTCGGCAGATACAGTGGGCCGACAGGATCCAGCAAATCAAAAATGGATTGTGTTCTTTGAGACTTCTTGAATACAGAAAAAGATCTTTGGACGGCGCAATCCATTTCTGCCATCTATGCCCCTGCTTTGAATTCGTTTTCCAAAGGTTTTCAATTTGAAGCGTTGCGTCAAACGCAAACACCAGCGCTTCTTGCATACAAATTCAGCTGAAAAACCAAGGTTAGCTAAGTCCTTTTCTCCTTAAATTTCGGGCGTGTAAAAGACGACAACATCGTCTTATAGGTCTACTTTTTGTATTATAGTTTGCTATTTCATATTGCTCGAACTTGGACCAAGGGCATTAGAGCGCTTCACATGAGAGCCCGACATTACGCTTTTTTAAGGCACAGGGAAGTTAAGAGATTTGCCCAGGGTCACAGAATGTTGAGCAAAGAGGCTTTGATTCGAGCCTGCTTGGCTCAGTGCCAAGATCGGCAGCTCCGGCCGCTGGGCCACGCACATCGCCTTTGCCGTCCTTCTCCTAAAAATGAGCTTCCATTTACGCTTTATTTATCTAAGCATTTTCGACGCAGACATTTGTTCATCAGAATTCTATCCTACAAAGCACACTTTTCAGGTTAAAACTCAAAAGTACTGGTGGTGTTGAACTGTGAAGAGAACTAAAGTGTGCTGTGTGCCTTAGTGTGTGTTAATGAGCCCAAAAAATGCAAAATAGCTAAAGAAAATCTTCACACGCTAATGGCAACACTTGCTGTTCTGGGAATGGGGTGGGTTTTGGTTGTTTTTAGTTTTCGCCTGAGACAGCGCATGTGCTGTAATCTTTTGATGACACAAAAAAAACTTTAATTGGTCTTGGAGCCTCTTCATTACTTACCATTGGTTGGCTTCAACGTCAGTCTTGTTTCCTTGCTTCTTATGGGTTAGCGCCTCTTGTTTACTGATTGATGACCTTTTTACATTTGACTAAAATGTTAATAAACCTTCAAGGGTTGGACACCATCCTGTCTGTCGTTTTTATGGAGCTAAATTAGTTTCACTGAAATGAAAAATGTGTGCTGATGCTAGCTCCTTTAATACATTTTCAGTCGACAATCAAAGGTCCATATGACCAGTGGCACAATTTGATAGATGACTAAAGTAGAATTTTGAGATATAAGAAAGTGTGCCGGATCAGCAACAATTCTAAATAGTAAACTAATGATGCTGACCTAAAAGTACAAGCCCATCATGCTGTGAAATGGGAAACCACACCCTCTTAGGAAGGTAACAAATGTAAGAAATGGCAATGTCCTACAGTACACACTTCCATTCACAAATTAGAGTACAAAAATCCCTTGCAGGATCAGACAATTTGTGTTCTTCCCGTGGGACCAGTATGAGCTACCACTAAATACTGCTTTGAGCACAGCCTTTTCACTGATGAAACACAATGGCACCTGACCACTATGACGGCAGTTAATGAGAAATTTCAGAAGGAAGCAAAGGGGTGGATATATCTGGAAAGCAACACAAAGCAATTCAAATGACAGACTTGTGCTACCCAAATGCTGATAACATAAAAAATAATATTTTTGGTGGGTGTTTCACTGTCTTCTACCCTGACCAGTAATTTCAGGTCAACTGATTTCTCAATAAACTTTTATTTCCTGTATAATTCTGGGCCTGATTACGAGTACGTTGGTCCAAAGATCGCCGTACTTGCGGTGTTGGTCCCACAGCCGCCTCCTCGGTGGTCTGACCGCCCGATTATGGCCTTGGCGGTTGACTGCCACAAGACCGCAGCCACTGCCAGGATCCTGGATCCCATGGCGGCGGTGGTGGGGAAAGGAGCGGGGATGGGAGGCGGTGCCGATGCATGCGCACTGCCGTCCCAATCACGACCTGCCTTTCCACCAACCTTTATATGGTGGGGACACGCCATGAAAAGGTTGGCAGAAAGATAGGGAAAAGGCCCCAAACAGGGCCCCATGGGCGATTTTGCCGATTGGGCAAAGTTCAGGGGGGCACTTGTGCCCCCCTCTTATTGCACTGGTGTGCGTGCACTGTGTGCATGGTACACAGTGCAGCCAATGTGCAAGTGGCACTGCCATAGCAGTGGCAGATGCTTCAGGCTCTCTATGAGCTAAAGCATGCCACTGCCGTGGCACCGCCGACCCAACACCACCAGCCCGGCAGTCAAATCGTAATGAGGAGGTTGGGATGCCGCTGGCTTGGCGGGGTTCTCCCGGCCCTCTGTCTTGCTTGATTACTCCCTTGAGTGAGTACCCTTCAAGTGAAAGCATCAAATTCCATCAAACAATCACTTAGGGCCTGATTATGAGTTTGGCGGACAGGGTTACTTTGTCACAAACAAGGACGGATATCCCGTCCACCGTATTCCAATTTCATTTTATTCTATGGAACTTATAATATGGTGGATGAGATATTCGTCATGTTTGTGACGGAGTATCCCATCCGCCAAACCTGTAATCAGTCCCTTAGGCTTGACAGCATCCATCACTGATGGGATTTTTTTGAGTAACATTTTGGAATGTTTTGTTTATATTTTTGTAAAATAAGACAATCAATTGTACAGGTAAGGGAAATAAAGACATCTTGTATTTTCTGATTTAACAAAAGAAAATGTGGAAGAGAGCACTGCCTCCTAGTGCAAATAACGTTCAACAGATGAAATGTAGTAAACGTATGCTCAACAATATAGTGTAAATGTCTCTAATGTACAGGTTGAACAAGTGTTCTGAAGCACTGCAGCACCTCACTCCAACATAAAGGACCTTAACTTCCTTGGCATTTGTTCTAGGAAACTGCCTGTTTACAATAATACCCCAAAAGTGAATAACATCTATATTCAGTATACTTTGCAGCAGGAAGAGGAATAAACAAATACCCAAGGTGAATTAAAATATAACCATTTGTAAAAGGTGATACATGGTTTCTGCAAAGTTCATAACTTTGGAAGACATAAGTTTTAGATTTCAACATCGGTATCAGTATGTTTTTAAATGTATTTGCTGGTGGTTTTTAATTTGTCAGCTGTGAAAGCTGCCAGCAGTATTGTAATTAAAACGAGAACTTCTTGACATTAGCTCCATACTGCACCAAATAATGTTTTGTGTATTTTTGTCAGTGGTATTTCAATATATAAAATTCTGCTCATCATATTAAAATACAGCTGACAGCTTTTTCCATAGAGAAACATTGCCAATACAAAGTAGCTTCCATAAAAGAGCTAAAACACTTCTTAAGATGGTCGAGATCAATGTGGTTGTGGGGATGGTTGAGTGTATGAATATGATAATGAGTCAAGGGTTGAGCAGAGTGAGTGCATAAATGGATGAATGAGAGATTCAGTGCATGGATAAGAATGGAGTGAGTGGATTGATAGATGGACGAATGGTTAGGAGAAGGCATTGATAGATGGATGAATTGTGAGTGCATGAATGGATTTATGAGTGAATGTATTGAATGACACACACAGCACAACACAAAACATCAGAACATCCCAGCACCTTCCTGAGTAGGCATATAACATTAATCAAGATTATAACACCTACGAAGTAATGAGCTATAATACTAATAAAGTGGGGGCCAATGTTATCCTCTGGATACAAGTTAATGGCAACCTTGTTTAACTTTAGGAAGTCTTGGGTCGCAATAATTTTACTATGGACTCTTTATAAAATCACCAAGGGCAAATGCTACAGTGTGGCAAGCTTGCTATGATATGCCTGCCCTTTTTTGTAGTTTATTAGGGGCCCTGCGTGCAAGAAGAGACAATGGAATGGGGATGAGCTCATTTTGCTGATAATCAGCAAAAAAGATTCCAGAAATCCAAATCATCCAAAAAAGGCAATTCATGGGTCACAGTGGTTCCACCCAAATCAGGTATGTTGTTTGATTTGGCCAAGAGCATCTGCCCAAAGTCAGGCCAGAATTGTGCTGTCCGTTTAAGGGGGCTACCAAGAATCCAGTAGTTGGTTTCTTGGTCCAAGTCATCCATACATCTTCAGAGTGCCTGGAGCAGTGCCTCAAGGACAGCAGCATGCATGTTACCACATTCACAGGACTTACAAAGACTTCTTGAATGGAAATAAGTATTGTGTGTCACATTCACCTTGTCCTTGATAGAAAACAATTCACTCTTCAAGTGGTATCCCATCCACATTAACGCAAATATAACATGTCAGTAGTAGTTGTACTCATACTTAAGGAATTTCAGACTCTTCTGTGGAGAACAGGATGGAGTCCACAGGAGAAGGCTGGTTAGGAACCAATTTTATGTTAAAATATTGAGTTTTTAACATTATGCAACCTTAATGTCATAGGAACATATGCTTGCTACCATTTTATTCGGTCTCTCTTTGCGAGGGGACCAGGCTTGACAGTTCGGGCTAGACTGTTTCTATTGGGGCAGGATCAAGACGGATTTGCATAAGACTGGTCTCTGTCTATAATGACACATTTGGTGAAATATGATGGTCTGGAATGCAGCCCCAATTAATCACCAGTAGTAGCGGTTAATTCAAGCATTCCTTCCATCACCTTGTTGTTTTTGTGATATTATAGAAGCACAATATTAAAGACTCATTCCATTCCATATCATCTCCAAAGCCCAGCAATAGCTCGCAGTAGTCACTTTGGACAAAGGGTGAGTACACATTGGAGGCTGACCTTGGCTCACAGAGTCTTGTATTATGCTTGAAAACATAAGAAATCATGAAGTAGCTCCGGTGGGCTCACAGCTTTCCAAGTCTTCAAAACTCACAGAACGTCAATGAAGACAAATGGGGCAGGTGGGCACAACTTCACATATCATGCCAGGATTTTCATTCATTTGATTTCCTAAAAGATGATAAATACTGCTGCCTTTGAGATACTAATACCAACCTTGAATAGACTTTGAGCAGGAACTCTGTGCACCAACCTAGGAGACATTTGCCAGGAAGAGGATTGTATGTGTTGCTCTTATGCCTGGAGGACATAAACAAGCCTACATCTTGTATATGTTGTTGTTTTGCCGGAAGGCTAGAAATTAACCTGTAACACTAAAATACATTTTGCAGACTTGGAATACCCTTAAGAGAGAAAGTTGTATTCCTGGCTTTGTGGCGAAGAGGTGACCAATGACCAGGAGGAAAGTGAAAGCCTAGTGGAATGGAGCTAGCATAAAAGACATTTCAAGGAAGCAGGGGCGGCCGGCACGGCTCGCGGGTGGGGGCGGGCGCCCGGGGGGGGGGGGGGGCCGGGGTCTGCATTATAAAAAATAAAAAATAACACTTACCTTGATGCTATCGCTGCGGGTCCCACGTCTTCTCTCCGGCTTGCCTGTGTATGACTCCAGGTCAAAACAGGAAATAGGCAGCCAGGCTCCCACCCCTAAGCCAATCACAATGCTCCAACGGAGCGTTGTGATTGGTCTGAGCGCCGTGCCAGGGGCTGGAGGGGTGGGCATGTTCTCCATGCAGGCTGTAATGCAGCCTGCATGGAGAACAGGGGAGTGCGCATGAGTGTTTTGGGTGGCCCGAGAGGGCCAACCAAACAGTCACTGCGCACAGCACAGGAGTGTTCTACCACTCCTCCCCTGCAGCCCTGCTCCACCCCACCCCTCATGCACACTGCTGCAGTAGGAGGAAAAAATGAAATGATAATAACATTACGTTATTATCATTTTATTTTCTCCTTACTTTAGCTGCTCCCTGGCAGTGGGGCGACGCTCCTCCGCAATAGCAGAGGAGCCACCACTGCAAGGAAGTTAGTCCCATGAGACGCAAGGACTTTGCAGCCCAGTTAACCAGACTCCATTGATGACAGAGGACTACAAGGGTGGTGAGCCAACATCATCCCATCCTTCCCAAAATCATTTCTTACTTTGTGATGGCTTATATATTTCCCCTTTCTGGCCCTAAAGGGCTCCTAATCCTTATGGAAATGTCGCATTGGTTGAGGCAAGTCACCCTAAATCCTGAAGTTGTATAAAGCCATGGGCTTTCCGATGGTATCATGGTTTGAGGTGTGCGGTTGGGCTCTAACTCTAAATTATAGTTCCTCATTTCCAGCTTGTGAACCACTGGATCAAGTCATTCTCCTTTCTCCATGGGTGCCACCACAAACCAAAACTCCCTACCTTGATCAGCCAATTTTGGGATATAATAACAGCAAGTTTGGTACCAGTGGGGGCATACATTCAGTGGCAGTCCAAGTCTAGCAGCACGAGTAACCCCCTGCATTAAGACTACCTGAGTGCCCAGTTGAAATTATAAATGGCCTCTCCTCTTGATCTGCCCTGGATGCCAAGAGAATGACCACTAGTAACCTGGTAAAACCCAAACCCATCAATCCAGTTTATTGGCATCCTATATTCTTCTATTTAAATAGATGGGATCCCATATTCATTTAGCGGGGTAGGTGTTTGGATGAAACAGGTTTTGTGCTAGTTTTCTTTTTTTTTATATAAGCAAGGGTCTTTTCACTTAGTCCAGAAAATAGTGGATGTAGCATAGCAGCATATCACAGCAGCCCACTTAATACTTAGTATTTGTAGCATTCTGTTTAACACCTTTGACCCACTGACTGAGATTTGCAAACATCACCCAAGGTGAAAGACTTAAAATCAGAATGGTCAACAGATAGCTGAGAACTCCCAAAACTTTCTCCATAGGAGGATGTTTGCTGTAGATCTCCATGTCATGTGCCCTACCTACAAGAAGCATGATGCTGTTTGGTTTCGTATCTTGTCAACAGGCAGTGGCGTAGCAAGGGAGGGGTGAAGTTATGAGGGCGGCGGCCTCCCCTCCACTCTTACCTACGTCCGCACGGGGCAGCAAACGCAGGAATCAATCGCCAGCACCCCTCCCCCACTCTTATGGACACTGCGGGCGGCAAAGTCTGAGAATGCCATGGGCGGTAAAAAGGCCTAGCTACACCACTGTTAACAGGGAGTCATAGGCCCATCTACTTTTTTTGCAGTATTGTTGCCTTGAATTGCCCTACTATCCTATAGGAAAAAGAATGACATTTTGTTTGCACTAATATAGATCTGATTCGAAATCACGTTTATTGAATTGAATTACTCTTGCCGTAAGCCTCCATCCCTAGTACACGGACACTCCCATGGAGCTGGTAAGAGGCACTACCAGCCACATTAGAATTACAGCAATGACGAGAACACCGTGAACCCATGAATATTCCCCTGTAGTGTAGTTCCTATTTCCCTAATAGGCTCTGCGCATTGGAATAATATACCCTATAGATTTGACATAGGACTGAGGTCAGTATGTCCCTATTGAGTATATTAAACTTAATTACTTTGTGCCAGCTAACTCAGAGGCCACTAGAAACTCCTTGTAAACAAGAAGGGAGTAGTTTCTGGCAACCACATAAACATGACAACTTTGTTTCCCTTTAGAATCGGAACAGTCTCAGAATCGTGGAAACAACAGATAACAGTTTCACTCAGCTAATCGTGCATGCTTAGTTTCTTCAGAGTTACACAGAAAGAATAGACGGGCGTTTCAATAAAAGGATTTATTGAACAGTCTTGTTTCTCGTGTAAGAGATATGAGCTGTTATGATCACAAGACAGTATGCAAGATATATTATGTACAGCGTAAGCAGTAGAAAGAAATAATACTGCGCTAGCATTATCTTTTAGCTATGACACATATATTCATATACATAAATAACATAAGCTAAAAATGCGAGCACTCATAAGATGCTTCTCTAACTAGTTCTACCCCAGTGTACCTAACCTAAGTGTAGTGCAAGGTAAGAAGTAGGTGATGTATTCTATAGTATGGTATGCTATAGTATGCCAAGTCTGGTATGCCAAGAGTCTGGTATGCCAAGAGTCCCTCTAGGTTCTAGTCAGCTCCATACCTTGAGAATGAGAGAGGTGGGAATCTCTTTCCGGGTCTCGAACTCTTAACACCCCGCTAAGGGAGTCAGAACACTGGAAGCTGGATTCTCTGCGAGCAGGGATGACAGCGTCTCTTGTCAGTGCGTCAGGCCAGGACACGGGCTCCTCAAAAGTCGAGGTCTCCTCCTACTTGCTTGGGCAAGGGAAGGTATATTTATACCCGGTAGGTGCCTTGGAATGTTAGCATTGACGTAAAGTCGGGCAGAGGAAGACGTCAGGAATGAACCCTTAAGGAATAGTGGTTCATGCATAATAAATTAGTTCTTGGAGAAATCAATAATCCTGTGCTAGGGGAACTCCCAAGAGCTTAAGGGTCTGGTTTCTAAGAACTCGTTGTGACGTTGGGGTGGACGGATGTAGGTGATCATGCCTGTATTTGGATAGCATGGCTAATGCCTAAATAAGGACTGGGATCTTATGCCTATATAAGGGCAATGCGAATTGTGCCTATATAAGGACATGTATCAGGAAAACCTATATACGGACACCTAAAGCGGAATACAACACCCACTCCACTTTCGAATGAACGATAGTACTAAATGCTAAACATTAAACTGAGTACCACATGTTGCTAAAAACATTTCTAAAAGCATATTAAAAGAAGTTTAAAAAAAACTGTTGCTAAACATGTAATGCAATAGGTACTGTACATTTTAAAGCATTCTTTCATTCTAAGCATATATTGGAAATAAATGCAACATGAATGATAAAACAGAAATATATACATATGACGAAATGGTTGACAAGTATTCAAAAAAATCAAAGCCATTTCATAACATGGTACTAAATAAAATTGTGGTAAATAAGGTGACAATGTGTCCCTGGAAGTATTCAAAGAAGTCCGTTCTATATGAATAGTTCTACTGTAAGCAGATTGAATTGCCATGTATTTTCAAAAATAGAGAGAGGAAAAAAAAAACTCAATTTTTAGGAGAAGTTCCAAGCTTCATTCTGTTTTGAAAATATGGAGGCCAAATTCATTGCTTCCCCGGTACACTGTGAGCCGAATCAATGCTCAGCACTGTATACTTTGCTCCCCTTTGTGCCAGTTAGATCTGTTTATCCGTTAGATTGTATTCTGAAAACAGAGACGACGTGTTGATAAAACGCCAAGGCACATAGCCTGCACGCAAGGATTGCAGCGTCCAGCCTAATAACATAATAGAGCATAACTGAGATTGGCCTTGTTGTAACATGGCTAAATCTTGTTCCAGTATGTCAATAGCAGAGGATACAATGTTGTCCAATGAATAAATTCTGGATGACAAAGTTGTTAACCCATTGTCGACCACAGTGAGAGATTTCTCTAAGTTAATACGATCAAGCTCACGTATTCTTTCTGTGGCCTCTGCCTGTGAAACCTTCCATATTTCATTATAAGCAGCATAAATGCCGGCATATATGAAACATTTTTGATGCGGTTTTCTTGGTCCTAGCAAGAAATCCCTAAGGTCTGCATCTTCTTTAAGTAAAGATAAGTGTTGTTTCACATCCTCGAGTGTAGATTTTTGTAACCAGTCGAGGCACAATTTTCCTACACTGTATGTTATTACTACCCCTGGATGTTGTCGTTGAACATAACGTGGGTCTGGCCTATGGATAGTAAAGCCCTGTATTCTATTCAGGAATCTTTCTTGTCAGATGTTTGTGTCTGTGGGCCAGAGCAACCATTTTTCCCAATCAGGATCTGATCTGTTGTTTTGTAGTATTGTGTCTACTGTGACCGCTCCCTGTTTAGTGCTATTACTTGCAGGTGTTGGTACAGAAGGTGTGTTCATGTCTTTGATCTTGGCTAAACCAAGGCAAGACGTTTGTTGCACAGTGTCATTCAAAAACATTATTTGCTGTGGAATGATACAGGCTCTAAACAAAGCTTCTATCCCCTGCACTTGCCAATCTTTAGAACCCCAGACAGATTTTGTGTCGATTGTGTCTTTCCAAAAGTCAAATCCTTGTCTAGACATTTGGGTAATAAAGGCTGCAGAATAAATCTGTTTTGTATTAGTTAACATAATTTTCTGTCCTGTTTTGTTTACATTCTTATAGTAAAATGTTTCTGGATCAGATGTATTGTACCCTGAAAAATATGGAAACTTATTTGCAAATGTTTTTGAACTACCCTTTGGTGGTGTCGGACAATGTTCCCATTGGTTAAACATAAAAACATTTCTAGGTGTTGCAGATTTATGCAAGAAATGATGACCATAGTGGTTGTAACAATAAAGCTGTTCAAAGTCTGATGAGCCTTCTAAGTATTCATTGTTAGAGAACGCAGCAGACCTTTCTAGATCAGACATCATATCATTAACAATTTCAAAGTCCCAATCATCAGAATAGGTACTGGAGGTAATAAAGTCACTTAATGAAATTTTAAATAAATGTGGAATCTTCAAAAGTTCCGTCGGGCCGAATATGTCGAAATCGGTTTTGTCCCAAACTATACCATCCTGTATAGGAACGGCTGTGATGTTTACTGCTGACAAGTCTCTTGCTTCACGATGGGAAGATTTGTGTGGTTTTAAAAGTAAGTTCACATTTTTACTTTCAGTGTCCAAACGAATGTATCTGCCATTTATAAGCATGCTAAGAGTCATAACCAAAGTTAGCCAAAACAGAAAGAAAAATATTCCAGGATTAATCCATATTTCAATCCATGGTGAAACCAGATAAGTCTCTTTCAGGAAATGAAAAAGGTCTTGTACTTGTTGTTTGAAAGTTTTTAAGGCTGGCGTCATTTCAGGCTCACTTGGATCCTCAGAAAACTTTCCAAGTTAATGAAATAGCCAGAAGCAGTTCGCTCAATTGTTGAAATTGCATCAGGATTCGTAGAAATCACTGGAACCAGTTGATCACGTGTTACGTTGGTGTAGACAGGTGTATCTGGACAAACTGTTACTTGAGTTTCAAGAGGGATGAGTTCCATGGCATTGTTGCTTAGTCCTTCATCTCTTACTGCTGAATTCTCCATGGTTATGAGTCTTTCAGTCTGAACCTCTTGGATAGTAGCGAGAGGAGTGTGTCTGCTACTAGGTCAGAGTCCACGAGGCCTACTATTTAGTATTGGCCACATACTGTGGTTTGATGAGGTCGATTGACACAAATCTTTTCTCCTTTTTTCCAGCAAGGGACGGCAGAAGTACTGTTCTTGTTCCGTGGAAGGCTAGGACAGTTACTGGTTGTCTGTAAGAAGGTCCAAATTCCTTCTTGTCCACAATCTTCTCTCTGACTAGATCCCCAACTTTTGGGATCCAGACAGGCCTTGCTGGGACTGCCGGTTTTTCCCCAGTGGTGGTTGGCTTCAGGAACACGTTGCTTTGTTTCGATCTTAGTTCATTTAGATCCTGTAAAACAGCCAAACGATCTTTGATATCAAAGGGTTTATTTTCCACCAATGTGCCTTTACATTCGAGATCAGGAACCCACATTCTTGTCCCAAATAAGACCTCATATGGAGTGACCCCCCCTTCTTCTTGGCAAATTATTTAATGAGCGTTAAACCCCATAAAGATGTTTGACCCACCCATCACCCGAACCTAATACTCTAGCTGTTATAGACTGCTTTATGTCCCAGTTTTTCCTTTCCACAACAGAATTTCCCTCAGGATGAAACGGAGAGGAGTACCGCAATGCTACGCCCAAACTGGCCATGGCTTCTTTGTAAGCCTGAGAGCTAAACGCAGGGCCCTGGTCAGAATGTAGTGTGCCAATTGCGTATGTGCCGATAAAGACTCTTGAGCACAAATCCACTGCGACCATTATATATTTATAGTTACTGTCCCTTTGCAAGGGACTGCAGTGGTTCAGGTAAACACAAGCTAATGGTTTGTCTGAAATCAACAGGGGTGTCTGCGCAGGACGTTTCACTGTGGAGACTTTCATCTGTTGGCATATTTCACATTCCAAAACATAGTTTTTGGTCTGTTTCCTAACGCCAGGCCACCAATATCTTTGTTTTAGTAAAGATACTGTTGCAGAAACACCTGCATGGGCAGAGGCTATCCCTTCATGTGCTGCTAGGATCAGTCCTAATCTACGTTCCATGTTTGGAATTACCCTATCCCCCACTCCAGGGATTCGAGCAAAAGGAACGTTGTTTGCATCAATTACATAAGAGTACTTGAGTGGAAATTTCTTTGGTAACGCTGCACCACTGCCTTTGCTTGAAGCATTGACAGCCAACAATATCTCACTGTCTATTCTCGTTTTTGAACAAGCGATCGCAGCTATGGAAGCCGTCTGAACAGCCCCCTTTGCGGCTTCATCAGCCAATGAATTCCCTGCAACGTGAACGCCATCACGTTGATGACTCAGCGTGTGTATCACGTGAGCTTTTGGTAGTTCGTTTCTCAACTGAACTACTTGTTCCCAAAGCGTTTTATGCTTTATTGTGCCACCTTTTGCATCTTTGAACCCGTTTTGAAGCCAATTCTGTATATATTCATTATACGACTGAACAAAGTAAAAAGGATCGCACACTATAAGTGTGGGGAATTCGCAATCTGTATTTTCAAGTGCCAGTTTGAATGCTTGTAGCTCAGCTCGCTGAGCTGTACAATCTCCTAGAGATTGAGTTTTAGTGACCATTGGTCTGAAGTTACCATCGCGCATGCAACCTTTAACGATTGCGCACGCTGCTCTGTAAGCTTGCTTACTCCCTGTAGCGGGTTGTGCTGATCCGTCAGTATAAATTATAAATTCGTACTGATCTAGAGGCAAAATTCCAGTGGGCAGAGGACATTCATGTTCATATTGCAGGAACGCTTGTGTTTTTAAATCAGGATCAAAAACATATTCAACATCTGTTGCAGCAAGAGAATTAACCCATTGTATCCATCTAGGATGTAAAGCCTTTGCATTTGGAATGCTCGCTTTTGTGACCGCCTCTAAGGCTGGTACTGGAGTTACGACAATAATGCGTTTCCCTTGAGCTAGAGCTCTTACTTTTGCTACAGCGGTTTGAACTGTTGTCAGTTTATTTTTCTGAACGTGTTTATCGTCTTTGGATTTCACGTGTTCTTCTCTGTGATCTGACCGTCCTCTTCTTTCTGATGTCTGTGACGATATCTGAAAGGTACGAGAGGAACGTGTATCAGTATCTTGATACCTGTAAGGTTTTCTTAAATTATCCCTATTCCTGAGGTTATACCTCCTTTCAGAGTAGACCTACCTCGGGATTGAGAACGTGTCTCATTTGAATTTTGTTTATTAGTTTCCCACTTCTTTTTAGAAGATGTAGGATTTTGTTTAATAGAGTCCTTCTCAGGACCTTCAGATAGTTTTGGCTTCAAAGGTTTTCCACCCAAACTATCTCTGCCTAATTCTGCATAAGATTTTTCTATTATTCTGGGTAGTTCATGTTGATGTTCTGTTACATCAAATTCCCTTAAGCGTTGGCGGATCGCCACTGATGCTGCCTCTCCTTTAATATTAGACAATATTATTGTTGAGACCTGGTCGAAGTTTTTCAGTAATTTCATACCTAAATTCAGAGCAGGTTCTGCCCCGTATTCGTTTTGAATTTGTTTCAGGACATCTGGTATTACTGCAATTGATGGAACACCATGTGTTTTAGTATAGATGGCAGCAAAGACTGCACCCCAAGTGGTGCAGTCTTCCAGTTGTGGTGTGATCCCCATTGGTAAACAGATTGTTAGGATTCTGTGTATCTCATAAGGCCTAGTATTTGGAAATACTGCTTCGATTTGAGTAATTTTTTGAGCTATCCAGAATGGAATTTGTTCACGTTTTGTGGGCATTTTACCCATGACTGCGTGTAAAGTCTGTGGAGTAATTTTTAGTATATTCCCCTGTTGAGGGGTTTGATTTGAAATGGTCATTGGTGGTTGGACTGTGAAAGTCCGCATGACATATTGGACTAATTGTCTGTAAATTTTTATTAACTCTTGTAGTTGAGTAAGTAATTCTTCGTCTGACATTTCATCGATGTCAGGATGAGGTGTGTAGCCGGCTAGAATCGGCCATGTTGCTCCTGGTCTACCTAGTGGACCGAGCCTGGTAATGTTTTTGTGATGTTTTAGGGCGCCTTTAAACCAGAGATTTTGCTCCTGGTATGTGAGTGGAATTTCAATATACTCGAAAGGAATATATTCCTCTGGTGGTTCATCTTCTTTAAAGAAGTGAAATACTTTTGTTACTGGATTTGATTCTGGGAATACTATCCATGAATAGAATACCTCTGTCTGAAAGGATTCGTGTGCCTCTATCACGAAAACTGCTCTACCACCTCTTGGTGTTATGTCGTGTTTTATTAGTTTTAGAGTGATGTCTCTCCTTAAGTTTGGAGGGATGTTTATAACACCCTCATCGGTTTCATTTAAACCTGTAAAGTTAAAAGCTGTTACGACTGGGTCAGCCGCAGCTACACCGTTCTCGGTGTTAGTACCCCCTTTCAGGGACATTGTTTTTTGAAAAATGTAGAACAAGTTTCAAGGAAACAAGGATAAGGTGCACAATATTTTGGAACACTGTATCCTTCAACGTTGAACAAACCAAACAGCTAATATATAGGATTTTTGTCCTATTTAGCTTTGACGGATACTTAACCCTACCCACTCCAGACGTCTTATGGAGTATGTGAGTAGGGGTCTCTGAGAAAAGCACGACTGAGTTACTCAGTATCTAGCGTTAAATTAGTGCCTTACCAAACGTTGGGCGCCATGTAGGGTAGTTCCTATTTCCCTAATAGGCTCTGCGCATTGGAATAATATACCCTATAGATTTGACATAGGACTGAGGTCAGTATGTCCCTATCGAGTATATTAAACTTTAATTACTTTGTGCCAGCTAACTCAGAGGCCACTAGAAACTCCTTGTAAACAAGAAGGGAGTAGTTTCTGGCAACCGCATAAACATGACAACTTTGTTTCCCTTTAGAATCGGAACACTCTCAGAATCGTGGAAACAACAGATAACAGTTTCACTCAGCTAATCGTGCATGCTTAGTTTCTTCAGAGGTACACAGAAAGAATAGATGGGCGTTTCAATAAAAGGATTTATTGAACAGTCTTGCTCTCGTGTAAGAGATATGAGCTGTTATGATCACAAGACAGTATGCGAGATATATTATGTACAGCGTAAGCAGTAGAAAGAAATAATACTGCGCTAGCATTATCATTTAGCTATGACACATATATTCATATACATAAATAACATAAGCTAAAAATGCGAGTACTCATAAGATGCTTCTCTAACTAGTTCTACCCCAGTGTACCTAACCTAAGTGTAGTGCAAGGTAAGAAGTAGGTGATGTATTCTATAGTATGGTATGCTATAGTATGCAAAGTCTGGTATGCCAAGAGTCTGGTATGCCAAGAGTCCCTCTAGGTTCTAGTCAGCTCCATACCTTGAGAATGAGAGAGGTGGGAATCTCTTTCCGGGTCTCCAACTCTAACACCCCGCGAAGGGAGTCAGAACACTGGAAGCTGGATTCTCTGCGAGCAGGGATGACAGCGTCTCTTGTCAGTGCGTCAGGCTGGGACACGACTTCCTCTAAAGTCGAGGTCTCCTCCTACTTGCTTGGGCAAGGGAAGGTATATTTATACCCGGTAGGTGCCTTGGAATGTTAGCATTGACGTAAAGTCGGGCAGAGGAAGACGTCAGGAATGAACCCTTAAGGAATAGCGGTTCATGCATAATAAATGAGTTCTTGGAGAAATCAATAATCCTGTGCTAGGGGAACTCCCAAGAGCTTAAGGGTCTGGTTTCTAAGAACTCGTTGTGACGTTGGGGTGGACGGATGTAGGTGACCATGCCTGTATTTGGATAGCATGGCTAATGCCTAAATAAGGACTGGGATCTTATGCCTATATAAGGGCAATGTGAATTGTGCCTATATAAGGACATGTATCAGGAAAACCTATATACGGACACCTAAAGCGGAATACAACACCCCCAGTCAATGAAATCACTGGGGCACTTTATGCAAAGAATACAGAATTACCAGTAGTATTACACACAAACTTACAGATTCCCCCACTAATTCCCCATTTCTCAAAGGATTCTAAGCATTTAATTTGCAATCCCTGTTAATTACTCACCCTTAGAGTTAATGGAACCAGAGATATAGTTAGGCGTGTGGGTGCAGAATTAACATAAACAATGCACCACTGTACCGTCCTGAGAACCTCAGCTACTCTGGACAGTAGCGACTGGTACGGATCGGGGGTGGCGGGCAGGTGAGGGGTAAAGATTTTAAAAAAGCACCTCCTCGCGTCTCTCCGTGTCGTCCCTCGTCATCGTCCCTTCACTCCACCCAGAAGAGGAAGCAGCCAGACTCCCCTGACCAATCACAACTCTGCAATGCAGCTTTGTGACTGGTCTGAGCGCTGTGGTTCGGCACTGAGATGGGGAATGGGGGCTTGGGCATGTTCTCCATGTAGGCTGTAATGCAGCCTTGTATGGAGAACATGCAAAGTGCGCATGACTGTTTGGCCGGGCCGATAGGGCCGGCCAAACAGTCATGCGCACTTTACAGAGTGCCACAACTCCTTCCCCTGCTCTGAGAGTAGAGCAGCCCCACCCTGTAAAGACACAGGAACAAATGAAATGATAATAATGTCCAGTTATTATCACTTTTTTTTCCTTCAATTGCACTGGTAAAAGCAGTGGGGTGATGCTCCTCCGCCTCAGCGGAGGAGCCGCCACTGACTCTGGAGGTCAACTATAAAGAAAGACCCCTTACACAGCAGGTCCTAAAAGTAAGAAAATTTAAAAAGTGACAAGCATTCTCTATTTATATACCAAGAATATATAATAACATCATCATGCATATCTGGCTTGCAATATCCCTACTATAGTTCAGAAAGCAGCTGAAAATGCACCTCTTCAAGCAATACGTTGTTAAAAATAATATGTAATTTCAGGCCCATGGAAAAATCTGTATTTTTCTTATACATGATCTTGAATGTGTACCATACTCCTGAAGTCAGATTACTGTTGTACATGGCCAGAATGCTCATTGTGTGCGTCAGGCAAAGTCCCAGGGGCTCTGGCGTAAGGTAGTTTCTGAAGG
This sequence comes from Calotriton arnoldi, assembly GCA_963921515.1. Classification (NCBI taxonomy): domain Eukaryota; kingdom Metazoa; phylum Chordata; class Amphibia; order Caudata; family Salamandridae; genus Calotriton; species Calotriton arnoldi. Next base: position 195,737 of record CAWUFW010001825.1, on the reverse strand, counting down.
CCTTTGGCTGCTACCACCCTCTCTTGGTCCTGGAGAGTTGATCCATCATGGCCTTGCTTCACTGAGCTCACGCTGACCACTGCATTGTCAGATGTTGCCTGATGAAGGAGAAAATGTTGCAGTTTGAGACACAAATATTGGAAATGCCCATAGCTTTAATGGGCTGCACCATGAGCTCTCACAAGCACACCTTTCACCCTGCACTCACATGGCAGTTTTTTACCTTTGATGAACTGGGAACAGGACAGAACCCAGAACAAAGAGTCTGCCCACTCCTGTTTGACTGAACAAGGATACAACCAAAAGCTCGTTATAAGAGAATTGAAGCATGTGAGACGGAGCTTGGGGTTAAAACCAAGAACTGAGATGGTCAGAACAAGTGTCAGTGAGTAAACTGCATTTGTTGGAGAGTTCACAGTGTTAAAACCCTACCTACAGTGTCTGGCAAGGAGGTGACAATGTAAACTCTTCCTATTGCATTTGTCAGAGAGTTCACAACGTAAAACTACTGCCTACAGTGTCTTGCAAGGAGGTGGCACTGTACAACTCTTCCTGTTGCATGTGTCAGAGAGTTTGCAATGTGAAACCTCTTCCTACTGCAGTGCTTCCCAAACTTGTTAGAACTACGACCCAATTTTTAGAATGACAAACTTTCACAACCCACCTTGCTTTGATGGACATGATTCAGACAATTTCTTAATGTAACTAAAGTATCATGTGGTAGTGCACAGTCATTTAGCAAAAGCACATTTTCCATTGAAATGGCTGCTAAATTTGCACAGATGTACAGTTTTACTGATAAACCTATATTGCACACAAATGATAATATGTATCAGTCAGGTTTTATTGAATATTTATCACTTGTGCATGGCCAAGTAATGTGTTTTGATCTTATTTTTTTGGGGGGAGTTTTATATAGCGCGAACTCGACCCAAAGGTATCACAGTGCTTTACATGAGCACCTGTTACGTTACAGACGGACACATTCATTTTTATTAGGCACGGGAAGATTAAGTGATTTGCCCAGAATCACAGGATGTTGAGCGTCCCTGCAGAGACTCGAACGCATTTCCCCAGCTTTATGGTCGACCGCTCTAGCTGTTTGACCACATCCTCTCCCCTAATTAAAATCTTTCTTTCCATCGCACTTCAGAATTACCAAAACAATGTGCTCCCTTTATGCTTTCCTAACTGCTGAATGTGTACAGGTCATTCACAGGTATTTTCATTTTGATGTGTATTACAAAAAATGACAATCTACAGACTTTCCTTTCACGCTCTCCATATCCCAGCAAGATTGTCACATATTTCACTTTATTTTTCTTTCTCTGACTGCAATGTGAGAGGAGTTTGTAAACACCAATCCCCATTTTAAAAAAGCAGAAATTTGTCAAAAGACATAGACTGACATTTGACCTTTGTCTTTGAAGAGCAGCAAATGTGACAAGATAAAAGCCAAAATGAAAGGCATCTTTATTTCTTGGACTTTCCCTACCCATCAAAAAGTCATCTCAAGGCCGACCAGTGGGTCATGACCCACAGTTTGGGAAACATTATCCTCCTCTATTGGTCACAGGGTTACATAAAACACCTAAAAGGAGTAGAGGGGGTAAACAAGCCCTTCATCATAGGGCCTGCTCCTCACACTCACACATGTTGATAGTCTTTCAACATTCATTGGCTCAACCTCATTTGTGGGGGTGCTTATGATAGGTTCCATATTTGTGCACCTCCTCAAAGCCCTTGTCATACCTGAAAACGTATGCGGGTAAGCAGTGAGGAACACGCTACCTGTCATAAAGTCTTGGGATAGCTTGTCCCCCAGCAGATAGAGCAGTAGTCTGAATCAGGCGTAGGTGCAGTCTCAATTACCCAGCAAGTCAACTGGGCTCTCAGTTCACATTCCTCAAGGTTCTTAACACTGGTGGTGTAGTGGGTAACAGGTTCACTCTCCCACACTCCTCTTGAAGAGATGCAGTAACCTCTCCGTCCTCATGGAGAGAGAGCTCTGAGGCGAGCAAAACCAGTCTCAATTGTTGTCTCCGTACATGCAGCCCCAAGTTCAGTTCAGTGCTGAGCAGTGACTCTGGAGTTTACAACAGGTGCAGGCACCGCTGCTGTGGCTCTGTCTGACCATGGAATGGTAATTTGCCCCTACTGGGCTATTGGGTAAATCAGGTACTGACTGGGCCAGTGCTGTCACCATGGTAGTTGTCACCTGAATCAGGCCTGAGCAATCACCATGTACATTGAAGCCTGGATCAGGTTAACGCAGTAAGTTGTTGCCCCGACTCATCTGAGGCAAGCAGTTGCATCCCCAATTGGCTGGAGGAGGTTTCTGCCAGGAAAATTGTCTGAGAGACTCGGGGGGGGGCTCTGTAGCATGGGACGCTCCTGGCTTCACTCTCACATAGTTTGCTTCCACTGGGTATTCCTCAGTCCCTGGGACCCATTGGGCTTCTCCTCATGGACAGTCTCTCCTCCTGCAGGGCAAGCAAACTCCTATCCTCTTTCAGTAGGCAGGCAAGCCACTAGGCACTAGGCAGACCCTCAGTTCCTTCAACAGAAAGTGCAGACTTGAGGCGGTGTCCCCTCACCTCTGGGAGACTGTCTGGCAGGCACTAGCCATGTTCATGTAGCAGTCCTTTGAACACTCTGCAAAACACACCCTTCCTTGGGCATGAAGCACTTGGAAATGGAGCCAAGTGGGGTGGTTTGGGTAGCACATTTATACACACTTTCTAGAAAGGGCATGTGGATCCACTGTCTTCAACCTCAGAAGTGGTGTTGATGAGCACTGCCATTTGATCAATGCCTTCTCAGGCTGCTCTCCAGATACAGCCTTTGTGTAGAATGATGCCTCTCACATCAGGTGGTACCAAACTGGAGCACCCAAAACACAGTCATGATGAAGTGTGTAGTTGCTGTACCTTGCTGTCACCAGCCTCTCTGAAGCAGTAATCAGAGATAGACAAAAGGAGAGGTCTGACCTAAAAACATCCTCACCTAACACAGCAAAAACTGCATTCCCACCATTCACCCCTACCATCAACGAAATGGCAGTGATCAGGAAGGACTAATCAGCAACCTGTGGTCAACAAACATCTTCATGGAGTTTCAAAAACTAGCCCTCTCTTCATCCTCCTCACTTTAGAGTCTGGATCTCCAGCCTCCTGCACAGAAATGCAAGCAAAGCACTTCCAATGTCTGGGAAGCTGTTCTCATTCTTTATCTTGTGCTGTTTGAATCCAGGGGCAACAAAAATGTGTCCCACTGGCTTCAGTACTCTGGCTCACACACGCACAGGGCCTTAATACTGCACACATGCTACAAGCAAACTGCACAATCGCATGCACTCAACAAACACCCAGGATGCCAGTGCATGGATCTGGGCATACGCATAAGGGCTGGACTTTGCAAACATGTGGCTTCTAGGCCACACTCTAAGTAACACAGCTAAGAAGGTCTGGTCACGCTATCAGTCTCTAAAAAACAATATGCTTTCACCATCACTTTATGTGCTATTCCCAGGACAGGGCACGCTTGGTGCACCCTGCCAGATCACAGGACAGGTCGATGACCTTGCATAGTCAAGGACAAGCCTAGGTGTCTGCATACATGCTAGATTAATGGGACCCTAGTCAGGATACTAGTTTCACATTCATTCAGGAACTCAGGGCAGAGGAATATTACTATGTATCATTAAGGGGGCATTTCCGCCACAACAGGTATGCTGACAGCACATTAAATGACAATAAGCCCAGACATGTAATTATGATTAGCAGTAAATGCGAATGTTATTCTGGCCTATACCACTGCCTGAATAACAAAATACCCTGCAGTAAGAGACTAACATGATTCTGATTAGATAAAATCTATACAGGCAATAAAAGATAGGCTGTCGCCTATGTGACTGAGGTAACATATCTGGTATCCGAACTCATAAGTCTCCCTAAGCTGAGGGGTGGCACTGTTGTATCAGCCTATGAAATATGTAGCTCTGCTGTCTAATGCCTCAGATTGTGAGATTTGTGCATTTTCTTTATTATTCCACCCTAACCCTTTTAAAGACATTTTCAGTCATAAGATATGACTGAAAATCCACTTGGAAGAGACAGGATTGAATAATGATAGGAAGTAGAGTATAAAAATGAAGAAACATGTGTGAAACTGCAGTTTCTGAACTACAGTTATAACCTGTCGCTCTTTAGACATTTTTTGGGTGAAATGTGTTGCTAAAGTCATCATTTTGCCACCAAATTCTTCAAGTTTTCTTGGGGTGAGTGAAACCGTAACAGCCTTAGGAGGGTAAACATGCCTCACTTACATGGACGTCAATTCACCAAAATGCCAGGGGCAGTGGAAGAGACATCACACGCCATTTGCCCTTTACTTTGACTCACACACACATGCTTACACATACTAACACATTCGCACACTATCGCGTACATAAACACACTCTCACCCGCAAACATGCATAAAACATACATTTAACAGCATTTTTTGCTTACCTTAGCTTCCAGATAGGGCCATATTCCAGCTAATATACTCCATTTTTATTACACTAATAGTGAATAATATTATTCACTATTTGTATAATAAAAAAATCGACAGACACCAGGCAAGTGGAGCTCCAACCAGCCTCTATTAGGAGGAGCTGCCCCTGTGTTCAAGGCACTGATTTTGCCACCTCTGATGCCAAGGGTCACAAAAGCAGTGCCAGGGGTAGCAAGGGGAAGCCAGAGGTCACAGCTGCGACCCCTGGAGACCCTTAAATGACATCCATGCTCACTTAACACATCAAAAAAGTACTGTAATATATCACAAGCCCACAATCAGAACTTTTGTGGTTTTAGAAAGTTTATGTCAAAATAGTGCTGTAAAATTGCCACATTTTAACCATTTTTTCAAACATGTCTTGGGGAGAACACCCACTTCCCAACATGGAGAAAGATGGACGCGTTCACTGGCTCACTAGGCGCAGTCACTCAGTCCAATTAGTAGATGTTATTCGAAACCCAAAAATTTGCAAGATCACTATTCACCACCACTTGAGAGTAAGTGTTGAAATACCCCCAAGTGCATTTTTATATTTTGGATATATTTAGTGCTGCCGTCACCCTTTGCAGAGGTCTCTTGGCACTGTCCAGTGCCCTAACTGAGGCTACTTAGCTGTGTGAGGCATTAAGGATGTCACTGATCAAATTTGTCTCCGGAAGTGTGAAAGATATTGGTGCAGTTTTATTGACATATGATCTTTGTTAATGATTTAGGGTTCAAAACGCAAAACCTTGTACTATCTCAGGTCAATTTTTTGAGTTATGGGAGAAGAGAGAAGTGGATGGCAGCGGATGGCAGGTTTCTCACAGACTGACATTCCAGACATGTCTGTGCCAAACAATAAAGAGAGCCAGAAAAACAGATCCTGAACATAATAGGATCTTGAATTTGACTTCTGTATGGATCAGGAGACAATGCAGGCTAAGCAGCTTATTGGCAACAATATATCATCCCCCAGGCCCCAACCAAGAGTTTTTGGATACCTTAGGTGATACATTAGGACATCTTATCCCACAGTATTCAAATTTACGCTGCTAGGTGATTTTAATCTTCATCTGGAACGTCGGAATGAGCCAGGAGTTGCAAACTTTCTCGACACATTAGAAACCCTAGGACTTCACCAGCTGGTCGCATCCCATACTCATCAGGAAGGCCATATCCTTGACGGGGTCTGTTCCAACTTTCTTTCCTTAACAGTTAACTCTCCAATCCCCCAAGTGTGGTTGGACTATTGGTTAATCCCTTTTAACATCAACTGCTGTCTGACGAACAATCCTTCTTGTTACGTTGACCTGAGCCCATTACGTCACCGCAAGTGGGCCAAGCTGATAGCCAAACCAGAACTGCTCTACATAGCACAAGCATCTATACCTACCACATCTGGAAATACAGTAGACGACTCCCAACGTTTTTGAATCATGGATTGCCTCCATTAGTAACGAATTAGCGCCATTAGGCAACACTGTTAACAAACATACTCCTAAAATCTCAGCTCCTTGGTACTCGCCGTCCTTAGCTGAGCTTCTTCTTCAATGCAAGCGCTTGGAACAGAAATGGAGAAGAGGTTATGACCCAGAAGAACGAAACAGGTTAATACTAGGCAGGAAATTATACCACCTACAAATTAAGTCTGCAAAAAAAGAGTATTTCTCAAAAATAATATTAGATGCCAAACAGAATTCAAAAAAGATTTTTTCAATTGTAAAGTCCTTTACCAACTCAAAAACTTTAGTTAAGGGCATCCCCCCTCACAGATTTTATGTGATCAGATTTCAGTCTTTTTCGAAGAAAAGATTCATAATATCCCCAAAAAAATGAGCACGTCATCTACACTTCCAATGGATCTGGAACTAGATCCTTTTCACACAGGGCCATCGCTTTGGGCCTTTGATAGAATCTCCTTGGAGCAGTCTTACCAAGCTATCCTCTTGTGTAAATCTGGGTCCCCTTTGGATGCCTGTCCTCCGGAAGTGCTTCAAAAGATTGCGGAGATTGCTAATCCAGTTATTAACAACATAATTAATTCTTCGCTAGTTACAGCAACTGTTCCTCAGGAATGGAAGCTGGCAGTGTCTAAACCACTCCAGAAAAACAGGTCAGGGATCCATCTACGCTTTCTAATTTCCATCCTATTTCACTACTTCCTACCCTTGGCAAGATTACAGAAAAATTTGTCAATAGTCAGTTAGCTGCCTTTTTAGAAGATGCCAGCATTCTTCATCCTCACCAGTCAGGATTCAGACTTAGATATTCAACAGAATCTGCCCTACTAGTGGTAGATACATTGAAACTCAGTCCAGACAGTGGAAAGAATGCAGTACTTATCCTATTAGATCTGTCTGCTGCATTCGATACCATTTCCCTTGATATTCTTTTATCCCAAATGGAAAGTTGTGGTATAGCGCACATGGTCCTGGCTTGGATTCAGTCTTTTCCACACAATCATAGGCAAATCGTTGCCTTAGGTCCTTTCCTTTCTAAAGAACGCCTTATCTCGACGGGCGTGCCTCAGGGCTCTTTCCTAAGCCCTCTTTTGTTCAACATCTACATGGCCCCACTAATATCTTTAATCTCATCATTCCAAATCAAAACTACATCCTATGCAGATGATACTCAGCTTATCTTAGTCTTGGATAAGGACTCAAATGAATCTGAACGCAATTTTAAGCAATGCTTATCAGTGGTCATTCGGTGGATGTCTTCCAACCACACTAAATGTAATACAGATAAGACTGAGATAATGCTAATAGGCAAAGACAACACTTTCGATCCAGTCAAATAGTGGCCAGAAGATATACCGGCCCTACTCGATACAGTGAACATAGTCAAGAATCTTGGGGTCAAATTTGACGCCACACTTTTATTCCGGCCACAAGCCTTGGCAGTGGCAGGAATGTGTTTTAATCTAATCAAATCACTAAAAAAAGTTTTTTGATCTCATCCCCGTTGCTGCAAGGAAAACTGTAGCAGTAGCTCTGATTTTTTCTAGACTGGATTATTATAACAGCCAGGGCTAATAAGCAGGTGCTAAAAAAGTTACAGATGGTTCAAAATGCGGCTGCTCGACCAGTCTTGAAACTGCCTGCGCGCTCTTCAGCTGGGGCAGCCCTGAAAACCCTACACTGGCTGCCGTTCCACAAAATAATTTTATTTAGGCTCCTTTTAATTACCTTTAGAGCTTTTAGGAAAACAGGACCTTCATAATTGACCACTAGGTTTACACCCTATGTTACTGTCAGAACATTCAGATCCTCCTCAGCTAATTTGTTTAAACCCCCCTATTTAGGCTCAAATAAAGAGGAGGAAAGTCCGTGGCCAGTCTAGGAACAAGAGCATGGAACTTTTTGCCTACACAACTAAGACTCTTGGAGTCAGAGACGCTTGTCAGGAAAGCGCTTAAGACCTGGATCTTTACAGCTCCAGATTCCCTATGTCGCTCTTCGGTGTAATCTATAACGGTCTGATTCTTCTGCTCACTCCCGCATAGTGCCAAGATGCTCCTTCCGGAGTGATCGTGCGTTTTATAAATGCACAAATCAAATCAACAGGTTAAAAATTTGGAACCCAAAAATAGCTTTAGTGTCGAATTCTGCATATGCTGTAATTTGTGAAAGTTCATAAATGAGCACACAATAAAGATGACATTGATGTGATATGTCCTTGTTTGCATAAAGGCATTTTGCCACAATAACCCATGGAAGAAATATTGAAAAGGTAAGATTCTTCACAAAGTTTGTAGCCCCCATCATATTTACCACATTTTCAGAGGAGGTGGAAACTGTGAACTGAATATTCCTGAGGATTTGGGGATAACCTTCAGTTGTTTATCGTGTAATTCTGGGCCCGCAAGGTTATTCCCTATTCTTGGGACAAAATCTCACAATAGCAGGAAACTGGTGGGGATTACAGTCAAAATTCTGTCCTGGTATGTCCCCACACAGTTTTCTGGCAACTCCTGATTGGGCCTTAAAAGGACATTTTTATTGACAAGAAAGAAGAAAACATGTACAATTTTATATCATAAAGCAGAGTGAATTTATTTGATGCTTGAAATAACAAGTTTGAACATGGGGTTCACTGAGAACTGAAAAGGATTTGGAAAAATGTGTCCTTTGAAAGTGGTAGAGGTTTGCCATGCAGGACCACAAGAATCCTTCCTCAAATGCAATGAGCTGTCCAGGTTAAAGGCAAGGCACCACCGTCAATCTACCCTACCCCTAAGCAGAACTGTTATATAGAGAGAGTAAGAGAGGATAAACACAAAGTCCTAAACTCAATCCTGAAAACGATACATAAGCAAGTAGACATCTTTCTGCTAAGTCATGTTTACATTGTGTGACTAAAAATACACACTCATAAAGCCTTAACCTAATCTTTCCTTGTATACTCTTTTTACATTTTAATTGCTCTCCGTAGTGGTTATCATGAGGGCGTGGGATTTGGTTGCTGATTCTTCATGGACTGAGTCCTCCCCACCTTTTCAAAGTTAGATCTGACCTTCTAGAAGTCGCTCTTGTGCTGATGATGTGCTTCCTCATTTTGGTACCATTAGGGTATCTCTGTATTAAGAACGGCAGACATTTTCCTGTGGTTGGCATTTCTTATGTTAAGGGAATCCTCTTCCAACCTTTCCAGAGAAAAAGGAGGAAGGAGAATCTTTGGGAATGCAGGGAAGCATAAGAGATCACTGTCAGGAATAGCACGTAATCTAAAGAAAGTGAAGCATCGTGAAGCTGTAACTTTATTAAAGAATGACCCAGAATTGTTCAATTTCCAGGTAAGACCTTATGGATGAGAGTGATTTTTATCTTTGCATCAAATCCTTTTATATTTTTATATTTTGGCTGAGGATTAGGTCATGAGATCAGCATCTCCACCCTCATGCGCTGGTGCCAATGATCCTCTCCAATCATACAACTCTACATTTTATTCCTGTATTGTCTTATTGTGTTAGAAGCATTGGCCTTTCTTTGCTGCAGAAATGAGGTTCACAAAATTATTTCTGAGATCCGAATCATTTGAGCAGCTCCGCCATGGTTCAGCACTGTTCCAATAGGTCCCATCACTTTGAAAACCTTGGAAAGGAAATAACGGGCCTGATGTACAAAAACATTATTTTGCGATGCCTTAAATGTGAAAAAATTTGATTCAGTTATAAGAAATCGCAAAATGGTATGTGTAAATACACCAAAGCATTAAATAGCAATTCGTTAGAATTCACAATTTAAGAATAGAGATTTGCAAATAAGTAAATTACAAATGTTGCCTTTCTCATAGCAATATTGCTTTGACTCACAGCTGTGACATCAGCGAAACAGGAAACTTGCCAGTAGGAGTGCATTTGGCCACAGAATATAACCAATGAAAAACTTTCCAAGTGGAATCTTGTGCCATCCATCTCCACCTGCACCATGACTAGCCAGAATCCCCCTGATGATGGGAGAAGAAAACTCAAGCAAAAATTCAGCAATCTTGAGTTGGAGATTTTTTTTTTTTTTTTTAAACTGTATTTTTATTGATTTTCCAGTAACAACGAACATACAGTGTGTTTGGCATAACCGGAAGGGTATTTTCAGCAGACAGACGTTAAAAACATGTATAGATCTACCAGATTCAAATTACAGATATGGATTACACATGGATCCGAAGGTATCCCACAAAAGTATAGAAATAAAACCAAGGGATTGAGCTTTAATCCATACAGTCACATATTAATGCTCACTCGGTCGCCGTTGAAGCTGCCAAGAGATAGCTGCTCCCCGCCTCTCTTTAATCCTCCCCACGAGTCATCCTCTATGGGTTGGTCGTCATCCTCCTGGAACATACCTAGCAGTTGTACCCACAGTAAAATAGCCTCGGACGCCATATCATCGGTACGAGCGAGGCGCATATGTTGCTCCTCCGCGGCCCCCCATTCCATCAAGTCCTTCAACCAACAGGTCAGCAGCGGAGCACGCGCCCCCATCCACCCGATAGCCACCATCCTCTTTGCCAGTTGAGCCAGTCTATGAGGGATCTTGCACCCTCTGGGGTGCACCACCACTCCTAAGAAACAAGCAAGTGGGGTTTGTGGGACGCTAATGCCCGTGGCCGCCTCTATGCGAAGTACCTCCAGTTCCCAAAAGGATTGAATTGGAGGACATTCCCAGGCTAAGTGTAAAAAGGTAGTGCCCACCCTTCCACATCTCGGACAGGCAGCATTCCTCGTGGGTTCTATCCTATTAATACTGTGTGGGGTGACATAGGTGCTGTGTACAAAATAGAAATGCATTAGCTTGAAGCAATTATTGCAGGATACAGTACAAACAAGGTTCAACGCCATCTCCCAATCCGTGTTTGAGATTGGCGCCCCCATATCGCCCTCCCATGCCCTACATGCAGGGTACTGCCATGTCTGCATGTCTTTCCAGAGGGCTTTATAAAAATGCGTAATGAAGTGGCGCCCTTCCCCCATCCTATCAGCCCCTCAAGGACCTCTAATGAACGCGGGGCCGCCGGAAATTCCACCCAGAGATCTTTAGCAACACTCTCCACTTTAGCATAATGCAGAAACTGAGCTGGTCCCACCCCAAAGGTGTCCTGCGCATCCTGGAATGAGATGAAGGTGTCCCCAGGGTAGAGGTCACCCGTTTCCAGGCACCCCCCTTCCCGCCACAACTCCATTGACATGGTGGAGTCAATATTTCTGAATGCCACCAAATCCCACAATTTCAGTTCCCTGCTGAAGGGAGCCCTGCGGAGAACCCTCCAAACCACCCTTTCCCAGATCCCTACAGTGTGAGTAATCAAGTGGGGCATCTGAGCCCCTGAGCTACCCCCTTCATCAGTAGCTGAGGCAGGGTACCCCCCCCCCCAAATCAGCTCCCAGAAGCCGTTTCTCCCAGTTGTTAGACTCCGCTAGCCAGCGGGCTGCGTGCTTGACTCGAGGAGTACAGCGCTGATCACCGGGACTACGCCGCGTAGGCTTACTGAGATGCCTTGCTTTACCAGTGTTCTTATTCAATCGACACTGCTGCCCTGAATTCTGCATATTGATTTCTCCATACCTATTCTATTCACCGCTGAAATTATGCGGACCGCCACCTGAGTGGCTGTAATCCTGACTCCACCTTTACACAGGTTGTCTCCCTCCCCCCCCTCTCCCCGTCCTGATGAAGACCCGCCTGCAGAGGATACAAACCACCCTCTATGCGCCAGGGTCGAAACGTCGACACTTTCCCCTAGTGGGCCTGTACCCTACTTCACCCCAGCCCTGCCTTTTTACAGATGATTATACTCTGTACGCCATCAAGAAACAGAAAATTATTTACAAATCCATGAGAGACAGGCGCCACTGTAAGACTGGTGCTACTGTAAACCACGACCAGTTTACTGAGGACATTACTATATGTAATTGATTGTTTAAATTACTCTCTGATTTACCTCCCTATATATCTGTTCTATTCTCACGAGCACACTCCTTTTTCACACTCCCCCTGGAGCAACCCTCTTTTCTGTTTTAAAGCATTCTCTACAGTGATCTGTTATAATAACTGTGAAATTAAACAGTCACTATTGGAGCTATTTATGGTGCTTGTGTGTCATTTTGAGGATATACTTAATTAAATTGAGAAATAACTGGGGTACATTTATGATGCAACTTGATTTCTATGTGTACCATGTTTATAGATTTTGACTTAATGAATACCTTCCTAAGGAAAATAGTCTAGGACCATTGTTTTCTATACCGATCATTACCTAGGTCCGTGGACTAGTATGGGTCACCCCATTATTATATAATGGGGCGTGCTGCAGGTGAGCAGCATAATAGTAAGATTGTATATCCGGGACAGCCAACCCTCGGTCCTCCATGTCTCCTTTCAATGTAGCAAGCGCCACTCTACTACGCTTACCCGCCCATAAAAGTGTCACTAAGAGGCTATCCAAGCATCGGAATAAGCTATTTATAGACTAACTTAAAATGGTCCAATGGTCCAATAGCGACGCTAGCACTTTATGGCGCTCGGAGCGCATATTACCATCTGCGTCTCGTATTGAGATGATGAGGGGCATATCCACCTTCCATTTAAGAATCCATGCCAGTAGTTTGCCCGATTTGTCTCTCTCCCTATGCAATAGCTGGCGAAAGGATTTGAGACCTGTTTTGTCCAAGGTGTCCCAGAGGAAGCAGACCTCTGGGCCTCCAGCATCGCCGCACAGTCCCCAGCTACCAAGGCCGCCTGCTTCTGAAAACCAGCCAATCGGTCCTCTTGACTTTTTAGGGTCGCTATAAGTCTTCTGCGCACCCCACAGACAGTGCCAATACAAGCGCCTCGCACAACCGCCTTTAAGGCCTCCCATTCAGTAGCCCTTGAGTTTAAGGTCCCCCAGGAGTTGGAGATTTTGACTAAGAAGTGCATACCTGAAAATTAAAAATCATTTGGCCATGCCTCACTAACTGTGTCTGAGGAACCAAAAAGGCAGATATGGTCCAGTATACGAAAGAGGTGGTTGGGGATAATAACAGAAGTGTTTAAGAGGTAAACACATGGTGGGACGACATCCGTCAGTGCACTGCAGAAACTCTTGCAGGAAGAAGGTAAGAGGCTGCAGCTGCAGCTGCAGGAGATGGCCCGAGTACCGAACTACTACCCACTTCCTTAGAGGACCTCATTGAGTCTACTCTCCAGCAGAGGCTGTGACAGGTGTCAGCAACATGGACAGATCAGAAACAACAGTAATTTCAGGAGGTACTTAAAAGGTATGAATCGCTGGGTGGAATTTGTGTTGAAGGGTGCAAAGTTCAAGACACATTACTACTTACCATATATGACATTAAGTTCAGCATATTTCCACTCTTGAGGGCTTAGATGGGTGCGTCTTACCAGCAGCGGCCCATGCAGGTAAGAGTGATGGGGCGGTGGGGCTGGGTGGGGGGAGATTCAACAGACGACGAAGAGGGAAAATTATTTATTTATTTAATTTTCCCTCGTGGTTGTCTTACTCTTGTGCTCAATACCCAACATGACCACCTGCTCTGATTCTTTACAGATCAGACAATGCTTGAAATCTTGCAGGACACAGACGTCCAACAAAAAAGGGGAGAAAATGGCACAGGATCTGAAAATACGTCTGAGGATAAGAGCTGGGCAAGGGGCGTACTCACCGAAGAACAACATCCTGCACCACTGCAAGGAAACAGCCAAAGTTCTAAAACAACTACCAATGTACTAATTCCTCACACTGTTGGATGAAGCAGTAGCCCTTTTCACATCTCATCAACCTTCAACATTGAGAAGACAAGAAACCAATCAGGGTAGCAGCAGAGCAAGCAGAGATACTATTCACTCACAATCTCCAGCACAATTTTTTTTTAAACTCAAAACCAAGATGGCTAGTTGATGGCAGATGGCATAGAGTGAAATCAACAGCAAGGTCCCTTGGCTACAGGACACCATGCATGAAGGCTTTGCTGCAATAGCACAAAGTGTAAATGACATTTCTCAGGCAATAACAACACTGTTCCAGTCCTAAAGTGGGGTATTTGCCCAGATCAGGCAAGAACAATGCCAGCCAAGAACAATGCCAGCCAAGACACTGCCAATAAGCTTTCAACAGATTTCAACAGACTGTGCTGGCCTGCCACTAACCTACAGGTGAATCTTGTCAAAACAAGTGGCACCTCAACAAGAAGCCTAGCCCATGTCACTTATGTTCAAAATTAATTGCAGACCTCTAATGTCTCTATTCGTGGAGCACTAGCACCAATCTATAGTGAGAAGGCAGCTTCAAATATGAGCAGCATATTGGTAGCAGAGGCTGCGGGAGGAAGGCCAAGAAGGAACAAGAGTGGTGACAATGTGTGTAGGCAAATGTAATAGCCCACTGAGAAAAAAGGTAGGTGGCAAAAGAAGGAAAAATAGAAGAAAGGTTGATTTACTTGCTATGAAAGATTTCTCAAAAATTGTTGTTTGTGATTTTAATTTTACAAGCATTGAAGGTCACTTTCGCCTGTGAATAAATACGAGTTTGTTTAGAACATCTAATAACAGTGTCAGCATATTCAATTGTATTGTGTCATAATTCTTACTTTTGGTGACATCTGCCCTGTGTGCCCTACTGCTATGCAGGGGTGGCTGGCAGATACATATATTGGTGGGGCGGGCAAATGGATGGTGGGTGGATGCGCGCGTGCAGGCACGGTGAGTGGCTACAATAAAAAAAAGTCACTTACCTTGCTTGCTGCACGTCCGACGTCCTCCTCGCTCTGGTCCCTCAGCTCCGAGTGCTTCTGGTCCAGCCAATTCCATTAACCAATCCTGGTGCTACTCTCATGCTGGTAACCAGCATGAGAGAAGTGCCAGGGTTGGAGGGAGTGAGCTGGCTGGACGCTCCTTCAGGCCTTGGAGGCCTGTGTTTGGTCTCCCCCCAGCTAAGTCAGCTGGTATGAGAGCTGCAAAGTGTGCATGTCACGTTGGCCGGCACAAGAGAGCCGGCCAAACTCGCATGCGTACTATGGAGCATCCAGCTATCTCTTCCAGTCCTCTATGCTGCCAATCGACAGCAGAGGAGGACACACTCCTATTTCTCCTAGCTGGGGGCAGGCTGGCGGCTGCAGCGAGCCATGTGAAAAATAAAATGCCAATTAAATAATTTAATTGCCATTTTATTTTTCACGTTTAGCGTGCCTGCAGTGGGTGGGGGGGGCGACGCTCCCCCACCCTCATGCAGAAACCACTGCTGCTTCTATGGTCATTGTAGCCTCTTGTCCAGGTTGTGATGGGATAGGGGGAAGGGGGAGGTCTTCATCAGCAGATTCCTCACCATCAGGCTCCAATGGCAGGTCTTTTCTCATTGCTATGTTGTGCAGCACCGCACAGGTTGCTATTATTTTACAGCAAATTTCTGTGACGTGCTCCAACACTCCCACTCTTTTGTGTAGACAATTAAACCAACCCTTAATTATTCCAAATGTTTGCTATATGACCGATTGGGAGTCCTTACGTGTTTAGTTGTAGCTGCTGCCCCCTCGACTCCATGGATTAAGGTATGGGGTTATAATCCAGTACCGATGGCCCATGCAAAGTTTATTATTTGCTTTCTGCACAAGTACCTTCATGGGAATCCTGAATCATTCCACAATTCTACAAGAGAAGAGAGTAGAGTAAGCCAAATACCTTTTCATAATGCTCACTGGTAACAACACTTGACAATATAAACAAAATATTTCCTCCCAACTCAAGGCCTGGCAAAACAGCCAAACTCAAGGTCTAGTAAACACAGAAAAATGATCAATCATCACACAATGATTTTATCTAAAACAATCCTTTTAGGTAGCAGTGTTTCTGCCCAGTGTTAAAAATCCATTTAAATGGGGTTGTGGAAAGGTTGGTTTTATTGCTAATGAAGGAGTGAAGTTTGTGAAGTTTCTTGGTTTCACACTTCACGAAGTTTGTAAAGATTACTAGTTTGTGTCATGCCTTCATGGAACTTCAGAACCCTGCGAGGTTCTGTGCTGGTAATCTGTAACCTGGTGGTGATCTGAAATGGTCGATTAGTGAACTGTTTGGCCTTCTTGACACCATGCTTGAGTTCTTTCATTGGATAAATTGCCTTACGTCATCACTGGATCTCCCCACTGCATCACTACAACCTGGCGACGGTTTGCAGCCAGCAGTTCATCAAGGAACAATTCACAAAATGGTGAATGATAAAAGGGAAAACCCATGAATAGGGCAAAAGACCACAATGACCTGAAACATGGAAAGAAAGAAGTGCACGTTTGACAAAGTGAGTACAGGCCTGTAGACATGAGGTGCTTTGGCAACGCTAATAATGGGAGCCAACGGTGTGTCTTTAACTCACAAAGGCCCCAGTTCAAGCAGCAGCACCTGACAGTCATGCACAAGTTCTCAGATTCAGTGCCCCGTGGCTATCTCAGAAGCTGTCATGATGAGGAGCGAGTTCTCAGGGTGGGATCCATTATGTTGTGCAGAAAGTGCGTGATCAGCACAATTTCAGCCACACGTACATCAGCAGTTAGTGTGGACTGACACTTCAGGGTATACTATAGAAGACTCTCGTCACTGCACTCCAACTGCTGTGTTTGTATTGAGCTGCCACCCGCCGTTGAAGATAGTAATTCTGAAGTAAGTGCCACCCATTAACGTTGTGTTGAGCCCATGACATTGAGAGAAACTTAAGTGGATAATACTATTGTGAAACACTGTCACCTACGGCTTCTACAAAGAAAGCTCAAATATTTCTAGAGGATTTTCCGCGGAGAGAAACAGTTACACTTGTCATTATCTTTTAAGTTTTATCTTGACTTGACAATGACAAAAAATCAATTCTTTAAGAAAAGTAGCTTTTATTCCACCTTCTTGTTTTTTGGCTCAAACAGGTTGACCTCCTATTGAGTGGAAGGAGGATAGAGATTTTTGAAAATAATATGGAAGCATTAGAAGGTCTAGACCATGTGTACTCGCAAACATTTTCCCAAGAGCAGCAAAGTTTGGTCTATGATGTGACCGTGGGCCGCATGATTGGGGGAGGCGCACGTTAAGGTGGGTATAGGGGAAGTGAAGCATATACTTCTAGTGGCTGAATTGCACAATGTGAAACCAGAAAACTTGGGATTAATCCCATTTTTCCCCACTTTACAAAATTGTGTGATCCTAGGCAATTGTTTCATTTCACTTTCCCTCCTTTTTCTTTTATTATCACATATAAGAGGATCTTGAAATACATGACTTCAGGATGTGTGTTGCACAAAACCTTCTCCTTTGTTTGATTTAATAAACTATAATGTTGTTCACATGTAATAGGAGGCCACCCTAAGAGTGCACATGACAATTGACTTACCTCTTAGTTCACTATTGGCATTGTTGTCTGTTTGGGGAAAGAATGTATGTTTCTAAATTCATATTTGCAAACTATCTCTTAAAAAATACTTCTCAATGTACTAATATAATCTGATATACTAAGGTTAAATGATTTTGCATGTTATTGAAATACACATGTCGTAATTAAGTGACATAATGGTGGGGTCATTTTGGAAATTTAGCATAACAAGCATAATGTGAAATTACGCAAGATTATGCCAGCATAACGGAAATGTCACTCGGGCCTAGATCTAAAGCGGTGTTTGGCAACATGCTTTCGATCAGAACTTCTGGAATAATAGTATACATAAAGCTGGAACCTGCCATTAAGTCCACCATATGTCATTCACTGCAAAAATTTAGCAAAAGGAGTCAAAATATTGGTAACATTTAAATCCGCTGAAGGTGTCTTCCAATTAATGCACTTACATTTTGGCCTCTCCTCTGCAGCAAGCATTTTTCAACACATGATGTCTGATACATTTAGAGATCAGGAGCAAGTCTTGTTTTTTATAAGACGATATATTCATGTTTGGAGAGCAACTGAAGAGCATAGTGTGGCAATAAAATAAGTTTTAGACAAGCTAGAGAATTCAGGAATGCATTGGGCGAGGACGAGTGCAAATTCAAGGTAGATGAGGTGGGATACCTAGAATACACAATTTCAGCTAATGGTGTAAGGCCAAAAGTAGACTTGATAAGTGCTGTAACATTTTCACACGTTAGAAGATAAACATCAGCTGACGCCCTTGATGGGTTTTTCAGGGATTTTGCGGACAACACAGAGACAATAGAGGTGCTCTTGCTTTTGTTTTCCAATATTTGCCTGTTTCCAAGACAAACTATTTAGTTGTTTGGAGGGAGGCATTGGTAGCTGCCTGGACAATCAAATACTTTAGAACTTACGTTTGGGGGCTGAATGTTGTTTTGAGAACAGATTGCAGACCCTTATTTAAGGAGCTATAGCCTGTAGGGGCAGTGGATTTCTCAACGAGGCTAGCAATATTGGCTGCTAGATTTTAAGGTTACAGCTATATAATGGAATATATTTGGGGTTGGCATAGCAAGAAATCTGCAGACCACTGATGGGAAGAGGGGATATGCATGAGGAATATGAGACTGAAGAAATGGAGGTGAACATGCACAATGTTGTGCAGGGTTGTGGTGGTGCAGCAATGATGGGGATTGAATGTTAGCAGATATGTATGACATTACATTGGAAAAAGATGAAGACTTTAATAAGTAAGAGTTTTAGGGGAAAAAGCTATATATGAGCGAGTGTAAGGCAATTACAGGTCGGAAGGTGTGCCAAAGGCAAGCCCGTCTGCGCCCGTCCACGACGTGACCGCGACCAGCGCCAGGGACCTTGGTCCTCCAACCCGCCAGCGCTACAGTTCCTTGGCCCTCTACGCACTCAACTCTAGCCAGGACAACAACTGCAAACTTTCTTCACCGACCAACACCCACGGGCCTTTCTCCTGCCGCCACTGCCGCCGCTCCTTCACCCTCACCGAGACCAAAGACCCACCTCAACCCACCCGCCTCAACACCACCGCACCCCAAACCCTACAATGCATCCTCCTCAACGTCTGCTCCCTCCACAGACATCTGGGACCTCCTCGACAGCACCACCCCGACGTCGCATTCCTTACAGAAACCTGGACAAATGCCGCCTCAGGACCTGACATCGCGATCGCCATCACCAAAGGCTACAAGATCACCCGGAAGGACCGCCCCAACCACCCCGGAGGAGGCATCGCTATCGCCCACAAGTCCAACCTCCGACTGAGCAGGTACACCGACGGGCCCACAGAACTGATGGAACACTTCCACTTCAAGATACAGACCAACCCAACCACCACCCTCCGAGGCACCCTCATCTACAGACCCCCCGGATCCCGAGCACCTTTCTCCAACTCCATCACTGACATCATCACCCCACAAGCCATCACCTCCTCCGACTACACCTTGCTGGGAGACCTCAACTTCCACCTCGCCAACCTCCAAAACCCCAACTCCACCTCCCTCCTGGACAACCTCCTCAACATCGGACTCAAACAGATTGTAAACACAAGGAGATGATGGACGGAGTGCTGAAACTTTTCAGACACTCACCCCCAGTCACAGATCTGGGTTGAATCCATCATCGTTCTTTAGCTCACTACGCCACCCCAGTTCAGAAACAGGTATATGCAAATAAGTCTTGACCCTGTGCCTCATGGGAACAGTCCAGCCCGAACTGATAAGCCATGTCTTCCCTGGACCGGAAACAAGCATCCTGGGACCGGTTTCGGGCTAACAGCCCTCATCAGCCAGGCTAGCTTGAATCCAGTGGCAAAGTGAGCAAGGGACCCACGTCTGGGCATACCCTGCCAACTTAGGGCGAACAAAGCAAACACAAGGAGAGGATGGACGGAGCGCTGAAACTTTTCATACACTCACCCCCAGTCACAGATCTGGGTTGAATCCATCATCGTTCTTTAGCTCACTTCGCCACCCCAGTTCAGACACAGCTATATGCAAATCAGTCTTGACCCTGTGCCTCATGGGAACAGTCCAGCCCAAACTGCCAAGCCATGTCTTCCTTGGACCGGAAACAAGCATCCTGGGACCGGTTTCGGACAAACAGCCCTCATCAGCCAGGCTAGCTTGAATCCAGTGGCAAAGTGAGCAAGGGACCCACGTCTGGGCATACCCTGCCAACTTAGGGCGAACAAAGCAAACACAAGGAAATAATGGACGGAGCGCTGAAACTTTTCAGACACTCACCCCCAGTCACAGATCTGGGTTGAATCCATCATCGTTCTTTAGCTCACTTCGCCACCCCAGTTCAGACACAGCTATATGCAAATCAGTCTTGACCCTGTGCCTCACGGGAACAGTCCAGCTCGAACTGCCAAGCCATGTCTTCCCTGGACCGGAAACAAGCATCCTGGGACCAGTTTCGGGCTAACAACCCTCATCAGCCAGGCTAGCTTGAATCCAGTGGCAAAGTGAGCAAGGGACCCACGTCTGGGCATACCCTGCCAACTTAGGGCGAACAAAGCAAACACAAGGAGCTAGCCTGGCTGATGAAGGGTGATGCCCAGAAACCGGTCCCAGGATGCTTGTTTCCGGTCCAGGGAGGACCTGGCTTGGCAGTTCGGGCTGGACTGTTCCCACAAGGAACAGGGTCAAGACTGATTTGCATATGGCTGGGTCTGAACTGGGGTGGTGTGGTGAGCAAAAGAATGATGGATTAAACCCAGATCCTTGTGACTGGGGGTGAATGTTTGCATTGTCCAGCATTCCGTCCATCAATTGTTTCTTTTGCATATGTTGCCCTAAGTGGGAAGGGTATGCCCAGACGTGGGTCCCGTGCTCTCTACACCACTGGATTCAAGCTAGCCTGGCTGAAGAACGGTGATGCCCAGAAACCAGTCCCAGGATGCTTGTTTCCGGTCCAGGGAGGACTTGGCTTGGCAGTTTGGGCTGGACTGTTCCCACAAGGAACAGGGTCAAGACTGATTTGCATATGGCTGGGTCCGAACTGGGGTGGTGTGGTGAGCAAAAGAATGATGGATTAAACCCAGATCCTTGTGACTGGGTGTGAATGTTTGCATTGTCCAGCATTCCGTCCATCAATTGTTTCTTTTTCAAACAGATTGTACCAGAACCCACACACTCAGCAGGACACACCCTCGACCCCATCTTCACAGCAGGAAACTCCATCACCTTCTGCCACACCTCCGAACTCCCATGGACGGACCATCGCTGTGTACACTTCACCTTCAAAACAAACATCACCTGCAAGCGTCCACACCAGCTCCAGTGCAGAAATTGGAACAAATCTCCGATGACCAGCTCACCGCCTCCCTCAGTAGCTCCGCTCCCATTACCACGGACGACGAACCAACCACTGCCTCCCGTATCCTATACAACTGAATCACCGACTGCACCAACACCATCGCCCCCCTCAAGAAAACTTTCAACCCACACGCCAAGAGAGCCAACTGGTTCTCCACCGAACTCCAAGAATCTAGACGAACCTGCAGACGCCTCGAAAAGTTATAGAGGAACTCCAAAACCACAGCAGACATCGACAACTTCAAAGCAGCCACTGCCGCCCACCATAAGCTCATCAGATACTCAAGGAAGAAAGCTCTCCAGGACTGAATCCCCACTCACGCACACAACAGCAAGGAACTCTTCGGCATCATCAACGAGTTCGCCCAACCCAACAGTGAGACAACCGACATCCCACCCTCCCAGGACCTCTGCGGAATAAGACCAGGTCCCTGTCAACCCCTAGATCAGTCAATATCCCCAGAGCTTTGATCTCACTGCACTGTCCAGCGCTGAAGATAGAGATGACATACAAAAACTAGCAGCCCTTTTGAAAAAATAAAACGCATGGAAATCCATGGTCAATTTATGTTAGAATACTTACATGCAGGAGTCATTCCCCAAGACCTCTGAGTTAAAAACATCCCAGGCCTTTTTGTACACATTAAAAAATTCTTAGAACGTTAGTCAATGATTGTCAACTGCTGCTCAAGAGATCTTATGATGTTAATTGTCGAGACAGCGAAAGAATTAGTGCAACAACCCATGTTAGAAATAATAGAACTAGAAACCAAGATCAAAAGTACTTCAGCCCTTGAAGAAGCAAAGAAGAACTTCTTCAGACATCTTCAGACTTAGCGCCTTCTTCCATCATAAAATCAAGACCATCCATGACAACTTCAACGACAACCTACAAGCGGAACCCACACCCACCGTTTCCCACACCACGCAGCCAACACTTGACAGCTGGACCGCCCTTACCATGGAAGACACCCTGAAGACTATGAAGTCAACCCACTCCGGGGCCCCCACAGACCCCTGCCCCCACCACATCTACCACAGAGCTGCAGACATCATCGCCCCCGAGCTTCGACGAATCATCAACCGCTCCTTCGAGACCGCCTCCTTCCCCGACGACTGGAAACACGCCGAGATCAACCCTCTCCTGAAAAAACCCTCGGCGGACCACACCGACCTCAAGAACTTCAGACCGATCTCCTTACTGTATCTGGTGAAAGTCATTGAAAAAGCCTTTAGCAGTCAGCTCGCCTCTTCATAGAAGAAAACAACATGCTCGACGTCTCCCAAGCTGGCTTCTGGAAGAACCACAGCACCGAAACCGCCCTTCTCGCCGCGACAGACGACATCTGCTCCCTCCTCGACAGAGGAGAGACTGTAGCCCTCAACTACATGGACCTCACCACAGCCTTTGGCACAGTCTCACACCACACCCTAGCCCGCAGACTCCATGACGCAGGAATCCGGAACAAGGCCCTCGACTGGGTCCGCTCATTCCTCTCTGGCAGAACGCAGCGGGTCAGACTCCCACCCTTCCTCTCAGATCCCACACCGACCACCTGCAGAGTCCCCCAAGGATCCTACATCAACCCCACCCTGCTCAACGTCTTCATGGCCCCGCTAGCACCCATCGTCAGACCCCACGGACTCAACATCATATCGTACGCAGACGACACACAACTCATCCTCTCCCTATCCAACGAACCCAGCGTCTCCAAACACAACTTTCAATAAGGAATGGAAGTGGTCGCCAGGTGGATGAAGAACAGTTGCCTACAACTAAACACGGAGAAAACCGAAGTTCTCATCATGGGCCCACACCCCGATGCCTGGATCAACACCTGGTGGCCCTCGGGAACCCACCCTCCCCCACTGACCACGCACGCAACCTCAGAATCATCCTGGACTCCGAACTCAAAATGGACTGCCAAATCAACGCTGTCACTTCCTCCTGTTTCCACACCCTCCGTCTCCTACGAAAGACCTTCAACTTGATTCCCCTCGAATACAGGAAAACCGTCACCCACACCCTCATCAGCAGCAGACTGGACTATGGCAACGCACTCTATGCCGGGATCAACAAAAGCCTCACCCGCAAACTCCAGAACGTCCAGAACGCATCCGCCAGACTAGTCCTCAGCCTACCGTGCCACTGCCACATCACCCAACACCTGCGGACACTACACTGGCTCCAAGTCGAGAAGAGAATCACCTTCAAGCTTCTCATCCATGCCCACAAAGCCCTCCACAACACCGGACCCGCCTACATGAACCACCGCCTCACGTTCCACGCACTCCAAAGATCCCTCCCCTCAGCCCAGCTCTCCCTCGCTACAGTGCTGCGCATCAAGAAGACCAGAACAGGAGGCCGTTCCTTCTCCTTCCTCACGGCCAAGGCATGGAACACCCTCCCTCTCCACCACTGACAGACACCAACACTCTCCAAATTCTTGAAGGACCTCAAGACCTGGCTCTTCGACGAATCACCATGATCATCCAGGAGCTGCGCCCCCCTCCCACAGCACCTTGTGACCCTTGCGAGTGAGTAGTTGCGCTTAACAAACCCTTGATTGATTGATTCGTGAAGACTGTGGATGAGTTTACAGCCTGTGGTGAAAGAGGGGTTATGTGAGGTGAAAGGTAAATACCCCTGAGAGAATTCAAGATAGGCTAATTTGAATGGACCTTAAGTGAAACTTTGACACTTTTTTCATTTGGTAAATCAATATGTTTTTATTGGTATTTTGTAAAAGTATACAAAGAACATTCTTCACTATTTATCAATCTTTGACAATGAAGCACTTGAAAGAAAGTCTCTGGTGGTAGGGTTAGATCAGTAAGTTACAAGATATACAGTTAATGGTAGGAAATACAAGAGAGGTTAGACTAGTTTGAAGGTGGGGGGTTTAAGTTCAAAACATTGATCATTTGGGAACTCCCTAGAAGAAGATTTGTCTAGATTTTATTGGGTGGAAGATTTGTGTAGATCACAATGTTATTGCTCTGGCAGTGGTAGATGTGCACACAACATAGCTCGGGTTGTGTTCATGAGGGAAATACCCACTTTTAGTACGATCAAGGTCATGAGGAGTATATTCATAAAAGAGAGTTTACTGACACATATCATGACTGATAATGAACACAGTTGATCTTCTATGAAATGAAGGAATTTCTGAAAGAATGTAGTGTGAAACCATCCCAAGCCATGAGCCAATACGTAACCTTCAAGCAAATAGAGTGGCTTAGTGAGTAGTTAGATTAGTAAAGGGTGCAATGAATAAGGCCATAAGGAGCTGGGTAGATGTGGAGAAGGTAGTTCAGGATGTGATATGGACTTTCTGCACCACTGTAAATGAGGAACAGAGACACACCTTTTTGTCTGATGAGGGGAAGAGAAGCCGGCACTCAGTTGATTCTGGCATTGTTGATAGAGTTGATGGAAAAGGATGGACAAGATATGGGCCAGTTCAAAAGTATGTTGAATTGGGTATGACAGGGGAACTGGATGACGGTGCAGCCGGGACATATAGAAGTGAATCTGCCCAAATTTAGAGAAGCAATTAAGGTTGAGGAGGCGAAAGAATGTTATGTAGGGTTAAAGAATGGTCAGAGGTGGAATTAGAGGAGAGTAGCGGTGTTTCAGAGGAGAAGAAAATTTAGAGAGGCTAACTGAGAGAAATGGTTGTAGTGGAGTTATGCTAGTGAGTGAGAGTGAGCTGAAGTATATCAGAGAATCAGAACAGAAGGGGTGTTGCTCAAAGCAGGTGAAGAGATGGAAGCAGAGTGTGGTGAGTGCGGAGTGCACTTTTAACGAACAACAGACGGTGGTAGGGTAAGAAAGGCTCCCATGAGGTTGGTAGACTGTGTTTGGACTTGAACATTATACTTTGTGGATATTCAGAACCCTGAAATGTTCTCTTGGAATATATCAGTAGTGTTATTTCAGTTGTAAACTTCTTTGTTTCAATCCAGTTTTGTATTAGGATATGAATGAAAGAAGAAAAGTTATAACTCTAAGGAAAGTCAGAATCCTGCAGGGTTGAGTGCTGGTCATCTGTTCCCTGACGTTGTTCTGAAATGGTCAGTTAATGAGCTGATTGGTCTGCGAGACATCATGCTTTGGTTGCTTCATAAAATAAAACTCCTTAACTCATCTCACTGGCTCATGACCTCGTCACTATGGTTTGCCTTCAACAAGCAAAGATTTTTCGTTATGGAAACACTATTTCTTCAGTGAGCTCATTTTTATTCTAAAATAATTATTCGAAGGTGAAAATGTTTACAGAATGTTTCTCTTCAAGTATACATTTTGCAAAGCTATTCTATACACAATGGCAAATGTTTGCAACATTTTCTTTGCATTAAGGCATTGCAGAGGAAAAGAACACAGGGCTCGGATTCACAAAATATTTACATGGGCGTTCGTGTGACACTAAGCAGCTCTCCTTGATGGAAGTTGGCGCAAACTGCAGTATTGATCAGTTTTCACGCCCAAATATATTTTGACGTTTAGGAGCACCGATCTCCCTGTGTGTTGGAGACCATCAACTCCCATTTTATCCCTGTAAAGTGGGCAAAACAGGGATAAAATGTTTTTATTCTGGGCCAGTTCTTTGCAAACTATGGGGTATATTCACAAGAACGTGAGCGAAATATCTCCAAAAAATGTTAACGCAACTTTACACATCGCAGCCCATCGAGGGAAAATAACTCCGTGTTAACCTGGAATTCACAACACGGCGGTACCATGCGATAGTTCCCCGAATACGCGGCCAATGTCCGCGATACAACAACCGCGACCGTGATAAAAACACAAACCTCAACGCGAAAAAACATGCGATGGGCCAAAGCGCGATGAGGAAATCAGCGATAAGCAGCGCCAGGCCTGCAATACACACATGGCAGGCGGGAAAAACCAGTAGAAAAGTAGAAAAAACACACAAACACAAAATGACCAACACCCAAGCACCATGGAGGCAGCCGGAGCAGGCGCAGAGGACGAGCGAAACCCCTCAAGCACCCCGGACGACCAGCCTGGGACCTCGGGGACAGGGAAGGGCAAGGACAAGAAGAAGAGGAAGACGAAGTTCAGTCCGCAGGAAAACAGGATCTTGGTCAGGGAGGTGATGGAACACCATCAACAACTGTTCGTCACCTCCAACGTGTCATTGGGCACCAAAAATGGAATATGGCGGGACATCGTGGACAAGGTGAATGCCGTCGGAGAGCACAAGAGGTCAATGGACGAGGTCAAGAGGCGATGTATTGACATCAAGCGCAAGACCAAGGAGAAACTCGCAGCCAACCAGAAGGCAGCAATGCAGACTGGAGGTGGGAGCCCAGCGCCACAGCAGGAGCTGGATGACATGGAGGAGCTGGTGTCGACAGTCATCAGTGTGGAGACCGTGGCAGGAGTCGGGGGACCAGACACTGCTCGACAGGACACAACACAACCGCAACAGAGTGAGTGACCACCAGGTACTGGGGGGACGGGGGGAGATGGTCACAATGGCACACATGCACAATCAAGCAGAGCACAGTGCACACCCACAATGACTCTGGATCATGGCCCTGTTCCACAGACTGTCACAATGTACAATGCCATGCTGTCTGAATGTGAACCTGTACCATGCGGCTACATACATGCAGACACATTGTAATACACCATCTCCCCTTCACATTGCAGTCCCAGCCACTCTTCACTGATGACGAGGAGGACACCACCAGCATCGACACCCAAGCCCTCCAAGACATCATTGAACTCGTCCGCCAATCACCTCCAGGACCAGGGCAGCCCAGCTGCATCGAGGAGACCCCACCCACTCCACAAACCACCCAGCAGGAGGCACCCACAGCCCCGGCAGTCTCCCAAGACCCCCAGGAACAACACATGGCCTTCCAACGCCGTGTGCTGGAGGGCCAGAGGGAGACGGCTGAGCAGGTGCGGGTGGGGTTCGACCTCATGGCTACCAAACTGGACGCCATCCATGGGTGTCTAGGTCCCATCAGGGACCAGCTCCAGTCCCTAACGGACACCCACGGCCCGCTCCATGGTCTCCAACGAGCCCTGACTGACATCGCTGGAGTCCTGACTCGGAGACAAGAACACCTGTCCGCTCAGAGTGGCTCCAGCGATCCCAGCCATGAGCTGGCACACATGCGGAGGCTCATGGAGGACATGGTGCGGATGGAGGCGGAAAGGATGGCAGCCACCGCTGCACATCAGTGAAATGTAGCTGGGATCTACCATGCCCTGCATGTCCTCATCATGGCATTGCTGCCACAAGGCATGGCGCAGATGAATGCTGCTGCCCCCACACCATCCACATCTCCGCCCCCTGGTGTGTCAGTGCCTCCCAGTGCGGCAGGCGTATCCACTCCGGCACCTGATGTGTCACTGCCACACAGTGCGGCCGACAATCCTCCTCCGGCCCCTGATGTGTCAGTGGCACACAGTGCCGCAGCCGGTACTGCAACATCCACAGGTGGGCAGAGCACACATCCGAGGACGAGGACGTGGATGGGCTTGAGTTCAGAAGGAGGCACTAGCATTCATGTCCGCCACCTTGCCTGTTTCTGCTTGGTGCCGCACATGGCCCCATGAGCTGCCACTGACCCCTGATACACTCCGCTGCACTCACCTTGGACTGCGACATGGACTGCTACATCCTGTTTGATGACCAATGACACAGCAACCAGACTGCGGACTGTACCCTTCCTCTTCCGCAGTACTTGTCATCCCCGGATGGATTCTGGCTGGCCCTCCACGGGCCCATATTGTGTGGTGTGCTTGGCATGACCCTGTACCGCTCCAGCTGCAAAACTCCACTGGTTGTGCAATAAACATCCAGAAACGCACTGCTGTGTCATGTCTTGCATCATTCATGTATGAATGTGTGGATGAATGTAGGGACAGTGATTTCCCTCACGTCAATGATGCTCATCTAGTGGGATGCCAGTCACAGTGTGCTACATTGCCTATTGTGTTCCGCTTGCCGTGGACACTACAACAGGGACACACGCATTAATCACTCCCTTGTCCGGACATGGACTGAACCACGCCCAGAGCCCCGAGTCATTGTTGCAAGCCCTGTGCTGGTCCGGCGTACGCCAGACCAGAACCACTCCGCTTACGCTCCGAGGGGGGCCCACATAGCTACATGTCGCAGGCGTACACGCTGGTGGTATGCAGGTCACTGGTCTAGTTGTCAGCATGTCACGGCCTCTCCCTGAGGGCAGGTCTGCACACACACCACACCCATCCGGCACAGGCGTCACAGGCCATGTGACCCCGCCAATATAAGGGGCCGACGACGTCACATTCCCCACTGCCGGTGGTGACTGGATGATGGACACTCCACGGTTCTCAATCATAAAGGGCCCATGAGTTGTGGCGCACAGGGTTTGTCGCACCCGAGGCCTTGTGCCCGTCACAGGCCTACCACTACGTGGCGCTGACTGGGGTTGCACAGGGTTAGTGGCACCCGAGGCCTTGCGCCCGTCACGGGCCTACCACCACATGGCGCTTACTGGGGTTGCACAGGGTTAGTGGCACCCGAGGCCTTGCGCCCGTCACGGGCCTACCACCACATGGCGCTGACTGGGGTTGCACAGGGTTAGTGGCACCGGAATAGCTGAGCGGGTGTGCAGCCTGTGATGATGACGTGTGCACTGATGTGGTCTCTGCCATTGATGCCTCAGGACTCAGCGTCATGCGTGGAACCTGCTGGGCCGCGGGGCGGGTCCGCATGATGTGGACCATGCCATGGTGGCGAACCCGGGGCCTGGAGCTTGCATGGGCACGTGGTGTGCCCACTGGTGGACACACCGTTGGCGGCAGGTGAGCAGTGGGCCCGGGGTGCGCAAGTGCGGACAGCCAGCGCTGGCCGGCGGGAGGGGGTAGGGTGCGGCTTCATGCGTGCGCAGGGACGGACAGGCGTTGTTGCCGTGTGCTGTGTGATGGACTCTGCCATGATTGACTCTGGCCTTGATTACAGATTGCAGACCTGGTGGCTTGCAGTGTATCCCGGCACGTGGTTGGAGACCCACCGGTGGCAGCAGGTGAACAGTGGGGCCTGGGTGCGCAGGGGCGGCGGTGTCTCTCTCTCTCTCTCTCCCTTCCTTCCCTCTCTCGCTCACTCGCTCTCCTTTCCTTCCCTCTCTCTCACTCGCTCTCTCCCTTCCTTCCCTCTCTCTCTCACTCTCTCTCCTTTCCTTCCCTCTCTCTCACTCTCTCTCTCCCTTCCTTCCCTCTCTCTCTCACTCTCTCTCCTTTCCTTCCCTCTCTCTCACTCTCTCTCTCCCTTCCTTCCCTCTCTCTCTCACTCTCTCTCCTTTCCTTCCTCTCTCTCACTCTCTCTCTTTGACAATGTGCGTCATCATGCGCTTTTTGTGGCTCTTGTGTCGTGCACGATATGTGTATGTCCGGGGGGGAGGGCCGGGGGGGGGGGGCTGGGGGTGGTGGCAGTGGGTGTTGTGGCCCTCATGGGTATCCGGGCTGCATGATGATTGTCTCCATGGCATCTGTGGGTCTTCGGGTGTGGCTCTTGGCTGGGCTCCCTTTCATGCTGCAGGTAGTCGTCCTGCTTAACACCAGCAAAAGGCAGGTGTTAAATCACTGGTGCTAGCGCGGCTTATCGCCTGTTTTTGGTTCGCATCGCTGATCTGGCAGTTTGTTGTGAAATTGGTGTTGTGGTTTTTTCGTGTGTTTTTGCACGGGAACGCCTACTGTGCATCTCATTAGGGTTAGTTGGTGGTGTCACCCGTGGAGGTAAATTTTGGGGCAGTTATCGCGGGATTACTGGGGATGTCTGCAGTGTGCACCCGCTTGTAAATGGGGTGTTGAATCTATCTCCACTTTGGATGCGTTAAGGTGGGGATAAATCGGCGGTAGGTCCTTGTGAATATGCCCCTATATCTTATGCAGAGCCATGTTGATAGTGTTATGTGGTGCAAAAATTGTCGCACAAGCCACAATTTTCACTGGAAGTAGCACAGCGAAAACGTTGCTACCATCATAAAGTTGCATAGTTTTATATAGACCTTTAAGGAGGTTGAAAAAAGAAACTCACAAATTTGCACGCCCCTTGCAAAAATGACAAATTTGCAGTTCTGACCTGTCTATGCAGCCGTTTCTTTTCACTACCTGCAAGATGGACTTTATGAAAGCATTTCAAAGTTTCAGAATGCAAGTGATGGCCATGAACACTGATAAGAAAAAGAAATGTACAAGTTATTCCTTTATATTCAGTGAGATAATTTTAGGAAATGAAACACTTGATTAAACCCTGATGACTATTCCTGTTGCCAGCTGTAGCAGGCCCTGAGATGAACACTCCATGCATTGTAGAATGAATTCAAAGAGATGAAAGAAAATAAGCCATACGGAAAGGCACTTTTGCTCTGATATCAGATAATTCTCTCGGAAAGATTTATCAAACCTCTGAGCATAAAACTGCGCCGATAACCATTACCATAAGCACATTATTCTGCATAATCGGTAACATCAGGTTTTTATAGAGGATTTGTCCTCTTAGTAATTTATCGGAAAGGTTTGATCCTTAACATCAGCAAATGCGTAATTTTAAAGTTAAATCCTCATTTGATAAGTCTGGCACTTACCACCAGGCACATGATGTCTTGTTTCTTCCTTTATTTTGCAATGTGAACTCTCTTTACTTTGACTTTGCCCTGCTACCTCCAAACGTCTTCACCCAAAACTACAAAACGATGATTTTCCAGACTCTGTGGTAAAGCCTCGGCCCTGCAATAACTCAGCCAGCCAGATTATACCTCTGGAATATGCAAATTAATTGAAAGTGAGAGATAGTATGGAGGGCCCTAAAATAACTCCTTATGCCATTATGGGAATCCATACATATTAAGATCATTTTCACAACCATCCTCACTCCTGGTGCTGGAAAAGAAGAATGCCAGCCGGATTCCAGATCCTGCACATTATTGAGCAGCGGTGTCTCCTCCGCTGTGGCGGAGGGGCATCACCCCCACCTGCCAGCAGCCAAAAAATTGAAAAATAAAATGATAATAAACCCTTGTTTACTATCGTTTTATTTTTCTCTCGGAGCCGAGACATGGGGCTGGGGCAAGGGTGATGACAGGCTGGTGGAGGTGTGTTTGCACTGCTACTCAGTGCGCATAACGGTTTGGCTGGCCATCTTAGGCAAGCCAAACCATCATGCGCACTCAAGCTCTCTCAAAACCGAGCTGCGTCGCCGGGTTGGAGAGAGCAGGCACAGGCTCCCAGTCTAACTGAGAGCACAAATCATCGGCGCTCAGGCCAATCCTGACGCTGCTTTCAGCAGCATGAAAGCAGCGTCAGGATTGGTCACAGTGCACTCTTGGAGCCTGTGCCAGCAGCAGAGAGCGGCACGATGCTGCGATGCGGCAGGTAAGTGTTTTTTTAATTTTTTTATTTGTCTCTTCCGTCTGCCCCCCGCCCCCTTCCCTCCACCCCGCCACTCTATCAACACACCGGCTACTACTGTTATTGAGCGACATTCGGATTTGACTGGGCCCCCAGCAAACTGTTCTGACTTTGTCCCAGTGCAATTTGCTGACACCCAGGGCCGGCTTTAGCGCTGGTGGCGCCCGGTGCGAGAATCATTTTTGGCACCCCACACCCCATGACCGCCTCCTCGATTCTCTCACTAACACCAGGCATAAGGGCCCCTCATCTCTCCAATCATAAGTTATTGCTAAACAAACGCCCCCTCCCATGAGTTTTGCGCCCCCTCCACTGGTCAGCGCCCAGTGCGGCGGCACCAGTCGCACTGCCCTAAAGCCGGCCCTGCTGACACCAGGACACATTCAGTGGTGTCTGAACTTGGTATACTTCTTATTCAGTGCAGCAACCTGCAAGGGGTGAGAGGCATGTTTTTTTAAGTTCCAGCTGGGCCCAAAACAAATGGCTCGCTTAAAGGGCCATGAGCACCCCTGTTGTTCGAGTCTCATCCTGGTTGGTAATTAGCCGGAGCCTAACACCGTGATGAAAATGCCATTGAGGAAACAGACACTCACCTTGCTGTCACTTCACAAGTGCTTAAGAGGTAAACTATGATTTAGAAGCAGGTTTTCGACTTTTTCAATCTCTGTAGGTAAGAGATATTCTTACACTGTGATAATGTCACATATATCTGTAAAAATGAGTAATTGCACTAATACTATTCATAGAGTAACCACAGAATGACAAAGAAATTAAGAAAAAGGACTGTCAGTTTCCAAATGTTTGCTTTATAGTCTGCATGCAGCTCCTGGATTCAGCGTCATACCTCACTAAGCTGCATTACAAGGATTGTAAATTATGATACACTTGAAACACAAAGATTTTTAAACGAATTCAACAACCCACTGAACAATCTACATAAAAAACAAATCTGTGACTTGCTTGTTACTCGCAGCGCTCTTCAGCAGGAAGTTTACCCCTCTGTGCTACTTTATGATGAGTCAAACCTGTGACTGGAGTGCACACAGATCTCTCCAGCAAGTGCATAACCTGCCAGATATATCATGCTTCTTTTATACCCTAGAACTTGCTGGGTGCAAAATATTTCTGCAGCAAAATCTCTCTGCAGTTGTTGCCTTAACATTATGCTATAGTTTAAAATGCAATCTGTTTGTGGCCAATTAAGTAAACCAGAACAAATCTGCCATCACATTATGTCTTGCTGCCAATTACTTTGGGGGCAGAGTTTAATAAAAATTAAACGTATAAAGTTGACTATCATACTCTGCTCCTTATGTCTTCGCACTTCAAAACTCCACCCCTTTCTGTTGCCACCCACTGATCCATAATTTAAGGTATCCCAGAGCAAATTGTTTCATTGACCAGCATTGCTCAATCCCATAGTCATTGCACGTGGGCTTGTGATGCCGTGTGTAAGTGCGCGGTACAGTTGTGCTTCAGATATCAGTTCACTACATTTTATAGAATACTGCAAGGCAGGACATTCTACTGGAGGTCCCAACAAATCTTGGTGATGAATACTCGACCAAATAAAAACTTCTGTAACACAGAATTACCGCTCCCCAAAGAAGGTAGGAAGTCTGGATTGGAGTGGTTTTTTTGGACACACTGCCCGCCAGTGCAGTACAGTCACATGCTAGGCATATGAGTACACAAAATGATTTTCATTTATATTTATTGTGTATAAATTATGGGTGTAAAGTTATGGGCTCTAGGCCCACATACTTTGTAAAGGAATGACACAGACACAGTGCTTACTATAACTAGGACTGGCCACGACCATGTGCATTCCGTCTCTTTTATTGGCAGGGTCCCCTGACCTGTGACGCCTGTGTTGGATGGGTGTGGGGTGGGTGTAAAGACCAGACCTCGTGGGAGTGGCTGGTAAAATACTAGACTGTGTCCAGCAGGACACAACATTGGGGTTATCCATAAAATGTGATATGCAAACAGTCCCTCGAAACGTGAATTGGATATCCCTGGGCTAGACAAAGTCTGGCGACAACACATGCACCTACGCACAGAAATGCACTGTATGCAAACTTCTTAGACGTGGGTTTTAGGCTTCCCTTGCAAAGTCTGGGTGTCCTGCCAAGATCACATGGATGCTCTTACCTAAAAGGTGCATTTTGTGTACCGACCCAATAAGCTGTGAACTTCAGCAGTGGACGCCATACACAGCCAGGCTCGAGTTAGGTCAGTTGTACCAAAGCCATTATTAACTTGCATTTATTCTATTTCCGACGAGATTCGTTGCTATCCTTCGCTTTGATCGAATCTCCAGCTCTGAGAACAGCGCCTCGTTCAGCCATCTAGACTCTAATTTCAAGCAGCCAAGGTAATTTGACAAGCATGGGGAGGAACCAATGCATTGATCCCCTCAAAGCCACAGAGTCGGGGATTTCATTCGTCATCCCGCCAGTCAAAGCAAAGCTTTGAAAAAAATTCACAGCCTCAGCACAGGAATTATAGCCGACCTCGAAGCACCAGGCTTGAGAGCAGACAGACCATCTTTACACGCAGGGTCCAAGGATGCGCACCTGAGAACGGCGAGAGAGCCATCTCATGGCAAACAATTAGCATTTGTGGGCCCGTGCCATGGTCTCTGTTAATTATAAACTGACAGCGGCACATTGTGTACCACTGGTGCCTGCTGCCTGAGTAATCTTCCAGTTAAGCGCACTAACCTGAATATTCATTGTCGCCTGGGCTGCTGTCAGGGATTCAGAGGTTCTTCCGATCCATTTAATTGGTGTAACCTGTACTTGTGTATTTTGTGCTTCGTGTGATGTTCTCCTGATCATAGGGACAGACGCAAGAACATCAGCCGTTTGCAGTTGGTTTTGTACTCATTATAAAGTTGGCGCCACTCATTCTGTTTGCCATATGATCGACTGCCTAGAGTTACTTGTCAGGCGATCATTACCAGTAGCCCTGGGACATCTTTTTTTGCTTTGATTTGTGGGACTTGTCCAGTCCAGTCCTTTCATTTAATTTAATTCTTTATTTCGGCCAGCAATATGACCATAAAAGTGCAATAGAGAAAAAGGCAGTACATGTCAAGTTAAAAATGCAGCACAAATTACATAAAATGTTATCATAAAAAAGGAAGGCTATCAGTGACCTTACTCGCGTTAAAGTGCATATATCTTGTAGCCCCCACAGCTGATTAGCCAGATAAGAACAACTAAAAACAGAATAAAATAATAGACAAGGCCATGGTGCTGCTATCAATGCTTACAATTTGTTCAGATAAAAACCAGCTAAAACAACAGTGAGTTCCTTCTTGTTATGGGACATTTAAGGAGGGAGCAAATAACACAGTTCGAAGGGGACTCCATGGTTAGCAGATATTCCAAAGCAGCCAAAGGGGTCTGAATGCCCTGGTTCCTAGCAGTGGGAAGCAGGTACATCTTGGTAAGTTCCTGGTAAAGTTTACAAAAAAAAGCTAACTGTTACAGACTTTGAGATGACACTTCATCCCATGGGCATGTCGCAATACTGGCCACCTCATACTGCCACATTGGGATGCTCAAGTGCCATCTTCCAAAGCCTAAATGGAATTGTGTGAGCAGCATTCTCTCCCAAGAAGAGTCAAACCAACCCAAATATGGTGCCATTCCCTGAGTCGCCTGCAGCGCAGCATGCTCTCTGACCGTGGTTTTGGAGGACTTAGTCATTTCTGTAGCGGTTTGTCTAATTTGCTTAAACAAACATTTTACCCGGGCCTTGTCTTGCTTCACCATCCTTTCAGGCAGATAGAAACGTTGTGACTCTCCCAGGTCACACAGTCTAGACTTCACATATTGTAGCCAGGGTATAGTCAATGCAATGTCACATTTCAGACAATCCTGCACAATTTCTCTGTTAAAAGAGGCATGCGGGTTTGCCCATATGAAGCACCACAAAAACAGAGGGGCTAAATTGATTGTGCCCTCTACATTTTTTTTTTTTTAAACATAGTTTTTATTGATTTTTCTTTACATTGCATCGCATCATTGCTATATGAGATCTACATCATCGTTATGCAGTTTACATACGTGAAATACATTATACAACGATTCTCAATAACCGATATGTATATACCATTGTAGAATTATTTAAAACTATAAACATCTATGTGATCATATGTCGTCTGAATTGACCCTTTGTACTACGTAGCTCCCAATATCTAGCTTATGTACCAAAGCCTGGCTCTTGTGCAGGCTTCTAACTGATATGTCTCAAAATGAACTATATACAAACCCCTTTCCTAAATACCCCCCCCCCCCCCTCCCTCCAGTCCTATGCACCCTCGTACAGCCTATATGTGTGCCGCCTGGGTCTGTGCGGCTTCTTAATAACACCACGTACCACCAAACATACATCTCGTTTCATGGCGTTCGGGGACTAAATCTCCTCAACGTATTGTCTATTGGGTTGCGCTTGATGTATTGTATTGTTCTATGTCCACTGTTTTGAGTGCTTCCAATATTACATCCCATTCTAATGCTATTGGGACTTTACGTAGGCCCCTGAGCTCCTCCCTATGTATGGCGGCACTCTCCGCACTGCCCCATCGGAGCAGTTCACTATACCAGGCATGTTCCGTAGGGGGCTTCTTTGACTTCCAGCGCATAGTGATGGCCCGTATCGCTAAAATGAGCGCCAAGTCAATAAAACGATACTGAACTTTATGCTTGGACACGTGTTTGTGCAGCCCTAGAATACATTCCTCCACAGTGTTTAGCACCTCGCAGTGTGTGGCCGTTCCAACAAGTTGTCTGACCGCATCCCAAAACCCACGCAGCATTGGACACGACCATATCATATGTGTGAGGCCAGCCCCCTCTTCCAGACATCTTGGACAACCGTGTTGTGTCGCCGGGAACATTTTATCCAATCTATGGGGGTAAGGTAAGCCCTGTGAAGAATCATAGTTTGGATAAATTTAAATTTTGCATTCCGTGATACCGTTTTTGGGTGTTCTACAATAGTCGCCCATTCCTTATCTTCCAAGGCCCTGCCTATGTCCTCTGTCCAGGTCATGCGCAATGGAGTGAGGTCAGCCTCTATATGAGTGCGGATCCCTATGTACAGCCATTTAATAAGGTGTCTGCCCCTTCCCATATAGTGTAGCAGCTTGACCAGTTCGTGCGTGGGAGGTTCCTGCCTCTGCGGGGCCCAGTGCGTTTTTACATACTGTACCAATGCGGCATGTAATAAATATAATTGCGCTGGTGCTCCTTTTTCGTGTACAAAAGTTTCATGGTTCAACAGCATCCCATCCCCAAACAGATCAGCCACCGTACCAATCCCAACTTCCAACCACGGTGCTAGCCTACGCCTAGTTAGTTGTCCATCCGTCATTGGGATTCCCATTAATGGGATGTTACCTGCATAGTCGGAGGGCGCGCCTGTATATTGTAGTGCTGCTTTCCAGCACTGCAGCGCTGTCGCAGCAGCGAAGGAAGACTTTTGGGATCCTGCTGTTGGGTAACAACAGGGTGTGTAACATTCCTCGGTCTATGTCTCGCTCCGTAAAACCTATCCCTTGTAAATTACGCCCGGCAGTCCAGAAGGACAACCATTGTAATTGACATGCATAATAGTATGCTCGTAGATCAGGTACGCCCAGTCCTCCCCTACGTGTGCCCAGCTGCAATTTTTAAGACTGATACGCCGTCTCCCAGTTCCCCATATTAGGTCAGTTAGTAATGTATTCATCCATTTAAATGTGGTATGTGGTATTATAATGGGCAAGTTGGTGAAGTAGTAAATCAATCGCGGGAGGACCACCATTGTCGCCAAAGCCGCTCTACCCATAACTGACAGCGGCAACGTAGTCCAAAAGGCAACACTGGATCTTAATGCTCCAAGCGCTCTATGTAAGTTTCCGTCTAACATAGCCGTATGTGACCGGTGAGACCTGTATACCCAAATATTTAAATGTATGCTGTGCAACCTGTAGCCGTGTACCACCAAACTCTATATCAGCTGGGCATGCATGTTCCGTGAAGAAAAAGACATGTGACTTTGCTACATTAATGGCAAGGCCTGAAATTAATTCGAAGTGGTGGAACACCTCACATAGCGGGCCCAGGGGCAGTCGGAGATCACGGAGATACAGAATGATATCATCCGCATAGGCAGAGAAGAGGTGCGTTGTGTTCCCTATCTTCATGCCCATATCAATGAGGTCCTTACGCACTTTAAGTGCCAGCGGTTCTAGGGCCAATATGAATATGAGCGGCGATAAGGGGCATCCCTGCCTCGTCCCTCTATATATCGGGTATTCCGCTGATACATTGCCACCAGTGCGTGCTCGCGCCGTGGGCGCGTCATATAATAGACGTATCCAGGCGATGTAGCCCGCTGGTATCCCGAATTTCTCCAATGCTCGGAACATATAGTCCCAGTGGATAGAATCGAACGCTTGACGCAAATCCAAAGATATGCATCCTGCATGCTCGTACCGACTTGGTGCTTCTGTTATAATATGGTGGAGCTTCCTGGTATTCAATGACGTGCTGCGGGCGGGCAAAAAACCCGTCTGGTCTATATGAATC
Organism: Calotriton arnoldi; assembly: GCA_963921515.1. Lineage (NCBI taxonomy): Eukaryota > Metazoa > Chordata > Amphibia > Caudata > Salamandridae > Calotriton > Calotriton arnoldi. The sequence goes on along the minus strand of CAWUFW010001825.1, from coordinate 157,440 downwards.
AATTTAGTCAGGGAGGGTAGTAGCCTGTTCGCCAACACTTTACTAAGTATTTTGTACTCTGTGGTCAATAATGATAACGGGCGATAGCTGGCCATATCTGCGGGGTCTCTCCCCGTCTTCGGGAGTGACACCACTAGCGCCTGCGCTGTAGTGAGGGGCAAGGAACCTTCAGCTAGTGCCGTGTTATATAATATCTCCAACTGGGGCACCAGATGATCAGCATATACAGCATAAAATTCGACTGGTAGGCCATCTAATCCAGGGGTTTTGTTGCGCGGGAGTCCCCTCATAGCGATCTTAATTTCAGACTGGGTAATGGGCCCTATTAATTCTTTCTGAGCCGCTGCCGTGAGTTGTGGGTATGGGAGGGCGGAGAAGAAAGCATCCATACGTGTCTCCGTGCTGCTAATGGGCCTACTGTACAGTGTGGCATAGTATTGACGGAATGCGACATTAATATCCTCTTGGGTAGTGACTGTATCACCCCCATGTTAGTGACTTTATGTATTATAACCGCAGGTGGGGCATCCCTGATCAGCCTAGCAAGCAGTGTCCCGGATTTATCTGCTTCAGTGTGACTTAACTGTGAGTATTTCCTATAGTCTATGACCCGGAGAGTTTCGAGCAGTTCCGCATGACTGATTCTAGCCTCTTGTAGCAATTCACGCTTTTCAGCGTCCGTTACGGCTTCTTGTTCCAGCCTGTCCATTTTGTGCTCAACAGCCAAAAGGGACTTATGAATTTCTTGACGGGCTCCTACAGTCGCACTAATTGCCCTCCCCTGATAACCGACTTAAAAGCGTCCCATTTGATCGCTCTATTGGATGCAGTATTGCTATTTTCAGCGAAGTATTGCTCAACAGTGTTTGACATAGTAGAGCGGAACACCGAGTCCTCCAATATTTGCGGCCACAATCGCCAAGTGGGAACCGGGGTGGGTACTCTGCCCCAGTTAATTACTATCTCCAGCGGGTTGTGGTCAGAGAAGGTCTTTGCCAGGTATGTAGTCTGAGTCACTTGCATTGCAATTTTTTTGGAACAGTAAATTCGATCTATTCGGGTGTGAAGCACGTGGACAGGGGAATAGAAGGAATACTCTCTGTGTGTAGGATGACGCATCCTCCACGTATCACATAATTCCCAGCACTCGGCCCACCTACCTAATGCTTCTGCTTGTTTAATCACTCCTGCTCCACGCAAAGGTGGGTGAGACCTGTCTAGTGTAACATCCATGACTGCGTTGTAATCACCCCCTATAATCCATGGGTGCAGCTCCCATCCCGTCAGTGCAAGATTCAATACTCCCCAGAACCTATCTTGTTCAAAATTAGGTGCGTATATATTGCCCAGAACTACATGTTGACCATCCAGTGTCCCCCGTACAAATATGTATCGCCCCTGCTTATCTATCCGCTGTTCCAGTGCTAAGAATGGCACTCCATGTCTAACCCATATTGTGGCCCCTCGCGCATAACCAGAGTATGTAGTGGAGAAGACCTGTCCTCTCCATTTTTTACGGAGCTTCACTACTTCACTGTCCTTCATGTGGGACTCCTGTAGGTACACTATTTGCGCCCCACGCCTCAGTAGCTGTGCGTGTATCCTGTTTCTCTTCTGCACAGAGCCCATTCCCCGAACATTCCACGTTATTATAGTGTATTTGCTAGGTGTATGCATTGCGCTGCGACAGTCATCCAGCCAACAGCCGGTATACCCACTGCGTAATCGAATTTACCCACATCAAGATCTGCAATAGGACTGTTCCCCCCCCTAAACACCCCAATACTCGGTCCGGTCCCAAAACTATACCAGACCATACAACTAAACTGAACATATAAAAACATAATAACTGCATAATATCGCCTTCGCCGTGTGGGGGACATCGCTAGCGCTCTACAGGCGGGGTACTGTCTACACATCAGTACAACTAAGCTTCTATTGGACCTGGGCCTAATTTAAGAATGCTCCTTGCAAATACATTCGCCGTTTCCGCATGCATATTACAAGTGCAGTTTTTACAGTTATAGTTCTGATACTTGCGGATACAGTCAGCCATATAGTTCTTTTATGACTTGCGGGGTCGCGGAAGGAAACAGGGCCACACTGCCCTCGGAGTCCGAGTCGTGCGTTGCTTCTTCTTCGTCCGATGTGGACTTAGCTTCCGCTCCCGAGGTGTGCATGAAAGTGGCCGCCGCTATAAGTGCCTTTGATTTGCTCTGCTACACCTGCTGCTTGGTGATATACTGTCGTGCGGGCGTCCGGCGCGATCTTCGACTTCCCCGCCCAGCGGATATCTTGTGCCCTCTACATATTCCAAGCCTAGCTCCTGGTGAGATATAAAGGGGGAGCAGGTCGGCGGAACCCTCTAAAGTCTCTGTGGAACTCTGTTTTGCACACCTTAAAGGGACATTGGGGCATATTCACAAGGGAATGGCGAAGCATGGCGTTAAGCAAACATTGCTAATGCCAACCTCCGCCGTTCTGAAAACGCAGAGATGCACCATATTCACAAGAATGTGGGGCAGCCCTGCGTTTTCCCTAGCGCTGGCACTAAATCTAGCTGCCTAGCGCCGACACAGGCACACTTGCACCACAGTACACTGGTCTGCGTTGGGGGGAATGATTGTTTAGGAGCAGGAAGGTGTCCCTTCCTGCACATAAACAATCCAGAATGACGACATTGCCACTTCTATGTATGCTGCATTGTGCAGCACACATAGAAGTTGCAATTCGCCATTTTTTTAAATTATTGTTTATGTACAGGAAGGGACACCTTTCTGCACATGAACAATCATTCATGGTGATTTGCTGTTTCTATGTGTGCTGCACGATGCATCACACATGGAAACAGCAAAAAGAAGGAAAAATTAAGCATTTCTCTTCTTTTAGCCATGTTAAGACCGGGTTTTCCCTGGTCTTAATTTTGGCGCTGCCTCCTATTTACACCATCTTTGCAGATAGGGGCAGCGTCAAAATCAATGGGTGTTGCAGCAGAACACCCACTGCAACACCCCTTGCACGCCCCTTTTGCGCTAAGTGTAGCGTGAAAGGGGGCCATATTTAAAAGGTGGTGTTAAGCCACTTTCAGTGGCTTAACGCCACCTTGTAAATAAGGCAAAGGGTTTATTGCCACAGGAATATCATAAAAAGTGACGCTCCTGTGGTGATAGGGGCTTGTAAATATGCCCCTTAGCGTTTATGTAGCCCCACAGGCCAGCGTCGTACATGAAAATAGGGAGGCACTTTCTCCTGTAGATCTCCAAAAGGAGGATCACAGGCTTTTGCCCAATACATCGGCCCAAACTGAAAACAAACTCAAAATAACCAGTACATTTTCACCTTACAGCAGAGGTTCAAGGTTCCAAGTTCCCCTTTGAATCGAAGACCACTCCCAGAAAGGAGAATACAGGGGTGAGAGCCACAGGTTGGCCTTGTAACTTGATACCCCTCAACTTAGTTTGTCTTATTTTACACATCATTATATATGTTTTAGAGTGGTTTGCTGTCAGACCCAGGGATCCCATAAATAGGACAAATTCATCAATTAAAATATTTAAGCCATTGGGGACTCTGGCCAGCAAAACTGTGTCATCCGTGTACAACAATACAGGGACATTTTTCCCAGCTAAAGACAGGGTGTCAGTGACCCTGGTGGACAAGACAGGGCCGAGGCCATTAATATATAATAGAAATAGGAGGGGACATAAAACGCACCCCTGGTGTACCCCGCTTCCAATCTTGAATCCCTCAGTCCTCTCGCCTGAAGGACCATACCAAACTGAGGCAGAGAGGTCATAATGAAGGGCTCTCAGGAATAGGACCAGGTCCCTGTCAACCCTTAGATCAGTCAGTATCCCCTGGGCTTTGATCTCAGCACACTGTCGAAAGCGCAGGACAGGTCCATGAAGGCCATGCACATAGAGCCCTGCTTGGTGATGGTATACTTGCTTATCAGCAAGTGCAGGTTTAAACATTGCTCCATTATGCCCAGCCCCCTCATGAAATCCGTACTGCACCTCTGACAGGATGCCAGTTGCCCCAACCCAGTCGAAAAGGTGACCCAGAACCACTCTGCCCACTATCTTAACAACCGAGTCCAGCAATGAGATTGGACGATAGCATTCAGGTGATTGAGGATTGCCCTTTTTAAAGACAGGGATGATGACTGTTGTGCACCAAGTTTGAGGTAAGCCAGTCTTAAATAAGGTATTGAATCAATTGCAGAGTAAAGGGGCCAATAGGTCCTGGACAATTTTTATGTAAATCCATTGGCACCCCGTCTGGACCTGAAGCCTTCATACACGGGCCATCCTTACTTCTTCGACAGAGAATTCCAGTGACAGGGTAAATTCTACTACCTCCTCCTCAGCTGCCCCCAGGTCACTTTGGGGGCCGTAATCTGTTTTAAAGTGTTCAACACAGGCATGCTGGCTTATGGTGGTAATTACACTGTTCAAATGTGCCCCTATTGACTTAGGGGGATATTCACAAGAACGTGCACTAAACATCTCCAAAAAATGTTAACGCAACTTTACACATCGCAGTCCATCGCGGGAAAATAACCTTGTGTTAATGTGGATTTCACAACACGGCGGTACCATGCGATAGCCTCCCGAAACCGCGGCCAAAGTCCGCGATACAACCACCGCGACGGCGATAAAAACACAAACCCCAACGCTTAAAAAGACGCGATGTGCCCAAACGCGATAAGAAAACAGTGATAACCAGCGAGAGGCCAGCAATACCCACGCTTAATGCAGGAAAAAGCACAAGAACAGAATACGGAAAATGCCACTAAAAAGGAAATCAACTGCGGAGTACCACGGATGCACCCGACCGACTGCAGAGGACAACATTAACCCCACAATCCCCACGGAGGAACACCCAGGAATCCAGGGCCCGTGGAAGGGCAATGAGAAGAGGAAGAGGAAGACGGGGTACAGTCCCCAGGAAAACCCGATTATCGCCACGGATGAGACAGAACACCACCACCAACTGTACGTCACCTCCAACTTGTTATGACAATGGACACGGCACGACACTGAGGTGGCTGGGTGCGAACCACAATCAAAAAGGAGCAGGTCATACTCGGACACAACCACCTGCACAAACAACCCCTGATGTCAACGACACATCTGCGGACAGACCATGCCCAAGAGCCACAACTCGACAAAGAGCACAAGTTACCCAAGTCTGCAACATCTTATCACTGTGGAAGCACAGAACTGAAAGGCACACCCCATGAAAGGGATAAGTGGCAGCCAAATCAGAGCCGCAGGAGCGACTCACCCACCGTGCAGCATGCGCACATAGGAATAAGATGGCACACCCTCTCGGACCATGTGAATGCCGTCGTAGCGCCGAGGAGGACAATGGAAGAGGACAAGAGGCGCAGGACTGATGTGAATGGCAAAACCAAGCAGAAACTCACTGCCAACACTAAAGCAGCAACGCACCTCGGAGGAGGGGGGCCAGCAGAACACCAGGAGCTGAATGACATGGAGAAGATGGTGGCCACAGTCATCAGTCGGGAGACGGTGACAGGAGTTGGGGATCTGGACACTGCCCAACATGACCCGACACCACATCAACAGGGTGCGTACTGACCAGGGAGTGGGGGGACGGAGGGAGATGGGCACAATGGCACACATGCCCAATCCAGCAGAGCACACTGCACACCCACAATGACTCAGCACCATGTCCCTGATCCCACGGGAACACCTCAGCACACACACAAACACCAAGTAGTCCCACGTACACCATGTGCCCAAAGGGTCACCCACCCAACACATCAACAATCACACAACCAACACATCCACACATGCGAAACACAGCAAACATGCACATACGTCAGCCACACTGACAATGCCAGAGACACCACATGACTAGTAGCTTGGCTGCAGGCCAATCATCATGACAATGTACACAGCACGACACTGAGGTGGCTGGGTGCGGACCACAATCGAAAAGGAGCAGGTCACACTCGGACACAACCACCTGCACAAACAACCCCTGACGTCAACGACACATCTGCGGACAGACCATGCCCAAGAGCCACAACTCGACAAAGAGCAGAAGTTACCCAAGTCTGCAACATCTTATCACTGTGGAAGCACAGAACTGAAAGGCACACCCCATGAAAGGGATAAGTGGCAGCCAAATCAGAGCCCCAGGAGCGACTCACCCACCGTGCAGCATACGCACATAGGAATAAGATGGCACACCCTCTCGGACCATGTGAATGCCGTCGTAGCGCCGAGGAGGACAATGGAAGAGGACAAGAGGCGCAGGACTGATGTGAATGGGAAAACCAAGCAGAAACTCACTGCCAACACTAAAGCAGCAACGCACCTCGGAGGAGGGGGGCCAGCAGAACACCAGGAGCTGAATGACATGGAGAAGATGGTGGCCACAGTCATCAGTCGGGAGACGGTGACAGGAGTTGGGGATCTGGACACTGCCCAACATGACCCGACACCACATCAACAGGGTGTGTACTGACCAGGGAGTGGGGGGACGGAGGGAGATGGGCACAATGGCACACATGCCCAATCCAGCAGAGCACACTGCACACCCACAATGACTCAGCACCATGTCCCTGATCCCACGGGAACACCTCAGCACACACACAAACACCAAGTAGTCCCACGTACACCATGTGCCCAAAGGGTCACCCACCCAACACATCAACAATCACACAACCAACACATCCACACATGCGAAACACAGCAAACATGCACATACGTCAGCCACACTGACAATGCCAGAGACACCACATGACTAGTAGCTTGGCTGCAGGCCAATCATCATGACAATGTACATGGCACGACACTGAGGTGGCTGGGTGCGGACCACAATCGAAAAGGAGCAGGTCACACTCGGACACAACCACCTGCACAAACAACCCCTGACGTCAACGACACATCTGCGGACAGACCATGCCCAAGAGCCACAACTCGACAAAGAGCACAAGTTACCCAAGTCTGTAACATCTTATCACTGTGGAAGCACAGAACTGAAAGGCACACCCCATGAAAGGGATAAGTGGCAGCCAAATCAGAGCCGCAAGAGCGACTCACCCACCGTGCAGCATACGCACATAGGAATAAGATGGCACACCCTCTCGGACCATGTGAATGCCGTCGTAGCGCCGAGGAGGACAATGGAAGAGGACAAGAGGCGCAGGACTGATGTGAATGGCAAAACCAAGCAGAAACTCACTGCCAACACTAAAGCAGCAACGCACCTCGGAGGAGGGGGGCCAGCAGAACACCAGGAGCTGAATGACATGGAGAAGATGGTGGCCACAGTCATCAGTCGGGAGACGGTGACAGGAGTTGGGGATCTGGACACTGCCCAACATGACCCGACACCACATCAACAGGGTGCGTACTGACCAGGGAGTGGGGGGACGGAGGGAGATGGGCACAATGGCACACATGCCCAATCCAGCAGAGCACACTGCACACCCACAATGACTCAGCACCATGTCCCTGATCCCACGGGAACACCTCAGCACACACACAAACACCAAGTAGTCCCACATACACCATGTGCCCAAAGGGTCACCCACCCAACACATCAACAATCACACAACCAACACATCCACACATGCGAAACACAGCAAACATGCACATACGTCAGCCACACTGACAATGCCAGAGACACCACATGACTAGTAGCTTGGCTGCAGGCCAATCATCATGACAATGTACACGGCACGACACTGAGGTGGCTGGTGCGGACCACAATCGAAAAGGAGCAGTTCACACTCGGACACAACCACCTGCACAAACAACCCCTGACGTCAACGACACATCTGCGGACAGACCATGCCCAAGAGCCACAACTCGACAAAGAGCACAAGTTACCCAAGTCTGCAACATCTTATCACTGTGGAAGCACAGAACTGAAAGGGACACCCCATGAAAGGGATAAGTGGCAGCCAAATCAGAGCCGCAGGAGCGACTCACACACTGTGCAGCATACGCACATAGGAATAAGTGCACCTCGACATTGACAACATCCTGGGACAAACAGAAACACCTCCACAACAGAACACAGGACACAACTGGTGCCGCATATGTGCACAACATGGCCAATCACATCTGGCACAGCAGGAAACTGTGACATGACAATGTACAAGTACAACCTGAAACCTTCAAATAATATTTATTCAGACATGCTGTGCTTGTGGCATTTTGTACTGTCCCATGATTGCCAGGGACGGCCACAATGTGACGTGCTCATGAGAAGAAATTGTTAATGATGGTGTTCCTACGGGCCATTCCTGCCGCAGCTGCAGTGGGATGTGGGCCACCTGCCCCATCGTCCTCATCATCGTCCGGTACTTCTTGAACTTGGATCCATGGGGCATTGGTGCTTACACAGATGTTGTGCAACACACAACATGCAACGATCATCTTGCACACGATGGCTGGGATGTACAGGAGCTTTCCACCTGTGCCGTCCAGGCACCTGAAACGTGACTTCAACACGCCAAATGTGCGTTCAACGATGCCCCTGGTGCGTATGTGGGCCGCATTGTAATCGCCTCTGGGCGGGTGTGTTCGGGTCTCGGAGGGGTGTCATCATCCAAGGGCAGAATGCATATCCTTGATCACCTGTGACAGTGAAGAGAGAAAAGAGTCAATACTTGGTTCGGCATGATGTGATGGCAGGCCCACTAGTCCAGTGACGCATGTGCTGGCTGTGTGTGGGGTGAGTGTAAGCCAGCCCTCAGGGAGTAGCTGGTGCTGGCAACAACTCCAACAGTCATCAGTCACTCAGAAATGCAATGTCCGAACAACAAGGGAGCACGACTTGAGTCGCACAGAGTTAGTGGCCCCGGATGCACAGCGGCCGACACGGGCCTACCGCCACAGGACGCTGTCTTGCGGGAGACTGGGGTAGGGTCATGAGGGCAGAGCAGGGTCTCATATGTATCAGAGGTGGTTTCCTCGGAGTGTCTCGGGGGAGAATGGGAGGTGTACCCCCAGGACATGATGCAGAGGGCACATGCCAGCTGTGTTCGGCAACATGGCGGATATGAATGCCACAGACTCATGCCAAACACCAAGTCCGTACCTGCCCGTTGCTGATGACAACCCCCAGGCCACAGGCTCAGACACCAACAATGTTCGGCCGGAGGCTGACGGTCACTCACGGCACACAGGGTTAGTGGCACCAGGTCAGTCCTTGCTACTGGTTGACCTCCTCCGTAACGGTGATCCGTGTTTCCACCGGACTGAGACGCATCTTCCTCTCACTCCTCCCCCTGCGTACACTGGCATGGACTCTGCCATTGATTCATGATGACTCAGTTCAAGATGTGGGACATACTGGACTGCAGTGTAGCCCGGCTGCAGCGGTGGAGTATGTCAACGAATGAGGACTCCTGGGGGCCTGTGTCACGGAGGACAGCGATGGCCTGAGGAGGCTGCTAAGGTCGTGGGCATGGGTCTTGGAGCGAGCACCGGCACGTGGTGAGCCCTCTTTGACACACGACGGTGTCGGCAGGTGGCAGTGCGGCCTTGGAGCGCTGGGGCGGGCAGGCCTGGTCTGGGTATCAGCGTCCTGGGGTGCAGCAGGCGCACAGGCTCGCAGGCCCCGCTGCTCATGGCGTCGGCCTCGTGGCGGATTGAGAGACGCCGCCCTGGCAGTGACGTTGGCCTTTCCGGGAGAGCACCACGCTATGCGCCACAGGGTTTTTGTCCACACCCCTGCGCAGGCCTGGCGTAATCCGGGCCAACCCACTACGCTCTCGCACACAGGGGGGGACGAGGCGAGCGACATTTCCGCGATCTGACCCACGGCCTGGGGTGACATGGTTGCGTCCACTGTTCACTTCTCTCCAGACACCAGCAGTTGATGTCTGCATGGACATATCTGTGGTTTGCATACCCAGGTCTGTCCAGCACATTCATGCATCACTTGTCGTTGTGTACATTCCCATTCATGGGTCACTTGCATCCTTCGCACATGCCTGCTTTCCGCATCTCCACACGTACAGCTGTTGTGTGGCTGTGGTGCCATGATATAGCTGGATTGTGTACATGGGAAGCCCAGGATCCCAATGGAGTTGTGTTGTCGTTTCTGGTAGGTGGGCATGTTGATTGACATGTTGTATGTGGTTTGGTCACGTGTGCATTCCCACAGTTGTGCGTTGTGTGATGGTGGCTTTGAAGTGTGTGGTGTGTAGATTTGGTACTTACCAACGAGCAGTCCAGTTCCAGAGGTGCCATCCTGGAAGCACTGATTGATGATGGACTGTCGGAAGATGTAGGAATCGTGCACACCGCCTGGGTAGTTTGCGACGACATTGGTGAACATTCCCCGGTGGTCCACTATTGCCTGCACATTGATGGAATGCGTGTGCTTTCTGTTGCGGTAGTGGTGTGCAGTATCCGCAGGGGGCACAAGTGGGACATGTGTGCAGTCAATGGCCCCCAACACATGTGGGAAGCTAGCAATGCCGTAGAAGCCTTGCTTGGTCTCCAGCTGTTCCTGCGCAGTGAGGGGGAAGTGAAGGTACTGGGGTATGAAGCTGATGTTGGCATCCAGGACAGGTGTGATGAACTTTGATAGGGCTGGCTGTGAGACTCCTCCGACTCTGGCAGTTGTTGGTTGGAAGGTACCAGAGGCCAACAGGTGCAGCACAGCTAGCAGCTTTGTCTGTGGAGGGATGTTGGTGGTCCGCTGTGTTTGGACCGTCAATCTGTGGGCGATGTGGGTCATGATGCGGAGGATGGTTGTCCTTGTGAGCCTGTAGTGGGCAATGACTTCTTCGGGCGTTAGGTCTGTGAGACTGGTGCGTTTTCGGTAGGTCCTCTGTCTTACTCTGCGCTGCCTCTGTGGTGGTCCGGGGGGGGGTGCGGGTCCGAGTCCTGGGGGTGGTGGCGGTCCTGGGGGTGGTGGCGGTGGGTGTTGTGGCCCTGCATGATGAGTAGCTCCATGGCGTCGGTTGTTCTTCGGGTGTGGCTGTGTGCGGGGCTCCGTTGCCTGCTGCAGGTAGTCGTCCTGCTTTACACCAGCAAGAGGCAGGTGTTAAATACCTGCTGCTACTGCGGCTTATCGCGTGGTTTTGACTCGCATCGCAGATCTGGCAGTTCGTTGTGAAAGTGGTGTAGTGGTGTTTTCGTGTTTTTTGCACGGGAACGCCTACTCTGCATCTCATTAGGGTTAGTTGATGGTGTCACCCGTGGAGATATATTTGGGGGAAGTTATCGCGGGAATACTGGCGATGTCTGCAGTTTGCACACGCTTGTGAATGGGGAGTTAAATCTATCTCCACTTTTGTTGTGTTGAGGTGGCGATAAATCGGCGATGAGTCCTTGTGAATATGCCCCTTAGTGTTTCTAGTTACAGCCCAGAAGGTTCTGGAATCTTTCAGCCTACAGGCCCTCTCCAACTCTCCCCTGGACTCATCTTCTAATTGCTTCCGTCTGATCTTTATCACATCCCTGTAGGCCGGTCTACATTGATGCACCTTCTGCACGTCCCTCGTATTGGCCATCACGGCCTCGTGCAGGGTCTTGGAGGCCTTACTGCAAACCAAGTAAAGCCATCTGGCTTAGATCTTCTGGGTTTCATTAGCAAGCCCCTTATCACTAGTCCTAAATCTACAAAATGGGAGGACACTGCAAGGGAGGATTCTGGGGCTTGAGGCAGGCAAGTACCAGGGGGAGATAGTTATATCATATTTTACCTAGGAGAGCAGTCATATCCACATTTCTTCACACCAGAGGTCGCCCTTGTGTTTTAGTGTCTAGAGATTGTGGGGGCATGTTCGCTGATCCTCTTAGAAATGCCTAGTTCAAGGCTCAGGAGGTTGTGATCGCTAAACGGACTAAGACCAATTTTAGCCCCCATGACAAAGTTCCTGACCTATGAAAATGTAATCAATCACAGAGGAGCTCTCCCCCTCTTAAAGGTTACTTTAGTTGGATATAGAGGGTCAAATGCCTCTGTGTCATTCAGCAGGTTAAATAATTTAATAGGCTAGAACAGAACTTGGCCCCCTTGTTTTTAGCTTGGCTGACACATCCGGTAGAAGAATTATCAAACATATATTGGACATTCTCCCCTTGTCTGGGCCTCAGTTTGACATTAAAATCCCCCACTACGATAATATTAAGGCCATGACGGAGGCTGGCCAAGAGCTCCTCCAAACTAGATATAAAATCAATCAGCTCTTTGAGGTTGGTAACATGATCTGGATCAAAAAAGGCATTATAAAAAAATATTAAAGCAATACACATACCGTTTGGCCACTTGATAAAAATGCTTGAATTAGGAGGCTATCTGCAGGGATCACTGATACGATGCAATCCAATGTAACTTTAAACCATGCTGTTAACCCTCCTTTGGCCAGGCCTGCTGGCCTTGAACAAACTGCGGGTACTGAATACGACTGACAGCCATCTAATACAATTCCCTCAGTAGCCTAGGTCTCCTGAAACAGTACAATATCATGTTCCCATATATATAACGCCCCCAGTCTTCACATGCCAATTTGCTGGCTAGGCCTGCTATGTTCCAAAAGAGAATGCTCACCCCGGGCTTCAGGGTCCCGGAATACCTTGAGTTGGACTCATTTGGCAACATGATTCCCTCACTAGCCTTCTCAGGAACATAAATGGGGGCTGTGGTGGACTGGATAACCAGAGTAGCGGAAGGGCCTCCAAGCTCCTTAGTGGGATATGATGTTAACATGCTGGGAGATCTGAGTCAGTCGTTATCAGACAAGTCACCAAAGAGGGAAAGTCGATTCGAGACAGGTACACCAAAGTGGGATGTCATCGAGTGAATCGAATGCGACCCCCCAGCCAAGTCCCTGTGAAATAATCCCAAGGGTAAAGCCCTGATCTTACTTTGATGGGGTGGTACTTGCCCTAATAGGTGCCTGGCCAGCATAGGATTCCTAAAGGAAATGATTACACAATCTTCCTCTAGCTTCTTATGCATTTTCCCAACTCATCCCACCCTTCCAGCCATAAGAATATCGGTCAATAGGCTACCTTGGAGTGTGAAAGTCCCTCTGATCTAGTGGGCCACTTTATTGATCAATTCTATGGTGCAGTTTGGGAACATCTGCCAATATGACCACATAAGGCAAGCCGGCGCAGGGCGATCACATCTAGAGGAGCCCCCCTGGGGTAACCCAACACCCTCCGTTGAATCAGGGAATTTTCCTTCTGTGTGAGGACCTGGGTCAGGCATATAATGTCCTAATATGTTTACTAGGGCCACATTTTTTTAACCCTGTGCAGAAAAAGCTGTTAAATCAGACTGGGGGGCTTTTCTAAACACATTGGGAAAAGACTGGGTAACACCACTAATGGAGGCCGGGCTAGGGCGCTTCAGGGCATCAACACCTGCCTCACCACTAGCATTAACACAGGCCTGTAACAAAGGCCTGTACCTTTTCTCCTGCTATCCTCCCACCTACACTCCATAGCAGATAGTTTAATCACCCCAAACATTTTTGAGTCAATGGCTTCCACAAATTCTTTGCCCAGCTTAATAAGAAAAGTCTCCATAGTCTCTTTGCAGGAGATAGGACTGGGTAGTAATTGGTCCCGCATTGCAGGCATAGTATTTTTTCTTCTTCTTCAAGAAAGGTGAAGATTGGGCAACAGCATATGCAGAGGCAGGTGAGGCAGGGTTGCGACAAAGGGCAATATCCTCATGAGCCGCCCCCCTTAGAGTTATCAAGAGCAACTGGGTCAGATTGTAACAGAGCTGATGATAAGCGCTACTCCACCAGAGATATTTCCTGATCAGTACGCCCACCACCATTCCCATGTAACCATCAAGGGAGCCGGTTTTCTTTGCTACAGCCCCTTTTAGGCTTGGGCCTAACTTCCACTTACCCATTATTATCAATTGGTCCCCACTGGCGTGGACAACAGGCCCCTGGGCACACTGCAGGTTACTAAGTGGTGGCGAGACCACAGACAAGACTGATTGCAAATACCAGTATTTAAACTTTTGGCATAGATGGCAATCCCAATTCAAATCAATTCAAAATGTTTGGATGATGGGCCGGTTGGAGGATAGTTAACATGCAGCAAAAAGTCCCACCTGGGGCAGAGGATGAATAACCTGCTGCAGACCACAAAAACCAATGGGGATGGCCCAGCCCTAGCTCCTCCTGGTGCTGACGGGCGCAGGACAGGCCCGCCCTTGGACCGGGCTTTTCCCGGGTGGGGTCTCGACTTCGTGCTCTATAGCGCTTGTGACCAGGTGACAGGCAGCAGGTGTGCAGACTGATGTGGGGCTGCCTTCAGCCCCCTCAGTATCCTGGAACACAGAGTCCTTTAGCCACACTCTCCAGCGCATCGGGTCTTGACTTCGCGCTTTGTAGCGCTTGTGACCAGGTGACAGGCAGCAGGTGTGCAGAGTGACATGGGCCGCCTTTAGTCCCCGCAGTATCCTGGGACATAGAGTCCTTTGGCCACACTCTCCCTTGTCCAGTCCCTATGGGAGATTCAAGAGATTCGAAGGGCATGGGACGGAAACTGCGCAGAATTGGAAGCGCCTAGAATTTTATTATAGGTAAAGTGTTGCTCTAAGCACATTACAATTTAAGATGATTTGAGTAAGTTTGATCCCTGAATAAGTTGTCTGTCAGAATACTGAAATCTTAATATCGACCTCCAACAATATCGATTGTAGAATACCGACTACTAATGAATATATCGTCACAGTAAGTAAATTTAGGTAAGTGTAGATTTACTACTCTTAACTTCACATCTATTTACCTTGCCAGTATATTTGTTGTCAGGGTAAGTGGATGTGAAGTTTTGAAAAGCAAATTTACGCTTAGCCATATGTACTTAGGTTGACAATAGAGTCCATATTCTTGAAGCTCAATATCAGAAACTCGATGTTCTGAAAAGAAATCCTTAAATCTGCCTCCACAACTGCATGTATAAAAATAACATTTTGTTTACATGTAATCTTGAGAAGACAGATTTAGTGGTCAAATCATATCTAACTCAAACGATAAAAATGTTCAGGTGTGCAACGAATCTCAACTCGCACCAAAATCTAGACGGCTAAAGTTTCTTCAGAGCCAGCTTGCCAATGAACATCCATTGGCAAATGCAATGCAGGCAAAGGTGTTTTTAGGGAGGGCGCCATCCACCAGAGTGTCTACTGCTGAGCTGAGTAATTAATCTGAGAAATGATCTAAAAGAGCATATAGGCGGACCATAAAGATAGACATTCAGAAGAAAGCAATATAACTTCATGAAATACAGTGGGGTTAGAGTTGTTTTGAAAGGAAAAGAACAATTCAAAGTAAAAATGGACAAAAACTAGAGAAATGGAAAAGATTTAAAGTAGATTTGCAAAAAGGTGCAGTATTATGATAAGGACCTAAGGTGAGAGTGTCAGGAATGCACCTGTTCCTGGTAAGGAGAGCCACAACCTGGACTCAGACAATAATCCAAGAATCCTCCCTTACGGACTACCCAATCAATCAATCAATCAATCAAGGGATTGTAAAGCGCGCTACTGACCTGTGAGGGTCTCAAGGCACTGGGGTGGGGGGGGGGGGTAAAGCAGCTCCAGTCAGTCGAAGAGCCAGGTCTTGAGTGTCTTCCTGAAGATGAAGATGTTCAGAGAGGGGGTGCATCTGATGTTGATCGGGAGCTCGTTACCGGTCTTGGCCACGATGTAGAAGTGGTGGAATGGTAACACAACCTCCTGGAAGGTAAGAGAGAAACACACCACACCAGTGACGGCCCGACACATGATGTTCCGTCTACTAGCCCGGATTGGATGCAGAATACATTTCTGACATGTTTAAAATAAATGTATTTCAGGAAACACATTCACAACAGCCATGGGACCCACATGACTAGGAAATATATAGCATTCTAGCAATAACAACAAAAATGACATAACTCAGGTGGCCTTCTAAGAAGCTGTAGTATAAACAATATTCTGAGGGGATCAATTTTAGAAAGAAGATAACAAGCATCAGTGAGGACTGAGGAGCAACCGGATTTTTGCAAGAAGTTTGTAATGGACCATGGTCATGAATTGGATATTGACAGGTCAGGAAAGGCAAAAAAATCCAGGTGGTGATCGATGAGCACCAGCTGTATATTTTGCTGGGCAATTTGGGAGCTCATTAGGTTATGAAGCTGTTTATTGTTATTTTGGTGGTTGTATGGTATCTTTTAAAGTAAATGCCATATATTTAAAGTGACCACAACTTTTTTGTGATCATTTTGACAGAGGGTGATACTATGACTTTAGTATACAGTTAATTGGGTCTGACACATGACAAAAAGGGAGGTGCAAAAGTGAGATGGTGAGACACAATAGTTGTCACTTTGAAAAATGTGATAGCAACTAAGAACACAGACTTATAAAACATCTGATCTTGGCAGATAATCTGAGGACTGGGTAGGTGCACAACATACAAATCGTCCCTCTACCAAGTAAGAGTGATAGCCAGTGGATTCCAAAAAGCTCAAAACTGCTTTAACAGTTGTAAAAACAATAGTGGTTCACAGTGGACGTATTTAGATGATCAGTAAGTAGTTAGTGGGTGTATCAATCATCGAAAATAGACTAACATCAATATACAAATTAGCCTGGCCAACAACTGTATGTTAAATGCATACACTTAAATACATTCTTAAAGTATTCATTCAATAACAAAAATTGAGTCCTCAAAAGAACTTATTACAAAGTGCAGTGAACATGCATGAGTGATGTGTGTGTATACAGCTGAACAAATAACTCAGTACTCAGGAAGATATATAAGAAGGCATGGTGAATGAGTCTAGATGTATAAGAGGCAAGGACGCTTCAACCTCTCTTATTAATTAAAGATATTCTTCAGGATCAGGAAACAATTATGAGCACTTGTGGGATGGAAATAAATTAGACAAGCAAATTATAATAAAAGTAAGGAAAGATTGGTTGATATATGCCCATACCACTGAAACCTAAGACTCAGCACACACACACCCACCCAACCAGTAATTCATATGTAGGGCCTGATTTAGATCTTGGCAGATGGGTTACTCCATCACAACAGTGACAGATATCCCGTCCGCCGAAATATAAATCCTGTAGAATATAATGAGATTTATATTTTAGCGGACAGGATATCCATCACCATTGTGAAAGAGGAACCTGCCTGCCAAAATCTAAATCAGTCCTATAGTCTTTACTAAATTCATCCAGCACACTTTCACTCACATTTCACTTCAGATGTCCATCTCCCAATATCCAACAGCACTTTCCAGTCAATATCATTACAGACTTATGTTCCAGACTCACATCAAATTGTCATCCTCCCCACCATCATACACCAAACCAATGTACACCCCAGAGCCCCTCCACCCCATCCTCATCCAATGCCTTCACAATATCGGAATCCAAGGACATGCACTTGAAGCAGTGTAATTTACTCTCCACTCTGCTTACATCATGTACATACATTTATGCACCTATATATGACATTTACATTCAAAGTGTGATCTAATTTTATTAATGTGTGTGGCACATTTAACCGAATAATAACAAAATGTAACCATTATGATTGATAGACGTCTACATATAACTGCGTTAGGCTAGTTCAGAGATTGATATAATCATGTTAAACGTATATTCACATTTGATATTGATTGTTTGACTTTCATTGATTTATAATAGTGTAACGTGCATCCATTTTGATTCTCGAGTTAACTTAGCCTGATATTTGGCCTTAGCTGAAATTGTTTGTTTAACGTTGCCAGTATGCTGTCTTCCCTTCTCTGCAGGTGTGTTATAGTGCTTCTCATCAGCTAGTGAACAGCTTATTGTTATGTATTAGACTGCTGATAGTGAGGCTCGGGAGAAGAAAATTGGCAGCAATTGTGAAGAACTGATGATGAAGGAAGACCTTCTCTTCACAGTGTACCAAGAGGAAGCAACATTAAAGGTTAACAGCTCCGTACCAAATTATTTGGCGATAGGAACTTAGGGAGTATGTCGACTCCCCTCAAATGTGGTTACCCGATTGTCTCTCAGTGGTGGGAGCAAGTTATGGATGTTCTAGAAACTGGTGGCTGTATTTTTAATTGATGTTTCATAGTTAGTTAAGCAGGCTTCCTCCTGGCTTCGAGTAGAAACACATCTCTCTGCTGGGCTTCCTGAGTGTATCTCAATCAAACAATAGTAATCTTACAGGTTGTGCTGTGTCTTTAGGCTATCAGTTATCTACCTGAAATCCTCAACTCTTCCTGAGTGTAAATGTAAGCTTCATGTTGAACACTTTTCTTATTTCTCAGAACTTCTACTGAAGTTCGAACCTTATGCTGAAACCTTCTATGCTCCCCTTTAGAATTTTCTTTAGGGTTTTCATCTTAGAATATGTTTATATGTTTAGATTAGGAAGGGAACGTTTCTTTATAGACCAACTTATTGCGACAATCTGCTTCTTTTGTATTGTGGCTGTCACTATTTTGTACCTCATTTTATTTCAACTTAATTTACTGGCACATTTTAGTCATCAGACCATATTGTTATACCTTTTGAATATTTTCCTGCTTTGCATTTATACTGGTTGTAGTAATGTTCTAAAATAAACCTTAATATTTGAATTAGTTGATTCTTTGCTTTCATTGTGGAGTCACACTGGCTACACAAAATTGGAAATGTATTTGTTCGCTCCCTTTCAGTTCTTTAAATTGACTAACAAAGGTCCATACGACCAATGGGGAAATATGTCACACTTCAATGGATCTGCTCCTTCCTGACTGGAAGGACCCAGTCAGTCAGCCTGGCACCGTACACCTCGAATGCATGCAACCTCATCTGCGAAGTTCCGCAAGTGTCCTCCTTGAGCTCAACCCTCTTAAATGCATACATGATCCCTCTAGCCAGCATCATCCACTGTCATGACATCAATGTTCTCTCCTATGCTGATGACACGCAACTCATTTGCTCCCTTGCGGACAAAACACCCAGTTTACAAATCAAATTCAATGCCTGTATGACTAAAAGCGCCCACTAGATGAAAGCCAACTGTTTAAATGTACACACCGACAAGACCGAAATTGTGATCTTAGGGAAGAGCACATCACTGTGGCACTCCACCTAGTGGCCAACAGAGCTACGGCCAATACCGATCCCCACAACCCACACCAAGAACCTCTGGATCATCATTGGCAGTAAACTCAGCATGACCTCCAAAGTCAATGCCATCACTGCCTTATGCTTCCATACCTTAAAGATGCTGAGGAAGATTTTCAAATGGCACCAAATCAGCACCTAGAAAACCGTCACGCATGCCTTGGTCACAAACAAGCTGGAATACAGGAACATCCTCTATGCTGGGATCAACAAAAAACGCTATATCACAGAAGAGGGCCAGAGGAGATTTAAAGACCTGCAAGGCTGTAGACCAATCAGAACTCGGAGTCCAGAATCACTCTCAACCTCCCATGCCACACTCACATAACATCACACCTGAACATGTTCCACTGGCTCCCCATTCACAAATGAGCACAATTCAAACTCCTAACCCACACTTTCAAGGCACTACATAACACTGTCCCAGCATACCTCAACAATCATATCTGCTTTCACAAATCTTCCAGACATCTCCGCTTGTCCGGACTCTTACTTCCACAAATTCCACTCATATCGAAAACCAGATCCAGAGATCAAGCCTTCACCTACATGGCTCCTAAAGCATGGAACGACCTGCTGCTACACATAAGAGCCTGAAGACCAGGCTTTTCGAGTAGTCTCACTAGGCCCAAGGTGTGGCTAGACAAACACCTGCTCAGCACCACATAACATAACACTGAGACAAAACAAGCATATATAAACCCCACTGCCAGGTGCACAACAATGCATCACATTTAGGTCTGGGTGTGGAATTCCGCTCCGCTCGTGGAGTTTGGGGAGTTTTTCCCACTCCACGTAGGGTGTGGAGAAAAGTTTTTTTCCTGCTTACACTCGCCAATGTTAAGTTGGCGAGCAAGGAAAATCTCCAGACCACTTCCCCGCGAGATTTCTCAGTGCTGGCATTTGAGGATTGTCGCTACTGCTCGCATTGAGAAATCTTCTGTTCACGTTGAGGATGCTGCCCCTCGAGTAGAACATCTGCGCAGAAAGAAGCAGAGCCCTCTTGCGCTACTCATGGTGCCTTCTCACTGATTTTACAGCATGGGACAAACACCCAGTGCTAAAAATCAGTGCGAACGGCACAACGTAAAGCACACCACTTGAGGAACTCCACGCAGCACAGCCCAGGCCTAATCACAATTACCACCCTAACTTGTGATGCATACACAGATGCATTTTACATCTGTTGAGCAATAGACAACAAACCACTTAGCACAGGTAAAAATAGACCAGACAGCCCATTACAATGATAAATAAGGAGGGAAGAAGCTGTTGCTAAGCGTGATACTAATCTTTGCAGAAAGTTATCTGTCTAATATGCATAGAGATAATATTTTACTACCTACTGAGTATAACATTTTATTGATATAATGAATGATGATTCACATTTTAGTGGTTTACATTCTTATTTAATCTTATAAATGTTTGGTTTCTGTAGATGGTATTTGTTTTCAACTTCATATTTTCAAATTACTCAGGTCAGATTATGCTCCTAATAACTGTCAAGAAATAGATTAGATAGCATAGCTTGCTCCAACTAAATGCCTCAAAAACAGAGGCGATGCTTCGAGGTTCTTTTAGGAGTTTTCAGAACCATACAATGATAATGTTAGTAGCCTTTTTTATCGAAAAATCATCCCTGCTTAGGAGGAGAAACAGTTGGAAATCATTTTTAGACAAGCTGCTGGCATTGAAACAAGAAGGTAACATGAGCATTCGTAGAGTAGTCTACCAGGTTCAGAGAATGACAAGGATATTCCTCTCACTCCACCTAATGACAGATTCATTGCAGTAAGTGTTTCTACTGGCACTTGGTAGGATTATTGCAATGATTATATGCAAGTCTGTCAGATAAATTACCAAACCACCTTCAGCGAGCTCATAATACCAGAAGACCAACCATATAAATCAATGCTGAAGATGACATCACTGGCTCCTTTTTACTCATCAGATTTAAAATTGTGTGGCTGGGTCTTAAGGACCTACACAAATGAGTAACCGCCTCCAATTGTGGTTTAGGCCAGCCATTTCATGCCACAACACTAACTGACCACAGGGGTTGCAGCATAAGTACTATCGTCTTTTTAGCCTATGAAATTACTATGTGAATGCTTTTTCTGACATGACTGGGAAGCAGTAAGTTTGTAGATGTGCTATGCGAGGGAGTTTCTGTGACTCAGCAATGAATATACAAGATTCTGGTCTTATCAGCATTTGAAATTACCAGTTTGTTCACTACAGCATCAAGTGAGCAAATGACATGGAAAGATTGTATGTCATGAAAATCTCATGAGTGATGTAAGCCACTATGATCAACATTAATACACTCTACACCACTACACCATATGTCACTATACTTTACAGCACTCCATGCTACGCCACCACAGTCTATGCTGTTCCACTCTACATGACTCCCCTCTACTCCACTCCATTCAATGACACTCCACTGTACGCCAGTCCACTGTATGACTCCCCCACTGTACGCTACTCCACTGTACACTATCCCACTGTGCGCAACTCCAATTAGCAGCACTACACTCTATGCTATTCCATTCTATGACACTCTATTCTGACACTGAGCTCTATGCCACTCACCTGTATGCAATTCCACTCTACACCTCTACACTGTACCTCATTCCACTCTACTCCATTTCACTCTGTGTCATTCGATTCTACCCAACTCTACTGTAAGCTATTCCACACTACGCAACTGCATTCTACATAACTCCACTCCACTCCACTTCACTATATGCTATGCAACTGTATGCCACTACACTCTACCGTACTCCAATCTATGCCACTCACCTCTACACCACTCCACTATACGCTATTCGACACTATGCCACTCCACTGTACCCCACTCCAGTCTAAGCCACTCTCCTGTCTGCTATTGCACTGTATGCAACTCCACTCTACACCACTCCACTCTACACCACTCCTCTGTATGTCACTCGATTATATATTATATTATAATCTAAATGATCCAGCTTACCCCTGCATGAAGATAATTGTAATTATATTCTCAGATACTGAAGCACTTCTTTGTTTCTAAGGGTAACTGTATAGATTATTGGTTACTAAAACCCATATTGCACTTCATTGGGTGCAGAGTAAAAACAAGGGATAACTTAATACAGAACAGTTTTAAATGGACACATTCTAGTATGCTCTGAAATAGCAGAAGTCAGATGAACACAGGCAACTCCAAAGGATATTACAATTGGCATTGGTAGGAGACAGGAATTGATAAAGTTGCAATGTGCCCTGTGCCCACATCAAAAGTGTCCTGCTATCACATGAGGCTTTAAACACAAAGACAACACTAAAGTAATTACAAATTAAAACCAAAAACACTGGCATTGAAGGGAACTACCTTGGGTGAGAATGTGCACCTTGTGAAATAGCAATATGCAGTCAAGTAAATTTAAGTTAACCAGTTGCTTAAGTTGCTGACCCATTGCCCCATGCAGACTGCTGAAGCAGTCGGAAGCAAAATGTGAATGAGACAACAACAGACTAATGGATGAAAAGAGGTGACTGAAAGTCCCTTTAAGTATATTATCCTGGCAATTTTAGTAAAATCAAAAGTTCTTGGCTAACGCTAGATCTAACAATGCATTTGTTTCAATAGAAAATGCCAAAAAGGCCCGGGGGAGCCTCCGTTTGGACCCGTGAGAAATATTCACAGGTCTCCGATGAAAATTCGAGGTAACTCACAAACATTTGCAGGCCCATATGTGATCCCAAATCAGCCATTAAAATCTGAGGGTAAGAGCCTGTTTCTGTAAGCCAATTAAACTTTGTCTTTAAAAAAAAAAAAAGAAAATGTAATGCCCCGTGAGGCAGGGATGGCCACTGCAGAATAATGCCGTTTTTTTAACTATTCAAGGGAGGCCAGAACCTCGCAGGAAGAATGTACCACTTGCTTTAGTTTAATTGTCTCAAAGTGACTACGCTACATGGCTACTCGTAAACACTATAGGCATAAAAAGAAGGTTATTGTATGCTACTATGCCCATATTATGTAGACAACTGATTTAGTCATTCTTTCATGTTTATAGCATAGAAGAAACAAAACCTCTCCTATTAATCTATGTATATAGCAGAAGACGATAATCGTTTTATGGTAAAAGAAACCAAGCTGTGTGAAATTTTAGAAAGGGAAAAAATGCTGCACTGCACTGAGGTGGATTATCATGTCCCATGGGATTTTTAAAAATAAGTGCAGTGCCCTACAGGGATCTGCAAACCCTGCAGAGTTGACGAAATAAAAAGCACACTGCAATTTAGGGGACTTCCCTTCCCAGGAGACTAAAAAAAAAATGAAAATAAATGAGACAGTCACACATACCAATAAATTTATTATGGCTTCCAATGCATAATAGCTTTGTTACAACCATGAAATATTATGCACCCAAAATAAAAAAAGACCTTCTTGTTAGCACAGTAGTGCTTATTAATGATCCATATAAGATGCATGTCACAGGAGAAAGCTCATATCAAGGACAAGGGAAAAAACATTTAACATTTCCAAAACAAATATTGTCACCAGCACATTAATGTGCTAACATCTTCAAACCTCATTCTCCCTTTTCCGTACACAAAGCTAGCTGTATCTTAAGAATGAGTCAGATGAGGGTCTTGATATTTCATTAGCAACACTGCCTTTAAAATTCTGAATATGCTACTATTTTATAAATATATATAGATTTTTAAGGAAGGAGAGAGAAGGCACACATCTGGGAAAGATGGTGACATTTTTATTTATCTGTTTTACACGCAGGAAATAGTTGTTTGTCCATATACACAGGAAATAGCTGTTTATCCATATATGAGAGGCATGGGCATCGTTCTTCCTCACTGCTCGGTATCCAAAACAAACAAATATATTTCTGGTAGTTTAACCTGACTCTAAATCATTCTGGGACACTTAGTAATATAATATTACCCCATTGTCCGTCTTCGTCATCCCAGTTCCTACACAATAAGTAAAAATCCCATCTCACAGACATAGTTTACGTACCCAATCTAAAACCAAAACCAAAACACTTTTCCAGTGCAGCATCCTTCTTGTACTATCGGGGGCTCAACCTAGAATTCAAAAGAAAGAAGCAGTCACCAGATCTTCCTGAAATAATATAGCTATAGAGAAAGAAGCATGGTCAAAAACATGTACTTCTTAAAGGGAGGTGGAGAAAAGGACTGTGATGAGGAAGACCTCGACTCTGATTAATACAATCACTGGGTCATTACCTCCTCGACCATCTTCCTTATTCAAAACCTAACAAAATGAGGTAGTACCCAAGCAGACATTATACAAACCAATAGGCTTTGCTCCTTCAGATATACAAAATAAAAAATGAAACCACAACATACTACAACAACTGACAAATATATTGGCAAACTAAAAATAAATCACAACATATTTTCTTGTGCTGAAGATAGTACACCTCAACCAAATTCCGCAAACAAAGTCCCCCGCTGAAGACAATATTCACTCATTAAAATGCAGCAGGATGACCAATGTGCCACATTTTAAACATCCTTCATAAATGCCCCCTTGTAGGGAACCCAACATATTGCTAGTCCTCTTGTTAATCTTCCCTATACACAACCAGAGAGCTCAGATCCCAAAGGGCAATAAGCTAGAGAAATAGCTAATCTGTACCACCATGAAAGAGTGGAAGATGAGGGGTGAAGACTCTTATTAGAAGCGCCAAAAAGCTGATGTGTGGGTCAGTTATAGAAGAGAACTCTGTGAACATCAAGAGTATGTAAATCTGTCTCCTCTTCTGATGCCCAGGATGAATAAAACAATGGCAATACTAGATCCTACAAACAATGAAAATGGGATAGAATCTTAGTCAGAAAAGAAGGGTCTGGATGTCGTATCACAACTGTGGGAAAAAAGCGTAAGAATGGCTCTAAAAGCAAAAGAACTCCAATTACCCCAATGTGCCTACCTGAACAGATGACCACCAAAAGCTAAACGCTGGTTGATAGACCCTTAAAATAAGAGGACTCCAAGGACTCAAAAGGATCACTTTGTAGACCATGGAAGAATAGAGTTAAGTCCCAAAAAGAAACTGAGCAATGAATAATTGGGTGGTGAAGAAAATACATTCCAAAGAGGCTAATGCTGAAAACCTAGTTATAGCTTATGTGCTACAAAGACTGGACACCTGCAAAACCAATAACAAAATCCTGCAAAAGTCAGAAATTTTAGCGGTATTACAGGAGGAAGGATTGAAAACCTTAGAAGTACACCAACTATCAAATTACACCAATGATGATCCTACACCTTCAGGGTTGAAGGACATCTAGATTGTTGAATTCTGACGGCTATTTCAGCTGAACAAACTGGGGCAACCAGATTTAACCTATCAATCTCCAATACCCCAGCTGAAGATAACTGAGGGAAGCCTGTGAAAGACTTGACACTTTGAGAGGCGACTGATGAGTTAGAAAGATACAAAGCAGATGGTTTTACAGTTGAGGAAGAAGAGGAAATCAAAGCTGTATGACCCAGTAAGGAGTTACTAAAAACACATTTGCATGATCCTCCTGAACCTTCTATTTGACTCTTGAAATCCGCTGAAACAGAGGAATGCATACAGAAGGCCCTGAGGCAAGTAAATGGAAAGAGCATCTGTCCCGAGGCCTTTTAATTGGGTACCAGACAACAAAAACTAAGAAGCAACATGTTCTCTTCAAAGGCAAAGAGGTTCTGTCAGAGATGACTGGGCATCTCTCAGATCTCCAGAGAAAGGCTTGGACTGAGGAGTGGTGGAGGAAAGCAGAAAAATACTGGATTCAGGAGGATCCTCGGCCATTATACTCCTTGACTTGAGCGCAGCATTTGATACGGTGAACCATAGGATTTTGGTTCACCGTCTCAGGACGCTTGGAGTTACTGGCCTAGCATTGAAGTGGCTGGATTCTTTCCTAGAGGAAAGATGCTTTCAGGTATTCGAGGAGAATACACTATCCAATCCAACCCCTCTAAAGAACGGGGTGCCTCAGGGTTCCTCGCTCAGTCCTACCCTTTTAATGTATATATGGCTCCTTTGGCTGCAATTATTGCCCCATCCGGAATTCGTATGGTGACTTATGCTGATGACACCCAATTGGTGGTTGCACTCAATCAGATGGACCAAGAAACTAACACCCTCCGCTCCTGCTTGGAAGATATTTCAAACTGGATGGATACATCTCAGCTCAAGCTCAATGGGGGAAGACTGAGCTTATGATCTTAGGCAACCCTCTCTGCTTTCAATCTAGCTCCATGTGGCCAGTGTGTATGGGACCACCCCCTATCCCCAAGCCAGAAATTAAGAGCCTGGGTATCTGGTTGGACCAGGATCTGAGCTTTAGAGCTCAAGCGAGGAAGACGGCAGGCATCTGCTATGGCCTACTTAGAATGGCCCGCAAAGTGCTACCTCTGCTCCCCCTAGCAAAAAGTACTTGTGCAAGCACTTATACTCTCTAGGCTAGACTATGGTAATGCGCTTTATCTGGGCTCCCCTCTACTGTAGTTTCTAAACTACAGTCTGTGCAAAATAGTGCTGCCAGACTTTTAACCGGAACCAACAACCGACACTCGGCTAAACCGGCACTTGCGTCCCTTCATTGGCTCCCTATCCAGGAGCGCATTAGATTTAAGACACTCTGCCTAGTACATAAATCTATGCAGGGGACTGGCCCCTCCATCAACTCAGCCATGATTCGTCCCTATAAGGCCAAACGCAACCTCCGATCTGATAATCTTTACCTGGCCGAAGTACCTAAGATCAGGAGGGCCAGGAAGGGCGGACGGTTGTTTTCATATAAATGCCTCCAAACTCTGGAACTTGCTCCCACTTCAGTTACGCCTTGTTCAAAACCACGGATCCTTCCGCAAACAACTTAAGACTCTCCTGTTCCCACAGCCTGCATAATTTCCCTGTCTTCGGCAGTAGTCAGTTCCAGCGCTGGGATGCTTCCGGGTAGCCATGCGCTTTATAAATGTGTCTTTCATTTCATTTCATTTCATTTCACTGAGACAAAGTTTTACTGAGGAGAGAAAATGTGGCTTCTCCCACCCCAGAAGTTACACTCCTGTCAGAGAGAAAATATTTGTCTCTGTCCAGAGACAAATCTACTGAGCCAACCTGGACAGAGAAGGTACCCTTGGTGCCCCTCCCCCTTAATGACTGATGTAGGATACCAATGTCTCATTGTCTATCTGAACACAAACCGGATGATGCATCAAAGGGGGTTCAAAATGAAAAAGAATTCTCTGAACTGCTGACAAATACTTCCAATTGGGCGAAATCCATCTGTCTGTCTGATTCCAAATGCCCTACACTGACAGATCTCCGAGAGTTGCCCCGAGCCGGTTTGTTTGCATCTGACATTACCACCTGGGGAGGGAGAGTGACTAAACTGAAACTTTGTACCAGATTTTTTGGAACTAGCCACAATTGCAGGTTCTGACACACCTGCAGTAACAAGGGCGCCAAAATCTTGTACTTCTGAGATACCAGACTCCAACACCAAAGTCGATGGAGCACCAAGATTAGATGATGAAGTTGGGCCCAAGGAAGAATGACCGGAGTTGAGACCCTCTGTCAGAATCGCTCTGCCCCAGCCAGAATTAAACGGCGCTTTCCCAGTTTTAGCGCTAGATTTAAAAGATTCCCTTTTCCTCACCTTGCTGACAGAATCTCTCGATTTCGTTGGAGCTCTCGCAGAAGCAGAACAGGAAGACGAAGGGAAGCGGATGACGGAATTCCAAGATGGTGACTTGCCGATCGGAGATCTGCAGGTCAGCAATCTAGTGTTTTTCAGGTTGAGGAGAAATGCGCTGTCAACGCGCTCGCGCGTTAGGAGTTCAGCGCACTTCAACCGTCGTAGCAGAGGAAGAAGCAGCGTTCCCCTCATGCGCAGCTTTTCTCAGACATTTTTGACAGCGGAGAATAGCGTCTCAGTTTGCAGAAGTCTACAGTTTGGCAGCGAATTTTCCGAAGACCGTTTCCCCTTCCCTGTGGTGTTTCTCTCGTTTCCTTCAGGTACAGTGAGCCTGATTCTTAGCGCTGCAGCGGTCAAGGGAAACCCCTTGTTGGTAATTGAAGAAATAGAGCAAAAAGACTCATGTAAGATTTTTATTTTCTTCAATTTAGTCAGTCTACTTGATTCAAGCTTTCAGTCAGGAACTCGGAGATTGTCGATATTTAGTCATTCCTCAAGCACAGAAAATAAGTTTCAGCCTGCTTCTCCACTTGTTGTGGGGCTTACTCCTGAGGAACCTTTTTCAGACTTTAACTCTTTATAAGGAAAAAGACTATTCATGAAGCATTTTCAGTGAGAGTATTTAATGGTGACATTCCAGCAGTATAGTCATCTTCATTGAATCACATGGCATAGCATACAGAGTCTACAAGTAAATATAGATATTTATATATATATATATATAGGTGTACTTACCATCAATAGATCTTTACCAGCAATCTTCATCGGAACCTAAAAGAGAGAACAGAACATTAGGAAGATTCTGCAAGATTCTATCGCAATCTATAAGTTCATATATGCCAATCAATATATATATCAGGGAGCGGCTAAACCACTGTTTAGTACAGGTACGGGATTTGATATAGAAAGAGACTTTGAGATAACATGGAGGGTCCAGGTTAAGAGTTAGTAATGTTTGTGTTTGTATTTTCAGACGCTTGGGAAGACCCTCGCTAGGATCCGAGTGAGGAGGAGGCGTGGCAGTCTCTCTGTTTTCTCATTCCCAAACCCCTTTCCCCTCTTCACTGCGTGTGGATAATATTGTCCGCAGACAGTGGAGGGTGGGATTTGGGCTATTTAACATCTGCTCCTGTAGAAGCCAAGTCTCAGGTTTGTGGTACTTGACAGATTGACGTGCCCTTACGAAAAGTACTTCCACCCGGGCAGAATGGCTGAAGGGTTAGACCTTAAGGCGTTAGCGTAGGTTCTAGAAGGTTTACAAAAACAGTTATGTGAAACTGTGGAGGAAAATAAGGCTCTTAGAAATGAGATGAGGAAATCCGGTCAGGAAACCAGATATCTTAGGCAGAGAGTTGAGGAGTTGGCGGGTGGGCCCCAATCTCAGTCCAAGGAACAAAAATCCCAACAATTCTCCCCTTCCCCATCAGCTGCTGAGTTAACTACACAGGTGATACACGCCATTTCCCCCACAATTCCTCTTGCAGCCCCAGAAAGATTTACTGGAGATCCCCAAAAAGTCCAAATCTTTCTTACTCAGTGCTCTCTGCATTTTTTATGTATACCCATTATTTTCAAAAAAGATCAATCCAAGATAGCCTTCATTTTGTCTTACCTGAGCGGATATGCAGCGGCTTGGTCTATGCCTCTGGTGAATAGTAACAATAACATCCTTTATGATTTTGATAAATTTAAAGTTGAGTTTCTGCGCATTTTTTGACAGACGCACCATCTCCCTGACTACAGATAACAAACTTCTTCACCTTAAGCAAGGGAACCGGGAGTTAATTGCGTACCTTGCGCAATTTAATAAGCTTATTGTTGAAACCAACTGGCCTGAAGCCTAAAGAGCTGCCATTTTCTACAGAGGTCTCAAGGACGATCTAAAAGATGGTTTGGCTCAGATTCCCAAAAGACCCACAGATGTTTCCGAATTAATTGACCTGGTTCTACAAATTGACCAACGACAAAATGAGAGAAAAAATGAACGTCGGAAGGATGTAAGGTCTTTTCCTCCTTGTTTTGATAGAGTTAAATCTGACGTGGTAAAATCCAGCGAAGCTACATCAAGTGAAGAACCTATGCAAATAGGCACGGTACGAGAGCCTTTGTCCAAGGAAGAGAGAGAAAAACGAAGGAATGGGAAGCTTTGTATGTACTGTGGAAGCTCTGGGCATTTTGTTAAAGAGTGTCCAAAGAAGCCGAAGAACTCTTCTTGGGTAAAAGACAGGCCTCACCAGTAGAAGATGTTGCTCTGGTGAGTGCTGCTGATAAGTCAACTCCAGATTCTCAGTTGGTTGCCAATACTTTACAATCCTCTGCCCCTCATTTAATCATTTCCAGCTTAATCAAATTTGGAAAATCAGAAGTTGATAAAGTCTCCGTCATGATAGACTCAGGGGTGAGAGGATATTAAATTTGCCAAGTCGCTTGGAATTCACTTTTTAAGGAAAGAAAGGCCAGAACCGGTCTGAGCTGTGGATGGGACCAACCTATTTCCGGACCCATTACTTATGACACTGAGGAGATATTATTAATTGGACCTGGCCGTCATCGAAGTTTTTTTAAATTTAGTCTAATTGATGCTCCTCAATTTCAGCTCATTCTTGGTTTGCCGGGATTAACCGAACACAACCCAAGGATTGATTGGGCAAAAAGAACGGTGGAGTTGAACTCTGAATATTGTGAACATCATTGCTTCGATTGATTGGAGTACCCCGGATCATCAACCTTCGTCTTCGTCCTTGTTAGCTGAGCAGTGTCATGTTATTGGTACTGTTGAAGTCCAGGAGATTCCCAGAGAGTATCGCGATTTGGCATCAGTCTTTGATGAGGAAGAGGCCAAGAAATTACCTCCACATCGGGAGTATGATTGCAAGATAGAACTGGAACCTGGTGCCTCGTTACCTTGCAGTAGAATCTATGCCCTCTCAGAAGCTGAAAACCTCCATCTACAGGAATACTTGGACCAGTATTTGTCCAACGGGTTCATTAGACCTTCACAGTCCCCTGTCTCCTCACCACTGTTTTTCATTCCTAAGAAGGATGGAAAACTTCGGACTTGCATTGACTACCGAGCTTTAAATCAGGTCACTAAGAAGAACCGTTACCCTCTGCCTCTGATTTCAGAACTATTGGATCAGGTGAAGGATGCCCGAATATACACCAAATTAGATTTGAGAGGGGCCTACCATCTGGTGAGAATGGCTGAGGACGACGAGTGGAAGACGGCATTCCGCACTCGTTTTGGTCTTTTTGAATATCAGGTAATGCCATTCGGGTTGTGCAATGCACCTGCGGCTTTCCAGCATTTTGTCAACGACATTCTTAGAGAATTTTTGGATCATTTCGCAGTTGTGTATATAAATGACATACTCATATTTTCTGCCAATATGGAGGAACATGTGTTGCATGTACGAGCAGTCTTGGAGAAACTGTTGCAGCATCAACTCTACGTGAAGTTGGAAAGTGTAAATTCCATACCGACAGAGTGGAATTTTGGGGTTTTGTTCTGTCTCCCGAAGGAGTATCAATGGATGAAGCAAAGGTGAGAGCGATTAAGGATTGGCCAGCTCCTCAAAATGTAAAACAAATACAAAGCTTTCTTGGATTCGCCAATTTTTACAGGTGCTTCATCCTCAATTTTTCTGAGAAAGTTAGCCCACTTACTCAACTCTTGTAGAAGAAGGAAAAGTTCATTTGGAGTCCAGAAACTGAGAAGGCTTTTCAGTTACTAAAGGAAACCTTTACTTCAGCCCCGGTACTTTTGCATCCCAATTCTGAAGAACCATTCTTTGTGGAAGCTGATGCTTCCAACTTAGCTATCGGAGGAATCCTGTCGCAGAGACACAAGCAAACGGGTCAGCTCCACCCAGTAGCTTATCGATCTAGAAAACTAACGGCTGCAGAAATAAATTATACCATCACAGGCAAAGAATTATTGGCAGTGAAGGATGCCTTTTAAGAGTGGAGACACTATCTCTTGGGTGCAAAACATGAAACAACAGTTTTCACCGATCAAAGGAATTTGCAGTTTTTAAAGTCAGCATGAACCCTCACCCCCAGACAATTGAGGTGGTCTCTCTTCTTCGCGGATTACAATTTTGTTTTGACCTACAAACCGGGATCGACAAATGGGAAGGCAGATGCTTTGTCTCACCTAAATACAGACGAACATAAAGAGGCTATAAAGGAGGAACTGATTATTCCAGAAGAGAAGATCATCGGAACCATCTCCTTCACTGACTTGGAGAACAGACTCAAGTTGGCCTTTTCCGAAGAGGAGATGATCAAATGGGTCAAACTGGGTACTGAAAGGAAATAAGGAATGGA
Organism: Calotriton arnoldi; assembly: GCA_963921515.1. NCBI lineage: Eukaryota > Metazoa > Chordata > Amphibia > Caudata > Salamandridae > Calotriton > Calotriton arnoldi. The sequence goes on along the minus strand of CAWUFW010001825.1, from coordinate 125,238 downwards.
AAACCCTATTTTCAAGGAAAATTATTCGTTCCAAGCGATGAATTGTGCAAAGAGGTCATTCAGCTTTGTCACGATAATCCAATGGGTGGTCACAAAGGAGTTAAAAAGACTGTGGAATTGATAAGACGAGAGTTCTGGTGGCCAGAGATTGAAGCTCAGGTGAGACAATATGTGGCATCTTGTGAACAATGTGTCAAAGGGAAGGCATCAGGCAGGCCCCCAAGGTTTGCTTATGCCAATACCAGTAGCCCCATATCCTTGGCATACAGTCTCCATGGATTTCATTGTAGATTTACCCTCCAGCCAGGGCTATTCCACCATCTGGGTGGAAGTTGATCACTTTTCTAAAATGAGTCATTTCATCCCGCTAAAACCCATTCCAAATGCTAGACAGTTGGCCGCATTATTCTCCCAAAACATTGTCAAGACACATGGAATTCCCAAGGTGGTTATTTCCGATCGGGGCCCACAGTTTATCTCCCATTTTTGGAGGGCATTTTTGAAGCGGTTGGGAGTAGATTCTCGGTTGTCTACCAGTTTCCACCTAGAAACAGACGGTCAAACCGAGAGGGTGAATCAAGATCTGGAGCAATATCTGCGCCTGTATCCAATGGATCAAGAGGGTGACTGGCCCACCTTGTTGTGGGCGGCAGAGTTCGCCTATAACAATGCGGTTCACTCTTCCACCGGTTATTCCCCCTTCTTCCTGAATTCTGGCGGGCATCCAAACATGTCAGTGGGAAAAGTAGATAGTGATGTACCTGCAGTGGAGGTAGTAGTTAGATATTTACAAAAGGCTTATCAGTCAGCCACCAATAATTTGGTAAAAGCAAAAGTTTCCTTTAAGAAGCAGGCAGATAAGAAGAGGAGAGAAAATCCCGATTACGATCCTGGAGATAAGATTTGGATCTCTACCCGTAATATGGGTTTGAAAGGGAATAGGAAATTCCAGCCTCGATTTATTGGCCCTTTTGAGGTGGAAAAGATGGTCAACCCAGTCAGTCTGAAAATTAAGCTTCCCAATCAGTTAAGAATTCATTCAGTTTTCCATGTATCATTGGTTAAAAGAAATCCTCCAGAATTAAGAAAAGACCAGCCACCTGACCCATTCCATTTGCAAGCAGGAGAAGAATATGAGGTCAAACGCATTCTAGACTCTAACAGAACCAAAGGAAAGCTTTTCTATTTAGTGGATTGGAAAGGCTATGGTCCTGAGGAAAGATCATGGGAACCCAGTGTAAATGTTCATGCCCCTCGTTTGGTTCGTGAGTTCCACAGAACTAATCCTAATAAGCCCAAGGAGGGAGGAGAAGGGGACTTGGTGGGGGGTACTGTCAGAATCGCTCTGCCCAAGCCCAGAATTAAACTGCGCTTTCCCAGTTTTAGCACTAGATTTAAAAGATTCCCTTTTCCTCACCTTGCTGACAGAATCTCTCGATTTCGTTGGAGCTCTCGCAGAAGCAGAACAGGAATACGAAGGGAGGCGGATGACGGAATTCCAAGATGGCGACTTGCCGATCGGAGATCTGCAGGAAAGCCCTCTAGTGTTTTTCAGGTTGAGGAGAAGTGCGCTGTCAACGCGCTCGCGCGTTAGGAGTTCAGCGCACTTCAACCGTCGTAGCAGAGGAAGAAGCAGCGTTCCCCTCATGCGCAGCTTTTCTCAGACATGTTTGACAGCGTCTCAGTTTGCAGAAGTCTACAGTTTGTCAGCGAATTTTCCGAAGACCGTTTCCCCTTCCCTGTGGTGTTTCTCTCGTTTCTCTTCAGGTACAGTGAGCCTGATTCTTAGCGCTGCAGCCGTCAAGGGAAACCCCTTGTTGGTAATTGAAGAAATAGAGCAAAAAGACTCAAGTAAGATTTTTATTTTCTTCAATTTAGTCAGTCTACTTGATTCAAGCTTTCAGTCAGGAACTCGGAGATTGTCGATATTTAGTCATTCCTCAAGCACAGACAATAAGTTTCAGCCTGCTTCTCCACTTGTTGTGGGGCTTACTCCTGAGGAACCTTTTTCAGATTTTAACTCTTTATAAGGAAAAAGACTATTCATGAAGCATTTTCAGTGAGAGTATTTAATGGTGACATTCCAGCAGTATAGTCATCTTCATTGAATCACATGGCATAGCATACAGAGTCTACAAGTAAATATATATATATATATATATATATATATATATATATATAGATAGATATATATATATATATATATATATATATATATATATATGTGTACTTACCATCAATAGATCTTTACCAGCAATCTTCATCGGAACCTAAAAGAGAGAACAGAACATTAGGAAGATTCTGCAAGATTCTATCGCAATCTATAAGTTCATATATGCCAATAAATATATATCAGGGAGCGGCTAAACCACTGTTTAGTACAGGTACGGGATTTGATATAGAAAGAGACTTTGAGATAACATGGAGGGTCCAGGTTAAGAGTTAGTAATGTTTGTGTTTGTATTTTCAGACGCTTGGGAAGACCCTCGCTAGGATCCGAGTGAGGAGGAGGCGTGGCAGTCTCTCTGTTTTCTCATTCCCAAACCCCTTTCCCCCTCTTCACTGCGTGTGGATAATATTGTCCGCAGATAGTGGAGGGTTGGATTTGGGCTATTTAACATCTGCTCCTGTAGAAGCCAAGTCTCAGGTTTGTGGTGCTTGACAGATTGACGTGCCCTTACGAAAAGTACTTCCACCCGGGCAGAATGGCTGAAGGGTTATACCTTAAGGAATTAGCGTAGGTTCTAGAAGGTTTACAAAAACAGTTATGTGAAACCGTGGAGGAAAATAAGGTTCTTAGAAATGAGATGAGGAAATCCGGTCAGGAAACCAGCTATCTTAGGCAGAGAGTTGAGGAGTTGGCGGGTGGGCCCCAATCTCAGTCCAAGTAACAAAAATCCCAACAATTCTCCCCTTCCCCATCAGCTGCTGAGTTAACTACACAGGTGATACACGCCATTTCCCCCACAATTCCTCTTGCAGCCCCAGAAAGATTTACTGGAGATCCCCAAAAAGCCCAAATCTTTCTTACTCAGTGCTCTCTGCATTTTTTATGTATACCCATTATTTTCAAAAAAGATCAATCCAAGATAGCCTTCATTTTGTCTTACCTGAGCGGAGATGCAGCGGCTTGGTCTATGCCTCTGGTGAATAGTAACAATAACATCCTTTATGATTTTGATAAATTTAAAGTTGAGTTTCTGCGCATTTTTTGACAGACGCACCATCTCCCAGACTACAGATAACAAACTTCTTTACCTTAAGCAAGGGAACCGGGAGTTAATTGCGTACCTTGCGCAATTTAATAAGCTTATTATTGAAACCAACTGGCCTGAAGCCAAAAGAGCTGCCATTTTCTACAGAGGTCTCAAGGACGATCTAAAAGATGGTTTGGCTCAGATTCCCAAAAGACCCACAGATGTTTCCGAATTAATTGACCTGGTTCTACAAATTGACCAACGACAAAATGAGAGAAAAAATGAACGTCGGAAGGATGTAAGGTCTTTTCCTCCTTGTTTCGATAGAGTTAAATCTGACGTGGTAAAATCCAGCGAAGCTACATCAAGTGAAGAACCTATGCAAATAGGCACGGTACGAGAGCCTTTGTCCAAGGAAGAGAGAGAAAAACGAAGGAATGGGAAGCTTTGTATGTACTGTGGAAGCTCCGGGCATTTTGTTAAAGAGTGTCCAAAGAAGCCGAAGAACTCTTCTTGGGTAAAAGACAGGCCTCACCAGTAGAAGATGTTGCTCTGGTGAGTGCTGCTGATAAGTCAACTCCAGATTCTCAGTTGGTCGCCAATACTTTACAATCCTCTGCCCCTCATTTAATCATTTCCAGCTTAATCAAATTTGGAAAATCAGAAGTTGATAAAGTCTCCGTCATGATAGATTCAGGGGCGAGAGGATATTAAATTTGCCAAGTCGCTTGGAATTCACTTTTTAAGGAAAGAAAGGCCAGAACCGGTCTGAGCTGTGGATGGGACCAACCTATTTCCGGACCCATTACTTATGTCACTGAGGAGATATTATTAATTGGACCTGGCCGTCATCGAAGTTTTTTTAAATTTAGTCTAATTGATGCTCCTCAATTTCAGCTCATTCTTGGTTTGCCGTGGTTAACCGAACACAACCCAAGCATTGATTGGGCAAAAAGAACGGTGGAGTTGAACTCCGAATATTGTGAACATCATTGCTTCGATTGATTGGAGTACCCCGGATCATCAACCTTCGTCTTCGTCCTTGTTAGCTGAGCCCTGTCATGTTATTGGTACTGTTGAAGTCCAGGAGATTCCCAGAGAGTATCGCGATTTGGCATCAGTCTTTGATGAGGACGAGGCCAAGAAATTACCTCCACATCGGGAGTATGATTGCAAGATAGAACTGGAACCTGGTGCCTCGTTACCTTGCAGTAGAATCTATGCCCTCGCAGAAGCTGAAAACCTCCATCTACAGGAATACTTGGACCAGTATTTGTCCAACGGGTTCATTAGACCTTCACAGTCCCCTGTCTCCTCATCACTGTTTTTCATTCCTAAAAAGGATGGAAAACTTCAGACTTGCATTGACTACCGAGCTTTAAATCAGGTCACTAAGAAGAACCGTTACCCTCTGCCTCTGATTTCAGAACTATTGGATCAGGTGAAGGATGCCCGAATATACACCAAATTAGATTTGCGAGGGGCCTACCATCTGGTGAGAATGGCTGAGGACGACGAGTGGAAGACGGCATTCCGCACTCGTTTTGGTCTTTTTGAATATCAGGTAATGCCATTCGGGTTGTGCAATGCACCTGCGGCTTTCCAGCATTTTGTCAACGACATTCTTAGAGAATTTTTGGATCATTTCGCAGTTGTGTATATAAATGACATACTCATATTTTCTGCCAATATGGAGGAACATGTGTTGCATGTACGAGCAGTCTTGGAGAAACTGTTGCAGCATCAACTCTACGTGAAGTTGGAAAAGTGTAAATTCCATACCGACAGAGTGGAATTTTGGGGTTTTGTTCTGTCTCCCGAAGGAGTATCAATGGATGAAGCAAAGGTGAGAGCGATTAAGGATTGGCCAGCTCCTCAAAATGTAAAACAAATACAAAGCTTTCTTGGATTCGCCAATTTTTACAGGTGCTTCATCCTCAATTTTTCTGAGAAAGTTAGCCCACTTACTCAACTCTTGTAGAAGAAGGAAAAGTTCATTTGGAGTCCAGAAACTGAGAAGGCTTTTCAGTTACTAAAGGAAACCTTTACTTCAGCCCCGGTACTTTTGCATCCCAATTCTGAAGAACCATTCTTTGTGGAAGCTGATGCTTCCAACTTAGCTATCGGAGGAATCCTATCGCAGAGACACAAGCAAACGGGTCAGCTCCACCCAGTAGCTTATCGATCTAGAAAACTAACGGCTGCAGAAATAAATTATACCATCACAGACAAAGAATTATTGGCAGTGAAGGATGCCTTTTAAGAGTGGAGACACTATCTCTTGGGTGCAAAACATGAAACAACAGTTTTCACCGATCAAAGGAATTTGCAGTTTTTAAAGTCAGCATGAACCCTCACCCCCAGACAATTGAGGTGGTCTCTCTTCTTCGCGGATTACAATTTTGTTTTGACCTACAAACAGGGATCGACAAATGGGAAGGCAGATGCTTTGTCTCGCCTAAATACAGACGAACCTAAAGAGGCTACTAAGGAGGAACTGATTATTCCAGAAGAGAAGATCATCGGAACCATCTCCTTCACTGACTTGGAGAACAGACTCAAGTTGGCCTTTTCCGAAGAGGAGATGATCAAATGGGTCAAACTGGGTACTGAAAGGGAAATAAGGAATGGAAAACCCTATTTTCAAGGAAAATTATTCGTTCCAAGCGATGAATTGTGCAAAGAGGTCATTCAGCTTTGTCACGATAATCCAATGGCTGGTCACAAAGGAGTTAAAAAGACTGTGGAATTGATAAGACGAGAGTTCTGGTGGCCAGAGATTGAAGCTCAGGTGAGACAATATGTGGCATCTTGTGAACAATGTGTCAAAGGGAAGGTCATCAGGCAGGCCCCCCAAGGTTTGCTTATGCCAATACCAGTAGCCCCATATCCTTGGCATACAGTCTCAATGGATTTCATTGTAGATTTACCCTCCAGCCAGGGCTATTCCAACATCTGGGTGGTAGTTGATCACTTTTCTAAAATGATTCATTTCATCCCGCTAAAATCCATTCCAAATGCTAGACAGTTGGCCGCATTATTCTCCCAAAACATTGTCAAGACACATGGAATTCCCAAGGTGGTTATTTCCGATCGGGGCCCACAGTTTATCTACCATTTTTGGAGGGCATTTTTGAAGCGGTTGGGAGTAGATTCTCGGTTGTCTACCAGTTTCCACCCAGAAACAGACGGTCAAACCGAGAGGGTGAATCAAGATCTGGAGCAATATCTGCGCCTGTATCCAATGGATCAAGAGGGTGACTGGCCCACCTTGTTGTGGGCGGCAGAGTTCGCCTATAACAATGCGGTTCACTCTTCCACCGGTTATTCCCCCTTCTTCCTGCATTCTGGCAGGCATCCAAACATGTCAGTGGGAAAAGTAGAGAGTGATGTACCTGCAGTGGAGGTAGTAGTTAGATATTTACAAAAGGCTTATCAGTCAGCCACCAATAATTTGGTAAAAGCAAAAGTTTCCTTTAAGAAGCAGGCAGATAAGAAGAGGAGAGAAAATCCCGCTTACGATCCTGGAGATAAGGTTTGGATCTCTACCCGTAATATGGGTTTGAAAGGGAATAGGAAATTCCAGCCTCGATTTATTGGCCCTTTTGAGGTGGAAAAGATGGTCAACCCAGTCAGTCTGAAAATTAAGCTTCCCAATCAGTTAAGAATTCATCCAGTTTTCCATGTATCATTGGTTAAAAGAAATCCTCCAGAATTAAGAAAAGACCAGCCACCTGACCCATTCCATTTGCAAGCAGGAGAAGAATATGAGGTCAAACGCATTCTAGACTCTAACAGAACCAAAGGAAAGCTTTTCTATTTAGTGGATTGGAAAGGCTATGGTCCTGAGGAAAGATCATGGGAACCCAGTGTAAATGTTCATGCCCCTCGTTTGGTTTGTGAGTTCCACAGAACTAATCCTAATAAGCCCAAGGAGGGAGGAGAAGGTGCCTTGGTGGGGGGTACTGTCAGAATCGCTCTGCCCCAGCCCAGAATTAAACTGCGCTTTCCCAGTTTTAGCGCTAGATTTAAAAGATTCCCTTTTCCTCACCTTGCTGACAGAATCTCTCGATTTCGTTGGAGCTCTCGCAGAAGCAGAACAGGAATACGAAGGGAGGCGGATGACGGAATTCCAAGATGGCGACTTGCCGATCGGAGATCTGCAGGTCAGCCCTCTAGTGTTTTTCAGGTTGAGGAGAAGTGCGCTGTCAACGCGCTCGCGCGTTAGGAGTTCAGCGCACTTCAACCGTCGTAGCAGAGGAAGAAGCAGCGTTCCCCTCATGCGCAGCTTTTCTCAGACATGTTTGACAGCGGAGATTAGCGTCTCAGTTTGCAGAAGTCTACAGTTTGTCAGCGAATTTTCCGAAGACCGTTTCCCCTTCCCTGTGGTGTTTCTCTCGTTTCCTTCAGGTACAGTGAGCCTGATTCTTAGCGCTGCAGCGGTCAAGGGAAACCCCTTGTTGGTAATTGAAGAAATAGAGCAAAAAGACTCAAGTAAGATTTTTATTTTCTTCAATTTAGTCAGTCTACTTGATTCAAGCTTTCAGTCAGGAACTCTGAGATTGTCGATATTTAGCCATTCCTCAAGCACAGACAATAAGTTTCAGCCTGCTTCTCCACTTGTTGTGGGGCTTACTCCTGAGGAACCTTTTTTCAGATTTTAACTCTTTATAAGGAAAAAGACTATTCATGAAGCATTTTCAGTGAGAGTATTTAATGGTGACATTCCAGCAGTATAGTCATCTTCATTGAATCACATGGCATAGCATACAGAGTCTACAAGTAAATATATATATATATATATATATATATATATATATATATATATATATATATATATATATATATATATATATATATATATATATATATATATATATATATGTACTTACCATCAATAGATCTTTACCAGCAATCTTCATCGGAACCTAAAAGAGAGAACAGAACATTAGGAAGCTTCTGCAAGATTCTATCGCAATCTATAAGTTCATATATGCCAATAAATATATATATCAGGGAGCGGCTAAACCACTGTTTAGTACAGGTACAGGATTTGATATAGAAAGAGACTTTGAGATAACATGGAGGGTCCAGTTTAAGAGTTAGTAATGTTTGTGTTTGTATTTTCAGATGCTTGGGAAGACCCTCGCTAGGATCCGAGTGAGGAGGAGGCGTGGCAGTCTCTCTGTTTTCTCATTCCCAAACCCCTTTCCCCCTCTTCACTGCGTGTGGATAATATAGTCCGCAGACAGTGGAGGGTGGGATTTGGGCTATTTAACATCTGCTCCTGTGGAAGCCAAGTCTCAGGTTTGTGGTACTTGACAGATTGAAGTGCCCTTACGAAAAGTACTTCCACCCGGGCAGAATGGCTGAAGGGTTAGACCTTAAGGCGTTAGCGTCGGTTCTAGAAGGTTTACAAAAACAGTTATGTGAAACCGTGGAGGAAAATAAGGCTCTTAGAAATGAGATGAGGAAATCCGGTCAGGAAACCAGCTATCTTAGGCAGAGAGTTAAGGAGTTGGCGGGTGGGCCCCAATCTCAGTCCAAGGAACAAAAATCCCAACAATTCTCCCCTTCCCCATCAGCTGCTGAGTTAACTACACAGGTGATACACGCCATTTCCCCCACAATTCCTCTTGCAGCCCCAGAAAAATTTACTGGAGATCCCCAAAAAGCCCAAATATTTCTTACTCAGTGCTCTCTACAATTTTTATGTATACCCATTATTTTCAAAAAAGATCAATCCAAGATAGCCTTCATTTTGTCTTACCTGAGCGGAGATGCAGCGGCTTGGTCTATGCCTCTGGTGAATAGTAACAATAACATCCTTTATGATTTTGATAAATTTAAAGTTGAGTTTCTGCGCATTTTTGACAGACGCACCATCTCCCAGACTACAGATAACGAACTTCTTGACCTTAAGCAAGGGAACCGGGAATTAATTGCGTACCTTGCGCAATTTAATAAGCTTATTGTTGAAACCAACTGGCCTGAAGCCAAATGAGCTGCCATTTTCTACAGAGGTCTCAAGGACGATCTAAAAGATGGTTTGGCTCAGATTCCCAAAAGACCCACAGATGTTTCCGAATTAATTGACCTGGTTCTTCAAATTGTCCAACGACAAAATGAGAGAAAAAATGAAAGTCGGAAGGATGTAAGGTCTTTTCCTCCTTGTTTCGATAGAGTTAAATCTGACGTGGTAAAATCCAGCGAAGCTACATCAAGTGAAGAACCTATGCAAATAGGCACGGTACGAGAGCCTTTGTCCAAGGAAGAGAGAGAAAAACGAAGGAATGGTAAGCTTTGTATGTACTGTGGAAGCTCCGGGCATTTTGTTAAAGAGTGTCCAAAGAAGCCGAAGAACTCTTCTTGGGTAAAAGACAGGCCTCACCAGTAGAAGGTGTTGCTCTGGTGAGTGCTGCTGATAAGTCAACTCCAGATTCTCAGTTGGTCGCCAATACTTTACAATCCTCTGCCCCTCATTTAATCATTTCCAGCTTAATCAAATTTGGAAAATCAGAAGTTGATAAAGTCTCCGTCATGATAGATTCAGGGGCGACAGGGAATTTTTGCGATATTAAATTTGCCAAGTCGCTTGGAATTCACTTTTTAAGGAAAGAAAGGGCCAAAACCAGTCTAAGCTGTGGATGGGACCAACCTATTTCCGGACCCATTACTTATGACACTGAGGAGATATTATTAATTGGACCTGGTCGTCATCGAAGTTTTTTTAAATTTAGTCTAATTGATGCTCCTCAATTTCAGCTCATTCTTGGTTTGCCGTGGTTAACCGAACACAACCCAACGATTGATTGGGCAAAAAGAATGGTGGAGTTGAACTCCGAATATTGTGAACATCATTGCTTCGATTGATTGGAGTACCCCGGATCATCAACCTTCGTCTTCGTCCTTGTTAGCTGAGCAGTGTCATGTTATTGGTACTGTTGAAGTCCAGGAGATTCCCAGAGAGTATCGCGATTTGGCATCAGTCTTTGATGAGGAAGAGGCCAAGAAATTACCTTCACATCGGGAGTATGATTGCAAGATAGAACTGGAACCCGGTGCCTCGTTACCTTGCAGTAGAATCTATACCCTCTCAAAAGCTGAAATCCTCCATCTACAGGAATACTTGGACCAGTATTTGTCCAATGGGTTCATTAGACCTTCACAGTCCCCTGTCTCCTGACCACTGTTTTTCATTCCTAAGAAGGATGGAAAACTTCAGACTTGCATTGACTACCGAGATTTAAATCAGGTCACTAAGAAGAACCGTTACCCTCTGCCTCTGATTTCAGAACTATTGGATCAGGTGAAGGATGCCCAATATACACCAAATTAGATTTGAGAGGGGCCTACCATCTGGTGAGAATGGCTGAGGGCGACAAGTGGAAGACGGCATTCCGCACTCGTTTTGGTCTTTTTGAATATCAGGTAATGCCATTCGGGTTGTGCAATGCACCTGCGGCTTTCCAACATTTTGTCAACGACATTCTTAGAGAATTTTTGGATCGTTTCGCAGTTGTGTATATAAATGACATACTCATATTTTCTGCCAATATGGAGGAACATGTGTTGCATGTACGAGCAGTCTTGGAGAAACTGTTGCAGCATCAACTCTACGTGAAGTTGGAAAAGTGTAAATTCCATACCGACAGAGTGGAATTTTGGGGTTTTGTTCTGTCTCCCGAAGGAGTATCAATGGATGAAGCAAAGGTGAGAGCGATTAAGGATTGGCCAGCTCCTCAAAATGTAAAACAAATACAAAGCTTTCTTGGATTCACCAATTTTTACAGGCGCTTCATACTCAATTTTTCTGAGAAAGTTAGCCCACTTACTCAACTCTTGTAGAAGAAGGAAAAGTTCATTTGGAGTCCAGAAACTGAGAAGGCTTTTCAGTTACTAAAGGAAACCTTTACTTCAGCCCCGGTACTTTTGCATCCCAATTCTGCAGAACCATTCTTTGTGGAAGCTGATGCTTCCAACTTAGCTATCGGAGGAATCCTTTCGCAGAGACACAAGCAAACGGGTCAGCTCCACCCAGTAGCTTATCGATCTAGAAAACTAACGGCTGCAGAAATAAATTATACCATCGCAGACAAAGAATTATTGGCAGTGAAGGATGCCTTTCAAGAGTGGAGACACTATCTCTTGGGTGCAAAACATGAAACAACAGTTTTCACCGATCAAAGGAATTTGCAGTTTTTAAAGTCAGCACGAACCCTCACCCCCAGACAATTGAGGTGGTCTCTCTTCTTCGCGGATTACAATTTTGTTTTGACCTACAAACCGGGATCGACAAATGGGAAGGCAGATGCTTTGTCTCGCCTAAATACAGACGAACCTAAAGAGGCTACTAAGGAGGAACTGATTATTCCAGAAGAGAAGATCATCGGAACCATCTCCTTCACTGACTTGGAGAACAGACTCAAGTTGGCCTTTTCCGAAGAGGAGATGATCAAATGGGTCAAACTGGGTACTGAAAGGGAAATAAGGAATGGAAAACCCTATTTTCAAGGACAATTATTCGTTCCAAGCAAAGAATTGTGCAAAGAGGTCATTCAGCTTTGTCACGATAATCCAATGGCTGGTCACAAAGGAGTTAAAAAGACTGTGAAATTGATAAGATGAGAGTTCTGGTGGCCAGAGATTGAAGCTCAGGTGAGACAATATGTGGCATCTTGTGAACAATGTGTCAAAGGGAAGGTCATCAGGCAGGCCCCCCAAGGTTTGCTTATGCCAATAACAGTAGCCCCATATTCTTGGCATACAGTCTCTATGGATTTCATTGTAGATTTACCCTCCAGCCAGGGCTATTCCACCATCTGGGTGGTAGTTGATCACTTTTCTAAAATGAGTCATTTCATCCCGCTAAAATCCATTCCAAATGCTAGACAGTTGGCCACATTATTCTCCCAAAACATTGTCAAGACACATGGAATTCCCAAGGTGGTTATTTCCGATCGGGGCCCACAGTTTATCTCCCATATTTGGAGGGCATTTTTGAAGAGGTTGGGAGTAGATTCTCGGTTGTCTACCAGTTTCCACCCAGAAACAGACGGTCAAACCGAGAGGGTGAATCAAGATCTGGAGCAATATCTGCGCCTGTATCCAATGGATCAAGAGGGTGACTGGCCCACCTTGTTGTGGGCGGCAGAGTTCGCCTATAACAATGCGGTTCACTCTTCCACCGGTTATTCCCCCTTCTTCCTGAATTCTGGCAGGCATCCAAACATGTCAGTGGGAAAAGTAGATAGTGATGTACCTGCAGTGGAGGTAGTAGTTAAATATTTACAAAAGGCTTATCAGTCAGCCACCAATAATTTGGTAAAAGCAAAAGTTTCCTTTAAGAAGCAGGCAGATAAGAAGAGGAGAGAAAATCCCGCTTCCGATCCTGGAGATAAGGTTTGGATCTCTACCCGTAATATGCGTTTGAAAGGGAATAGGAAATTCCAGCCTCGATTTATTGGCCCTTTTGAGGTGGAAAAGATGGTCAACCCAGTCAGTCTGAAAATTAAGCTTCCCAATCAGTTAAGAATTCATCCAGTTTTCCATGTATCATTGGTTAAAAGAAATCCTCCAGAATTAAGAAAAGACCAGCCACCTGACCCAGTTCATTTGCAAGCAGGAGAAGAATATGAGGTCAAACGCATTCTAGACTCTAACAGAACCAAAGGAAAACTTTTCTATTTAGTGGATTGGAAAGGCTATGGTCCTGAGGAAAGATCATGGGAACCCAGTGTAAATGTTCATGCCCCTCGTTTGGTTCGTGAGTTCCACAGAACTAATCCTAATAAGCCCAAGGAGGGAGGAGAAGGGGCTTTGGTGGGGGGTACTGTCAGAATCGCTCTGCCCCCGCCCAGAATTAAACTGCGCTTTCCCAGTTTTAGCGCTAGATTTAAAAGATTCCCTTTTCCTCACCTTGCTGACAGAATCTCTCGATTTCGTTGGAGCTCTCGCAGTAGCAGAACAGGAACACGAAGGGAGGCGGATGATGGAATTCCAAGATGGCGACTTGCCGATCGGAGATCTGCAGGTCAGCCCTCTAGTGTTTTTTAAGTTGAGGAGTAGTGCGCTGTCAACACGCTTGCGCGTTAGGAGTTCAGCGCACTTCAACCGTCGTAGCAGAGGAAGAAGCAGCATTCCCTTCATGCGCAGCTTTTCTCAGACATTTTTGACAGCGGAGAATAGCATCTCAGTTTGCAGAAGTCTACAGTTTGTCAGCGAATATTTCGAAGACCGTTTCTCTTCCCTGTGGTGTTTCTCTCGTTTCCTTCAGGTACAGTGAGCCTGATTCTTAGCGCTGCAGCCGTCAAGGGAAACCTCTTGCTGGTAATTGAAGAAATAGAGCAAAAAGACTCAAGTAAGATTTTTATTTTCTTCAATTTAGTCAGTCTACTTGATTCAAGCTTTCAGTCAGGAACTCGGAGATTGTCGATATTTAGTCATTCCTCAAGCACCGAGAATAAGTTTCAGCCTGCTTCTCCACTTGTTGTGGGGCTTACTCCTGAGGAAACTTTTTTCAGACTTTAACTCTTTATAAGGAAAAAGACTATTCATGAAGCATTTTCAGTGAGAGTATTTAATGGTGACATTCCAACAGTATAGTCATCTTCATTGAATCACATGGCATAGCGTACAGGGTCTACAAGTAAATATATATATATATATATATATATATATACACTTACCATCAATAGATCTTTACCAGTAATCTTCATCGGAACCTAAAAGAGCGAACAGAACATTAGGAAGATTCTGCAAGATTCTATTACAATCTATAAGTTCATATATGCCAATAAATATATATATCAGGGAGCGGCTAAACCACTGTTTAGTACAGGTACGGCATTTGATATAGAAAGAGACTTTGAGATAACATGGAGGGTCCAGTTTAAGAGTTAGTAATGTTTGTGTTTGTATTTTCAGATGCTTGTGAAGACCCTCGCTAGGATCCGAGTGAGGAGGAGGCGTGGCCGTGGCAGTCTCTCTGTTTTCTCAATCCCAAACCCCTTTCCCCCTCTTCACTGCGCATGGATAATATTGTCCGCAGACAGTGGAGGGTGGGATTTGGGCTATTTAACATCTGCTCCTGTGGAAGCCAAGTCTCAGGTTTGTGGTACTTAACACCCTCAAACTCTGAACTCTCAGGCACTCCCTTGCAGTTGCTTCATTCTTGGACAGGAGCGAGGTGAGTTGAAGAACCAGACTTTGTTTCCTGCATTGTAGCAGAAATAATTCTGCCAAGTTTGTTAGAAATACATCTCTTACAAACTGTAGATTTTAGGATGGCAGTACTGGGACCTCTTGTGGTTTAGAAGGAAACCATGACTCAAAAGAACCCTACTGACCTGATGGACCTCTTTGTAGCCCTTAAATAAAGAAGAAAAACAATTGGTCAATTATCCAAGTAGAGGTATTCGCTGGGGATGAATATTACCCACTGTCGTGAACACAGTGACAGTTTCTGTTCAGACTTTTCGATTTCCATTATTTTTATTCTGAAGACTCTACTATTTCAATGCTTTGCTTTATTCAGACGCTTCTATTTCTCTCATAAAAAAGAGTGAAGTTTTAAAGATGTATAGAAATGCTGAAACATCTGCTCCCTATGGACCTGTTTTTATTATTATGATAATCAATTTGACACATCTGTCAACATGATTGCTTTATCTTATAGCTGGTTTAGTGTCTGCTAGTCCCACTATTATTTGCAAAATATAAAATATGGTCAATATTCAGATATTATAAAAATAAAAACAGGTATCAGAGCATATTTTAGAGAGGTACTTTGAGCTGTGGCTATCGAGACAGAGGTCACTCAAGTTTGCAGCCTCAACTTTAGTCAGAGGCGACAGCAGAGACAAGGGGCCTACAACCGATTGCTGTTTATCTTTCAGCCTAGAACAAGCTGCAATAGGAAATAGCTAGCTTGCTATTTCACAATGAAGACAGAGGTATGCTGTGCAAATTATCTCTGAAACTCGAGAATAGGCTTGCTATATTTTGCTTCAGCTAAAAATTAGAAAAGCTCTTAAATACAGCTTGAGGGTGTTGGGATGAAAGCAGCTCAATAACAATGTTAGAATTTTTCCTGTTGTTATTATTTTCCATGACATGTCTTGCTGCATATTCTTTCATATTCATTCTGGTTACCATTCATATTTAATTCACTAGGTTAGGCTTTTAAAATAAACATTTTATAATACATGTCCTATTTCTTAGTGCCATTCTTGAGTGTGTTGTTCATTAACAAAGAGGGTTTGGAGTTCCACCGAGTCATTGGACTTATCTTGTGGGACTGATTGTTAACATGAAACACTTCCTACACAGTATTGCTCAGTGGGTAGTGTCTGGGTTGCAGTCCAACCAGATTTCTAATTTGAATTGCCATATTGACTAAGTGCCTGATTATGACTCTAGCTTTGTGGCAGCGGGCCGCCATGCCAGGGCCCCGCTGCAACACCGCCAAAGTCGCCTACCGACCGCCTGCCATATTCAGAGTTTTCTACTGGTCTGGTGGACAGTGCTTTGGCACTCCCAGGTGGTGAGCCTTAGAAAGGCACCGCAATGGGAACGCCACAGCACATTCCAGCACGGAACAAAATGCACAATGTTGTGCATTTCGTTCCGTGCAGGAACATTGGGGTTCATACACTATGTGCCCCCCTGCCTGCCCCCCTGTGCACAGAGGCACCAAGGAGCCCTGAAGGGCCCCATTCATTTCCTCACCACCATCCTTTTCATGGCGGGATCACTGCCATGAAAAGGAGGGCAGTGAGGAAACTCATAATATGCTTGGCGGTGCAGCAGCTGCATCGCCAGCATATTATGGCCTCGGACGCTGCACTACTGTCACGGGATCAAGGATCCGGCGGTAGCAGTGGTCCTGTGGTGGTTCCACCTCCATAGTTTTAATATGGCGGGTGGACCCCCACTCTGGCGGTCCAGGGACTGCCACCACAGGTTCGGCGGTGCCATGGACCGTCAAATTCATAATTAGGCCCCAAGTCCTTAGGCCAGGTGGTTAGAAATCTGATCCCTGTGACTCAGGAAAGCCATAACCCCAGAGAACATCTGACCACTAAAGGTGCCAAGAGCTTCATAAAAACTCTTGGTGTACATGCCATGCTAATAAGAAGGACCTGGAACTGGTAATGATAATTTAACAGACACAACATGTACACTTTGGAGTCAGCAAATGGATAGCAACATGCACATATGCATCTTGCAGGTCTACGTAGGTCAAACAATCGATTGGCTTCATCAAAGACAGAGGGGGCGATTCCGATCTCGGCCGGTAGCGCACCGAATCGGATTCGGCTTAACCGGATCCGATTCGGAGCCCTCTTTTCCGACCGATTCGAACACGCGTCCGGCCGAGCGAGTACGATGCGAGCGCACGCGAAATCGCCGACCGACTCGTTCACGGGTCCGAACCGCATTGACCGACTCGCTCGGACTCGACTCGCACCGCGCGATGGAGACGTTCCCCGGCCGGGCAAGTACGATGCGTGCCTTGAGCAGTCCGACCGACCCGCACCGTCCGGCTCGAAACAGCTGTCGGAGCCGGACTTTGGGGGTCCGTGTCGGACCCCCCTGTATGCGTAGCCACGCGAGTCGCACACAGTGGGGACCAATGGGTCCCCCCTACCTGTGCGTGTGCGTCGTGAACCGCATCGACGCGAACCCGCTGTAGGGGGTGCCCTCGTTCGCCTCGCACCCATTGAGACAATGGGAGCCCGCGTACGCGTTGTACGACCGGCTCCCATTGACTTCAATGGGAGTCCGACCGAATCGAGTCCGATAGCATGCGTGCGCATCGTACTCATTCGGTCGGACTGCTAGAGTCCGATTCGGTCGGAAATCTCTCCGGGTCCGGCTCGGTCGGGGAGATTTCCGGCATGAATCGGAATCGGCCCCTGAATGTTCTGAAGCTACCACTATCTTGAATGTTTGTTATGGGATGAAGAGATTCAACCCGTTCAGCTCTACTACTCATTGAAAATCTCCTAATAGCTTCTGAACCAGGGTGCAGAAGTGGGTAAAATCTTTGATGTTATTATTGCTGACTTATCTAACAGGTCCTGAACCACTACCAGAAGTGCATCTGGCTTCCTCTTGCAACATGTGCAAAATGAAAAGGGGGGTAGACAAAAATATTATTTTGGAGTGTGCAGGAAAGAAATTCAATATCCAGTTTTTACAATCTCTAAAGGCCAGGAATATGAGATTGATGCTGTTCAGATTTCCAGAAACCACTGGATCATTGTCTTGGGGGGCTGGAAGTGTTAAGAGAGTGGAAATCTAGAACCGGGACTTGCTAGTAATGAGCCAAACAATGAAATGGCTAATTAGATGACTTAATCATTGCAGCAGGTCTGAATGTTCTTGTATCAAAACCACAACCTCTTTCAAAGAAACATACAGGAGTCATTCATTTTCTAACCTCCGCAGACTTTTTACTAACTTCAAAGAGACCCAAAAAGCTTGGAACCCATTGTGGGGTAGGTGCATCAGCAGTGAGGAGAATGAGAAGTGAATGTTTAGAGAGCGTCAGGTAGGGAGAAAGCCGGGCAGTTGAAAGGGGCAAAGGCAGGGTCACTGGAATTATGCGGTTCTGTGGCCACTGCGTTTTCTACATAATTATAGGGAGTGTTAAAAAAAGCACTATGACCAGGACATACTGGGTTTTTTTCAACTTTTTTAATTCACCTCGGATCCAGTAAAGTAAGTGTTCTAGTCACATGTTTTGAAAAGTTTATGTCTGGAAAGGTGCCTGGTCTTAAAATTAATAAGTCGAGAATATACACTTATTTTAGATGTTAAAAACTGTTCCGTTTAGAATGGAAGGATATATTGATGGGGATTTCCTCTCTCTACCTATTCCTAAAAATTGATAGGATGTTTAAAACAGCCACAAGGTGGTGCTACCGAGAAACATTGAAATCTCCTTAAGGACCGTTTTGGTTGTGATGAAAATGTACTGATTTGCATTTGTACCGTAGTCTACCTAACTCATGGAATTGTGTGATGGAGCCAGGCCCGGTTCTAGCGGGTGGGCCGGGTGAGCCAGGCCCAGCCAAACATGAGCCTGGCCCACCCAAACATGAGCCTTGGCGGCCCTGGCAGAGACTGCACGAAGGCCAGTAGTGAATGGCATCTTTCAATTAAAACGTTCCTCCGAACGTTGTTTTTTTTTTCTTCCTGTTCTGGGAGTTGCGTGATTGGGCCTGGGCTCTCTCTCACAGGCATCCCCAATCACGCATCTCCTTTTAGAAAGGGGGGTGTGTCCCCGCCCACTCGTTCAGGTAAAATAGGGGCATGGCGGAGGGGACAATCCTCTCTTTGACACCTGGTAACCATAACCGTTCTGCTGTGTGGATATTTCCTTTTCTATTCCATGCTGGAGAAAAAGAGTTTGTTTCTCTGGATTCACCTTTTCTTGCCCCTGCAGATGCTTATCAGATGGGCTGTGACTAGGAACCGAGCAGGTGAGAGAATGTCTGGCTATTTGTTCTTCTTTTTAAATCATCAAGGAAGGCCCAGCAAGACACATACTTCCTTTATTCTTTATTTTAAAAAAATTATCAGTATCAAGGTCGGCTCTGCCACGGATGTAAGACAACAATAAAAATGTCCAGATAACTGGTGATTAATGATCCTGCCAATCCTTTGTCTGTTGGTAGTTTTGAGATGCAGATACACTGTATTTTATGTGGATAGCTCAGTGGGTAACTGCCTTTGTCACAGAGATTCTTGTGTTACTTGCAGTTCACAAATTACAAACCTATCATAGGGCAGTGACCTATGAACTGTTATCAAAGAGCTGCATGCAAACCTGAATGTTATAGTTAGAACGTAGTTTTATTTTTGTGTTGTAATATAGTTAGAACTTCCCCAGTCTTTCATTATTCTAATGTTGCTAAAAAGAGTTTGTTTGGGCAGATATACATTTTTATCAGTAAAGCCAACCCCTAACCACTGGGGTATGCTTTAAATCCTGAGTTTGTGCTTCTCCAGACCAAACGCTCTTAAAATATACTGCCCACCAGTATGGATGACATGTGATTCCTACACCTTGTAATCCTCATTGGCTTATGTGACATTCCCTGTAGACTGATTTACATACTTGCATGATTGATTGTCTCTGTATAATGTGTGCGTGATGTAAAGTACTGTGACACCCTACACTGATATGAATAGCCCTATACAACAAATGAAATGCATATGAGAGAAGGGCTACGGAGAGATGAGGGGCGCTGGAGTAGGGTGGTAGTGAGGGTGTCCGAGAAGGAGGTCAATGGGGGGGAGGGGCTACGGAGAGATGAGGGGCACTGGAGGAGGGTGGCAGTGAGTGAATCAGAAGAGGAGGTCAATGGGGGGGCTACAGAGAGATGAGGGGCACTGGTGGAGGGTGGCAGTGAGGGAATCTGAGGAGGAGGTCAATGGGGGGGCTACGGCGAGATGAGGGGTGCTGGTGGAGGGTGGCAGTGAGGGAATTCAAGGAGGAGGTAATGAGGGATAGCCCGAGAAGTGTCACTTGCCTGATACTCCCACCTCAGAAACCACCTCTCTCCCATCAAAGGGACATTACATGGAAAAAAACACTTTTTGAGAGTGATAACATTTAGAAAGAAATGCGTTTTACTGGGCCCTTGTAAGACTAAGGAGAGATAAACGAGGGCCCTGAAGCAGGCCTGGCTAGACATGTAAGTGACAAATCTGGCCTGCAGTGGCCCACCCAAACGCATCCTTGGCCCACCCAAATAAAAATTCCTGGAGCCGGGCCTAGATGGAGCACCTTAATATGATAAAAGGATTCTACAGTTATCTGGATTTTAGAATCAACATCATAAAGTAGGAGTAACTAGAAAGTTTGAAAGTGTAACCCCTATAGGATGAGCATGTGGCTTAGGTCAGAGCTGCCCACTTTGGAACTGGGGGACAGGGTTCTAATCTCGGTGTCAGCTGAACATCCTGTGATTCTGTACAAATCACTTAATCTCCCTTGCCTAAAAAATAAATAAATAAATAACTGACCTTGTGTAGCATAACTACTGTTCATGCAAATCTCACTAATCTGGCAATAGTACCTGAATCAGATTGCCAGTGGAGGGACACTAATTAAACTTAAATTTACCGTGCTTCGTCCCTGCACCACTAAGGGACAAGATAGTGACACGTGGGCAAGAGCTTCCCAATCAGGAGGCAGCAACGAAGAGTGAAAGCATTCGCGCATGCTCACGCCAGTGAGACCTAAAAAAAAAAAAAGAGAGATGTCCAACAAAGTAAAAGGTCAAACAAAAAATATGGCGATCGGGAAAAAATGCTGCTCTGGAAAAAGTAGAAAAACAAACACACGCAGTCACACGAACTGCTTTAAAAATGTGTGCCTTTGAAAATTGTCACCTAGAATAACGTCAAACTTTGGAAAAAAATGTTGCTGATCCGAAATAAATGTACAAAGTTCTCATAGTACGCGCACAATGAAACACTCAGTCCCCCTCACTTCTGACACCCCTCAGCACCCACTGGGCCCAAGAATATCCAAAATCGGTTATGTTGTCCAAGGCGTAGACTTTTATTCACATCAAATCATATAAATCTACACAACCACTACGGGAGTAAAGTACTACTTGGATATATATCAATATTCACAGCAACAGACTTTTTGCGACATCCACATGTCAAAGGCAGGAAGGAAATTAGGCATAACATTATAATTGATTTCAGCTTCGCCATACACATGTACTTAAATTTGTTGGCCGACTCGGCCGACCCACTCAGCTGCGCACATTGTGCCGGCAGGCCCCAACGCGCTACAGCAAACATTGCATTACTTGAAATACAGGGCCCGCATAGCGCACTGGCCCACCGAGGTACCTGAACACATGCAGCCTCCCAAATAGCCCACACAGTCCATACGTAGCGGGATAGGGCAGTAGAGACAGGACCACCGGCAGGTCAGTCCCCTCCCTGCGCCTACCCTCGGCAGTAGAGTCCAGGACCACCAGCAGGTCAGTCCCCTCCCCGCCTATCCACTGCACAGTTCCATCGTACCCCCTCTTGGGGTCCATCCAGTCGCTGAACCTCCATTGCTGCACATGCCCCCTTTGGTGTTAACTGTCAGCGCTCCGCCGCACTCCGCCTAGCTCTTCTGCCGGGTGGGAGGGTGGTTTCCGACGTGCTTGCGGCTTTCCTGGGGCCAAGGAGACAAAGAGGAGGAGACCCCAGGGACGCCGCCTTATATAACAAAATTCAGGTAAGTTTCGGTTTTCAAACGTGTACCCATACGTCATCGGGAAACTGACCACCCAAACCAGCCCCTCCAACTGAAGCTCGATTTCATGGCGCGACTAAGGGCGCCCCTCCTCTAGGCGAGGGGAGCAACTAGTCATATACTCGCACAATGAAACACTCAGTCCCCCTCACTTCTGACACCCCTTAGCACCCACTGGGCCCAAGAATATCCAAAATCGGTTATGCTGTCCAAGGCGTATACTTTTATTCACATTAAATCATATAAATTTACACAACCACTACGGGAGTAAAGTACTACTTGGGATATGGTGAGCAGTCAAAATATTGAAAATTAAATATCGATATACACTAATATCGAGGTGACAATATCGAAGGGACAGAATATCGATGTTAAGAATATCGATGGACAGAATATCGACCCTAAGGTAAGTAATATCGATTTTTTTTATATCGATGTAAGTAATATCGAAGTTAGTAATATCGAAATCAAATATATCGATGTTACTAATATCGATGTTACTAATATCGATATTTGTATTATTGTTATGTATTTTGTTATGTGTTTAATATGTATGTGTTATATGTGTTTTTGTTAAGTGTTCTACTTGTGTAAAAATATATGTATACAATTTTTATATGTTAATAATGTTTTTTTTAGTTTTTTTTTTTTTAGTACCGTAGCGGGTTGTGGGTTTATAGGGGAATAGGGTGGGAAGTAATTTAATTATACTAAATTAATTATTAATTTTTAGGAATTATAAATTAATTTTAATGATTTTTGCGTTTAAGTTCTGTAGCGGGTTGTGGGTTTATAGGGAATAGGGTGGGAAGTAATTTAATTGTAATTAAGTTATAATTTATTTTAATTAATTGGTATTGATAATTATATTATTGTTAATTAATTAATAATTGGTAATTAATTTTTATTAATTGGTTATTCATTTTTATTAATTGATTAATTGATCATTATGTTAAGTGTATTATTTTATTATTGGAGTGTGTTGTGCGTTTATAGGGGAATAGTGTTGAAAGTAATTGAAATCTAATTAAGTAATTATTAAATTTATTGTTGGGTATTGATAATTAATTTATTGGACATTAATTATTAATTGGTAATTTTTTTAAATTAGAATTTTTGGGTTCTATAAATTAACTTGTTGTTTTTTCATTAATTGGTAATTAAATATTATTAAATATTATTTATTGATTAATTTAATTAATATATTAATAAGTAATTATTAATTGATAATTAATGTTTAATAATTATTATTATTGGTATAAAAAAGCATTTAATTGTTCAATATTAGTTAATTGGTAATTAAGTTTTAATAATTAATATGTTTTTGTTATTAAAAATATTTTATTGTTCAATATTTATTATTTGGTAATTAATATTTATTAATTATTATTTATTGGTATTTATTATTAATTTATTGTTAATAAATTTTCCATTAGTAATTATGTTTTTAATAATTATTTATTGGTATTGGTAAATAGTTTAGAGTTTTTTAATAATTCATTAATTATTTTAAAAAATTATTTTATTTATAAGTATGCTATTTTTAACTTCTACGCTATCCAACACTTTCCCTACTGTTGCACTCTCTGGAGTTGGAATAGTAATTTTTACCCCTACGCTATCCAACACTTTCCCTACTGTTGCACTCACTGGAGTGGGAATAGTAATTTTTACCCTCACGCTATCCAACGCTTTCCCTACTGTTGCACTCCCTGGAGTGGGAATAGTAATTTTTACCCCTACGCTATCCAACACTTTCCCTACTGTTGCACTCTCTGGAGTTGGAATAGTAATTTTTACCCCTACGCTATCCAACACTTTCCCTACTGTTGCACTCACTGGAGTGGGAATAGTAATTTTTACCCTTACGCTATCCAACGCTTTCCCTACTGTTGCACTCACTGGAGTGGGAATATTCATTTTTACCCTCCCGCTATCCAACGCTTTCCCTACTGTTGCACTCCCTGGAGTGGGAATAGTCATTTTTACCCCTACGCTATCCAACACTTTCCCTACTGTTGCACTCACTGGAGTGGGAATAGTAATTTTTACCCTTACGCTATCCAACACTTTCCCTACGGTTGCACTCACTGGAGTGGGAATAGTAATTTTTACCCCTACGCTATCCAATACTTTCTCTACTGTTGCACTCTCTGGAGTGGGAATAGTAATTTTAAGCTCTACGCTATCCAACATTTTTCTTACTGTTGTTTTTTTGGGAGTTGCAATAGTAGTTTTATTCCATCCGCTATTTAATATTTTTTGTATTATTTTAGTTAATGTAGTATATAATTCATTTTAAAAATATTAAAAGTAAATTTAATTTTTTTAATTTGTTATACATAATTATTTAATTTTTATTTATGTTATTGTTTTATGTGTATAGATGTATTTGTAATTTATAATATTTTTTCATAATTTATAATTTATTAAAATAATTATTAAAACTGATTATTAAGGGGCCCATTACGATACCCGGCGTAAATAAAGCCGCCAGGCATGGAAGCGGCAAAAATCCGCCCGCACACACCGCCTGAACACCGACCACGCCATTACGATTACACAAACCGAATACCGCCATCGGCGGAAAAATCACACAAAATACCGCCCGCCAACGTCCGAGTCGGAGTCAAACCGCCCGCCACGGACGGAAACACGCACGACAACACAAAACCGCCCGCCCTCACGGCCGACACACCGCACGTGAAATTACGATCGCACCGACATGAGCGCGGAAAAACCACAAATATACCGCCCGCCAGCGCAAACAACGCCGATGAGAATCGACACGGCAGAAGCCATGGCGCCAACGTACCTGCACAGAAACCATCCGCACACAAAACCAATAGCACACAACATGGCCAACAAGTCCACACAGCAAGGCACGCACAAATACACAAGCACAGTACACATCCCGAAAACACCCCCCGGACAAACAAAAAATACAAAGGCCAGAACCCCAGACACAACACACCTGAAAACAACAGACCATTAGGACACACCCACATAGGTGAGTACAAAAGCAGCACTCCCACAGACCACAACCCCTTGCTACATTGCAAACCAGAGAGGAGAGGAGAGGACACAGTGACACAGCAAGGACAGCAGCACACCACAGAAACGCACACATCACTACCACCACCACCACCACCACCACCAAACACCACCACCACCAAACACCACCACCACCACCAAACACCGGCACCACAAACCCCCTGCACATTACACAACACACACCGCACCAGCACCACAAACACCATGGCACCACAAAGGATGCCCAAGTTCACGCCCATGGAGCTGACGGTCATGGTCGACGAGATCATCAAGGTGTACCCACAAATCTATGGGAACATGGTCCAGCACACACCACTAGCCACCAGAAACAGAATGTGGAACCCGGATCGTAGACCAGGTCAATGCAGTCGGGACCCTGCCCAGGAACAGAGTCGAGATTAACAAACGTTGGAATGACGTCAAGAGCCTGGTCAAGAAGAAGGAGGGCAAAAACAGAGAGCTGGCTGCCGTCACTGGCGGAGGGAATCCCGCGCTCTTTAAGACCTTCAAAGCGTGGGAGGAGAAGGTGCGAGTCGTAATCCATCCGGAGATCCTCGCCGGATTAGCAGGGGAGTGGAGGCTGGTAAGTACAAACTAATGTATACCAGCACACCGCTATGTACTCACATGCACTACCACCATGCCACAGCTCCCAGGGACAAACACCCCCATGTCCAGCACACAATACACAACACATCACACACACATGCAACAGACACTACCACACACAGCCCAAACCGAACAACTGTAAGATGCGTGGGGACATGTGTACACTAAGCCAGCCACGTAACCACCAACAGGTCCCCAAATATGCCAGAAGCGCCACAACGAGCACCCACCACACCCATGTGTCCGCCACAGCTGCACTAACCGACAAGTAACAGGTAAGTGGCAGGAACACAAAGTGCAGTGGGTGGGACGGTGGACAGCCCAAGTACAACACACACCAGGCCCCAGTCCCACAGCACAGCAAGGAGGAGCATCCCCCACACCCCACAGCCACGTGTCAGCCACCGCAGTGCACAACGACAGCCGAAAGGCAGACATCACGGTCCACAGCAATCGGTGTCAGTGGGTGTCCAGCCACCCCCACGACCCACAACACCCCCCACCCCCACAGACCTGCAACATGGAGCACCCCCGCTTAGAGCCATGTGGCATCCAGTACAGTGCACGCACGAACAACTTGCAGGTGGGAAACTGGACAGGGCTGGATAACTGGAGGCATGAGGACCATAACACGACCAACACATGGGACATGTCACGTAGCAGACGAACACGCAGCACCGCCCACCGTCACGAACAAGTGAACAATGTGCACACGGACATGAACAACAGACTCACACCCCACATGACCCATCACAGACATAGCAACACCCAAGGAGCCACGTCTGCATGCACAAGCCACACTGAATATAGTCCCACACGGCAGCCACTGTGCAACTCATCACACACAACCGAAACACCATTGAAGTCCTGTCCATGTAGCCCCTACTGCCTGTCAACCACACACCCCACAACTACGCCTATGTAAGACAAACAACACTAGACGCAACAGAGCGGAACAACATAAATGCACACGAACACCACTGAACCCATCAAACACACAGACACACCATGCACAAACAACATACCATCCATCCCATCCGTCAGCCCCAGTCTCATGAAAGGCATGTCATCCGCACAGCTGCCACACATACAGCAGTCACGCTAAGATACATGCCCATGACCAACCATGTGCCAGAAGTCAATGAAGTGCACGACACACTGTGAGCAACAACACACAACATGGGCCACACCCCCCCGAGCACTGCAGTGATGCACATGGCACAGGGCAGCACGCACACCAAGGAGATGGGACAACTGCAATACGTTGGCTGGCACACAACCATCACTCACTCATAACGATGCGTCCAATGCCATGGCCAGTAATCACAACAGACAGCAAATATGCAGGCCATGTCAAGCATGCACACACCTCAAACCATGCACTGTCATGCTGCCACAACACATGTCACGTTCGGCACCCATGGCTCACAGCATGTACCCCAAAAGCATATTCCCTCCCAAATGCGAATCTGGGGCATGGCCCCCATGTTGCCATATGCGTTCCTAAGCGTTCCATTTGAACCCCAAAAGCATATCCCCTCCCAAATGCGAATCTGGGGCATAGCCCCCATGTTGCCATATGCGTTCCTAAGCGTTCCATTTGAACCCCAAAAGCATATCCCCTCCCAAATGCGAATCTGGGGCATAGCCCCCATGTTGCCATATGCGTTCCTAAGCGTTCCATTTGAACCCCAAAAGCATATCCCCTCCCAAATGCGAATCTGGGGCATAGCCCCCATGTTGCCATATGCGTTCCTAAGCGTTCCATTTGAACCCCAAAAGCATATCCCCTCCCAAATGCGAATCTGGGGCATAGCCCCCATGTTGCCATATGCGTTCCTAAGCGTTCCATTTGAACCCCAAAAGCAAAGTACAAACCAGACCCAGGATGGGCCAGGAGCCCGCATACACCAGAGTCACAATAAGTAGGGGCACAGCAACACACCCATCGGCATGGCCAATCCGTCCCATGCCACATGTGCACAGCACACAGTCCCATTGCCAAGCACACACAACTACAGATGCTACAGCCACACACACGCCTCCGGGAAACCCATGTACGAGATTGCACGAACTGTCAATGTCAGACGACAAATACATACTTCGCCAGGTGCAACACAATAACAAATCTCATTCTCTCCACAGGTGACGAACTGCTGGATGCTGGGGATGGAGACAGCAGCCAGCACAGCCAGCCTACAAGCCCCCAACGAGGACACACGGATCTGGAGGATCTGTCCTCCTCTTCGGACACGGACCACCAAGCAGGCCCATCTGGTGTGGCAGGGCCCAGCCGCTCCCCAGGACCCCTCCTACCCACCAACCCATCATCCAGGGCTGCTGAACATTCCCAGCCCCCTGCTGCCACTGTCGTTGCGGCCACACCCACGGTCATTGTGGCCACTACCACTGCCGCAACCGCCACCATCGCCGCACCGACCACCACCGCCGCCACCACCGCCACGTCTTCGCTGGCACCAGCCCCAGCGCAGGTGGTGGCCCGGACGACTGGATCCACCCTGGGAGCCACAGCGAGGACCGTGGTGAGCAATGTGGCTAGTGGGCAGGCCGGTGGCAGCAGGACTGGTAGGAGGAGCAGGGTCAGGGAAACGCCAGCCTCCCCTGGGAGCCATGCCCTGCCTCACATGGCCAGAGTCCTTGGGGCCTATGAAGAGGCCCAAGGACAATGGGTCCGGTCTGCTTCAGACACGCGTGAGGTGCTGGGGGTGCTGAGGTCCATGGACGCCCGTATGGGCCAAATCGTGGACCTCATGGGACAGCTGGTGGTGGCGGTGAGGTCACAGCCAGGGACAGCAGCTCCCCTCCGCCACCACCTGCCGGGGCGCAGGGTGGAGCAGCAGTGTCCAGTTCCCCTGCGTCCACAGCCAGTGATCACACCTCAACCACCAGCATGTCGCAAGCAGGCACCCCCCTCGCAAACGTGGAAGGGGCCGTCCGAAGAGGAAACAGATCTCCCGGGAGGACTTCGCACGCTCCAGCCGCAAGTGAGGCAGCCAGCCAGCCTTCCGCCAGCCTTCCTTGACCAGCCACTGCATTGACTTGGACTACGATCCCACTCCACACAGCCATCTGGATGGCATGTGTGTGTTGGACTATGGACATAGAACCAGTGGGTACACCCTGATCATCACGCAGCCATGACCGACAGCTCATTGTCACTGCACGCACCACTTTTGTCATCACCTTACACACAATCACATGTCACAGTTAGTAATAAATGCACCTTTTTCACTAACTGCTGTTTGTGCCCTGTGTTTTAATTGTACGGAATACAACGGCCACCTTGGGCGGAAAGGCACCTGATGCGTGGCATGGCAATGGAACCGGAGGGCCTGTAGGGACCTAGGGGTGGGAGACAGAACAGGAGCACATTCAATGAGTGTGTCACACACCCATCACACAGTACATGTCAACAACTACAAGCAATGTACACACATCGCACAGAGCAATAGGGCACAATGCCACAGCCACCAACAGTGGCATACTACCCTGGCCATGGAGCGTTGACACACAGCACGCAGTGAACAAACGGCCACCCTGACACAGCACACACACACCTGCACAGATACAGCCACATCAGCCGTCGTACATGGACACTCACCGTCAAGTGAAGTAGCGGGCGATGAGCTGCTGGCGCACATTCCCAGCTTCCTCCTCTCCGCTGTCCTCCTCACTCGAGCTGTCCTGGTCTGCGGGCTGGGGCCCTGGTTGATCTCCGTCATCCACGATGAGGGGGATCTGCTTCCGAATGGCCAGATTGTGCAGCATGCAGCACGCCACCACTATCTGGCACACCTTCTGTGGGGAGTACGCCAACGCACCCCCGGTGCGGTCCAGGCACCTGAACCTGGACTTGAGGAGGCCAAAGGTACGCTCGACCACACGTCTGGTCCTCCCATGTGCCTCATTGTAGCGATCGTCTGCTGGGGTGCGAGGATTCCTCAATGGACTGAGCAGCCATGCCCCATTCGGATACGCAGAGTCACCTGGGTGTGAGGGACACAGAGAACCGTTGCTAATCCAACTGGACAGGGGACAGCATCGCACAGCCAGCACGCTACACCACTCCACATACTCACCGACAATACAGGCACGATCCTGTTGCATATTGGACATCAGTCGTGGCAAGATGCTGTTGCGCATTATGTGTGCGTCATGGGCCGAGCCTGGGAACTTTGCACACACGTGGGTGATCACCATGTCCGCAAGGCACACCACTTGCACATTCAGGGAGTGCGTGTGCTTCCTGTTGCGGTACAGGTGCTCAGTGGCCTGTGGTGGAACAAGGCCGACATGTGTGCAGTCAATGGCTCCAACGACGTGTGGGATTCTGCCAAGGGCATAGAATGCACCCTTCACTGCCGCCAATTCACGAGCCCTGGGGAAGCGGATGTACCTGTTTCGGTACAGCATCATGGCTGCCAGTACATCCCTCAGCACCTTGCTGAACATGGGCTGGGACATCCCTCCTCCAATGCCCACTGTGTGCTGGAATGACCCAGTGGCGAAGAAATGCATGGCGGCCATCACCTTAGCCGTGGGGGTGACAGCAGTCGGATACACCCTGCGGGGACGGAGATGGGGTTCTAACATGGCACACAGTCGATGCAGGGTTGGCCTGTCCAGCCGAAACTTCCTAATAACCTCTGTATCGTCCATGTCCGCCAGCAATTGGTATGGGCGGTCAATGTTCGGTCTCCGCCTAGGGACAATGGCAGAGGACACATGTCAATGCAACACGACACATAGCAATTTCGCATACACATCACTGACATGACTGAGCAAGCACATGAGCCACAGCCCAGCTGTCAAGCTGGGACGGCACGGCCACAATACACTTACACAGGTCTCCCAACAATGGCAATGGCTAGTGATACGAACCACTGCCATGTGCATGCACATGGGGATCTAGGCCCCAATGACTTGCGGGGCGTGCTGATGGGGACTGACTGCATATCCGTCAAGCGGCAACGCCACGGCAACATGAATGTCTGCTGAGCATGGAACTGCTTCCGCGGCTGGATGAGTATGGCACACGACGACGACGATGTGGGCACAGGCTGAGCGGCCAAAACAAGTGGGACCTGTGGCACGAGGGGATATGAGACAGTAGTAGGTGTCAGCACTGCACCCTATGTACAGCACTGTACGGATCACACCTCCCGAAACATTGACAGGTGTCCACATTGACAGCCCCATGCCAAGACGGCTGTGTGCTTGCAGTCACACGTCACAGGTGAGAGGTTACATTGCACGTGCCAGGTGGCAGTCGTACATAGTGGGAGCTGGCATGTGTGTGCATGTGTCTCCTGTTCAGGATCCACCAGATGGGCGCTGACTCTGTACTGACCATTGGACACAGCATGTTCCGTGGAAGGCTTGTGTGTGTGGGATGGTGGCACTGGATGTGCCTCCGTTGGGTGGGGGGCCATGCACAGGGCGGGTACGTCGATGATTGCGCATTGTTGGTCACGGTGGGTGCACCCACTAAGATGTGTTGCCCTGTGTTCAATTCCTATGTCCGCATGATGATGGACTGTGGATGTGGGCAGACTACACATTGGTCGATGTGCTGTCTATATGCATGTGCCTTCACACCAGGCACAGCTGCCCCTGCACATGTGACCCCTGCTGGACTCGCTGCTGGGTCTGTGGAGCTGATGCACCTTCTGCGCGTGGGGCGGGCAGCTCTCCTCACTTCCCTCATTGCGCATGTCATGTCTTTGCCGCAGGTGACATGGATCATGGAGGGCCCACATGTACGCGTGGGTAGGCTACACATGATTGTTCACTGGTCGCCACCCCCAGTCAGTGTTTCGAATGGGAAGGTTGTCGTGCTGGTGGTATGTTCGATGTGGCGGATGGGCGGGCCTAGGTGCGGGCTTACATTCCGGACATGGGGGGTAGTTGGATTGGCGACTAGTTGCAGTACACACGGGACACGTCTCTTCCTTTCCACATCTGGGTCATCCCTTGTACTAACTGACAGTGATACAGTCATCTTCGCCCCAGCCCTCATGTCCTCCCCTCGCTCCCCCAATATGCATGCTCACCTGCGAGGCTAGCGCTTGCACAGGCAGCCCCAAGCTCGCACCAGAGAGGGCAAGGAGTGTATGTGTGGGTCCAGTTGCACGAGTGGGCTGTCTCAGGGTATGATGTGTGGCGGGACGCCGTCCACCTGCGTGGTGCCCCAAATGGAGACCCGGCCTGCATGGACTATGCATCACAGTCTTCGCCTTCCGGATCCGCCACCTGCGACACCCAGTGGCTGTGGCTGCCCTTGCGGCCAGGCCGCGTCCGTCTGTGGCTGATGGCCCACACATTCACTCTTTGGCCTCTCTGGGGAGGGCTCAGGGGTGGTGGCGCACGCGCTTGCACTTAGTCGCAATGGCATGTGGCGTGGTTGGTATGATGGGCAATGGATGGGATGGTGCGAGCCACCTCCCGTGACGTCAGTGCTGCTCGTGCTGTGGTGCGTCCCCCTACACTTCCATTTGACTTTTTGCCATGCTGGACGTTGAGGTTCTATTGCCTGCGTGATATGACCAGGAGGAGCGCGAGGAGACCTCTCACACACCATGCTCCACTGCCATCCCGTGCCCTGTATCGCCTGTGCGGATTGACTATGTTGGGGTTACACCTGGTCGACTGGGGCTGTGTGTGCCTTGTCAAGGGGCATGGCGGGCGCACAACAGGATCCAGCTTGTCCACAGAGGGTGGGCTGAGGTGCGCCTGGTACCGCTTTGTACGTGTGCCCGGCTGCTGTGCACACACGTGTTCACTCCCCCCGACAGGTGTCCTCTCACAATGCCCAGGGAAGCGGTGGTGTACTGTTCATGACCCCTCCCAACACGGCGTGCTCCAACTTGGCATGTGCGCATCTACCCGTCGCACCCACCCACCTGAGCACTGCGTCCATACGACTTCACACGACACATGTGTGTCTTCCACAGTAGTGCTACTCATTTGCGTTGACATCCAATACCAGTGGACTACATGGTCATGTCACGACTGCCGTGTACTTCACATACTCTCATCCTCTCTCATTCGTACTTGTGAAATGAGTCAGCGGAGACAGTTTTGGTTTCAAACATTATATTGAGTCTTCTGTCCTCTGTGATGCAGTATAGTGGACACTACTGGCAGCGGAATACATGTTGAGGATATACTGAGCATGATTACAAATTGGATAGGGTGTGGGGTTACATGTGATTGGCTGTTGCATGTGGGATGTGGGCTTCAGAGTTACATCTGCTTGGCCAAGGCTGTGCTAATGTACATTTACGTATAGCTGCGGAGCTGCGGACTTTGACACAGACGGTATACATGTAGCCTACCAGACCGCTCGGCATCATGGGCACAGTCCATCTCAGTTCCATGTGACAGGTTTGCTGCGGTTGTTCCTCATGCACGCGTGCATGTGAGATGACATCAGGGCATGTGCTTGCGTGCATGCAGCGGCGTGCCACTTGTTGTTGCACTGTGGTGGTTACTGGACATGTCACAGTCACTGGGGTCGTGTTGTTGTTGTATGCACTTGTCGTCCATGCAAAGGTCCTGGTATGGGATTCCCGGGGCGGGGGTGGGAGGGGTGCAGCACCCACAGACTCCAGGCGACCTATTCATGTCCACTGAGCGGTGTGTGTGTCCATGTGCGCTGGATCCATGTCGTGTCCTGGTTGTTCGTGCAGTTCCGTCCATGTGGGTGCGATACACAGAGCCCATGCCACTGCCTCCCACGATGCATGCGGTGTTCCTGGATGTGATGGGGAACAGTGTGCATGTCCCGGTCATATCCGATGTCATGGCGATGTCGTTGATGGTGTGGTTACAGTTGCCGGTCGTTTGGTATGGCTGTTGTGGTGGTGACTGTCCAGTCCGTGCGGAAGCTGAGCATGGGTGCGGGGTTGGACTTCATAGGTCACTCGGGGAACCTGCGTTGTGGTCCGACGTATTTACAGGTTGTCAGGTATGCGATGCCGTCCAGCAGGGCTTCCATGTCATTGGTGGTGTACATGTTTGCCAGCCAATGAAGCGGATGGTGGCTCTCAAGGTGTTGTTCGTAAGTTGTCCCTTGGAGGACCATGATGGGGCATGCTGGGTGACATTCGATGTAGCTGTTCTCGATGATCCGTCGTGTGGAGGCACAGTGGTCCCATTTCAGTGCGGGTGCGATGTTGGCCACATACGCCATGCCCCCATAGGCAGAGCAGGCCCTGTCGTGTGCGTCCAGAGGGAGGAGTAGTGGTAGCAGGTCCGCCTTCAGACATGCCGGGTTGGAGAGGCATATCTCGACGGGATGCTGGTAGGGACACCTCCGACAGTAGAAGACGGGCATGACGCAGCTGAACAATGTGATGCGGTAAGTCAGTCGGTAACTTACGTTCAGCAGGGACAGGAGATCGCATCCCAATGTATGTATCGTGTTGGTTTTGTACAGCTTGAGCTGTTCGGCGTAGTTGGGTAGGTGTGTTGCGGTTGCCATTTCGCAGCGGTTCGTTGAGATGGCGTGCTCCGGCTGTGTGTGCAGTCTGCAATGTGCACGCTCCGAGGTTGCTGTGAGCTCTGTGTAGTCGTAGGGAGACAGGACTTGTGTTCTGTTGGCTTGTTTGGAGGACACGGGCCCTCTTCCCACATGCTTCTCAGACAGTTCAAGGTCAGTGCTGTGTGACTCCTTCCAATTAACTTGCATGTGGCCGACATGGGGGAGTGTTTTCTTCTTTCTTCCCCGTCCGTTGTGTGCTTCTGTGATATGCGCTATCTGCCCTGTGGTCGGTCTCCTCGGCATGCCTGTGTTGGTCTATTCTTGGACAATGGCTGTATTCACCGGCTTCTGTCGTAGGGCTGTGGTTTCGGAGTTGGAATGGAAGGTCATTCAGTGCTGTCTGCTCTCCCTTGTGTGGGCGGCAGGCTGCCTTTCCGCTCTGCGTTGGGCCTTGTGTGTGGATGTTATTCTTGGGCCACCTGTTGTCGGTCCCCGGGCTCTTTGGTGTTCCGTTTCATATGTCTTGTTCATATGTGCAGGGTGGTATGGGTTTTTCAGTGTGGTACTGGCGTTCCTCTTCCCGAAGGGGCCCTGCTTCTCCTAGTTGGTGTTGCCGCCGCTGTGTGCTACGCCATGTTTGTTACACTGGGGTGTGTCCTGCTGTTGCGTGACTTCACTGACATGTGTGCGTCGGTTGTGTGGCGTTGGGTGTTGTCCGTGAATTGGGCGTTGGGGACATGTCTGTGGCAGGCCTGTCACGTGTCATGTGCGTTCGGGGTGGGGCTGATGTGTGTGCTGCTTGGTTGTGTCCCTGTGTCTGTGTGCGACGCATGCATGGCGCTGCGGTTGGCCTCTGCGTTGTGCGCATGTGTGGCGGCGTCATCGGCGCTTTGTGGCCGTGACGGGGTGGTTGGTTCCTAGTCCCAGGTGGTGTGTACACATGTGTTCCGCGATGTTAGGATTTGGCCTGTGTGTCATATGTGGATGCAATGGTGGATGTGTAGTGTACACGCGCTGGTGGGGGGTTGTCCGCTTTTTCCGCCCTTGCACTGTGTGCGCTGTTTGCGTGCACTTGTTGTGTGTGTGCCTACCTGCGTCTCCGCGGTACGTTGCGTCCTTGGTGGTGCATCAGCAGAAGCATGGGAAGGGCCTGCAGTGCTGGATTCATGCCCGGGGTGCCGCTTCTTCGTTGTCCGTGCTCTGCGTCCGTGTTACCGCCTCTCTTTCACGTGCGGTGTCTCTTAGCCGTGGGAGCCGTTTGTTTGCGGCATCGTAATTTATGCGCCGGGCGGGACGTGTTTCGTTGGACGGTGTGTGTCAGTTAGGCTGCGCCGCTACGTGTACGGGCGCACTTTGATGGCGGACGGTGTTGCTGGCTTGCCGGCGGTGTTTGGCCTGCTTTTCGCATCGTAATTGGGCGGGCGTGTGGACTGCTGCGTGCCGGCGGTAACTGGTGGTTTTTGCATCCGCCAGCACGGCGGTTGTGCTTCCGCCCGCCATCGTAATGGGCCCCTAAGTAAGTATATATATTATATATTATATGTATATGTTTAATTATTGTTTTATTAAATTATATATATTACTTATTAATTTTAAAATTATAAAATATTTTTAACTATGTTTATTTTATTTATAAGTATTATTTAGTTTATTTTACATATTTTTTTTAACAAAAGAACCCGATATTTTTAATAACGATATTTTTGACATCGATATTTTTTTCCCGATATTTTTGTACTTACCATGTTGTAGATAGGATATCAATATTGTTGACATCGATATTCTTGCTCCGATATTTTTGTAGGTCGATTTTTTGACCTTCGATATTTTGTCAGTGATCCCTTGGATATATATCAATATTCACAGCAACAGACTTTTTGCGACATCCACATGTCAAAGGCAGTAAGGAAATTAGGCATAACATTATAATTGATTTCAGCTTCGCCATACACATGTTCTTAAATTTGTTGACCGACTTGGCCGACCCACTCAGCTGCGCACATTGTGCCGGCAGGCCCCAACGCGCTACAGCAAACATTTCATTACTTGAAATACAGGGCACCGCATAGCGCACCGGCCCACCGAGGTACCTGAACACAGGTAGCCTCCCAAATAGTCCACACAGTCCATACATTGCGGGATAGGGCAGTAGAGACAGGACCACCGGCAGGTCAGTCCCCTCCCTGCGCCTACCCTCGGCAGTAGAGTCCAGGACCACCTGCAGGTCAGTCCCCTCCCCGCCTATCCACTGCACAGTTCCATCGTACCCCCTCTTGGGGTCCATCCAGTCGCTGAACCTCCATTGCTGCGCATGCCCCCTTTGGTGTTAACTGTCAGCGCTCCACCACAGGGTGAGAAGGTCCCTGGCGCACTCGCCCTCCCCCCCTCTACCTGGCGCTGACTGTGCTCCACAATAGCCCGAGTATAGTGTGGATAAAGATCGCCATCCCCTTGGCAGACAGATGCACCCCATCCTCATGGAACAACTCTCTCATCCCGGGATGTAGCAATTTGTGCCTAATAGTGCCCATGGAGGACTTTGCTAAAATGCTTTTTATGGAATGGTTCAGCTTCTTTACCGATTCGTTCATGGCTTTTACCAAAACCCCACCGGCCCAGGCCGTTCGCGGAATCACCTCCGACCACAATATTACTGCCTTTGGTAAGCATTGTCGAAACTTAGCCATGACTGAAAACAAGGCGTCTCGCACCCCACGCCTGCCCAGGGACACCATATCATTCCCGCCAGCGTGGATGACTAAAATGTCAGGGTGGGGAAATGCTCCAGATCGTAATGCTTGTTCAAAATGACCAAATATATCCTGCAATTTTAGACCCCCCACCCCAAACCAATGGTGCATAAACCCTGCAGACTTTTGTGATTCCTCCAGACTGGACCCGCGGAATTGCTGCTCCGCTCTGCAAATCAAGGAAAGCCCACACCAACATATGTGTACCGGGCTACTGGCATCAACTGAAAGAAAGAGAGAATTGCAGTTATCAACAAGATTGTTGTGCCCCCTGGGCATTTCTCTCCGTCTACACGAGATTAGGTCTCACGTACCGCTGAAAACATGCTGATTGCCATCGACCTACCCTTTTGATTGCTTCTGGTAGCAGACCAATTGCCGCCGCTGTGGTGGCTGCCCCTATATGAAAGGAATGGGAAGTAAACTGAGAAACATCCTCCCCCAGGCAGGCTAACGCCCGCCTACACACTTTAGTGAATTGGTATCGAGTCATTGGTGTCCCATCCTGGTGTACTAGAAACTTGGCTGAGGCCACCACCGGGCGCCCTCTGAAATAATCGTTTGCCAGTGCCACTGGACAGACCGCAGTGTTGTGCGCCGCGAGCAATTTCACCCAAGTGCCTTTCCCCAACTGATCTGTTTTAGACCTACGAATCCTGAGATAAATTGCCTCTACTTCAAAGCGGACATCCGTTACACCTAGTCCCCCTTCACCCATTGCTGACTGGGGAACCAACTCGGAAATGCGGAGGGCCCCAAAGAAAGCCAGCACGTAGGCAAGACTGAATAACTTAGTTTCATACTGAGACAGGCACACCCGGTGTAAGACCCCTAAAAGCCTCCCCAGCCTCTCCATGTTTATGGGACGCCTACTGTCTGGTGCACCAGGTACCATGCGTTCCCAACCCCTGATGGCCTTCCGTACCCTAAAGTCTTTAGTAAGATCTCTGACTCCCTGCAACCCAGCAAAGAAAGCAATGGCAGACAATTGCCGGCGCACTAATGACAGCGATTTCCCCCCGTCCTTCTGCCACACCAGAAAACCCAGCACCCCTTCCGGGGAGAATCTGTCTGAGTCCATGCCTGATCTGAACGATGCGGTGTACACCCCCAAGCTTTTTCGTACATACGTTTAGTCTTGGGTGCCAACGCTGCTGCAATTAGGTCTGTGGCAATGGGGCACCAAGCCTCCACAACTCCTCTGGGAACTCCGCCATCACTTCGTCCGCCTGCGGCCACCGTGCCCTGAACTCTGCCAGCTGCAACGATGGCAGACGCCGCCTTATATAACAAAATTCAGGTAAGTTTCAGTTTTCAAACGTGTACCCATACGTCATCGGGAAACTGACCACCCAAACCAGCCCCTCCAACTGAAGCTCGTTTCATGGCGCGACTAAGGGCGCCCCTCCTCTAGGCGAGGGGTGCGCCTAGTCAGAAGCACAGCGCAAGTAGCAGAAGGACACAAATTAAAATAAATGAATTACTACTTTGTCCATGCCCTGGAAAAATAAATGGAACTGATGTCAGACATGTATGGTGGCCAATTAGGAGGCAGCTACAAAGAGTGACAATCAAGCCTGCAAATGGTAAGTGATGGTTGAGCTCCAAGCCCTTTACTGCATACAATACCCCTCGCAGCAACAACGCCTGCGAGCTGTTATGCAAGATCTAAAAGTTAAGAAAAGTGCCACATTATGCTGCATAATTTTGCCTTTCCTTGACACATAATTTAGTCAACCCTGCCACAAAATGTGGTCCTCCCATGGCGCATAATTCCACGGGCCCTGGAAAAAGTCAAAGCGATTGAGAGGAGAACAGAGTCAGAAAAATTAATGGACTGAAAATGAGTGACAAGGAAGAATGAATGGAGAAACAGGTATTTAGAAAACTGCAGAGATATTTGTAAAGAGGAAGAAAATATGCAAGAAACGTAGACATAGACGAAATGGGGAAACACGGAGGCACAAGAAAAGGGTTTTCTGCGAGAAAGGGAAATAAGACACAACACACAAGAGAGTGAGGATCAGAGGCTAAGCAGAGCACATCATGAGGGAGGGAGGGAGGTAAAAAATCCCTACACGCTTCCTTTGATAATTGCAGCATATCAATCCTTCAGATATTGTTTGGTGGATCCTCCGAAGAGCATAAAGTTGATTTGAAATGTATGCTACTGCTCGAAATATGTATTCTTCTGTAGTTTTACAGGTTCCAAAGAGTAATAAAAACTGTCTAGACAGCTTATGATAAGCGGAGCTGCGAATGTCGACTTTTTCATATACTGGGATTGTTGGCCTGTTAATTACTTGTAGGGTGATGCTTAGGGCCACCTCTGTTGTGGCTGCTGGAGAAAATCTAATTAATGTTTCCACTGTGCTATCTGTTTTGAAAATAACACATTGCTAGGTCCACCACTGAAAATGGTTGACTGCCCCCCCCCCCCAAATAAGGACTTAAGGTAATAGGAAAATGGTAATAGGCCGCGGCATTGTGCATTGTTGTGGGGTGTCGTTTCTCTCAGCATAAGCAACGCCAGAGCATTCCAATTATGATAACATGAAATGATAGTCACTGCTTGTAGCAGAAAATGTACAAAACCGGCCTATCTGCTACAGGCTGATAGCAGCCCTTGCTCAACATAAGTATGAAACAGAAAAAAATAAAGCAGGGTTGCAGCTCTCCCCTCTAGCTTTTGGGTTTTTGGCTACAAAAAAGTAATGTTAAATATAAGGGCAGAGAGGACTGAATGAAACAGTTTCTGAGTTTTCATTAACAAACTTCTAGCAATGGTCAACTGGAGATTTTTTAGTTTAAAAATATACAAACTATTTCATTTGAAATAAAAAAGTGACAGGAGAAAAGCACTCTCTATTGTAGCTCCAAAAGGAAAACTGAGAACACAATAATAATACATATAAAAAGTTGCATAGTTGTAACTTGTTTCTTGCAAGACTCTTCCAACCACAGTTCTGCTGTTTCTGATCGCAGTGTATAACAGATCTTACTCTTTACATCTTAACTTATTTGATGGTACTCAGTTTACCAACCTCAGAAGGCCGAATGCAAAACGAAGTACAAACTGCTTCATGATTTAATGGATCGAGGCGAAAAATAGAATCATAATTAATGCTTTGCTCGAGTCGGGGAGAATTTATAGATCAAAAATTACAACCATTAATGAAAGACATCCCGTCATATATACGGGATACAAAGGATATTCTTTTGAAGCTGCAAAATATATGCTGAGAACAAGATTTCTTTCTGGTAACCATAGACTTTTTCTTTTCGAATAATCTTCTGGGCCACATCATTATTTCCTTGTTGACTAATAGTGTTGTAAAACTTGGAAAACCGTGTTTTGGGTATTGCCTTTTGTGTCAATGGGTCACTGATCACTTACCAATAATCTTATGAGGTATTCAATTATGTACAATTCAGTATTTCTCTTTATCCATTTACTTTTTCTCTGAATCTATAACAATGACACTATGTTATGATGGTTTAATGGAATAGAATTTATATGATGGCTTTTTGATTATTCTTATTTACCCCATTATTGTTCTATATATATATCTTTACATCCCAAAAATGTTTTGGTTTATATCTGTTTTTCTACCCAATTTATATTTCTACCTATGTTCTACCCATGTTTCTATTGATATATCAGCCTTGAAATAGCCCCAGGCTTGTATACCAGAAGGGGGCGAAACACGTGTTGGCTGGTTTGATCTAATAGAAGTGATTCTGATCCTGGAGAATCGCTTCTTGAATTTGGGATTCAGAACTAATACATTAACTATTCAAATATCATTAAATGGAATTCTCTGATTAATTATGATTCTGTTTTTCGCCTTGATCCATTAAATCATTTCACTATATGAACGGGAGAGGGGTCTCCCATTCTTCAAGCCAAAATGTCCAAAGATATATCCTTAATGAACTAGGATGCACCAACAGAAAGGATCATACACCCCTCCCACTCCTGCATTACAAACTGCTTCATACCTGCCAACTTGAAGAACAATGTCACCATGTGAGGAGGGGGCGGGGCGTTGAAGGGGCGGGGTCTCATGCAGAGAAGTACCAACGAGGCACTTTTGATTTCCCCCTTGCCCCCAACCCTCTCCCCCCCAAAAAAAGCTTGCTGAGGCTCGTGCCGATGTCCTGGTGTGTTTTCACACCTCTTAATTGGCGTCAGCAGTTCAAAGTCTCGGAAAACAAGTTGGAAAACCACTATTTACAGTGTTTTTCAGCTTGCTTTCCCTGCCGCCATGTGATATCGGCTCCTCACTGGTAAACTGTGTGATGGGCGACGATATCGTGTGTCACACAGTGGCACCCTGTGAGTTGGCAGGTATGCTGCTTTTTTCCAGCAATTGATTTATGAAGCCGAGGTTGTAGCATCTCAGACAATGCTTAACGAGTTGTTGTCTCAGTGCTGTGCTGTGGCTTCTTTATCACCATCATTTGAAATCCCAGCAGAGATGTTCACCCTGTGCGAGTGGTTATCCATGTATGGGAGATTTTTGGCCGCATGACATTTGGATTCACTCTTTAACGTTCTGTTGGAATAATGCACCACACACAAAGGATATTGTTTGTTCTGCATTTTGGATGTTAGTCTTTATAATTAGGAAAACCTATCAAATTAGATGCTTCTTTTCAATATTAGGAATGAGGTGTTCATGATTCAAGGTACTCAGCCCTTACTGTATACGTTGCTGAATGAATTGCCTCTCTTACAACATGTAAATAGGCTCCATAGTGTACCTTGTCCTGTGCCCTGAAATTATTGAGTCACACCTGATATATTACCTAAAACCCAAGGCGAAAGTGCAGCATTTTCCGAGTAAAAGAAATCTGGCAGGTGTCTCTCACCGAACCCACTGAGTTATGTCTTGTGGAAAAAGTGTTAGAAATCAGACAAACTTGCCAGAAAATCTCTCATTTGAATGTAAAAACATGGACTCCTACTCAAACCCCTAAAATTCGTACACACATACAAATATTCGGTTTTATTCCGTTCTATCCAGCTATCATAAAAATATAAAGATAGCACGGATAACTCATATAACAGCTCAATTAGCCGAGGCTGGCAATTCTTCTAAAACCCTACATCAGATTCTTCAGTCTTTCATTAACCCTAAGGCTTGTGAAAGCTCAGAGGCCCCCTCCCAACTGCTGTGTAATGATATTGCTCTCTATTTTGTACAAAAGATAGAGCTCATTTATGATAAAATTACCGCAATAGGAGGCCTGCAGCAGATTCCTACGGGCTTGGACCACTTGAATCTAACAAATTCACAGCTGCTAGAGAATTTTCCCTCAATTACATTGGTAGAGGTTGAATCACTGATCCATAAGATAAAGTCTGGGTCCCCTTCTGACCAGATTCCAGCTAAAGTCATTCCGTCTTTGGCTAAACACCTGTCTCCCTCGATACAATCTCTTATTAATCTCTCTCTAACGGAGGGACATGTACCGCTGGAGTGGAAGGTTGCTCAGGTTAGACCTATTCGTAAGAATACTAAAACATCATGGACGGATCTTTCTAACCTTCGTCCTATTTCACTCCTCCCGTTCCTGAGCAAACTAATGGAAAAACATGTCAATATCCATCTTTCCAACTATGTCGAACTGACAGAATGTCTAGACCCCTCCCAGTCTGGTTTTAGGCCCAAATACAGCACCGAATCAGCATTACTAGCGGTCACAGATAACATCAGGATGACCCTAGATAAAGGCCATTCTATGATCCTGGTGCTGTTGGACCTATCCGCAGCGTTCAACACAGTTTCCCATAGTATTCTGATCAAAAGGTTGGAAGAGGTTGGGCTAAGAAAATCAGCCTTACAATGGATGAGGAGCTTTCTGTCTGATCGCTCCCAGATTGTCAACCTAGGCCCGTATCGTTCGGCTCCTATAGATCTGACCAAGGGAGTACCCCAGGGCTCTTGTTTGAGCCCTACATTATTCAACATCTATATTGCTCCCTTGGCCAACCTCCTGAGAACACATGGGTTCATCCCCATATCTTATGCCGACGATACCCAGCTACTCTTTCCTTTTGATAAATTCACCTCAGCAGTCCAACTGGCCTTCTCTAATGGGATGAGAGCCATATCGCACTGGATGAAGAATAATTTCCTCCAGTGTAATGTGGGAAAAACAGAGATAATGCTCTTTGGAGAAGCCCCCTCCTATGGACCCCAGATTGGTGGCCGATCGACTTGGGTCCCCATCCTGTCCCCAGGTCTACTGTCAAAAATCTGGGTGTCCGTTTAGATCAAGCCCTCAGTCTGAAGGAGCATGCCGCTCAGACAGCTGGTTCTTGTTTTCATGTAATTGGCCTGCTCCGCCGAGTTTTCCCCTTGCTGCCTGATTCTACCCAGAAAACCCTGGTCCAGGCGCTGGTATTGAGTCGTCTGGACTACTGTAACGGCCTGCTGGTATCTGCTAATGATGCTTCACTCAGTAGACTGCAGGTAGTTCAGAACACGGCGGCGCGGTTGGTCCTCAATGTCCCTTCCAGGACCCCTTCTCGCCCTCTTCTCCTGAAGCTGCATTGGCTCCCCATCCGCCAACGGGTTAAATTTAAAATCTGCTGCACCATTCATAAGTCATTGCTTAACTTGGGCCCTTCCTACCTTACCGAGAAATTTACGCCCTATATACCATCAAGATCCCTCCGCTCGAGTGCTAAACACCTTCTGGTGGTGCCTCGAGTAAGCAAGGCAAGATCAGGAGGAAAAACTCTCTCCCATCTTGGTCCTCGTTATTGGAATGAGCTCCCCTTGCCCTTAAGGCAGTGCCTGGATCACTTGCAATTCAGGAAGTTGCTCAAGACCAATCTTTTTCGCACTTGCTGAATTCTGCTGGAGATGCTTTACACCCTCACTGTCTGCTCTAAGCGCAGAGATACCCCTTCGGGGGTCGATTCTAGCGC
This sequence comes from Calotriton arnoldi, assembly GCA_963921515.1. NCBI lineage: Eukaryota > Metazoa > Chordata > Amphibia > Caudata > Salamandridae > Calotriton > Calotriton arnoldi. The sequence goes on along the minus strand of CAWUFW010001825.1, from coordinate 81,899 downwards.
TATATAAGCAAATAAATAAATAAATAAATAAATAAATATTTACAACAAACTAATATTTATTAAGTTCTGTGCTATTCTCCTTCAAATAATGAGTAATAATTATTGCCGTAATTATTAATAACTCACCAAACAAAATATATAAAATGATAAACGCTGAATATACCTCACTCATATTTCATCAAACATCCTTTTCAATTAAACCTTACCTTTGTTATAGTTAGCTGGTGTAAGAAATTGGGTTATTAGTTGAGAGGGGTGAAAGGGTCACTCAAATAGTAAACACAATCCTTGTCAGGGTGAATCACAAAAGTCACTAATTAAACCTGTACTTAACCCTCTGGTAGCTTTGGCACAAAAGCAGTCAGGCTTAACTTAGAGGCAGTGTGAAAAGTATTTATGCAGCAGTAAAACGTCGTAAATAAAACGCAAATCCAAATCAATTAGAAAAAAGAGTAAATTGTAATAAATACAATGACAGCAAAACAACAAAAATCCAGTCAGTAGATCTGGAGTTATGAATTTTTAAAGTTTCTAGTAAAAATAGCACCAAAAAACACAAAGCACCACGCACAATAATCTGGTTGCGGTGGACCAGGGTAAAATCACAAGTTAAGGCGACCATAATGGATCGCGGGTCGGTTACAGAGACCAGGCTTGTCCTTCTGAAGTGTTTACCTTCTCCAGTCCAAGTCCATGCAAGTAGCTGCAGATGGAGTTTTGCTTTGGGGAAAGCAGCGAGTAGTTCTTTGTTGGCATATCAGGTCAGTTGTTGCAGATGGCTGCTGTTGGGGTGTGAAGAGCAGACTGTCGCTGGAGCTTTATGCTGTTGGTCAACAGTGGCTGTTGCTGCTGACACAGACCATCAGTCCTGGGGGCTGATGCAAAGAGCAGTTGTTGCTGGAGATTTGCATTGATGGACGTCACCAATGGTGATAGTTCATCGTGAAGAGATTCCATTGCGGTTGCAAAGAGTCCAAAACCTTTGGATTTTCACCTGGAGTTCAGGAGGACTCTCATGATCTCCAAGTGTCCTGGACCTAAGGGGTACCTCTTGGGAATCATGACTCACTCCAGAGGAGACCAACAGTAGGGCTCAGGCAGGTCCAGTTGATGCTAGTCAGCTGGGCAGTTGTGGGGAGGCCTCTGGAGGCATGTTGTGCCCCTGTAGAGCAAACAGGAGGTCAACTAACTGACCCCTGGAGTCACATCTGAGGAGCCTGAGTTCAAGGCAAGCAGGTACAGTTTTTCTTCTTCAAACAGCAGGGCAGTCCTTCTTCTGAGCCTTCTGCAGGTCCAGAGGTGTTCTCATGAGAGGATCTGAAGATGCCACTTTTATCCCCAGTACCAGACTGTGGGTGGGGAAGCCCCCTAATCCTTACCTTCCCCTTTTCCTGAGTTTGGCTCCAAACTGACTAGGGTAACAAAGGACAGGCAGGCTTAGGTGTGAGCTGAGGCGATGCAGCGCGCGCAACGAAATTCGTTTTATTTATCTATATGTTTACTTACCTCTAATCGGCCATAATCCGAGGTTTACTACCCCCCACCCTGCCCCTCCCCCGCCCCACGTCAGCACCCGGCAGCACTCCCACCACTGGCCGCTACTGGATCAAGGAGAAAGTCATAATTTCATTCATAGCAAGACTGCTATTCTTCCGGGAGGCCACAGCTATTACATCCTTATCTGCTTTGGTAAAAGAATTGTAGGCCCCCGAAACAAGTGATAATTTATATTTGGGAAATTTTATTGTCATCTTGAGGGCTTGACATTTCTGCCAAGAACCAAATCTACAGAGCAATTTTCAATCCACCTTAAATGTGCTGACCATGAAAACTTTGGGTACCAGACTCAGCCGAAGCTTAACATTGATTGGGGACAACCATCAAAAGAGAGAATATCTCCCTACCCTAAACTACATGTTCCATGTAACAACTCAAGCAAAGATTTAACATCTGAACTGGGTGTAAGGTGATGAAATGGTGCAATGCATCTAAAACCTCACTCTACATGCATGTATCTCTTCTACTCTCAGGGTCATTTACACCATTGTGGGCAGCCAGTAGAGGTTATGGTCTCTACTGTCCTGGCAGAAGACTGCCCTCCAAATTTAGATATACCCGCTAGTATGCTGGCGTTAATCAAGGCACTAAACTTTTCTGAGTTGGCGCCATGTTTGTTCCACACACTTGGCAAATATTTTTTGTTTTCAAGAAACAAACTTTCAAAGCAGGGGCACACTAGGGGATATATTCACAAGGGAATGGTGAAGGGTGGCGTTGAGCAAACATTGGTAATGCCACGCTCTGTCATTCTAAAAACGCAGTTTTCACAAGAATGCAGCGCACCCCTGCGTTTCTCCTAGTGCTGGCACTAAATCTAGCAGCCTAGTGCCAACGCAGGCACCCTTGCACCAAAGTGCAAGCGTGCCTGCATTTGGGGGAATGATTGTTTATGTGCAGGAAGGTTTCGCTTCCTACACATAAACAATCCAGAATGGCAATTTGTAACACCTATGTGTGCTGCATTGTGCAGCACACTTAGAAGTTGTAAATCGTCATTTTTTAAATGATTGTTTATGTGTAGGAAGGGACACCTTCCTGCACATGAACAATCATTCATGGCAATTTGCTGTTTTTATGTGTGCTGTACAATGCAGCACACATAGAAACAGCAAAAACGAGGAGAAATTAAGCATTTCTCCTCTTTTCGCCATGTTAAGACCTGGTTTTCCCTGGTCTTAATTTTTCGCGCTGCCTCCTATTTACACCACCATTGTAAATAGGGGGCAGGTTCAAAACCAATCAGTGTTGTGGCAGAACGCCCACCGCAACACCCATTGCATGCCTCTTTCACGCTAAGTGTAGCATGAAAGGGGGCTTAACGCCACCTTGCAAATAAGGCTAAGGGGTTATCGCTACAGGAACGTCATAAAAAGTGACATTCCTGTGGTGATAGGGGCTTGTAAACATGCCCCTTGTTCCCTAGGATCAAATGGTCCAAGGCTATGAGTTGTTAATTTCTTCCGATTATAGAGTCTGTATTTTGGAAAAGTTGTTTCACGTAATTTCTCAGAATACATCACCTGATGACTTAAAGACAGAGGTCTAGTCTTGAAATGTCTATGATCCATGGGTATTCCAGCATTAGGAGGACTTGAGCGGGGCCGGACTGCTAGCAAGAAGCACCGCTCCCGCTTTTGTTACAGGGGGGCAATATTGCAGCACTGCTGCACAACCAGCACCCAGTGACTAAACCGGCCCCCACGGGCACAAATCCGGCCCCCACCCCTCCGACCCACCGGGGAAATGCCCAGTACTCACTACGACCAGTCCGGCCCTGGAGCTGAGTGTCATTGGTGTCATTGTTTTGCATGTTAGACTGACAACTGCGGTCCAGTAGAGGGCTGAGGTAGGCACCGAACATGAGTATTGAAGTATGGCAGCAAAAATGCTGAGACATGGTGATGTGAAAGGTGGTAGCAGGATGATGCTGATCATTCAGATAGGTAGGGGGAGATGCATTTAAGGATCCTTTGTTTGATGCCAGGCCCCTCAAATTTCAGTAGAAGGAAATGGTGGTGGGCTGTGTCTTAGAAGCAAAGGAGACAGGTTCAGTTATACAAGTGCAGTGACTCCAGTATGTCTGTGTTGGGCTTCAGGTTGTTAACATGTTTAATTACTTCTGGTTCATTGATAAAAAGGAATCTCATATGATGGAGTGAAATAAATGTGGCATTACTGTTATTATTATTGTTATTATTATTATTATTATTGTTGTAGTTATTATTATTATTCTTGTTGTTATTATTATCCTCATACACGTACACTATACGTTGGTGAACAGCACTGTTTTCCTCTACATCACAACATTTGCAAAGCCAGACTTTCCAATTATGATAGCATGAACTGATAACCAATGTTTTTAACAAAAAATGTACCACCGGCCTGTCTGGAGCAGGCTGATAGCTGCGTTTACTCAGCAGAACTATTAACACAAAAATGATACAAGGCTGCGGCTTGCCCTCTCGCCTATGCGCTCTTGGTTACAAACATAACAGTGTTAAAAAAAACACAAAATCCTGCACTCGTCTCAATGCAGCATTTTGTGAGTTTTACTTTTAACCCCTTGCGCTGCGTGAATTCCCCCGCTGTGCGGGCGAATTAATGAGTGGACGGGGTTCGGACGGCCCCCGGCCGTCCTCCGCACACGCCCACCGTGACGTTGGACGGCCAGGGGCCGTCCGACGCATGCAAGGGGTTAAAACTTCTAGCTGTATTCAGGTGACAAAGTTACTCAGAGCACCGTGTAAACCACGAAATAGCGCAAACAGCAGTTTGTACCACAATTCGAGGCACTCTGAATGTGTGCAAAGTGATTTAAAATGAAAAAAAAAAACAGTAGCCGTACTAGAGGATTTTTTGTTGTAGCTACAAAAGGGAGGACAATAATCTTGGAATAAATATACATACTAGGGACCAAAGGCTTTTCTTTCCAGAAGTAAATTCTTCAAATTGATGTTGTGACCACTGAGAGAAAGAAAGCTGCATCACTCTAGGTCTGGTCTGTCCTTTTTTTGGTCTGGGGAATATGAGCTAATCATTTGAAAGCCCATCATGGATGCCCACATAGAGAGTTGCTTCTGAAAGGCAGATGTATAGTTTTATGGCATCCTGGGCAATTGCACATCATAAATGTTTTTGGGGTGATCTGAAGTGAGGATCTATGTCTTTGATTTGGGGAATTTAGACGTGGATTTTCGTAGAAGGAATATAGAGCTGTGTGCCTGGGTCAAAGCACTCCATTGTTTCTGATCCAGGCTGTTGAATGGAAACTCTGGCCAAATGCCTATAAATTGGTGCTTGGAGTAGACTGAGCCACTCCAGATTTACAAAATGGCATGTGTTTTCATTGGAGGTTTTTTGCACCCGGAATTATTGTATTGTTCACAAGTTAGGTCCAGCTTCAAGAATTCTACTTTCTACTAATCAGTCCAGAATTCAGATGATGCATCAATAAAATTCTGCATTGGCATCCACTAGCTTAGATGATTTAAAGAGATCTTAAAATATACATACGTTCTTCAATCAAGCTACAGACATTGGGCCCGATTCTGATGCGGGTTGGAAAAGCTTCCCGACCGAGGGCCTGATTCTGATGCGGTTAGGAAGGCCTCCTAACGGCATTTGCTCCTTCCAAATCGGATCGGGAACGTGTCTTCCCGACCGAGGGCCCAATTCTGATGCGGTTAGGAACAAATGTTCCCATTGAAGTCAATGGGAGTTCAACCAAATCGTATCTGGAAGCATCCGGATGCATCCTACTCCGCCGGTCGGACTTTCCCGATCCGAGTGGGTCGGAAACCATTTCCCAACCGATTCGGTCGGGAAGCTTTTCCAACCCGCATCAGAATCGACCCCATTGTGTTTTACTCCTGTATGGCAGTAGCTAGGAATGTGTATAAATCAGCATAGAATGTAATTTGAGGCTGGTACATGGAATGGATTATGGACCCCATGGTAACAGCTATGAAGGGTTAAATGTTTTTCTTCCATGCTTGAGCTGAAATGTGGACTTTGAGGATAATCATGTTCTTATCTGTATTGTAGCAGCAGTAATCTGTTCAATCAATAGGGCTGCTGGTGTGCTGGACCTCACAATGAAGTTGACATATTCTTTAGCCTCTTTGGATGTTGAACTGTGGCAATGTGGCGGCATTTGTGAAAAGTAATCAGCAGGGTTTTGATTTTTCCCCAGCTTGTGCACAATTTCATAGTCATACTTTTGCAGTCGCAACCCCCAGCTCTCAATGTGGTTTGTGATAATGGTGAAACGTTTTCCATATAGAAACACATGAAAATGTTTGCATGCCTACACTACAGCCAGAATCTCCTTTTCTGGCTGTGAATAGGCAAGCTTCGATTGGAATAGGCCACAATGTGTCTCTGAGCATTTTGATGACCATTGTGTTGAGCAATGATGGCCCCAGCCACATCAGGCTTGCATCTAAAGTGATCTCAGTATGTAGTTTGGGGTCAAAATAGGCCATTTCAGTTGCATTCTCAATCGCATGTTTTATTCTTTCAAAACTCAGGTCACATTCAGGAGACCACTGGAATGGACATTTCACTTTGTTAAATCTCTCAATGGGACACTCACTGTTCCAAAGTCATGAGTGTACCTTGAGCAGTAACTGGCCATGCCTAAGAAGGATTGCAACATGGTTACAACTAGTGTGGGACAAGTAGATGACAGTGCTTTCACCTTATCTGGATCAGGAGCCCTTCCTCTATCAGGGAATATGTGCCCAAAGAATGTAAGTTTGGTTTTGTGAAACTCACACTGTGCTGCATTCAGAGTGAGGCCTGCATCAGCAAGTAACTGACACACTTTTCTAAGAGCCTTATCATGCTCCTTTCATGTTGTCTCAAATACCAGTATGCCATCACTGTATTCAAAAGCATGTGTAACAGGTTGAATTACTCGACATATAACATCCTGAAATTTTTCTGCACCAGAAGACACTCAAAAACTCAGTCTTTTGTACCTTAACAAACCAACATGAGTTAAAAAAGTAGTAATGTACCTAGAATTCTCTTCCAGCTCAAGTTGATGGTATCCCTTGTACAAGTCAAGGCAGAAGAAGACTTTGGCTCCATTCAATTGCAGGACCATGTCTGTTATATGGGGACCAGGGTGTCTTTTTCTCTTTGTTGCTTTGTTGGCCTGGCACATATCAACACAAATGAGCACTGCACCTCCGCTGTCCTTTTTTGGCACCACCACTATGGGTGAGACTCATGTCGTAGGACCAGTGAAGCTTTCAATTATGTCATGCTTCAACAGCGTTTCTAGTTCTATTTCAATGGCTTCCTGTAAGTGAAAAGTGGCTCTGCCATGCTACTGTGCAACAGGATGAATGTCCTCATTAATATGAAGTTGCACTTTCATTTTTTGGAGTTTTCCTAAACCATGAAACAATGACGGGAATGGACTTACACTTTCAGACTGAGTATGAAGGTTGTAATTGAGAGGCATATCAGTCCCATGCCAACAGCAGTGGCAAAGCTGAGTAGACATGCACTGGATGAGGTTCCTTGAAGGACATGGATCGCGCCTGCACTGATGTCGTTTTGTGTCACATCGTTGCTGTGAATGACCCTTGGCTTTGAAGTGGCTCAGAAGCAGCCCAAGTGTATACCTTTGTGCCTGATGGAGTGAGATGAGGCACAGGGGACAGGCTGTTAAACATTCCACGGGCATGATGTTGATCGAGGCACCACGGTCTATGATGAAAGTTACTGGTTGATCATTCACTCTCAGTGTGAATTTGGGACAACATCCAATTGAAGTTTGTCATTTTGTTTGATTAATTTCTTTTGAACTGTGGTATTCTTTACAAAGCAGCTAATCCTTCATGTGCACGCTGCTCTTTGTTAGCTACCGTTAGCAGACACCCATCTTCTTCATCGGTACTCAAAAGCAATGTCAAGGAGCCTTTGTACGATGAGCTGAATGACGATTGAACTAGCCTTGTTTCTATCTGTCGTAGTTAATGTTGCTTTTTGATTTTGTGGGCATGCCAGAATGTTTCTGGAACCTTCTGCCACCCATTTTCGTTTCTCACTGTGACGCATTTGTTTTCTCTTTTGCTTTGCAGACATTATGAAGTGGTTTCTTTCACCCAACCTTTGCATGTCTGACCTATGGCTGGACATTTACCTTCATGGGGAAATGAAAATCCACATCGGAAACTTAACTTTGATTTCTTTAAAGATGTCGACGTACTTGCATCTTGTTTTCACTTGTGCTTGCTTTTCACGGTCAGGGCCGATTCGTGATGGGCTGCTTCCATATCAGCAGCTTGTCGATCTGCTTATTCTTCTGCTCTCACAGCCATTAGCATTTTCTCTAGACTCTGTGTTTCTCTCAACATGCACCTTCTAAATGAATCGGAAAGGCAGTCATTGATGATTCTTTGATGAATGGCTTCTTCGTGAGTGAAATCACAGAAGTTGCAATGCTTAATGAGTGTATTGTATTGTAATTGCATTTATATAGCGCTTACTATCCCTGACGAGGCGGCGAAGCGCTTTTTTGGCGAGTAGCACGCTACGCCGGAACCCATAAAGGATTAGTGTTGAATTAGTATAGTGAAATATGAAAGTAATTTGAGTGGTGGATAGGTTAGTCAGTTATTTGGATTCAGAAGGATAGTGGAGGGATAGAAGAGGGAAAAAGGTTTGCATTTATATAGCGCTTGTTACCCCTGATGGGATGTTGAAGAACTTTTTTGGGCGAGTAGCACGCTACTCCGGAACCCATAAATGATTAGTGGTGAATTATTATAGTGAAATATGAAAGTAATTTGAGTCTTAACAAACTCATCCATTGTTTCCTCTTGTCATGCTTGGTTGAAGATGCATCTTTCATAGTTGACATTCGGCATTGCATTGAACTTGGCTTCTAATGCTTCTTTTATCTTTTGGTACAATTTTGCTTTAGTTGGCAATACTTTCTTTATTACTTCTTTCACTCCATCACCAGCAAAGTTCTTTAAGTATTTAATGATCTTCTTATCATCTTCTTCATTTAGCGCATCTATAAAGTCATTAAATGTTTCAATCCATGCAGTCCACCTGGCACCCATGTTCGGTTTCTTCACTGTGTCGAATGGCGGTGGAGGTTTCAGGAAAACAGCTTGCTGTATATATCTTGCTCCCTTCTGTCAAAATTGTGTTGGCATCTGCAACTTCCGCAAACACAACCCTTGTGTTTGTGCTAGGGTCTCCACGTCCGATCGGAGGTCGTAAAGTGCTTCACTCGCTTATGTCTGTAAGTAAGCATCTACTTTCGTACATGGTTATCACTGCCTTTAGTGTTTGCTTTGCATGGATGATGCCTTTGTGTTATGGCACAGCACAATGTCTCTTTTTCCAGACTACCTGCAGTTTCTGGAGTGCTTTTCGAATATGCTACTCTGTTGAGCCTTCAACTTCTTCTAGGGCCATGTACGGGCTGGAGCAGGGCTTTGACTCCACGTATGCTGACCTCAGACTGCTCCGCATCGATTTGGGGCAGACGTGGCATGCACAAGCAGTTTGCTGTACCATTGCAGACTCTCAGGAAAAGCAGTCTTGTTTCTTTGGGGAACGTATCCCCTACTCGTGGCCAGTTGCAGCATCCTCCAAAGTCCGGGAGCATGCAAATGAAACCCGCCACACATGGAGCTCTGTAAAAGATGTCTTTATTCTACAGCATACGATCACTCACTGCACGCATTGCGTTATGACTTTAATAACCACACCTTAACACCTCCCAGCAGCTTGTGTAATTCCTGTTCAAAGTCCTCTCAGAACCGCGAGGGTCATAGCATTCATAATCTTAAGGACACTACACATTCTTTCATTATATATAACATAACATAGTTGAATGCAGGTAATATGGCTGTCCTAAGGTCTTCATCTGATCCAACGATGTTCCCTAAAGAGACTAACTATGGTGGAATATCCTTGGTGGTCCTGGTCCTGGAACTCTGGAACAGCTTTAGTCCTCGGCTCTAAGCAGAAGTTCATTACATCCATTGCAGGAAATTCACAAAAACCTGACTGTTCTAATTCAGTTAGGTCTATCGTCTTTTTGTGAGTGATAGAAGAATATCATATTTCCACATCTGGCTAGACTCTAAAACTCGTGCTGTCATAACTTTCCATGTAATTTTTGTTTTTCTGTTCCAGCTCTCTGAAGTAGCATAGGTGAGGTGCAGTTCTTAAAACAAATACAAAATTAATTAATATAAAACACAAGTGGAGTTCTTTTAGTTAGTGGCACAGCAAAGGTGTCATGGGCCCAAATAATGCCTTGAAAGATGGCACCTATCACTTTTTAGATACTAAAACCACCTATAATTGGGGTGCAGAGGGATCTCACATCAGAGCCTGAGTCCCCGTGCCACTGCACCGGCTGCACCATTGATAGCTGTGATCCTGATTTTAAAGCAGATGTTGGTTGATTGTTTCATTGTCTGCCTAAGAAACAGTGGAACACTGACGCTACTTTTGTTGTTCCTTCCCTGCTTATCGATATATACGTTATATTTGCACTTTTCTTTGTTGCGTTCTGTGTATAAAATATATATTTGTTCCAATAAAATGTAATTACCATCAATACAAATCTCTTTCTTTGTATAAAGATGCATGCCCTTAAAAGAGCATGGCCCCAGGCTTTGCACTGTTTCCTGGCTCTAGCTTTTTAGGTCTGCCTAGGTAGAGCATTCGCTGTCTCTTTAGACATGCAGTATCTACTGTATGGGCTTTCAGCACGCCCATCTGTTCTCTTTAGTTCCTTCATGTGCCTTTCGAAATTCCTTTGTTTTTGTTGGTGAATAGTTTACATTTGTCCCTCCTTTTGCTATTTGGTCACGCCCAGGAGACTGGCCTTGTTACATGGATCACTTCACTATCGGCAGTTTCAGCATACTACATTTTCTTTTGCCTTGGCTTGTTAGGCTTTCCAAAATCGCTCAGTCGAGGGCTGCAAATCACGTCCTTATCTTGTTTTCAACTGTCTTTGGTTTCACTAGTGCTTTTTCAGCCTGGTGCTTTTTCAGCCAGAGTATATGTTGTTTTTCATCCTATAACATTTTTGGTTTCATTAGCTCAAATGTCCAAACCTTAAATAATATACTTACTTAATGGGAGAGTAGCTTAAGAAGACGACAGACAGTAGGATTGACCTATTTACATTGTGCTTTTGACAGAGTGATTATTTTGATATGATTAAAGAGGTAAACATGCTGTTATTACTCCATTTTATGAAAATGGAAGCAGCTTTAAGTTGCACGTTTTCAACTTTTGATGCTTTAGCATAGGTTTCAATCATTGTTGAAATAAAACCAATATCCAGGGAAGCCTCCTTGTGCGATCCAAATGAGGCATGTAGTTTGAGGTAGCTTAACAATATACCCTGCAAGTAGGCAGTGCAACATTACCTCAGCACACCTCAGCATCAGTGCAGCATCACTTCAGCACCAATCAGTGTCACTCAGCACCACTTCAGCAGTACCACTGCAGCACCACCTGAGCATCATTCAGCAGCACCTGGGCAACACCATAACACCAGTACAGCACCACCTTAGCATTACTCAACCCCAGCGCAGCGACACCTCAGCACCAGCACAGGACCACCTCAGCACCACCTCAGCACCAGTGCACAACCTCAGTAACAGCACAGGACCACCTCTGCACTAGTGCAGCACCATCTCACTACCACCACAGCACTATCACAGCATCAGTGCAGCACCACCACCTCATCATCAGCACACCATCACTCAGTGCCACCACAGCATCGCTCAGCACCACCTCAGCACCAGCGCATCATCTCCTCAGCATAACTCAACACCACCACAGCACCACCTCAGCATCAGCACAGCACCACCTCTGCATCAGTGCATCACCACCAGCGCAGCCCCAACTCAGCACCAGTGCAGCCCCATCACAGCATCAGCGCAACACCACCTTGGCACCAGTAAAGCACCACCCCAGCAGCAACTCAGCACCAACAAGGCATCAGTTCAGCATTAGCGCAGCACCAGTGCAGCATCACCCTCAGCACCAGCACAGCACTAACTCAGCATATCTCAATACCACCTGAGCACCAGCACAGCATCACCTGAGCACCACCAAAGCATCACTCAGCACCACATCATCATCATTCAGCACCACCTCAGTATCACTCAGCACCACCTCATTACAAGCACACCACCACCTCAGCATCACCTCTGTATCAATTAGCACCACCTCAACACCAGTGACACACCACCTCAGCACCAGCAGAGCATCAGCGCAGCATCAGCACAGCACCACCTCAGCATCAGCACCATCTCAACATCTGCACAGCAACACCTCTCAATCAATGCACCTCCACCAGTGCATCACCAACTCAGCATCAGGGCAGAACCAGCTCAGCACCGGCGCAAAACCACCTCAACTTCAGCACGGTACCATCTCAGCATCAGCACAGCACCACCTCTGCATTAGTGCACAGCCACCAGGGCAGCCCCATCTCAGCACCAGCACAGCCTTATCTCAGCAGCAACTCAGCACCAATGCAGCTGCACTTGAAAATCAGCATAGCACCACCTGAGCATCAGCGCAGCATCACCTCAGCACAGAACCTACACAGTATGACTCAGCACCACCTGAGCATCAGCTTAGTACCACCTGAGCACCAGTGCAGCACCAAGACCTCAGCATGACTTAGCGCAACCACAGCATCACTCAGCACCAGAACAGGATCATTCAGCGCCACAACAACATCACTTAGCACCACTCTGCATCTTCACAGCATCTCTTCAGCATCACTCAACACCACCACAGCACCACCTCAGCATCAGCATCATTCCACCTGTGCATCAGTGCACCACCAGCAGCACAGCATAGCATATGCGTAGCACCACCTCAGCAGCAACTCAGTACCAGTGCCACACCACTTCAGCAGTAGTGCAGTACCACCTCAGCACCATTGCAGCATCACCTCAGCACCAGTGCAGCACCAACTCAGCATCACTCAGCACCACCTGAGCACCAGCATAGCATCATCAGTGCACCACCAAAGCATCACTCAGCACCACCTCAGCATCACTCAGCACCACCTCAGTATCACTCAGCACACCTCAGCACCACCTCAGCACCATTGGACCATCACTCAGCACCACCTCAGCACCAGTGCAGCAGCACCTCAGGCCCAGCACAGCATCAGTGCAGCACCATCTCAGCATTAGCACAGCACCATCTCAGAATCAGCACAGCACCACATCTTCAGTGCCCCACCACCAGTGCAGCACCAACTCAGCATCAGCATGCACCGCCTCAGCACCAGCATAAAACCACCTCAACATCGGCACCTCACCATCTCATTATCAGCACCGCACCACTTCCGCATCAGTGCACCCCCACCAGCACAGCACCACCTCAGCATGAGCGCAGCACCACCACAGCAGCAACAACATAGCACCACTTCAGCATGAGCGCAGCAGCACCTCAGTATCAGTGCAGCATCACCTCAGCACCAGCACAGCATAAACTCAGCATCACTCAGCACCACCTGAGCACCAGGACAGGACAACATGAGCATCACCAAAGCGTCACTCAGCACCACCTCAGCATCACTCAGCACCACCTGAGTGCCACCTCCTCATCAGTGCACCACCACCAGTCCAGCACCAACTCATCAACAGAGCAGCACCAGTGCAGCACCACCTCAACATCAGCACAGCACTATCTTATCAACACCTCAGCATCAGTGCAACACCATCTCAGCATCAATGCAGAACCACCTCAACATCAGTACAGCACCATCTCAGCATGTTATGTTATGGGTTTTTATAGAGAGCATGTTCACTGGGAAGGTTTCGTGGCACTAGCAACAGAGAAAAGCACACAACAATTACAATGGCTTAATCATAAGCTCGTCGGAAGAGCCAAGTCTTCAGTAGCTTCTATTCTCTGGGAAAAAAGAGTTCCATATGTGAGGGGCTAAGACAGGGAATCTAGATCCCCCTTTTTGAAAGGGGGGTTGCGAGCAAATTTAAGTAGTGGACCTCAGATTGCGGTTGGGGGCATCAGCACTGCACCACCTGATCATTACCACAGCACCACCTCAGCATCAGCACAGCACCATCTCAGCATCAGTGCAGCACCACCTCAACACCAGCACAGCACCATCTCAGTGCCCCACCACCAGTGCAGCACCATCTCAGCATCAGCACATCACCACCTTTGCATCAATGCACCACCACCAGCGCATCCCCACCTCAGCACCAGTGCAGCCCACCTCAGCAGCCATTCAGTACCAATGCAGCAGCACTTCAGCATCAGTACAGCACCACCTCAACATCAGCGCAGCATCACCTCAGCACAGCACAAAATCAGCATCGCTCAGCACCACCTGAGCACCAGCGTAGCACCACCACCTCAGCATGACTCAACACCACCTCAGCATCACTCAGCACCACCTCAGTATCACTCTACATCACCTGAGCACCACCACAATACCGCATCTGCACAGTACCATCTCAGCATCAGCACAGCACTACCTCCTCATCGGTACACCACCACCAGTACAGCACCATCTCAGCATCAGCGCAGCACCACCTCAGCACTAGCACATTACCACCCCCGCATCAGTGCATGCCCACCAGCGCAGACCCACCTCAGCAGCAATTCAGCACTAACACAGCACCACTTCAGCATCAGCACAGCACCACCTCAGCATCAGCGCAGCATCACCACAGCACAGCACCAATGCAGCATCACTCAACCACACCTGAGCACTACCTCAGCACCACTGCAGCACCACCACCTCAGCATGACTCAGCACCTGAGCACTACCTCAGCACCACTGCAGCACCACCACCTCAGCATGACTCAGCACCACAGCATCACTCAGCACCACCTCAGCATCACTCACACCACCTCAGTATCACTCAGCATCATCTGAGCATCACCTCTGCACCGGCACACCACCACGTCAGCACCACCTCAGCATCACTCAGCACCACCTGAGTATCATTCGGCATCACCTGAGCATCACCTCCACAGCAGTATACCACCACCTGAGCACCACCTCAGCATCACTCAGTACCACCTCAGTCTGTCCTCGGAATCTGCCATCTGTTGATTCTCTCCAGATGTCTGTCACCTGCTTGTGTTGTAATTCAGGTACTATTTCCCAACCTCCACTCTCCCGCTGTTTATGTCCCCACCACACCCAAACAAAACAAAAAAGCTATAACAAACAAGCATTAGAACAGGCAGGAAGAAGTTACCCACATTGCAAGGACAAAAAAACTAGCAGACATTTTTTATGCTAATTCTTTTTTTAATAGGATCATTCAGTTGTACATAATGTCTTCTTGGCTAAATATAAGGTAACAGAAATGCTTATAACACTTTTTTATTATAATATTTCAATATGCTGCACAGCGACAACATAACTTAAAGACATTGGCAAAGCCAATAGCTCTGGCTAAACACTTATAAGGTCCCAAAGGCGAGACCTATTGGCTATGCCAATGCTTGTTATAGGATGCGGGTCGGAGTCCACCATGTCTGTCCACTAACGATGAAAATGTCTGCTTTTCAAATGGTGGCAGCATTGTGAAATGCTACGAGAGACTGGACTTGCATGCATTAGCCATTCTTGCCCATCACAATAAGATGCCTAATAAGCAAAAATTAATATTTCATGCTCTCAGCTCATGCATTGTTGAAGAGGTTTGCTATAAACTGAAAGGGATTTTAGGGCCTGTGAAGCTATGAGAAAACTCCCTGTGCATTTGTAAATCTCTCTAAAGAAATGGCCTTGGGAGCTCTGCCCAGGAATACAGATGCAGGGTGAGTGCACACATACAGTGCGTATTTTATTTTGTAGTTTAAAAAGATTTTTCCCACTACGTCATGTACATGTTGATCAGCGGTGCAATGAGGTGCAGTGTTGAAATGAGTACTTCGAGTGAGTAGTTTGAGAACCACTTTTTGCCATAATCATGCATTCTTTTGTCCCTGTTGAATGCAGAACCTTTTATCAGCAAGAGCAAAAAATGAATTGATACTTAGTAATTTTGTTAGCTTCTCTGTTCAGTGGACTTTCTGCAATAAACGTTATTTTTCCATGTGCTAGTAGGAGGAGATGACCTATGCTGCCAGCCCCCTAACTTGTAAGCTCCGACCCCATGTGAGTTGTTGTATAAGACTCTGAGGGCAACAAAAAAGAGGATTGTGGTAGGTTCTAGATGAAATAAAGGCTGTAATAATGTAGTCTGCTTCTGTTGTATCTGTTTGAGGAATCTGGCTGTGATTGTCTCCAAGTAGTTAGCTGCTAGAGTGGGCTCTGTTCTAATCTCACAATATTCTAAAGCTATCTAGTTCGTGCTCGAACTGCCCTTTCGGTGTCTATCTCCATTTCCCCTCAAGCTTTTCCAGTTCACTGCAGTCGCGGCTCGCAATACTTGCAGGTGGGGGGGTGGGGAGGGGATCACGTGGGGGTTCGCGCGGGGGGGGAGTTAAAAGAAAAAGAAAACTTACCTGACCGGGTCCTGCGCCGCCTCTGCTCCTGGGCCGGGACCCGCGTTTTCCTGCTCCTGAACAGGAACAGGCATGCTCCCTCCCCTCCCGTAAGCCAATCACAACGCTGCAATGGCAGTGTTGTGAATGGTGCGGACAGCGCCCAGCCGGGCGCCTGTAGGGAGGCCATTTTCTCTATGTAGGCTGCATGCAGCCTACATAGAGAAAATGTAGAGTGCGCATGACTAGTTTGGTCGACCCCAGAGGGCCGACCAAACAGTCAGGGTACTCAGAGGGGTGCAGGCCACTCCTCCCCGACCCGCCCACCCGCCCGCCCCCAAACAGGCATACCCTCCCACCCGCCGCCAACCAGGCATACCCCTGCCTTCTGCTTACTCGCAGCACGAGAAGCAGAAACATAAAATGGTATTTAAAATACCATTTTATGTTTCTGCTTCTCGCACTGCGAGAAAGCAGTGGGGTGGCGCTCCTCCGCCCTAATGGAGGAGCCGCCCCTGGTTCCCTGGCTCCTATCTACTGCTTCATTGTTGCTCATTGCCATCATGAGCAACTCTGATGTTCCATTTCCTTTTTAGAAGTTCTCATTTGTGCTAGTGGCAGCAGACCATGAGTATGCTACCTGGAGAATGGTTCTACATGCCTGACATATTCTCTTCTCATATAGACATGCAATGTGCCTGTGTGTTTTCTGACCCTGGGCACAAGAATAGTGGCTTTTAAGAACCCTAGGTACAAGAAGTGGGCCAAACTGGAAATAAATTTGTGCTTGTTACATTACTTTGTGTTTTGGGACCCCACCTTTTTTCTCGGTCCCTGCTTGATGAATCACACCAAAACTTTCCATGGACAAACTAGGCAAAAGAGCACTTTTTTTTTAACTTTCATGGCGATTTGTCAAATGGTGCCAAAGTTATTAGCAACACAAAAAACGCATTTCCTATGGAAATGCTGACCTAACTTTAACTACCCAGTGGCGACCACCACTAGATAATATATATTTATTATTATATTATAGTTAACTCATATATCAGCAACGGCTGCCACTAGAGGGTGCCAGGACACCACCCATGTTGTTTTTCAAGTTCTGTGGATGCTAATTGCAAAGAACAATTGTTTTTTTTGTAATTAAAGAAGGACTTTAAGCCCTTGCAGAGTGCTGCTTAAGTGTCTGGCTGCCTCTCGCACTTGCTGTGATGAATCAGGAAGCTAGGCACTTTCAAGTGGGACACATACTCTAGTGAGCATTTGTCCCTCAGCAGTTCCATTGAAAAAAAAATCTATGTGCAGGCTAAGGGCTGACCTAGCACCAGCCCTGGCCTGCAATGTTCGGGGGCCTGAAGAGACCTCCCAATCATGACGCAAGCAGCGTTATATTTACAAGCAGTCCGGGCATCTAGGGCATAAGCTCTCTATTACCGGGGCTGTATATCAATCACTTTCACAAGCTGCAAGCAACACACCCTTTCCCAACTCATCACCTGTGATGTGTTGGGAAAGTGTGTTGCTTGCAGCCTGTGAAGGCTTCCAGGCATGTGACTCGAGGTCACAGAGTCATGAGATTCTGTGATCTCGAGCCATCGAAGACCGAGATGGCATGCTTGGCACTCTCAAGCCTGCCATCCTGGAATGGAACAGCAGCCCTGTTGTGTGCTGCCGTGCGTGTTCCAGTGAAGGATTTGCAGGTAAGAGGGGCCAGGTAATGGAGGCCTTCCAACACACCTGCCAGCCTGTGGTTAGTTTTTACTGTTTTTTAAACAATAAAAACAAACAGCTGGCTGGCAGAGCAGAGCACACACCCGGAGCTCACAAATTTAAAAGTGCTCCCTTTGTGTGCTTTTATCATGAGGGGGCATTTTACTTTAGTACATCAGTTTATATAACTATATTTAGAGGCATTTATTAAAACCATTGATAAATGCCTCTCAATATAGTGATATAAACTGATGTACTAAAGTGAAAGTCTCCCGCATGTTAAAAGCATATAAGAGAGCCATTTTAAATAAGTGAGTACAGGATGTGTGGACCCTGAACTCACATATTTAAAAGTGCTCTAGTCCCTTGTATGCTTTTAACATGCAGGAACGTTTTGTTTCACTACATCAGTTTATATCACTATATTGAGAGACATTTATTAACAGTTGTAATAAATGCCTCTCAATACAGTGATATAAACTGATGTACTAAAGTGAAACACTTCCACATGTTAAAAGCATACAATAGGTGCCCCAGCCCTTTCAAATTCCACCAGCAGTCACTGCCATATATATACATATTGATATACTTTACCCAGTGGCATTTGCCACTGGGTAGGTATAGTTAAGATTGTGTTCCCATAGGAAATGCCTTTTTTGTGTTGCTAATAACTTTGGCACCATTTGACAATTCTCCCCAAAACTTTCCAAATAGTGCTACTTTTTGACTAGTTTGTGCATGGAAAGTTTCAGAGTGATCCGTCAAGTGGGGGCCGAGAAAAAAGGGGGGGTCCTAAAACACTTTTTCCCCATACATTTTTCGATAGGAACTTTAGAGACAGCTGCAGCCCAAAACACTGAACGTATTTAGACCAAATTTGGCAGAAAGCTAGATCTTGGTCCAGAATGGGTGCTTTCTGTGATTAAATGCAACTTATAGCACGCAAAATTCACAATAAGAACTTGCAGTCCTCTGTCACTGTTCAATGTCTGAAACATGTCTGTTTAAATTAAAGCAGCAATCAACATGCCCATGAGTGCTCCGTGTTTGCTATGAGCAGTGTATATTTCGTGATTCCCACCCTCACGTTGCTATATATATATATATATATATATATATATATATATATATATATATACATAAATATATATATATATATATTACCTACTGGCGGTCGCCAGTAGGTAGTTATAGTTAGGACCACGTTTCTATAGGAAAAGCGTTTTTTGATTTGCTTATAACTTTGGCGTCGATTGACGAATGTTTACGAAATTTTCCAAACAACTTCTCTTTTCAGATCAGCTCCTATGTTGAAAGTTTGGGGGTGATTCGTCAAGGTGGGCTTAGAAAAAAGGGGGGTCCCAAAACGTGTTTACTCCATGCAATTTCCATAGGAAACTTTAGACAGGGCTACAGGTCAAACTGCTGAACGGAATTACGTCAAATTTGGCAGGGAGAAAGGTCTTGGTCCAGAAAGCACACTTTTGTTTAAATGGGGTAAGTCCGTTCAGTAGTTTTAGAGAAATATCAAAATTTACAGATATCGATATTTGAGAATTCTGACATCTGATTGGCTGAGGCATTGCGAGCACGAGCATGTGGCTCATTGGCTGCGAACTGTTGAAACTAGGAAGTGTTGGCAGCCATTTTGTGACTGAGTTGAAAGGCGTAGGGGGAAAAATAAGAGAATACTTGTATAAGAGGGTATAGTAGGAACACTGTGGTCTTAATTTAAGCAGTCTGTACGGTGGAGAGGCAGGGAGTTTGAATGTTGCGTAGGCCATGAAAATCACGTCTGCAGAACAACGGTGCGTGGTATTGTGGCAAGGTTGCATAGGCTCTGGAAATCCCGTCGGGAACACAATGCGCCGTATTGCGGCAAGCAGTGTGTAGGGTGCACATACAGGTAGTGTGAATGTTGCGCAGGCTGTGGAAATCACGTCCGCAAAACAACGATGCGCGGTATTGCGGCAATGTTCAGTAGGCTGTGGAAATGATATCGGGAAAATAACAATGTGCCGTATTGCAGCCTTAGTTTAATATAATGCGCAGTAATGTTTACTTATAATGCGGTGTTCACTTTTATCACGGACAGTGAAGAAAATTAACGTTTAATTGGCTGAGGTGTTCCAACAACGAGCTCAATGTTCATTGGCTGCGAACCATTAAAAGTAAAAGTGTTGCCAGCCATTCCCTCCCCCTGCGCAGAGTAGCAACGACATCGGATTGGCTCACATGTTCCAGGCAGGACCTTCCAGAGGTTAATGTTCATTGGCTGCGAACCATTGAAAGTAGAAGTGTTGCCAGCCATTTCCTCCCCGTCCGCGGAGTAGCAGGGACATCTGATTGGTTGACGTGTTCCAAGCAGGACGTTCCCAAGCTTAATGTTCATTGGCTGTAAACCATTGAAAGTAGAAGTGTTGCCAGCCATTCCCTCCCCCTCCGCGGAGCATCAGGGACATCTGTTTGGGTAATGTGTTCCAAGCAGGACCTTCCCAAGCTTAATGTTCATTGGCTGTGAAGCATTAAAAGTAGAAGTGTTGGCAGCGATTCCCTCCCCCTGTGCTGAACACCATGGACATTTTATTGGCTAAAGTGTTCCGAGTACAAGTTTGCTCTTTATTGGCTGGGAACGTTTCACTGTTGTGAAGCGTTTTGTGACGCACTTCAATGGAGTACGTGAAAACAAAGAAGTAGCTGGGAGGGTAGGAACACTATTAACTCTGTAAAGTGGTCACAAGGTGGTGAACAGGGATTGTGAAGGTAAAAATTGTTTTTATATATTTTAAGGGCCATTTATATAATTGGCGTGGGGTGTACAAATCACGGCGGGAAAATAACAGAGTGTGTTGCGGTCTTCTTTTTATTAAGTTTGCGGGTGGGATACTTCCCAGTAGCAGTATTTACTTAGAATGTGGTGTTTACTTTTCTGACGGGGAGGTGTGGTTGCGCAGCAAAAATTTCAGACTAGGTTTGAAACAGTTTTTATTAAGCAATTACAAATAAACTTTCTTCGAAAACTGAAGCTGTATATATCAAAGAGGTGACAAATAAAAACGCAATTCATAAAATATCCCTTAAGCGTGGCCACACCCTCCCTTTTTTTTTCTGCTATAATTTGTAAAAGTGTTGCCCCATATTCTTGATAATATAAGAGGGCATAAGTTACTTTTAGATAAAGTAGAAAAGAAGTGCTACAAGAAACACTCCCGCACTACATCATCTCAGGTCACAAGAACAATAACAAGTAAAAAACTGTTAAACACAAATGACTTTATATTACATAGAAATGTACGCTTCATCATTTTCTTACAATTTCTATTCTGTAGAACTCTGGAAAGTTCAGTCGTAGTGCTTAGAGGTCGCTCACTGCTCCGCTAATAGATCACGTACTCCTTTAAGAACATATAGGATAGTAGTAATATATACACTACTATTCATATATATTCTATAGGGAGAACAAGAATAGGAACCACAACAGAGAAAAACAGAAATACCAAAAATCATTCAAGAATGTAGGGTTTATCAAAGGCATTCAGTAAGAAAGTGTCTATGCAAACAATCTTTTTTAAACTGCAATTTAAAAAAATATTCTCACTGTAAAAATATCTGATCAAGTAAGTTATAAAGGTCAGTTAGCTGTATTTCAGATGGTTTACTCCTGGCGGCGACAAATCTCCAATTCTTGTTGTGTGAAAATATGACACTCTACTGCAATATACAGAGTGACACTGATTGCACACAAAAAGAAAAGGAAAATAAAGTCATGAACACAAAACAAGATCAATAACGAAATACTTTCCAGCAGTGAATATGTTCAGAGCTTCTTTTATCCGGGACTTGAAATCTTTCAACTTCGTGCTGACGGGTCATAAACTCTTCTGAGATCATAATGACTGTGAATATTACAATATACATACTCACACTATATGATCCCAAGGGGAAAAAGAGTAAGAAGCAGAAGCTGCTGACGTTACATATAAATCTTTAGACTTCGCGCCGACGGGTCATAAACTCCTCTGAGATCACAATGACTGTTAATATTTTAATATACATATTTACAGTATATGATCCCAACGGGGAAACAGAGTAAGAATCAGAGGCTGCTGACGTTACATATAAATCTTTAGTCTTTGCGCCGTCTGGTCACAAACTCCACTGAGATCATAATGTGTGGTTATTATAATATACATACTCACACTATATGATCTCAAGGGGGAAATAGACTACAAACTAGAAGCTGCTGACAGTACATATAAATCTTTCGTCTTCGCGTCGACGGGTCATAAACTCCACTGAGGTCAGTATGAATGTGAATATTACAATATACATACTCACACTATATGATCCCAGGGGGAAACAGACTAAGAACCAGAAGCTGCTGACGTTACATATAAATCTTTAGTCTTCGACGTCGACGGGTCACCAACACCTCTGAGTTCAAGTACAGTGTGAATATTATAATATACAAAGTCACACTATATGATCTCAAAGGACCAAGAAAAGGAACAATGTTTGCTGTATTCTGTCTGTTTCTGAAAACAAGCTGCTGACGTTACATATAAATGGCAAAAACAACCAATAACACTTTTTTCTAAATACAAATCTTTAAATATTGACAAATAGCTACGTATTATAAATATCTACTATGCCATAATCAAACAACTTACAAATCTGGAATATGTTTTGTTGCCGCAAAACAAGAATCCGACAGCTAGAAATGGAACGTGCATCACAGAATGGAGACGCGTAAATAACTCGCATAAACGAAACTAATCAAACAACGGGTGTGGTTTATATACTTTTTGGTTATTGAGTAGTCTATGGAAGGAAGATGCGGCTCCGCCCATTTAGATGTCACGTTTTACAGTTGACACGAGCTCATGTTTTCACTGTTTAACTTGTGCACGTGTTGGGATAAGTTACAAAATGTGAAGCGGTAAAGGTTTCGATTTCGATCCTAACACGTATAAGGTCCTTAATATGTACATACGTTGGAGAGCTTAAAAAACTGTTACCCGGCAAACCGTGTCATTTCCATTCTCATGACTACAAACATCTATTAATTGCCGTAATTCTAAATAGAAGACATTAAAAAAAATATCGTTCAGAATAGAAAAAAAAAATACGTGCTAATATTTCTCATCACTATGGTTTTAAATTAAAAAAATGCCAGCATTTGTAAAGCGTACAGCTTCCCCCGGAAAAGTGTGCCTGCGCTCGGGTGCGTTGGGAAGATTAAGAAACGTGTTGCCCACAGTGACATAGTGGTGGGCTAACGTGCCGCTGGAGCCGGGAATCGAACTGTGAACGCTGTTGTTCGAAGTCAGGTATCATAGCTGCTGCGTGACACATTTTCCACATTTAAATGTTAATTACTGCTAATTAAGTTTTACACATTGTTAAATTATAACTTATAACAGACTACTGTTACAGTTAGTTTTTCACTACAAAAAGTATGCACGTCTTCTTAAAATTTACTTAAAAACAATATAGGTTTCAGGGACATTGTAGTTAGAAATTAGCATTTATTAAACCTTTGAAATTCACAGAAAAAAACCATAGGTTTTACAGACGTTATAGTTAGAAATTAGCATTTAAAAAACTTTAGAAATTCACTGAAAAAAACCGTAGGTTTTAGGGACGTTATAGTTAGTTGGACATTTCACTCATATAAAACCAGAGAAATTCCACCGTTATAGTTAGTTCAGCTAACTATAACTTGCGCACCCGCAGTGCACTGCTCATGACGTCACATATTACATCATTCATGACATAGTCAGTGACATCACTGATGACATCACTGATGACATCTCAAATGACATCACTGATGACATCATCCACGTGAAAAACTGATGCATCTCCTCACACTCTAATATAACCTTTAATTCACCCACTGTAAAATACAGACAACCATTTTCAAAATAGTTAACACACCAATACCAGTTACTACATACGCAGTCACTGATTGCTAGGTCTACACACACATCTACTCATTCATCCATACAATCACTGATACATGCAGTCACTCATAAATACAACACTACCATATGCACTCCTACACCGATACAGACAATTACACCGCCACTATATACATATACACAAAACACTTCCCCTCATACAGAGATGATCAGGACACTACTCCGGGCTTCGGAAATAGTTTATTCAGCTTGATGCCTCCTCACCAACACGTTTCGGCTTTCGCCTTTCTCACGGTGTATATACATATACATATATAATACAGTGGCAGTTGCCACTGTGCATTTATAGTTAGGTCACAGTTTTCATAGGGAGAGCTTTTTTGTTCTCTAATAACTTTGGCCCCATTTGGCGAATCTGCACAAATCTTTACAAAACCAAGTTCATCCAACTTGGCTCCCTCATAGAAAGTTTCACACTAATCTGTCAAGCAGAGGACAAGAAAAAGGGGGTGTCCCAAATGGGCAGTTTCCCATGTTAATTCCCATAGCAAATTTTGCTCTCCAATACAGAAAAAATGGCTGAACAAAATTACACCAAATTTAGAATAAAGTTAGAACTTTACTGAGAAAATGTTCTTTCTATGATTTGGTTTAAAACCGTTCTGCCATTTTTGATAAATTTGCATTTAAATGGGACCTTGAGTTGGGCATGAAGGGGTTAAAAAGTTAGGCATATCTTAGCTGTTGGTGTTTAGATATGCTCCAATTGTCCACTTTAAAGGGGACTAGCAAATCCTAATTGTGTTGTGACAGCCCTTATAGGTCTCAGGGGCAAGGTCCCTGCATCCTGAAAAATGAATAAAAAAAACATAAATGGGAAGCGTAACACCACACCCTGATCCTAAGGGGCACCTGGTGGTGTCCCAAATAGACACCGCCTTGCTTGGCAGGCCACAACATGTTATGGCAGCCGTTGCAGTTCTCAGGGATATGGTCCCCATTAAAATGCATTTTAGTGTATGCCAGGTTTCGGGGGTCACAAAAAGGGCATATATAAAGGATGAAAACAGATTTTAGTCACAATATAAATACTTTGTTGGTGGTCGTACACTCATTTTAGTAATTCCAAAGAGTTCTCAGGTGATTTTACCCTGTGAAAAAATGTTGAACTTCTGCTGGAATTTTATAAACCATGTTTGAAAAAAAAAAACTGTTTCTGTCATGATTTTTTCATAGATGTTATTGAAGATGCTCCAGAAGCTAAACTTAGAGCACATTTTCTATTTTCAATGGCAGCAGCAGTAGCCTGATTTTCCAGTGTTCTACTGCAGCTTCTCACAGTGTTCTACCGAAGAACTAGAGCCCTAACATCCTCTGTTTGGACGAAAATTGTGGTACACCTGAAAGCCTCCTTAATGGAATCAAAGCATTTCCTTTAGAAATTAATGAAATGCATGGGATAGTTTTGTCATAAAATTATAGTTAATGCTCTTAAAAGCTAAAAAGAAGGCACATTTTCTATGAGTTCTCAAGTATATTGCTCATCCGAATAAGTAAAACATTCTGCCATGTATACTGAAACATGTACTTTCAACACCAGCAGGTAACTCCCTAGCGAGCAACTTCAGCATCACAATAGAGTTCTAATGAGCAATTTGTGCACTAACATTCTGATTATGACAACAGTGTGGCACACCTCAATGTCATCTTGATGGAATCAGTGCTGTAAAGCTGAAAGGAGTTTCCTACAGTTCATATTCCGGTGTCCTCAATCCTACGTGCAAACTCCACATTATGGACGGTGAATCCCCTCCACGTGGCGCCCTTGGAATCCTGGGCTGGTGCTGTCTCGGTGGATGAGCCTCCGCCTAATTATCAAAAACACATGGTACCTCACTTGAGACGCACACGAGTTCGCACAAGGTTACCAGCCTTGGTATGGACACACGTCGTAGGCAGGCTGAATCAGCAGCTTTCCGAAACGCCGACGCGTTGAGGACACCGGAATATGCGGGGGCCCACTTGGGGCTTCATCTGGCAGTAATTAGTGCACCCATATTTTGATGGAACATTAGGGACTACAACTCCCACAAGTCTTCACTCAGCCCATTGGGGGGGGACTATGTATATATTAAGGGAGCTGCCCACCACTGCACGATCTTTCCGACAGCCTGTGAAAAGAGGAAACTCGAAACGCGTCGGCGTTTCGGAAAGCTGCTGATTCAGCCTGCCTACGACGTGTGTCCATACCTTTAATAAAGGCTGGTAACCTTGTGCGAACTCGTGTGCGTCTCAAGTGAGGTACCATGTGTTTTTGATATATATATACATATATATATATATATATATATATATATATATAATGAAAAATCCCAAATCCCTGCCGTTTTCTACAACGGAAAAATACACACGGGCACAAACTCCTCTTCAGTTTATGTGCGTAGTTTATTGCAACTCACTCCATGCCATGACGCGTTTCGGTCACCTCACGTGACCTTGATCACATTGCGAGCGCCCTGCGGTTAGCTGTTTAAAACACCCAGATTGTGTCACATGACACTTGCTTCAATGGACATAGGAAAAAGACTATGTTAGGATAACAATTACATTCTCCATTGCTCTCCTAATTGTGTTATAGCTCTTTGACCTGTATGGTTGTGTTAACTAACATACAAGCCCAATGTACATGCTAAAATTATAGTAGCCTAGTTCATTTAGTGTGCACAATGTATTATTTAAACATATAAGTCATATAGCATTAAAAAACGGATACATCACATGTATTACTGCATAATGCGTATTGTAATGCTTATTCCATTATATTAATTAAATATTGGCCCCACTAAAATTCATGTTTGTTAATACCATGTACCTCAAATATGAACAAGGTTATCATACGTATAGCATCGTACTCCAAATTGTCCATCATAAAGTGCTGTGCGTTCTAGAAAGTCTAAAACAAGTGCTATGTACTTTTAAAGTGCCAAGTGCATAATTTACATGTGACAATATACATATATATGTGTAGTTTTTCTTCTTTAAAACAGTATAATGAGTATTCAGGTTGGTGTTAGGAACATAGTGCGTATATCAAGGCCATGTTATTTATCACTCTTATTCAGTTAACTGCCCCGCTTGTCAGGTATAGCGGTGACAGTTGGATACGTGAAACGACCCAGGTCTTAACATCTAGTTATGAATGATAGCTCAATATAAATTGTATTACATTAGTTCAAATCTCTATACATGTTACACATAAATAAATACATACATAAATATTCATATATATATATATATATATATATTAATACATGTATAAATAGGTAGAAAAATGTGAAAACGTGTGCAGGATAACAGTGAATAAAAAGTCCATATACTTAAAACTGATATGTTTGTATTTTATAGGAAGTTGTGTAAATCCTCATTATTATTGAGACCTAGTGGTGTTCTACAATCTAATTCTACAATCATACGTGATTCAAGTTGGCAGAGCATTTTCTTTCTATTGCCTCCTCGTCTTAGTGTCGCATCAATCACAAAATATTTGAGGCATTCCAAATCATTGTGATGCTCAGATTTGAAATGTCTTGCCACTGGGTATGTGGCATCTGAGTTTACTATTGCTCGTAGGTGCTGGAGAGTTCTTACATGCACCTGCAGCTTCGTGCTCCCCATATAGCGGCATGATGAACATTTAAAAAAAACATTTTTTGGTCTTAGCCATGTAGTAGGTTGGCTAATCTCTGGGCTGCTTTTGACCAAATTAGTTCTCATTGAGGGTGCTCACCTAAATGTGAGTGTTGGTTTTGCCGGCAATCTACGTGCCAACACCCCATCTGTCAGTACAATCGGCCAGTTGTTGTTGATTATAGCCCTCATCTGTCTTTCCTGACGATAGTAGGTAGTTATAAGTCTAACTGTAGTGTTATCTGTCTCAGTAGGTGGCTTGAGTACCTGATCTTTATCACTTCTATTCTTCTTTTGTAATAGGAGGGTCTCTCTAGGTTTCTCATTTGCTTTCTTTAGTGCTTGTTTCAATGTTTTATCATCATAGCCCCATTGTGAGAATCTTTCCCTAGCTTCCTGTTGGCATTTATTAAGGTCTTCAGTGGTACTACAAATTCATCGAAGTCTAAGTAATTCACCGTAAGGGATGCTATTTATTAGATGTTTCGGATGAAAGCTCCTTGCATGTAACGTAGAGTTACCTGCTGGGTGTTTTCGATGCAGTGTGGTCTCTAATTTATTGTTGGAGACATATAACTTAACATCCAGGAATTCTATAGATTGATCACTAACATGCGATGTGAATTTTAAATTCACTTCATTCTTGTTGATTTCCTTGATGAAATTTAGTGCACTTTCTTTGTTGCCTTTCCATATAATGAAAACATCATCTATAAATCTCAGCCAGTGAATAACATGTGCTTTGTATAGCTCAGAATGTGTTTTCCTCAGAACCTGCTCCTCCCAACAGCCCACATGTAAACATGCGTAGCTAGGGGAGAAACAGGCTCCCATCGCTACTCCCCTCTTTTGTCTGAAAATCTCTTTACCAAAAAGGAAAAAGTTATTGTGTAGACACCACTTAATAAGATCTAAAAGCATAGAGTTATGGCTGTACATGTTCATCGGTTTAGTGCTTAAAAAATGCTTCACAGCTGTCAACCCCACATGGTGTTCAATACTAGTATATAAAGATGTTATATCTAGCGTTATAAGCAATAAACCTTTTGTCCATTCCACTTGTCTAAGTTTGGTTAGAAAATCTCCAGTGTCTTTGATATTAGAGGGTAGTCCTTGAATATGTTCCTGGAGAAAGTAATCCACATACTGAGTTATGTTTTCAGAAGAGCCATTGTTGGCAGATAATCGGTCTGCCCGGGGTGGGTATTTCTTCCTTGTGGATTTTTGGTATGAAATAGATGATGGGTAAGACAGGGAATTCTTTATATATAAATGTATATTCATAATTCAAAATTAATCCTTGTCTTTTCCAATGTAACAGTTCTTTCTTCAGACCATCTCTGGCTTTATTGTATTCCTTCATGATTGATCTTTCATAGCAGTCCTTATCATCAAGTTGACGATATGCCTCCTGGAGGTACTGTTGTTTTGGCCAGAGCACCACATTTCCCCCTTAGTCCGATTTATTAATTACGGTTTCATTATCATTCTTCAGCTTTTTCATCAGGTTCGCATATTGTAATTCCTGATATTTCATCTTTCGTGTTTGGTGCCTCGTTTTGTGATATAACTTCTTAAGATCCTCAGTCACACGCTCGTGGAAAATATCAATTGCGTCTTTAGGCATCATTGGCATAAATGTAGATTTCGGTCTGAATTAACTATTGCTAGCTAATGAAGGTATTATGCCTATTTCACGTAGTTTCATCTGAGTGGACCATTGGCTTAGTTTGTGTTGTGGGTCCTGGTTCTCCTCATTAGTTAATTCTTGTAGTGTCAAGAGAGTAGTTACATCAGATACTTGTAGATTGTCGCAGGCCTCATTGGTACTGGATACTTCCTTATTTTTTTGGTTTATTCCTTCTTTGATGGTGAAGTACTTATTAAGTTTTAATTTCCAAATAAATTTGGAAATATCCACTCTAGTTTGCCCATAATTGAAATTGCTTTCAGGGCAAAACGAGAGTCCCAATGATAGCAGTTGGATTTCCGCTTTGCTAAGTATCGTTTCTGATAGGTTGACTATTGTGTTGTCGTCTTTACTTGTTTTCTTCGCCATTGTGGTTTTTTGGTTGTTGAGTTGCCGGCTTTTTCTCCTAGCGCTTCTCCTTTGGTTCCTCCTCTTTCTGTTGATCGTTTTTGATTCCAGGGCCTCAGTGTCTGTCTGTGGTGTAAGCTTAAAAAATCAAGCTCCTCAGCTAGGGTTAGTTTGCCAGTTTCTCCAGTCACACTCATTTTGGTTATTCCGCCATCTTCTGATTCTGTTTTGCTGATAACGGAGCTTAGGTCCGAGGTGGATGTCATGATGTTGTCAGTTCTTGTTGGGTCAGCACTTATTTGTTGTAGTCCTTTAGGCATATTAGTTAATCTTAGTCGTTTGACATTATCGTACTTCCTAGAAAATGTAAAGATCTGCCCCACTTCGTAGTCCACCTTTTCTCTGGCGAATTTATGCGCCTTCCTAATTTTGATCTTACCCTCCTGTTTTTTTAGTCTATCTTGTAATTCTTTTCTGGTTTTTGTAATGTACTACTTTGACTCTGATTTGTCCAGTTCCTCATTGATTTTTTTCTATCTCTTTGAGTAGTGCCTCTCGGTCTAGCTGGACATACTTAATGAGTATTTTGACCAGTTTCAGCGATGCATCTAAGTTGCTTTCCGCCTATTCATTTTACATCATTGGGTTGGGATTCTCGAAACTCGGAGCTAACATAATACGTAATCCCCGTGGGACCCTGCCTGCTTCTTCATATTTTTGAAGTGATTTCTGATATATATATATATATCTATATATATATATATATATATATATATATTCCAACCAATGTTCGTTTGTAGGTAAAAACAAACACGCCAGAGCCCTTTGTTCTACTGCAATCGGAGCAGCGCTCCATGCACACGGGTGCACGTGTGCAAGGAGCGCTGCTCCGAAACGCGTAGGGTGTAATTTGCCAATAAATCACGATTGCAGTAGAACGAAGGGCTCTGGCGTGTTTGTTTTTTACCTACAAACGAACATTGGTTGGAATATTGGGGGCTCGCGACCCCGCCTCAGCCCGCTGTCAGGAAGTGGCTCGAGTGCTACGCGGACCGACGACGACGACCGACGACCTGGAGATATATATATATATATATATATATATATATATATATATATATATATATATATCCAAACAAGACCTCCGACTCAAAGGAGCCCCCGACCCTGCAGGGTGGCTTCAGTACAATGGGTACGGAGCAACCTATCAATCACATACACAGCAAAAAGGCTGAAGCCCTGTTCCAGGACACACAGTGTTTTATTCCAAAGAACAGCAGCACATTTTCGTTTCCTTTTCCTTACGCGTTTCGGCTTGAAGTACAGCCTTGATCACAGGTGAAAACAATTATCTGCAAAGTGCGTTAGTGCATGCTTAAAAACCATTCTGTCACATGACTCAGTTCAAAAATACATTTCCCATAGTGCACTGTAAAATACTCTTCAATGTTGAAATGTAAAAATACTTTGTTAATGTTCAGTGTTTTCAATTCATTTTCTTTCAGTGCACTAATGTTCAATACGCAGTTATTTTAATAGCAGTCTGGTTTACTTGTCGTATTTGCATGGTGCTCTGTTATGACAAGTCTTAGGAAAGCACTGGTGTTCTGGAAAGATCAGGAGGAAAAGCTTTCCACTCCGAATCCCTTGCTCACCTTCACATTTCACTGTTTGGGATAATCCTCTTCTTTCCACGCGGAGGCAAACAGGTCATGCCCCTGAATTAAATCCAAACAAATCCAAACAAGACCTCCGAGTCAAAGGGGCCCCCGACCCTGCAGAGCGGCTTCAGTACAATGGGTACGGAGCAACCCATCAATCACATACACAGCAACAAGCATTTACAATTCAATAGGTCTCGCACTGACATTATTTTGAGCTATTGGCATTGTAAATTTTATTGTTTTTTTGGGGGTTTTTCTTTTGTAGCGGTGGTAGTAGTAGCAGTAGTAGTAACTAAAGTAGCAGGTGTAACTATAGTAGCAGCAGCAGTGGTGTTAGTAATATGATTGGTAATAGTAACAACAGTAGCATGTTTAGTAGGTGAAGTCGCAGTAGTAGTGGGAGTAGCCGTGCAGTCATGATAGTACCAGAGGTAGTACTAGCGGTATTAGTGCAAGAGACTGTACTCCTGGCAGTACTAGTAGTACTAATGAAAGCCGCGGTTGCACTGGTAATGGCATTATAGGTAATTTGAAGCAGTGACACAGTGACGTGCCCTCCTCCTGCTCTGCAGAGAAACCTTGTGACATTGATCCCCAGATGAGAATATTGTTACGACTCTCAAATTAAACAGCCCTAAATTTCGTGATGTTTCGGGGTTCCCGCAATGACCATGCTCGTATACTACAGCAAAGCACCGCCCGTTACCTAAGTGCTAAGTGTGTGATTCTGGACACACCTTCTGCATTAGTTCCCGTGTCTGGCATCATTTGAGCACTTAGAAGCTGGCCAGCATCAGCATTAAGCACTATACATATTACACCCTCTGCCGCATAATTTTCCAGATTGCACTAAAATAAAATCTGTCTCAGATGGATAAAAAGTTACCACAAAGTGCCGCGTTTGGTGGTGCACAATAGTGGCACACCCTTTCCAAGCAGAGAAACCTTGTGACATTGATCCCCAGATGAGAATATTGTTACGACTCTCAAATTAAACAGCCCTAAATTTCGTGATGTTTCGGGGTTCCTGCAATGACCATGCTCGTATACTACAGCAAAGCACCGCCCGTTACCTAAGTGCTAAGTGTGTGATTCTGGACACACCTTCTGCATTAGTTCCCATGTCTGGCATCATTTGAGCACTTAGAAGCTGGCCAGCATCAGCATTAAGCACTATACATATTACACCCTCTGCCGCATAATTTTCCAGATTGCACTAAAATAAAATCTGTCTCGGATGGATAAAAAGTTACCACAAAGTGCCGCGTTTGGTGACGCACAATAGTGGCACACCCTTTCCAAAGAAGAAAGTGGTTACCTTTCAGGTGCCAGGGGCTGTAGGAAGTTAGTAAACTGGTACTAAAAGGTAAAACTTTCGCCCAGTTAGTATTAATGTGTGCTTAGATGACACAATGGTGAAAACGCACTGTCACAGATTGCGCTGTGCCGCATTATCCTGCACAATGACACTTTTGTGAGGAAAAAAACATAAAACGGAATTTGGTGGTCTGTTTTTAATAACAATCGAGCAAAGTTTGATAACGCGAGATTCACCCGAGGGCAGAACAGTCCATGCTGTTCACACAAATGCACGATTTTTCCACTGAAATGCACGCTGTGCCTTAAAAGTGTAACAAAATTCATAAACCGTGATGAGCAATCAGAGGGGTTCGTGGTTACGTGAAGACACCATTTTTTACAGCTATCCTTCGGGTTTTTCTAGAGGAAAAGAGCCCTTGAACCTTGGAGGCTCCAAACTAGACAAAAAGAGCGGCAGTTGGGCGCTTGGCGTCTGTGAGACGACTGAACTGATGCGCTGATAACCTCTAGGCGCTTTCCACGTTAGACATAGGGAGCCGCAGAGAGGAATGCTCGAAGGGGCAAACCATTCCACTTCTGCCTCCAGAGCCATGCGACTTGGATTCTTCTAATCCCGGCTACGTCACTGACCACATTGTGTGAGCTTCTGTAAAACCCAATATCTCCCTGCACCTCGCTTCTTTTGTCTGGAGGTGCCCGGCACTTTCTCCGGCCTGTTTTCTCCTGGAAGGAGGGGCGGGCGCGCAGGAGATCGTGTGAAAGATTTCGTGCTGCCGGATAATTGCTCACGAGGAGTGTCCCCTCTGCCTCCTCTCTGCCCTGACTCTCCTGGGTGAGGCTCCTCCCCGTCCATCCAGGGCTCGGATTACCGGGGCAGGCGGTGTCTATCTAATGCGGCTCAGACAGGGCACCCTGCTTACCGTGCACGCGGCGGCCAGGTGAAAGGCGGAGCAGGAAGGAAAGGCTGCCTGGGACGTGCTCTTACATAACGCACCCACCACTCAGATAAAGACCCTTTCACACATCTATGAAACCCTGACCACGAGACTGTGAGCTGTGGCATTATTGAACTCAATTATCAACCCCGGAAGGATAAGCGCCGAAGTCATTCTTTACCTAACTCGAAATTCAGATGTGCAGCGCTCTGCCACAATTACTTTAACCTTCTGAGCTGCACTCACGCATTGAATTGCCTGTTTGGCGGTTTTAATACGAGCTGGTACAAGTAGCAGAACTCAAACCAATCGTATTGCTCACGAGGAGTGTCCCCTCTGCCTGTTCTCTGCCCTGAGCCTCGCCACTGGGCACGCGCAGCCGAGGGCGGAGACCCTGGATGCGTGAATTCTGAAATACGTAATGTAAACAGCAAGTAATGCTATCTTTAGCGCATTCGTGGAATGATGAATGAGAAAAATGCACCTAGAAACTTAGTGAAGGATAGATGAAGTAATGGAGATGTAAATGACCGAGATAACAAGCTGTCGCCGTTGCGCCCCACACAGCACTTGAGGGAGGGGGAGGAACAGCAGAAAGAGTGGGGTGGAGGAGCGCGTGACGGCCTGGAAAGCAGATGCCTTGCTGAACTCTACCTGAACTTTCCCTTGACACGCCTCATCAGATAAGGAAAGAACCATAAAACAGAGAGACGCCGTAGACTCCGTGTCCCAAGGGCGTGCACAAAAAAGCCACAGGGCGGTAACCAAATACCCTGAAGAGCAATCAGAAGCCAGGGTTTTAAATAAATATTGACATTGCCCAATACCAAGCATAGGCTTCTCCTAAAATCCCTCTACCCCAATAAATCTCTCGCTGTGCGAGCAGTGCTGCGCACTGCAACGCTAGGCGCGAGACCTAAAAAGGCTGAAGCCCAGTTCCAGGACACACAGTGTATTTTTGAACTGAGTCATGTGACAGAATGGTTTTTAAGCATGCACCAACGCACTTTGCAGATAATTGTTTTCACCTGTGATCAAGGCTGTACTTCAAGCCGAAACGCGTAAGGAAAAGGAAACGAAAATGTGCTGCTGTTCTTTGGAATAAAACACTGTATATATATATATATATTTATTTTAAAATGTGGCACAAAAACATATGTTGTTTAGAGCAACTGTGCAAATAAACACACATTCACTCATTTATTACTGCAGTGCAAAATTCAAATTTGAGCTTATTATCAGAGTGCAGCAAAATGACACTTTTTATTGCCTCACAGATAGAAAGTAAGAATTGCTTTATCGTTCACACAAGGAATCATATCGCCTAATAATCACAGTGTCTCTTTAATGTGATTTACCATACTGCACAAACTAACCACTTGCATTCTAGTTTTGGTTAAACAATTTTTGTTAAAACAAGGACACATGGAAAAATACCGTGGTATAAGCCCTATATGCAGATGCACAGAGTTTAAAATCCTATCTATTATCATTGTTGGGAGGGGGGAATTATGACTCACCCAAGGCTTTGAATCTCGAGAGTCATGGCCCCTCGCCACATTTTATAAAACAGGGATAAACCCTGCACTGAGAAAGGCATTAACAAATAAATGATATTGTAAAATAAAAAGCTATGTTCCCTCTTACCGCTAAAAGTTCGCCCTCTTTTCTGCAAAAAGAATACAGACCAGCAACTGCATGCTGATCTCATTGTTTTGATCTAATTTATTGTTACACAATATGGCCTTCACCCCAAAGAGCATTTTGGTGCAAAAAGAAAAATTATAAACTAACTAGATGAAAAGATACCTTCATAACCACAGAACAAAAGTAACAAGGTGCTCATCGATTTCCTAAAGTCTAGGTTGTGGATCACTAAGGGATACCAGCCTAAAGCATGTAAATTCTGGGAGTGCTATTGAAAGTGTGACTGCTGCAGGGTACGAGCTATACTTAGGGCCTTATTACGAGTTTGGTGGTCCTCCCGTGGAGTGCCACGCCAGCGCTCTGCGGGAGGACCGCCAAACCCGCAGTCAGACCACCTACAAGTTTAATCCTGGCGAGCGGCCCTGATGCGGCAGTCCCACGGTGGTTCCTTTCTAAGGCTCAAAGAAGAGCCATAGAAAAGCAGCACCATGGGGCAACCACAGCACGTTCCTCCACAGGGAGAAATAGACCATGTTGTGGATTTCTTCCTATGCAGGACCTGGGGGTGCAAATTGGCCTGTAACGGCCCCCTGAGTTGCCTCACCGCTACCCTTTCCATGGTGGGCTCACTGCCATGGATAGGGTTGCAGTGAGGCAACTGTAATATGCTCAGCAGTGCCACATCAGCACCGCCAGCATATTGCAGCCTCTGACCGCTGCGTCACCACCGTAGAATCCATGATCCCCGCCGGTTGCGGCGGTCCAGTGGCGGTCCGACCGCCAAACTCGTAATTAGGTCCTTAGTAGTGAATGAAGGCTCAAGCTCAGTCTTGTATCTCAAAGCAGCAATTTTCTAATAGAAAAATGTACCTAATGAACCACAAAATTCTTGGAAGAGGAGTGTTACAGGACGAGACGGTAGGCCAGGGTGCTTTGCTATAGAAAGTTTTTATTGAAGGGTTTATGGGGTGAGTGGGTCGGACCACAACCCTCCAAAGTCTCTCTAGACTTCCTGTCTTATTTCCACCGTCAGATTCTTCACTGTAGTAGCAGTAGGGTTACACTGTCTTCTGGAACTGGATGCCCTCAGGGAAAGAAGGCCACAGGCTGTTAGTATCCGGTCACTAGAGAGGTTCCTAACCCTTCACCACGTCACTGCTGTTATCGTGCGAAAGGGCAGGGAGGGGGGGGACGCTGGTGATGTACATAAGCACTTTTGTGAGCTAGCAGAGGGACCCCTGTTGTAAGTGCCCCAGTGAGTCTCTTCAACCTCCAAACAATAACCCCCGGTGCACCAGGAAAGGCCTGTTCCCAGGACCTTCCTACTTTCTAGCCTTCCCACCCTCACAGCCCCGTGACATACCCGTGAGACCAGACCCACTGGCTCACACAACACACAGTGTCCCAAAGCACTTGCCTGAAGCCGTGGCTCGACAACTGAGCCACGGCTGCCAAGTCTGTCCCGCCTTCCCGTTGGGAATCCCGGCTCCCAGTGCTGCTTCGTCCTTCCACCCCATCTGGGACCGAGGCCGTCTGTTGTGGAACCGCTCCTCCTTCGTCTCTGCTGTTGCCAACGTCCTCGTCTGCTTCTTCCGCCTCTCTTCATTCTGTGTTGGCGTTCTCTCCCGAAAGCCGTGTCTCATAGACCTCTCCGCCTCCGCTCTTTTCTCTCTCGGACCCCGAAGTACACACCGGTCTCGTGACGACAAGACCAGCAAGCAATGTCCTGTGTTACCCCCGGGGCTCCTGCCACAAGCCCCCGGGGTGTTCACGTCACAAGGAGACTTATGATCAGATTATTAATGAGCAGACTAATAGTTTCCTGATATAACTTAAATACTTCTTGAGTAGAATTATAAGCAACATTAATCCACAGTTGATAATGATTCCCCTTTGTTATCAGAATGGCTTAGCTGAATAGTTAACAACGATTTCCACAGGCTTAATTCTTGGAATCAGATTTAGATTTATTTTATATTTTTTCTCTAGCTGCTGACCCTTTTGTTAAAGGATAGCAAAGCAGCAGGGAATGAAAGACCTTAAGTACCTATTTTCTTCTACTTTTATAGAATTAATTTATTGTAGGCTTGAATTTTGTATTAAATTGATTTAAAATCACTGTAGGATGCACAACAAAACTGATGTCAACAGGCATTTAAATTTGATGTAACCAATACTCACTAAGAGCTTTACATTTTCTGATTGCAAACGTGTTCTTTAATCAGACATGTTTGGCATGGTGTGTTGCAATAGTTGTTATAAAAATGAATCAAGATGTGATCTCTCCATGGTAGTGAAGAAAAGGTTTGATTAGCGGGCATATAATAAAATCACATATGAAATCTAACAGGTGACCACCTCTATGAGTAGGGGACTCTGCGTATTGAATAAATCATATTGTATAAAGAGGGCCAAATACTCTTTAGCCCAACTCCTAACTCTAGCAGAACAGTTGATGCTTGCTGGACCACACCAGCCAGTAGCTTGAACAGGCAGTGTTCTGGCACGGCACCACAGAACACGCATCTATCAAAAGCAGATTCGTTTGAGCCAGGAAGCCTCAACTGCAACAGGAATGCAGTAGTCAATGGGATATTCATCATACACCTGCAGACATCTTTGTAAAAAAGTCAATTTCAGTGCATTGGCTTTTTGCAGGGCTTTTGCAAATATAAACAGTGCACGTTCCACACTCTTACAAAATGTTCCTGAATATCTCCAGTGTCTGATTTCGCCAGCTATAGACCGATGTCTAATATGATTAGTTCACTAGATTAAAGGAGGCAGTAGTTGAGCATCACAATCATGCCCTGGGACCATAATGAACAAGCATTGGGAAAGTCTACAGGTCAAGCTTTTTATTATCAAAATGCATTTACTGGCGATTTTATGGGAAGATAAGCAGATTAGTGCATGGGTACATGTGAGAATGAGTTAAAAGGTGGATAAATGGCTTGCTTGGTGAGTTAATTAATGGATAAATAAATGGTTAAATGAGTAAATGCATAGATGAATGGGTGAGTGACTGAGTGCACAGATTAATAAATGGGTGAGCGAATACAAGGGCGATGTCTGGTTTGATGCATTGGTTAATCTGTGAATGGATGGATGAAAGTGATGAATGAGCACTTGGAAGGATGAACAGGTATGTTGAGTGAGTGCATGGATGGCCAAGGCCAGCATGCTATGGTCCCATTTGTGGAAGGGGGCTGCTTTGTACTCCAGCTGCTGCTGCTCACTCACCACACACATACTAATCCATCCATTCATTCATCTGACCAGCCACTCACCCATTCATGCACCCATGCACTCACTGATTCACCAGCTTTTACATTTACCCATCCATTTTGACAACCCATGGCCGCATTCGCATATTCACTCATATATGTGCTGGGAACTAGAGATCATGGTGTAGCTTTACGTATTTTAAGATCAGATGCAATATCCCTATATGCTTGTGCAATTGCAAAGTTCCTTGGCCATATGTGGGGAATCAGAAGGAAAGCCCAAAAATCAATTCTGTTATTCCATCCATCAGCTCAAGTATGAACCTTTTTAGGCACTGCCAGTGGTGACACCTTTCTGTGTACTCATGAAGAGTGGACACTGAGCGGTATTATAAACCAGAAAGTCAGGTCCACTGTGTGTATTGATGTTTTACTACACTAACCAAATGATACATTTTAAATGGTATAGTTTTGAGATGGTTGTATTTTAGTATTAGGTTATATGTATCGATTAGATATTACTTTTTAAATGAAACCGAAGAATTTTGTATATTGTAAACTTCAATAATCTGTATATATGCACATTGCACTTTTATGGTCTGGTAACTGAAATAAAGTTTATTTATTGACATTCACTCATATACACAACCATACACATATTTGACAATTCATGAAGAAACACTTTCAAGTCATGTCAAGTCAAGAAATCTTTATTCAACTGTTATAAATTTACAATCATAAAAGCACAGAAAAAACAAAGTATACATCGCTTTACAGTCAAAGGAGAATTAAGGAACAGCAGCAGTTTTATAAAACAAACAGGTACATAAGTAAAATAAATGCAGAAAGGCTTTTAAAAACAATTAAGAAGCAATTAAAATTCATCTGTGATAGTTAGACTTTTCCTTAGACGGAGTACACTCTTTAAAAACATAGCAAGCCTCCATACTACATGTTCATTTTCCATCAGCTGAAGTTTTAAAAAAGCAGGGCGACATTGCCTTAACCCCTGGGTTTTTAAGAGTGGAATTAGCCACACTTTCCTTGACTCGGAATAAAATTTGCAGAAAAGGACAGAATGAATGGTAGACTGACATGATTGGTTGTCACAAGGACACAATGGAAGCTGCCTCGACCAATCGTTCATTTTAGGCCAAGTCACCAGTCTATGAAACATATTAAGCCTAAATCTGGCCAATAACATTCTGTCATAAGTTAAAGGGACAAATGACAAGTATGGCTCCATGCCAAATGTAGTTAATATAGATTGATGTTGGTTAACAGTGGGCTTCAAAAGTTCACCAGACAGTCTGACCTCTTCCAGCATGTGAAGCCCCTCCTTTTTTAATGCTTCCCTTGAGATCATCTGTAAGGAACTCGGGTCGATAAAATATTCTGGATGCCCTAAATCGTTCATAAAATCACGAACGAATCTAATCCATGGTATCTTTAAGGCTCCGTCTAATTTAAGACAGTCATCTAAAATATCCCTGTTTAACTGTGTCTGCTCCTTAGACCAGATACTATGCCACAACAGTATCGGTTCTATTTTAATTAAGTCAGAAATAAAAGAGAGATCCAATTCTTCATGGCAAACAAAAGATGAGGTACTATGGGGGACAGATAAGATAAATCTTAAAAAAGAATTCTCAACTTGTTGCAGCTGCGTGGTATTTGCTAGGCCCCACACCCCGGCTCCGTACATTGCTGATGTAATGCACTTTGCTTTGTAAATTTGTATCAACTCCCCAGGAGGTTTCCGGCCCAATTTCTTAGAAAAGGTTACCAGGGCATTGGATGACCGGATAAACATCAATTTTTTTGCAGTTATTGTTTGAACCCATGATTCGTTTTGATTGAACAATACACCCAAATATGAAAAGCTCTTAGTTGTAATTAGCTTCTGTTCCTCTACGAAAATATTTTTCGCTCTCAAGGTCCCTTGGCCACATCTCATTACATATGTCTTAGAAATGTTAATGCTGAGGCCTAAATCCTTCATAAAAACAGAAAATCCATTAAGGACCCTTTGGAGAGCAATTTGGGTTCTTGCCAACAAAACTGCGTCATCCGCATAAAGAAGTGCCGGGATGGGTCGGCCTGCAACTTGGGGGAGGTCATGTGTAGTTCTTACTAATGCTTC
This sequence comes from Calotriton arnoldi, assembly GCA_963921515.1. NCBI lineage: Eukaryota > Metazoa > Chordata > Amphibia > Caudata > Salamandridae > Calotriton > Calotriton arnoldi. The sequence continues at coordinate 41,545 of CAWUFW010001825.1, read as the reverse complement.
CCCTAACCCATTAGTATACAAATTAAAAAGAAAGGGGGCCAGCACACAACCCTGTCTCACCCCCCTTCTATCAGGAAAGGTAGCCGTACGTCCCCCCCCCTCGTCCAAAGCGCACACTAGCTGACGCCCTGCTATAAAGGTTCCTTAGAAAAGCAATAATTTTGGGGTCTACTCTCAGATCTTCGAGGACCTCCCACAGTCTTGCATGTTTCACAGAATCAAAGGCCGCGGTTAAGTCTACGAAAACCATATACAATCTGTCCTTTTTTGCCTTGGTATACTTTCCTATGAGCAGGGCCAGGTTTAGACACTGCTCCATTGTTCCGAGCTCCTTGCGAAAGCCATATTGTAAGTCTGATAAAATATGGTTTTCTTCTGCCCAATCCTGCAGGCGCTCTAAAATCACGCGACCCACCACTTTCACCATGGAGTCTAATAAGGAGATTGGTCTATAGCAACCCGGGTTGTGTCGATCCCCTTTTTTAAAAATAGGAACTATTATTGACACTCCCAAGTCTCAGGTAATTGAGTTTGGCAACTGGCATTAATGACCTGCATTATAATAGGCCCCCATAACGGAATATTCACTTTAAACAAGTCTACAGGGATACCGTCAGGACCAGGTGCTTTTCCAATATTACTCAAATGTAGAGCTCTATTCACTTCATCTAAAGTGAAATTTAAGTCGACATTATGATAATTACTCTCTAAATTATCATCAGATACAGTACAGGAAATATCAATGCCATTATATACCTGTGAGAAATACCCAATCCATTCCTCCTCCGAGATAGCAATTGTTATTGATGGGCCATACTGAGTGGTTAGGAATGGTGTCTTCACGGCCCTCCAGAAAGCTGCACTATCATTCAATACGGCTGCTGTATGTAGGACTTCCCATGCTTCATCTCTCAAAGTATTCTTTCTTTCCTTTATTGCCTGTCTCTATTCCATTCTTGCCAATCTAATATTACTCGTTACTCTAGGTTGCTTATGTAATTCAGATTTCAGATTAGAGTATGCTTGGGTGCATCTTGAATTAAACCAACCCGAGTCCTTATTTTTCTTAACGTGTTGTGCTGATAATAATTTCCTAAGCACGTTCGATATTTCAATATAGGATGCTACAATACTTGCACTAGGGGCTAACTCAGACAGGCAGACCTCAATAGCTGAATTACAATTTATCACAAAAGATCTAGCTATTACTACGGGGTCCACTTTTGACCATTTTAGTGTATAACCATTAGTTTTATCTAGTTTAATTTCGCCCGTGGCCTCTCTATCCTTATTATTCCTATTAGCCTTTTTTGAGGGAAAAGTAACCGCCAGGCATAGCGGAAAATGATCGCTCAGGGGATTCTCGCCAACCTCAAAACTAAGTAGTCTAGAAGCATAGTTATATGAAACTAAAATATAGTCAATTGTAGAAAAACCCCTTCCGTTGTAGGTATAGGGCATTATTACTGGGGGCTCCAAAAGCTCATTTACAAAACCTAATTCATTAGTAGCTAAAAATTCATTAAACAAATCCCCCGCCGCCGAATGACAGAAATGGGTCGTATGGGTGTCTTCTTCATACACATGGCCACATAATCTATTATCCTCAACGGGGCACAATGCACTGTTAAAATCACCCATCATTATTATCATTACATCTGATGAGCTAACATTACAGATCGCATTTAAATCCCCACTCAAGTTTTTTAACACCTGGCAGAGTTCATCTGAAATAATGTTATTATAAAAATTTACCAAAACTACACATAAATCAGTACTTAAAAACATACGCGTGAATTGCTAGGCAACTCGGGCCTTACATGGCAACCGAACCACATTAAATACCTGGGGATCGAATTCTGCTCCACTATACTGGAGACACTCCAACATAACGAAACTAAAACACTGGAGAAGATCAAAACATTATTGGATGCTTGGTCACCCAGGTTCATAACTTGGTGGGGCAGAATTGAGACCATAAAAATGATGGTCTCCCCCTTAGTAAATTATCTGATAACAATGCTGCCCCTCGTTCTATCGGAGGATTTCCATCACAAACTAAACATACTTCTCTCGAACTTCCTATGGAAAGGGAAGAAGGCAAGAATCAGCATGAAGAAACTCAGGCTCCCCAAAAGGCTAGGTGGTGTTAATCTAGCTGATTTTAAGCGTTACCAGTCGGCTTTCCTCGCAAAACAGGGCTCTCATTGGCTGACAACTCCAGCAGGATACACCCCTGTATGGCTTGACATTGAGAAATATATCCTCAATGGTATCCCCCCAGCAACCCTCCTCACCACGAATCTTAACCGAATTACATGCTCAAGCACCATCTTCAAAAACACAAAATCCTCCCTCTTGAAAATAGACAAACTTCTAGACACCAGCGTTAGGAACTCTAATTTAGAATCCATTTGGTATAATCGCAAAATTCTATATAAAGGATGCACCTTATATAATGCTATAGGGATCAGTAAAGGCATCTATTTTCCCCACCAACTCTACGCAGGCACACAACCCCTATCCTTTAAGGACCTACAGTCCACATATCAACTTGAGCCAATAGAATTCTACTACTTCTTGAAAATAAAAGCTGCCCTAGCTAAGGCAAACCTATCAGCTCTAACACCATCCCTCCCGCAATATCTCTCGAAAATAAACACATTGGGTCACCAGGTCTCCCGAGTCTACAAATTACTGGGCCCCCAACACTCTACACTTAACGAGAAGGTCACATCCTTTTGGGAATCGAACTCCAAAACCCCGATCTCAGACTCAGATTGGTCCTGGACATGGAACTCAGTATTTAAAAATAAAATCAGCCCGGTGCTATCTCACACAAAGTTCTGGCTCCTACACAGGGCATACTGGACACCAGCCCGACTACACAAACACAAAATCCGTGAAGACGATATCTGCTGGAACTGAAATGGTGCAGTAGGGGACTTAGAACACTTACTAACTCTTTGCCCGTGTGTGACTTCCTATTGGGATAAAGTCCTTGAATTCATATCTAAACTTTTCCCCCTCGATACAAGCAGGGACCTCCCGGCTCTACTATTTGCTCCTACAAGAGCAGACTCCTTGTGTGAAAATGATAAGGCACTCCTTGACCTACTTCTCACAGCAGCTTTTAAGATAATTCTCAACAATTGGAAGGATACTCGCAAAACGTCCTTTAAACACTGGCTGAATTGGGTCACTAACCTGCGAGGTGCTGATAATATAACGCTCCACAACTCCCAGTGGAAGTCCCCGATTAGAAGCATGTGGGAATCCCTTGATCTCTTCTTTGAATCATACAAACCACCGTGAACTGTCTCTCAAACTACCCTACGCTCTTACACAGTACCGTACGGAGACCCTTCATGACCGACATCTTTATCATGTCACCTAGAGGGGCATACATCAAGGATCTTTAACCTCTAATCACCATCTATATCTCGCGCGGGTGACATAATTGTTCTGAGATTAAGCCGAAAGTCTTGCAACCACTAGATATATACCAATTGAAATAGCCTTCTATGCTATCTGTTTCTGCCTTAAAATAGATCCCATGTGCCATCTATGTTATTTTCACTTATGTTATTTTGCTGACGCAGTGCTGATGGTTTATTCACCTATTTTGTCTCTATGTATGTTCTCTAAGATTTGAACTGTGCTGTATTTTCTTTTGCCTTTAGTACCTTTTCTTCTGTATTTTTTTGTACTCTATGTATTATAGATTGTTTTGCTTCGAACAACCAATAAAAACTTATTGAATTTAAAAACAATTTGATTATCTGATAAAAACTGTTCCCCAGAAATGACTGTATTTTACTGATTACTAGTTTATTGGAAATATACATACACAGGCCACCCTTAAGCCATCCCCCAAGGCCCTTCACGGCCGGTGTGTTAAAAGTTTTAAAACCATTAATATGGAATGAATCACTAGACCAGGTTTCCTGTAAGCCTATTATGTCTCTATCTTAAATAAATGTATACCATGCTGGGTTATCTATTTTTGACCGCAACCCTGCAATGTTCCATGAAATAATATCACAGGAGGACACATCGCTATTCTGTATAGGTAGGGATGGGACAGGCCTACAATTATTAATGCCACCAGAGCAGGTAGGTTTTAGTATTTGCACCGGGGGGTTCCGGTTTAGAGGTGAAGACACCTCATTTCCGGAATCTAAACCCCTCATTTGTTCACCCTCTACTCTTTGCTGCTTCCTAGCATCACATCCCTGGTCGCTTGACTCCGATTGACTCTCCAATGCTAGAATATCCACACCATTTTCTGTAACTGACCCAGCATTCTCGGCCAAGCAGTGAGCGCCAAGAGTCAGTCAATCAATATCACCCAAGGAGCTGAAAACATCAAATTGATTACTAGTCGGGATGGAAAATCTTTGTTGAAGCCCCCCAAATTTGTTCTCTATCTCCGTGGGGTGTTGTGAGCATCTGGGTGGTTGGTAAAAGAAACCCAGAGGTAGAATGTTTATCTCCCTGGGAGTGATAAGTCTAGATCCGGCTCTCTCCAGTATATTTTGAATCGTATTAGGTGATCTAAATGTTAAGACTATGCAGTCTCCAGGCATGGATTTGCTAGATCTACCTACCCATGCAATTCTTCTAGCCATCTTGAACTCTGCAAATAATGTATTCGTGAGTCCCGTCCTTATCCCCAGAGAAGTGAAGGGACTTGTTTCTCAATGTTGTCCAGTGCTCCACTTCACCCGTTAATAATGGGGGGACATTCGCTAGAACAACAGTATATAAAGTGGCTTCCGGGGGAAGATGCAAGTTCCTAGTTTCAAAAAACCCTTCCCGCCTCGAAGTTACGTGTCCTGTCAGATTTACGGGCTTATCCTTACCTCCTTGTGTTTGCATGTCCTTCCTTAGGACAGTCTGCGTGGGATCGTTTGCCGCCTTCCCTCTCCCTTGTGAGATGCCCTGTCTAATATGAGTTACCTGGGATTGATTTTGGGATGAATGTGGTACACTTTCTGGTCTGTCCTTATCGGGGCTTCTGGGCTAACCAAATTTTATTGTGTTTGCTGCTGATGGGCAATCCCACTCTCACAATTATCTACGAGGTGGCTACCTGACATGACTTTTGTTGTACTAGATTGTGCCAGTTGATGACTGCAGTTGCACACCGTGGTGGTAGTGTTTGCTAACCTCTCTAATGTAAGCAACCTGCTTTCAATTTGTGTAAGCATTTGTTTCAGTGGGTTAAGCAGGGTCCCTACAGTAGATTCAAGTTTTTCCCAAAATTCCTCCTGCCTGTTGTCTACCTGTAAGCCTAGATGGACTTGAGCACTCGGAGTCATGGTCTGCTCCTGATGGAGTACCTTTTCCATAGGCTTAATCTTACGAGCCTGACCTTTTGCAATTTGTCTTTGTTTGTTGCTACCCTGCCCCTTCCTCTTTTTGGGTGGGGGAGTAAGGCTACCGCAATCAGTGGCTTTCGTCTTTTGGCCTCTAGTGGCCACGTTCAGCCTGGGCCTTTTATTACTGGTCTCTAAAACCTTAGATGAGGCTATGTCCTCTGTATCAGCCGCTGTAAACTGGGGCATTGGAGTTGTAGATAAACTACTGCTCTGAGTACTGTTTGCTACGTGGGAAATTACTACAGGGCAAGCTGGGGGGTATTGAGGTTTCAGCGAAAGCCTACGCTCAGTAAGCTGTATTTCATGAATAAGCGCTGTCTCTGCCCTCGTTAAAAACGCATCTAAAGTCCCCACTACTCCCCGCCCAGTGAGGGATTTTCGCCTACTCATACTTAATTATAATCCCTCCACGCTAGCTTATATATACAGATACAACACTATTCACTTGATAACCATCAATACTATCCAGGTACGAAACGAAATGTCAATACTGTGGCCCAGCCCGGCCTCCTCCGGTCTCGGTCTCAGAGGGCTCAGACTAATAAGTTCCTGCATCAATAAATGTGGGCCCAGATGGAAAAAATAAGTCTCTTAACACAGTACCTTTTTTGGGTTATAGATGGTGTGTGGCCCAGTTCGGCAAATAGGTGTAAGGGGGGTGGCCCTGCCCTGCCTCTTCCTCGCAATGACGGGCCCGGGCTTTGCCCGGGCGCGCCCGCGCGCGTCTCGCGAAGCGGGAGGCACGGGTGCCTTTATGCGCCTCCGGGCGCACAGGAGAGTGACGGCGCCTCCGGGCGCGAAGAGCAGCAGCAGGGCAGTCTGGGGGCTGTAGTCCCCCCTGTGGCGATGGTATCAGCGGTTCCCGCAAAGCGGGAGACGCGGGTGCCTTTATGTGCCTCCGGGCGCGCAGGAGAGTGACGGCGCCTCTGGGCGCGAAGAGCAGCAGCAGGGCAGTCTGGGGGCTGTAGTCCCCCCTGTGGCGATGGTATCAGCGGAAACACTTTCACTAATGTACTACATGGGTGGGCAACTGAGAAAGGGCCTCTGGGACTGCTATCTAAAGAGCCTAATGGAAAGACAGAGGACTCTTCTTGCAGAAAGCAGATGTAAATGGGTCTCACAGGATACTGCCTGAGGATAGCACCAGGAAGAGGGTATTTGAACATGCCCCGGGGGCAGAGTATATGAGGATCACCCCTAATGATAGTGCCCTGGGGAGAATCTGGGAGAGGTTCTATGAAGACACTGACTTTGAAGAGTAGTTGGGATATGGTCTTTGAGTTTACTGCAAAGAGAGAGGGTAATTGAAATAGAATGTCTGAGGTACAGCATGCGCCAAACATTTTGGGGGGGAGGCGTTGCTCATCTAAAATACTACCTTGGAAGAGCACTGTCTCCTCCTCCATCATTCTTGGCCTATTCCTTGTATTATGAAGCTTCCTTGTTACACAGACAGGATTCATCTAGTGAATGACCCCACGTTGCATGGACTGCTGGGGTTTATGTTATGCCTCGGGTGTTACCAGGCACAGAGGGGGCACAAGGAATGGATCTGTGGCATGGGCCCCACTCCTCCCAATCCCTGCAATTTATGCAATGCCTCTCTTTGTTAAATCTAGGTTTAAAGTCAGAAAGAAAAGGACTGTTGTGGAATCACCTGTTTGGGGACCCGACTGGTAAAGCACCACGGGTAGACTACTTCTTTCATACCCATGCATCACAGCCCTTCGACAGCTGGCCTTGGAAAAAGATGCTGCATGACCAGGTCGCATGAAACCCAAATGCAGCCCTTATGCTCATTGCTACTGAATACTTCTGTAGACTGACTCAGATGATGGACTGTTAGGGCAGGGTCCATAGAGGCCTAAATTCATTCCTCCACCCAGCCATTCGGATAGAGTCTTCACCCACTCCGGAAATTAACAAAAACCTGACCTGGCTACCTGAACAACGGGTGGCTTGCTAAAATGTAACAATTACTTTTTACTTACATTTCTTTATAGCACTGTCAGTCTGTCACACTGTCTACACACACAACACAGCCGATTAGGCAGCCAAGATGAATAGCTGAGGCGCCGCCGGAGGGCCACTTGGACCATGGGGTCTTTGGGGGATGTGTGTTATGCCCTTTCATGTGCACAAACACACGCAGACAAATACACACACACACACACATTCTGTTCTGTCATCTGTCTCTTCTTAATCTTGCTTGCTTTCTCCAGTGCTTAAGTTGAGCCAGTGGTTCCCGGTGCTCGATGCCGGCACTTAATTGTCAACACCGGCGCTTGTGACAGTTTACTACAAGGTGACGCTGTCTGGCTATTTTTGAGATGACCACAACAGTCAATTATTAATTCAATATATATTAAAGATGATTATTACCTGCTACCCAAGCCATTCTTATAGCTTTGGGGGCCTGAAATAATCCGAATTGACACACTTGTGTGATGGTTAGTAGTTGTGTTGTTACTATCATTGGCAGCATGGCAGGGGCAACGTGTGATGCAAGCTGCAGTGGCCTCCTGACGATAGCCCTGGCACTTATTTTTTCACAAAATAAGCACTGGCTGTCTCTCAGCAGTCTTTCTATAATGTTTCTTCTCTGCTTTGCCTTTTGACCTTCTCCTGGATTCCGATCTCCTGATCTTCTTTCTTGAATCCATTGCTCATTTTCCCAGAGAAACACTGGGTTATGTTTCCTTCCAGGACTAGCTACACTTGCAAGAAACAAAATTTAAAAATTCCAACTTTGTTTGCCCTTTTCTATCTGAGATTTCACCACACTAGCACTTGTCAAAAGAAACACTGGATTTAAACAGCACATTGCTCTCACTACAGTGGGGGTTGAGGCAGCCCACTCTAGTGCGGAGAGGCCCATGGGCCCAAGCACTGCAGAGGCTGTGGGTGGGGGGTGGCAGTGTTATACCCCTGATGGCAGATAACATTCTTACACAGATTTCAGTCACAGCGAAAGAAAGTTGACTAGAAGAGAAGCACTCTTGTTGCCCTGTTTAGGTGTGACTGCCACCTATTTCATGCTGGTGGTTATCTTGGAGCAGTGAAGGTCATGTATGTAAACATTTGAAAATGTTGAAAACTTAGGCGTTATCTGTCCCTCCTAGTGCCTCTGGCTGTTTGTGCTTCTACTGTCCGAGCCCTCTCGCAGCCCGAGCAGTTTTTATTTTATTTTATTTAATGCAGTTTTATATAGCGCATACTTTACCCAAAGGTGTCAGAGCGCTTTACATTAGAACCAAGACCGTTACATGAGGAAATTTACATACTTACAAGTTACAAAATACAACAAGGAAGAAGAAAAAGTTAAATAAAACAGTAGATGGCAGTCACACAAAAGTCAAAAGGCACACTAGGATTCGGAACGTACAGGCATAGATTACATATTTACAACATTGTAAGAACTTCCTTGAGGGGCATGAAAAGGGATGCATTAATTCTGGAAGTGTCTTTGGAAGAGAAAGGATTTGAGGTCGGCTTTGAAAGTCCGGATAGAGGTGGTGGTACGGAGAAGTGGAGGAAGCCAGTTCCAGATTCTGACCGCACTGCCTGAGAAGGATTGATCCATCGATCTTTCCTTTTTGAAGGTGGGGGGCTCAAGCAGGAATTTTTCGGCATTACGAGAAGGTCTAGAGCCTCCAGAGATTTTAAGTTTATTTGCCAGGTATTGAGGGGAGGAAGTGTGCAGGGCTTTGTGGGTGATGCAGGCAAGTTTGTAGATTGATCTTGCTTAAATGGGAAGCCATCGAAGAAAAAAAAGGATGGGTGTGATGTGGTCACTTCTTTTGGCCCCAAAGACAAAACGAGCCGCTGAGTGGAGTACGGATTTGAGAGGGGAAAGGTGAGATTTGGGGAGGCAAGTAAGCAGAGAGTTGCAATAGTCCAATCTAGAGAGGACCAGAGACTGGACCAAGGCTTTTAGGTCTTGTTCAGGAAGGAAACGTCGAATGCCCCAGAGAAGGCGCAGTTAGTAGCGTGCATTCTTTGCAATGGAATTGATGTGTAAGTGTAGATTGAGCTTTTTGTCAGAATGACACCAAGGGATTTAGCGCTGTCAACAACTATAGGTTTGTTATTCAGTAAGTTCAGGTTATTCATCCAAGATTGAACTGGAGGAGGGGAGAGTGAGGTAGAGAGGAGGAGGAATTCAGTTTTGAAAGGATTCAGAATGAGTTGATGAGCTGACATCCAGTTTTGAGCAGAGTAGAGAGTAGAGTTGAGGATTGAGATGTCGTGTGAGGACCTTAAGGTAGATTTGGGTGTCATCGGCAAAGAGGTGATAGAGTATCCCAGATTTTTTTAAGAGATTGCCCAATGGTTCCAAGTAAAGATTGAAAAGAGTGGGTGCGAGTATAGATCCTTGAGGGACGCCTTGACCTACCGCCATTGAAGATGAGAGGTTGTTCGCTATTTTAATCACTTGGGATCTGTCCGAGAGGAATGAAGCAAACCATTTAAGCACTGTGCCTTCCAAGCCCATTCTCTGTTTTAAAGTGTTTAGAAGAGTTTTGTGATTAACAGTGTCAAAGGCTGCAGAAAGGTCAAGAAGAATCAGAAGACAGGACTCCCCCGAGTCCAGTACACGCAGGGCATCATCGATCACTTGCAGCAGGGCTGTTTCAGTGCTGCAGTCTTGCATGAAACCAGATTGGAATTCGTCGAGAAGGTTGTTGTTCTTAATATGTAAGGATAGTTGTTTCGCTACACATCTTTCTGTGATTTTCGCAACAAAAGGGAGGTTGGTGATGGGGCGGAAGTTGTTGAGGTCATTCGCATCTGCGGAGGGTTTTTTTAGAAGAGGGGTAACCTGTCCTGTTTTAAAGGCCACTGGAAGGGAGCCTTGGCTGAGGAAGAGGTTAATCAGATTGGTCCAATAGGAAAGAGTATGGGTGTAGGAGTCAATGGCGATGTTACTCGGGATGGGGTCGGAAGAATGATTAGAGGGTTTTGTTTCAAGAATGCATTTGAGGAGGGCATCTTCAGAGATGACGTCAAAGTGCTGCCAAGTGACTAAGGATTTGCGCTCCTCTAGGGGGGGGGTGGGATGAGTAACCTGATCCACCAGTGATTTCACTTTTGCATCAAAGAATAAAGCGAACTCTGCTGCTTTCTTTGGAGGATCGTCTGACTTGAAGGTTGAGGGAGAGACGTTTGAATTTTTGAGGAGGTCAAATAGTTTTTTGGGTCTATTTTTAGCTGAGTCGAGGAGGTTTCTGAAGTGAGATGCTTTTTCCTGGAAGATGTGCTTGTGGTATTTTGACCTTGCTGAGCGCAGAATAGAGAGATTGGTGGTAGATGGTGCTTGTCTCCGGAGAATAGTGGACGGAGGGGGCAGAGCGGTCCTCGTACTCCTAGACCTATCAGCAGCATTTGACACCGTGAATCACACGGTGTTAGTGCAGCGGCTGAAGGATGTGGGGGTCGAGGACACTGCTTTGGCCCTCCTCTCCTCTTTCCTGGAGGCTAGGGAGCAGAGTCTGTATTGGGATGGTCTGCAATCGGACAGTTTCTATCTTCCATGTGGGGTCCCACAGGGATCGGCCCTATCCCCGATTATGTTTAATATCTACGCCAGACTCATCAGGAGTGATGGATTTGCCCTGGTCTCCTATGCTGATGACTCTCAGCTCGTGATCTCTATATCCAATCAGCCTGAGGCCACAGCCGTCAGTTTTCATGCATGTCTCACTGAGATCATGACCTGGATGAACCATAGCTTCCTGAAAATCAACACCGATAAAACAGAGGTGATAGAGTTTGGCCAGGGCCGATCCCTGTGGAACGACTCCGGGTGGCCGGTTGAGGCTGGGGAATGTCCGTGCCCTGTTTCTAAGGTCAGGAACCTCGGAGTCATCTTCGATGACCAGCTGAATTTTTCTGCCCAAGTTAACAGTCTCACTTCCTCTTGCTTCTTTTTATTAAAAACCTTGAGAAAATGTTTTTCTTTTATCTCACAAGAACTACAAAAGATGGTGGTGGTGGCTCTCTTCCTGTCCAAACTGGATTACTGCAATGCCCTTTTTCTGGGCATTGACAAGACCCAGATGAGGAAACTGCAGTCTCTACAGAATGCTGCAGCACGACTGCTTTTAAACATACCTAAAGGACAATCAACCTCGGCAGGAATTAAGTCACTGCACTGGCTTCCTATCCAGCAGCGCGTGGAATTCAAGGCCTTATGCCTGGTGCACAAGGCACTTTACGGTGGTGGTGCCGAGGACATCCCAAAAAATTTCCTACCTTACACCCCCTCTCGAGCTCTTAGATCCGCAAATTTGGGCCTTATCCAGACTGCTAAAATTAGGCGGGCAAGATGGGGTGGCAGGACTTTATCGAACTGTGCGGCAAAGCTATGGAACAAAATGCCAGTGGCCATGAGATTTCAATCTAACCGGCAGCTCTTTAGGAAGGATTTGAAAACATGGCTGTTTACCTCCACCTAGTTCCCCTGGTAATACAGGCTGTACTCCCTTACACATACACTAGCGCCAAGACGCCATGGCAATCGAGCGCTCAATAAACATATATCCTATCCTATCTCCAGTGTTTCTCCAGGAGTCTCAGGTTCTTCCTTTCTGCATAAAGAGATTTATTGAACCAGGGAGCAGAGGGAATAGGCCTTTTCTTTTTGCTTTGAAGTGGAGCAACCTTATCAATTTCGACTGAGAGGCTGGAAAGGCATTGGGAGGTAAGAACGTTGACATCCAGATTAGGGTCTAGTGTTGGAAGTGATATCATGGCAGAATCGCAAAGAATGTCAAGGTCAATATTTTTGGTGTTACGGAATCAGGTAGTAGTCCTTTTAGGTTGGCCAAGAGTTACAGAACGAGAAAGGTGAAGAGAGAAGGGGATGAGGAAATGGTCGGACCAGTCTACTGGAATAGGGACATCAATAGTTAGCATATCAGCTTTGGAGATAATAAGGTCAAGAATTGATCCCTTCAAATGGGTTGGTTCCGTGCAGTGTTGGATAAGATCATTAGCTGAGAGAAAAGTGGCAAGCCTATTGGCAGCTGAGTCTTCCAGTGAGCCCCAGTGGAGATTAAAGTCCCCCAGAAAAATCTGTTTGTCACTTTGGGCGTATTGGTCACTAGCAAAGTCGGTGAGTTCCTCCAAGAAAGAGGAGAAGTCACCGGGCGGGTGATAGATGGCATGAAATCTGAAAGGGGGGCAATGTTGCACTTGAAGCTCCAGAGAGAGGGATTCAAATGAATGTGATGAGCTGTTGGGAAGAACCTTGAAGTGAAGGGAGTTTCTGAAGATGATTGCAATACCTCCCCCCACTTTATCTGTTCTATCATTTCTGAAGATGGAGTAGTCGGTGGGTAGTAGAAGATCAAAGATAGTATGAGAGATGTCGTTAAATCAGGTTTCAGTGAGGAAAAGAATGTCAAGATTGTGAAGAGTGATGCTGTCAGAAATTTTGAGCTTGTGTTTGACTGCAGATCTGCAGTTGTGTAGCAGGCAGCGCAACTCTGACAGGACTGTTTTGGTGGAAGGGGGCGATTGGGCTTATAGGGCTGATAGGGATAATGTTCCTGAATGAGGGTGCCCGGATAGAATAAGGCTGATGTTTAGTTCTGGCAGAGGAGATAGTCAGGATGTTGTGCATAGTAGACGAAGTAGGAGAGGGGACGAGGGATGGCGTTAGACGTCTTGTAACTAGCTAATAAATTAGCAATGTCTGCAGATGATAGATTATGTGTGACTTTTTTGGGGCGTGGGAGCAAGGTATTCCTCGGGAGTTTGGGGAAGTGGGTGTTAACCAGGGGAAAGAGGTTGTTGAAAAGGGTGGAAATTTTAGTACTAAGTAGAGAGATTGCGGCTTCAAGCTGGGAGATAGAGGAGATGAGGAATCCTAGTTTATTTTCTAAAGAGCGTAGGGCTGAGCACGGAAAGTTGGGAGGATCGATGGGTTCCGGAGGGAGTGCAGTTGGCGAGGGTGGGTGGTGAGTGGTGGGTGTGAGGAAGGAGCAATGGGGTGTAGGAGTGAAAGGTAGAGGTAGATGGTGGTTGAAAGAAGTACTTGGTGCCACTGGGGTGGAAAGAGAGTTATCTTTGAAGCTGTTGAGAAGAGGGGAAGACTAGAGTTCAAATTTAGGAGGAGATGGGTGTGGATAGTGGAGGGAGGGCGGACTGCGGGGAAGGGAAAGAGGGGAGTCCTGAGAGAACGGCTGAGATAGATGGAGGTTGCAGGAAGTAGTCGGTGTAACTGAGGTGGAAGGAGAGTTACCATTGCAGTTGTTGAACTGAGGAGAGGAGTAGAGTTCACTTTTCGGAGGATACAGGTGTGGAAGTTGGTTCACCAAGCTGCGCTGGATAACGAATGAGCAGGGCGGAGCCTGGGTAGGAGCAACCAGGAAATCTTTGAGCCGAGGCCCTCCTTTCACCAGCGGAAGGATACAACTCACTCAATCAGGTAATTGTGAAAACGAAATGCTCTTGGGAAGGACAAAGACATGAATGGAGAGAAGGACATTGAATTAAGTGAGGTAAGCAACAACATCATCAAACAGTGAGCACTGGGTCGATCCAAAGCCCACCCTAAGTGTATGTATGTATTGGAAACAATAGGCCTACCTACAAACAGCTAAAAATACCTGTAGACAAGACCTAAAAACCAGCATGCATTAAGAAACAACATTCAGGGACCTCCTGCAATACAAGTGGAGCTTTTCTGTTTGTTGGAAAATATTTGTATTAAGCGCTGAAGATAATCCTTTCATAGGGAGAGCACGTGGATTCAAAAGATACTAGACCCTGGGATCTAAATTAAAACACAATTATAATGGCCTTGCTTTCAACTGGGCAGTGAATTGGCAAATAAAGTCATGAAGCTTCTTTAAACCTTTCTGATCTTGGCTAGCTAGAGTCAGAAATAATTTTCCAGAGATCGAAAAAAGACCCATAAACTTGCACATGATAAGGAAAGACCATCAGCCTTTTGGATTTTTCTTTACTCGAATACACTAGTAGTAGTAGTAGTAGTAGTAGTTATTTATTCGATCATTTTAAGACCATTCACATTAAATACTGAACAATTCCAATACAGCGTAAAAACTTTACAAAAGAGAGTAAAATGTTAAAATGTTAAAACACATCATAAAAGCAGCAACATGACAGCTCAATAACGAAAATAAAATATAAAATATTTGGGTGTAAGGTTTCAATTAATTCCTAATTCAGGAAGGTATTCATGCAAATTTCATCATAAGGAGCCACCATTTATGGGAGGACTGATATGATCCTTATTACAAGATGTCAAGAACTGGCCACTCCTTGCAACAGATATGGCATATATTGGTTCCGAGATAACAGATAACAGCCTAATCCTTATATACCAGGCATAAGGCAAATATCTTGTTATTACGAATACAAGCCATTTAGCTGTATCAGATTTGAACACACGTAAGGCATCAGCGATTCGTTTAATGGACAGAAGGTGACAAGCCGGAAATAACCACCTTCTTCTGATGTGTGCATAGTGAGGACAGAAAACATAACGGGGCCAATTACGATCCTGTTCGGAAAGCATTCCGACTGAGGGCCAGATTACGATCTTATAAGGAAGGCCTCCTGATGGGTACCGGAACGTGCGAATCCGATTCGGCTCCTATGTTTCCAACCGAGTCGTCACCCGCTCCGAACGACCAAGTACGATGCGAAGATCTCGTCCGCGTCGACCTAATAATTTCCGGAACCCAATCCTGTCCGACCGACACGTTCGCGGACGAATCGTGCTGCGCAATGGAGCCGGATTCCGACCGAGCGAGCACGATGCACGATTTGGTCAGCTGTATCGCCTCGGTCTCAGCGAGATGAAACGGCTGTCGAAATCGGATTTGGGGGGGCCATAGCCGGCCCTCCTTCACCCGGAGCCCTTCGAATTGGTCACGGGGGGTGCCCATTGGTCCCCTGATCCATGCATGCATAGTGTGGCGGGCAACATGGGGTGCCCACCACAGGGTGTACGCTTTTGCCCACCCACCACTTTTTGCTATGGGAGCCTCTGTACGCACCGGTACACGGGCTACCATTGAGTTCAATGGGAGTCTGAGCGAACCGAGTCTGTCAGCATACGGCTGCATCGTACTCGTTCGGTCGGACTCGAACAGCGCAATTAGCTTGAGAAGCCCTCCGGATCAAAGTCATACAGAGGGCTTTCCTAGGGAGATCGTAATCTAGCCCTGAATCGGTTCCGGAATGCTTTCCGGATGACTCGGATCGAGGGAGTCCGACCAAGTGATTTGGATGCATCCGGATGCTTCCGGATATGATTCGGTCAGACTCTCATAACTTCAATGGGAGCCTGTGTTCTGAATGAGAACACAGGCTCCCATTGAAGAAAGGGGTGGCTGGGGAAAATCATTCACCCTGTGGCGGGCACCCCTTGGTGCCTGCCACATTGTGCATGGTAGGAAAGGGAGGTCACTTGGGTACCCCCACGGGCCCAATTCAGAGGGCCCCAGGTGAAGTGGGGCCTGCTACGGTCCCCCAAAGACCAATTCTGACAGCTGTTTCCTTCCGGTAAACCGAATCAGAGCGGCTGTCCGAATCTGTCATCATAATTGCTCGCTCAGAAACCATGTCCATAGAGCTCCATAGAGCTGTATGAATCGGCTCTGAAACTCTCAAGGCTAGCTTGAATCCAGTGGTGTAGTGAGCACAGGACCCACGTCTGGGCATACTGTTCCAACTGAGGGCTACATATGCAAAAGAAACAATTGATGGACAGAATGCTGGACAATGCAAACATTCACCCCCAGTCACAAGGATCTGGGTTAAATCCATCATTCTTTTGCTCATCACACCACCCCAGTTTGGACCCAGCCATAAGCAAATCAGTCTTGACCCTGTTCCTTGTGGGAACAGTCCAGCCCGAACTGCCGAGCCAGGTCCTCCCTGGACCAGAAACAAGCATCCTGGGACCGGTTTCAGGGCATCACCCTTCACCAGCCAGGCTAGCTTCAATCCAGTGGTATAGTGAGCACGGTACCCATGTCTAGGCATACCCTTCCCACTTAGGAGTCAAGCTATCCTGGCTGATGAGGGTTGAAACCACGAAACCGGTCCTAGAATGCTTGTTTCCAGTCCAGGAAGGACCTGGCCTGGCAGTTCTGGCTGGACTGTTCCCATTGGGCACAGGGTCAAGACTGATTTGCATATGGCTGGGTTCAAACTGGGATGGCATGGTGAGCAAAAAAACGATGGATTTAAGCCCAGATCTCTGTACTAGGGTGAATGTATGACATTGTTCTGCATTCTGTCCATCAATTGCTGTTTTTGCATTTGTCACCCTGAGTGGGACGGATATGCCCAGACGTGGGTCCCGTGCTCTCCATGCCACTGGAGTCAAGCTATCCTGGCTGATGAGGAGTGAAACCCTGAAACCGGTCCTAGGATGCTTGCTTCCAGTCCAGGGAGGACCTGGCCTGGCAGTTCGGGCTGGACTGTTCCCATTGGGCACAGGGTCAAGACTGATTTGCATATGGCTGGGTTCAAACTGGAATGGCATGGTGAGCAAAAAAACGATGGATTTAGGCCCAGATCTCTGTACTGGGGTGAATGTATGACATTGTTTTACATTCTGTCCATCAATTTTTGTTTTTGCATTTGTCACCCTGAGTGGGATGGGTATGCCCAGACGTGGGTCCCTTGCTCTCCA
Source organism: Calotriton arnoldi (assembly GCA_963921515.1). Lineage (NCBI taxonomy): Eukaryota > Metazoa > Chordata > Amphibia > Caudata > Salamandridae > Calotriton > Calotriton arnoldi. Next base: position 24,481 of record CAWUFW010001825.1, on the reverse strand, counting down.
TGCCACTGGAGTCGAGCTATCCTGGCTGATGAGGGGCTAAACCCCGAAAACGGTCCTAGGATGCTTGTTTTCAGTCCATGGAGGACCTGGCCTGGCAGTTAGGGCTGGACTGTTCCCATTGGCACAGGGTCAAGACTGATTTGCATATGGCTGGGTTCAAACTGGAATGGCATGGTGAGCAAAAAAACGTTGGATTTAGGCCCAGATCTCTGTACTGGGGTGAATGTATGACATTGTTCTGCATTCTGTCCATCAATTGTTGTTTTTACATTTGTCACCCCGAGTGGGACGGGTATGCCCAGACGTGGGTCCCGTGCTCTCCATGCCACTGGAGTCAAGCTATCCTGGCTGATGAGGGGTGACACCCCGAAACCAGTCCCAGGATGCTTGTTTCCAGTCCATGGGGGGCCTGGCCTGGCAGTTAGGGCTGGACTGTTTCCATTGGGCACAGGGTCAAGACTGATTTGCATATGGCTGGGTTCAAACTGGAATGGCATGGTGAGCAAAAAACGTTGGATTTAGGCCCAGATCTCTGTACTGGGGTGAATGTATGACATTGTTCTGCATTGTGTCCATCAATTGTTGTTTTTGCATTTGTTACCCCGAGTGGGACAGGTATGCTCAGACGTGGGTACCGTGCTCTCCATGCCACTGGAGTCAAGCTATCCTGGCTGATGAGGGGTAAAACCCCGAAACCGGTCCTAGGATACTTGTTGCCAGTCCAGGGAGGACCTGGCCTGGCAGTTCGGGCTGGACTGTTCCCATTGGGCACAGGGTCAATCCTGATTTGCATATGGCTGGGTTCAAACTGGAATGGCATGGTGAGCAAAAAAACGATGGATATAGGCCCAGATCTCTGTACTGGGGTGAATGTATGACATTGTTCTGCATTCTGTCCATCAATTATTGTTTTTGCAAATGGTTTTCCAGGCATCGTAATCGAACGTTCGGAACTGGCTACGATTCGGTCCGAAACAAGGGTTCCGATTCAGATTCCGCAAGCCAGAATCCGATTCAGAGCCCTTCCGAACGGGATCGTAATCGGCTCCAAAGTGTTTGATCGATTCTGTGCTTAAGCTACACACTGAACACAATGGCGAGACAGTTGTAGTCTTCCATTTGCTTTGGAGGCATTAAGTGGCAAAACCCCAACCCTAAACTGTATGTAAAGAGTGCTTACTTGAGGGGGTTCAATGCCATCCATAAAAACTTCAAAATGAAAACAATTTTTAAAATCTAAGAACCTATCAGTTAAAGTGCCTAGTGCCACCCTATTTACATATGTGAGCTCAATGTAACTCCAGAATCTGTTCTTTAAGAGGGGAAACACTTTTTTAGATATGGATTTGGGGTCCTCCCACAAACCCCCCAGCCCCAATTTATACAGCCACTGCTTAACCTCCTTAAACGAGGCCAATCACCCGACTTTTTTTTCAATGGTGAGAAGTTCATCAACAGCTTCTTTTAGTAATAGTTGGTTATTACTTGTCCACAATCTAACCGAGAACACAAGGACCTTCAGAACTGCAATATATGAAATGGGAAATAACCCTAGGTCTAGGCATACCGGGAGTAATGGCATATTTGTCGGTAGGTTTAAAGTTGATCTTTTGAATTTGTTTTCTGTCACCTCTAGTTGTTCCAGCCCTTTAGCCCGATGAATTTCAATGGCGGGGGACATTGGGCGGAACACAGATCGATTGAGTTTTTTGACAATTGCACTATCAATATGCTGGAGTGTGTGTGTACTCTTTTGTACTCGGCACGACCCTGTTAAATTACTAGTTAGCCTAACACCCAGATAATCAAAGACTTTAACCTGTTCTAAGGTGTTTGTACCCAGCCTCAAATTCCCTTTAAATGATTTATGTGGGTTAAAAGCCATAAACTTTGTTTTAGAGCAGTTAATTTCAACGCCTTGGTCATTATAAGCTGTTACGAACCTATTAAAAATATTTTGAATACCCTTTGGGGTTTTAGAGATAAGCAGCGTATCGTCTGCAAAAAGTAGGGATGAGATTGGGCTGCCAGCAAGTTTCGGTGGGTCACCCCAGCAATGATAAGCCCATTAACATCTAGGATAAACAGGGTTGGGGCCAAAACACAGCCTTGTCGTACTCCTTTTGATACCCTTACGCTCTTGGTTAGGTCTCCACCGAGGTTCCATCTAACTTGGGTGTAATTATCGTGATGGAGTCGGACAATTAGTCGTAATAGGCCGCTGGAAAGCCCAAGATCCCTAAGAGTAGCCCATAGTTTAGCACGATTGATGAGTCAAATGCCGCTTTGAGATCCACAAACACGACATAGGGCCTGATTCTGATGCGGTTTGGAAAGCTTCCCGACCGAATGGGTTTGGGAATGGTTTCCGACCGAATCGGATCAGGAGAGTCCAACCGACCGAGTACGATGCATCCGGATGCTTCCAGATACGATTTGGTTGGACTCCCATTGACTTCAATAGGAGCCATTGTTCTGACCGAATGCATAGGCTCCCATTGAAGAAAGGGGTGGCTGGGGAAAATCGGGCACCCTGTGGCGGGCACCCCCTGGTGCCTGCCACACTGTGCATGGCTGGTAAGGGGGGGCCCATGGGTACCCCCACGGGCCCGATTGGGAAGGCTCTAGGTGCAGGGGGGCCCACTACGGGCCCCCAAAGTCTGATTCTGTCTGCCAATTAGAGTTGGACGGCACGATTCGGAAAGGCTGTCCAAATCCAGCATCGTACTCGGTCATTTGGAAACGCAGCCCGTAGAGACATACGATTCTGGTCCATACGGCTTGGTCATTCCAAATGCTGTTGGGTTCAGATTGGGATATTCCTAATGCCTAACTTGCATCGTACTCGGTCAATCGGAAACCTTTCCGAATCGGTCGGAAAGACACGTTCCCGATCTGATTTGGACAGAGCAAATGCCGTTAGGAGGCCTTCCTAACCGCATCAGAATCAGGCCCTTAGTGTCCCTTTTTAATCGTAACTTCTTTCCATATAAGCAGAAGGAAGCGAAATACCTGATACAAGGTGCTTGTAGTTGTCCTGAAACCAGCTTGTAAGTGGGACAGAATGTATTTTTTCCTCTATCCAGGATTGCAAGTGGATCAAAATTATTTTACAGAAAACTTTCTGTGCTATATCTATGAAGCTGATGGGCCTGTAGTTGAAGGAATCCCCTTTATTTCCTTTTTTTAAAATGGGGATTATTTCAGCACCCCTCTAGGTCCCGGGGATATCCCCCCTCCCTTGCGCAATAGCATTAAAAACTCTGTGAAATAATACTCGAAGACACCATAGGATCTCAAAGATCACCTTTCTTTGCTCAGTGCTACAGTATGTAATTTCTATCCTAGGCTTTAGCTGAAACTTCATCTAAGAGAAAGAGCTCATGTGTGCTCATCTCCACCTGCAGCAATGCACCTCTATTCCGCCACTTTACATAGGCAAGGGGACAAGAGCTTTTATGCCGCTTTCAAAGTTCTGAAGCACTCAAACCCTTTCTATGGTGTGCAGGTCCCCACCTTCTCTACCCTCTATCAAAAGACTATGAAAGATCAGACTGCCGCTCTCTTCTCCCCTTCTGTATGGCTGCCTACACCAGGGTCCTTAAGAGTGAAATTTGAGCGAGTATGGCCATTGGGACCGGCCAATAATGGAAGTGGCCATCGACTCTACAGACCCATGGTGTTATGTAGCGTAATATTGCATATTGTACCACTGTGCTATTTCGCTTAATTTCTTGTGTGCAGTAAATACTGCTGTTTTGTAGCAGCAAGACTCATTTTATTTTGACATTGCACAAAATACAATAATTGTTTTTTTCTATCCCGAAACCGCAATGACTGCCAAAAAATGAAGTGGCAGATAATAGCACACCATTACAATACGGATCTAAATGGCACCCTGATGCACAATAAACCTGCAAAGGCAGTGTATGACTTTGTGGCCCATTGACTAATTTTGGGATGAACCAACTGGGCTCAGGGGAAATTTAGTTTACGCCAGTGTGAACTCACATAATTTCTGCGATTTCTTGTTTCGCTTGTAATGTGAAATGCAAGAGAGTATGCTATTACGCGATGTCATGTAAATTGAGAAATTGAGATATCTTTCAGATAAAAATCCTGTTGCGTGAGCATAGGAAAAACGTAGATGAACAGAATGTGAGATGCTGTTGTTTGCACCAGGCATGATTTTACACTATTGTTTTTAGCACACAATGTGTCCTTGTATCCAAAATGCATGGGAAAAATATAGTATGAGGGCAGATTTAGTACTAAATGGTTGACTAGCATTATACATATTTGTTAGACCTGGCACCATTGGCGTGGGTCTCCCCTGCATTTTTTGCCGTTGCCTCCTGTGTTTTTGCTGTGTGTTGGACTCCGTTTTGCTGGTCTAGATGCTTTGGGCACTTTGCCACTGCTGTTCAGTGCCAAAGTGCGAGTTCTCCCTTTGTAAATTGTTGTTATGGATTGGTGTTTCCATGATTGGCTGATTTGATTTACTGGTTAGTCCCTAGTACAGTGCACTGTGTGTGCCCAGGACCTGTAAATCAAATGCTGCTAGTGGGCTGCAGCACTGATTGTGCCACTCACATAAGCAGCCTGTAAATGTAACTCTGGCCTGCCATTGCAGAGCCTGTGTGCGGTCTGGTACTGCCATGTCTACTTGGCAAGTGCACCCACTTGCCAGGCCCTAACCTTCCCTTTTCTTACATGTCAGTCACCCCTAAGGTAGGCCCAAGGTACCCCTGTGGGCAGGGTGCAGTGTATGTGAAAGGTAGGACATGTCCTGATGTGTGCGGCATGTCCTGATAGTAAATTACTGCCAATGTCGTTTTTCACTATCGCAAGGCTACCTGTTCCCATAGGACAGAATGGGGAGTTTGCTTATAACATCTTATAAACATAACTACCCCTGGGAACAAGGTAGGAAAATAAAGTTTAGTATGCCTGAACTCACCTGCATCTTTTAGTGAGGGTGATTTTTACATTCTGTGTTTGAAAATACCACTTTAGAAAGTAGGTATTTTCTTGCTTGGCCATCCAGTGTGCCTCTGCTAGGTTTGTGTATTGCATGTCTGGCTTTTGGATGACAGGCTCCAGAGAGCCTGATGAGTCAGGGCTGGGCTGAATCGACCTGGGCTGCATTTAGAGTAGGGGGAGGAGATTTCCTGCCAGGAAGCTGCACCAGAGAGGACAGAACAAGTTTGGACTGAGCACAGGGCTTCTCTGCCACCAGAGAACAAAGGATTTTGTGATATAAATATTGGGGCCCAGACCCCAGAACTTTAGATTACTTCTGGGAATCAAGAGGAACCTTTGCCAAGGAGAAGAGTCGGAGAAGCTGAGAAGGAATACTGCCCCTGTGCTGTTTGCTGTCTGAGGTTGGCCTGCAGTGGCTACTTGCTGCCAAGGAAAGGAGAAAAGGACTTTGCTGTTTGCTGTGCCCCCTGCTTGAAGAAGATCTCCAAGGGCTTGAAACTGAGCTTGCCTCCTGTTCAGAAGACTCAGGGACACAAAGACTTCACCACCAGCTCCCTTGAACTGCCTTGCTGGGAGTTCTGACCTGCAAAGAGGTGCCTGCTGTTGTTTTGGACCTCTAGAGACTGTTTTCCACTGGGAGCTGGAAAAGTAACGCAACTTCGAAGAAGCGAGACTCATCCGCACCTGTTTCCGACGCATCGCCGAAGAAACCATCGCAGCGCCTGCCGCGGCTCGAGAAATCGCTGCACGCCGCATCGAGTGCACCCATCTCCGAAGTCCGAGATCATCGCACCAAGTTCGACGCAAGGCCTGCAGTGCGGCTGCAAGAGTTGACGCATCGTTCTGGATCATCGCATCGCATCGAGGCGCCAAGTTTGTCGCATCGTTGGGGGACGCAGTAAGAAACCGATGCATCACCTCCTCTATGGTAAGGAACTGACGCATCACCTCTGCTGCGCTGCAGAAAGGAACCAACGCATCACCTCCCCCGGAGCAAGGAACTGACGCATCACCTCCCCTGAGTGTAAAGAACCAAAGCATCACCTTCCCTGCGGCCCGTTTTGCTTCTTTGCGTGACGCATCTCAGGTAGTTTGTGAGAAAAGTGTTGCACTGCAATTTGCTTTGAACTGAACTATTTCTACCATCTGAAAGTCATATTTTTATTACTGTATTGTGGATTTTTGTAGTTTGGTCTTGTTTTGGTTTAGATAAAGATTACTTATTTTTCTAAACTGGTGTGGTGTCCATTTGTAGTGTTTTCACTGAATTACTGTATGTGTTCACAAATGCTTTACACAATGCCTCTGAGATAAGCCTGTCTGCTCATGCCAATCTACCAAGGGTGTGAGCAGGGGTTATTTTAGAAGTGTATCCCCCTTACCCTGACTAGAAGCAAGGGCCCCTATTTGGACAAAGGTACCTACCTCTGCCAACTAGAGACCCCCATTTCTAACAATATTGTTGCGTAATGTTTGGGCATCAACTCTACAGAGTCAAGGTGCTATGTAGAACACTATTATATAGTATACCAGAGTGCTATATTGCTTCATTTCTTATGTGGAGTAAGTACCGCTGTATTGTAGCAACAAAGACCATTGCATTTTGACATTGCACAAAAGTCAATTGTGTTTTTTTTAACTCAAAACTGCAATAACTGCCACAAAATGAAGAGGAGCAAAATGGCACACCATTGTAATATGGTGCTTAACGGCCTCTTGACGCACAGCAATACTGCAAAATCAGGTTATCATTTTTGGCCCATTAACTCATTGACCGACGATCCAACTAGGCCAGGGCAAAATTTAGTTTACGCCAGATAATTTTGCATAATTTCCGGCAATTTATGTTAGGCTGCTATGTTGCGTAATTGAGATGTCATTCAGATATAAATCCTATCGTTTGAGCTGAGGAACAACATGAACGAACAGAATGCGAGTGCCGTCGTGCATGATTTTGTGCAATTTGTTTTTAAAACCCAAAATACACCTTGTCCAGAATGAATGCTAGAATACCTTTTAGCGAGGATGAATTTTCCACTAAAATAGTTTTAAATGCTCAACTGCATTCTGCATAATTTAACTAATTAAGCATAATTTTTCAAATAAATTAGAGAATGCAAATTTCGCCCAGGCCTCGACCCAACTCATGACCTGCCAGGTAAATTGCCTGGGACGGGGGTGTGCAGCAGTCTACCAGCCAGTTTGGTGGTTCAGTGAGTGGATTATTTGACGCTGAAAAGGGCACAAGTTTAAATTCTAGCAAGACCCATTCAACCTTCCGCCCTTCTGCAGGCCGTTAAATTGACTACCATAAATTGGGTAGTAGTGACATCTTTTATTTACAGTGCTTAGAACAAGCAGAAACGCTATACAAAGAACGAGTTACTATTATTACTGAAATCACTCTCCCTTCGGTGGTAGAGAATAATCCATCAACATGGTGCAGTTGCGATCTGAAGAAATGACAAACACACCGTTTGTCGATAATGCTAACTTTCATATGCTGCTCCATTGTAATACCTGATGCAGATACTGACCTCAAACAAGGTGCACCTGGTGCCCAGTGGCACACGCAGTCCCGCTCTAATCTACTCACACAGGGCCTCATTTATGAAAAGGGTCGCATTGCTGCGGTAAAACAGCGATGCAACACTTTTCAGTGCGCCCTGCTTGCGACACCATGGATGCGCCATATTTACTGTACGGCGCTCCATGTCGCAAGGATTGACAGATACGTCAGAATAATGACATATCTGATGCTGCAAAAATGACACATTGCTGGAGTGTGTCTGAAAACAGACGCAACTCCAGCAATGTGTCCTTTCACATGGCATGTGAAAGGGCGTATGTCGGTCATATGCCTGCTGTGAGGCAGGCGTAAGGATTTGACGCAGTGGCGTCCTAGAAGTGTCGCAGTGAAATCTCATAGATTTCACTGCAACACTTCTATGAGCCTTTTGTGCGGGGGCACGCCCACCCTGCATACATTATACCTGACACAGGTATAATGTAGCACAGGGCTTTACAAAGTGACGCATCTGCTTAGATGTATCACTTTGTAAATATGGCGCTGCTTGGCGCATTTTTTATGCCGCCGCAGCGTCACAAAAAGTGATGCAACGGCGACGCAAAGGGCTCATAAATAATCCCCACGGTATATAGCTCCACCTTATGTTCCAGCGTCCCCTTATCAGCAGACGTTGCATCAGCTGTTTGGGTACTGTGATGCGCCAGCGTGAGTAAAAGGATGCAAAGACATGTTTTTCTCCCAGACAGACATGGTGCATTTAAATGTCTCCGCAGCACACAATGAATACAAATCATGGTCTATAAAAGCTTCACTCAACATGTGACCTTTCCAGAAACTTCGAAATGTAAATGTCCTAGGCGTAGCAGTACAAGGCCGATGTGATGATGCATTTGTAAAACACATTGTTTCTGAATCTCATCTTGATAGTTTGTCCCGATTATAGTGTCGCCTTAAATTATATAAGGCCTGATTATTTAAGTATTTTGGAAAATGGTTTCGGTGCCTTTTTAAGAGTGGGTTCACGTGGTCCAGCTTCTATTCATCATTTCTATTATTTGAGTTGCAGCTGAAAGCTCAAAGTGCTTGGTTTGTTAAAAACCAAAAAATATTAGCATTAGTGGAGAGAAGCTAGTTAACCCGGACGTCAATAGGAACAGAACATATCTCGAGTGATAAAACGTTTTAAGAACGCGTTGACTCTAAACAAAACAACTCCGTCACTTTGGGCATCACGTACTGTGCATGAAGAGACCCAGAATATGTTAAATAGCACAAAAAAACACCGAAGGTGTTAACCAGTGCTCGACCGATGGTTAAATCTTTCAGACCTGGACTAGTTTAAATATGCGTCTGGACACTTTTGTGTTTGTGTGCTTTGTTAAGTCATTCATGTCGAACTGAGACCACATCCGTGGCCTTGTCCACTGGCTTTAAAATATGGATTTTTTTTTTTATCTCAAGTCCATTAGCCCTGGTGATTACTAGCTCATCAACTCATGAACGTGTCAAAGGAGAAATAGTTGCCAAGAAGCAAAGGGAGAATCTTGTTCATAGTTTTGATATACTCAGTTCAAGGTTCAGATATTCTTTATTCTGTCAGCAACATGACCACAGAAGCACATGTTAAAAACAAGTACACACAGATCACACAAATCAGTATCACAAACTTCAATTACTAAAATGCACGTCATCATTGGCCTTCCACATCATCATAGCTGGACCATGCCGCATTTTTTTTTCCTTAAGCTCATCATCGCCTGAGCAATAAAATTCTGTAGAACCAATAAACCTTATTGATGTGTTTTAAAATATTTCCCTGATAAAATTGGACATTTAGTCAGTTAATTTGGAGGTTCTAGGAAACTATTGTGTAAGGGATTATGTGGAATTCCTCGGTGACACACAATCCTGATTTTTATGCTATATTCTACATGAAGGATATGGGTAGGGAAAGACAGCAGTCTTAACATCTGTTATAGATGGCTATAGGGAGCTCTGTCCTCAGTGGCTAACAATTCCAAACCAACTCACATAATTTCACTACACACCATATGCACTCCACTCCATATATTGTAGGTAAAAGCACATTTACAACGCAACTTGCGTTTTACTTTGTTTTGTAAAGCACATGCTTTTGCCTTAGGGCATCTGTATTAATTACAAATCATGTGTTAAATCCTATTTGAGTGTCACTTTGTAGACCTTATCTGTTCATTTTTTGAAACTTAATATATTTTGTTATTTGGAAAAAGTTTAAAAGGTTTAAATAAACATGCCACACAGAAACAACATTTAAAAATGTGTAGCTCCTATTGGTGTGTGGGAGGGGGATAGTCCATTTTTAAACTTAACAAACTATCTATTATTACACCAATTGCACAGTTCTACTCCACACCAATCAACTCAACACGCTTCCATTACACACCACATGATTCAACGAGAAACCACATAATACAAATCAACAACACAATTATTAACACACCAGATATATACAATCCACACCACATAATTAAACATCACACCACAAAACTAAACAGCAGACCACATAATTAAACTCCACTGCATAACACTCCACAACACAAAATATCATACCACATAATTACTCTCCATTACACACAATCCCACTCCAAATAATGCCTATACGCTAAATACCACAACATTTCTATCCAAATAATGCAACTGCACAACATACCACATAATTCCACTATACACTACATACATCCACTCTACTCCAAAACACATAAGTAAAAAACATCTACATTTACAACTCCAATAGCTCTAACTCTCTCAAATGCGAGACCTATTGCATTGCAAATGCTTGTTCATTATCAGACTTTAAGGCAGGATAAGAGAGACAAAAGACAGAAAGGATGATGAAGATAATGTCAGGAAAACAGTGACAAAGGGAGAAATTAGAGTTGAAAATAACTCACAGTAGTGAAATACGGAGACAGAAAGTGTAGGGAGGTGGAAGAGAGAGGCACGAGATGGAGCAAAGACTAGGCAGCCTTGGTATTCGGCAAATCCAGCCTTAGTATTAGGCAAACTCACCTGCGGTGTGCTACTAAGACAACCTTTGGGCCTCTGCAATTACACTTTCACAAATTAAGCAGTAGCTTGTTTGACCTATATCTGTCATGAATGCATCTCCGTAGCTCTCGTCTGTTTGCTGTTCTGGGATTTCTCCATCCACGTTTTCTGTCACTGTCCAGTCTTCCCTCTTCTGTTGTATGTTTTGTCAGTACAGAGGGGGGTTTATAAGTGTCCTGCATAACAACCGGACTATGGTGATTGTGTCACAAAAAGAAGGAGTTTAGAAACGTTTGGCACATGCTAAACAAATCCCAAATCAATGGGGCAAAAACAACTACACTTACTCCTAAAATCAACATGGCATCGGCAATCCCATTCCAGGATGGTGGGTTCCATTAACTCTGAAGAAGCTGAATTTTAAGAATTACTGGGTTACCAGCAGGGGCGTAGCTTGGTCAGTAAGATTGGAGGGATGGGGGGGGGGGCTTCAGATTTTCCAACAATTAGGCTGGCATATAAAGTTAAAATACATTATACGACAAGCAGAGGGCATGAGAGTGGCCTAAGGGGCAGAGGAAAGGGAGGGGAATGTGGATTGGTAGGAGTACTAAGAGAGAAAACACAATATTTTGTAAAATAATCAACCCCTTTTTGAAGACTTTCAAAACAGAGGGGGAGAGTATGTGTGTGCATTTTTGTCTGTGTGTATGTAAACCTTCTTGGTGAAATCCTACAGACATCTCACCATACCCGACTGAAAGCACCTGTACCCAACTATTTATCACAAAGTACATTTATTAGGTGGGTGTAACACCCCAAACACCCTCCTGAAACTATGCACCTGGTTACCAACAGCTGCAATAGCATAAAAGCGGCAATAATCTGGCAAAATTGTGATTTGCATGCTTTTTAGGTCGAGCATCAGCGATGACCTGTTGTATCTCTCTGTGTGGCTTTGGCAAACCCATCCATTGTTATTGGCTGTTAGCTGCAGCATTCAGAAATGCTGGTTTCTTATTGGTGCATTTCTGTTAAAGTCCCTCCTTTGTGCGTTTAGCTCTCTTTCTGGCGATTTCACTAAGAGAGCGTTTTGGTCGGCCATCACACAGTACAGCGTGTGATGGCCTCTCTTCCCTCCTCCCATCTGGCTATTGCAGGTCAGAGGTTGCTTTCTTTATTTGTGTCTCACCGTATTTGCATTTTTTTTGGGACGAAACACGAAGCAGGCGCCATGTTATTTAAATTATTTACGACCGCCTCGGAACGAGCAGTCGAACACGCGCTTTACTTTTGACCTCACACAGGATGCTATCAGCATCGTTGTAACTACATCAAGGCCATTTTCTAGAAGATAGACTTTACACACGAGGCAGTGGTAGGAGGTAAGCGGGGCGTAAGGCAGGTCTCTTCGCTCCAAAATTGCTCTTTTGCACGTTTTAAAAAAGATTTGGAACTTTATACGTTTACAAATCCAGCTGAAATTAGCTTTTAAATCATTCTTTTTTTATTTTCCAACAGCGTGCCACGCCTTTCTTTTCTCATTTGTTTACTTTTGTAGGAATCGTGGCACCCGCGCTTTAGCTTTACACGTTTTAACCTAAAGCACGGGTGCCTCTATTGCTTCCAAAGTATATTACTAGAAAAAAAATGCGGCTGCACACGTTTTCTTTCTATTTCTCTACTTTTCTGTTATTTTCCCATTTACTTTCAGTAGTCCCTTGTAGCTTTAAAAATGGCCACCTCGTTTCTGCCTGCATTTGGGCCCTAGTAACAATCATAACCCCACCCACCCCCTCGTCCAAACCGCACTTATGTCTCTTTCTTCTCCTCACAAACATGTTACTTTCCTCGGCTCTAGAATAACCGCAAAATCTGATTCCGTCCGTTTTACTTGAAATTAGAAAATTAACACAGTAAGCAGCTCTTGCCTCTGTAGTTACCCGGGTTGGAGACACCCTCTAAAATGTTTATTTCTCTCTGGGATGGGTTGTGCCAGTCTAACCTTTTGGGACCTGTTGCCCGAAGTTATTTGTTCCCTTACAATCCTGTTATGCTTTGTTATGTTCTATTTGTTGGTGTACCATCTGCCTGCTCAGTTTCAGGGCTTGTATGAGCATTTATTAGTGCAAACTGGCAGCGGTTTCTACGGTTTCATAGTTACACACTCGCTTCCTAGGGTGACCAACCGTCCGTAAATTTCACGGACCGTCCGTAATTTGGATCTCACGTCCGTTGTCCGTGACGATCCCTTTTACGGACGCCTTTTGTCCGTAATTTTGGGCATTGGGGAACATCACTGTTCCCCTGCCAGAAGCCTCAGCTCCCTGATGGGGCCGCCTCGCACTCCTCTGAGCACAAGAGCAGCCCCAACCCAGCCATTGTCATTCTGTATGGGGCTGATTGCCACATACAGAATGACAATGGGACAGTCTGTGCTCTTACTGCATGTGGTGGGCCTCCTGCAGCCTCTGTCTAGGGCAGGGCATTCAGGCAGGTGGAAGAAATGTACAAAAACGCCCATGCTACTAGGTGAGAATCCAGTTCATGAAAAGAAGGCGGTGAAACAAGTTAAAATAAAAAGGGTTATGGGTCTTTCACTGTCTCATCATTTTAAAACGGACGCATTTTCAGTGTTATATTCAACAAAGCCACGGTTGCTGCTTTTTTAGGTTGAGCCTAGAGTAGCGCGCAAGCGCTGCATCTGGCGAAGCATTATGAAGGGGATTCGAAAAGCTGACCAGACGCTCGTGCGTCATGGCCTTTTTCGTGCGGTTACCCGCGCGGCCGACATCTGTTTCCCATTATCGTGCCCAGACGCGTGCGCGATAATTGGAAACACATGCCGGCCGTGCGGGGAAAAGGCCATGACGCACGAGCGTCTGGTCAGCTTTCGAAAGCCCAGGCTGCCGTGCTCGCCCCCGCTCCTCTCTTGTTTTTCTCGGAATCTTCCTCCTGCTTGGTCATACATATTGGCTGGCGTATGTGGTGCATGCCACTACCCCTGTTAGGCACTCCGCTCGCTGCTGAATGTGAACATCAGGCTTTGTTTCAGGAGCCGTGAGGTTTGTCTTTCCCCCTGACACGCACAGTCATTCTTTAAAACCTCAAAAAACAATTAGAACTGAAATTGTAAGGATTACAGATCTTGGAGACCGCAATTCGTATTAATATGGGAATTTGGTTACACACACTAGTACTCAGACACACACAGGCGTTTGGTTAGGCACACAAACCCTAATGTCTCTAGCGTGTTATTTCAGCTCACACACAAGTATTTGAATACATCTCATACGGGCCCACACAACTGACATAAAAGATCTCCCTAAAATAATAGTGCAAGAGTTGTGTTGCCGCCTCCTGGCACTCAGACACACTCTCTTGCACACTTGGGGAATCAGTGACCTGCTCAGAGCCCTTGTCCTCTTTCACTTTCAGGCTCGCGCCACGCCCTGCCGGGCCTGGGAACCGGAAGTGGACTCCTCCTGTGACTGGCTTGAAAGCAGCTCCTCTCTGGGCGATAGTGGAAGGCGGGACCCAGGGCAAGCCCGGCCGGAAGTCACGTGACCTTGAATTCTGCATTCTTCACGGCGGGCCTGGGATGTTCTGCGGCTTGTAATGCGCCTCCCTCCCCGGGTAATAAACCTGTACTGACCTTCAGAGAGTGATAACAGGCACTGAGCACAGGATACTTTCTCTCCTCCAATGATTGCTTATCAGAAGTGGAATGCAGTCTCCACAGATGCAGCGCCTTGACTTTACTCCCTCTGTGCGCTGGATTCAAGCTAGCCTCTGACATCCCTCTAGCTCTGACAGTAATTGAGAAACCCTCTCTTCCCTTCCATCCTCAGCATGTCTTCTCTCTCTGCGCCCCGCCTGCTCCAAGACCCTTTTCACAAAGTTTTACGCATGCGTTTACCATTTCACCAAGGTGACGTATTTACCACGTATGGTAAATATCTCCTGTACCGAGTTTCAACAGAAAAACGAGGCACAACATGAAAAATATGTTTTTAACTCAGTTTCGCATGTTTTTCCTTTTCTCTGGGCCTTTTCACTCCAATAATTGTTGTGAGGTTGCTTCTTCTGGAAAACTGCGAGAATGTGTTTTTATTGTGACCAGCCTGACCATAGGTGACCAGCATGACATCGTCAGTGCCGGTCGCTCAACCCGCCGCGTGGCTCCTCCCGAGGTCACCCGGTCCCCCTGCTGCCACCGCCTGCTCATTGCCACCTTGCTTCCGCTGTGCCCCTGATTCTGCTCTTGTGCGTTTGTATCCCTGCGTTCGTAATTGTATTTCTGCTGTTTTTTGCCTCTGTTATCGTGCTGTGCCCCTGATTGTCCGCTGTTATCCCCCTGCCTTTGTTTGTTTTGCTGACCCCCTAGCGCTTCAGCCGCCGTTCCCCGCTCCCTGCCGCTGCTCCCCCGCGGCCCCGCCCCCTCTCCACCTGGTCCCACTCCCATTCGCCACCCCGCTCCCACCTCCCAGCTGCTCCTCCCTCGCTCCGCCCCCCCCAATCGCCATTTATGGCTGAGTCCGCACGTACGCGCAGCGTTCACGCGCAGCGGGCGCGCCGATTGTGCGCCGAAGGCGCGCCAAAGGCAAGCCCGTCTGCGTCCGTCCGTGCCTGGACCGCGCCCAGCGCCAAACCCCCTGGCCCCCGCAGCAGCCAACCCACCCACCGGACTTACGACACCGCCACCCTCAACGCACTCAACACCGGCCGTATCCCCGGCTGCCACCGTGCCACCCCAGGACGCACCCACGGACCCTTCGCCTGCCAATCCTGCAAGTTCTCCTGCCTCCGGACCTGCACCGCACCCGCCAAGCCGAGCACCAGCAGCAACCACCTGAAGTGCATCCTGCTCAACACCCGCTCCGTCCACAGACACGCCGTGGAACTTTGGAACCTGCTCGACTCCACATCACCAGACGTCGCTTTCCTCACGGAAACATGGATGAACGCCTCCTCAGCGCCCGACATCGCCATCGCCATCCCGGACGGATACAAGATCACCCGAAGGGACCGCGCCAACCAGACCGGAGGAGGCATCGCCATCGTCCACAAGAACACCATCCGCATCACGACCAACTCCGACGACACCTTCACAGCCGGCGAACACCTGCACTTCCAGATACACACCGACCCCAAGACCACCCTCAGAGGCACCCTCATCTACAGACCCCCAGGACCACGCACACAATTCAGCGAAGACATCGCCGACCTCATCAGCCCGCACACCCTCCCCTCGGCTGACTACATCCTCCTTGGGGACCTCAACTTCCACCTAGAGAACAACAACGACCGCAACACCACCACCCTGCTGGACAACCTCGCCAACCTCAGACTCAAGCAACTGGTGACCACCCCCACACACCACGCCGGCCACACGCTTGACCCCGTCTTCTCCTCCAGCAAGGACATCTCCTTCAGCCACACCACCGGACTCCACTGGACAGACCACAGCTGCGTCCACTTCAGCTTCAGCAGGACCACCACGCACCACCACCCGCAACAGTTTCCACGCAGAAGCTGGAACAAGATCACCACCGACCAACTCACCACATCCCTGAGCCAGAACCCTCCCGCAAGCTCAACGAACCCCAACCAAGCCGCCAGCAACCTCACAAGATGGATCACCAACTGCGCAGACGACCTCGCCCCATTGAAGACCCCCCAGTCAGACCCGGCAACAAGAAAGCATCCTGGTTCACCGACGAACTCAAGAAATCCAAGAAGAACTGCCGGGCCCTCGAGAAAGCATGGCGCAGAGACCCGACTGCAGACAACATGACCACCCTCAAGCACGCCACCCGAAAACACCACCAGCTGATCCACACCACCAAGAAAACCGCATTCAAGGAATGACTGGACAACAACGCCCACAACAGCAAGGAACTCTTCATCATCGTCAAAGAGCTCTCGAACCCCAGCGCCGGAAACAACGACATCACTCCCTCGCAAGACCTCTGCAACTCGCTCGCCTCGTTCTTCCACAGCAAGATCGCAGACATACACAACAGCTTCAGCACACAGCCGACGTACCCTACGACCGTTCCAACGTCCCCCACCTCCACCCTCCGAGCCTGGACCCCGATCAACACCGAAGACACTATCCGCACGATGAACTCCATCCACTCCGGATCACCAACCGACCCCTGCCCTCACCACGTCTTCAACAAGGCCGACACCGTCATCGCACCCCACCTCCGGGACATCATCAACACCTCCTTCGACACCGCCACCTTCCCAGAGAGCTGGAAGCACGCCGAACTCAGCGCCCTACTGAAGAAACCGTCAGCGGACCCCACCGACCTCAAAAACTACCGCCCCATCTCGCTCCTCCCTTTTCCTGCCAAAGTCATCGAGAAGACCGTCAACAGACAACTGGCCGCCTTCCTCGAGACGAATGGATCCCTCGACCACTCGCAGTCCGGCTTCCGGGCCAACCACAGCACCGAGACCGCCCTCATCGCAGCCACCGACGACATCCGAGCCCTGCTCGACAACGGGGAAACAGCGGCCCTCATCCTCCTGGACCTCTCCGCAGCGTTCGACACAGTCTGCCACCGCACCCTAGTGCAACGCCTGAACAACGTCGGAATCCAAGAGAAGGCACTGGAGTGGATCATCTCCTTCCTCGCCGGAAGAACCCAGAGAGTCCGCCTCCCCCGTTCAGTTCCGAGGCCACCAAAGTCATCTGCGGCGTACCACAAGGATCATCACTCAGCCCCACCCTCTTCAACGTCTACATGAGCCCCCTCACAGCCATCGCTCGCCAACACAACCTCAACATCATCTCCTACGCCGACGACACCCAGCTGATCCTCTCCCTCACCAACGACCCCACAACCGCCAGAACCAACCTACATGAAGGGATGAAGGACGTAGCCGAGTGGATGAGGAACAGCCGCCTGAAACTGAACTCAGATAAGACGGAAGTCCTCATCCTAGGATCATCACCCTCCGCCTGGGACGACTCCTGGTGGCCCCCTGCCCTGGGCAACGCACCCAAACCAACGGACCACGCACGCAACCTGGGCTTCATCCTGGACTCCTCCCTCTCAATGACCAGACAAGTCAACGCCGTCTCCTCGTCTTGCTTCAACATTCTACGCATGCTGCGCAAGATCTTCCGGTGGATCCCCACCGAAACCAGGAAGACGGTCACCCAGGCCCTCGTCACTAGCCGACTGGACTACGGCAACTCCCTCTATGCCGGAACCACAGCCAAACTTCAAAAAAGACTCCAACGCATCCAGAACGCCTCAGCTCGACTCATCCTGGACATCCCCCGACACAGCCACATCGCCAGACACCTGAGAGACCTGCACTGGCTCCCCGTCAGCAAGAGAATCACGTTCCGACTCCTCACCCACGCACACAAAGCTCTCCACAACCAAGGCCCCAGATACCTCAACGACCGTCTGACCTTCTACACTCCCACCCGCCAGCTACGATCGACCAACCACGCCCTCGCCACCGTCCCCCGCATCCGAAGAGCCACAACGGGAGGAAGATCCTTCTCCTACCTGGCTGCCAAGACGTGGAACTCCCTACCCATCCACCTCCGCCTTACCCAAGACCACCTCTCCTTCAGGAAGCAACTCAAGACCTGGCTGTTCGAACAGTAGCGGACCCCCCTCCCCCAAGCGCCTTGAGACCCTCCGGGTGAGTAGCGCGCTATACAAATGCTTGATTGATTGATTGATTGATTGTCTCACAACTCGTAATTCTGCTCGCTATGTAAATCCGATCCCTATGTAAACTCTGTTTACACAATTCTCGGAATTTAGCCTTAACGCATAATGTGGGCCTAAACTGGGTCTCGTGGCTTAGTGACTAATGCAACCACTGTAGGGTCCTCCTGTGTTTGACCTCATGGTCACAGGTTCAAATCCCAGTGGGTCCACTCAGCCATTCATCCTTCTGAGGTCGATAAAAGGAGTACCATTGAGTTGGGTAACAATAAACATCTGTTATATTGCTCCAAGATGCCCTTCTGGGTGTGGGTACGCTTTTTATCAATACAAATCTTATAAGTCGCATGACTGTCTGCCTTTTCTTGTTTATTGTATTTCTGCAAACTGCCCAACCTACTTTCCTAGATCACATTAATTACGCAAATACAATACGCAAGTCCATAGCTACTACTTAGCACATTTGCCTATCTTACCACTTGGCTACTACCTACAAACTGACTATTACTAACCATAATTAGACGATAACAGGATGTTTTTAAGCAATCTGATTGGCTGCTGCACCCATGCTTGGTCGCCAGAAAAGTCAAACTTTGCATCTGGACCACACCTAGTGTCATAGGAGCAAGGGTGATCAGATAGGAACATTGGCCCCCTGCGCTCCCGTGTAGTGTACAACAATCCGTGATGGGGTGGTCAGTTCAATCCGGGTCTGTTGGCGAGGGCTGGTAACACCAACACTTGCTTGTGGTGGGGAATGTTTTAGGGATGGGAGAAGTTGCATAATTTTTTTCCTTACTCAGTGTGTAACCCTTGCGATCAATCCATGGTGGTGTTTATGGAAGTTGTGTCCCCTGACATACAAAAGACACGTGACACAGCGGCTCATGCTTTGTCCATAGAGTGTTTAGAGGCGCAATGCTAGCACCTCACATGAGGTCACAGCACGCATCCAGTTTCACAGTTCTCGCAAGACGTTTTCTGCTCAAAATGACGCAATCAGCGTAAACACAAAGCAAACTGACATTATGTGTGACACTCGTAGCTCAGTAATAGGGCTTTACACAAAATTATCCGCATGTAAAAAATCAAATAAAAATATGTACATTCCTAGTTCAAAGTTTATTCATTCATGATTTGGAATACCGATGAGATAAACATGAAGAAAATACCGCACATACGTAATAGATCGAAAAGGTAATACCATGAATAGTAACATCATAAAATGAACCCCCCACCATGGCACAATCAATTTCAAGATCTAAAAATGTAGAATCATATCAAAAAGTTCGATACAGATTTAAAAAACATTTAAAAAAGTTTAAAACTCGAGCACAGAACATTTTATTACAAGGAGAAAATAATAGCTGCGTGGCATCCGCTGTTCGAACTTGATGTTTTAAGAATAGAGGTCACCTAAGGGGCGGCGATATTATAAAGCGGGACAAATAAATAATCCTGGACACCATTGTTGCAAAGATGACATATATTTGATGATCTATACCATTTAGAAGTTAACACTTGTAAAGGTAACATATTTAGGGGTAATAGTGTCCAGAATCGCCTGACCCCATGCTCCATGTTCCAGGTCAAATATCTTTGTGTTTTTTCCAAGATAAAAGAATTTCTTACCATCTCAAATTTTTCTTTTTTACCGTAAACATTGATGTCCAGGTGAAAACTTAAGAAAGACGAGGTCAGGTTGAGGTGAGTAGTACTTTTCATCTGGCTCAAAGGGCAAAACCAGTGGTCAGTTTGTGTAAGAATGAGTGCCGGTGCCAAAGCTCTGCCCGGAAGCCGGCAGCTGGCGCTATTAAATCTCAGTGCGCCATATGCCAAGGCTGTGCAGTCTTTATTCCACCTCATGCCTCCTTAATCGACTGTCAGACACTGCTGCCCCTTTACTCCACTCCTGCCCCTTTACTCCACTCCTGCCCCTTTACTCCACTCCCGCCCCTTTACTTCACTCCCGCCGGTTCCTCAGGAAATGTTTGATGAAGAAAACAAAGTGCCAGTCCCCAAACATAAGTGGTGGTGGCCACCACCGGCACAAATTAAGCACTGGAAAAAACACACATTTATCGGTGTTCACCGAATCAGACCGACACCCTAACCCGATGTCTTTTAGAGCAGATTTTCTCAAACGTAATATTACATTAGTATTGGCTAAGAGCACATATATTTCCAAGTTTGATTTCTTTTTAAACACAAAACGTGATCTTGCAGTCGTCAGTGGAGATGTTTAAGCCTCGAGGGACTGTTTGTGTGCACAAGTACGTTTGAGAGCAGATTCCAATTTTTTCTTTGTGAATCAGCGTTAGAAAGAAACATTGAGAGTATGTTTTCAGGGTATGCAGGCGATGCTAATGTAGGAATGCTAACAATAATTTTCTAAAAGCAAAACAGTGTTTGTCCTTTACATGTTTACCCCTCTGTTGTTTTTGTCTTCTGCTTTTCAAAGAAATACGGACATTTTTCATAAAATGGATATTCATTCGGGCCCTGTCTGCTGCACTCCGAGGTAATTCTAGCCATACATACGATGCACAACCTACTTCGCATTGGCATCGCCAATAGGTCTCGCCTTTAGGACCTTATAAGTGTTTAGCCATGCAACAGTTAATGTTGTTGCACCACGGATATTGTGCTGCATAACTAAATACTTATAAGGTCCCAAAGGCGAGACCTATTGGCTATGCCAATGCTTGTTATTTTATGCAACTGACAACCATTGACAAAGCCAATAGTTCTGGCTTGTAGGTGTAACGCTACTTGTGTTATATATCTGAAAGAAGCAGCAAATTTCCAGTCGGGCGGCACACTATGCTAAGCACAGATTTTTAGCCTAGGTGTTTTAAGCCATGCCCTTAATTACATCGAACACCCCCTTTGGAGAGACCCCCCCCCCCAGTTTTTTCATCCCACTTAAAGCCCTGGAAACAACACCATGTCACAGTGGCACTGTGCATCATGCATGACTCATGACTTAAACATTTTCAGATTTCCTATTAGGGGCATAGTGGGCCCTCCCCCGCCCCACCCCTTGCTTTAGGAACTATAGCAGGGGTGAAGTCCTTGATGGGCCTCTTCTGTCTGCAACTCTGCAGACAAAGGCTCAGCTCATAATTAATGTGAAAAAGTGCGTAAGTGAAGGGATGGCTGGATGGATTAGTGAAAGGGTGAATGGATGAATGAAAGGGTGAATGGATGGATAATGAGAGAAAGGATGGACGGATGAGTGAGTGGATGGATGGATGTGAGAAGGTAAATACATGGATGTATGGGTGGAAGGGTAGATGTACGGGTAAATGGATGGATGAGTGGATGGATGGATGAGTGAAAGGGTGGATGATAGGCGAGTGAATGGGTGGATGGATGAGTGAACTGATGGGAGGATTGATGAATTGATAAGTGAAAGGATGAATAGATAGATGGATGGATGAGTGAAAGGGTGGATGTAAGGCTGGATGAGTGAGTGAAAGGGAGGGTAGATGGACAAAATGGTTGATAGATGAGTGAAAGAGTGAAAGGGTGGATGGATGAGAGAAAGGATGGATGGATGAGTGATAGGGTCAATGGATGGATTCATGAGTGGATGAGTAGATGGATGGGTGGATGGAAGGATGGATGGCTAAGTGAAAGGGGGATGGGGAGAGAAAGGGAGGATGGATGGATGGATGACTGAAAGGGTGAATGGGTGGAAGGATGAGTGACTGGGTGGATGAATGAGTAAGTGAAAGGATGGCTGGATGGGTGAAAGGTTAGCTGGCTGGATGGATGAGTGAATGGATGGATGAGTGGAAGAGTGGCTGGATGAGTGTACGGATGGATAGGGTGAAAGGATGAATGGAGGGATGGATGAGTGAAAGGGTGGATGGAGGGATGGATGAGTGGAATGATGGATGGATGGAAGGATAGATGATGGATAGGTTTGCAAATGGTTGAATATTGATATGGATGGGCACACAGATGGAAGGACAGAATGAATGGTGAAAGATTGAATGATGGATGAAAGAATGATTCACCTTGTAACCCCTATTATCTCAAGTAACATTTCCTATACATTGACTTTCACATTTATAAGTCATTGTCTCTATATAATATGTGTGTGATGTAACGCACTCCGACACCCTGTCCTACTTACTTGGGATGAGTAGCACTGTAAAAGAAATTAAATACACATGAGAGAGGGTGTTTGTGAAGATGAGGGGCACCATTGAAGGGTGGTTGCAAGGCCGGCCGGACCAGGAATTGGGTGTTTCCCTGGGGTGGTGGAAAGTTGGGGTGGGGGCGGTTTTGTTACCACAAAAAGACCTGCACATTTGCTCAAAGCTGCGAACATACTGAAAAACCATGAAGTGCACAATTGTCTCAACCTAATATAAACTTATTTTCACTTGTACTTAAGTGGTTGTCTATTTACTTCCTTTTATACTATTGCGCAATTTCCTCTGATGTCTGTAAAACGTACCTTTTGTCCTGAACTTTGACCTCCTGTCCTGAATTTTTGTCCTGAATTATGACCCTTTGTCCTGAATTTTTACACTCACTGTCCTGAATTTGCACCCATGACAGTTGGTCACCCTATCGCTTCCTGATTTAGACCTTGGAATTCTGTTTAGTTTGCACTTTGAGCTGTTAGTAAGGGTTCACGCTATATTTTGTACAATGTAGTTTGCAACCTATGGTGGATGTTTTTAGGTTTTCGGTTTCTATGCTTCACTACATAATTAGGGGAGTTTCATAATTCGTATTATTTTTTTTGTTTACCTCCTTTACTAAAATAAACGTGTATGCTGTTCTCTTTAATTCGTTGGTGAGTACTACAGAAGTTTGACTCTTGACTGTTTGATCTATTATTCTCAGAATATTGGACTTCTTTATATAATTTTTAACTTTGGTGAAGGTCTTCCCTTTTTCACAAAGGTACATAACTTTCATCTTTGCTGTTGGGTATTCTGATGGTATTTATACCTTTGCAAACAAAAAACAAGTGAAAAACATTGTTATTCACAGCGCCAATAGCTCTAACATTAATAAATGCGAGACCGATTGCATTGCAAATGCTTGTTTAGATTTTGCTGCTGCACTCAGTTAGCACTCAGCCGGGCCCATAGCCAGGAGCATTTGTTAAGGGGAGCATGTCCCCTGGTACCAACAACATAAAATTGAATGAAGAATCTTTATTGCTTGTTTATTAAAACTGTTGCAATACACTACACAATAAATATCTAATACATATATTCATAAGTTACATTTAAAAAAAAAAGTTTTTAAACCAAAGACATGGTCCCATCGCCGTTTGTTTTTTAAAGATAGAACCCCGGAGAGAGACTTGCTGGCATACCCTATAAATTAAGATTTCAAAAAACTGAGTTAATACTCCCCCAAGTCTGTTCATTCCATTCGTCTCACCCTGGCGGGGGGAGGGGGCAAGAGGTGCAAAAAATAATTAAGAGGAGCCAGTAAAGTAGGACCAGTTCTCTTGATAAACTCCTCTTGCCCCAAGCATTACTGGGTCACATAAGCAGATAATTGTAAACTTTGAACCTGAAAAGTGCAGGTGCGGCAGATAAAGTGACGAAGGCTGTTGTCATTGAGAAGTGCCTATACAAGAGATTCAGATGTCTAGAGACGTTTGGTGGGCCTGTGCAACGAATAAAGTGCAATATGCTTAACTAAATTAAAAAAGGCTTAAGCTATTAACACTAATCAAATAAAGGGCAGTGTGCTTCAAATAGAATGGTTAAAAAATGTAAGCTATTATCACTCAAACAGGTGTAAGTGCAGGGTCTAGACATCTGGGGCTGTAGCCAACTTGTACCTACAAGGACTTGATGAAACATTAGGTGCAAGGGCTTTAAAAAAGAGATCCAGCTGATGAGCATTAAGGCTACTAGGACCAAACCTGTTAATTGTCTAATTGTGCCCCTTCCCTTCAGATGTTGGAGTTGTGGCCTCCAATTTTTTTCCAAAACGATTAAAAAAATTCACTAGTGCACAGTTAAGTCCAATGTCTGATGGTTCAAAGCATGTCAACACCGCCTCCCTACAAGACCTTATGTTCGGGCGATCCATGTTCTTCGTAGCAGCTCCCGACTGTCCTCCATAAGGGTGGGGCAAAAGCATAATATATGAATTATATCTTCCTTGGGATGGCCGCAGAGCCGACATTTTGCCTGATCCTCACATCTTTTCCATGCAGGATAATAAGTTGAAATAGCAGTAACAATAA